>OX451738.1:882732125-885443375 GCA_948472305.1 Vicia faba
AATTGAATGCACAACCAAATTAATTGAGAACTACCCATCCCCAGGTTAAGATTGCAGGTTTTTTCGTATAGAAAGAAACTCTAACTTCTAGGCTCAAAGGGGTGAACAAGGGATTAACTTCCTTATTGCTCCGGTGTTTGGAGTTGAAACAATGCCTGTATATCCTCAGCAAAGTTTTATTCGAAAGCATACCAGTAACAATTATGGGTATTTAGTTTTCATCATCCTCCCTCCAATATTTGCATAAACAAAAGCTTGATAAAGAGAGTAAACAAGAGAAATATATTTGAAAGCAGTAAATGAAAATGATTTGAATCAAAACATTGCAATGCTCATTTCATTAAACTTAACATGAAGTATAAACAATATTTGAAAGAAACAATTTTAACATAAATAAGGGGAAATGAAAACAGAAAGAAACATGGCCTAGTGACTAATCAGTAACAAGGATGAGCTATCCTGTCTGAAACAATGGCTTTAGGAAGTGACTTGAGGGTACCCCCGACTCAGTCTTTAGCCACTTTGTTTTGGCAAAGTATTGTTGATAAAATTAGGACCTGCCTCTTTGAAAGTGAGAATATTTGCTTTCACCAATTATTGCACTCTGTTTTTCAAAGCATAGCAGCTCTCTAAATCATGACCGACAACTCCCTAATGAAATTCACAGTGAAGGTCAGATCTGAACCCGGCTGGAGGAGGATTTCGAGGAATCAGAGGCCTAGTTGTAATCAAGCCCTTCTGCACCAATGCAGGATACAATTCAGTGTATGTCATAGGGATGGGATCAAACTGGGCCCTATTCCGATTCTGATTCTGCATAATATTCTGTCGTTGAGGAACCTGAACTGGTTTGAGCATTGACCGCAGGAGTAACAACCGCTACTTGTGGTTGATCAATGTATTGAGGCCTATGGCGAGGTCCTCTTCTCTCAGTCGAGACAACATTGGCTTCTACCTCTTTCTTCTTCTGAAAAGTTCCCAAGGTATTTCTTTGCACCATTAGAAGATTCAGCAGCTTTAGACACTTTACCATTCTTGTTCCCTCTTCTAATCTTTGGACGATAGTCACAAGGTCTGTGAAGCTGGAGGACACACTACCAATCATCTTCTCCTAAAAGAAATGGGACAAAGTTTCCATGAATAATCCAGTTAGCTCTTTCTCTTGCCAGAGGTAGGTTCAACTTGAGATGCCAGTTCTCTCCATCATTGAGCATACTCCTTGAAAGATTCTTTCTCATTCTGAGACATATTTTGTAGTTGGCAACGATCAGGTGCCATGTCAAGGTTGTATTTGTATTGTTTTATGAAAGCATTAACAAGATCTTGAAAGCATTGGATACGACCTTTCTCAAGCCCCATATACCATTTCAATGAAGCTCCACTCAGACTATCTTTGAAACAATGGATAAGCAGCTTGTCATTATTTGTGTAAGAAGACATCTTTAGAAAGTACATCACCAAATGACTTCTTGGACAAGTGTTGCCCCTGGTATTTCTTAAACTCAGGAGTCTTGAACTTTGCAGGCATAACCAGATCAGAAACTAGGCACATGTTGTTAGCATCAACACTGAAGAACTCATTTCCTTACATAGCTCTGAGTCTCTTCTCCAAAGTCTGATACTGTTCTTTGAACTCTTCAAACTCACCAAAGTCTCCCTGACTCACACTTCGAGGACTGGCAGCATGGTACTCAAAGAGAGGGTTCCAAATGCAACTTGTGCAGCAGGTTGACGAGAAGCAGTATGAACGACTGGCTGAGGTTCAGTGAAAACCGAAGCTTGAAAGACTGGTGAAGACTGGCCAACCATTGAAGTAATTGCAATAGGAGGAGAGTAATTCCGAGGTAACCCAAACTCTGGCCATGTAGTAGATGTATGCTGGATAGGTTGGTTGTCAACAACAGCAGTTGGAATCTCAGATATCACAGTCCTTTGAGGTGGCTCTCCTCTAGAAATCAGGACTTGCATCATCTCAGTAAGTTTGGCCATGCCTGACTTCAACTCATCGATTTCCATTCTGACTTCCATGTTGTGTTGTTCTTGGTTTTCCATTCTCAATATGACAACAACTCTAGTCCCATAGTTGTGTTGAGGAATCAGCTTGACAATAGATGATTAACTGGAAGAAAGAAGCAACTGTGAATAAGATCTTGAACAACCTGGATGTATGTAGAATGATGCAGAGGATGCAAATGATATGCAATGTTATGCAATACACTGTACAGTAACAGGATCACATGGTTTAGAGTCACGAGTCTGGAGTCAAAGGTACAACCCATAAGGTTTGGACTAATGGTTATCACCTGCCGAACAAGGTTCTAAGAGGTTCCCAGAGTCTACATCCTTCCTTCAGATATTACCAATGTCCCGATTAACTCGGTAATTAGAAATATTCTTAGGAAAAACTCCTCCGAGCGTAGTATCACGTGACAACTATTTCCGGATTACTCCATCATAGCTTCCGCACTACACCTAAAATGCCAAAATGGGTTAGGTAATCTACGGTCCTCAGCTTCAGTAGGCTCCCAGGTCGAAAGTAGTACGTCTCCCCGATTACTCGGTAAATGAAACTACAGTCAAAGAGGCCTCCACTGAGCGGGGGATCTCATGTCTCCTTTTTTGGGATTACTCCCTCAAAGTTAACATGACTATACCGCCCATCCTATCTTATGTTTTCCCAAAGTCGGGTAGAAGACTTATAAGAAATCACCAAGCCCTTGAAAACCAGGAAAATCCAGACAAACATATATACAACATAATAGGAAGTATTAAACAACAAGTAAAATAATATATAAACACTCATAGAAAACAAACAAACAAAGCTAGGATTGACCCACTTTGGAATGGACCAGCAATAGGTCAATCTGTCCCCAATGAAGTCGCCACTTTCCTGTCGCACACTTTTCTTAGCGCTCAATTGCGACAGTGATTATATGAAATTAGAAATGTAGCGGTAAAGATTTGAGGTTAAGCCATTAATTGACTTATCTCAACACAATGAAGTTCACCACCGCACTTTATTGTTTCCAAAGGGAAATGGGAAAAAAGCGAATAAAACCCAAAAAGATTAGAGATCGAGGTACGGGGGTCGGTTATGCAAAGGGAAGGTATTAGCACCCTAAGCATCTACGGTATTCCGCAGGATCCACTTTGTTTGGTTTCTTTTAAAAGGAGTGTTATGTAAAGGTTTACTTGCTAAAGGAAAAGAATGAATGAGTATTTGCAAACAAAAGAAAATGAAATGTTTTTTATTATTTTTGTTGCTCGTCTTGGGTCATAAGACTTAGTGCCTACGTACTCCCTCGTGCAATGGGAAATTCAGAGCACCATAGTTCGGCTAGAAAAGACTTGTCTGTTGGTTGATTTTAAACAAGGAGACAAGTCGTCATTGTTAGGAGAGAAATCTCGACTAACGCCCACAATGTGTAAGAAAGATGGACCCCGCATCAGCAAGAATGAGGGTTTGAGAATGCCTCTGGTACTCAAGTGGAAAAGTCGACACCTTTATAACCATAGGGATAGGAGAATGTTACTCGACTATCAATGAATCATGTCTCACCGTGAAAAAAGTTTGAAGGGTAAAGGTGCTCGAGCGCATAAAAAGGTTTGAATGAGTTGAATTATTTTTGTTAATTTTGAAAGATGTCAAAGTATGATTAAATGTATTGAAGTTTGTTTTAAAGAAAATAAGTTTAAAAGAAAAGGCACTCGACAAAGTCGAGGTTTATTATGAAAGTGGTTTGAGTTTATAAACAAAGAAGGTTTTGAAAAAAAGATGAGAAGGTTTTAAAAAATTAAAGAAGATGGAGGAGATGAAGGGACTATCTTAAAGCATAAGGTAAAAGCTAAGGAAGAGAACCGTCTAACCAACAAGAAGCCAATACTTGACATTATGAGTCAAGATAGAATTTCCATTCTTCGGATTGAAACCAAGCAAACAAAGATACTAGACCTCTTGAGAGAACCAAGCTTCAAGTGTATTAAGTCTTCGAAAAAATTTGGGCAGAGTAACGACTGTATACGGGTGAATTCCATATTACAAGCAAAACATGTAATCACAATAACCTGCACACAACACAAACAAACAACCCAATGTCTTGAGGTAAACCCCAAGAACTCCAGAAAAAATATCAATTAAGGTCACAAGGTCTTCAATATAAGCCAAGGTTTCTATTCATAAGTCCAAGAAGTCCAATACTCCATAATGCCAAGGATAGTAACCAAATAGTCCAAGTATCATTAATGTTTTTATGGATCATGTTGATTATTAAGTGTCTTCAAAAGGAAAAGAAAAGCTCAAGTGACAAAAATAAAAATGACATAAAAGTAAATGTTCAAGTGAGAAAAGGTGAAAATAGTATGAAATGTAAAATGCTAAAAGTAAATGGTACATAAAGCATAAAAAATAAAAGCATAAAGTAAAGTCAATTTGTTAGAAATTAGTGGTTAGTTGGATGACCATCTTGAAACTTGCATTTGGAACTCATTATAGGATTGGTAGAACCAAAGCCTCCACACAACAAGTTTCATTTTGCTTTTGTCAAGTATATCATCAATTTTGGAATCCTCAAAAAGTAACATGTAATGATCAACGATGTTTAAGTGATCCGCGTTGACCAAAAGTGATGTAGATCCATTAGAGGATTGGTAGAACCAAAGCCTCCACACAATGATTCTCAAGGTTATTGGATCAAAGAGATAAAATTAACATACTCGGGCTTGCAATCATAAGTTTGGGCCACAAATGATCATTTTATCCGAATCAGGACAAAATTTAGCGCTATGTTAAGCAATCATAAGTGGACTTATGTAGAAGTCCCACCTATTTTGAGGCCGGTCAATAGCAATCTATGTACTTCATGTTTGGATAAATGATATAGAGATCACCATCCCTTAACATGTAGCACAATTAAAAAAGAAAGGTATAAGATGAAGAGGGAGGGGAATGATATGCTAATTTGGATCACCACCTCAAAATTCTTTCATCTTTAAATTCAACCACTCCTCTAGATGGATTAAAGCACTAAACATATCATTAATCCAAAGCACCAAAAATGAATTAAATAATTCACTCTTCGGTAGATTTGAATTGATGAACACTTATCCACCTTCATCTACATCACAAAGTCCATTGAGTTTAAAGAGAAATTGGACATTTAAAATTGCAATCCAAACCAACAATCAAAAGGAGTGAGTAGAAAAAGCATTTTGGATCAAAGCAGCGCCAAAACAAGGCAAAAAAATGCATTCTGTCCCTGTGTAAATCGATTGCACTACTATGTAAATCAATTTACACAGTACAATTTTCAAAAAACTGTGCGAAATTGCTTCTGTGCATTCGATTGCACTTTTACTGCAATCGATTGCACGCTGTTACAGACAGCAAAACAACATTTTAAAAGGCCAAATTCTTGTTCAAACTTTCCATCAAATACCTTATGATCATGGATCCAATTGAGCACGAAAATTCCATCAAATTATGAGAAAATAACACCATTGGAATCACAAAACAATGCTCAAAGAATCAAACCCAAAGATCAACAAGAGATCACATTGTGAAAGATGAATTATCCAACTTAGCAAAGGTAGATCTAAAGAATTATCAAAACAACTTCAAGAATTGGCTTCAATTCAACCACAAGAATCAATTGATCAAGCTTAGATGTAGAGAATTGATAAATAAAAAGTGTTTGGATGAAGGTTTAGCTCAAAGATTAGTAAGCTTCAATGCAAAGCTTACTACCTTTTTGAAAATGGGAGCTTTGAGTGAATTTGGTAGATGGAGAGAATTGAGAGATTTTTTAGCAAGGTGGATTTGGCTATCAAAAGCTTGAAATTTGAATGAAATGAGGGATCTATTTATAGAGTTTAGGATTGGGATTAGTGGTAATTTGGTAATTGATTCTTGGAGCGAAAATTTGAATTAATGATAATTCTTTCAAAAATTAGAGCCAAAAATTTGACAAGCTTGAAATGCTGATTTTTTTCAAATTTTCACGCTGTGCAATCGATTGCACTATAGTGCAAATAGATTTGCACGTGTATTTTTCAAAAATAGCATAAAATGCACTTTGTGCAATCGATTGCACTCTAGGAGTAATCGATTGTACAGTGAAAAAATGATTTTTTTTAAATTCTTTTTCTTTGCAAATAGAGATTTTAGGGAAATAATACCGGAAAACCTTATTTTCCTATGCTTCGACTCGGTACCTACAAAACACAAATATGCAAAGACAAAGTCAAATATTTTTTGTAGTTTGATTAGAAGTTAGTCAATAACACAAGAGAAAACTTAAAGATAGGATGCAAATGTGATGAATGAAGCTATTTATTAATGATTGTGACTGAATGACAAAATATGGTATGAAAGTGCGACTGAAAAAATTAGGGGCAAAATTTAGGGTACAACAACTTCCCCTATTTAATTATCTTTTATCCAGATAGGCGGAAAGTAATTAAATACAAACATACCTGAATTTTGTCCCTGATGCGATAAGATGATAGCATATGTTATGAATGAATGCATGGACTCTTTTTTTTTTACATATATATTTTTTGAATGATGTATGAGATGAGACAAACTCTGTGTGAATGTGGAAAGACTCGAAACTGGAAACTTATGGTAGTTCAGATGAAATGACGTGGAAAGACACGCCAGGGAACAATATGATACTTCTGGATATCTATCAGGGAAACAAAGAGTAACCATCAATACTTGGAAAAAAGAGATTAAACTCGAGAAGGCAAGCAGCGACATCCAAGAATGGCATTGAATGAGGTGAGTAACTCTCTGGAAAAGACAAACAGAAACATCTAGAAGAACATTAGATGTGGGATGAGACCAAATCTGAAGCTACATCAGAGTCGTCCAGGAAAGACGTTGGACGAAAAAGAAACACGACATCCAATACTGGCTTTGAATGAAGGGAAAACTTAACGTCTAATACTGGATTTAGACGAGAGAAAAGATCACAATATCCAATACTGGCTTTGGATGGGGGGAGAAAAAAAACAAGACGTCCAATACTTGCTTTGGACGACAGAAAACATAACAACATCCAATACTGGCTTTGGATGGAAAAAGAGATCTTGGCATTCAATACTGGCTTTGGATGAAAGAAAAGCTCAACGTCTAATAATGGCTTTAGACGAGAGAAAAGATCACAACATCCAATATTAGCTTTGAATGAGGTGAGAAAAAAAACAAGGCGTCCAATACTGGCTTTGAACGACAACAAAAGATTCCGACATTTAATAATGGCTTTAAATGAATGGAAAGCTCAACGTCTGATAATGGATTTAGACGGGAGAAAAGATCACAACATCTAATACTGGCTTTAGATGAGTGGAAAACCCAAGGCGTCCAATAATGGCTTTGAACGACAGAAAAGGTAACAACATCCAATATTGGCTTTGGATGGAAAAAGAGATCTTGACATTCAATACTGGCTTTGAATGAAGGAAAAGGTAACAACATCCAATACTGGCTTTGGATGAAAAAAAAAGAGACCACATATCCAAGATTAGAATTGGACGAAAGAGAGAAACATCTCATCCAATATTAGTATTGGACGAGAGAGAGAGAGAGAGAGAGAGAGAGAGAGAGAGAGAGAGAGAGAGAGAGAGAGAGAGAGAGAGAGAGAGAGAGAGAGAGAGAGAGAGAGAGAGAGAGAGAGAGAGAGGAGAGAGAGAGAGAGAGAGAGAGAGAGAGAGAGAGAGAGAGAGAGAACAACTGAACTGACGTTTGCTTTGGTAGGTGCCAAGTAAGTTGGACTTTGATCTCAAGATGACATGTCAACTGCAACAAGACCTCAGAAAAATGCAAATGAGGATGAAACACTCTTGTTATGCATTATGTGTGAATTTTGTTATGCATGATATGTGAATGATCTATGCATGTAATGCCAGACGTTCACGACAATGGAGTTTGACTCTTTTGTGGAGGTAAGATTGGAAGTTAGATTCCTCAACACAGAGAACTCCGCCAAATTTGATTGGAAAGAAAAATGTCTTGCACCCAAATTTTTCACACTTGTAAACTGTATTGAACTGATGATCTTCTGAGTAAGGACATGGAGAGCTGCTTGGGGATTTTTCCCAGATTAGCTGACTGTTTGAGGATAAATTGATCATGGCTTCAGTCGAAAGTTGCTGGAAATGAGCTGATCACAACTTCATCTCTGAAATGACTATTGGAAATAAACTGATCATGGCTTCAGCTCTTGAGATAACTGTTGGAATAAACTGATCATGGCTTCATCTCTTGAGATGATTGTTGGGAAGGAACTGCCCCAGTATGAGTCTTGAAAATGATCTTCTAGATAACCAATTTTGAGAAAACTCGCATCGAGAAACAAATCTTAAATGGATTTGCAGATGGATCTGGAAGATACTTGCCCCTAATAGGGTCACTGACCAAGTTTCTCAGCTGTTTGAAATTCCTTGTCGAGGAAAGCTTGTTTGCAAGCAAAATTGTTTATTCAAACATGGTAATTTTAATGCAAAGTTCATGCAAAAGTTTTTGAAATCAAAATCATTTTTGAAATGATGTTATTGGTATATGGAAAATGAATCACTAGTTAAAATAGTGGTTTATACTTTTAAAGTGAAAACAAAGGTATGAAACAAAAACAAATGATTCGCAAAAGATCATAGGAGTCAGTTTACGCAACCTTGTTGTAGTATAATTTCAAAAGAAACCTGACTTCAATTAGGTCTTTTGAGGGTTGTTACGTGGTCTGGTTCACGGTTTAAGAAATAAAGGATAAAGGCTCAAAGTTCATTTGTACCCAACCCAATCTTCGTGATGTTCTTCAGTCCTACGTTCAGTTAATTTAGACTATGCATTCAGGTTCCAAGAGATTTTGGAATTGCACTGATGGCAACAATGACGATGGCTCAGAAGCTAAAGGATTCTTGAGAATGACAGTCAGTTCTTCTTACATCTTTTTGCTGTTTTGAGGACTTTTGTCAACTCTGGTGGAGAATTTTTAGGATTTGAAGACCTCTTCTGATTTAATTTATTATTCCCAACTTTTTCCTGAATTCTTTCATTTGGAATTACAGTCAGCGGGATGTCCCAGTTTTTTTCCTGAACTGTTTAATTTGGAATTACAGTCAGCGGGATGCCCCAATATTTGGCCTAAGTCTCCTTCAGAGGTTTTGACTTAGCGGGATTTTTATTTTTATTTTTCTTTTCATTTCATTTTTCTTTTTGGATAGATAATGACTGCCTTGCTCAATGATTACGGGGAACCATCTTTGTCATTTTTTATTTGGGAGCGTCTTTGACACTTTTGTTGTGTACAAAGGAAAGCTTGATCGCGACCTTTACTGAAAAGTGTCTTGCATGATTTGTCTTGTAATTGAATGCACAACCAAATTAACGGAGAACTACCCATACCCAGGTTAAGATTGCAGGTTTTTTCGTATAGAAAGAAACTCCAACTTCTAGGCTCAAAGGGGTGAACGAGGGATTAACTTACTCATTGCTCCGATGTTTGGGAGTTGAAACAATGCCTGTATATCCTCAACAAAGTTTTATTCGGAAGCATACCAACAACAATTACGGGTATTTCGTTTTCATCATCCTCCCTCCAATATTTGCATAAACAAAAGCTTGATAAAGAGGGTAAATAAGAGAAATATATTTGAAAGAAGTAAATGAAAATGATTTGAATCAAAACATTGCAATGCTCGTTTCATTAAACTTAACATGAAAGTATAAACAATATTTGAAAGAAACAATTTTAACATAGATAGGGGAAAATGCAAACAGAAAGAAACATGGCCTAGTGACTAATCAGTAATAAGGATGAGCTATCCTGTATGAAACAATGGCTTTAGGAAGTGACTTGAGGGTACCCCAACTCAGTCTTTAGCCACTTTGTTTTGGCAAAGTATTGTTGATAAAATTAGGACCTGCCTCTTTGAAAGTGAGAATATTTGCTTTCACCAATTATTGCACTCTGTTTTTCAAAGCATAGCAGCTCTCTAAATCATGATCGGCAGCTCCCTGATGAAATTCATAGTGAAGGTCAGATCTGAACCCGGCTGGAGGAGGATTTCGAGAATCAGAGGCCTAGTTGTAATCAAGCCCTTCTGCACCAATGCAAGATACAATTCAGTGTATGTGATAGGGATGGGATCAAACTAGGCCCTATTCCAATTCTGATTCTGCATAATATTCTGTCGTTGAGGAACCTGAACTGGTTGAGCATTGACCGCAATAGATACAACCGCTACTTGTGGTTGATCAATGTATTGAGGCCTACGGAGAGGTCCTCTTCTCTCAGTCGAGACAACATTGGCTTCTACCTCTTTCTTCTTCTGAAAGTTCCCAAGGTATTTCTTTGCACCATTAGAAGATTCAATAACTTTAGACACTTTACCATTCTTGATTCCCTCTTCTAATCTTTGGACGATAGTCACCAGGTCTATGAAGCTGGAGGACGCACTACCAATCATCTTCTCCCAAAAGAAATGGGACAGAGTATCCATGAACAATCCAGTTAGCTCTTTCTCTGCCAGAGGTGGTTCAACTTGAGATGCCAGTTATCTCCATTGTTGAGCATACTCCTTGAAAGATTCTTTCTCATTCTGAGACATATTTTGTAGTTCGCAACAATCAGGTGCCATGTCAAGGTTGTATTTGTATTGTTTTATGAAAGCATTAACAAGATCTTGAAAGCATTGGATACGACCTTTCTCAAGCCCCATATACCATTTCAATGAAGCTCCACTCAGACTATCTTGGAAACAATTGATAAGTAGCTTGTCATTCTTTGTGTAAGAAGACATCTTTCGAAAGTACATCACCAAATGACTTCTTGGGCAAGTGTGCCCCTGGTATTTCTCAAACTCAGGAGTCTTGAACTTTGCAGGCATAACCAGATCAGAAACTAGGCACATGTTGTTAGCATCAACACTGAAGAACTCATTTCCTTCCATAGCTCTGAGTCTCTTCTCCAAAGTCTGATACTGTTCTTTGAACTCTTCAAACTCACCAAAGTCTCCCTGACTCACACATCGAGGACTGGCAGCATGGTACTCAAAGAGAGGGTTCCCAAAAGCAGCTTGTGCAGCAGGTTGACGAGAAGCAGTATGAACGACTGGATGAGGTTCAGTGAAGACCGGAGCTTGAAAGACTGGTCGGGAAGACTGGCCAACCATTAAAGTAATTGCAACAGGATGAGAGTAATTCTGAGGTAACCCAAACTCTGGCCATGTAGTAGATGTATGCTGGATAGGTTGGTTGTCAACAACAGCAGTTGGAATCTCAGATATCACAGTCCTTTGAGGTGGCTCTCCTCTGGAAATCAAGACTTGCATCATCTCAGTAAGTTTGGCCATGCCTGACTTCAACTCATCGATTTCCATTATGACTTCCATGTTGTGTTGTTCTTGGTTTTCCATTCTCAATCTTACAACAGCTCTAGTCCTGTAGTTGTGTTGAGGAATCAGCTTGACAATAGACGATTAACTGGAAGAAAGAAGCAACTAAGAATAAGATCCTGAACAACCTGGATGTATGTAGAATGATGCAGAGGATGCAAATGATATGCAATGTTATGCAATGCACTGTACAGTAACAGGATCACATGGTTCAGAGTCACGAGTCTGGAGTCAAAGGTACAACCGATAAGGTTTGGACTAATGGTTATCACCTGCCGAACATGGTTCTAAGAGGTTCCCAGAGTCTACATCCTTCCTTCGGATATTACCAACGTCCCGATTAACTCGGTAATTAGCAATATTCTCAGGAAAAACTCCTCCGAGCGTAGTATCGCGTGACAACTATTTCCGGATTACTCCGTCATAGCTTCCGCACTACACCTAAAAGGCCAAGACGGGTTAGGTAATCTACGGTCCTCAACTTTAGTAGGCTCCCAGGTCGAAAGTAGTACGTCTTCCTGATTACTCGGTAAACGACACTACAGTCAAAGAGGCCTCCACTGAGTGGGGGATCTCATGTCTCCTTTTTTGGGATTACTCCCTCAAAGTTAACATGACTATGCCGCCCGTCCTATCTTATGTTTTCCCAAAGTCCGAGTAGAAGACTTATAAGAAATCACCAAGCCACTGAAAACCAGGAAAATCCAGACAAACATATATACAACATAATAGGAAGTATTAAACAGCAAGTAAAACAATATATAAACACTCATAGAAAACAAACAAACAAAGCTAGGATTGACCCACTTAAGAATGGACCAGCAATAGGTCAATCTGTCCCCAGTGAAGTCGCCACTTTCCTGTCGCACACTTTTCTTAGCGCTCAATTGGGACAGTGATTATATGAAATTAGAAATGTAGCGGTAAAGATTTGAGATTAAGCCATTAATTGACTTATCTCAACACAATGAAGTCTCCACCGTACTTTATTATTTCCAAACGGAAATGGGAAAAAAGTGAATAAAACCCAAAAAGATCAGAGATCGAGGTACGGGGGTCGGTTATGCAAATGGAAGGTATTAACACCCTAAGCATCTACTGTATTCCGCAGGATCCACTTTGTTTGGTTTCTTTTAAAAGGAGTGTTATGTAAAGGTTTACTTGCTAAAGGAAAAGAATGAACGAGTATATGCAAACAAAAGAAAATGAAATGTTTTTTATTATTTTTGTTGCTCGCCTTGGGTCGTAAGACTTAGTGCCTACGTACTCCCTCGTGCAATGGGAAAGTCAAAGCACCATAGTTCGGCTAGAAAAGACTTGTCTGTTGGTTGATTTTAAACAAGGAGACAAGTCGTCATTGTTAGGAGAGAAATCTCGACTAACGCCCACAAGGTGTAAGAAAGATGGACCCTGCATCAGCAAGAGTGAGGGTTTGAGAACGCCTCTGGTACTCAATTGGAAAAGTCGACACCTTTATAACCATATGGATAGGAGAATGTTACTCGACTATCAATGAATCATGTCTCACCTTGAAAAAAGTTTTAAGGGTAAAGGTGCTCGAGCGCACAAAAAGGTTTGAATGAGTTGAATTATTTTTGTTAATTTTGAAAGATGTCAAAGTATGATTAAATGTATTGAAGTTTGTTTAAAGAAAATAAGTTTAAAAGAAAAGGCACTCGACAAAGTCGAGGTTTATTATGAAAGCGGTTTGAGTTTATAAACAAAGAAGGTTTTGAAAAAAAAGATGAGAAGGTTTTGAAAATTAAAGAAGATGGGAGGAGATGAAGGGACTATCCTAAAGCATAAGGTAAAAGCTAAGGAAGAGAACCGTCTAACCAACAAGAAGCCAATACTTGACATTATGAGTCAAGATAGAATTCCCATTCTTCGGATTGAAACCAAGCAAGCAAAGATACTAGACCTCTTGAGAGAACCAAGCTTCAAGTGTATTAAGTCTTCGAAAAAAAATGGGCAGAGTAACAACTGTATACGGGTGAATTCCAGATTACAAGCAAAGCATGTAATCACAATAACCTGTACACAAAACAAACAAACAACCCAATGTCTTGAGGTAAACCCCAAGAACTCCAGACAAAATATCAATTAAGGTCACAAGGTCTCCAATATAAGCCAAGGTTTCTATTCCTAAGTCCAAGAAGTCCAATACTCCATAATGCCAAGGATAGTAACCAAATAGTCCAAGTATCATTAATGTTTTTTATGGATCATGTTGATTATTAAGTGTCTTCAAAAGGAAAAGAAAAGCTCAACTGACAAAAATAAAAATGACATAAAAGTAAATGCTCAAGTGAGCAAAGATGAAAATAGTATGAAATGTAAAATGCTAAAAGTAAATGGTACATAAAGCATAAAAAATAAAAGCATAAAGTAAAGTCAATTTGTTAGAAATTAGTAGTTAGTTGGATAACCATCTTGAAACTTGCATTTGGAACTCATTAGAGGATTGGTAGAACCAAAGACTCCACACAACAAGTTGCATTTGCTTTTTGTCAAGTATATCATCCATTTTGGAATCCTCAAAAAGTAACATGTAATGATCAACGATGTTTAAGTGATCCGCGTTGACCAAAAGTGATGTAGATCCATTAGAGGATTGGTAGAACCAAAGCCTCCACACAATGAATCTCAAGGTTATTGAATCAAAGAGATCAAATTAACATACTTGGGCTTGCAATCATAAGTTTGGGCCACGAATGATCATTTATCCGAATCGGGACAAAATTTAGTGCTATGTTAAGCAATCGTAAGTGGACTTATGTAGAAGTCGCACCTATTTTGAGGCCGGTCAATAGCAATCTATGTACTTCATGTTTGGATAAGTGATATAGAGATCACCATCCCTTAACATGTAGCACAATTAAAAAATAATGGGATAAGATGAAGAGGGAGGGGAATGATATGCTAATTTGGATCACCACCTCAAAGTTCTTTAATCTTTAAATTCAACCACTCCTCTAGATGGATTAAAGCACTAAACATATCATTAATCCAAAGCACCAAAAATAAATTAAATAATTCACTCTTCGGTAGATTTGAATTGATGAACACTTATCCAACTTCATCTACATCACAAAGTCCATTGAGTTTAAAGAGAAATTGGACATTTAAAATTGTAATCCAAACCAACAATCAAAAGGAGTGAGTAGAAAAAGCATTTTGGATCAAAGCAGCCCCAAAATAAGGCAAAAAAATGCATTTTGTCCCTGTGTAAATTGATTTCACTATTGTGTAAATCAACTTACACAGTACAGTTTTCAAAAAACTGTGCGAAATTGCTTATGTGTAATCGATTGCATTATTACTGCAATCGATTGCACGCTGTTATAGACAGCAAAACAACATTTTAAAAAAGGCCAAATTCTTGTATAAACTTTCCATCAAATACCTTATGATCATGGATCCAATTGAGTACGAAAATTCCATCAAATTATGAGAAAATAACACCATTGGAATCACAAAATAATGCTCAAAGAATCAAACCCAAAGATCAACAAGAGATCACATTGTGAAAGATGAATTATCCAAGTTACCAAAGGTAGATCTAGAGAATTATCAAAACAACTTCAAGAATTAGCTTCAATTCAACCACAAGAATCAATTGATCAAGCTTAGATGTAGAGAATTGATAAATAAAAAGTGTTTGGATGAAGGTTTACCTCAAAGATTAGTAAGCTTCAATGCAAATCATACTACCTTTTTGAAATTGGAGCTTTGAGTGAATTTGGTAGATGGAGAGAATTGAGAGATTTTTTAGCAAGGTGGATTTGGCTATCAAAAACTTGAAATTTGAATGAAATGAGGGCTCTATTTATAGAGTTTAGGATTGGGATTAGTGGTAATTTGGTAATTGATTCTTGGAGCCAAAATTTGACTTAATGATAATTCTTTCAAAAATTAGAGCCAAATTGGAGCCAAAAATTTGACAAGCTTGAAATGCTGATTTCTTTCAAATTTTCACGTTGTGCAATCGGTTGCACTACAGTGAAAATCGATTTGCAGTGTATTTTTCAAAAATGGCGTAAAATGCACTTTGTGCAATTTATTGCACTCTAGGAGCAATCGATTGTACATTGAAAAAATGATTTTTTTTTAATTCTTTTTCTTTGAAAATAGAGATTTTAGGGAAATAATACCGGAAAACCTTATTTGCCATATGCTTCGACTCGGTACCTACAAAACACAAATATGCAAAGACAAAGACAAATATTTTTTGTATTTTGATTAGAAGTTAGTCAATAACACAAGAGGAAACTTAAAGATAGGATGCAAATGTGATGAATGAAGCTATTTATTAATGATTGTGACTGAATGACAAAATATGGTATGAAAGTGAGACTAAAAAAGTTAGGGGCAACTTAGGGTACAACAACTTCCCCTATTTAATTATCTTTTATCCAGATAGGCGGAAAGTAATTAAATACAAACAGACCTGAATTTTGTCCCTGATGCGATAAGATGATAGCATATGTTATGAATGAATGCATGGACTCTTTTTTTTTTACATATATATTTTTTGAATGATGTATGAGATGAGACAGACTCTGAATATGGAAAGACTCGAAACTGGAAACTTATGATAGTTTAGATGAAATGACGTGGAAAGACACGCCGGGGAACAACAAGATACTTATGGATATCTGTCAGGGCAACAAAGAGTAACCATCAATACTTGGAAAAAAGAGATAAAACTCAAGAAGGCAAGTAGAGACTTCCAAGAATGGCATTGAATGACGTGAGTAACTCTCTGGAAAAGACAAACAGAAACATCTAGAAGAACATTAGATGTGGGATGAGACCAAATCTGAAGCTACACCAGAGTCTTCCAGGAAAGACGCTAGACGGAAAAGAAACATGACATCCAATATTGGCTTTGAATGAAAGGAAAACTTAACCTCTAATACTGGCTTTAGACGAGAGAAAAAAATCACAATATCCAATACTGGCTTTGGATGGGGGGAGAAAAAAAACAAGACGTCCAATACTTGCTTTGGACGACAGAAAACATAACAACATCCAATACTGGCTTTGGATGGAAAAAGAGATCTTGGCATTCAATACTGGCTTTGAATGAAAGAAAAGCTCAACGTATAATAATGGCTTTAGACGAGAGAAAAGATCACAACATCCAATATTGACTTTGAATGAGGTGAGAAAAAAACAAGGCATCCAATACTGGCTTTGAACGACAACAAAAGATTCTGACATTCAATAATGGCTTTAAATGAATGGAAAGCTCAACGTCTGATAATGGATTTAGACGGGAGAAAAGATCACAACATCTAATACTGGCTTTAGATGAGTGGAAAACCCAAGGCGTCCAATAATGGCTTTGAACGACAGAAAAGGTAACAACATCCAATATTGGCTTTGGATGGAAAAAGAGATCTTGACATTCAATACTGGCTTTGAATGAAGGAAAAGGTAACAACATCCAATACTGGCTTTGGATGAAAAAAAAAGAGACCACATATCCAAGATTAGAATTGGACGAAAGAGAGAAACATCTCATCCAATATTAGTATTGGACGAGAGAGAGAGAGAGAGAGAGAGAGAGAGAGAGAGAGAGACAACTAAACTGACGTTTGCTTTGGTAGGTGCTAAGTAAGTTGGACTTTGATCTCAAGGTGACATGTCAACTGCAACAAGACCTCGGAAAATGAAAATGAGGATGAAACACTCTTGTTATGCATTATGTGTGAATTTTGTTATGCATGATATGTGAATGATCTATGCATGTAATGTCGACGTTCACGACAATGGAGTTTGACTCTTTTATGGAGGTAAGATTGGAAGTTTGATTCCTCAACACGGAGAACTCCGGCAAATTTGATTGGAAAGAAAAATGTCTTGCGCCCAAATTTCTCACACTTGTAAACTGTATTGAACTGATGATCTTCTGAGGAAGGACATGGAGAGCTGCTTGGGGATTTTTCCAAGATTAGCTGACTGTTGAGGATAAACTGATCATGGCTTCAGTCGAAAGTTGCTGGAAACGAGATGATCACAACTTCAGCTTTGAAATGACTATTGGAGATAAATTGATCATGGCTTCAGCTCTTGAGATAACTGTTGGAATAAACTGATCATGGATTCAACTCTTGAGATGATTGTTGGGAAGGAACTTCCCCAGTATGAGTCTTGAAAATGATTTTCTGGATAACCAATTCTGAAAAAAATCGCATCGAGAAACAAATCTTAAATGGATTCGCAGATGGATCTGGAAGATACTTGCCCCTGATAGGGTCACTGACCAAGTTTCTCAGCTGTTTGAAATTCCTTGTCGAGGAAAGCTTGTTTGCAAGCAAAATTGTTTATTCAAACATTGTAATTTTAATGCAAAGTTCATGCAAAAGTTTTTGAAATCAAAATCATTTTTGAAATGATGTTATTGGTATATGGAAAATGCATCACTGGTTAAAATAGTGGTTTATACTTTTAAAGTGAAAACAAAGGTATGAAACCAAAACAAATGATTCGCAAAAGATCATAGGAGTCTGTTTACAAAACCTTGCTGTAGTACACTTTCAAAAGAAACCTGGATTCTATTAGGTCTTTTGAGGGTTGTTACGTGGTCTGGTTCACGGTTTAAGAAATAAAGGATAAAGGCTCAAAGTTCATTTGTACCCAACCCAATCTTTGTGATGTTCTTCAGTCCTACGTTCAGTTAATTTAGACTATGCATTCAGGTTCCAAGAGATTTTGGAATTGCACTGATGGTAGCAATGATGATGGCTCAGAAGCTAAAGGATTCTTGAGAATGACAGTCATTTCTTCTTACATCTTTTTGCTGTTTTGAGGACTTTTGTCAACTCTGGTGGAGAATTTTGAGGATTTGAAGACCTCTTCTGATTGAATTTATTATTCCCAACTTTTGCCTGAACTGTTTCATTTGTAATTACAGTCAGTGGGATGTCCCAGTTTTT
Source organism: Vicia faba (assembly GCA_948472305.1). Classification (NCBI taxonomy): domain Eukaryota; kingdom Viridiplantae; phylum Streptophyta; class Magnoliopsida; order Fabales; family Fabaceae; genus Vicia; species Vicia faba. The sequence goes on from OX451738.1 coordinate 882,750,464, forward strand.
TTCCTGAACTGTTTCATTTGGAATTACAGTCAGCGGGATGCCCCAAATTTTTGCCTAAGTCTCCTTCAGAGGTTTTGACTTAGCTGGATTTTTCTTTTGATTTTTCTTTTCATTTCAATTTTCTTTATGGAAAGATAATGACTGCCTTGCTCAATGATTACGGGGAACCATCTTTGTCATTTTTTATTTGGGAGCATCTTTGACACTTTTGTTATGTGCAAAGGAAAGCTTGATCGCGACCTTTACTGAAAAGTGTCTTGCATGATTTCTCTTGTAATTGAATGCACAACCAAATTAACTGAGAACCACCCATCCCCAAGTTAAGATTGCATGTTTTTTCGTATAGAAAGAAACTCCAACTTCTAGGATCAAAGGGGTGAACGAGGGATTAACTTCCTTATTGCTCCGATGTTTGGGAGTTGAAACAATGCCTGTATATCCTCAGCAAAGTTTTATTCGAAAGCATACAAGCAACAATTATGGGTATTTCGTTTTCATCATCCTCCCTCCAATCTTTGCATAAACAAAAGCTTGATAAAGAGAGTAAACACGAGAAATATATTTGAAAGCAGTAAATGAAAATGATTTGAATCAAAACATTGCAATGCTCATTTCATTAAACTTAACATGAAAGTATAAAAAATATTTGAAAGAAACAATTTTAACATAAACAAGGGGAAAATGCAAACAGAAAGAATCATGGCCTAGTGACTAATCAGTAACAAGGATGAGCTATCCTGTCTGAAACAATTGATTTAGGAAGTGACTTGAGGGTACCCTGACTCAATATTTAGACACTTTGTTTTGGCAAAGGATTGTTGATAACATTAGGACCTGCCTCTTTGAAAGTGAGAATATTTTCTTTCACCAATTCTTGCACTCTGTTTTTCAAAGCATAGCAGCTCTCTAAATCATGACCGGAATCTCCCTGATGAAATTCACAGTGAAGGTCAGATCTGAACCCGGCTGGAGGAGGATTTCGAGGAATCAGAGGCCTAGTTGTAATCAAGCCCTTCTGCACCAATGCAGGATACAATTTAGTGTATGTCATAGGGATGGGATCAAACTGGGCCCTATTCCGATTCTGATTCTGCATAATATTCTGTCGTTGAGGAACCTGAACTGGTTGAGCATTGACCGCAGGAGTAACAACCGCTACTTGTGGTTGATCAATGTATTGAGGCCTACGACGAGGTCCTATTCTCTCAGTCGAGACAACATTTTCTTCTACCTCTTTCTTCTTCTGAAATTTCCCAAGGTATTTCTTTGCACCATTAGAAGATTCAACAACTTTAAACACTTTACCATTCTTGATTCCCTCTTATAATCTTTGGACGATAGTCACCAGGTCTGTGAAGCTGGAGGACGCACTACCAATCATCTTCTCCTAAAATAAAGGGGACAAAGTATCCATGAACAATCCAGTTAGCTTTTTCTCTGCCAGATGTGGTTCAACTTGAGATGCCAATTCTCTCCATCGTTGAGCATACTCCTTGAAAGATTCTTTCTCATTTTGAGACATATTTTGTAGTTGGCAACGGTCAGGTTCCATGTCAAGGTTGTATTTGTATTGTTTTATGAAAGCATTAACAAGATCTTGAAAGCATTGGATACGACCTTTCTCAAGCCCCATATACCATTTCAATGAAGCTCCACTCAGACTATCTTGGAAACAATGGATAAGCAGCTTGTCATTCTTTGTGTAAGCAGACATCTTTCGAAAGTACATCACCAAATGACTTCTTGGACAAGTGTGCCCCCGGTATTTCTCAAACTCAAGAGTCTTGAACTTTGCATGCATAACCAGATCAGAAACTAGGCACATGTTGTTAGCATCAACATTGAAGAACTCATTTCCTTCCATAGCTCTGAGTCTCTTCTCCAAAGTCTGATACTGTTCTTTGAACTCTTCAAACTCACCAAAGTCTCCCTGACTCACACTTCGAGGACTGGCAGCATGGTACTCAAAGAGAGGGTTCCCAAAAGCAGCTTGTGCAGCAGGTTAACGAGAAGCAGTATGAACGACTGGCTGAGGTTCAGTGAAAACCGAAGCTTGAAAGACTGGTCGGGAAGACTGACCAACCATTGAAGTAATTGTAACAGGAGGAGAGTAATTCTGAGGTAACCCAAACTCTAGCCATGTAGTAGATGTATGCTGGATAGGTTGGTTGTCAACAACAGTAGTTGGAATCTCAGATATCACAGTCCTTTGAGGTGGCTCTCCTCTGGAAATCAGGACTTGCATCATCTTAGTAAATTTGGCCATGCCTAACTTCAACTCATCGATTTCCATTATGACTTCCATGTTGTGTTGTTCTTGGTTTTCCATTCTCAATCTGACAGCAACTCTAGTCCCGTAGTTGTATTGAGGAATCAACTTGACAATAGACAATTAACTGGAAGAAAGAAGCAACTGTTAATAAGATCCTGAACAACCTGGATGTACATAGAATGATGCAGAGGATGCAAATGATATGCAATGTTATGCAATGCACCATACAGTAACAGGATCACATGGTTCAGAGTCACGAGTCCGGAGTTAAAGGTACAACCCATAAGGTTTGGACTAATGGTTATCACCTGCCGAACAAGGTTCTAAGAGGTTCCCAGAGTCTACATCCTTCCTTCGGATATTACCAACGTCCCGATTAACTCGGTAATTAGCAATATTCTCAGGAAAAACTCGTCCGAGCATAGTATCGCGTGACAACTATTTCCGGATTACTCCGTCATAGCTTCCGCACTACACCTAAAAGGCCTAGATGGGTTAAGTAATCTACGGTCCTCAACTTCAGTAGGCTCCCAGGTCGAAAGTAGTACGTCTTCCCGATTACTCGGTAAATGACACTTTAATCAAAGAGGCCTCCACTGAGTGGGGGATCTCATGTCTACTTTTTTGGGATTACTCCCTCAAATTTAACATGACTATACCGCCCGTCCTATCTTATGTTTTCCCAAAGTCCGGGTAGAAGACTTATAAGAAATCACCAAGCCCCTGAAAACCAGGAAAATCCAGACAAACATATATACAGCATAATAGGAAGTATTAAACAACAAGTAAAACAATATATAAACACTCATAGAAAACAAACAAACAAAGCTAGGATTGATCCACTTAGGAATGGACCAGCAATAGGTCAATCTGTCCTCAGTGAAGTCGCCACTTTCCTGTCGCACACTTTTCTTGACGCTCAATTGCGACAATGATTATATGAAATTAGAAATGTAGAGGCAAATATTTGAGATTAAGCCATTAATTGACTTATCTCAACACAATGAAGTTGCCACCGCATTTTATTGTTTCCAAAGGGAAATGGGAAAAAAGCGAATAAAACCCAAAAAGATCAGAGATCGAGGTACGGGAGTCGGTTATGCAAATGGAAGGTATTAGCATCCAAAGCATCTACGATATTCCGCAGGATCCACTTTGTTTGGTTTCTTTTAAAAGGAGTGTTATGTAAAGGTTTACTTGCTAAAGGAAAAGAATGAATGAGTATTTGCAAACAAAAGAAAATGAAATGTTTTTTATTATTTTTGTTGCTCGCCTTGGGTGTAAGAAAGATGGACCCTGCATCAGCAAGAGTGGGGGTTTGAGAACGCCTCTGGTACTCAAGTGGAAAAGTCGACACCTTTATAACCATAGGGATAGGAGAATGTTACTCGACTATCAATGAATCATTTCTCACCTTGAAAAAAGTTTTAAGGGTAAAGGTGCTCGAGCGCACAATAAGGTTTGAATGAGTTGAATTGTTTTTGTTAATTTTGAAAGATGTCAAAGTATGATTAAATGTATTGAAGTTTGTTTAAAGAAAAGAAGTTTAAAAGAAAAGGCACTCGACAAAGTCGAGGTTTATTATGAAAGCGGTTTGAGTTTATAAACAAAGAAGGTTTTGAAAAAAAAGATGAGAAGGTTTTGAAAATTAAAGAAGATGGGAGGAGATGAAGGGACTATCCTAAAGCATAAGGTAAAAGCTAAGGAAGAGAACCGTCTAACCAACAAGAAGCCAATACTTGACATTATGAGTCAAGATAGAATTCCCATTCTTCGGATTGAAACCAAGCAAGCAAAGATACTAGACATCTTGAGAGAACCAAGCTTCAAGTGTATTAAGTCTTCGAAAAAAATTGGGCAGAGTAACGACTGTATACGGGTGAATTCCAGATTACAAGCAAAGCATGTAATCACAATAACCTGCACACAAAATAAACAAACAACCCAATGTCTTGAGGTAAACCCCAAGAACTCCAGAAAAAATATCAATTAAGGTTACAAGGTCTCCAATATAAGCCAAGGTTTCTATTCCTAAATCCAAGAAGTCCAATACTCCATAATGCCAAGGATAGCAACCAAATAGTCCAAGTATCATTAATGTTTTTTATGGATCATGTTGATTATTAAGTGTCTTCAAAAGGAAAAGAAAAGCTCAAGTGACAAAAATAAAAATGACATAAAAGTAAATGCTCAAGTGAGCAAAGATGAAAATAGTATGAAATGTAAAATGATAAAAGTAAATGGTACATAAACCATAAAAAATAAAAGCATAAAGTAAAGTCAATTTGTTAGAAATTAGTGGTTAGTTGGATGACCATATTGAAACTTGCATTTGGAACTCATTAGAGGATTGGTAGAACCAAAGCCTCCATACAACAAGTTGCATTTTATTTTTGTCAAGTATATCATCCATTTTGGAATCCTCAAAAAGTAACATGTAATGATCAACGATGTTTAAGTGATCCGTGTTGACCAAAAGTGATGTAGATCCATTAGAGGATTGGTAGAACCAAAGCCTCCACACAATGAATCTCAAGGTTATTGGATCAAAGAGATCAAATTATCATACTTGGGCTTGCAATCATAAGTTTGTGCCACAAATGATCATTTATCCGAATCGGGACAAAATTTAGCGCTATGTTAAGCAATCGTAAGTGGACTTATGTAGAAGTCGCACCTATTTTAAGGCCGGTCAATAGCAATCTATGTACTTCATGTTTGGATAAATGATATAGAGATCACCATCCCTTAACATGTAGCAAAATTAAAAAAGAAAGGGATAAGATGAAGAGGGAGGGGAATGATATGCTAATTTGGATCACCACCTTAAAATTCTTTCATCTTTAAATTCAACCACTCCTCTAGATGGATTAAAGCACTAAACATATCATTAATCCAAAGCACCAAAAATGAATTAAATAATTCACTCTTCGGTAGATTTGAATTGATGAACATTTATCCAACTTCATCTAGATCACAAAGTCCATTGAGTTTAAAGAGAAATTGGACATTTAAAATTGCAATCCAAACCAACAATCAAAAGGAGTGAGTAGAAAGAGCATTTTGGATCAAAGCTGCCCCAAAACAAGGCAAAAAAATGCATTATGTCCCTGTGTAAATCAATTGCACTACTGTGTAAATCGATTTACACAGTACAGTTTTCAAAAAACTATGCGAAATTGCTTATGTGCAATCGATTGCACTGTTACTACAATCGATTGCACTCAGTTACAGACAACAAAACAACATTTTAAAGGCCAAATTATTGTTCAAACTTTCCATCAAATACCTTATGATCATGGATCCAATTGAGCACGAAAATTCCATCAAATTATTAGAAAATAACACCATTGGAATCACAAAATAATGCTCAAAGAATCAAACCCAAAGATCAACAAGAGATCACATTGTGAAAGATGAATTATCCAACTTACAAAGGTAGATCTAGAGAATTATCAAAACAACTTCAAGAATTGGCTTCAATTCAACCACAAGAATCAATTGATCAAGCTTAGATGTAGAGAATTGATAAAGAAAAAATGTTTGGATGAAGGTTTAGCTCAAAGAGTAGTAAGCTTCAATGCAAAGCTTACTACCTTTTTGAAAATGGAGCTTTGAGTGAATTTGGTAGATGGAGAGAATTGAGAGATTTTTTAGCAAGGTGGATTTGGTCATCAAAAGCTTGAAATTTGAATGAAATGAGGGCTCTATTTATAGAGTTTAGGATTGGGATTAATGGTAATTTGGTAATTGATTCTTGGATCCAAAATTTGAATTAATGATAATTCTTTCAAAAATTAGAGCCAAATTGGAGCCAAAAATTTGACAAGCTTGAAATGCTAATTTTTTTCAAATTTTCACGATGTGCAATCGATTGCACTACAGTGCAAATTGATTTGCACGGTGTATTTTTCAAAAATGGCGTAAAAAGCACTTTGTGCAATCGATTGCACTCTAGGAGCAATCGATTGTATAGTGAAAAAAATGAAAATTTTTTAAATTCTTTTTCTTTGCAAATAGAGATTTTAGGGAAATAATACCGGAAAACCTTATTTGCCATATGCTTCAACTTGATACCTACAAAACACAAATATGCAAAGACAAAGACAAATATTTTTTGTATTTTGATTAGAAGTTAGTCAATAACACAAGAGCAAACTTAAAGATAGGATGCAAATGTGATGAATGAAGCTATTTATTAATGATTGTGACTGAATGACAAAATATGGTATGAAAGTGCGACTGAAAAAATTAGGGGCAAAATTTAGGGTACAACAGATCCCATTAAATATAATGACATTATTCTTAAAGCATTTGTAGTCAATCTTTATTGTGAAGTGGGATAACATTAAAGTATTGAGATTATTATGTAGATAGACTGATGATCACATCTCATGGATCATAGGTAAGAAGTCATCAAGTCTTGACATAGGTATGAATATTAGGATTAATATTTATATTGTATTAACCCTCTATGAGAATACTATATAGAACATTATGCAAAATGTCATAAGTTATTCTCATGGTGATAGTGGTGTATACCACCATTCGACCTGAAACCATTATGTACCCTAGATGTAGAGTGAAGTAATTTATTGCTGATCAAACGTTATCTGTAACAAGATGACCATAAAGACAGTTAATGTGTACTTCACAAAGTATGATGAGGGACATGAGTGACCTAGATGGAATTTGCACATCCTGCATAACAAGATAAATGTCTAAGGGTCCAATATTGAACTGGACAAGGATGACACTATCTATGCCTTATGTTCAATATAGACATAAGGGCAAACGAGTAATTGTACATACAAATATTATCACAGGAAAGGTTTTGTCATATCACATGACATTTTCGTGACTTGGGTAGCAGTGATGTGTTGCTAGATACCGCTCACTATTTATTATGTTAAACGCTGGATTTAATATAATTACCAACGCCGCGAGAACCTACAGGGTCACACACATAAGGACAAATTGATGAGAGAGATATGATAAATAAGAAACACCGTAAGGTATGGTGTACTTGATAGAATTATAGAATGCCGCAAGATACGGTACACTTAATAAAATATGGAACATCATATAATATAATAGTTATTATTATTATTATTATTATTTATAATAGTTATAAAATATAAAAATAATAAAATATGTTTTATAATAATAGTTATGATAATAATAATATTAATATACTACTATTATTATTATTATTATTATATGATACACTTAAGTTGGGCTTTTTAGCTTACAGTCCACACAAGTGGTTTTATAAATACAACCCTTAGGCATAAGTTTCAAGCTTGATGAAATTAGGTTTGTGAAACCCTAGCCGTAATTTCTCTTTTTCCCTCTCACTCAAAGTCTTCATTCATAGAAGCTAGCACTGAGATTGAAGGAAATATATTTATGTGGACTGAGTAGAGGCGTTGTTCTTCATCAACACTCGTGATCATTCATCCAGATCTGCATCAAAAGTTGTTGATCACCACAAGAGGTAATTTTCTATCAATGGTCATGCTCATTCGTAAGGATCAACTAAAGAGAAATTTTAATTTTCGCTGCATTTTTGAATCGCGATTTCCCTTCAGGAAGAATGCTGGAAATATTAAAGGCCTTGGTGGTGGTAATCAAGCTTCAAAGAATAAAGGAGAAGGGCTTAAAGTGAAGTTTGTACCTCCAAAGAAGAAACAATAGCAGAAGATGTTGGATTACATGTCCCAACGTCAGCAGAGACATCAGAGGAAGTACAATGGAGGCAGGAATCAGTAGTGGAGATGTCATTATTGTGAAATGTTTGATCATTTAAAATCCTTTTGCTACAGGTTGCATGGTTATCCTAAACCCGTTACACAAAATAGAAGAAAACGGGATGATGTTAAAGCAAAGTCTAAAAGGCATTCCAAAAATGTCACTTGTAGACTCATAACACACACATATCTCAGAGATTCTACAAAAGAGGGTTGTGTAATACGGTAGGAGAACTGACTTTTTTGGTTTTATCCAAATGTGCGGATAGCAAGAGTCACCACCGACTTTTCTTTTATCCAATATTTAGGAAAGGGTGAAAAGAACAGGAAAGACCTTGATAGATTTTGAGTTCGGGGGGTAAGTTATGAAAAGGGAAGTTGTTAGCACCCTTTTCATCCGTAGTTATCTACGGGCTCTTAATCTCTAGCTCACTTTTGAAAACTTGCTTTGTGTGTGTGATTTGAAAAATATTTTGAAATGCTAATGTAAGGCTAACTTTGTAATGATTATTGTATCAGTCCTCAAGAATGCATATAAAGTGTTTGAAAATATTTTGTTTAAAAAGTGTGATATGTAAAAATGTTTTGTTTGTGAAAAAGGTTGTGAGAAAGCGATTAAAAGTTCCTTACCAACTAAAGGTCATTCTTATTCTTTTCCTTCTCTTTTAGATATAGTGCCATCCATACCATTAATTGGTAGGTAGCCTCGTCTATTGGATGTGAAGGGACATGCGTAGGGTCATCGAATGGTCATCGAAGGAAACATGTAGAGGTACTTTAGAAATTTTTATTGGAGGGACTAAATCATTATTCGTAGGCAACTTCGAAGGGTCATCGAGGGACTATGATCTTTATTCGTAACGGTCTTTTCTTAAAGTATCCCTGCTTTCGAGGGACATGGCCATTATTTCCAAAGGCAACAAATAGAGGTTACCCTAGAGGTGCAAGTGTGAATAGTGTTTTGATTCAGTTACTTATCTTGTATTAGGGTTGTCTATGTTGATTTTAGTCTTGCCCTACAAACCCTAATTACTAGCAGTTATGAAGTATACATAAAATTAAAGACCTAAGCTATTACAAGGCTTTAGGAAAGTTACAGAAGAAAATGCGGGAAAGTAAAGTGTGGAATTTAAGCGTAAGCTATTACATCCTGTGAGCAGTTACATAATAGGTAAAAATGCGAGAATGTAAATCTACGATATTACAAGAAAAAGTCATGCGACCTATACAATTTCTCTAAGAAAATAAATAGCGAAAGAAATAAGAAAATGTTAGAAAAATATTTGAATGTTTTTGTATCTTTTGTGAAAAAATAATTTGAATGATAATAATAATTAAAACCTAAATTCTAATTGATTTTAATGTTTAAGAAAAAAAGTTTATTAATTAATTAATAAATAAAATAATGTCAAAAATTAATTATTGATTAAAAAACTAAACCTAATTTATTAGGGTTTTGAAAAAGAATTAAATTGGTTAATGGTTAATTAAGAAAATAATTAAGAAAATAATGAAAATTAAATATTAGTTATGAATTTATTACTAAAAGAGTTAGTTTTATGATTAATTAAAAGAAATTAGGTTTAGGGCTAGAAAAATCAAGGAAATTAGGTTAAACAAAAAAAGGGTAAAACTGCATGGGGTGGGTGTTGAACCCACGCCCTCTAGCTTCATGCGCTGCACTGCTTACCACTAGGCCAAGCACTCGTTTGTGTTTGCAAATAGAACTGAATGATAATATATGAAACCTGCATGAATTTGGAAAAATAGAAAAACAATATGGCAAACGCAAGGATCAAACCTACGCCCTTATGTTCATAAACCTTCACCTTGACCAGCGGTGCTACATTCACATCCGGTCATACAAACGCAATAGATAAATATAATATGAAAGTGGATCGGAGAGGCTCTGGAGCCCTGGCTCCAGTCGTCTTCTCTGGTCCACTTTCATATTATATTTATTTGTTGCATTTGTATGACCGGGTGTGAGTGTAGCACCGCTGGTCAAGGCGAAGGTTTATGAACATAAGGGCGTGGATTCGATCCTTGCGTTTGCCATATTGTTTTTCTAATTTTCCAAATTCATGTAGGTTTCATATATTATCATTCAGTTCTATTTCCAAACACAAACAAGCGCTTGGCCTAGTGGCAAGCAGTACAATACATGAAGCTAGAGGGCATGGGTTCAACACCTACCCCATGCAGTTTTACCTGGCTCCGGTCATCTTCTCTGGAGAGGTGATTTATCAACCTGCAACAATAACAAATGTTAGGGATCAAGAAGGACCCTATCCCCCCCCACCTAAATCGACCCTTGTGAATCCAATGGTGGCCTTAGCTTTTTCTAATTCATCCTTCACAAAGAGATACAAACAAAATAATGCAAAACAATTCAAACATGGTAATGTACAATTATGGCATCATGGTCCTCATGCAAGGGACCAGACCTGTGTTTTTTGTCTCAAGAAAAAATTACAATCGTTAGTTTTAATCAAAGTATAGTAAAAATTAAAATACGAATTTCTCAAAAAATGCAAAACTGGTGATATATGTAATGCATGTTTTAGGCATCTTTGATCATCAAGAATGATCCCAACTTACTCTATGGTATCTCAGGAATCAATTTGAGTGGATGGTTGTCCTTTAGGATAGATGTATGATGGATTTCAAGTTTTCCCTAGTTCTTGCAAATTTCAATCTCCAACACCTTGTTTCTAGCACAGCTTTTTCCGTCCTCTCTTTGTCTAAATATGCAATGAATATATAGGAGAAGAGATTAGGTTAAAAGATTGGCTTGGACATCATGTAAAACCTATCTTTGATTATGTTTGAAAAATAGATTGGAATATTAAAAAACCATGAAGATTTGTTTCAAGAATAATTCCACACGGTTGGTAATGTGATCTTGGGCCTCCAAAAGATTTGAATCAAAAGCCTTTTATGCTTTATACATTCATTTAATATATAGTTGATTTAATTTTGAATTTAAATGAATAAAATCAAAAATAAAAGAAATAAAGATCACAAAAATAAATTAATGGGCTTAGGAGTCTCTTATGAAGTCAGGAACACATTTGTACTTGAAAAGATAAGCCCACTAGCCCAAAAGTCAAGTTTGCTTCAAATTGAACTTCACGCATTTCCTCAAACTTTCCCAACTTGTGCAACCCATAACTTGCTCAATTTTCATCATGTGAGGGTGATCTTGGACTTTTTGGAAACCTCAAGGTATCCTCTACAATCTTCTTATTGGTAATTTTTCCATTTGAAGATTTTATCTTGATGTAAATATCTTTGACAAAAAGTGTCTTTTTGTTGACTTTTAAAATGACTTGTAATGTTTTGGCTCATATCTCTCAAGTGAAGCATTTTTTGGACTTGAGCTTAGAGAGACAAAGTTGTAGAGAATTGAATTTCCTTCAATATAGGCTTTAGTTGGGAGTTTTATGATGAAGTATGTGCAACTTATGCTTGGTCAAAGTTCAGTTGACTTCTCTTAGAGAAATGGTCAAAACCCTAATTTAGCAACTTTTGAATCTTTGAACATGTCTTGGCTTTTCTTGATGAATCATGATCAAACCTTGATCAAATGATGAATGCTACCTAAAAATCTTGATGTTGACTAAAAATCTTTAAGTTTGACTGTAAATTGGTCAAAGTTGACTTTTTGCCCAATATAGTTGGTTTTCAATCATCTGACTAATTGACTGAGCAAAATTATGCTGCAAGGCTTGAAACTTGACATGAGGATTCTTTGAAGTATATGAGAAACCATGAAATCCACTTGAGGCATTAGAAGTCCAATTTCCCTTGGGAAAAAGAAAACCCTAGTTGTAGCTCAATGCTTAGGAGAAGGGTTTGTATGATCAATCATTGAGTAGTCTTGAGTACTTGAGAACTTTAGGAGCATGAGAAGGTATCTTGAATCATATTGTCTTGAAAATGGGAGGGAAAATTTTGGGGTACAACAGCTGCCCCTATTCAATCTTCTTAAACCTGAAGAGTTAGATTGACACGCTCGTCATTCGGGATCTGAAGGTGGAAGAGGATTGAACACTTAGGTGCCCAGAAATTTGCACTCACATGTGCACGAAGTAACACTGTAGGTTGATTATACTTCTTAAATGGGCTTAAAGATGTCATTCAGAAAGGTGATAGGTGTCTCCAGAGATGGGGTTATAGATGTCATCCAAAGTAACTGTTGATAGGAGTATCAGAATGAGTCTACGCCTGACTGTATCTGAAGAATGATTTTCAGAAAATCTCTGAAGGAAAATGCTTTTCAGAGCAGAGCTATGAAGGAGATGCTTTTCAGAATTCAGTTTATGAAGGGGCATGCTTTTTCAGAATAAACCTTTGAAGGAGAACGCTCTTCAGAATGAAGCCCTGAAGGAGATGCTTTTCAGAATTCAGTCTCTGAAGGGGAATGCTTTTCAGAATAAACCTCTGAAGGAGAATGCTTTTTAGAACGAATCCCTGAAGGAGATGCTTTTCAGAATAAACCTCTGAATGATAATGCTTTTTAGAATGAAGCTCTAAAGGAGATGCTTTTCAGAATAAACCTCTAAAGGAGAATGCTTTTCAGAATAAACTTCTTAAGGAGAATGCTTTTCAGAATAAACATCTGAAGGAAATGTTCGCCAAAATTCAGTCTCTAGGGGGAATGTTTTTCAGAATAAAATTCTGAAGGGGAATGCTTTTCAGAATAAACCTCTGAAGGAGAATGCTTTTTAGAACGAAGCCCCGAAGGAGATGCTTTTCAGAATAAACCTCTGAAGGAGAATGTTTTTCAGAATAAACCTCTGAAGGAAAATTCTTTTCAGATAAACCTCTGAAGGAGAATGCTTTTCAGAATGAATCCCTGAAGGAGATGCTTTTCAGAATAAACCACTGAAGGAGAATGCTTTTCAGAATAAACTTCAGAAGGAGAATTCTTTTCAGAATAAACCTCTGAAGGAAATGCTCGCCAAAATTCAATCTCTGAGGGAATGCTTTTCAAAATAAACTTCTGAAGGGGAATGCTTTTCAGAATAAACCTCTGAAGGGGAATGCTTTTTGTAATGCCCATTATTTAATTAATTATTTAATTAATTTTTTTCAAATTATTCGTTGAAGTTGTGAGATATTGTGAATTGTTGGCATAAGTTTCTAGACTATTATTAGTTAATTAATTAGTTGATTAATAATAATAATAATGTTAGAATTAGTATAATAATAGAATAATTATGTTGGGCCTGTTTTATTGGTTGGAAGTAGTAAAGTGGGGGTGTTTAAGTTAAGCCTAATATGATTAATGGTATAAGGTTAAGCTGACATAAGAAATTTGGTTAGTTGGAGAATAGAAAGTCTTGGCGTGCTAACCATGAAAATATGCGCAGAAGAGGAGCAAGGTTGCACGGTTGTCGAGCAAGGCAAGACAAGGATTACGGCCGGAGATTTGTAGAGTGACCTTCAATCCAGATAAGGGTGGGGTTCTTACTATATAATGAGACTTATGATGAATGTTATATGGGGATTGGCCGTATATATGTCTGCCGTGCATATGATTCTAGATCTGTTTCTTAAACTTGGCCATTTTTCATGTTGTGGACATTTATGAATTATTTGCGTACTGCCCGGTATAATTGATGAATATGTTAGTGTAGATTATCACCTGTTGATGTGGTCGTTAAGTCGTTGTGTTGCTCTGAGCGGTTGGCCAGAAACTAAGGATTATATTAATGCTGTTGTTAAGTTGCTATGTTATTCCATGTTGTTGGTCGGAAATTAGTGGTCGAGGAGGATACTGAAGGGCTGGGTTAATGTTCATCACATAACCGATGACATATGTGTAAAAGTTTTGAAGACACGCAGTGTTAGGGGACATGGGTGCTAGGTGCCGAGCGACATTAGGCTGCAAAGTGTATCGGGGAATACAGGTGTTTGGTGTCGAGCGGCATTAGGATGCAAGGCGTGCCGAGGAGCACAGTATTTGTGTCGAGCTACACGAAGAGGCAGGTGGTGCCGAGGGGCACCTGTTATTTGTCAATTCTTTCTTGGTTCCTGTGCATGTCGACGGGCGTATAGTTCTCCCTTATTCCATAACGCCCGTGCATGCTGAGTTGGTTAATTATTTTGGTTTAGTAGTCCCAGTAATTTAGTAGAGTTTTCAATAATTGTAGAAGATTAAATTAGTATTTTAGTAGAAAACTACTTAGACATACATAGTCGAATTTCTCATACAATTATGCAGGACGTCATAGTATATTTTGGTTGATACGTTGTATTGTATGCTTGTTATAAATTTAGGATTGGCAGGTGCTGATGAATTTTGTTGAGATACCTCTAATTATTGGCAAGTATAAAGTTGTAGGCTTATGGCTGGATTTGAATTATGTTGAGTTGTTGTTGAATTATTGTTGTTGTTGTTATTACATTCATAGTGTTTTTCCATACATAACATATCAAGTTGGAGGTCATGCTTGGTAAGTTGGCCTGGATTGGTAAAAATATAAATTTGAAGGTTTATTCCTTGTTGATGCCTCTATTAATTGGTAGATTATTAAGTTTGTAGTTTTTCTCCATTGGTACCACATGCATGTGCATAAAAATAAGTCGCATTTCATGTTGCATCCTGAGTTTTTGTGTGGATGAATTAATTATGTTAAATGTTGTTAAAAAGTTATGAAGTGGTGATTTGTATGAACTAATTCCAATATATTATTTATCATGTGTTTTATTATATCATTTGATATCTCACCCCTTTTGTTTGAATGTTGCCCTATGTCGGTAACATGCAGGTAATCCAGAGTGAAGACTGTTTACCTTCAGTGGTTCGAGTCGGTATCGTCGCTCTGATACGTAACACTCGGGGGGATGAACACTTTTGCTTTATTGTTGATTTTACTTCTGTTGCTGAATTTTAATACATTTTTGTTAAGTACTTGTTGTTTTGAAATTGTTTTCAGTTGGACAAAAATGTTATGTCAGTTGAGTTCAAAATTGTGATTCCGCTGCTTGATTATAAAGTTGTGTCATTGTTAAAGACTAAACAGGTTGTTATCGGTTCATCTGAATTTTATGTGTTATGTATCTAAACTATAAGTGATTGAATATTGTTATTTCTAAGTTGAAAGTGTAACATTCGATTTGTTTGTTGGAAATTTTGTAACTCTTATTTTATATAATTTGTTGGGTAGAAATGGCGTGTTACATTAGTGGTGTCAGAGTAAGTCGGTCCGTCCGACCAAGTTGTCGAGTCGTAGTTTTGTTTAACAATCGAGTATTGTTAACTTGATTTCTAACAGTTGTTTATGTTGTAGTGATAAGTTGAGATAGCTGGAAGGAATGACGCTGCACTTGCTGCTGCTTTGGAAGCGATGGTGCATGCTATGGAGAATCAACTGAATGCTGACGGGAATGCTGAATCTCGTAGCCTGGTGACCTTCCAGAGGGAGAATCTTCCTACCTTCAAGGGTGAGTATGATCCTGATTGAGTGTTGGATTGGTTGAAAGAGATTGAGAGAATTTTTTGCGTGATGGATTGCACTCCAGCGTAGAAGGTTTGATATGGTACTCATATGCTAGCAGTCGAGGCTGATGACTGGTGGCTAGAGACTTGTTAGAAGTTGGAAGCTGTAGGTGAAAATGTTACTTGGGTTGTGTTTCGTAGGGAGTTTCTGAGGAAGTATTTCCCTTAAGAGGTTTGTGGTAAGAAGGAAATTGAGTTTCTTGAGCTAAAGCAAGGGAGTATGTTGGTTGTTGAATATGCTGCAAAGTTTGATGAGTTGGCTAAGTTTTATCTGCACTATAGCGAGGAAAATGCTGAGTTTTCAAAGTGCATCAAGTTTGAGAACGGGTTGTGCCCAGAGATTAAGAAGGAAGTTGGATACCAGAAGATTCTTGCCTTTACCGATTTGATTGGTAGTTGCAAGATTTATGAAGAGGATAATAATAATCACTATAATATTATCAATGAGAAAAGGGGTAAGCACCAACAGAACCGTGGTAAGCCTTACGATGCCCTATCTAGTAAAGGTAAACAAAAAGTTGCTCAGGGTCAGAGAAATAGTGGAGGAGATGCTCTTGCTGGTGTGGTTTGTTTCAAATATGGAAAACCTGCTCATAAGAGTAACATGTGTACTGCTGAGGTGAAGAGGTGTTTCCGTTGTGGTAAGACGGGACATGCTATATCTGAGTGCAAGCATAAAGAGATGATTTGTTTCAACTGTGGTGAAGAAGGACACATTGGTAGTCAATGTCAGAAACCAAAGAAGGTGCAAACCAGTGGTAAAGTGTTCGCTTTGGTTGAGAATCAGACGACTAATGAGGACAGAATCATTAGAGGTACATGCTTCATTAATAGTACTCCTTTAATTACTATTATTGATACCGGTGCTACTCATTGCTTTATTGTTGCTGACTATGTTGAAAGATTGGGTCTTATGTTGTCTTCTATGAATGGAGAGATGATCGTCGATACTCCAGCTAAGGGATCAGTGACTAGTTCTTTTGTGTGTTTAAAGTTCCCGTTGTCAATCTTCGACAGAGAATTTTCTGTTGATTTAGTTTGTTTTCCTTTAAATGGGTTAGATGTGATCTTAGGTATGAACCGGTTAGAGCATAACTATGTTCATATTAGCTGTTATAACAGGTCTGTGAGGTTTTCTACTTCTGAAGAGGAGGAAGCTGGTTTGTTGTCTGCTAGACAGTTGTGGCAGTTGATGCAAGAAGAGGCTCAGATGTTCTCATTGATGGTGTCGCTATCTGTCGAGAATCAAGATATAATTAAGGAATTGCAAGTGGTGCATGAATTTCCTGAAGTTTTCCCTGATGAAATTCCTGATGTACCTCCAGAGAGAAGTAGAATTTACTATTGATCTTGTACCTGATACCAGACCTATTTCTATGGCACCATACATGATGTCTGCATCTAAATTTTCCGAATTAAAGAAGCAATTGGAAGAGTTACTTGAAAAGAAATTTGTAAGACCAATTGTATCACCGTGGGGAGCTCCAGTGTTGCTAGTGAAGAAGAAAGATGGAAGTATGAGAATTTGTGTTGATTATAGACAATTGAATAAAGTGATGATTAAGAACAAGTATCCACTACCAAAAATAGATGACTTGATGGATCAATGGGTGGGTGCTCGAGTGTTTAGTAATATTGATTTGAGGTTGGGTTATCATCAGATTAAAGTGAAGAATAAAGATATCTAGAAGATTGCTTTCAGAATGCGTTAGGGACATTATGAGTATTCGGTAATGCCTTTCGGCGTTACTAATGCACCGAGAGTATTCATGGAGTACCTGAACAATATCTTTCATACTTATTTGGATCGGTTTGTAGTAGTGTTCATTGATGACATTTTGATTTACTCTAAATCGGAAGAAGAGCATGCAGAACACTTAAGAATAGTATTACAAGTCTTGAAAGAGAAGAATTTGTACGCAAAGTCGTCTAATATATGAATTTTGGTTAAAGGAGATTAGTTTTCTTGGTCATGTTATCTCAGATAGTGGCATTGCTATAGATCCATCTAAAGTAGATGTTGTGTTATAGTGGAAACTCCAAAGTCGGCTACCAATATTAGAAGCTTTTTGGGATTAGTTGGTTATTATAGAAGGTTTATCGAAGGTTTTTCTAAGTTGGCACTTCTGTTGATTAAGTTGACTTGTAAAGGTAGAGCTTACCTGTGGGATGTTCAGTGTGAAGAAAGTTTTACAGAATTGAAGAAGAGATTGACGTCGGCTCTAATTTTGACATTACCTAATCCAAGAGAACCTTTTGTGGTATATTGTGATGCTTCTAATATGGTTTTAGGAGGTGTGCTTATGCAGCATGAAAAGGTAGTTGCTTATTGTTGTACCCCAAGTTTTGCCCATAAGATCCCCTCATCATACCATGTTGATTCCATCACAACAAGATCACATTAGGATTATTGGTTCCCCTCCCTATATTTAGCTTTGCTCTTTGAGGAATCACCAAGCACCTTGACTTGTGTTCTTTTGTGATCATGAATATTTTTGTCTTGATTTCTTCTTTTAATTAATAAAATGCAATGTTGGTTTGTCTTGCTTGTTACTTATGTAGGTAAAGGCAATGAGATTCAACAAGTTGCTCCATGGGTTCATGAGTTTATTTCCATGCCCTAGTCAATAAATCTTGAGAAGTTCAAACCTCACCATTGGATGTGTTTTGGAGGAAATGGCATGGCAAGGTTATTTTGGTTCACAACATTTCAAGATTATCAAATTTGGTTCAAAAGTACAAGGGATTGATTGGAGAAGTTGTCATGCTTTGACAAGGCTTTGTTCCCATTGGTCACAAATGCATATTTCTATCAATTCTCAAGATATGGAAGTGGTTTTGGTGACTATGAGTTCTTATTTTCATCCTCAACAACTTCTATTTACAAAGCATTTATGTTGGTACAAGAAGTTTGTTCAAAATTGTCAAAGTTCCTCAAGGCATTTTCTTGATTTAGGAGCTAGGGTTTTGGAATTTAAAGAAGCATATCTTGCTCATATTTTGGTATTTTTGAGTGATTCCAAAGACATCCTTCTCTTCAAAGGGTTATAATTAAATCACTTCAAAAGTTTCAAGGAGTTTTCATGTGGAAGGAGCTTGATGATGAAGAGAGATCACAAGTCCTCCAGATGAACCCCCAATTTCTCATGTGTGACTTCAAATGATCATAAATTGGTCAATTTATATCACCTTGAGCCCACTAATTTTCCACATTGATCTTGAAGGTGTGAAATTTATGCCTTCTTTTATGTGCAAAATGAGAAAATGGATGGAAGATGTCCTAAGGATACAAAAGATTATAGGTCATTTCATGATTTTTTTCCAACTTCAACAATTCATAACTCTCTCAATTTTTGGATATTTTGAATGGTTCAAGTTTAAATATGTCATTCAAGAGGTCTATTTCATGCCATCTTTTTTGGTCAAGAGCAAATTCTAAGTGGAAGGCAATGTTTGGATGCAAAACATTATAGGTCACTTTTGAAGAAAAATTTGAAATATTTCTAAGTATGGAAAGTTAACCTTTTTTCCTCAACTTTGAATCAATGTAACTTTCAGCTCAAGCATCCATTTGATTCCATTATTTTTCTATTACAAATCTTGTAACCTCATCTTTCTAAAGCATCAAGAATCATGCCTTAAGACCCCTTGATCTGAGAATGCCATTGGATTGAACTTGGTAACTTGGAACTAAAGTTTCTTCATAAGTCAGAATTTGAAATTCATGTTTTGGCCTCTAAACATCAAATTACACTCGTTTGTGATCTAAACATGTTTAATCAAGTTGCCAAAGTGGATTAGAGCCTTAAAACACAAGGATTGGATGAGTTTTTAAGGAAATCGAATCACACTTTACTCGTGCATCAGGTTCACATGATTTCCCTCTAAACGTCATTATTTCACACGCTTGAACATTCCATTTGATTCCATATAAATAGAGGGTCATCCCCTATTTATTTCCTCAAGCTTTGAAAGCCAAAAACACTCTGTCAAAACCTCACACGAGCTTGAAAATTTTGAAATCAGTTTATGAGATTCCATCCTTTTCCTCCAAAATTCTTTGCACATTCATCTTCCTTAAGCATCATACAAACTCTCCAGCACTTAAACCAAGTAAAACGAGCTATAATCCAAGCTAAAAAAGTCCAGTTTTAGAGCTTCTTTCTTGAACTTCAAAAAGGTAGAATTCTCCATCATTTGGATCCAAATAAAGCACTAACATGTTCTACTCCTTCTCCCGATTCTAGTGCTTCTTACAATTTTTAAATCCATTGAGAATTGAGAGTGAAATCTCAAATTGAAGGTGCTCGCTATTTTCTGGGTTTTTGATTCATATCTCTTTGCATACTTTATATAAATTTGGCGCGACGGTAGTGTTAGGATCGTCTTAAAGAGACGAATCCAATGATATTGGTCTGGGATCCTAATTTTACCGTTTGAAGGATCTTAAAAAATCTCCATTGCAGGGTGGCTGGAGGTTGAAGATGATGACATGTCTCGTCTCAGCCAATGATAGCATGCCAAGCGTTTTAATTTCACTGGTTGCCCTTTTTCTGATTCCCTACGCATCCCACTAAGATCCATATCAAGCACAGAGCGTCTGGTCCATTGGATTAACTTACTAACGTGTTTTGACTATGATCTGATGGCCCATATCTTTTTGGTTTTATTTTATTATCTGATTTTCATATTTTAATTGATTTAATTTTCAAAAATTCATAACTCTTTTATTTCTTATCCAAAAATTATGAAGAAATTCACAAAAATACTCTGAATTGTTTCTTATCTCATGAATATTTTTTCACATTTTTATTTTGACATTTGATATTTTTTGCATTATTTGCTTCCTTTTAATTAGTTTTAAAATGCCTTCTGACATTTTTTAATTCTGAAAATTTTCCTAAATATCATTTTGGATATTTCTGACTTTTTAAATTTTTTATGGAATTTTATATTAATGTTTACTATTTTTGACCTATTTTATTTTTGTTTGAACAATTTTAATTAATTTTAAAATAATTTCTGACTTTTAAAAAATTGCCAAAAATTTTATAAAAATATTTGAGTCCTTTTCTAATTTTTCTATGGTCTTACTCAATTTTTCTTGATTAATTTGAATATAGTTGATATTTTTCTTTCTTATTTCCATTTTAAAACATTTTTTTAAAATCCTTTTAATGTATATATTAAATGCAATATTATTTTGTGTTTATTTTTTTGGCTGAACTTGGATTGAATTTTGATCATGAACTTTATTAACATCATTGGCTCCATGGTGTCGAGTCTAACTCCATAAAAATAGATGAATGATTTTAATAATAGTTTGATTTAAATTTAATTCAAATGTGGCTTGTATATTCCTTCCCCACCCCTCTCCATCTCATCCATTTCTTATCGCACTACGTGTTATTAGAGCATGATCTCTATATCATGTCTCAAAACAAATGGTGCACAGATTGCTATTGACCAGCCTCAAAATAGGTGCGACTTCTATATAAGTCAACTTACGATTGCTTAACATAGCGCTAAATTTTGTCCCGATTCGAATAAATGATCACTCGTGGCCCAAACCTATGTTTGCAAGCCCAAGTATGTTAATTTGATCTCTTTGATCTAATAACCTTGAGATTCATTGTGTGGAGGCTTTGGTTCTACCAATACTCTAATGGATCTACAACGCTTTTGGTCAACACGGATCACTTAAACATCGTTGATCATTAAATGGCAGTTGTGCGGATTCCGAATGGGTGATATACTTGACAAAAGGAAAATGCAACTTCTTGTGTGGAGGCTTTGGTTCTACTAATCCTCTAATGAGTTCCAAATGCAAGTTTCAAGATGATCATCCAACTAACCACTAATCACTAATAATTGATTTTACCTTTTGTTTTTACTTTATGCCCCTTTATGTTTTTATGCTTTATGCACCATTTACTTTTAAGCATTTACATTTCATGATATCTTCATCTTTGCTCATTTGAGCCTTTTCTTTTTTTCTTCTAAGACACCTAATAATCAACATAAACCATAAAAAAATTTAATGGTACTTGGACTATTTGGTTACTATCCTTGGCATTATGGAGTGTGGGACTTCTTGGACTTAAAATTAGAGACCTTGGCCTTTGTTGGAGATCTTATGACCTTGATTGATATTTTGTTTGGAGTTCTTGAGGTTTACCTTAAGACATTGGGTTGTTTGTTTGTTTTGTGTGCAGGTTGTTGTGATTACATTCTTTGTTTGTAATCTAGAATTCACCCGTATACAGCCGTTACTCTGCCCAATTTTTTGAAGACCTAATACACTTGAAGTTTGGTTCTCACAAGAGGTCTACTATCTTTGCTTTCTTGGTTTCAATCCAAAGAATAGGAATTCTATCTTGGCTCATAATGTCAAGTATTGGCTTCTTGTTGGTTAAATGGTTCTTATCCCTAGATTTTACCTTATGCTTTAGGATAGTCTCTTCGTCTCCTCCCATCTTCTTTAATTTCAAAAATCTTCTCCTTCCTTTTGATAACTCTTCTTGCTTTTAAACTTGAACCACTTTCATAATAAACTTGGACTTAGGTCCATGCATTTTCAAAACTTTTTCATAAGTAAACTTCAATCAACATTAATAATACCTTAACATTTTTTGTGAGAAGACTAAAAATTAATCAACCTCATTCAAACCATTTTGCCATCTTGGATTTCATCTTAAACTTTTCTCAAAATATTAGACTCTTGTCAATCCTTGTAGTGATGCAAGCAACTATACTTCTACAATATGTAGTAAAGAGGGATATTTTCAACTTGGGTGTTGAGTGAGGCATTGTTGATTTTAAAAATCCAAGCCATATCCTCCACTTTGAGATGATGCAAATTCTTATATCTCATGATTGTGGGTAGTAAGTATGTTTTCCATACGGACAATGACAATGATGTCTTATCTCATAAAATTAATCAACACATTTGTGTTTTAAATTGTTTTAAATAGGAACTATGTGTACTCTGATCTCCTATTGCACGAAAGATGGTACGTAGGCACTAAATATTCGCAACTGCGACGGGTACAAAAATCATAAAAAATATATTTCTTTTTTCACCTCCACCATCTATTTTTATACAACATTTTTATAGCCAAAATATACAGATTTTACAAAGAGGTTAGTACCGTAGATGTTTAGGGTGCTAATACCTTCCCTTTGCATAACTAACCCCCTTACCTTAAATCTTTCCCCCTCTTCTGGGTTACTCGCTCTTTTCCCATTCCTTTGGAAATAATAAAGCACGGTGGCGATTTCTATTTTGATTTGTACAAGTCTAGTAAATCCAATGACCTACCGCTATAGAAAAATGGCGACTTCACTGGGGAAATATTGACCTCTTACTGGTCCATCCCTAAGTGGGTTGAGCCTATCTTTGTTTATATTTGTGTATATGCTATTATTGTTTATGTGTTATATGTTGTATATATGTTTGTCTGGATTTTCCTGGTTTTCAGGGTGCTTGGTGATTACTCATGAGTCCTATACCCGGACTTGGGCAAACTTTAAGATAGGACGTGCAATATAGTCATGTTAACTTTGAGGGATTAATCCAAAAAAAGGAGGCATGAGATCCCCCACTCAGTGGAGACCCCTTTGACTGTAGTGTCGTTTACCGAGTAATTAGGAAGACGTACTGCTTTCGACCTGGGAGCTTGCTGAAGCTGAGGACCGTAGAATACCTAACCCACCTTGGACTTTTAGGTGTAGTGAGGAAGCTATGACGGAGTAATCCAGAAATAGTTGTCACGCGATGCTACGCTCGGACGAGTTTTTCTTGAAAATATTACTAATTACCGAGTTAATCGGGAAGTTGGTAATATCTGAAGGAAGGATGTAGACTCTGGGAACCTCTAGAACCTTGTTCAGTAGGTGATAACTTTTAGACCATACCTTATGGGTAGTACCTTCGACCTCATGCTCGTGATGTTGAACCTATGAACCCTATATGTGTGATCTTGTGTGTGATTGTTACATCATGCATCCATGCACTCATAAACATCTTTTGAATAAATCTTATTTCAAGGGACTTAAAAGTTGACCATTTGTAATATCTCAGGTAACTATGGATTCTTGAAAAAGAAAGACCGGAAAATACAGTTTCAGAGATCCCAAAATAGATGAGTTGATCAGTCTAATTCCTGAGATCGAGTGTCCTGCAGATTTTCGGAAGAAGTATGGATCCATCATTTCTCTCATGAAGCTTAGGATGAAGGAGGGTCTTCTCCCGAACTTGGTCCAGTTCTATGATCCGATGTATCATTGCTTTACTTTTCCCGACTATAAGTTGATGCCTACACTAGAGAAGTATTCTTATCTGTTGGATTTACCTGTTACCGATCGTGTTCCTTTTACTGGTTTAGAGGATGAGCCAAAATCACATGAGATTGCTGCTTTGATTCATCTGGGGAAGTATGAGATTGAAGCCCGCATGACTACTAAAGGAGGGATTAGGAAATTACCATCTCAGTTCTTATTGGAGAAATCTCGTTACTATCCCAGGATGAAGAGTACAGTCGCTTTTGAGGCCATCTTTGCCCTACTTGCTTACGTGTTGTTCTTATTTCCTAATGTGGACATGTTTGTTAACATTAACACTATCAGGATCTTCATGATTGGAAACCCAGTTCCTACATTGTTGGGTGATGCTTATTACTCTATTCATCTTCATAATTCTTATCATGGAGGGATGATTATTTGTTGCACGCCTTTGTTGTACCAGTGGTTTATCTCTCATATGCCTCAGTCTGATGCTTTTTGGGATGTCAAGAAGGAACCTCTTTGGGCTCCTAAGATCATGGCACTTACTCAGTCGGATATTGATTGGTATCATCGAGCTTACCAGGATATAGAGATTGTTGACAATTGTGGTAGTTTCCCCAATGTACCTCTTCTTGGTATAAAGAGAGGAATCAACTATAACCCTGTTCTTGCACGACGACAACTTTGTTATCCGATGAGGGATAAACCAAATAGTATTCATTTGAGTAGTTTCTTTTTGAAGGAGGGAGAAGATCATAGGGAAGCTAAGGAGCAGATTGAGAAGGCCTGGCATCACATTCATAAGAAGAGTAGGAAAGACTTAGGACCTAAGGGTGTTGTTTCTTTGGAGCCATATCATCAGTGGGTCCAAATGAGAGCTATTTAGTTGAAGATGTCGTATTCCCGAGAAGCACCTATGCCTGATTTATTTGTGAAGACCACTCCTCCCTTATTGGATGATATAGAAGAGCTACAACTTGCTTTGGTCAGGATGCAGCAGGAAAAGGATGCTTGGAAGAACAAATGCCAAACTTTAGAGATTTCCTTTAGAGCAGACTTGAAGGAGAAAGACGACTTGATTGAGATTCTTGAGAGTCGAGAGGTAGAGACTTTGGAGAGGCAAGGGGATTTATTTTCTCCTAAGCTTCAATCAGATGCTGATTGCTCATTTCCTGATTCAGGTGATTGGAAGGAGGTTGGCACCAGGTATGCGGAAGAAAATCAGAGGTTGAAGGATCAGATTGCCAAGCTTACGGGGAAGCGCAAATGTATAGAGTGATATCCGACAACTTTACTTCTCAGGGTTTTAGACTTTATTTTTATCTTGTACTTGGGATTGTTGAGACTTGTAACCCATTTGAAGTTATTATAATAAAAAATTCAGTATTTTCAAATGTGTTATTACTTTGATATTTGCAATATGTCTATAAAATTTAAATCCCTTGAAATACTAAATAACAAAATAAAATCATATGCATTGCATATCATGCATCATATTGTACATATTTCTTACATTTGTTATGCATATCGAGGTGTTTTACCAAGCTTCTTTACTTCGTTCAACAAGCTGACTCACCACTACAACACTCGGGCTAATTTCAGAAGAAAGATGGACAACTTAGAACAAGAGAATCGCGAGCTACGTGAGGAGGTTTCTGCTTTGAAGGCCGGCATGACCAATCTTATTGCTCTGATGGAATCTCTGGTGGCTGCTTAGAATCAGCCACCGAGTGTTCAACCTCAACCAACAAGGGTTACTATTGAAGCTCCGACTATTCCTACGTCTGCTACTCCAGCTGTTGTTCAGAATCGCATGCCTCAAAGTTACCCATGGGGAATGCCAGAGAGTTTTGTGCCTGAAGGTTTCAACCTTGGTCCTCAAGATACTCCAGTTGTTCAGACTATTGTTACTCCTGCAGCTCCTGTGGTGCATGGTCCTGCTGCACCACCTTCGGTGAATATGATTCCATTTGTTAACGATGATATGTGTCGTCATTTCCCTCCACCAAGTGAAGATTTGGGTCTTTATGACAGAATGGATGATTTCCAAGAGCAGTTTGACAAGATGCATAGATAGATGAAGTCCCTCAGGGGAAAAGAGTTATTTGGGCAGAACGTGAATGAATTATGCTTGGTCCCGAATGTTAAGATACCTGCAAAGTTTAAAGTCCCAGAGTTTGAGAATTACAAGGGCAACACTTGCCCTCGTTCTCATCTGGTAATGTATGTAAGGAAAAGGTCTACCCATACTGACGATCAGCGTCTGCTGATTCACTTTTTTCAGGATAGTTTGACCGGTGCTACGCTGAAATGGTATATGAGTTTGGACAATGTCAACATCCATAATTTCAATGACTTGGGAGAAGCATTCATCAAAAATACAAGTACAACATGGACATGGCGCCTGACCGTGATCAACTCAGGGCCATGGTTCAGAAAGACAGGGAATCATTCAAAGAATATGCGCAGAGATGGCGTGAAGTAGCCGCCCGAGTGATTCCTCCCATGGAAGAGAAGCAGATGACTAAGATTTTCTTGAAGACTTTGGGTGCTTTCTACTACGAGAGGATGGTAGCGAGTGTGCCAAGTGACTTTACTGAAATGATAGGCATGGGTATTCGCTTAGAAGAGGCTATAAGAGAGAGACGTTTAACGAAGCGTGAAGGATCTGGAGGTGTGAAGAAGCAATCTTATGGGTTTACCAAGAAGGAGGAAGGGGATGCAAATGTTGTCATGCAAGAGAGGAGGGTTAACACTCCTAGAAGGAATTCTCAGCGTCATCAGCAAGTCACCTCAGTTACTCTCGTTGTTGGTGTAGCTCCAAGCACCGTTTCTTATCAGAGACCATCCCAGTAGGGGAATCAAGGGTATAATCAGAGAAGGGAAAGTTATGACCCTATTCCTATGAGTTATACGAAGTTACTACCGACATTGATTCAGAAGAAGTTGGTTCATACTCGGCCACCTCCCTCTGTACCATCACCATTGCCTTAGTATTACAAGGCAGACCAAACATGTGCTTTTCATCAGGGAGCACTAGGGCATAATGTTGAGAATTGTTATCCTTTGAAGACTGAGGTGCAGAAATTGGTGCAGTCTGGTATTCTATCTTTCAAGGATGTGAGCCCTAATGTGAAAGACAATCCTCTACCCAAGCATGGAGGAGTAAATGCTATGAATATGGTGGCCGATTGTCCAGGCAACTTCCGGATTTTTGATATTCATCTAGTTAGAGGAGATTTGGTGAAAATGCATGCAGACCTATGAATTTAGCTACTATACGCATGACCATTCTGGTTGTGCTATCTGCAGTATAGACATACATGGTTGCGATAAGATAAAGGCTGACTTGCAGGAGATGATGGATGAGGGCCTCATCCATATAATCATGCCTAAGGCAGAGTATGAAGAGGAGGTGAATATGGTTTCTGGATGTCCGGGAGAGTTCATAATTTTTGATGTGGAGTATACGAATGAAGACCTTGTGAAATTGCATTCTACTTTCTGCCACTTGGCTGGTCAGGTGAAAAATTAGTATGGTTCTTGTCGAATTTGCTGTCGAGCCTCCCGAGGATGTTTAATCGTGAAGAAAGGTGTTCAATTGTTATTGGATAATGGAACTTTCAAGGTTACAGGTCAAAGGGATTATCACCATGAAGTTGATATGGTTGAGGTTTCTTTGGCTGAAGACGAGTCAGATGAAGAGTATGCCTCCGCAGATGAATATTTCTCCTCAAATGAGGATTTGCTTCCCAGAAATGACTCAATAATGACCGATTATGTTGAAGAAGGGGTAAACGTCATTGTACCTTGTTTTGGTGCACCGCCCATTTTGAAGTTGAGTATTATAGCAAGCCAGCTGTTACCCCATTGGTGATTAGTTTTCTGGGTCTTGTTCCCTACAAGTCAGATAAGGCTGTACCCTACAAATACAATGCTACAATCTTAGAGGATGGAGTGGAAGTTCCCATCCAGCCAAAGCCTGATGTTGAAAATATTGCTAAAAATAGTAGAGTGACCCGTAGCGGTCGTGTGTTTACACCAGCTGCTCGAGGAGATGTTAGTGCTGGAAAGAAAATTGCTGAGAATGTTGAACCCAAGAAGGCTACGGGTGAATCTAGTGGAGCTACGCTAGAAAAGTAGGTAGATGATATTTTGAAGATAATCAAGATGAGCGACTACAGAATTGTAGATCAGCTACTGCAGACTCCTTCAAAAATATCTATCTTGGCTTTATTGATGAACTCCTCTGTTTACAGAGAATCTTTGATGAGGGTATTGGACTAAGCTTTCATGGAAAGTGACATGCCTATAGACCAATTCAGAAGTGTAGTAGGGAACATTACGTCATGTAATAACCCGAGTTTCTGTGATGATGAACTACCCAGTGAAAGAAGAAATCACAACTTGGCCCTCCACATCTCTATGAACTGCAAGAATGATTCACTATCCAATGTGCTGGTTGATAATGGATCCGCTTTGAACTTTATATCGAGGAGCACTCTTATGAAGTTGAAATATCAAGGAACGCCTATGCGCCTGAGAGGCATCATTGTGAAAGAGTTTGATGGATCAAGGAAATCTGTTATTGGTGAAGTGGACTTTCCTATTCATATAGGACCACATTTATTTCAGATTACTTTCCATGTCATGGACATTGTACCCGCTTATAATTGTTTGTTGGGACGGCCGTGGATCCATGAGGCAGGGGCTGTCACTTCAACTTTACACCATAAACTGAAGTTTGTATGAGAAGGGAAAGTAGTGATCATAAATGGGGAACATGCATTATTGATATCTCATTTGTCCTCTTTCAGCATTGTGGAGGCAGATGAACCTGCTGTTGGAACCCAATTCCAAGCTTTATCTATTGACAACATAAGAGGAAATGAGAATTCCATGGTTTCACTTAAGGATGCGTAGCAGGTTGTGCGTAAGGGTCATAGTGAAGTATGGGGACAAATTGTGGATCCACCTGTAAACAAGAACAGAGTCGGCTTGGGGTTCTCTTTGAGGAATGATAAAGGTAAGAGCATGAAGCCGAAGTCTGCTGCAGACAAGTATCAAGACATTTTTCGTAGCAGGGGTTATCTTCATCCAACTGTTTCCAGGATTAATGCCATTGTGGAAGATGAAGCAGAGAAGGAAATTCCAAATTATGTGATGCACAAAGTTAGGGTTCAGAACTGGATCACCATTGATGTTCCCTCTTGCATACATGTTTCAAAATTAATTAAGAAACCCATTGAACACAATGACCCTGCACCCTCTCCCAATTTTGAATGTCCTGTGTATGGGGCCGAAGAAGAAGACTATGATGAGGTTCCAAAAGAGGTCTCACGGTTGCTTGAGCGTGAGGAAAACGCTATTCATCCATATAAAGAGCCATTGGAAGTAATCAATTTGGGTTCAGAAGAAGATCCGAAAGAGGTCAAGATCGGAGCGTTGTTGCATCCTGATGTAAAGAGCAGGTTGATTGGTTTGTTGAAAGAGTATGTGGATATTTTTGCTTGGTCTTATCAAGATATGCCTCGTCTAGATACAAATATTATAGAGCACCATTTTCCACTGAAGCCAGAGTTCCCGCCAATCAAACAGAAGTTTAGAAGAACTCACCCAGATATGGCAGTGTAGATCAAAGAGGAGGTTCTAAAGCAGATTAATGTCGGTTTTCTTGTGACATCAGTGTATCCTCAATGGATTTCCAATATTGTCCCAGAACCGAAAAAAGACGAAAAAGTCCACATGTGCATAAATATGTTAATGGATAGCACAATAAAATTCAAGGTTTTCTCGTTCATGGACGGATTTTCCAAGTATAATCAAATAAGAATGGCTCTAGAGGACATGGAAAATACAACGTTCATTACACCCTGGGGAACATCCTGTTACAGAGTGATGCCCTTCGGGTTGAAGAACGCTGGTGCAACGTACCAGAGGGTTATGACAACCCTATTCCATGATTTGATGCACAAGGAAATCGAAGTATATGTTGATGACATGATTGCTAAATCCCAGACGGAAGAAGGGTATGTAGAAGATTTCTTAAAGTTATTTCAGTGTTTGAGGAAGTATCATCTCCGCTTGAATCCAAATAAATGCACCTTCGGTGTTTGATCAGGAAAACTGTTGGGTTTCATTGTTAGCCAGAAAGGAATTGAAGTTGACCCTGATAAAGTCAAAGTAATTCAAGAGATGCCAGCGCCAAAAACTGAAAAGCAAGTTAGAGGGTTCCTCGGGCGTTTGAATTATATTTCTAGATTCATTTCCCACATGACTACAACGTGTGAACCGATCTTTAAGTTATTAAAGAAAGATCAAGGTTGTGTATGGACGGATGACTGCTAAAGGGAATTTGAAAGTATTAAAGAATATATGCTTGAACCTCCTATATTTCTCCCTCTTGTCGAAGGAATACCGTTGATTATGTATCTGACAGTGTTAGATAATTCCATGGGCTGTATTCTGGGACAACAAGATGAAACAGGGAAGAAAGAGTATGCCATTTATTATCTCAGTAAAAAGTTTACTGATTGTGAGTCGCAGTATTCCATGCTGGAAAAGACATGTTGTGCTCTGGCCTGGGAGGCAAGACGTTTGTGGCAGTATATGTTGAATCACACTAGTTGGTTGATCTCCAAAATGGATCCTATCAAGTACATTTTTGAAAAGCCTTCTCTTACTAGGAGAATTTCCCGCTGGCAGATGTTGTTATCTGAATAAGACATTGAATACCGCACTCAAAAGGCTATTAAGAGCAGCGTGTTGGCAGATTATCTGGCTCACCAACCAGTTGATAATCATCAGTCTGTGAAGTATGACTTTCCCGATGAGGATGTGATGTTTCTGAAAGTGAGATTATGATGAACCATTGCCCGAGGAAGGTCGTGACCCTGAATCTCATTGGAGTATGATATTTAATGGAGCTGTGAATGCTTACAGTAAAGGAATTGGTGCTGTGATCGCCACTCCACGCGGATCACACATTCCTTTTACTGTGAGGTTAACATTTGATTGCACTAATAATATGGCAGAATATGAGGCTTACATCATTGGTCTCGAGGAAGCCATTGATCTCAGGATTAAAATTCTTGACGTGTACGATGATTCAGCTTTGGTCATAAATCAGATTAAAGGAGAATGGGATACTCGTCACCCCGGCTTGATCCCTTACAAAGATTATGCTAGAAGATTTTTACCCTTCTTTAACAAAGTTGAATTCCATCATATTCCAAGAGATGAAAATCAGATGGCGGATGCTCTGGCAACTCTGGCTTCTATGTATCAAGTAAATACTTAGAATGATATACCTCGAAATATAGTCCGGCAACTGGATAGGCCCGCTCATGTGTTTACAACAAAAGAAGTAGTAGATGAGAAACCTTGGTATTATGATATCAAACATTTTCTCCAGACTCAGGAATACCCGATTGGTGCTTCGAAGAAAGATAGAAAGACATTGAGAAGATTGGCTGGCAGTTTCTTCCTCAGTGAAAATGTGTTATATAAGAGAAATTATGACATGGTCTTGCTCATATGCGTGGATAGACACGAAGAAGACATGTTGATGCATGAGATTCATGAAGTTTCATTTGGAACTCATGCCAATGGATATTCGATGGCTAAAAATATGCTAAGGGCATGTTACTATTGGCTGACAATGGAATCTGACTGTTACAAATTTGCAAAGAAGTGCCATAAATGCCAAATTTATGCGGACAAGATTCATGTGTCTCTGACACTTCTCAATGTGATCTCTTCCTCGTGGCCTTTCTGTATGTGGGGTATTGACATAATTGGGATGATAGAACCCAAAGCTTCGAATGGACACCGTTTTATCTTGGTAGCAATTGATTACTTCACCAAGTGGGTGGAGGATGCTTCATATGCTAATGTTATTAAGCAGGTGGTTGTGCGCTTAATTAAGAATAATCTTATATGTTGGTATGGTGTGCCAAATAGAATTATCACTGACAATTGCTCGAATCTGAACAATAAAATGATGGTAGAACTGTGTGAAGAATTCAAGATTGTCCATCATAACTCATCTTCGTACAAGCCAAAGATGAATGGGGCTGTTGAAGCTGCTAATAAGAATATAAAGAAGATTATCCAGAAAATGGTTGTTACTTATAAGGATTGGCATGAAATGCTCCCTTTTACTTTGCATGGATATCGAACATCTGTCCACACCTCAACAGGAGAAACCCCGTTCTCCCTTATGTATGGAATGGAAGTTGTACTCCCAGTCGAGGTTGAGATTCCCTTTTTGCGTATGATAATGGAAACCAAGTTGACAAAGGCTGAATGGGTCCAAAACAGGTTTGACCAATTGAATTTGATCAAAGAGAAGAGAATGACAGCTTTGTGTTATGGCCAATTATATTAGAAAAGAATTAAGAAAGCTTTTGATAAAAATGTCAAACCTCGTGAGTTCAGAGAAGGCGACCTCGTGCTCAGGAAGATCATGTATTTTAACGATGATTCTAGGGGCAAGTGGACTCCTAATTTTGAAGGCCCATATGTTGTCAAGAAAGCCTTCTCTAGCGGTGCATTAATTCTTGAAACTATGGATGGCGAGGAGTTCCCACGTCCCATGAATGCTGATGCAGTCAAGAAATACTTCACCTAAAGAAATAAAAGAACAACTCGCTAAGTTGAAAACCCGAAAGGGCGACTTAGGCAAAAATGAGTGTCTCGGTAGGCCAAAAACCTGGAAGGGCGGTCTAGGCAAAAATTAGAGACATAAACATAACAAATTTCTCGCTAAGTTGAAAACCTGCAAGGGCAGCTTAGGTAAAAGTTAGGGACTTTCTTGGCAAGTAACTACATGAGACAAGACTTGATCATTGAAGCAACAATCTTCTCGGATACTCATCATACTTCGAACAGAAGCTGCTGCTCGGGATTTCAAAAGTTGTTAGAGGGGATAGTGGTCATTGTATCTCAATGTATCTTTTCCATTATATATTACCATTTTCCGAACTTTGTAATCATCCATGGAGTCTCTCCATTCGTAGACTACCACTCTATTAATGACATTTTAGCTTTTACCCAATTCTTTGTATTTCTTATTTTATTTAGCTTACAAAGACTCCATTTATTATTGATAATAACTTTCAAAGCGAAAAGATTAAATAACAAAAGTGATTTTCAAAAAGAATTTACAATTTGCTTTTACCTTAAAACTTGTGACACAAGGGAAAAACAAAAGTGGTGATCCCAGGAATGGACGAACTTCGGTTGCTTTTAAGAAGTTTTGTTTCACGGAGAAGTTTTGCTCAAGATGTTTCGTCATATTGGGTTTGTGACTCCAGTATCCCCGGTCAAGTTTTGGTTCATTTCTCCTCTTTTCTGAGTTTGCATGATATGAAGATTCAATCCGAGATTTCTCCATTGAAGTTTTCGTTTGTTTAATAGAGGTTCTTTCTTCCCAGAGAAGTTGATACAATAATCACTCTTGAAGAACACAGGTCTCCGGTTTCTCTAGTGAAGAACGTATATTGGTTTTCCCTTTGAGGATGTGGTGTTAACCTCCCCAGTGAAGGCAACACGAAATCCTCAATCACTGTCTTGATCATGGGACATTATACGCCTTAATGAAGTTTGTGTGTTTCCTCTTTCCAAAATGGGCATGAATTCCCCAGTAAATGTTTTGATGATTTGATGTCCGTCTACTCTACTTGGAATTGATTTTGCAATCCCCAATAGAAGTGTTAATTTTGAAAATATTTGTTTCCCCGTTGAAGTCTGAGTGCTATTCCATGGTGAAGCCGAGAGAAGGATGTTATACCCCTGAATCTATACTATTTTTGTCACTTGGATTTGTTTGCTTTCGAATTACGTTTCTCCCCAGTAGAGTTAAACCAGGAAGTAGGTTCTGTTTCCTCAGTTGGCGCTTACTTTTTCTTGGATTGTTCACCTTGGATGTGATTTAGCCGAGTGCTGATTGTTCCCGAGTTGGTTTTTTCCTGGTTACTCCAAGTGTTATATGTCTGTTTTATCAGCATATACATGATAACACTCATACATTCATCATGCATAGTTAATTTTAGCAAATCATTGCTCATTCACATTCATTAATATTTTTTGACATATTATCCTGTTTTGCAGAATTGTGTTGTCCTCTCTCCAATAGAGTGTCAGTCATAAGTAGAAAGAGTATGTTCTTTCAATTTCCCCATTGAATTATCCCTCGTAGAAGATTATTTCTTTAGCCTTTCTGGACAACTCTTTGTCTGGATGATTTGGCTTTCTCTCTTGAGTTTATTTCTCAAAGGATATATTTTGGATGACTGTCTCATTCTAGTTTATTTATGGTTTGAATCTTTGATCCTCAACAATATTATTACTTATGATATCTGCAGACTTCGAGCCTTGGTTTGAGAATATGCATTTATTTTACACGAGAAGACTTTGTCTCCTCAGCAGAAATATATTGGCATCCCCCCAGGAAGTCATACTTCTTTCCCCAGGAAGTTATATTTCATTCCCCAGGAAATCATTTTTTGAAATCCTCCACAACAGCAAGTAGCAGGTCTCTTTATTTGAGAAAACTATACTTCCCCGTAAAAGTCAGCATTACCCTTTTTGATATCTTCCCTATGAGCAGATAGTTTACAGTTCGTTGCCAAAATTACTCCAGTGGATGGCAAGTCTTTTGATATCACAGAGACAATTCGTTGTAAAGTCTTTGTAAGTGGTAATCTCTTTATTTGAGACGACTTATATATTACCCTTTCCAAGCAGAATTCCTTGGTTAAAGAAGAAGTTGAGACCCGTTCTAGGTGAAATGCCAGAATTTTGGGGAAAACTTGTTATCTTTTTTCTACCGTCAGTGAATGTTGGTAGTTCATCATCAGTGAACAGTGATGCTATGATATATTCTCTTTCTACCTTCAGCGAAAGTTGGTAGGTCACCTTCAGTGAAAGTTGGTGATTGTTATCTTTTTGCTACCCTCAGTGAACGTTGGTAGTTCATCATCAGTAAACGGTGATGCTGTGATATATTCTCTTTCTACCTTCAGTGAAAGTTGGTAGGTCACCTTCAGCGAAAGTTGGTGATTGTTATCTTTTTGCTACCCTCAGTGAACGTTGGTAGTTCATCGTCAGTAAATGGCGATGCTATGATATATTCTCTTTCTACCTTCAATGAAAGTTGGTAGGTCACCTTCAGTGAAAGTTGGTGATTGTTATCTTTTTGCTACCCTCAATGAACGTTGGTAGTTCATCATTAGTAAACGGCGATGCTATGATATATTTTCTTTCTACCTTCAATGAAAGTTGGCAGGTCACCTTCAATGAAAGTTGGTGATTGTTATCTTTTTGCTACCCTCAGTGAACATCGGTAGTTCATCGTCAGTAAACGACGATGCTATGATATATTCTCTTCCTACCTTCAGTGAAAGTTGGTAGGTCACCTTCAGTGAAAGTTGGTGATTGTTATCTTTTTGCTGGCATCAGTGAATGTTGGTAGTTCATCGTCAGTGAATGGTGATGCTATGATATATTCTCTTTCTACCTTCAATAAAAGTTGGTAGGTCACCTTCAGTGAAAGTTGGTTATTGTTATCTTTTTGCTGCCATCAGTGAATGTTGGTAGTTCATCGTTAGTGAACATTGATGCTATGATATATTCTCTTTCTACCTTCAGTAAAAGTTGGTAGGTCACCTTCAATGAAAGTTGGTGATTGTTATCTTTTTGCTACCCTCAGTGAACGTTGGTAGTTCATCGTCAGTGAACGACGATGCTATGATATATTCTCTTTCTACCTTCAGTGAAAGTTGGTAGGTCACCTTCAGTTAAAGTTGGTGATTGTTATCTTTTTGCTACCTTCAGTGAACATTGGTAGTTCATCGTCAGTGAATGACGATGCTATGATATATTCTCTTTCTACCTTCAGTGAAAGTTGGTAGGTCACCTTCAGTGAAAGTTGGTGATTGTTATCTTTTTTATGCCCTTAGTGAATGTTGGTAGTTCATCATCAGTGAACGATGATGCTATGATATTTATTTTCCTTCTACCTTCAATGAACGTTGGTAGCTCACCGTCAATGAACGTCGGTGTTGTAATTTTTTCCTCTTTCTACCTTCAGTGAATGTTAGTAGTTTTTCCTTCAGTAGGAGTTGGTGTATCCTTTGACCATTTTACCATCCTCTCTGAGTCAGGTCTTTTGATCCACCAGTGATTTATTTTCCTGGTCAGATTTCTCTTTTGTTTCTGTATTTTCTTTGCTACATCCCCAGTTGTGTTTTGTGTCTCTTTGAATTTGTTCATATGCATTTATGCTCATAAGCATTGCATGGCATCTTAGGGCCAAAAATAGGGTTTATTTTATATTTAAGTATTTTCGATTGCGTCAACACGAATATTTTCAACCTTCGTATCTCCGGATAGAAGAAACTTAAATAAGGACAGCTATTGTACCCTAATTTTTGCCCCTAAGATCCCCTCATCATACCATGTTGATTCCATCACAACAATATCACATTAGGATTCTTGGTTCCCCTCCCTATATTTAGCTTTGCTCTTTGAGGAATCACCAAGCACCTTGACTTTTGTTCTTTTGTGATCATGAATATTTTTGTCTTAATTTCTTCTTTTAATTAATAAAATGCAATGTTTGTTTGTCTTGCTTGTTACTTATGTAGGTAAAGGCAATGAGATTCAGCAAGTTGCTCCATGGGTTCATGAGTTTGTTTCCATGCCCTAGTCAATAAAGCTTGAGAAGTTCAAACCTCACCATTGTATGTGTTTTGGAGGAAATGGCATGGCAAGGTTATTTTGGTTCACCACATTTCAATATTATCAAATTTGGTTCAAAAGTACAAGGGATTGATTAGAGAAGTTGTCATGCTTGGACAAGGCTTTGTTCCCATTGGTCACAAATGCATATTTCTCTCAATTCTCAAGATTTGGAAGTGGTTTTGGTGACTATGATTTATTATTTTCATCTTCAACAACTTCTATTTACAAAGCATTTGTGTTGGTACAAGAAGTTTGTTCAAAATTGTCAAAGTTCCTCAAGGCATTTTCTTGATCTAGGAGCTAGGGTTTTGGACTTTAAAGAAGCATATCTTGCTCATATTTTGGTATTTTTGTGTGATTCCAAAGAAATACTTCTCTTTAAATGGTTATCAATAAATCACTTCAAAAGTTTCAAGGATTTATCATGTGTAAGGAGCTCGATGATGAAGAGAGATTACAAGTCCTCCAAATGAACCCCCGATTTCTCATGTGTGACTTCAAATGATCATAACCTGGTCAATTTTTATCACCTTGAGCCCACTCGTTTTCCACATTGATCTTGAAGATGTGAACTATATGCCTTATTTTATGTGCAAAATGAGAAAATGGATGGAAGATGCCCTAAGGATAC
The DNA here is from genome assembly GCA_948472305.1 of Vicia faba. Classification (NCBI taxonomy): domain Eukaryota; kingdom Viridiplantae; phylum Streptophyta; class Magnoliopsida; order Fabales; family Fabaceae; genus Vicia; species Vicia faba. The sequence goes on from OX451738.1 coordinate 882,787,660, forward strand.
AAAATATTATAGGTAATTTCATGATTTTTTGCCAACTTCAACAATTCATAACTCTCTCAATTTTTGGAGATTTTGAATGGTTCAAGTTTCAAAATTTCATTCAAGATGTCTATTTCATGCCATCTTTTTTGGTCAATATAAAATTCAAAGTGGAAGGCCATGTTTGGATGCAAAAAATTATAGGTCACTTTTGAAGAAAAATTTGAAATATTTCTAAGTATGGAAAGTCAACCTTTTTCCCCAACTTTGACTCAATGCAACTTTCAGCTCAAGCATCCATTTGATTCCATTCTTTTTCCATTGCAAAGCTTATAACCTAATCTTTCTAAAGCATCAAGAATCATTCCTTAAGACCCCTTGAACTGAGAATGCCATTGGATTGAACTTGGTAACTTGGAACTGGTGTTTCTTCCTAAGTCAAAATTTGAAATTCATTTTTTGGCCTCTAAACATCAAATTAGCACACCTTTGCAATCTAAACATGTTTAACCAAGTTGCCAAAGTGGATTAGAGCCTTAAAACGCAAGGATTGGATGAGTTTTGATGGAAATTAGATCACACTTTACTCGTGCATCAGGTTCACACGATTTCCCTCCAAACTTCATAATTTCACACGGTTGAAAATTTCATTTGATTCCCTATAAATAGAGGGTCATCCCCCATTCATTTCCTCAAACTTTGAGAGCCAAAAACACTCTGTTAAAACCTCACACGAACTTGAAAATTTTGAAATCAGTTTATGAGATTCCAGCCTTTTCCTCCAAAATTCTTTGCACATTCATCTTCCTTAAGCATCATACAAATTCTCCAGCACTTAAACCAAGCAAAACGAGCTATAATCCAAGCTACAGAAGTCCAGTTTTAGAGCTTCTTTCTTGAACTTTGAAAAGGTAGAATTCTTCATCATTTGTATCCAAATAAATCACTAACCTGTTCTACTCCTTCTCCTGATTTTAGTGCTTCTTATAATTTTTAAATCCATTGAGAACTGAGAGAGAATTCTCAAATTGAAGGTGTTCGCTATTTTCTGGGTTTTTGATTCATATATCTCTTTGCATACTTTATATAAATTTGGCACGATGGTGGTGTTAGGATCGTCTTGAAGAGACGAATCCAATGATACTGGTCTGGGATCCTAATTTTACCGTTTGAAGGATCTTACAAAATCTCCATTGCAGGGTGGCTGGAGGTTGAAGATGATGACATGTCTCGTCTCAGCCAATGATAACGTGCCAAGCGTTTTAATTTCATTGGTTGCCCTTTTTCTGATTCCCTACGCATCCCACTAAGGTCCATATCAAGCACAACGCGTCTGGGCCATTGGATTAGCTTACTAACGCGTTTTGACTATGATCTGATGGCCCATATCTTTTTGGTTTTATTTTATTTTCTAATTTTTTATATTTTAATTGATTTAATTTTCAAAAATTCATAACTCTTTTATTTTTTATCCAAAAAATTATGAAAAAATTCACAAAAATACTCTGAATTATTTCTAATCTCATGACTATTTTTTCACATTTTTATTTTGACATTTGATATTTTATATATTTTTTTGCATTATTTGCTTCCATTTAATTAATTTAAAAATGCCTTCTGACATTTTTTAATTCTGAAAAATTTCCTAAATATCCTTTTGCATATTTCTGACTTTTTGAAAATTTTATGGAATTTTATATTAATGTTTAATATTTTTGACCTATTTTCTTTTTGTTTGAACAATTTTAATTAATTTTAAAATAGTTTCTGACTTTTAAAAAATTGCCAAAAATTTTATAAAAAATTTGAGTTCTTTTCTGATTTTTCTATGGCCTTACTCAATTTTTTTTTTATTAATTTGAATATAGTTGATATTTTTCTTTCTTATTTCCATTTTAAAACATTTTTTAAAACCCTTTTAATGTGTATATTAAATGCAATATTATTTTATGTTTATTTTTTGGCTGAACTTGGGTTGAATTTTGATCATGAACTTTATTAACATCATTGGATCCATGGTGTTGAGTCTAACTCCATAAAAATGGATGAATGCTTTTAATAATAGTTTGATTTAAATTTAATTCAAATGTGGTTTGTATATTCCTTCCCCACCCCTCTCCATCTCATCCATTTCTTATTGCAGTAAGTGTCATTGGAGCATGATCTCTATATCATGTCTCAAAACAAATGGTGTATAGATTGCTATTGACCGGCCTCAAAATAGGCGCGCCTTCTATATAAGTCCACTTACGATTGCTTAACATAGCGCTAAATTTTGTCCCGATTCGAATAAATGATCATTCGTGGCCCAAACCTATATTTGCAAGCCCAAGTATGTTAATTTGATCTCTTTGATCCAATAACCTTGAGATTCATTGTGTGGAGGCTTTGGTTCTACCAATCCTCTAATGGATCTACAACACTTTTGGTCAACGCGAATCACTTAAACATCGTTGATCATTAAATGGCACGTGTGAGGATTCCAAATGGGTGATATACTTGACAAAACAAATGCAACTTGTTGTGTAGAGGCTTTGGTTCTACCAATCCTCTAATGAGTTCCAAATACAAGTTTCAAGATGATCATCCAACTCACCACTAATCACTAATAATTGATTTTATCTTTTGTTTTTACTTTACGCCCCTTTATTTTTTTATGTTTTATGCACCATTTACTTTTAAGCATTTCCATTTCATGTTATCTTCATATTTTCTCATTTGAGCCTTTTCTTTTTTTCTTCTAAGACACCTAATAATCAACATAAACCATAAAAAAAATTAATGGTACTTGGACTATTTGGTTACTATCCTTGGCATTATGGAGTGTAGGACTTCATGGACTTAGGATTATAGACCTTGGCCTATTTTGGAGACCTTATGACTTTGATTGATATTTTGTCTGGAGTTCTTGAGGTTTACCTCAAGACATTGGGTTGTTTTTTTTTTTTGTGTGCAGGTTGTTGTGATTACATTCTTTGTTTGTAATCTGGAATTCATCTGTATACAGCCGTTACTCTGGCCAATTTTTTGAAGACCTAATACACTTGAAGTTTGGTTTTCACAAGAGGTCTAGTATCTTTGCTTGCTTGGTTTCAATACAAAGAATATGAATTCTATCTTGGCTCATAATGTCAAGTATTAGCTTCTTGTTGGTTAGATGGTTCTTATCCCTAACTTTTACCTTATGCTTTAGGATAGTCTCTTCTTCTCCTCCCATCTTCTTCAATTTCAAAAATCTTCTCCTTCCTTTTGAAAACTCTTCTTGCTTTTAAACTTGAACCACTTTCATAATAAACTTGGACTTAGGTCCATGCATTTTCAAAACTTTTTTCATAAATAAACTTCAATCAAAGTTAATAATACCTTAACATTTTTTTGAGAAGACTAAAAATCAATCAACCCCATTCAAACCATTTTGCCATCTTGGCTTTCATATTAAACTTTTCTCAAAAGATTAGATTCTTGTCAATCCTTGTAGTGATACAAGCTACTATACTTCTACAATATGTAGTAAAGAGGGATATTTTCCACTTGGGTGTTGAGTGAGACATTGTTGGTTTTAAAAATCCAAGCCATATCCTCCACTTTGAGATGATGTAAATTCTCCTTTCTCATGATTGTGGGTAGTAAGTATGTTTTCCATTCAGACAATGACAATGATATCTTATCTCATAAAATTAATTAACACATTTGTGTTTTAAATTTTTTTAAAGAGGAAATACGTGTACCCTGATCCCCTATTACACGAAAGGTGGTGCATAGGCACTAAAGGTTCGCAACCGCGGCAGGTGCAAAAATCATTAAAAAATTCTTTTCTCACCTCCACCATCTATTTTTATACAACATTTTTATAGCCAAAATATACAGATTTTACAAAGAGGTTCCCGCGGAGTACCTTAGATGTTTAGGGTGCTAATACCTTCCCCTTGCATAACCAACCCCCTTACCTTGAATCTTTCCCCCTCTTCTGGGTTACTCGCTCTTTTCCCATTCCTTTGGAAACAATAAAGCGCGGTGGCGATTTCTATTTTGATTTGTACAAGTCTAGTCAATCCAATGGCTTATTCTTAAACATTTCTACCGCTACACTTATGCGTCAAGGCAGTTGAGGAGTCATGAAAAGAACTATCCTACGCATGATTTAGAGCTTGCTACAGTTGTTTTTGTGTTAAAGATTTGGACACATTATCTTTATGGTTCTAGATTTGAAGTATTTAACGACCATAAGAGTTTTATGTATTTATTTGATAAAAAAATTGAATATGAGACATCGAAGATGGCTGGAGTTGTTAAAGGATTACGATTTCAGTTTGAATTATCATCCAGGAAAGGCGAATATGGTGGCTGATGCGTTAAGTCGAAATACTTTACATATGTCAGCAATGATGGTTAAAGAGTTGGAATTAATTGAACAGTTCAGAGATATGAGCTTAGTTTGCAAGGTGACACCGTAGAGTGTTATGTTGGGGATGTTGAAGATTAATAATGATTTTCTAGATAATATCAGAGAAGCTCAGAAGTTAGACGTGAAACTGGTAGATTTGATGGTTGGAATCGATCAATATGAGAATTGTGATTTCAAGTTAGATGCGTAAGGTATGTTGAGATTCCGTAATCGAATTTGTATTCCTGATGAAGCGGAGATGAAGAAAGTGATTCTTGAGGAAATTTATAGAAGCAAGTTAAGCATTCATCCAGGAGATACAAAAATGTATCAAGATTGAATAATTTGTTTTGGTGGCCTGGAATGAAGATTGATGTGGCTCGGTTTGTGTATGCATGTTTAACTTATCAGAAGTCGAAAGTTTAACATCAGAAGCCTACAGGGTTGATACAACCGTTAGAAGTTCCAGAATGGAAATGGGATAGCATTTCAATGGACTTTGTGACGGGGTTACCTAATACTTCAAGGGGATATGATTCGATTTAGGTGATTGTTGATAGGCTTACAGAGTCAGTTCATTTTATTCCTATTAACATCAGTTTTCCAGTGTCGAAGTTGGCAGAGATTTATACTAGTGTAATCGTAAAGCTGCATAGTGTTTCTTTGTGTATTGTGTTGGATAGAGATCCGAGGTTTTCTTCAGATTTTTGGAAGAGTTTATAAGAGGCGTAGGGTTCTAAGTTAAGATTGAGTTCGGCGTATCACCCTCAGATGGATGGTCAGACTAAACAGACTATTCAGTCGTTAGAAGACTTGTTGAGAGCATGTGTTCTTGAGCAGAGAGGTTCGTGGGATACTTATCTTCCATTGATAGAGTTCACTTATAATAACAATTACCATTCTAGTATTGGGATGGAACCTTTTGAAGCGTTGTATGGTCGGAGATGTAGAACTCCTTTATGTTGGCATGAATCTGGAGAAAGCATAATACTTGGATCTGAACTTGTTCGAGAAACTACCGAGAAAGTGAAGTTGATTCGAGAAAAGATGAAAGCTTCCCAAAGTAGACAAAAGATTTATCATGACAAGTGAAGGAAAGACTTAGAATTTCAAGCAGGTGACCATGTATTTTTGAGAGTTACACCTGTGACTGGTGTTGGGCGAGCATTGAAGTCTAAGAAGCTCACTCCTTGTTTTATTGGTCCGTATCAGATTTTAGACAGAGTTAGGAACGTTGCTTATAGAATGGCTTTACCGCCTAATCTTCCAAATTTGCATGATGTGTTTCACGTGTCACTACTCCGGAAGTATATTTCAGATCTATCTCATGTGATTCATATGGATGATGTGCAAGTAAGGGATAATCTCACTATGGAGACGATGCCTGTACGAATCACATATCGAGAAATGAAGACTCTTAGAGGCAAAGAGATTACTTTGGTGAAAGTAGTCTGGTTAGAAGTTATCGGAGAAAGCATGACGTGGGAGTTGGAAATCAAGATGCGGGACTCCTATCCTGAGTTGTTTGAACAAGGTAAATTTTCGAGGACGAAAATATTCTAAGTGGGGGAGAGTTGTAATGCCCATTATTTAATTAATTATTTTCGAATTATTCGTTGAAGTTGTGAGATGTTGTGAATTGTTGGCATAAGCTTCTAGACTATTATTAGTTAATCAATTAGTTTATTAATAATAATAATAATAATAATAATAATAATAATAGTAATGTTAGAATTAGTAGAATAATAAAATAATTGTGTTGGGCCTATTTTATTGGTTGGAAGTAGTAAAGTGGGGGTGTGTAAGTTAAGCACAATAGGATTAATGGTATAAGGTTAAGCTGACATAAGAAATTTGGTTAGTTGGAGAATAGAAAGTCTTGATGTGCTGACCGTGAAAAGCTGCGCAGAAGAGGAGCAAGGTTGCACGACTGTCGAGCAAGGCAAGACAAGGATTACGGCCAAATATTTATAGAGATACCTTCAATCTAGGTAAGGGTGGGGTTCTGACTATATAATGAGACTTATGATGAATGTTATATGGGGATTAACCATATATACGTCTGTCGTGCGTATGATTCTGGATCTGTTTCTTGAACTTGGCCATTTTTCATGTTGTGGATGTTTACGAATTATCTGCATACTGGCCAATATAATTGATGAATAAGTTAGTGTAGATTATCACCTGTTGATACAGTTGTTAAGTTATTGTGTTGTTCCAAGCGGTTGGTCGGAAACTAGGGATTATGTTGATGTGGTCGTTAAGTCGTTGTGTTATTCCATGCCGTTGGCTGGAAATTAGTAGTCGAGGAGGATACTAAAGGGTTGGGCTAATGTTCGTCATAGAACTGATGACGTCTGTGTAAAAGTTTTGAAGACACACAATGTCGGGGGACACAGGTGCTAGGTGCTAAGCGACATTAGGCTGCAAGGTGTGTCGGAGAATACATGTGTTGGGTGTCGAGCAGCATTAGGCTGTAAGGCATGCTGAGGAGCACGATATTTGTGTGGAGCTGAACGAAGCGGAAAGTGGTGCTAAGGGGCACCTGTTATTTGTCAATTCTTTCTTGGTTCCTGTTCATGTCGAGGGGCGCATAGTTCTCGCTTATTCCTTAACGCCCGTGCATGCTGAGTTGGTTAATTATTTTGGTTTAGCAGTCCCAGTAATTTAGTAGATTTTTCAGTAACTGTAGGAGAGAAAGTTAGTATTTTAGTAGAAAACTACTTAGCCGGACATAGTCGAAATGCTCGTATAATTACGCAGGACGTCGTAGTATATTTTGATTGATATGTTGTATTGTATACTTGTTATAAATTGAGGATTAGCAGGTGCTGATGAATTTTGTTGAGACGCCTCTAATTATTGGCAAGTATAAAGTTGTACGCTTATGGCCAAAGTTGAATTATGTTGAGTTCTTGTTGAATTATTATTGTTGTTGTTACTACATTCATACTGCTGTCTCATACATAGCATATGAAGTTGGAGCTAATGCTCGGTAAGTTGGCCTGGATTGGCAAAAATATAAAGTTGAAGGCTTATGCCTTGTTGATGCCTCTATTAATTGGCAGATTATTAAGTTGGAATTTTTTCCATTGGTACCACATGCATGTGCATAAAAACAAGTCGCATTTCATGTTGCATCCTGAGTTTTTGTGTGGCTGAATTGATTATGTTAAATATTGTTAAAAAGCTGTGAAGTGGTGATTTGTATGAACTGATTCCAATATATTATTTATCAGGCGTTCTATTATATCATTCGATATCTCACCACTTCTATTTGAATGTTGACTTATGTCGGTAACATGCAGGTAATCCAGAGTGAAGGCTGTTTACCTTCAGTGGTTCGAGTCAGTTTCATCGCTCTGATACGTAACACTCGGGGGATGAACGCTTATTGCTTTATTGTTGATTTTACTTCTGTTGCTGAATTTTAATCCGTTTTTGTGAAGTACTTGTTGTTTTGAAATTGTTTTCAGTTGGACAAAAATGTCATGTCAGTTGATTTGAAAATTGTGATTCTGCTGCTCGATTATAAAGTTGTGTCATTGTTAAAGACTAAACATGTTGTTATCAGTTCATCCAAATTTTATGTGTTATGTATCTAAACTATAGGTGATTGAATGTCGTTGTTTCTAAGTTAAAAGTGTAGCATTCCATTTATTTGTTGGAAATTTTGTAACTTTGATTTTATATAATTTGTTGGGTAGAAATGGGGTGTTACACTTTTTCTGAACGAAGCCATGAAGGAGATGCTTTTCAGAATAAACCTTTGAAGGCGAATGCTTTTTAGAATAAACCTCTGAAGAAAAATGCTTTTCATATCAAACCTATGAAGGAAATGCTCGCCAGAACTCAGTCTCTGGGGGAAATGCTGGTTATGTAGATAGTCGCTCTGTCCTGTTTCGAGAGTTAATCCATAACCTGTCTATCGATTGCTGGTGATATTTGTCTGTTTGCAAACTTAACCTGAAAAAGACAAACTTAGTTCTATGTTATGTCATGATGTATGCAATGCGTTGTGTAATGATGCTCTCAAAATAAATGATAATGTTATATTCGTTTCGTATGCATATGTTATGATATTTTGTAAATGATGTATGGATGAAATATGTTATTTGAACGTATTAGTAGCTTCATATAATAATGTATGGATGGGGAAAACAAATCCCTGATTGTTGTTGGGGATGAAGAAAGTAATTCTTCAACTTTGTTCTGAATGATTTTACTGGGGATTTCCGCTTTCTATTTTAGGACATTCTGGTGGGGATCTTCGACTTCTGCTTGGGGGTAGAAGCTCTCAAGGAGAGTCGATCATTCTTCGTTCTTCGAAGGATTTGATTCTCATGCATTCTGACTGGGGATAAAAGAGATGGATAATCCTTTGATGCGCTCTTCCAAGGAAGACAATGTTGACTGATATCTGGCCGGAGAAGAGGGTCTTGTCGAGGAATAACAGTATTGGAGAAATAAACTCTGTTGGGGAAATAAACCATGTAGTCTGTGCTGAGGAGATAAACTCTAACGAGGATTAACTTGTGGAAAAAGATCTGAGGAAATTGCGTTGTGGCAATTTATGGTAACTTTGAACATTATCCCGACTCCTATAGTCTTCCGTAAATGCTAATCTTATTTTCATGCATATATTTGTAAACAGTAATCATATTAAAATGCACATGTTCGTTCAATGTAATCATTGGACATTTTTTGCAAACAAAAAAGAGAAAGTAAAAACAATAGATGACATGATAGTTAATGCGTCTTCCAATTGATTCTCTTCTCGTGAAATGTGTTCAAAAGTGATTTCATCGAAGTACGAAATTAATGTCAACACATGCTCTCGATAAGGAATGAGATTTGGATGCTTCATATCCCATTCTCCCTTAATCTGACTGATTAGTAGGGCTGAGTCTCCATTTACATTCAGGAATTTAATTCTCATATCGATGGCAGCCTTGATATTCATGATGCACGCTTCGTATTCTGCCATGTTATTGGCACTGTCAAAACATAATCTGGCGGTGAAGGGCGTATGGAAACCCTTGGGAGAGACAATTACAACACCAATTCCATTACCAAGCGCATTGGAAGCTCCATCGAAAACCATAGTCCGTCGGGATCCCGTCTCAGGTTCTTCATACGGCCCAGGTTCTTCATAATCTATAACTAGCATAATATTCTCATCCGGGAACTCAAAATTCATAGACTGATAGTCATCTACAACTTGATGAGCCAAATGATCTGCCAATACACTTTCTTTGATTTCCTTCTGAGTAGTGTATTGAATGTCGTATTCCGTCAAGACCATTTGCCATCTTGCTATCCTTTTGGAGAGAGCGGGTTTCTCGAATATGTATTTTATTGGATCCATCTTAGAGATCAACAAGGTAGTATTAGTCAACATATATTGTCTTAGTCGGTGAGAAGCCCATGCCAAAGCACAAAAAGTCTTCTCGAGCAGTGAGTATCTTATTTCATAGTCGGTAAAAATTTTTCTAAGGTAGTATATTGCATGCTCTTTTCGACCAGACTCATCATGTTGCCCCAATACACACCCCATTGAATTCTATAATACTGTCAGGTACATGATCAGAGGTCTTCCTTCAACCGGTGGCATTAGAATTGGAGGTTCCTGGAGGTACTCCTTGATTTTATCGAAGGCTATCTGACAATCGTCGTTCCACTTTGCTACTTGATCTTTCTTTAGTAACTTGAAGATTGGCACACAAGTAGCAGTCAAATGGGAAATAAATCTGGAAATATAGTTTAATCGTCCCAGGAAACCTCTGACTTCGTTCTTATTACAGGGAGATGGAATTTCTTGAATGGCTTTAACCTTGGCATGATCAACTTCAATACCTTTACCACTGACGATGAAACCCAAGAGATTACCGGATATTACCTGAAGGTTTACGTGTTTGGGTTCAACCTCAACTTATACTTCTTCAGTCTCTCAAATAGCTTTTGTAGGTGGTCAAGGTGTTCTTCTTCAGTTTAGGATCTGGGTATCATGTCATCAACATAAACCTCTATCTTATGATAGATCATATCATGGAACAAACCTACCGTAGCACACTAATATGTTACACCAGCGTTCTTCAAACCAAAAGCATAACTTTGTAACAGAAAGTGCCCCACTGTGTGACAAAAGTAGTCTTCTCCATGTCCTTAGATTCCATATTGATTTGATTATAACCAGAGAAACCATGCATGAAGGAAAATACTTTATGCTGAGTGGTGTTGTCAACTAGAACATCAATATGTGGAAGTGGAAAGTCATCTTTGGGGTTTTCCCTGTTCAAATCCCTGTAGTCTATGCACATACGCACCTTACCATCTTTCTTAGGTACTGGAACCATATTTGCAACCCACTGAGGATAGGATGTAACAACTAAGAAACCTATGTTGAACTGTTTCATAACCTCAACTTTGATCTTTTAAGACATCTCAGGACGCATACGACGAACCTTCTGCTTTATAGGAGGACAACCTTCGTTCATCGGTAAACCGTGAACCACAATATTCGTATCAAGCCCTGGCATGTCTTCGTACAACCAAGCAAAGATCTCAACATAGTCACGCAACATCTGGATTAATATCTTTTTGAAATTGTCCTCAAGGTTGGCACTTATCTTGATTTCTTTCTTGTCCTCTTCAGTACCCAAGTTCACAACCTCGACTGGCACTTCATGTGGTTGTATGGCTCTTTCTTATTGCATTAGGAGCCTGGAAAGCTCTCCAGGTATTTCACAGACTTCCTCGCCTTCATCCTCAACTTGGTTGATCAGATTTTCGAAGTCATAATGTTGCGTGGGTGTGTGTAAGAACACATAACTAGTTTGAAAGAAAAATAAAGTAAAATAAAGACGAAGAGTGCAAAATTTGAAAGCAAACGTCCAATGATTTATTAACTAATATGCTGATGAATAATGACAACCCTAACAAATGGACCATTGTGCCCCAGGTAAGGCACAAGGCTTAAAGTTTATTGTTTAAATTACATAACCAGAAAACTTGAAAGTAAGAAAACAAAAAATAGCATTTACTTCTGACTAAAGGATATTGGGATAAAGTCTTTAGTCTTTCAATTATTGAGCCCACTGCTGGTAGTAGGGAAGATCCAACTATCTATGTTGCAGTCAGTATCAGCATCTTCCACATTGTTGACTTGATTGTTGTGAACTCCATTATTGTTGACGCGGAATGGCGGTCTCCCATAATTGGCACGAGCACAACGGATAGCCTAATGGGCTTGTGAGGTGAAACCCAAACCAAAATTTTCAGATTTATAAGGAATATCGAGAAGCTGACCCCAAACAGTGCAACCACCTTCTTCAACCACATCCCTAACGTCTTTCAGAGAAGCCATTTTTGATGGAATCTTAGGAACAACAGGAGCAACTTTATCAACCGGGGTTGTCTGAGAAATAACTTCAAAGGTCTGATAAGGAGTCTCGATGAATTCACCATCCATCTCAATGTACTTGAAAGAGTTCAAATGGCTCACCATATATTCTTCTTCACCGTAAACTGTAACAATATTTCCCTTCACGGGATATTTCAATTTTTGGTGTAAGGTAGACGTAACAACAACTGCCCCATGAATCCAAGGGCGTCAAAGCAAGCAAGAATAGGCTGGACGAACATCCATCACATAGAAAGTAGAGTTTAAGACCTGTGAACCCACTTTGACTGGAAGATAAACCTCTCCATGCACCATTCTCTTTGAACCATCAAAAGCTCTCACTATAATGTCACTGGATTTTAGCATGATCCCTTCACAGTCCAGTTTGTCTAAAGCAGCTTTTGGAAAAATATTCAACGAGGAACCTGTATCTACCAGCGCATGAGATAAGGTAGTGCCCCTACATTCAATAGATACATGTAGGGCCTTATTATGATTCCTTCCCGCGGGAGTTAAGTCTGCGTCAGAAAATCCTAGCCCATTATCTGTTGTCAGGCTAGCAACATGATTTTTGAACTAATCAACAGAGATTCCCCATGGTGTGTGAGTAGATATCAGAAATTTTACCAAAGCATGAGCATGGGCTTCAGAGCACAACAACAGGGATAACATAGATATTTTGGAGGGTGTCTTCCCCAACTGTTCAACAATCTTGTAGTCACTTTTTCAGATAATCTTTAATATTTCCTCCATCTCGTGCTTGGAGGTGTCTTCAATAGTGACCTTCTTCGATGCCTCAGTCTGAGCAGGCTCAGTCATATGTTCTTCTTCTCGAGTCTCAGTAGTAGTAGTGATACGAACTAGTGTAGTAACATCCTTCAGAGAGATCTCTGGAGAGAAAACCCTTCCACTTCTGGTAACCTTACTAGTCCCAGCAATATTGCTAATGTTGGTATCAGTAACTTCAACATCTTCATCTTTGACAGTAAATGGTTCTTGCTTGACGCCATGGTAGTAGACATCAACTCCATAATTCTAAGGGATATCCTTATCAGAGGAATATGGAATTGGCCCATGTGCAGTAATGATCAGAGGAGTAGCTCTAGGTTTGGAAGTAATTTTCACAGAACCCCCAGAAGTGATCCTTATAGGAGTACCAGAAATTATAGGCACGTCTTCAAGATTTAGGTCTTGGGATGTACTCTCCACAGAAGGAGTCTTCTCAAAAGGAATTTTCTCAAATATAATTGCATGGTCATCCATCAAACACTGAATACCTTCTTTATGCAGTGCACAACCATTGGATTGGGATGTACATCAGTAGCAGTCTTTAGCACAACCCGTAAATAATCTGTCTTGCAGCAGCTTCTCCTTAATAATCATCAGAGGAGTAGTCAAAGCATTCACAGTAGGAACATAAGAAACATCTTCAATAGCATTAACGCCCTTGTCATGATTAGGCATAGGTGCGGTAATCACATTAGGAATCTCAGGAGGATCAAATTCAATTTCCTTAGCATCAATCATGTCTTTGATCTTATTCTTCAGAGCCCAACAATTTCTAGTATCATGTCTAGGACTATCGAAGTGGTATGCACACCTTGCATTGGGATTGTAGCGGGGAGGGGAAGTGTTGGGATTCTGAGGAGGTTCTCTCAATGTAATCAACCCGAAATTGACCATGTGTTGCAATGCCTGAGCCAAAGGTATATTGATTTTTGTGAACTGTCTCTTGTGTGCATCCTGCCTACGCTGATTATTTTGTTGTTGCACTGGCGCATAATTAGAGATTAGTACTTCCCACATAGATTGGTTGCAGTCACCCTTATTACGACCCTTATGGTCGTACACAACATTGGATTCCCTCTTACCATTATAATCCTTCTTCACAGTATTTGAAGATGTAGCCACCTGAATTTTACCACTTCTGATTCCATTCTCAACATGTTCCCCTGTCAATATCTGTTTAGTGAAACCAGTCGAAGAACTTCCAAATAGGTGATTATAGAAAAGACCTGTCAATGTACTCATGAACATGTCAACCAAATCTCTATCAGCCAAATGAGGTTGAACTCTGCCCGCAAGATCTCTCCATTTCTGTGTATACTCCTTGAAACCTTCCTAAGAATCCATTGATATACTCTGTAATTGCATGCGGGTTGGTGCCAAGTCATAATTATATTGATATTGCTTATAGAAAGCAGCAGCCAATTCTTCCCAGGTATGAATATTGGTCCCTTCTAGTTGATAGAACCATTCCAACTATGTTCCAGATAGACTCTCTTGAAAGAAATGAACCCACAACTTCTTGTCAACAGTGTGTAGTTGAATTTTCTGAACATATAACCTCAAGTGCAGCTTCGGGTAGGAAACACCATCATACTTGGAAGAGGTAAGATTTTTGAATTTAGGAGGAATGATAACTCCTAAAACCAGACCCAAATCATCAAGTTCAATCCATGCACCTTATGAATCTCCATAGCTCTCAGACGAACTTCCAGCAACTTATACTTCTCATCAGCAGGGGGATATTGCTCATCCAAATAATCATCTTCCTCTTCATCAGGAAATTTTTCAGAACCAGGGCTTCTTCTTTCAGTTTTCACACTCTTACTATCTTCATCCTATTTGTCATCTTCATCCGATGGGATATTAAGATCTCGAGCTTGCTTGACTGGTCCTCTGAACCTTCTTCCCATGTTGAGGATGCCAATTGGTCTCTCTGTCTTCTTCTTCTTCCCATTGGTGACAAGTGCCTTCAATTCTTCTTTCCCCCTGGCTAAGTTCAAGAACATCTGTTGGAGTTGGGCATTCTAAGCTTGGAGATCTTTGACTGTCTGTTCAAGAGCTATTTCTACTGAAATAAACAACAAGAAGATGGGAAAAACTGTATTGATAACACATGTTATGTAATGATATGTATAACATGTAGATGCATATGCAATGTTTTCAAGGATCTTGCGGGATTAAAAATTTTAAATATCAGAAACTGAGTCTAGTTGCAGCTTTGTCTGAAGAACGTTAAGTCTTCATCTACGAACGTCTTTCCATAAAAATCAAGCTCACCATATCAAATGGGTCCTAGCCCCTGATTCAAAAGAATGTACTTTGATCTTGACGGCATCTGGTTAGAGGAAAATAAATCCTCTTGCCCCTTGCTAGAAATCTGGCTTATGATAATCCTGCACCAAAGATCCCTAAGATCCTTAAAATGGGTAGTAAAATGTCATGACATGATGACATGATGTTATGATGTCATGTTCACGTTAGATATAAAATGCAAACAAGTCACACAAGATCTTTCTCACAGGATTTATTTTAGCACGACAACTGGCTTACCACCAAAACATCCTGAAAGTCTAATCTCAATGAGTGTAGCTTTGAGTATCCACCAACTTTGGACTGCACCAAAGCCGACTATCTCACTACCTTCTAATGGTCAAGATGGGTCAATTAAGGTTCTAAAATTAAGTTAGTGCTAATGACATGACGTGGAAGCCCAATGTTATCCTTGATTAACTCAAGGAACATTAGTACAAACCAAAGTATCGCACTAACCGTAGCCATCATTTCAACCATATCGGTCTACCCCGTACAGTTTTCATGATCTATTACTACTTACCTAAGGCATCCCTAGATCTGGGTGTAGGATCTTACAAGCAATAATAAACCCAAGCAAACCTTAAATTTAAAGCAGGAAAAGAAAACAATGAAACAAGTAAAGTGATTTAACCATAAGGTAACCCTTGTTTTTTAAGTACATCCCCAACATAGTCGCCAGTTCTGTAATACGGTGGGAGAACTGACTTTTTTGGTTTTATCCAAATGCGCGGATAACAAGAGTCACCATCGACTTTTCTTTTATCCAATATTTAGGAAAGGTTGAAAAGAACATGAAAAACCTTGATAGATTTTGAGTTTAGGGGGTAAGTTATGAAAAGGGAAGGTGTTAGAACCCTTTTCATCCGTAGTTATCTACGAGCTCTTAATTGCTAGCTCACTTTTGAAAACTTTCTTTGTGTGTGTGTGCGATTTGAAAATATTTTGAAATGCTAATGCAAGGCTAACTTTGCAATGATTCTTGTATCAGTCATCAAGAATGCGTACAAAGTGTTTGAAAATATTTTGTTTGAAAAGTGTGATATGTAAAAATGTTTTGTTTATGAAAAAGGTTGTGAGCAAGCGATTAAAAGTTCCTTATCCACTAAAGGTCATTCTTATTATTTTCCTTCTCCTTTAGAGATAGTTCCATCCATACCATTAATTGGTAGGTAGCCCCATCTATTGGATGTGAAGGGACAGACGTAGGGTCATCGAATGGTCATTTAAGGAAACATGTAGAGATACTTTAGCAATTTGTATCGAAGGGACTATATCATTTTTTGTAGGCAACTTCTAAGGGTCATCGAGGGACTATGATCTTTATTCATAAGGGTCTTTTGCTAAAGTAACCCTACTTTCGAGGGACATGACCATTATTTCTAAAGGCAACAAAGAGAGGTTACCCTAGAGGTGCAAGTGTGAATAGTGTTTTGATTTTGTTATTTATCTTGTATTAGGGTTATCTATGTTGATTTTAGTCTTGCCATACAAACCCTAATTACTAGCAGTTATGAAGTATATAGAAAATTAAAGTGCAGAAAGTAAAGACTTAAGCTATTACAGGTGTTGTACCCAAAAATTTTCCCTCCCATATTTCTCAAAACATTTCAAGAAAGTTCCTCAAGTTGCTCAAGGAAGTCCAAGGGTTGGCCAGACAAGCTCTCTCCTAAGGCAGTCTACCTCAAATTAGGGTTTCATGTTGCATCAAGATACTTGAGTCCAAGGGATCCAAAATGATCACTATTGTCCTAATATGTTCTCAAGATCATCCATGTCAAGTTTCAAGCTCTACAGAGAAAGTTTGCTCAGTCAATTGCTCAGAGGCCTGAAAATCGACTGTGTTAGGGCAAAAGTCAATTGTGGCCTACATGCAGTCAAACTTCAAGATTCTTGGTCAACATCCTCATTGTTAAGTATCATTCATCATTTGATAAAGGGTTGATCATGATTCATCAACGATTGCTCATAATTCCTTAAGAACCAAAAGTTGCTAAATTAGGGTTTTGCAAGAAAAGTCAACTCAACTTTGACCAAGCATAACTTTCTCATAATTTATGAGAAATGACCCATCCAAAGCTCATTTTAAAGAGGATGCAATTCTATACAATCCATCTTCATATCCCAAGTTCAAAATATGCACTCACAAGAAGTTATGAATTTGGACATTATAGGTCATTTTGAAAAGTCAACAAAAACACCTTGTTTGTCAAAGCTTCATACATAAACATGGAATACCAAATTGAGATTATACTAAAAGGGTTGCTTAGAGGACATCTCAAGCTCTCTAAAAAGTCCAAGAACACCTTCAAGGAGTCAAAATTGAGGAAGTTATGCATTGGTGAAGTTGACCTTTTTTGCAAAATTGCCAAAAGTCAACTATGCCTAAAAATGCAATTTTTGCTAAATGGGCCTAACTTTTTGCACTTATTCTAAGTTGGTAGCATGGTCCACGAGCCCTAGCTCTTGCCACTTGTCATTATCTTGTTTTTATTATTTATTTTGATTTTTATTTGAATTAAATCAATTTTAATCAAAACAAATCATGAAAAATCTAAAACATTGAAAACTCAAGATTTTGTACATGTTTCAGGTCTTATATCCAATTGGCAAGTAATTGAAATCGTGCAAAGACTTGGTGTGCACAAAAAAATTGAATTTGGCCTAATTTTGGAAAGATATTCAAAGGAATCAAATCAAAATCAAAAGCCATGATTGATAAAGATTGAGCACACTTTTTCAACCCTAATCCAATCCTTGATATATATTGAACATGTGCAGACCTAAAACAAGGCTAGAGAGAGGCGCAAGAACAAGAACCAAACTTGAAAAAACACCAAAAAAGTGCAGACACGATTTCATATTTCCAGGTATCCTCAAGACCTTTTAACCATCCCAATCGCTTCCTGGGGTCACAAACAAGCAAAACCAATCAAGAACAAGGAGTTTACATTGAAAAATACCACTGTAAGTCATCCACGACATTGATTTATTTTTGAAATCGAATTGCATCATTCTGTCACTTATAGCATAAAATAATTATATATTCTTGATCCTTGGAACATTTGCAAGCTATCTGAAACATTTAATTGCATTTATAT
This sequence comes from Vicia faba, assembly GCA_948472305.1. Lineage (NCBI taxonomy): Eukaryota > Viridiplantae > Streptophyta > Magnoliopsida > Fabales > Fabaceae > Vicia > Vicia faba. Next base: position 882,805,625 of record OX451738.1, read on the forward strand.
GGACTGTATGAGATTTCACCATTGCTAGGGTTTTCTGGCTTGATTTAGGATTTCTGTGTGCAGGTAAAATTGGGCCGTGAAAGGGGCACCATTGTGCTCAGCAGGTCCAGACGAATCTATCCATGGCCTTGGTTTTTATTTATCTTGCTTGTGCTAGATTTTGAGAAGTTGCAGGGATGTAGCGACCGACATATGTCCCTAGGTAAAAGTTTTTAACTTTTACCAACGGAGCAAGGTTGGGGATGACCTGCGTGGCACCCTTCTATTGGGTCATTTGAATTCTGGCGCGCGTTTTTATTATTCTCCACTAACTCCTTTTATTGGTATTTTATCATTATTTTTTATTTTATGTACAAATTGAGTACGCAGCGCAGCTGGCATTGGTGCATGAGGAAAATGCCTTGGGGCCTGGGTTAAAATCCCAGGTCCCCCAATTCTTTCATAATATTTTTCTTTCAGTGATCCAACATACGCACAAGACCAAGGACTACCATACATCCTCATAATCCAACATGCCAAGTGTCCAGATGGCCAAATCTAAGGGCCATCAGATGAAAGTCCACCAAAGCCCTCAATCAACGCATGGTAGGAGATCTTGGAAGTCAACGTGGGTCATTGGTTTTGGGACCAGAAAAGTGCTATCCACACCCCCCAAATTGCTGGTTTCAGGCCCAAATTCCTTCCTCTTTTCATTTATATTTTATTTAATTAATTTAGTTTATTTATTTTACTAACACAAATTAATTTTTTCTTTTATCAAAAATCACATAAAATAATATTTTTCACCCAATTAGACTTAGGTTTATTTTTTATCAATAAATTAATTAATTTAATTAGAATTTAATTTTAGGTAACTTTAATTTCTTTTTGTAAATAAATTAAAAATAATTATAACAATTAGGGTTTTGTTTCTAACTTAATTATATTTTCTTTTTTTCTTAAAATAAAAAAACACAAAAATAGGCCATTTAATTATTTTCGTTAATTAATTTAATTAGCTAATTAATTTTGTATTTAATTTAAAAACCTAATTCTTTTCTTAAAAAAAACAAAAACAATTTTTTTATTTTAATTAAGTTAGAAGGGGTCAAAACCCTAGTTCCCTCCCGATCTAAATTTCTTCGCGCGCGCTTTATCATTTATTTTTACCCTATTAATTTAATTGCTCACAAGTTGTAATAGCTTAATTAGGACTTTTACTTTTCATTTATTGTTTTTTTAAGGGTTTGCTTTTGGCTATGTAAATACCTGAAGCCTTGTAATAGCTTAGACTAATTTCCGCACTTTAAATTCCGCAAAATATTAAACTGTTAGATGTATGAATATTAGGGTTGCATGACAAGAATGTATGATTAAACTTTAAAATTGTTAGCAAACCGTAAATGTGCAAAGATAATAAACTTGAAATTGAATCACTCGCACATGCACACTCCTAGGGTATACTCTCACTTCGGTTGCCTTCGGTAAACGGTCATTAAGTATAGGGTATTTTAGTGGTCGCTCTCTTGTCTAAACAAAGATCAAAGTCCCGTTCAGAAAAGTTGCCTCGGAATGGTTGCCTCAGAATTGTTTCCTCGAATAATTGATCTAAGACATTAGAGTTTCTACTAAGACGTCCTAACATTGCTTTAGTGACTGTACGTCCCTTTCGAATTGACCCTCAAACTCCAACGACGATGCTACCTACTCACTAATAGTGGGATAGCGCTGTCTAAAGGAAACAAACATATAAAAATTCTTTTTTTCGAGTAGGTAGATTAGCTCTTAAGTACTTGCTCAATCCAAACAAACTTTTTCACACTTACACTCCTTTTCAAACAAAGTTTTCAAAAACACTTCGTAACACTCTTGAAGACAAAAGCAAGAGTTAAATCGAAGTCAAAAACTTTTCAAATCACACAAAAACACAGAAGCAATTTTGAAAATGATGAGAAAGTACCTAAGAGCCCGTAGATAACTACGGATAGAAAGGGTGCTAATACCTTCTCTTTCTATAATCTACCCCCCGTACTCAAAATCTCGAAAAAAGGAATTTTTCTGTGCTTTTTTCCTTTCCAATTGGATAAAATAAAAGTTGGTGGCGACTCTTACTTACCGCAACATTTTGCAAACTCAAACGCAAAACGCAAACCAACAATTCCTAAAAATAGTTCCGGTTCTGGCCACCGTATCACAGAACTGGCGACTCTGCTGGGGATAATAAGTGGGGTATACCTTAGGATTAGTTCATCATATTACTTCTATTGTTTGATTTGATTGCTTTATTTTTGTGGGCTTTGTATCGGAGTTACTATAGATCCTAACCCGGATCTGGGGAACCCCTTTTAGGTAAGTAGCAATAAATTGTGAGGGAACTGTACGACGTAGATCGATACGGTTGAAGCAGTAGCTACATTGATGTGGCACATTAGTTGGTACCAATATCCCTTGTGGAGAAACAAGGAGAATATGGGGATGCTATATGGGTCGTTAAGCATCAACTGACCTTAGAACCTATAATTGACCAACTTGGCCATAGGAAGTAGTGAGATAGCTGGCCTCGGCATAGAGCTGGGAACTGGTTGATACTCGATACTACACTCATTGAGACCATACTCTCGAGATAGTTCCGGCCGCAAGAAAAGATTGTGTGAGCTGAAACCATGACCGATGGAGGATGGTCAGTGATATTGAGAACCTCTAGAACCCAGTTACTATTATTAGGACAGGTTAAACCAACTGAACTTTAAGAGGGTAGTACCTAGTCTCTATGCAAGCCTGAAACTTAAGGGCTATTGTGTGACTTGTTTGCCTTTACCATGTTTGCTATCTGTGATACCTATTGTGTGTTTTTATCATGACATCATGCATCATGACATAGCATGCATATTTCATTGGACTAATCATTTCAAAGACCAACGGGATTTATCTTTGTTCTGTTTTGCAGATCATGACTTCTATGGCAGAAATACCATTCGAGTCAACTTCGTGCAAATCCCTGCTCAGCTCAGAGAATTAGTCTCAAAAGTTCCTGATACTTCCTCATTTGTTAGAAGACATGGTTATCTCCTTGGCTTGGTCACTTCAAAATTGGATGAGCAGATGATGAGCGTCCTTTTCCAGTTCTTTGATCCATTGCATCATTGTTTCACTTTCCCGGATTATCAGCTAGTCCTTACTTTGGAGGAGTTTTCTGATTTATTAGCCATATCTATCCTCGAGCTGACACCCTTCACAGGTTTGGAGGAGGTTCCTAGACCTGAGGACATTGCTTCAGCTTTACACTTGACAAAGGCTGATGTAGTGTCTAATTGGGAGACACGGAGCGGGGTTAAAGGTTTCTTGGCTAAGTTTCTGATCAATCAAGCTCAATAGTTCTGGGATAACTTGGATTTTAAAGCATTTGAAGACATCTTGGCTCTCCTCATCTACGGCTTGGTTCTTTTTCCGAATCCAGATTCCTTCATAGATGTGAATGCAGTTAAGATCTTCTTGTCTCGTAATCCAGTGCCTACTCTTCTAGCTGATATTCTACATGCTCTCTATACTCGTACCGTGTGAAGAAGGGGAACCCTCATGTGTTGCATGCCGCTGTTAGTGAGGTGGTTTATTTCGCACCTCCCCAAGTCTGTATTGAAGAATGAGGAAGGTGTAGGTTTGGCTTACAGAATCATGTCCCTTGCTCATATGAACATTCTTTGGAGTTCTAAGGATATGGAAAGAGTAGCTGTCATTGATCAATGTGGGGAATACCCTAATGTTCCGTTGCTTGGAATCAGAGGAGGAATAACCTACAATCCTTGTTTGACTTTACGACAGTTTGGACGCGCTCGGAGAGATGGTCCCCATGAGCTGCTTCTTCCAGACATTGTCTTTGACTACAAGGGGGACATGAATGAGCATCGCTAAAGGTTTATACGAGCTTGGGGCATGGTGAACAGGTCTGACCCTCAAGAGCTAGGACTAAAGACTTCTCTCCCTATGCTACCATATCTCCAGTGGGTTTGAGCCCACGCTCAAAAGCTGGGGATGCCTTATGAAGCTGTTTTGCCGGTGATTATAGAGCATACTAATGAAGAAGGTGTTCCCTACATAGTCCTCCATCCATACATGCCTACTGATCTTGGGGCATTAAAGAGATCTTGGATTCAACTAAAGGAAGAAATGGATACCTACAGGGAGAAGTATCACGAGCAAGAGAGGAAGATCTTAAGGCTTACGAGGAAAATTGAGAATGAAAGGACAATCAATGATTATGTCAGCACGAAGGGAAAACGACCATGGGATTTCTGATGTCTTTTATTATTTCTAGTTTAAATTTTCTTTTCAGTTATTTTTTTTGTAACGCCTTAAAGGCATTGTTAAACATTTTACAAATTTGAATCTAATAAAGTTTGTTTACTTCTTGTTTTACAAATTTGAATCTCCCAAAGTCTTTGAAATCATTTCATACGCATTCCATTACCATGCACCTCATCACAGGTACCATTACAGGTTTCTCATCTTCTTCACTGTTTATTTTAGCACAAAATGTCTTCTGAAACACCTACTGATCAAACTATCAAGGCTCTTCAAGCACAGAATGCTCAGTTCCAAGAGTTGTTCCTGAACTTAGCAAAAGGGCAGCAAGATTTGAAGACTCTCATCTTGAAGGAGAAGAAGAAGAAGAAAAAGGTGGTCCTCCTGAATATGGGTCACAGATTTGGGAATAGGTTGTGACAGGAAGCTGATTTGTCTCATTCATCTGGAGGAGGAGAGAATCAAGAGGAAAGAAAAGGTCCTAGTCCTGTGGTCTCTGATAACGACACTGATTTTGATAAAGAACAGCATCCTCCTGCTGAGGATATGTATAAGCAACTTGAAGACCGGTTGAGTGCAATGGAGATCCAGAAGATACCTGGGTTGGACTTTGGAGATCTAGGATTGGCATCTGGGGTGGTGATCCCTCACAAGTTTAAAGCTCCTGTCTTTGCTAAGTATGATGGAGTATCTTGTCCGAAGCTACACCTCCGCTCAAACATCATAAAAATTCAACCTTATACTGCTGATAGGAACTTGTGGGTTCATTTATTTCAAGATAGTCTATTAGGGACTCAACTTGAATGGTTCTATCAATTGTAAGGAGCTAATGTCCGCAACTGGGAGGACCTTGCTGTTGCTTTTTACAAGCAATATTAGTATAACACCGACCTTGCTCCCACGCGTACCCAACTTCAGGGTATGTCTATGGGCACAAGAGAAGGCTTTAAGGACTATGCTCAGAAGTGGAGAGATCTAGCTGGAAGAGTCCAACCCCCTCTGTCTGATAGGGAGTTGGTGGATATTTTTCTTAGGACTTTGTCTAGTCCATATTTTAATCATTTGATCGATAGTTCATTGTCTGGGTTCACTGAATTGACTTTGACTGGGGAGAGGATAGAAGCTGGCATCAAAAGCGGTAAGATACAGAAAGGTGCTTCGTCCAGTGCAGAAAGGAAGCCTTTCAAGAAAGAAGCTAGTGCAGTTTAAAGCTCGAGGAGTCATAATCGACCTGAACGCCGCCAAACGGTTAATGCGGTAGTAATATCAAGACCCACTGTTTCCCCACAACGCAACAATCAGCAAAGAGTAGAGAGACCACAAAGACAGTATACTCGGCTCAACATGACTTTATCTCGAATTTTACCACAATTATTGAAGACCAACTTGATAACTCTGAGGGAAGCCCCGAAGAATCCAAGTACTACATCACCGTTGTATAATCTGAACGCCTTCTGTGCTTATCACTCTAATAGCCCAGGGCATGATACCAGCAACTGCTGGGCCTTGAGGAATAAGGTGCAAGATTTGATTGAAGCTAAATAGATCGAGTTTGACGCACCAGAAAAGCCTAATGTCATGACTGCTCCTATGCGCAAGCATGGAGTAAATGTTATGGACGATGATTCATTTGTAACCTTTGTGGAAGATATTGCTACTCCATTGATGACAGTAAAGAAGAATCTATTGTTGGCCGGTTTATTTCCGGGCTGTGGCGAAGGTTGCCACCTATGTTTAATCCTGCCTGCTGGTTGCCATTTATTGAAGTCAGGTGTTCAACGCCTGATGGATAACAAAGAGATCCTGTTCGAGAAAACTTTGGTTCCGTTGATTCCTGTTGAAGATGTTTCCATAATAACCATTTCCGCCAATCCTTCCAAGGCTTCCTCGAGAAAGCCTGTTAGGATTACATTTGTTCCGATAGTTGCTCCATTGATCATTACTATTCCTGGTCCTATCCCATACACTTCGGATAAAGCTGTCCCGTGGCACTATGGGTCTGATGTGTATTATCATGGGATCAAACAAGACTTGAAGGTTGAAGAGGCTGATACTGAGGTCAGCAATATTGTCGGGTCTAGCAAAGTCACCCGAAGCGGAAGACTTTTCTCTCCTGAGATTTCCCCTCAAACTATTCAAAATCCTGTTGCTATTCCGTCTGCCAGTACATCAGCTATTGTTCCAGTACATATTCCAATTATCACCCCTATCGCCGAGTCATCTGATGCTCGAGGCTAAGAAATCACAGGTGAGCCTTCCCGGATGGAGGCACCTAAGAAGATTTTTGTAGAAACCTCTAGACAGGAGATAGAGGAAATTCTGAAGATTATCAAGAAAAGCGACTATAACGTAGTCGAGCAGCTGGGGCAGACCCCGTTGAAGATCTCCATGTTATCCTTATTATTATGCTCAGAAGCCCATGCAAAGGCTTTAATTGCTTTCCTTAAAACTGCACACGTGCCGCAGGAAACATCTACTGATCAATTCAAAGACTGTGTAACTAGTTTGACCGCTGACAACGGGTTGGGTTTCTCCGACGTTGATTTGACTACTAATGGAAAGAATCACAATGACGCTCTACATGTTTCGATCAAGTGCAGGGGCACTACTCTAGCCCACATACTGGTGGATACTGGGTCCTCATTAAATGTTTTACCCAAGAAAGCGTTAGACCGGTTGGACTGTGAAGGGTTGGTTCTGAAGCCGAGTAATATTGTGGTTAGGGCCTTTGACGGGTCCAAAAGGATGGTGCACGGGGAGGTGGATGTCCCTGTTAAAGTTGGTTCCCAGACTTTCGCATCTACGTTCTATGTGATGGATATTCGACCGTCTTATTCTTGCTTGCTAGGTCGCCTATGGATTCATAAAGCTGGGGCAATAACTTCCACGCTCCATCAGATGTTGAAATATCCAGTAAAGGGGAAGATTGTTACGTTACGAGGAGAAGAGGAGTACATGGTGAGCCACCTTAACTCTTTTCGGTATGTGGAGATGGATGGGGAGTTCATTGAAACCCCATGTCAGAACTTTGAAGAAGTCCCCCAAACTCTGGCGTCAACTGAAACTATTACTGAAGAACCTCCAATGAAGATGGCCTCCCTCAAAGATGCCAGGGCTGTTATTGAAAAATGTGGGTTGCGAATTGGGGTCAGCTCCCTGACTTTGCACACAAGACTGACAAGTTTCGTTTGGGTTTTACTGCAGAAGCTCAAAGGGTTGTTCGGCGTGCGCAGATTGGAAGACCTCCCCTGCGTATCAGTAATCCGGGAGTGAATGCAATTGAAGACGATGAAGAAGAGTCGGAGTTCGACAACTGGATTTACCCGACTACCGACGGTGGCTTAAACAATTGGACGGCAAAGGATTTCGTGCCCGTTTCTTTTATTACATAGTAATAGACTTTTGTTTTGAGATTCGTAACAGACAATTTGAAACTTTACGGCCCAGTGTCTTTCCCGAGACACCGTGGCTTTGTTTGTGAGGGCTTAATGTTTGTCATTTCCATATATCATCAATAAAGCATTGGACGTTTTCTTGCATTAAAAATTCTGCGCTCCTTGTTTTTCTATCTTGCACTTTATCAAAATAGCTATTTGTCTTACACACACTCACATATCATAATGCAGATCCACATCCACTCTGGATCCCACTGATAACGACTCTGCTACTGCCAGTTATGACTTCGAAAGTCCGATCAACCAAGCCGAGGACGAAGGTGAGGATGATTGCGAAGTGCCTGGGGAACTTGCTAGACTGTTACTACAGGAAGAGAGGTCCATACAGCCCCATGAAGAGCCAGTGGAATCAGTGAATCTGGGTACAGAGGAAGACAAGAAAGAGGTCAAGATCGGTGCAAATCTGGAGTCTAGTGTCAAGCAACGGTTGATACAAATGCTACGTGACTATGTTGAGATCTTCGCTTGGTCTTATGAAGATATGCCCGGGTTGTATATTGACATTGTGGTTCACCGCTTGCCAACCAAAGAAGATTGTCCTCCAGTGAAGCAGAAAGTTTGCCGAATGCGCCCAGAGATGTCTGAGAAAATCAAAGCTGAGGTCATGAAACAGTTTGATGCCGGTTTTCTAGCTGTTACTTCTTACCCACGGTGGGTTGCCAACGTGGTTCCGGTACCGAAGAAAGATGGTAAGGTTCGGATGTGTGTGGACTATAGGGATCTGAACAGGGCAAGTCCCAAGGATGATTTCCCACTCCCTCACATCGATGTTCTGGTCGACAACACCGCACAGCATAAGATCTTCTCCTTTATGGATGGTTTTTCTGGTTACAATCAGATTAAGATGGCTCCCGAAGACATGGAGAAGACAACGTTCGTTACGCAGTGGGGTACTTTTTGCTACAAAGTCATGTCGTTCGGATTGAAGAATGCCGCGGCAACGTATCAGCGCGCCATGGTCGCTTTGTTCCACGACATGATTCATCATGAGATTGAGGTATACGTTGACGACATGATTGCAAGATCCCAAACTGAAGAAGAAAATCTTGACCATCTCCAGAAGCTATTTGACAGGTTGAAGATGTACAAGCTGAGGTTAAACCGAACAAGTGCACCTTCGGGGTGAGGTCTGGTAAGCTGCTGGGTTTCATCGTTAGTGATAAAGGTATTCAAGTGGATCCTGCAAAGGTGAAGGCTATACAGGAAATGCCAGCTCCCCGAACAGAAAAAGAAGTCAGAGGCTTTTTGGGACGGTTGAATTACATTTCCCGATTCATTTCACATCTGACTTCTACTTGTGAGCCGATCTTCAAGCTGCTGAAGAAAGATCAGGTGGTAAAATGGAATGATGAATGTCAGGCCGCTTTCAAAAGGATCAAGGAATATCTCCAAGAGCCTCCTATTCTGATGCCTCCAGTTGAAGGAAGACCGTTGATCTTATACTTGACAGTACTCGACAATTCGATGGGGTGTGTGCTGGGGCAGCATGACGAGTCTGGCCGAAAAGAGCATGTTATTTACTACCTTAGCAAAAAGTTTACCGACTGTGAGACCCGATACTCACTTCTTGAGAAAACTAGCTGCGCTTTGGCATAGGATGCTCGCTGGCTAAGACAGTATATGCTGACTCACACTACTCTATTGATATCAAAGATGGAGCCAATCAAGTATATCTTCGAAAATCCTGCCTTGTCCGGAAGAATAGCAAGATGGCATATGATCTTGACTGAGTACGACATCCAATACACAACCCAAAAAGCAATAAAGGGGAGTGTGTTGGCAGATCATTTGGCGCATCAGGCCGTGAATGATTACCATTCTATGAATTTCGAGTTTCCGGATGAGAACATCATGTTGGTAACTGACTGTGAAACACCTGGACCAGATGAAGGACCTGAGGAGGGATCCTGATGGTCTATGTTTTTTGACGGAGCTTCAAATGCTTTGGGTAATGGAATTGGCGCCGTGATTATATCTCTTGAGGGCTGTCATACTCCGTTCACCGCCCGATTATGTTTTAACTGCACCAACAATATGGCCGAGTATGAAGCGTGCATTATGGGCCTTCGAGCAGCTATTGACCTAAGGATTAAGTTCTTGAGTGTGTTCGGAGATTCCGCTCTCGTGATCAGTCAGATCAAAGGCAAGTGGGATATGAAACACCCAAATCTTATTCCTTACAAAGAGTATGTATTGACGTTGCTTCCACATTTCAAGGAGATAACTTTTGAACATTTCCCCAGGGAGGAGAATCAGTTAGCGGACACGCTAGCTACCATGTCTTTTATGTTCAAAGTCAAGTGGGACAATGAGGTTCCCCAGATTACCATTGAGAGGTTGGACGAACCTGCACATTATTGTGATATTGAGACTGAAGAGATAGCAGATAAACCCTGGTTTCATGAGGTAAAGAGGTATCTTGAGGCTCAAGAATACCCTGAGGGTGCATCTGTTAACGATAAGAAGTTTCTGAGGAGGTTCGCTGCGAAGTTCTTCATCAGCAATGACATTCTTTACAAGCATAACCACGATTCAACCTTACTGCGATGTGTGGATAAGAACGAGGCAGAAAGGATTATGGTAGAGTTACATGAAGGTACTTTCGGAACTCATTCCAGTGGACACACCATGGCAAAGAAGATCCTACGGGAAGGATATTATTAGTCTACTATGGAAGCCGACTGTTATCAACATTCTCAGACCTGTCATAAGTGCCAACTCTATGCTGATAAGATGCACATACCTCTAGTCCCTCTGAACATTTTGACAGCTCCTTGTCCTTTTCCAATGTGGGGTATCGATATGATTGGCGAGATCAGACCTACTGCATCCAATGGGCATCGTTTCATCCTGGTAGTGATTGATTACTTTACAAAGTGGGTCCAGGCAGCTTCCTTTGCTATAGTAACCAAGAACGTCGTGGCACAGTTTATTCGGCATAATCTAATATGTCGATATGGTGTACCCGAGAGGATCATTACAGACAATTGTACAAATCTAAACAATACAATGATCACCGAGCTCTGCAAGCAGTTCAAGATACAACATCACAACTCTTCTCCTTACCGGCCGAATATGAATGGGGCTGTTGAAGCGGCTAATAAGAACATCAAGAAGATTGTGCAGAAGATGACAGTGACATACAAAGATTGGCACGAGATGTTACCGTTTGCTCTTCATGGGTACCGAACCTCAACACGGACTTCAACAGGGGCAACACCCTACTCTTTGGTATATGACATGGAAGCAGTCTTACCCATTGAAGTCCAGATAACCTCTCTTCGGATTATGAAGGATGCAGGTTTGAGCAAGGACGACTGGATCCAGATCCGACTTGATCATCTGAACTTAATCGACAAAAAGAGACTTACTACTATTTGTCATGGTCAGACGTATCAAAGGCAAATGATCAAGGCATTTAACAAGAAGGTTAGACGACAAGAGTATCAAGTCGGGGATCTGGTGATCAAACGCATCATATTGCCTCAAGGTGATCCCAGAGGCAAATGGACCCCTACGTACGAAGGGCCATTTGTGGTTAAGAACATTTTCTCAGGAGGAGCTATGATTCTAACCACCATGGATGGTGACGACCTTCCTCACCCCGTCAATGCAGACATAGTGAAAAAATACTACGCATAATTAAAGACCCGCTAGGTTGACTGGCCTATGCAAAAATTAGGGCTTTCCGGCGAACCAAAAGGGTTCGGACAAAAATAAGGGATAAAAATGAAAATATGTACACCCGACAAGTTGAAAACCTGAAAATACAGCTTGGGCAAAAAAGGGTATCCCGGTGGACTGAAAACCCGAAAGGGTGGTCCAGGAAAAAATTAGGGATTAAAGCGTAACAATATGTCTCATTGGATCATCTTGTAACCAGACTTCGGTATCGACTATCAAGCTCGGACGACACTAATCAATCTGATCTACCTTCAACCAAGTAGCGAAGTGATGAGATGCTCGAAGACATAAAGGCAATAGCCGAGTTGGAACCCAGTAGGATTGTTCATATAGCCGTTTTTCTTTGTTTTTCACAAACTGTATAAATTCTATTGCTCGGCGGCGTTCTCTTACTAGGACGTCAGCCTCTTGTACAAAAACGCCTATTTACAGGCCAACTTCAAAATCAATACAATTCATTTTTCACAAAGAAATTTCGATTTGTTTTCCTTTTTATGTTTTTTTTGCGAGAATGTCCAATGATTCATTTTTGATATATGCATTTGACAATAATTGTTGCTCATAAATATCTACATGCGAAACAAAAGACAATTACTCGTAATATCAGAAATATGGGCAAACAAGAAATGCCTAAACCGTACAGTTGCTCTGTCCACCAGGTATAGGGATAGACCTAGTTGGAGAAAACGATTGAAGGTACATTCACTCCCGTAGAGTAAGAAAAAGATAGTGATATTAGCGGTCCCGAACAGGACACCACTCTCCCCAGCTGAGGCTCGCAACCGCAAATGATTCGGCAAGATTCTCCCCAAGCAGAGTTTATATATTTCCTGCACTAAACGATTATCCCCAGTGAAGTCGCCACTAGAAGATCATCCCCAGCGGAGTTCATTTCTTTCACAAACAGAAACTCAATCCCCAACAGGGTTCATTATTGCCAATAATGATAATTCATCCCCAACCGAGGTTGTTCCTCCAAACCAACAGGTCCTCTAACTGAGCATCTCTTCCCCACAGAATCATTTTCTCGCCGGTTTATTTCTCTAGCAGGATTATTCTCACAATCATCTTCATTCACTATCCCCAGCGGAAACAAAGAATTCAACTCCTTGCACTCTCCAGCAGCAATCCGGGATTTATTTTCCCCAGCTAGAGATTATCATAAAATCATTGCATATCCATACATTATGACATATGCATACGCATTATACGACACAATCTCATTTATTTTGAGAACATCATTGCTTGAAACATGTCATGCATTACATACGATTAACCCTTTACCTTTCAGGAAAGATACAATCAAATTCTCACCAAGTTCAAACTATGAAGCCCGGATCCGACCAGATAATACCTTGATTTCTACAGCATATTGTGAAGCCCGGATTCGACCGGATAACAGTATCAAACACCGCAAAGCCTGGATTCGACCAGATAGTGGTTTATCTCTAAGCTATGAAGCCTGGATTCGACCGAATAATAATTTAATCTCCATCAAGCCGTGAAGCCCAGATTACGACCGGATAACAGCTCAGCAAGTTATTATGAAGTTTGGATTACAACCAGATAGCAATACAAATTACTGTGAAACCTGGATTACGACTAGATATCAGCCAAAGACACCGCGAAGCCTGGATTCGACCAGATAGTGGTTTATCTCTAAGCTATGAAGCCCGGATTTGACCGGATAATAGTTTAATCTCCAGCAAGCCGTGAAGCCCGGATTACGACCGGATAACAGCTCAACAAGTTATTGTGAAGCCTGGATTACGACCAGATAGCAATACAAATTACTGTGAAGCCTGGATTACAACCAGATAGCAGCCAAAGACACCGCGAAGCCTGGATTACGACCAAATAGCGGTTTATCTTTAACACAAGTTATGAAGCCCGGATTACGACCGGATAGTATCTTGATTTTCTCCGAACACCATGAAGCCTGGATTCGACCAGATAATGGTAGGAAACATCTTGAAGCCTGAATTACGACCAGATAGCGGTAAAAAATCACTGAAGCCTGGATTACAACCATATAACAGTACAAGACACTTCGAAGCTTGGATTTCAACCAAATAGCAATTTACCTGGACAATTACTAAGAAGCCCGAAGTCGACCAAATATTAGTGTGCCCTAAACTCAAGTTGAAGCCCGGATGAGACCGGATAACAAATCATTTACTTCTGAAGCCTGGATCACGACCAGATAAGAATCAAGAAATTTTGAAGCCTGGAGTACGACCGAATAGAAAAATTAATCTCATCTCCCTAGTAAATCACTATGAAGCCTGGATCACGACCAGATAGTAGTTTCTTTTTCACCTCTTCGACCAAGAGATGATTTCCCAGTAGAATAACGAACGACCGAAGCTCCTAAAATTCTATTTCTCTCAAGACAGAGATCAGCATCCCCCAGCGGAATTTTCCTCAACAACAGGTATACAGACTCTCGCTAAGGAATCTCTTATGCAATCGACACTCCTTCGGATGGAATCTTTAAGCCCATATTCCGTCATCAATGTCCAAATGGAATCTGTAAGTCCATTCCCGACATCGCAAGACAATTATCACTTCATGCGAGTGCAAATTTCTGGGCACTCTAGTGTTCAATCATCTTCCACCCTCGGATTACGAAAGGTAGACAAGCCAATCTATATCCTCAGGTTTAAGAATATTGAACAGGGGCAGCTGTTGTACCCCAAAATTTGCCCTCCCATATTTCTCAAAACATTTCAAGAAAGATCCTCAAGTTTCTCAAGGAAGTCCAAGGGTTGGCCAGACAAGCTCTCTCCTAAGGCAGTCTACCTCAAATTAGGGTTTCATGTTGCATCAAGATACTTGAGTCCAAGGGATACCAAATGCTCACTATTGTCCTAATATGTTCTCAAGATCATCCATGTCAAGTTTCAAGCCCTACAGAGAAAGTTTTCTCAGGCAATTGCTCAAAGGCCTGAAAATCGACTATGCTAGGGCAAAAGTCAACTGTGGCCTACATGCAGTAAAACTTCAAGATTCTTGGTCAACATCCTCATTTTGAAGTATCATTCATCATTTGATCAAGGGTTGATCATGATTCATCAAGGATTGCTCATAATTCCTCAAGAACCAAAAGTTGCTAAATTAGGGTTTTGTAGGAAAAGTCAACTCAACTTTGACCAAGCATAACTTTCTCATACTTTATGAGAAATGACTCATACAAAGCTCATTTTAAAGAGGATGCAATTATCTACAATCCATCTTCAGCTCCCAAGTTCAAAATATGCACTCACAAGAAGTTATGAATTTGGACATTATAGGTCATTTTGAAAAGTCAACAAAAACACCTTTTTTGTCAAAGCTTCATACATAAACATGTGATACCAAATTGATATGATACCAAAAGGGTTGCTTGGAGGACATCTCAATCTATCTAAAAAGTCTAATAACACCTTCAAGGAGTAAAAATTGAGGAAGTTATGCATTGGTGAAGTTGACCTTTTTTGCAAAATTGCCAAAATTCAACTATGCCTAAAAATGCAATTTTTGCTAAACGGGCCTAACTTTTTGCACTTGTTCTGAGTTGGTATCATGGTCCACGAGACCTAGCTCTTGCCACTTTTCATTATCTTGTTTTTATTATTTATTTTGATTTTTGTTTGAATTAAATCAATTTTAATCAAAACAAATCATGAAAAATCTAAAACATTGAAAACTCAAGATTTTGTACATGTTTCAGGTCTTATATCCAGTTGGCAAGTAATTGAAATCATGCAAAGCCTTGGTGTGCACAAAAAAAATTTAATTTGGCCTAATTTTGAAAAGATATTCAAAGGAATCAAATCAAAATCAAAAGACATGATTGATAAAGATTGAGCACACTTTTTCAACCCTAATCCAATCCTTGATATATATTGAACATGTGCAGACCTAAAATAAGGCTAGAGAGAGGCGCAAGAACAAGAACCAAACTTGAAAAAACACCAAAAAAGTGCAGACACGATTTCATATTTCCAGGTATCCTCACGATCTTTTAACCATCCCAATCGCTTCCTAGGGTCACAAACAAGCAAAACCAATCGAGAACAAGGAGTTTCCATTGCCAAATACCACTGTAAGTCATCCACGACATTGATTTTTTTGAAATTGAATTGCATCATTCTGTCACTTATAGCACAAAATAATTATATATTCTTGATCCTTGGAACATTTGAAAGCTATCTGAAACGTTTAATTGCATTTATATGGACTGTATGAGATTTCACCATTACTAGGGTTTTCTGGCTCGATTTAGGATTTCTGTGTGCAGGTAAAATTGGGCCATGAAAGGGGCACCATTGTGCTCAGCAGGTCCAGACGAATCTATCCATGGCCTTGGTTTTTATTTATCTTGCTTGTGCTAGATTTTGAGAAGTTGCAGGGATGTAGCGACGGACATATGTCCGTAGGTAAAAGTTTTCTACTTTTACCAACGAAGCAAGGTTGGGGATGACCTGCGTGGCACCCTTCTATTGGGTCCTTTGAATTCTGGTGCGTGTTTTTATTATTCTCCACTAACTCCTTTTATTGGTATATTATCATTATTTGTTATTTTATGTACAAATTGAGTACGCAGCGCATCTGGCATTGGTGCATGAGGAAAATGCCTTGGGGCCTGGGTTCGAATCCCAGGTCCCCCAATTATTTCATAATATTTTTCTTTCAGTGATCCAACGTGCACACAAGACCAAGGACTACCATACATCCTCATAATCTAACATGCCAAGTGTCCAAATGGCCAAATCTAAGGGCCATCAGATGAAAGTCCACCAAAGCCCTCAGTCAACGCATGGCAGGAGATCTTGGAAGTCAACGTGGGTCATTGGTTTTGGGCCCAGAAAAGTGCTATCCACACCCCCCAAATTGCTGGTTTCAGGCCCAAATTCCTTCCTCTTTTCATTTATATTTTATTTAATTAATTTAGTTTATTTGAATTTTTTTTATTAATAACCAAGTATTAAAAAAATATTTCGCAAATAACCGGGTTTCGGAAAAAATTACGCAAATAACCATGTTTGAGATGGCTCCATAAAGGAGGAGCCAAGTCATTTGGCGCATGCACCTAGGGTTTTGCCCTAGGCGCCATCTCACTTGGCGCCTCCATTGGCTTTTAGCCAAGTGAGATGGCGCATGCTCCTTAAAAAGGAGAGGAGGCGCCATCTCACTTGGCGCCTAGGGCAAAACTAGGGTTTTTTGCCGTTTTATAAATAATTCGTCCGTTTCTTTGAAATTTCTCACACTTTCTCGCACTGTATTTTTATTTTGTACTCCCTTATTTACGTAATGACGTCGCCTATGATTTTTAGCAGAGATGGTTACGTTATATTCTCTGCCACGAAACCCGCGATGAAAATGAAATTCTGGCACATTCACTCCATGGAGCGTCTGAAGCGGGAGTTGATGCGGTGGCTAGATGGAGACATCGCCGAGGGGGAAAAAATTCGAAGGATCCAGCGAAAACGAACAACAACCTCGCATGCGACAGGAAGACCTAATGTGTGGTTGGAGGAAGTCAAAACAGACAGTGATGTAATGCTGATGATGCATGGGTCAGATGAAATTGTGTTAACAGTTGTAATTTCCTAGATTGATTATCGTTAATCATTGTTGTACGCGAAAACCCTAATTTAATTTCCTAGATTGATTATCGTTAATCATTGTTGTACGCGAAAACCCTAATGTAATTTCCTATATTGAATTTCTTAAATTGTGTGAACAGTTTTATTAACGGAAAACCCATAATGTTTACAACACAAATATTGAAAAGATTTATTGTATTACAAAATTTATGTGGTCGAGCCAGACGCCCGATTCGGACAGTTTTTGCGATTGTGTCCGACCTGACGGCATAAACCACACTTTCTTTCCAACCTGTCTAGATCGTCCATTTCTGTTGTTATGCGCCTGCTTTTGGGACGACCCTTCTTGTTCCTTCGCATTTGGTCATTGTCCCAAACTATATCACCGCTGTATTCAGGCCAATAGTCCGGTTTTGCCACCAAAGGAAAGTTGTTGTTGTAAACAGTTAGCAACGTCTCAGATTTATAAACGTTTGATAGCAGTTGAAGCGCGTCTTGATGGGTATGCGCACAAGCGGCAATGACATGAGAGCAAGGCATACGAAAAGCTTGAAACCTGCCACAATCGCACCATTGAGAAGGTAAAATGACCCTGTATTCCTGTCTTGCCAGGCCTTCATTGTGGTCAATTGTCTCTTTCACAATGAAGTTGTGGCTATGGCGGTCAAACCGTGTAACCATGTGAGTGTTGGCTTTTGCACTTTCAGCCTTAATGTATTTCATACAGCTTTCACTCCACAGTTGTCTTGATTGCAAGACCGAATACCACATTTCACCTCTTTTGGCAAATAACGCAGCCATCCTAAAATACGTGGATTTCACCAAGGCAGTGATGGGGAGGTTTCGTATGCCCTTGAATACCCCATTCATTGATTCAATGAGATTTGTTGTCATATGCCCCCATCTTTGGCCATTGTCGTATGACCTAGTCCACTTTTCGACCGGTATGTTGTCGATCCACGTACCGGCTTCTGGGTTAGACAAACGGATCTCGTTGCGGTAATATTTGAATGTGGGCTGTGTCAGTGCGTATCCCGCATTCATCACCGCTTTCCGCAATGTTTTGTCCTTGACCTCCCTCGAGAAATTCTGGACGATATGCCTGATGCAATAGACATGCGTAGAAGGAGGGTCATGCCAACCATTTGCCGGATTATTATAGGCACTTTCAATAGAGGCATGTCTGTCCGAGATCAAACATAGATCCGGTTGAGGAGCCACGTGTGTACGAAGATTTTTCAGGAAAAAGCTCCAAGCACCACCGGTCTCCCCCTCGACAAGGGCAAACGCAACGGGGAAAATGTTATTGTTGCCATCTTGTGCAACTGCCATCAAAAGAGTGCCTTTGTACTTTCCATACAACCAAGTCCCGTCTATTTGTAGAATTGGTTTACATGATGCAAACCCTTCGATGCATGGTTGAAATGCCCAAAAGACGCGACTGAATATTCCGTTGCCATGTAGAACACTACCATCTTGGGCGTAAGCGGGCAATGTTTCCAGAACATAAACACTACCTGGAGAATATGTCTTTAGTGCATTGAGGTAGCGGGGAAGTTCTCGGTATGACTCCTCCCAGTTTCCATACACCCTTTCAATCGCCTTAGTCTTTGCTAACCACGCCTTACGGTAAGACGGAGTGTAGTTAAAAACTGTGGTGATGTGGGAGATGATTGTTTTCACCTTCAAAGAAGGGTCGTTACTCACCAGGGGTAGGATTTCTTGACAGATTAGATCATGGTTGAGTTTTCGGTGGTCTTGTGATTGAGTGGAACTTACACAAGTATGGGTTGTCATGGAACCTATGACCCAGCAGTCACCCCTTAGTCTGTATGAAGCGGTCAGCTTGAACATGCAGTCAGGGTGGACACACTTGATCTTGTACCTTTCCGGGTTTACACGATCCACCTTATAATCAACAGAGTTGAGCATGTGAAACTTTTTGATGGCCCTTATGCATTCCTCTCTATTACGAAACTTGTCCTTCTCTTTTAAATTTTCATCTGATTGCATATACGGTTGGAAAAACAAGTCCGTAGAAGGTTCATCTCCGCCCATGTTGAAGTTTGTCATGTGCGTAGGTGGTGTGTAGATTTTGTCGGTAGGAATACTTGGGATGCCATCATCGTCAGAATCGTCGTTCACCATTTCATCGAACTCTAACTCGTTATCTTCTTCTTCATCATCAACTGCATCCACCTCGGCTTGCTCATTCTCCAAAGGATCAACCTCCTGTAACACCGGAGGCTCTACCTCCTGTGTCACCGGAGGCTCTTGAAACAGAACGTACAACTCAATAGAGTCGTTTCCAGAATAGACATGGCTGGAAATCATGTTCTGGAAATCCTCGTCATCTTGAATTGCAACCTTATAAAATATGACTTGGTTGTTTCCAAAATAGACTGGACTCTGATAAAATATCTGGGATATAGGGCCTCGTTCAAGTTTGGCCTCCAATCTTTTCTTAAAGTAGGAGAAATTTGCTTTCCCGTTTAAGAGAAATCGGACATTGTCGGTGTTTCTAAACAAAAACCCAACTGTGGGACACATGTATGTCTCACCGTTGAAATGTGCTTTGACAACAAATTGTGGTGAAGAGGCCATTGTGTAGAATTGTTTTAGGTATGAAGGTGGGAATGTTTTGGGTTTATTGATTATATGAAGGTATGAATGCTGGAATGTTTGAAGGTTAGATGACTGATTCGAAGGTTGGAAAATTTTACAGTTTATGTGAATGAATGTTATGTTCAACCTAAGGCAAAATATTTCAATTAAGTAAGTGATGCAACCCCCCAAGGCTGCCAATTATATTGCATGCATGGCCCTATAATACACACATAAAAGTTTTGTCTAAGCCTGCCACCCGTCAGCTCCAATAGGCATGCATGCAACAGAGAAAGGCATCCCAAAGGCTGCCACCTAGCCTGAGACAATGCTGTAAAACGTGACACCTCTTATTCGCCAAATGGGGTGGCGACAACATTAATTTTTGTACTATTTCGCCAAGTGAGATGGCGCCTCCCTTACTGTCCAATCGTATTACATGCATGGGCTTATGCTGCCACCTAGCCTGGCCCTATAATACACACATAAAAGTTTTGTCTAAGCCTGCCACCCGTCAGCTCCAATAGGCATGCATGCAACAGAGAAAGGCATCCCAAAGGCTGCCACCTAGCCTGAGACAATGCTGTAAAACGTGACACCTCTTATTCGCCAAATGGGGTGGCGACAACATTCATTTTTGTACTATTTCGCCAAGTGAGATGGCGCCTCCCTTACTGTCCAATCGTATTACATGCATGGGCTTATGCTGCCACCTAGCCTGGCCCTATAATACACACATAAAAGTTTTGTCTAAGCCTGCCACCCGTCAGCTCCAATAGGCATGCATGCAACAGAGAAAGGCATCCCAAAGGCTGCCACCTAGCCTGAGACAATGCTGTAAAACGTGACACCTCTTATTCGCCAAATGGGGTGGCGACAACATTCATTTTTGTACTATTTCGCCAAGTGAGATGGCGCCTCCCTTACTGTCCAATCGTATTACATGCATGGGCTTATGCTGCCACCTAGCCTGGCCCTATAATACACACATAAAAGTTTTGTCTAAGCCTGCCACCCGTCAGCTCCAATAGGCATGCATGCAACAGAGAAAGGCATCCCAAAGGCTGCCACCTAGCCTGAGACAATGCTGTAAAACGTGACACCTCTTATTCGCCAAATGGGGTGGCGACAACATTAATTTTTGTACTATTTCGCCAAGTGAGATGGCGCCTCCCTTACTGTCCAATCGTATTACATGCATGGGCTTATGCTGCCACCTAGCCTGGCCCTATAATACACACATAAAAGTTTTGTCTAAGCCTGCCACCCGTCAGCTCCAATAGGCATGCATGCAACAGAGAAAGACACCTTACATTATTTGTAAATGCATGCATGCATATGTGTAACTCCCTAAGCATGCAAATGTGACACCTCGCATGCATGCAACCACTACATCAGAATTAGTTGCCTATAAATACATACCTTATGAAACATATCTCACACCCACACAACTCTCACTCTCTCACTCTCTGCTACGAAATATTTCTTAAGTCTATCATACTCCTTATTTCTTCCTAAGTCTTTCATTCACTCAAGCGTTCTGAAGAATGGCCCTTCTAACAATGGGAGATACTCACAGAGGCACAAGGGAAAACATTGCTGCATTTGTAAGTCTCTTCTTTGGTTATACATTTTTCATACTTTAAAAAACGTGTTGTTCATCTTAATTAATCTTACTCTTGTTTAATTATGATCTCAGGATACACAAAGATTCAGAATCCGTTCGCACAAATACCTGGCCCCCGACCCTTTTATCGTCCCTTATCTGGAATATGCAGGTTTTGGACACGTGATAAAGATCTCCAACTGCACCATTGACTCCAAATTCATCCTTGCAATGTTGGAGAGGTGGAGACCGGAGACCCATACATTTCACCTACCAATAGGTGAATGTACCATCACTCTCGAAGATGTCTACATGCTACTGGGCCTCCCTATTAACGGTAAAGCGGTGAACGGGTCGGTTCAACAACCCAACTCACAGTGTGAAGAACTGTTGGGTAGGGACATGGTAGAAGGGGGTGGAGCAAGAGGGCAGGGAATACTACTCACTGACCTGAAACGGCATTATGCAAGTATTGAATTAAATGAAAATTCCTCAGAAAATGACCGAGTAGTAAAAGCCCGGACGTATATAATGATACTTTTTGGTACTTTTTTATTTCCCGAAAGTACGGGAAATAGTGTAAATTTCATGTACTTACATTTACTAACCAATTTTGATAAAACTAGAAAATTTAGTTGGGGTTCTGCAGTATTAGCCCACCTGTACAGTTCCTTGTGCAAAAACGCAGTCAAGGAAAAATGTACATTTTATGGGTGCGCATTTTTACTACAAGCCTGGGGTTGGTGGAGGATGGAGTCCTTAAACCCCATCAACAACAACACTTTTGGTTTCCCTTACGCAACAAAGTAAGTCATTAAGTTATAGCATTTATAACTATTCTTCTCTTTCCAAAATATATGCTAAAAATAACATGTTTCTCATTTCCTATAGGTACTGCGTGAGGGGTATGGATTACGGCAAGAATCCCAGATTCAATGTCGCACTCTACCGGAATCTGTTGGATCACCTAGGCCCAGATGACGTAAGTCGTAGCTTTTAACTTTTGTTCATTTTATTTATTTATACATTACTTTTGCGCTTACCTGATTTAAATTTTATCGCAGTTCGTCTGGAGACCATATTTGGGTTTGGACCATTCTCCAAATCCAGAGGATGCAGCAACTTGGACTGCAAAGACTGCACTCATTCGGTTCAACATTGTGGAGATGCACCACAGCGACCGCGTGAAGATGCAGTTCGGAATGATCCAAGAGATACCAAGTGACCCAACAGATTTGTCCCCCTGGCATCTAAAAAGGGTCGACGCCCAGTGGAATCTAACCAACTGGAAAGACTTTGCTCCAGAATGGTGTAAAATGTGGCAAAGGCGTCACCGCTACATCTTGCAATCCCCTGTTTTCCTTACTCAAGGTAACATGCGACACACCGATCAATATATGTCGTGGTACAGGTCGGTTAGTAACCCAGATATGCACGTGTCTCATCCGAGGTACTTGGTTGACCCACGCACACAATGGGCACAACCCTCGATTCCCCACCAACAAACCCAAAATCCTTCAACCTCAAACCCACCCCCAAGAAGAAACAGACCAACAAACACACAACCACATTCCCCACCACAACACAACTACAACCAAATGCCGTACTACCAACCACAGTCACCGCCAAACTACCAATACCCAGATATGCCTCAAACCCAACCACAATACCAACCCCAATACCAGCAAACCCACATACCCCATACCCAATTTCAGTCTTCCACATATCCCAATATGGGGCCCTCAACATCCAGCCTTAGCCCTGATATGGGAATGTCAGACGATTACGACCAACCCGACCAAACCTACCATCAACCACCATATCACCAAACAACCCAACATCCACAGTACCAAACACCCCAAGATCCATTTCCTTTCTACCCCCCATACTCAGACGACCAATGCTACCGACCAACCATGGAACCCCACCCACCGCCAACACGACCAAACTTCGAGGGCATGGGTAACCGACTGTACCAGAGCGGATCTTCGAGATACGGAGATCTTACTGATTTTATGGATTCGGATCGCATTGACTTCGCTGGGCCATCGACCTTGCCGCAACAGGAAACGAGACGGCACCCAGCAAGAGAAAGGCGAGGACGGGGATGCGGAACTGGGGGTCATTACCGGGTTCCTGGGGATCATTGATGTATCTTTTTTTTTTTCAGTATTTTTTGTATCTATTTTTTTACTGTTATTTAAATGTAAAACAGTTGAATGTAATTATTTTTTTTCAAATAAAAAATCAATTTTGGTTATCTCTGTCTAATACGCAACGCGCAGGAAAGGAAAAAAAAAATTTTTTTTTGACCTACTTTTCCACATAGGCGCCATCTCATTTGGCTTAGGGCTTGCCATTTGCCCTTAGGCGCCAAATGAGATGGCGCCTCCCTTATAAAAATAGGAGGATGCGCCAAATGAGATGGCTCCTCCTTTATGGAGCCATCTCAAACATGGTTATTTGCGTAATTTTTTCCGAAACCCGGTTATTTGCGAAATATTTTTTTAATACTTGGTTATTAATAAAAAAAATTCTAGTTTATTTATTTTACTAACACAAATTAATTTTTTCTTTTATCAAAAATCACATAAAATAATATTTTTCACCCAATTAGACTTAGGTTTATTTTTTATCAATAAATTAATTAATTTAATTAGATTTTAATTTTAGGTAACTTTAATTTCTTTTTGTAAATAAATTAAAAATAATTAGAACAATTAGGGTTTTGTTTCTAACTTAATTATATTTCTTTTTTTCTTAAAATAACAAAACACAAAAATAGGCCATTTAATTAATTTTTTTAATTAATATAATTAGCTAATTAATTTTGTATTTAATTTAAAAACCTAATTCTTTTCTTAAAAATAACAAAAACAATTTTTTTTTCTTTTAATTAAGTTAGAAGGGGTCAAAACCCTAGTTCCCTCCCGATCTAAATTTCTTCGCGCGCGCTTTATCATTTATTTTTACCCTATTAATGTAATTGCTCACAAGTTGTAATAGCTTAATTAGGACTTTTACTTTTCATTTATTGTTTTTTTTAAGGGTTTGCTTTTGGCTATGTAAATATCTGAAGCCTTGTAATAGCTTAGATTAATTTCCGCACTTTAAATTCCACAAAATATTAAACTGTTAGATGTATGAATATTAGGGTTGCATGACAAGAATGTATGATTAAACTTTAAAACGGTTAGCAAACCCTAAATGTGCAAAGATGATAAACTTGAAATTGAATTACTCGCACATGCGCACTCCTAGGGTATACTCTCACTTCGGTTGCCTTCGGTAAACGATCATTAAGTATAGGGTATTTTAGTGGTCGCTCTCTTGTCTAAACAAAGATCAAAGTCCCGTTCGGAAAAGTTGCCTCGTAATGGTTGCCTCGGAATTGTTGCCTCGAATAATTGATCTAAGACATTAGAGTTACTACTAAGACGTCCTAACATTGCTTTAGTGATCGTACGTCCCTTTCGAATTGACCCTCAAACTCCAACGACGATGCTACCTACTCACTAATAGTGGGATAGCGCTGTCTAAAGGAAACAAACATAGAACAATTATTTTTTTCGAGTAGGTAGATTAGCTCTTAAGTACTTGCTCAATCCAAACAAACTTTTTCACACTTACACTCCTTTTCAAACAAAGTTTTCAAAAACACTTCGTAATACTCTTGAAGACAAAAGCAAGAGTTAAATCGAAGTCAAAAACTTTTCAAATCACACAAACACACAGAAGCAATTTTGAAAATGATGAGCAAGTACCTAAGAGCCCGTAGATAACTACAGATAGAAAGGGTGCTAATACCTTCCATTTCTATAATCTACCCCCCGTACTCAAAATCTCGAAAAAAGGAATTTTTATGTGCTTTTTTCCTTTACAGTTGGATAAAATAAAAGTCGGTGGTGACTCTTGCTTACCGTGACATTTTGCAAACACAAACGCAAATCGCAAACCAGCAATTCCTAAAACCAGTCCCGATTCTGGCCACCGTATCACAACAAGGCTTTGAGGCAGTTACATAAGAAAATGCGGAAAAGTAAAGTGCGGAATTTAAACCTAATCTATTACATCTTGTGAGCAGTTACATAATAGGTAAATATGCAATAATGTAAATCTACGGTATTACAAGAAAAAATTGTGCGACCTATACAATTTCTCTAAAAAAATAAATAGCGAAAGAAATAAGAAAATGTTAGAAAAATATTTGAATGCTTTTGTATTTTTTGTGAAAAAATAATTTGAATGATAATAATAATTAAAACTTAAATTTTAATTAATTTTAATGTTTAAGAAAAAAGGTCGATTAATTAATTAATTAATTAAATAATGTCAAAAATTAATTATTGATTAAAAAAAACTAAACCTAATTTATTAGGGTTTTGAAAAAGAATTAAATTGGTTAATGGTTAATTAAGAAAATAATGAAAATTAGTGAAAATTAAATATTAGTTATGAAAAACCTAATCCTAATTTCTTAGTAAAAGGGTTAGTTTGATGATTAATTAAAAGAAATTAGGTTTAGGGTTAGAAAATCCAAGAAATTAGGTTAAACAAAAAAGGATAAAATTGCATGGGGTTGGTGTTGAACCCATGCCCTCTAACTTCATGCGCTTCACTGCTTGCCACTAGGCCAAGCACTCGTTTGTGTTTGGAAATAAAACTAAATGATAATATATGAAACCTGCATGAATTTGGAAAAATAGCAAAATAATATGGAAAATGCAAGGATCGAACCCACACCCTTATGTTCATAAACCTTCACCTTGACCAGTAGTGCTACACTCTCATCCGGTCATACAAACACAACAAATAAATATAATATGAAAGTGGACCTAAGAGGCGCTGGAGCCTAGCTCCGGTCGTCTTCTCCAGCGAGGTGATTTATCAACCTGCAACAATAACAAACGTTAGGGATCAAGAAGGACCTTACCCCCCCCCCCCCCCCTAAATCGACCCTTGCGAATCCAATGGTGGCCTTAGTTTTTTCTAAATCATCATGCACAAAGTGATACAAACAAAATAGTGCAAAATGGTTCAAACATAATGATGTATGATTCTTGCATCATAGGCCTCATGCAAGGGATCATACCTGTGTTGTTTTATATCAAGAACACATTGCAATCGTTAGTTTTAATCAAAGCATAGTAAAAATTAAAATACGAATTTCTCAAAAAACGCAAAACCAGTGATACATGTAATGCATGTTTTAGGCATATTTGATCTTCAAGAATGATCCCAACTTACTCTATGGCATCTCAGGAATCAATTTGAGTGGATGGCCTTGAGGATGGTTGTATGATGGATTTCAAATTTTCCCCAGTTCTTGCAAATTTCAATCTCTAACACCTTGTTTATTGCACATCTTTTTACTTGTTGTCTGAATATGCAATGTATATATAGGAGAAAAAATTAGGTTAAATGATGGGCTTGAACATCATGTAAAACCTGTCTTTGATTATGTTTGAAAAATAGATTGGAATATGACAAAACCATGAAGATTTGTTTCAAGAATAATTCCACACGGTTGGTAATGTGATCTTGGGCCTCCAAAATATTTGAATCAAAAGCCTTATATGCTTTATACATTCATTTAATATTTATTTGATTTAATTTTGAATTTAAATGAATAAAATCAAAAATAAAAGAAATAAAGATCACAAAAATAAATGAATGGACTTAGGAGTCTCTTATGAGGTCAGGAACACGTTTGGACTTGAAAAGATAAGCATACTATCCCAAAAGTCAAGTTTGCTTCAAATTGAATTTCATGCATTTCCTCAAAATTTCCCAACTTTCGCAACCTATAACTTTCTCAATTTTCATTATATGAGGGTGATCTTAGACTTTTTGGAAACCTAAAGATGTCCCTTACAATCCTCATGTTGGTAATTTTTCCATTTGAAGACTTTATCTTGATGTAAATTGCTTTGACAAAAAGTGTCTTTTTGTTGACTTTTAAAATGACCTGTAATGTTTTGGCTCATATCTCTCAAGTAAAGCATTTTTTGGACTTGAGCTTAGAGAGAAAAAGTTGTAGAGAATTTAATTTCCTTCAAGATAGGCTTTGGTTGGGAATTTACTAATGAAGTATGTGAAAGTTATGCTTGGTCAAAGTTTAGTTGACTTCTTCTAAAGAAATGGTCAAAACCCTAATTTAGCAACTTTTGAGTCTTTGAACATGTCTTAACTTTTCTTGATGAATCATGATCAAACCTTGATAAAATGATGAATTTGGCCTCAAAATATTTATGTTGACTAAAAATATTGAAGTTTGACTTTAAATTGGTCAAAGTTGACTTTTTGCCCAATAGAATTGCTTTTCAATCATCTAGCTAATTGACTGAGCAAACTTGTGTTGCAAGGCTTGAAAATTGATATGAGGATTCTTTTAAATATATGAGAAACCATGAAATCCACTTGAGGCATTAGAAGTCCAATTTAACTTGGGAAAAATAAAACCCTAGTTGTAGGTCAATGCATATGAGGAGGGTTCGTCTGATCAATCTTTGAGTAGTCTTGAGTACTTGAAAAATTTAGGAGCATGAGAAGGTACCTTGAATCATATTGTCTTGAAAATGGAAGGGGAAATTTTAGGGTACAACAACTTCCCATGTTCAATCTTCTTAAATCTGAAGATTTAGATTGGCATGCTCGCCATTCGGGATCTGAAGGTGGAAGGGGATTGAACCCTTAGGTGTCCAGAAATTTGCACTACCATGTGCACAAAGTAATACTGTTGGTTGGTTATACTGCTTGAATAAGCTTAAATATATAATTTAGAGAGGTGATAGAGTGTCACCGGAGATGGGCTTATAGATGCCATCCAAAGTAACTGTTGATAGGAGTATCTGAATGAGTCTACGCCTGACTATATCTGAAGAATGCTTTTCAGAAAATCTCTGAAGGAAAATGCTTTTCAGAGCAGAGCTCTAAAGGAAATGCTTTTCAGAATTCAATCTCTGAAGGGGAATGCTTTTCAGAATAAACCTATGAAGGAGAATGCTCTTCAGAATGAAGCCATGAAGGAGATGCTTTTCAGAATTCAGTCTCTGGAGGGGAATGCTTTTCAAAATAAACCTCTAAAGGAGAATGCTTTTCAGAATGAAGCCCTGAAGGAGATGATTTTTAGAATAAACCTCTGAAGGAGAATCCTTTTCAGAACGAAGCCCTAAAGGAGATGCTTTTCAGAATAAACTTCTGAAGAAGAATGCTTTTCAGAATAAACCTCTGAAGGAAATGCTCGCCAGAATTAAGTCTCTGGGGGGAATGCTTTTCAGAATAAACTTCTGAAGGGGAACTGTTTTCAGAATAAACCTCTGAAGGAGAATGCTTTTCAGAATGAAGCTCTGAAGGAGATGCTTTTCAGAATAAACATTTGAAGGAGAATGATTTTTAGAATAAATCTCTGAAGAATAATGCTTTATAGATTAAACCTCTGAAGAAGAATGCTTTTTAGAACGAATCCTTGAAGGAGATGCTTTTCAGAATAAACCTCTAAAGGAGAATGTTTTTCAGAATAAACTTCTGAAGGAGAATGCTTTTCAAAATAAACCTCTGAAGGAAATGCTCGCCAGAATTTAGTCTATGGGGTGAATGCTTTTCTGAATAAACTTCTGAAGGGGAACACTTTTCTGAATAAACCTCTGAAGGAGAATGCTTTTCAGAACGAAGCCCTAAATGAGATGCTTTTAAGAACAAACCTCTGAAGGAGAATGCTTTTCAAAATAAACCTCTGAAGGAAAATGCTTTTTAGATTAAACCTCTGAAGGAAATGCTCGCCAGAACTCAGTCTCTGAGGGAAATACTAGTTATGTAGATAGTCTCCCCGTCATGTTTCGGGCATTAACCCATAAACCGTCTATCGGTTGCTAGTAATATTTGTCTATTTGCGAACTTAACTTGAAAAAGACAAAGTCAATTCTATGCAATGTCATGATGTATGCAAAGCGTTGTATAATGATGCTCTCAAAATAAAAGAGAATGTTATATGCATTTCATATGCATATGTTATGATATTTTGTAAATGATGTGTGGATGAAATATGTTATTGGAACGTGTTAGTAACTTCGTATAATAATGTATGGCTGCGGAAAAATAAATCCCTCATTATTGGTGGGGATGAAGAAAGTAATTCTTCAACTTCGTTCATAATGATTTTATGGGGGATTTCCGCTTTCTGTTTTAGGAAATTCTGCTGGGGATCTTCGACTTCTGCTTGAGGGTAGAAGCTATCAAGGAGAGTCGACCATTCGGTGTTCTTAGAAGGATTTTATTCTCATGCATTCTGACTAAGGATAAAAGAGATGGACAATCTTTTGATGCACTCTTTTGGGGAAGACAATGTTGACTGATATCTGGCCAGAGAAGAGGGTCTTGTTGGGGAATAAAAATATTGGTGAAATAAACTTTGTTGAGGAAATAAATCATGTCGACTGTGCTAAGGAGATAAAATCTGACGAGTATTAACTTGTGGAAAAATATATGAGGAAATTGCTCTGTGGGAATTTATGGTCAACTTTAAACGTTATCACGACTCCTAGAGTCTTCAGTAAATTCTAATCATTTTTTCATGCATATATTTGTAAACAATAATCATATTCAAATGCATTTCATTCAATGTAATTGTTGTACCCCAAAATTTGCCCTCTCATTTCTCAAGGAATCACCCTGGATTCTCAAGTTTTCTCTCATACAATTCCAAGCCTTGAATTATCAATTTTTCCAAGCAAACCATTCACAAGGGAAAAATGGTCATTTGCACGCTAAGTCTAACTTTGACTTTTGGACCAAAACCAAGTTTCAAGAATCATATTTCATCAAGACATGTTGGAATATGAAGTTTGTATCACCAAAAAAATTCAAAAGTCAAGTTTACTATGGAAAAGCCAAATTTCTAAATACTGGGGATTTTTTCTAAGTATTTAAGAAAAAATGACACTTCAGAACTTCTGAGACAGCCTCCAGGAAGGTGCAGTCAGAAGTTGTCAACATGGTTCAACACATAGTCTTCAGTCAGAACATGTCTCTTCAGCATCTACGCAAGTTTAGTAAGAGTTTGCTAGGGTAATGCAAAGAAGGTAATAAAGCGTAATACAAAGCCTGAAAGCTCCTTCAGAACATGCTAGAGCCAGAAGGTAAGAGGATCAGAAGATTGGATGCTACGCTGAAGCAGAACATCTAATCCAGAGTTTTCAAAGATAAATCAAAGAAGGTTACTAGAAAGCCTGGGAAATCCTTCAGAACATGCCGGAGCCAGAAGGTAAGAGGATCAAAAGATTGGATGCTACGCTGAAGCAAAACTTCTAATCCAAAGTTTTCAAAGATAAATCAAAGAAGGTTACTAGAAAGCCTGGGAAATTCTTTAGAACATGCTAAGGCAATAAGGTACAAAGATCAGAAGATGTATGTTTGTCCTATATAGAACTTCTGATCCAAAATTAAGCAATGATGCAAAATCTCAAATTACAGGATTTCTGATTTTGACAAATCTCATCATCATTTAATGCTCATTAATGCTCACAACCACTTTTAAGTCTTTGTCCAAGGGACCTCTCCACGTGTGGCATAGAAATACTCTTATTATCCTTAAACGCAAACTTTTATACATAAGTATGGGAGGGTCCATGCGTTGCTTTTTGCTTACGAGTTTACTTTTCCTTAATCCCTGCTTTCTAATCCAGTCTAGGCTAAAAAACTGTCAACTATCACACCCTTTTTTGAACTTGCTTCAAGAACAAGTCAGCATCTAGCGTATGATGTTGGCGCTACTTGACCTCTCCAAAACTACAAAATCTTTTCCTATAAATAGAACACCCTTGGCCATTGAAAAGAGGTCGAAAATTTGAGAAAGAAAAGCCTTGAACCCCTGCCAAAATCCCAAGAGCTCCAAGAACTTTAAACACACCACATAAAACCTTGTTAACTTTTGATTCCTTGCATTTAAACTCCATTTGTTCTCAAACATTTTTTGGCTAAAAAAAACCATTCACACAGTTTCTGATCTATACCTTGGAAACTGCCTAAACTTCTGTATTCATATTACCTCACATTCTCTATCCATCTGCTCAAAGAAATCAGAACATCACCTCTTTATTGTACCAGAATTTGAGAACCTCCATCCCACTGAGTACGTGAAGAAGTTGCTCAAAACCTCACCAGAATTCAGGATCAACCTTTGTCCCATAGAATCTTTTTAGCTGCAAGGTAAGCTTCTGCTGACTCTTATCACGTTGCTTGAAGCATTACCAGATTTACATGCTCAAAATACAATGTAGATATCATGTTTCAGATGATGTACATATTCTGAGACTTCATGCACCTGTCTGCCTAAGTAGGGAATAAACCAGCTCATATTTTCTTGAGGAAATTAGAACTCAGAATTAGGATTAGCAAATACATGCTTGCCTCTGACTTATAGTTATGATATTTCTTATTTTCTGAAACACCATGACATTTGCTATAATTGTTCTATACATGTCTTCTGTTTTATGGAGAAATAACCAAATTACAGATGTTCTGACTAGCATAAGAGAGAGACCAAGTTCTGTCAGTGGCGCCATCATTTTTGGAATCTATTTTGTTACCAGTGGTATCAGAACTTCTGAAGCTTGTTTTTGTTACCAGTAATATCTGAACTTCTGAAGCTTGTTTTTGTTGCCAGTTGTTGTACCCCAAAATTTTCCCTCCCATTTTCTCAATATTTTCTCATCACAAGGCCCTTGGAGCTCAAGATCCAGTTAGGGTTTCCTCTGCTCAAGACTTCTCCTAGCACTGTTGACCCAAATTAGGGTTTGTGTTTGCACAAAGATGTTTTGACCTAAAATGCCTAAGATGACTTTCATGCTTCATTTTGGACTCCCAAGTTTATCCATACCAAGTTTCAAGCCTTGATTCCAACCTTTGCCCAATCAATGGGACAATTGACCTAGAAATCAGCTGTATTGGGGGAAACAAAAACTGTGGCCAATTGACAGTCAAACCTCATGAAAATTGACCCACATCAACATTATGAACTCATATGGACCATTTGATAAAGTTTGGATCACAATTCCCCAAGAAATTTGATCAGATCACCAAAAGGGCAAAATGGTCATTTTAGGGTTTTGACTGCACAAAGGCAATTTTTGACTGTTTAACCTAGCCAATGACAAACCAAGCTCACATATGGACTCAAGGACCCAATGAAATTGTCTTGACATGTTCAACAAATTCAAAAGATCCCAAATGCACAAGATTGACAGTTGAATTTTCCAGTCAATTGATCAATTTTTGACTGTATACTGAAAAGTTAAACTTTAACTTTTTGGTCAAAATCAAGTGTCAAGATTCATTTTTCATCAAAACATGCCAAATCATGAAACTTGTTCATCAAGAAATCAAGAATCACAAATTAGGGTTTGAAATGAAGATTTTTCATAACTTAGAATTTTTCTAAGTTATGAAAAACCCTAATTTTTTTCCTAACTTTGTCCCACTTTCTCATCAAGATGCATTTGGATTCAAGGAAAAGTCAAAACATGAAAGTTGTATTCCATTGCAAAATCTACAACTTTGATTCACAAAGTTTCCTCAAAATAAGCTTGTAGCTCAAGTTACAATTTTTGGAACAAGGGTACCAAACCATTCTTAACTTAGAGAAATTTTGACCTATTTTAGGCAGGATTTTTGCCTAACTTCAAGACCACTTTTCACATGCTTCCACTTGGAATTTCAATTTGCATTACAAAGATGGATTGTAGTACACATTCCAATCTTTCCAAAATGTCCAATAACTCATCAAACAACCTCATGGTTAGGGAGAATCGAATTTGGCAAGTTGGGAAAAAGTCACTTTGATTCATGGCCATGTACATGTTCATAACTTGTGCAATTTTTCAAATCAGCTTGCAAAACTTGATTACAGGTCCTTTATCCCATTTGCACTCAATAATTTAATGTAAACCCCTTGTGTTCAAGCCTTGCATTATGTGTTTAAGCATTACATGAAGGTTTAGTCTTAAAATAGAAAAAGCATTATGTCCATTTTTGAAAAAGTAGAACTTTATGTCAATTTGCAAATCAAGAGGTACACATCAAATCTCTTTGGCACAAGTTATTGAGCTAATCCCACTGATCAAGGGCAAGCTTAGCAGCACATTAGAGGGGCCTCCATCTGTCTAAAACACAAATTGGCATTTTGTTGCTTAAGTAAGAAGAAACTTGACATAACAACCACCAACTCTCATCTCAGCTAAGACAACCTTAAGCAAAGTTATTGTACACATTCTAAACACTAACCCTGACCTGAAACACAAGCCAACCAAGTTCCAAACATCCTCAAACACAGAATCACCATTAAACTGCACAAAAACAGGGTATTCTGCACTTGGACTTGGCTAGCTCATTTCCATCGTGCACCTTGGCCAAAAACACTTCAAACACATTCCACACCATCCCTTGAAACTGTTCCAAGCCCTAAACACGACCTGTAACACCCCTAACTAACATCACCATTTTCATATTTTCTGTTTTGCAGTTGGAGTGCCATAACACGATTCACTTGGTTTCCAAGCACACCAAGCATTGGAATAGCATCCTTGGACATCAAGCAAGCTATACAAATCATTACCTTGCCTTGTAAGCATCTCCATTGTTGCACACGATTCCAACTGAACAGGTAAATATTTGGACTTCTATCTCTCAATATAGGAAGAATTAGTTCTAAGTTTGTGAATAAAAAATGTCATGCTCATGTCCCTGAAGCTATACATATCTTTACTTTCCATTTATTTTGCCTGTGCTATGAGAATTTGAGGTCTGAACATTGATAAAAAACTAGGTCAAGAATTGGGGGAGAAGAAATTCTCTCTCATTTCTGAGAGTTAGATTGACTTCTTTATATGGCTAGAATCGTGGCTTCAAGCTCTACAGGTTTCATGTTGCAAGATTTGGCAAATGATCAAAGAATCTGGAGATAGGAAAACGCGCGTTGGTGGTTGTTCAAACAGGTTCAGAGGTTGAAGACAATCTTCTTGGGCTGGGCCTGAGTTGACTTCTTATTTGCACCACATTTTTACTTTTGAACCCCCTTGGCCCATTGTGCTTATTTGAAACATTTTTTTGACTTTTCTTGTTATTTCTGACTTATTTATTTTTTCTCATAATATTAAAAATATAAAAAATATTTTCCAAACCATTTTTGTATTTATTAGGCATTTATTTGTTTAAATTGATATTTGTACATATAAATAATACATAAATACTCTTTTATTTAAAATACTAAAATAATACAAATACTTTTATTTTCTGACTTTTGTTCTATTTTACCTTTAAAAAACTTTTTTATAAAAAATACATTTTTTTTGTAAATATTAAATATTATTATTTCTATACATATATTTAGTATTTAGTGAATATTATAAATATTTGTGTATTTATTAATACATTTAGGTTAAAAACATAATAAAATAATACATTTTATTCTTACTAATATTTAGCTTAAAAATTACATTTTTTTCATATACTTTCCTTTCATTTATTTTTTTGTACATAATTAATAAATATTGTATATATTATATAATAAATATATTTTATTTAGTAAAATTAGGGTTTTATCCTAAATACTTAAAAATACCAAAAATTAATTAATTTTATTTTTTATTTAATACATGATAAATACTTTTTACATACATATGAAAAACCTTTTTTTTGCATTTTTGCATATTTATTTTTGAATATTGTGTAATTAAATACCTTGCAAAATTCCAAGTTGGATGTAATAGTCTAGGGTTTTAATTCTTGTCAAAATACCCCCATTTGAACATTTGTACCCCCATCCCATATATTGTGTTGTAATAACTTAGGAACTTTATTTTTTCGCACTTTAAAGCTTTCTAATTATGCCATGTTAGAATTAGGGTTTTGTATGCAAATCAACTAACCAAAAAATAGTTTGACCTAAATTCAAGATAAACAAGCATGAAAATGGACAACACTAATCACACTTGCACCCCTAGGGTATTCCACTTGTTGCCTTCAATAAATGGGCCATATTGCATGTTAGGTATCATTGGGCTAAAACAAAACAATCAAATGATCATAGTCCCTCGATGACGCTTTCGAAAGTTGCCTAAAAATGATCAAGTCCCTTAAAGGAAAAATTGCCCAAAGATACTTGGCACCATTGCAATCATGGTCTAAACGATGACCCGCGCCCGTCCCGTTCACATCCTAACACAAGATTGTCCATCAAATACAATGGTGGAACAAAATTGTTAAAAGGGTTAAAACATAGCAAAGATCTTTGAGAACTTTAGGGTAGATAGCTTTTAGTTATTTGTCAACTTGCAAAATAAAAAACGCTTGCCTATTTTTCAAACCACATATCACTACACTTTCAAAACAACTTTCAAAAAACCTTGAAACATCTTTTCAAAAAGACAAACACCTTTTGTAAAACATTCGAGTAAAGAATTGTTACAAGGGTTGCCTAGACAAGGCATCTTTTTCAAAACATTTTCAAAAACCATGCACAAAGCACCATTTCAAACAATTGAAAATCAAGGCAAGTTGATCTAAGCAAGTAACTAAGAGCCCATGGATAACCATGGATAGAAAGGGTGTTAATACCTTCCCTTTCTATAATCTACTCCCCGAACCCAAGAAAACATCTCAAAGGTTTTTGTTGTGCTTTTTTAACCTTTCCTTAGGATAAAATAAAAAGTCGGTGGCGACTCTTGCTCAACCGAAACATTTGCAAAAACAAACGCAAAACACCAAGTCAGTTCTCCCACCGTATCACAGAACTGGCGACTCTGCTGGCGATAACTTTAAAGTGGAGTAACCTTAGGGCTTAGATCACCCTCTTGCATGACTAATTGTTTGTCTTGATTGCTTTATATCTTGGCTCTCTTGTTTGGGTTTACAATCCTACACCCGGATTTTGGGAAACATTCATAGATAGCAATACGTTGTGGAAACTGTGCGGGGTATACCGACACGGTCGAAGCAATATCTATATTAGTGCGACATATTTGTGAGTACCAGTAACCCTTGAGTTCAATCAAGGAGAGTACGGGGCCGCTGAGTGATGTCACTAAGCACTAATGACCTAGAACCTTACTTGACCATCTTGGCCTTTCATTAGGGGTAGTGAGATGACCGGCTTTGGTGCAGTCCGAAGTTGGTAGATACTCGATACTACACTCATTGAGGTTTGTTTTCTTGGAATATTTTGGTCGCTAGTTAAGTGGCTAAACCAAAACAATGAACAATGAAAACAATCCAGTGATATTGAGCTCCTTAGAACCCGGTTACTATTTATAGGACAGGTTTTTAAGCCAACTACACTCAAGAGGGTACTTACCTATGAAACCTCATGCAAGCCTGAAACTAGGGTTTGGTGTGGTTTGCTTGTACATATGTTTGTGCATACATCATAAACATCATAAAACATCATATGCATTCACTAACCATTTCAAGGGTTTAGATCTTCATCTTTGTTCTTGTTTTGTAGGTCACGGAAATTCTTCGAAGAAAAACCATCCAAGTCAACCTTGTGAGAATCCCTCCTCAACTCAAGGAGCTCACATCAAGGATTCCGGAAAGCTCATCCTTCAGTGAAAGACATGGTAGACTGCTCAGCCTAGTCAACACCAACATTAAAGAGGACATGATGAAAGTGTTATTCCAGTTCTTTGACCCTCTTCACCACTGTTTCACTTTCCCCGACTACCAGTTGGTGCCCACTTTGGAGGAGTTTTCTCAACTCCTGAGAATTCCTATCCTTAATCAACTACCCTACAACGGTATGGAAAAGGAACCAAAGCCTGAAGATGTCGCTCGAGCACTACATCTACAGCCATCTGACATCAAGGGGCATTGGGAAACTAGAAGCGGCGTCAAAGGATTCTTAGCAAAATTCTTGTTTGAAGAAATTGTGGCACTCCTTATCTATGGGTTGGTCTTGTTCCCAAATCCTGACCAGCTGGTAGATATCAATGCCGTCAAAATCTTCTTATCCAGAAATCCAATACCAACATTGTTTGGGGACATTCTTCACTCATTTTACACACGAACAATGAGAAAGAGGGGTGTTCTCATGTGCTGTACTCCTCTCCTTGCAAGGTGGTTTATTTCGCACCTTCCACAATCTGTCTTGAAGAATGACCAAGGCTCAAGGTGGTCACAACGGTTGATGACCCTTACTCACTCTGATGTACATTGGTGTTCTCAGTCCAGATATAATGTCATCATCGTCGATCGTTGTGGAGAGTTCCCTAATGTTCCATTACTTGGCATTAGAGGGGGCATTACCTACAACCCTTGTTTAGCTTTGAGACAATTTGGATATGCACGGAGGGATGGCCCTCACGACATGTTGATTCCTGACCTAGTTTTTGACTTCGACAACGATGCGCAAGGACTTCACCAAAGGTTCATCAGAGCTTGGAGGATGCCTAACAAGGTTGATAGCAAGACACTGGGGCACAAGAACTCCATCCCTCTTGAGCCCTATCTCAAGTGGGTACGAGCCCGAGCCCAGAGTCTAATGATGCCTTATCCTCATGTTCTCCCTGTGATTAAAGAGCCCGTCAAGGAAGGAGAGGTTCCCTACACCATCCTATATCCTGACATGCCTACATCGTGGGAGGAGATGCAGAAGAGTTGGATTCAGCTCAAGGAGGAACGAAACACTTTTGAAGCCAACTTCTACGCCAGTGAGAAGAAGGTTCTAGAGCTTACCCGCCGACTCCATGAGGAGGAGACCCTCAACACCTACATCGCACCAAAGAGGATGCACAACGTCTTTTTACCTTGAGAAGTTTTGTAATATTTGGCCCATGGGGCATTTATGTACTGACAAGTTTCTTCTTATTAATATGACGTGCGTTCTCTTTTGTTTACAACAATTTTGAATATTCTAAATCCTTGAATGCATTGCATACATAAGCATACCATTCATCATGTGCATAAGCAAGTCTCACACCAGGTTTCCTTATCTGTCTGCTGTTTATTTCAGTAAGATGGATCTCGAGCAAACAGTCAAGGACTTGCAGGCTCAAAATGCACAGTTTCAACAACTCCTGATGACCTTGGCTAAGGGTCAGGAGGATCTAAATGCCCTACTGGGGAATAAAGACCAAGTGAAGAAGAAGAAAAAGAGACTCGGGGTGGCTACTTTAGGGAGAAGGTTTGAAGGAGAAGCCAGAAGAGTGCTTGAATTTCCCCCTACTTCTGAGGATGGAACCAGTAAAGGGAATGCGGCTGCAGTACCTTCCGAGTCCGATATGGAAGAAGAGGAGGCTGAAGAGGACGAAGACTACTCTGATCAACAATACCCGCCCGCTGATGATAAGTACAAAGGTTTAGAAGACAGGTTGGCAGCTATGGAGCTGCAGAGAGTTCCGAGTTTGGATTTCGAAGACTTGGGTTTAGTTGCCGGAATTGTGATTCCCCCAAAGTTCAAAGTGCCGGTTTTTGTGAGGTATGACGGGCTGTCCTGTCCAAAAATGCATCTCAGGTCCTATGTAAGGAAGATCCAACCTTACACTGCGGACAAGAACCTTTGGATCTATTTCTTTCAAGATAGCCTTTCTGGGGCTCAACTCGAGTGGTTCTATCAGCTGGATGGAACCAATATCCGAAACTGGGAAGACTTGGCCACCGCATTTTATAAACAATATCAGTACAATTCTGACCTTGCTCCTACGCGTACCCAACTTCAGGGTATGTCACTAGGAACGGGCGAAGGATTCAAAGAGTATGCGCAAAAATGGAGAGACTTGGCTGGAAGGGTGCGGCCGCCTTTGACTGACCGCGAACTGGTTGACATGTTCCTGGGGACCCTGTCTGGTCCATTCTTCAACCATCTGATTGGTAATTCTTCCGCGGGGTTTACAGATTTGATCTTAACTGGGGAGAGGATAGAAGCCGGCATCAAGTCAGGGAAGATACAGAAGGGTGCCACTGCAAGTATCGAGAAGAAGCCTTTCAAGAAGGAAACGGTTGTGGTGTACTCTCAGAGAAGAGCAGAGAAGACTGAGCGCCGGCCGACTGTGGGGGCCGTAATGATCCAAAACCCTTCAAGTGAGCAGCCTCGCTATAACCAGTCCAGACCAAATCAACAACGGGTGGAACGGCCACAATGGCAGTTCACCCGCATTAATATGACGCCAGCGCAAGTTCTTCCCCATCTGTTAAAGTTGAATCTCGCCACTATCAAAGAGGCACCAAAAAATGTGAATACATCCTCTCTGCATTACCATCCTAATGCTAAATGCGCCTACCAT
This sequence comes from Vicia faba, assembly GCA_948472305.1. Classification (NCBI taxonomy): domain Eukaryota; kingdom Viridiplantae; phylum Streptophyta; class Magnoliopsida; order Fabales; family Fabaceae; genus Vicia; species Vicia faba. The sequence goes on from OX451738.1 coordinate 882,845,115, forward strand.
TCTGACAGTGTCGGACACGATACCAACGATTGTTGGGCACTCAAGCATAAAATTCAAGACTTAATAGAGGCGAAAGAGGTGGAGTTCGACGCTCCAGAGAAGCCGAACGTGATATCTGCTCCGATGCCGAAGCACGGTTGAAATGTCAATGCTATTGAAGAAGATTTGTATGTTGTTGATGTCAATGATCTGATAACTCCGTTGTAAACCATCAAGTTGAATCTGTTAAGGGCCGGGATTTTCCCGGGATGTAAAGAAGATTGCTACTGTTGTTACTCTCTGCCGTTTGACTGTCCGTTACTGAAGAAAGGCATCCAAGGCCTAATGGACAGTCGACAAATTTTGTTTGAAAATGTTTCTGCTATTCCAACCCACATTGAAGAAGTCTCAATTATAACCATTCACGCCAATCTTTCCAAGGCCGTCAGAAAGCCTGTTAAGATTACACCAGCTACAAAGTCTGTTCCTCTGAAGATAACAATGCCAGGGCCTGTCCCCTACATATCTGAAAAGTCAATACCATGGAATTAAGGCGGTGACGTCTACTACCATGGTATTAAACAAGTAGAAATAACCGAAGGAAGCTCGGATGAAGAAGAAGCCAGCATTGGAAACATTGCGGGCACAAGCAAGATCACCCGAAGCGGGAGAATATTTTCTCCAGAGATTGCCCCTCCAAAAGCAATCTTTGGACCCTCATCTGCTGCCAAAGTTATTCCTGCACCAATAAAACTCTCCGCTAGAACCCCATTGATTGAAGATGTTGTTGTTCCTAGTATTGTCCCTCCTACCTCTGCTGATAAAGGTAAGGGAACCCAAGATGGGCTCGTCAAGACGAGGGCTCAACCCGTGGTCATCCCGGAAACCTCCAAGAAAGAAATAGAAGAGATCTTGAAGATAATTAAAAGGAGTGATTACGACGTGGTAGAACAACTGGGGCAAACCCCCTCGAAGATCTCCATGTTGGCACTACTACTTTGCTCAGAAGCGCACGCCAAGGCTTTGATAAAATTCCTGAAGACAGCCCATGTGCCCCAGGAAACCTCTGCCGACCAATTCCAAGACTGCGTGGCTAGTCTTACTGCAGACAATGGCTTAGGTTTCTCTGATGCTGACCTGACCCCAAAAGGGAGAAAGCACAACGATGCATTACATGTGTCAGTGGAATGCCAAGGGACTACTCTGGCCCATGTTCTAGTCGACACTAGTTCTTCTTTGAATGTGCTGCCCAAGAAGGCTCTCGACCATTTAGACTGTGAAGGCTTGGAGTTAAGGCCAAGCAATATCATTGTAAGAGCATTTGATGGGTCCAAGAGAATGGTGCATGGGGAAGTGGACATTCCCATTTAGGTTGGCACAGAGGTTTTCCCCTCGACTTTCTACGTGATGGACATCCGTCCATCATATTCTTGCTTATTGGGGAGACCATGGATACACAACGTCGGGGCAGTCACCTCTTCCTTACATCAAATGTTGAAGTACCCTATCAAGGGGAAGATCATAACCGTCCATGGTGAAGAGGAGTATATGATCATCCACCTGAACTCCTTTCGGTATGTGGAGATAGAGGGTGAGTTCATTGAGACATCATTCCAGCACTTCGAAGAAGTCCCTCCTGAAATAACAATAGCAAAAATGGTAGCTAAAGTACCAAAGCAGATGGCCAGGATGGCATCTCTGGAAGACGCGAAGGCCGCAATGAAGGAAGGGAAGAATTCAACATGGGGGCAGTTGCCTGATATTCCATACAAAACAGACAAATTTGGATTAGGATTCTCCGCGGCGGGACAGAAAGCTATGCGCCGTTCAAAGATTGAAATGGCGCCAATCAAGATTTCTCCTTACGGAATCAACACTTTGGAGGGTGAAGAAGAAGAGGACAACATTGAAGAGTGGATCTACCCAACTATCAAAGGAGGACTATGCAACTGGGAAGCAAAGGAATTTGTCCCCATTACTTTTATTAATCAGTAATTTATCTGTCAAACATTCCCTGTGGTCTGTAATAATTACTTTTTAACAATCCGTGCACTACCTTTTTACCTCATGCCTTGCCCGAGGCATGTAGGTCCATTTGTAAGGGTTTTGATTATCTTCATATCCATATGCCATGTTTAATGATTCATTGGACGTTTTTCATTTGATAAACTGCTGTGTTCATTTTCTTTCCTTTTGCATTTTTTGTTTAAGGATGGCTATCCCTTACACACACCCACACTCACAAATGCAGGTACCCATCCACTCTGGATTCCATGGGTGACTATTCTGCTATATCCTTCAATAACTCTGAAGATCTGGTCAATCAAGCCGAGTATGAAGATGACGAAGGTTGTGAAGTACCAGGGGAACTAGCCAGACTTCTACAGCAAGAGGAAAGGGCCATCTTACCTCACGAAGAGTCATTGGAAACTGTCAACTTAGGAACCGAGGAAGACCGGAAGGAGGTGCAAGTGGGTGCCAATCTGGAACCAAGTGTCAAGGAACGCCTGATACAGTTGTTAAATGAGTACGTTGAAATATTCGCTTGGTCTTATGAAGACATGCCGGGTTTAGACACAGACATCGTGGTTCACCGTTTCCCCACAAGAGAGGATAGTCCACCGATCAAACAAAAAGTCCGCCGAATGAGGCCTGACATGTCTGAAAAGATCAAAGAAGAAGTGATGAAGCAATTCGACGCTGGCTTTCTGGCTGTTACATCCTATCCTCAATGGGTCGCTAACATCGTGCCAGTACCTAAAAAAGATGGCAAATTCAGGATGTGTGTGGACTACCAGGATTTGAATAGAGCCAGCCCCAAAGATGATTTTACGCTACCACACATTGACATTTTGATCGACAATACAGCTCAGCATAAAGTGTTTTCCTTCATGGATGGATTCTCGGGTTACAATCAAATCAAAATGGCCCTCGAAGATATGGAGAAAACAACTTTTGTCACACAATGGGGTACTTTCTGTTACAAGGTGATGCCGTTCGGACTGAAGAACGCAGGGGCAACTTATCAACGCGCCATGGTAGCTTTGTTTCATGATATGATACATCATGAGATTGAAGTTTACATAGACAATATGATAGCTCGGTCACAAACAGAGGAGGAGCACCTTGAACATCTAGAAAAGCTGTTTACCAGGTTGAAAGAATACAAACTCAGGCTGAATCCAAGTAAGTGTACTTTTGGAGTTAGGTCTGGTAAACTCCTAGGATTCATTGTAAGCAACAAAGGCATTGAAGTCGATCCAGCAAAAGTGAAAGCAATACGAGAGATTCCTGCTCCTCGTACTGAAAAGGAGGTTAGAGGGTTCCTGGGGCGCTTGAACTATATTGCCAGATTCATCTCTCATCTGACTTCTACCTGTGAGCCAATTTTCAAACTATTGAAGAAAGATCAGGTAGTCAAATGGAACGAAAATTGCCAAGCTGCTTTTGATAAGATCAAGGAGTATTTGCTAGAACCTCCTATTCTGATGCCACCCGTCGAAGGAAGACCATTGATCATGTATCTGATCGTCTTGGATAACTCAATGGGGTGTGTTTTGGGCTAGCATGACGAGTCTGGTCGAAAAGAGCATGCTATTTATTACCTTAGCAAAAAGTTTACCGACTGTGAGACTCGCTACTCTCTGCTCGAGAAAACTTGCTGCGCTTTGGTATGGGCTGCTCGCCGACTAAGGCAGTATATGTTGACTCATACTACCCTGTTGATTTCCAAAATGGATCCTATCAAGTATATCTTTGAGAAGCCTGCTTTATCTGGAAGAATAGCTAGATGGCAAATGATCCTAACTGAGTATGACATCCAGTACACCACTCAAAAAGCTATAAAAGGGAGTGTACTAGCTGACCATCTAGCTCATCAAGCTATCGAAGATTATCAACCCATGAGATTTGACTTCCCAGACGAGGACATCATGAATTTGGACAACATTGAAGGTAATGGACCGTATGACGGACCCGAAAAGGGATCACGATGGACCCTGTACTTTGATGGTGCTTCAAATGCACTTGGAAACGGTATCGGTGCAGTACTCATTTCCCCGGAAGGTTGTCACACACCTTTCACGGCCCGACTTTGCTTCAGCTGCACAAACAACATGGCTGAATATGAAGCTTGCATCTTTGGTCTCAAGGCTGCTATAGACTTGGGGATCAAATCTTTGATCGTATTTGGGGACTCGGCTTTGGTTATCAGTCAAATCAAAGGAGAGTGGGATACCAAGCATCCTAATCTTATACCATACAAAGAACATGTCCTGACATTGTTGCCTCATTTCGAGCAAATTACCTTCGAGCATTTCCCGCGAGAAGAGAATCAACTAGCAGATGCTCTAGCTACAATGTCCTCCATGTTTAAACTCAACTGGGATAACGAGGCTCCCCAAATCACCATCAAGCGAATGGATGAACCTGCACATTGTCACGAGATTAATACCGAAGAAGTAGTGGAACAACCCTGGTTCCATGAAATCAAAAGGTATCTCCAGACTAGAGATTATCCCGAAGGAGCTTCCGTAAAGGACAAAAAGTTCCTAAGGAAATTTGCTGCCAAGTTCTTCCTGAGCAACGGCATCCTTTACAAACGAAACCATGATTGTGTTTTACTCCGATGCGTAGACAAAGCTGAAGCAGAGTTAATCATGACCGAGATACACAGCGACACATTTGGCACTCACTTGAGTGGGCATACAATGGCTAAGAAGATCCTAAGGGCAGGCTATTACTGGTCTACCATGGAAGCTGACTGCCATCAACATTCCCGTACTTGCCACAAGTGTTAAGTCTATGCTGACAAGGTTCATATCCCTCCGGTTCCTAACAACGTTTTGACAGCTCCATGGCCATTTGCAATGTGGGGCATTGACATGATTGGAGAGATCAAGCCCACAGCATCCAACAGACATCGTTTCATCCTGGTTGCCATTGACTATTTCACCAAATGGGTCGAAGCAGCTTCCTTCGCCTCTGTTACTAAAAATGTGGTTGCCCGCTTCATCAAGAAAAATCTCATATGTCGGTATGGTGTTCCAGACAGGATCATCACAGACAACGGTACAAATCTGAATAACACGATGATCACCGCATTGTGCAAACAGTTCAAGATTTATCATCGCAATTCATCTCCCTATCGGCCGAAGATGAACGATGTTGTTGAAGCTGCGAACAAAAACATTAAGAAGATCATTCAGAAAATGACAGTCACTTACAAAGACTGGCATGAGATGTTACCGTTTGCTCTACATGGGTACCGTACGAAGGCACGTACTTCAACCGGGGCAACCCCATTTTCTTTGGTATATGGCATGGAAGCTGTCCTGCCTATGGAAGTTCAGATTCCTTCTCTAAGGATTATGAAGGACGCAGGTTTGAATGAAGATGATTGGATTCAGACCCGACTTGATCAACTCAATTTGATCGACGAGAAGCGACTCGCTGCTGTATGCCATGGTCAGACGTATCAAAAGCGGATGATCAAGGCCTTCAATAAGAAAGTCAGACGTCAAGTGTATCAAGTCGGAGATCTCGTAATCAAGCGGATTATCTTGCTGCAAAGTGATCCCAGGGGCAAATGGACTCCTACATACGAAGGACCATTTGTGATCAAGAGCATATTTTCTGGTGGTGCAATGATTCTGACCACCATGGACGGCGACGATTTGCCGCACCCTGCGAACGCAGACATAGTCAAAAGATACTACGCATAAAATAACCCGACAAGTCAAAAACCCGAAAGGGCGGCTTGGGCAAAAATGGGCATCCCGGTGAACCGAAAACCCGAAAGGGCGGTTCAGGCAAAAGTTAGGGATAAAAACAAAAAAAATCTGTACACCCGGCAAGTTGAAAACCCGAAAGGGCGGCTTGGGCAAAAAGGGGTTTCCCGGTGGATCGAAAACCCGAAAGGGCGATTCAGGAAAAAGTTAGGGAATTAAAGCGTATGACTATGTCTCGTCGGATCACTTTAAGGACAATTTCTTCATCAACCAGTTCCAAGCTTCTGATCAATCCAGTCATCGGCAGACGAAGCATTGAATGGACAGATTGTCAGAGTTGTGAAGGCTGTAGCAGAATGGAATCCCATGGAATTATTTCACATAGCCATCTTTCTTTTGTATAAATTTTTCAATATTTACAACGACATCCTCTTACTAGGATGATTGTCTCTTGTGTACGAATATACTCATAGAAAGTTAATACAAATACTTTTCCAGAAATTTGCGTCGTTTCCTTTTCTCTTTTCTTTTGCACTTATGTTTTATTTGAAAAACTTCCAATGTTTTGTTAAATAGGCATATGCATTTAAACATAATCATTTCCTTATGAATCAAGAAAGATGATTACTAGTAAGTTGAAGGTACGGTTAGATATCTTGATACCCTTTCAAAGGAAATCCCGAGCAGATTTGAAATCCGCATTCCTCAGTCGGAACTTAATTCCCTAAACAGAGTCAGACTTCAGGATCCTCATCAGGAAAAGCTCTCCCGATACTGATTTCTCCCGTCAAAGAGCCTTTCAGAACTCGATTCCCCTCAGAGTCAAGTTTCAGTATCCCCAGCTGAACCAAGCTAGTGAACCTTTTCCCCACAGAGATACTTCCCACCAAGCTGAGGATGCCCAACCCTACCTTTCCATCATGAGCCTATCAGCTTCTGAACTCCCCGGTAGAAATCATCATAATTTCTCTTACCCTGCAAGTCACCAAGGAAATTCCAATTCCCCGCGGTGGTCCTGAGGCCCCTCAATGATTGAAGATCTGGTATTCCCCAGCAACAACCAAGGAATTATTCTTCCCGGCAGCAGTCAAGATGCTTTTATCTTCAGCCATCTAGGATTCATTTATCCTCCGCAAGACAGCTCTCCAGCTTACATGCACATTCATTTACATTCATATCATATAACATACATTGCATCATGCATTATAACATTGCATATAACTAACTCTTTACCTTTTCATGTAAGATCAGTCGACAGACAAAAATCATTATTTTCCGAGATTCTTTCTAGAAATAGTTCAGATGTGACCCAGACATGAATAACATTCTGATGCTTATTCCAGATGCATCCGGATGCAGTTTTACACGAACTCATCATCAAGAAACCCTACACCGGTTCCTCCTCCACCTTCAAGACTTCTGAAAAACAGTTCACGGGTTCTCCAGTAACGGATGTTAACCTATCGCTTGTTCAGATTCTTCTCAAGACTTCTGAAAACAGTTTATGGATTCTTCCCAACAACGGATGTTAATCTATCACTTGTTCAGATGCAATTTCTGAAAACAGTTTACGGACGCTTCCCAACAACAGATGCTGCTCTATTGCTTATTCAACTTCAAGACTTCTGAAAACAGTTCACTAATTCTCCAGTAACGGATGTTAACCTATCGCTTGTTCAGATTCTTCTCAAGACTTCTGAAAACAGTTTATGGATTCTTCCCAACAACGGATGTTAATCTATCACTTGTTCAGATGCAATTTCTGAAAACACTTTACGGACGCTTCCCAACAACGGATGCTGCTCTATTACTTATTCAACTTCAAGACTTCTGAAAACAGTTCACGGGTTCTCCAGTAACGGATGTTAACCTATCGCTTGTTCAGATTCTTCTCAAGACTTCTGAAAACAGTTTATGGATTCTTCCCAACAACGGATGTTAATCTATCACTTGTTCAGATGCAATTTTTGAAAACAGTTTACGGACGCTTCCCAACAACGGATGCTGCTCTATTGCTTATTCAACTTCAAGACTTCTGAAAACAGTTTACAGACGCTTCCCAACAACGGATGCTGCTCTATTGCTTATTCAACTTCAAGACTTCTGAAAAACAGTTCACGGGTTCTCCAGTAACGGATGTTAACCTATCGCTTGTTCAGATTCTTCTCAAGACTTCTGAAAACATTTTATGGATTCTTCCCAACAACGGATGTTAATCTATCACTTGTTCAGATGCAATTTCTGAAAACAGTTTACGGACGCTTCCCAACAATGGATGCTGCTCTATTGCTTATTCAACTTCAAGACTTCTGAAAACAGTTCATGGGTTCTCCAGTAACGGATGTTAACCTATCGCTTATTCAGATTCTTCTCAAGACTTCTGAAAATAGTTTATGGATTCTTCCCAACAACGGATGTTAATCTATCACTTGTTCAGATGCAATTTCTGAAAACAGTTTACGGACGCTTCCCAACAACGGATGCTGCTCTATTGCTTATTCAACTTCAAGACTTCTGAAAACAGTTCACGGGTTCTCCAGTAACGGATGTTAACCTATCGCTTGTTCAGATTCTTCTCAAGACTTCTGAAAACAGTTTATGGATTCTTCCCAACAACGGATGTTAATCTATCACTTGTTCAGATGCAATTTCTGAAAACAGTTTACGGACGCTTCCCAACAACGGATGCTGCTCTATTACTTATTCAACTTCAAGACTTCTGAAAACAGTTCACGGGTTCTCCAGTAACGGACGTTAACCTATCGCTTGTTCAGATTCTTCTCAAGACTTCTGAAAACAGTTTATGGATTCTTCCCAACAACGGATGTTAATCTATCACTTGTTCAGATGCAATTTTTGAAAACAGTTTACGGACGCTTCCCAACAACGGATGCTGCTCTATTACTTATTCAACTTCAAGACTTCTGAAAACAGTTCACGGGTTCTCCAGTAACGGATGTTAACCTATCGCTTGTTCAGATTCTTCTCAAGACTTCTGAAAACAGTTTATGGATTCTTCCCAACAACGGATGTTAATCTATCACTTGTTCAGATGCAATTTTTGAAAACAGTTTACGGACGCTTCCCAACAACGGATGCTGCTCTATTGCTTATTCAACTTCAAGACTTCTGAAAACAGTTTACGGACGCTTCCCAACAACGGATGCTGCTCTATTGCTTATTCAACTTCAAGACTTCTGAAAAACAGTTCACGGGTTCTCCAGTAACGGATGTTAACCTATCGCTTGTTCAGATTCTTCTCAAGACTTCTGAAAATAGTTTATGGATTCTTCCCAACTACAGATGTTAATCTATCACTTGTTTAGATGCAATTTCTGAAAACAGTTTACGGACGCTTTCCAACAACGGATGCTGCTCTATTGCTTATTCAACTTCAAGACTTCTGAAAACAGTTCACGGGTTCTCCAGTAACGGATGTTAACCTATCGCTTGTTCAGATTCTTCTCAAGACTTCTGAAAATAGTTTATGGATTCTTCCCAACAACGGATGTTAATCTATCACTTGTTCAGATGCAATTTCTGAAAATAGTTTACGGACGCTTCCCAACAACGGATGTTGCTCTATTGCTTATTCAACTTCAAGACTTCTGAAAACAATTCACGGGTTCTCCAGTAACGGATGTTAACCTATCGCTTGTTCAGATTCTTCTCAAGACTTCTGAAAACAGTTTATGGATTCTTCCCAACAACGGATGTTAATCTATCAATTGTTCAGATGCAATTTCTGAAAACAGTTTACGGACGCTTCCCAACAACGGATGCTGCTCTATTACTTATTCAACTTCAAGACTTCTGAAAACAGTTCACGGGTTCTCCAGTAACGGACGTTAACCTATCGCTTGTTCAGATTCTTCTCAAGACTTCTGAAAACAGTTTATGGATTCTTCCCAACAACGGATGTTAATCTAGCACTTGTTCAGATGCAATTTTTGAAAACAGTTTACGAACGCTTCCCAACAACGGATGCTGCTCTATTGCTTATTCAACTTCAAGACTTCTGAAAACAATTTACGGACGCTTCCCAACAACGGATGCTGCTCTATTGCTTATTCAACTTCAAGACTTCTGAAAAACAGTTCACGGGTTCTCCAGTAACGGATGTTAACCTATCGCTTGTTCAGATTCTTCTCAAGACTTCTGAAAACAGTTTATGGATTCTTCCCAACAACGGATGTTAATCTATCACTTGTTCAGATGCAATTTCTGAAAACAGTTTACGGACGCTTCCCAACAACAGATGCTGCTCTATTGCTTATTCAACTTCAAGACTTCTGAAAACAGTTCACGGGTTCTCCAGTAACGGATGTTAACCTATCGCTTGTTCAGATTCTTCTCAAGACTTCTGAAAACAGTTTATGGATTCTTCCCAACAACAAATGTTAATCTATCACTTGTTCAGATGCAATTTCTGAAAACAGTTTACGGACGCTTCCCAACAACGGACGCTGCTCTATTGCTTATTCAACTTCAAGACTTCTGAAAACAGTTCACGGGTTCTCCAGTAACGGATGTTAACCTATCGCTTGTTCAGATTCTTCTCAAGACTTCTGAAAACAGTTTATGGATTCTTCCCAACAACGGATGTTAATCTATCACTTGTTCAGATGCAATTTTTGAAAACAGTTTACGGACGCTTCCCAACAACGGATGCTGCTCTATTGCTTATTCAACTTCAAGACTTCTGAAAACAGTTCACAGTTTCTCCAGTAACGGATGTTAACCTATCGCTTGTTCAGATTCTTCTTCAGACTTCTGAAAACAGTTTACGGATTCCTCCCAACAACGGATGTTAATCTATCGCTTGTTCAGACTCTTCTCAACTCCTGAAAACAGTTTACAGATTCCTCCCAACAACGGATGTTAATCTATCGCTTGTTCAGACTCTTCTCAACTTCTGAAAACAGTTTACGGATTCCTCCCAACAACGGATGTTAATCTATCGCTTGTTCAGACTCTTCTCAACTTTTGAAAACAGTTTACGGATGCCTCCAGATACGGATGTCAATCTATTGCTTATTCAGACCCCCAGTTCAGAGATGGTCCAAAACATGGACACCTTTCCGATACTCATTCCAGATGGCATCCTTAAGCCCATCCCCGACAAGATTCTGTCACCCCTCCAGATGGCATCTTTAAGCCCATCTCCAAATGGCATCTCTAAGCCCATTCCCACATCCATTGCTTTGACGAGTGCAAATTTAAGGGCACTCTAGTGTCCAATCCTTTTACCCTCGAGTTGCGAAAGGCAAACTTGCCAATCTAACTCTTCGGATTCAAGAAGATTGAACAGGGGAAACTGTTGTACCCCAAAATTTTCCCTCCCATTTTCTCAATATTTTCTCATCACAAGGCCCTTGGAGCTCAAGATCCAGTTAGGGTTTCCTCTGCTCAAGACTTCTCCTAGCACTGTTGACCCAAATTAGGGTTTGTGTTTGCACAAAGATGTTTTGACCTAAAATGCCTAAGATGACTTTCATGCTTCATGTTGGACTCCCAAGTTTATCCATACCAAGTTTCAAGCCTTGATTCCAACCTTTGCCCAGTCAATGGGACAGTTGACCTAGAAATCAGCTGTATTGGGGGAAAAGACAACTGTGGCCAATTGACAGTCAAACCTCATGAAAATTGACCCACATCAACATTATGAACTCATATGGACCATTTGATCAAGTTTGGATCACAATTCCCCAAGAAATTTGATCAGATCACCAAAAGGGCAAAATGGTCATTTTAGGGTTTTGACTGCACAAAGGTAATTTTTGACTGTTTAACCTAGCCAATGGCAAACCAAGCTCACATATGGACTCAAGGACCCAATGACATTGTCTTGACATGTTCAACAAATTCAAAATATCCCAAATGCACAAGATTGACAGTTGAATTTTCCAGTCAATTGATCAATTTTTGACTGTATACTGAAAAGTCAAACTTTGACTTTTTGGTCAAAATCAAGTGTCAAGATTCATTTTTCATCAAAACATGCCAAATCATGAAACTTGTTCATCAAGAAATCAAGAATCACAAATTAGGGTTTGAAATGAAGATTTTTCATAACTTAGAATTTTTCTAAGTTATGAAAAACCCTAATTTTTTCCTAACTTTGTCCCACTTTCTCATCAAGATGCATTTGGATTCAAGGAAAAGTCAAAACATGAAAGTTGTAGTCCATTGCAAAATCTACAACTTTGATTCACAAAGTTTCCTCAAAAGAAGCTTGTAGCTCAAGTTACAATTTTTGGAACAAGGGTACCAAACCATTCTTAACTTAGAGAAATTTTGACCTATTTTAGGCAGGATTTTTGCCTAACTTCAAGACCACTTTTCACATGCTTCCACTTGGAATTTCAATTTGCATTACAAAGATGGATTGTATTACACATTCCAAGCTTTCCAAAATGTCCAAGAACTCATCAAACAACCTCATGGTTAGGGAGAATCGAATTTGGCAAGTTGGGGAAAAGTCACTTTGATTCATGGCCATGTACATGTTCATAACTTGTGCAATTTTTCAAATCAGCTTGCACAACTTGATTACAGGTCCTTTATCCCATTTGCACTCAATAATTTAATGCAAACCCCTTGTTTTCAAGCCTTGCATTATGTGTTTAAGCATTACATGAAGGTTTAGTCTTAAAATAGAAAAAGCATTATGTCCATTTTTGAAAAAGTAGAACTTTATGTCAATTTGCAAATCAAGAGGTACACATCAAATATCTTTGGCACAAGTTATTGAGCTAATCCCACTGATCAAGGGCAAGCTTAGAAGCACATTAGAGGGGCCTCCATCTGTCTAAAACACAACTTGGCATTTTGTTGCTTAAGTAAGAAGAAACTTGACATAACAACCACCAACTCTCATCTCAGCCAAGACAACCTTAAGCAAAGTTATTGTACACATTCTAAACACTAACCCTGACCTGAAACACAAGCCAACCAAGTTCCAAACATTCTCAAACACAGAATCACCATTAAACTGCACAAAAACAGGGTATTCTGCACTTGGACTTGGCTAGCTCATTTCCATCGTGCACCTTGGCCAAAAACACTTCAAACACATCCCACACCATCCCTTGAAACTGTTCCAAGCCCTAAACACGACCTGTAACACCCCTAACTAACATCACCATTTTCATATTTTCTGTTTTGCAGTTGGAGTGCCATAACACGATTCACTTGGTTTCCAAGCACACCAAGCATTGGAATAGCATCCTTGGACATCAAGCAAGCTATACAAATCATTACCTTGCCTTGTAAGCATCTCCATTGTTGCACACAATTCCAACTGAACAGGTAAATATTTGGACTTCTATCTCTCAATATAGGAAGAATTAGTTCTAAGTTTGTGAATAAAAAATGTCATGCTCATGTCCCTGAAGCTATACATATCTTTACTTTCCATTTATTTTGCCTGTGCTTTGAGAATTTGAGGTCTGAACATTGATAAAAAACTAGGTCAGGAATTGGGGGAGAAGAAATTCTCTCTCATTTCTGAGAGTTAGATTGACTTCTTTATATGGCTAGAATCGTGGCTTCAAGCTCTACAGGTTTCATGTTGCAAGATTTGGCAAATGATCAAAGAATCTGGAGATAGGAAAATGCGCGTTGGTGGTTGTTCAAATAGGTTCAGAGGTTGAAGACAGTCTTCTTGGGCTGGGCCTGAGTTGACTTCTTATTTGCACCACATTTTTACTTTTGAACCCCCTTGGCCCATTGTGCTTATTTGAAACATTTTTTTGACTTTTCTTGTTATTTCTGACTTATTTATTTTTTCTCATAATATTAAAAATATAAAAAATATTTTCCAAACCATTTTTGTATTTATTAGGCATTTATTTGTTTAAATTGATATTTGTACATATAAATAATACATAAATACTCTTTTATTTAAAATACTAAAATAATACAAATACTTTTATTTTCTGACTTTTGTTCTATTTTACCTTTAAAAAACTTTTTTATAAAAAAATACATTTTTTTTGTAAATATTAAATATTATTATTTCTATACATATATTTAGTATTTAGTGAATATTATAAATATTTGTGTATTTATTAATACATTTAGGTTAAAAACATAATAAAATAATACATTTTATTCTTACTAATATTTAGCTTAAAAATTACATTTTTTTCATATACTTTCCTTTCATTTATTTTTTTGTACATAATTAATAAATATTGTATATATTATATAATAAATATATTTTATTTAGTAAAATTAGGGTTTTATCCTAAATACTTAAAAATACCAAAAATTAATTAATTTTATTTTTTATTTAATACATGATAAATACTTTTTACATATATATGAAAAATCTTTTTTTTTTGCATTTTTGCATATTTATTTTTGAATATTGTGTAATTAAATACCTTGCAAAATTCCAAGTTGGATGTAATAGTCTAGGGTTTTAATTCTTGTCAAAATACCCCCATTTGAACATTTGTACCCTCCATCCCATATATTGTGTTGTAATAACTTAGGAACTTTATTTTTTCGCACTTTAAAGCTTTCTAATTATGCCATGTTAGAATTAGGGTTTTGTATGCAAATCAACTAACCAAAAAATAGTTTGACCTAAATTCAAGATAAACAAGCATGAAAATGGACAACACTAATCACACTTGCACCCCTAGGGTATTCCACTTGTTGCCTTCAATAAATGGGCCATATTGCATGTTAGGTATCATTGGGCTAAAACAAAACAATCAAATGATCATAGTCCCTCGATGACGCTTTCGAAAGTTGCCTAAAAATGATCAAGTCCCTTAAAGGAAAAATTGCCCAAAGATACTTGGCACCATTGCAATCATGGTCTAAACGACGACCCGCGCCCGTCCTGTTCACATCCTAACACAAGATTGTCCATAAAATACAATGGTGGAACAAAATTGTTAAAAGGGTTAAAACATAGCAAAGATCTTTGAGAACTTTAGGGTAGATAGCTTTTAGTTATTTGTCAACTTGCAAAATAAAAAACGCTTGCCTATTTTTCAAACCACATATCACTAAACTTTCAAAACAACTTTCAAAAAACCTTGAAATATCTTTTCAAAAAGACAAACACCTTTTGTAAAACATTCGAGTAAAGAATTGTTACAAGGGTTGCCTAGACAAGGCATCTTTTTCAAAACATTTCAAAAACCATGCACAAAGCACCATTTCAAACAATTGAAAATCAAGGCAAGTTGATCTAAGAAAGTAACTAAGAGCCCATGGATAACCATGGATAGAAAGGGTGCTAATACCTTCCCTTTCTATAATCTACTCCCCGAACCCAAGAAAACATCTCAAAGGTTTTTGCTGTGCTTTTTTAACCTTTCCTTAGGATAAAATAAAAAGTCGGTGGCGACTCTTGCTCAACCGAAACATTTGCGAAAACAAACTCAAAACACCAAGTCAGTTCTCCCACCGTATCACACCGGTGGTATCATAACTTCTGAAGCTTATTTTTTATTTCCAGTGGTATCAGAATTTCTGAAAACCACTATGTTCCCAGTAGGTTCAAAACTTCTAACCTTATACATTTTCACTAACGGGTTTCTGTTTTGCAGCGTGCCAGGGTCTGAACCTCTGACTTCATTTTATCAGCAACACACTGATTCTCTTTTCCTTTTTCATTATTTTTGCTATCACTCTTCATTCCATTAATCAGCAAACATCAAAAGTTTTCCCTTCACACTTTATTTTATTTCTTAAAATAAAAGACCAAAAATATTTTCTTAAAACAAAACAAGTTCGTTTCACATTTTCTTGTATATTCTTATGCATTTCAATATGGTTGTAATAGTAATTTAGGACTTATTTTTACTTGCAACCCCATTCATAAATTTGTACCCCCATCCCCTAAATATTGTAATAGCATAGAATTTTATTTTTCGCAATTTACTATTTTCCTTACACTGTATAGTAATTAGGCGTGTATGGCAAGATAAAACCAACAAATAGGCCACCAAGAATCAAAGACAAATTCATGCAATCAAACACACTTTCACACTTACACCCTTAAGGTTAACTCCACTTGAACAACTTGGCCATTAGGATGTAGTGAGATAACCGGTTTTGGTGTAAAGCTGAAAATTGGTTGATACTCGATACTACACTCATTGAGGCTGGACTTTTGGGATATCTCGGCCGCAAGAAAATATTGATTATGCTGAGACAACGCCTAAATGAAAGTTTGGTGATATTGAGATCCTTTAGAATCTGACCATTATTACTAGGACAGGTTAAGCCAACTAAACTTTAAGAGGGTACTTACCTATAAAACCTCCTGCAAGCCTAAAACACAGGGATTTGTTTGCTTTAGGTGTATATACTTACTTGTACATAACATCATAAATCATCATACGCATACTCACTAACCATTTCAAGGATTTAGAAATTTATCTTTGTTTTTTGTTTTGTAGGTCATGAATCCCAGCAGAAAAAACACCATCTGAATCAGCTTTGTAACCGCACACCCTCAACTTCAAGAGTTAGCCTCAAGAGTGCCCGTGGATTCTCCTTTTACCAAGAAATATGGTCGACTCCTCAGTTTGACTACATCCAACTTCCAAGAAGAGATGATGTGTGTACTATTCCAATTCTTTGATCCCTTACATCATTGTTTCACTTTCCCGGACTATCAGTTGGTACCTTCATTAGAAGAGTTCTCTCTACTCTTAGGGGTGCCCGTGCTTGATCGGATACCGTTCACCGGCCTAGAAGGGATTCCAAAGCCTGAAGTCATCACTGAAACTTTGCATCTAAAAAAAGCTGACGTCATAGCCAATTGGGAGACAAGAAGTGGGGTCAAAGTTTTCCTAGCGAAGTTTCTATTGGAGAAGGCTCGTTCATTCTGGGACGACATGGATTTCCAAGATTTTAAAGATGTCCTGGCTCTCCTCATTTATGGCTTGGTTCTGTTCCCCAACTCGGACCAATTTATAGATATTAATGCCATCAAAGTCTTTCTCTCTCGCAATCCCATATCCACCATATTGGGAGACATCTTGCATTGCCTTCATACCCGCACCGTGAAGAAAAGAGGCACTCTCTTGTGTTGTATTCCCTTACTCGCCAAATGGTTTGTCTCACATCTACCTCAATCAGTACTTAAGAACGAGCAAAGATTGACATGGTCTCAAAGGATAATGTCCTTCACCCATCCTGACATTCGTTGGCGTTCAAGATCCTTGGAAGACGTCTCCATCATTGACCGCTGTGGGGAATTCCCTAACGTTCCTTTGCTTGGTATTAGGGGAGGCATCACTTACAATCCTTGTTTAGCTTTTCGACAGTTTGGGTATGCCTGAAGGGACGGTCCTCATGAAATGATTATTCAAGGTTTGGTGTTTGACTATGACAAAGAAGACCAAGGTTACCGTTAAAGATTTATACGAGCTTGGAGTTTGGTTAACAAAGTTGATAGCAAGACGTTGGGGCGTAAGAATTCCATTCCTTTGGAACCTTATCTTAAATGGGTGCGGGCTCGTGCCCAAAGTCTTAAGATTCCTTATGAAGCCATTTTACCTGTCATCATGGAGCCAGTATTTGAGGGAGACGTTCCACATACTATCCTCTATCCTGATATGCCTACTTCTCTTGAAGATTTACAAAATGCTTGGATTCAGTTAAAAGGAGAGCGAGACACCTTTGAAGCTAAGTTCTATGAGGGCGAGAAGAAGATATTAGAGCTTACAAGGGAGCTTCATGAAGAAAGGAGTTTAAACACCTACATTGCGCCAAAGAGGATGCACACAACTTTTCTGTCTTAGGAGTTTACTTTATGCTTATTTCTGTTGTTGTAAGCCCAAGAGGCGTGTTTGTATTCAAATCAAAACTCTTTAATGAAAGTTAACGTTTGTTCACTCTTTGTCTATACAAATTTAAATTCTTTAAATCCTTAAAATCATTCGCATATACATATTCATGCATCATGTCATAAGCAAGCTTTTCACGACAGGTTTCCTCATATTTCTACTATTTATTTCAGTAAGGATGGATCTCGAACAAACAGTGAAGGACTTGCAAGCTCAGAACATCCAGTTCCAAGTCACCTTGATGACTTTGGCCAAAGGGCAGCAAGAGCTAATGACAGCGTTGACAACCAAAAAGAAGAAAAATAAGGCCCTCATCAACATGGGGAAGAGATTTAAAGAACATATTCGCCAGGTGCAAGTAGTCGAAGACTCCTCTGAGGAGGATGAGAACCAAGCAGAAGAGGAAAGAAACACCCGTGCTGAAGGTGTGAATGATCAAGCTTCTGAAGATGAGGATCACTTTGACGAACAGTACCCACATATTGGTGAGGAAAAGTATAAAGAATTGGAGGATAGACTAAAGGCAGTTGAAATTCATGTTGTGCATGGCTTGGATTTTAGTGATTTGGGCCTAGTTCCTGGGGTCGTCATTCCTTATAAGTTCAAAACACCAGTCTTCGCCAAGTATGATGGGGTCTCCTGTCCCAAACTACATCTAAGATCTTATGTATGCAAAATATAACCACACTCTGCCGACAGAAAGTTATGGATTCACTTTTTCCAGGAGAGTCTAGTTGGAACTCAGTTAGAGTGGTTTTATCAATTAGAAAGTTCCCGCATCCATACGTGGGAGGATTTGGCCACTACCTTTTATCACCAGTATCAATACAACACTGACCTGGCACCAACGAGAGTTCAGCTTCAGAACATGACAATAGGAAGCGGTGAAGGGTTTAAAGTATATGCCTAAAATTGGAGGGACCTTGCCAGTAGGGTCCAGCCACCTTTGACCGAAAGAGAGCTAGTTAATATGTTTATGGGTACGTTAACTGGTCCATTCTTCAACCTGTTAATTGGAAGTTCTTCGTGCGAATTCACCAAGTTGATTTTAACTGGTGAAAGGATTTAAAGCGGTATTAAAAGCGGCAAAATTCCTATGGCATCTGGTTCCACATCCAACTCCGTCAAAAGGCCTTTCACTGGAAAAAGGGAAGCAAACGCTATGTATGGGACAAGAGCCCATACCAAGAAGGACCACCATTCATCTTTAAATGTTGTATTAATTTCCAACCCTCAACCTACTCAAAGGCAACCCTCCAACAATCGGAGACCTGAAATTCCCTGACGACAATTTACAAGAATAAGCATGTCATTATCACAAGCCTTACAACATCTGCTAAAGGCTAACTTGGTGACTCTGCACAATCCACCACCCAACCCTGATGTTTCCTCACCTAATTACAAACCAAATGCGAAATGTGCATACCATTCCAACAGCCTCGGCCATGAGACCGATCAGTGATGGGCATTGAAAAAAAAAATTCAAGATCTAATAGATAACAAGACAATTGAGTTTGATCCACCCGTTACTCCAAATGTGATAACCGCGCCAATGCTAAAGCATGGCAAAGGGGTTAACGCCATTGATGATGTTACTTTTATCGCTTCTGTCAAAGATTTAACAACTCCCTTGACCATTGTGAAAGCTAATTTATTAAAAGCCAGTGTGTTTCCTGGATGTTCCAAAAGTCGTGACTGTTATGATCAACGATAAAATGGATGCGTGCTACTGAAGAAAGGTGTGCAACGCCTGATAAATAGCCGCGAGATTCTATTCGAAAAGATTCCCACCATCAAAAATTCAACCAACAAAGCTGAAGATTTGGCCATCATAACAATTTCAAACAAACCTTTTAGGATCTCGTCCAAAGGTCCTATCAGGATTTCGAACAAACCGATCATTGCTCCTCTCATAATCACTGCTGCCGGACCTGTTCCATACACCTCTGTTAAAGCGGTGCCATGGAAATACGGTGCCGAGGTTTATTACCATGGGGTAAAACAAGATTCTTGGATTGATGATAATGAAGCTGCTGTTACTAATATTACTGGTTCTAGTAAAGTCACAAGAACAGGAAGGGTCTTTTCACCTGTTACCTCACTACCAACCACTACCACAGTTCCAACCCGCATAACCAACGAAAATGCTGGTACTAGTACTAAGGGGAAAGGGAAAGAAGGTGAGCCTGCTAGGGAAGAGACACCTGCTAAAAAGACTATTATGGAAGAACCATCCACTCAAGAGATGGAGGAGATTCTGAAGATCATCAAGAAAAGCAACTTCAAAATATTGGAGCAGTTAGGGCAAACCCCTTCTAAAATATCAATGTTGTCCTTATTGCTATGTTCTGACGCCCATGCATAAGCTTTGATTAAGTTTTAGAAGAAGGCTCATGTGCCTCAAGAAACCACAGCCGATCAATTTGAGAACTGTGTAGCAAGTTTGACAGCTGACAATGGTCTGGGGTTCTCCGACGCAGATTTAACTCCCATGGGAAAGAATCACAATAAAGCCTTACATGTTTCTGTTGAATGTAAAGGGAAAACTTTGTCTCATGTCTTGGTGGATACCGGCTCATCTTTAAATGTGTTACTTAAAGGAGCTTTAGATCAGCTAGACTGTGAAGGTTTGGTTTTGAAGCCAAGTGATATTGTTGTGAGGGCATTTGATGGGTCGAGAAGGATGGTTCATGGAGAGGTGGATCTCCCAATTAAGGTTGGTTTATAGATTTTCAACTCCACATTCTATATAATGGACATACGACCTGCGTATTCTTGTTTACTTGGACGTCCATGGATCCATGGAGCAGGTGCGGCCACTCCTACTCTCCACTAGAAGTTAAAATATCTGGTTCAAGGGAAAGTTGTCACTGTTTGCGGCGAGGAAGAATTTATGGTGAGCCATCTCAATTCTTTCAAATACGTAGAAATGGATGGCGAATTCATAGAAACTCCTTGCCAGACGTTTGAAGTTGTGGCCGCCACCAAAATCTCCTCCGACCCTCCAAGAGCTGATAAAGTTACTCCCAAGATGGTTTCTCTTAAGGATGCCCGTGCTATGGTAGAAGAAGGAAACAATGAGATGTGGGGTCAACTCCTCAACATCCCGTTCAAGGCAGACAAGTTTGGGTTAGGTTTCAGCTCCCAATCTCAGAAAGAAGTAAGAAGTGCTCGTGCTGGAAAGCCGCCTCTCCACCTCAAAAATCTTGAAGTAAATGCTGTAGAAGACTCCGATGATGAGTGTGCTTTCGAAGACTGGATCTACCCAACAACCAAAGGGAAGCTCAACAATTGGCATGAAAAGGATTTCATCCCTGTTTCTTTCACTGAGGAGTAATTATTGTTTACTTTTTCTATCAATTCAAGAACTCTATGTCTGTAATATTATTTTCAAACAACGACTTCTAAGCCATGTGCCTTGCCCGGGGCACTTTGGTCCATTTGTTAAGGGTTTTGCTCATGTTTCATCTATCATATGATCATTTAATATAAACAATTGGACCTTTTTGCATTCAAATTTTATGTTCATTGTCTTTCATTTCCTTTATTACTTTTTTTCAATAGCCATGTATCTTACATGTGCACACACACACACACACACATTTGCAGATCATCATACACTCTGGATCTTATTGTCAACAACTCTACTATTGCCAACTATATTTAGAACATCCAATTCACCAAGCTGAAGACGAAGGCGATGAAGATTGCGAAATACCAGGGGAACTAGCCAGACTTTTAATACAAGAAGAGAAAGCTATTCAACCTCATGAAGAGCCAATTGAAGTCATCAACTTAGGTACTGAGACAGACAAGAGAGATATCAAGATAGACGCCAACCTAGAAGACAGTATCAAAATTAGATTGGTTCAGATGCTACATGACTACGTGGAAGTATTTGCTTGGTCATATGAAGATATGCCAGGGTTAGATACCGATATTGTGGTTCATCTCTACCTACGAAGGAAGACTGCCCTCCTGTTAAAAAAAAGGTTCGTCGGATGCGACCAGATATGTCTGAAAAGATAAAGGTTGAGGTAATGAAGCAGTTCGATGCAGGTTTTCTGGCTGACACATCTTATCCTCAATGGGTTAAAAATGTAGTTACTGTGCCAAAGAAAGATGGAAAGGTCTGCATGTGTGTAGATTATAGGGATCTGAATAGGGCAAGCCCCAAGGATGACTTCCCTCTACCTCATATTGACGTCTTGGTTGATAATACCGCTCAACATAAGGTCTTTTCCTTTATGGATGGATTTTCTGGATACAACCAAATCAAGATGGCTCCCGAAGACATGGATAAGACAACTTTCATTACGCAATGGGGCACCTTTTACTACAAAGTCATGCCGTTTGGATTGAAGAATGCAGGGGCAACATATCAAAGAGCTATGGTAGCTTTGTTTCATGATATGATCCATCATGAAATAGAGGTCTATATGGACGATATGATTGCAAGGTCTCAAACTGAGGAAGAACATCTCGATCACTTGCAGAAGCTATTTGAGAGGTTGAAGAAATACAAGTTGAGATTGAACCCTAATAAGTGTACATTCGGAGTAAGATCCGGGAGGCTTTTAGGTTTTATCGTCAGTGATAAAGGCATCGAAGTTGATCCTTCCAAGGTAAAAGCCATTCAAGAAATGTCTGTTCCTCGTTCTGAAAAGGAGGTTAAAGGATTCCTGGGTCGCCTTAACTACATCGCACGTTTCATATCCCACATGACCGCTACTTGTGAACCGATCTTTAAACTCTTGAAGAAAGACCAAGTAATCAAGTGGAATGACGATTGTCAGGTTGCCTTCGATAAAATCAAAGAGTATTTGCAAGAACCTTCTATTCTGATGCCCCCAAATGGAAGGAAGACCATTAATCACGTATTTGACGGTACTAGAGAACTCTATGGGGTGTATGTTGGGTCAGCATGACGAGTCTGGCCGAAAAGAGCACGCAATTTACTACCTAAGCAAAAAGTTTACCGACTGTGAAACCAGATATTCACTGCTCGAGAAAACTTATTGTGCTTTAGCATGGGCTGCTCGCCGACTAAGGAAGTATAAGATGACTCACACTACTTTGTTGATTTCTAAGATAGACCCTATCAAATACATCTTTGAGAAACCAGCCCTATCCGGAAGAATAGCTAAGTGGAAAATGATTCTGACCGAATACGATATTCAATATACGACACAGAAGGCCATCAAAGGAAGCATATTGGCAGATCATTTGGCTCACCAAGCTGTCAATGATTATCAATCTATGAATTTTGACTTCTCGGATGAAGACATTATGTTGGTGACCGACTATGCAAAACCGGGACTGTATGACGAACCTAAACCAGGGTCCCGATGGACCATGGTTTTTGATGGGGCTTCCAACGCTCTTGGAAATGGAATAGGCGCTGTAATTATCTCTCATGGGGGTTTCCATACTCCCTTCATAGACAAATTATGCTGTGATTGTACGAATAACGTGGTGGCATACGAAGCGTGTATCTTGGGATTGAAAGCTGCCATTGATTTGAGAATCAAACACTTGAGTGTTTTTGGAGACTCTGCTTTAGTAATTATCCAAGTAAAGGGGGAGCGGGATACTAAGCATCCTAACCTCATTCCTTACGAAGAGCTTGTGTTGAATCTAATACCATACTTTGAAGAGATCACTTTTGAGCATTTTCCTAGAGAAGAGAATCAATTGGCTGATGCTTTGGCCACTATGTCTTCTATGTTCAAAGTCAAGTGGGACAATGAAGCTCCCATGATTATGATTGAGAGATTTGACGAACCTTTGCATTGCAATGAGCTCGCCACCGACGAAGAAAAAACCATGGTATCAGGAGGTGAGGAGGTATCTTGAGGTACAAGAATATCCCGAGGTGGCTTCCATCAATGATAAAAAGTTCTTGCGAAGATTTTTGGCTAAGTTCTTTCTAAGCAACGAAATTCTATATAAACGCAACCACGATTTTACTCTACTCCGATGTGTGGACAAGAAGGATTCAGAGGAAATTATGGAAGATATGCATAATGGCTTCTTTAAAACCCATTCCAGTGGACATACTATGGCCAAGAAAATCCTAAGAGCTGGTTATTATTGGTCGACCTTGGAAACCGATTGCCATCAACACTCTAGAACTTGCCACAAGTACCAAATCTATGTTGACAAGGTCCATGTACCTCCTATCCCTCTCAATGTCATGACTGCTCCGTGGCTATTTGCAATATGGGGCATCGACATGATTGGAGAGATTAAACCTACTGCTTCCAACGGACACCGTTTCATCCTTGTCGCTATCGACTATTTTACCAAATGGGTCGAAGCTGCCTCCTATGCCCCAGTAACCAAGAATGTGGTAGCCAGGTTCATCAGACATAACCTCATCTACCGTTATGCAATTCCTGAAAGGATAATTACAAACAATGAGACTAACCTCAACAATGCTATGATTACTGAGCTTTGCACTCAATTCAAAATCAAGCATCACAATTCTTCTCCGTATAGACCTAAGATGAACGGCACAATGGAAGCGGCCAACAAAAATATCAAGAAGATTATGAAGAAGATGATAGTGACCTATAAAGATTGGCATGAGATGTTACCATTTGCTCTACATGGCTACCGTACTTCAACCAGAACATCAACTGGGGCAACTCCCTTCTCTCTAGTCTATGGCATGGAAGTTGTTCTGCCAGTGGAAGTTCAGATTCCCTTGCTGAGGATTATGATTGAGGCAGGCCTAGGCGAAGATGAGTGGATTCAAACGAGGTTGGATCAACTAAACTTGATTGATGAAAAACGATTAGCTGCTATCTGTCATGGTCAAGCGTATCAAAAATGTATGATCAAAGCATTCAACAAAAAGGTTAAGCCTAGGGTATATCAAATCGGTGACTTGGTGATAAAATGCATCATTTTACCACAAGGTGACCCTAGAGGAAAATGGACTCCCACCTACGAAGGGACATTTGTTGTCAAGAAAGTTTTCTCTGGCGGTGCCATGATGCTAACTACAATGGATAGCGAAGATTTCCCGCATCCGGTAAATGCGGACATAGTCAAAAAATACTACGCATGAGAGACCCGTTAGGTTGACACACCCAAGCAAAAAAGGGAATCTCGGCAAACCAAAAGGTTTGGAAAAAATTAGGGATAAATGCAAAAGTTTGTACACCCGACAAGTTGAAAACCCGAAAGGGCGACTTGGGCAAAAAAGGGTATCCTGGTGAAACGAAAACTCGAAAGGGTGGTTCAGGAAAAAATTAAGGATTAAAAGCGTATGACTATGTCCCGCGAAATCAACACAGTCAATTCCATCACCAAGGTCCAAATTCAAATGGTCCAGGATCAGTCCAATCAATTTCGGTCAACGACAAAGGATGTTCAAAGACATATGGGGCAATAGTAGGGCTGGAAGGCAATGAGATTATTTCACATGGCTATTTGTTTTCATTCTCAAATTTGTTTTCCTTTTTGACGATTTCCTCTTACTAGGATTTCCGTCTCTATGTACAAAAACGCATATTCATGGGTGAAATGCCAATACAAATACGCTTTGAAGTGCAGAATTTTCTGTTTTCGTTTTGAATGCAAATTTGTCCAATGACTAAAATTGAATGAATATATGCATATGAACATAATTAAAACTTTTGGCACATGTGTCCTGCTAAACAGAACATCAACAATAAAGCATCAGCGCACAGCAGCAAGCATCTCTTTTAATGTATATGAAATAGCCCCACAAAGTTATCTCATCATCATTATCCCCACCAGGGCGGTGACAATAGACCTTTCCCCGACGGAGTTGCCCACAAATCTCCTTACACGAGATGATCCCCGGCCAGAGTCTCAACCTCTTGGCAACTTTCTCCCCAGCTAAAGCCTAAGAGATCTCTTTCTAAAAAGGAGTTCACCTCCTCAACAGGGTTTACTTCCCCAACAGAGTTATTTCCCCAGTGGAGTATATCTTCCAACCAAGGTCTTTTATCCCCAGATGAGCCCATCATCCCCAGCTAAGCCCGTCATCCCTAGTTAGATGTATCCTCCCCAAACTGAGTCTATCTTACCCGACTGAGTCTATACTCTCCAGTTTGAATTTCCCTTTCGAATGACTGCAAATCATAGGGCCACAACCCCTGATCCCCAGTAAAGCCTTCAACAAAGCCTTTACTATTTCCAAGAGATGCTTGGAAGCCTGGATCCGACCAGATATTAGCACAATTTTCAAGATATTACTGAAGTCTGGACCCGGCCAAATAACAGTTTAATTTCTCCAATTACAGAAATCTGGACCCGACCAGATATCAGTCCTCATTTCCATCCTTTCAAGAAAGTCTTTGCGAAGCCTGGATCCGACCAGATAGCAATCATCCTCAGAGACTTGTTGTGAAACCTGGAAACCGACCAGATAACAACTAAATCCCCAAGCAGTTTATTGTGAAACCTGGACCCAACCAGATAACAATTGACCGCATCGACCTCAGAAATCTGCAAAACCTGGACCCAACCAGATAACAGTTTTTCAAGCTGTTTATTGTGAAGCCTGGACCCGACCAGATAATAATTAACCATGATCCCCAAAAAGACACTATGAAGCCTGGATTCGACCAGATAATAGTACAACTTTCCAAAAGACCATAAAGCCTGGATCCGACCAGATATTAATACAATTTTCAAGTTATTACTAAAGCCTGGACCCGACCAGATAACAATTTTCAAAGAGTTACTATGAAGCCTGGATCCGACCAGATAACAGTTAACCTCCGCATCCCCAGTAAGTTGTTGTGAAGCTTGGACCCGACCAGATAACTGTTCAATTTCAAGGAATTTTCTGCAAAGCCTGGATCCGACCAGATAACAGTTAATTCATTTCCTCTTCCAGTAAGTTACCACGAAGCCCGGATCCGACCGGATGGCAGCCAATTACTTCATCCTCAGCAACTGTGAAGCCTGGATCCGACCAGATAACAGCTGACGTCAGAGCGATATTCCCCAGAGAAAGTACCCTTTCAACAAGATTTGAAGATATGCATGTTCTTCATTTCCAACAAGCAATCAGGGATTCAACCTCCCTGGATTTCCTCAGCAGCAGTCAGGGATTTATTTTCCCAAACAGAAAAATACATCTCACATTCATACATCACAGCATGTACATACCATATGCATTTAGCATGATACCACATTTGGTGAACATCATGCAAACATCTGCATTTTACTAACCCCTTTTCTCCCAGGTAAAACGTTAAGTTTAGTATAAATCAACAAGAGATTTGTGCTGATACTTCTTCCAAGTGTTTACCAACATTCCTCCAAATGGCATCTATAAGCCCATTCACCATCCATCTTCGAGTGCAAATTTCTGGGCACTCTAGTGTTCAATCATATTTCACCTTCAAGTCGCGAATGGAGGATCCACCAATCTAATTCTTCAGGTTCAAGAAGATTGAACAGGGGAAGCTATTGTACCCCAAAATTTTCCCTCTCATTTCTCAAGGAATCACCCTGGATTCTCAAGTTTTCTCTCATACAATTCAAAGCCTTGAATTATCAATTTTTCCAAGCAAACCATTCACAAGGGAAAAATGGTCATTTGCATGCTGAGAAGTCTAACTTTGACTTTTGGACCAAAAACAAGTTTCAAGAATCATATTTCATCAAGACATGTTGGAATATGAAGTTTGTATCACCAAAAAAAAATTCAAAAGTCAAGTTTACTATGGAAAAGCCAAATTTATAAATACTGGGGATTTTTTCTAAGTATTTAAGAAAAAATGACACTTCAAAACTTGAGCCAGCCTCCAGGCAGGTGCAGTCAGAAGTTGTGAACATGGTTCAGCACATAGTCTCCAGTCAGAACATGGCTCTTCAACATCTACACAAGTTCAGTCAGAGTTTGCTAGGGTAATGCAAAGAAGGTAATAAAGCGTAATACGAAGCCTGAAAGCTCCTTCAGAACATGCTGGAGCCAGAAGGTAAGAGGATCAGAAGATTGGATGCTACACTGAAGCAGAACTTCTAATCCAGAGTTTTCAAAGATAAATCAAAGAAGGTTACTAGAAATCCTAGGAAATCCTTCAGAACATGCCAGAGCCAGAAGGTAAGAGGATCAGAAGATTGGATGCTACGCTGAAGCAGAACTTCTAATCCAGAGTTTTCAAAGATAAATCAAATAAGGTTACTAGAAATCCTGGGAAATTCTTCAGAACATGCTGAGGCAATAAGGTACAAAGATCAGAAGATGGATGTTTGTCCTAGATAGAACTTCTGATCCAGAATTAAGCAATGATGCAAAATCTCAAATTACAAGATTTCTGATTTTGACAAATCTCATCATCATTTAATGCTCATTAATGCTCACAACCACTTTTGAGTCTTTGTCCAAGGGACCTCTCCACGTGTGGCATAGAAATACTCTTGTTATCCTTAAAAGCAAACTTTTATACAGAAGTATGGGAGGGTCCATGCGTTACTTTTTGCTTATGGGTTTACTTTTCCTTAATCCCTGCTTGCTAATCCAGTCTAGTCTAAAAAACTGTCAACTATCACACCCTTTTTTGAACTTGCTTCAAGAACAAGTCAGCATCTAGCGTATGATATTGGCGCTACTTGATCTATACGTTGGAAACTGCCTAAACTTATGTATTCATATTACCTCACATTCTCTATCCATCTGCTCAAAGAAATCAGAACATCACCTCTTTGTTGTACCAGAAGTTGAGAACCTCCATCTCACTGAGTACGTGAAGAAGTTGCTCAGAACCTCACCAGAATTCAGGATCAACCTCTGTCCCATAGAATCTTTTCAACTGCAAGTTAAGCTTCTGTTGACTCTTATCACGTTGTTGAAGCATTACCAGATTTACATGCTCAAAAATATAATGTAGATATCATGTTTCAGATGATGTATATATTTTGAGATTTCATGCATCTGTCTGCCTAAGTAGGGAATAAACCAGCTCAGAACTTCTTGAGGAAATTAGAACTCAGAATTAGGATTAACAAATACATGCTTGCCTCTGACTTATAGTTCTAATATTTGCTATTTTCTGAAACACCATGACATTTGCTATAACTGTTCTATACATGTCTTCTGTTTTGTGGAGAAATAACCAAATTACAGATGTTCTGACTAGCATAAGAGAAAGACCAAGTTATGTTAGTGGCGCCAGCATTTCTGGAATCTGTTTTGTTACCAGTGGTATCAGAACTTCTGAAGCTTGTTTTTGTTACCAATAATATCAGAACTTCTGAAGCTTGTTTTTGTTGCCAATGGTGTCAAAACTTCTGAAGCTTGTTTTTTATTGCCAGTGGTATATGAATTTCTGAAAACCATTGTGTTCCCAGTAGGTTCAAAATTTCTGACCTTATAATTTTCACTAACGGGTTTCTGTTTTGCAGCGTGCCAGGGTCAGAACCTCTGACTTCATTTTATCAGCAACACGCTGATTCTGTTTTCCTTTTTCATTATTTTTGCTATCACTCTTCATTCCATTAATCAACAAACATCAAAAGTTTTCCCTTCACACTTTATTTTATTTCTTAAAATAAAAGACCAAAAATATTTTCTTAAAACAAAACAAGTTTGTTTCACATTTTCTTGTATATTCTTATGCATTTCAATATGGTTGTAATAGTAATTTAGGACTTATTTTTACTTGCAACCCCATTCATAAATTTGTACCCCATCCCCTAAATATTGTAATAGCGTAGAATTTTATTTTTTGCAATTTACTGTTTTCCTTACACTGTATAGTAATTAGGCGTGTATGGCAAGATAAAACCAACAAATAGGCCACCAAGAATCAAAGACAAATGCATGCAATCAAACACACTTGCACACTTACACCCTTAAGGTTAACTCCACTTGTTGCCTAAAAAATGGCCATGTTATGCATATGGGATGTCTTAGCATAAACGAATAGAAAAATACAAGATCATAGTCCCTCAATGACGCTGTCAAAGTTGCCTTTCAAAATTATCTTAGTCCCTAAAGAAAAGTGCTAAGTCATCTCACAACATTACTATCATGGTCATACGATGACCCATGCCTGTCCCTTCACATCCAACGATGGGGCTTCTTACCAAAACAATGGTAAGGAAGCAACGTCTAAAGGAGGAGGAAAAGCACATCTAAGACTTTTTGAGTAGGTATATTACTTTTAGTTACTTGCTCACTCTCAAAATAAATATCCTTGCTATTTTCAAAACAATCACATACACTTTCCAAATATCTTTCCAAAACTTGAAACATTTTCAAAAGCTCAACACTTTGCATACATTCTTACGAACGGGAATCATTGCAAAAGTTTGCCTAAACGATGGCACCTTTTCAAAATACTTTCAAAACCACATCACAAGTACACACTCAAACAAAAGCAAGTGATCTAGCAAGTAACTAAGAGCCCATGGAAAACCATGGAAAGGGTGTTAATACCTTACCTTTTCATAATCTACCCCCTCGAACTCAAAAACATCTCTAAAAGGTCTTTCCTGTGCTTTTTCACCTTTCCTTATTCGATAAAAGAAAAGTAGGTGGCGACTCTTGCTAAACCGCAACATTTGCGAACACAAACGCAAACACCTCAAGTCAGTTCTACCACCGTATCACAGTAATCATTGGACATTTTTTTGCAAACAAAACAGAGAAAGTACAAAAAAATTGAATTTGAAATTTAATTGCATTGATTTGGAAAGTTTGCCTATACACAGACAATTTCATACAAGGAGACAAAAAACCTAGTAAGAGGAAGTCGTCGTAAGAGAAAAAGTATTCAAAGAGAAACAAAGAAAAACAACTATGTGGAAATGATCTCATCGAGTTTCAAATCTGTTATTGCCCCTATGTCTTCAAGCATCTCATCCCTTACCGTCGGAAGAAGTTGATTGAATTGATTTGTACCATTTGAACTTGACATTAGTGATTGGAAAGAAGTATTAATTATCTATTTTTGTGATTGGCATTATGTTTAGTAAAACTAACTTAGCACACACATGTTGAAATAAGATGTTCTATCAACATGAGCAACATGTTGAACAAGATATATTATGCAGGGTCATTCGACATCGCGTATGTGTATAGCTAGAGAGTGGATGTTTTTAGTTTATTACATATGCATAATATTCTTGGAATATTATGTTATCCTATGTGGCACTCAGTTTAAGGATTAAGAGATTCAAGCTAAATTCAAGGAGTATTCTTAGTTTCTAATTATGGAGATAATTTAGAAAACTAATGATTGAAGTCCTATTTTTATGCAGAAGTTTATGCAAACTTTTAGCAGCTTATTTGCTGCATTTTTGAAGCCAAATCCAGTCCAGAAGAATGCTTTAAATAGACTGTCACAAATATATTTTTTTTGTGGAACTTACTAGTGTTTTTGTTAGGGTTTGTGTGTGTTAATTATGAGCCTCTCTAATATCTTCTTGTAAAAAGAGTAGGACTGTTCTATTGAGTTGTAAGTTCTGTCAGTCATTCTAACGCTTTTAAGCAGTGAATGATTGTGTGTTTTTGAAGGTTGTCTTCTAAAGATATTTTTTGTGTGTTATTGTTACTGTTTTATGATTGTAAGGGATTTGAGAAGGGTCTCATAGCTATGTGAGTCTAAGGTAGAAGTTAAGAAAGGGTAGTGATTAAGTGAGTAGATTGTAAACTAGTGAGAGTTTCCCGTGGGTCTAAAAATTGATACTATCTAGTTGATCATCCCTGACTTGGTAGCCCCCAAAGTAGGTGTTTTTGTATACCGAACTGGGTTAAAAATTCTGTGTGTTCCTTTAATTTTCTACACTGTTTGATTGTTTGTAATTGTTCATTATGTTGTTGTTCAGAGATCAGTGTCTCAACATCTCTTAGGACATCTGAGATCTCAATACCAGAATTTTACTAGCTATTAGGCTATATGATAAAAAACAAAGAAAATATTATTTGGGATAAAATAATGTACAATTTTAAACATTGTAGCCAATATTAAATAGTAATCGTTACAACTATTTAAAATATAATGTTTTTAATCATAATTTTGACTTTTTCATTAATATAATCAAGATTATATGCAAGAGTAATGGGCAATAAGTTGTGCCGCTTATTACCCGTTATCATTATTAAATAGTAATCTTTTTGGATGACAAAATCAATTTTCTTAAATATATTCATTATCATAGGAGACACAACATTGATATGTATGAACTTTTAAACTTTTTGTAAAACATTAAGTGCTAAAAATTACAAAATGTCAAAGACAAATAGTATGAACATATGTTGTTTGCCGGGACACACTTTCTCATGCTTGACCGTTTTACTTGAAACGACTTTGAGAGTTGTCTGCCTCACAAAAAAACCTTTGATCCTCACTTTCATATGTGAGAAGTTCTAATCAAATCTACACATGTATGCTTTC
Source organism: Vicia faba (assembly GCA_948472305.1). Classification (NCBI taxonomy): domain Eukaryota; kingdom Viridiplantae; phylum Streptophyta; class Magnoliopsida; order Fabales; family Fabaceae; genus Vicia; species Vicia faba. The sequence goes on from OX451738.1 coordinate 882,877,035, forward strand.
CTTCTACCCTCCCTCGAACAAATTTTAGAGGATTAATATTTGGTGAAATAACCCGTCAATCTAATATTATTATGCCCGGCTGAACATGAGACATATATTTTAACCTAATCAATCTAAGGTTGTTTCAAATGTAGCATAAACTCGTTCTTTTCTTCAAGCTTGAACTGATTGACATTGGTGTTTGTGTTCGAGTTGGTCAAGGTTATTATGTTTGAAAAAATTGAATGACACACTCCTAAATGCAAAATAGATGTTGGAGAAGTTAAGGGTTTTATGCAGCTTTGAAGTGGATGGACGATATCCACTTCAATTTGGTTTATTTTGAATTGGAATTTAATAAGGTAGTTGATTCTTTACATGCTTTGAGAAAGATGATTCAAAATTTGATACTGTTATAAATGATTCTCGAAATATTATTAACACATTTTAAATCTCGTATGTTAAATTTTTTAGAAGACAATTCAAAAGTACTTTTTTGAAAAGCTCGAATTTCTCTAGAATGCATACCTGGTGATTTCTTGGTCTTATTTTTGCACAATAGGAAATGTTGTTGTTATATCTTGCAACAAAGTTGAAAGGTTGGAAGAGTTCTTGTCATAGTAGTCACTCCACCATCTTGAAAATTCTCGTGTACAGAAAAAAGAGTCTTAAAATGAAGGGTTGAAATGAGGGAGAGTTCTCTTCAAAATGGACTAGACGATCGAAATTTCATTTCTCTGTTATATCAAAAGAGCCCAAACGGAGATCTCTCAAACACTTGTAAATATTGACAGGTCATAATTAGTTGAGTCCAAATTGTTGAGCCACCGGGTTGGAAAGCTAACCTATAAGGCCCAAGCCATCTCTTTTGGCTAACCAATTCAACAACATTGTGGGAGTGAAGAATGCCTTCTAAACCTCGTTAGCTTATGCTTGATGTTCCGATGCTAGTGTATGGAATTTCCTTCTAAACCATTCAAGCTCATAACTTTGACTAATAAATGGCGCCATAGAAGAAGTAAAGGTATCACAGTTTGCAAACAGCTGGAAATATTTTGTGAATGATGCTTTTGTCGATAAGTCTATATCGAGCAGGATCAACAAGGCAAGCCGTGTACTCTCTACTCACCTGATACGTACTTATTTGGCATAATATTTTGCAACATGAAGTTGTAATGCATTCTCGAAAGTAGCATTCACCCAGAGTTGGAGAAGCCATAAAGGACCCGTGACTGGAAATGTTTCTGGGGGTCCCAATGTTTGCAAATCATGAGAAGCATCGCCTAATAAGTCATACAGTTTAGCCATAATTAATAGGCTTAAATAGATATCTCGTCCTTCATAAGTTGAATATTCAGAGGTACTTATGTTGAGGATACATGTAGGAATTTCGAGCAGAAGACGAAGTGGGATAGCTAAAGAGTAAAAAGTGTTATGTGATCTTCATCAGACACATTGCTAGAATTGGTGTCATGATGGTCGAATATATAGTTGACAAAGGTAGCACGTCGAGATGAAAATTTGATGCAGTGGTTTATTGGCTTAGTAGGGTTGTAAGTTTCACCGGTTAAACAAAGGCCTATAATGGCAGCTATAATCATTAATGTATGGGTTATCATCCCACATTTCATCTGGAGGGTATTGGTCGAACTCTCCCAGAAAAACAATGCTGCAATGGGCATTTGGCAATTATAACTGAGTCCACTTATGGACAATTGAGTCATGTCATAAATCCCTTGATATTTCCAAATTTAGGCTTTCTTGCCCTCAATTTTGTTGAGCCAGTCCAAGTAGGCACCTTGTTTAACATAAGGAACAACATGAAAAGCTCAATGAGACGCACTCATGAAACCCATCTGATAAGGACCTATAGAGAAAATACTGGGTTTGGCAGGTTAGTAACAAGTGAAAAAGTCCCTCACTTTTATGGGGTCGACATATGAAGCAGGTAGAGGACTCAGGAATGCATGACCACTATTAGAAATGGTGAAAGGAATAAGTACATTTGATATCCATATCAACTCTTTTTCTTCCTCCAATGAGGGTTCTTGAACATAGGTGTTTCCTTCAGCACGAATCAGATCTTTCGTGGCGGAAGATACAAGAGGTTGAAGGGATTTTTAAAGATTGTATAAAGACGCCATTATTAGCAAAAATTTGGGAGAAAATGCTTAAAGAATGAATTCTTTTGGTTTTCTTTCAGAAATGTGGAATTCAAAAGTGTAATAAGAAAGATGAGAAGGGATTTTATAGAAAGAAATTTCCATTGCTACCATCTGTTGTACCCAAAAATTTGCCCTCTCATTTCTCAAGGATTCTCTCACAAGAATTTCTATGACGTCAAGTTTGCAGCACTAATACATCAATTTAGGCTTGGAATTGGCACAAGGGCAAAATGGTCAATTTCATACTAGAAAGTCAAACTTTGAATTTTTTGTCAACATTACATTCCAAAGATAAAATTTCATCAAGACATTCAAGAATATCAAGCTTGATCATCAAGAAGTCAAGAAAGTCAAAAGTTAACTTGAAAAGTCAAGATTTCCAAGACTTAGAAATTTTCTAAGTATTTTTATACATGATAATTTCATCACTTCATACCAATTTTTCATCATGATGCAAGATGATTCAAAAGAAACTTTCAACATGAAAGTTGTATATCTCCATTATATCTACAACATTGCTTTACACAACTTCTCCTAAATATGCTTAGATCTCAAGTTATAAATTCATGAAGTCATGACATTTTCATTTAATACTTAGAGAAATTTTCACCAGATTTTGTTTAGGATTTTATCCCAACTTCTTGGCATTTTTTCACATAGTTCCAAGATGGTTTTGTCAAAATGGACAACATGAAAGATATATAGGGTGTTTCAAGCTTTCCAAAACATCCAAGAGCATGAATTTATCATATTTGAGCTGGGAGATTCAAGGGCCTGAAGTTGGGCATTCATTCTTGAATTGCAAGCCATTTTTGTTGAAGAACACATAAGAAAACTCTTATGATTTGCTGCATAATATTATGTTGCAGGCTTCCTTGCTTGAAAATCTCATCATAATTTAATGTTTACACAAGAGCTTGAGCTATTACCCAAGTGTTTGAGCCATTGTCCAAAAGATCTTTCCATTTATGGCATAAAGGCATCATTGCTATTCTTGAAAAGCAAGCTTTTTGTACAAAGTTTGTCTTGAGCCCATACCTTGCTGGTTGTTGATTATACTCCACCATAAATCATGGGAAGTAGCTCCCCAATACCAGAAACTTTGGTACTTTATCTTGGGACTATTGAGTACTTGACTTAGTTTGATCTTTGTAATCCAACCAAACCATAACATGCTATTTTGAAAACCTAATCAGCTCATATGCACAAACCCCTTGCCTATAAATAGAAGAAGCATTTGCAAGAGAAAGAGGTTAGAAAAAGGTTAGAAAGAGGTTAGAAAAAAATAGAGAAAAAAGCCATAAGTTTTGTTGTAAACTAACCATCAAGATCCCATACTCTCCAAAAAGCCATAACTGTCTAAAAAAGCTTCCACCCTTGAGTTTTAAAGTCCAAATATTTAGAACTCTCACATCTTACAAGCTCTGTCCAAACATCTAATAACCTCACATACATCACCTAGAAATTGTTCAAACTCAAGAACAAACTTCTACAACACCCCTGTTTTCTTTTCCAAGTTCAAGAACAGTCAAGACAACAACTCAAGCTCAGAGTATAAGATCCAACTCCAAGATAAGTTTCTTAACTTTAGTTCTTCATTTCAAGCATCATTAGTAATTAATTTTTGAAGACAAAGTGAAGTAACAATTTTCCTTGAAGCTAACCTTTTTTTTATCTTCCATTCTTTTCATTATGTGTTGAGAACTAACCCATGTATGCAGCAAAACAATGTTGAAGTAAAAAATAACAGTATGAGTCGACACATAGCCTTATGAGTCGATACATACTGCTTTATAGGCCCAAAACAGAAGAAAAAAAGTTTATGAGTCGACACAAAGCACATATGAGTCGACACATGCAGTGTATGAGTCGACACATACCATTATGTATCGACTCATACTGAGTTGATTTGGCAATACATGGGCAAGGAAAGTTATGTGTCGATGCATAGGAGCTTGTGTCGACACATAAAAGTTCAAAATGCATTTTTTTTCTTTTTACATTGTTTTTACATTTCCTTCATTGTTATTCAATATGGTTGAAATATTTAAGTTCCTATTTCATCCCCATTTGTAAATTGTACCCCCATCCCCTAAACGATGTAATAGCGTAAGACTTTATTTTCCGCAATTTAACGCTTTCAAATACAAATGCTAGTAATTAGGGTTTTGTATGGAAAGACTAAAACTAATCAATAGAAAACCCTAATAAAAAACAAAAACAATGCATGTAAATCAATACACTTGCACACAAACACCCCTAGGGTAAATCCACTTGGTTGCCTTACAAAAATGGTCATATTACGCATGTGACGTATCTTAGCAAAGACGAGCAAAATACAAGATCATAGCCCCTCGATGATGCTATCTATGTTGACTTTCAAAATGATCTTAGTCCCTAAAGAAAAATGCTAAGATACCTTGCATTATTGCTAATCATGGTTATACGATAACCCACACCCGTCCCTTTTATATCCAAAGATAGGGCTTCTTATCAATCAATGATAAGATAGCAACATCTAAAGGAAAAAGGAAATGTACATGAAAGACTTTTTGAGTAGGTAGATTGTTCCTAGTTACTTGCTCCATATCAAAAAAAAAATCCTTGCTATTTTCAAAACAAACACCTACACTTTCAAAACACCTTTCAAACTTGAAAACATTTTCAAAAGATCAACACTTTGTATACATTCTTACGAACGAGAACTATTACAAAGTTTGCCTAAACGATGGCGCCTTTTCAAAATACTTTCAAAAACCACACAAAGCACATTTTAAAACAAAAGCAAGTGATCTAGCAAGTAACTAAGAGCCCATGGAAAACCATGGATGAAAAGGGTGCTAATACCTTCCCTTTTCATAATCTACCCCCCGAACTCAAGAAACAATCTCAAAGGTCTTTCCTGTGCTTTTTCACCTTTCCTTTTGGATAAAAGAAAAGTCGGCGGTGACTCTTGCTAATCGCAACATTTGTGATAAAACACAAAACACCCAAGACAGTTCTCCCACCGTATCACAGAACTGGCGACTCTGCTGGGGAGTTCTTTTAAAAGTGGGGTTACCTTAGGGCTAGATCATATTTACTTGCTTTCATTGTTTGATTTGTTTGTTTTACATTTTCATTCTTTGTTTGGGTTTTAATCCTCTACCCGGATTTGGGATACCTTATAGGTAAGTAGCAATACATTGTGGAAACTGTGTAGGGTATACCGACATGGTCTAAGCAATAGCTATGTTAGTGTGACATATTTGTGGGTACCGGTAGCCCTTGAGTAGTCAAGGAGAATGTTGTACCCCAAAATTTACCCTCTCATTTCTCAAAAGATCATCCTGGACTCTCAGGTTTGCTTCTATCAGGTTCCAAGTCTTGAATTACAAATCTTCAAGCAAATCATCCACAAGGGCAAAATGGTCAAAAGCATATTGAAAAGTCAAACTTGGAATTTTAGATCAAAAATCAAGCTTCAACAATTATATTTCATCAAGACATGAGATTGGTTCATCAAAAAATCAGAAGTCAGAAGTTACTTTGAAAAAAATCAAATTTCTAAACATTTAGAAAATTTTCTAAGTGTCAAGAGAATATGATACTTCAGAACTTCTGAGCCAGCCTCTACGTAGGTGCAGTCAGAAGTTGCAAACACGGTTCAGAACATGATGCTTCAATCAGAACATGTAGAAGCGATGCTCTTTGGTCCGAACATGATTCTTCAACATATGAAGGCTATGTTCAACGCTTCGGTCAGAACATCACCCTTCGAGTCTCATTCTGGTCTTCTGTGATCATAACATCACCAAATCCCAAGACCTCATTTAAACAACCTGCTGCACTGCTAAAGCACAATACTCTAACCAATAGCTAATCCAGTCCACGCCTGCATTTTCCCAAATCCCATATTTGCACCAAATACAAAAAACTGTGATCAAAAAGCAATGGAATGGTGTACCAAAAAAGTTTAAATCCCATTTGTTTCCCCTCCCCCCCAAAACCACAACAAATTCACCTATGAATAAGTTGCTCCATCACACTTTCAATGGGCTGGCTGGATTTTTGAGAGAGAGAATTGTCAAAAGAGAGAAAAGAAAAACTATGAAACCTTCGTAGAAAAATCAAGAATTCCTAAACAGAAAACAAAACCTTTGTTCTTCCCTTTGAATCAAAGAACTTGGCATTTTCTCTCCCGTTGCTCTTGCTGACTCCAAAACATTTGAAGGCAGCAGTTCAAGTTCCAAGCACACGCTCCAGATTCAAGGTAAGTCTTTCTGACTTTGCATCTTCTCATTCAAAACATCATTAATTATGTAAATATCACAATATTAATGTTGTCCATATCATTGTATAATTAGGGAAACTGTGGATCATAACTTCTTGATTAAGGCTAGGCTTAGATTTAGGATTAGAACTTCTATAAACTGTTGTGCTGTTATCCTTCTGATTTGCTGTTTATTAAGAACTGAATAAATTGCTGATGTGCTGATTAAGATTTGAAATGTGGCATAGAACTTCTAATGTTCACTCACAGTTTTAGCATAACACAGAACTTCTGAGTTCTCCTCACTGTTTAAACACACTGAACTTCTGATATTCACTCACTATTAAAACACATTGAACTTTTAATGTTCACTCACTGTCTTAGCACATACTGAACCTCTGAGTTCTCTTCACTGTTTTAATATACAGAACTTCTAAGATTTTCTCATTGTTCTAACATCTAAGACCTTTTGATTAGGTATATTCGCTTCTAGTTGCTCGCTTTCTCACAACAAAAAACATTTTATACACCAACACATCTCTTTGAACTATTTTCAAAACCAACACTTTGTACGCATTCTTATAGAGACGAGGATCATTACAAAGTTACAGTTTCAAAATACTTTCAAAACCCACATCACAAAGCACATTTCAAAATAAAAGCAAGTGATCTAGCGAGTAAACTAAGAGCCCATGGAAAACCATGGATGAAAAGGGTGATAACACCTTCCCTTTTCATAATCTACCCCCCGAACTCAAGAAAACATCTCTAAAGGTATTTCTTGTGCTTTTTCACCTTTCCTTATTGGATAAAAGAAAAGTCGGTGGCGACTCTTGCTATCCGCAACATTTGCAATCAAATGCAAAACAAAAAGTCAGTTCTCCCATCGTATCACAGAACTGACGACTCTACTGGGGAATTAAAAATGGGGTTACCTTAGGATTAGATCACCTTTACTTGCTTTTCTTTGTTTGACTTGTTTACTTTACATTTAAGGGTTTTCTGCTTGGGTATTGTTAAAGATCCTACACCCGGATCTAGGGGACACTTATTAGGTAAACATCAAAAGATCATGGAGACTGTACGACATAGACCGATATGGTTTAAGCGATGGCTATGTTGGTGTGACACTTTGGTTGATACCTGTATCCTTCGTGTGGAAACGAAGAGAATACGGGGCCGCCGCATGGTGTCGTGAAGCACTAACGGACCTTAGAACCTTAGTTGAACAAACTTGGCTGTTAGAAAGCAGTGAGATAGCCAGACTCGGTATAAAGCTGAGGATTGGTTGATACTCGATGCTACACTCATTGAGATCAGACTTTTGGGATATTTCGGCCGCAAGAAAATATTTCCTGAGCTGAAACAATGCCCGATAGAGGATGATCAGTGATATTGAGAATCCTTAGAACCCAGTTACTTTTCTAAGACAGGTTTGAAACCAACTAAACTTCAAGAGGGTACTTACCTTTAACCTCATGCAAGCCTTTAAACCTAAGGACTATTGTGTGTTTGGCTTGTGTGTGATTTACTCTGTTTGAACATAACATCATGCATCATAACATAGCATCCATTCTCATTACACTAACTATTTCAAGGAACGAGGGAATTTATCTTTGCTCTGTTTTGCAGATTATGGCTTCCGCTCGTAGAAAGACTATCCGAATCATCTTTGTAAGAATACCTCTCCAACTAAAGTAACTAGTATCGAGGGTTCCTGAAACTTCTGCATTCACCAAAAGACATGGCCGACTTCTCAACCTGGTTACTTCAAGCTTTGATGAGAAGATGATGGGTGTACTCTTTCAGTTCTTTGATCCCGAGCATCACTGCTTCACCTTTCCGGACTATCAGTTGATGCCTACCATGGAAGAGTTTTCTCAGTTATTAAATGTACCCATTCTTGACCAGGTACCTTCACATGTTTAGAAGAGGTTCCAAAGCCAGAAGTCATCGCCTCATCTTTGCATCTAAAACGGGCCGACGTGGTATCCAATTGGGAAACAAGTAGCGGAGTCAAGGGTTTGCTAGCCAAGTTCCTAATAGACAGGACCCAGCTGTTTTGGGATGATTTGGATTTTCAGGCATTTGAGGAGGTCTTGGCCTTTCTAATCTATGGGTTAGTACTTTTCCCTAATCCGGACTTACTCATAGATGTGAATGCTATCAAGGTTTTCCTCTCTCGCAAACCTGTGCCTACCTTGCTCAGAGATATCTTGCACGTTCTCCATACTCGTACCATGAAGAGAAGAGGGTTCCTTATGTGCTGCATCCCATTACTGTCGAGGTGGTTTATTTCTCACCTCCCTAAGTCAGTGTTGAAGAATGAAGAAGGTTTGGGTTGGTCGCAAAGTATAATGTCACTTTCTCGCGCGGATATTCTTTGGTATTCCCGATTGATGGGAGATGTTTCCATTATTGACCATTGCGAGGAGTTCTCTAATGTCCCACTACTTGGCATTAGAGGAGGCATAACTTACAATCCTTGTTTGGCTCTGCGACAATTTGGTTATGCTAGAAAGGATGGTCCTCATGAGTTACTTATCCGGGGCATTATATTTAACTATAAGGGGGATATTCAAGGGTATCACCAGAGGTTCATACGAGCTTGGGGCATGATAAACAGATCTGACGCCAAGACTTTGGGGCCAAAGAATTCCATTCCTATGGAACCGTATCTCCAATGGGTACGAGCTCGCGCTCAGAAACTTATGATTCCCTACATAGCCGTCTTACCAGTGATTGTGGAGCCCATTACTGAAGGGGATATTCCCTACACGGTTCTCCATCCAGATATGCCCACTGATCTTTAAGAACTACAGAGGTCTTGGATCCAATTGAAGAAGGAGCGGGATACTTATGGGGACCAGTTCTATGCCCAAGAGAAGAAGGTTTTAGATCTCACAAAGCAGCTTCATGAGGAAAGAAGCCTTGATGTCTATCTCGGAACGAAGAGGAAGCATCCATGGGAAACTTGCTTTTTTTTAGTTTTTAGAATTTTTAATTGTAACGCCTGAGAGGCAATTGTACCTTGAATTCTACTAATAAAATCTTTGTTTCATTTTGGTTTGAAATTTAAATTTCCCAAAGTCCTTGAAACCATTGCATACGCATTCCATCCATAGCATTGCATAAACAGGTACCATTACAGGTTTCTCATCTTCTTCATTGTTTATTTCAGCAAAGATGTCTTCTGAACAAAGCATAAAAGATCTTCAGGCACAAAATGCCCAATTTCAACAGATGTTCATAACTCTGGCGAAAGGGCAGGAGGATCTGAAGGCCCTCATCCTGAAAGAGAAGAAGAAGAAGAAGAAGAAACCCGCTGGTATCCTTAATATGGGCAGAAGATTCGGGGCCGCTAAAGTAAATAGTCAATATGACCTCCTCATCCAAAGAAGGGGAGAATCAAGAGAGGTAGACAAGGGAAGAGCACCCCAATCCTGAAGCTTTTGACAATGATACAGACTACAATGATGAGCAATATCCTCCCATTGAGGATAGATACAAGCAGTTAGATTATCGGCTGAGCGCCATGGAAGTACAGAGAATACCTGGGTTGGACTTCGAAGAACTGGGATTGGTGTCGGGAGTGGTCATCCCACAAAAGTTTAAAGCTTCGGTTTTCGCAAAGTATGATGGGGTGTCTTGCCCAAAGCTTCATCTTCGTTCCTACTTAAGGAAGATCCAGCCTCACACCAATGATAGAAACTTATGGGTTCACTTCTTTCAAGATAGCCTATCAGGGACTCAAATCGAATGGTTCTACCAATTGGAGGGAACCAATGTCCGAAACTGGGAGGATTTGGCTGCTGCTTTTTACAAGCAGTATCAATACAATGCCGACCTAGTCTCTACTTGTACTCAACTCCAGAGTATGTCCATGGGTGTAGGTGAAGGCTTTAAGGACTATGCGCATAAGTGGAGAGATTTGGCCGAGAGAGTCCACCCCCCTTTGTTTGATAGGGAATTGGTCGACATGTTTCTGGGGACGCTGTCTGGTCCATTCTTCAACCATTTAATCGGTAGCTCATCGGCTGGTTTTACGGATCTGATATTAACTGAAGAAAGGGTAGAAGCTGGGATCCAGAGCGGTAAAATACAGAAAGACACCTCTCCGAGTTCAGTAAAGAGGCCCTTCACCGGCAAGAAAGAAGCCAGTTCTGCTTATAGCCCAAGAGGTCAGAGCAGAGTTGAACACCATCCAACGGTAAGTGTTGTAATGATACCTAGGCCTGCGGATACTCCATAACGCAACAATCAACAAAGGTTAGAAAGACCACAAAGGCAGTTTAATCATATTAACATGACATTGACAGAGGTTCTACTCCATCTACTGAGATCCAACTTGACAACTTTGAAAGAGGCTCCCAAGAATCCTAATACCTCGTCTCCTCGGTACAATCCCAATGCTTGGTGTGCCTACCATTCTGAGAGTCCTAGTCACGATACAAATGACTGCTGGGCGCTAAGAAATAAAGTACAAGATCTGATTAAAGCCAAGGAGATCGAGTTCGACGCTCCGAAGAAGCCCAATGTCATAACTGCTCCCATGCCTAGGCACAACCGTGGAGTTAACGCCGTTGAATCTGATCTATTTGTGACCTCAGTTGATGAATTTTCTACTCCCCTTATGACTGTTGTTGTACCCCAAAATTTTCCATCTCATTTATCAAGACTTTTCTCACAAGATTTCTTTGACTCAAGACTGGATTAAGGTTTGGTCAGCTCAAGACATCTCATCATGCACTGATGACCCAAAATTAGGGTTTGATATTGCACAAGGATTTTTGGACTATCAATGATTCATGTGACTTTCAAACATCATTATGAATCCCTAAGATCACTCAGGACAAGTTTCAAGCTTTGAACCACATTTTTGATCAGTCAATTGGACAGTTGACCTAAAAATCAGATGTATTGGAGAAAAAGTCAACCATGGCCAATTTACAGTCAAACTTCATAATTTTTGATCCACATCAACATTTTAAACTTATATGTATCATTTGGTCAAGTTTGGATCATAATTCCTCAAGAAATTTGATCAAATCACCAAAAGGGCAAAATGGTCAAAAAATTAGGGTTTTGACTGAGGAAGGGCAATTTCTGGTTTTTGATCTAGAAAATGACCAATTGAGTTAAATCATGATTTCAAGGATTCAATTGCATCATATTGACCTAATAATCATGGTTCAAAACATTGCAATTTCATTGGATTGACAGATGAAATTTGCAGTCAACTGTACACTGAAAAGTCAAACTTTGACCTTTTGGTCAAATCAAGTGCCAAGGGTCACAATTCATCAAAACATGTCAAAATGTGAAACTTGTTCATCAAGAAATCCAAGTTTGAAGATTAGGGTTTAAATTGGAAAATTTTCTTAACTTAGAAAATTTTCTAAGTATAGAAAATTTCTTATTTTCTCTCCACTTTAGGCCATTTTTTCACCATGATGCATAATGATTCAAAGAAAGTTCCCAACATGAAAGTTGTAGACCTCCATGAAATCTACAACTTTTATTCACACACTTTTCCCTAAAGATGCTTGGATCTCAAGATATAAATTTATGAATACATGCTCATGAACTAAGTAACTTAGTGAATTTTTGTCCTAATTTAGGCAGGTTTTGGACCCAAATTCATGGCAATTTTTCACCTAGTTCCCAGAGGTATCTTGAAATGCATTTCAAATATGATTTATAGAGCACATTGTAAGATTTCCAAAATGTCCAAGAACTCCTCAAGATCATTTTTGAGTAGGGAGAATCGAAGAGATGAAGTTGGCAATTTCTCAGTTTTGATTCAAGCCACTTCATGAAGAACAAAGCTCTAATCAGTACCTATGCTGCCTAATCCATGCTTTACAAGTCCCAAATTTTTTTCTTACTACTTAATTTAATGCTTACTCAGTTGAAAAAGCTTTGATCCAAGCCTTAGAGCCATTACCCAAGTTGTAATTCCATAAATGGCATAAAGTGACCATTGCCATTTTGAAAAAGCTCAACTTTTGCCACTTTCCAACTCTTGAGCATTGAACTTGTCTCCTTTGCACATATAAGTCTTACAGGCCTAAAGCAAATTGTACAAGTATATACCAACCCTAAGCAAGCCAGTACAAGCATGTTAAGCCTTGTCCCTTCACTTTGCTTCAAAAACAAGAAAAGTGCCAAAAGCCTATAACTTGCAAATCTGTTGCAGAGTTGACATGAAATTGATTCTATACTAATATACAAAGACATACAACACAAGACACGATTACTAGAAGCCTGAAACACTCCAAAACTCAAAAACACCAGAAAACTATCAAGACTTGCAGTTTTTTGCATAAGTATACCAATCTCTCATTTGGCTCGTGCGTTTCAAGTCTTGATCATCAAAACACCTTACCTACTTGATATCTAACTGATCCAGACCCTCATCCCTATACTGTAACCCCTTCCCCATCATCTTCCATTTTTGTTTTCAAAGTTTGCAGGTTGACTTGGACAGAGAGTTTCAGACACTTTCAAAGCAAGGCAAGGGTTGGAACACACTCAGGGAGGTTCAAGCAAGCTCAAGCAATCATCAGGCCTCCATCAAACTCACTCTAACTCGATCCACGATTTCAACTGAAAGAGGTAAAAATCTCAACTTCTATCTCTTTATTCAGGCAACCATTGGCCACGATTTGTGAATAAACAATGTAGTCCTTATTACAACGAAGTTGTACATATACATATCTTGCATTTATTTGTCCGAAGTTGAGAGAATTTTGAACTTGAAGTTTCTGGAAAAATTAGGTTTAGATTTAGGGCTTTTAAAATTCATCTTGATCTTTGATTGTTAGCTTACATGACTTATATGGTTAGAATCGTGAGACCAAATACTACAAGTTTCATGTTATGAGTTTTCATTTTCATGGAAGAATGAGAGAGTTACAGGACATCTGGCCAGCTTGGGGAATAAGATGAAGTACAGGGCAAGGACCTTGTTCATGTTTTGTTATTTTTATTTCACTTAAATCAACGGATGTATAGCCACCCCAGTGGCAAGATAGCGCGCTGGTGAGACCCATGTCCTGGGTTCGAACCTTGGCGCTACCTTTTGCTTTTCACATTTTTTCCATTTTTAGTTTTGTTGTCTTTTTTGCAGGATGGGCCTCCATATTTGGGCCATAGCTTTTTTTCTAACATATTGTCTCCAGTTTGCTTTCTACACCCCCTGGCCCATTATTTTCCATACATTTTTATTTATTTATTTATTTATTGTTTTTGTTTTCATTTTGTTTATTAATACTTTCTTTAATGCATACAAATCCTAAAAAATATAATTTTGATAATATTGCATTTTATTTTATTTTATTTTATTTTTCACATAAAAATATATTTTATCTTCAATATACATTATTTATTTTCTTAATAAACTTGTAAAACATAATTAAAATATGTTTAGTTTAATTTATTTATTTCCTTTTCATCCCATACTTATAAATATTTATTTTTGTATATAAAAACTTTATATTTTTTATACAATATTATTTATTATTTTAATATAAAAATACATAAAAAATAGTACATAAGAACTTTATTTTCTTTTAAAATAGAAATTAGGGTTAAACCTTCCTTTTAAAAATTAATTTCTTTTCCTTATATTTTTAGGTTTAGGTTAAAATTTCTTTTCACATAAAAAAGTACAAAAAAACAAAACAAAATCTTTTTCTTACATGTACATAATATTGCATATTTAAATATTGTATATTATTTATTCTAATATTCATATAAATTCGATTTGGTTGTAATAATTTAATTAGATTTACATTCTTGCAAATCCCCATTCAAATTTGTATTCCCCCCTCCCATAAAATTGTTGTAATAGCTTAGTAATATTTACATTATGCAATTTACCGCTTTACATGCCATGATTAGTAATTAGGGTTTGTATGGTAAGATCAAAACAAAGCAAATAGAAAACCCTAAATGCAAGATAAAATCAAAGCATGAAAATAATACACTTCCACACAAGCATCGTTAGAGTTTCTCCACTTGGTTGCCTTATATAAAAATAGCCATGTTACGCATGCGAAGTATCTTGGCAAAACAAAACAAATATAAGATCATAGTCCCTCGATGACGCTATTCAAGGTTGCCTTACAAAATGATCTTGGTCCCTAAAAATGCTAAGATACTTTGCAAACATTGCTAATCATGGTTATACGATGACCCACGCTCGTCCCGTTTACATCCAAAGATAGGGTTGCTTACCAAGTCAATGGTAAGACGACAATGTCAAAGGAATAGAAATGCACAAGAAAGATATTTGAGTAGGTAGATTACTTCTAGTTACTTTCTCTATTTTCAAACAACTATCCTTGCTATGTTCAAAACAAACACACACATTTCAAAAACATCTTACAAATATTGAAAACATTTTCAAAATACAGACATCTTTGTATACATTCTTACGAACGAGAATCATTATAAAGATTACCTAAACGAATGGCCTATTTTACAAAAATACTTTCAAAACCACACCAAACACATTTTCAAACAACAAAAGCAAGTGATCTAGAAAGTAACTAAGAGCCCATGGAAAACCATGGATGAAAAGGGTGCTAATACCTTCCCTTTTCATAATCTACCCCTCGAACTCAAGAAACAATCTCAAAGGTCTTTCCTGTGCTTTTCCACCTTTCCTTTTGGATAAAATAAAAGTCGGTGGTGACTCTTGCTAACCGCAACATTTACAATAAAACGCAAAACCCTCAAGTCAGTTCTCCCATCGTATCACAGAACTGGCGACTCTGCTGGGGATTTTTATAAAAGTGGGGTTACCTTAGGGCTAGATCACATTTATTTGCTTACATTTGTTTGACTTGTTTGCTTTACATTATGGTTCTTTGTTTGGGTTTGAATCCTCCACCCGGATTTGGGAAACATTATAGGTAAATAGCAATACATTGTGGAAACTGTGCGGGGTATATCGACATGGTCTAAGCAATAGCTATGTTAGTGCGACATATTTGTGGGTACCGGTAGCCTTTGAGTCAATCAAAGAGAATACGGGGCCACTGAGTGATGTCATGAAGCACTAATGAACTTCTAGAACCCTTTACTTGACCAACTTGGCCTTTAGGATGTAGTGAGATGACCGGCTTTGGTGCAGTCCGATGTTGGTAGATACTCGATACTACACTCATTGAGGGTTGGTTTCTTGGGATATTTCGGTCGTCATTAAAGAGGCTTGAGCTAAAACAATGACCAAGGAAACAATCTGGTGATATTGAGCTCCTTAGAACTCGGTTACTATTACTAGGACAGGTTTAAGCCAACTAAACTTCAAGAGGGTACTTACCTATAAAACCCCATGCAAGCCTAAACTAAGACATTGTTCGCTTTGCTTATATATTCATACTTGTACATAACATCATAGACATCATGAACATCATATGCATTCACTAACCATTTCAAGGATTTTGGAGACTCATTTTTGTTCTTGTTTTGTAGGATATAGGTTCACTTCGCAGGAAAACTATCCAAATCAACCTTGTAAGAATTCCTCCGCAACTCAAGGATCTAGATTCAAGGATCCCTGAGAACTCTCCATTCACCGAGAGGCATGGCCGTCTACTCAACTTGGTCACCTCCAAAACAGAGGAGGAAATGATGAAGGTGCTCTTCCAGTTCTTTGAACCTTTGCATCATTGCTTCACATTTCCCGACTATCAGCTTGTGCCCACTTTGGAAGAATTCTCTCAACTCTTAAGGATCCCCATTATAAATCAACTACCTTTCAACGGTATGGAAAGAGACCCAAAGCCAGAAGAGATTGCCCAAGTTCTGCACTTGCACTCATCTGATGTCACAACTCATTGGGAAACTAGAAGTGGTGTCAAAGGCTTCTTAGCAAAGTTTCTGTTTGAGAAAGCCCAAATCTGTTGGAGTTCCTTAGACTTGCAAGCCTTTGAGGAAATTGTGGCTCTTCTTATCTATGGAATGGTCTTGTTCCCTAATCCTGACCAACTCATAGATATGAGCACCGTCAAAATCTTCATGTCATGCAACCCGGTGCCTACATTGCTTGGAGATATCCTACACTCTTTTCACACTTGTACAATGAGGAAAAGAGGTGTCCTTATGTGTTTCACTCCTCTCCTCGCAAGATGGTTTATTTCTCATCTTCCCCAATCAATCTTAAAGAATGAGCAAGGGTTGAGATGGTCACAAAGGTTAATGACGCTCAAACATTCAGACATTCATTGGTGCTCCCGATCCAAAGAGAATGTTATCATTGTTGACCGTTATGGGGAATTCCCTAATATCTCTCTACTTGGAATTAGGGGAGGCATCACCTACAACCCATGCTTAGCTCTAAGACAATTTGGATATGCCCGAAGGGATGGCCCGCACGAGATACTGATTCAAGGCTTGGTATTCGACTACGACAACGATGATCAAGGTCTTCGCCAGAGATTCATCCGGGCTTGGAGGATTCTAAACAAGGTGGATAGAAAGACTTTAGGACACAAGAATTCCATCCCTCTTGAGCCTTACCTCAAGTGGGTACGAACCCGCACTCAAAGTCTTATGATGCCTTATCCTTCCATTCTCCCGGTGATCATTGAGCCTGTTAAGGAAGGAGAAGTTCCATACACTATCCTACATCCTGACATGCCCACATCTCTTGAAGACCTACAAAGATATTGGATACAGCTCAAGGGAGAGCGAGATGCTTTCGAAGCCCAATTCTCCGCAAGAGAGAATAAGGTTTTGGAACTCACTAGGCTACTTCACGAGGAGCAGTCTCTAAATGCCTACATTGCACCGAAGAGGATGCGCACTACTTTTTTATCCTAGGGTTTTGTATTATTTTGCCCAAGAGGCATTGATGTACTCAAACTTTATCTTATTAATATAACGTGTGTTCCGTTTTATCTAAAACGAACTTGAATCATTGAAATCCTTGAAAACATTGCATATGCACATATCATTCATCATAACATAAACAGGTATTTTGCAACGAGTTTCCTCATCTCTCTACTGTTTATTTCAGTAAGATGGATCTCGAACAGACAGTCAAAGATCTTCAGGCTCAAAATATGCAGTTTCAAAAGTTACTCACAACCCTGGCCAAAGGACAAGAGGAGTTGAAGACTCTATTGGCCAAAGAGAAAAAGAAGCAAGAGAAGAAACCAACTGGTGTTGTAATCATGGGGAGAAGATTTCAAGGACAAACTAGAAGAACCTTGAATTTCACAGCAACATCTGATGAAGGAGAAGGGAAAGGAAAAGAAACAGCAGTTCCATCAGAATCTGAAGAGGAGGAAGAAGAGGAAGATTACTCTGAGGAACAGTATCCTCTAGCGGGTGATAAGTACAGACATCTTGAAGAGTGTTTGAACGCTATGGAAATACAAAGGGTACCAGGTCTATACTTTGAAGAATTGGGGCTAGTATCGGGAATTGTGATCCCACCAAAGTTCAAAGTGTCGTTGTTTGCAAAATATGATGGGGTGTCATGTCCTAAAATGCACCTCCGATCATACGTAAGAAAGATCCAGCCGCACTCCGCTGATAAAGACCTGTGGGTGCATTTTTTCCTGGATAGTTTATCCGAAACACAACTCGATTGGTTTTACCAATTATAAAGGGCCGACGTCCACAACTGGGAAGACCTTGCCGCAGCTTTCTATAAACAATACCAGTATAATGCAGATTTGGCGCCTACCCGTACTCAACTTCAGAGTATGGCTATGGTTTCAAATGAGGGTTTCAAAGATTACGCGCGGAAATGGAGAGATCTAGTTGGGAGAGTGCAACCCCCTCTGTCTGAAAGGGAGTTGGTGGATATGTTCTTAGGCACTCTATTGGGCCCTTTCTTCAACCATTTGATTGGGAGCTCATCTGCTGGGTTTACTGAGTTAGTACTAACCGGAGAGAGGGTGGAAGCTGGCATAAAAAGTGGAAAGATTCAGAAGGATTCGTCTGCCTCTACAGCTGTGAGAAAGCCTTTCACCAGGAAGAAGGAGGTATCTGCTGTTTACCCACAAAATAATCAAGGGAGAGCTGAACGCCGACCAATGGTAGGGGCCGTTATGATCCCAAAGGCTACATCTGATCAACCAAGAAGTAACCAACCGAGGGTGGAAAGGCCAGTCCGGCAATTCACCAGAATTAATATGACTCTAGCCCAGATATTACCACATCTTATGAAATCTAATCTGGAAACTTTAAAGGAAGCTCCAAAGAATCCCAACACTGCGTCCCCTCATTATCACCCAAATGCCAGATGCGCATATCATTCCGAAAGTCCGGGTCACGACACTAACAATTGTTGGGCCTTAAAAAACAAAATTCAAGACCTTATAGATGCAAAAGAGATTGAGTTTGCTGCGCCCGAGAAACCAAATGTCATTTCTGCTCCTATGCTTGGCATGGTCACAACACCAATGCTATCGAAGAAGATTTGTTTGTTACCACAGTGGATGAACTCTTGACTCCGCTCCCAATCATTAAGATAAACTTGTTGAAAGTTGGTGTATTCCCAGGTTGTAATGAAGACTGCCATCTTTGCTTATCCTCACCAATTGTTTTCCCTTTGTTGAAGACAGGCATCCAAGGGTTGATAGACAACCAAGAGATTCTGTTTGAAAATGCTCATGTTTCACCTGTTCCTGTTGAAGACGTTTCAATCATAACCATCTCTTCCAATCCTTCCAGGGTCCCCAAAAGACCCGTTAGGATTACATCGGTTACAAAAACTACCCCTCTTATAATCACAATGCCCAGGCCGGTCCCGTATGAATCAGACAAAACAGTACCGTGGAATTACGGTGGAGACATCTACTACCATGGTATCAAACAAAATGGGCTGGTCGCTGAAGAAATGAGCTCCGAAGAAGAAGACTCCGACATTAGCAATATTGCCGGAACCAGTAAGATTACCCGTAGAGGTAGAATCTTCTCTCAAGAAATTTCCCCTCCAAAGGCAGGTTTTGGACCCGTGGCTGTTCCAAAGGTTACCTCCATACCAATAATCATATCTGCAAGTTCTCCTACTGGCAAAGACGACACAACACCTGTTGTTATCCCTACCAACACTTCTACTGCTGAATTCGAGGAAAAAGTATTCAAGAAGGCTCAACCACTGACTATCCCCGAAACCTCCAAGAAGGAAATGGAGGAGATCCTGAGGATAATAAAGAAGAGTGACTATGACGTGGTTGAAAAGTTGGGGCAAACTCCCTCCAAAATCTCCATGCTAGCATTGTTGCTGTGTTCTGAGGCACATGCGAAAGCTCTGGTGAAGTTTCTGAAGACAGCATATGTGCCACAAGAGACATCTGCTGGCCAATTTCAATATTGTGTGGCCAGTTTGACAGCTGATAACGTCCTAGGCTTCTCTGATGCTGATTTGACACCAAGAGGGAGAAAGCACAACGAGGCATTACATGTCTCTATGGATTATAGAGGAACAACTTTGGCCCATGTCTTAGTGGACACTGGCTCATCTTTGAACGTTTTACCAAAGAAAGCTCTCGAAAGATTAGATTGCGAAGGACTAACATTGAAACCCAGTAACATAGTCGTGAGAGCATTTGATGGCTCAAAGAGGATGGTCCACGGGGAGGTGGACATCCCCATAAAGGTGGGGACTCAGACTTTCAACTCAACTTTCTATGTAATGGACATCCGCTCTTCTTACTCATGTCTGCTAGGACGACCCTGGATCCATAATGCAGGTGTTGTCACCTCTACACTACACAAGATGCTGAAATACCCAGTCCATGGAAAGATTATCACTATCCACGGAGAGGAAGAGTACATGATTAGCCACCTAAATTCTTTCCAGTATGTGGAGTTGGATGGCGAGTTCATTGAAACTTCTTTTCAACATTTCGAAGAAGTCTCTCAAGAGGTAGCAGTAACCAAGACGGTATCCCAGATCCCCAAGATCACAAGACCTCCACTTTGGATGTCATCTCTAAAGGACGCTAAGGCAGTAGTAGAGGAGGGTGGATGCACCATCTGGGGGCAACTTCCAAACATTCCGTATAAATCCGACAAGTTTGGCTTAGGGTTTACTTCAAGTGCTCAGAAGGGTGTTCGTCGTGCCCTTGCTGGAGGGCCACCTTTGAAGATTAGCAACCGAGAAGTCAATGTAGTGGAAGATGGTGAAGAAGATGGAAGCTTGGAGGATTGGATATTTCCTACTGTCAACGGAGGACTTCGCAATTGGGAAGCCAGAGACTTTGTCCCAATAACTTTCATCTCTCAATAATTCATCTTTTACATTTCTGTTGGACTTGTAATATTTACAAACAATTCACACATTTAAAACCTTGTGTCTTACCCGAGGCGCAATGGTCCATTTGTAAGGGTTTTTATTTCATCTTCATATGACATTCAATGAATCATGGACGTTTTTTCACATACAAACCTTTTGTGTTCATTGTCTTTCTTTTACATTTTATTGTTTAAAGATGGATATACCCTTACACACACCCACACTCACAAATGCAGGTACCCCTCCATTCCGGATCCCATGGTTAACAATAATGCTATGGCCTTTAGTGACACTGAAGATCTAATCTACCCAGCCGAAGACGAAGCTGAGGAAGATTGTGAAGTACCAGGGGAATTGGCAAGACTACTACAACAAGAGGAAAGAGCTATTCAGCCTCATGAGGAACCGGTGGATACAATCAACTTGGGTACCTAGGAGGATAGAAAGGAAATCAAGGTGGGTGCCAATCTAGAGCCGAGTGTCAAGGAGCATCTAATTCAGCTATTGCATGATTATGTCGAGATCTTTGCCTGGTCATGCAAAGACATGCCAGGACTTGATGTAGACATCGTGGTACATCGTCTGCCCATAAGAGAAGACTGTCCACCAGTAAAACAAAAAGTCCGCCGCATGAGACCTGACATGTCAGAGAAGATCAAAGCGGAAGTCATGAAAAACTTCAATGCTGGATTCTTGGTTGTCACATCCTATCCTTAATGGGTTGCCAACATTGTTCCCGTGCCTAAAAAGGACGATAAAGTAAGAATGTGCATGGATTATAGAGATTTAAATAGGGCCATCCCTAAAGATGATTTTCCACTTCCCCACATCGATATCCTGGTTGACAATACGGCCCAACACAAAGTATTTTCCTTCATGGACGGATTCTCAGACTATAACCAAATCAAAATGGCACCTGAGGACATGGAGAAAACTACATTTGTCACACAGTGGGGCACATTCTGCTACAAAGTGATGCCATTCGGACTGAAGAATGCTGGGGCAACCTATCAACGTGCCATGGTAGCCTTATTTCATGATATGATACATCATGAGATAGAGGTCTATGTAGATGACATGATAGCCCGATCAAAAACTGAAGAGGAGCACCTTAATCATTTGCAAAAGTTGTTTGAGAGATTGAAGGAGTATAAACTAAGGTTGAATCCAAACAAGTGCACATTCGGAGTGCAGTCTGGTAAACTCCTAGGCTTTGTTGTCAGCAACAAAGGCATCGAGGTTGACCCTGCCAAGGTTAAAGCGATACAATAAATGCCTGCTCCTCGTACTGAGAAGGAAGTCAGAGGATTCTTAGGACGCCTGAACTATATTGCCAGATTCATTTCTCACCTAACAGCTACATGTGAGCCAATATTCAAACTATTGAAGAAAGATCAAGTAGTCAGATGGAATGATGAATGCCATATTTCTTTTGACAAGATCAAAGAGTACTTACAAGAGCCTCCTGTTTTGATGCCACCAGTCGAGGGAAGACCACTGATCATGTATCTGACCGTTTTAGAGAATTCAATGGGGTGTGTATTGGGGCAGCATGACGAGTCTGGCCGAAAAGAGAACGCTATTTACTACCTGAGAAAAAAGTTTACCGACTGTGAAACCAGATATTCACTGCTCGAGAAAACTTGTTGCGCTCTGGCATGGGCTGCTTGCCGGCTAAGACAGTATATGTTGACTCATACTACTTTGTTGATATCTAAAATGGATCTGATAAAGTACATCTTTGAAAAGCCTGCTCTGTCTGGGAGGATAGCTAGATGGCAGATGATCCTAACAGAATATGACATACAATACACTACCCAGAAAGCTATAAAGGGCAGTGTGCTAGATGATCATCTTGCTCATCAAGATGTAGAAGATTATCAGTGCATGAAATTTGAATTCCAGGATGAAGACATCATGACATTAGAAAACTGTGAAGAAATCAGACCATATGATAGACCTGAACAAAGATCCCGATGGACCCTATTCTTTGATGGGGCATCCAATGCATTTGGTAATGGTACCGGCACTGTACTCATATCTCCAGAAGGGTGTCATACTCCCTTTACTGCCAGACTTTGTTTCAACTGTACGAACAATATGGCGGAGTATGAAGCATGCATCTTTGGTCTCAGAGCTGCCATAGATTTGGGGATCAAATCCTTAGATGTATTCAGAGATTCAGCTTTGGTCATCATCCAGATCAAAGGAGAATGAGATACTAAGCACCTAAATCTTATCCCTTACAAAGAACATGTTTTGACATTGCTACAACATTTTGAGAAGATTACCTTAGAGTACTTCCTGCGAGAAGAAAATCAGCTAGCAGACGCTCTAGCCACAATGTCATCTATGTTTAAACTTAATTAGGATAACGAGGCTCCCCAAATCACCATTGAACGAATGGATGAACCAACACATTGTCACGAGATTAATGCTGAAGAGGTAGTGGACCAGCCTTGGTTTCATGAAGTTAAGAGGTATCTCGAGGCTCAAGAATATCCGAAAGGAGCTTCAATCAATGATAAGAAGTTCTTAAGGAGATTCTCTGCTAAGTTCTTCTTGAGTAATGGAATCCTGTACAAACGCAATCATGACTCCATTCTGCTCCGGTGTGTGGACAAGATTGAGGCTGAAAAGATCATGGCTTAATTACATGAAGGTACTTTCCGCACCCACTCTAGTGGGCATACGATGGCGAAGAAAATCCTACGGGCAGGCTATTATTGGTCTACCATGGAAGCAAACTTCTATCAACACTCTCGAACCTGTCAAAAGTGTCAAATTTATACTGACAAGGTGCACGTACCTCCGGTTCCTCTAAATATCTTGACGGCTCCTTGGCCCTTTGCTATGTGGAGAATCAATATGATTGGGGAGATCAAGCCTACAGCCTCCAATGGACACCGCTTCATTCTAGTGGCCATTGACTATTTTACAAAGTGGGTCGAAGCAGCTTCCTTCACATCCGTTACTAAGAATGTTGTTTCCCGCTTCATCAAGCAAAATATCATTTGCCAGGTTGGTATCCCAGAAAGGATCATCACTGATAACGGTATAAACCTTAACAATACTATGATCACCGCCTTGTGCGAGCAATTCAAGATTCAGCATCACAATTTATCCCCCTATCGGCCAAAGATGAATGGTGCCGTCGAAGCTGCAAATAAAAACATTAAGAAGATCATACAGAAAATGACAGTCACCTACAAGGACTGGCATGAGATGCTACCATTTTCTCTCCACGGGTATCGTACCATGGCTCGCACATCAACTGGGGCAACACCCTATTCTTTGGTTTATGACATGGAGGTTGTCTTGCCTATTGAGGTTCAGATCCCCTCTTTGAGAATTATGAAGGATGCAGGTTTGAATGAGGACGATTGGATCCAGACTCGACTTGATCAACTGAACTTAATTGATGAAAAGAGACTTACTGCTGTTTGCCATGGTCAGATGTATCAAAAATGGATGATCAAGGCTTTCAACAAGAAATTCAGACGCCAAGTATATCAAGTTGGAGATCTAGTGATCAAACACATTATCTTACAACAAAGTGATCCCAGGGGAAAATCGACTCCTACCTATGAAGGTCCATTTGTAATCAAGAACATATTCTCTGGTGGGGCAATGATCTTAACCACCATGGACGGTGACGACCTGCCACACCCTGCGAACGCGGACATAGTCAAAAGATACTATGCATAAGAGACCCGCTAGGTTGACACACCTAGGCAAAAAAAGGGCATCCCGGCGAACCAAAAAGGTTCAGGCAAAAATTAGGGATAAAATAAAAAAAATCTGTACACCCGGCAAGTTGAAAACCCGAAAGGGCGAGTTGGGAAAAAAGGGGTTTCCCGGTGGACCGAAAACCCGAAAGGGATGTCCTGGCAAAAGTTAGGGAATTAAAGTGTATGACTATGTACCGTTGGATCACTTCGCGGACAACCTTTGACCTCTCAAAGGTTCTGATCGATTCAATCATCTTCGGACAAGGCAACAAATAGACAAGATATTCAGAGATACGAAGGCTATAGCAGAATGGGAACCCCATGGGATGATCACACATAGCTATCTTTCCTTGTATAAATTTTTCTTGTTTTTATGGCACCATTCTCTTACTAGGATGTCTGTCTCCTTTGTAAAAAATACTTATTCAAAGTTAAATACAAAGATATCTCTTTGAAAGTACAAAAAACTATTTGTATTTTTTTCTTTACACTTGTGTTTTATTTGCAAAAACGTCCAATGATTCATTAATGAACATATGCATTTGAATATAATTACTGTTTACAAATAACAAAATGAGAAAGACAATTACTGATAGGTTGAAAGAATAGGAGAACGTCTTTAGACTATTCCGTAAGTAATCCCCACAGTACGCCATTTTATCCCCAGCGGAACAAATTTCAAATTATTAATCCCTAGTAGAAATCGTCAAAATTCTCGGGATTCCCCAAGCAGATCTTACAAGCAGTACATGAAGTTGCCCTCACATTAGAATTTACTTCTCTCAACAAGAGTTCGTCAGTATTTCAACTTCAAGACACAAAATTTCAACATATCCTCAGCTATATTCAAGGATTTATTTTCCTCAATCAAACAACAATACAACAAATCAGCTTACATGCGCATAAATTACATCCACATATCATAAACACTGATAAAGAAAATACATTGCATCATACATTTCATGCAACATAACTTTGTATTTTAGCTAACATTTCACCCTTTTCAGGATAAGATTAACAGCTACCATTAACAATATGTAATCATGATACAGTACGGATACGCTCCAGACACAGATGCCATTTTAATACTCATTCAAATTTCAAGTTCAGATACAGTACGGATACCCTCCAGACACAGATGCCATTTTGATACTCATTCAGATTCAGACTTCAGATACAGTACAGATACGCTCCAGACACGGATGCCATTCTAATACCCATTCAGATACAGTATGGATACGCTTCAGACATGGATTCCATTCATATACTTATTCAAAATTCAAATCCAGATACAGTTTAGATACGCTCTAAACACAGACGCCATTCTGATACTCATCCTTTCAGCTTACAACTTACAATTCAACAAACATTTTTGGATGGCATCTACAAGCACATCTCCAACAAGATTCTATCACTTCTCCAAATGGCATCTTTAAGCCCATTCCCTCAACTACACATCTTCGAGTGCAAATTTATGGGCACTCTAGTGTCCAATCATCTTTCACCTTCGAATCACGAATGACAAAACTTGCCAATCTAACTCTTCAGGTTTAAGAAGATTGAACAGGGGAAGCTGTTGTACTCCAAAATTTTCCCTCTCATTTATCAAGACTTTTCTCATAAGATTTCTTTGACTCAAGACTGGATTAGGGTTTGGTCAGCTCAAGACATCTCATCATGCACTAATGACCCAAAATTAGGGTTTGATATTGCACAAGGATTTTTGGATTATCAATGCTTCATGTGTCTTTCAAACATCATTATGGACCCCTAAGATCACTCAGGACAAGTTTCAAGCTTTGAACCACATTTTTTATCAGTCAATTGGACAGTTGACCTAAAAATCAATTGTATTAGGGAAAAAGTCAACCATGGCCAATTTACAGTCAAACTTCATAATTTTTTATCCAAATCAATATTTTAAACTTATATGTATCATTTGGTCAAGTTTGGATCACAATTCCTCAAGAAATTTGATCAAATCACCAAAAGGGCAAAATGGTAAAAAAATTAGGGTTTTGACTGAGGAAGGGCAATTTCTGGTTTTTGACCTATCAAATGACCAATTGAGTTAAAGCATGATTTCAAGGATTCAATTGCATCATCTTGACCTAATAAGCATGGTTCAAAACATTGCAATTTCATTGGATTGACAGATGAAATTTGCAGTCAACTGATCAAAAGTCAACTGTACACTGAAAAGTCAAACTTTGACTTTTTGGTCAAAATCAAGTGCCAAGGGTCACAATTCATCAAAACATGTCAAAATGTGAAACTTTTTCATCAAGAAATCCAAGTTTGAAGATTAGGGTTTAAATTGGAAAATTTTCTTAACTTAGAAAATTTTCTAAGTATAGAAAATTTCTTATTTTTTCTCAACTTTAGGCCATTTTTCACCATGATGCATAATGATTCAAAGAAAGTTCCAAACATGAAATTTGTATACCTCCATGAAATATACAACTTTTATTCACACACTTTTCCATAAAGATGCTTGGATCTCAAGATATAAATTTGAATACATGCTCATGAACTAAGTAACTTAGTGAATTTTTGCCCTAATTTAGGCAGGTTTTGGAACCAACTTCATGGCAATTTTTCACCTAGTTCCAAGAGGTATCTTGAAATGAATTTCAAATATGAGTTATAAAGCACATTGCAAGCTTTCCTAAATGTCCAAGAACTCCTCAAGATCATTTTTTAGTAGGGCGAATCGAAGAGATGAAGTTGGCAATTTCTCACTTTTTATTCAAGCCACTTCATGAAGAACAAAGCTCCAATCAGTACCTATGCTACCTAATCCATGCTTTAAAGGTCCCAAACTTGTTTCTTACTCCTTAATTCAATGCTTACTCAGTTGAAAAAGCTTTGATCCAAGCCTTAGAGCCATTACCCAAGTTGTAATTCCATAAATGGCATAAAATGACCATTGCCATTTTGAAAAAGCTCAAGTTTTGCCACTTTCCAATTCTTGAGCATTGAACCTGTCTCATTTGAACATATAAGTCTTACAGGCCTAAATCAAATTGTACAAGCATGTTAAGCCTTGTCCCTTCACTTTGCTTCAAAAGCAAGAAAGTGTGCCAAAAGCCTATAACTTGCAAATCTGTTGGAGAGTTGACATGAAACTGGTTCTATACTAATATACAAATACATACAATACAAGACACGATTACTAGAAGCTTGAAACACTCCAGAACTCAAAAACACCAGAAAACTATCAAGACTTGCAGTTTTTTGCATAAGCATACCAATCTCTCATTTGGCTCGTGCGTTTCAAGTCTTGATCATCAAAACACCTTACCTACTTGATATCTAAATGATCCAGACCCTCACCCCTGTACTGTAACCCCTTCCCTATCATCTTCCATTTTTGTTTTCAAAGCTTGCAGGTTGACTTGGACAAAGAGTTTCAGACACTTTCAAAGCAAGGCAAGGGTTGGAACACACTCAGGGAGGTTCAAGCAAGCTCAAGCAATCATCAGGCCTCCATCAAACTCACTCCAACTCCATCCACGATTTCAACTGAAAGAGATAAAAATCTCAACTTCTATCTCTTTATTCAGGCAACCATTGGCCACGCTTTGTGAATAAACAATGTAGTCCTCATTACAACGAAGGTGTACATATACATATCTTGTATTTATTTGGCGTAAGTTGAGAGAATTTTAAACTTGAAGTTTCTGGAAAAATTAGGTTTAGATTTAGGGCTTTTAAAATTCATCTTGATCTTTTATTGTTAGCTTACATGACTTATATGGTTAGAATCGTGAGATCAAATGCTACAACTTTCATGTTATGAGTTTTCATTTTCATGGAAGAATGAGAGAGTTACAGGACATCTGGCCAGCTTGGGGAAGAAGATGAAGTACAGAGCAAGGACCTTGTTCATGTTATGTTATTTTCGTTTCACTTAAATCAACAGATGTATAGCCACCCCAGTGGCAAGGTAGCGCGCTGGAGAGACCCATGTCCTGGGTTCGAACCTTGGTGATACCTTTTGCTTTTCACATTTTTTCCATTTTCAGTTTTGTTGTCTTTTTTGCAGGATGTGCCTCCATATTTGGGCCATAGCTTTTTTGCTAACATATTGTCTCCAGTTTGCTTGCTACACCCCCTGGCCCATTATTTTCCATACATTTTTATTTATTTATTTATTTATTTATTGTTTTTGTTTTCATGTTGTTTATTAATACTTTCTTTAATGCATAAAAATCCTAAAAAATATAATTCTTATAATATTGCATTTTATTTTATTGTATTTTATTTTTCACATAAAAATATATTTTATCTTCAATATACATTATTTATTTTCTTAATAAACTTGTAAAACATAATTAAAATATGTTTAGTTTAATTTATTTATTTCCTTTTCATCCCATACTTATAAATATTTATTTTTGCATATAAAAACTTTATACTTTTTATACAATATTATTTATTATTTTAATATCAAAAATACATAAAAAATAGTACATAAGAACTTTATTTTCTTTTAAAATAGAAATTAGGGTTATACCTTCCTTTTAAAAATTAATTTCTTTTCCTTATATTTTTAGGTTTAGGTTAAAATTTCTTTTCACATAAAAAAGACAAAAAAACAAAACAAAATCTTTTTCTTACATGTACATAATATTGCATATTTAAATATTGTATATTATTTATTCTAATATTCGTACAAATTCGGTTTGGTTGTAATAATTTAATTAGATTTACATTCTTGCAAATCCCCATTCAAATTTGTATTCTCCCCTCCCATAAAATTGTTGTAATAGCTTAGTAATGTTTACATTATGCAATTTACCGCTTTACATGCCATGATTAGTAATTAGGGTTTGTATGGTAAGATCAAAACAAAGAAAATAGAAAACCCTAAATGCAAGATAAAATCAAAGCATGAAAATAATACACTTGCACATAAGCATCCTTAGGGTTTCTCCACTTGGTTTCCTTATATAAAAATAGCCATGTTACGCATGCGAAGTATCTTGGCAAAACAAAACAAATATAAGATCATAGTCCCTCGATGACGCTATTCAAGGTTGCTTTAAAAAATGATCTTGGTCCCTCAAAATTCTAAGATACTTTGCAAACATTGCTAATCATGGTTATACGATGACCCACGCCCGTCCCGTTTACATCCAAAGATAGGGTTGCTTACCAAATCAATGGTAAGACGACAATGTCAAAGGAATAGAAATGCACAAGAAAGACATTTGAGTAGGTAGATTACTTCTAGTTACTTGCTCTATTTTCAAACAACTATCCTTGCTATGTTCAAAACAAACACACACATTTCAAAATCATCTTACAAATATTGAAAACATTTTCAAAAGACAAACATCTTTGTATACATTCTTACGAACGAGAATCATTACAAAGATTGCCTAAACGAATGGCCTCTTTTACAAAAAATACTTTCAAAACCACACCAAACACATTTTCAAACAACAAAAGTAAGTGATCTAGCAAGTAACTAAGAGCCCATGGAAAACCATGGATGAAAAGGGTGCTAATACCTTCCCTTATCATAATTTACCCCCCGAACTCAAGAATCAATCTCAAAGGTCTTTCCTGTGCTTTTTCACCTTTCCTTTTGGATAAAAGAAAAGTCGGTGGCGACTCTTGATAACCGCAACATTTACAATTAAACGCAAAACCCTCAAGTCAGTTCTCCCACCGTATCACAGAACTGGCGACTCTGCTGGGGATTTTTATAAAAGTGGGGTTAACTTAGGGCTAGATCACATTTATTTGCTTACATTTGTTTGACTTGTTTTCTTTACATTATTGTTCTTTGTTTGGGTTTGAATCCTCCACCCAGATTTGGGAAACATTATAGGTAAATAGCAATACGTTGTGGAAACTGTACGGGGTATACCGATATGGTCTAAGCAATAGCTATGTTAGTGCGACATATTTGTGGGTAGCAGTAGCCTTTGAGTCAATCAAAGAGAACACGGGGCCGCTGAGTGATGTCATGAAGCACTAATGAACTTCTAGAACCCTTTAATTGACCAACTTGGCCTTTAGGATGTAGTGAGATGACCGGCTTTGGTGCAGTCCGAAGTTGGTAGATACTCGATACTACACTCATTGAGGGTTGGTTTCTTGGGATATTTTGGTCGCCATTAAAGAGGCTTGATCTGAAACAATGACCACGGAAATAATCCGGTGATATTGAGGTCTTTAGAACCCGGTTACTATTACTAGGACATGTTTAAGCCAACTAAACTTCAAGAGGGTACTTACCTATAAAACCCCATGCAAGCCTAAACTAAGAACTTGTTTGCTTTACTTGTATATGCATACTTGTACATAACATCATGGACATCATGAACATCATATGCATTCACTAACCATTTCAAGGATTTTGGAGACTCATTTATGTTCTTGTTTTGTAGGATATGGGTTCACTTCGCAGGAAAACTATCCAAATCAACCTTGTAAGAATTTCTCCACAACTCAAGAAGCTAGCTTCAAGGATCCCTGAGAACTCTCCATTCACCGAGAGGCATGGCCGTCTACTCAACTTGGTCACCTCCAACACAGAGAAGGATATGATGAAGGTGCTCTTCCAGTTCTTTGACCCTTTGCATCATTGCTTCACATTTCCTGACTATCAGCTTGTGCCCACTTTGGAAGAATTCTCTCAACTCTTGAGGATCCCCGTTCTCAATCAACTACCTTTCAATGGTACGGAAAGAGACCCAAATCCAGAAGAGATTGCCCAAGCTCTGCACTTGCACTC
This sequence comes from Vicia faba, assembly GCA_948472305.1. Lineage (NCBI taxonomy): Eukaryota > Viridiplantae > Streptophyta > Magnoliopsida > Fabales > Fabaceae > Vicia > Vicia faba. The sequence goes on from OX451738.1 coordinate 882,908,176, forward strand.
ATCTGATGTCACAACTCGTTGGGAAACTAGAAGTGGTGTCATAGGCTTCTTAGCAAAGTTTCTGTTTGAGAAAGCCCAAATATGTTGGAGTTCCTTAGACTTGCAAGCATTTGAGGAAATTGTGGCTCTTCTTATCTATGGGATGGTCTTGTTCCCCAATCCTGACCAACTCATAGATATGAGCACCGTCAAAATCTTTATGTCACGCAATCCGGTGCCTATATTGCTTGGAGATATCCTACACTCTTTTCACACTCGTACAATGAGGAAAAGATGTGTCCTTATGTGTTGCACTCCTCTCCTGGCAAGATGGTTTATTTCTCATCTTCCCCAATCAGTCTTAAAGAATGAGCAAGGTTTGAGATGGTCACAAAGGTTAATGATGCTCAAACATTCAGACATTCATTAGTGCTCCCGATCCAAAGAGAATGTTATCATTGTTGACCGTTATGGGGAATTCCCTAATGTCCCTCTACTTGGCATTAGGGGAGGCATCACCTAAAACCCATGCTTAGCTCTAAGACAATTTGGATATGCCCGAAGGGATGGCCCGCACGAGATGCTGATTCAAGGCTTGGTATTCGATTACGACAACGACGATCAAGGTCTTCGCCAGAGATTCATCCGGGCTTGGAGGATGCTAAACAAGGTGGATAGCAAGACTTTGGGACACAAGAATTCCATCCCTCTTGAGCCTTACCTCAAGTGGGTACGAACCCGCGCTCAAAGTCTTATGATGCCTTATCCTTCCATTCTCCCGGTGATCATTGAGCCTATTAAGGAAGGAGAAGTTCCATACACTATCCTACATCCTGACATGCCCACATCTCTTGAAGACCTACAAAGGGATTGGATACAACTCAAGGGAGAGCGAGATGCTTTCGAAGCCCAATTCTACGCAAGCGAGAAGAAGGTTTTGGAACTCACTAGGCTACTTCATGAGGAGAAGTCTCTAAATGCCTACATTGCACTGAAGAGGATGCGCACTACTTTTTTATCCTAGGGTTTTATATTATTTTGCCCAAGAGGCATTGATGTACTCAAACTTTATCTTATTAATATAACGTGTGTTCCTTTTTGTCTAAAACGAACTTGAATCTTTGAAATCCTTGAAAACATTGCATATGCACATATCATTCATCATAACATAAACAAGTCTTTTGCAACGAGTTTCCTCATCTCTCTACTGTTTATTTCAGTAAGATGGATCTCGAACAGACAGTCAAAGATCTTCAGGCTCAAAACATGCAGTTTCAACAGTTACTCACAACCCTGGCCAAAGGATAAGAGGAGTTGAAGACTCTATTGGCCAAAGAGAAAAAGAAGAAAGAGAAGAAACCAACTGGTGTTGTAATCATGGGGAGAAGATTTCAAGGACAAACTAGAAGAACCTTGAATTTCGCAGCAACATCTGTTGAAGGAGAAGGGAAAGGAAAAGAAACAGCAGTTCCATCAGAATCTGAAGAGGAGGAAGAAGAGGAAGATTACTCTGAGGAACAGTATCCTCCAGCGGATGATAAGTACATACATCTTGAAGAGCGTTTGAGCGCTATGGAAATACAAAGGGTACCAAGTCTAGACTTTGAAGAATTGGGGATAGTATCGGGAATTGTGATCCCACCAAAGTTCAAATTGTCATTGTTTGCAAAATATGATGGGGTGTCATGTCCTAAAATGCACCTCCGATCATACGTAAGAAAGATCCAGCTGCACTCCGCCGATAAAGACCTGTGGGTGCATTTTTTCCAGGATAGTTTATCCGAAACACAACTCGATTGGTTTTACCAATTAGAAAGGGCCGACGTCTACAACTGGGAAGACCTTGCCGCAACTTTCTATAAACAATACCAGTATAATGCAGATTTGCCGCCTACCCATACTCAACTTTAGAGTATGGCTATGGTTTCAAATGAGGGTTTCAAAGATTACGCGTAGAAATGGAGAGATCTAGTTGGGAGAGTGAAACCCCCTCTGTCTGAAAGAGAGTTGGTGGATATGTTCTTAGGAACTCTATCGGGCCCTTTCTTCAACCATTTGATTGGGAGCTCACCTGCTGGGTTTACTGAGTTAATACTAACTGGAGAGAGGGTGGAAGCTTGCATAAAAAGTGGAAAGATTCAGAAGGATTCGTTTGCCTCTACAGCTGTGTGAAAGCCTTTCACCGGGAAGAAGGAGGTATCTGTTGTTTACCTACAAAGGAATCAAGGGAGAGCTGAACGCCGACCAATGGTAGGGGCCGTTATGATCCTAAAGCCTACATCTGATCAACCAAGAAGTAACCAACCGAGGGTGGAAAGGCCAGTCCGGCAATTCACCAGAATTAATATGACTCTAGCCCAGGTTTTACCATATCTTATGAAATCTAATCTGGAAACATTAAAGGAAGCTCCAAAGAATCCCAACACTGCGTGCCCTCATTATCACCCAAATGCCAGATGCGCATATCATTCTGAAAGTCCGGGTCACGAAACTAACAATTGTTGGGCCTTGAAAAACAAAATTCAAGACCTTATAGATGCAAAAGAGATTGAGTTTGATGCACCCGAGAAACCAAACGTCATTTCCTCTCCTATGCCTAGGCATGGTCACAACACCAATGCTATCGAAGAAGATTTGTTCGTTACCACAGTGGATGAACTCTTGACTCTGCTCCCAATCATTAAGATAAACTTGTTGAAAGCTGGTGTATTCCCGGGTTGTAATGAAGACTGCCATCTTTGCTTATCATCACCAACTGTTTTCCCTTTGTTGAAGACAGTCATCCAACGCTTGATAGACAACCAAGAGATTCTGTTTGAAAATGCTCCTGTTTTACCTATTCTTGTTGAAGACGTTTCAATCATAACCATCTCCGCCAATCCTTCCAGGGTCCCCAAAAGACCCGTTAGGATTACATCGGTTCCAAAAACTACTCCTCTTATAATCACAATGCCCAGGCCGGTCCCGTATGAATCAGACAAAATAGTACCATGGAATTACGGTGGAGAAATCTACTACCATGGTATCAAACAAAATGGGCTGGCAGCCGAAGAAATGAGTTCTGAAGAAGAAGACTCTGATATTAGCAATATTGCCGGAACCAGTAAGATTACCCGTAGAGGTAGAATCTTCTCTCCAGAAATTGCCCCTCCAAAGGCAGTTTTTGGACCCGTGGCTGTTCCAAAGGTTACCTCCATACCAATAATCATATCTGCAAGTGCTCCTACTAGAAAAGACGACACAACACCTGCTGTTATCCCTACCAACACATCTACTGCTGAAATTCAAGGAAAAAGTATTCAAGAAGAGCCTGTCCGGATGAAGGCTCAACCACTGACTATCCCCGAAACCTCCAAGAAGGAAATGGAGGAGATCATGAGGATAATAAAGAAGAGTGACTATGACGTGGTTGAAAAGTTGGGGCAAACTCCCTCCAAAATCTCCATGCTAGCATTGTTGCTGTGTTCTGAGGCACATGCGAAATCTCTGGTGAAGTTTCTGAAGATAGCCCATGTGCCACAAGAGACATCTGTTGACCAACTTCAAGATTGTGTGGCCAGTTTGACAATTGATAACGACCTAGGCTTCTCTGATGCTGATTTGACACCAAGAGGGAGAAAGCACAACGAGGCATTACATGTCTCTGTGGAATATAGAGGAACAACTTTGGCCCATGTCTTAGTGGACACTAGCTCATCTTTGAATGTTTTACCAAAGAAAGCTCTCGACAGATTAGATTGCAAAGGACAGACAATGAAACTCAGTAACATAGTCGTGAGAGCATTTGATGGCTCAAAGAGGATGGTCCTGAAGGAAAATTGCGATCAAAAGCGCAGCGGAATTTAAAATTTTCCTTTAGCGATCCTTACGAATGAGCATGGTCAGTGATAGAAATATTTACCTCTTTTGGCGATTCAGACCTTTGATGTCGTGATCACGAGCGTTGATGAAGAACAACGCCTCTACTCAGTCCACACGAACAGATCGCTTCCGGTCACAGTGCTAGCTGATCACGAATGGAAACCTTGAGTGAGAGAGAGAATCAAAAACAAAATTGCATCAAGTGAAATTGCTTCATCACAAGGGATCTATTTATAGAATCACTCGTGTGGGCTACAAGCTAAAAGCCCAATTAAGGCTATAAGCTAAAAGCCCAATTAAGCTTATGGACATCATACCTTATGATTTACCATATATCACTTATCCACGTGGTACCTTACCACTTTTCGTATTACACTTAAGTGCACCATACCTTATGGTGTTCCTTATTTATTCTATCTCTCATCAACCCGTCCTTATGTGTGTGACCCTGTAGGTTTTCGCGACGTTGGCAATTATATTAAATCACACATTTAATATAATAAACAGTGAGCGGTATCTAGCAACACATCACTGTTACCCAAGTCATGAAAATGTCATGTGATCTGACCAAACCTTTTCCGTGATAATATTTGTGTTGTACAATTACCATTTTTCCCTCATGTCTATATTGAACACAAGGCATACACTGTGTCACCCTTGTCCAGTTCAATATTGGGCCCTTAGACATTTATCCTGTTATGCAGGATGAGCAAATTCCATCTAGGTCACTCATGTCCCTTAGCATGCTTTGTGAAGTACCCATCAACCGTCTTTATAGTCATCCAGTTACGGGTGACGTTTGATCAGCAATAAAGTACTTGACTCTACATCTAGGGTCCATAGTGGTTTCAGGTCGAAGGGTGGTATACACCATTATCATCATGAGAATAACTTATGACACTTTGCATAACATTCTATGTAGTATTCTCATAGCGGGTCAATCCAGTATAAATATTACTCCTAATATTCATACATATGTCAAGACTTGATAACTCCTTATCTATGATCCATGAGATGTGATCATCAATCTATCTTCATAATAATCTTAATGCTTTAATGTTATCCCACTTCACATTAAAGCTTGACTACGGATACTTTAAGAATAGTGTCTTATGTTTAATGGGATCTCATGATTAAGTCACACTTAACATTTCATTAAACCAATAAACCATTCTAGGGACTTTATTATTTTGGAAAGCAAACATAATAAAGAAATGTCTTTTATTATTAATAAATAATTCGATACAAGTACCAAAAGTATTGGCCTCTAGGGCTTACACCAACAATCTCCCACTAGCACTAGAGCCAATCAGGAATACCCCTAATACCCATAGATCTAGTATGCCCATCATGCTTCAGCTGCGCAAGAGGCTTTGTTAATGGGTCAGCAACATTGTCAAGTGTTGGTACTCTGCATATTTTCACATCTCCCCGATCGATTATCTCTCGAATGAGATGATAATGCCTAAGTATGTGTTTGGATCGTTGGTGAGATCTAGGATCCTTAGCTTGTGCGATAGCACCATTGTTATCACAATAGAGATCAATGGGATCCACAATGCTATGGACTATGCCAAGTTCACTAATGAACTTCTGGATCCAAACAGCTTCCTTTGCTGCAGTTGAGGCAGTAATATACTCAGCCTCGGTTGTAGAATCATCAACTGTATCTTGCTTTGAACTTTTCCAACTCACAGCGCCACTGTTGTACCCCAAAATTTACCCTCCCATATTCTTCAAGATTTGCAAAGAGCATGCTTCAAAATCTCCCAAGGGTTGCACAGTTCAATGGCCTCCTAACAGTCAAAAACTAGGGTTTTGGTTCTGGCAAAGAAATTGAAGTATCCAAGGGTCCAAACAAGTCCCATATGCCTACAAACATTATCAAGCATCCATATGCCAAGTTTCAAGACTTACAGCACAAAATTGCACAGTCAAAAACCCTAATTGCTCAACAGTCAACTATAGGGGCAAAATGGTCATTTGACAGTCAAAAGTTCAAATTTTTGATCAATATCTTATTTTGAAGTCACAAACATCATTTTATCAATTCTTGATCATGATTCTCAAGGCATGGCTCAAAAAGTCTCAAGATGCAAAAGTTTCCATATTTGGACAGTTGAAAAAGTCAACTGCAAATTGACCAGGGCATAACTTCCACATGGTTTATCAGAAAAATTCCATCCAAAGCTCATTTTGAAGAGAATGACATTTCCAACAACTCCTCTTCACACTTCAAGTCAAAGAAATGCTCTCACAAAAAGTTATCAATCCCAACATTATAGGTCATTTTCAAAAGTCAACAAAAAGGGACTTTAAGTCAAAGACCATAACTTGAGATTGGTAAATCAAAATGACATGGGACCAAAGGAATTGGTTAGATGACTTCAAGACCTTTCCAAAATGTCCAAGAACATGATTAAAGCTTAAAAATTGAGCAATATATGCCTTGTGGAAGTTGGGAAATTTTGGGAATTTTGAAAAGTCAACTTTGCTTCAAATGCCTCAAAATTGCTAATGGGCCACATTTTCTTCCAAGAATCATCATCCAAAAGCTATGCACGACCATTTGACCCAAAGGGAATTTATTTCATCATTTTTTATTATTTATTTGAATTTTTATCACCATTAATTCATTTAATTAAATAAAATATGACAAAAATAGAAAAGCATGTGTTTTAAATCTTTTTGCAGCATATTCTCTCATTTACTCACTCAAGATTTCATGCACACCCCAATATGGCAAGAATCTCCATTTGATTGGAATGAGAAAGGTATGGAAAAGATTGGAAAATCATGGAAGATCACAAAAATTCAAAGGCATTAAAAACTTGGATGTTGGGCTTGCTTTGTTGACCTAAAACATTCCCATACATAAACAGAAGGCAACCCTAATGCATGGGACCTGGAAGCTGCGCCTCAGATCAAATACACACTTTGCATTTTTTGTCAAAAAGTTCAAAACTGAAAACATAGTTCCAGCGTAATTCAAAGCAAAATAACCATTCCAATAGCTTGCCAAGGCATCCAGGAAGCTACTCCAATCAAAATCAACTCTCCAAGCGCAAAGAATTGGTAGATAGGAGTCTAACTTTTCTGTAAAATTTTGATAATCGTGTTTGCATTTTCATACGTTATTCATGACTTTTAATGTGTGATTTATACTAACATGATGTTTCTAAAGCCATTGGTACCATTCAATTGAGTTTTGGACGCTTGTATGCAAAATTGCCATGAACACGCATTAGGGTTTCAGAAGCTTAAAAAGAGGGCTTCATTCATATGGAAAAATTGAACCATAAGACCTATGCCATTGGACTCAGGACCTCAAAACGAATCAAACTCACTAGTCGCGCCCTATTTATATTTGCATATGAGCTATTCGTTATTTTCCAGGTTTGAGTTAGTGGGGGTTTAAAACCCCCGCTATTTGATGTTATTTTTTCAGGCAAAACGAAAGATCAAGGAAGAAGATGCTTGCGTGTGGAACCATGGTTGGTTGGTTTGAATAAATGGCGCCTTTTTTTGTTTTTCTAGCATAATCCTGATTTTCCAAATATATTAATTGCGCCCCACTATAATAACAAAGAAGCTTGAGTGGTTCAGTGGTTAGTGCGTTTGGCTTGCAGGTATTGGGACCTGGGTTCGATCCCCAGGTCCCCCACTTTCTTCAATAATATTTTTTCCAATGTACTTCCATGCAGCGTGCCATCCAGGTTCCACAATACACCCTCACATCAGTGCCTGCCACATGTCCCTGAAGCTCAATCTGAGGGCCATCACAAGCAGCCTACCATACGCGTTGGTCCAAGGAGCCACACACCATCCCAGAAAAGTCAACGAAGGGCTTGAATTCATTGGGCCAGATTAAAGATCATACCTCCATAATTGGGGCAGAACCCCCTTTTTTGTTTGTATTTCTTTCTCCTTTCTTTTTCTCTTTTTTTTTGTTTTAATTTATTTGTTTTCATTTAATTCCTCCAAATAATTTTTTATAACACAAAAAATAAATATAAAAATCAGAAAGTCAAAAAATAAAAATATATTTTATTTAATGCTATTTTGTAAATAAATTTAATAATTAAATTAGTTTTAATTTTAGGTTTAATTTTAATGCTTTCTTAATAAACTAAAAAAATGTAGAAATTAGGGTTTTTATATTTTTATTCTTTTTTTTCTTTTACCATTATTAAGTATTAATTATTTTTATAAATAAATATGCCATGTGAATAGTTAATGTAAATTAGGTCAAACTTGAATTTATTTCTTTAATAATTAAAAAACGCTTAGAATTAGGGTTTTAATTCCAATTAATTTTCTTAATTCCATAAATACAAAAACTCCAAAAAATAATTTTTTTTCCTTTATTTAATTTAATAAATTTAATAATTTCAATTTAATTTCTTTAAAGGGTCCAACGCCCTCGCATTCGATTATAATTTCTTTCGCGCATGTATTTTATTTCTTTTTATGTGATGTACTTTCCCCAAAGCCTTGTAATAGATTAATTAGGATATTTACTTTCCGCATTTTTATTTATTTCAAATCGGGTCTTGGTTTAATTTGGCGATGTAGACCCGCGCCTTTGTAATAGCGTAGGACTTTTAAATTCTGCACCTTTTAACTGTTAATAACCACATGAAAGAATGAATGCCAAAAATAAAAACAAAGCGTAGGTCACCAATGCATGACAAGATAAACAACATGAAAACAACACACAAATTCACACACCACTCTTAGGGTACGCCTCACTGTTGCCTTGCCTTCGAAACGTGGTCGTCGAGTATAGGACGTTTTAGTAAGTCCTTATGTCCATGACCCATGGCATAAGGGTAGCTTCTAAGGTGTCCTACTGTTGCTCTGGTGATCACACTGTCCCTACAAACGAATTGACCCGAACACCTCCAACGGTGGTGCTACCTACCTCTCAATGGTGGGATGGAACTACCTTAAGGACATTTACACAGCCTAATTCCTTAGGGTAGGTAGATGACTCGTAGATACTTGCTCTATTTCAAAAACAAATCAAAACTCTTTTCACACTGACACTTTTCAAAAAGCTTTCAAAACGATTTTTCAAACACTCTTGAGGACTGATACAAGAGTCGATCTGAAACTTTAAACGAAACTTTTTCAAACCCACTCACACTTTGAAAAGCAAACACTTTTGAAAACACAATGAGCAAGTATCTAAGAGCCCATGGATAACCATGGATAGAAAGGGTGCTAACACCTTCCCTTTCTATAAATCTACCTCCCGAACCGAGAAACTATCTCATAAGGAATTTTTCTGTGCTTTTGTCCTTTCCATATTGGAGAAAATAAAAGACGGTGGCGACTCTTGCTTCCGCGACATTTCGCGAACCAGCGTTAAACAGTCAGTTCTAGATCCACCGATCACAGAACTGGCGACTCTGCTGGGGAATTATTTTAAAGTGAGGTGTACCTTAGGACTAAGATCACTTGTGTTTTCAATTGTCTGAATTGTTTGCTTTAAATTGTGGGCCTGTCTTGGGAGTTCTATAGATCCTAACCCGGATCTGGGGTATACCTTCTTAAAAAGTAGCAACAAGACTGTGAGGGAACTGTGCAGGGTATACCGACATGGTTGAAGCAGTCTGCTACGTTGATGTGGCACTTTGGTGAGTACCGGTAACCCTTAAGTCCAGTCAAGGAGAGTACGGGGCCGCCGCGTGGTGTCGTGAAGCATCAACTGACCTTAGGAACCTTAATTGAACCATCTTGGCCTCTTTAGGGTAGTGAGATAACTGACTTTGGTGCAGTCCGAGGTTGGTTGATACTCGATACTATACTCAATTGAGGGTTGTTTTCTTGGAATATTTCGGTCGCCAGTTCATTGGCTAAATCGAAACGATGAACAATGAAAGCAATCCAATGATATTGGGACCCTTAGAACCCGGTTACTTTGATAGGACAGGTTTGAGCCCACCAACTTTAAGAGGGGAATACCCAGACCCCATGCTGACCTAAACTCTAAGGGCTTGTCTTGTGTGACTTGTGTGCCTTACATGTTTGCCTTTGTAAATATTTGTGGTGTGTTTAATCATAGCATCATGACATCATCCAGCATCATATGCATTGACTAACCATTTCAGGGGTTCGAATCTTCATCTTTGTTCTTGTTTTGTAGGACATGGAAACTGTTCGCAGAAAGATAATTCAAATCAGCCTTGTAAGGATCCCTCCTCAGCTTAAGGAGCTTATATCCAAGGTTCCTGAGAGCTCTTCATTCAGTGAAAGACATGGAAGACTCATCAGCTTGGTCAATGCCAACATTGAGGAAGATATGATAAAGGTCCTGTTCCAGTTCTTTGACCCTCTGCATCACTGTTTCACTTTCCTGGATTATCAACTGGTACCTACATTGGAAGAGTTCTCCCGGCTTCTGAAGATCCCTATCCTTGATCAACTACCCTACAACGGTACGAAAAAGGAACCCAAGCTTGAAGAGATTGCTAAAGCCTTACACCTACAATCATCTGACCTCAAGGGACATTGGGAAGTTAGAAGTGGCATCAAAGGGTTCTTAGCCAGGTTTCTGTTTGAAAAGGCCCAGGAATGTTGGAACTCCCTTGACTTACAAGCTTTTGAAGAAGTTGTGGCCCTCCTTGTCTATGGTTTGGTGTTGTTCCCTAACCCAGATCAGCTTATAGATATCAGTGCTGTCCAGATCTTTATGTCCAGGAATCCTATACCTACGTTGCTGGGGGACATCCTTCACTCATGTTACACTCGAACCATGAGAAAAAGAGGTGTCCTTATGTGTTGCACTCCTCTCCTGGGAAGGTGGTTTATTTCGCACCTTCCACAATCAGTTTTGAAGAACGAGCGGGGTTTGAGATGGTCACAACGGTTGATGACTCTTACACATGCAGATATACATTGGTGTTCTCGGTCCAGAGAGGATGTCACTATCATTGATCGTTGCGGGGAGTATCCTAATGTTCCTTTATTTGGAATCAGAGGAGGTATTACTTACAACCCATGCCTGGCTTGGAGACAATTTGGTTATGCCCGGAGGGATGGCCCTCATGACATGTTAATTCCTGACATAGTTTTTGACTTCGACAACGATGCACAAGGACTTCGCCAGAGATTTATCAGAGCTTGGAGGATGCCCAGTAAGATAGACAGCAAGACACTGGGGCACAAGAATTCCATCCCATTGGAACCTTATCTCAAGTGGGTACGAGCCCGCTCTCAGAAGTTAATAATGCCTTATCCTCATGTACTCCCTGTGATCAAAGAGCCAGTCTTGGAAGGAGAGGTGTCCTACACCATTCAACATCCTGACATGCCTACGTCCTGGGAAGAGATGCAAAAGAGCTGGATCCAGCTTAAGGAAGAACAAAATTCTCTTGAGACCAGTCTACATGCTAGTGAAAAGAAGGTCTTGGAGCTCACCCGCCTATTGCACGAGGAGAGGAATCTCAACACCTACATAGCTCCAAAGAGGATGCGTAGTGTCTTTTGGGATTGATTTGCTTTGTAATATGTGCCCATGAGGCTTTGATGTACTGAACAATTATTTCCTTAATGATAATGTGTGTTCCTTTTTGTCTACAACAAATTTGAATTTTCGAACCCTTGAATGCATTGCATAAACACATATCATTCATCATGTGCATAGCAGGTTTTCTTCTTTTCAGGTTGCTTACTGTTCTTCGCTGTTTATTTCAGCATCATGAACCCTGACTCATCATCAACCGAGATGTCTATCAAGGCCCTTCAGGCGCAGAACGCGCAATTTCAGGAGCTGATCATGGGCTTGGCTCAAGGCCAAGAAGAGCTGAAGGCTTTACTCCTGAAGAAGGAGAAGAAGAAGAAGAAGAAGAAGAGAACTGTTCTTTTCAACTCGGGCCGAAGGTTTGGCAACACTCTGCAGAATGAAGAAGCTGGTTCTTCTGTAGGCAAAGGCAGTCCCCAGGGGGGAAAGGCTTCAAGTCCAGTAGTCTCTGACAACGAGACTGACTTTAATGAGGAACAATATCCTCTGGCTGAAGACAGATACAAGAAGTTGGAAGACAGACTAAATGCAATGGAGATCCAACAAGTGCCTGGGCTGGATTTCGGAGACTTGGGCTTATCTACTGGTGTGATTATTCCTCACAAGTTTAAGGCACCATCTTTCACCAAGTATGACGGGGCGTCTTGTCCCAAGCTGCACCTCAGATCTTATGTGCGGAAGATTCAACCGTACTCAGTGGACAAGAACTTGTGGATCCACTTCTTCCAGGAGAGTCTTTCAGGGACTCATCTCGAATGGTTCTATCAGCTGGATGGGACCAAAGTTCGTAACTGGGAGGAGTTGGCTACTGCTTTTTACAAGCAGTATCAATATAATGCCGACCTTGCTCCTACACGTACCCAACTCCAGGGTATGTCGCTAGGATCAAGCGAAGGTTTTAAAGAGTATGCACAGAAGTGGAGGGATCTGGCTGGCAGGGTGCAGCCTCCGTTAACTGACTGGGAGTTGGTGGATATGTTCTTGGGGACCCTATCTGGGCCATTTTTCAATCATCTTATCGGTAACTCGTCTGCAGGGTTTACTGACCTTATTCTGTCTGGGGAGAGGATAGAGGCCGGAATGAAGTCCGGTAAAATTCAGAAAGGTGCATCCTCAAGTGCTGAGAAGAAACCCTTTAAGAAGGAGGCCAGTGCTGTATATGGGCCTAGGAGACAAGAGAAACCAGAACACCGCCAATCTGTCAACGTGGTGATGATTGCTAAGCCTGCTGCCGCCCCTCAGCAAACCAATCCACAAAGGGCTGAAAGACCCAGAAGAGAGTTTACCCGGCTGAGTATGACCCTATCGTAAATCTTGCCGCAGTTGCTATCCACCAACTTGGTGACTGTCAAGGAGGCCCCGAAGGTTATGAACACTGCCTCTCCCAAGTACAATCCAAATTCCCGCTGTGCTTATCACTCCGATAGCCCGGGGCATTCCACTGATGACTTTTGGGCCTTAAGGAACAAGGTGCAAGACCTTATTGATTCCAAGGAGGTACAGTTCGAGGCATCTGAGAAGCCCAATGTGGTGACTGCTCCCATGCCTAACCATGGAGTGAATGCTATCAGGGAGGATGATGAAGTGGATGAAGCTGAGTTCGACAGCTGGATTTATCCAACGACCGACAATGGACCTAGCAATTGGATTGCAAAAGACAACCTACCTGTCACTTTTGTTACGAAGTAATGAATTCCTTTGTTTTTGGTATTTGTAATAAACAATGAATTAAAACTTTATGGCCCGGTGTCTTACCCGAGGCACCGTGGCTTCATTTGTGAGGGCATATTAATTGTCATTTCATATATCATAAATAAAGACCTTGGACGTTTTCTCGCATTTCAAATCTTATGCCCCTTTTCTTTCTTTCCTTTCTTTATATATTGCAAAACAGTTGTATTTACACACACTCACTCATACAGGTTTCAATCCACTCTGGATCTCACTGGTAACGACTCTGCTACTGCCAGTTATGACTTCGAAAATCCGATCAACTTAGCCGAAGACGAAGGTGAAGATGATTGCGAAGTGCCTGGCGAGCTTGCAAGACTGTTACTCCAGGAAGAGAGGGCAATTCAACCACATGAAGAGCCGGTGGAAACGATAAATCTGGGTACCGAGACAGATAGGAAAGAAGTCAAGATTGGTGCCAACCTAGAGCTCAGCGTGAAGCAACGGTTGACTCAGATGTTACATGATTATGTGGAAATCTTCGCCTGGTCCTACGAAGACATGCCTGGTTTGGATACTGATATTGTGGTCCATCATCTGCCTACCAAGGAAGACTGCCCTCCGGTTAAGCAAAAGGTCTGCCGTATGCGTCCAGAGATGTCTGAGAAGATCAAAGCCGAGGTTATGAAACAGTTTGATGCCGGTTTCCTTGCAGTGACTTCTTACCCTCAGTGGGTTGCCAATGTGGTGCCGGTACCAAAGAAAGATGGAAAGGTCAGAATGTGTGTCGATTACAGGGATCTGAACAGGGCCAGCCCCAAAGATGACTTCCCTCTACCTCACATTGATGTCCTGGTTGACAATACTGCTCAGCACAAGGTGTTCTCTTTTATGGATGGTTTTTCAGGCTACAATCAGATCAAGATGGCTCCTGAAGACATGGAAAAGACTACCTTTGTTACTCAGTGGGGCACCTTCTGCTACAAGGTCATGCCTTTTGGACTGAAAAATGCTGGGGCGACCTACCAACGTGCCATGGTTGCCTTATTTCATGACATGATCCATCATGAGATAGAAGTATATGTTGACGACATGATCGCAAGATCCCAAACTGAGGAAGAACACCTTAATCATCTGCAGAAATTGTTTGACCGTCTGAAGTTGTACAAGCTGAGGTTGAACCCGAACAAGTGTACCTTCAGGGTAAGATCTGGAAAGTTGCTAGGCTTCGTTGTAAGTGATAAGGGTATTCAAGTGGACCCTGCTAAGGTTAAAGCTATTCAAGAGATGCCAGTTCCTAAGACAGAGAAAGAGGTCAGAGGCTTTTTAGGACGCCTGAATTACATTGCCCGATTCATCTCGCATCTGACTGCTACCTGTGAGCCAATCTTCAAGCTGTTGAAGAAAGATCAGGTAGTACGTTGGAATGATGAATGTCAGGTTGCTTTTGACAGAATCAAAGAGTATCTCCAAGAACCACCCATCCTTATGCCACCGGTTGAGGGGAGACCTCTGATACTATACCTAACAGTACTTGACAACTCAATGGGGTGTGTGCTGGGGCAGCATGACGAGTCTGGCCGAAAAGAGCACGCCATTTATTACCTTAGCAAAAAGTTTACCGACTGTGAGACTCGATACTCACTGCTCGAGAAAACTTGCTGCGCTTTGGTATGGGCTGCTCGCCGGCTGAGACAGTATATGCTGACTCACACTACCTTGTTGATTTCAAAGATGGATCCTATAAAGTACATATTTGAAAAGCCTGCTCTGTCTGGGAGAATAGCAAGATGGCAAATGATCTTGACGGAATACGACATACAATACACGATTCAGAAAGCCATCAAAGGAAGTGTATTGGAAGACCACCTGGCACATCAGGCAGTAGACGATTATCAGTCAATGAACTTTGAGTTTCCTGACGAGAGTATCATGATAGTGACTGATTTTGAAGCACCTGGACCGAATGAAGGACCTGAGGAAGGATCCCGATGGTCTATGCACTTTGACGGAGCCTCCAATGCTTTGGGTAACGGTATCGGCGCTATGATCATATCTCCTCAAGGCACTCATACTCCACTCACTGCCCGGCTATGTTTCAACTGCACCAACAACATGGCGGAGTATGAGGCATGCATCATGGGTCTCCAAGCTGCGATCGACTTAAGGATCAAGTTTCTGAGTGTCTTCGGAGATTCCGCTCTCGTGATCAATCAGATCAAAGGAGAGTGGGATACGAAACATCTGAATCTTATTCCTTACAGAGAATGTATGTTGACATTGATCCCCCACTTCACAGAGATAACTTTTGAACATTTCCCAAGAGAGGAGAATCAGTTAGCGGACGCGTTAGCTACGATGTCTTCCATGTTCAAAGTCAAATGGGACAATGAGGCTCCCCGGATCATCATCTGGAAACTGGACGAACCGGCATACTGTTGTGATCTCGAGACTGAATTGGTGACTGAGAAGCCTTGGTACCATGAGGTGAAGAGATACTTGGAAGCTCAGGAATACCCTAAAGGTGCATCTGTCAATGATAAGAAGTTTCTGAGAAGGTTCGCAGCGAAGTTCTTCCTTAGCAACGGCATCCTGTATAAGCGAAACCATGATTCGACCTTACTGCGTTGTGTGGATAAGACTGAAGCAGAAAGGATCATGGAAGAGCTACATGAAGGGACCTTCGGAACACATTCCAGTGGACACACTATGGCAAAGAAGATCCTTCGGGCAGGGTATTTCTCGTCCACTATGGAAGCCGACTGTTACCAACATTCTCGGACATGTCACAAATGCCAGATTTATGCAGATAAGGTGCATGTTCCTCCAGTTCCTCTGAATGTCTTGACTGCACCTTGGCCGTTTGCAATGTGGGGCATAGATATGATCGGTGAGATTAAACCTACGGCATCCAACGGGCATCGCTTCATCCTGGTAGCGATTGATTACTTCACGAAGTGGGTTGAAGCAGCGTCCTACGCTATAGTAACCAAGAACGTTGTGGCACGGTTCATTTGGCACAACCTGATCTGTCGATACAGCGTCCCTGAAAGAATCATTACGGACAATGGTACCAATATGAATAACAAGATGATCACTGAGCTCTGCGAGCAGTTTAAAATACAGCATCACAACTCTTCTCCTTATCGGCCGAAGATGAATGGGGCTGTAGAGGCAGCGAATAAGAACATTAAGAAAATTGTGCAGAAGATGACAGTGACTTATAAAGATTGGCACGAGATGTTACCGTTCGCTCTACATGGGTACCGTACCTCAGCCAGGACGTCAACCGGGGCAACTCCCTTCTCCTTGGTCTACGGTATGGAGGCAGTCTTACCGATCGAAGTGCAGATACCCTCTCTCCGGATAATGAAGGATGCAGATCTGAGTGAAGATGATTGGATCCAGACACGACTTGATCAGCTAAACCTTATTGATGAAAAAAGACTTGCTGCTATCTGTCATGGTCAGACGTATCAGAAACGGATGATCAGGGCATTTAACAAAAAGGTTAGACCGCAAGAATATCAAGTTGGGGATCTGGTAATCAAACGCATCATCCTTCCTCATAGTGATCCAAGGGGCAAATGGACCCCTACGTACGAAAGGCCATTTATGGTTAAACGTGTGTTCTCAGGAGGATCCATGATTCTAACCAACATGGATGGTGACGACCTTCGTCACCCCGCCAATGCAGACATAGTAAAAAGATACTACGCATGAAAAAGACCCGCTAGGTTGACATACCTAGGCAAAAATTAGGGCTTCCCGGCGAACCAAAAGGGTTCGGGAAAAATGAAGGGATGAAATGAAAAAAATCTGTACACCCGGCAAGTCGAAAACCTGAAAAGGCGGCTTGGGAAAAAATGGGTATCCCGGTGGACTGAAAACCCGAAAGGGCGGTCCAGGCAAAAGTTAGGGATAAAGCGTAATACTATGTCTCATTGGATCACTTTGCATCCAAAATCCAGTATCCGCATCAAGTACAGACGGCATTGACCAATCAGCTTCATCTTCAACTAGGTCATCAAGTGATGAGACGCTCGAAGATATAAAGGCGATAGCAGAGTTGGACCCAGTGGGATTATTCTTTTCACACAGCTGTTTTATTTTCCCTTTGTACAAATTGTATAAACTCTTCTATTCGGCGGCGTCCTCTTACTAGGACGTCAACCTCTTGTACATAAACGCCTAGTTACAGGCAAATTCAAAATTCAATATAAATACACTTTTCAGTTAAAATTGCCAATTGTTTTTCCTTTTCTGTTTTGTTTCGCGAAGAACGTCCAAGGTTCAATTTGTGATATATGCATTTGACACTAATTGCTAACTCATAAATATTTGCATACGAAACAAAGGATTAATTACAGGTAACATTAGAAACAGGGGCAATAAAGGGTTGTCTAAGCGATCTAATTATTCTGTCCACCAAGGTACCAAGGTAAGTTTGGATGAAGAACATAACTGTATATCTTAACCCCCCAGAGAGTGAGCCAGCAAGTCAATGCACTCTCCCCAAGAAAAGCTATTATCAGCCTTAAGGAAGTGGGGTACCCCCGCAGATCTCAACATTCCCCAGCACGATATACAAATATTCTTAACAAGCATCCCCGGTAATCTTGACCTAAAGATTGTTCCCCGGCGGTATACCAGGCATTCAGTGAAGTTACTTCCCCAACACATCTCAAGATTTCCCCAGGATAGTCCAATATAGTGCAAAACTTCCCCAGGAGAGTCCAATCCAGTTTCCCCAGGAAAGTTGGAATCCATCTCCCCAAGCAGTAAGCTTATCCCCAGTAGATTCTGGAAGCTTATCCCCGCAGAGCACGAACGCGTCCCCCGGCTTTATTCAAAGGTTATTTCCCTACCAGGATATAACTGGGTTATCCTCAGCCAAAAGCCATGGAAAGTTCGTCCTCGGCGAAGTCTTCTTATCCCCAGCGGAGTCTATTAACACTTCCGACATAACAATGGTATCCCCAGCGGAGTTATCATCATCCCAGCAAAATACCTCTCTCCCCACAGAGTATTATTCCCCAGCAAGATCGCTAGAGTAATTTCCCCCACGCAGAGTAATCCATTGGCCAAGTTTATTCCCCAACGGAGTTATCTTCTACTACCGGTATTCTTGCAACTATCATCCCCAGCGGAAACAACAAAGCACTATTCTCCAACATCAGCCCAGGATATGACTTCCCGGCATCCGTCAAGGATTTATTTTCCTAGGACGAAAACATATGTTCATAAACATCACATTTCCATACATTATAGCATGCATATATGCATCATATATTACAAATCTCATTTATGTTGAGAACATCATTGCTTGATCCATATCATGCATTGTATATGACTGACCTTTACCTTTCAGGAAAGATCCAGTTAAGTTCTCAGCTATATTGCAAGACTTTAGTCTGGTTCAGTTAAATCGATTCTAAGATTTTTCTGATTCTTATCTAGTCAAAGGCCTTCTCTGGTTCAGTCAGATCGACCCTAAGATCTCCCTGATTCTTATCCAGTTGAAGATATTCCAAGACCTTGTCCGGTTCAGTTAAATCGACCCTAAGATTTTCCTGATTCTTATCCAGTCAAAGGCCTTCTCTGGTTCAGTCAGATCGACCCTAAGATCTCCCTGATTCTTATCCGGTTGAAGATATGCCAAGACCTTGCCCGGTTCAGTTAAATCGACCCTAAGATTTTCCTGATTCTTATCCAGTCAAAGGCCTTCTCCGGTTCAGTCAGATCGACCCTAAGATCTCCCTGATTCTTATCCCAGTAGAAGACATCCAAGATTCTCTCAGCGTTCCTGTTGAGGTAGTAATCGCTCCAAGATTCTCTCAGCGTTCTTGTTGAGGTAGTAATCGCCCAAGGTTCTCTCAGCGTTCCTGTTGAGGTAGTAATCGCTCCAAGATTCTCTCAGCGTTCTTGTTGAGGTAGTAATCGCCCAAGGTTCTCTCAGCGTTCCTGTTGAGGTAGTAATCGCCCAGGATTCTCTCAGCATTCCTGTTGAGGTAGTAATTGCCCAAGGTTCTCTCAGCGTTCCTGTTGAGGTAGTAATCGCCCAGGATTCTCTCAGCGTTCATGTTGAGGTAGTAATCGCCCCAAGATTCTCTCAGCGTTCCTGTTGAGGTAGTAATCGTCCAAGGTTCTCTCACCGTCCCGTTGAGGTAGTAACCATCCCTGGTTCATTCATCACCTTTTGAAGCTCCAGATTCAATTCCTGTAACCAGTCAGGGCGCATCTATACAAAGGTTTGAAGACCAGTTCCTGTAACAGGCTAGGTAATCATTTTCTTTTTTCAGGTACGCAAGTTCTCGCTAAGGAATCTCTTACGCGATCGACACCCAGATGGCATCTATAAGCCCCTATCCATCATCTCTTAGCATGGCATCTATAAGCCCATCATCCTATCCATCGATCTCCAAATGGCATCTGTAAGCCCATTCCCCACATCACACTGCCAACATGTGAGCGCAAATTTCTGGGCACTCTAGTGTTCAATCATCTTCCACCTTCGGATTACGAAAGGCACGTCAGCCAATCTACATCCTCAGGTCTAAGAAGATTGAACAGGGGCAACTGTTGTACCCCAAAATTTGCCCTCCCATATTCTTCAAGATTTGCAAAGAGCATGCTTCAAAATCTCCCAAGGGTTGCACAGTTCAATGGCCTCCTAACAGTCAAAAACTAGGGTTTTGGTTCTGGCAAAGAAATTGAAGTATCCAAGGGTCCAAACAAGTCCCATATGCCTACAAACATTTTCAAGCATCCATATGCCAAGTTTCAAGACTTACAGCACAAAATTGCACAGTCAAAAACCCTAATTGCTCAACAGTCAACTGTAGGGGCAAAATGGTCATTTGACAGTCAAAAGTTCAAATTTTTGATTAATATCTTATTTTGAAGCCACAAAAATCATTTGATCAATTCTTGATCATGATTCTCAAGGCATGGCTCAAAAAGTCTCAAGATGCAAAAGTTTCCATATTTGGACAGTTGAAAAAGTCAACTGCAAATTGACCAGGGCATAACTTCCACATGGTTTATCAGAAAAATTCCATCCAAAGCTCATTTTGAAGAGAATGACATTTCCTACAACTCCTCTTCACACTTCAAGTCCAAGAAATGCTCTCACAAAAAGTTATCAATCTCAACATTATAGGTCATTTTCAAAAGTCAACAAAAAAGGACTTTAAGTCAAAGACCATAACTTGAGATTGGTAAATCAAAATTACATGGGACCAAAGGCATTGGTTATAGGACTTCAAGACCTTTCCAAAATGTCCAAGAACATGATCAAAGCTTAAAAATTAAGCAAGATATGCCTTGTGGAAGTTGGGAAATTTTTGGGAATTTTGAAAAGTCAACTTTGCTTCAAATGCCTCAAAATTGCTAATGGGCCACATTTTCTTCCAAGAATCATCATCCAAAAGCTATGCACGACCATTTTACCCAAAGGGGATTTATTTCATCATTTTTTATTATTTATTTGAATTTTTATCACCATTAATTCATTTAATTAAATAAAATATGACAAAAATAGAAAAGCATGTGTTTTAAATCTTTTTGCAGCATATTCTCTCATTTACTCACTCAAGATTTCGTGCACACCCCAATATGGCAAGAATCTCCATTTGATTGGCATGAGAAAGGTATGGAAAAGATTGGAAAATCATGGAAGATCACAAAAATTCAAAGGCATTAAAAACTTGGATGTTGGGCTTGCTTTGTTGTCCTAAAACATTCCCATACATAAACAGAAGGCAACCCTAATGCATGGGACCTGGAAGCTGCGCCTCAGATCAAATACACACTTTGCATTTTTTGTCAAAAAGTTCAAAACTGAAAACACAGTTCCAGCGCAATTCAAAGCAAAATAACCATTCCAATAGCTTGCCAAGGCATCCAGGAAGCTACTCCAATCAAAATGAACTCTCCAAGCGCAAAGAATTGGTAGATAGGAGTCTAACTTTTCTGTAAAATTTTGATAATCGTGTTTGCATTTTCATACGTTATTCATGACTTTTAATGTGTGATTTATACTAACATGATGTTTCTAAAGCCATTGGTACCATTCAATTGAGTTTTGGACGCCTGTATGCAAAATTGCCATGAACACGCATCAGGGTTTCAGAAGCTTAAAAAGAGGGCTTCATTCATATGGAAAAATTGAACCATAAGACCTATGCCATTGGACTCAGGACCTCAAAACGAATCAAACTCACTAGTCGCGCCCTATTTATATTTGCATATGAGTTATTCGTTATTTTCCAGGTTTGAGTTAGTGGGGGTTTAAAACCCCCGCTATTTGATGTTATTTTTTCAGGCAAAATGAAAGATCAAGGAAGAAGATGCTTGCGTGTGGAACCATGGTTGGTTGGTTTGAATAAATGGCGCCTTTTTTTGTTTTTCCAGCATAATCCTGATTTTCCAAATATATTAATTGCGCCCCACTATAATAACAAATAAGCTTGAGTGGTTCAGTGGTTAGTGCGTTTAGCTTGCAGGTATTGGGACCTGGGTTCGATCCCCAGGTCCCCCACTTTCTTCAATAATATTTTTTCCAATGTACTTCCATGCAGCGTGCCATCCAGGTTCCACAATACACCCTCACATCAGTGCCTGCCACATGTCCCTGAAGCTCAATCTGAGGGCCATCACAAGCAGCCTACCATACGCGTTGGTCCAAGGAGCCACACACCATCCCAGAAAAGTCAACGAAGGGCTTGAATTCATTGGGCCAGATTAAAGATCATACCTCCATAATTGGGGCAGAACCCCCTTTTTTGTTTGTATTTCTTTCTCCTTTCTTTTTCTCTTTTTTTTTGTTTTAATTTATTTGTTTTCATTTAATTCCTCCAAATAATTTTTTATAACACAAAAAATAAATATAAAAATCAGAAAGTCAAAAAATAAAAATATATTTTATTTAATGCTATTTTGTAAATAAATTTAATAATTAAATTAGTTTTAATTTTAGGTTTAATTTTAATGCTTTCTTAATAAACTAAAAAAATGTAGAAATTAGGGTTTTTATATTTTTATTTTTTTTTCTTTTACCATTATTAAGTATTAATTATTTTTATAAATAAATATGCCATGTGAATAGTTAATGTAAATTAGGTCAAACTTGAATTTATTTCTTTAATAATTAAAAAACGCTTAGAATTAGGGTTTTAATTCCAATTAATTTTCTTAATTCCATAAATACAAAAACTCCAAAAAATAATTTTTTTCCTTTATTTAATTTAATAATTTCAATTTAATTTCTTTAAAGGGTTCAACGCCCTCGCATTCGATTATAATTTCTTTCGCGCATGTATTTTATTTCTTTTTATGTGATGTACTTGCCCCAAAGCCTTGTAATAGATTAATTAGAATATTTACTTTCCGCATTTTTATTTATTTCAAATCGGGTCTTGGTTTAATTTGGCGATGTAGACCCGCACCTTTGTAATAGCGTAGGACTTTTAAATTCCGCACCTTTTAACTGTTAATAACCACATGAAAGAATGAATGCCAAAAATAAAAACAAATCGTAGGTCACCAATGCATGATAAGATAAACAACATGAAAACAACACACAAATTCACACACCACTCTTAGGGTACGCCTCACTGTTGCCTTGCCTTCGAAACGTGGTCGTCGAGTATAGGACGTTTTAGTAAGTCCTTATGTCCATGACCCATGGCATAAGGGTAGCTTCTAAGGTGTCCTACTGTTGCTCTGGTGATCACACTGTCCCTACAAACGAATTGACCCGAACACCTCCAACGGTGGTGCTACCTACCTCTCAATGGTGGGATGGCACTACCTTAAGGACATTTACACAGCCTAATTCCTTAGGGTAGGTAGATGACTCGTAGATACTTGCTCTATTTCAAAAACAAATCAAAACTCTTTTCACACCGACACTTTTCAAAAAGCTTTCAAAACGATTTTTCAAACACTCTTGAGGACTGATACAAGAGTCGATCTGAAACTTTAAACGAAACTTTTTCAAACCCACTCACACTTTGAAAAGCAAACACTTTTGAAAACACAATGAGCAAGTATCTAAGAGCCCATGGATAACCATGGATAGAAAGGGTGCTAACACCTTCCCTTTCTATAAATCTACCTCCCGAACCCAGAAACTATCTAATAAGGAATTTTTCTGTGCTTTTGTCCTTTCCATATTGGAGAAAATAAAAGACGGTGACGACTCTTGCTTCCGCGACATTTCGCGAACCAGCGTTAAACAGTCAGTTCCAGATCCACCGATCACAGCCACCATTTAAACAAAACACATAACCAGATTGCGATCTAAAGTCATCCTTATTTGTCTGGAAGCTAGCATCGGTGTATCCAATTACAGCAAGCTCTTCCTGACCTCCATATATCGAGAATGAATCCTTAGTCCTTCTCAAGTACTTAAGGATATTCTTGACAGCTACCCAATGAGCATCACCGGGATTAGATTGGTACCTACTCGTTGCACTTAAAGAATACGAGACATCTGGTCGAGTACATAGCATGGCATACATGATAGATCCTATTGCAGATGCATATGGAATCTTATCCATGCGATCCCTTTCTTCCTTACTTGAAGGGGATTGTGTTTTTGACAGACACATGCCATGTTGCATAAGTATGAATCCTTTCTTGGAATCATGCATATTAAAGCGTCTCAACACTTTTTCTATGTATGTACTCTGACTTAGGCCAAGTAGTTTTTGTGACCTATCTCTATAGATCCTGATTCCTAATATATAGGCTGCTTCACTTACGTCCTTCATTGAAAAGCATTTCCCTAACTAAGTCTTCACTTGTTGCAAGGTAGGGACATCGTTTCCAATGAGTAATATGTCATCTACATATAATACCAGGAGTACGATCATGCTCCCACTAACCTTCTTGTAGACACAAGTCTCATCTTCATTCTTGATGAATCCATATTGTTTTACTGTTTCATCAAAACGAAGATTCCAGCTTCTGGAAGCTTGCTTCAATCCGTAAATTGATCGTTGTAACTTACATATCTTTTGGGCTTCCTCTGGTATGTCAAATCCTTCAGGTTGTGTCATGTACACATCCTCAAGAAGATTCCCATTAAGGAAAGCAGTTTTGACATCCATCTGCCATATTTCATAATCATGATATGCAGCGATAGCAAGTAAAATCCGAACATATTTAAGCATTGCAACTGGTGAAAAGGTTTCATCATAGTCAACCCCATGAATTTGTTTATAGCCTTTTGCAACCAGTCTTGCCTTATAGGTATGTACCTTACCATCCATGTCAGTCTTCTTTTTGAAGACCCATTTGCATCCTATAGGGTTAACTCCTATAGGAGGCTCTACCAAGGTCCAAACCTGGTTTGTGTACATGGAATCCATTTCAGATTTCATGGCTTCTAGCCACTTCTCGAACTCAGGACCAGTTATGGACTCTTGGTAGGTCACATGCTCATCTTGATCCATGAGTAATACATCACCTTGATCACTTATGAGATATCCATATCTCTCAGGTTGTTGATGTATCCTTCTTGACCTACGCTGGTCTTGTTCTACTTGAGCAGGTTGCTCTTCCACAACTACTTGTGTTTCCTGCTCTAATTCCTCCATAGGTGTATCAATGCTTTGTGGTTCTTGAATTTCTTCAAGCTCTATTTTCCTCCCACTGATTCTTTTGGAAATAAAATCCTTTTCCAGAAAAACTCCAGTTCGAGCGACAAACATTTTGCCCTCAGAAGGATTGTAGAAGTAATACCCTCTTGTTTCTTTAGGATACCCCACAAATAAGTATTTGTCAGATTTGGGCTCAAGCTTAGTTGAAATTTGTCGTTTCACATAAACTTCGCAACCCCAAATCTTCATGTAAGACATATGTGGTTTCTTACCACTCCATATCTCATATGGTGTCTTCTCAACCTTTTTGGATGGAACTCGGTTAAGTGTGTAAGCTGCAGTCAATAGTGCATGTCCCCAAAAGGAGTTCGGAAGATCGACGTGACTCATCATGGATCGGACCATGTCTAACAAGGTTCGATTTCTTCTCTCAGATACACCATTCCATTGTGGTGTTCCGGGAGGAGTAAGTTGGGATAAAATCCCACATTCCTTTAGATGGTCATCAAACTCTAGGCTTAAATATTCACCGCCTCGATCTGATCGAAGAACTTTAATATTCTTACCTAGTTGGTTTTGTACTTCATTCTTGAATTCCTTGAATTTTTCAAAGGTTTCAGATTTGTGTTTCATTAAATACACATAACCATATCTACTGAAATCATCAGTAAATGTGATGAAGTATTGAAAACCTTCTCTGGATGGTATGTTCAGTGGTCCACATACATCAGTATGTATGAGGGCCAAAAGATCATTAGCCCTTTCACCTTTTCCTGTGAATGGGGACTTTGTCATCTTTCCAATTAAACAAGATCTGCATGTCTCATATGATTCATAATCAAAAGAGTCCAAGAGTCCATCTTTATGGAGTTTGGAAATGCGTTTCTCATTTATGTGGCCTAAGCGACAGTGCCAAAGGTAGCTTGGATTTAACTCATTAGGTTTGATCCGTTTAGTATTAATGTTATAAATTGGAATTTCAAGATCAAGGACATATAGTCCATTGTTCATTTGTGCAGAAGCATAGAATATATCATTCAAATAAATAGAGCAACAATTGTTCTTTATTATAAATGAAAAACCAAACTTGTCCAAACAAGAAACGGAAATAATATTCCTACTAATTGCAGGTACATAATAACAGTTCTCTAACTGAATTATTAAACCACTAGGTAAAGTCAAAACATAAGTTCCTACGGCTAAAGCAGCAACCTTTGCTCCATTTCCAACTCGTAGGTCAACTTCACCTTTTGCCAAATCTCTACTCCTTTTTAGCCCCTGCACATTAGTACAAATGTGAGAACCGCATCCAGTATCTAATACCCATGATGCAGAAGTAGATAAATTAATTTCAATAACAAAAATACCTGAATTTGAAGTCCCTACTCCATTTTTCATATCTTCCAGGTACTTTGGGAAGTTTCTCTTCCAATGTCCGGTCTTACCGCAATGGAAGCAAGTGCCCTCCTTTGCTATGCCTCCACTAGGCTTCAAAGCAGGAACAATAGGTTTAGGCTTGGCAAATTCCTTTCCTTTCCCTTTACCAACCTGCTTGGTAGGCCTCTTGTTCAGCTTCTTTCCATTACTGACCATCAGAATGGACTTCCCTTTTGTCTTCATATTCTGCTCAACAGTTTTCAACATGCTTAGAAATTCTGGAAGACTCTTATCCATGTCATTCATGTTGAAATTCATGACAAACTGATTAAAGCTATCTGGCAACGATTGCAAGATAAAATCAGTTGCAAGTTCCTTTCCAAGCGGAAACCCTAACCTTTCAAGGCTCTCCACATACCCAATCATTTTGAGTACATGGGGACCTACAGGGTTTCCCTCAGATAACTTGCTGTTAAAAAGGGCCTTTGAAACCTGAAACCTCTCATTTCTTGCCTGCTCTTGATAGAGCATTTTCATATGTCTGATCATATCGAACGCTGACATGTTCTCGTGTTGCTTTTGCAACTCCGAGTTCATAGTAGCTAGCATGAGACAAGCGACTTTGTTAGCATCATTAAAATGCTTCTTATAAGCTTCTCTTTCTGCCTTAGGTGCCGAACTAGGCGGTTCCTCTTCAGGAACAGGTGTCTCCAAGACATACAACTTCTTATCGTGCTTGAGGACAATCCTCAGATTTCGGTGCCAATCCAGGAAATTTGTCCCAGACAATTTTTCCTTATCTAGGATTGATCACAAAATATGGTTGTTTGTTGTCATGGTAATCTACAAAAAAATGAAAATATAAGTATCATTAAAACAACATATTTAATTAGGCCTTTAATCAAATATTCTCCCACTATTTTACTCAAACCAAATGACCCTCATCATTTGATTCGGAAAATCCCGTTGGAAGATTTTCTAGTGGGTCGAGATCCACATTTCACTTCGTTCTAAGTCAGTGTTAGGCTGATTACACAAAACTAGGTTATTTAGGTAGGAACTCCTTCCAATTGTATCTCATACAACTCTCGAATATTTTCAGTTGGGTGAATAACTCCTTATTCTAATTCATCATATGAATAATTCCCAACTCTTGCTTCTAAACATGTATAATCTTATTATAATGTGTTTAGTTAAGTTTGACCCATTGTTTTAGCAGTTGGATATTACAATTATCCCATCGCACCTTACTAATATAGAACATGCACCTCGCGTAGGCGAAACCTACATTGTTCGATACTAGTCTTGATGAGTGCTAAAACTTGGAAAGCATGAACTTAATATTTAACTTGAGGGATTTTGTTATTAGTTTGATCTCACCGTGCACTTCAATCCATGGCCTTGGATCTGATGAAGCTGGACGCGTGTATGCTTGGTTGTGAGAGTGCATCATGGTCTTTAACGTAGGCGCTGCATGTGAACGTTAATGGAAAAATAACATTGAAATTATTGAAGACCTGGGGCTCGAACCCAGGTCATGGACATTGCCAGCGCGTGTACCTACCACTGAACCATCCCAAACACGTTTAATATATAATAGCGAATAAACATTATAAAAGAAATAATGGTCAGGGGCCACCAACGCGCGCGAAATTTGAACTGGCCTATCACCGTTTGCCACGAGGTCGTCTTCTTCGCTGGTTTTTATTTTCCTGAAACAAAAGAAACATAGGCAACGGTTTTGGATGTATTCTCTTAGGCCACTTTCCAGAAAATAGCGAATAAGCCTAGGACGCTCATAAATTGAGCGCGATGATGGATTCTTGATCGTCCAAGCCTGCTAGTTCTAATGGTGATACTCTTGAAGGCCAATTTTTCTTTGTTTCAAAAGCCCTAATTCCAAGGTCCTGTAACCCTAGAAATTGATAATGGCGAAATCGTATACAAGGCATAAAAACATAATTAAATACATGGGTTAGCTTCAGAATGGCATGAGGAATGTAAATCAATAATTAAAACTTGCAATAAACGTATGAATGAGGGTGCACGATCATGGATTTTTTTCTGTACAGGGGCGGTTCATGTTACCAATTCCTTAAGCTTTGATGAATGTTTTTGATTGTAATCGCTTCTGGACAACCTTGGCAAGCTAATGGAACAAGAATTATGCTTTGAATCACCCTGGAAGTGAGTTTGCAGTTTTGAGTTTTTAGAGAAAAATTTCAATTTGTGAATGGAGTTTTCTGAGCAGCTGCGTGTGTGTGATGATTAGGGTTTCATTCTAGCTTATGTAGTGAACAAATTAGGTTAACAAAATTGATCAAAATCTCTTTCATTCATGGATTTTGAGATTTGATTTTCCATCATTATTTTTTCAATCTTTCCATGTGCTTTTTGATACAAATCAACTCCAATCTCTCCAAATCTTTCTATATTGGGATATGCACGAATTATTGAGAATAAAACATGTACAAAAAGATTTGTTAGGTTAAGTTAAATATTTTCACATATTTAATTGATTTAAGTGAATTATTATAAATAAAAATCCAAATAAATAAATAAATAATGAAAAAAATACTTCCCTTTGGGCCAAGTGGTCGTGCACATGCTTGGAATGATGAATTGTGGAAGAAAAATGGGCCCATTAGCAATTTTAGGTCATTTGAATCAATGTTGACTTTTCAAAATATCCAAAAATTTCCCAACTTCCACAAGGCATAACTTACTCAATTTTTAAGCTTTTCTCATGTTCTTGGACATTTTGGAAAGGTCTTTGAGTCCTCTAACCAATGCCTTTGGTCCCATGTCATTTTGATTTACCAATCTCAAGTTATGGCCTTTGACTTAAAGTCCCTTTTTGTTGACTTTTGAAAATGACCTATAATGTTGAAATTGATAACTTTTTGTGAGAGCATTTCTTGGACTTGGAATATGAAGATGAGTTGTAGGAAATGTCTTTCTCTTCAAAATGAGCTTTGGATGGAATTTTTCTGATAATCCATGTGAAAGTTATGCCCTGGTCAATTTCAGTTGACCTTTTCAGCTGTCCAAATAAGGAAACTTTTGCATCTTGATGATTTCTGAGCCAAGCTTTGAGAATCATGATCAAGCATTGATCAAATGATGTTTGTGGCTTCAAAATGATATGTTGACCAAAAATTTGAACTTTTGACTGTCAAATGACCATTTTGCCCCTACAGTTGACTGTAGTGCAATTAGGGTTTTGACTGTGCAATTTTGAGCTGAATGTCTTGAAACTTGGTATGAGGATGCTTGACCATATTTGTAGGCATGTGAGACTTTATTGGACCTTTGGAAACTTCATTTTATTGATCAAAAGCAAAACCCTAATTTTGACTGTTCAGGAGACCCTTGCACTGTGCAACCCTTGGGGAATTTTGCAGCTTGACTTGGCAAATTCCTGAAGAATATGGGAGGGCAAATTTTGGGGTACAACAGTTGCCCCTGTTCAATCTTCTTAGACCTGAGGATGCAGATTGGCTGACGTGCCTTTCGTAATCCGAGGGTAGAAGATGATTGAACACTAAAGTGCCCAGAAATTTGCGCTCACATAGTAGTAATGTGATGGGAATGGGCTTATAGATGCCATTTAGAGGTTGATGAATAGGATGATGGGCTTATAGATTCCATCTGGATGTTGATCGCGTAAGAGATTCCTTAGCGAGAACCTGCGTACCTGCAAAAGAAAAAATGAGTACCTGACACGTTGCAGGAGCTGGTTTTTAGATGTTTGGTATAGAGGTGTCCTGACTGGTTACAGGAGCTGAGTCTGGAGCTTCACAAGATGATGAATGAACCAGGGATGGTTACTACCTTAGCATGAAAGGTAAGAGAACCTTGAGTGACTTTAACTTCAACAACGCTCGTTGAGAAAATCTTGGTGGGAATTACCATCTTCAAAGAAAAAAAAACCTAAAATGGAAATCTCATGCACCGTCGGAGAGAGAACCAATAGGACATTATAATCTCAAAGGAAAACCTAAAATGGAAATCTCATGCACCGTCGGAGAGAGAACCAATAGGACATTATAATCTCAAAGAAAAACCCAAAATGGAAATCTCATGCACCGTCGGAGAGAGAACCAATAGGAAAATATAATCTCAAAGAAAAACCTAAAATGGAAACCTCATGCACCGTCGGAGAGAGAACCAATAGGAAAATATAATCTCAAAGAAAAACCTAAAATGGAAATCTCATGCACCGTCGGAGAGAGAACCAATAGGACATTATAATCTCCAAGAAAAACCTAAAATGGAAATCTCATGCACCGTCGGAGAGAGAACCAATAGGAAAATATAATCTCAAAGAAAAACCTAAAATGGAAACCTCATGCACCGTCGGAGAGAGAACCAATAGGAAAATATAATCTCAAAGAAAAACCTAAAATGGAAATCTCATGCACCGTCGGAGAGAGAACCAATAGGACATTATAATCTCCAAGAAAAACCTAAAATGGAAATCTCATGCACCGTCGGAGAGAGAACCAATAGGAAAATATAATCTCAAAGAAAAACCTAAAATGGAAATCTCATGCACCGTCGGAGAGAGAACCAATAGGAAAATATAATCTCGAAGAAAAACCCAAAATGGAAATCTCATGCACCGTCGGAGAGAGAACCATTATAGTCTAATAACTTCTACTGAGTCTTCATCAGAAAAACCTGTTGGGAGTCGATTTAGCTAGACTAGAGAAGGCCTTGGACTAGATAAGAAATCTTTGGAGTTGATTAACTGAACCGGTCTAGGTCTTGAAAGATGATTGAGAATTTAACTGAATCTTTCCTGAAAGGTAAAGGTCAGTCATATGCAATGCATGATATGGATCAAGCAATGATGTTTTCAACATAATGAGATTTGTATGATATGGTGCGTCTATGCATGCTATAATGATGTATGTGATGTTTTATGTATGCTTTCATCTAGGAAAGTAAATCCTTGACAGGTGCCGGGAAGTCATATCCTGGGCTGATATGGGAGGATAAGCTTTTACTTCCGCTGGGGATAATAACTTGCAAGAATACCGGTAGGAGAAGATGACTCCGTTGAGGAATAAACTTGGCAAATGGAATAACTCTGCGGGGAGAAAAATACTCTAGCGACCATGCTGGGGCGTGATACTCTGTGGGGATAGAGATGCTTTGCTGAATGTTAAGAATGACTTGCTGAGGATATCTTTGTTGTATTGGAAGTATGAATAGACTTCGTTGGGGATAGGAAGACTTTGTCGACGACGCTCTTTCCATGGCTTTTGGCTGAGGATAACCCAGTTATATCCTGTTAAGGAAATAATTCTTTAAATAAAGCCGGACGACGCGTTCGTGCTCTGCGAGGGATAAGCTTCCAGAATCTACTGGGGATAAGCTTGCTGCTTGGGGAGATGGATTCCTAACTTTCTTGGGGAAGCTAATTGGACTCTCCTGGGGAAGTGTTTTGATATATTGGGGAAGTGATTCCTTTGAATGTTTGATGTACCGCCGGGGAACAATCTTTAGACCAAGACTGTTGGGGATGCTTGTTATGAGTATATGTATATGTGCTGCTGGGGAAGTATTGAGATCTGCTGGAGGATACTCAGCTTCCTTGAGATTTGATAACTCTGATTGGAGAAGAATGCACTGACTGCTGAATTACTCTCTGGGGAATTAAGATGCCTGGTTATGTTCTTTAGCTGAACCTACCTTGGTACCTTGGATGATAGAACAATCAGATTGCTTTAGACAACTCCTTATTTCCCCTGTTTCTAATGTTACTTGTAATTAATCCTTTGTTTCGTATGCAAATATTTATGAGTTAGCAAATTACTGTCAATGCATATATCACAAATTGAACCTTGGACGTTCTTCGCAAAACAAAACAGACAAAGAAAAACAATTGGCACGTTTAACTGAGAAGTATATTTGTATTGATTTTGAATGGCCTGAAAATAGGCGTTTTTGGGTACAAGAGGCTGACGTCCTAGTAAGAGAACGCCGCCGAACAAAAGAGTTTATACAAGTTTTGTACAAAAGAAAATAAAACAGCTGTGTGAAGTGAATGATCCCACTGGGTTTCAACTCTGCTATTGCCTTTATAACTCCGAGCGTCTCATCACTTGATGACCTTGGTTGAAGGTGAAGCTGACTGATCGATGCCGTCTGAGCTTGATGTAGATACCGGATTCTGGATGCAAAGTGATCAATGAGACATAGTATTACGCTTTTATCCCTAATTTTTGCCTGGACCGCCCTTTCGGGTTTTCAGTCCACCGGGATACCCATTTTTGCCCAAGCCGCCTTTTCAGGTTTTCGACTTGCCGGGTGTACAGATTTTTTTTTCTTTCATTTTCATCCCTTCATTTTGCCCGAACCCTTTTGGTTCGACGGGAAGCCCTAATTTTTGCCTAGGCATGTCAGCCTAGCGGGTCTTTTTTCATGCGTAGTATCTTTTTACTATGTCTACATTAGCGGGGTGAGGAAGGTCGTCACCATCCATGTTGGTTAGTATCATTGCTCCTCCTGAGAACACATGCTTAACCACAAATGGCCCTTCGTACATAGGGGTCCATTTGCCCCTTGGATCACTCTGAGGAAGGATGATTCGCTTGATTACCAGATCCCCAACTTGATATTCCTGTGGTCTGACCTTTTTGTTAAATGCCCTGATCATCCGCTTCTGATACGTCTGACCATGGCAGATAGCAGCAAGTCTCTTTTCATCAATAAGGTTGAGTTGATCAAGTCGTGTCTGGATCCAATCATCTTCGTTCAGATTTGCATCCTTCATTATCCGGAGAGAAGGTATTTGCACTTCGATCGGTAAGACTGCCTCCATACCATAAACCAGAGAGAAAGGAGTTGCCCCGGTTGATGTCCTAGCTGAGGTACGGTACCCATGTAGAGCGAATGGTAACATCTCGTGCCAAACTTTATAAGTCACTGTCATCTTCTGCACGATTTTCTTGATGTTCTTATTTGCTGCTTCTACAGCCCCATTCATCTTCGGTCTGTAAGGAGAAGAATTGTGGTGCTGTATCTTGAACTGTTCGCAGAGTTCAGCGATCATCTTGTTGTTCAGATTGGTACCGTTGTCTGTAATAATTCGTTCGGGGACGCCGTACCGACAGACCAGGTTATGTCGAATGAACCGTGCCACAACAGTCTTGGTTACCGTAGCATAGGATGCTGCTTCAACCCACTTCGTAAAATAATCAATCGCCACTAGGATGAAGCGATGCCCGTTAGATGCCGTCGGTTTAATCTCGCCGATCATGTCTATGCCCCACATTGCAAACGGCCAAGGCGCAGTCAGAACATTCAGGGGAACCGGAGGAACGTGTACCTTGTCTGCATAAATCTGGCACTTGTGGCACGTCCTAGAATGTTGGTAGCAGTCAGCTTCAATTGTGGACCAGTAGTATCCTGCCCGAAGGATCTTCTTAGCCATTGTATGTCCATTGGAATGTGTACCAAAGGTCCCTTCGTGTAGCTCTTCCATAATTCTTTCTGCTTCAGTCTTATCCATACAATGCAGTAAGGTTGAATCATGGTTTCGCTTGTACAAAATGTCGTTGCTAAGGAAGAACTTGGCTGCGAACCTCCTCAGAAACTTCTTATCATTGACAGAGGCACCTTCAGGGTATTCCTGAGCTTCCAGATATCTCTTCACCTCGTGGTACCAAGGCTTCTCAGTCACCAATTCAGTCTCGAGATCGCAACAGTATGCAGGTTCGTCCAGTTTCCAGATGATGATCCGGGGAGCCTCATTATCCCATTTAACTTTGAACATAGAAGCCATTGTAGCTAACGCGTCCGCCAGCTGATTCTCTTCTCTTGGAAAGTGTTCAAAGGTTATCTCTGTGAAGTGGGGGATCAAGGTCAACACACATTCTCTGTAAGGAATAAGGTTCGGATGTTTCGTATCTCACTCTCCTTTGATCTGATTGATCACAAGAGCAGAATCTCCGAAGACACTCAGAAACTTGATCCTCAGGTCGATCGCAGCTTGGAGACCCATGATGCACGCCTCATATTCCGCCATGTTGTTGGTACAATTAAAACACAGCCGGGTAGTGAGTGGAGTATGAGTACCTTGAGGAGATATGATTATGGCGCCGATACCGTTTCCCAAAGCATTGGAGGCTCCGTCAAAGTGCATAGACCATCGGGATCCTGGTTCAGGTCCTTCATCCGGTCCAGGTACTTCATAATCTGTCACTATCATGATGCTTTCATCCGGAAACTCAAAGTTCATTGATTGATAATCATCTACAGCTTGATGAGCCAAGTGGTCTGCCAATACACTTCCCTTGATGGCTTTCTGGGTTGTATACTGAATGTCGTATTCCGTCAAGATCATTTGCCATCTTGCAATCCTCCCGGACAGAGCAGGCTTTTCGAATATGTACTTTATAGGATCCATCTTTGAGATCAACAAGGTAGTGTGAGTCAGCATATACTGTCTCAGCCGGCGAGCAGCCCATACCAAAGCGCAGCAAGTTTTCTCAAGCAGTGAGTATCGGGTCTCACAGTCGGTAAACTTTTTGCTAAGGTAATAAATGGCATGCTCTTTTCGGCCAGACTCGTCATGCTGCCCCAGCACACACCCCATTGAGTTGTCAAGCACTGTTAGATATAGTATCATAGGTCTCCCTTCAACCGGTGGCATAAGGATAGGTGGTTCTTGGAGATACTCTTTGATTTTGTCAAAAGCAGCCTGACATTCATCATTCCAACGTACTACCTGATCTTTCTTCAGCAGCTTGAAGATTGGCTCACAGGTAGCAGTCAGATGTGAGATGAACCGAGCGATGTAATTCAGGCGTCCTAAAAAGCCTCTGACTTCCTTCTCTGTCTTAGGAACTGGCATCTCTTGAATGGCTTTGACCTTAGCAGGGTCCACTTGAATGCCCTTATCACTGACCACGAAGCCTAGCAACTTTCCAGATCTTACCCTGAAGGTGCACTTGTTCGGGTTCAATCTCAGCTTGTACAGTTTCAAACGGTCAAACAATTTTTGCAGATGATCTAGGTGCTCTTCCTCAGTCTGGGACCTTGCGATCATGTCGTCAACATAAACTTCTATATCATGATGGATCATGTCATGAAATAAAGCAACCATGGCACGTTGGTAGGTTGCCCCAGCGTTCTTTAATCCAAAAGGCATGACCTTGTAGCAGAAGGTGCCCCACTGAGTAACAAATGTAGTCTTTTCCATGTCTTCGGGTGCCATCTTGATCTGATTGTAACCTGAGAAGCCATCCATGAAAGAGAACACCTTGTGCTGAGCTGTATTATCAACAAGGACATCAATGTGAGGTAAAGGGAAGTCATCCTTGGGGCTGGCCCTGTTCAGATCCCTGTAATCGACACACATTCTGACCTTACCGTCCTTCTTAGGTACCGGCACCACATTAGCAACCCACTGAGGGTAAGAAGTTACTGCAAGGAACCCAGCATCAAACTGTTTCATAACCTCGGCTTTAATCTTCTCCGACATCTCTGGACGCATCCGACGGACCTTTTGCTTAACTGGAGGGCAGTCTTCCTTAGTTGGCAAGTGATGGACCACAATATCGGTATCCAACCCGGGCATGTCTTCGTAGGACCAGGCGAAGATCTCCATATAATCATGCAGCATTTGAGTCAACCGTTGCTTCACGCTGAGCTCTAGGTTGGCACCAATCTTTACCTCTTTCCTGTCTGCCTCAGTACCCAAGTTTATTGTTTCCACTGGCTCTTCATGGGGTTGAATTGCCCTCTCTTCCTGAAGCAACAGTCTTGCAAGCTCGCCAGGCACTTCGGAATCATCTTCACCTTCGTCCTCGGCTAAGTTGATCGGATTTTCGAAGTCATAACTGGCAGTAGCAGAGTCGTTACCAGTGAGATCCAGAGTGGATTGAAACCTGTATGAGTGAGTGTGTGTGTAAATACAGTTGTTTTGAAATATATGTAAAGGAAAGAAAGACAGAAAAGGAGCACAATATTTGCAATGCGGGAAAACGTCCAAGATTTTCATTCATGATATATGAAATGACAATTTATATGCCCTCACAAATGAAACCACGGTGCCTCGGGTAAGACACCGGGCCAAAGAGTTTATTATTGTTTATTACAAAATAACGAAACAAAGAAATTTATTACTGCGTCACAAAGGTAACAGGAGTATGGTCCTTATCAATCCAATTGTTTAACCCGCCTTCAGCCGTTGGATAGATCCAGCTATTGAATTCAGCCTCATCCACTTCATTGTCTTCCCCGACAGCATTCACTCCTGGATTTGTAATGAACACAGGAGGTCTTCTGATCTTTGCTTTCCTCATAGCTTTCTGACCTTCTGTAGTAAAGCCCAGCCCGAATTTATCAGTCTTCTGAGTAAAGTCTGGAAGTCTGCCCCAGTTGGCACTTTCACCCTTCTGAACCACAGCCCGGGCATCCTTTAGGGAAGCCATCTTCAAAGGAACAATTTCTTCTGCTGTTTCTGACGCTGCTGTAATTGGAAGTACCTCCTCGAAATGCTGAAAGGGGGTTTCAATAAACTCCCCATCCATCTCAATGTATCTGAAGGAGTTCAAGTGGCTCACCATATATTCTTCCTCTCCTTGCACAGTGACGATCTTCCCTCTGACGGGATACTTCAACTTCTGGTGCAAGGTAGAGGTCACTGCCCCAGCCTTATGTATCCAAGGTCGACCCAATAGACAAGAGTAAGATGGACGGATATCCATCACATAAAATGTAGAGTCAAACACCTGAGAGCCCACACGAATCGGAATGTCAACCTCTCCATGAACCATCCTCTTTGAACCATCAAAGGCCCTGACGATGATATTGCTGGGTTTCAATTCCAGGCCTTCACAATCTAGACGGTTCAAAGCCTTCTTGGGCAGCACATTCAAAGAAGAACCAGTATCCACTAACACATGTGCCAAGGTAGTGCCCCTACATTCGATAGAGACATGCAGAGCATCATTATGGT
Organism: Vicia faba; assembly: GCA_948472305.1. Lineage (NCBI taxonomy): Eukaryota > Viridiplantae > Streptophyta > Magnoliopsida > Fabales > Fabaceae > Vicia > Vicia faba. The sequence goes on from OX451738.1 coordinate 882,945,176, forward strand.
CTCTTCCCTTCGCGGTCAGGTCAGCATCTGAAAAACCCAAGCCATTGTCCGCTGTCAGATTTGCTACGCAATCAGTGAACTGGACTGCAGATGTCTCATGTGGCACATGGGCCGTCTTGAGGAAAGAGATTAAGGCCTTAGCATGGGCCTCGGAGCACAGCAATAAAGAGAGCATGGAGATTTTAGAGGGCGTGTGCCCCAGCTGTTCCACAACATTAAAGTCACTCTTCTTTATAATTTTCAGAATCTCCTCCATCTCTTGTTGGGAGGCCTCAGCAGTTATAGGTATAGGTGCCTCCATCTGGGCAGGCTCAAGTTCAATTCCTTTGCCCCGAGCATTGGATGACTCAGCAGCAGGAGAACTAATTGGATCAGCAGCAGGAACATGTACACTGGTAGGAGTTATGAGAAGCGGTCGTCGAGAAGCAGGAGGTACGATGTCAGGCGAGAAGAGCCTGCCACTGCGGGTAACCTTGGCTGGACCAGTGATATCACAGATGCTGGCACCAGCGTTGAATTCTTGTTTAATCCCATTTACATATACCTCTGCCCCATAATGCCAAGGGACAACTTTATCAGATACATAGGGCAGGGGCCCTGGAACAGTGATAACAACAGGTGCAACGGTCATGATTTGAACGGGCTTCTTCGGGAGAGCCGGGATTGGATTGTTGAAGATAGTCACCACAGAAACTTCTTCTACTGGAACCAACTGAACAGCAGACTTCTTAAACAGAATTTCCTTGCTATCCATTAGGCTTTGAATGCCTAACTTCTGCAAGGGACAACCAGATAGGGACACAACACAGAACAGGCAACCCTCACTGCAACCCGGAAATAAACCGGCCAGCAGTAGGTTCTTCTTGACAATCTTCAGAGGAGTGGCTAGATCATCCACAGAAACAGCATAAACGTCTTCGTCAACAACATTTACCCCATGTTGAGGCATAGGAGCAGTAACTACATTCGGCCTCTCAGGCGCTTCGAACTGTATCTCCTTCGCGTCGATAAGGTCTTGCACCTTACTCTTTAACGTCCAACAGTCATTGGTAGAGTGCCCCGGGCTATCTGAATGGTAAGCACAACGAGCATTCGGGTTGTACTTAGGAGATGCAGTATTGGGGAACTTCGGAGCCTCCCTGACAGTCACCAAATTGGTGGATAGAAACTGTGGCAGGATCTGCGATAGGGTCATGCTTAACCGGGTAAACTCCCTCCGGGGTCTTTCAGCCCTTTGAGGATTGGTCGGCCGAGGAGCGGCAGCAGGCTTAGCAATCATTACCGCACTGACAGATTGGCGGCGCTCAGGTCTCTCTGATCTCTTGGAACCATACACGGCACTAGCCTCCTTCTTGAAGGGTTTCTTTTCAGAACTAGATGATGCACCCTTCGGAATCTTCCCAGACTTTAACCCAGCCTCAATTCTCTCTCCAGTCAGAATCAGATCAGTGAACCCTGCAGACGAATTCCCGATGAGATGGTTGAAGAATGGCCCAGATAGGGTCCCCAAGAACATGTCTACCAACTCCCGATCAGTCAATGGTGGCTGCACCCTGCCAGCCAGGTCTCTCCACTTCTGAGCGTACTCTTTAAAACCTTCACTTGCACCTAACGACATACCCTGGAGTTGAGTATGTGTAGGGGCAAGGTCGGCATTATATTGATACTGCTTATAGAAAGCAGTAGCCAACTCCTCCCAGTTACGAACCTTGGTCCCATCCAGCTAATAGAACCATTCGAGATGAGTCCCTGAAAGACTCTCCTGGAAGAAGTGGATCCACAAATTCTTATCCGCAGAGTACGGTTGAATTTTCCGAACATAGGACCTTAGATGCAGCTTGGGACAAGACGCCCCGTCATATTTAGAAAAGGATGGTGCTTTGAACTTATGAGGGATAATCACACCAGTTGACAAACCCAGATCTCCGAAATCCAGCCCAGGTACCTGTTGAACCTCCATAGCTTTCAACCTATCCTCCAGTTGCTTGTATCTGTCTTCTGCAGGAGGGTACTGCTCTTCATCAAAATCAGTCTCGTTGTCGGAGACTACCGGACTAGGAACCCTTGCTTCTGCCTGAGGAGGACTCTTGCCAACAGAAGAACCAGCCTCTTCATGCTGCAGAGTATTGCCAAACCTTCGGCCCGAGTTGAACAGAACAGTTCTTCTCTTCTTCTTCTTCTCCTTCTTCAGGAGCATAGCCTTCAGCTCCTCTTGGCCTTGGGCCAGACCCTTGATTAATTCTTGAAACTGCGCATTCTGCGCCTGAAGAGCCTTGATGGAGGTCTCAGTTGATGAAGAGTCGGGATTCATGATGCTGAAATAAACAGCGAAGAACTGTAAGCAACCTGAAAAGAGGAAAAACCTGCTATGCACATGATGTATGAAATGCGTATGAATTATGTTTTCAAAGACAATCGGGAATCAACTTTGTAAACAAAAAGGAACACACTTCATTAGATTCAACTTTGAGACTGAAATTATTCAACAGGTTGCCCTTAGGCGTTACATGAAAGGAAATACTGAAAAGGAAATAAAACTGTAAAAGCACATCTGGAGCTCCTTATTGATCCCATGGTCTCCTCTTCTCAGTACGAATGTAGGCATTCAGAGCTCTCTCATTCTCCAACTGCTTTGTCAGCTTCTGGATCTTTGATTCCTGCTCGTTGAACTTTTCCCGGTAAGAATCCCGCTCTTCTCGCAGTTGCGACCAAGATCTCTTCAATGTCTCATAATCAGTAGGTATCTGAGGAGGAAGGACAGTTGGAGGAACACCATCTTTGTCAGGACACTCAAGAATGACGGGTCTGACAGCTTCATACGGCATACCTAGCTTCTGAGCACGGATGCGAACCCATTTGTAGTAGGCTTCCATAGGTAAAGAGGTCTTTGGCCCTAACTCCTGTGGGTCAGCTTTATGAACTTTGTCCCAAGCCTTGATGAACCTACGACGTAGCTCGTCACTCTCCACCTGAAATTCAAAACTGATGTGAGGCACTATCATCTCATGGGGACCTGCTCTTCTTGCTCTTCCAAACTGACGGAGTGCTAGACATGGATTGTAGGAGATCCCTCCTTGGGTACCAATCAGAGGAACATTAGGGTATTCCCCGCATCGATCAATAATAGCTATCTCATCCAAACCTCTGCAAGTCCAAATGATGTCTTTGTCGGTGAGAGACATTAACCTATGAGCCCAACCTCTTCCTTCTTGATTCTTCAGCACGAACTTAGGGAGGTGCGAAATAAACCACCTCACCAACAAAGGGATACAACACCATAGGGTTCCTCGTCTTTGGGTAGTACGGGCATGAAGTTGTTGCAAGATGTCACCCAAGAGAGTGGGCACAGGATTCTGAGACATAAAGATCCTTATGGCAGTGACATTGATGAAGTTGTCAGGATTAGGAAACAGGACTAACCCATAGATTAGGAGAGCCAAGATGTCTTCATATGCCCTAAAGTCCAGGTCATTCCAGAAACTGTTAGCTTTACCAATCAGAAATTTGGCCAAGAAACCCTTAACTCCGCTTCTAGTCACCCAGTTGTCTGTTACCTCTTGATGGGTCAAAGGAAGAGCTGCAGCAACATCCTCAAGCCTGAGGGTCTTTTCCCAACCAGTAAAGGGAGTCTGATCCAAGATAGGGATACCAAGCAAATCAGAGAACTCTTCCAGGGTAGGGACCAGCTGGAAGTCTTGAAAGGTGAAGCACTGGTACAGAGGGTCATAGAACTGGGTCAGAACACTCATCAACTGTTGATCCCGCTTTGCAGTGACTAAACTGAGAAGGGAACCATGCCTCTGAATGAAGGAAGCGGTATTTGGAATTCTGCTAACCAACTCATCAAGCAACTCAGGTGAACGAACAAAGCTGAACCGGATAGTATTCCTTCGCACAGGCATCATAATATCCTACAAAACAGAGCAAAGGTGAAACCCTCTTGTCTTTGAAATGGTCAGTCCTTATGCAGGACGCATGCAATGCTCATGATGCTATGATGTTATGATAAAGCACACCACATATAGATACAAAGGCAAACATGGTAAGGCACACAAGTCACACAAGGCAAGCCCCTAAAGTTTAGGCCAGCATGAGGTCTAGGTACTACCCTCTTTCAGTTTGTTGGTTCATACCTGTCTTAATCAAAAGTACCCGGGTTCTTAGAGGATCCCAATATCATTGACTACCCTCAATCGGTCATAACTCCAGCATCGCAATCTTTTCTTGCGGCCAGAACCATCACGAGAGTTTAGCCTCAATGGGCGTAGCATACTGCTACAATTCTAAAGGCCAAGTTGTGTCAATTAAGGTTCTAAGGTTGTTGGTGCTTAATGACTCCTTAGAAGACCCATATTCTCCTCGTTGCGACACAAGGGATATCGGTACAGACCAAGGTGCCACACCAACGTAGCCACTGCTTCACCTGTGTCGGTCTACGCCGGACAGGTCCCTCACAGCTTATGCTACCTAAACAGGGTATCCCCAGATCCGGGTTAGGATCTATGTAACTCCGATGCAACCCACAATAGTAAAGCAGATAAGTCAATGCAATTGAAAACACAGTTATGAACTAACCCTAAGGTACACCTCACTTTATAAGTTTATTCCCCAGCAGAGTCGCCAGTTCTGTGATCGGTGGATCTGGAACTGACTGTTTAAGGCTGGTTCGCGAAATGTCGCGGAAGCAAGAGTCGCCACCGTCTTTTATTTTCTCCAAATGGAAAGGACAAAAGCACAGAAAAATTCCTTAAAGAGATAGTTTCTCGGTTCGGGAGGTAGATTATAGAAAGGGAAGGTGTTAGCACCCTTTCTATCCATGGTTATCCATGGGCTCTTAGATACTTGCTCACTTGTGTTTTCAAAAATGTTTGTTTGCTTTTCAATGTGGGTTTTAAAAAAGTTTCTTTGAAAATTCCAGTTCGACTCTTGTATCGGTCCTCAAGAGTGTTTGAAAAATTGCTTTCGAAAGCTTTTTTGAAAAGGTGTCGGTGTGAAAAGTATTTCTTGATTTGTTTTGAAATTAGAGCAAGTATCTACGAGTTCTCTACCTACCCTAAGGAATTCGTCTGTGTAAATGTCCTTGAAGTAGTGCCATCCCACCATTGAGAGGTAGGTAGCACCACCGTTGGAGGTGTTCGGGTCAATTCGAGGGTTCGGGACATGGTGATCACCAGAGCAATGGGAAGACACCTTAGAAGCTACCCTCATGCCAGGTTCCCGGATCATGAGGACTTACTAAGACATCCTCTACTCGACGATCACCTTTCGAGGCAAGGCAACAGTGAGGCGTACCCTAGGGGTGGTGTGTGCGATTTGTGTGTCGTTTTCGTTTGCATTTATCTTGTCATGTTATTGGTGTTCTACGCTTGTTTTTATTTTGTCCATACATTCTTTCATGCTTTTGATTAACAATTAAAAATATTGCGGGAATGTAAAAATCTAAAGCTATTACAAATGGCGCGGGTCCACATCGCCAAAATTAACCAGGACCCGATTTGACAGAAGAAATAAAGAATTAAAGAAAATAAAAGAATTAAAAAGTACGAGCAATTATTTACAAGGCTTCGGGAGAGATACATAAATGTTTAAACGGAAAAAGAAATAAGCGAATTAAGAATTAAATCGAAACGAGGGCGTTGGACCCTTTTGCAAAAATTAAATTAATGATGGAGTTAATTATAATTAAAAGAAAGAACTTGTTTTTTTTTTGGTATTTTTAGTATTTTAAGATTAAATAGAAAAAAGGAATTAATTGAAATTAAAATAAGATGCAAACCCTAATCCTAATTATTTTTAATTTATTAAGAAAATATTGAAGTTTTTTAACCTAAATTAACCCTAAGTTATTTTCATGCAATTTAATTATAAAAAATACAATATTTAATTATTTAATATATTTATGAAAGAAAAAAATAAAAAGGATGAAAAATTATTAATTAAACCTATTTCTACATTTTTTAGATTTTTGTTAAAAGTATTAAAATTACAACTTAAATTAAAACTAAATAATTATATGCAAATTTATTACAAAAAAACAATAAAATATTTATTATATTTTCCTCTTTTCTGATTTTTAGGTGTTTTTTATATTTATGAAAATAATTAGTTAATTAATAAAACAATAATAATTAAAAGTAAATAGAACATAAAAATAGAAAATATTATGGCAAACCTAGGGGGTTCAGACCCCAAATTAGGAGGTATGGCCTTTAGCAATCTGGCCCATTTAGCAAAGCCTGGTGGACTTTTTGAGTAACATGTGGCGCGTTGACTGGGACTCACCGTGCACTTCAATCCATGGCCTTGGATCTGATGAAGCTGGACGCGTGTATGCTTGGTTGTGAGAGTGCATCATGGTCTTTAACGTAGGCGCTGCATGTGAACGTTAATGGAAAAATAACATTGAAATTATTGAAGACCTGGGGCTCGAACCCAGGTCATGGACATTGCCAGCGCGTGTACCTACAACTGAACCATCCCAAACACGTTTAATATATAATAGCGAATAAACATTATAAAAGAAATAATGGTCAGGGGCCACCAACGCGCGCGAAATTTGAACTGGCCTATCACCGTTTGCCACGAGGTCGTCTTCTTCGCTGGTTTTTATTTTCCTGAAACAAAAGAAACATAGGCAACGGTTTTGGATGTATTCTCTTAGGCCACTTTCCAGAAAATAGCGAATAAGCCTAGGACGCTCATAAATTGAGCGCGATGATGGATTCTTGATCGTCCAAGCCTGCTAGTTCTAATGGTGATACTCTTGAAGGCCAATTTTTCTTTGTTTCAAAAGCCCTAATTCCAAGGTCCTGTAACCCTAGAAATTGATAATGGCGAAATCGTATACAAGGCATAAAAACATAATTAAATACATGGGTTAGCTTCAGAATGGCATGAGGAATGTAAATCAATAATTAAAACTTGCAATAAACGTATGAATGAGGGTGCACGATCATGGATTTTTTTCTGTACAGGGGCGGTTCATGTTACCAATTCCTTAAGCTTTGATGAATGTTTTTTATTGTAATCGCTTCTGGACAACCTTGGCAAGCTAATGGAACAAGAATTATGCTTTGAATCGCCCTGGAAGTGAGTTTGCAGTTTTGAGTTTTTAGAGAAAATTTTCAATTTGTGAATGGAGTTTTCTGAGCAGTTGCGTGTGTGTGATGATTAGGGTTTCATTCTAGCTTATGTAGTGAACAAATTAGGTTAACAAAATTGATCAAAATCTCTTTCATTCATGGATTTTGAGATTTGATTTTCCATCATTATTTTTTCAATCTTTCCATGTGCTTTTTGATACAAATCAACTCCAATCTCTCCAAATCTTTCTATATTGGGATATGCACGAATTATTGAGAATAAAACATGTACAAAAAGATTTGTTAGGTTAAGTTAAATATTTTCACATATTTAATTGATTTAAGTGAATTATTATAAATAAAAATCCAAATAAATAAATAAAAAATGAAAAAAATACTTCCCTTTGGGCCAAGTGGTCGTGCACATGCTTGGAATGATGAATTGTGGAAGAAAAATGGGCCCATTAGCAATTTTAGGTCATTTGAATCAATGTTGACTTTTCAAAATATCCAAAAATTTCCCAACTTCCACAAGGCATAACTTGCTCAATATTTAAGCTTTTCTCATGTTCTTGGACATTTTGGAAAGGTCGTTGAGTCCTCTAACCAATGCCTTTGGTCCCATGTCATTTTGATTTACCAATCTCAAGTTATGGCCTTTGACTTAAAGTCCCTTTTTGTTGACTTTTGAAAATGACCTATAATGTTGAAATTGATAACTTTTTGTGAGAGCATTTCTTGGACTTGGAATATGAAGATGAGTTGTAGGAAATGTCTTTCTCATCAAAATGAGCTTTGGATGGAATTTTTTTGATAATCCATGTGAAAGTTATGCCCTGGTCAATTTTAGTTGACCTTTTCAGCTGTCCAAATAAGGAAACTTTTGCATCTTGATGATTTCTGAGCCAAGCTTTGAGAATCATGATCAAGCATTGATCAAATGATGTTTGTGGCTTCAAAATGATATGTTGACCAAAAATTTGAACTTTTGACTGTCAAATGACCATTTTGCCCCTACAGTTGACTGTAGTGCAATTAGGGTTTTGACTGTGCAATTTTGAGCTGAATGTCTTGAAACTTGGTATGAGGATGCTTGACCATATTTGTAGGCATGTGAGACTTGATTGGACCTTTGGAAACTTCATTTTCTTGATCAAAAGCAAAACCCTAATTTTGACTGTTCAGGAGACCCTTGCACTGTGCAACCCTTGGGGAATTTTGCAGCTTGACTTGGCAAATTCCTGAAGAATATGGGAGGGCAAATTTTGGGGTACAACACACACCAAACACATTTTCAAACAACAAAAGCAAGTGATCTAACAAGTAACTAAGAGCCCAGGGAAAACCATGGATGAAAAGGGTGATAATACCTTCCCTTTTCATAATCTACCCCCCGAACTCAAGAATCAATATCAAAGGTCTTTCCTGTGCTTTTTCACTTTTCCTTTTGGATAAAAGAAAAGTCGGTGGCGACTCTTGCTAACCGCAACATTTTCAATAAAATGCAAAACCCTCAAGTCAGTTCTCCCACCGTATCACAACTGTTAAGAAGAATTTGTTGCTGGCCAGTTTATTTGCGGGTTATGGTGAAGGTTGCCACATGTGTTCATCTATGCCTTCTAGTTGCTATCTTCTAAAGATATGTGTCCAGCGCCTGATGGATAGCAGAGAAATTTTGTTCGAGAAAATTTTGACTCCTGCTGTTCCGTTCGAAGATGATACTATTATAACCGTTTCCGCCAATCCTTCCAAGGCCTCCTCGAGAAGACCTGTTAGGATTACACCCACTCCAAGAGTTGCTCCGTTAATAATCACCTGTCTTGGTCCTGTCCCGTACACCTCAGACAAAGCTGTCCCTTGGCATTATGGCACCGATATCTACTATCAGGGCGGTAAACAAGACCTGAAGAATGAAGAGGATGATCCTGATGTCAGTAACATTGTCGGGACCAGTAGGATTACTAGAAGTGGAAGGGTTTTTTCTCCTGAGATCTCCCCAAAGACCGTCACTAAGCCTACTGTTATTTCATCTGCTGTTCCTACCAGTACTTTCGTCGCTACTCCTGTTCTTACTCCAATTGTTACTCCTTCCGTAGAGTCATCTGGAACTCGAGGAAAAGAAGCTATAGGTGAGTCTTCTTAGATAGAGGCACCTATAAAGATTGTCGTGGAAACCTCTAGGCAAGAGATAGAGGAAATTTTAAAAATAATTAAAAAAAGCGACTACAATATGGTCGAGAAGTTGAGACAGACCCCCTCCAAGATATCAATGTTGTCTTTGCTGTTATGTTCTGAGGCCCATGCGAAGGCTTTGATTGCATTCCTTAAAACCGCGCATGTGCCGCAAGAAACCTCATCTGATCAATTCAAATACTTTGTAGCCAGTTTGACTGCCGACAATGGGCTAGGTTTTTCGGATGCTGAGTTAACTCCGAAAGCGAGAAAACACAATGATGCTCTGAATGTATTAATCGAATGCAGGGGAATTACCATGGCTCATGTGCTGGTGGATAGTGGGTCTTCCCTGAATGTGCTGCCTAAGAAGGCTCTTGATCAGTTGGATTGTGAAGGTTAGACCCTAAAGCCCAGTAACATTGTGGTAAGGGCTTTTGACGGATCAAAGAGAATGGTGCATGGGGAGGTGGACATCCCTGTCAAAGTAGGCTCTCAAACTTTTAAGTCCACCTTCTACGTGATGGACATCAGGCCATCATACTCTTGTTTGTTGGGTCGTCCTTAGATCCATGAAGCTGGGGCTGTTACTTCTACACTACACCAAATGTTGAAGTATCAGGTGAAGGGGAAGATAGTCACTATGCATGGCGAAGAGGAATATATGGTGAGCCACCTGAACTCCTTCAGGTATGTGGAGATGAACGGGGAATTCATAGAGACCCCTTATCAAAACTTTGAAGAGGTTCCCCAGATTTTAGCGTCGACCGAGACTATCAGCAGTACCAAACCTCCTTTGAGGATGGCTTCTCTCAAGGATGCCAGAATAGTGGTTGAAGAAGGTGGGTGTACCAATTGGGGACGACTCCCTGATTTAACTCATAGAACTGAAAAATTTGGTTTGGGTTTTACTTCAGGGGCTCAAAGGGCTGTTCGACGCGCTCGGGCTGGAGGACCTCCCCTACGTATCAGTAATCATGAGGTCAACACTATTGAAGACAACGAGGAAGACCCTGACATCAACAGCTGGATCTACTCGACTACCAATGGTGGACCAAATAACTGGACGACTAGAGATTTTATTCCAGTTTCTTTTATTCCGCAGTAATTGTCTTACTTGTGTTCTGAATTTGTAATGAACAATGTTTAAACTTTTTGGCCTTGTGTCTTACCCGAGGAACAATGGTTCCATCTGTGAGGGTTATTATATGTCATTTCATATATCATCAATGAAGCATTAGACGTTCTTCGCATAACAAATTTTGTGCTCTCTGTTTTTTCTTTTCTGTTTTTACATTATCAATTCAGTTATGCTCTTACATACACGAACGTATCAAACTGCAGATCCATATCCACTATGGATACCATTGATAACAATCCTGCTATTACCAGCTATGACTTCGAAAATCCGATCAACTGAGCCAAGGACGAAGGTGAGAATGATTGTGAGGTGCCTGGGGAACTGGCTAGACTATTACAACAAGAAGAGAGGGCTATACAGCCTCATGAAGAACCAGTTGAGACAATAAACTTGGGCACAAAGACAGACAGAAAAGAAGTCAAGATCGGTGAAAATCTGGAAGCTAAGATCAAACAGCGGTTGATACGGATGTTGCACGACTACATTGAGATTTTTTCCTGGTCATATGAATACATGCCTGGTTTAGACACTGACGTCGTGGTACACCATCTCCCAACTAAAGAGGATTGTCCTCCGGTTAAAAAGAAAGTCCGCCATATGCACCCTGAAATGTCAGAGAAGATCAAGGAAGAGGTCATGAAGCAGTTCGACACAGGGTTCTTAGCTGTCACCTCCTATCCGCAGTGGGTTGCTAACGTTGTTCAGGTACCTAAGAAGGACGACAAGGTATAGATGTGTGTGGATTACAGAGATCTGAACAGGGCAAGCCCCAAGGATGACTTCCCGCTTCCCCATGTTGATGTTCTGGTTAACAACACCGCTCAACACAAAATCTTCTCCTTCATGGATGGTTTCTCTGGCTACAACCAGATCAAGATGGCTCCTGAAGACATGGAGAAGACTACCTTCGTCACACAGTGGGGGACCTTATGTTACAAGGTGATTCCTTTTGGGTTGAAGAATGTTGGGGCAACCTATCAGCGAGCCATGATCGCTTTGTTCCACGATATGATTCACCACGAGATCGAGGTTTATGTTGATGGCATGATAGCCAGGTCTAAAACCAAAGAGGAACATCTCGATCATCTACAAAAGTTGTTCGACAGGTTGAAGATATACAAGCTGAGGTTGAATCCGAACAAGTGCACCTTCGGGGTAAGGTCTGGTAAGCTTATGGGTTTCATCGTCAGTGACAAAGGTATTTAGGTAGACCCAACAAAGGTAAAGGCCATACAAGAGATGCCAACTCCCCGTACCGAGAAGTAAGTTAGAGGTTTCTTGGGACGCTTGATTTATATCGCCAGGTTCATTTCACATATGACTGCTACTTGTGAGCCCATCTTTAAGCTTTTAAAGGAAGATCAAGTGGTAAAGTGGAATGACGAATGCCAGACTGCTTTCAAAAGGATCAATGAATATCTTCAAGAACCGCCAATTCTGATGCCTCCGGTTGAAGGAAGACCTTTGATATTATACTTAACAGTGCTAGACACTTCAATGGGGTGTGTGCTGGGACAACATGATGAGTCTGGTCGAAAAGAGCACGCAATATACTACCTTAGCAAAAAGTTTACCGACTATGAGACAAGATACTCATTGCTCGAGAAAACTTGCTACACTTTGGCATGGGCTTCTTGTCGGCTGAGACAGTATATGTTGACCCACATTACTTTGTTGATATCTAAGATGGATCCAATCAAATACATCTTCGAGAAGCCCGCACTCTCCGGAAGAATAGCGAGATGACACATGATCTTAACTGAATACGATATATAATATACAACCCAGAAAGCAATCAAGGGGAGTGTATTGGCTGATCATTTGGCTCATCAGGTCGTGGATGACTACCAGTCAATGAATTTTGAGTTCCCGGATGAGAACATTATGCTGGTTACTGACTACGAAGGACATGGACCAGATGAAGGACCTGAGAAAGGATCCCATTGGACTATGGTTTTTGATGGAGCTTCGAACGCACTCGGTAATGGCATTGGTGCTGTAATCATATCCCCCGAGGGCTGTCACACTCCTTTCACTGCCCGATTATGTTTCAACTACACTAACAACATGGCGGAGTATGAAGCCTGCATCATGGGTCTCAAAGCCGCTATTGACCTCAGAATCAAGTTCCTAAATGTCTTCGAGGATTCAGCCTTGGTGATAAGTCAGATAAAAGGATAATGGGATACGAAGCATCCGAATCTCATCCCATATAAAGAGCACGTACTGACATTTCTCCCACACTTTAAGGAGGTTACTTTTGAACATATACCACGAGAGGAGAATCAGTTAGCAGACACGCTAGCTACCATGTCTTCTATGTTCAAAGTTAGGTGGGACAACAAAGCTCCCCGAATCACCATTGAAAGCTTGGATGAACCAGCGCACTACTTTGAGATTGATACTAAAGAGGTGGTAGACAAACCCTGGTTTCATGAGGTAAAGAAGTATCTCGAGACTCAAGAGTATCCCGAGGGGGCATCTGTCAATGATAAGAAGTTTCTGAGAAGGTTCGCTGCGAAATTCTTCCTCAGTAATGGAATCCTCTACAAGTGCAACCATGAATCTACCTTACTACGGTGTGTAGACAAGAGCGAAGCAAAGAGAATCATGATAAATCTACATGAAGGTGCCTTCGGAACCCATTCCAGTGGACATACCATGGCTAAGAAGATCCTACAGGCAGGATACTATTGGTCCACTATGGAAGCAGATTGTTATCAGCACTCCTGAACTTGTCATAAATGCCAAATTTATGCTGATAAGGTGCATGTGCCTCCGGTTCCTTTGAATGTCTTGACAGCTCAGTGGCCCTTTGCAATGTGGGTATTGACATGATTGGAGAAATTAGGCCCACCGCCTCCAATGGGCATCGCTTCATCCTAGTAGTCATCGATTACTTCACGAAATAGGTTGAGGCGGCCTCCTTTGCTACTGTCACCAAGAATGTTGTGGTGCGGTTTATCAAGCATAACCTAATTTGTCGGTATGGTGTGCCAGAGAGAATTATCACCGATAATGGTACGAACCTCAATAACACAATGATCACCGAAATCTTTAGGCAGTTCAATATACAACATCATAACTCTTCTCCCTACCGGCCGAAGATGAATGGCGCTGTTGAAGCAGCTAACAAGAACATCAAGAAAATTGTACAAAAGATGACGGTGACATATAAAGACTGGCATGAGATGTTACCATTTTCTCTGCATGGGTATCGTACCTCAGCACAGACGTCGACAGGGGCAACACCCTACTCTCTGGTATATGGCATGGAGGCAGTCCTACCCATTGAGGTCCAGATCCCTTCTCTAAGAATAATGAAGGATGCAGGTATGAATGAAGATGATTGGATCCAGACTCGACTTGATCAACTGAATTTGATTGATGAGAAGAGACTTACTGCTGTCTGTCATGGTCAAACGTATCAAAAGCGAATGATCAAGGCTTTTAACAAGAAATTTAGGCATCGAGAATATCAAGTCGGGGATCTAGTGATCAAGCGTATCATACTGCCATAAGGTGACCCCAGGGGAAAATGGACTCCCACATACGAAGGGCCATTTATGGTTAAAAACATTTTCTCGGGTGGAGCCATGATTCTGACCACCATGGACGGTGACGACCTTCCTCACCCTGTCAATGCGGACATAGTGAAAAGATACTACGCATGATAAAAGACCCGCTAGGTCGACTGGCCTAAGGAAAAAATAAGGGATGAAAATGAAAGAATATGTACACCCAGCAAGTCGAAAACCTGAAAAGGCGACTTGGGCAAAAAAAGGGTATCCCGGTGGACTGAAAACCCGAAAGGGCGGTCTAGGAAAAAGTTAGGGATGAAAAGTGTATCACTATGTCCCATTGGATCACCTTGTGATCTGACCTCAGTATCAATTGCCAAGCTTAAATAGCATCGATCAACCTAATCAGCTTCGGACAAGCAACAAAGTGATGAGACGCTCGAAGACATAGGGGCAATAGCAGAGTTGGAACCCAATGGGATTGTTGTACATAGCTATTTTCTTTTTGCACAATATTGTATAACTTCTATTTTTTACGGCGACGTTCTCTTGCTAGAGCGTCTTCCTCGTTGTACAAAAACTCCTATCACAGGCCAATTTCAAAAATTAATATAAATCATTTTCACAAGAAACTTTGATATGTTTTTCTTTTTCTATTTTGTTTTGCAAGAACGTCCAATGACTTATTTTTCATATATGCATTTGAAAATGATTGCTGCTCATAAATATTTACATAAGAAACAAAAGACAATTACTCGTAATTCTATAAACAGGGAAAAAAATAAGAAATGTTAAAACCCGACAATTACTCTATCCAGCAGGTACCAGGGCAGAGACAACTTTGGAACACAATCATCAATACATGTGACCTTGTAATATCTGTATTCCCCACAGAGTAAAGGTAATCAAAGCATTGATGTCAGTTCTCGTAAAACGGGAAGTAATCCCCCTAGCCAGGGTCGTCCAGAAACCTGACATCTATATCCCCCGGCCGAATTGCATGATCGCGAGCGGATCATCATAAATTATTATCTCTCCAAGCATAGTTTATTTCTCTATCTCAATCCCCAACAGAGTTTAACCAGAGTCATTCCCCCGCAGAGCTATTCTCGAACAAAGTCTCTCCTTGGCAGAATATTCACAAACAGCAAAGAACAAATCTCTGGCACAATCATTTTCGTTCACCGTCTCCAACGGAAGCAGAAGACCCATAGTTCCCTACAACAGTCAGGAATGATATACTCTCTAGCAGCAGTCAGGGATTTATTTTCCCAGACTCGGATATGTCATAAATATCATCTCATGCTCATACATCATGACATGCGCGTACATATCACATACAGCGTAATCTCATTTATTTTGAGAACATCATCTCACAATGCATTTCATGCATCGCATATGATTAACCCTGTTATCTTTTCAGGAAAGACAATTATCACCCACAATTCCAGTAGTTATACATGTCATATCTGCAGACAGCTAATGAAAAATCATTTCCCAAACTAAACGGGTCAACTAACCTACATGATCAAGCGAAGTAACCCTACGACCCAGGTTCCTTCTCGTAGCCCTACTATCCAGGATTTCATCTCGAAGTAACCCTACTACCCAGGTTCCTTCTCATAGCCCTACTATCCAGGATTTCATATCGAAGTAACCCTACTATCCAGGTTCATTCTCATAGCCGTACTACCCAGGCTTTCATCTAGAAGTAAGCCTACTACCCAGGTTCCTTCTTATAGCCCTACTACCCAGGCTTTCATCTCGAAGTAACCATACTACCCAGGTTCCTTCTTATAGCCCTACTACCCAGGCTTTCATCTCGAAGTAACCATACTACCTAGGTTCCTTCTCATAGCCCTACTATCCAGGCTTTCATCTCGAAGTAACCCTACTACCCAGGTTCCTTCTCATAGCCCTACTATCCAGGCTTTCATTTTGAAGTAACCCTACTATCCAGGTTCCTTCTCATATCCCTACTATCCAGGCTTTCATCTCGAAGCAACCCTACTACCCAGTTTCCTTCTCATAGCCCTAATATTCAGGCTTTCATCTCAAAGTAACCCTACTATCCAGGTTCCTTCTCCCTTATCTCCAGACAACAGTTTACAACACTGTAAGGCCCGGACCCGACCAGATACGGTCAATTTCACATTTCCCCAGTAAGCCTATGTACAGCCTGAACCCTAACCAGATATGCATTCTACTTTCACCTCCTCAATCAAGAGTTAATTCCCCAGTAGAGCAATGGACAACCGAAGCTCTTAGATTTTACTTCCCAGGGCATAAATCAACATTCCTCGGCAAAGTACTCGTCAACAGCAGGTACAGGTATTCTCGCCAAGGAATCTCTTATGCAACCGATCTTTTCGATGGCATCTTTAAGCCCATCTCCGACGATTCTCCTTCGCCTTCCAAATGGCATCTGTAAGCCCATTCCCGATATCACCAATCAGCATTACTTTATGCGAGTGCAAATTTATGGGCACTCTAGTGTTCAATCATCTTCCACATTCAGATCACGAAAGGCAGACCGACCAATCTACTCTTCAGGCGTAAGAATATTGAACAGGGGCAGCTGTTGTACCCCAAAATTTTCCCTCTCATTTCTCAAAAGATCATCCTGGACTCTCAGGTTTGCTTCTATCAGGTTCCAAGTCTTGAATTACAACTCTTCAAGAAAATCATCCACAAGGGCAAAATGGTCAAAAGCACATTAAAAAGTCAAACTTGGACTTTTAAATCAAAAATCAAGCTTCAATAATTATATTTCATCAAGACATGAAATTGGTTCATTAAAAAATCAGAAGTCAGAAGTTACTTTGAAAAAATAAAATTTCTAAGTGTCAAGAGAATATTATACTTCAGAACTTCTTAGCCAGCCTCTACGTAAGTGCAGTCAGAAGTTGCAAATACGACTCAGAACATGATGCTTCAATCAGAACATGTAGAAGCGACGCTCTTTGGTCAGAACATGATTCTTCAACATATGAAGGCTATGTTCAACGCTTCGGTCAGAACATCACCCTTCGAGTCTCATTCTGGTCTTCTCCAATCAGAACATCACCAAATCCCAAGACCTCGTTTAAACAACCTGCTGCACTGCTACAACACAGTACTCTAACCAGTAGCTAATCCAGTCCACGCCTGCATTTTCCCAAATCCCATATTTGCACCAAATACAAAAAGCTGTGATCAAAAAGCAATGGAGTAGTGTACCAAAAAAGTTTAAATCCCATTCATTTTCCCCCAAAACCACAGTAAATTCACCTATAAATAAGTTGCTCCATCACACTTTCAAGGGGTTGGCTGGGTTTTTGAGAGAGAAAATTGTCAAAAGAGAGAAAATAAAACTGTGAAACCTTCATAGAAAAATCCATAATTCCTAAACAAAAAACAAAACCTTTGTTCTTCCCTTTGAATCAAAGAACTTGGCATTTTCTCTCTCGTTGCTCTTGCTGACTCCAGAACATTTGAAGGCAGCAGTTCAAGTTCCAAGCACACGCTCCAGATTCAAGGTAAGTCTTTCTGACTTTGCATCTTCTCATTCAGAACATCATTAAATATGTAAATATCACAATATTAATGTTGTCCATATCATTGTATAAGTAGGGAAACTGTGGATCATAACTTCTTGATTAAGGCTAGGCTCAGATTTAGGATTAGAACTTCTATAAACTGTTGTGTTGTTATCCTTCTGATTTGCTGTATATTAAGAACTGAATAAATTGTTGATGTGCTGATTAAGAGTTTAAATGTGGCATAGAACTTCTGATGTTCACTCACAGTTTTAGCATAACACAGAACTTCTGAGTTCTCCTTACTGTTTAAACACATCGAACTTCTGATATTCACTCGCTGTTAAAACACATTGAACTTCTGATGTTCACTCACTGTCTTAGCACATACTGAACCTCTGCGTTCTCTTCACTATTTTAATATACATAACTTCTAAGATTTTCTCATTGTTCTAACACTCGGAAGTTCAACACATAGCAACCCAGAACTTCTGTGTTTTCCCTCTAACGTGTATTGCAGGACCTCAGAGTGTACCAATCCAGAACTTTTGATTCCACTGACGTTCCTTTCTGAGTTATCACGCGTCTGGCTTCAGAACTTATGATCCTTGTTTGTTTTGCTTGCAGCAGCACACTGTTTCTATCTTTCATTTATTTTCCTTTTTATCATTTTTAATATTAATTCCCTTTTCGTTAACATAAAAAGACATAAAAATATTTTCTTTTATTAATTAATTTATTTCTTTTTTCTTAATTCATTAAGACAAAAAACCATTTTTTAATAAATCCTTTTTCTCTCTTGCATTGTACATTTCAATATGGTTATAATAGTAACTTAGGATTTAATTTTATTTGCAATCCCCATTTGTAAATATGTACCCCCGTCCCTAAAATATTGTAATAGCATAGAACTTTATATTCCCGCAATTTATCGCTTTTCAAATATAAATGCTAGTAATTAAGGCGTGTATGACAACACATGAAATCAACAAATAGATAACCCTAATCAAGACTAAATGCATGCAATCAAACAAACGTTGCACACTAGAACCTTTAGGGTAATTCCACTTTGTTTCCTATCATAAAAATAGTCATGTCCCTCGAACACAGGCGTTTTAGAAAAAGACCCTCGATAAAAGATCGTAGTCCCTCGATGACCCTCAATGCTACCTTTGATAAATAATCTAGTCCCTCACACGACATTGCTAAAACGCTCCATGGGTTGCTTTCTATGACTATACAAAAATGTCCCTTCACATCCAGCTATGGGGCTTCTTACCAAATCAATGGTAAGATAGCAACATCTAGAGGAGGAGGAAAAGAACATCTAAGACCTTTTGAGTAGGTAGATTCGCACCTAGTTGCTCGCTTGCTCACAACAACAAAAATTTTATACACCAACACATCTCTTTGAACTATTTTCCAAACCAACACTTTGTACGCACTTATAGAGACGAGGATCATTACAAAGTTAAATTTTCAAAATACTTTCAAAACCCACATCACAAAGCACATTTCAAAACAAAATCAAATGATATAGCGAGTAAACTAAGAGCCCGTGGAAAACCATGGATGAAAAGGGTGCTAACACCTTCCCTTTTCATAATATACCCCCCGAACTCAAGAAAACATCTCTAAAGGTCTTTCCTGTGCTTTTTCACCTTTCCTTATTGGATAAAAGAAAAGTCGGTGGCGACTCTTGCTATCCGTAACATTTGCGATCAAACGCAAAACAAAAAGTCAGATGTCATAAAGCACTAACTGACTTTAGAACCTTTACTCGACCAACTTGGCCATTAGGACGCAATGAGATGACCGACTTTGGTGCAGTACGAAGTTGGTAGATACTCGATACTACACTCATTAAGGTTTGGTTTTTTGGGATATTTTGGTCGCCATTAAAGAGGCTTGTGCTGAAACAACTCCCGAGAAGACAGACTAGTGATATTGATCTCCTTTAGAACTCGGTTACTATTTCTAGGACAGGTTTGAGCCAACTAAACTTCTAGAGGGCACTCACCTATAAGACTCCATGCAAGCCTAAAACTAATGATTTGTTTTCCTTGTTTGTATATATTTATTTGTACATAACATCATAAACATCATAACATCATACTCATACTCACTAACCATTTCAAGGATTTTTAAGATTTATCTTTATTGTGTTTTGTAGGACATGGATTATATTCGTAGGAAAACTATTCAAGTCAATCTCATAAGGATCCCTCCTCAAATTAAAGAGCTAGCATCAAGGATCCCTGAAAATTCTCCATTTATCGAAAGACATGGTCGCCTACTAAACTTGGTTACCTCCAACACTGATGAAGACATGATGAAAGAGCTCTTTCAGTTCTTTGATCCTTTACATCATTGCTTCACATTTCCCGATTATCAACTTGTGCCAACTTTGGAAGAATTCTCCCAACTCTGAGGATTCCCATTCTCAATCAACTACCTTTTAATGGTACTGAAAGAGATCCAAAGCTAGAAGAGATTGCTCAAGCTCTACACTTGCAACTATCTGATATCACAACTAATTGGGAAACAATGTGTGGTGTCAAAGGTTTCCTAGCAAAGTTCTTGTTTGAGAAAGCCCAAAACTGTTGGAACTCTTTGGATTTGCAAGCTTTTGAGGAAATTGTGGCTCTCCTCATCTATGGGATGGTTTTGTTTCCAAATCCTGACCAACTCATAGATGTGAACACCATCAAAATCTTCATGTCTTGTAACCCGATGCCTACTTTGCTAGGGGATATCCTACATTCTTTTCACTCTCGCACTTTGAGGAAGAGAGGTATCCTCATGTGTTGCACTCCTCTCTTGGAAAGATGGTTTATTTCACATCTTCCCCAATCCGTATTAAAAAATGAGCAAGGTTCAAGATGGTCCCATAGGTTGATGACGCTCAGATATTCATTAGTGTTCCCGCTCTTTGGAGAATGTTACTATCATCGACCTTGTGGAGAATTCCCTAATGTCCCTTTGCTGGGCATTAGAGGAGGTATCACTTACAACCCCTGTTTAGCCTTACGACAAATTGGTTACGTCCGGAGGAATGGTCCCCACGAGATGCTTATCCAAGGAGTGGTATTTGACTACGAGAATGACGATCAAGGTTACCGTCAGAGGTTCATCCGAGCATGGGGGATGTTGAACAAGGTGGATAGCAAGACATTAGGACACAAGAACTCCCCTCCCCTCGAGCCTTACCTTAAATGGGTGTGATCTCGTTCTCAGAAACTTGTGATGCCTGATCCTTACATCTTACCAGTCATCATGGAGCCTGTGGTCGAAGGAGATGTTCCCTACACTATCCTCCATCCCGACATGCCTACCTCTCTCGAATACTTGCAAAAGGGTTGGATTCAGCTTAAGGAAGAACGAGATACTTTCGAAGCTCAATTCTATGCTAGTGAGAAAAGGGTCTTGGAGCTTATGAAGCAACTACAAGAAGAGCAAAGTGTGAACGCCTCCTATCTCACACCGAAGAGGATGCGTTCAGTCTTTTTATCTTAGAAAGTTATTTTGTAAGCCCAATAGGCATGATGTAATCTCTCTTGTTTTTTCTAATGAAAATTAACGTTTTTTCTTTTGTCTATACAAATTTAAATCTCATTAATCCTTGAAATCATTTGCATATACATATTCATGCATCATAACATGATAGGTTTTTGCATAACAGGTTTCCTTATCTCTCTGCTATTTATTTCAGCAAGATGGATCTAAAGAAAACTGTGAAGGATCTCCAAGCCCAGAATTCTCAGTTTCAGGAGACTCTACTAGCCCTAGCCAAGGGGCACAAGATATGATGGCTTTGTTGGCTGTTAAGAAGAAGCCAAAGAAGAAATCTCTACTCTACATGGGTAGATGGTTCAAGGAGACAGTCCGTCAAATCCCAGTAGGAGGAGACTCATATGAGGAGGACGAGAACCAGATCGGTGAGGTCAAGAGTACTTAGGATGACTGTGCTAATGATCAAGTATCTGATGATGATTATTTCGACGAGCAGTATCCACCCACCGGTATCAAATACAAGCAGTTAGAAGAAAAATTGAAAGGTGTTGAAATCCAAGCCGTCCCCAGTTTAGATTTTGATGATTTGGTTTTGATCTATGGGGTAGTCATCCCCCACAAATTCAAAATACCAGTCTTTGCAAAATATGATGGGGTTTCTTGTCCAAAACTCCATTTGAAATCTTATATGCACAAGATACAGCCACACACTGCTGATAAGAAGCTCTGGGTTCACTTTTTCCAAGAAAGCTTAGCTGGAACACAACTTGAATGGTTTTATCAGTTAGATGGTTCTCGTATCAATACTTGGGAGGATCTAGCTACTGCCTTCTACCATCAGTATCAGTACAACACCGACTTGGCGCCAACAAGGGTTCAATTACAAGATATGACCATGGGAAAGAATGAAGGATTTAAGGAATATGCATAAAAGTGGAGAGACCTTGCTAGTAGGGTCCAACCGCCCTTGACTGATAGGGAGCACATCGACATGTTCATGGGAACTTTATCTGGTCCCTTCTTTAATATGTTGGTTGGTTCCTCTTCTTCTGGTTTCACCGAATTGATCTTAACGGGTGAAAGAGTTGAAAGTGGCATCAAAAGTGGGAAGATCTCTGTGGCATCTACCTCCACTCCCAATCCTATCAAGAAACCTTTTGCTGCAAAGAAGGAAGTCAATGTTGTGTACGGGGCAAGGGCCCGTACCAAGAAGAATGATCACCCGTCTGTCAATGCTGTCCGAATATCCAATCCAACTCCTACTCCATGACCATCTGCAAATCATCAACGTTTTGAAACTCCAAGAAGACAATTTACGAGGTTAGGCATGTCATTGTCTCAAGCCTTACAACATTTGCTCAAGGTTAATTTAGTGACATTGCGCGATCTCCCGCCAACCCTGATACCTCGTCACCAAAGTATAATCCAAACGCTAAGTGTGCTTACTATTCAAGCATCCCCGGGCACGAGACTGACCAGTGCTGGGCCTTGAAGAACAAAATCCAGGATTTGATTGACAACAAGAATATTGAGTTTGATCCTCCTCCGACGCTGGATGTAATTACGGCTCCAATGTCGAAGCATGACAAGAGTGTTAATGCTGTTGAAGATACAATTTTTGTTGCCTCTATTGAAGAATTGACTACTCCGCTGAATATAATCAAAAACAATCTGTTGAAAGTCGGGATTTTCCCCGGATGCGTAAAGGATTGTGTGTGTTGTACAAGACAACTCAATGGATGTGAAGGGATGAAGAAAGGCATACAATGCCTAATGGATAGCCACAAAATTCTATTTGAGAAAACTCCACTTGCCAAAATTTTGACTAACAAATGTGAAGACCTCTCCATTATTACCATCTCAAACAAGCCTCTTAGGATCACCTTCAAAGGTCCTATTAGGATTTCAAATGAACCCACTATTGATCCCTTAATAATTATCAGTCCCGGACCGATTCCCTACTCTTCAAATAAGGAGGTACCATGGAATTATAGTGTTGAAGTGTTCTATCATGGGATTAAACAAGATGCGTGGATCGAAGAAGGAAAAGATGACAATGTTGATAACATAGCTGGTTCAAGCAAATTAACTATAATTGGGAGAATACTTTCACCCAATATCATACCACCAGTTGTTACAAGGACACCCATCCACATTACTACTACCAAGCCAAGTACTGATACAAGAGGTAATGAGAAGGTTGTTGAGCCAGATGTGATTGAAGTACCCTCCAGGGACGTAGCTGATGAAGAACCCTCCGCCCGTGAGATGGACAAGATCTTGAAGATAATAAAAAGAAGCGACTATTATGGAACAGTTAGGGCAAACCCCTTCTAAGATTTCAATGTTGTCATTGCTACTTTGTTCCGATGCCCATGCTCGGACGTTAATCAAGTTCCTAAAAAAGGCTCATGTCCCCCATGAGACGACAAAGGATCAATTTAAGAATTGTGTGGCTAGCCTGACAGCTGATAATGGTTTGGGATTTTCAGATGCTGACTTAACGCCTCTTGGGATGAATCATAATAAAGCTCTACATATTTCTGTCAAGTGCAAGGGGACTACCTTAGCACATGTGCTAGTCGACACTGGTTCTTCTCTGAATGTATTACCCAAGGGGGCGTTAGACCGTCTTGACTGTGAAGATTTAGTCTTGAAGCCAAGTGATATCATTGTAAGGGCGTTTAATGGATCAAAGAGGACTGTTCATGGGGAAGTAGATCTTCCGATCAAAGTGGGCTCCCAAATCTTCAACTCCACCTTCTATATATGGATATTTGTCCTGCCTATTCTTGTCTATTAGGTCGCCCGTGGATCCATAAAGCTGGGGCAATAACCTCAACTCTCCACCAGAAACTCAAATATCCAGTCAAGGGCAGAATAGTCACCGTCTGTGGAGAATAAGAGTTTATGGTGAGCCACCTTAACTCTTTCAAGTACGTAGAGATGGATGGATAATTCATTGAGACCCTGTGTCAAGCCTTTGAGGTTGTACCACCAATGGTTGCTGCTACCAAATTTTCTTCTGATAAACCAGAAGCTGTTAAAGTCATACCAAAGATGCTTTCAGTCAAGGATGCCCATGCGGAAATTGAAGAAGGAAACTGTGATACTTGGGGACAACTCCTCGATATCCCATTTAAAATGGACAAGTTTGGTTTGGGCTTCACTGTCAAAGCTCAGAAGGAAGTGAGGCGTTCTCGTGCTGGAAAGCCGCCTCTCCGCATTGGAAGCCATGAAGTCAATGCCATGGGTGATTCTGATGAAGAAGCTGCATTTGAAGATTGGGTGTATCCAACTACAACAGAGCTGAAGAATTGGCATGCAAAGGACTTTGTGCCCATCTCCTTCATTGAGGAGTAATCTACTTGTTATTGCTTTGCTTTCAATTCAACAACATGTTGTCTGTAATATTTTAAGTTGACTTTTCAGCTATGTGCCTAGCCCGGGGCACTTTGGTCCATTTGTCAAGGGTTTTATTTATGTTCATCTAATCATATGATCATTTAGTACATTGGACTCTATTGCATTCAAATATTTGAGTTCATTGTCTTTCCTCTCTTTCAAATACATTTTCCAAAAAAATAGTCATGTATCTTACACACACACACACTCTTGCAGGTCCACATCCACTCTGGATCCTATTGCCAATAACTCTACTATTGCTGACTATGACTTTAAATGTCCTATCAACCAAGCCGAAGACGAAAGCAAGGAAGATTGTGACATACTAGGAGAACTAGCCAGACTTCTATTACAAGAGGACAAAGCTATACAACCGCACGAAGAGTCAGTTGAAGTTATCAACCTGGGTACTGAGTCAGATAAGAAGGAAATCAGGATCGACGCTAACTTGGAAAGCGGTGTCAAGAGCAGGTTGGTTCAAATGTTGCATGATTATGTGGAAGTATTTGTTTGGTGTTATAAATATATGCCTGGGTTGGATACCGACATCGTAGTTCATCGTCTGCCGACAGGAGAAGACTGCCCTCCTATTAAACAAAAGGTTCGTCGCATGAGGCCCGATATGTCTTAAAAGATCAAAGCTGAAGTGATGAAAAAAATTTGATGCAAGGTTCCTAGTTGTGACATCCTATCCTCAATGTGTTGCCAATGTGGTGCCAGTGCCAAAGAAAGACGGGCAAGTTCGCATGTGTGTAGACTATATGGATCTGAATAGGGCAAGCCCCAAGGATGACTTCCCTCTACCACACATTGACGTCTTAGTTAATAATAATGCTAAGCATAAAGTCTTCTCTTTCATGGATGGCTTCTAAGGCTATAATCAAATAAGGATGGCTCCCTAAGACATGGAGAAGATTACTTTCGTTACGCAATGGGGCACCTTCTGTTACAAGGTCATGCCGTTCGGATTAAAGAATGCAGGGGAAACATATCAAATGGCTATGGTAGCTTTATTTCATGATGTTGTACCCCAAAATTTTCCCTCTCATTTTATTCAACACATGCTCATTGAGATCTTCAACTTGCTCAAGGATGCCCAAGGGTTGACCTAACAAACTCTCTCCTAAAGCAATGAACCTCCAACTAGGGTTTCCATTTTCATCAAGATGGGTGAGCTCCAAAGACCTCATATGCTCTCCATAGTCCTAATATATTCTAAAGACCCTCCATGTCAAGTTTCAAGCCTTGCACACGAAGCCTGCTCAGTCAACTGCTCAGATGCTTGAAAATCAACTGTATTAGGTCAAAAGTCAACTGTGGCCCACATACAGTCAAACTTTAAGATTTTTGGTCAACATCAACATTTTTAAGTGATATCCATAATTTGATCAAGGGTTGACCATGATTCCCAAAGGAATGCTCCTAATTCATCAAAACTCAAAAGTTGCTAAATTAGGGTTTTCTTAGGAAAAGTCAACCAAACTTTGACCAAGCATAACTTCCTCATACTTTATTAGAAATTTATCATCCAAGGCTCATTTTGAAGAGAATCCAATTCCCTACAACTCATCTTCATCCCTCAAGTTCAAGAAATGCACTCATTAAAAGATATGGATTCAGACATTATAGGTCATTCCAAAAAGTCAACAAAAACACCTTGTGGGTCAAAGCTCCTTACATGAACATGGAAGATCCAATTGAGATGAAACCAAAGAGGTTGTTTATGGGTTATCCTAATATTTCTAAAAAGTACAAGAACACCCTCCTAGGATCAAAATTTAGAGAGATATGCATTGTCAAAGTTGGCCATTTTTGGAAATTTGCACAAAGTCAACAATGCCCAAAATTTCATTTTTTTTCATATGGGCCTATCTTTTCAAGTTTGGAGCTTGCTCCTAACATGGTCCATGACCCATGAACCACTCCATGCATCATTCACTTTTTTATTTAATTTATTGTGATTTTATTCATTTAAAATTCAAATAAAATCAAATAAAATCAAAACAAATCATATAAGTTGTTTTGGAATGATTTTGGCATTGAATGAAGATGATATATGTTGTCAAACATAGACCAAATCGTGAAAGGGTTGATTGGGAAAAAACAACATGTTTTGGCCAAGTTTAGAAAGAAAGAATCAAGTTGAAAATCAAATCTCTTTCTCATCAATCTCCAAGATTTGTTCCAACTTTGTTGACCTAATGACTTCTAATACATACACACAACATTGCCAGACCTAGAGGACACGAAAAAAGCTGCCTCCACGCGTCCAGAAAAAACTCCAAATTTTGACAAAAAAAAGGTGATCAAATTCTAATTTAGAAGGCGATTCAAGGGGTTTCAAGGCCAACAATCCACTCTTGGGAACCTCCTGAAGCTAACAACACCATTTGCACATATCAAAGCTCTATGAATCAACCTAAACAAGCATCATGGTTTGCCTTTATTTTTAAATCTGATTCTGATTATACACACATTATTGACAACTTCTAAGCATACCTTCATGTTTGTATCATTATTTAGAATGCATTTGTATGGTTAATTGTGAGTTTTAACGCATACATGGACAACTGCCATTATTAGGGTTTAAGTTTACATTTCAGGGCTTTTTGATACAGGTAAAATCAGGGCACGAGATGGGTATTATCATACTCACGAGATCAAGCCTAGTTGATTTGTGTGTTTGGATTTAATTTATATTGCTTGTTTGAGTTCTTTTGATATTTACAGGTTTGTAGCTACAGACATCGTCTGTAGGTAAATGGGCGTTATCTAAAACGATAGTTCCAGGAAGAAGAAGAATAAGTGGCATGATCCCAGTGGCTAATTTGAATTCACGCACGTTTTTATTATTGTTGACCATTCTTTCAATATAATACATTTTGTTCATTTATATACACAAATGACAATATGGCCAGGTGGTAAAGGGAAGCGCTTGCAAAGGGAAAGACCTGGGTTCGATACCCAGGTCTGGAGTTTTTTCATTTTTCATTTGTTTCATTGTAGATCCTATACACCTCCTTGCCAAGCGTCCACCGTGCATACCCCAGATCTCATCCCTGAGATTCATCATCATGTAGATCTCACGCTCCAGCCTTGAAGGACCACCATGAACCATCAGGAGAAAGGTGCATTAGATCAGGCGCAGACTCTGGGCCTCCAGCTTTGGGCCTAACAAGAGATTTGGCAGCACACCCCCTTCTCCTTCCAGCAACAGGCCCAAATTCCAATTCTCTTTTAACTCTTAATTTTTTATTTGTTTTAATTATGTTACAAAAATTATTTGTTTTAATTATTTTACAATAAATATATTTTTTTTAAAATCAGAAAATCATAGAAAATATTAGATTTAGTTAATTATTTTCATAAAATATTTATTTGCATTTAATTAATTAGTTTAACTAGGTTAACTTAAATATTTTTTTGTAATTAAAATTTAATAGAAATTAGGACTAACTTGCAAATTTCCAAAAATTTTGTTATTTTCTCAATAAAAAAATACAAAAGTTTTAATTAATTAGATTTTTAGTGCTTTTTTTGACTTATTCCCATCTTAATTCTTCGCGTGTTTATTTCTTTCCATACAATTTTTTTCAATTAATGTAACTGTTGATGGTTTGTAATAGTTTCACATTAGGCTTTTATTTACTGTTTACTCACGGGTTTTTGATTATGTAATCCCCTGCCCAAAGCCTTGTAATAGTTAGGATTTTAATTTCTCGCTTTTAATTTCCGCAACTATTTAACTGTTAGATGTATAGACAATAGGCTTGCATGTAAAAGATAAATGATTAATACAGTAGAAAACCCTAATTATGAAAATATAATTAACTAAAAAAACACACTTGCACATGTTCACTCCTAGGGTTTTCCCCACTTGGTAGCCTCGGAAATAATGGTCGTGTCCCTTGAATGTAGGGATACCTTAGCAATGACCCGCGATTCAAAATCGTCATAAAGATCATAGTCCCTGCTTGTCCCTCAAGTTTCCTATGAATTGATCTTATGACGATAGTCCCTTCGGAACTCTAAGGTATCTTTACTTATTGCCTTCAGAGACCATTTTGTCCCTTCGAACGTCCCTTTATAAATCCAACGACGGAGCTACCTACTCCTTAACAGTAAGATAGCGTTGTCTAAAGGAAACGGAAAAGAACAAACTTTTTTCGAGTAGGTAAAAATCTTAAGTACTTGCTCAAAATAAAAACTTTTTCACACAAACACTTTTCAAAATAGTTTTCAAAACAACTTCGTCACACTCTTGAGGACCAATACAAGGGTTATCACGAAGTAAATAAAACTTTTCAAAACAAGCACACACACAAGCAATTTAAAAATGAGCAAGTACCTAAGAACCCGTGGAAAACCACGGATAGAAAGGGTGCTAACACCTTCCCTTTCTATAATCTACCCGTACTCAGAAACATTCTCGAAAAAGGTTTTTTCTGTTCTTTTTCCTTTTCCTTTGTTGGATGAAATAAAAGTCGGTGGCGACTCTTGCTTACCGCAAAATTTGTGAATACAATATGCAAACCAGTATAACGGTCGGTTATACCACCGTATCACAGAACTGGCGACTCTGCTGGAGAGATATAAAGTGGTGTTTACCTTAGGATTTAGGACATTTTTAAATTGCTTTCCTGTTTGCTTTACTTGCTTTATTCTTTAAGGGCTTTTGCTTGGGTATTCTTAAAGATCCTACACCGGATATGAGGCACTATTTAGGTAAACAGCAATAGATCGTGGAGACTGTACGGCATAGACCGATATGGTTTAAGCGATGGATGTGTTGGTGTGACACTTTGGTTGGTATCAGTATCCTTCGTGTGGAAATGAGGAGAATACGGGGCCGCCGCGTGGTGTCGTGAAGCACTAACGAACCTTAGAACCTTAGTTGAACAAACTTGGCCATTAGAAAGTAGTGAGAAATCTGGCCTCGGTATAAAGCTGAGGATTGGTTGATACTCGATGCTACACTAATTGAGATCAGACTTTCGCGATACTTCGGCCGCAAGAAAAGATTGCCTGAGCTGAAACAATGCCCGATAGAGGATGATCAGTGATATTGAGAATCCTTATAACCCAGTTACTTTTTTAAGATAAGTTTGAAACCAAATAAACTTCAAGAGGGTACTTACCTTTAACCTCATGCAAGCCTTTAAACCTAAGGACTATTGTGTGTTTGGCTTGTGTGTGATTTACTCTATTTGAACATAACATCATGCATCATAACATGGCATCTATTCTTATTACACTAACCATTTCAAGGAATGAGAGAATTTATCTTTATTCTGTTTTGCAGATCATGGCTTCCGCTCGTAGAAACACCATCTGAATTAGCTTTGTGAGAATACCTCCCCAACTCAAGGAGCTAGTATCAAGGGTTCCTGAAGAGTGTATCAAGGAGATGGTTACTTCAAACTTTGATGAAAAGATGATGGGTGTACTCTTTCAGTTCTTTAATCTCAAGCAGCACTGCTTCACCTTCCCAGACTATCCGTTGGTGCCTACCATGGAAGAGTTTTCTCGGTTATTGGATATACCCATTCTTGAACAGTTGCCTTTCACAGGTTTAGAAGAGGTTCCTAAGCTAGAAGACATTTCCTCAGCCTTGCATCTGAAACGGACCAACGTGGTATCCAATTGGGGAACAAGAAGCGGAGTCAAGGGTTTTCTAGCCAAGTTCCTAATAGACAAGGCCCAGTTGTCTTGGGATGATATGGACTTTCAGGCTTTTGAGGAGATCTTGGACCTTCTAATCTATGGGTTAGTATTATTCCCTAATCTAGACTCATTCATAGATGTGAATGCTATCAATATCTTCCTCTCTCGCAACCCTGTGCCTACCTTGCTCGGAGATATCATGCACGCTCTTCATACTCGTACCATGAAGAGAAGAGGGGTTCTTATATGCTGCATGTCATTGCTGTTAAGGTGGTTTATTTCTCACCTCCCTAAGTCCGTACTGAAGAATGAAGAAGAGTTGGGTTGGTCACAAAGGATAATGTCACTCGCTCACACGGATATTCTCTGGAATTCCGAGCTATGGGAGATACTACTATTATTGACCGATGCGGGGAGTACCCTAATGTCCCATTACTTGGCATTAGAGGAGGCATAACTTACAATCCTTGTTTAGCTCTGCGACAATTTGGTTATGCTCTAAGGGATGGTCCCAATGATTTACTTATCAAGGGAATTGTATTTAACTATGAGCATGATGTTCAAGGGTATCGTCAGAGGTTTATACGAGCTTAGAGCATGGTAAACAGATCTGGCGCCAAGGCTTTAGGGCCGAAGGCTTCCATTCTTATGGAACATTATCTCCAATGGGTACGAGCTCGAACCCAGAAACTTATGATGTCCTACATGTCCATTTTACCAGTGATTGTGGAACCCACTACTGAGGGGGGTATTCCTTACACAGTTCACCATCCTGATATGCCCACTGATCTTGGAGAACTATAGAGGTCTTGGATTCAGTTGAAGAAATAGAGGGATACTTACAAGGATCAGTTCTATGCCCAGGAGAGGAAGGTTTTAGAGCTCACAAAGTAGCTTCATGAGGAAAGAAGCCTTAATGTCTATCTCGGCACAAAGAGGAAGTATCCATGGGAATTTTGATTTTTTTATAGTTTTTTAGAATTATTTTAATTGTAACGCCTAAAAGGAAATTGAACTTTGAATTCTACTAATAAAATATTTGTTTCGTTTTGGTTCGCAAATTTAAATTTCCCAAAGTCTTTGAAATCATTACATACGCATCCCATCCATAAACACTGCATATACAGGTACCATTACGGGCTTCTCATCTTCTTCGCTGTTTATTTCAGTAGAAATGTATTCTGAACTAAGCATCAAATATCTTCAGGCACAAAATGCCCAATTCCAACAGATGTTCATAACTCTGGCAAAAGGGCAGGAGGATCTGAAAGCCCTCATCCTGAAGGAGAAGAAGAAAAAGAAGAAGGTCTCTGGTATTCTGAATATTGGCAGAAGGTTCAGAGGGCCATTAAAGCAACCAGTCGATCTAACCTCCCCATCCAAGGAAGGGGAGAATCAAGGAAGGGAGACAAGGGAAAAGGACCCCAGTCCTGAAGTTTCTGACAATGATACGGACTACAATGATGGGCAGTATCCTCCCACTGAGGATAGGTACAAGCAGTTGGAAGATCATTTGAGTGCCATGGAGGTCCAGAGGATACCTGGGTTGGATTTCAAAGAACCGGGATTGGTGTCGGGAGTGGTTATCCCGCAGAAATTTAAGGCTCTAATTTTTGAAAAGTACGATGGGGTGTCTTACCCAAAGCTTCATCTTCGTTCCTATGTAAGGAAGATCCAGGGACTCAGCTTGAATGGTTCTACCAACTGGAGAGAACCAATGTCTGAAATTGGGAAGATTTGGTCGCTGCTTTTTATAAGCAGTATCAATACAACGCCGACCTTGCCCCCACTCGTACTCAACTCTAGAGTATGACCATGAGTGCAGGTGAAGGCTTTAAGGGCTATGCACAGAAGTGGAGAGACTTGGTTGGAAGATTCCAACCCCCTTTATCTGACAGGGAGTTGGTCGATATGTTTCTTGGGACGCTGTCTGTTCCTTTCTTCAAACATTTGATTGGTAGCTCATCATCTGGTTTCACCGAGCTGATATTAACAGGAGAAAGGGTAGAAGTTGGGATTCAGAGTGGTAAGATACAGAAGGACGCCTCTTCGAGATCGATAAAGAAGCCTTTTACTGGTAAGAAGGAATGCAGTTCCATCTATAGCCCGAGAAGCCAAAGCAGAGCTGAACACCGTCAGATAGTAAGTGCTGTAATGATACCTAGACCCGCGGCTGCTCCACAACGCAACAATCAACAAAGGGTGGAAAGACCGCAACGATAGTTTACCTGGATTAACATCATGTTGGCTGAAGTTCTACCCTATCTGCTAAGATCCAACTTGGCAATCTTGAAAGAGGCTCCCAAGAATCTGAATACCACATCTCCTCGGTATAATCCAAATTCTTGGTGTGCCTATCATTCTGAGAGTCCTGGCCATGATACAAATGATTGTTGGGCTCTAAGAAATAAGGTACAGGATCTAATCGAGGCCAAGGAGATTGACTTCGATGCTCCGGAAAAGCCCAACGTCATAACTGCTCCCATGCCTAAGCACAATCGTGGAGTTAATGTTGTTGATACCGATCTGTTTGTGACCTCAGTTGATGAAGTTTCTACTCCTCTTATGACTATTAAGAAGAATTTGTTGTTGGCCGGTTTATTTCGGGGTTGTGGTGAAGGTTGCCACGTGTGTTCATCTCTGCCTTCCGGTTGCCATTTACTGAAAACAGGTGTTCAGCGCCTGATGGACAACAAAGAAATTTTGTTCGAGAAAACTTTGATCCCAACTGTTCCATGTGAAGATATCGCAATTATAGCCATTTCCGCCAATCCTTCCAAGGTCTCCACGAGAAGACCTGTTAGGATTGCATCTGCTCCAAAAGTCGCTCCGTTAATAATCACCCTTCTTGGTCATGTCCCATACGCCTCAGACAAAGTTGTCCCTTAGTGTTATGGCGCCGATGTCTACTATCATTGTGTTAAACAAGACCTGAAGAATGAAGAGGCTGATCCAGGACCAGTAAGATCACCAGAAGTGGAAGGGTTTTCTCTCCCGAGATTTCCCCAAAAACTTGCAATAGACCTGTCATTATTTTGCCCGCTATTCCTATTGGTGCTTCAACTACTACTCATGTTCTTACTCCAATTGTTATCCCTTGCCGGCGAGTCATCTGGTACCCGAGGCAAAGAAGCTGTAGGTGAGCCTGCCCGGACGGAGGCACCTAGAAAAATTGTCGTAGAAGCCTCTAAGCAAGAGATAGAGGAAATATTAAAAATAATCAAAAAGAGAAACTACAATATGGTCGAGCAGCTGGGGCAGACCCCCTCAAAGATATCCATGTTGTCTCTGCTGTTGTGCTCAAAGGCCCATGCGAAGGCTTTGATCGCATTCCTTAAGACCGTGCACGTGCCGCAGGAGACCTCAGCTGATGAATTCAAAGACTGTGTGGCCAGCCTGACTGTTGACAATGGACTGGGTTTTTTAGATGCAGAATTAACACCGAAAGGGAGGAAGCATAATGATTCTCTGCATGTCTCGATTGAATGCAGGGGCACCACTATGGCTCATGTGCTGGTAGATACTGGGTCTTTGCTGAATGTTCTGCCTAAGAAGGCGCTGGATCAGTTGGATTGTGAGGGCTTGACCTTAAAGCCTAGTAACATTGTGGTAAGGGCTTTTGACGGGTCAAAGAGAATGGTGCATGGGGAGGTGGACATCCCTGTCAAGGTAGGTTCTCAGACCTTTGAGTCCACTTTTTATGTAATGGACATCCGGCCATCATACTCTTGTTTGTTGGGTCATCTTTGGATCCATGAAGCTGAGGTTGTTACTTCTACACTGCACCAAATGCTGAAGTATCCAGTGAAGGAGAAGATTGTCACTGTACATGGAGAAGAGGAGTATATGGTGATCCACCTCAACTCCTTCAGGTACGTAGAGATGGACGGGGAATTCATAGAGACTCCTTGCCAGAACTTTGAAGAGGTTCCCCATATCTTGGCATCAACTGAAACCACTACCGGCACCAAACTTCCTATGAAGATGGCTTCTCTCAAAGATGCTAGAGCAGTGGTTGAAGAAGGTGGATATACCAACTGGGGACAACTCCCTGATTTTACTCACAAAACTTACAAGTTTAGTTTGGGTTTTACTTCAGGAGCTCAAAGGGTTGTTCGACGCGCTCGAGCTGGAGGACCTCCCCTACGCATCAACAATTGGGGAATTAATGCCATTGAAGACAGTGAGGAAGACTATGACATTGACAGCTGGATCTACCCAACTACCAACGATGGACCGAGTAACTGGATGGCTAGGGATTTTATACCAGTTTCTTTTATTCCACATTAATTGTCTTACTTATTTTTTGAGTTTGTAATAAACAATTTAAACTCTATAGCCTGGTGTCTTACCCGAGGCACATTGGTTTTGTTTATGAGGGATATTATGTGTCATTTCATATATCATCAATAAAGCATTGGACGTTCCTTGCATAAAAATTTTGCGCTCCCTGTTTTTTTTTCTGCTTTCACTTTATCAAAACAGCTATGCTCTTACACACACTCACATATCATACTGCAGATCCATATCCACTCTGGATCCCATTGATGACAGTTCTGCTACTGCCGATTATGACTTTGAAAATCCGATCAACCAAGCTGAGGATGAAGGTGAGGACGATTGTGAGGTTCCCGGAGAACTTGCTAGACTATTACAGTAGGAAGAAAGGGCCATACAGCCTCATGAAGAGCCGGGTGAGACTATAAACTTGGGCATGGAAGTGGACAGAAAAGAAGTCAAGATCGGCGCAAATATGGAAGTTAAGATCAAACAGCGGTTAATAGAGATGTTGGACGACTATGTTGAGATCTTCTCCCGGTCCTATAAAGACATGCCTGG
Organism: Vicia faba; assembly: GCA_948472305.1. NCBI lineage: Eukaryota > Viridiplantae > Streptophyta > Magnoliopsida > Fabales > Fabaceae > Vicia > Vicia faba. The sequence continues at coordinate 882,980,031 of OX451738.1, forward strand.
TTTAGACACTGATATTGTGGTACATCGTCTGCCGACCAAGGAAGATTGTCCTCTGGTTAAACAGAAGGTTTGTCGTATGCGCCCTGAGATTTCAGAGAAGATCAAGGCAGAGGTCATGAAATAGTTTGACGCAAGGTTCTTAGCTGTCACCTCCTATCCATAGTGGGTTGCTAATGTTGTTCCGGTGCCAAAGAAAGACGGTAAGGTACGGGTGTGTGTGGACTACAGAGACCTGAACATGGCAAGCCCCAAGGATGACTTCCCGCTTCCCCACATTGATGTTCTGGTCGACAACACCGCACAGTACAAAATCTTCTCCTTCATGGATGGTTTCTCTGGCTACAACCAGATCCAGATGGCTCCTGAAGACATGGAGAAGACAACCTTCATTACACAGTGGGGCATCTTCTGTTACAAGGTGATGCCTTTTGGGTTGAAAAATGCTGGGCAACCTATCATCAAGCCATGGTCGCCTTGTTCCATGATATGATTCACCATGAGATCGAGATTTATGTTGATGACATGATAGCTAGGTCTCAAACCGAAGAAGAACACCTGGATCATCTACAAAAGTTGTTCGACAGGTTGAAGACGTACAAGCTGAGGTTGAATCCGAACAAATTCACCTTCGGGGTAAGGTCTAGCAAACTTCTGGGTTTCATTGTCAGCGATAAAGGTATTCAAGTGGATCCCGCAAAAGTAAAGGCCATACAAGAGATGTCGGCTCCTCGTACAGAGAAGGAAGTTAGAGGTTTCTTGGGACGTTTAAATTATATTTCCAGGTTCATTTCACACCTGACTGCTACTTGTGGACCCCTCTTCAAGCTTCTGAAGAAAGATCAAGTGGTAAAATGGAATGACGAGTGCCAGACAGCGTTCGAAAAGATCAAAGAATATCTCCGAGAACCGCCAATTCTGATGCCTCCGGTTGAAGGAAGACCTTTGATACTATACTTAACAGTGCTAGAAAATTCAATGGGGTGTGTGTTGGGGTAGCATGACTAGTCTGGTCGAAAAGAGCACGCAATATACTACCTTAGCAAAAAGATTACCGACAGTGAGACAAGGTACTCACTGCTCGAGAAAACTTGTTGCGCTTTGGCATGGGCTGCTCGCCGACTAAGCCAGTATATGCTGACCCACACTACTTTGTTGATATCTAAGATGGACCCAATCAAGTACATCTTCGAGAAACCCGCTCTCTCCGGAAGAATAGCGAGATGGCATGTGATCTTAACTGAATACGATATACAATATACAACGCAGAAAGCAATCAAGGGGAGTGTATTGGCTGATCATTTGGCTCATCAAGCCGTGGATGACTACCAGTCCATGAATTTTGAGTTCCCGGATGAGAATATTATATTGGTGACTAACTACAAAGAACTTGGACCGGATGAAGGACGTGATGAGGGATCTCGATGGACTATGGTTTTTGATGGAGCTACGAACGCACTCGGTAACGGTATTGGTGCAATAATCATATCTCCTGAGGGCTGTCATACTCCTTTCACTGCTCAGCTATGTTTCAACTGCACTATCAACATGGCGGAATATGAAGCCTGCATCATGGGTCTCAAAGCCGCTATTGACCCCAGGATCAAGTTCTTAAATGTCTTCTGGGATTCAGCCTTGGTGATAAGTCAGATCAAAGGCGAATGGGATACGAAGCATCTGAATCTCATCCCATACAAAGAGCACGTGTTGACATTGCTCCCACACTTTGAGGAGGTAACATTTGAACATTTCCCACGAGAGGAGAATCAGTTAGCGGACGCGCTAGCTACCATGTCTTCTATGTTCAAAGTCAGGTGGGACAACGAAGCCCCCCGAATCACCATCGAAAGGTTGGATGAACCAGAACACTGTTGTGAGATTGATACTGAAGAAGGGGCAGACAAACCCTGGTTTCATGAAGTGAAAAGGTACCTCGAGACTCAAGAGTATCCTGAAGGGGCATCTGTCAATGATAAGAAGTTTCTGAGAAGGTTCGCTGCGAAATTCTTCCTCATTAATGGAATCCTCAACAAGTGTAACCATGACTCTACCTTACTGCGGTGTGTAGACAAGAGCGAAGCAGAGAATATTATGACGGATCTACATGAAGGTACCTTCGGAACCCATTCTAGTGGACATACCATGGCTCAGAAGATCCTACAGGCAGGATACTGCTGGTCCAGTATGGAAGCAGATTGTTATCAGCACTCCCGAACTTGTCATAAGTGCCAAATCTATGCTGATAAGGTGCATGTGCCTCTGGTTCCCTTGAACGTCTTGACAGCTCTGTGGCCCTTTGTAATGTGGGGCATTGACATGATCATGGAAATCAGGCCTACTGCTTCCAATGGACATCGCTTCATCTTGGTGGCCATAGATTACTTCACAAAATGGGTTGAGGCGGCTTCCTTTGCTATTGTAACCAAGAACATTGTGGCGCATTTTATCCGACATAATCTGATCTGTCGGTATGGTGTGCCAGAAAGAATTATTACTAACAATGGTACAAATCTCAACAACATGATAATCACCGAGCTTTGTAAGAAATTCAAGATACAATATCATAACTCTTCTCCTTACCGGCCGAAGATGAATGGCGCTGTTGAAGCGGCTAACAAGAACATCAAGAAGATTGTACAGAAGATGATAGTGACATACAAAGACTGACATGAGATGTTACCATTTGCTCTTCATGGATACCGTACCTCAGCACGGATGTCGACAGGGGCAACACCCTAGTCTTTGTTGTATGGCATGGAGGCAGTCCTACCCATCGAGGTCCAGATACCTTCTCTCAGGATTATGAAGGATGCGGGTTTGAACGAAGACGACTGGATCCAGAGTCGACTTGATCAGCTGAATCTAATCGACGAGAAGAGACTCACCGCTATCTGTCATGGTCATATGTATCAAAAGCGAATGATCAAGGCTTTTAACAAGAATTTTAGATGTCAAGAATATCAAGTCGGAGATCTAGTAATCAAGCACATCATATTGCTGCAAGGTGATCCCATGGGCAAATGGACTCCCACCTATGAAGGGCCATTTGTGATTAAAAACATTTTCTCGGGTGGAGCCATGATCCTAACCACCATGGACGGTGACGACCTTCCTCACCCTGTCAATATAGACATAGTGAAAAGATACTATGCATGATAAAAGACCCGCTAGGTTGACTAACCTAGGCAAAAATAAGGGCTTCCCGGCGAACCAAAAGGGTTCGGGCAAAAATAAGGGATGAAAATGAAAAAATTTGTACACCCGAAAAGTCGAAAACCTGAAAAGGCGGCTTGGGAAACAAAGGGTATCCCAGTGGACTGAAAACCCGAAAGGGCAGCCCAGGCAAAAGTTAGGGATGTAAAGCGTATCACTATGTCCCATTGGATCACCTTGCAATCAGACCTCATTATCGACTATTAAGCTCGAACGGCACCAATCAATCTAATCAACTTTCGGCCAAGTAGCAAAGTGATGAGACGCTCGAAGACATATGGGCAATAGCAGAGTTAGAACTCAATGGAATTGTTACACATAGCTGTTTTCCTTTTACACAAAATTGTATAGCTTCTATTTTTACAGCGGCGTTCTCTTACTAGAGCGTCAGCCTCCTTGTACGAAAACGCCTATCACACGCCAACGTCAACAAAAAAATCAATACAAAATCATTTTCACAAGAAACTATGAGTTTTTTCTTTTCTGTTTTGTTTTGCACGAAAGTCCAATGATTCATTTTTGACATATGCATTTGAATATGATTGCTGCTCATAAATATTTACATAAGAAATGAAAGGACAATTACTCGTAACTTAAGAAACAAGGGCAAAAACAAGAAATGTCAAACCAGACAATTACTCTGCCCAGTAGGTACCAGGATAGAGACAACTTTGGAGCATAATCATCCGTACATACACTCCCCACAGAGTAAAAGTATTCAAAGCATTGATATCAACTTTTCCAAAACAGGAAGTAATCTCCCCGGCCAGGGTCTTTCAGAAACCTGACAGCTATATCCCCCAGCCGAATGTCATAATCGTGAACGGGTCATTATAATATTTTATCTGCCCAAGCAGAGTTTATTTCTATGGATACAAAAGCTCAATCCCCGACAGAGCCCATTATTTTAACTACAGAAATTCACCTTCCAAGTTATTCCCTGCTGAGTTGTTCTCAAACAGAGTCTCTCCCTGGAAGAAGTAAGTCATTTCCATTCACCATCCCTAGTGGAAGTAGAATATCCATAGTTCTCTGCAACAGTCAGAAATATTATACCCTCCAATAGCAGTCAGGGATTTACTTTCCCAGGCACAGACATGTACCAACAACATTCCATGTACATACATCATGACATGCGCATACATATTTCATACATCATAATCACATTTATTTTGAGAACATCATCACACAATTCATTCCATGCATCACATATAATTAATTCTGTATCTTTTCAGGAAAGATGGTTATCATCAACAATTCCAACAGTTCAAGATTAAATTTGTATCTGCGGATAACTAATGGAAAATTAGTGCCCGAAGATCAAACGGGTCAACTAATCTCTATAACATAAAATGAAGTAACCCTACTATCTAGGTTCCTTCACATAAGCCCTACTATCTAGGATTTCATCTCGAAGTAACCCTACTATCCAGGTTCCTTCCCATAAGCCCTACTATCCAGGCTTTCATCTCGAAGTAACCCTACTATCCAAGTTCCTTCCCATAAGCCCTACTATCCAGGCTTTCATCTCGAAGTAACCCTACTATCCAGGTTCCTTCCCATAAGCCCTACTATCCAGGATTTCATCTCGAAGTAACCCTACTATCCAGGTTCCTTTCCATAAGCCCTACTATCCAGGATTTCATCTCGAAGTAACCCTACTATCCAGGTTCCATCCCATAAGCCCTACTATTCAGGCTTTCATCTCGAAGTAACCCTATTATCGAGGTTCCTTCCCATAAGCCCTACTATCTAGGCTTTCATCTTGAAGTAACCCTACTATCCAGGTTCCTTCTCGTAGCCCTACTATCCAGGCTTTCATCTCGAAGTAACCCTACTATCCAGGTTCCTTCCCATAAGCCCTACTATCCAGGCTTTCATATCGAAGTAACCCTACTATCCAGGTTCCTTCTTGTAGCCCTACTATCCAGACTTTCATCTCGAAGTAACCCTACTATCCAGGTTCCTTCTAGTAACCCTACTATCCAGGTTCCTTCCCATAAGCCCTACTATCCAGCTTTCATCCTGAAGTAACCCTACTATCCAGGTTTCTTCCTATAAGCCCTACTATCTAGGCTTTCATCTCGAAGTAACCCTACTATCCAGGTTCCTTCTCGTAGCCCTACTATCCAAGCTTTCATCTCTAAGTAACCCTACTATCCAGGTTCCTTCCCATAAGCCCTACTATCCAGGCTTTCATCTCGAAGTAACCCTACTATCCAGGTTCCTTCTTGTATCCCTACTATCCAGGCTTTCGTCTCGAAGTAACCCTACTATCCAGGTTCCTTCTTGTAACCCTACTATCCAGGTTCCTTCCCATAAGCCCTACTATCTAGGCTTTCATCTCGAAGTAACCCTACTATCCAGGTTCCTTCTCGTAGCCCTACTACCCAAGCTTTCATTTCGAAGAAACCTTACTACCCAGGTTCCTTCTTTTGTATCTCCAGACAACAGTTTACAACATTGTAAGACTTGGACTTGACCCGATACAGTCAATTTCAAAAATTCCCCAGTAGAGTAATGGACAGCTGAGGCTCCTATACTCTATTTCCCAGGACATAAATCAATATTCCCCGGTGAAGTTCTCCTCAATGGTAGGTACATGAATTCTCGCAAAGAAATCTCTTATGCGACTGGTATATTTTTAGGATGGCATCTTTAAGCCCATTTTCGACGTTTCTTTGTCAACTTCCAAATGGCATTTATAAGCCCATTCCCGGTATCACTATTCAGTATTACTTCATGCGAGTGCAAATTTCTGGGCACTCTAGTGTTCAATCATCTTCCACCTTCAGATCACGAAAGGCAAATCAGCCAATATACATCCTCAGGTTTAAGAAGATTGAATAGGGGCAGCTGTTGTACCCCAAAATTTTCCCTCTCATTTTATTCAACACATGCTCATTGAGATCCTTAACTTGCTCAAGGATGCCCAATGGTTGACCAGACAAACTCTCTCCTAAAACAATGAACCTCCAACTTGGGTTTCCATTTTCAACAAGATGGGTGAGCTCCAAAGACATAATATGCTCTCCATAGTCCTAATATGTTCTCAAGACCATCCATGTCAAGTTTCAAGGTTTTCACAAGAAGTCCGCTAAGTCAACTACTCAGATGCTTGAAAATTAACTATATTAGGTCAAAATTCAATTGTGGCCCACAAACAGTTAAACTTTAAGACTTTTGGTCAACATCAACATTTTGAAGTGATAACCATAATTTGATCAAGGGTTTACCATGATTCCCCAAGGAATGCTCCTAATTCATCAAAACTCAAAAGTTGTTAAATAAGGGTTTTCTTTGGAAAAGTCAACAGAACTTTGATCAGGCATAACTTCCTCATACTTTATCAGAAATTTCTCATCTAAGGCTCATTTTGAAGAGAATCCAATTCCCTACAACTCATCTTCATCCCTTAAGTCCAAGAAATGTACTCATCAAAAGATATGGATTCAGACATTATAGGTCATTCCAAAAAGTCAACAAAAACACCTTGTGGGTCAAAGCTCCTTACATGAACATGGAAGATCCAATTGAGATGAAACCAAAGAGGTTGTTTAGGGGATATCCTAATATTTCTAAAAGGTCAAAGAAAACCCTCCTAGGGTAAAAATTGAGAGAGATATGCATTGTCAAAGTTGGCCATTTTTGTAAATTTGCACAAAGTCAACAATGCCCAAAATTACATTTTTTTCATATGGGCCTATCTTTTCAAGTTTGGAGCTTGTTCCTAACATGGTCCACGACCCATGAACCATTCCATGCCTCATTCACTTTTTTATTTAATTTATTGTGATTTTATTCATTTAAAATTCAAATAAAATCAAATAAAATCAAAACAAATCATATTAGTTGTTTTGGGGATGATTTTGGCATTGAATGAAGATGATATATGTTGTCAAAGAAATACCAAATCGTGCAATGGCTGATTGGAACAAAAACAACATGTTTTGGCCAAGTTTAGAAAGAATGAATCAAGTTGAAAATCAAATCTCTTTCTCATCAATCTCCAAGATTTTTTCCAACTTTGTTGACCTAATGCCTTGTAATACATGTACACAATATTGTCAGACCTAGAGGACACGAAAAAAGCTGCCTCCACGCGTCCAGAAAAAACTCCAAATTTTGACAAAAAAGTGGTGATCAAATTCTGATTTAGAAGGCGATTCAAGGGGTTTCAGGCCAGCAATCGACTCTTGGGAACCTCCTGAAGCTAACAGCACCATTTGCACGTATCAAAGCTCCAGGAATCAACCTACACAAGCATCACGGTTTGCCTTTATTTTTGAATCCGGTTCTGATTATACACGCATGATTGACAACTTCTAAGCATACCTTCATGTTTGTATCATTATTTAGAATTCATTTGTATGGTTAATTGTGAGTTTTGACGCATATATGGACAACTGCCATTATTAGGGTTTAAGTTTGCGTTTTAGGGCTTTTTAATACATGTAAAATCAGGGCACGAGATGGGTATTATCATACTCATGAGATCAAAACTAGTTGATCTGTGTGTTTGGATTTAATTTATCTTGCTTGTTTGAGTTCTTTTGAGATTTACAGGGTTGTAGCTACATACATCGTCTGTAGGTAAAGGGGAATTATCTAAAATGAAGGTTCCAGGAAGAAGAAGAATAGGTGACATGATCCCAGTGGCTAATTTAAATTCACGCGTGTTTTTAGTATTGATGACCATTCTTTCAATATCATACATTTTGTTCATTTATATACACAAATGACAATATGGCCAGGTGGTAAAGGGAAGCGCTTGCAAAGGGGAAGACCTGGGTTCGATACCCAGGTCTGGAGTTTTTTTTCATTTTTTCATTTGTTTCATTGCATATCCCATACACCTCATTGCCAAGCGTCCACCGTGCATACCGCAGATCTCATCCCTGATATCCATCACCATGTAGATCTCACGCTCCAGCCATGAAGGACCACCATGAACTATCAGGAGAGAGGTGCATTGGATCAGGCGCAGACTCTAGGCCTCCAGCTTTGGGCCTAACAAGAGATTTGGCAGCACACCCCCTTCTTCTTCCAGCAACAGGCCCAAATTCCAATTCTCTTTTAACTCTTAATTTTTTATTTGTTTTAATTATGTTACAAAAAATCATTTGTTTTAATTATTTTGCAATAAAAATCTTTTTTTTAAAATCAGAAAATCATAAAAAATATTAGATTTAGTTAATTATTTTCATAAAATATTTATTTGCATTTAATTAATTTGTTTAACTAGGTTAACTTAAACATTTTTTTGTAATTAAAATTTAATAGAAATTAGGACTAACTTGAAAATTTTCAAAATTTATGTTATTTTCTCAATTAAAAAAATACAAAAGTTTTAATTAATTAGATTTTTAGTGCTTTTTTTGACTTATTCCCATCTTAATTCTTCGCGCGTTTATTTCTTTCCGTACCATTTTTTTTCAATTAATATAACTGTTGATGGTTTGTAATAGTTTCAAATTAGGGTTTTATTTACTGTTTACTCCCCGGTTTTTGATTATGTAATCCCCTCCCCAGAGCCTTGTAATAGTTAGGATTTTAATTTCTCGCTTTTAATTTCCGCAACTATTTAACTGTTAGATGTATGGACAATAGGCTTGCATGTAAAAGATAAATGATTAATACAGTAGAAAACCGTAATTGTGCAAAGATAATTAACTGAAAAGAACACACTTGCACATGTTCACTCCTAGGGTTTGCCCCACATGGTAACCTCGGAAACAATGGTCGTGTCCCTCGAATGTAGGGATACCTTAGCAAGGACCCGCGATTCAAAATCGTCATAAATATCATAGTCCCTACTTGTCCCTCGAGTTGCCTAAGAATTAATCTTATGACGATAGTCCCTCCGAAACGCTAAGGTATCTTTACTTGTTTCCTGCAGAGACCATTTCGTCCCTTCAGACGTCCCATTATAAATCCAACGACGGAGCTACCTACTCCTTAATAGTAGGATAGCGCTGTCTAAAGGAAACCAAAACGAACAGACTTTTTTCGAGTAGGTAGAAATCTTAAGTACTTGCTCAAAATAAAATCTTTTTCACACAAACACTTTTCAAAACAGTTTTCAAAACAACTTCATCACACTCTTGAGGACCTATACAAGGGTTATCACGAAGTAAATAAAAATTTTCAAAACAAGCACACATACAAGCAATTTAAAAATGAGCAAGTACCTAAGAGCGTGTGGAAAACCACGGATAGAAAGGGTGCTAACACCTTCCCTTTCTATAATCTACCCCCGTACTCACAAACATTCTCGAAAAATGTTTTTCTGTTCTTTTTACTTTTCCTTTGTTGGATGAAATAAAAGTCGGTGGCGACTCTTGCTTACTGCAACATTTGCAAATACAAAACGTAAACCAGTATAACAGTCGGTTTTGCTACCGTATCACACATGACATGATTCATCATGAGATAGAGGTATATGTGGATGATATGATTTCCAGATCACAAACCGAAGAAGAACATCTCGATCATCTGTACAAATTATTCGAGAGACTGAAGAAGTACAAGCTGAGGTTAAACCCTAACAAGTGCACGTTCGGAGTACGATCTAGAAAGCTTCTAAGTTTTGTTGTCAGCAATAAAGGCATTAAAGTTGATCCTGCCTAACTAAAGGTCATCCAAGAAATGCCAGTCCCTCATTCTGAAAAAGAAGTCAGAGGATTCTTGGGTTGTCTCAATTATATTGCTCGCTTTATATCACACTTGACTGCTACTTGTGAGCCAATCTTCAAACTCTTGAAGAAAGATCAGATAGTCAAATGGAATGATGAGTTCCAGGTTGCCTTTGACAAAATCAAAGAATACCTACAAGAACCTCTTATTCTCACGCCTCCAGTTGAAGGAAGACCCCTGATCATGTAATTGACAATATTAGAGAACTCTATGGGGTGTGTTTTGGGCCAACATGACGAGTCTGGCCGAAAAGAGCATGCTATTTATTACCTGAGCAAAAAGTTTACCGACTGTGAAAACAGATATTCACTGCTCAAGAAAACTTGTTGCGCTCTGGCATTGATAACACTTACTTTACACTTGTTTTTGACTCTGATTTCACATGTTATTTAGGTTTTTTATTATTGTTTTCTTGTATTATGCCTATATTTTGTTTCCTTTTCAGGTATTTCAATTATCCAGAGCTCCCCTGAAGAAATGAAGGAAAACAGGCTGAAAAACAAGAGTTTAGGTCAAATTTGCACTCATGGCGTCCACCATGGCGCCAGCCATAGGGTAGGCTATGACGTGGACCACATCATGCTGACCTCAACTGCCACGTTCTCCACTTCCTTTCATTTACACTCATGGCGGGCGCCACCTTTGGATGATGTTTCCCCCCCTAAAAGGAGTTGGGGGGAATTCTTGTGATTTCTTGCATTCTTCATCCTCTATAAATAGAAGTTCTTGATTTTATTTTAATTTACCCAATCTTAGTTGCAAACTTGACCCAACCATAGTTTCGAACTTAAGCTATATAATTTCACCATTGTAAAGCGATAATTCTTCACATCAGGGAATTATTGCACTGTTGATTGAGTCTGTGATCGAGTTCGTAGATTGAGTCTGTAATCGAGTTTGGAGCACTTCGGCAGAAGTTTATCCCACCACATTTATTTTCTACTGCTATTTATTTCCAGTCGCATTTTACTTCCAGATTGTACCTGATTTAAAACCTCCCCATTTGGAGCAGGTTTCTATTTATATTTCTCGCACCTGCTTTTACTTTGTTTATTTCCCGCACTTTCTTTTACTTTGTTTATTTCCCGCACCTGCTTTTACTTTGTTTATTTTTCGTACCTGCTTTTACTTTGTTTATTTCCCGCACCTGCTTTTACTTTGTTTATTTTCCGCACCAGCTTTTACTTTGTTTATTTCCCGCCCCTGCTTTTACTTTGTTTATTTCCTGCACCGCACTTTAAATTATTTACTTTCTCGCATGATTTATTTTAACATGTCTGTTTACATTCCCATGTCAGGCTGAACCTTACTGGGCTAGAATGTAAGGAATCTAGTTAGATCGATATTCCAAATAATGTGTCAATAGAAATGCTTATGGGCTATTTTGGTTTTTAATACGAGTTTTTTGTACTTTATTGTTGTTGGGTAAGACCGAAAGCCGTCCAACCCTTTGTTAAACTCGGTTAGTTCTAACTGGTCAAAGGAAGCGAAAGCGCTTTGTCTGGTTAGTTAGGAATTTTTATTATCAAAGAAATCAATTTTGAAACTATTTTCAGACGCGTTTATAGGGTTAAAGTTAGGTCCCCTTTTTATTAGAAATTCCAGATCAAAATACTTTTCAACTTGGTCAAGTACTTTATTTCTTAAAAATAGGTTTATTACTTTAATGCAATGCGCGCCTTTTTATAAGTGACGATAAGAAGGTATGATTAGAGAGTAAACTCGGTTCTGATTACGCGAAAGCGACAGTTCCTGTTAAATTAGTTATATTCTTTAGTAGAAAATATTGCCCTATAAATAATTCTATTCCAAAGCATTGCGAATATCATATGACTATGTGAATTACATTTGACCCTGCTTTTATATCTGATGTTTATTTCATCACACTTTGCTTTCTTGCATGCTCAATTCCATGTTTAATATTGACTTAGCTAAACATCGTAACAATAGGAAACGATAGATTGACGATTGGTCTCTGTGGATCGATAATCTTTTATATTACTCTGACGTGATTCCTACACTTGCGAATACACCGCATCAAGTTTTTGGTGCCGTTGCCGGGGATCAATTTCATCAAATTTCGCACCCTATAGTCGCACCGTCTAGACTAAGTTTTACAGTCCGGTTAATGCAAAGATCTCACAGCACCGGAACCTTATTCAATCCTTTAGAGGAACCTGAACGTTATGTTAATTTTCTCTGTAGAATTAGAAAACTATGGCCGAGAATCGTAACCAATGACCCCTTAAGGAATTTGCCCAACCGTCAGATGAGGAACCTAGTTCAAGTATCGTAAACACAGTTATAACCACAAATAATTTCGAACTAAAACCCTCATTGCTACAATTGGTGCAACAAAACCAATTTGGTGGTCTCGCTACTGAGAACCTGAATCAACACTTAAAAACTTTTATACGATTAGCAGAGAATTTAAAATGCAATGGTGCTTCGCCTGAGGCAATACAACTAAGATTATTCCCTTTTTCCCTCAGAGATAAAGCACGAGATTGGTTGGATTCCCTTCCACCTAATTCAATAACAACTTGGGAATACCTTAGGAGAGTATTTCTTGCAAGATATTTTCCGCCCAGCAAAACTGCTGTCCTTAGAAACCAAATCACTAGATTTAACCAAAACCTGAGAGAATCACTTTTTGAAGCATGAGAGAGATATAAGGACCTGTTAAGAGCCTGTCCACCCCATGGCCTAGAACAATGGCTAATCATCCACACCTTCTATAATGGACTCCATTACAACACAAAGATGCCTATCGATGCTGCTGCTGGTGGCGCATTGATGAATAAACCTTACCTAGAAGCCTGCGCTCTCATTGAGGACATGGCCAAAAACCATTACCAATGGGGAACAGAATGAGATAGGGTAGAGAAAAAGGAGACCCAAGGAGGAAAACACGAGATAAGTTCTCTAGACATGATTCAAGTTAAAATGAACGCTCTTGCCTTAAAATTTCAAAACATGTCTCAAAACCCTAATATTGTAGCCGCAGTAGCTTCAGAATCCGAACTCTGTGGGACCCAAGGACATCAACCTGCAGAATGTAACTTGTTGAATGATCCTTAATCAGACCAAGTAAACTACACCCAAGGAAACCCATTTTCAAACACTTACAACCCCAGATGGAGGAATCACCCAAACTTTTCTTATAAAAACAATAGCCCAATACAAAACTCTGCACCTCCGAGACCTACAGGTTTCCAAGCCCAAAGACCAAATCAACCTATGCAAGTTGTGGCACCCAAACCAAACCTTGAGAAAATCATGGAAAATTTCATTTAAGCTCAAACCCAACAAAACAAAGAGTTCCTAAATCAGAATATTCACGTAAACAAACTAATCACGCAATTAGGAACTAAGGTTGATCAGATAATTATGCATAACAAGATGCTTGAAACCCAGATCTCGCAAATAGCCCAAACACAAGACCCACAAACTACACCTGGAGGACAATTCCCTGGACAACCTCAACCAAATCCTAAAGGGCAAGCTAATGCCATTTACTTACTAAGTGGGACTACTTACGATGGACCCAAGAATCTAGCAATGAGTACACCCTCACAACCTAAGACAAATGTTTTTCCTACAGACCAAGTGGAGGAACCAGAGGAACCCGAAAAGCAAAAAGAACCAGAATTAAAAGATAAAACTAATAAATCACCACCCCCGTACAAACCCCCAGTCCCATTTACGCAAAGACTTAAACAAACCAAACTTGACAATCAATACCAGATATTCATTAAAGTTATAGAAAAAATCCATGTAGAGATTCCTTTTACCGAAGCCATCACTCAGATACCATCTTATGCTAAATTCCTAAAAGACATCCTGACCAATAAGCGTAGACTTGATGATCCCAAACCTACCGAATGAAATTTTATTTCAAAAAATAAACTTTCCAAGAAAGAAAAGGACCCAGGAAGTTTTTCCATTCCTTGTATCTTAGGAAATCATACTATTGACAAATCCTTCTTAGATCTAGGAGCTAGCGTCAGCTTTATGCCTTTAGCAGTTTGTAGAAGGTTAAACTTAGGAGAATTGCAGCCGACTAAAATGTCTCTCCAGATGGATGATAGATCAGTTAAGTATCCTATAGGCATACTTGAAGACATACCAGTTAAATCGATCAGATATATATCCCAACTGATTTCGTGGTTATGGATATTAAAGAAGACGAAGAAATCCCAATCCTCTTAGGTAGACCATTCCTATCAACAGCCGAAGCCATAATTGACGTTAAGAAAGGAAAATTAACATTTGAGGTGGTTGATGAAAAGATAGAATTTATTCTTTCAAAGTTCTTAATAGCACCAATCATAGGAGATTCCTGTTATGCCATCGACGTCATTGAAGAGTGTATATTGGAACTTAAGCGAGAGGAATCTAACAAAAATATAAAGTTACCTTCGACCCCCATTATGGAGGATGATAGATTTAAAAGTTTAGAACCTTACATCGATGACGACCTCTATGAATGTTTATCGCTTACTCCCGATCCCATGCCTTTCCCTTTGAAACCATCTTTAGAACTGAAGGAACTTCCCAAGAACCTCAGATACGAATTCTTAGATAAAGAGATGAATCGTCCTGTTATAGTTAACGCTATTTTAAATAAATATGAGACAACTCAACTCTTAGAGATCTTACGAAAATATCCCTCAACTTTAGGGTATAACATCTCCGATTTAAAAGGAATAAGTCAATCGGTGTGCATGCACCGGATCTTGTTAGAGGAAAACTCAAAACCCTCAAGAGAACATCAAAGAAGAATAAACCATATAATGAGAGATGTTGTTAAAAGAGAAGTTCTTAAGTTACTAGAGGCTGGTATAATTTACCAAATATCAGATAGTAATTGGGTGAGCCCTGTGCATGTGGTGCCAAAGAAAGGAGGCATCACATTCATAGAAAATGAGAAAGGTGAGCATATTTCTAAACGAACATAAGGAGGTTGGCGTATGTGTATAGATTATAGAAAATTAAACAAAGCAACCAGGAAGGATCATTTCCCTCTTCCGTTTATAGATCAAATGCTCGAACGTCTAGCCAGACACTCGCACTTTTGTTATCTAGATGGACACTCAGGATTTTTCCAAATACCTATTCACCCTAAGGATCAAGAGAAAACAACCTTCACCTGTCCTTATGGAACGTTCGCCTATAGACGAATGCCCTTCGGACTCTGTAATTCCCCTGCCACTTTTCAACATTGTATGATGTCTATATTTGCATATTACCTAGATGGAATCATGGAAATTTTCATGGACGGTTTCTTGGTGTGTGGATTCAATTTTAAAGATTGTCTCTCCAACCTTGAAAAAATCCTTGAAAGATACATAGAGGTGAACCTAGTGCTAAACTGGGAAAATGCCATTTTATGGTTAATGAAGGTTTAGTATTAGGACACATAGTCTCCGAAAGACGCATTAATGTCGATAGATCCAAAATTGAAGTTATAGAAAACCTCAGCCCACCTAAAACCATTAGGGAGATTAGAAGTTTTCTTGGATATGTTGGTTTTTATCGGCGTTTTATAAAAGACTTCTCTAAAATAACAAAACCTTTGACTAATATTCTAATGAAGGACGTTGAATTTTTTTTTTGACGATAAATGTCTCGAAGCTTTTAAATTTTTGAAACAAGCACTGATTTCAGCTCTGATCATGCAACCCCCAGATTGGACACAACCTTTTGAAATCATGTGCGGTGCCAGCGATTATGCAGTTGGTGCTGTTATAGGACAACGAAAAGACAAGAAATTACATGTTATATATTATGCTAGTAGAACCTTAGATACCTCCCAGCTCAACTATGCAACAACAGAGAAAGAATTACTGGCAGTAACTTTTGCGATAGATAAGTTTAGGTCCTACCTAGTTGGAGCAAAGATCATTGTTTACACTGATCATGCTGCCATACGTTATCTATTAAATAAAAAGGACGCTAAACCTAGATTACTTAGATGGATCCTGTTACTCCAAGAGTTTGATATAGACATTAAGGATAAGAAAGGCACAGAGAATGTTGTCGTTGACCACCTCTCTAGATTAGAACACTTAAAACTTGACTTATTGCCTATAAATGATGATTTCGCCTATGACAGATTTATAGCTAAGACTGATGATTTCGAGCCTTACAGAGATAAAGATTTTGAGAAAATTTTAGTAATGAAGAGTGTACCTTGGTACGCTGATTTTGTAAACTACCTAGCTGCAGATATCATACCCCCTGATCTAAATTACCAACAGAAAAAAAAGTTCTTCAAAGATGTTAAACATTTCTACTGGGATGAACCACTCCTATTCAAGAGAGGAATATATAATATTTTCAGGCGTTGCGTCCCAGAAGAGGAAATAAAAGACATCATGAGACACTGTCATTCTGCACATTATGGTGGACATGCAAGTATATCTAAAACGCACGCCAAGATTCTTCAAGCAAGCCTCTATTGGCCAACTTTATGGCGCGATGTTCATGCCTACATTGTCAAGTGCGATTGATGCCAACGCACTGGGAACATATCAAGACGTGACGAGATGCCAATGAGGAATATCCAGGAAGTTGAACTCTTTGATGTTTGGGGTATAGACTTTATGGGACCATTTCCACCTTCAATGGGAAATAGGTACATTTTGGTAGCTGTGGACTACATGTCTAAATGGATTGAGGCTATTGCATCACCCACAAATGACACAAGAGTGATAGTCAAGTTATTTAAGAATATCATTTTTCCGAGGTTTGGAACACCCTGTCTCGTTATAAGTGATGGAGGATCACATTTTATATCCAGAATCTTTGATAATCTCTTGAGTAAGTATGGAGTAAAGAACAGAGTAGAAACACCTTATCATCTACAGACTAGCGGTCAAGTAGAAGTGTCTAACAGGGAGATTAAACAAATCTTAGAAAAAACCGTTTCAATTTCCAAAAAAGATTGGTCTCAGAATCTACATGAAGCACTATGGGCCTACATAACAGCTTTTAAAACCCCTTACCAATTAGTCTATGGAAAATCTTGTCATTTACCCTTCGAGTTAGAGCATAAAGCCTATTGGGCCATTAAGACCCTGAATTTGGAATATTTGACTGCTGGTGAAAAGCGCATCCTTGACATTCATAAATTAGAGGAATTCCGCCAGTCTGCCTATGAGAATGCTATAATATATAAAGAAAGAACCAAAACTTGGCATGACAGAAGAATTGTAAAGATATATTTCAATATAGTAGACCTTGTTCTCCTTTTCAATTTCAGGTTGCGACTTTTTTCCTGGAAAGCTACGTTCAAGATGGACTGGTCCTTTTGAGGTCTCTAGAATCCTAAGATCTGGAGCAGTCGAGATCAAGAACAATTATTGTAGCCCATTCATCGTCAATGGGCAGAGGTTGAAGCACTACGAAGGAGGTGACATTTCCACCAACTACTCCAGCTACACTCTGATTGATCCACCAATACCAGTTTCTGATATATGAAGTTTACTTGTTAAGCTAACAACGTTAAACAAGCGCTGCATGGGAGGCAACCCATGGGTTTATTTTTATTTTTTGCATTTATTTACTTTTTACTTTATCAAATTTTATTTTTATCTTTATACTAACAATTGAAAAATTTATGATTTCAGGCATCACCTGCTAGTCGTCTTTGTTAACTAAATTTTTCAGGATGGAGCATTTCGATGACATGCATTTTTCCTTTCGAGATGACACTCAGAGACAACGCTATACGGTCCTTTCACAGCGACCCATGGCACCGGCCAGATATCCAGACCAGATTTGTATGGAAGCTCTTGGCTTTGAAGCCAGTATCAAGTATCCATGCAACCAGCTAAAGTGGGACGAGTATGCAGATGACCTAAATGTGACCTACAGGAACCTCACCTTAGATTTCCTCAGTTGATTCGAGTTTGAGCCCTATAATGGCCAGGATGGATATCTCACTTTTAGACTATTCAGGATAGAATATTGTTTTACCCGGAGGGAGTTTGGCGACTTGCTAGGCTTCCAGACCACACCCGATGCTATACCTGAGCTACCAGTTGGCTATTTCAAGACTAGGGACATAGAGAAATTATGGAGAGATATTACTGCTGGAGGGAGCCTTGATCCTTCCACTCAGTTATTCCTTGTTATTCACAACCCCGCTTTCAGGTATTTTCAGATGGTTATTGCTCACACTTTCCTAGGGAAGGCCGACACTGATACCCATGCTAGCGAGGATGATATATTTTTCCTCTACTGTACGACCCAGTCTTGCCCTGTAGCCTGTGGAAATTTTCTGCTGTGGAATCTCATGATAACTTCTAAGTCTGCTGAAGGTATCCTCCATGTGGGAGGGACAGTGACTCATATTGCTTCTGCTTTGGATCATACAAGTAAGTTATCTCACCTTACCTCCTACTGTGGATATACTACAATGGACATTGATTTCTGTTTGGATCGTGGGCTGATGAGAAGAGTCTACTTTAATCCCAACCAATATAGACTCTTGATTGATAATGAAATAGTTCACTATTTTACCTTGCCTGATCCCATGATGACCAATGTCCATAACCCTGCCAATTGTACATATGCCTTAGAAGGTCTTGGAGAGACCATGGACGAGCGAAAATCACCTTTGGTACCTGAGTATCATCCATGTCCATCGTCAGAAAGGACAATTGTATTCTCTAATAATTTATCTTTGCAGCAATCCGACATCTATGCACAGGTTGCTGAGCTGCATAGAGAGGTAGCCCAACTTTGTCAAACAGTTAAAGACCTCTCTCTTCAGGTTAAGGTTTCTGATGCTACTCACTCTACTGACGCAGACCTCCTACAGTAGGAAATTGATAATCTTCGCAGTAAGTTAGTTGTAGCTCATGGTTCTGAGTCGACCAAGGGCCCTACTACTCCTTGATGATCTTGATTCATATCTGAACTGTTTTGTTGTTTTGTTGTTTCTTTTATCATGTTCTTTCCTTTTTCATACTTATCTATTTTTATGCCTAACTCTTGCATTCTACTTTCTTTTTATTTTTATTTTTCGTGACTTACCATAATTAAGTATATTTCTATTTTATCATTTTTTTCTTTAATTAATTTTTTATTTTATTTTTATGAGTTTATTATTTTCAAGTTATAAACATAAAAGAAAAAAAAATTCAATACACCAATCCTTGGAAGCACCAAATGAAGAATTGTTGTTTGCACCTACGAGAAGAAATTGGAATAAGAAGCCCAAACCAACAAAACAAAGAAATTTGAGCCCAGCCCAAATTCCAAGCATGGCGCCCGCCATGGGGTCTGGGACTATTTTGGGAAGATTTTCAAAAACCTCCCACTTTCTCCATTTTAAACCCCAAAACCACCCAAAAACTCTCATTTTATCAACCACCTACTACCCCATTAACCACTCCAACATCCATTTTTCTAACCTTCATAAAAATTCAAACTTCCTCCTCCCAATCTCCTACACCTATTTTGAAACCCATTTTTTTCAATTTTCTTCCAAAGGAGCAACAATGGAGTTCAACAGATACTTTCTTCATGAAGGCAAACCCGGAGACCGACAATGGAAAATCCTTGAAAAATTGCAAGGACGAGAAATTGTCTCAACCAGGTATATCGATGAAAATTGTCTGTATACTTTAGGACTTTATCATAGTTTTTTTCATTTAGCTAACATCCTAGGATTGCACGATATTTTTACTAGAAAAGAGCCCACCTTTAAGAGGCTAACTCGGGAATTCTTAAGTTCCCTAATTTATTTGGTTCACCCCGACACTGCTAGTACAGTCGGTACGGTTAAATTTCGTCTATTTAATGTTGAATATGAATATAGCACCAATGAACTAGCAGCTCTGTTGGGTATTCCTCATGGTGATGGCGCTATTTGTGAGACCCCTTTGGATTCTGAATGGTCCACTGATGCAATTTCCTTCTGGCGTCAATTGTCAAACTCTTCTATAAATTCTTTTGAAGGAGTTTTAGCATCATTGATCCATAACCCGGCTATTTGAATTTTTCGATATATGCTCGCCTGTACTATTTTTGGCCAGGAGAATCCAAACAAGGTAAATGCTAGAGAACTTCTATTTTTTCAAGGTAGTATCACTAATAGAAGAATTAATTCAGTCCCGTTTAGGATTGCTCACATGATTGTTGTCCTGAGACACCCAGGGACCATAACTTTTGGAGGACTAGTTACATCTATTGCTAGAGCTCTGCACCTCGACGCTGAGATAGCTACCCTAGCATCCCTGCCTCCCCGCACAATTAATTTGAAATTTCTAAAAGATATGAAATTATGCAAGGTGAGGAGAGCGGGTGGCTTTGAACTTATGGTTCAGGGTGTCATTATCCCATCAGTCGTTCTGCCTTGCACTAGACGTACCGATGTACGAATTGCGAGGAACTGGACCTACGATCTAGATGCTCCACCTTTTACGGGTCCATTACCTCCTAATGTTCCACTTGGGGACAGACACAAGACTGATGAAGAATACGAGCAGAGGGATGAACCTCATGCGCCACCTGTTTCCCCCCACTACACTTCACCCGCACACACTGCACCTTCTACTTCTAACACTTTTTCAGGTACGGCTCCTTGCTTCTACATCACTGAAGAGATGTGGCGTGACCAGCTAGCCCAGGAGGAGAGAATAGATGGTTTACTTTCTGCCATCCAACACCAGCTGGCATATAACATGAGTTTTATGGAGGCGTCACGAGAGCAGACGAACTGCTCTTTTCAAAGTCTTATGGAATCTCAATTGGTGATATCCCGCGAGCAACATAGGTAACAAGCCCAGTTTCAGAGGAACTCTGCCCTCATGGAGGCCACTCAAGATTCCCTTTTAGGCAACCTTCGTGAGATTCAGAATTCATAGATTGCCTTGTCTTCCATATTTGACCAATTCGAGACTTCTCAGAGCAGTCGTCGTCGCAGCCGATCCCGTCATCCTAGACATTCACCGCAGGATGTCGTGGGACCCATCCAGCCTTAGTACTTTACCAGGTGACTCTTTCCTTATCTTATTTCGTAACATTGGGGATAATGTTCAATTTAAGTGTGGGAGGAGATTTACTCGCTTTATTTTTCTCGCTTTATTTTTCCTTTCCTGCATTTTCCTTCTCGTTATTTTAATTCTTTATTTGCTTTAGTTTGCTTGTTTGCTTTCTTTTCAAAATGATACATGTGTTTGACGAGTCATCTATATCTGTATGGTCTAGTGTATGTCCACTCCCCCATTTCTTGAGTCTAACCGGAAAAAATTTCTAAGAAAAAAAGTGTGTTTTGAACTTAGTTGGGCTATAAGACCTGGCTGAGATAGGATGTAGTATGACTTGGGAAATCCCTTTTGAAGCATCGGCATCGTTTTTACACCTTAATATTCATAAATTTAGGAATTCGATCTTGATACCCCCTATGCCGTGGCCTTAAAATTTTCATTCTTAAATCCTTGAATAGTTTATCCTAGCAGTCAACTCCGGTCTAAGCATGCTCTACGTAGGGTATCGAAGAGAAGTGAATGATCTATATGCTATGTTCTTATTATAAACTACAACCCTGGGATAGGTGACCCTCAAAGTCATTTAACTCAACAAAATTTGTATGTTGAAAAATAAAGCAAAAGCAACAGCAAAAGAAGAAGAAAAATATAAAAAAATACCCATCTTTAGTTGGTTCAGAGGTATCTGGTGCTGAACTTGGTAGGGAGGATTATGATCCAATCCCCCGCAACTATAAATGGGTCAATAAAAGGGGTTACACCAACTTTTTGTACCAGGGCCCTGTGTTTTATGATCAGAATCACTACCCGGTCACTTTACTATGAGCATGTACGAATAACGGGCTTAATGTGATTGCGCCTGAATGAAAAAGGAAAAATATAGGCCTAAGCATAATGGCATGATATGGATTGGTTCATAAAAGAATGAAGCTTATGTCCGTTTTACGGAAGAGTGTCACTACGATATCCTTGGTTTGAATCAGTCAGTACCTCTCAATACATCCCTGTTTTATTTCCAGAGGCCCCTTACAGCCCAACTTGTTCACTAACACCGTTTTTCTTCTTGATCTATTTAGAGTTCTTGCTTGAGGATAAGCAAAGGTTTAAGTGTGGGAGAATTTGATAACAGTTACTTTACACTTGTTTTTGACTCTGATTTCACATGTTATTTAGGTTTTTTATTATTTTTTTCTCGTATTATACCTATCTTTTGTTTCCTTTTCAGGTATTTCAATTATCCAGAGCTCCCCTGAAGAAATGAAGGAAAACAGGCTGAAAAATAGGAGTTTAGGTCAAACTTGCACTCATGGCGTCCACCATGGCGCCAGTCATAGGGTAGGCCATGACGTGGACCACCTCCTACTAACCTCAACTGCCATGTTCCCCACTTCCTTTCATTTACACTCATGGAGGGTGCCATGGCCTCCATGGCGGGCGCCACCTTTGGATAATGTTTCCCCCCCCAAAAGGAGTTGGGGGCATTCCTGTAATTTCCTGCATTCTTCATCCTCTATAAATAGAAGTTCCTGATTTCATTTAAATTTACTTTGTTTATTTTCCGCACCTGCTTTTACTTTGTTTATTTTCCGCACCTGCTTTTACTTTGTTTATTTCCCGCACCTGCTTTTACTTTGTTTATTTCCCGCACCCGCTTTTAATTTGTTTATTTCCTGCACCTGCTTTTACTTTGTTTATTTCCCACACTTTAAATTATTTACTTTCTCGCATGATTTATTTTAACATGTCTGTTTACATTCCCATGACAGGCTGAACCTTACTGGGCTAGAATGTAAGGAATCTAGTTAGATCGATATTCCAAATAATGTGTCAATAGAAATTCTTATGGGATATTTTGGTTTTTAATACGAGTTTTCTGTACTTTATTATTGTTGGGTAAGATCGAAAGTCGTCCAACCCTTTGTTAAACTCGGTTAGTTCTAACTGGTCAAAGGAAGCGAAAGCGCTTTGTCTGGTTAGTTATGAATTTTTATTATCAAAGAAATCAATTTTGAAACTATTTTCGGACACGTTTATAGGGTTAAAGTTAGGTCCCCTTTTCATTAGAAATTCCAGATCAAAATACTTTTCAACTTGGTCAAGTAATTTATTTCTTAAAAATAGGCTTATTATTTTAATGCAATACGCACCTTTTTATAAGTGACGATAAGAAGGTCTGATTAGAGAGTAAACTCGGTTCTGATTATGCGAAAGTGACAATTCCTGTTAAATTAGTTCTTTTCTTTAGTAGAAAATATTGCCCTATAAGTAGTTCTATTCCGAAGCATTGCGAATATCATCTGACTATGTGAATTACATTCGACCCTGCTTTTATATCTGAAGTTTATTTCACCGCACTTTGATTTCTTGCATGCTCAATTCCCTGTTTAATATTGACTTAGCTAAACACCATAACAATAGGAAACGATAGATTGACGATTGGTCTCTGTGGATCGATAATCTTTTATATTACTCTGACGCGATTTGTACACTTGCGAATACACCACATCAGGCATGGGCTGCTCTTCAGCTAAGACAATATATGTTGACTCATACCACTCTATTGATTTCTAAGATTGAGCCAATCAAGTACATCTTCGAGAAACCTGCCCTTTCCGGACGGATAGCCAGATGGCAAACGATCTTGACTGAGTACGATATTCAATACACTATGCAAAAGGCCATCAAAGGAAGCGTGCTAGCTGATCATTTGGCCCATCAAGCCGTGGATGATTATCATTCAATGAACTTCGACTTCCCTGATGAGAATATCATGCTGATAACCGACTGTGCGAAACCTAGACCATATGACGGACCTGAACAAGGATCCCGATGGACTATGGTCTTTGATGGGGCTTCAAATGCCTTAGGTAACGAAATTGATGCTGTGATCATCTCTCTTGAAGGTTGCCACACTCCTTTCACTGCCAGACTATGCTTCGATTGTACGAACAATATGGCCGAGTATGAAGCATGCATCTTAGGTCTAAAAGCTGCTATTGACTTGAGGATCAAGCATTTGGATGTGTTAGGGGATTCTGCCCTAGTGATCAGCCAAGTAAAAGGAGATTGGAACACTAAACACCCTAATCTTATCCCTTACAAGGAACTTGTGCTATCCCTTATTCCCTACTTCGAAGAGATCACCTTTGAGCACTTCCCTAGGGAGGAAAACCAATTGGCTGGCTCTTTGGCAACCATGTCTTCAATGTTCAAGGTCAGATGGGACAACAAAGCCCCTATGATTACAATTGAAAGATTCGACGAACCTGCACATTGATGTGATCTTGACATTGACGTGGAAAAACCATGGTACCATGAGGTGATGAGATACCTTGAAGCACAAGAGTATCCCAAGGGAGTATCCATCAATGACAGAAAATTATTACGAAGATTTATAGCCAAATTCTTCCTAAGTAACGGGATATTGTATAAGCGAAACCATGACTCAACTCTACTCCGATGTGTGGACAAGAAGGAGGCAGAGGAAATCATGGAAGACATGCATGATGGTCTCTTAGATACTCATCCAAGTGGACATACGATGGCTAAGAAAATCTTAAGAGCCGATTACTATTGGTCAACAATGGAGACTGATTGCCATTAACATTCAAGAACTTGACACAAATGCCAAATCTATGCTGACAAGGTCCATGTGCCTCTTATCCCTTTGAATGTCATGACTGCTCTGTGGCCATTTGCAATGTGGGGTATTGATATGATTGGAGAAATCAAGCTCACTGCTTCCAACGGACATCGCTTCATTCTTGTTGTTATCTACTATTTTACCAAATGGGTCGAAGCCGCCTCGTTTGCCTCAGTCACCAAGAATGTGGTAGACAGATTCATCAGACACAACCTCATCTTCCGTTATGGCATCCCCGAAAAGATCATCACCGACAATGGGACTAACCTCAAAAATGCTATGATCACTAAGCTTTGCACTCAGTTTAAGATCAAGCATCACAATTCTTCTCCGTATAGACCGAAAATGAATGGCGCAATTGAAGCGACCAACAAAAATACCAAGAAGATTGTGTAGAAAATGGTAGTAACCTATAAGGATTGGCATGATATGTTGTCGTTTGCTCTACATGGTTACCGTACTTCAGCTAGAACATCAACTGGGGCAACTCCTTTTTCACTAGTCTATGGCATGGAAGTTGTTTTGCCAGTGGAAGTTCAGATTCCCTCGCTGAGGATTATGAAGAACGCAGGCCTAGGAGAAGATGAGTGGATTCAAACGAGATTGGATCAGCTGAACTTGATTGACAAAAAATGATTGGCTGCTGTTTGCCATGGTCAGACGTACCAAAAACGAATGATCAAGGCTTTCAACAAAAAGATCAAGCCTCGGGTATATCAATTTGGTGACTTAGTGATAAAACGCATCATTCTACCACAAGGCGACCCCAAAGGCAAATGGACTCCCACCTATGAAGGGCCATTTGTTGTCAAGATAGTTTTCTCTAGCGGTGCCATGATGCTAATTACCATGGATGGTGAAGATTTCCCACATCCTATAAACACGGACATAGTTAAAAAATACTACGCATAAGAGACCCGCTAGGTTGACACACCTAGGAAAAATAAGGGAATCCCGGCAAACCAAAAGGTTTGGGAAAAAATTAGGGATATATGAAAAATATTTATACACTCGACAAGTTAAAAACCCGAAAGGGCGACTTGGGCAAAAAAGGGTATTCTGGTGGGCTGAAAACCCGAAAGGGCAGTCCAGGAAAAATTAAGGATTGAAAGCGTATGACTATGTCCCATAGAATCACCAAAGTCAATTTTATCACCAAGGTCCAAGTTCAAACGGTCCAAGATCAATCCAATCAACTTCTATCAACGGCAAGGGACATTCAAAGACATTGGGGCAATAGTAGAGTTGGAAGGCAATGAGATCGTTTCACATGGCTATTTGTTTTTATTCTCAATTTTGTTTTCCTTTCGACGATTTCTTCTTACTAGGATCTCCGTCTCTCTGTACAAAAAACGCCTATTCATGGGCAAAATATCAATACAGATATACTTTGAAGTGCAAAATTTATGTATTTGTTTTGAATGCAAATTTGTTCAATGACTAAAATTGAATGAACGTATGCATATGAACATATTTAAAACTATTTGGCACATGTGTCCTGCTAAGCAGTAACAAGCATATTTTTAGTGTATATGGAATATTCCCAGAGTTATTTCATCAACATCTCCACAAGAACGGTTACGATAAACCAATCTCTAACCAGAGTCTCAATCTTTTGACGACTCTCTCCCCATCTAAGTTGATCCTACAAGCAGAAGCCTCGTGGATCTCTACCTAAAAGGAACTCACCTCTTCAACAGGGTTTATTTCCCCAACAAGTTTTATTTCCCCAACAATAATTGAGGAACCACAAAATCCCCCATCCGAGTACATCCTTCCCAACCGAGTTTGTATTCCCCCGGAGTAGTCTATCTTCCCCAGCTGAGCCTGTTATCCCCAGTTGTGTATATCCTCCCCAGCTGAGTATATCCTCCCCAAGCTGAGTCTGTCATACCCGACTGAGTCTACACTCTCCAGTTTGAATTTTCCTTTCAGATTATTGCAAATCATAGGGCCACAACCCCTGATCCCAAGTAAAGTCGTCAATAAAGCCTTTACTATTTCCAAAAAGATACTATGAAACCTGGACCCGACCAGATATTAACACAATTTTCAAGTTATTACTAAAGCCTGGACCCGACCAAATAATAGTTTGACTTCTTCAATTTCCGAAACCTGGGCCCGACCATATAGCAGTTTAATTCCTACAAAATCATTAGCAAAACTCCTCTTCTCCAATAGAGTTTGCCACTATCTCTAGTAAACTACTGAAACCTGGACCCGACCAGATAGCAATTGATCTTAATTTCAAGTTACTAAAAGCCTAGACCCGACCAGATAATAGTTTAACTCCTCAAAATATAGAAGAACCTGGACTCTACCGGACCAAGGTTTAACTTCTTCTCCCCAGTAGAGTTTTCCTCTACCCCAACAAGTTGTTGTGAATCCTGGATCCGACCAGATAGCAATTACCCTCAGAGATTCTTTGTGAAACCTGGAAACCAACCAGATGACAACTAAATCCCCAAATAGTTTATTGTGAAACCTGGACCCGACCAGATAGTAATTGACATCATCAACCTCAGAAATCTGCAAAGCCTGGACCCTACCAGATGACAGTTTTTCAAACAGTTTATTGTGAAATCTGGAGCCCGACCAGATAATAATTAACTATGATCCCTAGAGAGACACTATTAAGCCTGGACTCGACCAGATAATAGTACAACTTTCCAAAAACCATGAAACCTGGACCCGACCAGATAGTAGTTACCACTTCAAGTTACTGTGAAGCCTGGATCCGACCAGATAAACGTTAACTTCCGTATCCCTAGCAAGTTTTTGTGAAGCCTGGATCCGACCAGATAACTATTCAATTTCAAGAAATTTTCTGCAAAGCCTGGAAACCGACCAGATAACAGTTAATTCGTCTCTTCCCCCAGTAAGTTACGTGAAGCCTGGATCCGACCAGATAGTAGTTGATTACCTCATCCTCAGCAAATTGTGAAGCTTGGATCCGACCAGATAACAGCTGACATTCAAGATACATTCCCCAGCGAAAGCATCCTTTCAACAAAGTTTGAAGATATACATATTCTTCATCCCCAACGGCAGTCCGAGATTCAGCTTCCCAGAACTCCTCAGCAGTAGTCCGGAATTTATTTTCTCGGGCAAATATGCATCCCACATTCATACATCATAGCATATACATACAAAATGCATTTATCACGATCTCATTCAACTAGATAACATCATGCATCCATCTACATTTAACTAACCCTTTTTTTCACATAGGTAAAACAACAAGTTTTAGTATAAATCAACAAGAGATTTATGCTGATACTTCTTCCAGTATTTATCAACATTCCTCCAAATGGCATCTATAAGTCCATTCACAATTCATCTTCGAGTGCAAATTTCTGGGCACTCTAGTGTTCAATCATCTTTCACCTTCAAGTCACGAATGGCGGACTCGCCAATCTAACTCTTCAGGTTTAAGAAGATTGAACATGGGCAGTTGTTGTACCCTAAAATTTTCCCTCTCATTTCTCAAAGATTCTCTCACAAGATCTTCTATGACGTCAAGTTTGCAGCACTGATACATCAATTTAGGCTTGGAATTGGCACAAGGGCAAAATGGTCAAATGCATACTAGAAAGTCAAACTTTGACTTTTTGGTCAACATTACATTCCAAAGATCAAATTTCATCAAGACATTCAAGAATATAAAGCTTGATCATCAAGAAGTCAAGAAAGTCAAAAGTCAACTTGAATAGTCAAGATTTCCAAGACTTAGAAATTTTCTAAGTATTTTTATACATGATAATTTTATCACTTCATGCAAATTTTTCATCATAATGGAAGATGATTCAAAAGAAACTTTCAACATGAAAGTTGTAGATCTCCATGATATCTACAACATTTCTTTACACAACGTATCCTAAATATGCTTGGATCTCAAGTTATAAATTCATGAAGTCGTGACATTTTCATTTAATACTTAGAGAAATTTTCAACAGATTTTGTTCAGGATTTTATCCCAACTTCTTTGCATTTTTTCACATAGCTGGGAGATTCAAGGGCCTGAAGTTGGGCATTCATTCTTGAATTGCAAAACATTTTTGTTGAAGAACACATAAGAAAACTCTTATGATTTGCTGCATAATCTTATGTTGTAGGCTTCCTTGCTTGCAAATCTCATCATAATTTAATGTTTACACAAGTGCTTGAGCTATTACCTAAGTGTTTGAGCCATTGTCCAAAATATCTTTCCATTTAAGGCATAAAGGCATCATTTCTATTCTTGAAAAGTAAGCTTTTTGTACAAAGTTTTCCTTGAGCCCATACCTTGCTGGTTGCTGATTATACTCCACCATAAATCATGGGAAGTAGCTCCCCAATACCAGCAACTTTGGTACTTCATCTTGGGACTATAGAGTACTTGACTTAGTTTGATCTTTGTAATCCAACCAAACCATAACATGCTGTTTTGAAAACCTAATCAGCTCATATGCACAAACCCCTTGCCTATAAATAGAAGAAGCAGTTGCAAGAGAAAGAGGTTAGAAAAAGGTTAGAAATAGGTTAGCAGAAAATAGAGAAAAAAGCCAGAAGTTTTGTTGTAAACTAACCATCAAGACCCCATACTCCCCAAAAAGCCATAACTGTCTAAAAAAGCTTCCACCCTTGAGTTTTAAAGTCCAAATATTTAGAACTCTCACACCTTGCAAGCTCTGTCCAAGCATCTAAGCACCTCACATATATCACCTAGAAATTGTTCAAACTCAAGAACAAACTTCTACAACACCTTTGTTTTCTTTTCCAAGTTCAAGAACAGTCAAGACAACAACTCAAGCTCAGAGTATAAGATCCAACTCCAAGGTAAGTTTCTTGACTTTAGTTCTTGAAGCCAAAGTGAAGTAACCATTGTCCTTGAAGCTAACCTTTTTTTTTTATCTTCCATTCTTTTCATTATGTGTTGAGAACTAACCCATGTATGCAGCAAAACAATCTTGAAGTAAAAAATAATAGTATGAGTCCACACATAGCCTTATGAGTCGATACATACTGCTTTACAGGCCCAAAACAGAAGGAAAAAAAGTGTATGAGTCGACACAAAACACGTATGAGTCGACACATGCAGCGTATGAGTCGACACATACCATTATGTATCGACTCATACTGAGTTAATTTGGTAATACAGGGGAAAGGAAAGTTATGTGTCGATGCATAGGAGCTTGTGTCGACACATAATAGTTCAAAATGCATTCTTTCCTTCTTTTTACACTGTTTTTACATTTCCTTCATTGTTATTCGATATGGTTGTAATATTTAAGTTCCTATTTCATCCCCATTTGTAAATTGTACCCCATCCCATAAACGATGTAATAGCGTAAGACTTTATTTTCCGCAATTTAACGCTTTCAAATACAAATGCTAGTAATTAGGGTTTTGTATGGAAAGACTAAAACCAATCAATAGAAAACCCTAATCAAAGACAAAAACAATGCATGTAAATCAATACACTTGCACACAAACACCCCTAGGTTAAATCCACTTGGTTTCCTTACAAAAATGGCCATATTACGCATGTGAGGTATCTTAGCAAAGATGAGCAAAATACAAGATCATAACCCCTCGATGATGCTATCTATGTTGCCTTTAAAAATGATCTTAGTCCCTAAATAAAAATGCTAAGATACCTTGCAATATTGCTA
The DNA here is from genome assembly GCA_948472305.1 of Vicia faba. Classification (NCBI taxonomy): domain Eukaryota; kingdom Viridiplantae; phylum Streptophyta; class Magnoliopsida; order Fabales; family Fabaceae; genus Vicia; species Vicia faba. Next base: position 883,010,237 of record OX451738.1, read on the forward strand.
ATCATGGTTATACGATAACCCATGCCCGTCCCTTTTACATCCAAAGATAAGGCTTCTTATCAATCAATGGTAAGATAACAACATCTAAAGGAAAAAGGAAATGAACATGAAAGACTTTTTGAGTAGGTAGATTGTTCCTAGTTACTTGATCCATCTCAAAACAAAAACATCCTTGCTATTTTCAAAACAAACACCTACAATTTCAAAACACCTTTAAAACTTGAAAACATTTTCAAAAGATCAACACTTTAAATATATTCTTTTGAACGAGAACTATTACAAAGTTTGCCTAAACGATGGCGCCTTTTCAAAATACTTTCAAAAACTACACAAAGCACATTTTAAAACAAAAGAAAGTGATCTAGCAAGTAACTAAGAGCCCATGGAAAACCGTGGATGAAAAGGGTGCTAATACCTTCCCTTTTCATAATCTACCCCCCGAACTCAAGAAACAATCTCAAAGGTCTTTCCTATGCTTTTTCACCTTTCCTTTTGGATAAAAGAAAAGTCGGTGGCGACTCTTGCTAACCGCAACATTTGCGATAAAACGCAAAACACCCAAGTTAGTTCTCCCACCGTATCATACCATCCTATCAAAATTTAACACGTGGATAGCCCTAGGCTAGTGTGTCCTTTTGTTCCTAACGCAATGTGGGAAGAAGGAAGTTATTTGAGTTAGTGGGACACGTTTCATCCTAGAAAGTTGGAGTCATCATGTCTCCTATACATGCACTACCTTAAACATTGTCAAAAGTTTTCTCAAAAAACGCCATTTTTCTTAAGTACCAAAAGGTTTGATCGAACATGGAATTTTTTGGGAGACAATTTGTTAGCTGAGATTTTTGACATTAAAATGGGGTCTGATAACGTGAAAATGCATCGTATTTCTTGACTTGATTCACATGCTAATTAGTCTCGTTTATTCCCTTTATCATGTTTTTTATATTGCTTTATATGTGTATTGCAGGTAGTAGAGTATCCAAGAGTAAATGTGCACCAGAATCAAATAAAGAACAAGAAAGAGAAGAAAAATGCAAAATTGTTGTTTCCTGGTGCATGACAGATACCACCAGCAACGTATAGCTTTGCCATGGCTTCCTGCAACATCAATTAATGAAATAGAGCTCGTGGCAGATGCCATGAGCCCAATGGTGATCGCCATTTGAATACAGAGTGCAAAAACGTGGAAACAGAGCCAAACTCATTCTTCACCACTTCCTACATTCTCTCAACCAATATTGTGCATGTTCATGATCCTCTCCCCAACCTGTAACACTATATATAGGGCCAATTTACTTGTTTTTATTATTAAGGATTGTATGTGAAGCTCTGCCAAATTGAAAAACTACTCTTTGATCTTTTGTATTGAATTGTTATCTTGCCACCATTAGTGAAAGCATTCTAATTTCTTTATTTTCAGCTTTATAGGTCTACTTTTATCGTATTATAATTATTGTTTTTGTTAATTTAATTTTCATTCCGTTCTTTATCGCAGCCCTCATGTTTTATGAAATTTTAATTAGTAGTATGTCTAGCTAAACATTTTTGAGTTCAATATGTAATGACCGTCGTTTTCGACGGGACTCAGTAATGAAGTTGGCTTAATCTTTAATTAAAAATTCTATTTTGGTCTTTTTTTTCTAGATTTATTTAAAATAAATTTTCACGGGAGTGAAAATTAATAAAGGTTCGACCTGGCACTGCGAGACCGCGGGGGTCGAACTGAATAGTAGGAACGTGACATCGATCCTAAAGAGCAAGAGCACTTTAGGATCGATTAGGACTTGTTCGATTTTAAAAATATGTTTCTTAATTAAAATGGGTGAGCGAGAGAAAAATCTCATGGTTAAGGAACATGGCTTTATTCAATACCACGAGAGTGTGAGGTTTTTAGTCTTTAAATTGATATTTTCTACTAAATGTGTATTTTTACCGACAGTATAAGCCAACAAGTTATAGAGTTCTCGAGGTACGCGGAATACATATTCCGACCACTCATTATTATCATATTTTCCAATTCACTTTAGTTTTAGTTTTAATTCCCATTAATCCAAAAAATCATTCTCTTTAGATTTACATAGAAACAATCAATAATATTAGTTTGATTATCAGTCCTTGTGGGTTTGATATCTTTTAAAACTACGCAATAGATTATGCACTTGCATTTTGTTAATCCGATAGACTCTTAAAGTCACAATCAAGTTTTTGGCGCTGTTGCCGAGGACTAATTTAGTCAATATTGTGATTCAATTTTTGTGCAATATAGACTAAGGCAACCAATTTTCCTTTTAAACTTTTTGATTTTATGCCAAGCAGTCATTCTCAAGGCGAGGAATTAGAGCAAATAATTGGTGAAGTTGAGTGTTTTATTAACTTAATACGCTGAATCAATGAGTTCCATATTAAATAAAATCTTCAAGATCCTAATATTCCTTTTCCCCAACTAGTAATGGCCGAAGGACTAATAAGCCTTCCTCTTAAGTATTATGTTGTTCCATCATAGGAGGAACCACACAACAACATTGTTTCCCATGCTATTGACCGAAATGATTTCGAGTTAAAACCTTTGTTGTTGCAAGCCGCACAGCAGAACCAATTTTTTAATAGTCCTACAGACCACCCGAACTTACATTTGTCAGTGTTTGTGCAGTACGAAGACACATTAAAAGCAAATGGTGTCAGCACCGAAGCAATAAGATTACGTCTTTACCCTTTCTTTTTAAGAGATAGAGCTAGAGCTTGGCTCTAGTATCTACCATCTAACTCTGTTACCACATGGGACGAGTTTAATAAATTTTTCTTACCACGATATTTCCCACCAAGCAAGACGGCTATGGTTAGATCCCATATAAATGGGTTTAAACAAAAAGACTACAAATATCTTTTCAAGTTGTAGGAGAGATACAGAGACATGGTGAAACTTTGTCTGTATCATTGTCTAGAAGAATGGTTGATTATTCACACCTTTTACAATGGTCTCTTATACAACACAAGATTGATAATAGATGCCACTGTTGGCGGCACACTAATGGATAAACCTTACCAAGATTCTTATCAACTCATCAAAAGCATGGCTCCAAATCACTACCAATGAGGAAATTAAAGAAGCTTTGTAGAGAAACCTCAAACGAAAGGCGGTATGCACGAAGTTAGTATCCTTGACCAAGTCAACGTCAAGGTAGAGGCCCTCACTCAAAAGATAGAATACTTGACCATAACCCAAGTGTAATACGGTGGGAGAAATGACTTGGGTGTTTTGTATTTTATCGCAATTGTTGCGGATAGCAAGAGTCGCCACCGACTTTTCTTTTATCCAATAAAGGAAAGGGTGAAAAGAACAGGAAAGACCTTTGGAGAATTTTTCTTGAGTTCCGGGGGTATTTTATGGAAAGGGAACGTGTTAGCAACCTTTTTATTTGTAGTTATCTACGGGCTCTTAATTGCTTGATCACTTTGAAAATTCTTTGTCTTTTGTGTAAGTTGAAAGATGTTTTAAAGATGTTTTGATAGTGGTGATTTTATAATGATTCTCGTATCATTGAGAATGTAAACTAAATGTTTTCTTTGGAAATATTTTGAAAATGCCTTAGTACGACAAACTTTGTAATGATTCTCGTATCGTTGAGAACGTATACAAAGTGTTTGTTTTGACAACATTTGTTTGAAAAGAGAGAGTTTGAAAAGATGTTTGTTTTTGAAAGCGTGAGGTGTGAAAATGGTTTTAGTTTGTGAGCAAGCAATTACGAGAAATCTACCTAATCAAAAAGTCTTTATTATTTTCCTCCTCCTTTAGATAGTGCTATTTTACCATTCGTTGGTAGAGAGCCATATCATTGGATGTGAGGAATGGGCGTGGGTTGTCGTACAATCATAGAAGGCAACTTGTAAGATACTTTAGCAATTTGTTGTAAGGGACTAAGATCGTTTATCAAAGGAAACATCGAAGGGTCATCGAGGGACTACGATCTTTCAATCGAGGGTCTTTGCAAAAGCATCCCACGTTGGAGAGACATGACTGTTTATATCTGAGGCAACAAGTGAGGTTAACCCTAGAGGTGTATGTGTGCAAAGTGTTTTGTTTCATGTTTAATTTGTCTTGATTAGTGTTTTGTTATGTTTGATTTTAAGTCTTGTCATGCAAACCCTAATTACTAACAATAATAAGGGAAGCGATAAATTGCATAATTTAAATATCCTACACCATTACAACGCTTTGGGAATATGGGGTACAAGTTTGTGAAATGGGAGGAAAGAAATAAACCTAATTATATATTACAAACCATGTACATAAATGATAAGGCGAAATAATAAAATGCGCAAGAATGTAAAGTAGAGAAAAAGAATTGTTTTTGATGATTTTGATGGAAACATGTTTGATGGTTGACTAAGTGATTGGATTTGTATTTTAAAAGAAATTAGTAAGCCTAATTAAACTAAGATCAAAATTAATTTCACTAACCAAAAGGAGAAATAATTTAAATATAGAAAAGCCCAAATCTAAATTAATTTAAAAGGGAAATTAGTTATTATAAAATATTTTTTTTGAAGTTTTATTTATTTGGGAAATAAATGAAGTAATAAAAATCAAATGAAATAAAAAAATGATTGAATTAAAATCTTTTTAATCTAATTATTTAGGAAAATATATTTTTTTGTATTTTTTGTTAAATAAAAAAAAATAAAAAAATAACATATAAAAAATATAAAGAATGTGACAAATATTGGGCCTAGGTGCTAAAAAGTAATTGGGGGTGTGAGAAAATAGCAAAAAAGAGTTAGGCTTTGTTTGAATAAAAAAAAAGGAAATGGGCCTGGTTGCTGAAAAGTAAATTGGGAGTGCGAACTTAGCAAAATCAAAAAGGAAAGGAGCCCAAGTCAGGGAGGCCCGACATTGTATGTGATCTAGTGTTGTCAGCTCATGATGATGTATCATGGGGATGCGCATGTGGTGCATTGGATTTGATGGCTGGCATATCTGATGGTGTTGATGAGGGATGCTTGGTACGCGCCTCAAGCTGGCATGTATTAAATCTGCAAGAAAACATTAAGTGAAAACAACAGGGTACCACTGAGGCTCGAACTCAGGTCCCTATAGACAAATGACTTAGCGTGCACTTCTTTACAACTGGGGTGGATGTTAGATCCGGTGATAGAACAACAACCACTAAATATATTTTAAACTCAATCATAATTGTACTTCATCCACTACCTCGCGCCAACAACATCAACACCATTTTTGAATTTTCTAAATTGCTCATTTCACAAACATTTTCAAAAGTGTAAACATGAAACTTACTCCAAATTTCACCATGAATTCAACCATGTAAATAACTTAAGCTATAAATAAAAAATGAGCATGAATTTCTGTTGGTACCAAATTAAGACCTAATTATTCTGAAACTTCAACCTCAAAATTCTCCACGTACAGTTAACATAAATGAAAACTAATGGCGTGGTTAGCTTCAGGGCAATGATATCTACATTTTTTATTCACAAAGTAACCATTAATGATGCTTGTATAAGAAGTTCAAAGTTGAGAAAACTTACCTCAAAACTGGAAATCGTGTTTGAGGTTGGAGCACTCTTGGAGATGTTTTAATGATCTGGATGAATTCACTGAACTCCTAGGAAGCTATTGCAATGCTTATTTTGAGTTGAAAGCGTCTGAAACTTTCTAGAGAAGTCAAGTTGCAAATGACTAATTTTGAAAATGGAGGATGATGAAGATTGTAACGCCCCGATATTTAATTATTTATTTAATTAAATATTGTTTTGAATATTTTATTTTTAATTCGAATATTTATCGTTGAAGTCGGGATTATTTTATTAAGTTAGAATAATAACTTAATCAGGTTTATATTGTTATAAATAAGTTGGAGTAGCATTTTACTAGTAAGCTTAGAATTGATGTTGGGCTTAAGTGTGATGTCGCGAAGTAATAAGTAAGGCGTATTGGTTAGGCCCATTTAAGTTAATAAGAATTGAATAATAGTATTTTATTAGAAAATAGAAGAAAAAAATAGAAAAAGTGTTGTTATCAGGAAAAAAAATAAGAGAGAAGAGAATAGGGTTTGTGAGAAGAGGAGAAGAACGAGGAGGGTTGCTGCTAGGGCCAATCTCGGAAAATCCATTGTGTATGCTTGTTTGACTTGTCAGAAGTCGAAGGTTGAGCATCAAAAGCCTGTAGGGTTGATGCAACTGTTAGAGATTCCAGAATGGAAATGGGATAGCATTTCAATGGACTGTGTAACGGGATTACCTAGTACCTTGAGGGGACATGATTCGATATGGGTAATTGTTGATAGGCTTACGAAGTCGGCACACTTTATACCTATTAACATCACATATCCGATTTCGAAGTTGGCAGAGATTTACACCAGAGCAATTGTGAAGTTGCATGGTGTTCCTTTGTGTATTGTGTCAGATAGAGATCCGAGATTTACTTCTGACTTCTGGAAAAGTTTGCAAGAGGCGTTGGGATCTAAGTTGAGGTTGAGTTTGGCGTATCATCCTCAGACGGATGGTCAGACCGAGAGAACTATTCAGTCGTTGGAGGATCTGTCGAGAGCATGTGTTCTTGAACAGGGAGGTTTGTGGGATACTTATCTTCCGTTGATTGAGTTCACTTATAATAACAGTTACCATTCTAGTATTGGGATGGAACCTTTTGGGGCGTTGTGTGGTCAGAGGTGTAGGACTCCATTGTGTTGGCATGAATCTGGTGAAAGTGTGGTACTTGGATCTGAGATTGTTCGAGAGACTACTGAGAAAGTGAAGCTTATCCGAGAGAAGATGAAGGTTTCTCAAAGTAGACAAAAAAGTTACCATGACAAGAGAAGGAAAGATTAAGAATTCCAAGCTGGTGATCATGTGTTTTTGAAAGTCACACATGTGACTGGTGTTGGGCGAGCTCTGAAGTCTAAGAAGATCACTCCTTGTTTTATTGGTTCGTATCATATATCGGAACAAGTTGGGAAGGTTGCTTACCGAGTGGTGTTACCGCCAAACCTTGCTAATTTTCATGACGTGTTTCATGTATCGCAACTTCGGAAGTATATTCCCAATCTGTCTCATGTGATTCAGATGGACGATGTGGAAGTACGGGATAATATCAAGGTGGAGACGATGCATGTGCGAGTCGCGGATCGCGAGATGAAGATTCTAAGGGGAAAGGAGATTGCATTGGTGAAAGTTGTCTGGTTAGGAGCTGCTGGAGAGAGTATGACCTGGGAGTTGGAAAGCAAGATGCAAGACTCCTATCCCGAGTTATTTGAACCAGGTAAACTTTTATTTTCGAGGACGAAAATATTCTAAGTGGGGGAGAGTTGTAACGCCCCGATATTTAATTATTTATTTAATTAAATATTGTTTTGAATATTTTATTTTTAATTCTAATTTTTATCGTTGAAGTCGGGATTATTTTATTAAGTTGGAATAATAATTTAATCAGGTTTATATTGGTATAAATAAGTTGGAGTAGCATTTTACTAGTAAGATTAGAATTGATGTTGGGCTTAAGTGTGGTGTCGCGAAGTAATAAGGAGGGTGTATTGGTTAGGCCCATTTAAGTTACTAAGAATTGAATAATCGTATTTTATTAGAAAATAGAAGAAAAAAAAGGAAAAGTGGTGTTATCAGGAAAAACAAATAAGAGAGAAGAAAATAGGGTTTGTGAGAAGCGGAGAAGAATGAGGAGGGTTGCTGCTAGGGCCAATCTCAGAAATTCCATTGAAGCTTCCTTAAGTTCTTTCAAAAATCAAACCAAGTAAGGGTGGGTTTCCTATACTATAATGGGTTGTATGATACTTGTATGTAGGAAATTGTTTGTGAAATCGTTACTGTTTTATTGACTTGTACTTGGCTTGTGTTGTTGTGATAATACAGATTAATATTTATTTAGTTATAGAACTGTCCATGAAAATATATGAGTTGCTGTGTTATTGTGTAGGTTGAGTTGGATTAGGAGATAGAAGGATTACTGAAGCAATATAGAAACTTTGCATAGAGAATTAAGAAGAAGAAATGGAATGGGGAGGTTGTCATTCGGCAACTTATGGATGTGCCCTTGGGCACTGGTTGCATGTGGGGGGCTGTCGTTCGGTAGCCTTTAGATGAAAGAGGGAGTGCCGATTGGCACTAGGAAAGGGTGGGAGAGAAGTGCCACTTTGGCACTGTGAGGCAGGGGCACTTGCTTCTGTCTGTTTTCTATGTTTTCTCTGTTTTGTTCCTCTATGGCACTATACTGCATAATTTTTAATAGATATCAGTAATGGCTCATAGCAGTATATATGAATATCATTGTTTTCAGTAACAATAAATTAATTTAGTTGTTGGAAGCTAATTTATGTGGAAGAATAGCACACCCATTAGTTGTATAATAAGTTAGCAATTTTAGGGAGAACAAATAACTGTGGACTATATATATTTCAAAAGGTTGAATTAATATTTTATTGGTGATGAAAATAATTTAGCAATGGGATTCATTGATTAGATTGGTAAATAATTGGAGACGAGTTGATTAATTTGGTATGTTGGTATATTGATGTATTTTGCAAATTGACCGAAATTTCATTTTGTTTCGATATATCTGTGGTGAATAAATGTTGTGTATTTACCCTTGATTAATTGGTGATAATGGTGATATAGGTTTTTGGCCAATGTTGAAGGTGTAAATTGTTGTTATGTTGACCTTTATTATGTTGTTGTCATTGTTGCGTTGCCAAGTTGTGGTTGTTTATATCATCGCATAGCATAGCATAGCATTAAAGTTGGCCTGGATTGGCATGTTCTAAGTTGGAGCGAATGCTCACCACGTTGGCCTTTATTGGCAAGATTTATGTCGAGGGCTTATGCCTTATGCCTTATGCCTTATGCCTCGGTAAACTGGAAATTTCTAAGTTGGGAGTTCTACTCCAATGGTACCACATGCATTTGCATAATTGAGTCACATTTGGAGTCATTGATTGTTGTTTATTTGAAGTGTTATTTATGCACGATAATGTTATAAGTTGAATTGAGGTGTTGGAGAATAGTACTGTTTTATGTTGATTTGGTATGAAGTGGTGATTTTACACAAACTGATTCCGATATATTATATATCATATGTTCTATTATGGTATTCGATATCTCACCCCTTCTGTTTGAATGTTACCCTTTGTTGGTAACGTGCAGGTAACCAAGAGGAGTAGCCGTTAGCGTTGTTAGTTCGAGTTTGGTGTCATTTGCTCTGACACGTAGCACTCGGGGGGAAATGAACGCTTGTCTTATTTGTTGTTTATTTGTCGAACCTTATGTTGTTATTGAGGAGTTATCATATTGATGTTGTTTCATGATTCAAAAGATGATATGTCTCATATGGAGAATTATTATGAATCCGCTGCGTGATTAATCAAAGTTGGCTTATGTTATGAAGACTTTATTCATGAGTTGTGTTCATTCCGTTTACTTTAAGTGTTATGTATCTATTCTAAAAGCATGACAGGTTTATGTGTTGAATGTGTAGCATCCTGATTATTTTAGAAATTTTGCACTCTGATTTTCTGTAAAATTGTTTGGGGTAGAATTGGGGTGTTACAAAGACGGTGTTACAATTGTGTAGCAAGCGTTTGGATAGATTCTATATGAGTTATAGAATCTTTGTGAATGATTTAGAGTGAATACACACAAGTAGATTATGTATTTAAAGTTCAAGGTCATAACGTGCAACAATGGAGGCTTTGAGTGCCAATTCTGATTTCAGAGTGTTTGAGGGGGTTAGGAGGCTTGTCAATTCATGTCTTGGCTTGCAAATACTTCCTCTATTTATAGAGGGAAGGTTTTAGAGGCTGAGCTGACTTGGTTCACAAAGTCACATGTTATGGCTAGGTTACTTAATTTTGAAGCAACATTGAAGAACATGGTTCCAATGCTTGTGCCATGCCCTCTAGAGTGGTTGAACACTTTAAACATGTTTCTTCTGATCGTGTAGGTTAAGTGTCTGCAGAAGCAACAAGTTAGAGGCTCAAGACAAGTTGACTTTGTGATTAAAGCAACTTTACAAGAATGGAAGCGGTAACTTTGTGCCAAAAATGGAAAATTGCTTTGGAAAATGGCTTAATCACTTGGATCATGCCTTAATAAATTGTCTAAACATTAAATTATGGAGTGATTTTCAAGTTAGAAGGCATGCAAAGCAATATTATGCAGCATAGGTTTGAGATTCAGTTATGTGTTCATCATCAAAATGGCCTATAATTTAAGAATGGATGTCCAACTTCATCTCTTTGAATATCTTAGCTCAAGCATTATCTTTTCAAGTTCTTATACATTTTTGAAAGCTTTAAACATTGTTTACAACCGTCATGTTGAACACTTTTGCCAAATCAACTTGGAACTTGGTGAAAATTTGCCAAAAAGTTGGGACAAAAATCTGACCAAACTTGTTAAAAATTTCATAAAGTGTTTTTGTTAAAAATGTCATAACTTCATGGGCCTATATCTCTTAATCCAAGCATTTTTTGGACATCAACTCTCCAGGTCAAAGTTGTAGAATTCATCATGCTCTACAATTTTCATGTTGAAAGTTTCCTTTGAATCATCTTTCATCTTGGTGAAAAATGGTCATGAAGTAGTGAATTTAATAAGGATAAAAACACTTAGAATTTTTCTAAGTCTTGGGAATCTTGACTTTTTATTGAATTTTATTTGCTTTCTTGATTCTTGATGATCAAATTTGATATTTTTGAATGTCTTGATGAATCTTGATCTTGGAAATTCAATGTTGACCAAAAAGTCAAAGTTTGACTTTTGTGCGTCAGTTGACTTTTCGTCAGTTGATCCAAATTTCAATTATCAATCACTTGATCTTTGAGGATATTTTGAACCACGCAATTAGGTCAAGATATTGTGTTTGAGTCCTTAAGATCATGCTTCAAGTCATTAGGACATGTATTAAGTCAAAAGTCAATTACCAGTAATTCTTAGTCAAAACCCTAATTTGGTCAATTTTGCCCCTTTGATGATTTAAATGCTTTCCTTGAGGAATTATGATCATACCTTGATAAAATAATGAATATGACTTCAAAATATTGATGTTGGTCAAAAATCTTAAAGTTTGACTGTATATTGATCACAATTGACTTTTTATCCAATATAGTTGATTTTCAGTCATCTGAGCAATTGACTGAGCAATTTTGAGATGCAAGACTTGAAACTTGGCATGAGCATTATTGGATGTCTATGATGAACCATTAAAGTATTTTGACACATTAGAAGTCCAATTTTCCTTGTGAAAACCTAAACCCTAATTTGTGGTCTTAGTGCTTAGGAGGTGAGCTTGTCTGATCAACTCTTTGAAAATCCTTGAGCATTTGAGATCTTTTGTGAGAAATGTCTTGAAGAAAAGGGAGGGAAAATTTTGGGGTACAACACCAAGAAGCCATCGTGGTTGCAGTAGCTCCAAGCTGCGATTTATGCAGAATTCATGGACATGTTGCCCCCGATTGTCAACTTTTGACAAGAGTACCCATTAACCAAGTGAATTACGCTCAAGGTAATCCTTATGCTTATACTTATAACCCATATTGGAAGAACCGCCCAAACTTTTCGAACAAGAATATCAGAAAGCTGCCCAGGCCACTCCAAATGTCCCCAGGAAGTCCAACCTTGAAATAATGATAGAAAATTCTGTGGCCACCCAAGAACAACAAAGTAAAGATTTTTTGAATCAAAATGTGCATACTAGTGAAAAACTTAAGCAATTAGAAAACAAGGTAGATGCCCTGTCTTACTCATATTAAAATGTTAGAAACTCAAATCTCTCAAGTGGCTCAACAAAAAGCAGCTACAACTACTTATGCTGGCACTTTTCCTTGACAATAACAACCAAATTCAAACAGGGCATGCTAATGCTATCATATTACATTGTGGGAGATAATTATATGAACCCACTACCTCGAGACTTAAAAATCCAGCCTTGGATCAAAATCCTGGTAAAGAAACTGAAAAGATGAATGAACCAAACGAAAATGGAAAAGGAAGATAAAAGTGAAGAGGCCGTAGAGAAAGAAAAACCTTATGTGCCTCCACCCCCACACAAGCCACTGATATCTTATCCACAAAGACTAGCTAAGTCTAAAAATGAAGGGCAATTCATGAAATTCGTAAAACTTCTGCAATAGCTAAATATTTCAATACATTTCACAGAAGCCATTACACGAATGCCTTCATATGATAAGTTCCTTAAAGAGATCCTATCTAATAAGAAAAATCTTGAGGATAAAAAAATTGTTATGCTTACTGTAGAGTGTAGCGCTATAATCCAAAATAAAATGCCTCATAAGCTAAAAGATCCAGGTAGTCTTTCCATACCATGTGTAATCAGAAAGTTTTTCATAGATAAAGCTATATGCGACTTTGGAGCCAATGTTACTTTAATTCCCTTATCCATATGCGAAAAACTCAAATTAGGAGAAATAAGACTAACGAGAATGTTTCTTCAACTAGTTGATCGTTCAGTAAAATTTCTCGTAGGTATGCTGGAGAACATTCTCGTTCGTATAGGACAATCCTATATTCCTACTGACTTTATAATTATGGGCATTAAGGAAGATTCCAACATCCCTATCATTTTAGGAAGGCCCTATTTTGCCACAGCTGGAGCCATCATAAATGTGAAGAAAGGGAAGCTGGCCTTTGAGGTTAGTGAAGAGAAAGTTGAATTGATCCTCTCACAATTCTTAAAGGCACCAACTATAGAAGATTCATGTTGTTTCCTATATGTCATCTACTAATGTGTAAGAGAAATGGAGATGGAACAAAATAAGTATATTGAAGTACTAAAGATTTCAACCTCCTATATTTGAAGATTATAATTGGCGTCAACCATACGTAGATGACAATCTGAGGGAATGTCTCGCACTAACACCTGATTCTATGCCTTTCCCAAAGAAACCTGTCGTAGAACTTAAAACTCTACCCAAAAATCTAAGGTATGAATTCCTAGACACGGAGCTCGAACAACCGGTTATAGTCAATGCAGATTTAGGACAAATAGAAATAAAAATATTATTACATGCCCTAAGAAAGTATCCAACTGCTATAGGCTATAACATCTTAGATGTAAAAGGAATAAGTATCTCTATTTGTATGCACTGAATTATGCTTCAGGAAGACTGTAAAACCTCTAGAGAACATCAAAGAAGAATCCATCCCATTCTGAGTGATGTAGTCAAGAGAGAAGTATAAAAGTTATTAGAATCATGAATCATATACCTGATATTCGACAGTAAATGGGTCAGCCCAGTACATGTCGTGCCAAAAAAAGGGAGGTGTTACGGTTGTTAGTAATGAAAAGGGAGAATTTGTGGCAAAACGTACTCAAACTAGATGGAGAATATGCATTGACTATAGAAAGCTAAACAAAGCCACTCGTAAGGATCATTTTCCTTTACCTTTTATTAAACAAATGCTTGAACGACTAGCTAAACATTCTTATTTTTTCTATTTAGACGGTTATTCAAGATTCTTCCAACTCCCTATTTATCCTCATGACCAAGAAAAAACTACCTTCATCTGTCTTTATGGTACATTTGTCTACCGACAAATGTCGTTCGAACTGTGTAACGTTCCCGCCGCATTTCAGAGATGCATGATTTAGATCTTCTCTAATTTTATAGACAATATAATGGAAGTATTTATGGATGATTTTTCTGTTTGTGGGTAGAGTTTTGAAGGATGTCTATTGAACCTCGAAATGGTACTTGAACGATGTATAAAAGTCAATCTCGTGTTAAATTGGTAAAAATTCCATTTCATGGTCTGACAAGGAACTGTACTTGGACACATAGTGTCCGATAAATGGATTGAAGTTGATAAAGCAAAACACTAGAGAAATACGTAGTTTCTTGGGACACGCCGACTTTTACCGACGATTCATTAAATATTTCTATAAAATAATCAAACCACTAACTGACTTACTAATGAAAGATACTGAATTCATTTTTGACGATAAATGCTTAGAAGCATTCAAATAGTTAAAAAATGCTCTTATTACTGCACCTATCATGCAACCACCTGATTGGAGTAGATCGTTTGAGATAATGTGTGACGCTAGTGATTATGCAATAGGCGCAATCTTAGGACAAAGAAAAGACAAAAAACTTCATGCAATTTATTATGCAAGTAGAATCTTAGACTCGGCACAAACTACACAACCAAAGAAAAGGAACTCCTAGTTGTCGTATTCGCATTAGATAAAAAAATTTCTTACTTAGTATGGGCAAAAATAATTGTCTATACCGATGACGCAGCAATCAGGTACCTATTGAGTAAAAAGGATGCCAAACCAAGACTTTTAAGATGGATTCTGATCCTACAAGAATTTTATTTACAAATCAAAGATAAGAAAGGCACTGGAAATGTAGTAGCGAATCATCTCTCTAGAATTGAGGACATGAAACCAAATGGAGTGCCTATCAATGACGATTTTCCATATGATTGACTCATAGCTCAGTTAACAAGCAATTCAGTCGAGTGCTCTTTAAAATATAACGATACAGAAAGGAACGAAGTTATGGAAGCAATTTATACCAAAATCGCACTGCCATGGTACGCTGACTTCGTCAACTACTTATCAGCTGGAGTACTTCCACCAGACTTGACTTACCAACAAAACAAAAACAATCATGATCTTAAACATTAATACTGGGATGAGCCTCTTATTTTCAAGAGAGGCGTCGATGGCATCTTCTATCGATGCGTACCCAAAGAAAAAGTAGATAACATAATATCTTATTTTCATTCTGCACCCTATGGAGGGCATGCAAACACTTCAAATACTTGTGATAAGATCTTACAATCAGGCCTCTTATTGCCTAATCTATGGAAAGATGTCCACACCGCGGTTATAAATTGTGACCGGTACCAACACATTGGCAATATATCTGGACATGATGAGATGCCATTAAAAGGTATCTTAGAAGTAGAATTCTTTGATGTTTGGGGAATAGATTTTATGGTCCATTTCGAATATTCTTTCAGTAACAAGTACATACTCGTTGCTATTGATTATGTATCCAAGTGGGTCAAGGTTGTGGCCTCACCTATAAATTATGCACATGGTAATCAATATTTTTAAGAATATAATTTTTCCTAGATTCGGTGTACCAAGACTTGTCATCAGCGATGGAGGTTCCTATTTCATTTCAAATTTTTTTGAAAAACTGTTGCTAAAATATGGAGTCTGGCACCGAGTAGCAACACCTTACCACCCTCAAATAAGTGGGCAAGTAGAGGTTTCCAATAGAGAAATTAAGAAGATATTAGAGAAAACAGTTTCCACCTCTAGGAAAGATTGGTCTTCCAAGTTATATGAAGCTTTGTGGGCATATAGGACAACTTATAAGACTCAGATAGGTACCACATCATTTAAGCTAGGTTATGGTAAAGCATGTCATCTGCCGATAGAATTAGAACATAAATCTTATTAGGCCATCAAGCATGTCATCTCGTCTGGAACTTTTTCCAAGAAATCTTCGTTCTAGATGGTCCTTACCTTTTGAGGTTACGAAAGTATTTCAAAGCGGAGCTGTATAAATCAAAAGAGTCATTCATTGTAAACGGACAATGCCTTAAGCATTATCATAATATAGAAAATAGAGACTAATGTTTCAATTACAAATTATAGGAGCTACTCGCTTCTTTTTAAGACTAGACTCCAACATAACGTCGAGCTCCTGATATCAAATGAAGCGCTATGTGGGAGGCAACCCATAATTTTAGATTCTATATTTTCAATTTTCAATTTTAGGATTTAGTTTTTATTTTTCTGAATTTTACGCGGTATATTCTTTTGTATTGACCATTACTAACTTAATATGTGTCTACTTACTTTCATGCTAACATATCATAAGCTAATAGTTCCTACTAACTGTGATGCGGTGGGAGAACTGACTTAAGATTTAGCGTTTGTGTTTGCAAATGTTGCGGTTAGCAAGAGTCTCCACCGACTTTTCTTTTATCCAAAAGGAAAGGTAAAAAAGCACAGGAAAGACCTTTGAGATGTTTTCTTGAGTTCGGGGGGTAGATTATGAAAAGGGAAGGTGCTAGCACCCTTTTCATCCATGGTTTTCCATGGGCTCTTAGTTACTTGTTTAGATCACTTGCTTTGCTTTGTTTTGTTTGAAATGGTGCTTGATGAGATTTTGAAAGTATTTTGTAAAAGAGGCCATTCGTTTAGGCAATCTTTGTAATGATTCTCGTTCGTAAGAATGTATACAAAGATGTTTGTCTTTTGAAAATGTTTTCAATGTTTTGAAAGATGTTTTGAAATATGTGTGTGTTTGTTTTTGAAAATATCAAGGATTGTTTTGAAATTGAACAAGTAACTAGAAGCTTATCTACCTACTCAAATGTCTTTCTTGTGCATTTTTATTCCTTTGACATTGTTGAATTACCATTGATTTGTTAAGTAACCCTATCTTTGGATGTAAACGGGACGGGCGTGGGTCATCGTATAACCATGATAGCAATGTTGCCAAGTATCTTAGCAATTTTTGGGGGACCAAGATCATTTTGTTTTAGGCAACCTTGAATAGCGTCATCGAGGGACTATGATCTTATTTTTGTTTTGTTTTGCCAAGATACTTCGCGTGCGTAACATGGCCATTTTAATTTAGGCAACCAAATGGGAGAAACCCTAAGGGTGCTTGTGTGCAAAGTGTGTCATTTTACATGCTTTTGATTTGTCTTGGATTAGGTTTTTTCTATTTGTTTTGTTTTTGTTCTTGTCATGTAAAACCCTAGTTTACTAAGCATGGTATATAAAGCGATAAATTGCGTAAAAATAAACTAAGCTATTACAACAATTATTATGGGAGGGGGGATACAAGTTTTGAATGGGGATTTTACACAAATATAAACCTAAAAATATTATGACAACCCAATCGAATATTGCGCGAATTAAATAAATATACAAGTATTTAAAATGCAACGCAATGTATTTATGCAAAAAATGTTTTGGTATTTGTTTTTTGTATGAGAAAATAATTTAATTTAAACCCTAAAAAATAAGGAACAAATAATACTATTTTTGGAGGGGTGAAACCCTAATTTTCTAATTAAAAGAAAATAATGCTTTATGTTAGTATTTTGTCTACTTTTTGCATAAGAAAATAATAAATAATATTATATATAAATATTAAAAATTAAGTATGTATAGAAAATAAATATTTTGTATGTATAAATAATAAAATAATAAAATGTTTAAGTATTTTTAATTGTGTTTACAAACTATTTAAGAAAATAAATTTTATTTATTAAAATAAACTATTTTTCATGTGAAAAAAAAATAAATAAAATTTTTTTTTTCAAAAATAAAGAAATTATTTTTGGTTTTTTTAAATATTCAGAAAAAATAATCAAAAGTAATAAATATGAAAATATGAAAGAAAATATGAAAAATATAAAAATTAGCCAGGGGGTGCAAATAACAAGTCAGGGGGTGCAAATAGCAAAACCAAAAAGGCCCAAGGCGCCAAAAAGCCCAAGGCTTCATCCCTGTCCTCTAGCCAGTCTCCCTTGCGCGTGTTTTATGTTCAAACCTATAACTTTCACATGCTTGCACAAAAACAAAAATTCATAACATGAAACTTGTGGCATTTGATCTCACGATTCCAACAATATAAATTTTGTAACCTAACTCTCAAAGATCAGGGAGAATTTTGAAATCCCCAATTCGTGACCTAAAAATTTCATGAACTTCAAGCTTCAAATTCTCTCAGCATAGTTAATATAAATGAAAAGTATGCATATGTACAGCTTCACCATGTTATGGACTACATTTTTTCTTCACAAATCGTGGCTTGAGGATGCTTATTCAGAGAGATAGAGTTTAAGAAATATACCTCCTTCAGTTGGATTCAAGTATAGCAATGCAGTGACTTTAATGGAGGCCTGAGGATTGTTTGAGCTTCCTTGGACTTCCCTGAAGCTATTCCAATGCTTACTTTGCTTTGAGGATAGCTAGAAATCTCTGCACAAGTCAAGCTGCAAGCTTCAAGTTTGAAAATGGCAAAGGCTAAAACAGAGGTTACAGAACCAGGGTGATGGCTTGGATAGCTTTGGTATGATATGTATGAGGTGTTTCAACTGTCAAGCCACAAAACGCACGAGCCAAAAATTAGTTGGCAATGATTTTGCAGAAAAGCCGTGTTTGGACAGAATTTTAGTGTTTCTGAGTTTTTGAGAGTTTCAAGTGTCAAGCAATCGTGTTAGGCCTTGCCACAACTTTGTATATTTGTAAAGAAATGATACAAAGTCCACTCCTTACTAGTTGTACAAGTTCTGACCTTTTGGCAACCTTTCTTGCATTTTAAGCAAAGTGAAGTGACCAATGCTACATGCTTGTACTGGCTAGCTTGAGGGCTGCAAAGAGCTTGTACAAATTTCTTAAGACCTGTGTGAATTGCTTGCACCAAAGGGACAGGTCCAAGGCTCAAGATTGACATAGTTGTAAAAGTTGCACTTTATGAAAATGGCATTGTGAACTTTTGGCCAAAAATGGAATTATCTCTTGTACAAATCTCCAAAAGCAAAAATAATGACTTTAGCTTCTGAGTTTGCATTTAATTATGGAGTGTAAAGTGAGTTTAGGACCTGTAAAGCAAGGTACAACCAGCATGGATTGGATTTGCAACTTGATGCTTTGTAAAAATGGCTTGAACAAAAGTGAGAAAATGCCAACTTCCCTTCTTCGATTCTCCCTAACCAAAAATGATCTTGGAGAGTTCTTGGACATTTTAGAAATATTTCAATGTGCTATATAATCCATATTTGAAATTCATTTTGAGATACCTCTTGGAACTAGGTGAAAAATGTCCATGAAGTTGAGTCCAAAAACTGCCTAAATTAGGGCAAAATTTCACTAAGTTATTTAGTTCATGGACCTATATTCACAAATTCATAACTTGAGATCCAAGCATCTTTTGGGAAAAGTTTGTGAATAAAAGTTGTAGATTTCATGGAAGACTAAAACTTTCATGTTGGACGTTTTCTTTGAATCAAAATTCATCATGGTGAAAAAGTGGTGAAAAGTTGGGGAAAAATAAGAAAATTTACATACTTAGAAAAATTCTAAGTTATGAAAATTTTCAAATTCAAAACCCTAATTTTCAAAATTGGTTTTCTTGGTGAACAAGTTTCATATTTTGACATATCTTAATTAATTATGACCCTTGGCACTTGATTTTGACCAAAAAGTCAAAGTTTGACTTTTCAGTGTACAATTGACTTTTGATCAGTTGACTGCAAAATTCATCTGTCAATCCAATGAAATTGAGATCTTTTGAACCATGTAATTAGGTCAATATGATGCCATTGAACCCTTGAAATAATGTTTGAACCCAATTGGTCATTGGCTAGGTTAAAAATCAGAAATTGCCCTTTCTCAGTCAAAACCCTAATTTTGACCATTTTCCCCTTTTGATGATTTGATCAAATTTCTTGAGGAGTTGTGATCCAAACTTGATCAAATGGTACATATGAGTCTAAAATGTTGATGTGGATCAAAAATTATGAAGTTTTACTGTAAATTGGCCATAGTTGACTTTTTCCCTAATACGGTTGATTTTTTAGGTCAACTGTCCAATTGATTGATCAAAAATGTGGTTCAAGGCTTGAAACTTAAGATGAGCAATCTTAGGGGTCCAATATGATGTATGGAAGTCACATGAAGCATTTGTGGTCCAAAAATCCTTGTGCAAACTCAAACCCTAATTTTGGGTGATCAGTGCAAGATGAGATGCCTTGAGTTGACCAAACCCTGGTCTTGTCTTGAGTCAAAGAGGTCTTGTGAGAATAATCTTGATAAATGAGAGGGAAAATTTTAGGGTACAACAGCTGCCCCTGTTCAATCTTCTTGAACCTGAAGAGTTAGATTGGCGAGTTTTTCCGTTCGTGACTCGAAGGTAAAAGGTGATTGGACACTAGAGTGCCCATAAATTTGCGCTTGTCAAAGTGTAGTTGAGGGAATGGGCTTAAAGATGCCATTTAGAGAGGTGATAGAATCTTGTTGGAGATAGGCTTGTACATGCCATCCAAGAATGTTTGCTGAGTTGTAAGTTGTAAGTCAGAAGAATAAGTATCAAAATGGTATCCGTATCTGGAACGTATCTGAACTGCATCTGGAGACTGAATCTTAATGAGAAACAGAATAGCATCCGTGTCTAGAGCGTATCCGTACTGTATCTGAAAGATGAATCTGAATAAGTGACAGAATGGCAACCGTGTCTGGAGCGTATATGGACTGTATCTTGAAGTTGAGGTCTGAATGAGTAATAGAATGGCTTCCGTGTCTGGAGCGTATCTGAATTGTATATGAGCTTAAATTTGAATGAGTAACAGAATGACTTCCGTGTCTGGAGCGTATCTGAACTTGAAATCTGAATGAGTAACAGAATGACTTCCGTGTCTGGAGTGTATCTGTACTGTATTTGAAAGCTGAATCTGAATGAGTAGCAGAATGACTTTCGTATCGGGAGTGTATCTGTATTGTATCTGAAAGCTGAATCTGAATGAGTAACAGAATGACTTCCGTGTCTGGAGTGTATCTGTACTGTATCATGATTGCATATTGTTTAATGGTAGTCGTTAATCTTATCCTGAAAAGGGTAAAATGTTAGCTGAAACACAAATTTATGTTGCATGAAATGTATGATGCAATATATGTGTTTTATTAATGTTTATGATATGTGGATGTAATGTATGCGCATGTAAGCTGATTTGTTGTATTGCTGAGGAAAATAAATCCTTGATTGCTGTCGGGGACAATAAATCCTTGATTGCTGAGGATATGTGAATTCTTCATGTTGTTGAAGTTGAAGTAATGACAAAATTATGTTGCGAGCAATGCCATATACTGCTTGAGTAATCTGTTTGGGGGAATCCAAAGAATTTTGAAGACTTCTACTGGGGATTACACAAAGGGGAATCCTTGTTCTGCCAGGGAATAAAGAAAACTATGATGACTTATGTGGGGAATTAATAAAGAGAATCTTCATTCTGTTGGAGAGCAATGAAAATTCTGTGGGGAAGAAAACTTATTCCTGTTTGGAAAAAGTTCAGGAGTTTCGGTCGTCTGCCACTCTATTGGGGAGTTGTCCTAGGTTAGGGAGAGACAAAAGTTAACTGTTATCTGGTTGATTTTCAGGCTTCAAGACAACTTGCTGGGGAGATTTGGAGAAACTGAATGGTTTTCGCTGGGGATTGATAGTTTGAAGTTTTAGCTCCGCTGGGGGTTGATAGTTTGAAGTTTCAGCTCCACTGGGGATCTGTAATTCAAAGTTTTGGCTCCGTTGGGGATCTTAATGACGTACTGTAGGGATTGTTCTTGGAATAGCCTAAATACGTTTTCCTATCCTTCCAATCTGTCAGTAATTATTCTTTTTCACTCTGTTTATTTGTAAACAGTAATTATCTTCAAATGCATATGTTCATTAATGAATCATTGGACGTTTTTGCAAATAAAACACAAGTGTAAAGAAAAAGGAAAATAGTTTTCTGTACTTTGAAAGAGATATCTTTGTATTTACTTTGAGTAAGTATTTTGTACAAAGGAGACAAACATCCTAGTAAGAGGATGGTGTCATAAAAGTAAGAAAAATTCATACAAAGAAAGATGGTTATATGTAATAATCCCATGAGGTTCCCATTCTGCTATAGCCTTCATATCTCCGAATATCTTGTCTGTTCGTTGCTTCGTCCGAAGATGATTGGATCAATAAGAAGCTCAGAGTTTGTCAGTGAAGAGATTATCCTTAAAGTGATTCGACGAGACATAGTCATACGCTTTAATTCCCTAACTTTTGCCTTGACCGCCCTTTCGGGTTTTCAGTCCACCGGGAAACCCTTTTTTTCCCAAGTCGCCCTTTCGGGTTTTCAACTTGCCGGATGTACAGATTTTTTTTATTTTATCCCTAATTTTTGCCTGAACCTTTTTGGTTCACCGGGATGCCCTTGTTTTGCCTAGGTGTGTCAACCTAGCGGGTCTCTTATGGGTAGTATCTTTTGACTATGTCTGCATTCGCAGGGTGTGGCAGGTCATCACCGTCTATGGTGGTTAAGATCATTGCCCCATCCGAAAAGATGTTCTTGATTACAAATGTGTAGGTAGGAGTCCATTTGCCCCTGGGATCACTTTGTGGCAAAATGATACGCTTGATCACTAGATCTCCAACTTGATAAACTTGGCGTCTAACTTTCTTGTTGAAAGCCTTGATCATCCATTTTTGATACGTCTGACCATGGCAAACAGCAGTAAGCCTCTTTTCATCAATTAATTTCAGTTGATCAAGTCGGGTTTGAATCCAATCGTCTTCACTCAAACCAGCATCCTTCATGATTCTCAAAGAGGGGATCTGAACCTCAATAGGCAAAACAGCCTCCATGCCATAAACCAAAGAATAGGGTGTTTCCCCAGTTGATGTGCGAGCCGTGGTATGGTACCCGTGGAGAGAAAACAGTAGCATCTCATGCCAGTCCTTGTAGGTGATTATCATCTTCTGTATGATCTTTTTAATGTTTTTATTAGCAGCTTCGACTGCACCATTCATCTTTGGCCGATAGGGAGATGAATTGTGATGTTGAATCTTGAACTGCTCGCATAAGGCGGTGATCATAGTATTGTTAAGGTTTGTACCATTATCAGTGATGATCCTTTCTGGGATACCGTACCGGCAAATAAGGTTCTTCTTGATGAAACGAGCAACAACATTCTTAGTAACGGATGTGAAGGAAGCTGCTTCGACCCACTTGGTGAAATAGTCAATGGCTACTAGAATGAAGCGGTGTCCATTGGAGGTTGTAGGCTTGATCTCCCCAATCATGTCGATTCCCCACATAGCGAAGGGCCAAGGAGCTGTTAAGACATTTAGAGGAACCGGAGGCACGTGCACCTTGTCTGCATAGATTTGACACTTATGACAGGTCCGGGAGTGTTGATAGCAGTCAGCTTCCATGGTAGACCAGTAATAGCCTGCCCTTAGAATCTTCTTTGCCATCGTATGCACACTAGAGTGAGTGCCAAAGGTACCTTCATGCAATTCATCCATGATATTTTCAGCTTCAATCTTGTCCACACAATAGAGCAGAATAGAATCATGATTACGCTTGTACAGGATGCCATTACTTAGGAAGAACTTAGCAGAGAATCTCCTTAAGAACTTTTTGTCATTGACTGAAGCCCCTTTTGGATATTCTTGAGCCTCGGGATACCTTTTGACTTCATGAAACCATGGCTGGTCCACTACTTCTTTGGTATTTATCTCGTGACAATGTGTCGGTTCGTCCATTCATTCAATGGTGATCTGGGGAGCCTCGTTATCCCAATTAAGTTTAAACATAGATGACATTGTAGCTAGAGCATCTGCTAGCTGATTTTCTTCTTGCGGGATGTGCTCGAAGGTAATCTGCTCAAAATGTGGTAGCAATGTCAAAACATGTTCTTTGTAAGGGATGAGGTTTGGATGCTTAGTATCCCACTCTCCTTTGATCTGACTAATGACCAAAGCTGAATCCCCAAACATGTCTAAATATTTGATTCCCCAGTCTATGGCAGCCTCGAGACCAAAGATGCATGCTTCGTATTCTGCCATGTTGTTTGTACAGTTGAAGCAAAGTCTGGAAGTGAAAAGAGTATGGCATCCTTCTGGAGATATGAGCACAACGCTGATACCATTACCAAGTGCATTGGATGCCCCATCAAAGTACGGGGTCCATCGGGATCCTTGTCCAGGTCCGTCCTATGGTTTGATCTCTTCGCTGTTGTCCAATGTCATGATGTCTTCGCCAGGGAAGTCAAACTTCATGGACTGGTAATCTTCTACAGCTTGATGAGTAAGATGATCAACTAGCACACTTCCCTTTATAGCTTTTTGGGTCGTGTACTCTATGTCGTATTCTGTTAGGATCATCTGCCATCTAGCTGTCCTCCCAGACAAAGCAAGCTTCTCAAAGATGTACTTTATCGGATCCATCTTAGATATCAGCAAAGTGGTATGAGTCAACATATACTATCTCAGCCGACGAGCAGCCCATACCGCGCAACAAGTTTTCTCGAGCAGTGAATATCTGGTTTTACAGTCGGTAAACTTTTTGCTTAGGTAATAAATAGCGTGCTCTTTTCGGCCAGACTCGTCATGCTGCCCCAGTACGCACCCCATTGAATTCTCTAAGACGGTCAGATACATGATTAGCGGTCTTCCCTCGACGGGTGGCATCAGGACAGGAGGCTCTAGTAAATACTCCTTGATTTTATTGAAAGCAATTTGACATTCATCGTTCCATCTGACTACTTGATCTTTCTTCAACAGCTTGAAGATTGGTTCACAAGTAGACGTTAGGTGAGAAATGAACTTGGCAATATAGTTTAGGCATCCCTAAAAACCTCTGACTTCCTTCTCAGTGCGAGGAGCAGGCATTTCTTGTATTGCTTTGACTTTGGCAGGATCAAACTCGATGCCTTTGTTGCTGACAATGAAACCTAAGAGTTTACCGGACCGGACTCCGAATGTGCACTTGTTTGGATTCAATCTTAACTTGTACTCCTTCAATCTGACAAACAGCTTTTGCAAGTGATCAAGGTGTTCTTCTTCAGTTTGTGATCGGGCTATCATGACATCTACGTAGACCTCTATCTCATGATGTATCATATCATGAAACAAAGCTACCATGGCGCGTTGATAGGTTGCCCCGGCATTCTTCAGTCCGAATGGCATCACTTTGTAGCAGAACGTACCCTAATGTGTGACAAAAGTAGTTTTCTCCATGTCCTCAGGTGCCATTTTGATTTGGTTATAGCCTGAGAATCCGTCCATGAAAGAAAATACTTTGTGCTGGGCTGTATTGTCGACCAGGATGTCGATGTGTGGAAGCGGAAAGTCATCTTTAGGGTTGGCCCTGTTTAAATCTCTATAATCCACACACATTCTCACTTTGCTGTCCTTTTTAGGCACGGGCACAATGTTGGCCACCCATTGGGGATAAGAAGTAACAGCTAGAAATCCAGCATTGAACTATTTCATAACTTTTGCTTTGATCTTCTCTGACATGTCAGGTCTCATGCAGCGGACCTTTTGTTTCACTGGTGGACAGTCTTCTCTTGTGGGTAGACGATGTACCACAATGTCTGTATTGAGTCCCGCCATGTCTTCGTATGACCAGGCAAAGATCTCCATATAATCATGCAGTAGCTGAATTAGGCACTCCTTGACACTCGGCTTTAAATTGACACCCACTTTGATTTCCTTTTTATCCTCCTCGGTACCCAAGTTGATTGTATCCAACAGCTTCTCATGAGGCTGAATAGCTCTTTCCTCTTGCTGTAGTAATCTGGCCAATTCCCCTGGCACCTCACAATCTTCCTTACCTTCGTATTCGGCTTGGTAGATCAAATCTTCAGAGTCACTGAAGGCTATAGTAGTATCGTTACCCATGGGATCCGGAATGGAAGGGTACCTGCATTTGTGAGTGTGGGTGTGTGTAAGGGTATGGCCATCTTAAAACAACAAAATGTAAAAGAAATACAATGAGCATAAAAGGTTTATATATGAAAAAGCGTCCATGATTCATTGAATGACATATGTAGATGAAATAAAAAACCCTTACAAATGGACCATTGTGTCTCAGGTAAGACACAAGGTTTTTAAAGTGAGAATTGTTTGTGAATTATTACAAGTCCAAACAGAAATGTAAAAGTAAATTACTGAGATATGAAAGTTATCGGAACAAAGTCTTTGGCTTCCCAGTTGCGCAGTCCTCCGCTGACAGTAGGAAATATCCAATCTTCCAAGCTGCCATCCTCTTCATTGTCTTCTACTGCATTGATGCTTTGGTTGCTAATCTTCACAGGTGGCCCCCCAGCACGGGCATGACGCACAGCCTTCTGACCAGTTGAAGTAAACCCCAAGCCAAACTTGTCTGATTTGTAAGGAATTTATGGAAGCAGACCCCAGATTGTACATCCCCCTTCTTCCACTACTGCCCTTGCATCCTTTATAGATGACATCCGAGGCGGAGGTCTTGTGATCTTAGGAGTCGAGGATACCGCCTTGGTCGTTGCCACTTCTGGAGAGACTTCTTCAAAATGTTGGAAAGGGGTCTCAATGAATTCGCCATCCAACTCCACATATCAGAAAGAATTCAGATGACTAATCATATACTCCTCCTCCCCATGGACAATTATGATCTTCCCTTGGACCGAGTATTTTAGCATTTGATGCAAGGTGGAGGTTATAGCACCGGCGTTGTGGATCCAGGGGCATCCCAATAGACAGGAATAAGAAGGACAGATGTCCATCACATAGAAAGTGGAGTTGAAGACCTGAGTTCCCACCTTTATTGGGATGTCCACCTCCCCGTGGACCATCCTCTTTGAACCATCAAAAGCTCTCACCACTATGTTGCTGGGTTTTAAAGTCAGCCCCTCGCAGTCTAATCTATCAAGGGCTTTCTTCGGTAAGACGTTAAGAGATGATCCCGTATCAACCAAAACATGAGCTAGGGTCGTTCCTCTACACTCCACTGAGACAATGTAATGCCTCGTTGTGTTTTCTCCCCCTGGGTGTCAAGTCAGCATTGGAGAAGCCCAAGCCATTATCAGTTGTCAAACTGGCCACACAGTCTTGGAACTGGTCAGCAGACGTCTCTTGCAGCACATGAGCTATCTTCAGAAATTTTACCAGAGCTTTGGCGTGTGCTTCAGAGCACAGTAGAAGGGCTAGCATAGAGATCTTGGAAGGGGTCTGCCCCAATTTTTCAACCACATCATAATCACTCTTTTTAATTATCCTCAGGATTTCTTCCATCTCCTTCTTGAATGTTTCGGGAATAGCTAGTGATTGAGCCTTCGTCTAGACAGGCTCCTCTTGAACATTCTTTCCCTTATTCTCAGCAGTGGAAGTAGG
The DNA here is from genome assembly GCA_948472305.1 of Vicia faba. Taxonomy (NCBI): domain Eukaryota; kingdom Viridiplantae; phylum Streptophyta; class Magnoliopsida; order Fabales; family Fabaceae; genus Vicia; species Vicia faba. The sequence continues at coordinate 883,037,173 of OX451738.1, forward strand.
AATAGGGATGTGTTGTCTTTGTCGGTGGGTATGCTTGCAGGTACAATCACTGGTACAAAGGTAATCTTCGGAACGGCCACGGGTCCAAAGACTGCCGTTGGAGGGGCAATCTCTGGAGAGAAGATTCTCCCACTGCGGGTAATCTTGCTAGTTCCGAAAATATTGATAATGTCAGAATTGTCCTCTTCGGAGCTTTCGTCTACGGTAGTCAGTTTAATCTGTTTAATACCATGGTAGTAGATTTCTCCACCATAATTCCATGGTACTGTTTTATCTGATTTGTATGGGGTCGGCCCGGGCATTGTTATCTTAAGCGGAGCAGTCTTTGGAGCAGGTGTAATCCTAACGGGTCTTTTAGGGACCCTGGAAGGATTGGCGTAGATGGTTATTATTGAAACTTCTTTCACTGGAACGGGTGAAACAGGAGCATTCTCAAACAAAATTTCTTGGTTATCCATCAGTCATTGGATACCTTTCTTCAACAGAGGGCAGTCAAATGATGAGGACAGGCAAACATGGAAGTCTTTGTCACAACCTGGGAAAATACCAGCTTTCAACAAATTCAGCTTAATAGTCGGGAGCGGAGTTAACAGTTTATCCACGGTAGCAACAAACAGATCTTCTTCAATAGCGTTGGCATTGTGACCATGCCTCGGCATTGGGGCAGAAATAACATTTGGTTTCTCAGGCGCTTCAAACTCAACTTCCTTCACGTCTATCAGATCTTGAATCTTGTTCTTCAGAGCCCAACAGTTGTTGGTGTCGTGCCCTGGACTTTCAGAATGGTACGCGCATCTGGCGTTGGGATGGTAATATGGAGACGCAGTATTGGGGTTTTTTGGGGCCTCTTTCAAAGTGGCCAGATTCAACTTCAGGAGATGTGGTAGAACTTGGGTTGGAGTCATGTTAATCTTGGTAAATTGCCGAACTGGCCTTTCTACCCTTTGCTGATTAGTTCTTGGTTGGTCTGCTGCAGGCTTGGGAATCATAACGGCCCCCACCGTTGGTCGATGCTCAGTTCTTCCCTGATTCCTCTATAAATAGACAGCAGATACTTCCTTTCTTCCCGGGAAGGGCTTTTTTACAGCTGTTGAGGCAGACGCGTCCTTTTGAATTTTCCCACTTCTTATACTAGCCTCTACTCTTTCGCCGATTAAAATCAATTCAGTAAACCCTGCAGAGGAACTCCCAATCAGATGATTAAAGAAAGGACCTGATAAAGTTCCCGAGAACATGTCCACCAACTCCCTCTCAGATAGAGGGGGTTGTACCCTTCCGGCTAGGTCTCTCCACTTTTGCGCGTAATCTTTAAAGCCTTCATTGGAAACCATGGTCATACTCTAAAGCTGAGTACGGGTAGGTGCCAAGTCGGCGTTGTATTGATATTGTTTATAGAAAGCGGCGGCCAGGTCTTCCCAATTATGGACATCAGCCCTTTCTAATTGGTAGAACCAATCAAGTTGCATTCCTGATAAACTGTCTTGGAAAAAGTGGACCCACAGGTCTTTGTCGGCAGAATGTGGTTAAATCTTCCTGACATAGGATCTGAGGTGCATTTTAGGGCAAGACACCCCATCATACTTGGAAAATAGCGGCACTTTAAACTTTGGCGGGATTATGATTCCTGACACCATCCCTAACTCCTCAAAATCTAGCCCCGGTACTCTCTGGATTTCCATAGCGCTTAGTCGCTCTTCAAGGTGTTTGTACTTGTCATCAGCCAGAGGGTATTGTTGTTCAGAGTAGTCCTCTTATTCCTATTCTTCTTCTTCAGAATCTGATGGTACTGTCGTTCCTTTTCCTTTTCTTTCCCCTTCATCAGATGTTGTTGGAAAATTTAAGGTCCGTCTGGCTTGTCCCTGAAATCTTCTGCCCATGATAACCACACCGGTTGGCTTCTTCTTCTTTTTCTCTTTTTCTTTTTCTAGCAAAGTCTTCAGCTCCTCTTTCCCCTTGGCTAAGGTCATGAGTAATTGCTGAAATTGTGAGTTCTGAGCTTACAGATATTTGACTGTTTGTTCTAGATCCATCGTACTGAAATAAACAGTAGAGAGATGAGGAAACTTGTTACAAAGACCTGTTTATGCTTATGATGAATGATATGTATTCATGCAATTTTTTCAAGGATTTAGAAATTCAAATTTGTTTAAAACAAAAAAAAAGAAACACACGTCATATTAATAAAATAGAATTTGAGTACATCAATGCCCCTTGGGCAAAATAATACAGAATTCTAAGGTAAAAAGATGTTGCGCATCCTCTTTGGTGCAATGTAGGTGTTGAGAGTTTTCTCTTCATGAAGTAGCCGAGTGAGTTCCAAAACCTTCTTCTCGCTTGCGTAGAATTGGGCTTCGAAAGTATCGCGCTCTCCTTTGAGTTGTATCTAACTCCTTTGTAGGTCTTCGAGTGATGTCGGCATGTCAGGATGTAGGATAGTGTATGGAACTTCTCCTTCCTTAACAGGCTCTATAATCACTGGGAGAATGGAGGGATAAGGCATCATAAGACTTTGAGCGCGGGTTCGTACCCACTTGAGGTAAGGCTCAAAAGGGATGGAATTTTTGTGTCCCAAAGTCTTGCTATCCACCTTGTTTGGCATCTTCCAAGCTCAGATGAATCTCTGACGGAGTCCTTGGTCGTTGTTGTCGTAGTCGAAAACCAATCCTTGAATCAGCATATCATGTAGGCCATCCCTTCGGGCATAACCAAATTGTCTTAGAGCCAAGCAAGGGTTGTAGGTGACGCCTCCCCTAATGCCAAGTAGAGGGACATTAGGGAATTCCCCACAACGGTCAATGATGGTAACATTCTCTTTGGATCGAGAACACTAATGAATATATGAATGGTTAAGTGTTATTAACCTTTGTGACCACCTCAAACCTTGCTCATTCTTCAAGACTGATTGGGGAAGATGAGAAATAAACTATCTTTCTAGGAGAGGAGTGCAACACATGAGAACACCTATTTTCCTCATTGTACGAGTGTGAAAAGAGTGGAGGATATCCCCAAGAAATGTAGGCACCGGGTTGCGAGTCATGAAGATTTTGACAGTGCTCACGTCTATGAGTTGGTCAGGATTAGGGAACAAGACCATCCCATATATGAGAAGAGCTACAATCTCCTCAAAGGCTTGCAAGTCTAAGGAATTCCAACAGCTTTGGGCCTTCTCAAACAGAAACTTTGACAAGAAGCCTTTGACACCACTTCTAGTTTCCCAATGAGTTGTGACATCAGATGAGTGCAAGTGCAGGGCTTGAGCAATCTCTTCGGGCTTTGGATCTATTTTCGTACCGTTGAAAGGTAGTTGATTGAGAATAAGAATCCTTATAAGTTGAGAGAATTCTTCCAAAGTAGGCACAAGTTGATATTCAGGAAATGGGAAGCAATGATGCAAAGGGTCAAAGAACTGGAAGAGAACTTTCACCATATCCTCCTCTGTGTTGGAAGTGACCAAGTTGAGTAGACGACCATGTCTCTCGGTGAATGGAGAATTCTCAGGAATCCTTGAAGCTAGCTCCTTGAGTTGTGGAGGAATTCTTACAAGGTTGATTTGGATAGTTTTCCCGCGAAGTGAATCCATAACCTACAAAACAAGAACAAAGATGAATCTCCAAAATCCTTGAAATGGTTAGTGTATGCATATGATGTTCATGATGTCCATGATGTTATGCACAAGTATATATGTACAAGCAAATCACACAAGTTCCTAGTTTAGGCTTGCATGGGGTTTATAGGTAAGTACCCTCTTGAAGTTTAGTTGGCTCAACCTGTCCTAAAAATAGTAAACGGGTTCTAAGGAGCTCAATATCACTGGATTGTTTCCTTGTTCATTGTTTCAGTTCAAGCCTCTTTACTGGCGACCGAAATATCCCAAGAAACCAACCCTCAATGAGTGTAGTATCGAGTATCTACCAACTTCAGACTGCACCAAAACCGGTCATCTCACTACATCCTAAAAGGCCAAGTTGGTCAAGTAAAGGTTCTAGAAGTTCATTAGTGCTTCATGACATCACTCAGCGGCCCCGTATTCTCTTTTATTGACTCAAAGGCTACCGGTACCCACAAATATGTCGCACTAACATAGTTATTGCTTAGACCATGTCGGTATACCCCGCACAGTTTCCACAACGTATTGCAATTTACCTATAATGTTTCCCAAATCCGGGTGGAGGATTCAAACCCAAACAAAGAACCATAATGAAATTCTGGCTGCAGATACTCAATGTCACGTTCAATGTTATGACATCGTATCTGACTTTCTATAAGACAGTAAATACAAAAACAGTAAAGAACACAGTCAATTGTTTACCCAGTTCAGTGTGCAACAACACCTACTCTGGGGGCTACCAAGCCAGGGAGGAAATCCACTATAAGAGATATTAATTCAGGAATAAACTAACCAGTTTATCTCCTTCACTTAAGACCTACCCAATGCAACTTTAATCTAAGTACAACTTAAACCTGAGTTCCTACTCACTCCCCCTCAATCACAGCAGTGATACTTAAAACAATTGACTAATGAATTGATGAAGACACTCTTCAAAACATACACTTGATTATGTTTCACAGCTTTTTAATCAAGCAACACAAACACTCTTGCTTCACAGCTTTGAGTGATACATAAACCTAACTTGACTTTGCTTCAAAGCTTCAGTCAAGAGACACAAAAACACTCTTGCTTCAAAGCTTTGAGTGATACACAACCCTTACAATTAAAGCCTATTTCAAGTCACTTATCACAATGATACTTGCTTGGATTACAATAGTTAAAACTATACAGCTTCTAAATGATCTTCTGTCAAAAAGGCATTAATTCCAAAACAGCAGCTCTGTTGAATATATAGCAGCTGCATCTTCAGTTAGGGTTTCCACAAAAAGCTAGGGTTAATTCCGTTTGACCTTAAGACTAGGTCACAGAACTTTATCAACCAGGTTAGGGTTGAGCTAGGTTAACCCCAAGTCCACGAGATTTTCTGTTCTGGAAAGACTGAGTCATAATCCTGAAAAAACTCAGAATTACCCAAACTGCATAACTGTTAGTTCAGAACAGGATGTCTTAACATTTGTTATGACATCTGAAATCCTGTCTACTGATTTTGGTAAATGTGATATTTTTGCAAAATGCTCAGATACACACTCATAAACAGCAGCACCTGTATGACAATATTTTTCTGCAGAGGTACCTAATAAACTAGAATGTTATGACATCAGTCATGACATTCACACACCTGGCTTTACCAAAAATGCATGCCAATAACTAAACAACTACAAACTCCCCCTTTGGCAGATTTTTGGCTAAAGCCCCTAAGCAATCAGAGATAGATAGCAGCAGAATAAATATGACTGCAGAAAAATAGAATGTCTAATAAAGTCTACCAAAATATATCTCCCCCTCTTTAGCCACAAATGGGCCAAAGATACAAGTTCTTAAAGTTATACAGTCATCCAGAAAAAAATAAACAACAATCAACTGAACACACTAGCAAACTCCACCAGGGACCAGCATCAACTCCACCAATCAGCAACTCCACCAACCTTTAAGCACTGTCATCAGACTCAGAGGAGCTAGTTTCTTCAGTATTGAGATGATCTTCAGCTTCTACACCCTCTTCCCTTCTGTTTCCTTCAGCTTCCTCCTTTTCTAACCTGGCAATTAGGTTTTCTAGGGTCTTTTTCCTAGCTTCCAGCTCTTTGCAGGTCTCTTTCAATACAGCTATAACATCAGATGTTTTGGACTGAGTCTTCACAGAAGATGTCTCAGCTGATGTTATGACAATATCAGGAGCATGAGATCCCTGAAACAGCTTGTAGTGTAACCCAAGAGCAGGAGCTCTTTTGCAAGCAGTATCTCTTGCCACCAGGATATCAGGGTATTGTGCAAGGATAATTCCACAAAGGAGGGAGGGAAAGGCAATTGGGCCTTTGACAGCATAACTACCAGCATGTTTTAAAGTTTGTTCAAAAATATACCTGCCATAGTCAAAAACAGTCTTGGTTCCCACAGCATAAATAAATCTCCCCAATCCTGTGGAGATAGTAGATTTATGGTTTGTAGGGACCCAGTTGGTTGCACCAATCTTGTGTAGGATGACAAATTTCATGCTAAGTTTGCTGGCATTCAGCTTGCCTTTCAAGGGCCAGCACTTCACTTGTCTTGCTGTGATGGTTTGACAAACTTCATTGTCAGTGACTTCCAGTTCAGGACAATCCTCATTTGATCTTCCAAGAAATTTGTTAATTTCTAATGGAGAGAAATTAACCCTTCTTCCTCTAACATAAACACTTTCAAAGTCAGCTGACCTTCCATCAGCACATTCATCAGACAAGTTAACTATGAACTCCTTGACCAGATTTTCATAGCACTTGGTAAATTTTACCACAGTCTTCATCAGTCCAGCAGTTTTAATCAGGTCCATGATGTCCTTGCACTCCATGGCATCATTGTTTAGCTCTCTTTCTAAAGCTATTCTCTTCAAGCAAACATACTTCCATCTGGTGGCATTGTCAGGATGGTGAAAAGAGATGTTGTCTGTTGGGACTTCAGGAATTCTAGCCATTTTGCTGGAGGGGAGTTTCCTTCTGATAGGAATTTCTTCAGCATCAATCTCAAACTCTGATTCCTCATCAGAATCAGAAGTCTCAGGTTCTTTTCTTTTCTTTGTAATTGGTTGTCTACCAGTATGCACTTGGGCTTTCACCTTCCCTTTGGACTGACCAGTTTTCACAGATTCTACCTCAGTCTTGCCTTCAGCCTTGGATTTCTTAACAACAGGTTTATCTTTGGTCATACATTTTGCATCATTCTGATTACCCTTTCTTTTCATCATTCTCCTAGCTATGCTAGGGTTTACATTGGCAATCAGATCATTGTCTGAGTATTCCTCATCCACATCAATGATAGGTGGATCAATAGTCTTTTCTGAAGGGTTCTGAATGTTGTCATTTTGTGTCATAACATTCTCAGAGACATCTACATTCTCAGAGACATCCACATTTGGGCTTGCTGATTCTTGATTTAATGGGACAGAAATCCCCGGTACAGATTGGTTTCCGCTTAGTATTCTTGTCACAAGCCTAGCAATTGCTTGATGAACTTGAGCTGATCCTTCCCTATTTGGTACAGAGGAAGAAGGATGAGAAGGATTACCAGAAGCAGTAGCTTGAGCTCTTCCTGCATGCCTAGTTCTCAGCTTTTTGACTTTGGAGGGGTCAGTTGCCATTTCTCTGAGAGGAGTGATCTCCAGGACATCAGAATCTATGCATGTGGTGATTGCTCGAGAATCTTGGTCAGATGATGAAGATGAAGTGGTCGCCTTGGTTGAAGATGATGTTTGAGACATTTTGATTGACTTAGAGCACCAGTAGCAATTTGAGAGAAAACTTTGATTGAGAGAAAGGAATAGGTTGCAAAGACGAGAGAGGTAGGAGGCAAATGAGAGTCTATTCAACTTCTTAATAATTTTGAAAGAATTGGAAAGACATATGATTAACCTACTAAAAATAGACTCAACACAAATAACTCCTTCAACCCTTGTTTTAAGCAAAATTAATTGCTATAATTTTTCACGTTGGCAAATACCCATCCTGCCCCTCAAGTTTTCAAGTTGATTTCCAACAAGAGCCTTGGTAGAAGAATCAGCCAGCTGAAGCTTGATGATACCATGTTCCAGTTTAATTATCTTCTTCTCTACAAGGTCAATGTGCTTGGTCCTGCTATGCTGAATAGGGTTCTTGGAAATATTGACTGTATTCAGATTGTCACAATACAATGTCACAACATCTTGTGAGACATTATACTCAATGAGCATCTTTTTTGTCCAGATGTTTTGAGAACAGCTACTACCAGCTGCAACTATTTCAGCACAGAGTTGAGAAGGCATTCTTTTGACATGAATCATACCTCTGGCAGATTCCTGTATGATCCTATTTTTCTTTTTGTCAACTCCATTTTGATGATGAGTTATAGGAGAAGAGACTTCATGACTCATTTCTTCTGGGAAACAGAATTTATTAAACTTGTTGTTTCCAAATTCCTTGTCATGATTACTTCTGGTTCTGACAACACATCCTTCTTTTTGAGTTTTCTTGCACTGTTCTCTAGAAACTTCAAGTTTATTCATCACATCATAGACATGTCTCTTTTTACCAAGCCTTTCAATTTGAAGTTCACCACAAACCCTCCTTTTATCAATTTGCAGTCTTGGAATCCTTCTGACTGCTTCCATAGAGATAGTTCTTTTCAATCTTCTTAGATGAAGATGGCCAAGCTTATGGTGCCACAGTTTCATCTCTTTTTCTTCTTTGGTAATGGAACACATAGTGGAGTTATTAGTGTTCTCAGGCTGCCACAAGTAACAGTTATCTTTAGATCTGATTCCTTTCATTACCACTTCTAGTTTTTCATTAAATACTAGACATTCAAATTTTGAGAAGTTGACCTTGAATCCTAGATCACACAATTGACTGATACTAATGAGATTAGCAGTCAGGCCTTTTACCAATAGTACTTCATTTAGATTTGGAACTTCAGGGCAGTCCAAATTACCAACTCCTTTGATTTCACCTTTAGCACCATCTCCAAAGGTCACATAACTAGTGGTGTGAGGTTTAAAATGATTGAGAATGTTCTTTATTCCAGTCATGTGTTTAGAGCACCCACTGTCAAAGTACCAGCCTTCCCTTGCAGAGACCCTCAGGGAAGTGTGGGCTATCAGGGCAGTAGCCTTTTTCTTCCATTTAGGAGCATGTGGTACCTTTTTAGACTTAGGTTTGACACTTGAGTTCTGATTAGGGTATCCATGCAATCTGAAGCAGAAAGGCTTTATGTGGCCATATCTCCCACAATGATGACATCTCCATCTTTGGTACCTTTTCTTCATATGTCTCTGTTCCTGATGTTGAGAGTTGTGTTGAGACATCTGTTTTGACATTTGCTTATCAGGCCTGATCTTCTTATCTGTACCAGATTTCTTTGCTTCCACAAATCCTAGTCCAGATTTGTTTCCCACATTTTGTCCAACCTGAAGGATCTCTTCCAATTTGTCTGTTCCATTAGTCAGCATCTTGACAGATTTGGTCATTTGATTCAGTTGTGAGTTCAGCAATTGAACTTCTCCTTCTAGATGACTTATAGTTTCAAAGTTTGCCCTTTTTTCAGCCTCCAGCTTTATGATGAGTTTTGATTGTTTCTCATTCTGCACACAGACTTCAGCACTTCTGATACACAATTTCTTGTAAGTATCAGCCAGTTCTTCAAATGTCACTTCTTTATCACTAGTGTCACTTTCAGAGGTACAAACACCAGTTAGAGCAGTAACTAGTTTGGCAGATTCTTCTTCAGAATTACTTTTTGAATCACAGTCAGACCAAGTAACAGTCATTCCTTTCTTTTGTTTCTTAAGAAAGGTAGGACATTCAGCTCGAATATGCCCATATCCTTCACAACCATGGCATTTAATTCCTCTGCCTTGATTTCCCTTCTCTTCTGACCTTGGTCTTCTGCTGGAACTGTCAATGTCAGAGGGAATGTTATGAACATTAGACCTTGACTTTGGATCTATTCTTTTGATGAGTTTGTTGAACTGTCTTCCGAGCATGGCTATAGCTTCTGAAATATTTTCTTCTTCATCCTCCTTGTTTTCAACATCAGTGTTGGATACAAGTGTTATGCTCTTGTTCTTCTTGTCATCATTTTCAGTGATCCCCATCTCAAAAGTCTGAAGAGACCCAATAAGTTCATCCACTTTCAACTTGCTGATGTCCTGGACTTCTTCTATGGCAGTTACCTTCATAGCAAATCTTTTAGGCAAGGATCTGAGAATCTTTCTCACCAATTTTTCTTCTGACATTTTTTCTCCCAGTGCTCCTGAGGTGTTGGCAATCTCTAAGATGTTCATGTGAAACTCATGAATGGTTTCATCTTCCATCATTTTTAGATTCTCAAACTTGGTAGTCAACATCAGAAGTCTTGACATTTTTACTTTGGAAGTGCCCTCATGGGTAGTTTTGAGAGTGTCCCAAACTTCCTTGGCCAGTTCATATTGATGTACTAGTCTGAAAATGTTTCTATCAATTCCATTGAACAAGGCATTTAAAGCTTTGGAATTTCCCAGGGCTAACTCATCTTCTTCTTTACTCCAATCTTCCTCAGGCTTCAGACTGATTGTCCCATCTTTCTCAGTTATGGTGGGATGGTTCCATCCTTTGTCAGCAGCTCTCCAAGCCTTTTTGTCTAGAGATTTTAAGAAGGCAATCATGCGAGGTTTCCAGTAGTCATAATTTGTTCCATCCAGAATGGGTGGTCTATTTCCAAAAACTCCTTCTTTGTCCATAGTGCCAGAAAGTGATATCCCTAGATCTCACCCAGTAATACAGGCAGGGTGCCTGCTCTGATGCCAATTGAAATTCTGGCTGCAGATACTCAATGTCACGTTCAATTTTATGACACTGTATCTGACTTTCTATAAGACAGTAAATACAAAAACAGTAAAGAACACAGTCAATTGCTTACCCAGTTCAGTGTGCAACAACACCTACTCTGGGGGCTACCAAGCCAGGGAGGAAATCCACTATAAGAGATATTAATTCAGGAATAAACCAACCAGTTTATCTCCTTCACTTAAGACCTACCCAATGCAACTTCAATCTAAGTACAACTTAAACCTGAGTTCCTACTCACTCCCCCTCAATCACAGCAGTGATACTTAAAACAATTAGCTAATGAATTGATGAAGACACTCTTCAAAACATACACTTGATTATGCTTCACAGCTTTTTAATCAAGCAACACAAACACTCTTGCTTCACAGCTTTGAGTGATACATAAACCTAACTTGACTTTGCTTCAAAGCTTCAGTCAAGAGACACAAAAACACTCTTGCTTCAAAGCTTTGAGTGATACATAACCCTTACAATTAAAGCCTATTCCAAGTCACTTATCACAATGATACTTGCTTGGATTACAATAGTTAAAACTATACAGCTTCTAAATGATCTTCTGTCAAAAAGGGATTAATTCCAAAACAGCAGCTCTGTTGAATATATAGCAGCTGCATCTTCAGTTAGGGTTTCCACAAAAAGCTAGGGTTAATTCCGTTTGACCTTAAGACTAGGTCACATGACTTTATCAACCAGGTTAGGGTTGAGCTAGGTTAACCCCAAGTCCACGAGATTTTCTATTCTGGAAAGACTGAGTCATAATCCTGAAAAAACTCAGAATTACCCAAACTGCATAACTGTTAGTTCAGAACAGGATGTCTTAACATTTGTTATGACATCTGAAATCCTGTCTACTGATTTTGGTAAATGTGATCTTTTTGCAAAATGCTCAGATACACACTCATAAACAGCAGCACCTGTATGACAATATTTTTCTGCAGAGGTACCTAATAAATCAGTACCTAATAAACTAGAATGTTATGACATCAGTCATGACATTCACACACCTGGCTTTACCAAAAATGCATGCCAATAACTAAACAACTACACATAATTGTAAAGCAAACAAGTCAAACAATTGTAAGAAAATAAAGGTGATCTAAACCCTAAGGTAACCCCACTTTTAGAATTTTCCCCAGCAGAGTCGCCAGTTCTGTAATGCGGTAGGAGAACTAACTTGAGGGTTTGCGTTTGTGTTCGCAAATGTTGCAGTTAGCAAGAGTCTCCACTGACTTTTGTTTTATCCAAAAGGAAAGGTAAAAAAGCACAGGAAAGACCTTTGATATGTTTTCTTGAGTTTGGGGGGTATATTATGAAAAGGGAAGGTGCTAGCACCCTTTTCATCCATGGTTTTCCATGGGCTCTTAGTTACTTGTTTAGATCACTTGCTTTGCTTTGTTTTGTTTGAAATGGTGCTTGATGTGATTTTGAAAGTATTTTGTAAAAGAGGCCATTCGTTTAGGAAATCTTTGTAATGATTCTCGTTCATAAGAATGTATACAAAGATGTTTGTCTTTTGAAAATGTTTTCAATATTTTGAAAGATGTTTTGAAATATGTGTGTGTTTGTTTTTGAAAATAGCAAGGATTGTTTTGAAATTGAACAAGTAACTAGAATCTTATTTACCTACTCAAATGTCTTTCTTGTGCATTTTTATTCCTTTGACATTGTTGACTTACCATTGATTTGGTAAGCAACCCTATCTTTGGATGTAAACGGGATGGGCGTGGGTCATCGTATAACCATGATAGCAATGTTGCCAAGTATCTTAGAAATTTTTGAGGGACCAAGATCATTTTGTTTTAGGCAACCTTGAATAGCGTCATCGAGGGACTATGATCTTATTTTTGTTTTGTTTTTCCAAGATACTTCGCGTGCGTAACATGGCCATTTTAATTTAGGCAACCAAATGGGAGAAACCCTAAGGGTGCTTGTGTGCAAAGTGTGTCATTTTACATGCTTTTGATTTGTCTTGGATTAGGTTTTTTCTATTTGTTTTGTTTTTGTTCTTGTCATGCAAACCCCTAGTTTACTAAGCATGGTATATAAAGCGATAAATTGCGTAAAAATAAACTAAGCTATTACAACAATTATTATGGGAGGGGGGATACAAGTTTTGAATGGGGATTTTGCACAAATATAAACCTAAAAATATTATTACAACTCAATCGAATATTGCGCGAATTAAATAAATATACAAGTATTTAAAATGCAATGCAATGTATTTATGCAAAAAATGTTTTGGTATTTGTTTTTTGTATGAGAAAATAATTTAATTTAAACCCTAAAAAATAAGGAACAAATAATACTATTTTAGGAGGGGTGAAACCCTAATTTTCTAATTAAAAGAAAATAATGCTTTATGTTATTATTTTGTCCATTTTTTGTTTAAAAATAATAAATAATATTATATATAAATATTAAAAATTAAGTATGTATAGAAAATAAATATTTTATGTGTATAAATAATAAAATAAAAAAATGTTTAAGTATTTTTAATTGTGTTTAAACTATTTAAGAAAATAAATTCTATTTATTAAAATAAACTATTTTTCATGTGAAAAAAAAATTAAAAAAATTGCAAAAATAAAGAAATTATTTTTGGTTTTTTTAAATATTCAGAAAAAATAATCAAAAGTAATAAATATGAAAATATGAAAAATCTAAAAATTAGCCAGGGGGTGCAAATAACAAGTCAGGGGGTGCAAATAGCAAAACCAAAAAGGCCCAAGGCGCCAAAAATCCCAAGGCTTCATCCCTGTCCTCCAGCCAGTCTCCCTTGCACGCGTTTTATGTTCAAACCTGTAACTTTCACATGCTTGCACAAAAACAAAAATTCATAACATGAAACTTGTGGCATTTGATCTCACGATTCCAATAATATAAATTTCGTAACCTAACTCTCAAAGATCAGAGAGAATTTTGGAATCCCCAATTCATGACCTAAAAATTTCATGAACTTCAAGCTTCAAATTATTTCAGCATAATTAATATAAATGAAAAGTATGCATATGTACAGCTTCACCATGTTATAGACTACATCTTTTCTTCACAAATCGTGGCTTGAGGACGCCTATTCAGAGAGATAGAGTTTAAGAAATATACCTCCTTCAGCTGGATTCGAGTAGAGCAATGCAAGGACTTTAATGGAGGCCTGAGGATTGTTTGAGCTTCCTTGGACTTCCCTGAAGCTATTCCAATACTTACTTTGCTTTGAGGATAGTAGGAAATATCTGCACAAGTCAAGCTGGAAGCTTCAAGTTTGAAAATGGAAAAGACTGAAACAGAGGTTACAGAACCAGGGTGATGGCTTGGATAGCTTTGGTATGATGTGTATGAGGTGTTTTAAGTGTCAAGCCACAAAACGCACGAGCCAAATATTAGTTGGCAGTGATTTTGCATAAATGTTGTGTTTGGACATAATTTTAGTGTTTATGAGTTTTTGAGAGTTTCAAGTGTCAAGCAATAGTGTTAGGCCTTGCCACAACTTTTTATATTTGTAAATAAATGATACAAAGTCCACTCTTTACTAGTTGTACAAGTTCTGACCTTTTGGCAACCTTTCTTGTATTTTAAGCAGAGCGAAGTGACCAATGCTACATGCTTGTACTGACTAGCTTGAGGGCTGCAAAGAGCTTGTACAAATTTCCTAAGACCTATGTGAATTGCTTGCACCAAAGGGACAGGTCCAAGGCTCAAGATTGACAAAGTTGCAAAAGTTGCACTTTATGAAAATGGCATTGTGAACTTTTGGCCAAAAATGGAATTATCTCTTGTATAAAGCTCCAAAAGCAAAAATAATGCATTTAGCTTCTGAGTTTGCATTTAATTATGGAGTATAAAGTGAGTTTTTGACCTGTAAAGCAAGGTACATCCAACATGGATTGGATTTGCAACTTGATGCTTTGTAAAAATGACTTGAACAAAAGTGAGAAAATACCAACTTCCCTTCTTCGATTGTCCCTAACAAAAAATGATCTTGAAAAGTTCTTGGACATTTTGGAAAGCTTGCAATGTGCTCTATAATCCATCTTTGAAATGGATTTTGAGATACCTCTTGGAACTAGGTGAAAAATGTCCATGAAGTTGGGTCCAAAAATTGCCTAAATTAGGGCAAAATTTCACTAAGTTATTTAGTTCATGGACCTATATTCACAAATTCATAACATGCGATTCAAGCATATTTTCGGAAAAGTTTGTGAAGAAAAGTTGTAGATTTCATGGAATACTAAAACTTTCATGTTGGAAGTTTTCTTTTAATCAAAATGCATCATAGTGAAAAAGTGGTGAAAAGTTGGGGAAAAATAAGAAAATTTCCATACTTAGAAAAATTCTAAGTTATGAAAATTTTCAAATTCAAAACCCTAATTTTCAAAATTGGTTTTCTTGGTGAACAAGTTTCATATTTTGACATATCATGATGAATTATGACCCTTGGCACTTGATTTTGACCAAAATGTCAAAGTTTGACTTTTCAGTGCACAGTTGACTTTTGATCAGTTGACTGCAAAATTCATCTGTCAATACAATGAACTTGAGATCTTTTGAACCTTGTAATTAGGTTAAGACGATGCCATTGAACCCTTGAAATCATGTTTTAACCCAATTGGTCATTGGCTAGGTTAAAAATCAGAAATTGCCCTTTCTCAGTCAAAACCCTAATTTTGACCATTTTCCCCTTTTGATGATTTGATCAAATTTCTTGAGGAGTTGTGATCCAAACTTGATCAAATGGTACATATGGGTCTAAAATGTTGATGTGGATAAAAAATTATTAAGTTTTACTGTAAATTGGCCATAGTTGACTTTTTCCCCAATACAGCTGATTTTTTAGGTCAACTGTCCAATTGACTGATCAAAAATGTGGTTCAAGGCTTGAAACTTAACATGAGCAATCTTAGGGGTCTAATATGATATATGGAAGTCACATGAAGCATTGGTGATCCAAAAATCCTTGTGAAAACTCAAACCCTAATTTTGGGTGATCAGTGCAAGATGAGATGCCTTGAGCTGACCAAACCCTGGTATTGTCTTGAGTCAAAGAGGTCTTGTGAGAAAAATCTTGATAAATGAGAGGGCAAATTTTGGGGTACAACACTAACTTTCACGATGCAACAAGTAGACACCATGGATATCATTTTCAGATGCAGAGCCCAGAGGAGGCATTTTTAAGTTCTATCTTAGAGAGAGATGGTATTAACCATTTACCCTGATAGACTTACCATGACTAAACTGGGAGTTAGAGATAGTGTCATATTTTTTCTTAACCAAATAGGTTGGGTCAATTTTTCCGTGAGAAGAAGATTTAGTTATTACCGTAGGCTAACCCTTGAATTCTTAAGTTCACTAACTTATGTGCCTAACCATGGGTTAGGATTTAATATAGGCTTAGTCAATTTTAGGATGTTTGGTATTGATCACCATTACAACCACCGAGAAATGGTTGAACTTTTAGGATTCCCTGGTGGCCCAAATGTCTTTACTATTACTCAAGAGTAACATCTTATGGACCTTGAAATTAATCACTTTCAGGGTAGCATTACCAGAAATAACAATCCTGAATTGAATGACATATATTTTGAGAATATCCATAATCCTGCAATTCGTTACTTTCACAAAATCCTACCCCATGCCCTATTCGGAAAAGCAGAGCACATAACTTCTATGTCTAGAGATGAGTTATTAATCATGTTATGCGCTTTCTAATCCATACATGTTAATGTTGCTACCTTTATGCTAGCTAACATGGACCGGATTGCATGAGCTGCCCATGGACTTATCATTGTAGGAGGACCAGTTACCATGATGCTAATGCTATTGGACTTCGATACCAGCTTATTAAAAGTGACCCTCTAGGCAGAATCCGACCCATGCATATTCAATTTTGCTTCAAACATTTCATAATTAGAAACTTAGGACCAAGCAAGTTTGAACTTCAGATTGACAATGAGTTTGTACACCTTTTCACTTTCCCAAACCATGAGAGACACAACATAAACAACTGGCTTTATAATTTAGAAGGACAAAACGAGTCACCCTCTCCACCTGAGACACCTCAAATATATGATTACTATGTTGCTTATCTCTCTGATTCTGCTTCATTTTCTTCTTCAACTAATGTTACTCCTCCTCCTGATCACACTGCCATAATCAACACCTTACAGATGGAAGTTACTAACCTTTGAGGAGAACTAACCACATTGCACGTGGATTTCTATGATTTTATGGATGTGGAAAATAAGCAATTCAACCAAATCTTTCGGCACAACTACTCAATTCAAAAATCCTTTGAGCCTAATAATAGGCACTGTAGTGGCTAGTCACATCAAATATTACTGTTTTTCGATCCTACCATTTGAACAGTGAGGACACTGTAATGTTTAGGTGTGGGGGAAGATGCATTTTTCTGTTTTACTAATGCTAGGATTTCTTTTGTTTTCTAATTAGGAATAATTTCAGGATTCCTATTGCTTTCCAATTAGGATTTCCATGTTTTATAGTTAATTTAGAGTAATTTTGTCGAACTATCGACGTAAAACTAGTGATGCGTGAGAGTCAACCCATGATTTCCTATTTCATAAATACAAACTTTCTTTTTTTTATTATTTTTTGTCAATTTTTATGCTTTCATTTATTTATCTTTATAAGTTTTCCTTTATTTCTCAATGTCCTTATGAATTAATCATAGCTAAATGAGTGATTTATAAGTTATATACATGTTGTGGTACCCTAAAAATGGCCTTGGAACACTGGCCATACCTTAACTATACAAAAAAATAGCACTTCTATCTTTGTACCCAAATGGCGGTCGCCTTTAGGCTGATGGCGTTCGGCACCGCCTTCCAGAAGGCAGATCGCGTTATTTCAAAAATGCCTCCCACATTTTCTTTTCCTCTTCCCACTCACACAACCCATTAATCCTCTTTGTCTCTCCACTATCTTCATAACCTCCAAAATCTATTATACCTCATTTAACCCCATTTAACATCTCATTCTCACTTATTTTCTCTCATCTTCCTCTATCCTCATTGTTGCACCCCAAAATTTGCCCTCCCATTTTTACTCAAGACATTCTCCTAGAGGTCCTCAATTGCTCAAGGTTGACCAAGAATTGACCAGACTAATTCTCCTCCTAAGCAATGAACCTCTAATTAGGGTTTCACTTTTCATCAAGATGTGTGAGCTCCAAAGGCTTCAAATGTTTTCCATTGTCCCAATATGCCTTCAAGATTGTCCATGCCAAGTTCCATGTCTTCCACTACAAGTTTGCTCAATCAATTACTCAAATGCTTGAAAATCAACTGTACTAGGTCAAAAGTCAACTATGGCCCATGTACAGTCAAACTTTAAGATTTTTGGTCAACATAAACATTTTGAATTAATATCCATCATTTGATCAAGGTTTGATCATGATTCCCAAAGAAATACTCCTAATCTATCAAAATTTAAGAATTGCTAAATTAGGGTTTCTATAGGAAAAGTCAACTAAACTTTGACCAGTCATAACTTTCACATACTTCATCCATTTTTCCCCAACAAAATCTCATTTTAAAGAGAATCTAGTTTTCTATAACTTTTATTTTGTCCTCAAGTTCAAGAGATGCCCCATTTGAAAGATACAAGCTCATACATTACAGGTCATTTTCAAAAAGTCAACAAAAGGAACTTTTTGTCAAGACCTTTTACATAAAAAAAAATCTTCAAATGCAAAATTGATCAAAAGTGGGATAGAAGTAGACATCGTGGGATTTCCAAAAATTTAAAGATCATCATCATGAGATAAAAATTGAGCAATTTATGACTTTCCAAAGTTGGGAACATTTGGGAAATTTCAAGAATTATGCATTGAATAAACTTGGATTGTTAAGGCAATGGCCCAACTTTTTGGACTTCAAACACCCTCTTAACATTATAAAGAACCTCTAAAAGCATTGCTACCTTAACTTGCATTTTCCCTTTATTTTAATCATATTTATCTTGATTTATTTCAAATAAATATAAAATAAATGGCACAAAATTTATAGAGATGGGCCTTGACCTTTGGGCTAGTGTTTTGGTTTGCTTAGAAGCCCACAAATTCGTGCAAGAAGTGACCAGGTTCATCCAGCTCCCAACATGCCATGAAATCACAAGTTATGGCAATTTTTCAAAATGAGATCATGGCTTTATCATAGCCTTTAAAGATTTGATTCTTTCCTTCTTACCTTGTCCCCTCCATCTTCTCTATATAAGGGTGGCATTTGCAAGCCTCATGCACGCATACCTACATCCTAGAGAACACCCCAAAAATTGCGAAAAGTTATCAAAATCGTGAAATTCAAAAAAGCAAGCTCCAGCCCATTTCAAGTCTTCCATCAGCATCCTGAGATTCCCAAGAGCGCATACCTACTTTCATCCACGCCGTGCCACGATCATAATCACTTAACCAGACCTCTACTTTTGGTACAAATTTCGTGATCTCAAACTTTCAAATCATGCTATATAAATTCTTTTTAAGCTCATATTCATATTATTGATGATGGCTGCATCAGTTCTAACGTATTACATGAGAAGCTAGGGCCTTGAATCATAAAATGACATGATCAAACCGTGTTAGGGTTTTTGATTCATAACTCAAGATGTAGGAGCTTTCTGGTCAATCTAAGGCCAGATTCGTGATCAGGGTGAAATTTTAAGTGGAATAGGGTCTTGGTTCAGTCTTGAAACTAACAAATTCACAGGAATCGTATTTTGGTGTACCGCAGAAGACGACCGTAGTTTGACTCTGGCGTCCCTCCATTCATTTGACTCAGGTGAGGGCTTGCGTGGCTAGATGCGTATCTCTGATTGGTTCATTTAAATCACAAGGGACCCATTGGGTAAGCGTTTTTTTATTTGAAGAATTTATGTTTGTTTTTATAATATAATATTATTATGTTATATGAATTAATGAATGAACAGGATGGCGCAGTGGCAAGGCAATGTGTGTTAAGGTATTTCTTATGTGAGAGGTCAGGGGTTCGACCCCTGCCTCTTGCATATTATTTTTCCACTTCTTATTTGCAGATCCAGTGTAGCAAGGTTGTACACACATGCCATAGACCACCAGATCTACGCCTTCTGATGACAACGCAACTAGATCCAAGCGCAGCAAATACGCGTCCCCATCATGGACATCCAAAGGATCTTCTCACTGGATTCCATACAGCCTGGGCCTCCCCTTTGTTTGGGCTTAGTAAATTTCAATCAGCACCCCCATTTTAATTCTGCAGACCCAGGCCCATTTGATTTTTTGTTTTATTTTTATTCTTTTAATTTGTTTGTTTTATTTAATCAGCAAGTTTTTTTTATCAAATAAAAACAAAAGATCAACAAAGCTTACGATTAGTTTTTTTAGAATAAATAATTTCTGAAATTAATTAATTAATTAACTTTAAATTTTTTTCTCAGAATTAAAATAAATTAGTACTTAAGATTTAATTTATGTTTCAATATTTTCTTAAACAAAAAAATACAAAAATATATCAGGTTAGTTTCTTTTATAACCTAGAATAATTTTCCATTAATACTTACTTCTTTTTAATTAAATTTAAACTTAGATTTAAATATTTTCTTAAAATAAACAAAACCAAAAAAAAAAAATTTTCTTGTTTATTTAGAAATTTTCTTAGGGTTTTAGACGTTCGTCTTTATTTCACGCGCATTATTTTACTTTCACATTTTTTATGATAATGTATTTGCTGACAGTATGTAATAGACTAAACTAGGGCTTTTACTTCTTTTCTTTATTTCCTTTGCCCCATTTGAACATGTAAATACCCCCTCCACAAAGTATTGTAATAGCGTAGGATTTAAATTCCCGCACTTTAAATTTCTGCAAAATATTAACTGTTAGTAATTAGGCTTGTATGGAAAGACTAATAACAAAACGCTAGCAAACCTAATAACAAGAGATAAATGAACTGAATTGAATCATTGCACACATGCACCTCTAAGGTACACCGACTTTGGTTTCCTTCGGAAATAAAATAATCATGTCCCTCGAGACAGGGACACTTTAGCAAAGACCAGTAAATCAAAAGATCATAGTCCCTCGATGAGCCTGCAGTTGCCTTTCGGTAAATGATCTAGTCCCTAAACAAAAATTGCTAAAATGTCTCTACATGTTGCCTTTATGACTGTACGTCCCTTAGAATGTCTCTCATACATCCAATGATAAGGCTACCTACTCACTAATAGTAGGATAGTGTTGTCTAAAGGATAGGAGGAAAAGAACAACCTTTTCGAGTACAAGTAGATAACTGTTAGATGCTTGCTCAAATAAAACAAACTTTTCACACTTACACATTTCAAAAACAACTTTCTAAAACATTTGCTTTGTCAACACTCTTGAGGACTGATACAAGAGTTATCACAAAGTGAATCGACGCACTAAGGCATTTCAAAACATTTTTCAAAACACACAAAGCACAAGGTACTTTTAAAATGAGCTAAGAATCTAAGAGCACATAGAAAACTACGGATGGAAAGGGTGCTAACACCTTCCCTTTCCATAATCTACCCCTACTCAGAAAATTATCGAAAAGGTCTTTTTATGTTCTTTTCACCCTTTCCTTAATTTGGATAAAAGAAAAGTCGGTGGCGGCTCTTGCTTACCGCAACATTTGCAAACACAAACACAAAACCAATATAAAAATCGGTTCTTCCACCGTATCACAGAACTGGCGACTCTGCTGGGGAAAAATAAAAAGTGGGGTTACCTTAGAGTTAGTTCATTTTAAAATTGTTTTAATTGCTTGCTCTGTATGCTTTATCCTTGGAGGGTTTGTTTGGGTTGTACTAAAGATCCTACACCCGGATTTGGGGTACCTCATAGGTAAGTAGCAATAGATCGTGGGGGATGTGAGGGGTATACTGACACGATTGAAGCGATAGCTATGTTGATGTGACACTTTGGTTGGTATTGATAGCCCTTGAGTAGTCAAGGAGAATACGGGGCCGCGTGTCATAAAGCATCAACTGACCTTAGAACCTTTAATTGAATGACTTGGCCATTAGGAAGTAGTGAGATAGCCATCTTTGGTGTAGTCCTAAGTCGGTTGATACTCGATACTACACTCATTGAGATTTAACTCCTGAGTTTTGTTTGGTGGCAAGTCAATTGTTGATCAAAACGAAACTTGTGGGAAAAATAAGTGATATTGAGATTCCCTAGAACCCGGTTACTATTAATAGGACAGATTGAACCAACTAAACTTCAAGAGGGTACTTACCTAAACTTCAACGATAACTTGAGTCAGGAGCTATGACCCACTTGATATGGTGAACTTGTTTCTCATAGAAGGGAATTCAACAATACGAAGTTCTTCCGTCAAAGATTCAGTCAAAATTCAACTTCTGACATTTTTTTGTGTTTACCCCGTGAGATTCTTGAAAACGTTGCATCCACACATCATGCATGTCATTACCTAACAGGTCTTCCAGCACAGGTTTCTCATGTTCTCGTTGTTTATTTCAACAAGGAAAATCGCTCTCAAACAGAACAACAGAGATCTCCAAACTCAGAATGCTCAGTTCAAGGAAATGTTCCTGAACCTATCCAAGGGGCAAGAAGAGTTGAAAGCACTCCTCAACGGGAATTTGACCAAGAAACATCCTGAAAAACAACAAGGATGACCAGTTGGAACAACTGCAGGCTGAGATGGAAAGGATGAGAATCCAGATGAGTAATCAAATGGCTCTTATTTAAAATTTAGCTTGGGGACATGAAGTGTTAAGGATTCACATCAGTAAGCTTCATCAAGATGGATGTAACCATATGAAGAAAATAGTCGAGGCTGGGGATCAAGTCATTTATCAGCCCCTGATGAGACAAGAAGTTGGCTTGGTGGAGAGTAGACCTTTCTAAATTGTTGTTACGCCACAACCTCGCCAACAACGAAAGGGTAATCAGCGTAAGTGGAATACATCTAAAAGACATTTTACCGAAATCAACACGTCATTGGCTCAAGCATTGCAACACGTATTGGAGGCCAAGCTAATTATGTTGAAGGATCCTCCTCAAAATCCCAACATTGCTTCCCTAATGTACAATCCAAATTCAAGGTGTGCCTACCACTCCAATTGTCCTGGACATGACACTAATAGCTGTTGGACATTGAGAAATAAGATCCAAGACTTTATCGATGAAGGATTGTTGGAGTTTACACAAGATGGCCAACTGGAATTTTTCTATCATTCCTCAAAGGCACACCATCTGAAGTGACAAGAAAAGAAAAAGAGGCTTTTTGTTCATCTATAATTTTCAACTAGTAATTTCTTTTGATTGTTCGAACATTGGTTTCATGTCAAACTTTGTTATTTTATCAATGCATTGCATATGTTTGTCTTGAATCAATTCATTTGTATTCACTATATTCAAACTGTGTTTTTACTTCCTTTTGTTGATATTCAACTCTCGATTAAAAGCTCTAAGCCTTTAGAGGGAGGTTGATTAAAACGATACCATAATCTCTACAATATGCTTTTGAACAGACCCCGCTGAAGATGTACATGCGTTGTTTCAAATCCTAAACAGTGGATTTATAAGGAAGATAATCCCTAGTAAACCCCTTTGTGCCTAAGCAGTAGGAGTTTTCTTTTCACACAAATTAAAACCCTTAATCATAACCTGGGGAAGGGTAGTTTTCTCAGTTAATTCAGATATGCATTCAGCCGCAGGATCTACCTTCATACACGACAAATAGTGTAGAAGATGCCCTCCAAAAGATGATGATGGTTCCACATAATCGTCAAGACAGGCAGTCATTACCTCTCAAAATAAAATCTCATTAAGTCAAAAACCTATTGTAACACGGTGGGAGAACTGGCTTGGGTGTTTTGTGTTTGATCGCAATTGTTGCAGGTAGCAAGAGTCGCCACCGACTTTTCTTTTATCCAAAAGGAAAGGTTGAAAAGAACAGGAAATACCTTTCGAGATTATTTCTTGAGTTCGGGGGGGGGGGGGGGGGGGGGGGGGGGTAGGTTATGAAAAGGGAAGGTGTTAGCACCCTTTTCATCCATAGTTATCTACGGGCTCTTAGTTCCTTGCTAGATCACTTGCTTTTGTTTGAAAATGTGCTTGTGGTGTGAGTTTTAAAGGTATTCTGAAAACGTCTTTGTAATGGTTCTCGTTTCTATAAGAACGTGTACAAAGTGTTGTTTTTAAAATGGTTCAAAGAGATGTTTGTGGAATGTATTTTTGAAAGTGATTTTGAAAAGGTGTTTTTGTAATGGTTCTCGTTTCTATAAGAACGCGTACAAAGTGTTTATCTTTTGAAAATGTTTCAAATGAAAGTGTGGGTGTATAAAATGTTTTTGTTGTAAGCAAGAGAGCAACTAGGAGTATCCTACCTACTCAATAGGTCTTTAGTGTTCTTTTCCTCCTCCTTTAGATGTTGCTATCTTACCATTGTTTTGGTAAGAAGCCCCATCATTGGATGTGAATGGACGGCCGTGGGAAGTTTGTATAGTCATAGAAGGCAACCTATGGGAAGTTTTAGAAATGTCGTTTAGGGACTAGATCGTTTATCGAAGGAAACATTGAGGGTCATCAGGGGACTACGATCTTTTATCGAAGGGTCTTTGCTAAAACGCCCATATTCGAGGAACATGACTATTTTTCTGAGTAAACAAGTGGAATTACCCTAGAGGTGCATGTGTGAATAGTGTGTTTGATTTGCATGCATTTAGTCTTTGATTAGGGGTTGTCTACTTGTTGTTTTTATCTTGCCATACATACCCTATTTTACTAGCAATCATACAAAAGTAATAAAATGCAGAAAGATAAAAATTCTACACTATTACAACTACATTTAATTGCATGAAAATATAAAGGCAAAAAACTAAATAAAAGCAAGAAAAATGGGTCTTTCGATTTAGGGCAAAAAACCCTTTGATTCTGCATTTTCTGTCTCTCTTCGATTTGGCCTGAAAGGGGTGAAGGTGTGACTTTCAACTGAGGCCTAGGGGTCAGCATGTTGCGCCTTTCAACTGGGCCTGGAATCAGTGTGAGATGCAATCTTCCTTTCTTCCTCCTTCGACTGGGGGTTGAAAGCAGTGAGGGAGTGCCTTTTGACTGGGCCTGGAAGTCAGCATGGTGTGCCTTATGGCTGCCTCTTTTGTTTTGACCTGGAGGTCGGTGTGGAAGCCAAAGACTTCGTTTCATACTCCTGTATCCTGTTTCTTTAGTTTGAGATATTAAATAGCAACATTGCATAAGGTCGTGCTAGCATTACCTTAGGGCCAGGTTAGTTCTTAAACGAAAGAGGGTGTAAACGAAAGAGGAACAAATGTTATGTATATGTTTGAAACAAAAAGGAATTTTATTTACATGTTGTGCTGGAAACGAAGGATCCAAGGTTGAGGATGACTTACCTTGCTTGAGGATGGGACGTGTGTTGGGCCTTTAGGTGGTTACCTTGAACGCTACTGGATTCGAAGGGAGGGACCAGAGGTTAGCGTCACTGCTGCTAGATTCGAAAGAGAAAAACAAGTGAAATGTCTTTCTTGTTGGATTCGAAGGGTAACAAGATGTAAGGATGTTTCAAGTTCGAAGGGGACAAGTGTTTGGATTCTGGGTTTGTGTTTGATAAGTGTTCAAGTGTTTGAGAGCTTTATGGTGTTTGAGAAATTTTTGAAGATTTGTTCCTCTGGCCAAAAAGTCCTCCTCCAACATGTGTTGGAGTCTCTTATTTATAGGAAAGGCTTCCTGAAGAATTTGGAGGGAAAACAAAAGGTTTGAATAATTTGAGTAACCTACACTTTGTAGCTTTCGAGAGATAATTCCTTGTATTCTATTTTGGTGCAAGAATGGGGAAGTGTTTCAGGACTGCTGTGCAGCAGTTTTGGCCAGTGTACCAGGCCTGAACTTGGCAGCAAGCATCTTTGAATATCATCCTTTCGTTTTGACCCTTCTTCGACCAGACTCTTCTCCAAACAATACTATTTGATTTCCCTCCAACAAGTGCCTTTCGATTGAGTCACTTTTGTGCATCCTTCGAAGGAGCCAAAAGTGTGACCCTTGGATGGATCAAGAAAAACATGCCTTAAAGTGGGCCTGTAAATCCTTCGAATGGACCATCAAGCATGTCCTTCAAATGGGATGCCCAGAGTTGGATTCGAAAGATACTGATTCAAAGGGGATACAGTTATAAACAAAACCTTGTGAAGGTGGTTCTGTCCAGTCAAAGGCTTGCCTTCCAAAGGTCTAAGTGGCTAAACGAAGGAGTGTGCATAGGGGGTCCCTGCTTCGTGACTTCATGCAAACATGCAAAAGATCTTTGTTCAAACGAAAGCTTGCATGAAGGGAAACATATGCCCAAACAAAAGGTGTGACCAAAGCTTGTATTGAAGGATTCATGTGCCCAAACGAAGAAAGCATGAAGGGAGTCAAATGCCCAAATGAAGCTTGCAACAAAGGAACCACATACCCAAATGAAAGGTGCATGCAGGAGGCCAAAATGTCCATATTCGAGAGAGGCATATAGGAGGCAAAAAGTGCAATTCGAAGGATGCCAAAAGGGAGCCTTTTGCCTTGGAATCGAAGGAGGCTACAGGAGGCTTTGTGCCTTGTGAATCCATGCCAGCGTGCCAAAGGCCCATGCTCAGTCGAAGGATGCAAGCCAAGCTTGCATCGAAAGAGGCCAAAAGGCCAACCGAAGGAGCTGAATTGAAAAACACTTATTTTTCTCCAAATTTGTCAAAATATTATTTTTAGCTGCTTTCCCCCTTTTTTAACAGTTTCACTTTTAACTTGGTACTGAAAATCCCAATGTACTTGTGCAAGCTTGAACATTGAGAATCCTTGTGAGAAATGCCTTGAAAAATGAGAGGGAAAATTTTAGGGTACAACAACTGCCCCTGCTCAATCTTCTTAAACCTGGAGAGTTAGATTGGCGAGTCTTCCATTCGTGACTTGAAGGTGGAAGATGATTGAACACAAGAGTGCCCATAAATTTGCACTCGATGATGTGGTGGTTGTTTGTATAGGGAATGGGCTTAAAGATGCTATTTGGAGAGATGATGGGGAGTTGTCGAAGATGGACTTCCAGATGTAATCCAAAAGTGATTGTTGACAACAATTTAGACTAAGTCTAAGTTTGACTTTAACTGGACAAGAATCAGAATAAATCTTGGAGTGATTTATCTGGACCAGAGAAAATGTCTATCGGAAAGGAATCAAGATAAACCATTAATTGATTTAAAACTTAACCAGCAGAGGTCTTGAAATATTCTTCAATTTATGATGGGCATGTGTAAGGCTACTATAGGAGACACATGAGAGGGGAGCCTCGGTAGGGCTGCTTCAGGATGAATCCATGTGAAACTTCATCTAGAATTTTAAGAGAAGGAACTTGGGTAAGATTGCTTTAGGGCGAGTCCGTGTAGGACTATATCTGGAAATGAAGAGGAACCTGTGTAGGGTTGCTTCGTGATGAGTCTGGGTAAAACTGCATCTGGAAATGAGAAGGAACCTAGGTAGGGTTGCTTCATGATGAGTCTGGGTAAAATTGCATCTGGAAATGAGAAGGAACCTGGGTAGGGTTGCTTCATGACGAGTCAGTGTAAAACTTCATCTGGAAATGAGAAGGGACCTGGGTAGGATTGTTTCATGATAAGTCCGGGTAAAAATGCATTTGGAAATGAGAAGGAACCTGGGTAGGGTTGCTTCATGATGAGTCCGTGTAAAGCTTCATCTGGAAATGAGAAGGAACCTGGGTAGGGTTGCTTCATGATGAGTCCGTGAAAACTTCATCTGGAAATGAGAAGGAACCTGGGTAGGGTTGCTTCATGATGAGTCTGGGTAAAATTGCATCTGGAAATGTATGAGAATAAACTTGGGTAGGTTTACTTCATCCAGTCGTGTAGATAGTTGTCTTGGCTTGTTTCAGATATTGATCTTTGGCTTTTTGAAAGAAAGATAATTTTCCTGGCTTGTTACAGGTATTAATCTTCAATCTTCTCATGTAGATAGCTTTCCTGGCTTGTTACAGGTATTAATCAATCGTCCACAGATAGTTGTCATGTCTTGTTACAGGTATTAATCTGGAACTGTTGAAAAATGGTAGTTATCTATTGTTTTATCTTTCCTGAAAAGGTAAAGAGTTAGATGTATGTAATGTCATGATGTATGAAATGCAAGGCGTAATGATGTTCTCAAAATAAATAATATTATGTTGTATGCATTTATCATGTATGCATGAAATATTGTTGGAATGTAATTTTTTATTGGAAAATAAATCCTTGACAAATGTTGGGGAGTTTTGGGAAGCTGAATCCCAGACGGCCATTGGGGATAAAGAGTATGCACACCTTTCCAGACCTTGTTATGTTTCTGCTGGGGATTCCTATTTTTTTGTTTAAGGAGAACTCCGCTGGGGAATATTAGCTTTGGCTTGAGAAATATTTGTGGAGAATGTTGATTTTTGCTTGGGGAAAAGAGTTTAGGAGTTTTAGTTGTCTGTTGCTCTACTGGGGAGTTATCTCTTGATGGAAGAGAAAGGAAGTTAACAACTTATTGCGGATAAAGAAGTTAACTCTTATCTGGTTGTCTTCCAGGCTATGCAGCAATTCACTGGGGGTTGTAGATAAGTCTACCGGGGAAGAGGGGTTGTGGTCCCTTGATTTGTAGTAGTCAGAGAGGCAAACTCAAGTTGGGGAATCTGTGGTTTGTTAGGGAAATAAACCACATTGCCAATCTACTGGAGAGGTGTTTTCTTTTGGCAGAACTTCTCGAAGATTATTCTTGAGACCGACTCAGTTGGGAAGAACGTTTTCCAAAGATTGAAATTCTGGCTGAGAATTTCCTGGATCCACTTTGTAGGGACTTGATTGGGGGTCATCGTATTAAGGGGACTTTATGGGAATTTGTCATTTCCCCTAGTAGCAAGTGTTTGTGGCACTGTCAAGAAATGTTTGATTGTATGTAACCCTTTGTTGGGATTCGCGTTCAATTCCCCAAGTGATTCAGATACAGACCTTCCCTGGTTATTTAACATTTCTTGGGAGATTTCTTGGAATCTTGACTTGACTTCCCCCAGATGTGCTAGATAATGATCATGTCGTTCCCCCTTGCTTATAGGAGATATGTTATTAGAAGTGTATTCCCACTTGAAGTGATTTTGTTCATTGAGAGAGTTTTCGTTCACTAGATATTCGTCGTGTGAATTTCTCCATTGTCAAACAATTAGCCATATACAAACAGCGATGTTCAAATAATGCAAAATTTATGCTTGTCTTGAAGTTTTGAAAATGCGTTTTAGCAAGTAAAGGGAATTTTGTAAGAATATGAATTCAACTCAGGATTTACAATAAGCCTTACAGGAGTTAGGATACCTTTTGTAAGTATGCTTTCGAACTAACCCATGCTTCAATTAGGACTTTGAAAGGTTGTATCATGGTTTGGTTCACGGTTTAAGAAACAAATGATAAGGCTCAAAGTGTATTTGTACCCACCCATTCTATGTGATGTTCTTCAGTCCTAAACTCAGTTAATTGTGCATTTCAACTCCAATTGAGTCTGAAATGACATTTTGGTGATGGTTCAGACAAGTTAAGTTCGTCGGAAGGAAGACATTTTTGCCATATTTTCTATGCTACTGAGGATTTGTAGTGACCTCTTTTGATTTATTATCCCTGATTTTTCCCGACTGTTCTTGTTTTTGAGATTACAGTCAGCGGGATGCCCCAGTTTCTCTTAAGTCTCCTTCGTAGGTTTTGACTTAATGGGCTTTTCTTTTGAGAGATAATGACTTCCTATTTGATAGGGACCCATCACAATATTTTGGTTCAGAACGAATGTTTTTGATGTCATTTGTTGTGTACAAAGTGAAAACTTGTGACTGAACGCGCACTTGAATTAACTGAGAGATTACCCTGCCCCAGGTTTTGATTAAAGGTTTCAATTTGTGTGAAAAAGAAAACTTCTACTTCTTTGGCTTGAAAGGGTTGACTAGGGATTATCTTCCTTATAACTCCAATGTTTAGGAATTGAAAGAATGCATGTACATCATCAGCAAAGTCTGTCCAAAAGCATATTGTATGAGATTATGGCATTGTTTTAGTCATCCTCCCTCTAAAGGCTTGTAACTTTTAGCAAGAGTTGAATGTCTTAAAGAGAGTAAAAAGCATAGCTTAAATATAGTGAAAACGAATGGATGTTCAAGACAAACATATGAAATGCATTAATGAAACAAAGTTTGACATTAACAGATAAGTGCTTGAATAACAAAAGAGATTACATTTGAAAATTCAAAATGAACTGGAACACTCAATGATTTGGCATGGGAGTGGTGATCACATTGGGAGACTCTTGAGGGTCGAACTCGATATCCTTGGCGTCAATCATGTTTTGAATCTTGTATTTAAACGCCCAACAATCATTAGTATCATGCCCAGGACTTCCGAAATAATATGCACATATTGCATCAGGATTGTAGTTAGGAGAAGAAGTTTTTGGGTTTGGATGAAGTCCTATCAACGTAATCAGATTCATCTTCAACAAGTGTTGTAGTGCTTGAGATAGCGGCATGTTGATGTTGGTAAACTGTCTTTTGGGCTGGTCCGGCCTTCGCTAATTTCCCCTTTGTTATTATCACCGTGATGCAGGACCGAAGATCAAGACTGCTCCACATGTTGTTCGTAGTGGCTCTTTGTTATGACCCTTTTGGCCGTAAATAGCATTGGACTCTTTCTTCCCATTGTATGGATTTTTTTGAGTATCAGAGGATGTAGCTCCTTAGATCTTTCCGCTTTTGATGCCAGCTTCGACCCTTTCACCAGTCAGTATCAACTTAGTGAACACGGCCGAGGAGCTTCCGATAAGGGGATTGAAGAAAGGTCTCGTCAAAGTTACCATAAATATGTCAATCATCTCCCTATCAGTTAAGGGTGATTTCACTCTTCCTACCAAGTCTCTCCATTTTTGGGCGTACTCTTTGAAGTTCTCGTTGGAACGCATGGTCATATTTTTCAATTGCACATGAGTTGGTGCAAAATCAGCGCTATATTGATACTTCTTGTAGAAGGCAGTAGCCAAATCCCCTTAGGTATAAATGTCAGTTCCTTCTAACTGATAGAACCACTCCAGTTGGGTGCCAGCCAAACTTTCTTGGAAGAAATGGACCCATAACTTCTGGTCAGTAGTGTAAGGCTAAATCTTGCAGACATATGACCTCAGATGCATTTTAGGACAAGAGATCCCATCATACTTGGAAAAGGTAGGGATTTTGAATTTTGGTGAGATGACCACTTCAGAAACCAAACCTAACTCTTCAAAGTCTAAGCCAGGTATCTGCTGAATCTCTATAGCATTGAGGCGATCCTCTAGCTGTTTTTATTTATCATCAGCGTGAGGATATTGTTCCTCAGAGAAGTCAGCTTCGTCTTCATCAATTCCCAAACCGTTATCTCCTTCTTTTGTTTGATTATCCCCTTCGGTTGACAGATTTGAGAGATCTCGAGTTTTCTTGACTGTTCCTCTAAGTCTTCTTCCCAAGTTCAGGACGCCTACTTACTTCTTTGACTTTTTCTTCTTGTCTTTGAGAAGAAGAGTCTTCAGGTCCTCTTGCCCCTTAGCTATAGCTAGGAACATTTGTTGGAATTGGGCATTTTGTACTTGGAGATCCTTCACCGTCCGTTCCATATCCATCTTACTGAAATAAACAATAGGAGGATAAGGGGAGCTGTATGGGAGAAACCTATCATGATATGATGTATGATATGTGGATGGATGTTTTCAAGGATCTCACGGGGTAGACACGCAAGAAGATGTTAGAAGTTACTTACAGGTTTGATTGGGGAATTTCGTATCTGTGGATGTCCTTCCACGAGAATTAAGCTCACCATGTAAAGTGGGTCGTAGCCCTTGACTCAAGTTAACATGCTTTGGTCTTAACGGCATTTGGTTAGAGGAAAATAAATCCTCTTTCCCCTTGATAGACGTCTGATCCCATGTGACCCTGCATCAAAGGCCCTTGAGATCCTTGAAATGGTTATTGAAAATTCTATGGTATGATGTTATGATGTCATGTATAAGTATGCAAAATAAGCAAGTTGTTATGTAAAAATAGTCATATATACACAAAGTAGACAAATTCTTAAGTTTAGGCTTGCATGGAGTTTGTAGGTAAGTACCCTCTTGAAGTTTAGTTGGCTCAACTTGTCCTAGTAATAGTAATCGGGTTCTAGGGGATCTCAATATCATTGACCTTTCTTTTAGGCGTCGTCTCAACACAATCAATCTTTTCTTGCGGTCGAGATATCCCAAAAGTCAGGTCTCAATGAGTGCAGTATCGAGTATCAACCAATTTTCAGCTTTCCACCGAAACCGGCTATCTCACTACTTCCTAATGGCCAAGTTGTTCAACTAAGGTTCTACAGTCAGTTAGTGCTTTATGACACTGCGCAGCAGCCCCGTATTCTCTTCGATTCAACACAAGGGATATTGATACCAACAAATGCGTCACACTAACGTAGCCATTGCTTCAACAATATCGGTCCATGCTGTACAGTTTCCATAATCTATTAATACTTACCTAAAAAGGTGCCCCAGATCCGGGTAGAGGATCAAAACAAATCCCAAACAAGGAACCATAATATAAAGCAAACAAATCAAACAAACGAAAGCAAGTAAAGGTGATCAAGCCC
Organism: Vicia faba; assembly: GCA_948472305.1. NCBI lineage: Eukaryota > Viridiplantae > Streptophyta > Magnoliopsida > Fabales > Fabaceae > Vicia > Vicia faba. The sequence goes on from OX451738.1 coordinate 883,069,276, forward strand.
TAAGGTAACCCCAATTTTAAGTAAATCCCCAGCAGAGTCGCTAGTTCTGTAACATGATGGGAGAAATGACTTGGGTGTTTTGCGTTTGATTGCAATTGTTACGGGTAGCAAGAGTCGCCACCGAATTTTCTTTTATCCAAAAGGAAAGGTTGAAAAGAACAGGAAAGACCTTTCGAGATGATTTCTTTAGTTCGGGGGGTAGGTTATGAAAAGGGAAGGTGTTAGAACCCTTTTCATCCATAGTTATCTACGGGCTCTTAGTTTCTTGCTAGATCACTTGCTTTTGTTTGAAAATGTGCTTACAGTGTGAGTTTTGAAGGTATTTTGAAAACGTCTTTGTAATGGTTCTCGTTTCTATAAGAACGTGTACAAAGTGTTGTTTTGAAAATGGTTCAAAGAGATGTTTGTGGAATGTGTTTTTGAAAGTGATTTTGAAAAGGTGTTTTTGTAATGGTTCTCGTTTCTATAAGAACGTATACAAAGTTTTTATCTTTTGAAAATGTTTCAAATAAAAGTGTGGGTGTATAAAATATTTTTGTTGTGAGCAAGCGAACAAATAGGAGCATCCTACCTACTAAATAGGTCTTTAGTGTTCTTTTCCTCCTTCTTTAGATGTCGCTATCTTACCATTGTTTTGGTAAGAAGCCCCATCGTTGGATGTGAAGGGACGGGTGTGGGACGTTTGTGTAGTCATAAAAGGAAATCTATGGGACGTTTTAGCAATGTCGTTTAGGGACTAGATCATTTACCGAAGGCAACATTAAGGGTCATAGAGGGACTACGATCTTTTATCGAAGGGTCTTTGCTAAAACACCCATATTTGAGGAACATGACTATTTTTCTGAGGCAACAAGTGGAATTACCCTAGAGGTGCATGTGTGAATAGTGTGTTTGATTTTCATGCATTTAGTCTTTGATTAGAGGTTGTCTACTTGTTATTTTTATCTTTCCATACTTACCCTATTTTACTAGCAATCATACAAAAGTAATAAAATGCAGAAAGATAAAAATCCTACACTATTATAACCATATTGAATTGCATGAAAATATAAAGGCAAAAAATAAAAGAAAAGCAAGAAAAATGGGTCTTTCGATTTAGGGCAGAAAACACTTTGATTTTGCACTTTCTGGCTCTCTTCGATTTGGCCTGAAAGGGGTGAAGGCGTGACTTTCGACAAAGATCGGGGGGTCAGCATGTTGCGCCTTTCGACTGGGCCTGGAATCAGTGTAAGGTGAAATCTTCCTTTCTGCCTCCTTCGACTGGGGGTTGAAAGAAGTAAGGGAGTGCCTTTCGACTGGGCCTGGAAGTAAACACGGTGTGCCTTCTGGCTGCCTCTTTTGTTTTGACCTGGAGGTCAGTGTGGAAGCCAAAGGCTTCGTTTCATACTCATGTCTCCTGTTTCTTTAGTTTTGGATATTAAATAGCAACATGGCCTAAGGCCATGCTAGCATTACCTTAGGGACGAGTTAGTTCTTAAAACATTTGTAAGAAACCAAAGAACAAAACCAAAATTAAAGGCAATAGCAACAAACTAAAAGGGTGTAAACGAAAGAGGAACAAATGCTATGTATATGTTTGAAACAAAAAGGAATTTTATTTACATGTTGTGCTAGAAACAAAGGATCTCCAAGGTTAAGGATGACTTACCTTGCTTGAGGATGGGACGTGTACTGGGCCTTTAGGTGGTTACCTTGAACGCTACTGGATTGGAAGGGAGGGGCCAGAGTTTAGTGTCACTACTAATGGATTTGAAAGATAAAAACAAGTGAAATGTCTTTCTTGCTGGATTCGAAGGGTAACAAGATGTAAGGATGTTTCAGGTTCGAAGGGGACACGTGTTTGGATTTTGGGTTTGTGTTTGATAAGTCTTCAAGTGTTTGAGAGCTTTATGGTGTTTTAGAAATTTTTGAAGATTCGTTCCTCTGGGCAAAAAGTCCTCCTCCAACATGTGTTGGAGCCTTTTATTTATAGGCAAGGCTGCGTGAAGCTTTTGGAGGGAAAACAAAAGGTTTGAACAATTTGAGTAACATGCTCTTTGTAGCTTTTGAGAGACAGTGCCTTGCATGCTATTTTGGTGCAAGAATAGGGCAATGTTTCAGGACTGCTGTGTAGTAGTATTGGTCAGTGTACCAGGCCTGAACTTGGCAGTAAGCATCTTTGAATATCATCCTTTCGTTTTGACCCTTCTTCGACTAGACTCTTCTCTAAACAATACTATTTGATTTTCCTCCAACAAGTGCCTTTCGATTGAGTCACTTTTTTGAATCCTTCGAAGGAGCCAAAAGTGTGACCCTTGGATGGGTCACCAAAAACATGCCTTAAAGTGGGCTTATAAATCCTTCGAATGGACCATCAAGCATGTCCTTCGAATGGGATACCCAGAGTTGGATTTGAAAGATACTGATTCAAAGGGTATAGTTATAAACGAAACCTTATGAAGGTGGTTTTTTCCAGTCGAAGGCTTTCCTACAAAAGGTCCATGTGGCTAAATGAAGGAGCGTACATAGGGGGTCCCTGCTCTGTGACTTCATGCAAACATGCAAAAGATCTTTGTTCAAACTAAAGTTTGCATAAAGGGAAACATATGTCCAAATGAAAGGTGTGACCAAAGCTTGTACTGAAGGATTCATGTGCCCAAACAAAGAAAGCATGAAGGGAGTCAAATTCCCAAATGAAGCTTTCAACAAAGGAACAACATGCCCAAACGAAAGGTGCATATAGGAGGCCAAAATGTCCAGATTCGAAAGAGGCATATAGGAAGCAAAAAGTGCAAATCGAAGGATGCCAAAAGGGAGCCTTTTGCCTTGGAATCCAAGGAGGATACAGGAGGATTTGTGCCTTGTGAATCCAAGCCAGCGTGCCAGAGGCCCATGCCCAGTCGAAGGATGCAAGCCAAGCTTGCATTGAAAGAGGCCAAAAGTCCAATCGAAGGAGTTGAATCGAAAAACACTTATTTTTCTCCAAATTTGTCAAAATATTAATTTTATCTGTTTTCCCCTTTTTTAATAGTTTCCCTTTTAACTTGGTACTGAAAATCCCAATATACTCGTGCAAGCTTGAACCTTGAGAATCTTTGTGAGAAATGCCTTGAAAATGAGAGGGAAAATTTTGGGGTACAACACCTATGAAGGAGACTTAAGAAAAATTGGGGCATCCCACTGACTGTAATCACAAAAGAATCAGTTCAGGCAAAAGTAGGGATAACGAAAACAAACAAAAAAAGAGGTTACTACAACTCCTCGACAAAAAGAATATTACAAAAATTACTGCCTCTTCAAAATAAACTTTCAGTATCTGAATCATCACTGGAACATCAAGGACAAGATGACAGACTTAATCAAAACTTAAACGCACAATTAACTGACCATAGGATTGAAGAACATCACGAAAAGCGGGTTGGGTACAAATAAAATTTGAGCCTTTATCCTTTGTTTCTTGAACTGTGAACCAGGCTATGTTATAACCCTTAAAAGTCCTAGCTGAAGCATGGGTTATTTTGAAAGCATACTGTTACAAAAAGTATCCTGACTCCTGTAGAGTTCGCTATAAATCCTGAGCTGATATCACACTCTTACAAAATTTGTTTGTTTTACTAAAAAATGAATTTTCAAACTTCAAGACAGACATAAGCTTTGCATTCTTAAAATACCATTGTTTGCATGTGACTATTTATTCAACAACCGAGAAATTCGCACGATGGATATTCGATGAACAGAAATCCTCTCAGTGGACAGAATCACCTCAGATGGAAAGACATTCCAGTGATAGGCCTTTCATAATCAAGGGGCATAGCATGGTGTCCAGCGGATCTAGGGCAGTCAAGGTTCAAGGAATCTCTCAAAAATGCCAAATAGCCAGGGGCAGATCTCCATCTGAATCACTTAGGGCATTGGACATGAGTTCCAACAACGAATCATGTACGATCAAACAAACATCTTCTGGTAGTATAGAAACACTTACTACTATGGACAGTGACAATTCTTCGTACCCAGTGAACATGGACATAGTCGTAAAATACTACGCATGAATAAAGACCCGCTAGGTTGACTGGCCTAGGCAAAGATAAGGGTATCCCGGCGAACCAAAAGGGTTCGGGAAAAAATTAAGGATATACATATGAAAAATCTGTACACCCGGAAAGTCGAAAACCTGAAAAGGCGGCTTGGGCAAAAAAGGGTGTCCCGATGGACTGAAAATCTGAAAAGATGGTCCAAGCAAAAGTTAGGGATTAAAGCGTATGACTACATCCCGTCATCTCGTCACTTGTCTATCAGTAGAAGGTTTATTACCCTAATCAATAGTCACCAAGGACTCCAGTTGTTGGGATAACAGTCAAACCATCTACAAAATCCCCGACAAATATTTTCTCCAGCAGGTACAGAGGCAATGACATCCTACTACAAGGTCACTGCCATATTCTCAGTATGCAACCTAATGGTGTCAGGTTCTCATATCCCCGACGGAGCAAGAATCTTCAAATTATTGCTTCAATAAAATATCCCTCAGTGAAGTCGCCAAGCTTCTTAGGATCCCCCAGCAGGATTTCAACAAAATCCACAAACAGTTCACGGAGTTTACCTTCCCCAACAAAGTTAATTTCTCTAACAATGGAAGTTCATCTCCCAGCATTTCAACTTCAACAAATATATGAAGACCTACATTCTTCATTCCCAGCAACATTCAGGGGTTTATTTTCCCTAATTCAACAATACAACAATGGAACAACTGACACGTTCATACATCACATTCATACATCATTTTTACAAACATTATAGCATATGCAACACAGATGCGTATATCACAATCTCATTTATTTTGAGAGAATCATGCAATTCATACATCATGACATCGCATGAAATTGATTTTTACGCTTTTTGGTTAAATTAACAGACAAACAAACATTATCAACTTATGCGGCAAGTCAAAGATTAATGCCTGAAACCAGACGGGGAAACTATCTACACAACCAAGTGGTATGAACTCCCGAAGCAAGACGGGTTTACCAACAAATACAGCAGGCCACTGATTAATTCCCGAAACCAGACGAGGAACTACCCATGTGACCAATGTTGCCAAGTCCTAGATTAATACCTGTAACAATCCAGGAGAACTATCTGTGGATGACCGACTGTAGATTAATACTTGTAACAAGCCAAGAAAGCTATCTACATGAAGAGATTTAAGATTAATACTTGTAACAAGCCAGGAAACTATCTTTCTTTCTCAAGTCAGAGATTAATACCTGTAACAAGCTAGGACAACTATCTCAACGACCAACAATTTTCAAGTTCCAGATTAATACATGTAACAAGCTAGGAGAATTATCTATGGAAGACTGACTGCAGATTAATACCTGTAACAAGCCAGGAGAACTATATACATGAGGAGATTGAAGATTAATACCTGTAACAAGCCAAGAAAACTATATTTCTTTCTCGGGTCAGAGATAAATACTTGTAACAAGCCAGGACAACTATCTCAACGACCGACAATTTTCAAGTTACAGATTAATACCTGTAACAAGCCAGGAGAACTATTTGTGGATGACCAACTGTGGATTAACACATGTAACCAGCCAGGAAAACTATCTACATGAAGAGATTGAAGATTAATACCTGTAACAAGCCATGAAAACTATCTTTCTTTCTCAGGTCAAAGATTAATACCTGAAACCAATGGGACAACTATCTCAAAGACCGACAAAAACAAGTTCCAGATTAATACCTGTAACAAGCCAGGAGAACTATCTGTGGACGACCGACTGTGGATTAATACCTGTAACAAGCTAGGAGAACTATTTGTGGACGACCAACTGTGGATTAACACCTATTACTAGCCAGGAGAACTATCTACATAAGAAGATTGAAGATTAATACCTGTAACAAGCCAAGAAAACTATCTTTCTTTCTCAGGTTAGAAATTAATACCTGTAACAAGCCAGGACAACTATCTCAGTGACCGACAATTTTCAAGTTCCATATTAACACATATAACAACCCCGGAGAACTATCTATGGATGACCGGTTGTAGATTAACACCTAAAACCAGACAGGAAAACTATCTACGTGACCATCCTAAAGCAATCTTACACTGTTTCCTTCTCATCATCCAGATGCAGTCTAACACGAGCTCATCCCGAAGAAATATTCCACGGGTTACTTCTCATCATCCAGATGCAGTCTAACACAGACTCATCCTGAAACAGCCCCATACAGGCTCCTTCTCATATATCTTCGGATGCAGACTAACACAGACTCATCCTGGAATAACCCTACACAGGCTCTTTCTAATACATTTTCAGATAATGGTTAATTCCATTATCCCCAACAAGTTACTGCGAAACCTGGATTTCAACCAGAAAGCAACAAACTCTCATCTCTCCAGAGATAACTTTTAAGCAGAGCCTTGGACAACTGAAGTTACTAGACTTTATTCCCCATAGATTTTTCCTCAAGCAGGAGAACAACAAAAAACCATATTCCCCAGCGGACTCCTCCTCAGACAACAGGAACAGGAATCCCACAAAGAGACCTCTCATGAAGTCAACATCTACTTTGGATGGCATATTTAAGCCCATCTCCAACAAATCTCTGTCATCTTGTCCAAATGGCATCTGTAAGCCCATTCCAGACATTATCAACCAAGAGTATCACTTCATGCGAGTGCAAATTTCTGGGCACTCTAGTGTTCAATCATCTTCCACCTTCAAATTACGAAAGGAAGACAAGCCAATCTAAATCCTCAGGTTTAAGAAGATTGAACAGGGGCAGATGTTGTGCCCAAAAAATTTCTCTCCCATTTTTTCTCAAGACATGCTCCTAGAGGTCCTCAATTGCTCAAGGTTGACCAAGAATTGACCAGACAAATTCTCCTCCTAAGCAATGAACCTCTAATTAGGGTTTCACTTTTTATCAAGATGTGTAAGCTTCAAAGGCCTCAAATGTTTTCCATTGTCCCAATATGTCTTCAAGATTGTCCATGCCAAGTTCCATGTCTTCCACTACAAGTTTGCTCAGTCAATTGCTCAAATGCTTGAAAATCAACTATACTAGGTCAAAAGTTAACTGTGGCCCATGTACTGTCAAACTTCAAGATTTTTTGTCAACATCAACATTTTGAAGTGATATACATCATTTGATCAAGGTTTGATCATGATTCCCCAAGAAATAATCCAAATCTATTAAAAGTCAAGAATTGCTAAGTTAGTGTTTCTATAGGAAAAGTCAACTGAACTTTGACCAGGCATAACGTTCACACACTTCATCCATTTTCCCCAACCAAAGCTCATTTTTAAGAGAATCTCACTCCCTACAACTTTTCTTTTTTCCTCAAGTTCAAGAGATGCACCATTTTAAAGATACAAGCTCATACATTACAGGTCATTTTCAGAAAGTCAACAAAAGGCACTTTTTGTCAAGACCTTTTACATCAAAGTAAAGTCTTCAAATGCAAAATTGATTAAAAGAGGGATTGAAGTAACCATCTTTGGCTTTCCAAAAAGTCCAAGATCATTATCATAAGATAAAAATTGAAAAAGTTATGGCTTGCCCAAGTTCGGAAAACTTGAGAAATTTCAAGAATCATGCATTGAATAAACTTGGATTGTTAAGGCAATGGCCCAACTTTTTGGACTTCAAACACCCTCCTAACATTATAAAGGACCTCTAAAAGCATTGCTACCTTACCTTTAATTTTTCCTTTATTTTTTTATTTATTTCAAATATATATAAAATAAATGGCACAAAATGTATAGAGATGGGCCTTGACCTTTGGGCTAGTGTTTTGGTTTGATTAGAAGTCCAGAAATTCGTGCAAGAAGTGACCAGGTTCATCCAGCTCCCAACATGGCATAAAATCACAAGTTATGGCAATTTTTCAAAATGAGATCATGGCTTTATCATAGCCTTTAAAGCTTTGATTCTTTCCTTCTTACCATGTCCCCTCCATCATCTCTATATAAGGGTGGCATTTGCAAGCCTCATGCACGCATACCTACAGCCTAGAGAACACCCCAAAAATTGCGAAAAATTGTCAAAATCGTGAAATTCAAAAAAGCAGGCTCCAACCTCTTTCAACCCATTTCAATTCTTCCATCAGCATCTTGAGATTCCCAGGAGCGCATACCTACTTTCATCCACACTGTGCCACGCCCATAAGCACTCAACCGGAGCTCTACTTTTGGTAAAAATTTCATGATCTCAAACTTTCAAATCATGCTATATAAATACGCGTCCCCATCATGGACATCCAAAGGATCTTCTCACTGGATTCCAATACATCATGGGCCTCCCCTTTGTTTGGGCTTAGTAAATTTCAATCAGCACCCGCATTTTAATTCTGCAGACCCAGGCCCATTTGAGTTTTTGTTTTATTTTTATTCTTTTAATTTTTTTGTTTTACTTAATCAGTAAGTTTTTTTTATCAAATAAAAAAAAAAGATCAACAAAGCTTAGGATTAGTTTTTTTAGAATAATTAATTTATGAAATTAATTATTTAATTAACTTTAACTTTTTTTTCTCAAAATTAAAAATAAATTAGTACTTAGGATTTAATTTATGTTTCAATATTTTCGTAAACAAAAAAATACAAAAAAATATTAGGGTTACTTTCTTTTATAACCTAGAATAATTTTTCATTAATACTTACTTCTTTTTAATTAAATTTAAACTTAGGTTTAAATATTTTCTTAAAATAAACAAAAAAAAAAGATTTTCTTGTTTACTTCGAAATTTTCTTAGGGTTTTAGACGTTCGTCTTTATTTCGCGCGCATTATTTTACTTTCGCATTTTTTATGATAATGTACCTGCTGACAGTATGTAATAGATTAAACTAGGGCTTTTACTTCTTTTCTTTATTTCCTTTTCCCTATTTAAACATGTAAATACCCCCTCCCCAAAGCATTGTAATAGCGTAGGATTTGAATTCCTGCACTTTAAATTTCTGCAAAATATTAATTGTTAGTAATTAGGCTTGTATGGAAAGACTAATAACAAAACGCTAGCAAACCTAATAACAAGAGATAATGAACTGAATTGAATCATTGCAGACATGAACCTCTAAGGTACGCCCACTTTGGTTGCCTTCGGAAATAAAACAGTCATGTCCCTCGAGACAGGGACGCTTTAGCAAAGACCCGTAAATCAAAAGATCATAGTCCCTCGATGATCCTACAGTTGCCTTTCGGTAAATGATCTAGTCCCTAAACAAAAATTGCTAAAATGTCTCTACATGTTGCCTTTATGATTGTACGTCCCTTCGGATGTCCCTCATACATCCAATGATAAGGCTACCTACTCACTAATAGTAGGATAGCGCTGTCTAAAGGATAAGAGGAAAAGAACAAACCTTTTCGAGTACAAGTAGATAGCTATTAGATGCTTGCTCAAATAAAACAAACTTTTCACACTTACACATTTAAAAAACAACTTTCCAAAACATTTGCTTTGTCAACACTCTTGAGGACTGATACAAGAGTTATCACAAAGCGAATCGCCGCACTAAGGCATTTCAAAACATTTTTCGAAACACACAAAGCACAAGGTACTTTTAAAATGAGCTAAGCATCTAAGAGCCCGTAGAAAACTACAGATGGAAAGGGTGCTAATACCTTCCCTTTCTATAATCTACCCCCTACTCAGAAAATTCTCGAAAAGGTCTTTTTCTGTTCTTTTCACCCTTTCCTTAATTTGGATAAAAGAAAAGTCGGTGGCGACTCTTGCTTACCACAACATTTGCGAACACAGACGCAAAACCAGTATAACAGTCGGTTATGCCACCGTATCACACTCATCCCACTCAATCATCCACCACAAAACCCTTAATCCCAAAATTTCTTCTTATCAAAAATGCATTCGAGAGTGGTTAGACCGATAAGAGAAATTTATTTCATGGAGATAGTGTTCCCGGAAGGAACCGAGGGGGAAAACTATAGAACCAGGTACACTAAGCTTTCGATGGCTCAGTCACACCGATAAGGTATGCTGATGAAATCTCTTTGCATGAATTAGGGTTGTATGGTAGTGTTAGATGGATGTTAGGTAACCTGAGATTAACTGACTTATGTGTTATGGTCATCCCTACATATGTTAATCTTACCTATGAATTCTTAAGTTCCTTTAGCTATCTCACTCCACCCGACGCGTTACACGTTTCAGGCACTGTCGGGTTTAGGATGTTCAATACTACCTGTTGTACCCCAAAATTTGCCCTCCCATATTCTTCAAGAAATTGCCAAATCAAGCTTCAAAATTCCCCAAGGGTTGCACAGTTCAAGAGCCTCCTGAGCAGTCAAAATTAGGGTTTTGGTTCTGATCAAGAAAATGAAATTTCCAAGGGCCCAATCAAGTCCCACATGCCTACAAATATGGTCAAGCATCCTCATATCAAGTTTCAAGACTTTCAGCACAAAATTGCACAGTCAAAAACCCTAATTGCACTACAGTCAACTATAGGGGCAAAATGGTCATTTGACAGTCAAAAGTCCAAATTTTTGGTCAACATATCATTTTGAAGCCACAAACATCATTTGATCAATGCTTGATCATGATTCTCAAAGTTTGGCTCAAAAATCATCAAGATGCAAAAGTTTCCTTATTTGGATAGTTGAAAAGTCAACTGTAAATTGACCAGGGCATAACTTTCACATGGATTATCAGAAAAATTCCATCCAAAGCTCATTTTGAAGAGAAAGACATTTCCTACAACTCCTCTTCATACTTCAAGTCCAAGAAATGCTCTCACAAAAAGTTATCAATTTCAACATTATAGGTCATTTTCAAAAGTCAACAAAAAGGGACTTTAAGTCAAAGGCCATAACTTGAGATTGGTAAATCAAAATGACATGGGACCAAAGACATTGGTTAGAGGACTCAAAGACCTTTCCAAAATGTCCAAGAACATGAGCAAAGCTTAGAAATTGAGCAAGTTATGCCTTGTGGAAGTTGGGAAATATTTGGATATTTTGAAAAGTCAACAATGATTCAAATGACCTAAAATTGCTAATGGGCCTATTTTTCTTCCACAATTCATCATCCAAAGCATGCACACGACCATTTGGCCCAAAGGGAAGTTTCTATTATTTTTTATTTATTTATTTGAATTTTTTATTACAATTAATTCATTTAAACTAAATAAAATATGAGAAAATACTAAACTAATGAAATCAAATCTCTTTGTGCAGAAAATACTCTCATTGGACATTCAAGATTCGTGCATAATCATTTTGGAAAGTTTTGGCATGATTTGATATCAAATTGCATGAAAAAAGATTGGAAAAACTAATGCTTGAAAATCAAATATTGCATAATCAATTCTTGGATTCTTTTGATCAGATTTTTGACCTAATTCATTCATACATATACAAAGAAGCAAGACCTAATGCCATTAACCAAAAAGCTGCGCAAAACCCCATTATCAAACTCAAGCTTTTTTGCAAAAAAAATTCCAATTCTGAAAACCTATTTGTAGGTCGATTCAAGCCAAGAAACTGATCCTATTGCCTTCCAAGGACATCAAGCAACCTTCCTGGATCAAAAGCATCAATTCTAACACTTTGAATCATTGTACAGAAGTCCAACTTTTCTCACTTTTTTTCATAATCGTGTTTTGAGATTCAGGCATTTTCATTGCATAATTTTAATGGATTCTTACTAAATGATGCGTTCTGAAACTAACCATCTACTTTAATTGCGTTTTTATACATTGTGTGCAAATTCACCATTGTTGCTTTTTAGGGTTCTTAGGTTTTCAAATTAGGGGTTTTCGTTTGAGGAACAATTGGCGTGTAAGACCTAGACCATTCAATTCAGGGCGTTTGAACGAAGAGAAATAAGCCATCACGCTCAATTTATGGAGCCCCAGGGGCTATTCGCTATTTTCTCTAATGATGCTTTTTAGAACGGTGTAAAAACCGTTGCCTATGTGTGTTGTATTTCAGGAAAATAAAACAACGAGGAAGAAGATGCTGAGGTGTGAAGCCATGAGTGGTTGATTCGAATTTTCGCGCCAGACCACCACTAACTCCAATTTTCTATTATATAATTCGTTTTCCACTTATGTTATGAATATGCATGCAGCTCAGTTGGTTAAGAAAGACGCTCATAAACCTCAGGACCTGGGTTCGAGCCCCAGGTCCCCACCCTTTCATATTATTTTTCTTTCAAACGTTATCCTATGCAATTTCAACACAAGGAGTGTACCATGTAGTCCACCATCCATCCTGCCACGCGTTCAATCTCAACAATTCAAGGGTCCAGATTTGGAGGGCATGATACACATGAGTCAGCGCCTGGACATCCTAGTGGAAAAAGTCAAATAGGCCAGGGTTGATGGGCCTAAATTGCTAAAGAAAACCTCCTATTAAGGGGCAGACCCCCTAGGTTTGCAAATTTTATACTTTCTTTAGTTTTCATTATTTTTACTTTTTTAATTATTGTTTTATTAATTAATTTCATATTTTCATAATATATAAAAAACATAAAAAAATCAGAAAAGAGAAAAAATATAATAAATATTTTATTTTAGTATTTTTATAAATAAATTGCATTAATTAAATTTAGTTATTAAATTAGGTTTAATAGTAATGTTTTTTTTTTAATTAATTTAAAATTTGTAGAACTAGGGTTTATGATAATTTTTATTCCTTTTTATTTTTTCTTTCATAATAATTAAAATATTTCCTATTATTTATTTTTATAATTAAGTTGCATGTAAATTAATTAGGGTTAATTTTAGGTTAAAATTTAATCTTCTTTTTTTTAATAAATTAAAAAACCACTAGAATTAGGGTTAGCATTTATTTTAATTAATTCTTTTTCCCATTAAACATAAAATACCAAAAAAATACCAAAAACAATTTCTTTTCTTTTTAATTAATTAATTTCATCATTTAATTTAATTTTGCAAAAACGGGTCCAACGCCCTCGTCTTAATTCTTATTTAATTCGCGTGTTTATTTTATTTCGTATAATATTTATGTACCTCTCCCAAAGCCGTGTAATTAATTTCTCGCACTTTCAATTCTTTACTCTTCTTTAATTCTTTATTTTTCTGTCAAATCGGGTTCTGGAAATTTTGGCGATGTGGACCCGCGCCTTTTGTAATAGTTTAGAATTTTACTTTTCTCGCATTTTTAACTGTTAATCAAGGCATGAAAGAATGAATGGACAAAAATAAAAAAACAAACGCTAGATCACCAATAACATGACAAAAGACAAAAATATCTGAAAATGGCACACAAGTCACACACCACCCCTAGGGTACGCCTCACTGTTGCCTTGCCTCGAAAGGTGATCGTCGAGTAGAGGATGTCTTAGTAAGTCCTCATGATCCGGGAACCTGGCATGAGGGTAGCTTCTAAGGTGTTTTCCCATTGCTCTGGTGATCACCATGTCCCGAACCTTCGAATTGACCCGAACACCTCCAACGGTGGTGCTACCTACCTCTCAATGGTGGGATGGCACTACTTTAAAGGACATCTACACAGACGAATTCCTTAGGGTAGGTAGATGACTCTAGATACTTGCTCTAAATTCAAAAACAAATCAAAAATACTTTTCACACCGACACCTTTTCAAAAAGCTTTCGAAAGCATTTTTCAAACACTCTTGAGGACTGATACAAGAGTCGAACTGAAATTTTCAAAGAAACTTTTTTTAAAACCCACAGTTGAAAAGAAAACAAACCATTTTTGAAAACACAAACGAGCAAGTATCTAAGAGCCCATGGATAACCATGGATAGAAAGGGTGCTAACACCTTCCCTTTCTATAATCTACCTCCCGAACCGAGAGCAATCTCTTTAAGGAATTTTTCTGTGCTTTTGTCCTTTCCATTTGGAGAAAATAAAAGACGGTGGAGACTCTTGCTTCCGCGACATTTCGCGAACCAGCGTTAAACAGTCAGTTCCAGATCCACCGATCACAGAACTGGCGACTCTGCTGGGGAATTAACTTAAAGTGAGGTGTACCTTAGGGTTAGTTCATAACTGTGTTTTCAATTGCTTTCCTTGTTTGCTTTAAATTGTGGGACTGTCTTGGGAGTTCTATAGATCCTAACCCGGATCTGGGGATACCTTCTTAGAAAGTAGCAACAAGGCTGTGAGGGAACTGTGCGGGGTATACCGACATGGTTGAAACAGTCTGCTACGTTGATGTGGCACTTTGGTGTGTACCGGTAACCCTTGAGTTCAGTCAAGGAGAGTACGGGGCCTCCGCGTGGTGTCGTGAAGCATCAACTGACCTTAGGAACCTTAATTGAACTATCTTGGCCTCTTTAGGGTAGTGAGATAACTGACTTTGGTGCAGTCCGAGGTTGGTTGATACTCGATACTACACTCAATTGAGGGTTGCTTTCCTGGAATATTTCGGTCGCCAGTTCAGTGGCCAAATCGAAACGATGAACAATGAAAGCAATCCCGTGATATTGGGACCCTTAGAACCCGGTTACTTCTAATAGGACAGGTTGAACCCACCAACTTCAAGAGGGTAATACTCAGACCTCATGCTGGCCTAAACTCTAAGGGCTTCTCTTGTGTGACTTGTGTGCCTTCGTACTTGACTAACTACATGCATGTTATCTGACACATAAGCTACTTGCAGGTTTTGTTTATAGTCCTTAACTGGGACTCATAACAGGGTTTACTAGGTCTCTTGCAGGTTTTGTTTATAGTCCTTAATTGGGACTCATAACAAAGTATACTGAATTTCTTGCAGGGTTTGTCTATAGTCCTTAATTGGGACTCATAACAAAGTATACTGAATTTCTTGCAGGGTTTGTCTGTAGTCCTTAATTGGGACTCATAACAGGGTTTACCTACATCACCCCATGCATAGCATGACATCATACCATTGCATACATCCTAACCCATTTCAAGGATCTCAAGGGCTTGTGATGCAGGTCATGATGAATCAAACATCCAGCAAGGGGCAAAGAGGATTTATTTTCCTCTAGCCAAGGTAGTCAGGGGCTATGACCCACTTGATATGGTGAGCTTTGACTCCTGAAGAAGGTTTCCCTAGCCAAGGTTGTCTGGAAAGCAAAATAAGGTTGATGACTTAAGTCAGGGGCTGTGACCCACTTGATATGGTGAGCCTTTGACCCTTGGAAGAAAAGCTCTCAACAAATATAAAGTTCTTTCAATCAAACTACCGGATCCAAACGCTAACAAATTTTCTTGTTTACCCCGCGAGGTCCTTGAAAACATTACATGCATGTCATACTCATCATTGCATAACGGGTATCCTTGTTGCAGGTCGCTTACCTTTCTCGCTGTTTATTTCAGCAATGGCTTCCCAACAAGATAACCAGGACCTTCTTGCTCAAGAGACTCGGTTCGGGGAAATCCTCCTGAATCTATCCAAGGGGCAGGAGGAGCTAAGGGCACTTCTCATGGAGACCTTTGTCAGGAACAGTGCCGAGGATGAAAGGCTGAAACACCTACAAGCTGAGGTGGGTGCATTGAAGGTTCAGATGCTGGGGCAGGTGACTGCCATTCAAAGGTTAGCTCAAAGACAAGACGAGCTCGGGGTTCTCATCAACCAACTGCTTCAGGGTAACCAACTGGGGCAAACGTCTAAGGGTAAAAAGCCATTCATCATTCAATCATCCTTGAGACAAGGAGATAAGGGGAGAGCTCCTCAAATGGCTTCAGCGCCATAAATTCAGCATCAACCTCACCAGCTTCAGCCAGACAAGCCCAGGAGGCAATTCACCCAGCTCAACATGTCGTTGTTCCAAGCTTTACAACGCCTGTTAAGATTGAACCTGATCACATTAAGGGCTCATCCCCGGAACCAGAACACAGCATCTCCTGTCTATGATCCCAATAAAAGATGTGCCTACCACTCTGCCTGTCCAGGACATGATACAAATGAGTGTTGGGCTCTGAGGAACAAGATCCAAGACCTGATTGATGAGGGAGCACTGGAGTTCACACAAGATGGCCAGGCAGAATTTTTCTACCATCCCTCCAAGGCTTACCATTTGAAGTAACAAGCCCCTGATGAAAAGACTTTTGTTCATTCGAATGTTCAAGTTGTGTTTTTCTTTGACTGTTTAGACATTTATTCATGTTAAACATTGTTATTCCATTAATGCATCGCTTATGTCTATTTTGAATCAATATATTCGTATTCACTCTATGCAAATTATTCTCATATTTTTTCTGATGATCAACTCTTAAATAATAATTCTAAGCCTCTTGAGGGAGGATGACGAAAACGATACCATAATCTACAGTATGCTTTTGAACAGACCCCGCTGATGAGGTACAGGCATTGTTTCAATCCCTAAACACTGGAGTTATAAGGATGATAATCCCTCGTCAACCCCTCTGAGCCAAAGAAGTGGGAGTTTTTCTTTTCGAAATTTAAAACCCTTAATCATAACCTGGGGCAGGGTAGTTCTCTCAGTTGATCCAAGTGCACAACAAATAGCACCAAAGAGGTCCTTACAAAAAAAAAGACAGTGATGGTTCCGAACAATCATACAGACAGGCAGTCATTACTTCTCAAAGTAAAAACCCAATAAGTCAAAACCTATGAAGGAGACTTACAAAACTGGGGCATCCCGCTGACTGTAATTCCAAAAAAGGAAACAGTTCAGGCAAAAAAGAAAGGGATAACAAAAAAAATCAGACAAGAAAGAGGTCTTACAAACCCTCAACAAAAAAGGAATGACTGCCTATTCAAAATAAGTTATCAACATCCGAATCATCACTGGTATATCAAAACAAAGACCCAAATAAGGTCTAACGTATGATCAACTGAGTTTAGGTTTGGAGAACATCACGAAGAGCGGGTGGGTACAAATAAAATTTGAGCCTTTATCCTTTGTTTCTTAAACCGTGAACCAGGCCACGTTATAACCCTTAAAAGTCCTAGCTGAAGCATGGGTTAGTTCGAAAGCGTACTGTGACGAAAGGTATCCTGACTCCTTAAGGCTCGCAGTAAAATAACGAGTTGACATCACGTTTTACAAACAATCACTTGTTTTATGAAAAAGAATGCATTTTCAAAATCTTCAAGACAGACATAGGCTTTGCATTTTTAACATAACTTTGTTTGCATATGACTTTTTGTTTGAACAGCAGGAAAATTCGCACGACGAATGCCTAATGAACAGAAGCACCTCCAATCAAGGGGCATGACATGATCATGGTCTACCATCTGGGGAAATCCAATCAAGATTCGGAGAATCTCTCAAAGGCCAAATAGCCTGGGGCAAATCTCCGCCTAAGTCACTCGGGGCATTCCAACAACGAACCATGTCTGGTCAAACACCTTCTGGTGGCATGACAAAACACTTCTAACAGGGGCAGCACCCTACATTCCGAAAGCGTGGACATAGTCGAAAAAATACTATGCACAATCAAAGACCCGCTAGGCTGACATGCCTAGGCAAAAATAAGGGCTTCCCGACGAACCAAAAGGGTTCGGGCAAAAATAAGGGATGAAATGAAAAAAATCTGTACACCCGGCAAGTCGAAAACCTGGAAAGGCGGCTTGGGCAAAAATGGGTATCCCGGTGGACTGAAAACCCGAAAGGGCGGTCCAGGCAAAAGTTAGGGATCAAAACGTACGACTATGTCCTGTCGTCTTGTCACCTGCCTACCAGAAGTAGGTCTGTCCATCAACAAGCTATCAGCACCTCACAGGTCTTCCTCCCCCACCTCAGAAACAGGGGCAATAAGGAGTTGGCTAAGCGATCCAATTGTTCTATCCTCCAAGGTATCAAGGTGGGTTTAGCTAAAGAACATAACCAGACATCTTAATTCCCCAGAGAGTGAGCCAGCAAGTCAGTACACTCTCCCCAAGCAAAGTTACAGTCAACCTTAAGGAAGTTGAGTATCCTCCAGCAGATCTCAACAGTCTCCAGCAGTATATACGCATTCTAAACAAGCATCCCCGACAGTCTTGGTCTAAAGATTGTTCCCCGGCGGTATATCAAACATTCAGTGGAGTTACTTCCAATACATCTCAAAACTTCCCCCCAGAGAGTCCAATCTAACTCCCCCAGGAAAGTTGGAATCATCTTCCAAGCAGTAAGCTTATCCCCAGTAGATTCTGGAAGCTTATCCTCACAGAGCACGAACGCGTCGTCCGGCTTTATTCAAAGAGTTATTTCTTCACCAGGATATAACTGGGTTATCCTCAGCCAAAAGCCACGGAAAGAGCGTCCTCGACACAGTCTTCTTATCCCCAGCGAAGTCTATTAACACTTCCAACACAACAATGGTATCCCCAGCAAGTTATTATCAACAACTCAGCAAAGTATCTCTCTCCCCACACAGTATTGCTTCCCAGCAAGATCGTTAGAGTACTTTCCTCCCCGCAGAGTTATTCCATTCGCCAAGTTTATTCCCCAACAGAGTCATCTTCTCCTACCGGTATTCTTGCAACTATCATCCCCAGCGGAAGCAATAAATCAATACTTCAACATCAGCCCAGGAGTGACTTCCCGGCACCCGTCAAGGATTTACTTTCCTAGACGAAAACATACATTCCTAAACATCACATACATCATTATAGCATGCATAGACGCATCATATCTTACAAATCTCACTTATGTGGAGAACATCATTGCTTGGTCCATATCATGCATTGCATATGACTAACCTTTACCTTTCAGGAAAGATTCAGTTAAATTCTCAATCATATTTCAAGACCTAGACCGGTTCAGTTAATCGACTCCAAAGATTTCTTATCCAGTCCAAGGCCTTCTCTAGTCCAGCTAAATCGACCCCAAACAGATTTTTCTGATGAAGACTCAGTAGAAGTTATCAAAGGTTTTTCTCAAACGTCCGCTTTTGAGATTATAATTTCCTATGGTTCTCTCCCCAATGCTGCAGAGACGATAATTCCATCCCAGGTTTTTCTCAAACGTCCGCTTTTGAGATTATAATTTCCTATGGTTCTCTCCCCAATGCTGCGGAGACGATAATTCCATCCCAGGTTTTTCTCAAACGTCCGCTTTTGAGATTATAATTTCCTATGGTTCTCTCCCCAATGCTGCGGAGACGGTAATTCCATTCCAGGTTTTTCTCAAACGTCCGCTTTTGAGATTATAATTTCCTATGGTTCTCTCCCCGATCCTGCGGAGACGATAATTCCATTCCAGGTTTTTCTCAAACGTCCGCTTTTGAGATTATAATTTCCTATGGTTCTCTCCCCGATCCTGCGGAGACGATAATTCCATTCCAGGTTTTTCTCAAACGTCCGCTTTTGAGATTATAATTTCCTATGGTTCTCTCCCCAATGTTGCGGAGATGATAATTCCATTCCAGGTTTTTCTCAAACGTCCGCTTTTGAGATTATAATTTCCTATGGTTCTCTCCCCAATGCTGCGGAGACGATAATTCTATCCCAGGTTTTTATCAAACGTCTGCTTTTGAGATTATAATTTCCTATGGTTCTCTCCCCGATACTGCGGAGACGATAATTCCATCCCAGGTTTTTCTCAAACGTCCGCTTTTGAGATTATAATTTCCTATGGTTCTCTCCCCAATACTGCGGAGACGATAATTCCATCCCAGGTTTTTCTCAAACGTCCGCTTTTGAGATTATAATTTCCTATGGTTCTCTCCCCAATGCTGCGGAGACGATAATTCCATCCCAGGTTTTTCTCAAACGTCCGCTTTTGAGATTATAATTTCCTATGGTTCTCTCCCCGATGCTGCGGAGACGATAATTCCATTCCAGGTTTTTCTCAAACGTCCGCTTTTGAGATTATAATTTCCTATGGTTCTCTCCCCGATGCTGCGGAGACGATAATTCCATTCCAGGTTTTTCTCAAACGTCCGCTTTTGAGATTATAATTTCCTATGGTTCTCTCCCCGATGCTGCGGAGACGATAATTCCATTCCAGGTTTTTCTCAAACGTCCGCTTTTGAGATTATAATTTCCTATGGTTCTCTCCCCAATGCTGCGGAGATGATGATTCCATTCCAGGTTTTTCTCAAACGTCCGCTTTTGAGATTATAATTTCCTATGGTTCTCTCCCCAATGCTGCGGAGATGATAATTCCATTCCAGGTTTTTCTCAAACGTCCGCTTTTGAGATTATAATTTCCTATGGTTCTCTCCCCAATGCTGCAGAGACGATAATTCCATTCCAGGTTTTTCTCAAACGTCCGCTTTTGAGATTATAATTTCCTATGGTTCTCTCCCCAATGCTGCGGAGATGATAATTCCATTCCAGGTTTTTCTCAAACGTCCGCTTTTGAGATTATAATTTCCTATGGTTCTCTCCCCAATGCTGCGGAGATGATAATTCCATTCCAGGTTTTTCTCAAACGTCCGCTTTTGAGATTATAATTGCCTATGGTTCTCTCCCCAATGTTGCGGAGATGATAATTCCATTCCAGGTTTTTCTCAATGTTTGCTTTTGAGATTATAATTGCTTATAGGTTCTCTCACCGTTCCTGCTGAGGCAGTAACCACCCCTGGTTCAGTCATCATCTTTTGAAGATCCAGACTCAGCTCCTGTAACCAGTCAGGACACATCTATACCAAGCATCTAAAGACCATCTCCTGCAACATGTCAGGTACTCATTTTTATTTTGTAGGTACGCAAGTTCTCGCTAAGGAATCTCTTACACGATCAACATCCAGATGGCATCTATAAGCCCATCATCCTATTCATCAATATCTAAATGGCATCTATAAGCCCATTCCCATCATTACACTGCTACTATGTGAGCGCAAATTTCTGGGGACTCTAGTGTTCAATCATCTTCTACCCTCGGATTACGAAAGGCACGCCAGCCAATCTGCATCCTCAGGTCTAAGAAGATTGAACAGGGGCAACTGTTGTACCCCAAAATTTGCCCTCCCATATTCTTCAAGAAATTGCCAAATCAAGCTTCAAAATTCCCCAAGGGTTGCACAGTTCAAGAGCCTCCTGAGCAGTCAAAATTAGGGTTTTGGTTCTGATCAAGAAAATGAAATTTCCAAGGGCCCAATCAAGTCCCACATGCCTACAAATATGGTCAAGCATCCTCATATCAAGTTTCAAGACTTTCAGCACAAAATTGCACAGTCAAAAACCCTAATTGCACTACAGTCAACTGTAGGGGCAAAATGGTCATTTGAAAGTCAAAAGTCCAAATTTTTGGTCAACATCTCATTTTGAAGCCACAAACATCATTTGATCAATGCTTGATCATGATTCTCAAAGTTTGGCTCAAAAATCATCAAGATGCAAAAGTTTCCTTATTTGGACAGTTGAAAAAGTCAACTGTAAATTGACCAGGGCATAGCTTTCACATGGATTATCAGAAAAATTCCATCCAAAGCTCATTTTGAAGAGAAAGACATTTCCTACAACTCCTCTTCATACTTCAAGTCCAAGAAATGCTCTCACAAAAAGTTATCAATTTCAACATTATAGGTCATTTTCAAAAGTCAACAAAAAGGTACTTTAAGTCAAAGGCCATAACTTGAGATTGGTAAATCAAAATGACATGGGACCAAATACATTGGTTAGAGGACTCAAAGACCTTTCCAAAATGTCAAAGAACATGAGCAAAGCTTAAAAATTGAGCAAGTTATGCCTTGTGGAAGTTGGGAAAGTTTTGGATATTTTGAAAAGTCAACATTGATTCAAATGACCTAAAATTGCTAATGGGCCTATTTTTCTTTCACAATTCATCATCCAAAGCATGCACACGACCATTTGGCCCAAAGGGAAGTTTCTATTATTTTTTATTTATTTATTTGAATTTTTTATTACAATTAATTCATTTAAACTAAATAAAATATGAGAAAATACTAAACTAATGAAATCAAATCTCTTTGTGCAGAAAATACTCTCATTGGACACTCAAGATTCGTGCATAATCATTTTGGAAAGTTTTGGCATGATTTGATATCAAATTGCATGAAAAAAGATTGGAAAAACTAATGCTTGAAAATCAAATATTGCATAATCAATTCTTGGATTCTTTTGATCAGATTTTTGACCTAATTCATTCATACATATACAAAGAAGCAAGACCTAATGCCATTAACCAAAAAGCTGCGCAAAACCCCATTATCAAACTCAAGCTTTTTTGCAAAAAAAATTCCAATTCTGAAAACCTATTTGTAGGTCGATTCAAGCCAAGAAACTGATCCTATTGCCTTCCAAGGACATCAAGCAACCTTCCTGGATCAAAAGCATCAATTCTAACACTTTGAATCATTGTACAGAAGTCCAACTTTTCTCACTTTTTTCATAATCGTGTTTTGAGATTCAGGCATTTTCATTGCATAATTTTAATGGATTCTTACTAAATGATGCGTTCTGAAACTAACCATCTACTTTAATTGCGTTTTTATACATTGTGTGCAAATTCACCATTGTTGCTTTTTAGGGTTCTTAGGTTTTCAAATTAGGGGTTTTCGTTTGAGGAACAATTGGCGTGTAAGACCTAGACCATTCAATTCAGGGCATTTGAACGAAGAGAAATAAGCCATCGCGCTCAATTTATGGAGCCCCAGGGGCTATTCGCTATTTTCTCTAATGATGCTTTTTAGAACGGTGTAAAAACTGTTGCCTATGTGTGTTGTATTTCAGGAAAATAAAACAACGAGGAAGAAGATGCTGAGGTGTGAAGCCATGAGTGGTTGATTCGAATTTTCGCGCCAGACCACCACTAACTCCAATTTTCTATTATATAATTCGTTTTCCACTTATATTATGAATATGCATGCAGCTCAATTGGTTAAGAAAGACGCTCATAAACCTCAGGACCTGGGTTCGAGCCCCAGGTCCCCACCCTTTCATATTATTTTTCTTTCAAACGTTATCCTATGGAATTTCAACACAAGGAGTGTACCATGTAGTCCACCATCCATCCTGCCACGCGTTCAATCTCAACAATTCAAGGGTCCAGATTTGGAGGGCATGATACACATGAGTCAGCGCCTGGACATCCTAGTGGAAAAAGTCAAATAGGCCAGGGTTGATGGGCCTAAATTGCTAAAGAAAACCTCCTATTAAGGGGCAGACCCCCTAGGTTTGCAAATTTTATACTTTCTTTAGTTTTCATTATTTTTACTTTTTTAATTATTGTTTTATTAATTAATTTCATATTTTCATAATATATAAAAAACATAAAAAAATCAGAAAAGAGAAAAAATATAATAAATATTTTATTTTAGTATTTTTATAAATAAATTGCATTAATTAAATTTAGTTATTAAATTAGGTTTAATAGTAATGTTTTTTTTTAATTAATTTAAAATTTGTAGAACTAGGGTTTATGATAATTTTTATTCCTTTTTATTTTTTCTTTCATAATAATTAAAATATTTCCTATTATTTATTTTTATAATTAAGTTGCATGTAAATTAATTAGGGTTAATTTTAGGTTAAAATTTAATCTTCTTTTTTTTTAATAAATTAAAAAACCACTAGAATTAGGGTTAGCATTTATTTTAATTAATTCTTTTTCCCATTAAACATAAAATACCAAAAAAATACCAAAAAAAATTTCTTTTCTTTTTAATTAATTAATTTCATCATTTAATTTAATTTTGCAAAAACGGGTCCAACGCCCTCGTCTTAATTCTTATTTAATTCACGTGTTTATTTTATTTCGTATAATATTTATGTACCTCTCTCAAAGCCGTGTAATTAATTTCTCGCACTTTCAATTCTTTACTCTTCTTTAATTCTTTATTTTTCTGTCAAATCGGGTTCTGAAAATTTTGGCGATGTGGACCCGCGCCTTTTGTAATATTTTAGAATTTTACTTTTCTCGCATTTTTAACTGTTAATCAAGGCATGAAAGAATGAATGGACAAAAATAAAAAAACAAACGCTAGATCACCAATAACATGACAAAAGACAAAAATATCTGAAAACGGCACACAAGTCACACACCACCCCTAGGGTACGCCTCACTGTTGCCTTGCCTCGAAAGGTGATCGTCGAGTAGAGGATGTCTTAGTAAGTCCTCATGATCCGGGAACCTGGCATGAGGGTAGCTTCTAAGGTGTTTTCCCATTGCTCTAGTGATCACCATGTCCCGAACCTTCGAATTGACCCGAACACCTCCAACGGTGGTGCTACCTACCTCTCAATGGTGGGATGGCACTACTTTAAAGGACATCTACACAGACGAATTCCTTAGGGTAGGTAGATGACTCTAGATACTTGCTCTAAATTCAAAAACAAATCAAAAATACTTTTCACACCGACACCTTTTCAAAAAGCTTTCGAAAGCATTTTTCAAACACTCTTGAGGACTGATACAAGAGTCGAACTGAAATTTTCAAAGAAACTTTTTTTAAAACCCACAATTGAAAAGCAAACAAACCATTTTTGAAAACACAAACGAGCAAGTATCTAAGAGCCCATGGATAACCATGGATAGAAAGGGTGCTAACACCTTCCCTTTCTATAATCTACCTCCCGAACCGAGAGCAATCTCTTTAAGGAATTTTTCTGTGCTTTTGTCCTTTCCATTTGGAGAAAATAAAAGACGGTGGCGACTCTTGCTTCCGTGACATTTCGCGAACCAGCGTTAAACAGTCAGTTCCAGATCCACCGATCACACTACCTATGAATATAGCCAAGACCAGATTGCTGATTTGCTTCATTTCCCTCACGAGGAAAGTTTGTCTTGCGAAGGGCCCCTTGAAAGCGAATGGTCCTCCAAAGCTTTTCGCTTTTGGAATGAATTAACCTGCATGAACATTGTTAATTGGGAAGGTATTAAATCCACCTTCATTCACAACCCAACAATTAGGTATCTCCACCATATCCTAATGTTGTACCCCAAAATTTTCCCTCTCTTTTTTCAATACTTTTCTAGCAAGGATTTTCAAAAGTTCAAGTTTGCACAAGTACAATTGGATTTTTAATTTGGCTTTCAAGCATCAAATCAAAGAAGAGCAAGTTTGCCTTGATTCATAAGCTTCGATTGGGAATTTGGCCTCCTTCGAGCAAGCTTTGTTTCACAAAGCTTCGATTGGGCATTTGGCCTATTTGGATGCAAGTTTGTTTCACAAAGCTTCGATTGGGCATTTGGCCTCTTTCGATGCAAGCTTGGTTCACAAGTTTCTATTTGGTATTTGGCCTCCTTCTATCAAGTTTAATTCATAAAGCTTCGACTGAGCATTAACTTCTTCCCTCATGCTAGCAGGCATAAGGCAATGACTTCCCTCATGCTAGCACCCACAAAGCAGTGGCCTCTTTCATGTTTTCTTTGATTCACAAGGAAAAGACTTCCCTCATGCTAGCATGCATAAGGCAATGGATCCCCTCATGCTAGCATGCACAAGGCAATGACTCCCCTCATGCATGCTTCGATTCCACCTTTAAACCCTTCAACACACATAGTTTCTACACTATGACACGCAATGGGTGGATTCCAAAGACACATATTTGGTGGCCCATTCGAAGAACATAAATTTGTTGGATTCAAAGAACACATAATTGATGAATTCGAAGAACCTATAATATGGTTCATTCGAAGGACATACATTTGGCCCTTTCGAAGGACATACATATGGTCTATTTGAAGGACGTACATTTGGCCCACTCGAAGGACACACATATGGTCCATTCGAAGGACATACATTTGGCCCCTTCGAAGGACACACAATTGGTCCATTAGAAGGACATACATTTGGCCCCTTTGATGGACACACGATTGGTCCATTCGAAGGACACACAATTGGTGTTTTGTCTTTTGATGAGTCTGGTCAAAAATAGTCTGATGTGAAATAGTCCTGCACCAAGCTTCCACAACACTCCAAAACTGCTGCAAATCAATTCTACTATGTTGCTCCCATATTTACATCAAATTGGCATCAAGAGCTGCACCTCGAAGGCTATGAAGACAGAATACCCAATTTGTTCAAATTTCTTTTGTTTTCCCCCTCAAATCTCAACCAAACTCTTTTATAAACAAGATGTTCCATAACACTTCTAGGGGGATTTTTAGTAGTTGGAGAGACTTTTGTTGGGTGGAAAAATCATCAAAAACTCTCAAACTCTCAAACATTCAAAAAATCTCAAACTCCTTCATGCGTTAGACAGCTTTTCGATTCATTCTATAACTGCCATATAATCGCCTTTCGATTCACTCCCTAGCTTCCACATACCAGCCTTTTAGACACTCCCAAAGCCTTCAAAAAACCCACTCAAAGAAGTTAGTGAATCCTTCAATTCACTCCTAAATACCACATACCAACCTTCAATTCAAGTGACTTTTAAAACAAAGCAGTAACTGAAATAGCTTCAGGGAGGTCAAAGCAGGCTTAGTCCACCATCAAACTGTTCTTGGAGGTTCTGTCGAAGTCCCTCAGGTCTCACTCCAAGAGGTAAGTTTTCTAAAACTTAGAACTCTTCATCCAAACATCATTTGTATATGCATTGTAAAGAAAAATATGTAGACATCATGTCTAGGAAGCTGGCCATGTCCATATTTTTTATTCATTGCTTATACATTAAAAATTTCATCTCTGAACAGCTAGGTCTTAGTTTTGGTGTTTCATGCTAACTTTTGACCCATAGTTTTTTTTAAAAGTCATATGGTTAGATTCGTTTTAAGATCTTAGGCAGGTTTTCATATCTTTCGATTGGCTGAGGAATGAAGCTTTTCGAAGCTTAACATTAGGGTCATGCATCCCTGCACTCGAAGGAAGAAGTTGGGTGTGTCAAACATTCAGAAGCGAGTTCAGTCTGTACCTAATCAAAGTTATCGTATGAACGGATGAAACAGAC
This sequence comes from Vicia faba, assembly GCA_948472305.1. Taxonomy (NCBI): domain Eukaryota; kingdom Viridiplantae; phylum Streptophyta; class Magnoliopsida; order Fabales; family Fabaceae; genus Vicia; species Vicia faba. The sequence goes on from OX451738.1 coordinate 883,095,992, forward strand.
CACCCCAGTGGTACAAACAGCGTGCGCTAAAGCCTTGCCATGTAGAAGGTCCGGGGTTCAAGCCCCAGCGAGACCTTTTATTCATTTTCCATATTTTCTCACTTTGTTTTGTTTGTAGGAAATACACTTGGGCCTCCACAGTTGGGCTTCAACTTTTTATGTTTCTGAACCCCCCTGCTTACTAACACAAAAACTACCCAAACACAAAACTGTTTTTCTACACCAAAACTGTTTTAAAACACAAAAATTGTTTTCTACACAAAAACTGTTTTAAACTCAAAAACTATTTTCTACACGAAAACACCAAAAATATATTTAAATTGTTTAGTTTATTTTATGTAACTCCTTACAATGAAAAAGACCAAAAACATTTTTCTATTTATTTTATTTTCTTTAATTAAATTTCCTTAACAAAAATAAAACAAATCTATTCCTTTTTCCATTTTGTCTTGTACATTATATTCCTTATACATTATTCAAAATTTAATATGGTTGTAATAGATAATTAGGATTTAATTTCTTGCAAATCCCCGTTTTTAAATTTATACATACCATCCCCAAGTGATGTAATAGCATAGTAAATTTACTTTCTGCAATTTACCGCTTTTATATAAAATGCTAGTTATGATATGGTGGTAGAACTGACTTGTTTATTTTGCGTTTTATCGCAAATGTTGCAGTTATCAAGAGTCGCCACCGACTTTTCTTTTATCCAAAAGGAAAGGTGAAAAAGCACAGGAAAGACCTTTGAGATTGTTTCTTGAGTTCGGGGGGTAGATTATGAAAATGGAAGGTATTAGCACCCTTTTCATCCATGATTTTCCATGGGCAATTAGTTACTTGCTAGATCACTTGCTTTTGTTTGAAAATGTGCTTTGTGTGGTTTTTGAAAGTATTCTGAAAAGGTCTCATCGTTTAGGCAAACTTTGTGATGATTCTCGTTCGTAAGAATGTATGCAAAGTGTTTATCTTTTGAAAATGTTTTCAAGTTTGAAAGGTGTTTTGAAAGTGTTGTTGTTTGTTTTGAAAATAGCAAGGATGTTTTTGATTTTGAAATTGAGGAAGCAACTAGGAACAATCTACCTACTCAAAAGTCTTTCATGTTTATTTTCTCTTTCCTTTAACATTGTTATCTTACCATTGATTTTAGTAAGTAACCCTATCTTTGGATGTAGAAGGGATGGGAAAGGGTCATCGTATAGTCATAAAAGGCAACTTACGAAATGTTTTAGCAATATCGTTTAGGAACTAGATAGTTTACCAAAGGCAACATTGAGGGTCATCGAGGGACTACGATCTTTTATCGAGGGTCTTTGCTAAAATGCCCATATTTGAGGGACATGACTATTTTCTGATAGGCAACAAGTGAGATTACTCTAAGGGTTCTAGTGTGCAAGTGTGTTTTATTACATGCATTTAGTCTTTGATTAGGGTTATCTACTTGTCAATTTCATGTCTTTCCATACACGCCTAATTACTAACAATATATGAAAGCAATAAAAATGCGGAAAAGTAAAGTCCTACACTATTACATCATTAAGGGGATGGGGGTGTACAAATTTACAAATGGGGATTGCAAGAAATTAAAGTCCTAATTATCTATTACACCCATATTGAAATAATATACAAGAAATGTAAAATGGACTTGTTTTGAAAGTGGTTTTTTGTCTTAATGATTTAAGAAAAAGAAATAAATTAATTAATAAAAAGGAAATATTTTTATGTCATTTTCATTTTAATAAAAAAGGAGTAATGATATTAAAAATGATAAAAAGGGAAAAATAGCGAGAGATAGAAACATCGTGTTGTTGCAAGCAAAACAACAAGGATCAGAAGTTATGAAGCCAGGCGCGTTGTGACTCAGAAAGGAACATCAGTGGGAATCAAAAGTTCTGGATTGGTACACTCTGAGGTCCTGCAAGAAATGTTAGACAGAAAACACAGAAGTTCTGGGTTGCTACATGTTGAACTTCTGAGTGTTAAAACGGTGAGAAAGTGATAGAAGTTCTGTGTGTTAAAATAGTGAAGAGAACTCAGAAGTTCTGTGTGCTTAAACAGTGAGAAAATCCTAGAAATTCTGTGTTAAAATGGTGAGTGAAAAACAGAAGTTCTGTGTTACATTTCAACTCTTTCCTCATATTAATCAGCACTTCAGCAATTCATTCAGTTCTTAACAAAGAGAAAATCAGAAGGCTAAAAGCACAACAACGGTTTATAGATGTTTTTATTCTAATTTTGAACCTAGCTTTATTCAAAAGTTATGATCCATAGTTTTTTTCCTACTTATGTAATGACATGGCCAGTATCAATACTATGATATTTACATATTTAAGGATGCTCTAAATGAAAATATGCAAAGTCAGAGAGACTTACCTTGAATCTGAAGCGTGTGCTTGGAACTTGAGCTGCTACCTTCAGATGTTCTGGAGTCAGTCAGAGCAACGAAAGAGTGGTTATGTTATTTGATTCAAAGAGAAGAACAAAGGCTTTGTTTAGGATCTGCGTTGGTTTTTGTTGTTTCCTTTTCTCTCTTTGATAATTCTTTCTCACTCCAAAATCCATCCCCTTGAAAGTGTGATGGAGCAAATTATTTATAGGTGAATTTGTTATGATTTGGGGGGGGGGGGACAAATGGGATTTGAACACTTTTTGGCATCATGTTCCATTGCTTTTTTATCACAGTTTTCGTATGCTAGTTTGGTGCAATTATGGGATGCAAGCATGGTCTGAATTAGTTATTGGTTATAGGACTGTGTTGTAGTAGTGCAGCATGTTGTATCAATGAGGTTTTGGGATTTGGTGATGTTCTAACCGAAGTGTTGAACATAGCCTTCATATGCTAGGGTGCTGCCTTGTTCTTGAAGCAAGTATGGTAGTTAGCAGCTTTTAGTCGTGCCTAAGCTGGATTTGTAAGCATGATTTAAGGAAAAGTACCTTCAGAGGCAGAAGCAAAGCATGGCCCTAGCATAACCTTGTACAAAAGTTTGCTTTTCAAGGACAGCAACGATACTTCTATCTCACACGTGGGGAGATCCTTTGGATAAAAACTCAAAAGTGGTTGTGAGCGTTAAATGATAATGAGATCTATCAAACCAGAAATCCTGCACTATGAGATTATGCATCATAGCTAAGATCTGGGCTAGAAGTTCAGCATCAGCGCAACTTAGAATGAACATCCAACTTCTGATCCCTGAATCCCTTTGCTCCAGCATGTTCTGAGTGAGTTCTCAGACTTTCCAGAAAGCCTGTGACATGCTTTGTAAGTCTTCTTTGAATTTCTCTTGCAACTTCTGACTGAACCTACGTGAAAACTGGCCCAGAAGTTCTAACCAAACTCTGTCTTGAAAATGTTCAGAATTTGCTGAGTGCTTCAGTTTCATAGACGTGTCTTTGAAGATTTATAACTTGAAATTCCAGCATTTCCAGGAGAAGTTTTATTATGTAATGTTTCAGATCTTGTTGAAGTCTACAAATCTTGTGTTAGAAGTTCTTCCAGAATCAGCTTGCATCATGGTGATAATCTGATCAGAAGTTTTGAGCTTGTCATGTTTCTTAAACACTTAGAAAAATTCTAAGTATTTTAGAATTTTGAATTTTGAATTTCTTGATAAAACAAATCTCACATTCCAACATGTCTTGATGAAATATGATTCTTGAAGCTTGATTTTGATCCAAAAGTCAAAGTTTGACTTTTCAGTATGCAAATGACTATTTTTCCCTTGTGAATGACTTTCTTGGAAAGTTTGTAATTCAAGGCTTGAAATGATGGAAGCAAACCTGGGGGTCCAGGGTGATCCTTTGAGAGATGAGAGGGAAAATTTTGGGTTACAATAGCTGCCCCTGTTAAATCTTCTTATACCTGAAGAGTTAGATTGGTAAATCTGCCATTCGTGACTTGAAGGTGGAAGATGATTGAACACTAGAGTGCCCAGAAACTTGCACTCGATGATGTTGTGGTTGATTATGTAGGGAATGGGCTTATAGATTCCATTTGGAGAAAACGAGGAATAGTTGTCGGAGATGGGCTTATAGATGCCATTCAGAGTTATTGTTGACATAAATTAGACTAAGTCTAAATTATGACTTCAACTGGAGAAGAAATCAGAATAAATCTTTGGATCGATTTATCTGAACCAGAGGAAAAGTCTACTAGAAAGAATCAGGATAAAACTTTTGAGAGATTTAAACTGAAACAGCAGAGGTCGTTGGATGAGTATCCATAAATGAATTGTATCTAACTCGTATCTGAGAGATGTACTGAATGAGCGTCAGAATGACATCCGTATCTGGACTGTATTTGAAGATAATCTAGAGTGAGTATCAGAATGTCAGCCATATCTGGATCGCATTTGAACTGCTTCTAGAAGAGAATCTCTGGTTTCCTGTCATTAATTGGAAGAAATAAATCTAACCAGAGGAGGTCTTTGGTTGCCTGTCATTAACTGGAAGAAATAAATCTAACCAGGGGAGGTCTTTGGTCGCCTGTCATCAACTGGAAGAAATAAATCTAACCAGAGGAGATCTTTGGTTGCTTGTCATTAACTGGAAGAAATAAATCTAACCAGAGGAGGTCTTTGATGATTACTACCTCAGCAGGGTGATGAAGGAATCTTGGACGATTACTACCTCAGTAGGGTGATGAAGGAATCTTGGACGATTACTACCTCAGTAGGAAGATGAAGGAATCTTGGATTATTACTACCTCAGCAGGATGATGAAGGAATCTTAGATGATTACTACCTCAGCAGGATGATGAAGGAGTCTTGGACGATAGCTACCTCAGCAGGATGATGAAGGAATCTTGGACGAATACTACCTTAGCAGGACGACGAAGGAATCTTGGATGATTACTACCTCAGCAGGATGATGAAGGAATCTTGGATGATTACTACCTCAGTAGGATGATGAAGGAATCTTGGACGATTACTACCTCAGCAGGATGATGAAGGAATCTTGGATGATTACTACATCAATAGGATGATGAAGGAATCTTGGATGATTACTACCTCAGCAGGATGATGAAGGAATCTTGGACGATTACTACCTCAGCAGGATGACGAAGTAATCTTGGACAATTACTACCTCAGCAGGGTGATGAAGGAATCTTTGACGATTACTACCTCAACAGGATGATGAAAGAATCTTGGACGATTACTACCTTAGCAAGATGATGAAGGAATCTTGGATGATTACTACCTCAGTAGGATGATGAAGGAATCTTGGATGATTACTACCTCAGCAGGGTGATGAAGGAATCTTGGATGATTACTACCTCAGCAGAGTGATGAAGGAATCTTAGACGATTACTACCTCAGCAGGATGATGAAGGAATCTTGGATGATTACTACCTCAGCAGGGTGATGAAGGAATCTTGGATGATTACTACCTCAGCAGGATAATGAAGGAATCTTAGATGATTACTACCTCAGTAGGATGATGAAGGAATCTTGGATGATTACTACCTCAACAGAGTGATGAAGGAATCTTGGACGATTACTACCTCGGCATAATGATGAAGGAATCTTGGATGATTACTACTCCAAAAAATATGATGACCTTTATATGTCGATTGATCTTTCCTAAAAAGGTAAAGAGTTAGTTGTATGCAATGTCATGATGTATGCATTGTGTAATGATGTTCTCAAAATAAATGAGATTTGTGTTATATGTATTTTGTATGCATATGCTATGAATGTTGTTGAAATGTAATTTTGTCTTGGAGAATAAATCCTTGACAAGTGTTGGGGAGTTATTAAATCTCGGATTGCTGTTGAAGAGTAGGTGTGTCTTCAAACTTTTCTTATAATGTTTCCACTGAGGATCCTTGCTTTGTTGAGGAGAACTCCGTTGGGGAAATTTGAAAATTCTGTGGAGAGTGTTGATTCCTGCTTGGGGAAAAAGTTCAGGAGTCTCGGTTTTCCGTTGCTCTACTGGGGAGTCGAAGTTGAACTAATGTCTGGTTGGGTCCAGGCTTCACAGTAACTTTCTGGGGATTGTAGAGTAGTCTACTAGGAAGAGGAGTTGTGTTCCTTTGATTTGTAGTGGTCGGAGAGGCCACCTCAAGCTGGGGAATCCTGTCGCTTGTTGGGGAAATAAACCCTGTTGCTTATTTTGTTGGAGAGGCGGCGACTTCACTGGCAGAAATCCTCGAGGATTCTTGAAGTCGTCTCAGTTGGGAAGAGGTTTTTAGAGATGGAAAATCTGGCTGGGGAAACATCCTATGAGAAGGATTCTGGGGAGATTTGTTACTTCCCCTAGTATCAAGTGTTTTTGGCACTGCCAGGAAATGTTGACTGTATGTAACCCTTTATTGGGATTTGTGTTCCATGCCCCAAGTGATTTAGATGGAGACCTGCCCCTGGTTATTCTGTACTTCTTGAGAGATTTCTTGGAATCTTGACTGGACTTCCCCAGGTGTGCTGGATAGAGACATGTCATGCCCCCTTGTTGATAGGAGATTTGTCATTGGAAGTGTCATCATACTTGAAGTGATTTTGTTCACTGAGAGAGCTTTCGTTCACTGGATATTCGTTGTGTGAATTTCTCCGTTGTCAAATGAATAGCCATATGCATACAGTGATATTCAAGTAATGCAAAGTTTATGTTTCTATTGAAACTTTTGAAAATGCGTTTTAGCAAGTAAAGAAATTTTGTAAGTAAAATTCAACTCTAGATTTTGAGTAAAGCCTTACAGGAGTCAGGATACCTTTTGTAACAGTATGCTTTCGAACTAATCCATGCTTCAATTAGGACTTTTGAAGGGTTATAACATGGCTTGGTTCACGGGTTAAGCAACAAAGTTTAAAGGCTGAAAATGTATTTGTACCCACCCATTCTTCGTGATGTTCTTCAGTCCTAAACTCAGTTAATTGCGCGTTTGAACTCCAATTGAGCCTAGAATGACGTTTTGGTGATAGTTCAGACAAGTTAAGTTTATCAGAAGGCAGTCATTTCTTGCAACATTTTTCATGTTGTTGAGGATTTGTAGTGACCTCTTTCTTTTGATTTGTTATCCCTAATTTTTTCCTGACTGTTCTTATTTTGAGATTACGGTCAGCGGGATGCCCCAGTTTTTCTTAAGTCTCCTTTGTAGGTTTTGACTTAGTGGGCTTTTTTCTTGATAGATAGTGACTGCCTATGTGATAGGGAACCATCACCGTCTTTTGATTCCAGAGGAATGTTTTTGTTGTCATTCGTTGTATTACGAGATGGGAGTTTGCGGCTTAACGCGCATTTGAATTAACTGGGAGACTACCCTGCCCCGGGTTTTGATTTAAAGGTTTCAATTTGTATAAAAATAAAAATAAAAACTTCTACTTCTTTTTCTCGAAGGGGTTGACTAGTGATTATCTTCCTTATAACTCCAGTGTTTAGGATTTGAAAGAAACGCCTGTACATCATCAGCAAGGTCTGTCCAAAAGCATACTGTATGAGATTATGGCATTGTTTTCGCCATCCTCCCTCTAAAGGCTTGTATCTTTTAGCAAGATTTGAATGTCATAGAGAGAGTAAAAAGCATAGTTTAAATGAAATGAAAACGAATGAATCAATTCAAGACAAACATATGCAATGCATTAATGAAACAAAGTTTGACATTAATAGATAATTGTTTGAATAACAAGAGGAATTACAAATGAAAATTTCAAAATAAACAAGACGCTCTCAATGATTTGACATAGGAGTAGTGATCACATTTGGATTCTTCGGAGGGTCTAACTTGATCTCCTTAGCATCAATCAAATCTTGAATCTTGTTCTTCAAAGTCCAACAGTTGTCAGTGTCATGTCTGGGACTTTCAGAATGGTAGGAACATCTTACGCTTGGATTGTACTTAGAAGAGGAGGTATCGGGATTTTGAGGAGGATCCTTTGGTGTGATCAGCTTCAACTTTAGCAAATGTTGTAACGCTTGAGACAAAGGCATGTTGATGTTAGTGTACTTCCTTTCTTGATATCTTACCCTACGCCTATTGATATGTCTTTGTTGAACAAGTGTAGGATTAGAGATCGGGATTTCCCCTACATGTTGATCATGGCGACTCTTTTGACCATACACAACATTGGACTCTTTCTTCCCATCGTATGGCTTTTTCTGAGCATCAGAAAGTGTAGCTCCTTGGATCTTTCCACTTTTGATGCCAGCTTCGACCCTTTCGCAGGTCAGTATTAGCTCGGTGAACCCAGCTGAGGAGCTTCCGATTAGGTGTTTGAAGAAAGGCCCTGTCAAAGTTCCCATGAAGATGTCAATCATCTCCTTGTCAGTTAAAGGGGGATGCACCCTACCATCCAAATCTCTCCATTTTTGGGTGTATCCTTTGAAACTCTCGTGGGATCCCATGGTCATATTCTACAATTGCACACGAGTTGGTGCAAGATCAGCGTTGTATTGGTACTGCTTGTAGAAAGCAGAAGCTAGGTCCTCCCATATGTGGATGCGAGAACTCTCCAATTGATAGAACCATTCAAGTTGTGTCCCAACTAGGCTCTCCTGGAAGAAATGGATCCAAAGCTTCGGATCAGTTGTGTATGGATGAATCTTGCGGACATAAGACTTTAAGTGCATCTTAGGGCAAGAGACTCCATCGTACAAGGCAAAGGTAGGGATTTTGAACTTTTCCGGGATGACCACTCCAGAAACCAAACCCATGTCTCCTAAGTCCAAACCAGACACAACTTTTAGTCTGTCTTCAAGTTGTTTATATTTTTCATCCGCCGGTGGATATCGCTCCTCAGACGAGTCATCGCCATCAGTAGCTATGTTAGATCTAATGCTTCCAGCTTCCTCTTCTTGCCTGTCTTCAGAAGAAGCATCTTATTTTTGAACTAGTTGGGCATGCCCCTTGGACCTTTTCCTCACGTTGAGGACGACAAACTTTTTCTTCTTCTTGCTCTCTTTGGTGAAGAGTGTTTTCAAATCTTCCTGCCCCTTGGCCAAGTTCATGAGAACTTTTTGGAATTGGGCGTTTTGAGCTTGGAGATCTTTCATTGTGTGTTCCATATCCATCTTACTGAAATAAACAGTAGGAAGATAAGGAGACCTGTATGGGAGAAATCTGTCATGATATGATGCATGACATATGGATGCATGTTTTCAAGGATCTCGCGGGGTAAATGCAAGAAAAAGTTATAAGTTTAACTTTGATCAACATCTTTGATTGGAGAACTTTGTATTGGTGGATGTCCTTTCACGAGAATTTAGCTCACCATCTCAAGTGCGTTGTAGCCCTTGACTCAATTTTGTTGTACTTGATTTTTGACGGTGTTTTAGTTAGAGGAAAATAAATCCTCTTGCCCCTTGCTAGACGTCTGGTTCAATGTGATCCTGCATCATAGGCCCTTGAGATCTTTGAAATGATATGGTTCAATGTTATTGAAATATTTATGGTATGATTTGATGATGTTATGTACAAGTATGCAAAATAAGCAAGTTTATATACAAATAATCATATTCACACAAAGCATACAAGTCCTTAGGTTTAGGCTTTATGGAGTTTATAGGTAAGTACCCTCTTGAAGTTTAGTTGGCTCAAACCTGTCCTAGTAATAGTAACCGGGTTCTAAGGGGTCTCAATATCACTGATCTTTCCCACAAACTTTGTTTCGATTGACAACTGACTTTCCACCAAACAAATCTCGGGAGTCAAATCTCAATGAGTGTAGCATCGAGTATCAACCAACTTCGGACTGCAGCAAAGTCGGTCATCTCACTACGTCCTAATGGCCAAGTTGGTCAAGTAAAGGTTCTAGAAGTCAGTTATTGCATCATGATATCACTCAGCGGCCCCATATTCTCCTTGACTACTCAAGGGCTACCGGTACCCACAAATATGTCACACTAACGTAGCTATTGCTTAGACCATGTCGGTATACCCCGCACAGTGTATTGCTACTTACCTATAAGGTATCCTAAATCCGGGTAGAGGATTCAAGCCCAAACAAAGAACCAAAATATAAAGCATACAAGTCAAACAAAGAAAGCAAGTAAAGGTGATCTATCCCTAAGGTAACCCCACTTTTAAGCATATTTCCCCAGCAGAGTCGTCAGTTTTGTGATATGGTGGGAGAACTGACTTGTTTGTTTTGCATTTTATCGCAAATGTTGCGGTTAGCAAGAGTCGCCACCGAATTTTCTTTTATCCAAAAGGAAAGGTGAAAAAGCACAGGGAAGACCTTTGAGATTGTTTCTTGAGTTCGGGGGGTAGATTATGAAAAGGGAAGGTATTAGCACCCTTTTCATCCATGGTTTTCCATGGGCTCTTAGTTACTTGCTAGATCACTTGCTTTTATTTGAAAGTGTGCTTTGTGTGGTTTTTGAAAGTATTTTGAAAAGTTGCCATCGTTTAGACAAACTTTGTGATGATTCTCGTTCGTAAAAATGTATACAGAGTGTTGATCTTTTGAAAATGTTTTCAAGTTTGAAAGGTGTTTTGAAAGTGTTGGTGTTTGTTTTGAAAATAGCAAGGATGTTTTTGGTTTTGAAATTGAGAAATCAACTAGGAACAATCTACCTACTCGAAAGTCTTTCATGTTTATTTCCTCTTTCCTTTGACATTGTTATCTTACCATTGATTTTGGTAAATAACCCTATCTTTGGATGTAGAAGGGACGGGAAAGGGTCATCATATAGTCATAGAAGGCAACTTATGGGATGTTTTAGCAATATCGTTTAGGGAATAGATCGTTTACCGAAGGAAACATTGAGGGTCATCGAGGGACTATGATCTTTTATCGAGGGTCTTTGCTAAAACGCCCATATTTGAGGGACATGACTATTTTCCGATAGGCAACAAGTGAGATTACCCTAAGGGTGCTAGTGTGAAAGTGTGTTTGATTACATGCATTTAGTCTTTAATTAGGGTTATCTACTTATCGATTTCATGTCTTGCCATACACGCCTAATTACTAACAATATATGAAAGCAATAAAAATTCGGAAAAGTAAAGCCCTACACTATTACATCATTAAGGGGATGGGGGTGTACAAATTTACAAATGGGGATTGCAAGAAATTAAAGTCCTAATTATCTATTACAACCATATTGAAATAGTATACAAGAAATGTAAAATGGACTTGTTTTGAAAGTGGTTATTTGTCTTAATGATTTAAGAAAAAGAAATAAATTAATTAATAAAAAGGAAATATTTTTATGTTTTTTTCATATTAATAAAAAAGGAGTAATGATATTGAAAATGATAAAAAGGGAAAAATAGCGAGAGATAGAAACAGCGTGCTGCTGCAAGCAAAACAACAAGGATCAGAAGTTATGAAGCCAGGCACGTTGTGACTCATAAAGGAACGTCCGTGGGAATCAGAAGTTCTGGATTGATACACTCTGAGGTCCTGCAAGAAACGTTAGAGGGAAAATTATAGAAGTTTTGTGTGTTAAAACAATGAAGAGAACTCAGAAGTTCTGTGTGCTTAAACAGTGAGAAAATCCTATAAATTTTGTGTGTTAAAGTGGTGAGTGAAAAACAGAAGTTCTGTGTTACATTTCAACTATTTCCTCATATTAATCAGCACATTAGGAATTCATTCAGTTCTTAACAAACAACAAATCAGAAGGATAAAAGCACAACAGCGGTTTATAGATGTTCTGATTTTAATTCTGAACCTAGCTTTATTCAAAAGTTCTGATCCATAGTTTTTTTCCTAATTATGCAATGACATGGCCAACATCAGTACTATGATATTTACATATTTAAGGATGATCTAAATGAAAATATGCAAAGTCAGAGAGACTTACCTTGAATCTGAAGCGTGTGCTTGGAACTTGAGCTGCTATCTTCAGATGTTCTGGAGTCAGTGAGAGCAACAAAACAGTGGTTATGTTCTTTGATTAAAAGAGAAGAACAAAGGCTTCGTTTAGGATCTGTGAAGGTTTTTGCTGCTTCCTTTTCTCTCTTTGATAATTCTTTCTCACTCCAAAATCTAGCCCCTTGAAAGTGTGATGGAGCAAATTATTTATAGGTGAATTTGTTGTGATTTTAGAGGGAAAAACAAATGGGATTTGAACACTTTTTGGCATCCTGTTCCATTGCTTTTTTATCACAGTTTTCATATGCTAGTTTGGTGCAATTATGGGATGCAGGCATGGACTGAATTAGCTATTGGTTATAGGAATATGTTGTAGCAGTGCAGCAGGTTGTATAAATGAGGTTTTGGGATTTGGTGATGTTCTGACCGAAGTGTTGAACATAGCCTTCATATGCTAGGGTGCTGCCTTGTTCTTGAAGCAAGTATGGTGGTTAGCAGCTTTTAGTCGTGCCTAAGCTAGATTTGTAAGCATGATTTAAGGAAAAGTACCTTCAGAGGCAGAAGCAAAGCATGGGCCTAGCATAACCTTGTACAAAAGTTTGCTTTTCAAGGACAGCAGTGGTACCTCTATCTCACACGTGGGGAGATCCTTTGGATAAAAACTCAAAATTGGATGTGAGCATTGTAACACCCCAGTTCTATTTATTTGGAATTATCTTAATAAGAGTTATTTTATTTGAAACCAATAAAATTATTTTATTTGGGTTAATATAAAATAAAAGGATTATTATTTATTTTATAAATAATTGTAGAGAAAAAAATAAGGATTGAAGGTTATTGGGCTATGATGTTGTTGGTAAAAGAGGGGGTGCAAGTGAAGTAAAATGTTATTTGGGACTTATATGTCACTTTTGCTCACTTTCACGTAAAACTGAGATTTTGGGATTTTGGAACTCAGAGAACGTGTAAAGAAGAGAAAGGAGAAGAAGGAGAAGATTGATCGAGGAAGTTGCAGGAGCTGCAGATTATCCAAGGTAAGGGGTTGATCATTCTTTTACTATGAATAAGTTGTGATATATATTCTATATGAGTTAGGGATTTGTAGGGATGATGGATTCTTGATGCCATGGTTGTTGTGATGATGAAACATGAATGGAATTGATTGGGTTTTGATGGGGTATTGATCCTATTGTATGCCTTAGATCATTGCTATATGGTAGGAATTCGATTTTGATGGTTTTAGGATGTTTGGGGATGATTAGGAATGAGTTGGGGTGATTTTGGGAAGCATAAAAACGTGAAATATGATGTTGCAGAGTCATCAACACGGGCCGTGTTGATGCACACGGGCACCCGTGTTGATCTTCTGTGTTGATGCTCGGGTAGGTTTTTCCCAAAAATCGTTTCGGCCATAACTTTTGAACCGTAACTCCGATTTAGGCGCTGTTTGATGCGTTGGAAAGCTAGTGAAATTTTCTATATGATTATGAGGAATTAAGTAGCTTTAAGAGCTTATTTTAATAAGTTATTATTGGAGAAAATGTTTATGTTTATAAGTGAATTTGGTTGTTATGTATTTTAGCGAAGTGTTTGGAGATATTTGGGATTGGAGCTCTGAAGAACGACGAACAATCGCTCAAGAGTTCGAAGCTGCAATTTGATAAGGTAAGGGGGCTACTACTCCACTTATATTTGCTTATGGGTTTAGATGCAATTGGTCGGGTAATTCGTAGGATAACCCCATCTTCTATGATGTTCTGAATGATTGATAACTTTAGGGTCGAATCTTGTTAGAAAAGGTTTAGGTTCCCAAATTTTATGAACCAATTAGGGATTTTAGGTTCCCATGGTAGATTGGATGTTTTTGTACTGCATTGCACTGCCGTAGAAAGGTATTTTCGTGCAAAAATATGGATATATGAGCTGCTGCAGGTGCAGGAATTTTGGGATCGCGCTCATCAACACGGGCCGTGTTGTTCCACACGGGCACCCGTGTTGATCCACTGGATGGGTAAAAAGGTGTGTTTCCAGGCACATTTCAACACGGGCCGTGTTGATTCACACGGGCACCCGTGTTGATCCCCTGTATTGGCAAAATAATGCGTTTTCTGGACACATTTCCACACGGGCAGTGTTGATTTACACGGGCACCCGTGTTAAACCTCCTGTGTTGGTTTTTAAACTATGTTTTATGTGCATGCTGTTATGTACGGATTGATCCTGTGTTGATGTGCAGTGTTTGACATGTTTTAAATATGTTGTTTATTGATTTTCCTAGTGTTGATTGATGCTTGTATCGAATAACGATTGTATGTTATGATACCAACACTATGTGGATTTTATTGTCATGCTTTTAGATGATGTTATCAAGCATGAATTATGATATAACTTGATATGATTGATGTTTAATAGTATGCTGAGTGATTACATGCTATTCATATCATGTTATATTTGATATTGTTGATGTTGCATGATATGTCGATTGATGTTAATAGTATGCTGAGTGTTACATACTTTACATATCATGTTGCATTTGTTAATTCCCATTGTGTGGAATTAACATGGTGGCCAATATACGTGTCCGCGATTTAATGGAACGTTGAGGTGGTAGCCGTGTCCGCGATATAATGGAACGGTGAGTTATCCGTGACCCGAGATTTAATGGGGCGGTAAAATGGTACCACATGCATGGGTGTGTTGCATTATATTGAATATAACATGAATGGATGATTTTCCAAAGTTGTATTGAATTGATTGTATGCATGTATTGCTGCTAAATTGTTAATGATGTTTGATGTTAATTATAAGTATGAAAAGTGATATATTATGAATATATGAATTGTAAAGGTTTTCGTAAACTATGAAACATGCTAACTGTTTGGGTGAGGCTTATGGTTTTCTGAACTTATTGTTATGAACGTATAATCAAATGTATAGTTGAGATGCTCACCCTTACTGTTGAACATTTCAGATTGAGGAGTTTCGCTCAGATGATTGGCGAAGACTTGCTGTTTCTAGTTTATTTCGGTTTAAGTATTGTCCGGGTCATGCTCTGATAGTTGTAACTCCGGGAACGTTTGTTTGTCGAGCTGCTTAGTCAGACTCGTTTATTTCCTTAGTATTTGGTTATAATATGATGTTGATATATTCCAGGTGTTAATCCCTGATGATTGAAAATATTATAACTTTGGTTTTATTAAATATAATATTCCGCTATGTAAACATGTATGAGTTGCTTCTATGTTATGCATGACAGGAACTTGTTTTTATTAAAAGAGCATTGTGACATCCTCGTTAATACATGTACTCTGAAAATATGATTTTAATTATTTGCAAAATTTTATGCGGGGTTTTAGAGGGTGTTACAAGCATTAAATGATGATGAGATCTATCAAACCAAAAATCCTTCACTATGAGATTGTGCATCATAGCTAAGATCTGGGCCATAAGTTCAGCATCAGTGCAACTTAGAATAAACATCCAACTTCTGATCCCTGAATCCCTTTGCTCTAGCATGTTCTCAGCGAGTTCTCAGATTTTCCAGAAAGCCTGTGACATACTTTGTAAGTCCTCTTTGAATTGCTCTTGCAACTTCTGATTGAACCTACGTGAAAACTGGCCCAGAAGTTCTAACCAAACTTTTTCTTGAAAATTTCCAGAATTCGCTCGGTGCTTCAGTTTCATAGACGTGTCTTTAAAGATTTATAACTTGAAATTCCAGCATTTCCAGGAGAAGTTTTGTTTTGCAATGTTTCAGATCTTGTTGAAGTCTACAAATCTTGTGTTAGAAGTTCTTCCAGAATCAACTTGCATCATGGTGATAATCTAATCAGAAGTTCTGAGCTTGTCATGTTTCTTAAACACTTAGAAAAATTCTAAGTATTTTAGAATTTTGACTTTTGAATTTCTTGACAAAACAAATCTCACATTCCAACATGTCTTTATGAAATATGATTCTTGAAGCTTTATTTTGATCCAAAAGTCAAATTTTGACTTTTCAGTATGCAAATGACTATTTTTCCCTTGTGAATGACTTTCTTGGAAAGTTTGTAATTAAAGGCTTGAAATTGGATGGAAGCAAACTTGAGGGTCCAGGGTGATCCTTTGAGAAATGAGAGGGCAAATTTTGGGGTACAACACTAGTAATTAGGTTGTGTATGGCAAGAGTTAAAATCAACACGTAGACAATCCTAATCAAAGACAAAAATGCATGTAAACAAACACATTATTCAAAAACATGCACCTCTAGGGTAATCTCACTTGTTGCATCGGAAAATAGTCATGTCCCTTGAATATGGGCGTTTTAGCAAAGACCCTCAATAAAAAGATTATAGTCCCTTGATGTTGCTTTGATAAACGATCTAGTCCCTTACGAAAATTGCTAAAAAGTATCATAGGTTGCCTTCTATGATAATACAATTGACCAACGCCCGTCCCTTCACATCCAACGATGGGGCTTCTTATAAATCAATGGTAAGATAGCAACATCTAAAGGAGGAGGAAAAGAACATAGACCTTTTTGAGTAGGTAGGGTGCTCGTAGTTGCTTGCTCTTAAACTAAAACCATTTCCACACTTACACTTTCAAAAACATCTTTCAAAAACAAACATCTCTTTGAACTATTTTCAAAAAGTCAAACACTTTGTATGCATTCTTATAGAGACGGGAATCATTACAAAGCTTGCCTCAACGAAGGCGCTTTTCAAAAATACTTTTAAAAACCACAAAAAAGCACATTTTCAAACAAAGCAAATGATCTAGCAAGCAACTAAGAGCCCATAGATAACTATGGATGAAAAGAGTGCTAACACCTTCCCTTTTCATAATATACCCCCCAAACTCAAGAAAACATCTCAAAGGTCTTGCTTCTTCTTTTCACCCTTTCTTTATTGAATAAAAGAAAAATCGGTGGTGACTCTTGCTATCTGCAATAATTGCAATCAAACGCAAAACACCCAAGTCAGTCCTCCCACCGTATTACAGAACTGGCAACTCTATTGGGGAGATATACTTAAAAGTGGGGTTACCTTAGAGCTAGATCACATTTACTTGTTTTCCTTGTTTGACTTGCTTGATTTACATTTTTGGGTCTTTGTTTGGGTTATTGTTAAAGATCCTACATCCGAATCTGGGGAACCTTTTTAGGTAAGTAGAAATAAATCATGGAGGTTGTACGGTGTAGACCGATATGGACAAAGTGATAGCTACGTTAGCGTGATACTCTGGCTTGTACTAATGTTCCTTGAGCTATTCAAGGATAACATTAGGCTTTCTTATAGTGTCATTAAGTGCTAACTGACCTTTAGAACCTTTAATTGACTCATCCTAAGCCATTAGAAAGTATTGAGATGGCCGACTTTGGTTCCGACTGAAGATTGGTTGATACTCGATGCTACACTGATTAAGATTGAACTTTTGTGATATTATGGCCGCAATACTTTGTTGCTTGAGCTAGAACAATGCCTAAAAAAAAGGTCAGTGATATGAGACCCCTAGAACCCGATTACTTTCTAGGACAGGTTGAGCCAGTTAAACTTCAAGAGGGTACTTACCTATAAAACTCCATGTAAGCCTAAACCTAAGGACTTGTCTGCTTTGTGTGTATATGATTATTTGTACATAAAGACTTGTTTGCTTTGCATACTTGTACATATCATCATAACATCATACTATATCATTTCAATAACCATTTCAATGATCTCAAGGGCCTGTGATGCAGGGTCATGATAAACCAGATGTCAATCAAGGGGCAAGAGGATTTATTTTCATCTAACCAAACACCGTCAAAGGCCAAAGCACGGTAACAAGAGTCAAGGGCTCTGACCCACTTGGCATGGTGAGCTTGATTCTTGTGGAAGGACATCCATCAATAATAAGTTCTCTAATCAAAGTTGTGATCAAAGTTTAACTTCTAACATCTTCTTGTGTTTACCCCACGAGATCCTTGAAAACATTGCATCCACATATCAAGCATGTCATCATAACAGGTTTTCCCCACATAGGTTTCTCATCTGCTTACTATTTATTTCAGTAGAGATGGCTCTAGAGCAAACAGTTAAAGATCTCCAAGCTCAGAATGCCCAGTTCCAACAAATGCTCCTGAACTTATCCAAGGGGCAGGAAGATCTGAAAACACTCTTCACCAAAGACAAGAAGAAAAAAACAAAGAAATCGGTGGGTGTCTTGAATTTGGGAAGGAGGTTCAGAGGACCAGCAAAGCGAGCTCTAGAATTCACAACTCCGTCAATTGAGGGGGACAATTATACAAGATAAGGGGACCACAGTCTGAGGTCTAACGAAGAAGAGACTGACTATGTTGAAGAACAGTATCCTCCTGCTGATGACAAATATAAATAGCTAAAGGATCATCTCAATGCCATGGAAATTCATAGAGTACCTAGTCGGGATTTTGAAGAATTGGGTTTGGTTTCTGGAGTGGTCAATTGGAAGGTTCAGCCACACACCTCTAATCATAAGCTATGGGTCCATTTCTTCCAAGAAAGTCTTGGGACTCAACTTGAATGGTTCTATCAATTGGAAGGTTCTCGCATCCACGCCTGGGAGGATCTGGCTGCTGCTTTCTACAAGCAGTACTAATACAACACTAATCTTGCACCAACTTGTGTGCAGTTGAAGAATATGACCATGGGTTCCAATGAGGGCTTTAAAGAATACGTCCAAAAAATGGAGAGATCTGGATGGAAGGGTACACACCCTTAACTGACAAGGAGCGGATTGATATCTTTATGGGAACTTTATACGGCCCATTTTTCAACCATCTGATCGGAAGCTCTTCAGTTGGGTTCACTGAGCTAATACTGACAGGCGAAAGAGTAGAAGCTGGCATCAAGAGTGGTAAAATCCAAAGGGGTGCATCTTTAAGTGCATGGAAGCAGCCTTTCATGGGGAAGAGAGAGTCCACTGCTGTTGTACCCCAAAATTTGCCCTCCCATTTCCTCAACATTTTCTCACCACAAGACCTTTGGAGCTCAAGATTAAGTTAGGGTTTGCTCTGCTCAAGACTCCTCCTTGCACTGTTAACCCAAATTAGGGTTTTGTGTTTTCACAAATATGTTTTGACCCAAAAGGCCCAAAGTGACTTCCATGCTTCTTATTAGACTCACAGGTTTATCCATACCAAGTTTCAAGCCTTGATTCCAATCTTTGCCCAGTCAATTGGACAGTTAACCTAGAAATCAGCTGTATTGGGGAAAAAGTCAATTGTGGTCAATTGACAGTCAAACCTCATGATTTTTGACCCACATCAACATTATGAACTCATATGAACCATTTGGTCAAGTTTGGATCATAATTCCACAAGAAATTTGATCAGATCACCAAAAGGGCAAAATGGTCATTTTTAGGGTTTTGACTGCACAAAGGCAATTTTTGACTGTTTGACCTAGCCAAGGGCAAACCAAGCTCACATATGGACTCAAGGACTCAATGGAATTGTATTGAAATAGTCAACAAGTTCAAAAGATCCCAAATGCACAAGATTGACAGATGAATTTTCCAGTCAACTAAGCCAAATTTGACTGTATATTGAAAAGTCAAACTTTGACTTTTTGGTCAAAATCAAGTGTCAAGATTCATTTTCCATCAAGACATGTCAAATTATGAAACTTGTTCATCAAGAAATCAAAAATCACAAATTTGGGTTTGAAATGAAGAATTTTCATAACTTAGAATTTTTCGAAGTTATGAAAATCCCTAATTTTTTCCTAACTTTGTCCCACTTTCTCATCAAGATGCATTTGGATTCAAGGAAAACTCAAAACATGAAAGTTGTAGTCCGTTGCATAATCTACAACTTTGATTCACAAAGTTTCCTCTAAAGAAGCTTGTAGCTCAAGTTATGATTTTTGGAACAAGGGTGCAAAACATTCTTAACTTAGAAAAATTTTGACCTATTTTAGGCAGGATTTTTGCCTAACTTCATGGCCACTTTTCACATGCTTCCACTTGGAATTTCAAATTGCATTACAAAGATGGATTGTAGTACACATTCCAAGCTTTCCAAAATGTCCAAGAACTCATCAAACACCCTTGTGGTTAGGGAGAATCGAATTTGTCAATATGGGCAAAACTCACTTTGTTCATGAGCCATTTCCATGTCCATAACTTTGCATTTTTAAACTCAGCATGCTCTAAGCTAGATTACAGGCCTTTTATCTCATCCACACTCAATAATTTAATGCAAAACCTTTGTGTCCTAGCATTATCTTGTCCATTAAGCCATTACACAAAAGATTAACCTTAATATGGAAAAAGCAAATTATCCATTTTTGAAAAGTATGGCTTTATGTCAAGTTTGCAAATCAAGAAGTACAATGCAAATCCTTTTGGCACAAGTTCAGGGATGTATCCCACTGATCAAGACAAAGCTTGGCAGCACATTTGAGGGGCCTGCATAAGCCTAGAAACCAACTTGGCATTTTTGACTTACATTAGAAGAAACTTGGCATATTGATATACAACACACATTTCTGCCAACACGAGCTTAGACAAACTTGTTAAACACATTCCAAATATCAAACCTAAGCTAAGGCACGAGCTAACCACCTTCCAAACCTCATCATTCATCAAAACACCCTCCTACTGCAAAAAACACAGTCACCTCTGCAGTTGGACTTCCATAACTCAATCCATTCGAGCGCCTTGGCCAAAACCAGTTCATACACACTCCATACCACATATACAAGCTATCCCAAGCATTGGACACGACATGTAACACCTCTAACCAACTTCACCATTTTCACTTTTTCTGTTTTGCAGGTTGATTGCCATAGCTTGATTCACTTGGTTTCAAATCAAGCTAAAGGTTGGAGAAGCATCCCTGACCTTCAGGCAAGCTGTACAAGTCCTCACATTGCACTGAAAGTACCTCCATTGCCAAACACGATCCAAGCTGAACAGGTAAGTTCATGGACTTCTATCTCTCAATCTAGGAAGAGTTAGCTTTAAGTTTATGAATGAAAAGTGTCATACTCATGTCCCTGAAGCCACTCATATCCTCACTTTCCATTTATATTGCATATGCTGAGAGAATTTAAGACCTGAACATTGACAAAAACTTAGGTTAAGAATTAGGGATGGAGAAATTCTCTCTCATTTCTGAGAGTTGGATCAAGTTCTTGATATGTATGGAATCGTGGCTTGATGCTTGACATTTTTCATGTTATAAGTTTGTGCTAAAAGTCCAGGAATCAGGATGTTTGAACCAGGAGGGAAAGGCGCGCGTTTTTGACATTTTTGTCTGGAGGTTGAAGACAACCTCTATGGGCTGGGCCTGGAGATATTTTTCCTCTTTGCACCATATTCTCACACATGCACCCCCTTGGCCCATTGCATTTTATTTTCATTATTTTTGACTTTTGATTTTTGTTTCTGACTTATTTATTTTGTCAAAGCATAAAAAATATTAAAAATATTTTTCTCACATTTTTTTGCATTTTTTTGACATTTATTTTGTTTCATTTAGTTTTATATGTAAATAAACACATAATATCTTTTATTTAAAAATACTAAAAAATAATACAAACACATTTTATTTCTGATTTTTATTTTATGTTATCTCTTGAAAACATTTTATAAAAGATATACTTTGTTTTTGTAAATATTAAATATTTTATTTTGTACATATTTAATATATTTAACATATAATATAAATATATACATATTTATTAGGATATTTAGGATAAAAATACAAAAAAATATACATTTTTATTTTTATTAATATTTAAACTTAAAAAATCACTTTTTGACAATATACTTTCTTTTTATTTATTTTTTATACATAATTAATAAATATTGTACATATTATATAATAAATACCTTTTATTTATAAAATTAGGGTTTTCCCCTAAACATGCAAAAATACCAAAAATTAATTCATTTTATTTTTGTTTATTTGACACATAAAAAACACTTTTTACATACATATAAAAATCATTTTGCATCTTGCATATTTATTTTATTTTATTTAAATTATTGTATAATTAAATAATTTGTATAATTCAATTTGGATGTAATAGCTTAGGTTTTAATTTCTTGCTAAAATATCCCCATTTGAACATTTGTACCCTCCATCCCATAATTTGTGTTGTAATAACTTAGGACCTTTAAATTCCGCACTTTAAAAGCTTTCTAAATATGCCATGATAGAATTAGGGTTTTGTATGCAAATAAAAAACAACAAATAGTTTGACCTAAATTCAAGATAAACAAGCATGAAAATGGACAACACTAATCACACTTGCACCCCTAGGGTATTCCACTTGTTGCCTTCAATAAATGGGCCATATTGCATGTTAGGTATCTTTGGCAAAAACAAAACAATTCAAATGATCATAGTCCCTCGATGACGCTTTCGAAAGTTGCCTAAAAATGATCAAGTCCCTTAAAGGAAAAATTGCCCAAAGATACTTGGCACCATTGCAATCATGGTCTAAACGATGACCCGTGCCCGTCCCGTTCACATCCTAAGACAAGATTGTCCACCAAATACAATGGTGGAACAAAATTGTTAAAAGGGTTAAAACATAGCAAAGATCTTTGAGAAATTTAGGGTAGACAAACTCTTGGTTACTTGCCAACTTGCAAAACAAAAACACTTGCCTATTTTTCAAAATCACACATCACAACACACTTTCAAAAACAACTTTCAAAAACAATCGAAAACTTTTCAAAAGACATACACCTTTGTATACATCCCAACATGGATCATTACAAAGGTTGCCACCACATTGGCCTCTTTTCAAAACATTTTCAAAACCCACACACAAAGCACCATTTCAAACAATTGAAAATCAAGGCAAGTTGATCTAAGCAAGTAACTAAGAGCCCATGGATAACCATGGATAGAAAGGATGCTAATACCTTCCCTTTCTATAATCTACTCCCCGAACCCAAGAAAACATCTCAAAGGTTTTTGTTGTGCTTTTTAACCTTTCCTTAGGATAAAATAAAAAGTCGGTGGCGACTCTTGCTCAACCGAAACATTTGCGAAAACAAACGCAAAACCTCAAGTCAGTTCTCCCACCGTATCACAGAACTGGCGACTTTGCTGGGGACTTACTTAAAAATGGAGTAACCTTAGGGCTTAGATCACTCTTGTTTTCAAATTGTTTGATTTGTTTGCTTTTATATTTGTGGGCTTTGCATCGGAGTTTCATAGATCCTAACCCGGATCTGGGGAATACCCATTTAGGTAGCATAATCTGTGATGGACCTGTCCGGCGTAGACCGACATGGGTGAAGCAGTGGCTACGTTGGTGTGGCACCTTGGTCTGTACCGATATCCCTTGTGTTGAAACGAGGAGAATATGGGTCTTCCAAGGAGTCATTAAGCACCAACCGACCTTAGAACCCTAAATTGACCCAACTTAGCCATAGAACAGTAGCAGTATGCTACACTCATTGAGGCTAAACTCTCGCGATGGTTCTGGCCGCAAGAAAATATTGCGATGCTGGAGTTATGACCGATTGAGGGTAGTCAATGATATTGAGATCCTCTAGAACCCGGTTACTTTTGATAGGACAAGTTTTAACCAACGAAACTAAAAGAGGGTAATACCTAAACTTCATGCTAACCTAAACCCTAAGGGTTGTCTTGTGTGACTTGTGTGCCTTATCATGTTTGCCTTTGTGAATACTTGTGATGTGCTTCATCATAGCATCATACCATCATACCATTGCATGCATCCTGCATAAGGACTGACCCATTTCAAAGACAAGAGGGTTTCATCTTTGCTCTGTTTTGTAGGACATCATGATGCCCGTGCGTAGGAATACTATCCGGCTCAACTTTGTTCAACCACCAACTTTTCTCAAGGAATTGGTTGGTAGGATTCTAAACACTACTTCCTTCATTAAGAGGCATGGTTCTCTCCTTGGCTTGATCACTTCAAAGTGGGACCAACAACTGATAAGTGTCCTGACCCAGTTTTATGATCCCCTGTATCATTGCTTCACCTTTCAAGACTTCCAGCTGGTCCCTACCCTGGAAGAATTCTCTGATTTGCTTGGTATCCCTGTTTTGGAACAGACTCCATTCACTGGTTGGGAGAAGACTCTAAGGCCTGAAGAGATTGCTGCAGTCCTTCCCTTGACCAAAGATGAGGTAATGGCTAACTGGGAAACTAGAAGTGGAGTTAAGGGCTTTTTAGTTAAGTTTCTGGTTGGCAAAGCTAATAGTTTCTTGGATGACTTAGACTTCAAGGCGTACGAAGATATTCTGGCTCTTTTAATCTATGGTCTGGTATTGTTTCCAAATCCTGATACCTTTATCAATATCTATGCCATAAGGATCTTCATGTCACGGAACCCTGTACCCACTCTTTTGGGTGATATCCTGCAACAACTCTATGCTCGTACTGCCCGAAGACGGGGAACTCCATGGTGTTGTGCACCTTTGTTAGTGAGGTGGTTTATTTCGCACCTTCCTAAGTCCGTGCTGAAGAATGAAGAAGGAAAGGGTTGGGCTTATAGGTTAATGTCTCTCACTGATAATGACATCATTTGTACTCTCAGAGGTTTGGATGAGGTAGCTGTTATTGATCGTTGCGGAGAATACCCTAATGTTCCATTGATCGGTACCCAGGGAGGAATCTCTTATAATCCATGTTTAGCTCTCCGTCAGTTTGGAAGAGCCAGAAGAGTAGGGCCTCATGAGATGTTGGTTCCTCACTTCAGTTTTGAATTTCAGGTAGGCAGTGACAAACTACGCCATGGATTCATTAAGGCTTGGGACAGAATTCACAAAGCTGACCCACATGAGTTGGGACCGAAGACTTCTCTACCATTGGAACCATATTGCAGATGGGTCCGCACCCGTGCTCAGAAGTTAGGTATCCCATACGAAGCTGTCAGGCCTATCATTCTTGAATCTCCTGATGAAGACGGGGTTCCTCCAACTGTCCTCCCTCCTCAGATACCCACTGATGTTGATACACTAAAGAGATCTTGGGCACAGCTACAGGAAGAACGAGATTTTTATCGGGAAAAGTTCAACGAACAAGAACGGAAGATCCAGAAGCTGACTAAGCAATTGGAGGAAGAGCGGATCCTGAATGACTATATTCGTACTGAGAAGAGGAGGCCATGGGAGCACTGATGAGCTTTGGATGTTTCCTTTTACAGCTTTTATTTCCTTTTCAGTATTTTCATTCTTGTAACGCCTAAGGGCAAATTGTTGAACAATTTATAGTTTGAATCTAATGAAGTGTGTTTCCTTTTTGTCTACAAAGTTCAATCCCGTTTGTCTTTGAAAACATAAATCATACGCATCTCATTGCATCATATGCATAGCAAGTACTCTTTTTCTACAGGTTGCTTAATCTTCTTCGCTATTTATTTGAACAGTCATCATGAATCCTGAATCATCCAATGAGCAAGCTATCAAGGCCCTCCAGGCCCTCCAGGCCCAGAACGCCCAGTTTCAAGAGCTGGTCATGAGCTTAGCCCAGGGTCAACAAGAGTTGAAGGCTCTGCTCCTGAAAAAGAAGAAGAAGAAGAGGATTGTGTTGTTCAACACTGGACGCGGGTTTGGGAATACACTACATAATGAGGCTGACCAGGATACTTCCTCTGCAGAGAAAGACAGTCCCCAAGGGGGAAGGGCTCCTAGTCCTGCAGTCTCCGACAACGAGACGGATTACAATGATGAACAGTACCCTCCTGCTACAGACAGATACAAGCAACTAGAGGACCGTTTAAGTGCCATGGAGATTCAAAATGTGCCGGGGTTGGATTTCAGAGATCTAGGTTTATCTTCTGGGGTGGTGATCCCACACAAGTTCAAGGCGCCTGCCTTTGCGAAGTACGACGGGGCTTCCTGTCCTAAGCTGCATCTCAGATCATATGTAAGGAAGATCCAACCTTACACCGCAGACAAGAACCTATGGATCCATTTCTTTCAGGATAGCCTTTCAGGGTCTCAACTCGAATGGTTCTATCAGCTAGATGGAGCCAATATTTGAAATTGGGAGGACTTGGCTACTGCCTTTTATAAACAATATCAGTACAATTATGACCTCGCTCCTACGAGTACCCAACTTCAGGGTATGTCACTGGGGACGGGCGAAGGATTCAAGGAGTATGCGCAAAAGTGGAGAGACCTGGCTGGCAGGGTGCAGCCACCTTTGACTGACCGTGAACTTGTTGACATGTTCCTAGGGACCCTGTCTGGTCCATTCTTCAATCATTTGATTGGGAATTCTTCTGCTGGGTTTACAGATTTGATCTTGACTGGTGAGAGGATAGAAGCTGGTATCAAGTCGGGGAAGATACAGAAGGGTGCCTCCGCAAGTACTGAGAAGAAACCTTTCAAGAAGGAAGCTAGTGTTGTTTATGGTCCTAGAAGACAAGTTAAGTCGGAACGCCGCCAAGCTATCAATGCATTGGTAATTTCAAAGCCTGCCGCTGCTCCTCAGCAGTATAATCAACAAAGGGGTGAGAGACCCAAGAGGCAGTACACTCGACTCAACATGACCCTGTCTCAGATTTTGCCGCAACTACTGTCAACCAATCTGGTAACTATCAAAGAAGCTCCGAAGGTAGTGAACACAGCTTCTCCAAAGTACAACCCCAACGCCCGTTACGCTTATCACTCTGATAGCCCCGGGCATACTACGGACGATTGCTGGGCTCTGAGGAATAAGGTTCAAGACCTTATTGATGCTAAGGAAATACAGTTTGAGGCGCCCGAAAGGCCCAATGTTGTGACTGCTTCCATGCCCCAGCATGGAGTGAATGCTGTGGAAGAAGACCGATACGTAGCCTCCATGGAAGAGATTGTTACTCTGTTATCGACTGTTAAAAGGAATCTGTTGCTAGCCGGTTTATTTCCAGGATGTGGTGAAGATTGCCTTCTATGTGTTGTTTCGCCTGTTGGTTGTCCGTTGCTGAAATCAGGTATCCAAAGCCTGATGGATAGCAAGGAAATTTTGTTCGAGAAGATTGCTGTCCCTGCTGTCCCTACTGAAGAAGTTTCTATTGTCACTATTTTCAACAAACCTCCTAAGGCTCCCTCAAAGAAGCCTGTCAAAATCATGTCCACTCAGAAGATTGCTCCTATCATCATTACTATTCCTGGGCCTCTCCTTTATACATCCGACAAGGCTGTCCCATGGCACTATGGGGCATATGTTTATGTGCTTGGAGTGAAGCAAGAATTTGATACAAGTACCGGTGTCAGTAACATCACCGGGCCTGCCAAAATTACTCGCAGTGGTAGGCTGTTCTCGCCAGATATTGCGCCACCAGCTATTCAGAAACCCCTTATCATCACACCTGCAAGGGTGCATGTTCCACTTCCTAATCAAGTTCCTGTTTCTACCCCTGCTGTCGAGTCATCTGACGCTCGGGGCAAAGGGATTGCTACTGATTTGCCTGCCCTGACGGAGGTGCCGAAGACAACCACTGTTGAAGCCTCCCAGCAAGAGATGGAGGAGATCCTCAAGATTATCAAGAAAAGTGATTTCAATGTTGTTGAGCAATTGGGGCACACCCCCTCTAAAATTTCTATGCTATCATTGTTATTGTGTTCAGAGGCCCACGCCAAGGCTTTGATATCCTTCCTGAAGACGGCCCATGTGCCACAAGAAACGCCTGCTGATCAATTTACTGATTGTGTGGCCAACTTGACTGCCGATAATGGTTTGGGCTTCTCTGACGCCGATCTGACCGCCAAAGGAAAGAACCATAATGACGCCCTGCATGTCTCTATTGAATGCAGGGGCACTACCCTTGCCCATGTGTTGGTAGATACCGGTTCTTCACTGAACGTATTGCCCAAGAAGGCCCTAGACAGATTGGATTGTGAGGGTCTGGAGCTCAAGCCCAGTAACATTGTTGTCTGAGCCTTTGACGGTTCGAAAAGGATGGTACATGGCGAAGTTGACATCCCAATCAGGGTCGGTTCGCAGGTCTTTGATTCAACTTTCTATGTGATGGACATCCGTCCATCTTACTCTTGTTTGTTGGGCCGTCCATGGATCCACAAGGCCGGAGTTGTGACCTCCACACTACATCAAAAGCTTAAATACCCAGTCAGAGGGAAAATTGTTACAGTTCAAGGGGAAGAAGAGTATATGGTTAGCCACTTAAACTCGTTCCGGTACATAGAGATGAATGGGGAATTCATTGAAACCCCATTCCATCACTTTGAAGAGGTGCCTCAGACATTGGCGTCGGCTGAAACTGTGATTGAAGACCCTCCTTTGAAGATGGCTTCCTTAAAGGATGCTCGGGCTGTGATCGAGAAGGGTGAATGCGCAAACTGGGGCCGACTTTCTGACTTCACTCCGAAGACCGACAAGTTTGGTTTGGGCTTCACTGTAGAGGCTCAGAAGGCTGTTCGCAAAGCAAGGATTGGAAGACCTCCTGTGTTCATCACCAACCCAGGAGTGAATGTTATTGAAGACGAAGTGGAGGAATCCGAATTCGACAGCTGGATCTACCCAACAACCGACAGTGGACCAAGCAACTGAACTTCCAAAGACTTTACACCCATTAATTTTGTCACTCAGTAATGAACTCTTTTGTTTTCAATTTGTAACAAACAATATGTTGAAACTTTTCTGGCTCGGTGTCCTACCCGGGGCACCGTGGCTCCATTTGTGAAGGCTTTTGTATGACATTTTCATATATCATTAATCAAAACATTGGACGTTTGTTGCATTTCAAAATCTTGCGCTCCTTTTCTTTCTTTATTATATATTGCAAAACAGCTATATTTACACACACTCACTTATACAGGTTCCAATCCACTCTGGATCTCACTGGTAACGACTCTGCTACTGCCAGTTATGACTTCGAAAATCCGATCAACTTAGCCGAAGACGAAGGTGAAGATGATTGCGAAGTGCCTGGTGAACTTGCAAGACTGCTACTCCAGGAAGAGAGGGCCATTCAGCCACATGAAGAGCCAGTGGAAACGGTAAATCTGGGTATGGAGACAGACAGAAAGGAAGTCAAGATTGGTGCCAATTTAGAGCTCAGTGTGAAGCAACGTTTGATTCAGATGCTGCATGACTACATGGAAATCTTTGCTTGGTCTTACGAAGACATGCCTGGGTTGGATACCGACATCGTGGTTCATCACCTGCCTACCAAGGAAGATTGCCCTCCGGTAAAACAAAAGGTCTGCCGTATGCGTCCAGAAATGTCCAAGAAAATCAAAGCTGGGGTTATGAAACAATTTGATGTCGGGTTTCTAGCAGTGACTTCTTACCCTCAGTGGGTTGCCAACGTGGTTCCAGTGCCGAAAAAGGATGGTAAGGTCCGGATGTGTGTTGATTACAGGGATTTGAACAGGGCCAGCCCTAAGGATGATTTCCCTCTGCCTCACATCGACGTTCTGGTTGACAATACTGCTCAACATAAAGTTTTCTCCTTTATGGACGGTTTCTCCGATTATAATCAGATCAAGATGGCTCCTGAAGACATGGAGAAGACCACTTTTGTTACTCAGTGGGGCACCTTTTGCTACAAGGTCATGCCTTTTGGGTTGAAAAATGCTGGGGCAACCTACCAACGTGCCATGGTTGCTTTATTTCATGATATGATCCATCACGAGATAGAAGTATATGTCGAAGATATGATTGCAAGATCCCAAACTAAGGAGGAACACCTTGACCATCTACGGAAACTGTTTGACCGTCTAAAGTTGTACAAGCTGAGGTTGAACCCGAACAAGTGCACCTTCGGGGTGAGATCTGGAAAATTGCTAGGCTTCATCGTAAGCGACAAAGGCATTCAAGTGGACCCTGCCAAGGTGAAAGCCATACAAGAGATGCCAACTCCCAAGACAGAGAAAGAAGCCAGAGGCTTTCTAGGACGGTTGAACTACATTGCCCGATTCATCTCACATCTAACTGCTACCTGTGAACCAATCTTCAAGCTACTGAAGAAAGATCAAGTAGTACGTTGGAATGATGAATGTCAGGCCGCTTTCGAAAAGATCAAAGAGTATCTCCAAGAACCACCCATTCTTATGCCACTGGTTGAAGAGAGACCTCTGATCTTATACTTGACAGTGCTTGACAACTCAATGGGGTGTGTGCTGGGGCAGCATGACGAGTCTGGCCGAAAAGAACACGCCATTTATTACCTGAGCAAAAAGTTTACCGACTGTGAGACTCGGTACTCACTGCTCGAGAAAACTTGTTGCGCTCTGGTATGGGCTGCTCGCCGGCTGAGACAGTATATGTTGACTCACACTACTCTGTTGATTTCAAAAATGGATCCAAT
The DNA here is from genome assembly GCA_948472305.1 of Vicia faba. Taxonomy (NCBI): domain Eukaryota; kingdom Viridiplantae; phylum Streptophyta; class Magnoliopsida; order Fabales; family Fabaceae; genus Vicia; species Vicia faba. The sequence continues at coordinate 883,126,000 of OX451738.1, forward strand.
CAAGTACATATTCGAAAAGCCTGCTCTGTCTGGAAGAATAGCAAGATGGCAAATGATCTTGACGGAATATGACATCTAGTACACGACTCAAAAAGCAATCAAGGGAAGTGTATTGACAGACCATCTGGCACACCAGGCAGTGGATGATTACCAGTCGATGAACTTTGAATTTCCAGACGAGGATATCATGGTAGTGACTGATTGTAAGATACCTGGACCGAATGAAGGACCTGAGGAGGGATCCCGATGGTCTATGCACTTTGACGGAGCCTCAAACGCTTTAGGTAATGGAATCGGCGCTGTGATCATATCCCTTAAAGGCACTCATACCCCACTCACCGCCCGGCTATGTTTCAACTGCACCAACAACATGGCGGAGTATGAGGCATGCATCATGGGTCTTCAAGCTGCAATTGATTTAAGGATCAAGTTTCTGAGTGTCTTCGGAGATTCCGCTCTCGTGATCAATCAGGTCAAAGGCGAGTGGGATACGAAACAACCGAATCTTATTCCTTACAAGGAGTATGTACTGACATTGCTTCCCCACTTCGAGGAGATAACTTTTGAACACTTCCCCAGAGAGGAGAATCAGTTAGCGAACGCGTTGGCTACGATGTCTTCTATGTTCAAAGTCAAATGGGACAACGATGCTCCCCGGATCATTATTTGGAAATTGGACAAACCTGCATATTGCTGTGATCTTGAGGCCGAGGAGGTAACTGAAAAACCTTGGTATCATGAAGTGAAGAGGTACCTTGAAGCTCAAGAATACCCCGAAGGCGCATCGGTTAATGACAAGAAATTCCTGAGAAGGTTTGCAGCAAAGTTCTTCCTCAGCAATGGCATTCTCTACAAGCGAAACCATGACTCAACCTTACTACGTTGTGTGGATAAGGCTGAAGCAGAAAAGATCATGGCAGAACTACATGAAGGTACATTCGGAACACATTCCAGTGGACATACCATGGCAAAGAAAATCCTTCGAGCAGGATATTTCTGGTCCACAATGGAAGCCGACTGTTATCAGCATTCTCAAACTTGTCATAAATTCCATATCTATGCTGATAAAGTGCACATTCCCCTGGTTCCTCTGAATGTCTTGACAGCACCTTGGCCTTTTGCAATGTGGGGCATTGATATGATTGGTGAAATCAGACCGACGACATCTAACGGGCACCGCTTCATCCTGGTAGCGATTGATTATTTCACAAAGTGGGTCGAAGCAGCCTCCTATGCTACTGTAACCAAGAGCGTTGTGGCACGATTCATTCCAATCATATCAATGCCCCACATAGAGAAAGGCCAAGGTGAAGAGATAACGTTGAGGAGGGTCGGTGGCACATGTATCTTGTCCGCATAAATCTGGCATTTATGACATTTCTTCACATATTTGCAGCAATCAGATTCCATTGTCATCCAATAGTAACCAGCTCTCAACATCTTTTTAGCCATTGCATGTCCGTTGGCATGTGTGCCAAAGGATCCTTCATGTACTTCTTGCATCAGCATGTCTGCTTCATGTCTGTCTACACATCTGAGTAGGACCATGTCGTAATTCCTCTTATACAATACTTCTTCATTGAGGAAGAAAATGCTTGCTAATCTTCTCAACGTCTTCCTATCTTTATTGGATGCCCCGGGCGGGTACTCTTGAGTTTAAAGAACACGTTTAATGTCATAGAACCATGGTTTGTCGTCGGCAACCTCTTCCACTGAGAACACATGAGTAGGTCTGTCGAGGCGCATAACTCGGATTGTAGGCACATCATTCCAACTATTCACTTGAAACATTGAAGACAAAGTAGCTAAAGCATCAGCCATTTGGTTTTCCTCTCTAGGGATATGATGTAATTCCACTTTGTTGAAGAAAGTTAACAATCTTCTAGCATAGTCTCTGTAAGGGATCAAACCAGGATGACGAGTCTCCCATTCTCCTTTGATTTGATTAATTACCAATGCCGAATCTCCGTAAATATCAAGAATCTTAATCCTTAGATCCACTGCTTCTTCGAGACCCATAATACATGCCTCATATTCAACCATGTTGTTCGTGCAGTCAAACTTCAATATCACCGTGAACAGGATATGAGTACCTCGGGGAGTGACGATGATTGCCCTAATTCCATTTCCATAAGAGTTCACAGCTCCGTCAAATATTAAACCCCAATGGGATTCGGGATCAGGTCTTTCTTCAGGTAACGGCTCTTCACAATCTTTAGCTTTCAAGTACATAACATCTTCATCTGGGAAATCAAACTTGATGGATTGATAATCGTCAATTGGTTGGTGAGCCAAATGGTCGGCTAAAATACTCCCTTTGATTGCTTTTTGAGTGTGATACTCAATGTCATATTCGGATAACAACATCTGCCAACGGGCTATTCTTCCAGATAAGGCGGGCTTCTCAAAGATATACTTGATCGGATCCATTTTGGAGATCAACCAAGTGGTGTGGTTAATCATATACTGGCGCAGACGGCGAGCAGCCCAAGCTAAAGCACAATAGGTTTTCTCAAGCATTGAGTATCGAGACTCACAGTCTGTGAATTTCTTACTCAAATAATATACGGCATGTTCCTTTCTTCCAGTCTCATCTTATTGACCAAGCACACATCCCATGGAATCTTCCAATATAGACAGGTACATAATCAAAGGTCTTCCTTCCACCGGAGGAATCAAAATGGGAGGTTCAAGCAAATATTCTTTGATGCTATCAAAAGCTCTCTGACAATCTTATGTCCACACACATCCTTGGTTCTTTCGGAGAAGCTTGAAAATTGGCCCACAGGTAGCAGTCATATGAGATATAAATCTAGAAATATAGTTTAGTCTCCCAAGGAATCCTCTTACTTGTTTTTCCGTCTTGCGTGTGGGAATTTCCCGAATAGCTTTGACTTTATCAGGATCTACCTCAATACCTTTCTGACTGACAATGAAACCCATAAGTCTTCCAGAACGAACACCAAAAGTGCACTTGTTGGGATTCAGACGGAGTTTATACTTTCTCAAACGCTGGAATAACTTCAATAAATGTTCCAAATGATCTTCTTCAGTTTGTGATTTGGAAATCATGTCATCTACATACACTTCTATCTCTTTATGCATCATATCATGGAACAAAGCAGTCATGGCCCTTTGGTATGTTGCACCAGCATTCCTCAAACCAAACGGCATAACCCGATAACAAAATGTTCCCCAAGGTGTAATGAAAGTTATCTTCTCCATATCTTCTGGTGCCATCTTGATTTGATTGTAACCAGAGAAACCATCCATGAAAGAAAAGACTTTGAACTTTGCGGTATTGTCGACCAATACGTCAATGTGCGGTAATGGGAAGTCATCCTTTGGGCTAGCTCTATTCAGATCTCTATAGTCTACACACATTCGAACTTTGCCATCTTTCTTAGCAACAGGCACTATATTGGGTAATCATTGAGGATAGACCGATGTAACAAGGAAACCTGCATTAATTTGTTTTTGAACTTCTTCTTTGATCTTGTCAGCCATATCGGGACGAGTCCTTCTCAACTTCTGCTTAATCGGCGGACATTCAGGTCTCAACGGTAAACAATGCTCCACAATATTGTTGTCCAAACCTGGTATATCTTGGTAGGACCAAGCAAACACATCAACATACTCTTTGAGAAGCTCCACAATTTTCTCTTTGACCTCTGGGATAAGCAATGCTCTGACCTTGACTTCCTTTTTATCTTCTTCATCACCCAAATTGATCATCTCTATAGGTTCTTCAAACGGCTGAACAATCTTTTCATCGTGCTCAAGCAAACGGGAAATTTCATCAGGAACTTCTTCGCTATCCTCTTCTTCGGCTCCGAACACAGGGAATTCAAAGTTGGGAGGGGGCATAGGATCATTGTTTTCAATGGTTAAGTCATGGATTAATCTGCACATATGATTATGCTTTATTTTAGAAATCGATTTGTACAAATAAAACAAAAAGTTATTATATTTTCCTATTACTACCAATTAATTTTCATTACTATTTCCTAGAAAAAGTGAAAAAAATAAAACAGTAGTGGACAAAATAACATTTTTATTCATGAGGGGAAATACTTGAAACAAAGAGCCCAGACATTTTCTCTTTTGCCTTGGGCAGAGCAAAAGGATTTATTTTCAACATAGCCCGACACAAATACTTTTCGCCTTGGGAAGAGCGAAATTTTTTTTCAAAAATAAAACAAAACATTACTCAGAAATGTGCATCACAACAGGAACATCAACAACAATCCAGTTCTGGCAAACCACTCCATGCGTTACAAAATCGGGTAAATCCTCTTCAGAATCGTCTCCTATTATAGCATCAACTTCAGGAGGAGTCGGATGGATAAAACCTGCGCTTCGGAAAACTTCTTGTATCGGACGAGTAACTATTTCCTGCTTGACTCTTGTAGACACGGGATGAAAACCAAGACCTTCTCCAGACTTGTTCTCGGGCAAAGTCAACACCTGGCCCCAACCTTCAGCCGAACCACTTTCAACCACTCGTCGCGCATCCTCAAAAGAAGAAATAGATGTCCCTTGCTTCTTCACTTCATTATTAGCAACAGATAGAGCTTGGAATTGGGTTCCAACATCCTCATCAGCATCAATAAAAGAGAAAGATGACAAATGGCTTACCACCATAGCCTGCTCTCCACCAATCATTACCAGCTTTCCATGCCTTACAAACTTCAATCTTTGATGGAGCGTGGAAGTGACTGCCCCTGCATCATGGATCCATGGAAGACCCAATAGGCAACTGTAGGCGGCACGAATATCCATTACTTGAAAAGTGATCTGAAAAGTGTGAGGACTAATTATTATAGGAAGATCCACTTCACCAATGACAGTCTTCCTAGAACCATCAAACGCTTTGACAATTACCCCACTAGGTCTCATGGGAGCACCTTGATATGAGAGTCGAGATAATGTAGTTTTGGGCATTACATTTAATGACGAACCTGTATCTACCAACACACTTGATAAAGTATCATTTCCACAACTTATTAAGATATACAAAGCCATATTATGGCTCCTTCCCTCCTCCAGAAGCTCTTCATCACTGAAACCAAGATTGTTACACAAAGTAATATTTCCCACAATTCCATCAAATTGGTCAACCGTCACATCATGATCCACGAATGCCTGGTCGAAGACCTTCATCAAAGCTTCTCTATGGGCACCAGAATCTCTCAGTAAAGCAAGCAAAGAAATCTTGGAAGGAGTTTGCAATAGTTGGCCCACAATCTTATATTCACTTCTCTTGATGAGCTTCAGAATCTCATCATCATCGGGATGTGGCATAGGTTCATTGGATTGGCCTATCTCAACCCTTGGTTCAACATTTCTCGCTGGAATTTCTGCCAGTATGGGCCTCCTGACTTGAACTTCTGGTCTCTTCAAAGGTACTGCTGCAAAGACACGTCCGCTTCTCGTAACTCTGCTCACATCAGCGATGTTAACAAAAGATGGCATTGTTGGTATAGGGACTTCTACCCCATTCTCAATCATTGTGGCATTATACTTATACGGTATAGCTTGGTCTGAGTTGTAAGGCACAGGACCAGGTGGATAAATGATCAAAGGAGCAACAGGTGCAGTCTGACTGTCGTAAACGATCTCTATTGGTTCAGGCAAGTTGAATTGCGGTATTATAACATTCACTTCATTAACTGGATCTCTATCATGTGTAATAGTGATAACCCTCTGGTCTAACAATTTTTGAATATCCTCATTCACAATAAGCCAATCAACCTCTCTTGAACAAAATTCACAAACATCATAATCATGCTGATGCCTAAAAAAGGCAAGTCTTCTTAAGCTCTGATGTAACCTGATCAACGAATCTCTTATGTGTTCAACTTGAAAAACTCGAAACTTTCCTGGACAACCTTCCACCATATTCACTGATGCTGCCCCATGTCGAGGCAAAGGATTATCTCTAACATTTGGGTTAACATCCTTGAAAGACAAGATACCGTTCTTAATCAACCTCTGCACGTCCGCCTTTAAAGCAAAACAATTTTCAATGTTGTGCCCTGGCGACCCTTGATGATATTCACAAAACTGATCTGCCTTGTACCACAGAGAAGTACTATTTGGTGAGACAGGAGGAGGCTTCATCGTTATGAGGTTTTTTCTGATCAGAGCGGGGAACAACTCAGTGTAAGTCATGGGAATGGCATCAAATTGCGGTTTCCTTGGTGAACGATTCGGGTTATTAAGTTGATAAGCCTGTTGTCGAGGTTGTTGCTGAAATGGCCGTTGCTGAGTTGGTGGGGTTTGATGAGTTGGGGTCACCATTGTTGGGCGGACAGCCGGAGTGACTGCCGCAACATGTGAATAGCCTCTCCTTGGTCTTCCAGGGAAAATTACACTGACATCTTGTTCTTTCCTTTTAGGGAAAACACTTCCAAACTTCTTGATATTGCTAGACGGACTTCCTTCCTTAACCAAACGTCCCTCACGAATCCCTTCTTCCAACCGCATGCCCATACTTACCATCTCGGTGAAGTCACTGGGTGCGCTGGCAATCATTCTTTCATAATAAAAGGAACCTAAAGTCTTCAGGAATATCTTTGTCATTTCTTTCTCCTCAAGAGGGGGATAAATCTGAGCAGCAATCTCGCGCCACCTCTGGGCATATTCTTTAAAGGACTCTCTGTCTCTCTGGGACATCGCCCGGAGTTGATCTTTGTCCGGCACCATGTCGACGTTGTACTTATACTGGCGAACAAAAGCTTCACTAAGATCGTTGAAATTACGGATCCGAGTGCTGTCCAAACCCATATACCACTTTAGAGCGGCACCAGTCAAACTGTCTTGAAAGTAGTGAACTAATAAGTTATGATCATCAGAATATGTAGACATCTTTCTCACATACATAATTAAATGACTCCGCGGACACGAATCACCTTTATACCTTTCAAAGTCCGGCACTTTGAATTTGGTTGGAATCTTTACATTTGGAACTAAACACAGGTCATGAGCATTCTTTCCAAACAAATCTTTCCCCTTTAACGCTCTGATCTCCCTTTGCATCTCTTGAAACTGGTCTTGAAATTCCTCCATTCTATCGAAAAGACCCAGACTTTCAGCAGGCTCGACATGATAAGTAGGTTCATTCATGTATGGCATAGAATGAACCACAGGAGCGACAGTTGTCATCACTGGTTGAGGGAAAGGTGCCACAGACGGGATTACAGGCGGCATAGTAGTTGTCTCTGGTTGAGGAAAAGACATAGTAGGTTGAACCAAAGGCTGTACGACAGGCTGATACCCTTCTGGCACAAAGTTATAAGGCATTCCCCACAGAAAACCTTTTGGCATCTGATGTTGAAGCGGAGAGTTGATTTGAGTCACAGATGTTGGAACGGTGACAATCTTAGAAACCACACTAGTTGAAGTCTGAATCTCAGCAGCTGCAGTCGATGGCTGATTCTGAGCAGCCATCAAACTTTCCACTAGCGCAGTTAACTTTTCCATCCCGACACGAAGGGTAGCGACCTCCTCACGAAGCTCGTGGTTTTCCTGTTCTATATCTTCCATCTTCCTCTGACGGTTGGCTCGGGTATCGTATCGATGAGACAGCTTGGCAATCTATCGGAGTGGAAAAAGAAACAAGGATAAGACTCTAGAAAACATGTGAAGTGGAATGCTGGATGATGCATGATATGTGATGCAAATGATAATTCATTTTGATAGTTTTTCAAGGAACTTCAATAATTTTGCACACATCAATGGTAAAGGAATTTGGAACAACAAAAACTCACTTCATTAATCAAAAGCGGTAAATTACAACTTACAACTTTGGAACAACAAAATAATAAATTACAACTTTGGGACAACAACCCAATAAAAGCAGTAAATTAACACTTTGGAACATGAAGCCCATAATAAAAGCAGTAAATTACAACTTCGGAACATGAAGCCCTTTTACAGAGTTTTACAAAATGACATCAGTAAAATAAAACTAAGAACTAAAGATCACTCAGAATCATCAGATGAAGGACCAAATGCCAACTATAACTGGAGCTTCCTGATCTTCTCTTCATAAAAGTCTTATATCTCTTTCTTCTCAGCTACCAGTCGATCAATGATTTCCTTTTGTGGATTAGGAACGAGAGCAACGCTTACCGAACCTTCCTTCTTTCTCTTCCTTTCACTAGCATATTTCTTCAGTAAAGCATCCTTTTGACGAAGCTTCTCATCATGATCAATGAACCAGCCGTCTTGAATAAATAGCAAATCCTCCTTTTCCTTTAGTTGTCGAGCCAGGACCCGATTCTCATATTCAGACATATTATACTTTTCTTTCCAAGCATCTCTCTCGGACTTCATCCTAGCCAGATTTCCTTGGTATTCTCCCATATTCTCGATAGGGATATCAACAGATGATGATGCAACAGTAGGGAATAAAGGTTTCTCAGGTTTATAGGGCATCTTGAGAGCACAAGCCCTAGCACGGACACATTGTAGGTAAGGCTCCAAAGAAACGGCACCCCTATGTCCTAACATGTCTCTCCCTTTCCTATGGATGTGACGCCAAGCTCCTTCGATCTCCCTCTTAGCTGCCTGGTGATCTTGTCCTTCTTGTAGAAAGAAACCACTCACATGGATGTTGTTTGGCTTGTCCTTCATCGGGTATCCAAACTAACGGCGCGCGAGAACAGGATTATAGTTAATTCCTCCTTTCGTACCAAGAAGGGGCACGTTAGGAAAAGCACCACAGCTATCAATGATCTTCACGTCATGGTAAACTCGATTATACCAATCAATGTCGAAATGAGTGAGAGCCATAATTTTTGGCGCCCATCGCGGCTCCTTCTCGAGATCCCAGAAAACATCAGACCTAGGTAGATGAGAAACATACCACTGATACAGCAACTGTGCACAACAAATAATCATCCCTCCTTGATAAGAGTTTCGAAGATGGATGGAGTAGTAGGTATCTCCTAGCAGCGTAGGGACCGAATTTCCAATCAAGAAAATTCTGATGGCGTTGATATCCACAAACTTATCAACGTTAGGGAACAAGAATAGACCATAAGCGAGTAAAGCAAAGACGTCTTCAAAGGCAATAGTATCTTTTATCTCAGCGAAATGACGAGCTTTCCTCAACAAAAACTGCGCAGACAAGCCTCGGATTCCCCCTTTTGTAGTCATGTTCTCCTCTATCTCTGACTTCTTCAACTGGGTGATGGTCGCTATCTCGTGAGATTTGGGTTCCTCTTCTAAGCCAGAAAAAGGAACACAGTCGGTGATCGGCAAACCAAGTATGTAGGAGTACTCTTCTAAGGTGGGCATTAACTGGTAATCCGGAAAGGTGAAGCATCGGTACAAAGGATCGTAAAATTGGACCAACGTACCAAGGATGCCTTCTTTCATCTTACGCTTTATGAGAGGTATAATGGACCCATACTTTTTCTGAAAATCCGCCGGGTTCTTGATCTTAGGAATTAAACTCTTCAGTTCTTCAATCTCGGGCTCCTTAAAACTAAAACTTCGAGTGTTTCTCCTTCCAAATTCCATAATAATAGTACCTGAGATGTCTGCAAAAATCATTCTTAAGTTCCTTGAAAAACAAGCTTTTTTACAAAAAAATGTTTATGGATGTATGGATGAATGATAATGCAACAGTTACACATAAGTTCACAAATATGGGGTTCAAAGGTTCAACGTTTCGAGCATGGAGTCAAAGGTAAAGCCCATCCCAAGGTATGTACTACGGTTTAATCACACCTGTAAGACAAGGTTCTAAGAGTTCCCAGAGTCTACATTCCTCCTTCGGATATTACCAAAGTCTTGATTACTCAATAATTAGCAATATTCTCAAGAGAAACTCATCCGAGCGTAGCATCGCATGACAACTACTTCCGAATTACTCCATTATAGTCTCCGCGCTACACCTAAAAGGCCAAGATGGGTTAGGGTTCTACGGTTCTCAGCTTCTCTGGCTCCCAGGTCGAAAATAATAATGTCTTCCCGATTACTCGGTAAACAAATATTACGTTCAAAAGGGCCTTCCACTGAGTGGGGGATTTCATGCCTCCTTCTTCGGGATTACTCCCTCAAAGTTAACATGGCTATACCGCCCGTCCTATTCTTAAGTGTAACTTAATCCGGGTATAGGATTCGTCCTTTGCAAAAAACCCAAACAACCCCAATATAAACACATAATCAAACAAATCAAAATAAAAAACAGATAAAACAAACTAGGCTTAACCCACTTAGGGATGGACCAGCAAGAGGTCAATCGTTCCCCAGCAGAGTCGCCATTCCTGTAGCGATAAAAAATGTAGCGGGGTAAATCGGAGATCGAATTATTAATTAATTCGTCTCACAAAAGCAAGAGTCGCCACCGCGCTTTATTATTTCCAAGGGAAAAGGGGAAAGAGCGAAATAAAACCCTAAAGTATGCAATGTAAAATTACTTTTAAAAGTAATGAAAATACAAGGCGTTTTTGAAAAGAGGTCTAGAGTTCGGGGGTTGGTTATACAATGGGAAGGTATTAGCACCCAATGTATCTATAGTATTCTATAGGAACCTTTTGAAATATCTGTTTATTAAAAAATGTTTGTTTGATTAAAAATAAATTGTTTGGCCAAAGATGGGTATTGGACGAGTTTTCGAAAATACGACGACCTAACGTCGAAGTTTTGACTTAAAAGGTAGGAGTTTTGAAAAATTGAATATTTGGGAAAATTATCTTAAGTTTTTTAACAAAATAATAAACGGAATATGAATGAGGGTATTCGCGCTATGTATTTAGTGACATGAAGTCGACAAAATTAAACAATTCCCTTGGATTGAAACGGACGAAAGATATGCGGATTAACGATCAATTAATTAAAATTATAATTAAACAATTAACTAATGAAATTTAAATTATACTAGCATGCATTTTTAACGATTAAATAAATAATTAAATTATGAAATAATAGATTTTAAACACATAACAAAGATTAAATCATGAGACATGTATTTTCGAATAATTAAATAAACAACCATACAAAATAAAAATAAGAATTAAATAGTATGTTGACGAAATTAAATAAGGATGAATTTTAATTAAACATTTTATGTGTTTTTTATAATAATTAAAGATAGAAAAGGGTCCCCAACCAAGACTTGAACACAGGACCCTTAAGACTGCTGCTAACAAATTTTACCAATTGAGCCAAAGCTGTTATTCGTTAGTAAAGTGGGTTAAGTACAACATAAAGGGAAAAAAAACGGAATTGGAATATGGACTAAAAAGGCCCAATGGGCCATCCGGGTTGAAGAAGGAAGGAATAGAAAAAAAGGAAAAGAAACCCTAGTTGTGCAAAGGGGGCGACGGATGCTACTTGTAAGCATGGGGAAAAACAAAAAAATAATTATATTTTATTATGTTGGGAATAGAAAAATAGTAATATTATTATTATTATTAAGTTTTCCATAAAATTAGAAAAGAAACAGTAAAGGCATGTTCAAAAGAAGAACGTTATCTCTCAGATCTAATAGCCTCCTCTCTTCTTCCTCTAGCACTCAAACTTTCTTCTTCCTCTACTGCACAAACAAATCCGAGTTCCTTCTCTCAAGTGAATAACCTTGCCTTCCTCTCTTAGCAGATCTGACATCTCTTCCTCTCTATTCAAACGTCAAATCCTTCTTCCTACTAGTTTGCTGTACATTTGACCAATCTTGTTATCTCCAAGTAATCAATACGCAGCTCTGCAAGGCGACGTCGCTCGGCCATGGAACGTCGATATCGGAACGAGGAAAACCTGTGGAATCAAGGAGGTGGCCGGAAAGGCCGGGGGCGCCGGGTTGAGAAAGACGGGCAATGATGGAGTTTAGGTAGCATTTTCCGGTGGTCCAAACGAGTGTATATGTTATTCCTCCAAAGCTTCTGAAACGTCTGAAGCTTCAACAGGTGAAACCGGTTCGTTGGTGGTGAGTTTCCAGCGAGATGCGCTTGGAAGCTGTTCATTTTGTTTGTTTTTTTTTTAACGAAAATTATATAGTTGTTAGATTTTAATGTTGTTTTTGTAGTGATGTTGAATATTGAATAAATGATTTTGATGAGTGATGAATATAGTAGTAATGGTTTTTTTTTTGGATATTGGGATAGCAACATTTATTTTTTTGATATGTAACAGCAAATATATTTTTTTTGATATTGTAACAAAACATTTTTTTTTAAAATGGAACAGCAATGTAATTTTTAAAATATTGAACAGCAAAAATATATATATTTTTTAATATTTGTAACAGCAAAAGTATTTTTTTAAAAAATATTAAGAACAAAAATGTTTTTTTTTTAAATTTGTAATAGCAACATAATTTTTAAAATATTATGACAGCAACATTATTTTGGTTTTTTGATATTATAACAAAATAGTTTTTTTTTAAATATTAAAAACAAAAATAGTTTTTTTTAAAATATTGGAATAAATATTTTTTATGGACTAAGAACAAAATATTTTTTATATACTATTGTAACAAAATATTTTTATATATTATTGTGACAAAATATTTTTACATACTATTGTAACAAAATATTTTTATATACTATTGTAACAAAATATTTTTATATACTATTGTAACAAAATATTTTTTATATTGTAATAACAAAAATGAGTTTTTGTCTATTTGGAACAACAACTATATTTGGATAGCAAAGATGTTTTTTTAGACAGCACAAATATTTAGATAGCAAACTCTAAACAAGTTTTTTTGGGACAGCAAAGAAGTAAGCTTTTATTACACTTATTATCATTATCAATATTATGAATACTAACATGTTTAAATATTAACATTTATGCAGCAACTCAACTCAAATGCAGTACAACAAAACAATAACAAAAAATGATACAGCAAATATTACATGACAAAGAAAAATGGTACAACAAATATTACAAAACATGAACATATGCAACAGTAGAGCAACAATAGATAGAGAGGAGAAAAAGAGTATACCTATCGGAGCCTCTCCGATGGGGCTTCTAGCAAAAATTGGTAAGCTTCCTTGAGTTTTCTATCTTTTCTCTTTGTTGGATTTTTTGAATAACACTAATTTTTCTGGTTTTTTTCTACATGCTGAATTTTCTAGAACAAACAACAATTTTATGTTTTCTTTTACTGTTGAATTTTTCTTCCCCCTTCTTCTTGTGTTGACAAAGACTCTTATTTATAGTGGAGTATGTGGGATTTGAGGGGGAAAAACAGTAGAAATTCAAACTGTTTTGGCAAGCTGTTTCTATACTTTGTTCTCACAAATTGCTTTAGCCATTTTGATATAAATTACTGCTACATTGATGCAGGTTGGAGCAGGTTTTTGGCAGCACTTGGAGCTGCTGTATGTTGCTTTTTTTTACTGTTTTATAGCATTTTTACAACATTTCTCTTTACTGTTTTTTTCAGATTATTTGGAGCATTATTGACCAACAAAAATGTAACAAAATAGGCTTGAAGAAAGGTTACAAACATGGGCTGCACTAGTACTTTGCTGAATTTTTTTTCATGTTGAAAATAAATCTTGTACACACTTGTAGCTTCTTGTAACCTTGTGATAAACTCCAATAAATTGTAACATTGAATAAATATGCATTCTTCAATATATTTTCCTTTCTTTGGGTAGTTATGGATGTTCTTGAATCTTCACATAAACATAAATCTTGATATATCTTGATAAAAACTCAAGATCTTCCATTTAAATTTGGGAAATAATTGAATAATACTTGGATGAATTGTTGAATGTTGAATAAATAATAAAGCAAGTCTTGGACTTTAATCTTGCACTTGTAATAGAAATCCAAATAAATCACATGGATTAATTTTGTAACCAAATAAAATTCCTCATGTAATTAAATAGAATTCCCCACTAACTTCTTGAAATAATACTTCAATGTATTTAAATAACCATGATGTAGATCTTCCAAAATAATCACAAAAATAATCTTGAATAAATATCTCATGTGATAAATAAATGTTCTTGGATGAAAACTCTTGAATAGTTCTTCTTTAATTATCACTTGGATTCAAATAAAGAAAATTCCAAATATTCCGAATAAATTCTTCTAGAACAGTTTTGAATTTAATTATCCCATTTCGGCTAAATTCAACCCGCGTCGTGAGAAAAATTTGCAGTTGACTTTTGGTTCAAGAAATCGAAAATGACGGTATAACCTATTTTTTCTTGCATTTTAGAACAATGTGAAACACACATGGACCAAAGTCGGTAGAATTTTGATTGTTCTTCCTGAAAAATATTCGGAGAAAAACGAAGACCATTTGCTGGACAGAGTGTGGAAATAAACGCATAATTCTCTGAAGTTCTTTGATGAACCAGTCTTTTAGAAATTACCGAACGACAACATTTCTGTTCTGAGAATCGAAATCCTGATCGACGTACAACGTCTAATGCTCTTCATTCAGTCCTATTTTCTGCACATGAAAATAAAACAGTAAAACATGCACTTCGTGCTTGATTAGTGGTTAGTCATTCACAAGATAAAATACTCACAACACTCGATAATCTCTACACAGTCAAAGCTCGAAAGCGAAATGTTCGAAACCTACCATATTTTGTGACCTTGATGTGTATGAAAAATAACGCAAATGAAGCAGGGATCTTAGGTCAAAAATTGGGGTATGACAGTAGGTCACTGTCATCTTCTACACAATCTTCTTGATGTTCTTATTTGCCGCTTCTACAGCCCCATTCATCTTCGGCCGGTAGGGAGAATAATTGTGGTGCTGTATCTTGAATTGCTCGCAGAGCTCAGTGATCATCTTGTTGTTAAGATTGGTACCATTATCCATAATGATCCTCTCAGGTACACCATATCGACAAATCAGATTGTGCCGAATGAACCGTGCCACAACGCTCTTGGTTACAGTAGCATAGGAGGCTGCTTCGACCCACTTTGTGAAATAATCAATCGCTACCAGGATGAAGTGGTGCCCGTTAGATGCCAGATTTATGCGGACAAGATACATGTGCCACCGACCCTCCTCAACGTTATCTCTTCACCTTGGCCTTTCTCTATGTGGGGCATTGATATGATTGGAATGATTGAACCCAAAGCTTCAAATGGTCATCGTTTCATCTTGGTAGCGATCGATTATTTTACTAAATGGGTGGAAGCAGCATCTTATGCTAATGTAACCAGACAGGTGGTAGTCAGATTTATCAAGAATCAGATCATTTGTCGATACGGCATCCCGAGCAAGATCATCACTGATAATGGTTCGAATTTGAATAACAAGATGATGAAAGAGCTTTGTGAGGAGTTCAATATCGAACATCATAATTCTTCTCCTTACAGACCGAAGATGAATGGGGTTGTTGAAGCTGCTAACAAGAACATCAAAAAGATTGTCCAGAAGATGGTGGTAACTTATAAAGATTGGCATGAAATGCTTTCGTTTTCCCTGCATGGATACCGTACTTCAGTTCGAACTTCAACAGGCGCAACCCCATTTTCCCTAGTTTATGGTATGGAAGCAGTACTCCCTGTGGAGGTTGAGATTCCGTCTATGAGAGTGTTGATGGAAGCTAAACTTTCTGAGGCTGAATGGTGTCAAAGTAGATATGATCAGTTAAATTTAATTGAAGAAAAGAGATTGACAGCATTGTGTCACGGTCAATTATATCAGCAGAGAATGAAGAAGGCTTTTGATAAGAAGGTTCGACCACGCGAGTTCAGAGAAGGTGACCTTGTGCTCAAAAAGATATTATCTTTCCAACCTAATTCTAGGGGCAAGTGGGCTCCGAATTATGAAGGACCGTATATCGTTAAGAAAGTTTTCTCTAGAGGTGCCATGATTCTCGCAAATATGGACGGTGAAGAGCTCCCGCGCTCCATGAACGTTGATGCAGTCAAGAAATATTTCGCTTAGGTTTGAGTTGACAGTTTGCTAAGTTGAAAACCCGAAAGGGCGGCTTAGGCAAGCTTTTGGTCAGACCAGTCTTGGCATTTGAGCACATTTCGGAATTCAAAGTGGTTAGGGAGAATAGTGATCATTGTTTTTGTGTAACCTTTTTCTCTCATGTACTATTTCCCAAAAAAAAAAATTGTAAACCATTGGAGTCGCATTGTTAGCGAACTACCATCCTATTAATGAAATTTTGAGCATTTATCTTTTTTGTGGGCAAAATTTCAGCTTTTACGGAAATAATTGAAACAAAGTTATTTAACGCATTCCTATTTTTAATGTGTCATTGAATACTGAAAGGAATATTAACAGTTGTTCCAAGGATGGTCAAGCCATGAAATGCAAAACAATACAGTAATTTATCCTTGCATGATGAACATGTTTTCTTTCAAAATCGTCATGAGGTGTTGGTTGTGTAAACTTGCGTTTCTCGTGGTACTAAGCTTGGTGACTCCCCAGCATTTCCAGTTAAGCTTTGTTTCAGTTATCTTTATTTGAGCAGATTTCTGAAGTGTGGTACGTTTTGTATCATGCCAGTGGTCTATTGGTATTAGAAGATTGGATTTGAATACTTTTCTCCTCAGAAGACTTGAGCCTTGTAGCGTGATACGCTTTGACGTTGCTTTGTGGTTCCAGTTCCAGTTATTTTCTGTCTTTTTAAGATTAGCCGAGTATCTATTATTTCGTGACATCTTATCGTCTTCAAGATATTCCCTCTGTTTGTTTTGTCAGCATAACATTCATTTACTCATTTACACTTATATCACGCATGCATATTCACATTTGTCGTTGATTTTGGGTTGTATACTTTGTTTATTCAAACAGCGTACATGTTTCTTTCCAAGTAGAATGTTAACTTAGGCAGAAAATGTGCTTCCTTTCTAAATTCCCCAACTGAGCTAATCCTCGTAGATGAATTTTTGATTTAGCCTTCCTTGTCCATTTCTGGATAGGATGAATCCCCAATTAAGTTATTTTCTCATTGGGTGGAGTCTTGTTTGACTGTCTTCTCTCTGGTTTATTCCTGGAGGGAGTTTTTTGTCTCTTGCATAGGCTATCTCGTGGTTTTCTCCAAGCTAAACAACCTAGATGAATGGTGCATTTATTTTGCGCATTTAAGTATTTGACCTCCTCAGGAAGGATCTATTCATGATTCCCTTTGAAAAAGAATTTTATTCTCTGGCAGTGTTATCGCAACTTTCTTCTGAAATATTTTTGGAAAACGGCAAGCGGCAGTCTCTTCATGAGCAACTTGCACGTTATAGACATCGTTAGAAAACGACAAGCGGTGGTCTCTTCATGAGCAACTTGTGTGTTATTATTATTTTTGGAAAACGACAAGCGGCGGTCTCTTCATGAGCAACTTGTGCGTTATTATTATTTTTGGAAAACGACAAGCGGCGGTCTCTTCATGAGCAACTTGTACGTTATTATTTTTTGGAAAAACGGCAAGCGGCGGTCTCTTCATGAGCAACTTGCGCGTTATTGATATTTTTCTGGAATACAGCAAGTGGCGGCTTCTTTATTTGAGCAGCTTGTATGTTATTGGTATTTTTTTTGGAAAACAGCAAGTGGCGGCTTCTTTATTTGAGCAGCTTGTATGTTATTGACATCCCTGGACGACAGCAAGTGGCGGCTTCTTTATTTGAGCAGCTTGTATGTTATTGACATCCCTGGACGATGCCAAGTGGCGGCTTCTTTATTTGAGAAGCTTGTATGTTATAGTATTTTTGGAAGACAGCAAGTGGCGGCTTCTTTATTTGAGCAGCTTGTATGTTATTGACACCTTTGAACGACAGCAAGTGGAAGCTTCTTTATTTGAGCAGCTTGTGTATCTACAACCATATTATTATTTCAGCATTAATTGGTATCCCTCTGGAAAAATCTCGCAGAGAGGCTCATTATGAAATCTTTGCCTTCAGAAGTTGGTAGTCCATTATCAGCAAAATTGATACATCTTTTGTCTATCGTTGACCTTGAGAGGTGAACTCACCGTTATTTTGGGTCGATAATCTGTTTTTGTGGCCTATGCAAGATGCCTTCTTTGTTAGGGTCAGAGGTCGTATTCTCTCAAATTTTATTCGATGTCAAGAGTATATCATTCGAAGTCGATGGCTCATTTCCCCAATAGTGTATAATCTATGTTCCTGTGGTTTGTTGGTGTTTGGTTTCTCCAGCATTGTTTCTGTCTCATACAGTATCATTCTCCATGAATTTAAATACTACATCCATATCATAAACATAATGGTGGTATCTTAGGGCAAAAATTGTGCATTATGTATTTAAGTACCTTCAATCTCGTCGAGACGAAGATTATAATCTTCATATCTCCGAATAGAAGAAACTTAAATAGGGGCAGTTGTCATACCCCAATTTTTGACCTAAGATCCCTGCTTCATTTGCGTTATTTTTCTACACATCAAGGTCACAGAATATGGTAGGTTTCGAACATTTCGCTTTCGAGCTTTGACTGTGTAGAGATTATCGAGTGTTGTGAGTATTTTATCTTGTGAATGACTAACCACTAATCAAGCACGAAGTGCATGTTTTGCTGTTTTATTTTCATGTGCAGAAAATAGGTCTGAAAGAAGAGCATTAGACGTTGTACGTCGATCAGGATTTCGATTCTCAGAACAGAAATGTTGTCGTTCGTTAATTTCTAAAAGACTAGTTCATCAAAGAATTTCAGAGAATTATGCGTTTATTTCCACACTCTGTCCAGCAAATGGTCTTCGTTTTTCTCCGAATATTTTTCAGGAAGAACAGTCAAAATTCTACCGGCTTTGGTTCATGTGTGTTTCACATTGTTCTAAAATGCAAGAAAAAACAGGTTATACCGTCATTTTCGATTTCTTGAACCAAAAGTCAACTGCAAATTTTTCTCACGACGCGGGTTGAATTTAGCCGAAATGGGATAATTAAATTCAAAATTGTTCTAGAAGAATTTATTCGGAATATTTGGAATTTTCTTTATTTGAATCCAAGTGATAATTAAAGAAGAACTATTCAAGAGTTTTCATCCAAGAACATTTATTTATCACATGAGATATTTATTCAAGATTATTTTTGTGATTATTTTGGAAGATCTACATCATGGTTATTTAAATACATTGAAGTATTATTTCAAGAAGTTAGTGGGGAATTCTATTTAATTACATGAGGAATTTTATTTGGTTACAAAATTAATCCATGTGATTTATTTGGATTTCTATTACAAGTGCAAGATTAAAGTCCAAGACTTGCTTTATTATTTATTCAACATTCAACAATTCATCCAAGTATTATTCAATTATTTCCCAAATTTAAATGGAAGATCTTGAGTTTTTATCAAGATATTAAGATTTATGTTTATGTGAAGATTCAAGATCATCCATAACTACCCAAAGAATGGAAAATATATTGAAGAATGCATATTTATTCAATGTTACAATTTATTGGAGTTTATCACAAGGTTACAAGAAGCTACAAGTGTGTACAAGATTTATTTTCAACATGAAAAAAAATTCAGCAAAGTGCTAGTGCAGCCCATGTTTGTAACCTTTCTTCAAGCCCATTTTGTTACATTTTTGTTGGTCAATAATGCTCCAAATAATCTGAAAAAAACAGCAAAGAGAAATGTTGTAAAAATGCTACAAAACAGTAAAAAACAGCAACATACAGCAGCTCCAAGTGCTGCCAAAAACCTGCTCCAACCTGCATCAATGTAGCAGCAATTTATATCAAAATGGCTAAAGCAATTTGTGAGAATAAAGTATAGAAACAGCTTGCCAAAACAGTTTGAAGTTCTACTGTTTTCCCCCTCAAATCCCACATACTCCACTATAAATAAGAGTCTTTGTCAACACAAGAAGAAGGGGGAAGAAAAATTCAACAGTAAAAGAAAACATAAAATTGTTGTTTGTTCTAGAAAATTCAGCAAGTAGAAAAAAACCAGAAAAATTAGTGTTATTCAAAAAATCCAACAAAGAGAAAAGATAGAAAACTCAAGGAAGCTTACCAATTTTTGCTAGAAGCCCCATCGGAGAGGCTCCGATAGGTATACTCTTTTTCTCCTCTCTATCTATTGTTGCTCTACTGTTGCATATGTTCATGTTTTGTAATATTTGTTGTACCATTTTTCTTTGTCATGTAATATTTGTTGTATCATTTTTTGTTATTGTTTTGTTGTACTGTATTTGAGTTGAGTTGCTGCATAAATGTTAATATTTAAACATGTTAGTATTCATAATATTGATAATGATAATAAGTGTAATAAAAGCTTACTTCTTTGCTGTCCCAAAAAAACTTGTTTAGAGTTTGCTGTCCAAATATTTGTGCTGTCTAAAAAAACATCTTTGCTATCCAAATATAGTTGTTGTTCCAAATAGACAAAAACTCATTTTTGTTATTACAATATAAAAAATATTTTGTTACAATAGTATATAAAAATATTTTGTTACAATAGTATATAAAAATATTTTGTTACAATAGTATGTAAAAATATTTTGTCACAATAGTATGTAAAAATATTTTGTCACAATAGTATATAAAAAATATTTTGTTCTTAGTCCATAAAAAATGTTTATTCCAATATTCTAAAAAAACTATTTTTGTTCTTAATATTTAAAAAAAAAAAAACTATTTTGTTATAATATCAAAAAACCAAAATAATGTTGCTATCATAATATTTTAAAAATTATGTTGCTATTACAAATTTAAAAAAAAAAAAACATTTTTGTTCTTAATATTTTTAAAAAAAATACTTTTGCTGTTACAAATATTAAAAAATATATATATTTTTGCTGTTCAATATTTTAAAAATTACATTGCTGTTCCATTTTTTTTTTTAAATGTTTTGTTACAATATCAAAAAAAAAATATTTGCTGTTACATATCAAAAAAATAAATGTTGCTATCCCAATATCCAAAAAAAAAACCATTACTACTATATTCATCACTCATCAAAATCATTTATTCAATATTCAACATCACTACAAAAACAACATTAAAATCTAACAACTATATAATTTTCGTAAAAAAAAAAACAAACAAAATGAACAGCTTCCAAGCGCATCTCGCCAGAAACTCACCACCAACGAACCGGTTTCACCTGTTGAAGCTTCAGACGTTTCAGAAGCTATGAAGGAATAACATATACACTCGTTTGGACCGCCAGAAAATGCTACCTAAACTCCATCATTGCCCGTCTTTCTCAACCCGGCGCCCCCGGCCTTTCCGGCCACCTCCTTGATTCCACGGGTTTTCCTCGTTCCGATATCGACGTTCCATGGCCGAGCGACGTCGCCTTGCAGAGCTGCGTATTGATTACTTGGAGATAACAAGATTGGTCAAATGTACAGCAAACTAGTAGGAAGAAGGATTTGGCGTTTGAATAGAGAGGAAGAGATGTCAGATCTGCTAAGAGAGGAAGGCAAGGTTATTCACTTGAGAGAAGGAACTCGGATTTGTTTGTGCAGTAGAGGAAGAAGAAAGTTTGAGTGCTAGAGGAAGAAGAGAGGAGGCTATTAGATCTGAGAGATAACGTTCTTCTTTTGAACATGCCTTTACTGTTTCTTTTCTAATTTTATGGAAAACTTAATAATAATAATAATAATATTACTATTTTTCTATTCCCAACATAATAAAATATAATTATTTTTTTGTTTTTCCCCATGCTTACAAGTAGCAGTCGTCGCCCCCTTTGCACAACTAGGGTTTCTTTTCCTTTTTTTCTATTCCTTCCTTCTTCAACCCGGATGGCCCATTGGGCCTTTTTAGTCCATATTCCAATTCCGTTTTTTTTTCCTTTATGTTGTACTTAACCCACGTTACTAACGAATAACAGCTTTGGCTCAATTGGTAAAATGTGTTAGCATTCGAAAATACATGTCTCATGATTTAATCTTTGTTATGTGTTTAAAATCTATTATTTCATAATTTAATTATTTATTTAATCGTTAAAAATGCATGCTAGTATAATTTAAATTTCATTAGTTAATTGTTTAATTATAATTTTAATTAATTGATCGTTAATCTGCATATCTTTCGTCCGTTTCAATCCAAGGGAATTGTTTAATTTTGTCGACTTCATGTCACTAAATACATAGCGCGAATACCCTCATTCATATTCCGTTTATTATTTTGTTAAAAAACTTAAGATAATTTTCCCAAATATTCAATTTTTCAAAACTCCTACCTTTTAAGTCAAAACTTCGACGTTAGGTCGTCGTATTTTCGAAAACTCGTCCAATACCCATCTTTGGCCAAACAATTTATTTTTAATCAAACAAACATTTTTTAATAAACAGATATTTCAAAAGGTTCCTATAGAATACTATAGATACATTGGGTGCTAATACCTTCCCATTGTATAACCAACCCCCGAACTCTAGACCTCTTTTCAAAAACGCCTTGTATTTTCATTACTTTTAAAAGTAATTTTACATTGCATACTTTAGGGTTTTATTTCGCTCTTTCCCCTTTTCTCTTGGAAATAATAAAGCGCGGTGGCGACTCTTGCTTTTGTGAGACGAATTAATTAATAATTCGATCTCCGATTTACCCCGCTACATTTTTTATCGCTACACCTACAAAGATTGGCACGAAATGTTACCGTTTGCTCTTCATGGGTACCGTACCTCAGCACGGACATCAACAGGGGAAACTCCCTTTTCCTTGGTCTATGGCATGGAGGCAGTCTTGCCTATTGAAGTCCAAATACCCTCTCTCCGGATAATGAAGGATGCAGGTTTGAACGAGGATGCATGGATCCAGACTCTACTTGATCAATTAAACCTAATTGACGAAAAGAGACTCACTGCTATCTGTCATGGTCAGACGTACCAAAAACGGATGATCAGGGCATTTAACAAGAAGGTCAGACGACAAGAGTATCAAGTCGGAGACCTGGTAATCAAGCGCATCATTCTTCCTCAAAGTGATCCCAGGGGAAAATGGACCCCTATGTACGAAGGTCCATTTGTGGTTAAACACATCTTCTCAGGAGGAGTTATGATCCTAACCACCATGGATGGTGACGACTTTCCTCACTCCGCCAATGCAGACATAGTAAAAAGATACTACGCGTAAATAAAAGACCCGCTAGGTTGACACACCTAGGCAAAAATAAGGGCTTCCCGGCGAACCAAATGGGTTCGGGCAAAAATAAGGGATGAAAATTAAAAAAAATATGTACATCCGGCAAGTCGAAAACCCGAAAAGGCGGCTTGGGCAAAAATGGGTATCCCGGTGGACTGAAAACCCGAAAGGGAGGTCCAGGCAAAAGTTAGGGATTAAAGCGTAATACTATGTCTCATTGGATCACCCTGCATCCAGAATTCGGCATCAACTATTGGGCTCAGACTTCGGAATCAATCAATCAACTTCATCTTCAATCAGCTTCAAAGTGATGAGACGCTTGAAGACATAAAGGCGATAGCAGAGTTGGAACCCAGTGGGATTATTTTTCACATAGCTGTTTTGTTTTCTTTTTCACAAAATTGTATGAACTCTATTTTGCTCGGCGGCGTTCTCTTACTAGGACGTCAGCCTCTTGTACAAAAAACGCCTATTTACAGGCAAACTTCAAAATCAATACAAGTTCAATTTTTTCATACAAATTATCCATTGTTTTTCCTTTTTCTGTTTTGTTTTGCGAAGAACGTCCAATGTTCATTTTTGATATATGCATTTGACATTAATTGCTAATCATAAATGCTTGCATGCGAAACAAAGGATTAATTACAGATGACATCAGAAACAGGGGCAATTTAGAATCGTCTAAGCGATCTAGTTGCTTTGTCCACCAAGGTACCAAGGTAAGTTCAGCTGAAGAATGTAACCAAGTTACCTCGACTCCCTACAGAGTAAGACCAGATTTCAGCAGTACTCTCCTCAAGTAGAGTTGATTTCCCATCAGCCCTGAAAAGGCACAATATTCCCCTAGCAAGTCAGCAGGACTTTCCCCAGCGGAGTATAGACATTCCTCAGCAAGCATCCCCGACAGTCTTAATATAAGATTGTTCCCCGGCGGAATACAGACATCCAGTGGAACCATTTCCCAGTACAGTCCGAAAAGTGTCCCCAGGAGAGTGGAATCCATATCCCCAGTGAAGTCGCCGGTAGATTCTGAAGCTTATCCCCAGTAGATTCTGGAAGCTTATCACCTGCAGAGTACATACGTCTCTCCCCGACTTTATTCAAAGGTTATTTCTCCACCAGGGTATAACTGGGTTATCCTCAGCTAATTACCACGGAAAGTTCGTCCTCGGCGAAGTTCTTCCTATCCCCAGCGGAGTTCATCAAGTTCCCCAACATAACTTGCCAGTGGAATCCCCAGCGGAGCTCTCATCAAAACCTCGGCGAAGTATCTCTTCTCACAGAGTAATACCCCGCAGGGTAATCTCTTCACCTATTTTATTCCCCTCAAAGTAATCTCTCCAACAAGTTTATTCCCCAACGGAGTCATCTTCTCCTACCGGTTTATTCTCACAACCATCATCCCCGGCGGAAGCGAAGAACTCTACTCTTCAACATCAGCCCAGGATTTGATTCCCCGGCCAGTCGTCAAGGATTTATTTTCCTAGACGAAAATACATTCATAGACATTTCATATTTCATACATCCTGCTTACATACATGATAAAGTGCATACCACACTATCTCATTTTGAGCATCATGACATCATGCATCTCATACATCATGACATTGCATACAACTGATGTTTTGCCTTTTCAGGAAAAGGTCAATCCAAAGATGATTACTATCAACTATCGCAATTCTAGATTCGATACATGTATCTAGCCAGGGCATATCTGTGAGTGATTGATTGTAGATTCGATACCTGTATCTAGCCAGGGCATATCTGCATGAAGAGTTTAAAGATCAACCCCTGTAACAGGCCAGGAAATTATCTTTCATTCTCAGGTCAGAGGCTTACACCTGTATCCAGCCAGGAAAGCTATCTCCACCAACCTTTTACAATTCCAGATTCGATACATGTATCCAGCCAGGGCATATCTGTAGACGACAATTCCAGATTCGATACCTGTATCCAGCCAGGGCACATCTGTAGACAACAGTTCCAGATTCGGTTCCTGTATCTAGCCAGGGAACATCTGTGAGCAACTAATTGTAGATTCGACTCCTGTATCTAGCCAGGGCATATCTGCATGAAGAATTCGAAGATCGACACCTGTAACAGGCCAGGAAACATCTTCCTTTCTCAAAGTACGCAAGTTCTCGCTAACGAATCTCTTACGCGACCAACACTTCCAAAATGGCATCTATAAGCCCATTCCCGACAAGGTTCTGTCACACCTCCCGATGGCATCTATAAGCCCATCCATCCTATCTCTCCAAATGGCATCTATAAGCCCATTCCCACCATCACATTGCTAATACTCCAGCATGCGAGTGCAAATTTCAGGGCACTCTAGTGTCCAATCTCCTTTTACCTTCGAGTCGCGAAAGGCAAGCTTGCCAATCTAACTCTTCAGGTGCAAGAAGATTGAACAGGGGCTCTGTTGTACCCCAAAATTTGCCCTCCCATTTCCTCAACATTTTCTCACCACAAGACCTTTGGAGCTCAAGATCAAGTTAGGGTTTGCTCTGCTCAAGACTCCTCCTTGCACTGTTAACGCAAATTAGGGTTTTGTGTTTTCACAAAGATGTTTTGACCCAAAAGGCCCAAAGTGACTTCCATGCTTCTTATTAGACTCACAGGTTTATCCATACCAAGTTTCAAGCCTTGATTCCAATCTTTGCCCAGTCAATTGGACAGTTGACCTAGAAATCAGTTGTATTGGGGAAAAAGTCAACTGTGGTCAATTGACAGTCAAACCTCATGATTTTTGACCCACATCAACATTATGAACTCATATGAACCATTTGGTCAAGTTTGGATCACAATTCCACAAGAAATTTGATCAGATCACCAAAAGGGCAAAATGGTCATTTTTAGGGTTTTGACTGCACAAAGGCAATTTTTGACTGTTTGACCTAGCCAAGGGCAAACCAAGCTCACATATGGACTCAAGGACTCAATGGCATTGTCTTGACATAGTCAACAAGTTCAAAAGATCCCAAATGCACAAGATTGACAGATGAATTTTCCAGTCAACTGAGCCAAATTTGACTGTATACTGAAAAGTCAAACTTTGACTATTTGGTCAAAATCAAGTGTCAAGATTCATTTTCCATCAAGACATGTCAAATTATGAAACTTGTTCATCAAGAAATCAAAAATCACAAATTAGGGTTTGAAATGAAGAATTTTCATAACTTAGAATTTTTCTAAGTTATGAAAATCCCTAATTTTTTCCTAACTTTGTCTCACTTTCTCATCAAGATGCATTTGGATTCAAGGAAAACTCAAAACATGAAAGTTGTAGTCCATTGCAAAATCTACAACTTTTATTCACAAAGTTTCCTCAAAAGAAGCTTGTAGCTCAAGTTATGATTTTTGGAACAAGGGTGCAAAACATTCTTAACTTAGAAAATTTTTGACCTATTTTAGGCAGGATTTTTGCCTAACTTCATGGCCACTTTTCACATGCTTCCACTTGGAATTTCAAATTTCATTACAAAGATAGATTGTAGTACACATTCCAAGATTTCCAAAATGTCCAAGAACTCATCAAACACCCTTGTGGTTAGGGAGAATCGAATTTGTCAATATGGGCAAAACTCACTTTGTTCATGAGCCATTTCCATGTCCATAACTTTGCATTTTTGAACTCAGCATGCTCTAAGCTAGATTACAGGCCTTTTATCTCATCCACACTCAATAATTTAATACAAAACCTTTGTGTCCTAGCATTATCTTGTCCATTAAGCCATTACACAAAAGATTAACCTTAATATGGAAAAAGCAAATTATCCATTTTTGAAAATTATGGCTTTATGTCAAGTTTGCAAATCAAGAAGTACAATGCAAATCCTTTTGGCACAAGTTCAGGGATGTATCCCACTGATCAAGACAAAGCTTGGCAGCACATTTGAGGGGCCTGCATAAGCCTAGAAACCAACTTGGCATTTTTGACTTACATTAGAAGAAACTTGGCATATTGATATACAACACACATTTCTGCCAACACGAGCTTAGACAAACTTGTTAAACACATTCCAAATATCAAACCTAAGCTAAGGCACGAGCTAACCACCTTCCAAACCTCATCATTCATCAAAACACCCTCCTACTGCAAAAAACAGAGTCACCTCTGCAGTTGGACTTCCATAACTCAATCCATTCGTGCGCCTTGGCCAAAACCAGTTCATACACACTCCATACCACCTATACAAGCTATCCCAAGCATTGGACACGACCTGTAACACCTCTAACCAACTTCACCATTTTCACTTTTTCTGTTTTGCAGGTTGATTGCCATAGCTTGATTCACTTGGTTTCAAAGCAAGCTAAAGGTTGCAGAAGCATCCCTGACCTTCAGGCAAGCTGTACAAGTCCTCACATTGCACTGAAAGTACCTCCATTGCCAGACACGATCCAAGCTGAACAGGTAAGTTCATGGACTTCTATATCTCAATCTAGGAAGAGTTAGATTTAAGTTTATGAATGAAAAGTGTCATACTCATGTCCCTGAAGCCACTCATATCCTCACTTTCCATTTATATTGCATATGCTGAGAGAATTTAAGACCTGAACATTGACAAAAACTTAGGTTAAGAATTAGGGATGGAGAAATTCTCTCTCATTTCTGAGAGTTGGATCAAGTTCTTGGTATGTATGGAATCGTGGCTTGATGCTTGACATTTTTCATGTTATAAGTTTATGCTAAAAGTCCAGGAATCAAGATGTTTGAACCAGGAGGGAAAGGCGCGCGTTTTTGACATTTTTGTCTGGAGGTTGAAGACAACCTCCATGGGCTGGGCCTGGAGATATTTTTCCTCTTTGCACCACATTCTCACACATGCACCCCCTTGGCCCATTGCATTTTATTTTCATTATTTTTGACTTTTGATTTTTGTTTCTGACTTATTTATTTTGTCAAAGCATAAAAAATATTAAAAATATTTTTCTCACATTTTTTTGCATTTTTTTTACATTTATTTTGTTTCATTTAGTTTTATATGTAAATAAACACATAATATCTTTTATTTAAAAATACTAAAAAATAATACAAACACATTTTATTTCTGATTTTTATTTTATGTTATCTCTTGAAAACATTTTATAAAAGATATACTTTTTTTTTGTAAATATTAAATATTTTATTTTGTACATATTTAATATATTTAACATATAATATAAATATATACATATTTATTAGGATATTTAGGATAAAAATACAAAAAAATATACATTTTTATTTTTATTAATATTTAAACTTAAAAAATCACTTTTTGACAATATACTTTCTTTTTATTTATTTTTTATACATAATTAATAAATATTGCACATATTATATAATAAATACCTTTTATTTATAAAATTAGGGTTTTCCCCTAAACATGCAAAAATACCAAAAATTAATTCATTTTATTTTTGTTTATTTGACACATAAAAAACACTTTTTACATACATATAAAAATAATTTTGCATCTTGCATATTTATTTTATTTTATTTAAATTATTGTATAATTAAATAATTTGTATAATTCAATTTGGATGTAATAGCTTAGGTTTTAATTTCTTGCTAAAATATCCCCATTTGAACATTTGTACCCCCCATCCCATGATTTGTGTTGTAATAACTTAGGACCTTTAAATTCCGCACTTTAAAAGCTTTCTAAATATGCCATGATAGAATTAGGGTTTTGTATGCAAATCAAAAACAACAAATAGTTTGACCTAAATTCAAGATAAATAAGCATTAAAATGGACAACACTAATCACACTTGCACCCCTAGGGTATTCCACTTGTTGCTTTCAATAAATGGGCCATATTGCATGTTAGGTATCTTTGGCAAAAACAAAACAATTCAAATGATCATAGTCCCTCGATGACACTTTCGAAAGTTGCCTAAAAATGATCAAGTCCCTTAAAGGAAAAATTGCCCAAAGATACTTGGCACCATTGCAATCATGGTCTAAACGATGACCCGCGCCCGTCCCGTTCACATCCTAAGACAAGATTGTCCACCAAATACAATGGTGGAACAAAATTGTTAAAAGGGTTAAAACATAGCAAAGATCTTTGAGAAATTTAGGGTAGACAAACTCTTGGTTACTTGCCAACTTGCAAAACAAAAACACTTGCCTATTTTTCAAAACCACACATCACAACACACTTTCAAAAACAACTTTCAAAAACAATCGAAAACTTTTCAAAAGACATACACCTTTGTATACATCCCAACATGGATCATTACAAAGGTTGCCACCACATTGGCCTCTTTTCAAAACATTTTCAAAACCCACACACAAAGCACCATTTCAAACAATTGAAAATCAAGGCAAGTTGATCTAAGCAAGTAACTAAGAGCCCATGGATAACCATGGATAGAAAGGGTTCTAATACCTTCCCTTTCTATAATCTACTCCTCGAACCCAAGAAAACATCTCAAAGGTTTTTGCTGTGCTTTTTAACCTTTACTTAGGATAAAATAAAAAGTCGGTGGCGACTCTTGCTCAATCGAAACATTTGCGAAAACAAACGCAAAACCTCAAGTCAGTTCTCCCACCGTATCACAACTGTCATATATGGTCAAAAGGGTCGTAACAAGGGTAATCATGACCAACCTGTGGGGGCATTCTTGATCTCTAATCCTACGACTATGCAACAACGTCAATAGGGGAATCAGCATAAGGAGGTCGCACTTAAAAGACAATTCACCAAGATCAACATGTCACTGGCTCAAGCGTTACAACACATGTTAAAGGCAGAGCTGATTACATTAAAGGCTCCTCTCTGGAATCCCAATACCTCTTCTCCTAGTTACCACCCTAATGAAAG
This sequence comes from Vicia faba, assembly GCA_948472305.1. Lineage (NCBI taxonomy): Eukaryota > Viridiplantae > Streptophyta > Magnoliopsida > Fabales > Fabaceae > Vicia > Vicia faba. The sequence continues at coordinate 883,155,816 of OX451738.1, forward strand.
GTGCACATACCATTCTGACAGTCCTGGACAAGATACGAACGGTTGCTGAGCTCTGAAGAACAAAATTCAAGATATGATTGACTCCAAGGAGATTGAATTTGATCCACCTGCTACTCCCAACATGATCACTGCTCCCATGCCAAATCATCGAGAGCGTCCAGTTTCATTTTGAATTTTCAATTGTAATTTCTTTTGTTTGTTCAAACACTTATCTGTATGTCAGACTTTGGTTACTTTCATTAATGCATTGCATATGTTTGTCTTGAATTAATCCATTCGTTTTCATTATATTTAAACTATGCTTTTTACTCCCTTTATGATATTCAACTCTTATTTTAAAAGTTGCAAGCCTTTAGAGGGAGGATGATGAAAACAATGCCATAATCTCATACAGTATGCTTTTGGGAAGACCTTGCTGATGATGTACAGGCATTTGTTTCAATTCCTAAACACTGGAGTTATAAGGAGGATAATCCCTAGTCAACCCCTTTGAGCCAAAGAAGTAGGAGTTTTCTTTTTCACACAAATTAAAACCTTTAATCAAAACCTGGGGCAGGGTAGATTCTTAGTTAATTCAAATACGTGTTCAAGCTTTCACTTCGTACACAACGAATGACATCAAAAACATCCTTCTAAATCAAAAGACGGTGATGGTTCCCTATAAATAGGCAGTCATTATCACTCAAAAGAAAAGCCTATTGAGTCAAAAACTACGAAGGAAACTTAAAAGATGGGGTATCCCACTGGCTGTAATCTCAGAACAAGAACAATCAAGCAAAATTAGGGACAATAAGTCAAAAAGAGGGTGCTACAAATCCTCGACAAACATGAAAAATGTTGCAAAAATGACTGCCTTCTAACAAACTTAACTTGTCTGAACCATCACCAAAACGTCATTCCAGACTCAATTGGAATTCAAATGCACAGTTAATTGAGTTTAGGGCTGAAGAACATCATGAAGAACGGGAGGGTACAAATACACTTCGAACCCTATCCTTTGTTTCTTAAACCTTGAACCAGGCCATGTTACAACCCTTAAAAAGTCCTAATTGAAGCATGGGTTAGTTCGAAAGCATAATGTTACGAAAGGTATCCTGACTCTTGTAAGGCTTACTGTAAATCTTGAGTCGAATTCATATTTTTATAAATTTCTTTTATTTTCTAAAACTGCATTCTCAAAACTTCAAGACAAACATAAAACTTTGCATTATTTGAATATCGCTGTTTACATATAGTTATTTGTTTGACAACAGAGAAATTAGCATGAGGAACATCCAATGAATGGAAATTTTCTCCTAAAAAATAAACAGAATAATTCCAAATGGAAATACGCTTCCAATGACAAATCTCTCATAATCAGGGGGCATGACATGTCATTGTCCAACTCGTCTGGGGCAGTCAAGTCGAGATTCCAAGAAATCTCATAAGAAATGATGAATAACCCAGGGCAGGTCTGTATCTAAATCACTTGGGGCATTGAACATGAATTCCAGCAAAGGGTTATTTACGGCCAAGCAAACATTTTATGGCAGTACTACAACACTTACTACTAGGAGCAGTGACAAATTCCCACAAGGTCCTTCTCATAGGGTGATCCCCAGTAAAGTCCCCACAGAGTCATCTCTATAAGGTTATCCTCACAGAATAATCTTCACGGATAAGGGTACAAACCCCTCAAGGCCAAATTCATGGATATCCCCATAAAATTGGATCCATGCAATCCCCAGCCAGAGTTTCAGTCTCCGGAAAACCTCTCCCCAGCTGAGTTGGTCTCAAGAAGAATCCTCAAGGAGTTCTGCCAAAAGAAAACATCGCCTCCAGCAGTTTGTTAAATATTCTCTTCAACAGGGTTTATTTCCCCAACAAACTATAGACTCCCCAACTTGAGTTTGCCTCTCAGACTTTTATAAATTGAGGGACCACAACTCCTAATCCCCAGTGAAGTCATCAATAAAGCTCTTGTTCCCCAGTAGTGTTTACCACTATCACTAGTGAGTTGCTACAAAGCCTGGATGCCGATCAGATGACAATTAACTTTTTTATCCCCAACAAGTTGTTAACTTCCATTCTCTCCAATAAAGGATATAACTCCCCAATAGAGCAACAGACAACTAAAACTCCTAAACTCTTTTCCCTCAAGCAAAAATCAACATTCTCCACAAAGATTTCTCAAGCCAAAGCCAATCTTCCCCAGCGGATTTTTCCTCAAACAACAAAACAGGAATCCCCAATGGAAACATTCTAGACAAGTTTTGAAGATGTGCATACTCTTTATCCCCAACAGCATTCTGGGATTTAACTTCCCAAAGCTCCCCAACACTTGTCAAGGAGCAAAGATACATTTCAACAAATATTTCACATTCATACATCATATTACATATATGATAAATGCATACAACATAATCTCATTTATTTAGAGAACATCATCAAGCCATGCATACATCTGCATGCAACTAACCCTCTTCCTTGTAGGGAAAAGTCAATCAAAAAAAGTCCTCTTTGGAAAACACCACTATCTTTCTTTCTCAAAAAGGTCAGAGATTAATTCTTGAAACAAGCCAGTGGAACTATCTATACGATCATCTTGAAGTAGTCCTACACAGGTTCCTTCTCATACACTCTTCTAGAAACGGTTCAGATACGATCCAAAGAAGGATATTATTCTGATACTTACTTCAGACTTATTCTAGAAACGGTTCAAATACGATCCAGAGACGAATATTATTCTGATACTTATTCCAGATTTCTCTCCTAGAAACGGTTCAGATACGATCCAGAGGCGGATATTATTCTAATATTTATTCCAGGTTTTTCCTCTAGAAACGGTTCAGATACGATCCAAATATGGATGTCATTCTGATACTTACTCTAAACTTCCTCTAGAAATGGTTCAGATACGATCTACAGACGGATATTATTCTGATACTTATTCAAGATTTTTTTCCTAGAAACGGTCCAGATATGATTCAGAGACAGATATTATTTTGATACTTAATCTAGATTATTCTCCTAGAAATAGTTCAGATACGATCCAAAGACGAATGCCATTTTGATACTTACTCCAGACTTTCTCTATAAATGGTTCAGATATGATCCAGATATGGATGTCATTCTGATACTTATTCTAGATTTTCTCCTAGAAACGGTTCAGATACGATCCAGATATGAATGTCATTCTGATACTTATTCCAGATTTTCTCCTAGAAATGGTTCAGATACGATCTAGATACGGATGTCATTCTGATACTTATTCCATATTTTATCCTAGAAAGGTTCAGACACGATCCAAATACGGATGTCATTCTGATACTTATTCCAGACTTTCTCTATAAACGGTTCAGATACGATCCAGAGACGAATGTCATTCTGATACTTATTCCATATTCCCTCCAGAAACGGTTCAGATATGATCCAGATACGAATGTCATTATGATACTTATTTCAGTTTCTTTCAAATACAGTCCAGATACGGATGTCATTCTAACACTCATTCAACACATTTCTCAAACACAATCCAGATACGATCCAAATGTGGATGTCATTCTGACTCTTATTCAGTACATCTTTCAAAAGCGGTTCAGATACGATCCGGATACGGATGTCATTCTGACACTTATTCAGTACATCTTTCATATACGAGTCAGATATGATCCATTTATGGAATTTATTCTGATACTCATCCCACTACGTCTACTGTTTCAGTATAAATCGACCAGAGATTTATTCTGATACTTCTTCCAATTTCTACCAACAATCACCTTTGGATGGCATCTATAAGCCCATCTTCGACAAATCTCCATCATCTCTCCAAATGGAATATTTAAGCTCATTCCCTACACAATCAACCACCACATCATCGAGTGCAACTTTCTGGGCACTCTAGTGTTCAATCATCTTCTACCTTCAAGTCACAAATGGCGGACTCGCCAATCTAACTCTTCAGGTTTAAGAAGATTGAACAGGGGCACCTAGCCTATAGTCTTTTTGGACAAGATAATAATGGAAAGGTTAACTCGAAAGAGCTTTATTTTATGCGTTGTGCACTAGCACCGACACAGGTTAATCCCACACCATTCATGCTTACACATTTGCAATTTTTGGCTACTAGAGCCTTTGGTCCCATCTGCATCAGATGGATGATCACATCTATATCTCTTGCAATGGGGTTTGGTAACCAATTGACCATACTTGAGCCATAACCCATAATGTTCCTTGATAAGGATTCCTTCTATAGTATGCACATAATTAGCAACAAACAAGATGGTAGGTGTTACTTAATGGTTAAAAATAAGCCTGTTAATAGCATTATCCTTCCTTGTGACACACGGATTGATGTGCAAAACAAACAAAATTGGATGCCCAGAACCCGACGTTAACATTAACGCTCAGGTTAATGAAAGGGGCAACACTGATGATGAATTAGATATTATGGAGCAAGATACTCATGATACAGACTCACATACTACACACAATACTTCTAACACTATTGCAGGTACGTCCTCTTGACACCAACTTTAAAGAAGGAATGATCGTGGAACTACCAGTACCTCCCTTGACGACATCCTTGCTGAGCTAAGTCAATGAAACACATTAGATGTCCAACGTGATTAATTGATTCGAGACATGTAGGCTCAACAGCTTGATATGATGACACATATCCAACAACTCCAATAACACCAACATGACTATACTAGACAGACAAAATAGAAATTGTCAGGCCTGACTACTATGATGGGAGAAACGATAGTACATGTGGAGGAATTACAAGAATACATCCAGCATGTGGGTATGCCACCCTACCAGCTAGGTCAAGGTGGGCATGGACGAGCACGAGGTCGTGACCATCAATAGTTGTCACTCCAAGTTATACCTTCCTTTTCCACCTTTTATCGATGCATTGGGGAAAATGTTCGATTTAAGTGTGGGGGAGGAAGCTTTATCAATTTTATTTATTGCTTTCTAGGTAGATTTGTCATTTTCTTAGTTTTGTTTTCACGCTGTTAGGATTTTTATTGATTTCAATTTTTGCTTAATATAGCATTTGATATCGAGTCAATTATGCATGTTTTTTAGTTGTTGATAATTCCCACCAAAATTGACCCCAACAAAAAAAATTTGTTTGATTCATACCACAACACTCTAAGAGTAAATAGATTGTTTTTCACTTTAGGTTATGTTAGAAAGACTTGGAAAGATTCAATAAAATCGGTAACATCTTGACAACTTAAACCCCCTAAATATGCAATAATCAATTTGAGTACCTACTATGACGAGACCTTGAGTTTGAATTTTAAAGCAACCCCAAGTAGTTTATATTAGCAGTCAACACCATCCTAAGCGCACTCTACATAGGGGAGTCGAAGAACATAAGTGAATAATCTCGTTTTTAATGAATACATGATTTAACTGAAAAATAGCTTTCTAAGTTAGGTGACCCTCACTCGGTCATTTAGCATAACGGTTGTTACGCCTATATGGATTTAATAATAAGCACCCATTTTTGGTTGGTTTAGTGGTCACTAGTGTTGGACTAGGTAGGGAAGACTACAGTTCAATCCCCCGTAATCCACAATTGGGAAAAATGGGGCTGCAACGCTTAGTACCAAAATCCCGTGTTTAAGAAATATCATAGTAGCTAACTGATTCCCTTATTATGAGTGTGTAGGAATAACAGGCTTAATGTGATTGCACTAGAATGAAAGTGGGTGAAAAGAGAAGAAAAACATAGGTCAAGTTATAATAACATGATTCAGATTGGTTTGCATAGGAAGAGAGTTTTCGAACTTGTGTCATTACGGTATCCTTGGTATTGATGTCTAGTACCTATCGATCTAACAATCTCCTAGTAGCCACATATGTTTAGATTTTTTTGAGGTATGTGTTTCAAACTCGTGACTTAATTGTTACCGCATTGGTTGGTTGCTTGAGGACAAGCAACATTCTAAGTATGGAGGAGTTTTATAACATGAAAATGCATCTCATTTCCTGACTTGATTTGCATGCTAATTAGTCCAATTTCTTACCTTTATTGTGTTTTTATGTTGCTTTATATGTGTATTGCGGGTAGGAAAGTTTCCATGAAGACTTGTGCACCGAAATCGAAAAAAGAACAAGAAAGAGCAGAAAAAATGCAAAGTTGTTGTTTCCTGGTGCATGGTGGACGCCACTAGCAGCATGGTGCTTGCCATGGATGTCTACCATGTTAATTAATGAAATTGAGCTCATGGTTGACGCCATGAGCCCAATGGCGATCGTCATTTGACTAAAAACTACAAATACGTGGAAACCGAGCCAGACCCATTCTTCACAACTTCCTACATTCTCTCAACCAATATTGTGCATGTTTAGGACCCTCTCCCCAACCTGTAACACTATATATAGGGACATTTTACGTGTTTTTAGTTATTAAGGATTGTATGCGAATCTCTTACAAATTGAAAAGCTACTCTTGAATCTTTTATATTGAATCGTAATCTTGCCGCCATTAGTGAAAGCATTCCAGTTTCTTTATTTCCATCTTTACATGTTGAAACAACCGACTGAACAATCAATTGATAATGAAATCAATGAAGTCGCCATGGAACTTTTTTTATCCCACGAGAGGGGAAAGGTAAACATCGAGTAAACCTAAGAAGGGTGAAATCAAGGTCGAACGACCAAGAGATACGGGTAAGGGAGTCTGTTACGTGAGGGGAAGGTATTAGCACCCCACACACCCGTAGTACTCTACGTTATCCACTCTTGTTGTTCTAATCAAAGGGTGTGTCTGATATATATCTAAACTGTACAGGGAATGCATGCAAAAGAAAAGAGAGAATAATATAAGGAAAATAAAAGTTATGCTCGCTCGGGCCCTACCCCAATGCCTATGTATCCCTTTTAAGGAATCAGAGCAACTGTAGTTCAGCTTCAAATGTTTTTGTTGGTTTGTATTTTTTATGAACAAATATTAATTTCGCCTTCTGCCGCAACTCAACCTTTGGAGACTCACACGTCAGCACATAAGTGAATTAACATGTTCTTTTTCAAAAAGTTTGAAGGAAAAGCCCGAAGGCGCAAAATAGTTTGCATTGGTTGATATTTTTACCTTAAAGAAGGATTTGGAAGTTGTTAGATGTCTTATGATTTTCCAAGAAAAAGAGTTTTAGTCTTAATGCAAAGATGCAAAAAGAAAGAAAAACATCTAAGGGAAACTAACCTAAATCTATCCCTAATGCTATCATGCAATGATTGATCCTAGAGTGGAGGATAAAAGGTAAATATCTACCCTATGTTGACATGCTTGGATAATAATCCTAATGTCTATCTCAACTCATCCTCTATATATGAATCAAGAAGTCCTAAAGGAGCATAGCAAGGGTCTATAACCTAAAACTATATCCATCTTGAATCATCACCTATAGTTGAATCGAGAGCTCCTAAGGGAACATGTCGAGGGTATATCATCTCAAAACATGCACACAAAGATGAAATCAAGCAAGCAAGCCAAGAAACTCAAGAGAGCACACACAATATATCATGAGTTGCACATGTTAACTCAAGTCAAATGTCTAACCATGACATGGAAGATCAAGGTAGGAAAACAAATCAATAATTAAAAGGCTCAAGAGAGCACACCTAGAGGAATCCTATCTAGGCTAGAATGCCAAAGAAAGTCTAGAAAAACTATCCTATGGGGAACATGCAATGAGAGCGAAGTCGTGATCTCAATTTCTAAATTGAGTGACTCATTGATCAACAAGAAATCAAGGAAAGAGATAAAATCCTATAGTTAGCATGCACTGAGAGCGAAGTCGTGATCTCAATTTCTAAATTGAGTGACTCATCGATCAACAACCCAGAAAACAAACACAAGCACAACACATATAGCAAATGAAGTGCGGAATTCATGCTCCAGGTCTTTAAACAGCGACTTCGAGCGCACGCTCTTTATTTCCTACTTCTCATGATCTCTAGAAAGCGGTAAAATTCTAAAATGAGATAAACAAGGAAAAATACCAAACAGATATCAATCCGTAGCAAAGCCTATCAAAACAAAGAAACCCGGAAAACTTTGAGTAAGCTCCACCAAGCAAAGAAAAGAGTCTAAAATCAAATGCTCAGGATAAATGTCGAAGCACGATCAATGTGAAAATAAATCACAATCAAAATCTCGAGCATATCCGCGTATCGTACAATGAACCTGCATAAGACTCAAATCTCAACAAGCAAAGGTGAATTGCCAATCTCAAATATAATCAGATAATCGAGATTTAATTCCTAAATCACATAAAAAAATCTAACAAATTCTTATATTTGATTCTATCATTTTTTTTTCATCAATTTTTATTCCTAATGTTATTATCTAGGAATTAAAAAAGATTAAAGAAAAATTTAAGCAAACTTTAAACTAACGGGGGTATGCGGACTGGAATATGGGTGTGAATTCAGTGATCCACTCCAGGGGCTAAGACCACAAGTTATGGCCCATGACTGAATTTTTGTTATGCTCAGCAAAGGTTATACCCAACAAAATTTCGTAGTATATGGGCCAAAAGGGGGTGTTTACGGTCTAGGGCCCATCCCTCATCACCAAATTCTCTATTTCTGCTTATAATTGAACTATTAGTAAAAAAAATAATAAAAAAGATGAAAATGAAACGAAGTCGTTTTAGATGAAGAAAACATAGGTTAACATTGAGACGGTTCAACTTCACGATATATCTTCTCAACCGCCTTCTTCCTCAACATTGCAAACAAAGCGGCACTGGATTCCTTCTTCGATCGATCAATGGATTCCACCACTTCACCGCTGTTATGACCGCATACCCCCTTCCGTCTCATCTCTCTCAACTTCTTTCTCTTGCGATAATTGGTCTCCGCAATTACTTTTCGATCTTTACCTTCATCTCAAATCAAACGTTTCATCTTCAAAACAAGCCATCAAACGAACCTCATACACCATGGATCCTCGGTGACCTATGCGCTTCAGAAGACTTGGAAAAAAGTGGAAGAAATCGAAGATCAAATCTTACATACCAGAGAGAAATCTGGTGTTTCTTCGATTCAGGTACGTTGTAGTCCATACTTTTGATTACTCTGTGTTTCTTCTTTTAATTCACTTTATCTTCATCTCTTTTCTGTGTGTTTTATGTGCTTTGTCGTTATTCTTGCGAACTCAGTAGCGCGTTGATGCATGAATCGTGAGAATGTTGATGAAGACGATTGAGGAACGTTGAAACAGAACTGATGGAGACTGAATGTTGGTGCAGAGTGATGAAGAGTCAATGAAGAATCTTGGTTGAGAAACGATTCCACGAACGAAAACGGGGATGATTAAAGTTACACTTGATGCAGATTGAATGTTAAAGTAGTTTGCAGAGAGTTGATGGAGATGTTGAGGTTGATGATAGAGAATTTCAGCGATTAAAGAGCGATGGAGATGTGAAGAATTTTCAGAGATTTTTCAAAATGAATCATCGAAGGTTGAAGAAGAAAAGAAGAGAGATTGAAGCTGAGGCTCTGATACTCTTTTGTCTATTTTTCCAATTCTCAATGGGGATTATTCAGGTTGGAAGAGAATGAAGAATATGGCGATAGTGATTCCTCTGCAAAATTGTGAAGCCCCCCATCTTGAATCTGAGAAAATTCTGTTATATCCTTCAGTTGGTAGAAATTCAGTTAGAGTTTGTTAGAGGAAGTTAGAAAACAGTTAGGAATTTGTTAGAGCTCTGAATGAAAGTTGAGTTCTTATGACTTTCACCTTTTTTTGCTATTTTTTTCTGATTCCAATTTCTAATATTTGATTTATACTTTCCCTAACTTTTTTTGCAAGTTATCTGAACTGGTTTTGTTATCTGGATTTCTGTAGGATGGCTTTGAATAGGTTGGATCAACCAAATATATAAAAGAGGTTCCAGAACCAAAAGAGCAACGAACTGATATTTTCTTCATACCAAGTCTAAACAAAACATTCTGAGCAGCAACATCTAAGAACCATTCACTCTGAAGTTGTCCACATCCAAATACGACATTTGCCTCAACAAGGTCATGATGATCATCTTCTCGTGTTAAGTGTAAAACATCCTCCACTAATATTCTTGACGCAGAGGTTTCAGCGGAGACGTAAGAGACCATGTAAGGGCAGTTGTTGATGTCTCTGGCACTAGAGGCAATGCATTTGAAGAGAACGAGTATGATAGAGAACCAAGTGAATCCATTTCGCCGTAATTAGAGGTGGTTGGAGCAACTGATGTAGGACCGCACGGGTCAAAGAAATCATCAGTGGGCTCATTTTCCTGGGTTCCAGACACAAATTTATCATTTGGTTCTGATTTTGAATTGGTGGCTGATCTGTTTGCACTGTTTGTAATTGTAAAGTTTCTGTTAAAAGGTTAGATTATTTGAATTTTGGTTGAGGGGCAGTTAGAAGTTCTATTAGAATAGAGTCTAATGTGACTACGGTGGTTAGTAGAAACTAGAATCCGATTGAAGTGGGGTTAGTATTGATATAGTTTAGTTACAGATAGGATTAGTTTGAATTGGTTTGAAGCTAGACTTAGCATAAATCCTGTTAGTTTCTGCTTCTGGTTTTTGCAAGGCTGATTATTAGTATATTATGCTAACTGTAAGTTCGAAACATGACTCATCACGAAAATTGTTTTAGCATGGTGCAGATGGCGACTTGGAGTAAGATTCATCAAGCATTTTTGGTACTTATTTGGCATGATTTTAACAATTGTATGCAGAGCTGTTTTGGTCTAACTGTCAGCTTGGTTTGGAGACTTGAAAGAAAACATGGAATTTGGTTGAGGCATGAAGACGGGGAGCATGGCAAGCTGGGTTTTATATTCTCACATATGGTCTTTTGCCAATTCTAGCAATGTCCATGATATTTATAATTTGAGCTTCTCGCTTTATTATTGGTGTAATGATTTGAGTTTGCAAATGAGAATGGTGTACTCTAACAATTGAACTTTGAATGAGGAGGTTTTGGATGAAATTTGGATAGATTTTGAATAAGTTTTTCTTGACATTTCGCATGAAATTATAGATCTTGATCATGAATGTAGTTTGAAATCTTTAGAATTCAATATCAATCTTCTCAAGTATTCAAAAAGTGTATGCTTTTCTCCCTCAAATTGAATTTTAATTTCACTTAATTGCTTTTGAACTTGTAACTGAATACTCATTTCTTTGATCCTGAAATGTCGTTGATAGAATAATAATGAATATTGTGGACTTTGATGATGAATGTGTTTGAACCATGATTCTTGGATCTCAATTAAACTTCATTCCATGTTTGCACCAACGGACCCATATATGAAATCCCCAATAGCTTAAACTTAACTTTGAGATGATATTGTATCAAATTCACAATATTTTCTTGTAAAGCACATAACCAAATGAACCATCCTTCTCCTGATGATTCACAACACTTAATTGTGAGGTGCGCCACATGAATGTCATGAAACCAGACCCTCAATATCCATCTGATAACCAATAGTACAACAAAGAGAATCCATGTCCGCGATTAAATCTCAAATCCCATGCCTTGTTTTGAAGAAAATCACTATGCAAAATTCCAACTTGTGATCGATGATTCCTGAAGAAGAACCTCCATTAGAATACAATAGCTGAAAAATGTCTTAATCTTTGCTCGCACTTAGAGAAATAAACCCTAATATCCTTGTATCTTGATGAAGAAATAAATTCTCAATGACCACGACTCACAACCCTAAATCTCGACCTCACTGCTCGAATAAGAAATCAGCCTTCTATTGAATACGAATGCCTTAACTACTATGAAACCCTAATATTGCACGACCAATGAACTTTGAACCTCAAGCTCTTTATTGAATGCATGCTATGTTAGTGACATAATGGAATATATGCGAATGAATACAGATATCTAAGCCAGATAAAAGAAATTATGAGGGAAAATTTTGGGGTGCAACACATGTTTACATTTATCGTATTATAATTATTGTTTTTGTTAATTTAATTGTCGTTTCGTTCTTTATTGCACCCCTAATGTTTTATGCAATTTTAATTAGTAGTATGCCTAGCTAAATAGTCATAAATCCGGTATGTGAGGACTGTCTTTTTTGATGTGACTCGGTAGCGAAGTTGGCTTAATTTTTTATTAAAAATTATGTTTTGGTCTTTGTTTTTAAATTTATTTAAAACAATTTGTCACAAGAGTGAAAATTAATTAAGGTTCAATCCGACACTACGAGAGTGTGGGGGTCGAACCAAATAGTAAGAATAGGGCATCGATCCTAAAGAGAGAGAGAGAGAGAGAGAGAGAGAGAGAGAGAGAGAGAGAACTTTAAGATCGATTAGGACTTATTCAGTTTTCAAAATTGTTCCTTAATTAAAATTGGCGAGCGAGAGAAAAATATCATGGTTAAGGAACGTGAATTTATTCAATACCATGAGAGTGTGAGGTTTAGTCTTTAAATTAATATTTTCTACTAACTTTGTTTTTTTATCGACAGTATAAGCCAACAAGTTACAAAGTCCCTAAGGTACGCTATAATACGGTGGGAGAACTGACTTGGGGGTTTTGCGTTTAATCGCAAAATGTTGCGGTTAGCAAGAGTCTCCATCGACTTTTCTTTTATCCAAAAGGAAAGGATGAAAATAACAGGAAAGACCTTTGAGATTGTTTCTTGAGTTCAGGGGTAGATTATGAAAAGGGAAGCTAGATCACTTGCTTTTGTTTGAAAATGTGCTTTGTGTGGTTTTTTGAAAGTATTTTGAAAAGGCGACATCGTTTAGGAAAACTTTGTAATAGTTCTTGTTCGTAAGAACGTATACAAATTGTGGAGCTTTTGAAAATGTTTCAAGTTTGAAAGATGTTTTGAAAGTGTTGGTGTTTGTTTTCAAAATAAGCAAGAGTGTTTGATTTGAAATTGAGCAAGCAACTAGGAACAATCTACCTACTCAAAAGTCTTAATTCATTTCGTCCTTTCCTTTGATATTATTATCTCACCATTTATTTGGTAAGAAACTCCATCTTTAGATGTAAAGGGACGGGCATGGGTCATCGTATAGCCATGATAGCAATGTTGTGAAATATCTTAGAAATTTATATTTGAGGGACTAAGATCATTTTGAAAGGCAACATTTGATAGCATCATCGAGGAACTGTGATCTTGTATTTTTTTATTGCTTTTTGCTAAGATACTCCACATGCATAACATGGCCATTTTTGTAAGGCAACAAAGGGGATTTACCCTAAGGGTGTAAGTGTGCAATTGTGTTGATTTACATGCATTATTTATCTTGAATTAGGGTTTGCTAACTTGTTGATTTTAATATTTTCATACAAACCCTAATTTACTAGCATTTATATATAAAGCATTAAATTGCGGAAAATAAAAATACTAAACTATTACATCATTAGGGGAGGGGGTATACAAATTTATAAATGGGGATTTTGCAAGAAAATTAAATCTAATTAACTATTACAACCATATTGAATAAATATACAAAATTGGAGATAAAATACAAGAATGCAAAATGGAAAAAAGAAATGATTTTTATTTGATTTTATGAAGGGTTTTAATCTTGACCTAATTAAGAAAATAATTAATGGAAATTAACCAAAATTAACGTAAACTAATTAAGAAAAGAAATTAATTCAAAAGGTTTTTTAGGGTTTTATGAAAAAAAAGGTTTTAAATAATGAAAAATAACATGAGAATTAATTAATTTAATTAAAAGGAAACCTAAGTTCTAAATTATTTTAATTTACAAGAAAATAATGATATAATAATTCAACCTAATTATCTAAGTATTAAAAAAGAAATTAATTTACTAAAAGGAAATGTTTTTATTCTTTTGTTTTATGAAAGAAAAATAAACTAAATAAATATAAATAATAAAATAAAAATATTTTTATATTTTTTATTAAAATAATAATAATAATAATAATAATAATAATGATAATAATAATAATAAGAATAGTAATAAAAATATGAAGAAATTATGAAATAAAAATAAAAATAGAAAATAAATAAAATAACAAAATAAAATAGGCCTGGAGTGTAAACATAGTCAGGGGGCTTAAAGTCAGCAAACAAATAGCCAGGCCCAAGTTGGAGGCCCAGCGCTGCAAACAACAATCAAAAAAGTGAAAAATATGAGAAGACAAGCAAATGGGTACCACTGGGGCTCGATCCCAAGTCCCTAAGGTAACAGACGCGCGCTTTAACCACTGGGGTGGTGATACATCCGTTAACTTAAACAAAACAATAAATATATAATACAAGTCTTGCCCTGATTGTACTTCATCTTCAACCTCCAGCCAAAGGATCTGTAACTTACTCATTTTTCATCCATTTTCAAAAGTGTAAACATGAAACTTGTGTATCTTTTCACCACGAATCTAACCATGTAAGTAACTTAAGCTAACATTCAAAGATAAAGATGAATTTATGAAAGTACCAAATTATGACCTAAATGTTTCATCAAATTCAAACTCAAAATTCTCCATGCTCAAGCAACATAAATGAAATCTATGGACATGTATAGTTTCAGGGCAATGATATCTACATTTTATCTTCACAAATGCAAGCCTAACAATGCCTAAATAATGAGATATAAGTTCAATAAAAATACCTCAAAACTGGAAATTGTGAAATGAATTTAAGCTTGTTTCAAGTGATGGTGATGATCAGGTTAGCTTCCTTGAACCTCTAGGAAGATTATGTAATGGCTGGCTTGAACTGGAAGTGACTGGAATGGTTTGGAGAAGTCCAACTGCAATGCTATATTTTTGGACTTGAAAGTTGATGAAGATGATGTTACAATCGTGTAACAGGGACAGGGATGGTTTGTATTTGATGTGAGAAAGCTTTTGAAACTGAAAGGCCAAGAAACGCACGAGGGAAATGGAAGTTTGAAGTTCTTGGTCAGAATGTGCAACAATGGTGGTTTATAATGCAGTTCTGAGTTTGGGTGAGTTTTATAGCTTGTGTATTCGTGTGTTAGCTTGCAAACAACTTGTGTGATTATATGGAAAAGGTTGGTGCACTTGAGAGGGTCAGAAAAACAAGATATAAACTTATGGCTATGTTACTTGATTTTGAAGAAAAGGGGAAATATGATTTCAAGGCATAGCACAAGCATGGCCTGAGTTTAAAGAGGCTTTAGACACATTGATTTTGGGTTATATGGATTGTGTGTGCAGAAATAACAAGTGCAAAGCTCAATAAATTGACAATTGCAAAAGTGATGCTTTATCAAAATGGAAATGGCAACTTTGTGCCATAAATGGAAAATTACTTTGGACAAAGCTCAAACCAAGTGGATAATGGCCTAAAGAGTTATGTAAACCATTAATTATGGAGTGACAAACAAGTTTGAGGCCTTCAAAGCAAAGATTATGCAGCCTAGGCTTGGATTTGAATTCTTGTTCATCATGGAAATGACCTATAACTCAAGAATGAATGTCCAACTTCTTGTCTTCGATTCTCTTTCCTCAAGCATGATCTAAATAAGTTCTTGGACATTTTGGAAAGCTTGTAACATCCTCTAAAACCTCTATGTTGGTCACTTTTGAAAATTCCCCTTGTAACTATGTGAAAAATTTCCATGAAGTTAGGTCAAAATCCTGCCTAAACTAGGGCAAAATTTCACTAAGTTTCCAAGTTTCATGAACATGTATTCACAAAATCATAACTTGAAATCCATGCATTTCTAGGAGAAGTAGTTTTATACAATGTTTTATATATAATTGAGATATACAACTTTCATGTTGAAAGTTTCCTTTGAATCATCTTGCATCATGGTGAAAAATTTGCTCAAAGTTGTGAAAAAATATGAAGTTTTCAACACTTAGAAAAATTTCTAAATTTAGAAATTTTGACTTTTCAAAATGAAATCTTGACTTTTTGATTTATTGATGAAAAAGTTTCATATTTTGACATGTTTTGATGAATTGTGATCTTTGATACTTGATTTTGATCAAAAAGTCAAAGTTTGACTTTTTAGTGTACAGTTGACTTTTGATCAGTTGACTGAAAATCAACTATCAATTGATCTTGAGAAATATTTTGAGTCATTCCATTAGGTCAAAATAATTAAATTTAATCCTTGAGATCATGTCTCCAACTAATCAACCATTTGCTAGGTCAAAAATCAGAAATTGCACTTCCACAGTCAAAACCCTAATTTTGACCATTTTGCCCTTTTGATGATTTGATCAAATTTCTTGAGGAATTATGGTCCAAACTTGATCAAATGACATTTATAAATTCACAACATTGATATGGATAAAAAATTATGAAGTTTGACTGTAAATTGACCATAGTTGACTTTTTCCCCATTACAACCGATTTTTAGGTCAACTGATCAATTGACTGAACAAAAATGTGATCCAAGACTTGAAACTTGACATGAGAAATCTTGAGAGTCCAAAATGATCCATGAAAGTAATATAGGGCATTAAAAGTCCAGTTGTCGTTGTGCAATCTCAAACCTTAATTTGCAGTCATCAGTGCTTAAGGAGGTGTCTTAAGCTGATCAACCCTAGTGCAGTCTTGAATCAAAGGAGATCTTGTGAGAGATTACTTGATAAATGAGAGGGAAAATTTTGGGGTACAACATCTTCCCCTGTTCAATCTTCTTAAACATGAAGAGTTAGATTGGCGGATCCGCCATTCATGACTTGAAGGTGGAAGATGATTGAACACTAAAGTGCCCAGAAATTTGCACTCGAAGATGAATTATGAATGGGCTTATAGATGCCATTTGGAGGAATGTTGGTAAACATTGGAAGAAGTATCAGTACAAATCTCTTATTGACTAAAACTTGATGTTTTACCTGTGAAAAAGAGTTAGTAAAATGCAGATGTATGCATGATGTTAATTGGATGTGGTATTATGCTAAATGCATTTTGTATGTACATGCTATGATGTATGAATGTGAGATGTATGTTTTTTGTCTGGGAAAATAAATCCCTGACTGTTACTGGGGAGTTTTGGGAAGTTGAATCCCTGATTGTCGTTGGGGATGAAGAATATACATATCTTCAAACTTTATTGAAAGGATGCTTCTGCTGGGGAATATCTCTTGAGTGTCAGCTGTTATCTGGTCGGATCCAGGCTTCACAACTTGCTGAGAATGAGGAAGTCAACTGCTATCTGGTCGGATCCAGGCTTCACGGTAACTTACTGGGAAGAAATAAATTAACTGTTATCTGGTCGGATTCCAGGCTTTGTAGAGAATTTCTTGAATTTGAACTGTTATCTGGTCGGGTCCAGGCTTCACAATAACTTGTTGGGGATAAGGAAGTTAACTGTTATCTGGTCATATCCAGGCTTTGCAGTAACTTGAAGTGGTAACTACTATCTGGTCGGGTCCAGGTTTCATGGTTTTTAGAAATTTATACTATTATCTAGTCGGGTCCAGGCTTTACAGCGTCTCTCTGGGGATCGTGATTAATTGTTATTTGGTCGGGCTCTAGGCTTCACAATAAACTATCTTGGGATTTAGTTGTTATTTAGTTGAGTTTCGGGTTTCACAACGAATTTCTGAGGGTAGTTGTTATCTGGTTGGATCCAGGCTTCACAACAACTTCTTGGGGTAGAGTCAACCTCTACTGGGAAAAGAAGTTAAACCTTGGTCTGGTTGAGTCCCGGTTATTCTATATTTTGCAGGGTTAAACTATTATTTGGTCGGGTCCAGGCTTCAGTAACTTAAAATTGAGGTTAACTATTATCTGGTCCGGTCCACGTTTCAGAAACTCAAACTGTTATCTGGTCGGGTCCAGGTTTCATCAATTGATAAAGTCAAACTATTATCTGGTCGGGTCCAGGCTTTATAGTAGTTTGAAAGTTTACACTTTTATCTGGTCGGGTCTAGGCTTCACAGTGACTTGAGAAGTTGAGTATTATCTGGTCGGGTTCAGGCTTCACAGTAACTTTTGGAAATAGTAAAGGTTTTATTGATGACTTTACTGGGGATTAGGGGTTGTGGCTCTATGATTTGTAATAATCTGAAAGGTAAACTTAAGCTGGAGAATGTAGACCTATTAGTGGAGGACAGACTCAGCTTGGGAAAGATATACTCAGCTGGGGGTAACAGGCTCAACTGGGGAGTTATGCTACTCGTTGTTTGTAGGGGAAATAAACCCTGTTGGGGAAATAAACCATGTTGAAGAGGTGAGTTCCTTTTAGGAAGAGATCCACAAGGCTTATATTTGTAAGATTCAGCTGGAGAGAGAGCCGCCAAGAGATTAAGACTCTGGTTGGAGATTATCCTATGCAGAGAGACTTTGTGAGCAACTTTGTTGAGGAGGATGTTAATGAAATAACTTTGTGGGGGTATTCCATATTCATTAAAGAGGTGCTTGTTACTTCTTAGGTCATGTGTTCCAAACAGTTTTTAATTATGTTCATATGCATATGTTCATTCAATTTTAGTCATTGGACAAGTTTGCATTCAAAACAAAGACAGGAAGTTTGCACTTCAAAGTATATTTGTATTGATATTTTTCCCATGAATAGCCATTTTTGTACAAAGAGACGGAGATCCTTGTAAGAGAAAATCGTCGAAAGGGAAACAAAATTGAAAACAAAAACAAATAGCCATGTGAAATGATCTCATTTCCTTCCAGCTCTACTATTGCCCCAGTGTCTTTGAATGCCCTTTGTCGTTGACAGAAGTTGATTGGATCGATCTTGGACCGTTTGAACTCGGACCTTGGTGATAAAGTTGACTGTGGTGAATCCACGGGACATAGTCATACGCTTTCAATCCTTAACTTTTCCCTCGACCTCCCTTTCGGGTTTTCAGCCCACCAGGATACCCATTTTTGCCCAAGTCGCCCTTTCGGGTTTTCAACTTGTCGGGTGTACAATCTTTTGCATATATCCCTAATTTTTTCCCAAACCTTTTGGTTTTCCGAGATGCCCTTATTTTGCTTAGGTTTTTCAACCTAGCGGGTATCTTATGCATAGTATTTTTTAACCATGTCTGCATTTATAGGATGTGGGAAATATTCACCATCCATGGTAGTCATCATCATGGCACCGCCAGAGAACATTCTCTTGACAACAAATGGCCCTTCATAGGTGGGAGTCCATTTGCCTCTGGGGTCACCTTCTAGTAGAATGATGCGTCTTATCACCAAGTCACCAGCTTGATATACTCTAGGCTTGATCTTTTTGTTGAAAGCCTTGATCATCCGCTTTTGGTACATCTGGCCATGAAAAATAGCAGCCAATCGTTTTTCATCGATCAAGTTTAGCTGATCCAATGTCATTTGAATCCACTCGTCTTCGCCTAGGCCTGCTTTATTCATAATCCTCAGTGAGGGAATCTTAACTTCCACTGGCAAAACAGCTTCCATGCCATAGACTAGAGAAAAGGGAGTTGCCCCAGTTGATGATCTGGCTGAAGTGCGATAGCCATGTAGAGAAAACGGCAACATCTCATGCCAATCCTTATAGGTTACTACCATTTTTTGCACAATCTTCTTGATATTTTTGTTGGCTGCTTCGACTGCGCCATTCATTTTTGGTCTATATGGAGAAGAATTGTGATGCTTGATCTTAAACTGAGTGCAAAGCTCAGTAATCATAGCATTATTGAGGTTAGTCCCATTGTCGGTGATAATCCTTTCGGGATTCCATAGCGGAAGATGAGGTTGTGTTTAATGAATCTGGATACCACATTCTCGGTGACTGAGGCAAAAGAGGCGGCTTCGACCCACTTGGTGAAATAGTCGATAGCGACAAGAGTGAATCGATTTTCGTTGGAAGTGGTGGGATTGATTTCTCCAATCATATCAATGCCCACATTGAAAATGGCCATGGAGAAGTCATGACGTTCAGAGGGATACGAGGCACATGGACCTTGTCAGCGTAGATTTGACATTTGTGACAAGTCCTAGAGTGTTGGTGGTAATCAGTCTCCATTGTTGACCAATAGTATCCAACTCTTAAGATTTTCTTAGCCATCGTATGTCCATTTGAGTGAGTACCAAAGAGACCATCGTGCATGTCTTCCATGATTTCCTCAGCCACCTTCTTGTCCACACATCGGAGTAGAGTAGAGTCATGGTTGTCCTTGTACAACATTCCATTGCTTAGGAAGAATTTGGCTGCAAATCTTCGTAAGAACTTTCCGTCATTGATGGATGCTCCCTCTGGATACTCTTTTGCTTCAAGATATCTCATCACCTCATGGTACCATGGATTTTCTGGGTCAGTGTCAAGCTCACAACAATGTGCGACTTCGTCAAATCTTTCAATCGTAATCATAGGGGCCTCTTTATCCCATATGACCTTGAACATTGAAGACATTGTTGCCAAGGCATCGACTGGCTGATTTTCTTCCCTAAAGAAGTTATCAAAAGTGATCTCTTCAATGTAGGGAACCAGGGATAGCACAAGTTCATTTTAAAGGATGAGATTAGGGTGCTTAGTGTCCCAATCTCCTTTTACTTGGTTGATCACTAGGGCGGAGTCCCCAAACACATTCAAATGCTTGATCCTCAAATCAATGGTAGCTTTCAGACCCAAAATGCATGCTTCGTACTCGGCCATATTATTCGTGCAATTGAAGCATAGTCTGGCAGTGAATGGAGTGTGGCAACCTTCAGGAGAGATGATCACAACACCAATTTCGTTACCTAAGGCGTTAGAAGCCCCATCGAAGACCATAGTCCATCGGTATCCTTGTTCAGGTCCGTCATATGGTCCAGGTTTCACACAGTCGGTTACCAGCATGATGTTCTCATCAGGGAAGTCGAAGTTCATTTACTGATAATCATCCATAGCTTGATGGTCCAAATGATCTGCTAGTACACTTCATTTGATGGCCTTTTGAGTCGTGTATTGAATGTCATACTCAGTCAAGATGATTTTCCATCTGGCTATCCATCTGGAGAGGGCAGGTTTCTCGAAGATGTACTTGATTGGGTCCATTTTGGAAATCAACAGAGTGGTATGAGTCAACATATACTGTCTTAGCTAGCGAGCATCCCATGCCAGAGCGCAGCAAGTTTTCTCGAGCAGTGAATATTTGGTTTCATAGTTGGTAAACTTTTTGCTTAGGTAATAAATAGCATGCTCTTTTGGGCCAGACTCGTCATGCTGGCCCAAAACACACCCCATAGAATTCTCTAGTACTGTCAAGTACATGATCAAGGGTCTTCCTTCAACTGGAGGCATGAGAATAGGAGGTTCTTGTAGGTATTCTTTGATTTTGTCGAAAGTAGCTTGGCACTCATCATTCCATTTGACTACCTGATCTTTCTTCAAGAGTTTGAAGATTGGTTCACAAGTAGTAGCCAAGTGAGATATGAAGCGGGCGATGTAATTGAGACAACCCAAGAATCCCCTAAATTCCTTTTCAGATTGAGGGACTGGAAATTCTTGGATGCCTTTACCTTGGCATGATCGACTTCAATGCATTTATTGCTGACAACAAAACCTAGAAGCTTTCCAGATCATACTCCAAACGTGCACTTGTTAAAGTTTAACCTCAGCTTGTACTTTTTCAGTCTTTCGAATAGTTTGTACTAGTGATCGAGATGTTCTTCTTTAGTTTTTGATCTGGAAATCATATCATCCACATATACCTCTATTTCATGATGGATCATATCATGAAACAAAGCTACCATATCCCTTTGATATGTTTCCCCTGCATTCTTCAATCTGAACGGCATGACCTTGTAGAAGAAGGTTCCCCATTACGTAACGAAAGTAGTCTTCTCCATATCTTCGGGAGCCATGCTTATTTGATTATAGCCTGAGAAGCCGTCCATGAATGAGAAGACTTTATGCTGAGCAGTGTTGTCAACTAAGACGTCAATGTGAGGTAGATGGAAGTCATCCTTGGGGCTTGCCCTATTCAGATCCCTATAGTCTACGCACATGCGAACTTTCTTGTCCTTCTTTGGCACTGGAACCACATTGGTAACCCATTAGGGATAGGATTTCATAGTTAGGAACCCTACATCAAACTGTTTCATTACTTCAGCTTTGATCTTCTCAAACATATCGGGCCTCATGCGAAGAACCTTTTGTTTAACAGGAGGGCAATCTTCTTTTGTCGGCAGACGATGAACTACGATGTCGATATCCAACCCAGGCATATCTTTATAAGACCAAGCAAATACTTCCACATAATCATGCAACATCTGAACCAACCTGCTCTTGACACTGCTTTCTAAATTGGTGCCAATCTTGATTTCCTTCTTATCTGACTCAGTACCCAAATTGATGACTTCAACTGACTCTTCGTGCGGTTGAATAGATTTTTCCTCTTGTAATAAAAGTCTGGCTAGTTCTCCCGGTATTTCACAATCTTCCTCGCCTTCGTCTTCAGCTTGGTTGATTGGACATTCAAAGTCATAGTCGACAATAGTAGAGTCATTGGCAATAGGATCTAGAGTGGATGAGGACCTGCAAGAATGTGTGTGTGTGTGTGCATGTAAGATACATGGCTATTTTTTTTGAAAATGTATTTGAAAGAAAGGAAAGACAATGAACACAAATATTTGAATGCAAAAGAGTCCAATGTACTGAATGATCATATGATTAGATGAACATAAATAAAACCCTTGACAAATGGACCAAAGTGCCCCGTGCCAGACACATGGCTTAAAAGTCAATGTTAAAATATTACAGACAACATGTTCTTGAATTGATAAAAAGTAATAAACAAGTAGATTACTCCTCAATGAAGGAGATGGGCACAAAGTCCTTTTCATGCCAATTCTTCAGCTCCGTTGTAGTTGGATACACCCGATCTTCAAATGTAGCTTCTTCATCAGAATCACCCACGGTGTTGACTTCATGGCTTCTAATGCGGAGAGGTAGCTTTCCAGCATGAGCACGCCTCACTTCCTTCTGAGCTTTAACGGTGAATCCCAAACCAAACTTGTCCGCTTTAAACGGGATATTGAGGAGTTTCCCCCAAGTATCACAGTTTCCTTCTTCAATTGTCGTGCGAGCATCTTTGATTGAAACCATTTTCGGCACGGCCTTAACAACTTTAGACTAATCAGAAGAACATTTGGTAGCAGCAATCATTGGTGGTACAACCTCAAAGGCTTGACACGGGGTCTCAATGAATTATCCATCCATCTCTACGTATTTGAACGAGTTAAGGTGGATTAACATAAACTCTTCTTCTCCACAGACGGTGACTATTCTTCCCTTGACTGGATATTTGAGTTTATGATGGAGAGTTGAGGTTACTTCCCCGGCTTTATGGATCCACGGGCGACCTAACATACAAGAATAGGCAGGATGGATATCCATAATATAGAAGGTGGAGTTGAAGACTTGGGATCCCACTTTGATTGGAAGATCTACTTTCCCATGAACAATCCTCTTTGATCCATCAAATGCCCTTACAATGATATCGCTTGGCTTCAAGACTAAACCTTCACAGTCTATACGATCTAATGCTTCCTTGGGTAATACATTCAGGGAAGAACCAGTGTCGACTAGAACATGTGCTAAGGTAGTCCCTTTGCACTCGACAGAAACGTGTAAAGCTTTATTATGATTCTTCCCAAGAGGTGTTAAGTCGGCATATGAAAATCCCAAGTCATTATCATTCGTCAGGCTAGCCACGCAATTCTAAAATTGGTCTGTTGTTGTCTCATGGGGGACATTAGATTTTTTTCAGGAATTTGATTAATGTCCGAGCATGGGCATCGGAACAAAGCAATAATGACAACATTGAAATATTAGAAGGGGTTTTCCCCAACTGTTCCACAATCTTGAAGTCGCTCCTTTTTATTATCTTCAAGATCTCGTCCATATCACGAGCAGAGGGTTCTTCATCAGCAACATCCTTTGAGGGTATTTCAGTTACAACCGACTCAACAACCTTTTCCTTCCCCCTTGCATCGGTACTTGGCTTGGCAGCAGTAATGCGGATGGGCGTCTTTGTAACAACTGGTGGCGAGATATTGGGTGAAAATATTCTCCCAGTTCTGGTTACTTTGATTGAGCCAGTTATGTTACCGACATCGTCATCTTTTTCTTCTTCGATCTAAGCATCTTGTTTAATCCCATGATAGAACACTTCAGCACCATAGTTCCATGGTACTGCTTTGTTTGAAGAGTAAGGAATTGGTCTGGGATTGGTGATTATTAAGGGATAAATAGTGGGTTCATTTGAAATCCTAATAGGACCTTTGGAGGTGATCCTAAGAGGCTTGTTTGAGATGGTAATAATGGATAGGTCTTCACATTTGTTAATCAAACTTTTGGCAAGTGGAGTTTTCTCGAATAGAATTTAGTGGTTATCCATTAGGCGTCGTATGCCTTTCTTCTGCCCTTCACATCCATTGAGTTGTCTTGTACAGCATACACAGTCTTTTACATAGCCAGGGAAGATCCCAGCTTTCAACATATTGTTTTTGATTATATTCAGCGGAGTAGTCAATTCTTCAACAGAGGAAACAAAAATTGTATCCTCAACAACATTAACACCCTTGTCATGCTTCAGCATTGAAGAAGTAATTACATTCGGTGTTGGAGGAGGATCAAACTCAATAGTCTTGTTATCAATCAAATCCTGTATTTTGTTCTTCAAGGCTCAGCACTGGTCAGTCTCGTGCCCGGGGCTGTTTTAATGGTAAGCGCATTTAGCGTTTGGATTATACTTTGGTGACGAGGTATCAGGGTTGGCAGGAGGGTCGCACAATGTCACTAAATTAGCCTTTAGTGAATGTTTAAGGGCTTGAGACAATGACATGCCTAACCTCGTAAATTGTCTTCTCGGGGTTTCGAAACATTGATGATTTGCAGATGGTCTTGGAGTAGGAGTTGGATTGGAGATTCGGACGACATTTACAGACGGGTGATCATTCTTTTTGGTACGGGCCCTTGCCCCGTACAAAACATTGACTTCCTTCTTTGCAGCAAAAGGTTTCTTGATAGGATTAGAAGTAGAGGTAGACGCCACAGAGATCTTCCCACTTTTTATGCCACTTTCAACTCTTTCATCGGTTAGATTAATTCGGTGAAACCAGAAGAAGAGCAGCTGACCAACAGATTAAGGAAGGGACCAGATAAAGTGCCCATGAACATGTCAATATGCTCCCTATCAGTCAATGGTGGTTGAACCCTACTGGTGAGTTCTCTCTACTTTTGCGCATATTCCTTAAATCCTTCATTCTTTCCCATGGTCATATCTTGCAATTGAACCCTCGTTGGCGCCAAGTCGGCATTATACTGATACTTATTGTAGAATGTCGTAGCTAAATCTTCCCAAGTATTGATACATGATCCATCCAACTGATAAAACCATTCGAGTTGTGTTCCAGTCAAGCTCTCTTGGAAAAACTGAACCCAGATCTTCTTATCAGTAGTGTGCGGTTGTATCTTGTGCACATAAGATTTCAAATGGAGTTTTGGACAAGAAAATCCGTCGTATTTTGCAAAGATTGGTATTTTTAATTTGTGGGGAATGAGTACCCTAGATATCAAACCCAAATCATCAAAATCTAAATCGGGGACGGCTTGGATTTCAACAGCTTTTAACCTGTCTTCTAACTGCTTATATTTGATATCAGCGGGTGGATACTGCTTGTCGAAATAATCATCATCAGATACTTGATCATTAACACATTCAGCCTGAGTACTCTTGACCTCACCAATCTGGTTCTCGTCCTCTTCAAATAAATCTCCTTCTACTGGGATTTGACAGACGGTCTCCTTGAACCTTCTACCCATGTTGAGTAAAGCTTTCTTCTTAGGCTTCTTCTTAACATCCAACAAAGCCATCATATCTTGCTTCCCCATGGCTTTGCTGGAACTGAGAATTTTGGGCTTGGAGATCCTTCACAGTTTTCTCTAGATCCATCTTGCTGAAATAAACAACAGAAAGATAAGGAAACATGTTATGTGAAAACCTGGCATGTTATGATGCATGGAATATGTTAATGCAAATAATTTCAAGGATTAATGAGATTTAAATTTGTATAAACAAAAGAATGAACAAACGTCAATTTTCATTAAACAAAATAAGAAAGATTACACCATGCCTCTTTGGCTTACAAAATAACTTTCTAAGATAAAAAGACAGAACACGTCCTCTTCGGTGCGAGATAGGCGTTCACACTTTTCTCTTCTTGTAGCTGCTTCGTAAGCTCCAAGACCCTCTTCTCACTAGCATAGAATTGAGCTTCAAAAGTATCACGCTCTTCCTTCAGCTGAATCCAACCCTTTTGCAAGTCTTCGAGAGAGGTAGGCCTGTCGGGATGGAGGATGGTGTACGGGACATCTCCTTCAACCACAGGCTCCATGATGACTGGTAAGATGGAAGGATAAGGCATCACAAGTTTTTGAGCACGAGCTCGTACCCACTTAAGGTAAGGCTCAAGGGGAATGGAATTCTTGTGTCCTAGTGTCTTGCTATTCACCTTGTTTAACATCCTCCAATCTCGGATAAACCTCTGACGGTAACCTTGATTGTCATTCTCGTAGTCGAATACCACTCCTTGGAGAAGCATCTCATGTGGACCATCCCTTCGGGCGTAACCAAATTATCTTAAGGCTAAGCAGGGGTTGTAAGTGATACCTCCTCTAATGTCGAGCAAGGGGACATTAGGGAATTCTCCACAACGCTCGACGATAATAACATTCTCCAAAGATCGGGAACACCAATGAATATCTGAATGTCGGAGTGTCATCAACCTGTGGGACCACCTTGAACTTTGCTCATTTTTCAATACAGATTGGGGAAGATGAAAAATAAACCATATTTCCAAGATAAGAGTGCAACACATGAGGATACCTCTCTTCCTCATAGTTCTAGAGTGAAAATAATGTAGGATGTCTCCTAACAAAGTAGGTACCGGGTTACGAGACATGAAGATTTTGACGGCTTTTACATCTATGAGTTGGTCAGGATTTGGAAACAAAATCATCCCATAGATGAGAAGAGCCACAATTTCCTAAAAATATTGTAAGTCCAAGGAGTTCCAACAATCTTGAGCTTTCTCAAACAAGAATTTGGCCAAGAAACCTTTGACACCACTCCTTGTTTCCCAATTAGTTGTAACATCAGATTGTTGCAAGTGTAGGGCTTGAGCAATCTCTTCAGGATTTGGATTCTGTACTGTTGAAGGGTAGTTGATTGAGAATAGGAATCCTCAAGAGTTGGGATAATTCTTCCAAAGTTGGCACAAGTTGATAATCGGGAAAAGTGAAGCAATGGTGTAAAGGATCAAAGAATTGGAAGAGCACCTTCATCATATCTTCATCGGTATTGGAGGTAACCAAGTTTAGGAGGCGGCCATGTCTTTTGGTGAAAGGAGAATTCTCAGGAACCCTTGAAGCTAACTCTTTGAGTTGAGGAGGGATCCTTACGAGATTGACTTGAATGGTTTTCCTACGAATATAAGCCATGTCCTACAAAACAGAACAAAGATAAATCCCAAAAATCCTTGAAATGGTTTGTGAGTATGAGTATGATGTTATGATGTTTATGATGTTATGTACAAGTAAATATATACAAATAAGACAAACAAGTCCTTAGGTTTAGGCTTTCATGGAGTCTCATAGGTAAGTACCCTCTTGAAGTTTAGTTGGCTCAAACCTATCCTAGAAATAGTAACCAAGTTCTAAAGGAGCTCAATATCACTAGTTTGTCTTCTCGGGCATTGTTTCAGCGCAAGCCTCTTTAATGGCGACCGAAATATCCCAAAAAAACCAAACCTCAATGAGTGTAGTAATGAGTATCTACCAACTTCGGACTGCACCAAAGTCGGTCATCTCACTACGTCTTAATGGCCAAGTTGGTCAAGTAAAGGTTCTAAAGTCAGTTAGTGCTTCATGACATCACTCAGCGGCCCTGTATTCTCCTTGACTACTCAAGGGCTACCGGTACCCACAAATATGTCACACTAATGTAGCTAATGCTTAGACCATGTCGGTATACCCTGCACAGTTTCCACAATGTATTACTACTTACCTATAAGGTATCCCAAATATGGGTAGAGGATTTAAGCCCAAACAAAGAACCAAAATCGTAAAGCAAACAAATCAAACAATGAAAGCAAATAAAGGTGATCTAACCCTAAGGTAAACCCACTTTTAAGATTTTCCCCAGCATAGTCTCCAGTTTTGGGAGAACTGACTTGGGTGTTTTGCATTTTATCGCAAATATTGCGGTTAGCAAGAGTCGCCACCGACTTTTCTTTTATCCAAAAGGAAAGGCTGAAAAGAACAGGAAAGACCTTTGAGATTGTTTCTTGAGTTCGGGGGGTAGATTATGAAACGAGAAGCTGTTAGCACCCTTTTCATCCATAGTTATTTATGGGCTCTTAGTTGCTTACAGAATCACTTGCTTTTGTTTGAAAATATGTTTTTTGTTGTTTTTTGAAAGTATTTTGAAAAGGCATCATTTAGGCAAACTTTGTAATAGTTCTCGTTCGTAAGAACGTATAAAAAGTGTTGAGCTTTTGAAAATGTTTCAAGTTTGGAAGATGTTTTGAAAGTGTTTTTGAAAGTGTTGGTGTTTGTTTTGAAAATAAGCAAGAGTGTTTGATTTGAAATTGAGCAAGCAACTAGGAACAATCTACCTACTCAAAAGTCTTAATTCATTTCTTCCTTTCCTTTGATATTGTTATCTCACTATTGATTTGGTAAGAAACCTCATCTTTGGATGTAAAGGGACGGGAATGGGTCATCGTATAGCCATGATAGTAATGTTGTGAAATATCTTAGCAATTTCTCTTTGAGGGACTAAGATCATTTTGAAAGGCAACATTTGATAGCGTCATCGAGGGACTATGATTTTGTATTTTTTGATTGCTTTTTGCTAAGGTACTCCACATGCATAACATGGCCATTTTTGTAAGGCAACAAAGTGGATTTACCCTAAGGGTGTAAGTGTGCAATTGTGTTGATTTACATGCATTGTTTATCTTGCATTAGGTTTTGCTAACTTGTTGATTTTAATCTTTCCATACAAACCCTAATTTACTAGCATTTATATATAAAGCATTAAATTGCGGAAAATAAAAATACTAAACTATTACATCATTAGGGGGGGTATACAAATTTAAAAATGGGGATTTTGCAAGAAAATTAAATCTAATTAACTATTACAACCATATTGAATAAATATATAAAATTGGAGATAAAATACAAGAATGCAAAATGGAAAAAAGAAATGATTTTTATTTGATTTTATGAAGGGTTTTAATCTTGACCTAATTAAGAAAATAATTAATGGAAATTAACTAAAATTAACTTAAACTAATTAAGAAAAGAAATTAATTCAAAAGGTTTTTTAGGGTGTTATGAAAAAAGGTTTTAAATAATGAAAAATAACATGAGAATTAATTAATTTAATTAAAAGGAAACCAAAGTTCTAAATTATTTTAATTTACAAGAAAATAATGATATAATAATTAAACCTAATTATCTAAGTATTAAAAAAGAAATTAATTTACTAAAAGAAAATGTTTTATTCTTTTGATTTATGAAGAAAAATAAACTAAGTAAATATAAATAATAAAATAAAAACATTTTTATATTTTTTAGTAAAATAATAATAATAATGATAATAATAAGAATAGTAATAAAAATATGAAGAAAATATGAAATAAAAATAAAAATAAAAAATAAAAAAATAACAAAATAAAATGAGCCAGGAGTGTAAACATAGTCAGGGGGGTTAGAGTCAGCAAACAAATAGCCAGGCCCAAGTTGGAGGCCCAACGCAGCAAACAACATTCAAAAAAGTGGAAAATATGAGAAAACAAGCAAAAGGGTACCACTGGGGCTCGAACCCAGGTCCCTAAGATAACAGGCGCACGCTTTAACCACTGGGGTGGTGATACGTCTGTTAACTTAAACACAACAATAAATATATAACACAAGTCTTGCCCTGACTGTACTTCATCTTCAACCTCCAGCCAAAGGATCTGTAACTTACTCATTTTTCATCCATTTTCAAAAGTGTAAACATGAAACTTATGTATCTTTTCACCACGAATCCAACCATGTAACTAACTTAAGCTAACATTAAAAGATAAGGATGAATTTATGAAAGTACCAAATTCTGACCTAAATGTTTCAGCAAATTTAAACTCAAAATTCCCCATGCTCAAGCAACATAAATGAAATCTATGGACATGTATAGTTTTAGGGAAATGATATCCATTTTATCTTCACAAATGCAAGCCTAACAATGCCTAAATAATGAGATAGAAGTTCAATAAAAATACCTCAAAACTGGAAATCGTGAAATGAGTTTGAGCTTGTTTCAAGTGATGGTGATGATCAGGTTAGCTTCCTTGAACCTCTAGGAAGATGATGCAATGGCTGGCTTGAACTGGAAGTGGATGGAATGGTCTGGAGAAGTCCAACTGCAATGCTATGTTTTTGGACTTGGAAGTTGATGAAGATGATGTTACAGTCGTGTAACAGGGACAGGGATGGTTTGTATTTGATGTGAGGAAGCTTTTGAAACTAAAAGGCCAAGAAACGCACGAGGGAAATGGAAGTTTGAAGTTCTTGGTCAGAATATGCAACAATGGTGGTTTATGATGAAGTTCTGAGTTTGGGTGAGTTTTGGAGCTTGTGTATTCGGATGTTATCTTGCAAACAACATGTGTGATTATATGGAAAAGGTTGGTGCACTTGAGATGGTCAGAAAAATAAGATATAGACTTATGGCTATGTTACTTGATTTTGAAGAAAAGTGGAAATATGATTTCAAGTCATAGTACAAGCATGGCTTGAGTTCAGAGAGGCTTTAGATACATTTCTTTTGGGTTATAGGGGTTGTGTGTGCAGAAAGAACAAGTGCAAAGCTCAAGAAGTTGACAATTGCAAAAGTGATGCTTTATCAAAATGGAAATGGCAACTTTGTGCCATAAATGCAAAATTACTTTGGACAAAGCTTAAACCAAGTGGATAAGGGACTAAAGAGTTGTGTAAACAATTAATTATTGAGTTACAAACAAGTTTGACGCCTGCAAAGCAAAAATTATGCAGCCTAGGCTTGGATTTGAATTCTTGTTCATCATGGAAATGACCTATAATTCAAGAATTAATGTCTAACTTCTTGTCTTCGATTCTCTTTGCTCAAGCATGATCTCAATGAGTTCTTGGATATTTTAGAAAGCTTGTAAAATCCTCTAAAACCTATATGTTGGTTACTTTTTAAAATTACCCTTGGAACTATGTTAAAAAATGCCATGAAGTTAGGTCAAAATCCTGCCTAAACTAGGGTAAAATTTCACTAAATTTCCAAGTTTAATGAACATGTATTCACAAAATCATAACATGAAATCCATGCATTTCTAGGAGAAGTTGTATTCTACAATGTTTTAGATCTCATTTAGATCTACAACTTTCATTTTGAAAGTTTCCTTTGAATCATCTTGCATCATGGTGAAAAATTTGCTCAAAATTGTGAAAAAATATGAAGTTTTCAACACTTAGAAAAATTTCCAAGTTTAAAAATTTTGACTTTTCAAAATGAAGTCTTGAATTTTTGATTTTTTGATGAACAAGTTTCAAATTTTGACATGTTTTGATTAATTGTGATCTTTGATACTTGAGTTTGATCAAAAAATCAAAGTTTGACTTTTCAGTGTACAATTGACTTTTGATAAGTTGACTGAAAATCAACTATCAATCAATTGATCTTGAGCAATGTTTTGAGTCATGCCATTAGGTTAAAATTATGCAATTGAATCCTTGAGATCATGTCTCCAACCAATCAACCATTTGCTAAGTCAAAAATCAGAAATTGCATTTCCTCAAGTTAAAACCCTGATTTTGACTATTTTGCCCTTTTGATGATTTGATCAAATTTCTTGAGGAATTATGGTCCAAACTTGATCAAATGACATATATAAGTTTACAACATTGATATGAATAAAAAATTAAGAAGTTTGACTATAAATTGACCACAGTTAACTTTTTCCCTAATACAGTTGATTTTTAGGTCAACTGATCAATTGACTGAGCAAAAATGTGATCCAAGACTTGAAACTTGACATGAGCAATCTTGAGAGTCCAAAATGATCCATGAAAGTTATATGGGGCATTAAAAGTCCAGTTGTACTTGTGTAATCTCAAACCCTAATTTTCAGTCATCAGTGCTTAAGGAGGTGTCTTGAGCTGATCAACCCTAGTGCAGTCTTGAACCAAAGGAGATCTTATGAGAGATTACTTGATAAATGAGAGAGCAAATTTTGGGGTACAACATACGCAGAATACACATTTTAACCTCTCTTTATTATCATATTTTCCAATTCACCTTATTTTTAGTTTTAATTCCCATTAATCCAAGAAATCATTCAATTTAGCTTTACATACAAACAATCGATAACATTAGTTTAATTATTAGTCCTTGTGGGTTTGATATCTTTTAAAACCACGCGATAGACTGTGCACTTGCAATTAGTTAATCTGATAGTCTCTTAAAGTCGTAATCAGGGTCTAAATTCAAAGACCACTATTGTACCCCAAAATTTTCCCTCTCATTTCTCAAGTAATCTCTCACAAGATCTCCCTTGATTCAAGACTGCACAAGGTTTGATCAGCTCAAGACACCTCCTTAAGCACTGATAGCTGAAAATTAGGGTTTGGGTTTGCACAAGGATAATTGAACTTTTAATGTCCCATATGACTTTCATGGATTATTTTGGACCCCCAATATTGCTCATGTCAAGTTTCAAGTCTTGGATCACATTTTTGCTCAGTCAATTGATCAGTTGACCTAAAATCAGTTGTATTGGGGGAAAAATCAACTATGGTCAATTTACAGTCAAACTTCATAATTTTTTATCCAAATCAAAATTATGAACTCATATATTTCAATTGATCAAGTTTGGATCACAATTCCTCAAGAAGTTTGATCAGAACATTAAAAGGGCAAAATGGTCAAAATTAGGGTTTTGACTGAGAAGATGCAATTTCTGATTTTTGACCTAGTAATTGACTTATTGGTTTGAGACATGATCTCAAGGATTCAAATAATTCATTTTGGCCTAATGGCATGGCTCAAAACATTTCTCGAGATCACTTGATTGATAGTTGAACTTCAATCAACTGATGAAAAGTCAATTGTACACTGAAAAGTCAAACTTGGACTTTTTGGTCAAAATCAAGTTTCAAAGATTACAATTCATCAAGATATGTCAAAATATGAAACTTGTACATCAAGAAATCAAAAATTCAAGATTTCATTTTGAAAAGTCAAAATTTCCAATTTTAGAATTTTTTTTCTAAGTGTTGGAAATTCACATTTTTTCACAACTTTGAGCCAAATTTTCACCATGATGCAAGATGATTCAAAGGAAACTTCCAACATGAAACTTGTAGATATCAATGAGATCTAAAACATTTTAGAGCATAAATTTTTCTAGAAATGCTTGGATTTTAAGTTATGATTTTGTAAAGACATGTTCATGAAGCTTGAAGACTTAGTGATATTTTGCCCTAATTTAGGCAGGATTTTGACCTAACTTCATGGCAACTTTTCACCTAGTTCCAAATGTAATTTTCAAAAATGTCCAACATGAAGGTTGTAGGGGATTTTGCAAGATTTCCAAAATGTCCAATAACTCATTGAGATCATATTTGAGCAAGGAGAATCGAAGGCAAGAAGTTAGGGTTTCATTCTTGAATTACAAGCCATTTCTTGATGAACACATAACCCAATCTCAATGTTAGGCTACATAATATTGCTTTGTAGGCCTTCTAACTTGTGTATCTATCCATCATTAATGGATTGTACAAACTTTTGATCTATAATCCAAGTGGTTTAAGCATTATCCAATTCAAATTGCCATTTTGGGAAGAAAGTTAACAATGCCATTCTTGAAAAGCAAGCTTTATGCACAAAGTCAATTCTTGAGCCTCTCACTTGTTCCCTCTGATCACACTCCATCTAAAAAGTCATAATCAAGTTTGTTTAAAGCATAACCACTCTACATTAGCAAGTACAAAGGGCATTGAAACTTGATTTCTCAAAATATCACATGTTGAGCTTAAACACATGATTTTGAATTATGATCAAATACAAGTCTCCAAACTTATTGCTTATAAATAGAGGCCCTATTTGCAAGCTAACATGTGAGCTTAAGCACCCTGAAACTCTCCCAAACTCCCTCAAATCAGAATTTGTACAAAAACTCCATTGATGCAATGATTCTGACTTTGAACTTGAAACTCACAATTTCCTCGTGCATTTTCCTTCCTAATCAATCACAAAGCTCCTATACATCAAGTATAGTCCATCCTTGTCCCTGTTTCACTTTTGTAACTCCATTTCCATCATCCTCCATAACCAAAAACAGAGCATTGCAAGTTGACTTCTCCAGGCCATTCCAGCCATCCATTGCTCAAGCTAACCATTGCATTAGCTTCCTGGGAACTTGAGGAAGCTAACCTGATCATTGCAACACCTTAAATCAAGCTCCTTTGCATTTCATGATTTCCAGTTTTGAGGTATCATTTCTGAACTTCTATCTTTTCATTTAGGCATTGTTAGGCTTGCATTTGTGAAGATAAAATGTAGACATCATTGCCTTGAAACTGTACATGTCCATAGATTTCGTTTATATTGATTGAGCTTATATAATTTTAGTTTTGAATCTCTGAAAAAAGTTAGGTCAAAATTTGGTACTTTTAGAAATTCTCATTCATCTTTAATTTATAGCTTATGATATTTATATGGTTGGATTCGTATGGAAAAATGGAGTAACTTTCATGTTTGCATCTTTCATTTTTGTTGAGAAATGAGCAAGTTACAGGAACCATAGCTGGAGGTTGAAGATGAAGTCATTTTCAGGACTGGGTTTATGTTATGTATTATTTGTTTTGTTTATATTACCGGATGTACAACCACCCCGGTGGCAAAGGTAACGCGCGTGTATGTTAGAGGTCATGGGTTCAACACTCAGGGCTACCTTTTGTTTTATTTTCTAACATTTTCCTTCCTTTTTGCCAAAAAACTAGCGCGTTGGGCCTCCTCTCAATTGGGCCTTTCCATTTTGCTCCACCATCCCCCTTGCCTGCTTTCACACAACTGACCCAACTTTTTATTATTTCATTTTTATTTATTTTCTTTTTCTTATTTTATTTTATTTCTTTTTCTTTTATAATTTTGTATTACTATTATTATTATTATTATTATTATTATTAAAAAATCCAAAAATATTTTATTTAATATTTTCACATTTATATGTTTATTTTCTTTATAAAACTAAAAAAGGACAAAAACATTTTCTTAACAAAATTAATTTCTTTTTTTTCTTAATAAAGTAATAATTAGATTTAGGTTTAGTTATTTTATTTTTCTTAATTAAAATTAATTTAGAACTTAAGTTCCTTTTAGTTAATTAATTACCATATTATTTTCATTAACTTAAAATCTTTTTCATAAAAACCCTAAAATTGCTTCAAACTTATTTTTTCAATTAGTTTAGGTTTAATTTTATTTATCTTTACTTAATTATTTTTTATTTTTTTTTAGTTAGGTTAAATCCTTAACAAAAACCAAACAAAGATCATTTCTTTTTCCATTTACATTCTTGCATTATTTTCTTTTCAATTCTTGTATATTATTCAATATGGTTGTAATAGATAATTAGGTTTAATTTTCTTGCAATCCCCATTTGTAAATTTGTATACCCCCTCCCCTAATGATGTAATAGTATAGTGATTTTACTTTCCGCAATTTATCGCTTTCATATAAATTTTAGCAATTAGGGTTTGTATGGAAAGACTAAAATCAACAAGTAGCAAACCCTAATTCAAGATAAATAAGGCATGTAAATCAATCACACTTGCACACTTGCACCTCTAGGGTAAATTCCACTTTGTTGCCTTACAAAAATGGTCATGTTATGCATGTGGGATGTCTTAGCAAAAACAAATCAAAAATACAAGATCATAGTCCATCGATGACGCTATCAATGTTGCCTTTCAAAATGATCTTAGTCCCTCAAAGAGAAATAATAAGGTATCTCACAACATTGCAATCATGACTATACGATGACCCATGCCTGTCCCGTTACATCCAAAGATAAGGCTTCTTACCAAATCAATGGTAAGATAGCAATATCAAAGGAAAGGAATAAATAAAAAAAGACTTTTGAGTAGGTATATTATTCCTAGTTGCTTGCTCATTTTCAAAACAAGCATCCTTGCTAATTTTCAAAACAAACACCAAACACTTTCAAAACACTTTCCAAACATGAAATATTTTCAAAAAGTCCAACACTTTGTATACGTTCTTATGAAATGAGAACAATTACAAAGTTTTCCTAAATAAAGGCGCCTTTTCAAAATACTTTCAAAAACCACACAAAGCACATTTTCAAACAAAAGCAAGTGATCTAGAAAGCAACTAAGAGCCCATAGATAACTATGGATGAAAAGGGTGCTAACTCCTTCCCTTTTCATAATCCCCCCCCCCCCCCCCGAACTCAAGAATTAATCTCAAAGGTTTTTCCTGTTCTTTTCAGGCTTTCCTTTTGGATAAAAGAAAAGTCGGTGGCGACTCTTGCTAACCGCAACATTTGCGATCAAACACAAAACATCCAAAGTCAGTTCTCCCACTGTATCACAGAACTGGCGACTCTGCTGGGGAATTTCCTAAAAGTGGGGTTACCTTAGGGTTAGATCACCTTTACTTGCTTTCATTGTTTGATTTATTTGCTTTATATTTTGGTTCCTTGTTTGGGCTTGTTTTAAATCCTCTATCCGGATTTGGGATACCTTATAGGTAAGTAGCAATACATTGTGGAAACTGTGTGGGGTATACCGACATGGTCTAAGCAATAGCTACGTTAGTGTGACACATTTGTGGGTACCGGTAGCCCTTGAATAGTCAAGGAGAATATGGGGCCGCTGTGTGGTGTCATGAAGCACTAACTGACTTTTGAACCTTTACTTGACCAACTTGGCCATTAGGAAGTAGTGAGATAACCGGCTTTGGTGCAGTCTAAAGTTGGTTGATACTCGATACTACACTCATTAAGATCAGACTTCTCGGGATACTTCGGTCGCCAATAAAGAGGCTTGTGCTAAAACCATTCCCGACAAGAAAGATCAGTGATATTGAGTTCCCTTAGAACCTAGTTACTATTTCTAGGACAAGTTTGAGCCAACTAAACTTCAAGAGGGTACTTACCTATAAGACTCCATGCAATCCTAAACCTAAGGACTTGTTTGTATTTGTGTATATATATTTACTTGTACATAACATCATAAACATCATAACATCATACTCATTCTCACTAACCATTTCAAGGATTTTTGAATTTATCTTTGTTCTGTTTTGTAGGACATGGCTTCTATCAGCAAGAAAACCATTCAAGTCAATCTCGTAAGAATTCCTTCTCAACTCAAAGAGTTAGCATCAAGGGTCCCTGAGAATTCTTCATTCACCGAAAGACATGGTCGCCTCCCCAACTTGGTTACCTCTAGCACAAATGAAGATATGATAAAGGCGTTGTTCCAGTTCTTTGATCCTCTACACCATTGCTTTACTTTTCTCGATTATCAACTTGTACCTACTCTGGAAGAATTCTCTCAACTCTTGAGGATTCATATTCTCAATCAACTACCTTTCGATGATACGGAAAGAGATCCAAGACCTGAAGAGATTGCCCGAGCACTACACTTGCAACAATCTGATATCACAACTAATTGGGAAACAAGGAGTGGTGTCAAAGGTTTCTTAGCCAAGTTCTTGTTTGAGAAAGCTCAAGATTGTTGGAACTCTTTAGATTTGCAAGCTTTTGAAGAAATCCTGGCCCTTCTCATCTATGGGATGGTTTTGTTTCCAAACCCTGACCAACTCATAGATGTAAATGCTGTCAAAATCTTCATGTCTTGCAATCCGGTGCCTACTTTGTTGGGAGATATCCTCCATTCTCTCCACACTCACACTATGAGGAAGAGAGAGGCTCTCATGTGTTGCACTCATCTCTTGGCTAGATGGTTTATTTCGCATCTTCCCCGGTCTGTGTTGAAGAACGATCAAGGTTTGAGGTGGTCCCATAGGTTGATAACGCTCAGACATTCAGATATGCATCGGTGTTCTCGATCCTTGGAGAACATTACTATCATCGACCATTGTGGGGAATTCCATAATTTCCTTTTGTTTGGTGATCGCTACTGGATATGGTGGTCTAGATGATATGGACTGTAAGTGCACGGTCTTATCGCGTAGTTTTAAATATTATCGAACCCAAAGGACCAAAAGTCAAACGTATCATTATCTAGCGTTGCGGTGTAAATCTAAGGCTAAAAATATTTGGTTTAGATTAGGGGAACTAAAATTAA
This sequence comes from Vicia faba, assembly GCA_948472305.1. Classification (NCBI taxonomy): domain Eukaryota; kingdom Viridiplantae; phylum Streptophyta; class Magnoliopsida; order Fabales; family Fabaceae; genus Vicia; species Vicia faba. Next base: position 883,194,102 of record OX451738.1, read on the forward strand.
GTTTGAATCTAGTTAAATAATCAGAGGGGGTAAACAACCAGTATGTAATGATCGGGCTTTGGGGATTAGTACCTTATTTGGTAACTTACAGTTTCTAACAATTCTCAGTAGAAATTTATCAGTTTAAAAACCCTTGTCTCACACTGTCGTGGTTGTTGATTTAGGTTATGCAATTTAAGTCCTAACGTATGCTCTCTCTATCCCGTAGGAGTTATAAACATTCTTTTGAAAAAAAATAAACTCTAATTCGCTTTAAAGCGCTCTTGCTGTTTTTAAAGCCAATGCCTAGTTACTAAGTCTAGTTAAAGATCCTCAAGCTCTCGCTTTATTGAACCTAACTTCTATTCGTTTTTGACTCTCGTAAAAAAACGATTCATCACTAAAAACAGAGTAATCTAGTCCAGAAAATAGTTCAACAAATAAATGCCCAGTAGTATTACCAAATCCCCTCAGTTTTATGATCTTACATACCGGTATAGAAATCTAGCTTAACATATTATAAAACTCAATCACTGAATAGTAAAAGCCAGACAACGAAGTAAACATGGTTATCGGATTAAAGAGCAAATAATAATTTATTAAAATAAAAACCTGGAAATTAATTGACTGGAGACTGATAAAAATTTGTCCGACTCTAAAGGAAGCAATCCTCCACAGGTTGGTAGGTTTTGCTTCGATACGGAACAGGAACAATTGCGAAAATAAAACAATAAGCTTAAATAACAATTCAGAAGGTCTTGAAATAAGCTACTGGGCAATAGATCTTCGGTGTAGAAATATATTTCTTAAAACGGGGTGGAAAAATAAATCTGCTAAGGAAAATAATAGTTGGGAACAAATAATTCTAGAAAGTAGTAGCTCTGAAATATACGAAGAACAAAAGGGTAGCAATGGCGTGTCCCTCTTTTAGTGCATGAGGTCTGCTATTTATATTCATCTCAAGTAACTGTTCGTGAGGATTTGTTGGAGAGATTATAGGGCTGCTGAATCTCCGCGCGTCTGGCTTGCTGGAAGCAGTTAACACACATTCGTTGCAAGCTTTTAGGGACGTGGCGAAAGTATAGGGGATGTGACGTCCGTCAAAAGGATAAGTGACATTCGTCACTTACTTGGTCAATGCATGCCATTCGTCAAGCTAGCCATTTCGTTCGTCATGCTTGTTGACTTGCACTCTTTGAGCTTGGGCTTGTTTTATTGTAGCCTTCTTTTTCTTCTTTTTCTTCCTTTTTATTCTTTTTCTTCCTTTTTCTTCTTTCTCTTATAATTAATTTGATACCTGTAAAATAGCAAAATACCGGCATAATACCAACTAGAAAGTGATTTAATTTAGAATAAAAATGGAAAATAATTTAGTTAAATCAAGCCAAATATGCAATATGTTTATGTGTTATCAAACTTCCCCATACTTGAATCTTTGCTTGACCTTAAGCAAGTGCTCAGTACGATGTTTGTATGAACATTGGCCAGGTGCAAACGTATGATCCAAATCAACTTGTACGCGGTTGCATGGTTTTTTTTTGTTAGAGAATAGAAAGCTTAATTTGTACTCTAGCACTACGGTAACAACACTAGACAACCCCCGTCTTACGTAAATTGGTTACAGATGCTATTATAGCTCACCCCAAGTAATCGTCTTGTTTTACCCATTTTCATTCGAGCGCAATCACATTAAGCCCTTTATCCTAACATGTACATAGCAGAATAGCCGGTTAGTGGTTATGATCTTTTTTTTAGCACAGTGGTTTCTGGCACAATAATGTGGCAACCTTCCATTTTTTTACCCATTTGCATGACGTGGGGGATCAAACCGTAGTCTGCCCTACCAAGTTCAGTACCAGACGTCTTTGAACCACCTACAATGCATTTTATGTTACTTCGTAGGGCTTATATCCGTTGGATTAAACGATCGGATGAGGATCGCCCAATTTAATAGGTGCATCTCCTGTAACATTTTCTAAATAAATACCCGAGATAATCCACTTATATTCATCGACTTTCTGCGTAGTTTGTGTTTAAGATGGTGCTGACTGCTATATAAACTACTCAGGATTACTTCAAAACTAAAGCTCTGGGTTTCGGAATAATAGGTACTTTAACTAGTCTATTAAATCCTGGGGTTGTAGAGTGTCAAGACGGTAGTGATTTCGTCAAGTGTTGCGAAAGTTTCAAAATAAATTAAAAGGTAGCAACCTACATACTCGTCGGGTGAATCAAGTTATATATTAAATCGAAAAAATTTGTTGGGGCTCAATAAAATGAGGGAATCGGAAAAATAACACAAAATATTGCATAAAAAGAAGGGAGAAGATAAAAATAAAAATTTACTGGAAAAAAGTGGAAATATTTCCTCCCCCATACTTAAATCATACAATATCCTCAATGTATTGGAAAATGAGAGTGAAAAACTAAATACTCATTCTTCCTCGCCTAAGCCACGGAATCTACCATGCATCCTTGGTCTAGATCTTCTAAGTGCTTGCTCACCCCTTATGGAATATTCTGCTTCATATCTTTGACCCTCCACATGGGAAACAACTTCATGCAAACCTTCAACACGGAGTGTCAAAGCCCGCATGTCTTCTGTCATCCATGCGGTGAATTCTATCATACTTTGGTCTTTCCAGTGAGCATAATCGTGTTGATCTTTTGCATCTGTTGTACGATATGCATCATTTCTTCTTGACGCGTCTTGATGCTCTGGTAGCGCTGGTTAGACAATTAATTCTGCTGCAGTATTGCAGCGTAGATGGCATCAAGTGTGGCCGGTGGATTGGCATTTTGTGGCTCTTGGGCTTTGGGAGGTTGAATGTCAGGTTGAGGTGCTTGATGTTCTAATTCCTGTTCCATTTTGTCGACAACATCATTATTGGCTTCGCCTTAGTTTCCTTGTGCGTTGACACCAGGCTCAGGGGCGTTGAGGTTGTATAACCAGTTGTTTGCAATGCTTAAGTTCGTAGTATTTGGATTTGGAAAAATGACACTACGAACTTCATTATTCCTCACCATAAGATAATACCCTCCTGCTTCTCTTACCTTAATAAGGCGACCGGCTCGACAATTGTTAATGTCCAAGAACACTGCTGGTAGAGAGGGTAGATTTAGGACTCTCCCTCCCAGGTTCAGGTGAACTGTTATTGCGGTGACGATACCTCCAATACAGAAAGGCACAGTCCTGTCTCTTGTTACAAGATTTTGAATGTGAGCCATCAGGAAGGTGTTTGGGTTCAGACGAAGGTTTAGCGCAAAGGCGCAATGGAGAGCATACAACTCATTGGTGTTGACCTTGTTGTTGTTGGTTCTTCCAAAAATAATGATGGCCAGGGTGCGATGAAGGTAGCGAATGTTCAGATTATGGATGTGAGAGGAGTAACACGCTTCGGGAGCGACATTATGCTCACTGGATATTCTCTCTCATAATTCATATGACGTTCTATTCCAATCCAATTCAGGGGGAATTCGGTATTGCACATTGTCTCCACGAGGGAAATGAAACATGTCGCTCAAAGCATCCTGGTTCACCGTGTATTCCTGGTTGAACATACGAAATGTGGCTGCTCCAAAAAGATTTGCATCGGCGTCGGTGGGAGTGATGTAGAAGTAGGAGCTTAAGAACTCCAAAGTTAGAGCCTCGTAGGTGGGTAAGCCCAACGTGCTTACAAATCCCAGGCCTGCTTTGTTTAGCAAACCTTGCATATTGTCATACAACCCTAAATTGCGTAAACAGTCATTGTCGGCATATCGTGTGGGTGTCAATCCTCACTGATAAAACTTCCGGTATCTTTCTTGTTGGAGTTCACTAGCTTCGCCTTGTCAGAACACAAGATGAGTCATGTCGGGTTCTCCTCGGTTGAGTTGATTTCTACGGGCGGCCATGGTATATTTGACAAACACGAGAAGGGAAGGTGTTTGTGTAGTGCAAAGAAGGTAGTGAATGGTGGTGATATTAGGATGGTAGAAGAAGTGGTTTAAATAGGTGGAGATTATGAGTGCGTAATGAACGGTTTTCTTTTTTGTTTTACGGTTTTGAAAGTGGGAGGTTGTAGGAATTATAAGGAATGAATGAGTGGTAATGGTGGTAGATAATGGGAATTATGGGGTTTAAATAATGGAAGATGGAAGTTATAGAGATAATAAAAAAATGAAACGGTGTGGTCTTTTAGTCAAACTTATGTGGTCACGAGATCTAAGAGCGTGGGAGGCAAGGCTGGTGGTTGTCACATGCATAGTAGGGTGTGGGAGGCAAGGCTAACGAAGGTCAGACAAGGCTGGTCGATCGTCACATGCATGGCAGGACTGGCGGTCGGCAGTTTGCTGGGAAAAATGTGACGAATGTCACATCTGGCTAGACGACTGGTAATGAATGCATGCGATTTCATTGGACCGCTACTGATACTTATACATATAATATTAATTTGTACTATAAAGGCATACATATGATAATAACAGTAGGTATAATGAAATAAAAAAACTCAATAACATTGAATAACCAAGAACAATAAAAATACGAATAATAAGAAACAATGTTATTGGGTAAGGACTGGTACAAATGAAATAACAAAATATCTGAAAACGAGAAAACAAAATAGTAATGGAAAACAATAATGTTTCCTGCCCCCAAACAGAAACAGACAGTGTCCTCATTGCCTTAAGAAACGGAATAAAACTAGCAGGTATATCTAGCCATGACGTGGGCCTCTAGGAGGTGCAGTAACAGAATAGAAGTGCTGATACAGATGATCAAAATGTTTTGTTATGATGTCCATGAAACCATGAAAGTCTGAACGCAGAGTGGTGAATTCTCCGTGTAAACTTTCAATCTGTGTCTCCAAATTAGCAATAGCGGTAGTAAAATCAGGAGGCAGAGGTCCAGCATTAGCCGGAATAGTAATAGCAGTAGACACGGGAGAGGCATCTGGTGTAACTTCATGACGAACATGGGAAGGAAGATCATAATAATGAGGAGGAGTCTCAGGTTTCAAATCATCGGAGATCTCATACGATTGAGGTGTTTCGGGTGATGTAAGGGCAGATGGGGGATCCAAGTCAAAAAGCCAGGTATCTCTGTTATGAACACTCGTTATAGGATTAGGTAAAACAAATTGGTGGACAATGTTATGGTTAATGAGCAAGTCAAACTGAAGTGGTCCAAGGTTTCCTATAAGGTGAGTGTTGAAACAGAAACGGATGTTCATGGGTCAAATTCCTCCATAGGGGTTTAATCCTATGAGTGGTTGTCTCATTCCGATAGCATTTGCAATCATTGTAACTAGACCTCCTATAAGGATAGGTGTATGAGCGGTCTCTATAATGCGAACAAAATTGGCCAACATAAAGGTAGCCGCATTGACAGGACGGTTTTGTGAAGCACAAAACAAAATGAAAAGCTCATCACGGGACACCAAAGAAGTGTTTTTCTCTTTTCCAAAAAGGGTGTGGGCCAGGATTTTGTGGAAATATCTTATAGCAGGGTTATGGATGCTGTCAGAATGCATATCATCAGGCTCAGGATGGTTGTTACCAGTTATGCTACCCCAGAAGTAATTAAGCTCATGGTTGGAGAGGATATCCTCTTGGGCGATAGTAAAGACATCAGGGCCACTATGGAAACCTAAAAGTTTAGCAAACTCACTATTGTTATAACGGAAATCAATGCTAAACAGTCTAAACCGGATCAGGCCACGGTTAAACCCTAATCCATGGTTAGGCACATAATTCAAAGAACTCAGGAACTCTAGGGTAAGCCTACGATAAGAACTGAATCTCCTCCGAATAGGGGATGTATCCCAACCTATCTGGTTCAGCAGGTATAAGACACTTTCTCTAATTCCTAGGGCGGTCATGGCACGGTCATCAGCATAGATGGTGGGGGTCATCTCTCTATCGACCAAGTCCTCAAACCTCCTCATTTGATCTTTTACCCTGAAAGTAATACTCATATAATATACTCTTGTCATTTCGAGAGTTAGTCACTAGATAAAAAAGTAAATTAGCCTGAAAAGTAAGTAGATTATAGAAACATCTAGTTAGCATCGGCCAAATGCCTTTTAGTGTAAAAAAATAAGAAAAATAAGAAAATGATAATAAGGAAAGAAAGATGAGAATAAACAAAATTTTAAAAAAAATTGAAAAGTTAAAGAAAAATATAAAGATAAAACTGTGGGTTGTCTCCCACAAAGCGCTTTGTTTTATGTCTCAAGCTCGACACATTTTTAATTATAAATTATTCGTTTGGTTCAGCCGGTGGCTGTAGAAGCTTTAGGGTAGCTGAGTAATCTTTGTTTTTGATATGATGATAATGATTCAAACGTTGCCCGTTTACATTAAATGGGTCACTAGAATTACTCTTAATTTCTACGGGGCCACTTGGGTAAACCTTGGTGACTTCGAAAGGGCCAGACCACCTAGAGCATAGTTTTCCGGGAAAAAGTTTAAGTCGAGAGTTAAATAGGAGTACTACATCTCCCTCGTTGAATTCTCTCCTAGAAATGTGCTTTATCGTGCCATTTTTTCTCTTTCTTTGTAGATCTTGGCATTTTCGTAAGCGTCTAGTCGAAGCTCTTCTAGTTCGTTAATATCTAGGATTCTGTTTCCTACGGCGGCAGAGTAATTTAAATTTAGGGTTTTAATAGCCCAATAAGTTTTATGCTCGAGTTCCACCGGAAGATGACATGATTTTCCATAGACTAACTTAAAAGGTGTGGTCCATATGGGTGTTTTAAAAGTTGTCTTATATGCCCACAATTCTTCGTGTAACTTTAAGGACCAATCTTTTCTAGATGTGGCAATAGTTTTCTCAAGTATTTGCTTAATTTCTCTGTTTTAGACCTCTACTTGGCTACTCGTTTGTGGGTGGTATGGTGTTGCTACACGGTGTTTAACTCCATATTTCACTAAGAGTTTTTCGAAGATTTTGGAGATGAAGTGGGAGCCTCCGTCACTGATGACGAGCCTCGGCACACCGAACCTTGGAAAGATTATGTTCTTGAAAAGCTTGATTATTACTCGTGTGTCATTTGTTGGAGAGGCTATAGCCTCTATCCATTTGGATACGTAATCAACAGCTACGAGTATGTATTTGTTACCAAAAGAAGATGGGAAGGGTCCCATGAAGTCAATTCCCCATACATCGAAGAGTTCGACTTCTAAAATACCTTTCTGAGGCATTTCATTGCGTCTGGAGACGTTGCAAGTGCGTTGGCAACGGTCACAGTTTAAAACAGCGATGTGCACATCTTTCCATAGATTAGGCCAAAAGAAACCAGATTGTAGGATTTTTGCACAGGTTTTTGATGTACTTGAATGCCCTCCATAAGGTGCAGCATGACAGTGGTCTATAATACTTTTGATTTCTTCCTCGGGCACGCAACGAAGAAAGATCCTATCGGAACCTCTTTTAAAGAGGAGGGGGTCATCCCAGTAGTATTGTTTAAGGTCGTGGAAGAAATTCTTCTTTTGTTGGTACGTTAGCTCAGGTGGAAGGACACCGGCGACTAGGTAATTTACGAAATCGACATACCATGGTGCAACAGAGTGAGTTAATGCCACTTTTACCAAATTGTTGGTTTCAATACTTGAGGCCTCTATTTCTAAAGTATAATTGGCTCGATAATGTTCAACCTCATTATTTTCCAACTAAGCTATAAGTCTCTCGTATGGGGAATCGTCGTTAATTGGTATTTGTTCGGTCTTCAGATTTTCAAGCCTAGAAAGATGATCTGCTATGATGCTTTCGATTCCCTTTTTGTCTTTTATTTCCAAATCAAATTCCTGTAGTAATAGTATCCATCTCAATAGTCTAGGTTTGGCATCTTTCTTAGTTAGGAGGTATCTAATAGCGGAGTGATCGGTGTAGATGATAATTTTGGCTCCCACCAAGTATGAATGGAATTCATCTAATGCAAACACAACTGCTAAAAGTTCCTTTTCCATCGTAGCATAATTTATTTGGGCTTCGTCAAGGGTTCTACTCGCATAGTATATTACATGGAGTTTTTTTTTCTTTTCGCTGTCCTAGAACGGTACCTACAGCATAATCACTTGCATCGCACATTATCTCGAACGGTTTGCTCCAATCTGGAGACTGCATAATTGGCGCAAAGATTAGTTCTTGTTTAAGTGTTTGAAACTATTCGGAACATTTGTCATCAAAGATGAATTCGGCGTCTTTCATTAGCAACTCAGTTAGTGGCTTGGTTATTTTAGAGAAATCTTTGATGAAACATCGGTAAAAACCGGTGTGTCCTAGAAAACTTCTTATTTCTCAAACAGTTTTAGGAGGTTGAAGGTTTTTCATCACTTCTATTTTTGCCTTATCTACCTCGATTCCTCTGTCGGACACGATGTGTCCAAGTACAATCCCTTGTCGGACCATGAAATGGCATTTTTCCCCGTTGAGAACAAGATTAATGCTTACACATCATTTGAGTACCATTTCAAGGTTTGCTAAGCATCCTTCGAAACTTTCTCCACAGATGGAGAAGTCATCCATAAATACTTCCATCATTCCATCCAGGAAATCGGCAAAGATCGCCATCATGCATCTCTGGAAGGTTGCGGGTGCATTGCAAAGTCCGAAAGGAATTCGTCTATAAGAAAATGTACCATAAGGGCATGTGAACGTAATTTTTTCTTGGTCATCGGAGTGGATAGGGATTTGGAAAAATCCAGAATAACCATCTAAGTAACAAAAATGGGAATGTTTGGCCAAATGCTCGAGCATTTGATCTATGAAAGGTATAGGAAAATGATCCTTGCGAGTGGCTTTATTTAGCTCCCTATAGCCGATGCACATTCTCCATCCAGTTTGAGTGTGTTGGGCTACAGATTTGCCTTTCTCGTTGGTGACTACGGTGACTCCACCTTTCTTGGATACGACATGTACAGGACTGACCCATTTACTGTCGGATATATGATATATGATTTCGGCTTCCAACAACTTACAAATTTCCTTCTTAACTACATCGCTTAGAATGGGATTGATTCGTCTTTGATGCTCTCTAGAGGTTTTGAAATCTTCCTCGAGCATAATGCAATGTGTACAGATAAAAGGACTTATTCCTTTTAGGTCTGAGATGTTATAGCCTAGAGCGGTTGGATATTTCCTCAGGACATTAAGTAATATTTCGGTTTCGGTTCGTCCTAAGTCAGCATTGACTATGACGGGTCATTTACATTCTTCGTCCAGGAATTCGTACCTTAGATCATTTGGTAATGTTTTAAGTTCTACAGCAGGTTTCTTGGGGTCAGGCATATGATCGGGAGTCAGTGCTAGACATTCATTTAGGTGGTCGTCTTGGCGTTCCTCACGCCAGTTGTCGTCTTCAAAAACAGGCAGTATTGGAATTCTTAGGATTTTCGTATCCTTTGTTAATTCTAACTTTATTTCCTCCACACATTCATCGATGATGTTAAGAAAACAGCATGTGCCGCTTATTGCAAGGGCTTTAAGGAATTGAGAAAGAATGAATTCAATTTTCTCTTCTCCGACTTCAAAAGTCAATTTCCCTCATTTCACATCAATGATGGCGTCATCGGTGGCCAAGAGCGGTCTTCCTAATATGATGGGAATGTTTGAGTCTTCTTGAATGTCCTTTATAATGAAATCTGTGGGAATATAGAATTGACCTATTATAATGGGGATGTTTTCTAACATACCTGTGATCGGTGGATCTGGAACTGACTGTTTTAAAGCTGGTTCGCGAAATGTCGCGGTAAGCAAGAGTCGCCACCGTCTTTTATTTTCTCCAATAGGAAAGGACAAAAGCACAGAAAAATTCCTTTAAAGAGATTGCTCTCGGTTCGGGAGGTAGGTTATAGAAAGGGAAGGTGTTAGCACCCTTTCTATCCATGGTTATCCATGGGCTCTTAGGTACTTGCTCAATGTGTTTTCAAAATTGTTGTTTGCTTTTCAATTGTGGGTTTCAAAAATATTCTTTGAAAAGTTTCAGTTTAACTCGTACGTCAGAGTGTTTTGAAAAGTTTGTTTTGAAAGTTTTTTGAAAGTGTTGGTGTGAAAAGATTTGATTTGTTTTGTTTGAAATTAGAGCAAGTACCCTTGAGAACCTACCTACCCTAAGGAATTCGCCTGTGTAAGAGTCCTTTAAAGTAGTGCCATCCCACCATTGAGAGGTAGGTAGCACCACCGTTGGAGGTATTCGGGTCAATTCGAGTTTTAGGGACGTGGTGGTCACCGGAGCAATGGGAAAACACCTTAGAAGCTACCCTCATGCCAGGTTCCCGGACCATGAGGACTTACTAAGACGTTTTCTACTCGACGATCACCTTTCGAAAGGCAACAGGTGAGGCGTACCCTAGGGGTGGTGTGTGCGAATTGTGTGTCATTTTCAGTTTATTATTTGTCTTGTCATACATTGGTGATCTATCGATTCGATTTTATTTTTTGGGCATTCATTCTTTCATGCATATTTATTAACAGTTATATTTGCGAGAAAATAAATCTAACTATTACAACGGGCGCGGGTCCACATCGCCAAAAAAACCGAACCCGATTTGACTGAAAATAAAATAAAGCGAATAAAAGTCCGAGAGTTTTCAATTACATGGCTTTGGGGCATATACAGAGGTATTTAAACAATGTAAAATAAATGCGTGAAATAAAGACTAAACAAAATTAGGGCGTTGGACCCTTTTACAAATAATTAAAATTAATCAAGGAAATTAAAAATTAAAAATAATGTTTTTGTGTTTTTTAGGTTTAAAAGAAAAAGAGAAAAATTAATTAAAATTAAAATCCTAGTTCTAATGTTTTTTTTAAGTTTATTATGAAAAAGATTTAATTTCTAACCTAATTAAATTCTAAACTAATTTATATACAATTTTTGATTTATAGAAAATAAATAATAAATAATAATATAGTGAGGAAAAAAGGAAAAAAATTAAAAAGGATATGAAAAATTAATAACTACCCTAATTCTACATTTTTTGGATTTTTATTATGAAAAAAGAATTAAAATTAACATTAAAACCTAATTAAACTAAATGAGTTATATTTTAATTTATTAAAAAAAAGAATCAAAATTAATTATATTTTTTTTGCTTTTTCTGTATTTTTTAATGTTTTTTGTATTTTTGTAAAAATTAATTAAATAAGAAAATAAAACACAAGTGAATTTAAAAAAATAAAATGTAAAGAAAATTAGAAAAGAAAGAAAAAAAAAAAAAATAGAACCAGGGGGTGTGGATTTGAATTTGGAGGTGCAAGCCTGGCCCATTTGCTGGCAATTGGTTGACTTGTCCACTCCTGTACACGCTTGTTGACTTGATGTATGGTGCACTCCTCATCTTAGCCATGGATCTGAGGCCCTGGGACACGTGTAGGTTGAATCCTGATGGAGTATGGTGAGTATCAATATGAGCGTTGCATAGAACCTGGAAAGGAAAAATAATATTGAGAAATTGCAAGACCTGGGACTTGAACCCAGGTCTTTGAGGTTAACACGCTTATCCCTTGCCACTGAGCCAGTTACATTTCAATTAACATATAATAATTAACAAATAATAAAAAGAATAATCAATGCATAGTGGTCAAACGCGCGCGCGAATTCAAACTGTCCAGTCTCCGTGTGACACGCCATCATCTCTTTCATTCTTTCTGAAACATGAGGACAAAGGCAACGTTTTTTTGATCGTGGTTTTAGAGGGCCTAATGGAAAATAGCGAATAGCCCCTCGTCGCTCATAAATTGAGCGCGAGGGTGCCATCTTCTTCGTCTGGATGAGCTGAGCATGATGATGGTACTGGCATGGTTCAATTTTTCCCCTAGTGAGAATCCCCAATTTGAAGCAACCTGTAACCCTAAAAAATGCACATGGTAGATTCTTGTATACAGCAAAATAATGTAATTAAACGTTGTGGTTAGCTTAGAAATAGCAATATGAACATGAATCAACAAAGAAAAATGCCAAAGGATGATGGAATCATGCTGTACGATTTCAAAAGTTTCAAGGTTCAGTTTTGATTCTAACTACCAATTCTTGAGGTTTTAGTGGATGTTAATGATTGGCACGCGTTCAGAATGATCTCAGAATGCTAATGGTATAAAAATTTTGGCTTGAAAAGATGTCTAGCTTTGATTTCAGATTTGCCATATATGTCCAAAATTTCAAATGTCCAAATGCCTTTTGAACGAGTTTCTTGCTGCACTAGGGTTAGGGTTTGACTCAATGATCATTATGGAATAGACTTGGCTTGCCATTTGACCTTAATCCATGCTTGAGAAAGAATTGGCATTAGGGTTTGTTCATTAACCATTTTTTCCTAATTTCTAGCCAAAACCTAGACCTAGCATGAAAATGAACCTTGGCCTGATTTTTGAGTTGGTTCATGATGTATAGAACTTGTCCAAATTCATTTGACACCATTACATTGACTTTTAAATTTTATTTGAATTTTTAATGAATTAAAATGAATTAAATCATCAAAAATTAAATAAAATAAAAAAGTCAACATTTGGTCTTGAAATCAACCATGGGCCACGTGTGTGGCATGACAAGGATGGACAAAGTGAGAAAAATGGGGCCCTTTTGTCAAAATTGGATTTTCAAGGATAGTTGACTTTTGCCATTTCACAAAAATTTCCCAACTTCTACAAGGCATAACTTGCTCAATTTTTAAGCTTTTCACATGTTCTTGGACATTTTGGAAAGGTCTTTGAGTCCTTTAACCAATGCCTTTGGTCCCATGTCATTTTGATTTACCAATCTCAAGTTATGGTCTTTGACTTAAAGTCCCTTTTTGTTGACTTTTGAAAATGACCTATAATGTTGAAATTGATAACTTTTTGTGAGAGCATTTCTTGGACTTGAAGTATGAAGATGAGTTGTAGGAAATGTCTTTCTCTTCAAAATGAGCTTTGGATGGAATTTTTCTGATAATCCATGTGAAAGTTATGCCCTGGTCAATTTCAGTTGACTTTTTCAGCTGTCCAAATATAGCAACTTTTGCATCTTTGATGATTTCTGAGCCAAATTTTGAGAATCATGATCAAGCATTGATCAAATGATGTTTGTGGCTTCAAAATGATATATTGACCAAAAATTTGAACTTTTGACTGCCAAATGACCATTTTGCCCCTACAGTTGACTGTAGTGCAATTTAGGGTTTTGACTGTGCAATCTTGAGCTGAATGCCTTGAAACTTGATATGAGGATGCTTGACCATGTTTGTAAGCATATGAGACTTGATTGGGCCTTTGAAAAGTTCATTTGCCTGACCAGAACTCAAACCCTAGTTTTGACTGTATAGGAGACAGTTGACCTGCACAACCCTTGGGGAATTTTGGGACCTGGCTTGACAATTTCTTGAAGAATATGGGAGGGCAAATTTTGGGGTATAACAGTTGCCCCTGTTCAATCTTCTTAGACCTGAGGATGCAGATTGGCTGACGTGCCTTTCGTAATCCGAGGGTAAAAGATGATTGGACACTAGAGTGCCCGGAAATTTGCGCTCACATGTTAGCAATGATGGGGGAATGGGCTTATAGATGCCATTTGGAGATTGCTGGATTGGATGATGGGCTTATAGATGCCATCTGGGTGTTTTGATTGCGTAAGAGATTTCTTAACGAGAACCTGCATACCTGCAAAACAGAAAAATGAGTACCTGACACGTTACAGGAACTGATGTTTAGATGTGTCCTGACTGGTTACAGGAGCTGAGTCTGGAGCTTCAAACAGCAATGAAAGAACCAGGGATGATTACTTCCTTAGCATGAATGGTAAGAGAGTCTTGGGCGACTTTAACTTCAACAACGCTCGTTGAGAAAAATCTGGGGTGTCTTCTGCTGGGATAAGAATCAGGGAGATCTTAAGGTCGATCTGACTGAACCAGAGAGGCCTTTGACTGGATAAGTCTAGGTCTTGAAATGTCTTCCACTGGATAAGCCATCAGGAAAATCTTGGGACGATTTAACTGAACCAGAGGAGGCCTTTGACTGGATAAGCAATCAGGAAAATCTTGGGACGATTTAACTGAACCGGTCTAGGTCTTGAAATGTCTTCCACTGGATAAGCAATCAGAAAATCTTGGGACGATTTAACTGAACCAGAGGAGGCCTTTGACTGAACCAGTCTAGGTCTTGAAATGTCTTCCACTGGATAAGCAATCAGAAAATCTTGGGACGATTTAACTGAACCAGAGGAGGCCTTTGACTGAACCAGTCTAGGTCTTGAAATGTCTTCCACTGGATAAGCAATCAAGAAAATCTTGGGACGATTTAACTGAACCAGAGGAGGCCTTTGACTGAACCAGTCTAGGTCTTGAAATGTCTTCCTCTGGATAAGCAATCAGGAAAATCTTGGGACGATTTAACTGAACCAGAGGAGGCCTTTGACTGAACCAGTCTAGGTCTTGAAATGTCTTCCACTGGATAAGCGATCAGGAAAATCTTGGGACGATTTAACTGAACCAGAGGAGGCCTTTGACTGAACCAGTCTAGGTCTTGAAATGTCTTCCACTGGATAAGCGATCAGGAAAATCTTGGGACGATTTAACTGAACCAGAGGAGGCCTTTGACTGAACCAGTCTAGGTCTTGAAATGTAGCTTGAGAACTTAACTGAGTTTTTCCTGAAAGATAAAAGTCAGTCATGTGCAATGCATGATATGAATCAAGCAATGATGTTCTCAACATAAATGAGATTTGTATGATGCAGTGCGTTATGCATGCCATAATGCTGTATGTGATGTTTTATGTATGTTTTCGTCTAGGAAAGTAAATCCTTGACGGGTGCCAGGAAGTCCTATCCCGGGCTGATGTTGAAGAATAGATTTTGCTTCCGCTGGGGATGATAACTGCAAGGATACCGGTAGGAGAAGATGACTCCGTTGCGGAATAAACTTGGCGAATGGGAGATTCTGCGGGGAGAAAAGATACTTTAGTGATCATGCTGGGAAGCAATACTCTGTGGGGAGAGTGATGCTTTGCTGGATGTTGATAGTAACTCTGTTGGGAATACCGTTGTTGTATTGGAAGTGGGAATTGACTTCGCTGGGGATAGGAAAGAACTATGTTGACGATGACCTTTCCGTGGCTTTTGGCCGAGGATAACCCAGTTATATCCTGTTAAGGAAATAACTCTTTGAATAAAGCCGGACGACGCGTTCGTACTCTGCGAGGGATAAGCTTCCAGAATCTACTGGGGATAAGCTTACTGCTTGGGGAGATGAATTCCATCTTTCCTGGGGAACCTGGATGGGACTCTCCTGGGGAAGTTTTGATATGCTGGGGAAGAATGCACTGACTTGCTGTCCTCTGGGGAATTTAAGATGTCTGGTTAGGTTCTTTGCAAGACTGCTCAAACAACTCTTTATTGCCCCTATTTCTAGCGTCACCTGCAATTAATTCTTTGTTTCATATGCAAATATTTATGAGTTAGCAAATTATTGTCAATGCATATATCACAAATTGAACCTTGGACGTTTTTCGCAAAACAAAACAGAAAAAGAAAAACACTTGGCACGTTTAACTGAAAAGTATATTTGTATTGATTTTGAATAGCCTGTGAATAGGCGTTTTGTGTACAAGAGGCTGACGTCCTAGTAAGAGAACCGTCGCCGAGCAAAAGAGTTTATACAAGTTTTGTACAACAGAAAAAACAGCTGTGTGAAATATGAATGATCCACTGGGTTTCAACTCTGCTATCGCCTTTATAACTCTGAGCGTCTCATCACTTGGTGACCTTGATTGAAGGTGAAGCTGACTGATCGATGCCGTCTTGATGTAGATACCGGATTCTGGATGCAAAGTGATCCAATGAGACATAGTATTACGCTTTTATCCCTAATTTTTGCCTGGACTGCCCTTTCGGGTTTTCAGTCCACCGGGATACCCATTTTTGCCCAAGCCGCCTTTTCAGGTTTTCAACTTGCCGGGTGTACAGATTTTTTCATTTTCATCCCTTCATTTTGCCCGAACCCTTTTGGTTCGACGGGAAGCCCTAATTTTTGCCTAGACATGTCAGCCTAGCGGGTCTTTTTCATGCGTAGTATTTTTTAACTATGTCTGCATTGGCGGGGTGAGGAAGGTCGTCACCATCCATGTTGGTTAATATCATTGCTCCTCCTGAGAACACGTGCTTAACCACAAATGGCCCTTCGTACGTAGGGGTCCATTTGCCCCTTGGATCACTCTGAGGAAGGATGATTCGCTTGATCACCAGATCCCCGACTTGATATTCCTGTGGTCTGACCTTTTTGTTAAACGCCTTGATCATTCGTTTCTGATACGTCTGACCATGACAGATAGCAGCAAGTCTCTTTTCGTCAATAAGGTTGAGCTGATCAAGTCGTGTCTGGATCCAATCATCTTCATTCAGATTTGCATCCTTCATTATCCGGAGAGAAGGAATTTGTACCTCAATCGGCAAGACTGCTTCCATGCCATAAACCAGAGAGAAAGGAGTTGCCCCGGTTGACGTCCTAGCTGAGGTACGATACCCATGCAGAGCGAACGGTAACATCTCGTGCCAATCTTTATACGTTACTGTCATCTTCTGCACAATCTTCTTGATGTTTTTATTAGCTGCTTCTACAGCCCCATTCATCTTCGGTCTGTAAGGAGAAGAATTGTGGTGCTGTATCTTGAACTGTTCGCAAAGCTCGGTGATCATCTTATTGTTCAGATTGGTACCGTTGTCTGTAATAATCCGCTCAGGGACGCCGTACCGACAGATCAGGTTGTGCCGAATGAACCGTGCCACAACAGTCTTGGTTACCGTAGCATAGGATGCTGCCTCCACCCACTTCGTAAAATAATCAATCGCCACTAGGATGAAGCGATGTCCATTAGATGCCGTAGGTTTAATCTCACCAATCATGTCTATGCCCCACATTGCAAATGGCCAAGGCGCAGTCAGAACATTCAGGGGAACCGGAGGAACATGCACTTTATCTGCGTAGACCTGGCATTTATGGCATGTCCTAGAATGTTGGTAGCAATCAGCTTCCATGGTAGACCAGTAATACCCTGCCCGTAGGATCTTCTTCGCCATGGTATGTCCACTGGAGTGTGTACCAAAGGTCCCATTATGTAGCTCTTCCATGATTCTTTCTGCTTCAGTCTTATCTACACAACGCAGTAGAGTTGAATCCTGGTTTCGCTTGTACAAGATGCCGTTGCTAAGAAAGAACTTGGCTGCAAACCTTCTCAGGAACTTCTTATCATTGACAGATGCTCCTTCAGGGTATTCCTGTGCTTCCAGATATCTCTTTACTTCGTGGTACCAAGGCTTCTCAGTTACCAATTCAGTTTCGAGATCACAACAGTATGCCGGTTCGTCCAACTTCCAGATGATGATCCGGGGAGCTTCATTATCCCATTTAACCTTGAACATTGAAGACATTGTAGCTAACGCGTCCGCCAGCTGATTATCTTCTCTTGGAAAGTGCTCAAATGTTATCTCTGTGAAGTGGGGGATCAGGGCCAACACACATTCTCTGTAAGGAATCAAGTTTGGATGTTTCGTATCCCACTCCCCTTTGATCTGATTGATCACGAGAGCGGAATCTCCGAAGACACTCAGAAATTTGATCCTTAAGTCGATCGCAGCTTGAAGACCCATAATACACGCTTCATACTCCGCCATGTTGTTGGTACAGTTGAAACACAGCCGGGCGGTGAGTGGAGTATGAGTACCTTGTGGAGATACGATTATGGCGCCGATACCATTTCCCAAAGCATTGGAGGCTCCGTCAAAGTGCATAGACCATCGGGATCCTGGTTCAGGTCCTTCATCCGGTCCGGGTATTTCACAGTCAGTTACTATCATAATGCTTTCATCTGGAAACTCGAAATTCATTGATTGATAGTCATCCACAGCTTGATGTGCTAGGTGGTCGGCCAATACACTTCCCTTGATGGCTTTTTGGGTCGTGTACTGAATGTCGTATTCCGTCAAGATCATCTGCCATCTTGCAATTCTCCCAGACAGAGCAGGCTTTTCGAATATGTACTTTATAGGATCCATTTTTGAGATTAACAAGGTAGTGTGAGTCAGCATATACTGTCTCAGCCGGCGAGCAGCCCATACCAAAGCGCAGCAAGTTTTCTCAAGCAGTGAGTATCGGGTCTCACAGTCGGTAAACTTTTTGCTAAGGTAATAAATGGCATGCTCTTTTCGGCCAGACTCGTCATGCTGCCCCAGCACACACCCCATTGCATTATCAAGCACAGTCAGGTAAAGTATCAAAGGTCTCCCTTCAACTGGTGGCATAAGGATGGGCGGTTCTTGGAGATATTCCTTGATTCTGTCAAAAGCAGCCTGACATTCATCGTTCCAACGTACTACCTGATCTTTCTTCAGCAGCTTGAAGATTGGTTCACAGGTAGCAGTTAAGTGTGAGATGAACCGAGCAATGTAATTCAGACGTCCTAGAAAGCCTCTGACTTCCTTCTCTGTCTTAGGAACTGGCATCTCTTGAATGGCTTTGACCTTAGCAGGGTCCACTTGAATTCCCTTGTCACTGACCACGAAGCCTAGCAACTTTCCAGATCTTACCCCGAAGGTGCACTTGTTAGGGTTCAATCTTAGCTTGTATAGTTTCAAACGGTCAAACAGTTTCTGCAGATGATCAAGGTGCTCTTCCTCAGTCTGGGACCTGGCAATCATGTCGTCCACATACACCTCTATCTCGTGATGAATCATGTCATGAAATAAGGTAACCATGGCACGTTGGTAGGTTGCCCCAGCATTCTTTAACCCGAACGGCATGACCTTGTAACAGAAGGTGCCCCACTGAGTAACAAAGGTAGTCTTTTCCATGTCTTCAGGTGCCATCTTGATCTGATTGTAGCCTGAAAAACCATCCATGAAAGAGAACACTTTATGCTGAGCTGTATTATCAACAAGGACATCAATGTGGGGTAGAGGGAAGTCATCCTTGGGGCTGGCCCTGTTCAGATCCCTGTAATCAACACACATCCTGACCTTGCCGTCCTTCTTAGGTACCGACACCACATTAGCAACCCACTGAGGGTAAGAAGTTACTGCAAGAAACCCGGCATCAAACTGCTTCATAACCTCGGCTTTAATCTTCTCAGACATCTCTGGACGCATCCGACGAACCTTTTGCTTAACCGGAGGGAAATCTTCTTTGGTCGGTAAGTGATGGACCACAATGTCGGTATCTAATCCGGGCATATCTTCGTAGGACCAGGCAAAGATTTCTTTATAGTCCTGCAGCATCTGAGTCAACCGTTGCTTCACGCTGAGTTCTAGGTTGGCACCAATCTTCACCTCTTTCTTGTCTTCCTCCGTACCCAAGTTTATTATTTCCACTGGCTCTTCATGGGGTTGAATTGCCCTCTCTTCCTGTTGTAACAGTCTTGCAAGTTCACCAGGCACTTCGCAATCATCTTCACCTTCGTCGGCGGCTAAGTTGATCGGATTTTCGAAGTCATAACTGGCAGTAGCAGAGTCGTTACCAGTGAGATCCAGAGTGGATTGAAACCTGT
This sequence comes from Vicia faba, assembly GCA_948472305.1. Lineage (NCBI taxonomy): Eukaryota > Viridiplantae > Streptophyta > Magnoliopsida > Fabales > Fabaceae > Vicia > Vicia faba. The sequence goes on from OX451738.1 coordinate 883,213,571, forward strand.
ATGAGTGAGTGTGTGTGTAAATACAGCTGTTTTGCAATATGTAAAGAAAGGAAAGAAAAGGAGCGCAAAATTTGAAATGTGAAAAACGTCCAATGCTTTTATTCATGATATATGATAGTGACAAACAAAAAGCCCTCATAAATAAAACCACGGTGCCCCGGGTAAGACACCGGGCCATATAGTCTCAAATTATTGTTTATTACAAATCAAAAAACAAAGAAATTCATTACTGGGGAACAAAAGAAACAGAGAGATTGTCTTTTGCACTCCAATTGTTAGGCCCACTGTCGGTTGCCGGGTAGATCCAGCTATCAAACTCAGCATCATCCACTTCGTCTCCGTCTCCAATAGCATTCACTCCATGAGCAGGTAGGGGAGCTGCCACCACATTAGGCTTGTCAGATGCCTCAAACTGTACCTCCTTTGCATCAATAAGGTCCTGCAGCTTGTTCCTTAGTGCCCAACAGTCATCAGTAGAGTGCCCCGGGCTATCAGAGTGATAAGCACAGCGAGCATTTGGATTGAACTTGGGGGATGCAGTGTTGGGAAACTTTGGAGCCTCCTTGACAGTCACTAAATTGGTGGATAGCAACTGTGGCAGGATCTGTGATAAGGTCATGCTTAACCGGGTAAACTCCCTCCGGGGTCTTTCAAACTTCTGAGGATTAGTTGGCCGAGGAGCGGCAGCAGGTTTGGCAATCATTACCGCACTGACAGATTGGCGGTGTTCAGGTCGCTCTGTTCTCCGGGAGTTATATACAGCACTAGCCTCCTTTTTGAAGGGTTTCCTCTCAGTACTGGAGGAGGCAACTTTCTGTATCTTCCCTGATTTTATACCAGCCTCGATCCTCTCACCAGTCAGGATCAGATCAGTAAACCCAGCAGAGGAATTACCAATGAGATGGTTGAAAAATGGACCAGATAGGGTCCCCAAGAACATATCTACCAGCTCCCGATCCGTCAATGGTGGCTGCACCCTGCCAGCCAGGTCTCTCCATTTCTGAGCGTACTCCTTAAAACCTTCACCCGACCCTAGCGACATACCCTGGAGTTGGGTACGCGTAGGAGCGAGGTCGGCATTATACTGATACTGCTTGTAAAAAGCAGTGGCCAGATCCTCCCAGTTACGAATGCTGATTCCATCTAGTTGATAGAACCAATCGAGGTGAGTCCCTGAAAGACTCTCCTGGAAGAAGTGGATCCAAAGGTTCTTGTCTGCTGTGTAAGGCTGGATCTTCCTTACATAAGAACGGAGATGCATCTTGGGACAGGAAGCCCCATCATACTTCACGAAGGCAGGTGTTTTGAACTTGTGTGGGATCACCACTCCAGTAGATAACCCCAAGTCTCCGAAATCCAATCCAGGTACCCTTTGAACTTCCACAGCCTTTAATCTGTCTTCCAGCTGTTTGTACCGGTCTTCAGCAGGAGGGTACTGGTCGTCGTTGAAGTCTGTTTCAGTATCAGAGCCCACAGGAGTAGTGATCTCCCTTTCATGGTGACTACCTTCTGTCACAGATGGAGGAGTCCTTTCAGCTTCAATTTGCAAGGTGTTCCCGAGTCTGCGCCCAGTGCTAAATAGCACAGTCCTCCTCTTCTTCTTAGTCTTCTTCAACAGCATGGTCTTTAACTCTTGTTGACCCTGAGACAAGCCCTTGATCAGCTCCTGAAATTGGGCGTTTTGCGCCTGAAACTGGACGTTCTGCGCCTGAAGAGCCTTGATAGCCGCATCGGTTGATGATTCAGGAGGGTTCATGATGCTGAAATAAACAGCGAAGAACGGTAAACAACCTGAAAAGAAGAGTATTTATGATGCACATGATGAATGATATGTGTTTATGCAATGCATTCAAGAGTTCGAAAATTCAAATTTGTTGTAGACCAAAAGGAACACACTTTATTATTAAGAAAATCATTGTTTTAATACATCAAAGCCTCATGGGCAAAAGTACAAAAAGATCAAGTCACATCCAAAATATGTTGCGCATCTTCTCTGGAGCTATGTAAGTGTTGAGATTCCTTTCCTCGTGCAACAGGCGAGTGAGCTCCAAAACCTTCTTTTCACTGGCATGCAAACTAGTCTCAAGAGAATTCCGCTCTTCCTTAAGCTGGATCCAACTCTTCTGCATCTCTTCCCAGGATGTGGGCATATCAGGGTGCTGAATAACATGAGACACCTCTCCTTCCAAGGCAGGCTCTTTGATTACTGGAAGCATGTGAGGATAAGGCATCACTAATTTCTGAGAGCGGGCTCGTACCCATTTGAGGTAAGGCTCCAAAGGGATGGAGTTCCTGTGCCCCAGTGTCTTGCTGTCTATCCTACTAGGCATCCTCCAAGCTCTGATAAATCTCTGGCGAAGTCCTTGAGTATCGTTGTCGAAGTCAAAAACTATGTCAGGTATCAACATGTCATGAGGACCATCCCTCCGAGCATAACCAAATTGTCTCCAAGCCAGGCACGGACTATAAGTAATACCCCCTCTGATTCCAAGTAAAGGAACATTAGGATATTCCCCGCAACGATCAATGATAGTGACATCTTCTCTGGACCTAGGACACCAATGTATATCTGCATGTGTAAGAGTCATCAACCGTTGTGACCATCTCAGACCCCGCTCGTTCTTCAGGACTGATTGTGGAAGGTGCGAAATAAACCACTTTCCCAGGAGAGGAGTGCAACACATAAGGACACCTCTTTTTCTCATGGTTCGAGTGTAACATGAGTGAAGGAGGTCCCCTAGCAACGTAGGTACAGGATTCCTGGACATAAAGATCTGGACAGCACTGATATCAATGAGCTGATCTGGGTTAGGGAACAACACCAAACCATAAACAAGGAGAGCCACAACCTCTTCAAAAGCTTGTAAGTCAAGGGAATTCCAACATTCATAGGCCTTTTCAAACAGAAACCTGGCTAAGAACCCTTTGATACCACTTCTAACTTCCCAATGTCCCTTGAGGTCAGATGACTGCAGGTGCAAGGCTTTAGCAATCTCTTCAAGCTTAGGTTCCTTTTCTGTACCGTTGAAGGGTAGCTGATCAAGGATAGGGATCTTCAGGAGTCGGGAGAACTCCTCCAATGTAGGTACCAACTGATAGTCCAAGAAGGTAAAGCAGTGATGCAGAGGATCAAAGAATTGGAACAGGACTTTTATCATATCTTCCTCAATGTTGGTGTTGACCAAGCTGATGAGGCTTCCATGCCTTTCACTGAATGAAGAGTTCTCAGGAATCCTGGATGTAAGTTCCTTAAGCTGAGGAGAGATCCTTACAAGACTGATTGGAATTGTCTTTCTACGAACAGTTTCCATGTCCTACAAAATAAGAACAAAGATGAAAATTCGAACCCCTGAAATGGTTAGTTAATGCATATGATGCTGGATGATGTCATGATGCTATGATTAAACACAGATATTTACAAAGACAAACATGTAAGGCACACAAGGCACACAAGACAGGCCCTTAAGGTTTAAGGCCAGCATGGGGTCTGGGTAGTACCCTCTTGAAGTTGGTGGGTTCAACCTGTCCTAATCAAAGTAACCGGGTTCTAAGGTTCCCAATATCACAGGATTGCTTTCATTGTTCATCGTTTCGATTTAGCCACTGAACTGGCGACCGAAATATTCCAGGAAAGCAACCCTCAATTGAGTGTAGTATCGAGTATCAACCAACCTCGGACTGCACCAAAGTCAGTTATCTCACTACCCTAAAGAGGCCAAGATGGTTCAATTAAGGTTCCTAAGGTCTGTTGATGCTTCATGACACCACATGGAGGCCCCGTACTCTCCTTGACTGACTCAAGGGTTACCGGTACACACCAAAATGCCACATCAACGTAGCAGACTGCTTCAACCATGTCGGTATACCCCGCACAGTTCCCTCACAGCCTTGTTGCTACTTTCTAAGAAGGTATCCCCCAGATCCGGGTTAGGATCTATAGAACTCCCAAGCAACCCACAATTTTAAAGCATACAAGGAAAACAATTGAAAACACAGTTGTAACTAGCCCTAAGGTACACCTCACTTTAAGTTTTTCCCCAGCAGAGTCGCCAGTTCTGTGATCGGTGGATCTGGAACTGACTGTTTTAAAGCTGGTTCGCGAAATGTCGCGGTAAGCAAGAGTCGCCACCGTCTTTTATTTTCTCCAATAGGAAAGGACAAAAGCACAGAAAAATTCCTTTAAAGAGATTGCTCTCGGTTCGGGAGGTAGGTTATAGAAAGGGAAGGTGTTAGCACCCTTTCTATCCATGGTTATCCATGGGCTCTTAGGTACTTGCTCAATGTGTTTTCAAAATTGTTGTTTGCTTTTCAATTGTGGGTTTCAAAAATATTCTTTGAAAAGTTTCAGTTTAACTCGTACGTCAGAGTGTTTTGAAAAGTTTGTTTTGAAAGTTTTTTGAAAGTGTTGGTGTGAAAAGATTTGATTTGTTTTGTTTGAAATTAGAGCAAGTACCCTTGAGAACCTACCTACCCTAAGGAATTCGCCTGTGTAAGAGTCCTTTAAAGTAGTGCCATCCCACCATTGAGAGGTAGGTAGCACCACCGTTGGAGGTATTCGGGTCAATTCGAGTTTTAGGGACGTGGTGGTCACCGGAGCAATGGGAAAACACCTTAGAAGCTACCCTCATGCCAGGTTCCCGGACCATGAGGACTTACTAAGACGTTTTCTACTCGACGATCACCTTTCGAAAGGCAACAGGTGAGGCGTACCCTAGGGGTGGTGTGTGCGAATTGTGTGTCATTTTCAGTTTATTATTTGTCTTGTCATACATTGGTGATCTATCGATTCGATTTTATTTTTTGGGCATTCATTCTTTCATGCATATTTATTAACAGTTATATTTGCGAGAAAATAAATCTAACTATTACAACGGGCGCGGGTCCACATCGCCAAAAAAACCGAACCCGATTTGACTGAAAATAAAATAAAGCGAATAAAAGTCCGAGAGTTTTCAATTACATGGCTTTGGGGCATATACAGAGGTATTTAAACAATGTAAAATAAATGCGTGAAATAAAGACTAAACAAAATTAGGGCGTTGGACCCTTTTACAAATAATTAAAATTAATCAAGGAAATTAAAAATTAAAAATAATGTTTTTGTGTTTTTTAGGTTTAAAAGAAAAAGAGAAAAATTAATTAAAATTAAAATCCTAGTTCTAATGTTTTTTTTAAGTTTATTATGAAAAAGATTTAATTTCTAACCTAATTAAATTCTAAACTAATTTATATACAATTTTTGATTTATAGAAAATAAATAATAAATAATAATATAGTGAGGAAAAAAGGAAAAAAATTAAAAAGGATATGAAAAATTAATAACTACCCTAATTCTACATTTTTTGGATTTTTATTATGAAAAAAGAATTAAAATTAACATTAAAACCTAATTAAACTAAATGAGTTATATTTTAATTTATTAAAAAAAAGAATCAAAATTAATTATATTTTTTTTGCTTTTTCTGTATTTTTTAATGTTTTTTGTATTTTTGTAAAAATTAATTAAATAAGAAAATAAAACACAAGTGAATTTAAAAAAATAAAATGTAAAGAAAATTAGAAAAGAAAGAAAAAAAAAAAAATAGAACCAGGGGGTGTGGATTTGAATTTGGAGGTGCAAGCCTGGCCCATTTGCTGGCAATTGGTTGACTTGTCCACTCCTGTACACGCTTGTTGACTTGATGTATGGTGCACTCCTCATCTTAGCCATGGATCTGAGGCCCTGGGACACGTGTAGGTTGAATCCTGATGGAGTATGGTGAGTATCAATATGAGCGTTGCATAGAACCTGGAAAGGAAAAATAATATTGAGAAATTGCAAGACCTGGGACTTGAACCCAGGTCTTTGAGGTTAACACGCTTATCCCTTGCCACTGAGCCAGTTACATTTCAATTAACATATAATAATTAACAAATAATAAAAAGAATAATCAATGCATAGTGGTCAAACGCGCGCGCGAATTCAAACTGTCCAGTCTCCGTGTGACACGCCATCATCTCTTTCATTCTTTCTGAAACATGAGGACAAAGGCAACGTTTTTTTGATCGTGGTTTTAGAGGGCCTAATGGAAAATAGCGAATAGCCCCTCGTCGCTCATAAATTGAGCGCGAGGGTGCCATCTTCTTCGTCTGGATGAGCTGAGCATGATGATGGTACTGGCATGGTTCAATTTTTCCCCTAGTGAGAATCCCCAATTTGAAGCAACCTGTAACCCTAAAAAATGCACATGGTAGATTCTTGTATACAGCAAAATAATGTAATTAAACGTTGTGGTTAGCTTAGAAATAGCAATATGAACATGAATCAACAAAGAAAAATGCCAAAGGATGATGGAATCATGCTGTACGATTTCAAAAGTTTCAAGGTTCAGTTTTGATTCTAACTACCAATTCTTGAGGTTTTAGTGGATGTTAATGATTGGCACGCGTTCAGAATGATCTCAGAATGCTAATGGTATAAAAATTTTGGCTTGAAAAGATGTCTAGCTTTGATTTCAGATTTGCCATATATGTCCAAAATTTCAAATGTCCAAATGCCTTTTGAACGAGTTTCTTGCTGCACTAGGGTTAGGGTTTGACTCAATGATCATTATGGAATAGACTTGGCTTGCCATTTGACCTTAATCCATGCTTGAGAAAGAATTGGCATTAGGGTTTGTTCATTAACCATTTTTTCCTAATTTCTAGCCAAAACCTAGACCTAGCATGAAAATGAACCTTGGCCTGATTTTTGAGTTGGTTCATGATGTATAGAACTTGTCCAAATTCATTTGACACCATTACATTGACTTTTAAATTTTATTTGAATTTTTAATGAATTAAAATGAATTAAATCATCAAAAATTAAATAAAATAAAAAAGTCAACATTTGGTCTTGAAATCAACCATGGGCCACGTGTGTGGCATGACAAGGATGGACAAAGTGAGAAAAATGGGGCCCTTTTGTCAAAATTGGATTTTCAAGGATAGTTGACTTTTGCCATTTCACAAAAATTTCCCAACTTCTACAAGGCATAACTTGCTCAATTTTTAAGCTTTTCACATGTTCTTGGACATTTTGGAAAGGTCTTTGAGTCCTTTAACCAATGCCTTTGGTCCCATGTCATTTTGATTTACCAATCTCAAGTTATGGTCTTTGACTTAAAGTCCCTTTTTGTTGACTTTTGAAAATGACCTATAATGTTGAAATTGATAACTTTTTGTGAGAGCATTTCTTGGACTTGAAGTATGAAGATGAGTTGTAGGAAATGTCTTTCTCTTCAAAATGAGCTTTGGATGGAATTTTTCTGATAATCCATGTGAAAGTTATGCCCTGGTCAATTTCAGTTGACTTTTTCAGCTGTCCAAATATAGCAACTTTTGCATCTTTGATGATTTCTGAGCCAAATTTTGAGAATCATGATCAAGCATTGATCAAATGATGTTTGTGGCTTCAAAATGATATATTGACCAAAAATTTGAACTTTTGACTGCCAAATGACCATTTTGCCCCTACAGTTGACTGTAGTGCAATTTAGGGTTTTGACTGTGCAATCTTGAGCTGAATGCCTTGAAACTTGATATGAGGATGCTTGACCATGTTTGTAAGCATATGAGACTTGATTGGGCCTTTGAAAAGTTCATTTGCCTGACCAGAACTCAAACCCTAGTTTTGACTGTATAGGAGACAGTTGACCTGCACAACCCTTGGGGAATTTTGGGACCTGGCTTGACAATTTCTTGAAGAATATGGGAGGGCAAATTTTGGGGTATAACAATACCCATTGGGTATTTCACAGATCGATCAGCTAGTTATAGGGATATCCTAGTTGGTCGCAGTTCTCCTAGTTGTAGCTTTTCACAGATTGAAAAGGGCATCAAGCTCACATTAGCTCCTAGATCACAAAGTGCTTTGTCTATTACGAATTTCCCTATCACACAGGGTATGGAGAAACTACCAGGGTCTTTCAGCTTAGGTGGCATATTTTTCTGGATAATAGCGCTAGATTCTGCAGTAAGCATCATTGTCTCATTATCCTCGAGTTTCTTTTTATTAGACAATATTTCTTTAAGAAATTTGGCATAAGATGGCATTTGTGTTATGGCTTCTGTAAATGGTATTGTTATGTTTAATTGTTTCAAAAGTTCCACAAATTTCTTAAATTGTCCTTCGGTTTTAGATTTGGCTAATCTCTGAGGAAATAGGATAGGTGGCTTATATGGTGGTGGGGGTACGTATGGTTTTTCCTTCTCAGCTTCGTCTTTGGATATGATTTCTGACTCGATATTTTTATTCAGCTCGTCCTTGCTTTTTTCCTTTTCGGTTTCATTTTCATTTTTTTGAGATATTGACTTAGTTGAGATTCTCGGATCTACCGGTCCGTCTAATTCAGTCCCACTTCTTAATGTAATGGCATTATCATGACCTTTCGGGTTAGGTTGTGGTTGACCAGGAAACACCCCAGTTGGAGCGACATTTGTTGCTTGTTGTTGGGCTACTTGAGAAATCTGGGTTTCTAACATTTTGTTATGTGTAGCCAAGTCATCTACTTTGGTTGCTAATTGTTTTACTAATTCGAAGGTGTGTACGTTTTGGTTTATAAATTCCTTATTTTGTTGTGTTTGAGCAGCAACAAAGTTTTCCATCATTATCTCAAGGTTGGACTTACGGGGTGCTTGAGGTGCAGCTTGAGGTGCAGCTTGAGGTGAAGCTTGAGGTGCCTTTTGGAAACCAGGAGGTGCTTGAGGGGTGTATACCGCATTGTTATTCTTGTAGGAAAAGTTAGGATGATTCTTCCAACCTGGGTTATAGGTGTTAGAATACGGGTTTCCTTTGGCGTAGTTCATCTGGTCAGGGGGTATCCCAGCTAGAAATTGGCACTCGGAAATGATATGTACAGGTATTCCACACAAGTCACAGTTTCGAGCTACGGCAGCCACGGTGGCCGTGGGGGTTAGGGTTATTGCTAAACTCTCAATCTTTTGAGTCAGGACGTCAACTTTAGCACTGACGTGGTCTATGCCACTGACTTCGTGCAATCCTCAAGTGAGGGATCGTTCTCCTCCCCGTTGATAATGGTTTTGTGCCATGTTTTCAATTAGTTGATAAGCTTCATTATAGGGTTTGTCCATTAGTGCACCACCAACGGCAGCGTCTAGAGACAGTTTGGTGTTATATAGGAGACCACCATAGAAGATGTGGATGATTAGCCATGGATCAAGTCCATGATGTGGGCAAAGTCTCAGCATGTCCTTGTATCTCTCCCAAGCTTCGAAAAGTGATTCGTCATTTTTTGCGTAAATCCGTTGATTTGGCCTCTCAGCGTTGCAGTTTTGCTTGGTGGAAAATATCTTGCTAAGAAGACTTTCTTCAATTCTTCCCATGTGGTTATGGAGTTTGAAGGTAAGGACTGGAGCCACGCTCTGGCTCTATCTCTTAAAGAAAAGGGAAAAAGACGTAATCAAATTGCTTCGGGATTAACACCATTAGCTTTTACTGTGTCGGCGTAATGTACGAACACGGATAAATGGAGATTTGGATCATCCGTAGGGCCTCCGGAAAATTGATTTCATTGCACGGCTTGCAACAATGAAGGTTTAAGCTCGAAGTTATTCGCCTCGATGGCAGGAGGAGAAATACTCGAGTGCGGTTCAGCTCGAGAAGGAGCAGCGTACTCCTTAAGAGGTCGATTACCTAGTTCAGCCATGTCTAGTTCCAGGGTTGGTTTTTCAAAAATGGGAATTGGAATTGGAGCAACTTCGGGAAGATCGGGGATTCGACGTCTTATGTTAACAAAACGTTTGATTTGGTTGATTATTTGTACTAATTCCCCTCCTTGTAAACGAGTATTTGGCATACAATCGTTCCAAGAAAGGAAAAATGTTGCCCTAGTCTATACGGTGCAACAACAGAATTACAATATTGACTAAATTGGTCCCCAGCAATAGCGCCAAAAACTTGATCGCTACTGGATATGGTGGTCTAGATCATATGGACTGCAAGTGCACAGTTTTATCACGTAGTTTTAAATATTATCGAACCCAAAGGACCAAAAGTCAAACGTATCGTTATCTAGCGTTGCGGTGTAAATCTAAGGCTAAAAATATTTGGTTTAGATTAGGGGAACTAAAAGTAAGTTTAAATCTAGTTAAATAATTATAGGGGGTAAACAACCAGTATGTAATGATCGGGCTTCGGGGATTAGTACCTTATTTGGTAACTTGCAGTTTCTAACAATTCCCAGTAGAAATTTATCAGTTTAAAAACCCTCGTCTCACACTGTCGTGGTTGTTGATTTAGGTTATGCAATTTAAGTCCTAACGTATGCTCTCGCTATCCCGTCGGAGTTAGATACATTCTTTTGAAAACAAATAAACTCTAATTCGCTTTAAAGCGCTCTCGCTGTTTTTAAAAGCCAATGCCTAGTTACTAGGTCCAGTTAAAGATCCTCAAGCTCTCGCTTTATTGAACCTAACTTCTATTCATTTTTTACTCTCGTAACAAAACGGTTCATCACTAAAAACAAAGTAATCTAGTCCAGAAAATAGTTCAACAAATAAATGCCCAATAGTATTACCAAATCCCCTCAGTTTTATGATCTTACATACCGGTATAGAAATCTAGCTTAACATATTATAAAACTCAATCACAGAATAATAAAAGCCAGACAACGAAGTAAACATGGTTATTGGATTAAAGAGCAAATAATAATTTATTAAAATAAAAACCTGGAAATAAATTGACTGGAGACTGATAAAAATTCGTCTGGCTCTAAAGGAAGCACTCCTCCACAGGTTGGTAGGTTTTTCTTCGATACGGAACAGGAACAATTGCAAAAATAAAACAATAAACTTAAATAGCAATTCAGGAGGTCTTGAAATAAACTACAGGGCAATAGATCTCAGGTGTAGAAATCTATTGCTTAAAACAGGGTGGAAAAATAAATCTGCTAAGGAAAATAATAGCTGGGAGCAAATCATTCTGGAAAGTAGTAGCTCTGAAATATACGAAGAACAAAAGGGTAGTAATGGCGTGTCCCTCTTTCAGTGCATGAGGTCTGCTATTTATATTCATCTCAAGTAACTGTTCGTGAGGATTTGTTAGAGAGATTATAGGGCTGCTGAATCTCTGCGTGTCTGACTTGGTGGAAGCAGTTAACACACATTCATTGCAAGCTTTTAGGGACGTGGAGAAAGTATAGGGGATGTGACGTCTGTCAAAAGGATAAGTGACATTCGTCACTTACTTGGTCAATGCATGTCGTTCGTTAAGCTAGCCATGTCGTTCGTCATGCTTGTTGACTTGCGCGCTTTGGGCTTGGGCTTGTTTTATTGTAGCCTTATTTTTCTTCCTTTTTCTTATTTTTCTTCCTTTTTCTTCTTTTTCTTCCTTTTTCTTCTTTCTCTTATAATTAATTTGATACCTGCAAAATAGAAAAATACCGGCATAATACCAACTACAAAGTGATTTAATTTAGAATAAAAATGGAAAATAATTTAGTTAAATCAAGCCTAATATGCAATATGTTTATGTGTTATCACTTGGCATTAGATGAGGTATCACTTACAACCCTTGCTTAGCTTTATGACAGTTTGGTTATGCCCGAAGGGATGGTCCTCTTAAGATGTTTATCCAAAGAGTGGTATTTGACTACGAGAGCGACAATCAAGGTTACCGCCAAAGGTTCATACGAGCTTAGAGGATGGTGAACAAGGTGGATAGCAAGACACTGGGATACAAGAATTCTATTCCACTTGAGCCTTATCTTAGGTGGGTACGAGCTCGTGCTCAGAAGCTCATGATGCCTTATCCCTCCATCTTACCAGTTATCATGGAACCTGTGGTTGAAGGAGATGTCCCGTACACTGTCATCCATCCTAACATGCCTACTTCTCTTGAAGACTTACAAAAGGGTTGGATTCAGCTAAAGGAAGAACGAGATACCTTCAAAGCTCAATTCTATGCTAGTGAGAAAAGGGTCTTGGAGCTTACAAAGCAGCTACATGAGGAGCAAAGCGTGAATTCCTACATTGCACCAAAGAAGATGCGTTCGGTCTTTTTATCTTAGAGATTTATTTTGTAAGCCCAAGAGGCATGTTGTAGTCATCTTTAACTAATTAATGAAATTTGACGTTTGTAAATTCTTTGTCTATACGAATTTAAATCTCATAAATCCTTGAAATCATTTGCATATACATCTTCCATGCATCATAACATAACAGGTTTTCCATGACAGTTTCCTTATATTTCTGTTGTTTATTTCAGCAAGATTGATCTAGAGAAAACAGTGAAGGACCTTCAAGTACAAAACTCTCAATTCCAAGAGACTCTACTGGACCTAGCCAAAGGAAAACAAGATATGATGGCATTGCTGGCAGCTAAAAAGAAACCCAAGAGGAAAGCCCTGGTCAACATGGGTAGAAGGTTCAAAGAGTCAGTCTGTTAGATCTCGGTAGTGGAAGACTCATCGGAGGAAGATGAGAATCAGATTGGAGAAGCTAGAAGTACCCAGGCTGGGTGCATTCATGATCAAGCGTCTGATAAGGATGATTATTTTGACGAGCAGTATCCTTCCGCTGATGTCAAGTACAAGCAGTTAGAAGACAGATTAAAGGTCGTCGAGATTCAAGTCATCCCCGGTTTAGATTTTGATGATTTGGGTTTGATCTCTGGGGTTGTCATTCCCCACAAATTCAAAATACTAGTATTTGCAAAGTACGATGGGGTTTATTGTCCAAAACTTCATCTGAAATCTTATGTGCGCAAGATACAGCCGCACACCGCTGATAAGAAACTCTGGGTTCACTTTTTCAAGAAAGTTTTGCCAGAACACAACTAGAGTGGTTCTACCAGTTGGATGGTTCCCGCATCAATACATGGTAAGATTTAGCCACCGCTTTCTACCACCAATACTAGTATAATGGCGACTTGGCGCCGACAAGAGTTTAGTTGCAAGATAGGACAATGGGGAAGAATGAAGGATTCAAAGAATATGCATAAAAGTGGAGAGACCTTTCCAGTAGGGTTCAACCACCTTTGAATGATAGGGAGCATATTGACATGTTTATGGGCACTTTATCTGGTCCTTTCTTTAACTTATTGGTTGGCTGTTCTTCTTCCGGTTTCACCGAGCTGATCTTAATCGGTGAAAGAGTTGAAAGCGACATCAAAAGTGGGAAGATTTCCATGGCATCTACCTCCACCTCCAATCCAATAAAGAAACCTTTTGCTGCAAAGAAAGAAGTCAATTCTATGTATGGGGAAAGGACCCGTACCAAGAAGGATGACCGCCAGTCTGTTAACACCGTCCGAATTTCCAATCCAACTCCTACTCAAAGACCATCTTCTAATCTTCAATGTTTTGAAACTCCGAGAAGACAATTCACGAGGTTAGGCATGTCACTATCTCAAGCCTTACAACACTTATTAAAGGCTAATTTGGTGACATTGTGCGATCCTCCAGCCAATCCAGATACCTCTTCACCAAAGTATAATCTGAACGCCAAGTGTGCTTATCACTCAAGTAGTCCCGGGCATGAGACTGACCAATGCTGGGCACTGAAGAATAAAATTCAAGATTTGATAGATAATGAGACTATTGAATTTGATCCTCCTCCAACTTTGAATGTAATCATCGCACCTATGCCAAATCATGGCAAGGGTGTCAATGTATTTGAAGATACCATTTTTGTTGCTTCTGTCGAAGAATTGACTACTCCGTTAATCATCATCAAAGAGAATCTGTTGAAAGCCGGGATTTTCCCTGGCTGTGTGAAGGGTTGTGTTTGCTGTGTCAAATAACTCAATAGATTTGAAGGGCTGAAGGAAGGCATTCAACGCCTGATGGATAGCCATGAGATCCTATTTGAGAAGACCCTGCCTGCCAAAAGTCTGACTAATAAGTGTGAAGATATCTCCATTATAACCATCTCAAACAAGCCTCTTAGGATCTCCTCCAAGGGTCCTATCAGGATTTAAAATAAACCAATTGTTTCTCCCCTAATAATTACCAATCCCAGACTAATTCCCTACTCTTCAAACAAGGCAGTACCATGGAACTATGGTGTTGAGGTGTTCTACCATGGGATAAAACAAGACACTTGGATCGAAGAAGACAAAACTGATGATGTTGGTAACAGAACTGCCTCAAGCAAGGTAACCCGAACTAGGAGAATCTTTTCACCCAATATCTCACCACCAGTTGTTACAAAGGTACCCGTCCACATCATTGCTGCCAGGCCAAGTACTGATACAAGAGGGAAGGAGAAAGTTGTTAAGACTATCGTGACAGAAATACCTACAAAGGACGTCGCTGATGGAGAACATTCCACTCGTGAGATGGACAAAATCTTGAAAATTATTAAAAGGTGTTACTTCAAGATTGTGGAACACTTGGGGCAAACCCTTTCCAAGATTTCTATGTTGTCTTTGCTACTCTGTTTCGATGCCCATGCTCGGGAATTAATCAAATTCTTGAAGAAGGCTCATGTCCCTCATGAGACCACAACTGACCAGTTGGAGAATTGTGTGGCAAGCTTGACAGATGATAATAGTTTAGGGTTCTCAGATGCCGATCTAACACCACTTGGGAAGAACCATAATAAAGCTCTACATGTTTCTATCGAGTGTAAGGGGACCACCCTAGCACATGTTCTGGTCGACACTGGCTCTTCTTTAAACGTGCTACCCAAGGGGCATTAGACCGTTTAGACTATGAAGGTTTAGTCTTGAAACCAAGTGATATCATTCTGAGGGCCTTCGATGGATCCAAAAGGAAATTTCATGGAGAGGTAGATCTTCCAATCAAGGTGGGCTCACAAATTTTCAACTCCTCCTTCTACATCATGGATATCCATCCTGCCTATTCTTGTTTGTTGGGTCGCCCTTGGATCCATAAAGATGGGGCAGTAACCTTAACTCTTCATCAAAAGCTCAAGTATTCGGTCAAGGGAAGAATTGTCACTGTCTGTGGAGAGGAAGAGTTCATGGTAAGCCACCTCAACACTTTCAAATACTTGGAGATGGATGGAGAATTTATTGAGACCCTGTGTCAAGCCTTTGAAGTTGTCCCACCAATGCTTGCTGCTAACAAATATTCCTCTAATGTGTCTGAAGTTGTTAAAGTTGTGCCAAAGATGGTTTCAGTCAAAGATGCTTGTGCTGCAGTTGAAGAAGGAAGTTGTGATACTTGGGGACAACTCCTTGAGATCCCATTCAAAGAAGACAAATTAATTTTGGGTTTCACTGTTAAGGCTCAGAAGGAAGTGAGGCACGCTCGTGCAGGGAAGCCACCTCTCTGTATTGCAATCCATGAAGTTAACGATGTGGGTGATTCTGATGATGAAGCTGCATTTGTAGATTGGGTGTATCCAACTACAACAAAACTCAACAATTGGCACGCAAAGGACTTCGTGTCCATCTCCTTCATTGAGGAGTATTCTGCTTGTTTATTGCTTTCTTTTAATTCAAGAACATTTTGTCTATAATATTAAACGATGACTTTTAAGCCATGTTCTTAGCCCGGGGCACTATGGTCCATTTGTCAAGGGTTTTATTTATGTTCATCTTATCATATGATCATTCAATACAAATCATTGGACTCTTTTGCATTCAAATCTTTGTGTTCATTATCTTTCTTTTCTTCAAATATATTTTTCAAAATAGCCATGTATCTTACATGCACACACACACACACTCTTGCAGGTCCTCATCCCCTCTGGATCTTATTGCCAATGACTCTACTATTGCCGACTGTTGCACCCCAAAATTTTCCCTCTCATTTCTCAAAGAATCACCCTGGATCCTCAAGTTTGCTTCCATCCAATTCCAAGCCTTGAACTACAAATTTTCCAAGAAAACCACTCACAAGGGCAAAATGGTCAAAAGCACACTAAAAAAAGTCAAATTTTGACTCTTAAATCAAAAACCAAGTTTCAACAATTATATTTCATTAAGACATGAAATTGGTTCATCAAAAATCAGAAGTCAGAAATTACTTTGAAAAAATCAAATTTTCTAAACATTTGGAAAATTTTCTAAGTGTTAAGATGATTTTATACTTCAGAACATCTGAGTCAGCCTCCATGCAAGTGCAGTCAGAAGTTGCAAACATGGTTCACTCAGAACTTCTGAGTCAGCCTCCACGCAAGTGCAGTCAGAACTTTCAAACATGGTTCAGAACATAGTCTTTAATCAGAACATGATTCTTCAGCATATGGAGGCTATTTTCAATGCTCTGGTCAGAAGATGCATCTTCAGCATTTGGAGGTTACGTTTCTGATCTTCTGCAATCAAAACATCACCAAATCCTAAGACCTCGTTTAAACAACCTGCTGCACTGCTACAGTACAATACTCTAACCAGCAGTTAATCCAGTCCACGCCTGCATTTTCCAAATCCTGTATTTGCATCAAATACAAAAGGCTGTGATAAAAAAGCAATGGAACAGTGTGCCAAAAAAATTTAAATCCCATTTGTTTTTCCCCCCAAAACCACAACAAATTCATCTATAAATAAGTTGCTCCATCATACTTTCAAGGGGATGGCTTTTGGAAAGAGAGAACTATCAAAAGAGAAAAGAAACATGTGAAACCTTTCGTAAAAGTCCAGAAATCCCAAACAGAAAACCAAAACCTTTGTTCTTCCTTTTGAATCAAAGAGCTTGGCATTTCCTCTTCAGTTTCTATTGCTGATTCCAGAACATCCAAAGGCAGCCACTCAAAGCTCCAAGCACGCTCCAGGTTCAAGGTAAGTCTCTCTGACTTTGCTTGTTTTTTATTCTGAACATCATTAACATGTAAATATCATAGTATTAATGTTGTCCATATCATTGCTTAAGTAGAAAAACTATGGATCAGAACTTCTTGATTAGGGATTGACTCAGATTTAAGATTAGAACTTCTATAAGTTGTTGTGTTGTTATCCTTCTAATTTGTTGTTTGTTAAGAACTGAATAGATTACTGATGTGATGATTGAGTGTTGAAATATGGCATTAAAACTTCTGATGTTCATTCATAGTTTTAACATACAAAACTTCTATGATTTTTCTCACTGTTAACACACACAGAACTTCTGAGTTCTCCTCACTGTTTTAACATAGATAACTTCTATCATTTTTCTCACTGTTAACACACACTGAACTTCTGATGCTTACATGCTGATAACGCACTAAACTGCTAATGTTCACTCACTGGCTCAGCACAATTCAGAACTTCTGATGATTCACTCACTGTTCTAACACAGCACAGAACTTCTGAGTTCTCCTTACATGTCAAATACATTGAACTTCTGATGTTTCCACTCGTTGTTTTCAAACACTCAGAGTTTCTGATTTTTACATGCTGATAACGCACTGAACTGCTGACGTTTGCTCACTGTTTTAGCGTAATATAGAACTTCTGACTTGTGGCCCACTGTCTGAATACCACCCAGAACTTCTGTGTTTTCCCTCTAACGTGTCTTGCAGGACCTCCGAGTTTACTATTCCAGAACTTCTGATTCCAGTGACGTCTCCTGCTGAGTCACAGCGCTCTTGGCTTCAGAACTTCTGATCCTAGTTGTTCTTCTTGCAGTAGCACGTTGTTTCTATCTTGCATTTATTTTCCTTTTCATCATTTTTAATATTAACATAAAAAACATAAAAATATTTTCCTTTTAATTCACTTCCTTAAGACAAAAACATTTTCTAAACAAATCCATTTCTTTCTTATATTATGTATTTCATTATGGTTGTAATAGATAATTAGAACTTAAATTCCTTGCAATCCCCATTCATAAATATGTACCCCTATCCCCTAAATATTGTAATAGTGTAGGACTTTACATTTCTGCAATTTATTGCTTTTGAATGTAAATGTTAGTAATTAGGGTGTGTATGGCAAGACATGAAATTGATAAATAGATCACCCTAATCAAAACTAAAATGCATGTAATCAAACACACTTTGCACACATGCACCCTTAAGGTTAACTCCACTTGTTGCCTAAAAATGGCCATGTTATGCATGTGGGATGTCTTAGCAAAAACAATTGAAATACAAGATCATAGTCCCTCGATGATGCTATAAATGTTGCCTTTCAAAATGATCTTAGTCCCTCAAAAAGAAATGCTAAGATACCTCACAACATTGCTATCATGAATATACAATGACCCATGCCCGTCCCATTTACATCCAAAGATAGGGTTGCTTACCAAATCAATGGTAAGACAACAATGTCAAAGGAAAAGAAAATGAACAAGCAAGACATTTGAGTAGGTAGATTGCTTCTAGTTACTTGCTCAATTTCAAAACAAACATCCTTGCTATTTTCACAAACAAACACTTTCAAAAACACTTTCAAAACACTTTCCAAACATAAAATATTTTCAAAAGCTCAACACTTTGTATACGTTCTTACAAACAAGAACTATTACAAAGTTTGCCTAAATGATGGCGCCTTTTCAAAATACTTTCAAAAACCACACAAAGCACATTTTTAAAACAAAAGCAAGTGATCTAGCAAGTAACTAAGAGTCCATGGAAAACCATGGATGAAAAGGGTGCTAATACCTTCCCTTTTCATAATCTACCCCCCGAACTCAAAAACATCTCTAAAGGTCTTTCCTGTTCTTTTTCACCTTTCCTTTTGGATAAAAGAAAAGTCGGTGGCGACTCTTGCTAAACCGCAACATTTGCAAACACAAAACGCAAATCAATCAAGTCAGTTCTCCCACCGTATCACACCGACTATGATTTCGAATGTCCAATTAACCAAGCCGAAGATGAAGGCGAGGAAGATTGTGAAATACTGTGAGAACTAGCCAGACTTCTATTAAAAGAGGAAAAAGCTATTCAACCGCATGAAGTGTCAGTTGAACTCATCAACATAGGTACCGAGATAGACAAGAAAGAAGTCAAGATCAGCGCTAACCAGGAAAGCAGTGTTAAAAGCAGATTGGTTCAGATGTTACATGATTATGTGGAAGTGTTTGCTTGGTCATATGAAGATATGCCAGGGTTGGATACCGACATCATAGTTCATCGTATGCCGACAAAAGAAGATTGTCCTCCTGTCAAACAAAAAGTTCGTCACATGAGGCCTGACATGTCTGAAAAGATAAAAGCTGAAGTGATGAAACAATTTGACGCAGGTTCCTAGTTGTGACATCTTATCCCCAATAGGTTTCCAATGTGGTTCTAGTGCCAAAGAAAGACGGAAAGGTTCGTATGTGCGTAGATTATAGGGATCTGAGTAGGGCAAGCCCCAAGGATGACTTCCCTCTACCTCATATTGATGTCTTGGTCGATAACACTGCTCAGCATAAAGTTTTCTCTTACATGGATGGTTTCTCAGGCTATAATCAAATTAGGATAGCTCCTGAAGACATGGAGAAGATAACTTTCGTTACACAATAGGGAACCTTTTGCTACAAGGTCATGTCGTTCAGATTGAAGAATGCAGGGGCAACATATCAAAGGGCTATGGTAGCTTTGTTTCATGATATGATCCATCATAAAATAGAGGTATATGTGGATGATATGATTTCCAGGTCACAAACTGAAGAGGAACATCTCGATCACCTGTACAAATTATTCGAAAGGTTGAAAAAGTACAAGTTGAGGTTGAACCCTAACAAGTGCACATTTGGAGTACGATCTGGAAAACTTCTAGGTTTTTTTGTCAGCGGTAAAGGCATCGAAGTCGATCTCACCAAGGTAAAGTCCATCCAAGAAATTTCAGTCCCTCACTCTGAAAAAGAAGTTAGAGGATTCTTGGGTTGTCTCAACTATATCGCCTGCTTCATATCTCACTTAACTACTACTTGTGAGCCAATATTCAAACTCTTGAAGAAAGATCAAGTAGTCATATGGAATGATGAATTCCAAGTTGCCTTCGACAAAATCATAGAATATCTGCAAGAACCTCCTATTCTCATGACTCCAGTTGAAGGAAGACCCTTAATCATGTACTTGACAGTGCTAGAGAATTCTATGGGGTGTGTTTTGGTCCAACATGACGAGTCTGGCCGAAAAGAGCATGCTACTTACTACCTGAGCAAAAATTTTACCGACTGTGAAACCAGATATTCACTGCTCGAGAAAACTTGGTGCGCTCTAGCACAGGATGCTCGCCGGCTAAGACAGTATTTGTTGACTCATACCACTCTGTTGATTTCTAAGATGGACCCAATCAAGTACATCTTCGAGAAACCTGCTCTTTCTGGACGGATAGGTAGGTGGCAAATGATCTTGACTGAGTACGACATTCAATACACAATGCAAAAATCCATCAAAGGAAGTGTACTAGAAGATCATTTGGCCCATCAAGCTATTGATGATTACCAGTCTATGAACTTTGACTTCCCAGGTGAGAACATCATGCTAGTGACAGACTACACAAAACCTGGACCGAATGATGGACCTGAACAAGGATCCCGATGGACTATGGTCTTCGATGGGGCTTCCAACGCCTTGGGTAACAAAATTGGTGTTGTGATCATATCTCCTGAAGGTTGCCACACTCCTTTCACTGCCATATTATGCTTCGGTTGAACGAATAATATGGCTAAGTACGAGGCATGCATTTTGGGTCTAAAGGCTGCCATTGATTTGAGGATCAAGCATTTGAATGTGTTTGGGGATTCCGCTCTAGTTATTAGCCAAGTAAAAGGAAATTGGGACACTAAACATCATAATCTTATCCCTTATAAGGAACTTGTGCTATCCCTGATTCCCTACTTCAAAGAGATCACCTTTGAACACTTCCCTAGGGAAGAAAATCATTTGGCTGATGCCTTGGCAACCATGTCTTCTATGTTCAAAGTCAGATGGGACAACGAAGCCCCTATGATTACAATTGAGAGATTTGGCGAACCTACACACTGTTGTGAGCTTGACACTGACACAAAAAAGCTTTGGTACCATGAGGTGAGGAGATACTTTTAAGCACAAGAGCATATGTGATACGGTGGCAGAACTGATTTGAGGTTTTGCGTTTTTTGTTCGCAAATGTTTCGGTTTAGCAAGAGTCACCACCGACTTTTTATTTTGTCCTAAGGAAAGGTCAAAAAGCACAGGAAAGACCTTTGAGATGTTTTCTTGGGTTCGGGGAGTAGATTATGAAAATGGAAGGTGCAAGCACCCTTTTCATCCATGGTTATCCATGGGCTCTTAGTTACTTGTTTAGATCACTTGCTTTTGCTTTTCAATTGTTTGAAATGGTGCTTTGTGTGTGGTTTTGAAAGATGTTTTGAAAAGAGGCCATCATCGTGGCAAACTTTGTAATGATTCTTGTTTGAATGTATACAAAGGTGTTTTTGTCTTTTGAAAAGATGTTCCAATGTTTAAAAGTTTGCTTTGGGAAATGTTTTGAAGTTGTGTTGTGAGGTGTGTTTGAAAATAGCAAGGATGTTTTTGCAAGTTTTGATTAAGTAACTAAGAGTTATCTACCCTATTTTACTCAAAGGTCTTTCCTATATGTTTTTAACCCTTTTGACAGTGTTGTTTTACCATTGCATTTGGTAAGCAACCTTGTATTAGGATGTTAAACGGGACAGGTGTGGGTCATCGTATAGACCATGATAGCAACCGTGTTAAGTATTTTTAGCTAATTTTTGAGGGACTAGATCATTTTTGTATAGGCAACCAAGATAGCGTCATCGAGGGACTATGATCTTTTGTTTTGTTTTTGTTTTGCCAAAGTACTCAACATGCATAACATGACCCATTTTTAAGGCAACAAGTGGATGAAACCCTAGGAGTGAAAGTGTGCATTATGTATTGATTATCATGCATTTTTGTCTTTGTATTAAGGCAAGCTACTTGTTGATTTTGGATTTTTGCATACAAACCCTAATCTCTAATCATGGCATAATTGAAAGTGTAAATGCGTAAAATAAATCTACCACTATTATAACATGATTATGGGGATGGGGATACAATTTTTTAATGGGGATTATTTTGCAAGAAATTAAAATCCTAATTTTACTATTACATCCAAATTGAATAATGACATAAATAATAAATGAATAATATTTAAATAAATTAAATAAATATACAAAATAATATGAATATGCAAAAAAGGTTTTGTTTATTTTTATGTATGTAAAAATATTTAATGTAAAAAGAAAGGAATAATAAAAAATATTATTATTTTTTATTAAGGGTAAACCCTAATTTTCTTTTAAGAATACAAATATATTAAATATACTATTTATATACAATAAAATAAAATAGTGTATATACAAAAAATAAAATATATTTAGAAAAAGTATTATTTAAGTATAAATAATAATAAAAATAAAAGTATAGTATTTTTATGTTTTTATCCTCAAGTATTTATAAAATAAAAGTATGTATGTATATATTCATTATATTAGTTATATATAATAAAAATAAAATAAAATATATACAAAAATAAAAATATATTTAGAAATATTTTATTTTAGTGTAAATAAAATAAGAATAAAAATAAAAGTATAATGTTATTATTTATTATTTTCATGTTTTCAGTAAATAAAAGTATATATTATTAAATTATTTTTATGTCTAAAAAAAACAATAAAATAATAAAAATAAATGTGAGAAATTATGAAAATATTTTTGGATATTTTTATGTTTGGAAAATATAAAATAAAAATCAGAAATGATAAATAAATACAAAAATATAAAATATAAAGAAATTGGGCCAGGGGGGTGCATTCAGCAAAAAGGGGTGTCTAAAACAAAAGAAGCAAAGCCCAGCCCAAGCCAAACTTCATCTTCAACCTTGGTTCAAAATTTCGCGCGCCCTGTACCAAACATGAACAACCCGCATACGAGCTCTAATGCAAAAACACATAACATCAAAGTTGTAGGGTTTTCCAAGACGAATTCAACCATATAAAAAACTTGTCCTAACTCTCAAAGACCAGAGAGAATTTCTCTGGCCCTAAATCTTAACCTATTTTTTTCAGGATGTTCATGGACCAAATTATCTTAGTATGCTTAATTAAAATGAAAACTGAGCATATGTACAACTTCATGGCTATGAATACTACATTTCTTATTCACAAACCTAAGTCTAATTGTTCCTAAATAGAGAGATAGGAAGTTGACAAAAACCTGTTTCAGCTGAGATCGTGTCTGGCAATGTGGAGCTTTTCAATGAGGCCTGAGATGTTTGGGAGCTTGCTTGAACTTCCCCTGACCTTCTCCAATGCCTAGCTTGCCTTGAATGTGCTTGAACAAGCCTACAGAACTCAACCTGCACAAGCTGAAATCAAAAATGGCAAACCTTGTAAATGGAGTTACAGTTAGTGTTTAAGGGTTGGGATAGCTTGGATAGGTTGTATGGAAGGTGTTTGAACAGGTTTGGGGCAAAACGCACGAGCAAATTGTGTTATGGAAACTAAACTGCAAATATTGCCCTGTTTTGCCAATGTAAGGTGATTTTGTACTATGGGAGGTTTGAGGGTTCAAATGGTCGTGTTTCTGGCTCAAGGGGATGTGAGAAACTTGTCTCAAAAGCTTGAACAAGTTGGTTTTTGCTGATGTTCAAGTTATGTGATATTGGAACAATTTCTTGGTTATGAAGCAAAACAAGAGAAGTGATGTAATACAAGCCTGTACAGGCTATCTATCAGCCTGCCCCTTCTGATCTTGGCCCCTCAAGTTGGTGGATATGATTTTCAGGACTGGGTTTATGTTATGTATTATTTGTTTTGTTTATGTTACCGGATGTACAACCACCCCGGTGGCAAAGGTAACGCGCGTGTATGTTAGAGGTTATGGGTTCAACACTCAGGGCTACCTTTTGTTTTATTTTCTAACATTTTCCTTCCTTTTTGCCAAAAAACTAGCGCGTTGGGCCTCCTCTCAATTGGGCCTTTCCATTTTGCTCCACCATCCCCCTTGCCTGCTTTCACACAACTGACCCAACTTTTTATTATTTCATTTTTATTTATTTTCTTTTTCTTATTTTATTTTATTTCTTTTTCTTTTATAATTTTTTATTACTATTATTATTATTATTTTTATTTTTATTATTAAAAAATCCAAAAATATTTTATTTAATATTTTCACATTTATATGTTTATTTTCTTTATAAAACTAAAAAAGGACAAAAACATTTTCTTAACAAAATTAATTTCTTTTTTTTCTTAATAAAGTAATAATTAGATTTAGGTTTAGTTATTTTATTTTTCTTAATTAAAATTAATTTAGAACTTAAGTTCCTTTTAATTAATTAAGTACCATATTATTTTCATTAACTTAAAATCTTTTTCATAAAAACCCTAAAATTGCTTCAAACTTATTTTTTCAATTAGTTTAGGTTTAATTTTATTTATCTTTACTTAATTATTTTTTATTTTTTTAGTTAGGTTAAAATCCTTAACAAAAACCAAACAAAGATCATTTCTTTTTCCATTTACATTCTTGCATTATTTTCTTTTCAATTCTTGTATATTATTCAATATGGTTGTAATAGATAATTAGGTTTAATTTTCTTGCAATCCCCATTTATAAATTTGTATACCCCCTCCCCTAATGATGTAATAGTATAGTGATTTTACTTTCCGCAATTTATCGCTTTCATATAAATTTTAGTAATTAGGGTTTGTATGGCAAGACTAAAATCAACAAGTAGCAAACCCTAATTCAAGATAAATAAGGCATGTAAATCAATCACACTTGCACACTTACACCTCTAGGGTAAATTCCACTTTGTTGCCTTACAAAAATGGTCATGTTATGCATGTGGGATGTCTTAGCAAAAACAAATCAAAAATACAAGATCATAGTCCATCGATGGCGCTATCAATGTTGCCTTTCAAAATGATCTTAGTCCCTCAAAGAGAAATAACAAGGTATCTCACAACATTGCAATCATGACTATACGATGACCCATGCCTGTCCCGTTACATCCAAAGATAAGGCTTCTTACCAAATCAATGGTAATATGGCAATATCAAAGGAAAGGAATAAATAAACAAAGACTTT
Organism: Vicia faba; assembly: GCA_948472305.1. Lineage (NCBI taxonomy): Eukaryota > Viridiplantae > Streptophyta > Magnoliopsida > Fabales > Fabaceae > Vicia > Vicia faba. The sequence goes on from OX451738.1 coordinate 883,238,510, forward strand.
TGAGTAGGTATATTATTCCTAGTTGCTTGCTCATTTTCAAAATAAGCATCCTTTCTAATTTTCAAAACAAACACCAAACACTTTCAAAACACTTTCCAAACATGAAATATTTTCAAAAAGTCCAACACTTTGTATACGTTCTTATGAAATGAGAACCATTACAAAGTTTTCCTAAATAAAGGCGCCTTTTCAAAATACTTTCAAAAACCACACAAAGCACATTTTCAAACAAAAGCAAGTGATCTAGAAAGCAACTAAGAGCCCATAGATAACTATGGATGAAAAGGGTGCTAACTCCTTCCCTTTTCATAATCTACCCCCCCCCCCCCCCCCCCCCGAACTCAAGAATTAATCTCAAAGGTTTTTCCTGTTCTTTTCAGCCTTTCCTTTTGGATAAAAGAAAAGTCGGTGGCAACTCTTGCTAACCGCAACATTTGCAATCAAACACAAAACATCCTAAGTCAGTTCTCCCACTGTATCACAGAACTGGCGACTCTGCTGGGGAATTTCCTAAAAGTGGGGTTACCTTAGGGTTAGATCACCTTTACTTGCTTTTATTGTTTGATTTATTTGCTTTATATTTTGGTTCCTTGTTTGGGCTTGTTTTAAATCCTCTATCCGGATTTGGGATACCTTATAGGTAAGTAGCAATACGTTGTGGAAACTGTGTGGGGTATACCGACATGGTCTAAGCAATAGTTACGTTAGTGTGACACATTTGTGGGTACCGGTAGCCCTTGAATAGTCAAGGAGAATATGGGGCCGCTGTGTGGTGTCATGAAGCACTAACTGACTTTAGAACCTTTACTTGACCAACTTGGCCATTAGGAAGTAGTGAGATAACCGGATTTGGTGCAGTCTAAAGTTGGTTGATACTCGATACTACACTCATTAAGATCAGACTTCTCGGGATACTTCGGTCGCTATTAAAGAGGCTTGCGCTAAAACCATTCCCGACAAGAAAGATCAGTGATATTGAGTTCCCTTAGAACCTAGTTACTATTTCTAGGACAAGTTTGAGCCAACTAAACTTCAAGAGGGTACTTACCTATAAGACTCCATGCAAGCCTAAACCTAAGGACTTGTTTGTATTTGTGTATATATATTTACTTGTACATAACATCATAAACATCATAACATCATACTCATTCTCACTAACCATTTCAAGGATTTTTGAATTTATCTTTGTTCTGTTTTGTAGGACATGGCTTCTATCAGCAAGAAAACCATTCAAGTCAATCTCGTAAGAATTCCTTCTCAACTCAAAGAGTTAGCATCAAGGGTCCCTGAGAATTCTTCATTCACCGAAAGACATGGTCGCCTCCCCAACTTGGTTACCTCTAGCACAAATGAAGATATGATAAAGGCGTTGTTCCAGTTCTTTGATCCTCTACACCATTGCTTTACTTTTCTCGATTATCAACTTGTACCTACTCTGGGAGAATTCTCTCAACTCTTGAGGATTCATATTCTCAATCAACTACCTTTCGATGATACGGAAAGAGATCCAAGACCTGAAGAGATTGCCCGAGCACTACAATTGCAATAATCTGATATCACAACTAATTGGGAAACAAGGAGTGGTGTCAAAGGTTTCTTAGCCAAGTTCTTGTTTGAGAAAGCTCAAGATTGTTGGAACTCTTTGGATTTGCAAGCTTTTGAAGAAATCCTGGCCCTTCTCATCTATGGGATGGTTTTGTTTCCAAACCCTGACCAACTCATAGATGTAAATGCTGTCAAAATCTTCATGTCTTGCAATCCGGTGCCTACTTTGTTGGGAGATATCCTCCATTCTCTCCACACTCGCACTATGAGGAAGAGAGAGGCTCTCATGTGTTGCACTCATCTCTTGGCTAGATGGTTTATTTCGCATCTTCCTCAGTCTGTGTTGAAGAACGATCAAGGTTTGAGGTGGTCCCATAGGTTGATAACGCTCAGACATTCAGATATGCATCGGTGTTCTCGATCCTTGGAGAACATTACTATCATCGACCATTGTGGGGAATTCCATAATGTCCTTTTGTTTGGTGATCGCTACTGGATATGGTGGTCTAGATGATATGGACTGCAAATGCACGGTCTTATCGCGTAGTTTTAAATATTATCGAACCCAAAGGACCAAAAGTCAAACGTATCATTATCTAGCGTTGCGGTGTAAATCTAAGGCTAAAAATATTTGGTTTAGATTAGGGGAACTAAAAGTAAGTTTGAATCTAGTTAAATAATTAGAGGGGGTAAACAACTAGTATGTAATGATCGGGCTTTGGGGATTAGTACCTTATTTGGTAACTTGCAGTTTCTAACAATTCTTAGTAGAAATTTATCAGTTTAAAAACCCTTGTCTCACACTGTCGTGGTTGTTGAATTAGGTTATGCAATTTAAGTCCTAACGTATGCTCTCGCTATCCCGTCGGAGTTATAAACATTCTTTTGAAAACAAATAAACTCTAAATCACTTTAAAGCGCTCTCGCTGTTTTTAAAGCCAATGCCTAGTTACTAATTCTAGTTAAAGATCCTCAAGCTCTCGCTTTATTGAACCTAACTTCTATTCATTTTTGACTCTCGTAACAAAACGGTTCATCACTAAAAACAGAGTAATCTAGTCCAGAAAATAGTTCAACAAATAAATGCCCAGTAGTATTACCAAATGCCCTCAGTTTTATGATCTTACATACCTGTATAGAAATCTAGCTTAACATATTATAAAACTCAATCACTGAATAGTAAAATCCAGACAACGAAGTAAACATGGTTATCGGATTAAAGAGAAAATAATAATTTATTAAAATAAAAACCTGGAAATAAATTGACTGGAGACTGATAAAAATTCGTCCGACTCTAAAGGAAGCACTCCTCCACAGGTTGGTAGGTTTTGCTTCGATACGGAACAGGAACAATTGCGAAAATAAAACAATAAACTTAAATAACAATTCAGAAGGTATTGAAATAAGCTACTGGGCGATAGATCTTCGGTGTAGAAATCTATTGCTTAAAACGGGGTGGAAAAATAAATCTGCTAAGGAAAATAATAGTTGGGAACAAATAATTCTAGAAAGTAGTAGCTCTGAAATATACGAAGAACAAAAGGGTAGTAATGGCGTGTCCCTCTTTTAGTGCATGAGGTCTGCTATTTATATTCATATCAAGTAACTGTTCGTGAGGATTTTTTGGAGAGATTATAGGGCTGCTGAATCTCCGCGCGTCTGACTTGCTGGAAGCAGTTAACACACATTCTTTGCAAGCTTTTAGAGACGTGGCGAAAGTATAGGGGATGTGACGTCCGTCAAAAGGATAAGTGACATTCGTCACTTACTTGGTCAATGCATGCCATTCGTCAAGTTAGCCATGTCGTTCGTCATGCTTGTTGACTTGCGCGATTTGAGCTTGGGCTTGTTTTATTGTAGCCTTCTTTTTCTTCCTTTTTCTTCTTTTTCTTCCTTTTTATTATTTTTCTTCCTTTTTCTTCTTTCTCTTATAATTAATTTGATGCCTGCAAAATAGAAAAATACCGGCATAATACCAACTACAAAGTGATTTAATTTAGAATAAAAATGGAAAATAATTTAGTTAAATCAAGCCAAATATGCAATATGTTTATGTGTTATCACTTGGCATTAGATGAGGTATCATTTACAACCCTTGCTTAGCTTTATGACAGTTTGGTTATGCCCGAAGGGATGGTCCTCTTGAGATGCTTATCCAAAGAGTGGTATTTGACTACGAGAGCGACAATCAAGGTTACCGCCAAAGGTTCATACGAGCTTAGAGGATGGTGAACAAGGTGGATAGCAAGACACTGGGATACAAGAATTCTATTCCACTTGAGCCTTATCTTAGGTGGGTACGAGCTCGTGCTCAGAAGCTCGTGATGCCTTATCCCTCCATCTTACCAGTTATCATGGAACCTGTGGTTGAAGGAGATGTCCCGTACACTGTCATCCATCCCGATATGCCTACTTCTCTTGAAGACTTGCAAAAGGGATGGATCCAGCTAAAGGAAGAACGAGATACCTTCAAAGCTCAATTCTATGCTAGTGAGAAAAGGGTCTTGGAGCTTACAAAGCAGCTACATGAGGAGCAAAGCGTGAATTCCTACATTGCACCAAAGAAGATGCGTTCGGTCTTTTTATCTTAGAGATTTATTTTGTAAGCCCAAGAGGCATGTTGTAGTCATCTTTAACTAATTAATGAAATTTGACGTTTGTAAATTCTTTGTCTATACAAATTTAAATCTCGTAAATCCTTGAAATCATTTGCATATACATCTTCCATGCATCATAACATAACAGGTTTTCCATGACAGGTTTCCTTATATTTCTGTTGTTTATTTCAGCAAGATGGATCTAGAGAAAATAGTAAAGGACCTTCAAGTACAAAACTCTCAATTCCAAGAGACTCTACTGGACCTAGCCAAAGGAAAAAAAGATATGATGGCATTGCTGGCAGCTAAAAAGAAACCCAAGAGGAAAGCCCTGGTCAACATGGGTAGAAGGTTCAAAGAGTCAGTCCGTTAGATCCCGGTAGTGGAAGACTCATCGGAGGAAGATGAGAATCAGATTGGAGAAGCTAGAAGTACCCAGGCTGGGTGCATTCATGATCAAGCTTCTGATAAGGATGATTATTTTGACGAGCAGTATCCTTCCGCTGATGTCAAGTACAAGCAGTTAGAAGACAAATTGAAGGTCGTCGAGATTCAAGTCATCCCCGGTTTAGATTTTGATGATTTGGGTTTGATCTCTGGGGTTGTCATTCCCCACAAATTTAAAATACTAGTCTTTGCAAAGTACGATGGGGTTTATTGTCCAAAACTTCACCTGAAATCTTATGTGCGCAAGATACAGCCGCACACCGCTGATAAGAAACTCTGGGTTCACTTTTTTCAAGAAAGTTTTGCCAGAACACAACTAGAGTGGTTCTACCAGTTGGATGGTTCCCACATCAATACATGGGAAGATTTAGCCACCGCTTTCTACCACCAATACTAGTATAATGGCGACTTGGCGCCGACAAGAGTTTAGTTACAAGATAGGACAATGGGGAAGAATGAAGGATTCAAAGAATATGCATAAAAGTGGAGAGACCTTTCCAGTAGGGTTCAACCACCTTTGACTGATAGGGAGCATATTGACATGTTTATGGGCATTTTATCTGGTCCTTTCTTTAACTTATTGGTTGGCTGTTCTTCTTCCGGTTTCACCGAGCTGATCTTAATCGGTGAAAGAGTTGAAAGCGACATCAAAAGTGGGAAGATTTCCATGGCATCTACCTCCACCTCCAATCCTATAAAGAAACCTTTTGCTGCAAAGAAAGAAGTCAATTCTATGTATGGGGAAAGGACCCGTACCAAGAAGGATGACCGCCAGTCTGTTAACACCGTCCGAATTTCCAATCCAACTCCTACTCAAAGACCATCTTCTAATCTTCAATGTTTTGAAACTCCGAGAAGACAATTCACGAGGTTAGGCATGTCACTATCCCAAGCCTTACAACACTTATTAAAGGATAATTTGGTGACATTGTGAGATCCTCCAGCCAATCCAGATACCTCTTCACCAAAGTATAATCTGAACGCCAAGTGTGCTTATCACTCAAGTAGTCTCGGGCATGAGACTGACCAATGCTGGGCACTGAAGAATAAAATTCAAGATTTGATAGATAATGAGACTATTGAATTTGATCCTCCTCCAACTCTGAATGTAATCATCGCACCTATGCCAAATCATGGCAAGGGTGTCAATGTATTTGAAGATACCATTTTTGTTGCTTCTGTCGAAGAATTGACTACTCCGTTAATCATCATCAAAGAGAATCTGTTGAAAGCCGGGATTTTCCCTGGCTGTGTGAAGGGTTGTGTTTGCTGTGTCAAATAACTTAATAGATGCGAAGGGCTGAAGGAAGGCATTCAACGCCTGATGGATAGCCATGAGATCCTATTTGAGAAGACCCTGCCTGCCAAAAGTCTGACTAATAAGTGTGAAGATATCTCCATTATAACCATCTCAAACAAGCCTCTTAGGATCTCTTCCAAGGGTCCTATCAAGATTTTAAATGAACCAATTGTTTCTCCCCTAATAATTACCAATCCCAGACTAATTCCCTACTCTTCAAACAAGGCAGTACCATGGAACTATGGTGCTGAGGTGTTCTACCATGGGATAAAACAAGACACTTGGATCGAAGAAGACAAAGCTGATGATGTTGGTAACAGAACTGCCTCAAGCAAGGTAACCCGAACTAGGAGAATCTTTTCACCCAACATCTCACCACCAGTTGTTACAAAGGTACCCGTCCGCATCATTGCTGCCAGGCCAAGTACTGATACAAGAGGGAAGGAGAAAGTTGTTAAGACTATCGTGACAGAAATACCCACAAAGGACGTCGCTGATGGAGAACATTCCACTCGTGAGATGGACGAAATCTTGAAAATTATTAAAAGGTGTTACTTCAAGATTGTGGAACACTTGGGGCAAACCCCTTCCAAGATTTCTATGTTGTCTTTGCTAATCTGTTCCGATGCCCATGCTCGAGCATTAATCAAATTCTTGAAGAAGGCTCATGTCCCTCATAAGACCACAACTGACCAGTTTGAGAATTGTGTGGCAAGCTTGACAGATGATAATGGTTTAGGGTTCTCAGATGCCGATCTAACACCACTTGGGAAGAACCATAATAAAGCTCTACACGTTTCTATCGAGTGTAAGGGGACCACCCTAGCACATGTTCTGGTCGACACTGGCTCTTCTTTAAACGTGCTACCCAAGGGGCATTAGACTGTTTAGACTATGAAGGTTTAGTCTTGAAACCAAGTGATATCATTCTGAGGGCCTTCGATGGATCCAAAAGGAAATTTCATGGAGAGGTAGATCTTCCAATCAAGGTGGGCTCACAAATTTTAAACTCCTCCTTCTACATCATGGATATCCATCCTGCCTATTCTTGTTTGTTGGGTCGCCCTTGGATCCATAAAGTTGGGGCAGTAACCTTAACTCTTCATCAAAAGCTCAAGTATTCGGTCAAGGGAAAAATTGTCACTGTCTGTGGAGAGGAAGAGTTCATGGTAAGCCACCTCAACACTTTCAAATACTTGGAGATGGATGGAGAATTTATTGAGACCCCGTGTCAAGCCTTTGAAGTTGTGCCACCAATGCTTGCTGCTAACAAATATTCCTCTGATGTGTCCGAAGTTGTTAAAGTCGTGCCAAAGATGGTTTCAGTCAAAGATGCTTGTGCTGCAGTTGAAGAAGGAAGTTGTGATACTTGGGGACAACTCCTTGAGATCCCATTCAAAGAAGACAAATTAATTTTGGGTTTCACCGTTAAGGCTCAGAAGGAAGTGAGGCACGCTCGTGCAGGGAAGCCACCTCTCTATATTGCAATCCATGAAGTTAACGATGTGGGTGATTCTGATGATGAAGCTGCATTTGCAGATTGGGTGTATCCAACTACAATAAAACTCAACAATTGGCACACAAAGGACTTCGTGTCCATCTCCTTCATTGAGGAGTATTCTGCTTGTTTATTGCTTTCTTTTAATTCAAGAACATTTTGTCTATAATATTAAACGATGACTTTTAAGCCATGTTCCTAGCCCGGGGCACTATGGTCCATTTGTCAAGGGTTTTATTTATGTTCATCTTATCATATGATCATTCAATACAAATCATTGGACTCTTTTGCATTCAAATCTTTGTGTTCATTATCTTTCTTTTCTTCAAATATATTTTTCAAAATAGCCATGTATCTTACATGCACACACACACACACACTCTTGCAGGTCCTCATCCACTCTGGATCTTATTGCCAATGAGTGTAGCATACTGCTACTGTTCTATGGCCAAGTTGGTCAATTTAAGGTGCTAAGGTCAGTTGGTGCTTAATGACTCCTCAGAAGACCCATATTCTCCTCGTTCCAACACATAGGATATCGGTACATACCAAGGTGTCACACCAATGTAGCTACTGCTTCACCCATGTCGGTCTATGCCGGACAGGTCCCTCACAGTTTATTGCTACTTACCTAAAGGGTATTCCCCAGATCCGGGTTAGGATCTATGAAACTCCAATACAAGCCCACAAAATTAAATCAAACAAGGCATACAATTGAAAATATAGAATGATCTAATCCTAAGGTACACCTCACTTATTTAAAATTCCCTAGTAGAGTCTCCAGTTCTGTGATCGGTGGAAATAGAACTGACTGTTTTGAAATGCTGGTTCGCGAAATGTCGCGGTAAGCAAGAGTCGCCACCGTTTTTTATGTTCTCCAACAAGGAAAGGATAAAAGCACAGCAAAATTCCTTTTCGAGATGTTTCTCGGTTCGGGAGGTAGATTATAGAAAGGGAAGGTGTTAGCACCCTTTCTATCTGTGGTTATCCACGATCTCTTAGGTACTTGCTCACTATGTTTTCAAAATGTTTTGCTTTTCTTGTGTTTGTGGGTTTTGAAAAAGTTTGTTTGAAAAACTTCGATCTAACTCTTGTATCAGTCCTCAAGAGTGTATGAAGTGTTTGTTTGAAAACTTTTGTTTGAAAAGTGTAAGTTCAAAAAGTTGTTTTGTTTTGAAAGAACAAGTACCTTAGAACCTCTACCTACTCAAAAGAAATTAAGCTGTGTAAATGTCCTTTAGACAGTACTATCCCACTATTGAGAAGTAGGTAGCACCGTCGTTGGAGTTTCGGGTCAATTCGATTATAGGGACATGTGGTCACCAAAGCAATAGTAGGACGCCTTAGCGGTAACCCTAATGTCCTAGATCCTTTTTTATCCGAGGCAACCATTTCAAGGCAACTTGGATCTTTAGACAGGAGGGCGACCTCTAAAACACCCTATACTCAATGACCACGTCGAGGCAACCAAGTGAGGCGTACCCTAGGAGTGGCATGTGCGAGTGTGTCAGGATTCAATTAAGTTATCTTTGCACATGTTATGGTGAGCTACGTTTTGATTTTAATTTCAGAGATAAGTCTTGTCATGCATAGCCTAGTTAACATACATCTAACAGTTAATAGTTGCGGAAAGTAAATTGCGGAAAGTAAAGCTACGCTATTACAAGGCGTAGGGTATTTACATCGCCAAAAGCAACCCTTGAAAAGTAAATGCGAGAAATTAAAGGAAAGCGATAAAAAGTCCTAATTAACGCTATTACATCCTCGGAGCAATTACATAAATATGATCAAAAATAATATGCGCGAATAAAAATTGAGTCGGAGAAGTCCTAGGGTTTTGGCCCTTTTTTGAGATAAGAAAGAAGTTTTTCATTATTTTGCAATTAATTAAATTAAACCGAAAACTAATTAATTAATTAAAAGAAATATTTTTGGTTTTTAATGTCTCAAGGAAAATAAAAAAAATAAAAAAAAAAAGTTAGTAAACACCCTAATTCTATGTTGATTTTAAATTATTGCAAAAAGACAAAAGTTAGAATTATCCTAATTAAACTAAATTAATTAATTATGTATTTATTTACAAAAATAATAAACTAAGGTGAAATTAATAAATAATAAAAATATTAAAAATATTACATTTTTTAGTTTTCTGATTTTTATTATGAAAATAATTAATTATGTTAATTAAATAATGATAATAATAATAATTAATAAAAGAAAATAAGAAGGAAAAGAAATAAACTTGTGGGGGTGATGGCCTAAATCATGAGGTATGTTAGCAATTTCCAGGCCCAACAGCATGCAAGCCTCTTTGACTTTTGAGATTGTCCATGCAGGCATTGACTGAGGGGTATGGTGACCATCATCTCATGGCCATTAGATTCAAGTTTGTGGCCACTTGGCGCCTGGATATTTGAGGTACACGGTGGACATCTCCTGGAATGCTGCATATGAACATATAGAGAAAAATAGAAACAAGTGTTTTGGGGGACCTGGGATTCGAACCCAGGTCCCAATGATCATTGGCCAATCGTTCAACCACTACGCCACCTACACCTTTTTGTTATTCTAATGACAAGTGAATATTATATTAAAAAATCAATCCATATGCTGTAACACAAAAACACGCGCGCCTTTTTTTGAACTGACCAATGGGACATTCACACCTCATCATCTTCTTCGTTCATTCTGCAAAAAACAAACATTAGATAGCGGGGGTTTTTAACCCCCACAATATGCAACGACGAAAAATAGCGACTAGCACTGTGATTGATATAAATGTTTCGCGAGGGTTGGTTTATGTTCGTCCGATTCTCACGATTTCAACCATATGCCTTAGGAGTTCTAATTTTGCCTGGATTGCAAAGCCCCAAATTTATAGCTCATGAACCCTAGAAATTGATCATGGCAACTTTTGATTTATGGCATTATAATTCAATTAACCTATACCAATAGCTTCATATGATTCCTATTAACACAAAACAACCAAGAAAATATGTTAAATGCGCATGATTTGAGCAATACGATTATGGACAAAGTGTGCAAACTGTGAAACTGTTTAGGGTGATTCTTTGAGCTTTAGCGTGTGAATTCAATTGCCACACGTTCCTGGGAACCCCTGCAAGGTGTTAGAATTAACAAAAAGCTTTGAATCGCCCTGGAATATAGAAATCAGTTTTGAGTTTTTTTTCCAATTTTCTTGAATTGCAATGGCTTTTTCCTGCAGCTTTTTCACGTGTATGGCATTAGGGTTAGCTTGTATATATATAGGAGAATGAAACTAGGTCACAATCTTGAGCCAAAATCCTTTGAATTGATGATTGAATATTTGATTGAAAATCAAATCTTTTTGCATTTTCATGATTGGAAAAAGTTGCCAACTTTGGAGATTTTTGCATATTTGATTTGTACACGAAATTGCCGGCATATCTTGACCACATTTGCTTCACAAAAAGATTGAAAAACCAAATCTTGTATTTTCCTACAATTTAAATTAATTAAATGAATTAATATTGATTAAAAATCCAATTAATTAATAAAAAATAATAAAATAATTCAATTAAGCTTGATGGGTCGTGCATAGGCCATGGATGAAGTTTCAAGAAGAAATTTGAGGCCCATTAGCAAAAATAAGGTGTTTTGAGCAAAGTTGACTTTTGCAAATTCATAAAAATTTCCCAACTTCTCCAATGTATATCTTGCTCAATTTTGATCATATGACCATATTCTTGGACATTTTGGAAAGGTCTTGAAGTCCTCTAACCAATGCCTTTGGTACCATGTCATTTGGATTTACCAATCTCAAGTTATGGCCTTTGACTCAAAAGGTACTTTTGTTGACTTTTGAAATTGACCTATAATGTAGAAATTGATAACTTTTTATGAGAGCATTTCTTGGACTTGGAGTGTGAAGATGGATTGTAGGAAATGTCATACCCTTCAAAATGAGCATTTGATGGGATTTTTCTTATGAACCATGAAAAAGTTATGCCCTGGTCAAGATACAGTTGACTTTTCTAATGTCCAAAAATAGTAACTTTTTACACCTTGATGATTTTTGAGCTATCCTTGTGGAATCATGATCAAGACTTGATCAAATGATGATTGTGGACTCAAAATAAGATGTTGACCAAAAATTCTGACTTTTGCCTGCAAAATGACCATTTTGCCCCTGCAGTTGACTGTGGATCAAATGAGGCTTTTGACTGTGCAAATTGGCACTGTGAGTCTTGAAACTTGGCATGTAGGTGCTTGAGCATGCATATAGGCTTATGAGACTTGATTGAGCCATTGAAAACCCCAAATTCCTTGAGAGAACCAAAACCCTAATTTCAGCTGGCTTAGGAGAGGGTTTGACTGTGCAACCTCTTGAGCAATCTTGAGCAATTTGAGAATTATTCTTGTCAAATCTTGAGGAATATGGGAGGGCAAATTTTGGGGTACAACAGTTGCCCCTGTTCAATCTTCTTAAACCTGAGGATGTAGATTGGCTTGCGTGCCTTTCGTGATCCGAAGGTGGAAGATGATTGAACACTAAAGTGCCCAGAAATTTGCACTCGCATAGCGTAGTATCCGCAATGTGATGTTCAGGAATGGGCTTACAGATTCCATTTGGAGATATGATGGTGAGGAGGATGGGCTTATAGATGCCATCTGGAGATGTGACAGAATCTTGTCGGGGATGGGCTTAAAGATGCCATCTGGGAACGTTTGTTGAATTGTAACTTGGTAGGTTGAAAGAAGGAACCTGTATAGGGTTGCCTGATGATGAGTCCGCGTAAAACTGCATCTTGGAAGAGAAGGAACCGGTGTAGGGTTACTTCATGATGGTCAAGTAGATAGTTGTCCTGTCTGGTTTCAGGTATTAATCTATAATCCGTCGTCCACAGATATTTCCTGGCTAGTTACAAGTGTTAATCTAGAACTTAAGAGAGGTGGGTCAAGGAGATAGTTTTCATGTCTGGTTTCAGGTATTAATCTCTGACCTGAGAAAGAAAGATAGTTTTCCTGTCTGGTTTCAGGTGTTGATCTTCAGTCTCTTCAATGTAGGTAACTTTCCTTTCTGGTTTCAGGTATAGATCTACAATCAGTCGTCCACAGATATTTCCTGGCTAGTTACAGGTGTTGATCTGGAACTTGAAAGGTTTTTTTTTTATAATGATGTGATGAAGGAATCTGAGACGATTGCTACTCCAAATATATGATGAAGGAATCTGAGACGATTACTACCTCAGTAGGATGATGAAGGAATCTTGGACGACTACTACCTCAGCAGGATGATGAAGGAATCTAAGACGATTACTACCTCAGTAGGATGATGAAGGAATCTTGATGACTTCTACCTCAACGGGATGATGAAGGAATCTTGACGACTTCTACCTCAACGGGATGATGAAGGAATCTTGATGACTTCTACCTCAACGGGATGATGAAGGAATCTTGACGACTTCTACCTCAACGGGATGATGAAGGAATCTTGACGACTTCCACCTCAACGGGATGATGAAGGAATCTTGACGACTTCTACCTCAACAGGATGATGAAGGAATCTTGACGACTTCTACCTCAACGGGATGATGAAGGAATCTTGATGACTTATACCTCAACGGGATGATGAAGGAATCTTGACGACTGCTACTCCAACGGGATGATGAAGGAATCTTGACGACTTCTACCTCAACGGGATGATGAAGGAATCTTGATGACTTCTACCTCAACGGGATGATGAAGGAATCTTGACGACTGCTACTCCAAAAGGTAATGACTTTTATCTGTTGATCGTTCTTTTCTGAAAAGGTAAAGAGTTAGTTGTATGCAACGTCATGATGTATGAGATGCATGATGTCATGATGTTCTCAAAAATAACTGAGATTGTGCCGTATGATGCGTATGCTTGTCATGATGTATGAGGATGTGATGTTTTTAGCTGGGGAAAATAAATCCCAGATAGCTGCTGGAGAATGATGTTGAATTCTTCATTTCCGCTGAGGATGATGAACGAAGAGGATTGTGTGAATAAAACTGCAGGAGAAGATGACTCCGTTGGGGAATAAACCTGTTGAAGAGATTACTCTGCGAGGAATTACTGTGTGGGGAAGAGATGTTCTGCTGAGATTTTAACGATAACTCCATTGGGGATCCCGTTGATAAGCTCTATTGGGGATTTTGATGAGGAACTCCACTGGAGGATAGAAAGAACCTTGTTGGGGATGATCTTTCAGCTGCAACTTGCTGCGGATAACCTAGTTAGACTCTTGTGGGAGATAACCTCTGAATATGGTTGGGGAGATATATTTGTACTCTGCAGGGGACAAGCTTCCAGAATCTACTGGGGAAGATGATTCAACTCTGGCGGGGAAGCTTTTTAGACTGCACTGGGAAATGGCTCCACTGGGGGTATCTTGCCGGGGAACATTCTTATATTTCGTTGAGGAATATTAAGACTGTCGGGGATGCTTGCTGAGGAATATCTGTATACTCTGCTAGGGAATATTAAGATCTTCTGGGGGTACCCAACCTCTTCAGGACTGATGGTAGACCAACTCTATTTGGGGGGAGAGTATTACTGATTTGCTGGGGATACTGTGCCTTTTTAGGGAGGGGAGACCAACTCTACTTGGGGGAGAGTATTGCTGAACCTTGTCTTACTCTGCGGGGAGTGAAGGTATCTTAGTCATATTTTTAGCTGAACCTACCTTGGTACCTGGAGGACAGGGCAACTTGTTCAGTTCGGACAATTCTTATTGCCCCAATTTCTGCGGGAGAAGAAAGCATATGAGGTGCTTGATAACTGCCGATTGACAAATCTTCTTCTGGTAGGCAAGTGACGAGATGACGGGACATAGTCGTACGCTTTGATCCCTAATTTTTTCCTGGACCGCCCTTTCGGGTTTTCAGTCCATCGGGATACCCCTTTTTGCCCAAGCCGCCTTTTCAGGTTTTTGACTTGCCGGGTGTACAGATTTTTTCATTTTCATCCCTTATTTTTGCCCGAACCCTTTTGGTTCGCCGGGAAGCCCTTATTTTTTCCTAGGCCAGTTGACCTAGCGGGTCTTTGTTTATGCGTAATATTTTTTCGACTATGTCCACGCTCTCAGAGTGTAGGGAGTTGTCACTATCGGTAGCATTGTGTTGCTATACCACCAGAAGATGTTTGATCATGCAAGATTCGTTGCTGGAATTCATGTCCAATGCCCCAAGTGACTCAGGCGGAGATTTACCCCTGACTATTTGGCATTTTGAGAGATTCCTTGAATCTTGACTTAACTTCCCCAGATGATGGACAATGATCACGTCTGCCCCTTGGTTGGAAGTGTTTTTCCCACTTGAGGTGACTCTTTTTATGAAAAGGTTTTTTGTTCACAAGATATTCGTCGTGCGAATTTCTCTGTTGTTGAACAAATAGTCATATGCAAACAATATTATTTTAAGAACGCAAAGCTTATGTCTGTCTTGAAGTTTTTGAAAATGCAGTTTTCAATAAAACAAGTGAATTTTTGTAAAATGTGATGTCAACTCAGGATTTTACAGCAAGCCCTACAGGAGTCAGGATACCTTTTGTAACAGTATGCTTTCGAACTAACCCATGCTTCAGCTAGGACTTTTAAGGGTTATAACGTGGCCTGGTTCACGGTTTAAGAAACAAAGGATAAAGGCCCAAATTTTATTTGTACCCACCCGTTCTTCGTGATGTTCTTTGATCCGAAACTCAGTTAATCGTGCACTAGATCTTGTTTGAGTCTTTGCTCTGATATTCTGGTGATGGTTCGGATACTGATAGTTTATCAGGCAGTCATTTCTTTTTATTGAGAGCCTGTAGGATCTCTTTCTTTTCGATTTTATTATCCCTGTCTTTTGCCTGAACTGTTTCTTTTGTAATTACAGTCAGCAGGATGCCCCCGTTTTGTAAGTCTCCTTCATAGGTTTTGACTTGATAGGCTTTTATTTTTGAGAGATAATGACTGCCTGTCCTTACGATTATACGGAACCATCACCGTCTTTTGTCTCGGAAGGACTTCTTTGATGCCATTCGCTGTGCACCTGGATCAACTGAGAAAACTACCCTGTCCCAGGTTGTGATTAAGGGTTTTAATTTTTGAAAGGAAAAACTCTGACTTCTTTGGCTCGAAGGGGTTGACTAGGGATTATCTTCCTTATAACTCCACTGTTTAGGATTTGAAACAATGCCTGTACTTCATCAGCGGGGTCTGTTCAAAAGCATACTGTAAAGATCGTGGTATCTTTTTCGTCATCCTCCCTCAAAAGGTGTAGAATTTTTTAATCGAGAGTTGAACATCATAAAAAAAATGAAAGCAACTTGAATATGGTGAACACGAATGGATTGATTCAACACAGACATATGTGATGCATTGATAAAGTAATAAAGTTTGACATGAATAAATGTTTGAACAATCAAAAGAAAATTACAAATTGAAAATTCTAATGAACAAAAGACATTCTCAATGATTTAGTGTAGGATCAGTGATCAAACTTGATCTCCTTGGCATCAATCAAGTCTTGGATCTTGTTCTTCAAACTTCAACAGTCGTCGGTGTCATGTCCAGGACTGTCAGAATGGTAGGCACATCTCACACTTGGGTTATACTTGGAAGAGGAAGTATCAGGATTTTGAGGAGGATCCTTTAGTATGATCAGTTTCACCTTCAACAATTGTTGTAACGCTTGAGACAAAGGGATGTTGATGTCAGTATAATACCTTTCTTGATATCTTACCTTACGCCTATTGCTCTGTCTTTGTTGAACAGGCGAGGGATCGGAGATCTGGGTTGCCCCTACATGTTGATCACGATGACTCTTTTTACCAGACACAACATTGGACTCTTTTCTTCCATTGTAGGGCTTTTCTGAGTATCAGGAGGTGTAGCCTCTTGAATCTTCCCGCTTTTGATGCCAGCTTCAATTCTTTCACCAGTCAAGATAAGGTATGTAAACCCGACTGAAGAATTTCCAATCAAATGGTTGAAGAACGGGCCAGACAGGGTCCCCAAGAACATATCCACAAGCTCACGGTCAGTTAACGGTGGCTGCACCCTTCCAGCCAGGTCTCTCCACTTTTGAGCGTACTCCTTAAATCCTTCACCCGTCCCTAGTGACATACCCTGGAGTTGGGTACGCGTGGGAGAGAGGTCGGAATTATACTGATACTGCTTATAGAACGCAGTAGCCAAATCCTCCCAGTTACGAATACTGGCTCCATCCAGCTGATAGAACCATTCGAGTTGAGTCCCTGAGAGACTATCCTGGAACAAATGGATCCACAAATTCTTGTCAGCAGTGTAAGGTTGGATCTTCCTTACATACGACCGGAGGTGCAGCTTTGGGCAGGAGGCTCCGTCATACTTTGCAAAAGCAGGTGCCTTGAACTTATGGGGAATCACCACCCCATAGGATAAGCCTAGGTCTCCAAAGTCCAACCCGGGCACATTCTGAATCTCCATAGCACTTAAACGGTCCTCCAACTGTTTATACCTATCCTCAGAAGGAGGATACTGTTCCTCATCATAATCTGTCTCGTTGTCGGAGACCATGGGGCTAGGAACCCTTCTCTCTTGGGGACTGTCCTTCCCTACAGAGGAAGTAGTCAGATCAACCTCATTTTGTAATCCATTCCCAAATCTGCGTCCAGTGTTGAACAATACAGTCCTCTTCTTCTTCTTCTTCAGAATCAAAGTCTTCAACTCCTGTTGACCCTGGGCTAGGCTCATAACCAACTCTTGGAACTGGGCATTATGGGCCTGAAGGGCCTTGATAGTTTGCTCAGTGGAAGGTTCAGTAGACATGATGATTACTGAAATAAACAGCGAAGAAGATAAGTAACTTGTAGAAGGGGTACCTGTTATGCATAGGATGAAATGAAATGCGTATGATTTATGTATGCAATGTTTTCAAGGATCTCGCAGGGTAAATAAAGAAACTTGTTAGAATTTGAATTTTGCGGCTTGATTGAAGGAACTTCATGTTGCTGAGAATCCTTCTTCAAGAGTCAGGCTCACCATATCGAGTGGGTCATAGCCCCTGACTCAAGTTATCATGTCTTGATCTCCAAACAACCTTGGCTAGAGGAAAATAAATCCCCTTTGCCCCTTGCTAGACAGTTGGTTCACCATGACCTGCATCACAAACCTTTGAGATCCTTGAAATGGGTTAGTCCTTATGCAGGATGCATGCAATGGTGTGATGTTATGATGTCATGATAAAGGCACACCACAAGAATTCACAAAAGGCAAACATGGTAAAGGCACGCAAGTCACACAAGACAGCCCTTAGATTTCAGGTTGGCATGAAGTTTAGGTACTACCCTCTTTCAGTTTCAGTTGGTTAAGACCTGTCCTAAAAATAGTAACCGGGTTCTAGCGGATCTCAATATCACTGACTACCCTCAATCGGTCATAACTCCAACTTCGCAATCTTTTCTTGCGGCCGGAACCATCGCGAGAGTTTAGCCTCAATGAGTGTAGCATACTGCTACTGTTTTATGGCCAAGTTGGTCAATTTAAGGTGCTAAGGTCAGTTGGTGCTTAATGACTCCTCAGAAGACCCATATTCTCCTCGTTCCAACACAAGGGATATCGGTACAGACCAAGGTGTCACACCAATGTAGCTACTGCTTCACCCGTGTCGGTCTACGCCGGACAGGTCCCTCACAGTTATTGCTACTTACCTAAAGGGTATTCCCCAGATCCGGGTTAGGATCTATGAAACTCCAATACAAGCCCACAAAATTAAAGCAAACAAGGCATACAATTGAAAACATAGAATGATCTAATCCTAAGGTACACCTCACTTATTTAAAATTCCCCAGCAGAGTCGCCAGTTCTGTGATCGGTGGAAATAGAACTGACTGTTTTGAAATGCTGGTTTGCGAAATGTTGCGATAAGCAAGAGTCGCCACTGTCTTTTATATTCTCCAACAAGGAAAGGACAAAAGCAGAGCAAAATTCCTTTTCGAGATGTTTCTCGGTTCGGGAGGTAGATTATAGAAAGGGAAGGTGTTAGCACCCTTTCTATCCGTGGTTATCCACGGTCTCTTAGGTACTTTATCACTATGTTTTCAAAATGTTTTGCTTTTCTTGTGTTTGTGGGTTTTGAAAAAGTTTGTTTGAAAAACTTCGATCTAACTCTTGTATCAGTCCTCAAGAGTGTATGAAGTGTTTGTTTGAAAACTTTTGTTTGAAAAGTGTAAGTGCAAAAAGTTGTTTTGTTTTGAAAGAGCAAGTACCTTAGAACCTCTACCTACTCAAAAGTAATTAAGCTGTGTAAATGTCCTTTAGACAGTACTATCCCACTATTGAGAAGTAGGTAGCACCGTCGTTGGAGTTTCGGGTCAATTCGATTATAGGGACATGTGGTCACCAAAGCAATAGTAGGACGCCTTAGCGGTAACCCTAATGTCCTAGATCCTTTTTTATCTGAGGACATCGTTTCGAGGCAACTTGGATCTTTAGACAGGAGGGCGACCTCTAAAACACCCTATACTCAATGACCACGTCGAGGAAACCAAGTGAGGCGTACCCTAGGAGTGGCATGTGCGAGTGTGTCAGGATTCAGTTAAGTTATCTTTGCACATGTTATGGTGAGCTACGTTTTGATTTTAATTTCAGAGATAAGTCTTGTCGTGCATAGCCTAGTTAACATACATCTAACAGTTAATAGTTGCAGAAAGTAAATTGCGGAAAGTAAAGCTACACTATTACAAGGCGTAGGGTATTTACATCGCCAAAAGCAACCCTTGAAAAGTAAATGCGAGAAATTAAAGGAAAGCGATAAAAAGTCCTAATTAACGCTATTACATCCTCGGAGCAATTACATAAATATGATCAAAAATAATATGCACGAATAAAAATTGAGTCGGAGAAGTCCTAGGGTTTTGGCCCTTTTTTGAGATAAGAAAGAAGTTTTTCATTATTTTGCAATTAATTAAATTAAACCTAAAACTAATTAATTAATTAAAAGAAATATTTTTGGTTTTTAATGTCTCAAGGAAAATAAAAAATAAAAAATAAAAAAAGTTAGTAAAAACCCTAATTCTATGTTGATTTTAAATTATTGCAAAAAAGCAAAAGTTAGAATTATCCTAATTAAACTAAATTAATTAATTATGTATTTATTTACAAAAATAATAAACTAAGGTGAAATTAATAAATAATAAAAATATTAAAAATATTACATTTTTTAGTTTTCTGATTTTTATTATGAAAATAATTAATTATGTTAATTAAATAATGATAATAATAATAATTAATAAAAGAAAATAAGAAGGAAAAGAAATAAACTTGTGGGGGTGATGGCCCAAATCAGAAGGTATGTTAGCAATTTCCAAGCCCAACAGCATGCAAGCCTCTTTGACTTTTGAGATTGTCCATGTAGGCATTGACTGAGAGGTATGGTGACCATCATCTCATGTCCATTAGATTCAAGTTTGTGGCCACTTGGCGCCTGGATATTTGAGGTACACGGTGGACATCTCCTGGAACGCTGCATATGAACATATAGAGAAAAATATAAACAAGTGTGTTGGGGGACCTGGGATTCGAACCCAGGTCCCAATGATCATTGGCCAATCGTTCAACCACTACGCCACCTGCACCTTTTTGTTATTCTAATGACAAGTGAATATTATATTAAAAAATCAATCCATATGCTGTAACACAAAAACACGCGCGCCTTTTTTTGAACTGACCAATGGGACATTCACACCTCATCATCTTCTTCGTTCATTCTGCAAAAAACAAACATTAGATAGCGGGGGTTTTTAACCCCCACAATATGCAACGACGAAAAATAGCGACTAACACTGTGATTGATATAAATGTTTCGCGAGGGTTGGTTTATGTTCGTCTGATTCTCACGATTTCAACCATATGCCTTAGGAGTTCTAATTTTGCCTGGATTACAAAGCCCCAAATTCACAGCTCATGAACCCTAGAAATTGATCATGGCAACTTTTGATTTATGGCATTATAATTCAATTAACCTATACCAATAGCTTCATATGATTCCTATTAACACAAAATAACCAAGAAAATATGTTAAATGCGCATGATTTGAGCAATACGATTATGGACAAAGTGTGCACACCGTGAAACTGTTTAGGGTGATTCTTTAAGCTTTAGCGTGTGAATTCAATTGCCATACGTTCCTGGGAACCCCTGCAAGGTGTTAGAATTAACAAAAAGCTTTGAATCGCCCTGGAATATAGAAATCAGTTTTGAGTTTTTTTCCAATTTTCTTGAATTGCAATGGCTTTTTCCTGCAGCTTTTTCGCGTGTATGGAATTAGGGTTAGCTTGTATATATATAGGAGAATGAAACTAGGTCACAATCTTGAGCCAAAATCCTTTGAATTGATGATTGAATATTTGATTGAAAATCAAATCTTTTTGCATTTTCATGATTGGAAAAAGTTGCCAACTTTGGAGATTTTTGCATATTTGATTTGTACACGAAATTGCCAGCATATCTTGACCACATTTACTTCACAAAAAGATTGAAAAACCAAATCTTGTATTTTCCTACAATTTAAATTAATTAAATGAATTAATATTGATTAAAAATCCAATTAATTAATAAAAAATAAGAAAATAATTCAATTAAGCTTGATGGGTCGTGCATAGGCCATGGATGAAGTTTCAAGAAGAAATTTGAGGCCCATTAGCAAAAATAAGGTGTTTTGAGCAAAGTTGACTTTTGCAAATTCACAAAAATTTCCCAACTTCTCCAATGCATATCTTGCTCAATTTTGATCATATGACCATGTTCTTGGACATTTTGAAAAGGTCTTGAAGTCCTCTAACCAATGCCTTTGGTACCATGTCATTTGGATTTACCAATCTAAAGTTATGGCCTTTGACTCAAAAGGTACTTTTGTTGACTTTTGAAATTGACCTATAACGTAGAAATTGATAACTTTTTATGAGAGCATTTCTTGGACTTGGAGTGTGAATATGGATTGTAGGAAATGTCATCCCCTTCAAAATTAGCATTGGATGGGATTTTTCTGATGAACCATGAAAAAGTTATGCCCTGGTCAAGATACAGTTGACTTTTCTACTGTCCAAAAATAGTAACTTTTTACACCTTGATGATTTTTGAGATATCCTTGTGGAATCATGATCAAGACTTGATCAAATGATGATTGTGGACTCAAAATAAGATGTTGACCAAAAATTCTGACTTTTTCCTGCAAAATGACCATTTTGCCCCTGCAGTTGACTGTGGATCAAATGAGGCTTTTGACTGTGCAAATTGGCACTGTGAGTCTTGAAACTTGGCATGTAGGTGCTTGAGCATGCATATAGGCTTATGAGACTTGATTGAGCCATTGAAAACCCCAAATTCCTTGAGAGAACCAAAACCCTAATTTCAGCTGGCTTAAGAGAGGGTTTGACTGTGCAACCTCTTGAGCAATCTTGAGCAATTTGAGAATTATTCTTGTCAAATCTTGAGGAATATGGGAGGGCAAATTTTGGGGTACAACAACTGATAGGGAGCATATTGACATGTTTATGGGAACTTTATCTGGTCCTTTCTTTAACTTATTGTTTGGCTGTTCTTCTTCCGGTTTCACCGAGCTGATCTTAATCGGTGAAAGAGTTGAAAGCGACATCAAAAGTGGGAAGATTTCCATGGCATCTACCTCCACCTCCAATCCTATAAATAAACCTTTTGATGCAAAGAAAGAAGTCAATTCTATGTATGGGGAAAGGACCCGTACCAAGAAGGATGACCGCCAGTCTGTTAACACCGTCCGAATTTCCAATCCAACTCCTACTTAAAGACCATCTTCTAATCTTCAATGTTTTGAAACTCCGAGAAGACAATTCACGAGGTTAGGCATGTCACTATCTCAAGCCTTACAACACTTATTAAAGGCTAATTTGGTGACATTGTGCGATCCTCCGGCCAATCCAGATACCTCTTCACCAAAGTATAATCTGAACGCCAAGTGTGCTTATCACTCAAGTAGTCCCGGGCATGAGACTGACCAATGCTGGGCACTGAAGAATAAAATTCAAGATTTGATAGATAATAAGACTAGTGAATTTGATCCTCCTCCAACTCTGAATGTAATCATTGCACCTATGCCAAATCATGGCAAGGGTGTCAATGTATTTGAAGATACCATTTTTGTTGCTTCTGTCGAAGAATTGACTACTCCGTTAATCATCATCAAAGAGAATCTGTTGAAAGCCGGGATTTTCCCTGGCTGTGTGAAGGGTTGTGTTTGTTGTGTCAAATAACTCAATAGATGCGAAGGGCTGAAGGAAGGCATTCAACGCCTGATGGATAGCCATGAGATCCTATTTGAGAAGACCCTGCCTGCCAAAAGTCTGACTAATAAGTGTGAAGATATCTCCATTATAACCATCTCAAACAAGCCTCTTAGGATCTCCTCCAAGGGTCCTATCAGGATTTCAAATAAACCAATTGTTTCTCCCCTAATAATTACCAATCCCAGACTAATTCCCTACTCTTCAAACAAGGCAGTACCATGGAACTATGGTGTTGAGGTGTTCTACCATGGGATAAAACAAGACACTTGGATCGAAGAAGACAAAGCTGATGATGTTGGTAACAGAACTGCCTCAAGCAAGGTAACTCGAACTAGGAGAATCTTTTCACCCAACATCTCACCACCAGTTGTTACAAAGGTACCCGTCCGCATCATTGCTGCCAGGCCAAGTACTGATACAAGAGGGAAGGAGAAAGTTGTTAAGCCTATCGTGACAGAAATACCCACAAAGGACGTCGCTGATGGAGAACATTCCACTCGTGAGATGGACGAAATCTTGAAAATTATTAAAAGGTGTTACTTCAAGATTGTGGAACACTTGGGGTAAACCCCTTCCAAGATTTCTATGTTGTCTTTGCTACTCTGTTCCGATGCCCATGCTCGGGCATTAATCAAATTCTTGAAGAAGGCTCATGTCCCTCATGAGACCACAACTGACCAGTTTGAGAATTGTGTGGCAAGCTTGACGGATGATAATGGTTTAGGGTTCTCAGATGCCGATCTAACACCACTTGGGAAGAACCATAATAAAGCTCTACATGTTTCTATCGAGTGTAAGGGGACCACCCTAGCACATGTTCTGGTCGAAACTGGCTCTTCTTTAAACATGCTACCCAAGGGGCATTAGACCGTTTAGACTATGAAGGTTTAGTCTTGAAACCAAGTGATATCATTCTGAGGGCCTTCGATGGATCCAAAAGGAAATTTCATGGAGAGGTAGATCTTCCAATCAAGGTGGGCTCACAAATTTTCAACTCCTCCTTCTACATCATGGATATCCATCCTGCCTATTCTTGTTTGTTGGGTCGCCCTTGGATCCATAAAGCTGGGGCAGTAACCTTAACTCTTCATCAAAAGCTCAAGTATTCGGTC
The DNA here is from genome assembly GCA_948472305.1 of Vicia faba. Taxonomy (NCBI): domain Eukaryota; kingdom Viridiplantae; phylum Streptophyta; class Magnoliopsida; order Fabales; family Fabaceae; genus Vicia; species Vicia faba. The sequence goes on from OX451738.1 coordinate 883,262,301, forward strand.
AAGGGAAGAATTTTCACTGTCTGTGGAGAGGAAGAGTTCATGGTAAGCCACCTCAACAATTTCAAATACATGGAGATGGATGGAGAATTTATTGAGACCCCGTGTCAAGCCTTTGAAGTTGTTCCACCAATGCTTGCTGCTAACAAATATTCCTCTGATGTGTCTGAAGTTGTTAAAGTCGTGCCAAAGATGGTTTCAATCAAAGATGCTTGTGCTGTAGTTGAAGAAGGAAGTTGTGATACTTGGGGACAACTCCTTGAGATCCCATTCAAAGAAGACAAATTAATTTTGGGTTTCACCGTTAAGGCTCAGAAGGAAGTGAGGCGCGCTCGTGCAGGGAAGCCACCTCTCTGTATTGCAATCCATGAAGTTAACGATGTGGGTGATTCTGATGATGAAGCTGCATTTGAAGATTGGGTGTATCCAACTACAACAAAACTCAACAATTGGCACGCAAAGGACTTCGTGTCCATCTCCTTCATTGAGGAGTATTCTGCTTGTTTATTGCTTTCTTTTAATTCAAGAACATTTTGTCTATAATATTAAACGATGACTTTTAAGCCATGTTCCTAGCCCGGGGCACTATGGTCCATTTGTCAAGGGTTTTATTTATGTTCATCTTATCATATGATCATTCAATACAAATCATTGGACTCTTTTGCATTCAAATCTTTGTGTTCATTATCTTTCTTTTCTTCAAATATATTTTTCAAAATAGCCATGTATCTTACATGCACACACACACACTCTTGCAGGTCCTCATCCCCTCTGGATCTTATTGCCAATGACTCTACTATTGCCGACTGTTGCACCCCAAAATTTTCACTCTCATTTCTCAAAGAATCACCCTGGATCCTCAAGTTTGCTTCCATCCAATTCCAAGCCTTGAACTACAAATTTTCCAAGAAAACCACTCACAAGGGCAAAATGGTCAAAAGCACACTAAAAAAAGTCAAATTTTGACTCTTAAATCAAAAACCAAGTTTCAACAATTATATTTCATTAAGACATGAAATTGGTTCATCAAAAATCAGAAGTCAGAAATTACTTTGAAAAAAATCAAATTTTCTAAACATTTGGAAAATTTTCTAAGTGTTAAGATGATTTTATACTTCAGAACATCTGAGTCAGCCTCCATGCAAGTGCAGTCAGAAGTTGCAAACATGGTCCACTCAGAACTTCTGAGTCAGCCTCCACGCAAGTGCAGTCAGAACTTTCAAACATGGTTCAGAACATAGTCTTTAGTCAGAACATGATTCTTCAGCATATGGAGGCTATTTTCAACGCTCTGGTCAGAAGATGCCTCTTCAGCATTTGGAGGTTACGTTTCTGATCTTCTACAATCAGAACATCACCAAATCCTAAGACCTCGTTTAAACAACCTACTGCACTGCTACAGTACAATACTCTAACCAGCAGTTAATCCAGTCCACGCCTGCATTTTCCAAATCCTGTATTTGCATCAAATACAAAAGGCTGTGATCAAAAAGCAATGGAACAGTGTGCCAAAAAAATTTAAATCCCATTTGTTTTTCCCCCCAAAACCACAACAAATTCATCTATAAATAAGTTGCTCCATCATACTTTCAAGGGGTTGGCTTTTGGAAAGAGAGAACTATCAAAAGAGAAAAGAAACATGTGAAACCTTTCGTAAAAGTCCAGAAATCCCAAACAGAAAACCAATACCTTTGTTCTTCCTTTTGAATCAAAGAGCTTGGCATTTCCTCTTCAGTTTCTCTTGCTGATTCCAGAACATCCAAAGGCAGCCACTCAAAGCTCCAAGCACGCTCCAGGTTCAAGGTAAGTCTCTCTGACTTTGCTTGTTTTTTATTCTGAACATCATTAACATGTAAATATCATAGTATTAATGTTGTCCATATCATTGCTTAAGTAGAAAAACTATGGATCAGAACTTCTTGATTAGGGATTGACTCAGATTTAAGATTAGAACTTCTATAAGTTATTGTGTTGTTATCCTTCTAATTTGTTGTTTGTTAAGAACTGAATAGATTACTGATGTGATGATTGAGTGTTGAAATATGGCATTAAAACTTCTGATGTTCATTCATAGTTTTAACATACATAACTTCTATGATTTTTCTCACTGTTAACACACACAGAACTTCTGAGTTCTCCTCACTGTTTTAACATAGAGAACTTCTATGATTTTTCTCACTGTTAACACACACTGAACTTCTGATGCTTACATGCTGATAACGCACTAAACTGCTAATGTTCACTCACTGGCTCAGCATAATTCAGAACTTCTGATGATTCACTCACTGTTCTAACACAGCACAGAACTTCTGAGTTCTCCTTACATGTCAAATACATTGAACTTCTGATGTTTCCACTCGTTGTTTTCAAACACTCAGAGTTTCTGATTTTTACATGCTGATAACGCACTGAACTGCTGACGTTTGCTCACTATTTTAGCGTAATATAGAACTTCTGACTTGTGGCCCACTGTCTGAATACCACCCCAAAACTTCTGTGTTTTCCCTCTAACGTGTCTTGCAGGACCTCCGAGTTTACCATTCCAGAACTTCTGATTCCACGGACGTCTCCTGCTGAGTCACAACGCTCTTGACTTCAGAACTTCTGATCCTAGTTGTTCTTCTTGCAGCAGCACGTTGTTTCTATCTTGCATTTATTTTCCTTTTCATCATTTTTAATATTAACATAAAAAACATAAAAATATTTTCCTTTTAATTCACTTCCTTAAGACAAAAACATTTTCTAAACAAATCCATTTCTTTCTTATATTATGTATTTCAATATGGTTGTAATAGATAATTAGAACTTAAATTCCTTGCAATCCCCATTCATAAATATGTACCCCCATCCCCTAAATATTGTAATAGTGTAGGACTTTACATTTCTGCAATTTATTGCTTTTGAATGTAAATGTTAGTAATTAGGGTGTGTATGGCAAGACATGAAATTGATAAATAGATCACCCTAATCAAAACTAAAATGCATGTAATCAAACACACTTTGCACACATGCACTCTTAAGGTTAACTCCATTTGTTGCCTAAAAATGGCCATGTTATGCATGTGGGATGTCTTAGCAAAAACAATTGAAATACAAGATCATAGTCCCTCGATGACGCTATAAATCTTGCCTTTCAAAATGATCTTAGTCCCTCAAAAAGAAATGCTAAGATACCTCACAACATTGCTATCATGAATATACGATGACCCATGCCCGTCCCGTTTACATCCAAAGATAGGGTTGCTTACCAAATCAATGGTAAGACAACAATGTCAAAGGAAAAGAAAATGAACAAGCAAGACATTTGAGTTGGTAGATTGCTTCTAGTTACTTGCTCAATTTGAAAACAAACATCCTTGCTATTTTCACAAACAAACACTTTCAAAAACACTTTCAAAACACTTTCCAAACATAAAATATTTTCAAAAGCTCAACACTTTGTATACGTTCTTACAAACAAGAACTATTACAAAGTTTGCCTAAATGATGGCGCCTTTTCAAAATACTTTCAAAAACCACACAAAGCACATTTTTCAAACAAAAGCAAGTGATCTAGCAAGTAACTAAGAGTCCATGGAAAACCATGGATGAAAAGGGTGCTAATACCTTCCCTTTTCATAATCTACCCCCCGAACTCAAAAACATCTCTAAAGGTCTTTCCTGTTCTTTTTCACCTTTCCTTTTGGATAAAATAAAAGTCGGTGGCGACTCTTGCTAAACCGCAACATTTGCAAACACAAAACACAAAACAATCAAGCCAGTTCTCCCACCGTATCACACCGACTATGATTTCGAATGTCCAATTAACCAAGCTGAAGATGAAGGCGAGGAAGATTGTGAAATACTGTGAGAACTAGCCAGACTTCTATTACAAGAGGAAAAAGCTATTCAACCGCATGAAGAGTCAGTTGAAGTCATCAACATAGGTACCGAGATAGACAAGAAAGAAGTCAAGATCAGCGCTAACCAGGAAAGCAGTGTTAAAAGCAAATTGGTTCAGATGTTACATGATTATGTGGAAGTGTTTGCTTGGTCATATGAAGATATGCCAGGGTTGGATACCGACATCGTAGTTCATCGTCTGCCGACAAAAGAAGATTGTCCTCCTGTCAAACAAAAAGTTCGTCACATGAGGCCTGACATGTCTGAAAAGATAAAAGCTGAAGTGATGAAACAATTTGACGCAGGTTCCTAGTTGTGACATCTTATCCCCAATAGGTTTCCAATGTGGCACTAGTGCCAAAGAAAGACGGAAAGGTTCGTATGTGCGTAGATTATAGGGATCTGAGTAGGGCAAGCCCCAAGGATGACTTCCCTCTACCTCATATTGATGTCTTGGTCGATAACACTGCTCAACATAAAGTTTTCTCTTACATGGATGGTTTCTCAGGCTATAATCAAATTAGGATAGCTCCTGAATACATGGAGAAGATAACTTCCGTTACACAATAAGGAACCTTTTGCTACAAGGTCATGTCGTTCAGATTGAAGAATGTAGGGGCAACATATCAAAGGGCTATGGTAGCTTTGTTTCATGATATGATCTATCATAAAATAGAGGTATATGTGGATGATATGATTTCCAGGTCACAAACTGAAGAGGAACATCTCGATCACCTGTACAAATTATTCGAAAGGTTGAAAAAGTACAAGTTGAGGTTGAACCCTGACAAGTGCACATTTGGAGTACGATCTGGAAAACTTCTAGGTTTTTTTGTCAGCGGTAAAGGCATCGAAGTCGATCTCGCCAAGGTAAAGTCCATCCAAGAAATTTCAGTCCCTCACTCTGAAAAAGAAGTTAGAGGATTCTTGGGTCGTCTCAACTATATCGCCTGCTTCATATCTCACTTAACTACTACTTGTGAGCCAATATTCAAACTCTTGAAGAAAGATCAAGTAGTCATATGGAATGATGAATTCCAAGCTGCCTTCGACAAAATCATAGAATATCTGCAAGAACCTCCTATTCTCATGACTCCAGTTGAAGGAAGACCCTTAATCATGTACTTGACAGTGCTAGAGAATTTTATGGGGTGTGTTTTGGTCCAACATGACGAGTCTGGCCGAAAAGAGCATGCTACTTACTACCTGAGCAAAAATTTTACCGACTGTGAAACTAGATATTCACTGCTCGAGAAAACTTGGTGCGCTCTAGCACAGGCTGCTCGCCGGCTAAGACAGTATTTGTTGACTCATACCACTCTGTTGATTTCTAAGATGGACCCAATCAAGTACATCTTCGAGAAACCTGCTCTTTCTGGACGGATAGCTAGGTGGCAAATGATCTTGACTGAGTACGACATTCAATACACAATGCAAAAAGCCATCAAAGGAAGTGTACTAGAAGATCATTTGGCCCATCAAGCTATTGATGATTACCAGTCTATGAACTTTGACTTCCCAGGTGAGAACATCATGCTAGTGACAGACTACGCAAAACCTGGACCGAATGATAGACCTGAACAAGGATCCCGATGGACTATGGTCTTCGATGGGGCTTCCAACGCCTTGGGTAACAAAATTGGTGTTGTGATCATATCTCCTGAAGGTTGCCACACTCCTTTCACTGCCATATTATGCTTCGGTTGAACGAATAATATGGCTAAGTACGAGGCATGCATTTTGGGTCTAAAGGCTGCCATTGATTTTAGGATCAAACATTTGAATGTGTTTGGGGATTCCGCTCTAGTTATTAGCCAAGTAAAAGGAAATTGGGACACTAAACATCATAATTTTATCCCTTATAAGGAACTTGTGCTATCCCTGATTCCCTACTTCAAAGAGATCACCTTTGAACACTTCCCTAGGGAAGAAAATCAGTTGGCTGATGCCTTGGCAACCATGTCTTCTATGTTCAAAGTCAGATGGGACAACGAAGCCCCTATGATTACAATTGAGAGATTTGGCGAACCTACGCACTGTTGTGAGCTTGACACTGACACAGAAAAGCTTTGGTACCATGAGGTGAGGAGATACTTTTAAGCACAAGAGCATATGTGATACAGTGGGAGAACTGACTTGAGGTTTTGCGTTTTGTGTTCGCAAATGTTTCGGTTTAGCAAGAGTCGCCACCGACTTTTTATTTTATCCTAAGGAAAGGTTAAAAAGCACAGGAAAGACCTTTGAGATGTTTTCTTGGGTTCGGGGAGTAGATTATGAAAATGGAAGGTGCAAGCACCCTTCTCATCCATGGTTATCCATGGGCTCTTAGTTACTTGTTTAGATCACTTACTTTTGCTTTTCAATTGTTTGAAATGGTGCTTTGTGTGTGGTTTTGAAAGATGTTTTGAAAAGAGGCCATCGTCGTGGAAACCTTTGTAATGATTCTTGTTTGAATGTATACAAAGGTGTTTTTGTCTTTTGAAAAGATGTTCCAATGTTTAAAAGTTTGCTTTGGGAAATGTTTTGAAGTTGTGTTGTGAGGTGTGTTTGAAAATAGCAAGGATGTTTTTGCAAGTTTTGATCAAGTAACTAAGAGTTATCTAACCTATTTTACTCAAAGGTCTTTCCTATATGTTTTTAACCCTTTTGACAGTGTTGTTTTACCATTGCATTTGGTAAGCAACCTTGTATTAGGATGTTAAACGGGACAGGTGTGGGTCATCGTATAGACCATGATAGCAATCGTGTTAAGTATTTTTAGCAAATTTTTGAGGGACTAGATCATTTTTGTATAGGCAACCAAGATAGCGTCATCGAGGGACTATGATCTTTTGTTTTGTTTTTGTTTTGCCAAAGTACTCAACATGCATAACATGGCCCATTTTTAAGGCAACAAGTGGATGAAACCCTAGGGGTGAAAGTGTGCATTATGTATTGATTATCATGCATTTTTGTCTTTGTATTAAGGCAAGCTACTTGTTGATTTTGGATTTTTGCATACAAACCCTAATCTCTAATCATGGCATAATTGAAAGCGTAAATGCGTAAAATAAATCTACCACTATTACAACATGATTATGGGGATGGGGATACAATTTTTGAATGGGGATTATTTTGCAAGAAATTAAAATCCTAATTTTACTATTACATCCAAATTGAATAATGACATAAATAATAAATGAATAATATTTAAATAAATAAATTAAATAAATAAATATACAAAATAATATGAATATGCAAAAAAGGTTTTGTTTATTTTTATGTATGTAAAAATATTTAATGTAAAAAGAAAGGAATAATAAAAAAGATTATTATTTTTTATTAAGGGTAAACCCTAATTTTCTTTTAAGAATACAAATATATTAAATATACTATTTATATACAATAAAATAAAATAGTGTATATACAAAAAATAAAATATATTTAGAAAAAGTATTATTTAAGTATAAATAATAATAAAAATAAAAGTATAGTATTTTTATGTTTTTATTCTCAAGTATTTATAAAATAAAAGTATGTATGTATATATTCATTATATTAGTTATGTATAATAAAAATAAAATAAAATATATACAAAAATAAAAATATATTTAGAAATATTTTATTTTAGTGTAAATAAAATAAGAATAAAAATAAAAGTATAATGTTATTATTTATTATTTTCAAGTTTTCAATAAATAAAAGTATATATTATTAAATTATTTTTATGTCTAAAAAAAACAATAAAATAATAAAAATAAATGTGAGAAATTATGAAAATATTTTTGGATATTTTTATGTTTGGAAAATATAAAATAAAAATCAGAAATGATAAATAAATACAAAAATATAAAATATAAAGAAATTGGGCCAGGGGGGTGCATTCAGCAAAAAGGGGTGTCTAAAACAAAAGAAGCAAAGCCCAGCCCAAGCCAAACTTCATCTTCAACCTTGGTTCAAAATTTCGCGCGCCCTGTACCAAACATGAACAACCCGCATACGAGCTCTAATGCAAAAACACATAACATCAAAGTTGTAGGGTTTTCCAAGACGAATTCAACCATATAAAAAACTTGTCCTAACTCTCAAAGACCAGAGAGAATTTCTCTGGCCCTAAATCTTAACCTATTTTTTTCAGGATGTTCATGGACCAAATTCTCTTAGTATGCTTAATTAAAATGAAAACTGAGCATATGTACAGCTTCATGGCTATGAATACTACATTTCTTATTCACAAACCTAAGTCTAATTGTTCCTAAATAGAGAGATAGGAAGTTGACAAAAACCTGTTTCAGTTGAGATCGTGTCTGGCAATGTGGAGCTTTTCAATGAGGCCTGAGATGTTTGGGAGCTTGCTTGAACTTCCCCTGACCTTCTCCAATGCCTAGCTTGCCTTGAATGTGCTTGAACAAGCCTACAGAACTCAACCTGCACAAGCTGAAATGAAAAATGGAAAACCTTGTAAATGAAGTTACAGTTAGTGATAAGGGTTGGGATAGCTTGGATAGGTTGTATGGAAGGTGTTTGAACAGGTTTGGGGCAAAACGCACGAGCAAATTGTGTTATGGAAACCAAACTGCAGATATTGCCCTGTTTTGCCAATGGAAGGTGATTTTGTACTATGGGAGGTTTGAGGGCTCAAATGGTCATGTTTCTGGCTCAAGGGGATGTGAGAAACTTGTCTCAAAAGCTTGCACGAATTGGTTTTTGTTGATGTTCAAGTTATGTGATATTGGACCAATTTCTTGGTTATGAAGCAAAACAAGAGAAGTGATGTAATACAAGCCTGTACAGGCTATCTATCAGCCTGCCCCTATTGATATTGGTCCCTCAAGTTGGTGGATATGATTTGCTGCACAAGATATGGCTCTATGCTCAAGGATTGTGGTTTTGACATAAAGCATACTTTGGCAAAAATGGTAATGTACCTTTTACCATTTAGGGATTAATCTTGTGTGCAATGCCCTAATGACCAAAACAAAACCTTAGACCAATGGATTTGCATTTAATTATTGAGTATGGAATGGTTTTGAGTCCTGTAATCTAGTGCAAAGCAAGCTGATTTGAATTTGCAACTTGTATCAATATGAACATGCCATGGATGAAAAGTGAGTTTTTGCCAACTTCAAGCCTTCGATTCTCCATAACCACAAATGCGTTTGGAGAGTTCTCGGACATTTTGGAAAGCTTAAAACATGCTGTACAATCCATATTTGAAATGAACTTTGAGATTCCAAGTGAAACTATGTGAAAAATGGCCATGAAGATAGGTCAAAATCCTGCCTAAACTAGGGCAAAATTTCACTAAGTTAAAAGTTTTATGGACCCTTGTTCCAAAAATCATAACTGGAGATCCAAGCTTCTTTTGGGAAAACTTTGTGAATCAAAGTTGTAGATTTTGTGGAGGACTACAACTTTCATGTTTGAAATTTTGTTTGAATCCAATTTCATCATGGTGAAAATGTTGGGCAAAGTTAGGAAAAATTAAGAAAATTTCATAACTTAGAAAAATTCTAAATTATGAAATTTTTCAACTTTAAACCCTAATTTGCAAAACTGGGTTTCTTGATGAACAAGTTTCATGTTTTGACACATCTTGATTAAAAATGACCCTTGGCACTTGATTTTGACCAAAAAGTCAAAGTTTGACTTTCCAGTGTACAGTCAAATTTTGATCAGTTGACTGAAAAATTCATCTGTCAATCCAATGCAATTGAGATCTTTTGAACCTTGTGAATAGGTCAAGATGATGCCATTGAGTCCTTGAATCCATGCTTGAACTTAATTTGTCATTGGCTAAGTCAAAGTCAGAAATTGCCCTTGTATAGTCAAAACCCTAAAAATGACCATTTTGCCCTTTTGATTATCTGATCAAATTTCTTGAGGAGTTGTGGTCCAAACTTGATTAAATGTTTCATATGAGTCCATAATGTTTATGTGGGTCAAAAATCATGAGGTTTGACTGCAAATTGGCCATAGTTGACTTTTTCCCCAATACAACTGATTTCTAGGTCAACTGTCCAATTGACTGGACAAAAATTTGATTCAAGGCTTGAAACTTGGTATGGGCAAACTTATGAGTCTAATATGAAGTGTGAAAGTCACTTTGAGCATTAGAAGTCCAAAAATCCCTGTGCAAACTCAAACCCTAATTTAGGTCATCAGTGCAAGGAGATGTCTTGAGCAGAGCAAAACCTTAATCCTGTCTGGAGTTCAAGGAGCCTTGTGAGGGGAGATCTTGATAAAATGAGAGGGCAAATTTTGGGGTACAACAACATCCATCAATGACAGAAAGTTCTTACGAATATTTTCAGCCAAATTCTTCCTAAGTAACGAAATCTTGTATAAACTCAACCATGACTCTACTCTACTCTGATGTGTGGACAAGAAGGAGGCAGAGGAAATTATGGAAGACATGCACAATGGTCTCTTCAGTACCCACTCAAGCGGACATATGATGGCCAAGAAAATCCTGAGAGACGGTTACTATTGGTCAACAATGGAGACTGATTGTCATCAATACTCTAGGACTTGCCACAAATGCCAAATTTATGCTGACAAGGTCCATGTACCTCTTGTCCCTCTAAATTTCATGACCGCTCCGTGGCCATTTGCAATGTGGGGAATTGACATGATTGGAGAGATCAAGCCCACTGCTTCCAATGGACATCGCTTCATTCTGGTCGTTATTGATTATTTCAGCAAATGGGTTGAAGTTGCCTCATTTTCCTCAGTCACCAAGAATGTGGTAGCCAAATTCATCAAACATAACCTCATCTACCGCTATGGTATCCCCGAAAGGATCATCACCAACAATGGGACTAACCTCAACAATGCTATGATTACTGAACTTTGCACTCAGTTCAAGATCAAGCATCATAATTCTTCTCCTTATAGACCTAAAATGAATGGCGCAGTCGAAGCGGCCAACAAAAACATTAAGAAGATTATGCAGAAGATGGTAGTAACCTACAAGGACTGGCATGAGATGTTACTGTTTGCTCTTTATGGCTACCGTACTTCAGCAAGGACATCAACTAGGGTAACTCCCTTTTCTTTGGTTTATGGCATGGAAGCTGTTTTTATAGTAGAGGTTTAGATTCCCTCACTAAGGATTATGAATGAAGTAGGCTTAGGCGAAGATGAGTGGATTCATACGAGATTGGATCAGTTGAACTTGATCAACAAAAAACGACTGACTGCTGTTTGTCATGGTTAGATCTACCAAAATGTATGATCAAGGCTTTTAATAAAAAGATCAAGCCTCGAGTATATCAAGCTGGTGACTTGGTGATAAAGTGCATCATTCTGCCACAAGGCGACCCCAGGGGAAAATGGACTCCCACCTACGAAGGGATATTTGTTGTCAAGAGAGTTTTCTCTGGTGGTGCCATGATGCTAACTACCATGGATGGTGAAGACTTCCCATATCCTATAAACGCGGACATAGTTAAAAAATACTACGCATAAGAGACCCGCTAGGTTGACACGCCTAGGCAAGATAAGGGCATCCCGGTAAACCAAAAGGTTTGGGCAAAAATTTGGGGTATATGCAAAAGATTGTACACCCGGCAAGTTGAAAACCCGAAAGGGCGACTTGGGCAAAAATGGGTATCTTGGTGGGCTGAAAACCCGAAAGGGAGGTCCAGGCAAAAATTAAGGATTGAAAGCGTATGACTATGTCTCATGGAATCACAATGATCGACTTTATTACCAAGGTCTGAGTTCAAATGGTCCAAGATCAATCCAATCAACTTCTGTCAACCGCAAGGGGAATTCGAAGACATTGGGGCAATAGTAGAGTTGGAATGCAATGAGATCATTTCCACATGGCTATTTGTTTTTGTTTTCAATCTTTGTTTTCCTTTCAACGATTTCCTCTTACTAGGATCTCCGTCTTTTTGTACAAAAACGCCTATTCATGGGCAAAATATCAATACAAATATACTTTAAAGTGCAAACTTTCTGTTTTTGTTTTGAATGCAAAGTTTTCCAATGATTAAAATTGAACGAACATATGCATATGAACATAATTGAAGTTATTTGGCACATGTGTCCTGCTAAGTAGAAAGCATCTCTTTAATGTATATGGAATATCCCCACAAAGTTATTTCGTTAGCATTATCCCCACAAGACGGCTACAATAAACCATTTCCCTCAACAGAGTTACCCACAAAGTCTCTTGGCATAGGTTGATTCCCAGCCAGAGTGTCAATCTCTTAACGTCTCTCTCTCTCCAGCTAAGTTGATCCTACAAGAAGAAGCCTTATGGATCTCTTCCTCAAAGAACTCACCTCATCAGCAGTTCATCGAGTATTCGTCAATAGGGTTTATTTCCCCAACAAGGTTTATTTCCCCAACAAACAATGAGTAGCATAACTCCCCGGGTGAGTTTGTATTCCTCTGGCATAGTCTATCTTCCTAGCTAAGTCTGTCTTCCCCAGCTGATTCTATCCTCTCCAGCTTGAGTTTGCCTTTCAAGCCATTACAAATCAGAGGGCTACAACCCCTAATCCCTAGTAAAGTCATAAAAAAAATATTTACTATCTCTAAAAGTTGTTGTGAAGCCTGGATCCGACCAGATAACAGGCAACTTCATTCATTTAAAACACCGTGAAGCCTGGACCCAACCAGATACTAGTGTAACTTTTCAGATGCTATGAAGACTGGACCCGACCAGATAATAGTACAACTTTCCAAATGCTATGAAGATTGGGCCCAACCAGATAATAGTGTAACTTCTCCAAATACTATGAAATTTGGACCCGACCAGATAATAGTTTAACTCTTCAAGATATTGAAGAACCTGGACTCAACCAGACCAGGGTTTAACTTCTTTTCCCCAGTAGAGTTTGCCTCTACCCCAGCAAGTACTTGTGAAGCCTGGATCCGACCAGATATCAGTTTAACTTCGTCTTTTCAAGCAAGTTATTATGAAGCCTGGACCCGACCAGATAAAAATTAACTTTATTCCCTTAGAAATTCGTTGTGAAGCCTGGAATTCGACCAAATAACAACCAATCCCCAGCAAGACACTATGAAGCCTGGACCCGACCAGATAATAGTGTAACTTTTCAAAGAAAAACTATGAAGCCTAGACCCGACCAGATAGTAGTTACCACTTCAAAGATCTACGAAGCCTGGAACCCGGCCAGATAACAGTTTAATTTCAAGAAATTTTCTGCGAAGCCTGGAATCCGACTAGATAATAGTTAATTTATTCTTCCCCAGTAAGTTACCGTGAAGCCTGGATCCGACCAGATAGCATTTGACTTCCTCATCCTCAGCAAGTTGTTGTGAAGCATGGACCCGACCATATAACAGCTAACATTCAAGAGATATTCCCCAGCGGAAGCATTCTTTTAACAAGGTTTGAAGATGTGTCTATTCTTCATCCCCAACAATAATCCGGGATTCAGCTTCCCAAGAACTTCTCAGCAGTATTCAGAGATTTATTTTCCCGGACAAATATGCATTCCACATTCATACATCATAGCATATACATACAAAACGCATTTAACATAATCTCATTCATCTTGCGAACATCATGCATACATCTGAATTTCACTAACCCTTTTTCCCACAGGTAAAACATCAAGTTTTAGTATAAATCGACCAAAGATTTGTGTTGATACTTCTTCCAGTATTTACCATCATTCCTCCAAATGTCATCTATAATCCCATTCCCAATCCTTCTTCGAGTGCAAATTTTTGGGCACTCTAGTGTTCAATCATCTTCCACCTTCAAGTCATGAATGGGGAATCCGTCAATCTAACTCTTCAGGTTTAAGAAGATTAAACAGTGGCAGATGTTGTACCCCAAAATTTTCCCTCTCATTTCTCAAGTAATCTCTCACAAGATCTCCTTTGATTCAAGACTGCACAAGGTTTGATCAGCTCAAGACACCTCTTCAAGCACTGATAGATGAAAATTAGGGTTTGGGTTTGCACAAGGATAATTGAAATTTTAATGTCCCATATGACTTTCATGGATCATTTTGGACCCCCAAGATTGCTCATGTCAAGTTTCAAGTCTTGAATCACATTTTTGCTCAATCAATTGATCAGTTAACCTAAAATCAGTTGTATTGAGGAAAAAAGTCAATTGTGGTCAATTTACAATCAAACTTCATAATTTTTTATCCACATCAACATTATAAACTCATATATGTCAATTTATCAAGTTTGGATCATAATTCCTCAAGAAATTTGATCAGAACATCAAAAGGGCAAAATGGTCAAAATTAGGGTTTTGACTGAGAAGATGCAATTTCTGATTTCTGACCTAGCAATTAACTTATTGGTTTGAGACATGATCTCAAGGATTCAAATACTTCATTTTGACCTAATTTCATGTCTCAAAACATTTCTCAAGATCAATTAATTAATAGTTGAATTGCAGTCAACTGATGAAAAGTCAATTGTATACTGAAAAGTCAAACTTGGACTTTTTGGTCAAAATCAAGTTTCAAATATTACAATTCATCAAGACATGTCAAAATATGAAACTTATACATCAATAAATCAAAAATTCAAGATTTCATTTTGAAAAGTCAAAATTTCTAAACTTAGAATTTATTTCTAAGTGTTGGAAATTTACATTTTTTTCCACAACTTTGAGCCAAATTTTCACCGTGATGCAAGATGATTTAAAGGAAACTTCTAACATTAAAGTTATAGATATCAATGAGATCTAAAACATTGTAGATCATAAATTTTTCTATAAATGCCTGGATTTCAAGTTATGATTTTGTGAAGACATGTTCATGAAGCTTGAAGACTTAGTGAAATTTTGCCCTAGTTAGGGAAGGATTTTGACCTAACTTCATGGCAACTTTTCACCTAGTTCCAAATGGAATTTTCAAAAATGTCCAACATGAAGGTTGTAGGGGATGTTACAAGCTTTCCAAAATGTCCAAGAACTCATTGAGATCATACTTGAGCAAGGAGAATCAAAGGCAAGAAGTTAGGGTTTCATTCTTGAATTACAAGTCATTTCTTGATGAACACATAACCCAATCTCAATGTTAGGCTGCATAATATTGCTTTGAGGGCCTTATAACTTGTGTATCTATCCATCATTAATGGATTACACAAACTTTTGAGCTATAATCCAAGTGGTTTAAGCATTGTCCAATTCAAATTTCCATTTTGGGAAGAAAGTTAACAATGTCATTCTTGAAAAGCAAGCTTTATGCACAAAGTCAATTCTTGAGCCTCTCACTTGTTACCTCTGATCACACTCCATCTACAAAGTCAGAAGCAAGTTTGTTTAAAGCATAACCACTCTACATTAGCAAGTACAAAGGGCATTTAAACTTGATTTCTCAAAAAATCACATGTTGAGCTTAAACATGTGATTTTGAATTATGATCAAATACAAGTCTCCAAACTTGTTGCTTATAAATAGAGGCCCTATTTGCAAGCTAGCACACGAGCTTAAGCACCCCAAAACTCTCCCAAACTCCCTCAAATTAGAATTTATCCAAAAACTCCATTGATGCACAGATTCTGACTTTGAACTTGAAACTCACAATTCCCTCGTGCGTTTTCCTTCCTAATCAATAACAAAGCTCCTATACATCAAGTATAGTCCATCCCTGTCCCTGTTTCACTTCTGTAACTCCATTTCCACCATCCTCCATAACCAAAAATAGAGCACTACAAGTTGACTTCTCCAGGCCATTCCAGCCATCCATTGCTCAAGCTAACCATTGCATTAGCTTCCTGGGAACTTGAGGAAGATAACCTGATCATTGCAGCACCTTGAATCAAGCTCCTTTGCATTTCACGATTTCCAATTTTGAGGTATCATTTCTGAACTTCTATCTTTTCATTTAGACATTGTTAGGCTTGCATTTGTGAAGATAAAACATAAACATCATTGCCCTGAAACTGTACATGTCCATAGATTTCATTTATATTGATTGAGCTTATATAATTTTAGGTTTAAATCTCTGAAAAAAGTTAGCTCATAATTTGGTACTTTTAGAAATTCTCATTCATCTTTGATTCATAGCTTATGATATTTATATGGTTGGATTCGTATGGAAAAATAGAGCAACTTCCATGTTTGCATCTTTCATTTTTGTTGAGAAATAAGCAAGTTATAGGAACCATGGCTGGAGGTGAAGATGAAGTCATTTTCAGGACTGGGTTTATGTTATGTATTATTTGTTTTGTTTATGTTACTGGATGTACAGTCACGCCAGTGGTAAAGGTAGTCTGTGTGTATGTTAGAGGTCATGGGTTCAACACTTAGCGCTACCTTTTATTTTATTTTCTAACATTTTCTTTCCTTTTTGCCAAAAAACTAGCGCGCTGGGCCTCCTCTCAGTTGGGCCTTGCCATTTTGCTGCACCATCCCCCCCCCCCTGTCTGCTTTCAGACACCTGGCCCAACTTTTATTATTTCATTTTTATTTATTTTCTTTTTCTTATTTTATTTTATTTCTTTTTCTTTTATTATTTTTTATTACTATTATTATTATTATTATTATTAAAAAATCCAAAAATATTTTATTTATTATTTTCACATTTATATGTTTATTTTCTTTATAAAACTAAAAAAGGACAAAAACATTTTCTTAACAAAATTAATTAATTTATTTTTCTTAATAAAATAATAATTAGATTTAGGTTTAATTATTTTCTTTTTCTTAATTAAAATTAATTTAAAACTTAAGTTCCTTTTAATTAATTAATTACCATATTATTTTTATTAACTTAAAACCTTTTCCATAAAAACCCTAAAATTGCTTCAAACTTATTTTATTAATTAGTTTAGGTTTAATTTTATTTATCTTTACTTATTTTTTTTTAATTAGGTTAAAACCCTTAACAAAAACCAAACAAAAATCATTTCTTTTTCCATTTACATTCTTGCATTATTTTCTTTTCAATTCTTGTATATTATTCAATATGGTTGTAATAGATAATTAGGTTTAATTTTCTTGAAATCCCCATTTGTAAATTTGTATACCCCCTCCCCTAATGATGTAATAGCGTAGTGATTTTACTTTCCGTAATTTATCGCTTTCATATAAATGTTAGTAATTAGGGTTTGTATGGCAAGACTAAAATCAACAAGTAGCAAACCCTAATTCAAGATAAATCAAGCATGTAAGTCAAACACACTTGCACACTTGCACCTCTAGGGTAAATTCCACTTTGTTGCCTTAAAAAATGGTCATGTTATGAATGTGGGATGTCTTAGCAAAAACAAATTAAAAATACAAGATCATAGTCCCTCGATGACGCTATCAATGTTGCCTTTCAAAATGATCTTAGTCCCTCAAAGAGAAATGCTAAGGTATCTCACAACATTGCTATCATGACTATACGATGACCCATGCCCGTCCCTTTACATCAAGAGATAAGGCTTCTTACCAAATCAATGGTAAGATAGCAATATCAAAGGAAAGGAAGAAATAAACAAAGACTTTTGAGTAGGTAGATTGCTCCTAGTTGCTTGCTCATTTTCAAAACAAACATCCTTGCTAATTTTCAAAACAAACACCAAACACTTTCAAAACACTTTCCAAACATGAAATATTTTCAAAAAGTCCAACACTTTGTATACGTTCTTACGAAACGAGAACCATTACAAAGTTTTCCTAAACGAATACGCCTTTTCAAAATACTTTCAAAAACCACACAAAGCATATTTTCAAACAAAAGCAAGTGATCTAGCAAGAAACTAAGAGCCCATAGATAACTATGGATGAAAAGGGTGATAACACCTTCCCTTTTCATAATCTATCCCCCGAACTCAAGAATTAATCTCAAAGGTCTTTCATGTTCTTTTCAGCCTTTCCTTTTGGATAAAAGAAAAGTCGATGGCGACTCTTGCTAACCGCAACATTTACGATCAAACGCAAAACATCCCAAGTCAGTTCTCCCGCCGTATCACAACCACTTTTCAATGAAAAAATTTAGTATGGTAGTGGACCATTGTTAATCAAAGTCGAGCTAGTGTCTTATCTGAGTCTCAAGAACTTAGCGTATTTTGGTGGTGACTTTCATACAAAAACTACAATTTTGACTGCAAACAGTTACTTCATTTAAAAAGGATAAGAACAAGTAACAACCACAAACTTGAGTTTGGATGTCAGAAATACGTGGAAGCAAGCCATCAGCCTCGAATCCACGTAATAAAGATACATGTCGAGCATGCACATAGCAATCATAAAAGATAATTACAAATCTAGTAGTATATATATATAATCCTGGTGTCGTGATTAGGGGTCACAAGTTCACATATAGTACTCCAAAACTTAAAATATTCGCATTATAGAGAAAAACAAGTCTGTGAGAGAATGTATGGTCTTGTGTACCATCTTTTTATTTCATACACATTTTATTAAAGCAGTTTTCTTTATTTAACTTATCATTTCATTATTTTTTCTTGCTTTTGTTAGAAGATAACTACGATCTATAGGGGGGTGAATAGATCTCAAATGAAATTTTCTTATTAAAAATTTTGTTTTATAAGGTTTTAACTATGGCGCTCGAAAACAAACCCGGATCGACAATCGTCTATCCGAACTGTTATTGAAAAGATTAGATATACATTAAACTGATAGAACGAATATGTAAGATGAGAAAAATAATCAATATATTTTCAGCAAAAAATGTTTGAATAAACCATACAATAATAATCAATTTCCAATGAAATAGTAGACAAAAATTGGCTAAAGCAATTTGTCGAATACTTGGTGTGCAATCGATTCAAAACATATTTTTCTATGTTTTGTTGATATGTAAATCCAATTACAATCACCTAGATTGTAATAAACTAAAGAAAACAATTTTAATTATTAAACAAGGTGATCATCTCTATGTATCGATTGCACAATCAATTATTTCATAATTTGCAAGTAAATGTAAATGTGTGAGAGAGAGAATGATTTGTTTAGGCAGCTCCCCAATCGGTCTCGTTGTGGGTACGTCTGCCCTTAATTCAGTTTGGAATTAGGATAATGAAAAGTAACCTTTGAAAAATATTGTTTATAAGAGAACAAGTAGCAATCCAATCATTCAAAACCTAAATTTGATGTTGATCATATCTTCTTTTCTCCCCTTGATCAGAGCTTGATCAAGTAACTAGATGCTTCTAATTTGATCCTCTGGTTACTCCTACTCCTTTGACAGAACCCCCATTCTTCAAAGCCTTCACTCATCTGAATCCAAATTGCAAATGTATGATGACCCAAGATTACCAGAGTGATCCTTCGGTTACCATTACTCCTTTGACACAAATCCCCGTTTTTCAAAGCTTTCACTCGGTTTAATCCAAATTGCATAATCTTGTGCAAAACTCCCAAATTAATCGTTGATCTTGGAAGGAAATCCTAAATGAATTTATCTTGAAAACCCCCAAAGATCTTTCAACCCAAATGATTACTCTGAATCCTAATTGGATGTTATCCAACTATCTCTTGATCACACAATAAAAATGATTATGTGTGATTATTGTATATATGCAATAAGAGAGGGTGAAAATGATGAAAATATTTGTATATTTTTGGTTTTAATTGATGAGAAATGATGCATGAATGAGTATATATAGGTGTGGGTGTGTTAAATAATGAAATAGAAAAAATAGGCTTACAAAATTACAAAATTGGATATTTTGAACATTGGGAGCCGACCCATTTGAAGTGGGAGTCGACTCCTAAGGGAAATGGAGTTGAACCGTACTGTTTCGGAGTCGACTCCAATTGGACAAAGAAGTTTTAAAAATAAAATTTCTTTAGTAAGAGTTGAGATATACCATGTGGGAGTCGACTCCTTTGTGTTATATATCGACTCCAAGTGCCTGAGAGTAGACCCATCATGGACATGTAATAATTTTTGAAAAACACTTTTAGTATGAGTCGACTCCTTCATGTTGTGTATGGACTCCAAGGTCCTGGGAGTTGAATCCTTTTTGACAGAGAGTTTTCTTTTCAAAAATGCTTCAGAGGGATTTGACTCCTACCACGGGTGAGTCGACTCCAAACCTGATTTTTCACAAAAATGCATATTTTTGAAGTTTTTAACTTACCCAAATGCTTTTGACATGTTCATATAAGAGTCCTAAGATGAAAATGAAACCTAGACATAGAGAGATAACGTACAATGTATAAATACTACATATTACCTAGTTTTGAGATCATTCAAAATGTTTAATAGAGGATATTGCATCCATAACTTGCACTCACGCATACAATCTTTCCAATAACCATAGTTTTCTCCATTGAAAATAAGAACTCTATGTACGGCCCTTTTAGGTCAAAATCCATTATCTAATAAGCGATTTCAAAGCACAAGATAAATTAGTGCTCTTATACAGCGTGTTAGACGATAGGCTATTATCCAGAGGGGGTGAATAGATTGCAAATAAAATTTTCTTATTAAAAATTTTGCTTTAAAAGGTTTTAACTATGTTGTGTGGAAACAAACCAGAATTAATAATCGTCTATCTGAATTGTTAACAAAAAGGTCGGGTATGCGTTAAACTGATAGAACGAATATGTAAGATGAGAAGAACAATCAATATATTTCCAGCAAACAATGTTTGAATAAACCACATAATAGTAATCAATTTCCAATGAAATAATAGACAAAAATTGACTAAAGAAATTTATCGAACACTTGGTGTGCAATCGATTCAAAACATATATTCTATGGTTTTGTTGATATGTAAATCCAATTACAATCACCTAGATTGTAATCAACTCAACAAAACAATTTGAATGATTAAACAAGGAGATTATCTCTATGTATCGATTGCACAATTAAGTATTTCACAATTTGCAAGTAAATGTAAATGGGAGAGAGAAATTGAGAGACACAAGGATTTTTTTAGGCAATTCCCCAATCGGCCTCGCTATGGGTATGTCTGCTCCATAGCGTTTGGAATTGAGATAATGAAAATTAACCTTTGCAAAATACTGTTTACAAGAGAACAAGTAGCAATCCAATCCTCGAAACCCTAAGTTTGATGTTGATCATATCTTCTTCTCTACCCTTGATCAAAGCTCGATCAAGTAACCCAATACTTCTAATTTGATCCTCTGGTTACCACTACTCTTTTGACAGAACCCTCGTTCTTCAAAGCTTTCGCTCGGCTGAATTTAAATTACAGATGTACTGTGACCTAAGATTACCAAAGTGATCATCCGATTACCATTATTTCATTGACAAAAAACCCCGTACTTCAAAGCTTTCACTCAACTGAAATTAAATTGCACAATCTTCACTACTACAAAAAGTGTTTTTAATCTCGGACGCGAAATGTGTTTACCTCGGCTAAAGAAGCGAGGTAATTAAAGATGTCATGAAAAGTAATGACTTAACGCCTCGGTTTTTAAAACACCGAGGGGTAAATTTATTTGTGCATGGATTCGAAGCCCATCATCTACACTTTTATTATTTATAATACTAGCGTCTCATTTATTCTGATTTATCAATAAAACCGAGTGGTAAATTAGATTTTATTTAAATTAAAACTCGTCATATTGTTTATCTGTTTAGTAACAAATATGGATACATGTTTAATGATACATATGTCCGTGTACATCCTCCGTTAATAAATTAAAAATTACTTAAATATTAATTTATTATACTATGTCTTTTCATCTTCTAAATTTTTTTTATACTTTTTTTGAAATTTTCTTTGAAGAAAACCTTTATATTTTATACAAATCATATTTGTCCGTTTCATATTTAAACTTTTCCTTTTCTCCATATTTCATTTCAACTATTTCACCGGCCAACCAACCATTTTCCATGTTCAACCAATGTCTTTCTTACTGCTTCTTCGCCGTCTGCTCTTTCACCATAATTCACAATCATAATATCTTTCATTTTGTTTGTTAAAAATAAAATATATGGATATTATATTTTGGTGAAAATGAACGGGTTAAAAATTTTGTTATTAAAATAAGAGTGATTTTTATAGATGATATGTGATAATAACTTCTTGTGTCCTTAAAATAAGTTGAAAGTTTGTTTTTTTTCAAAATAAAAATTTAGAAAAAAAATATTATCCATAAATATTTGTAAATCTCCATGCGGATATTTTACAATCGCTGGATTATCTATTTAGCAAATATCTGCATAGATACGAGACAAATATAAATATTATATTTATTCAACAGAAATGACACGGTATTATACTATTTATCTCCATGAATATTCATTTACATCTCTAATTGAAATTTTAAACTAATGAATAGATGACAAAGCATGAGTTAGAATAAAACATGAGTAACATGTTTTTTTGAATTCTTAAACCCAAATAACGAGTGTTAAATTATTCCTGTTTTGGCAAAAATATTCTAATTAAAAGTTAGGGGTTGTCATGTTTAGGTGAAGATTAAGCTAAATCTTACTATTAAAAAAAGATTATCTATTAGTGTGGACCACAAAATTGAAGACAATGAGAACACTCTCCTTAAATATAAACGTCCTCATCCAAAGTTCATTATTATACAGCATGGAAAGAGACATCATAATTCTACCATAGACATTCCCTGCCACTTGAGTGCATGCCTATTGTTATTTTTTTAATGTTTTACTAGTAGTCTACTCCTTTCGTCCTATAAAGTGATTCATTTAAAATAAAATAATATTTTAAAATAAATTATCAATTTCAATTTTTAATATATTTTTTTTATTTTATTATCTAATTAATTAAATTTTTATTATTTTCAATATATAATTATGAGTACTATAATAAAATATTAATATATCTTTTTTTTTATATTTTTTTTAATATATGTGAAATAATAAATTGTATTATGGATTGTGAGACAGATAGAATATTAAATTAGTATACTCTCAAAATTTAAATAATAACTCGACATAGTGTAAAATAATTATGGATTTGTATTCCATTACTCAATTGTCTATTTTATCGTTATAGTTTTATAAAAGCATATGATAATACTTCATCCGTTTCAAAATGACTGTCTTTGAATAAATAAGTTTTGTTTTAAAATGAGTGTCATTTTTCAATGTAATAATGATTATTATTTTTTCAATTGTGTCATTTACTTTTTAATGTCTACGTTAATTCAAATATATTAATAAAGTTAATTTTGTAAAAGTATAGTGTCTGTAATACGGTAAGAGAACTAACTTTACTGGTTTTACGTTTTATCGTAATTATTGCGGTTAGCAAGAGTGGTCACCGACTTTTCTTTTATCCAACAAAGGAAATGGTGAAAAGAATAGGAAAGACCTTTTTAAGGATTTTGAGTTTGGGGGTAGATTATGGAAAGAGAATGTATTAGCACCCTTTCCATCCATAGTTATCTACGGGCTCTTAGTTGCTAGCTCACTTTGAAAATACTTTTTTGTGTAGTGTGTTTTGAAAATATTTTAGAAAGACGCCTTAGAGCGGCAAACTTTGTAATGATTCTCGTATCATTGAGAACGCATACAAAGTGTTTTTTGTCTTTGAAAATATTTAGAAAGGAGAGTGTATGTGTGAGAAATTTGTTTTGAGAGCAAGCAACTACGAGTTGTCTACCTACTCAAAATTTCTTTGTTCTTTTCCTTTTTCCTTTAGATAATGCTATCCTACCATTAGTTGGTAGCTAGCCCCACCATTGGATGTTCGAGGGACAAGTGCGGTTTATCGTACAGTCATAAAGGCAACTCGTAGGGCACTTTAGTAATTTTATCGTAAGGGACTAGATCATTTACCGAAGACAGCATCGAAGAGTCATCGAAGGACTACGATCTTTGTATCGAGGGACTTTGCTAAAGTGTCTCACATTCGAGGGATATGATTGTTGTTTTCCGAAGGCAACAAGTGAGGTACCTTAGAGGTGCGCGTGTGCGAAGTGTGTTGTTTTTCAGTGTAACGCGGTGGAAGAATTGACTTGGTTGTTTTACGTTTGATCGCAAATGTTGCGGTTTAGCAAGAGTCGCCACTAACTTTTCTTTTATCCAAAAGGAAAGGCTGAAAAGAACAGGAAAGACCTTTGAGATGTTTTCTTGAGTTCGGGGGGTAGATTATGAAAAGGGAAGGTATTAGTACCCTTTTCATCCATGGTTTTCTATGGGCTCTTAGTTACTTGCTAGATCACTTGCTTTTGTTTGAAAATATGTTTTGTGTAGTTTTTGAAAGTATTTTGTAAAGGTGTCATTGTTTTAGGCAAACTTTGTAATGATTCTTGTTCGTAAGAATGTATACAAAGTGTTTGATCTTTTGAAAATATTTTCAAGTTTGAAAGATGCTTTTGAAAGTGTTAGTGTTTGTTTTGAAAATAGCAAGGATGTTTTTGCTTTTGAAATTGAGCAAGTAACTAGGAACATTCTACCTACTCAAAATTCTTTCATGTTCATTTCTTCTTTCCTTTGACATTGTTATCTTACCATTGATTTGGTAAGTAACCCTATCTTTGGATATAAAAGGGACGGACATGGGTCATCGTATAACCATGATTAGCAATGTTGTAAGATATCTTAGCATTTTCTTTAGGGACTAAGATCATTTTGAAAGGCAACATGGATAGCGTCATCGAGGGACTATGATCTTGTATTTTGCTTGTTTTTACTAAGATATCTCACATGCATAATATGGCCATTTTTGTAAGGTAACAAAGTAGATTTACCCTAGGGGTGTATGTGTGCAAGTGTATTGATTTGCATGCTTGATTTGTCTTGATTAGGATTTTCTATTTGTTGGTTTTAAGCTTGCCATACAAAACCCTAATTACTAGCATTTGTATATAAAGCATTTAAATTGCGCAAAATAAAAATGCTAAGCTATTACATCATTATGGGGAGGGGTGTACAAATTACAAATGGGGAATTGCAAGAAATTAAATTTAAATAATTATTACAACCATATTGAATTTGAATAAACGTACAAAATTGAACAAGTAAAAATGCAAGAATGTAAATGTAAAAAAGAAATGTGATTTTTGATTGGTTTTTCATGAAAAGTGTTTTTGACTTAATTAATTAAAATAAAATAAATAACTAAAAATAATAAAATTAAGATTAAGTTAGTAAAATAAATTAATTTAAAGAAAACAAGTTTTTTTAGGGTTTTTTATGAATTTAATTAAATTAGTAAATAAAAATAATTAAATAAAAGTCCTAAATTATAAATTGATTTTAATTTACAAGAAAAAAAATATAATAATAATTTAAAATTTATTATCTAAGTATTTAAAAAAAAAAAGAGAAATTAATTTATTAAAAAATATTTTTGTTCTTTTAGTTTTATGAAAAATAAACTAAATAAAAATAAATAATAAAAATATAAATATTTTTGGGTTTCTTTTTATTGGTTACAAAAAAATGGTATTAATAATAATAATTATTATTATTACTATAATAAAGGAAATAAAAAAATTAAAGTAAAATATAAAGATAAGTCAGGGGGTTTGGAAATGGTTAAAGGGGTTAGAAGGTAAAAAAAGAAACAAAGGCCCAAAGTTGTTGGCCCAGGCGCTGCAAAAACAAAAAGATGTCAAGAAATGTGAAAAAATGCAAAAGGCAGCGCACTGAGGTTCGAAGCCATGACCTCTTGATTACCAGCACAATGTCTTACCATTGGGGTGACTATACATCCATTAATATAACTGAAATGATAAATATATAATACAAAACAAGTCCTGAATACACTTCATCTTCAACCTCCAGCCAGACCACCTGTAACTTCACCATTTCTCAACAAAAATAGAAAACACAAACATGAAAGTTGTTCCATTTTTCCATACGAATCCAACCATATGAATATCATAAACTATAAATCAAAGATGAATGAGAATTTTTTAAAGTACCAAATCCTGACCTAATTATTTTCAGAAGTTCATATTCAAAATTCTAACTACTCAAGCAATAATAATTAAATCTAAGGATATGGTTAGCTTCAGGACAATGATATCTACATTTCTTATTCACAAATAAACCATTAATAATGCTTGTATGAAGAGTTCAAAAGTCAGAAAACTCACCTTGCAAGAGGGTGTCGTGTTTTGAGTTTGAGCAGCTTTTGATGAGTTCCAGTGATTGGATTAGCTTCCTCAAGTTCCCAGGAAGCTAATGTGATGCTTAGTTTGGGCTGAAAGTGGCTGAGGAGTTCTGGAGAAGTCAATGTGCAAGGTGCTGTTTTTGAAAATGGTGAATGATGATGGAGGTGTTACAGTCATGTTACAAGTGTTGGAATTGTTTGTATATGTTATTTAGAAGCTTTTGAAAGTAAAATACCAAGAAACGCACGAGTAAATTTAGAGATTGGATTCAAAACTCAAAAATGGCAAGTTTTGAGATGTTTTTGGTGGTTATGTGCTTTAGGAGGTTTCAGGGCTTGAGCATGTGTGTGTTTTCGTGCAAATGACTTGCGTTTATGTATGGAAAAGGTTTGGGTACTTGAGGTGGTCAGGAGTTTAAGATCACATGTTTTGGCTTCTTGACTTGTTTTTGAAGTAAGGTTGACAAACATGGTTTCAATGCATAGTACAAAGCTATCTAGAGTGGTTACCAACTTTAAACAAGCTTATCTGACTTTGTAGAGGAAGTTTATGGAGAAGGAACAAGTGCAAAGCTCAATGCAAGTTGAATTTGCATAAAGCTTGCTTTATGTAAATGGCTATGGTGCCTTTGTGCCATTAATGGAAAATTACCTTGGATAAAGCTTGAATTAAATGAACAATAGCTCAAAATCAAGTGTAATCTCCTGATTAGGGAGAGATCTTGAGGTTTAGAGGCCTGCAAAGGAAGATTGTGCAGCATAGGTTTGAGATTTGAATTTTGTTCATCACAAAATTTTCCTTGTAAAACAACTTGAAACCCCAACTTATGGCCTTCGATTCTCTTTGCTCACAAATGATCTCAAGGAGTTCTTGGACATTTTGGAAAGCTTGTAATGTTCTCTACAACCTCTCATTGAATCACTTTTGCAAAATCCAAATAGAACTATGTGAAACTTGGGTCAGAAGTTAGGTCAAAATCCTGACCTAAAATGTTCAAAATTTCACTAAGTGTTTTAGTTTCATGACCATGACTTCATATATTAATAACTTTAGATCCAAGCATTTCTAGGAGAAGTTGTTTAAGCAATGTTGTAGATCTCATGGAGATCTACAACTTTCATGTTGAAACTTTCTTTTGAATCATCTTGTATCATGGTGAAAAATTGGCTCAAAGCTGTGAAAAAATAAGAAGCTTTCAACACTTAGAAAAATTTCTAAGTTTGAAAACTTTGACTTTTCAAAATGAAATCTTGACTTTTTAATTTCTTGATGAACAAGTTTCATACTTTGACATGTTTTAATGAATTGTGATCTTTGACACTTGATTTTGACCAAAAAGTCAAAGTTTGATCTTGAGCGATGTTTTGAGTCATGCCATTAGGTCAAAAATGATGCAATTGAACTCTTTAGATCATGCCTCAAACCAATTAACCATTTGTTAGGTCAAAAATCAAAAATTGCCCTTTCTCAGTCAAAGCCCTAATTTTGACCATTTTGCCTTTTTGATGATTTGATCAAATTTCTTGAGGAATTATGGTCCAAACTTGATCAAATGATAAATATTAGTTTATAATGTTGATGTGGATCAAAAATTATGAAGTTTGACTGTAAATTGGCCACAGTTGACTTTTTCTCCAATACAGTTAGTTTTTAGGTCAACTGCTCAATTGATTGAGCAAAAATGTGATCCAAGGCTTGAAACTTGACATGAGTAATCTTGGGGGTCCATAATGATCCATGAAAGTCATATTAGGAATTGAAAGTTCAATTATCCTTGTGCAATCTCAAACCCTAATTTCAGTCATCAGTGCTTAAGGAGGTGTCTTGAGCTGATTAACCCTTGTGTCGTCTTGAACCAAAGGAGATCTTGTGAGAAAATACTTGATAAATGAGAGAGAAAAATTTGGGGTACAATAGCTGCCCATGTTCAATCTTCTTAAACCTGAAGAGTTAGTTTGGCGAATCCGCCATTCGTGACTTGAAGGTGGAAGATGATTGGACACTAGAGTGCCCAGAAATTTGCACTCGAAGATAAAATGGGAATGGGCTTATAGATGCCATTTGGAGGAATGATGAAGATTTTCCGGATATGGGCTTGTAGATGCCATCCAAAGGTGACTGTTGACAGAGAATGTACTAAGTCTGAACTTGATTTCAACTGGAAAATAATTAGAATAAATCTTTGGAGTGACTTATCTGAACCTGAAGAAGTCTTGTATGTTGTTTGACTGGGAAGAATCAGAATAAATCTTTGTGCGATTTATCTGAACCAGAGAAAGTGCCTGTGGGAAAGAATCAGAATAAATCGTTGAGAGGTTTATCTGAACCCGAAATATTCCTTTGGAAAGTATCAGGATAAACCGTTGAGGGATTTAAAATGAACCAAAAGAGATCTTGAATATTCTTTAACTGGAAAGAATCAGAGTAAATCTTTGTGCGATTTATCTGAACCAGAGAAAGCGTCTGCGGGAAAATTAGAATAAATCATTGAGAGATTTATCTGAACCGGCTGGGATCTGGAGAAGAATCAGAACAAATCATTGAGAGATTTATCTGAACCAGAGAAGACAGTTGCGGGAAAAGAATTAGAATAAATTGTTGAGATATTTAAACTGAACCGGCAGGAGTCTGAAAGAAACATTTGTTGTGTAGATGGTTGACCAATCCTTTCTTGGGAATTAATTTGTAATTGACTTGTTTAAAATTTGATGATAATTTTCTGTTGATTGATCTTTCCTGAAAAAGATGAAAGGTTAGTTGTATGCAATGTCATGATGTATGCAATGCATGGTGTAATAATGTTCTCAAGATAAATTAGATTGTGTCATATGTATTTGTGTTGTCAATGTTATGATGTATGGATGTGATGTATGGATATGTTAATTGCTATGCCGCAGTATTGCTGGGGAAAATAAATCCTCGAGTACTGCTGGGTACAAAGAGTGTAAGTCTTCATGTTTTGAAGTGCTGATGAGTTGATGAGCTTCCATTTGTTAGAGAAATAAACTCTGTTGTGTAAAGGAAATACCGTGTATTGCTTGTGAAATCTTGTTGGGGAATCCTGAGAAATTGAGCAACTTTTACCTAGGAATCTTAGGAGCGGTAACTGGAAGTGTTGTTCCGTCGGGGATGTGAGAGAGCTTGATATCATTAAGCTTCACATTGTGGGGGATTTTATGGAATGGTCTAAAGACATTATCCTATTTCCTAAAGACATTAGTGATTGTCTTTCTATTTTATGTTCCTTTTTTATTCATTTGTAAACAGTAGTCACATTCAAATGCATATGTTCAAAAATAAATCATTGGACGTTTTTGTAAACAAAACACAGAAATAAAGAAAAACAGATAGTTTTGCACTTTCAAAAGGATATCTTTGTATTAACTTGAATAAGTATTTTTTATACAATGAGACAAACATTATAGTAAGAGAATGTCGTCGTAAAAAATGAAAATTTGATACAAATAAAAGATAGTTATGTGAAATAATCCCATGGGGTTCCCATTCTGTTATAGTCTTCGTGTCTCTAAGCGTCTTGTCCACTTGCTGCCTTGTTCGAAGTTGATTGGAATTGAGCTTGTCGGTCGATGCTAAAGGTTGTCTATAAGGTGATCCAACGGGACATAGTCATACGCTTTAATTCCCTAAATTTTGCTTGGAACGCCCTTTCGGGTTTTCAGTCCACCGGGATACCCTTTTTTGTCCAAGCTGCCCTTTCGGGTTTTCAGCTTGTCGGGTGTACAAATTTTTTTATTTTATCCCTAATTTTTGCCCGAACCTTTGTGGTTCGCCGGGATGCCTTTGTTTTTCCTAGGTGTGTCAACCTAGCGGGTCTCTTATGCATAGTATCTTTTGATTATGTCTGCATTCACAGGGTGTGGAAGGTCGTCGCCATCCATAGTGGTTAAGATCATTGCTCCACCAGAGAATATGCTTTTGATCACAAATGGTCCTTCGTACGTAGGAGTCCATTTTCCCCTGGGATCACCTTGTGGTAATATGATACGCTTGATTACCAAGTCACCAACCTGATATATCTGACGTCTGACCTTTTTGTTAAAAGCTTTGATCATACGTTTTTGGTACATCTGGCCATGACAGACAGCCGTAAGCCTCTTTTCATCAATTAAGTTCAACTGGTCAAGCCGAGTTTGGATCAAATCATCTTCATTCAGCCCTGCATCCTTTATGATTCTCAGAGAAGGTATTTAGACTTCAATTGGTAGAACAGCTTCCATGTCATATACCAAGGAGAAATGAGTTGCCCCTATTGAGGTGCGCGTCGTGGTACGGTAACCGTGGAGAGCGAATGGTAGCATCTCATGCCAGTCCTTGTAGGTTACTGTCATTTTTTGTATGATCTTTTTGATGTTCTTATTTGCGGCTTCGACAACGCCATTCATCTTTGGCCGGTAAGGAGAAGAATTATGGTGCTGGATTTTGAATTGCGCGCATAGTGTAATGATCATAGTATTGTTGAGATTCGTACCATTGTCCGTGATGATTATCTCCGAGATACCGTACCGACATATGAGATTCTGTTTGATGAATCAGGCCATAACATTCTTGGTAACAGGAGCGAAAGAAGTTGCCTCAACCCACTTCGTGAAATATTCAATGGCTACTAAGATGAAGCGGTGTCCATTAGAAGATGTAGGTTTGATTTCTCCAATCATATCGATGCCCCACATCACAAATGGCCAAGGAACAGTCAGGATGTTTAAAGGAACTGGAGGCACATGCACTTTGTCAGCATAGATCTGACACTTGTGACAGGTTCGTGAATGTTGATAGCAATCTGCTTCCATGGTAGACCAGTAGTGCCTTGCCCGTAGGATCTTCTTAGCCATCATATTCCCACTAGAATGGGTGCCAAAAGTGCCTTCATGTAAATCATCCATGATCTTTTCTGCCTCAGCCTTGTCTATGCAACGAAGCAAAACAGAGTCATGGTTGTGTTTGTAGAGAATTCCATTATTGAGGAAGAAACTAGAAGAGAATCTTCTCAAGAACTTCTTATCATTGACTGAAGCTCCTTTCAGATATTCTTGAGCCTTGAGATACCTCTTAACTTCATGGAACCAAGGCTGGTCCACTACTTCTTCAGTATCGATCTCGTGATAGTAAGTTGGTTCGTCCATCCGTTCAATGGTGACCTGGGGAGCCTCGTTACCCCACTTGAGTTTAAACACGGATGACATGGTGGCTAGCGCGTCTGTTAGTTAATTTTCCTCTAGTGGAAAATGCTCAAAGGTAATTTCCTCGAAATATGGGATTAATGTCAACACATGTTCTTTGTAGGGGATAAGGTTAGGGTGTTTTGTATCCCATTCTCCTTTGATATGACTGATGACTATGGCTGAATCTCCTAATACACTTAAGGACTTGATTCCCAACTCTATGGCAGCTTTGAGACCGAAAATACACGCTTCATATTCTGCCATGTTATTGGTACAGTTGAAACAAAGTCTTGCGGTGAAGGGAGTATGACATCCTTCAGGGGATATGATTACGGCACCTATTCCATTGCCGAGCGCGTTGGAGGCTCTGTCAAAAACCAGGGTCCATCGGGATCCTTGTTCAGGTCTATCATATGGTCTGAGTTCCTCACAGTTGTTTACCATCATGATGTCTTCATCTGGGAATTCGAACTTCATGGACTGGTAGTCATCCACAGCTTGATGAGCGAGGTGATCAGCTAGTGCACTATCCTTTATTGCTTTTTGGGTAGTGTACTGAATGTCGTATTCAGTCAGGATCATCTGCCATCTCGATATTCTCCCAGAGAGGGCAGGCTTCTCGAATATGTATTTTATTGGATCCATCTTGGATATCAATAAGGTAGTATGGGTCAATATATACTGTCTTAGCCGGCGAGCAGCCCATGCCATAGCGCAACAAGTTTTCTCGAGCAGTGAATATCTTGTTTCACAGTCGGTAAAATTTTTGCTCAGGTAATAAATAGCATGCTCTTTTCGGCCAGACTCGTCATGCTGCCCCAATACACACCCATTGAATTTTCCAAGACAATTAGATATATAATCAAGGGTCTTCCCTCGACTGGCAGCATCAAAACAGGAGGCTCTTATAGGTACTCTTTGATCTTGTCGAAGGAAGCTTGGCATTCATCATTCCATTTTACTACTTGATCTTTCTTCAGTAATTTGAAGATTGGTTCACAAGTAGCATTCAGGTGAGAAATGAATCTGAAAATGTAGTTTAGTCGTCCTAAGAATCCTCTGACTTCCTTCTCAGTGCGAGGAGCATGCATTTCTTGTATTTCTTTCACTTAGACAGGGTCTACTTCGGTACCTTTACCGCTAATGACGAAGCCTAGGAGTTTACCGGACCTTACCCCAAATGTGCATTTATTCGGGTTCAACCTCAGCTTGTATTTCTTTAGTCTCTCAAACAGTTTCTGCAAATGGTTAAGATGTTCCTCTTCAGTTTGAGATCTGGCTATCATGTCATCCACATAGACCTCTATTTCGTGATGTATCATGTCGTGAAATAGAGCTACCATGGCACGTTGATAGGTTTCCCTAGCGTTCTTCAACCCGAATGGCATAACCTTGTAACAGAATGTGCCCCACTGTGTGATGAAGGTCGTTTTCTCCATGTCCTCAGGTGCTATTTTGATCTAGTTGTAGCCTGAGAAACCATCCATGAATGAGAACACTTTATGTTGTGCGGTATTGTCAACCAGAATATCAATGTGGGGAAGTGGGAAATCATCCTTAGGGCTTGCCCTATTCAAATCTCGGTAGTCCACACACATGCGTACATTGTCATCCTTTTTAGGCACTGGAACAACATTGGCGACCCATTGTGGATAGGAGGTGAAGGCTAAGAATCATGCGTTGAATTATTTCATGACTTCAGCCTTGATCTTCTCTGACATGTCTGACCGCATGCGACGGACTTTTTATTTTACCGGAGGGCAGTCTTCTTTTTTCGATAGACGATGGACCACGATATCAGCATCCAGTCCTGGCATGTCTTCGTACGACCAAGCAAAGACCTCAACATAGTCATGTAGTAACTGAATTAAGTGTTTCTTGACACTGGGTTCTAGATTGGCTCCCACCTTGACTTCTTTCTTGTCCTCTTCGGTACCCAAGTTAACTATGTCTACTGGTTCTTCGTGGGGTTGTATGGTCCTTTCTTCCTATTGTAGTAACCTAGAAAGTTCCCCTGGAACTTCACAATCTTCCTCACCTTTGTCTTCGGCTTGGTAGATTAGATTTTCAGAGTCATAATAGGCCATAGCAGAATCGTTACCCATGGGATCCCGAATGGATGTAGATTTGCATTTTGAATGTGAGTGTGTGTAAGAGTATAACTATCTTTGAAAGAAATAAAAATGTAGAAAAAGAAAGACAAAGATCACAAAGTTTGTATGTAAAAACGTGCATGATTCATTGATGACATATGAAAATGAGGTAACAACCCTTACAAATTGACCGTTGTGCCTCGGGTAAGACACAAGGTTTTAAAAGTCTGAATTGTTTAATTATTACAGGTCCGATAAAAATTTAAAGACAATTATTGTTGGATAAAAGTAATTGGGACAAAATCTTTAGCTTCCCAGTTGGTGAGTCCTCCGTTGATAGTTGGGAAAATCCATTTCTCCAGGTCATAACTGTCATCATCATCCTCCACTGTGTTGACTCTGTGGTTTCTAATCTTCAAAGGTGGTCCCCCGATACGAGCATGATGAACAGCTTTTTGGGCTCCTGAAGTGAAACCTAAACCAAAATTTTCAGATTTGTAAGGGATATCCGGGAGTTGGCCCCAAATAGTACACCCACCTTCTTCGATTACTGCCTTGGCATCTTTCAGAGAAGACATCTTTAGCGGAGGTATTGTATTCTTTGGGACTGGGGAAACAGTCTTGGTAGCTGCCACTGTTTGTGGGACTTCCTCGAAATGCTGAACCGGAGTTTCAATGAATTCACCATCCAATTCTACGTATCTGAAGGAGTTCAGGTGACTGACCATATATTCCTCTTCTCCATGGACAGTAATGATTTTCCCTTTGGTTGGGTATTTCAGCATATGAAGTAATGTAGAGGTGACGGCACCAGCATCACGAATCCATGGTCGGCACAATAAACAGGAATGGGAAGGGCGAATGGCCATCACGTAGAAAGTTGAATCAAAGGTTTGAGTTCCAACTTTAATGGGGATGTCTACCTCCTCATGCACCATTCTTTTTGAACCGTCGAAGGCCCTTACCACTATGTTGTTGGGTTTTAAGATCAAACAGTCACAGTCGAGTCTATCAAGAGCCTTCTTATGCAGCACATTCAAAGTCGAACTGGTATCAACCAAGACATGGGCCAAAGTTGTGCCCTGGCATTTGACTGAGACATGCAATGCCTCATTGTGCTTCCTCCTTCTAGGTGTCAAGTCAGCATCAGAAAAGCCTAAATCATTGTCAGCGGTCAAACTAGCCACACAGTCTTGGAACTGATCAACATAGGTTTCTTGTGGTAAGTGGGCAGTTTTAAGAAATTTCACCAAGGCCTTCGCATGAGCCTCGGAGCATTACAGTAAAGCTAGCATGAAGATTTTTGATGGAGTCTGCCCTAGTTGCTCGACTATGTTGTAGTCGCTTCTCTTTATAATTTTCAGAATTTCTTCCATCTCCTTTTTGGAGGCCTCTGGGATAGATACTTATTATGCCTTCATCCGGACAGGCTCAACCAGAATGCCTTTGCCCCGGGTCTTGGTCGACTCGGTGATAGGGGTGTCAGTAGGAGTAACCACGGGAATTATAGTAGTAGGAACAAAAGTAGGGATGATCACAGGACCGGTAACAATTTTCAGAGGAGCAATCTCGAGAGAGAATACTCTGCCACTTCAGGTTATCTTGTTGGTTCCCGCAATGTTGCCGATATCGGGGTCAGCCTTCTCAAGAATTGAGTCTTCATCAACCAGCCAATCCTGCTTGACACTGTGATAGTAGACATTGCCCCCATAGTTCCATGGGACAGTTTTATCTGAGGAGTACGGGACCGGTCCTGGCATAGTAATTATCAATGGAGCCACTTTAGGAATTGATGTAATCCTAACGGATCTTTTGGTGGAGACCCTGGAAGGATTGGCAGAAATGATTACTATTGAAACATCGTTGTAAGAAATGGTTGGAACGGGAGTCTTCTCAAACAAAATATCTTTGTCATCCATTAGGCGCTGGACATCTGCTTTCAGTAAATGACAACTAGTTGGTAGGGATAAATAGAGGTGGCAGCTTTTGTCACAGCCCAGAAATAAACTGGCTTTCAACAGGTTCTTCTTGACAACCAGGAGAGGAGTAACAAGTTCATCAACAGCAGTAAAAATATGTCATCTGATGTGCGATCGACCTAATGTGTCTAACGGTATATTAACTGCAAGTGCACAGCCTATCGCGGTAGTAATAAAAAGATGTCAAACCCACAGGGACTTTGTAATCACTCTAGTGCTATAAAGATTTGCTAGTTTAGCTAAGGCGGATGTTGTCACGCTTGGTTTTTAGAGGTTAAGGTAAGGGAAAAATAAATCGAATTAAGGGAATAATAATAATAAAACGGTCGGTATGTAATATAGTGAACCTAAGTGGATCTAATCGAACCTAAGCATATAAGGATGTTTAACTTAGATGGTTCTGTAGAAATTATCAGTTTAAAAACCCTCAACTCACACTTTCGTGGTCTTATCTCGGATTATACCCCTAAAGCCCTATGCCTGCTCTCGCTAGCCCATAAGTGTTTAGAAAATACTTTTTGAAAACTTAATAAAATCTAATTCGTTTTAAAGCCCTCTCGCTGTATTTAAATCAAATGCCTAACTTTAGCTATCCGGTTAAAACCTCACACTCTCGTGGTCTCGATCCTAACCTATTCTACCTTTTTTTACTCTCGTAACAAAAAGATTGATTTTAATTATAAAAAGTCACAGCCAGAAATTGATTTAATTTAGATTTTAGCTTAGGCACAATTTAATCCATTTGGTTACTATTATCACATCCCGACTCTAGAAAATTAGCTAGTTAGTACTCGAAATAGACATACAGAAAATATAATCGGGAAAGAATAAAACATTCATGATAAAATAATAAATAAATAAACATAAACAAATTGTATTGAAATTAAATTAAATGCGATTAAAAACCCGAATAACAATATTATTCCTCAAGCTCCCTCTTCCACAAGTCGGCAAGATTGGAACTTTGAAATCGGAACTTGAAACAAATTCTGAGGCTAAAAATAAATTCTGACTACAATAGCAATTTCCTAATGTTGGAAATAGCTATTAATTGGAAAAAGGGAAAATAAAACAAGAGCAAAAAATTGCAAACGGACTGTTATTAAATTTGGCAGGGCTTCGGCAAGAAAATCTGTAGAAAAACCACTCTCCCATTCCATTAAAATGTCTCCTATTTATAGAAGAGAATTTTTGCAGTTAAGAAAATTCAGGAACGTGGACTTGTACTGCTTGAGTGGAGGAAGACCAGGACTGGTCGTTGCTGAAGTTGAGAATTTGTAGGAGTTGAAAAGATCCTTCCATTACGTTGCCCACGTCTCTTGTTCTGCATGACGTTGAATTACGCGTATGACGGTCGTAATGAAGAGGTGACGGTCGTAATGCGCTTAAATAGCGCGTTACGTTCGTCAATGATGTGTGACGAGCGTTCTTCAGGTTGTGAGCGTGTTACGCTCGTAATGGAGGTGTGACGATCGTCACAACATCAAACTTTGCAGAATTTTGCAGATTAGTTCTTTTTCTTCTGACTTTTATGTTAGCTTTCTTTATATGATCTTTTTTCACTAATTTGATTTGAAACATGTTGTACCTGTGAAAAGACATAAAATCTCTGAACAATCGGGAGTTAAATGGGTTAATGCAGTATGAAAATCGATTAAAAAGGTAGCAATTATATGATACGTTAGTGTTGTACCCCAAAATTTTCCCTCCCCTTTTTCACAAGAAATCACAGCTTCGGGTTTTCCCTGATTTTTCAGATTGGCTCAAGAATCGGTCAAATAGACTTTTCTTATCAGTCTATCCAAAATTAGGGTTTCCATTGATTTTGAGTCAGTCTATCCAAAATTAGGGTTTCCATTGATTTTGAGTCAGTCAATCCAAGATTAGGGTTTCCATTGATTTTGAGTCAGTCAATCCAAAATTAGGGTTTCCATTGATTGAAATCAGTCAAGCAGACTTCTCCTTATCAGTCAAACAGATTATTAGGGTTTCTTTTGATTTTGTTGAGTTTGGCTCAGGAATTGATCAAGCAGACTTTTCTTTGACGGTAAATCTGGAATTAGGGTTTTTCACTCGTATTTCTCAGAAGAATTTGAATCCACAGTATTTCAATTGACTATCACATTGTTTTGACGCTTGTTCAAGATTGCTGTTTGTTTCTCAAAGCCTAAACATATGGGATAGAAGCTGAGGCTTCTGATTGAAAGTTTGAAGCTTTAGTTTGATCAGTGAAGTGAAAGGTGTGTGGATATTTGTTTGTTTAACTGTGCAAAGCATGTGATTGTTTGGAATTCCGGGCGTATTATGGTTAATGCAAGGTTGTGAGACTACAACGTTTATTGGTTATTTATTTTATCTAAGTTAAAATAATTGGGATGCATTTCCAGTCATTTTAATTCAAGAGATTTAAATAATTAAATAAACAGTGTAAATTAAAGAATTATCTGACAAAGATTTTTATTCATTTTTAATTGTTGTTACAAATGTTATTTGGATACTGTAAATTTATTTACAATATTTACAATGATATTTATTACAATAATTGAAAAAGTAAATAAATCTAAATCTCTTGAAGTCTTCTATCTTCTACTGTTGCTTCCCTTATCCCAACTGGTATTTACCTGCAAAGACAAAAGAAGAAGTCAATACAGTTAATTTGAAAAACATTTTCAGATAGATAAATAAAAAACTCATCATTAAAGATTGTTGGCCGGAATCAGATTGTTTTGGTTTTCATCATGTTTTACTCGTCCTCTTTGCAAATCACAAGAAGATTTCTCTTCTTGGTTCACAAAGAGGAAAGTAAAATAATTTTTCTGCAAGCATATAATACAAGGCTGCATACAAAGTACACAAGGTTGCATACAAAGTACACAAAATTTGAAAAACATTTTCAGATAGATAAATAAAAAACTCATCATTAAAGATTGTTGGCCGGAATCAGATTGTTTTGGTTTTCATCATGTTTTACTCGTCCTCTTTTCAAATCACAAGAAGATTTCTCTTCTTGGTTCACAAAGAGGAAAGTAAAATAATTT
Organism: Vicia faba; assembly: GCA_948472305.1. NCBI lineage: Eukaryota > Viridiplantae > Streptophyta > Magnoliopsida > Fabales > Fabaceae > Vicia > Vicia faba. Next base: position 883,300,431 of record OX451738.1, read on the forward strand.
TTCTGCAAGCATATAATACAAGGCTGCATACAAAGTACACAAGGTTGCATACAAAGTACACAAAGCTGCACAAGTTCAAACTGAACAAACAAATTGCAATGTCAAACTGAGCAAACTAAATTGCACAATGTCAAACAAAGTAAACCAAGCTGTTAAAAAGCTGTCACTAAGCTGTCAAAACAGAAAAACTGTCAACCAAGCTGTCAAAGTACACAAAACTGTCAAGGCCGGAAATATGGAAGTACATTGCAGAGGAAAACCAAGATGCAAGCAAGCAATCTTTTTCAAAACTTTTCAACATTTTCAAGCCAACAACCTTTTCAGAATAAAAGATATATTAAGCAATTAAATATGCTTTTTTGATAGAGATAGAAATAGAGAGTGAAGTAGGCTTTGCAGTTTGGCAGGCTATAGAGAGCAGGAAGAAAGAAAATAAATATAACATTGTTCTAACAGTTCAAAGGGGGCAGAACACAGAGAGAACCACAAGCTGTGAGGGCAAACAAAACCTACAAGTTGTAAAACCTGCAAACTACTTGTAAACACAAGCATAGCAAGCCACAACAAATCCAGAACTGCATCCACCTGCCTAAAACCAGTAGAAAACCTGCACAAGTTCAAACTAACAAACTAAAACCAAATAAACAAACTCAATCTAAGCCTGCCTGCATAACAACAGCATGCCTGTACCCAAACAAGCCTTAAAACTAGTTCAAATATAACCTCAAGCCTGCTTTCCTTACCAAAAAGCGAGAAAACTCAATCCAGTTCAATTGTAACTGCACAATCCAAACCTGCCTGCATAAAAGCTTTCAAAACCAAACCAGCAAAACACCAACCTGCCTTCCTCACCAAACAAGCAAGTCTCAAATTTGCAAAACCACAAACAAGCTATCAAAGCCTATTTACAAACTTGCAAAACCACAAGCAACCTGTTAAAATTAAAAGTTGTCAAAGCCTGCCTGTATCAGACAAACAAACCTGCTAAAACCTTCAAAAAGCCTGTAACCAGACAAACTTGCCAAAACCTACAGAAGCCTGCCTGTACCATACAAACTTGCAAAAAAGCCTGCCTTCCCAAAAACTCCACTAACAAATCCAAAACAAAAGAATCTATCAAAACCAAAACTCAAACAAATCCAAACACTAAGTCCATAATAACAATAACAAGTGCCTCAGAACAGGGTTCATCATAGGCAAAACCATCAGCCAACAAAGCCCAAGAGAGGAAGAAAGTCAGAAGCTAACAAACAAGCATCTCAGAAATAATATCCTCATCAAAAAGCCCATAAAACCCAAGGAAGAAGGAAGAGTCAGAAGCAAATAAGCATTCTCAGAATCAAGGTTCATCACAGAATCAACATAGCCAAAACCAAAGAACAACAAGCATCTCAGAAGAATATCATCATTGACAAAAAGAAAGAGGAAGATTGTAAAAGTTAGCAATAAACAACTTCAGAGTTCATCACAAAAATCATAAGCCAAATCAACAGCAACAACAAAAAACATCTCAGAACAAAAGCTCATCATTGAGAATCAACAAAGCCCGAGAGAGGAAGAGAGTGAGAAACGAATGAAATAGGGTTTTCAGAACGAAGATTCATCACAAAACAGTTCAAAGCTAAAGATACAAATACCAGGAAGCAAGCTCTTGCCATCACGTGCCTCCCACCTCCGGCCACCCTAGAGTGCCTCCATCCCAAACTCCCTCTCCATCGCCTCTCCAGGAACGAAGTCACCAAGGTATAATTTTCCCTCTTTCTTTTTTCTGCATTTCATATCATAAACACCAAAACACCAAAGATCAAAGCTTTGAAAACAATAAAACATACAAGATTAACCATGCAACTGTAAAGAACACATAAGAAAAGGGTACCTTTCGAGCCGTCATGGAAGAGAAGATGGGTGGTGGCGCTCTGGCAACTGGAGGGCTGAAGGGTTAATCAGAGATTCATGGCTGAGAACGATGAAGAAGGTGAGAGGCGAAGAAGATGAGAGGAGAGCGGCGCCGTTCACAAAAAACTGTAAACCTAATTCTGAGCAAAGCAATACAAACCCTAACGCCAAAAAACTTTGTCAAAACAACTGGGCTTTTGCCCCATGAATTGAACTCTAAGGCCCAAACTCTCTACACCATACCCCCCTTTTTTCTTATCTTATTTTTACTCTTTGGGCCAAGTACATTCTCCAAGCCCATCTAACATTTTTTTATATTTTTCTTTTGAAAACCAATACTCTTTTTTTTTATCACTACATTTTCATAACCTAATTCTTTTTATTAAATAATATATTACCTTTTGTAGAAAATTTTATTAATAATTTCCATTACCTCTAGAACTTAAAATATATAAATATTAGGTTTTTTTCAAGCTAAATAATTCTTTCTTTAAAAACTTTTTGTTTATATAAAACTAATAAAAAACACAAAAATAATAATACTTAATTTTCATTAGGTTAATATTTTAGTTAATCATCTGTAAATAACCATATGCAGTTCACAATACTTTTGTTTTTCTTTGATTCTTATATCTTGTTATATTGTTACATTGAGTATGCGACGATTCGATTTGGTTGTAAATATAATATTTGGACATTACTATTCTGATAAGACTCATCCCCATTTGTAAACATTTGTACCCCCATCCCCGGATACTTATTTGTAATAACTTAGACTTTAAATTCTCGCAATTTATCGCTTTCCATATACTGTATAGTAATTAGGGTTTGTATGCGAAGATTCAAAATCAACCGCTAGATAACCTAACAAAAAGATAAATACATAAAAATCAATACACCATTCACACTTGCACCTCTAGGGTAACCTCCCTTGTTGCCTCGGAAAATGCAATCATGTCCCTCGAGTATGAGACACTCTAGCCAAATGTCCCTTCGATAAACAAAGATCCTAGTCCCTCGATGACCCTCGATGTTGCCTTCGATAAAACGATCTCGTCCCTTACAAAATTTCTAGAGTGTCTCACAAGTTGCCTTCAATGATTGCATTCGATGACCCGCGCCCGTCCCGTTCAACATCCTAACGCAAGGTTGTTCATCAAACACAATGGTTTAACAACACTGTTAAAAGGGTTAAAATCATAAGAAAAATCTTTGAGTAAAATAGGGTAGACAACTCTTAGTTACTTGATCAAAAATCTTGCAAAACATCCTTGCCATTTTCCAAACACACTTCACAACACAACTTCAAAAACAACTTCAAAACAACTTTCAAAACATTGAATTATCTTTTCAAAAAGACACACACCTTTGTATATACTCAAACAAGAGTCATTACAAAGGTTGCCTAGACAAGGCATCTTTTTCAAAACATTTTCAAAACCACTCACACAAAGCAACATTTCAAACAATTGAAAAGTAAAGGCAAGTGATCTAAAACAAGTAACTAAGAGCCCATGGACAACCATGGATGAAAAGGGTGCTAGCACCTTCCCTTTTCATAATCTACCCCCCGAACCCACGAAAACATCTCAAAGGTCTTTCCTGTGCTTTTTGACCTTTCCTTAGGATAAAATAAAAAGTCGGTGACGACTCTTGCTAAACCGAACAAGTGCGAAAACAAACGTAAAATCCCAAGTCAGTTCTCCCACCGTATCACAGAACTGGCGACTCTGCTGGGGATTCTTCTAAAAGTGGGGTTACCTTAGGGTTTTAGATCACCTTTACATGCTTACCTTGATTGCTTTGATTGCTTTACTTTTTGGGTTCCTTGTTTGGGTTTGTTTTAAATCCTACACCCTGATTTGGGGGCACCTTTTAGGTAAGTAGCAATAAACTGTGAGGGAACTGTGCGGGGTATACCGACATGGTTGAAGCAGTAGCTACGTTAGTGTGACATATTTGTGGGTACCGGTAGCCTTTGAGTTAATCAAAGAGAATACGGGGCCGCTGAGTGATGTCATGAAGCACTAACAAACTCTTAGAACCTTACTTGACCATCTTGGCCTTTTTAGGGGTAGTGAGGTAACCGACTTTGGTGCAGTCCGAAGTTGGTAGATACTCGATACTACACTCATTGAGGATTGTTTTCTTGGAATATTTTGGTCGCCAGTTAAGTGGCTAAACCAAAACAATGAACACAGAAAATAATCCAGTGATATTGAGCTCCTTAGAACCCAGTTTCTATTTTAGGACAGGTTTGAGCCAACTAACTTCAAGAGGGTACTTACCTACAAACCCCATGCAAGCCTGAAACTAAGGACTTGTATGCTTTGTGTGAATATGATTACCTGTATATACACTTGCTTACTTTTGCATACATGTACATAACATCATAACATCATATCATAGCATTTCCGATAACCATTTCAAGGATCTCGAGGGTCTTTTAATGCAGGGTCACGTTGAACTAGACGTCTACCAAAGAGTAAGAGGTTTCCCCTCTAAACAAACGCTGTCAAAGATCAAGTGCAACAACTTGAATCAGAGGCTATGACCCACTTGACATGGTGAGCTTGATTCTCGTGGAAGGACATCCACCGATACAAAGCTCTTCAATCAAGGATGTCGATCAAAATTCGACCTCTAACATTTTCTTGTGTTTACCCCAAGAGATTCTTGAAAACATGGATCCACCTATCATGCATTGTATCATAACAGGTTTTCCTTTTCATGTTTCCTTATTCTCCTACTGTTTATTTCAGTAGAGATGGCTCTAGAGAGGACTGTCAAAGACATCCAGGATCAAAATGCTCAACTTCAAGAAATGTTCTTGAACCTATCCCAGGGGCAAGAAGAAGTGAAAGCTCTCCTCACAAGGGGCATGGTTCTAGGGAATTCAAGCAGTGTCGGGAATGATCAGTTGGAAGAACTTCAGATTGAGCTGGCAACAATGAAGATCCAGATGATGGGACAACTGGTGGGCCAGATGGCTCTCATTCAAGACCTGGCTCAAAGACAAGAAGAGCTCAGGGTTCTCGTCAACAAACTGCTTCGAGACAACCAAGTGGGGAAAACATCTAGGGTTGAAGATCAAGTCATCACTCAACCTCCTTTGAGACAAGAAGACAAGGGAAAGGCTCCCCAACTTGCTTCAGGGTCACAAGCCCAGCAACAACCTCGTCAGCATCAACAGGGTAATCGGCGTAAGAAAAATACGTCTGGAAGATATTTCTCTGAGACTGACATACCATTATCTCTAATACTGAAACGCTTGTTGGAGGTCAATCTACTTGCTTTAAGGGATCATATTCGGAAGCCCAATACCTCTGCTCCTGGATATCACCCCGACGCATTTTGTGTATACCACTCCTACAGTCCTGGACATGACACTGATGACTGTTGGGTTTTGAAAAACAAGATCCAAGACTTGATTGACGAAGGAGTGCTGGAATTCATGCCGGATGGTGAGATGAAAATCTTCTGCTAAGGGTTCTCCACCTGAAATGACAAAGCTCGAACTGGGAAACTTTTGTTCCATTTGAATTTTCAAGTTGTAATTTCTTTTGTATTCAAACAATTATCTGTTGATGTCAAACTCTGTTTCATTAATGCATTGCATATGTTTGTCTTGAATTAATCCATTCATTTTCACTATGCTTATGCTTTCTTTATGATGTTTAACTCTTGATAAAAATCTACAAGCCTTTAGAGGTAGGATGACGAAACAATGCCATAATCCTATACAGTATGCTTTTGAACAGACCTTGCTGACGATGTACAGGCGTTTCTTTCAAATCCTAAACACTGGAGTTATAAGGAAGATAATCTGTAGTCAACCCCTTTGAGCCAAAGAAGTAGGAGTTTTCTGTTTTTAAACAAATTGAAACCTTTGATTTAAACCTGGGGCAGGGTAGTCTCTCAGTTAATTCAAAAAAAAAAAGAGATGCGCATTGAAGTCGCAAACTCTCAGTTCGTAACACAACGAATAACATCAAAAACATTCCTTTGGAACCAAAAGATAGTGGTGGTTCCTTATCTCATAGGCAGTCATCATCTCTCAAAAGAGAAAAACCCACTGAGCCAAAACCTATAAAGGAGGCTTAAGAAAGCTGTGGCATCCCGCTGACTGTAATCTCGAAAACAGGAACAGTCAGGCAAAAGTTAGGGATAATAAATCAAAAGAAAAAGGTCATTATAAATACTCAATAACATGAAAAATGTTGCAAAAAAATGATGACTGCCTTACATAAAATTCAACTGGTGTGAACCATCACCAAAATGTCATTCCAAGCTCGAATAGAGTTCGACGCACAATTAACTGAGTTTAGGATTGAAGAACATCACGAAGAGCGGGTGGGTATAAATATACTTTGAGCCTTTATCCTTTGTTTCTTAAACCGTGAACCAAGCCACGTTACAACCCTTCAAAAGTCCTAATTGAAGCATGGGTTAGTTCGAAAGCATACTGTTACAAAAGGTATCCTGACTCCTGTAAGGCTTTGCCCTAAAATCTTGTGTTGAATTTGTCTTATAAAAAGTTTTCTGCTAAAAGACGCATTTTTCAAAACTTCGAGACAAGCATAAACTTTGCATTATTTGAATATCGTTGTTTGCACATGGTTTACTTGTTTAAACAGCGAAGAAGTTCATACAGTGAATGTTCGGAGGAACGAAAGCTCTCTCAGTGAGTAAAATCACTTCAAGTGGGATGATACTCCCGTTGCAAAAATCTTCCGTCAACAAAAAGAGATTTGGTTTGGTATTATCCAATAAACCTGGGGCAGTCCAGTCAATATTTCAACAAATCTTTCAAAGTCCATTAAACCTGGGGCAGTCCAGTCAAGATTTTAAGAAATCTCTCAACTTCAGATACAGTTCAGATACGCTCCAAACACGGTTGCCATTCTGTCACTTATTCAGATTCCAGTTACAGTTTCAGATACACTCCAGACACGGAAGTCATTCTGCTACTCATACAGATCTCAAACTCCAGATACAGTCCAGATATGCTCCAGACACGGTTGCCATTCTGTCACTTACTCAGATCCCAGTTACAGTTTCAGATACACTCCAGACACGGAAGTCATTCTGCTACTCATACAGATCTCAAACTTCAGATACAGTCCAGATACGCTCCAGACATGGTTGCCATTCTATCACTTATTCAGATCCCAGTTACAGTTTCAGATACACTCCAGACACGGAAGTCATTCTGCTACTCATACAGATCTCAACTTCAGATACAGTCCAGATACGCTCCAGACACGGTTGCCATTCTGTCACTCATTCAGATCCCAGTTACAGTTTCAGATACACTCCAGACACGGAAGTCATTCTGCTACTCATACAGATCTCAACTTCAGATACAGTCCATATACGCTCCAGACACGGTTGCCATTCTGTCACTCATTCAGATCCCAGTTACAGTTTCAGATACACTCCAGACACGGAAGTCATTTTGCTACTCATACAGATCTCAACTTCAGATACAGTCCAGATACGCTCCAGACACAGTTGCCATTATGTCACTCATTCAAAATTTATCCTCAACCCAGAGATGCTCCAAACGCAGATACCTTTCTGCTTCTCATCCTTTCATCTATAACATACAATTCAACTTCCTGATATCCCCAACATAGTAAAGATTCTTATTCTTAAAGGGACATACAACCTAAACCTAAACTTATTCCAGACAAGAATAAGCTGTTCCCAGAGTCCTGAGTTTTTACTCTCCAACAGGATAGCCACTCCGCAACAGTATGGCTATTCCCCACAGAATTCTTATTCCCCAAGTAGAATGAAGACTCTCATTCTCAGTTCCTCATGGAGTATTCAGATATTCCCCAGTGAAGATCTCCTCAAAACAAGAATCCCCAGTAGATTGGCATACAACCCAAGCTCCTGATTTCCCCAACAGTGGTCCCCAGGACTTCTCATTTTTCAATGATCAAAGGATTTTCAATCCCCAGCAGCAGTCAAGGATTTACTTTCCCCGGCAGCAGTCAAAGATTTCATTATCCAGGATTTATCTTCCTCAGCAAGACAGCTACTCAGCTTACATGCGCATCCATTTCATTCATATATCATAAACATTGATGAAGCACAATTCATTGCATCATTGATCCGCTGTCGCGCGCGGGTCAAAAACGAGTTAAATTGCAAATTGTAGTAACGACGGTAACGGTAACTCGAGTATCGTCTCTCAAGGACTCTTGGGTTTTACTAACTAAAATCGAAATTGGGGGGTTGTTTGGTTCGAGTTTAGGCAAATAAGCTAATTATAAAAAGTGATTATAAAATAAGCTGTTTGGAAATAAGTGATTATAGAATAAGTCGATCTACTGTTTTGGGTTCCTACTATCATCGATTATTATAATTCTAATACCCGAAGCGGATTGTCTATTCCTATTTGGGTACAAACTCAATGACAAGCGCGGTGAAGTTTGTGAGATGTACGATCCTATTGTCCGAATTAAGCAAACGGGATAAGTTTTCATGGATTAAGCAAACATGACTGATCAGACACAACAACGGATTAAGCAAACGTGATGAGTCTATGTTAGGATCATACAATCAACCAAATTGAATCAATATATTTTATGCAATCGAATTAAGCATACAATAACACAAAATATCATTGAAAGGAATTAAACTTAAATTAACATTATAATAATCTCAAGTATTGGAACCTGAATTACAGTAGATCAACCCAAAGGAATTAGTTCTCCATAGTCATTCGTCCTAGCTTTTCCAAATTGTGAATGGAATTTCGTGAATAGTGAATTCGAATCCCATGCTACAGTACCACGGCTGCTACCCTAAGGGGAAAGAGAGCGACCCGTTTTACAACCCAACTGGGTCAAACAAACGACCCAGGCCCAAAACTAATTGACCCGAAACTTAACTAAAACTAGTGCTGCAACTTCAACAATTTTTTCAACCTTGCTACAGTCCTAATTGGCTCTCGACTTCTTCATGAAAGTTGTAGGTCTTTTTCTTAGCTTTCCAACCAATATTAGAACGCCTCAATCCGAGTCCTGTAGCTCCAGTTATGAATTTTTTATTGAAAGCTGCACATGCTGAAAAATAAAATACGAAAATTAATTAAATGCAAAAATAAGATAAATTAGCAAAACAATTTAAAACATAAAAATAAACACAATAAACTAAAGAAATGTATTAATACAATCGTGGAAAGATGTGCATCAAAATGCACTGATCAAAATCCCCCACACTTGAACTTTTGCACTCCGAGCAAAATGCAATCAAAAGAAACGCAAAAGCATCGTCAGTTACTCATCCTAGGCTACAAATCTTCTTCGGGTAGGTTTGCATCAACAGGTACTAATCTTGCACACTAAAAACATCGTAAGAACACTAACCACAGATAAGCAGATAGAAGCCTCCTAAATACACAAACCAATTTCAAATCATATTATTATACCATAGCCTAACTTACTCATCCTTTTTGCTCTTTTTCATTCAGGCGCAATCACATTAAGCCCGTTATCTCCACACACTAATAGCAGGACGACCGGTTAGTGACTCTGATCCTTTTGCACTGGGTTCCGGTACTTACGTGGCATAACCCTTTACTTACTCAGATGTAGTTGCGGGGGATCGGACCGTAATCCTCCCTACCAAGTTCAGCACCAGAAACCGCTGAACCAACTAACAAAGAGTTTTGAAAACTTTCTTCTCTTTTTTTTTTTGAAGATTAGACAACCGTTGGGTTAAGTGACCGGGTGAGGGTCACCAAACTTAGAAGGTGTATTCTCTTTTTCTTTTCTCTTTCTTTTTTTTTCTTTTCGGAACATTCACTTATATTCATCGGTTTTCCTACGTAAAGTGTGTGAGAGATGGTGCTGACTGCTGAAATAAACTACTCAAGAGCTGTCAAAGATTGAGAAATTAAGGCTAAAACATAATAACAAATTCAAATAAATTTCCATATGTAGGAGACTTACGGTGTTAGAACGATACCGATTTTGTGAATCTTTCCCACGTCTCCGCAAACCCGACTCAAATCAGTCTATAGCCTAAAACTTTCAAGAAGATGCATTTTTTATTGGTTGAAATTAAAATAAAATAAAAACTAACAAACAAAAACAAATAAAACACACGATTTCCTCCCCCACACTTAAACTAAGCATTGTCCTCAATGAAAGGACATTACTAATAAAGTAGAGAGAAGGAAAGAAGAACTTCTTGATCAAGTTGCAGTGTAGCTAGGTGCTTCCAAAGAAAGCTCCTCTATGCTGACATTTTCAGGCACCGAACTTTCATGGAATAACTTCAGCCGCTGCCCGTTAACCTTGAAAATTTTGTCAGTACCTGCACTTTTTATTTCTACTGCACCATGAGGGAAAACATTAGTGACAACAAAGGGGCCAATCCATTTGGATCGAAGTTTCCCAGCCATAAGCTTAAGGCGGGAGTTAAACAGTAAAACCTGTTGGCCCACAGAAAATTCCTTCCTAGAAATCATTTTATCATGGAAGTGCTTAGTTTTTTCTTTATAAATCCTAGAGCTCTCATAAGCCTCTAATCTAAGCTCTTCCAACTGTTGTAGTTGGAGTTTTCTTTCTATACCTGCTTGTTGCATCTCCAAATTACAACTTTTCACCGCCCAATAAGCACGGTGTTCTAACTCAACAGGAAGATGACATGCCTTACCAAAAACAAGTCGATAAGGAGACATCCCAATGGGTGTCTTGAAAGCTGTCCTTTGAGCCCAAAGTGCGTCTTCTAGACGACGGCTCCAATCTTTCCTGTTTGGCTGCACCATTTTCTCTAAAACCTGTTTGATCTCCTTGTTTGAGATCTCAGCTTGCCCATTAGTCTGTGGGTGATATGCAGTAGAGACTCTGTGCACAACTCCATACTTCCGGAGTAAAGCTTCCATGGTGCAGTTGCAGAAATGAGTGCCTTGGTCACTTATGATAGCTCGCGGTATTCCAAACCTGCAAAAGATATTAGACCTGACAAAATCTGCAACAACTCTAGAATCATTAGTCCTAGTGGGGATAGCTTCCACCCACTTTGAAACATAGTCAACAGCAAGTAAAATATAAAGGAAACCAAATGATACAGGAAAGGGACCCATGAAGTCAATTCCCCATACATCAAATACCTCACAGAAAAGCATCGGCTGCTGAGGCATTTCACTCTTGCGAGTGATGTTTGTACCTGCTATCTGACACTCTTTACAAGTGCGGTAAGTCTCAAAAGCATCCTTAAAAATAGTTGGCCAGTAGAAACCTGAATCAAGGACTTTTCTTGCAGTCCTTTGAGGACCGAAGTGTCTGCCGACTTGAGATGCATGAGAAAATTTCAAAATAGATTCAATCTCATTGTCGGGGACACATCTCCTGATTACCTGATCACTACCAAACTTCCATAGATACGGATCATCCCAGACATAATATTTGGCATCACTCTTGAGTTTGTGGATTTGTGATCGAGATGCACCTGTGGGAAAAACACCAGCAACAAGAAAATTAACAATGTCAGCAAACCAAGGTGTAATCCCATGCAAAAGAAACAACTGCTCATCAGGAAAGTCATCCTGAATAGGAAAAGGGTCTTCATCTCTCTCTATCCTGCTTAAGTGGTCAGCCACTAAGTTCTCAGCTCCACTTTTGTCTTTTATCTCGACATTAAACTCCTGGAGCAACAACATCCACCGAATCAATCTCGGTTTTGCATCCGGCTTCTTCAGCAAGTACTTTAAAGCTGCATGGTCAGTAAAAACAACAACCTTGGAACCTAGCAAATAAGATCTGAATTTGTCAAGAGCAAAAACAATAGCTAGCAGTTCTTTTTCAGTGGTAGTGTAATTTGACTGTGCAGAATCTAAAGTCCTAGAAGCATAGTAAATAACATGGGCAGCCTTGTCAACTCTTTGTGCAAGGACAGCCCCAACAGCATAATTCGAAGCATCACACATAAGCTCAAAAGGACGTGTCCAGTCAGGGGGCTGAATGATGGGAGCGGAGGTCAATGCTTTCTTCAAGAAGTCAAACGCTTGTTTGCATTTGTCATCAAAATCGAAAGTGACGTCATTCTTCAACAAGTTCGACAGCGGAAGAGCTATCTTGCTGAAATCCTTGATGAAACGCCTATAAAAACCTGCATGACCAAGAAAAGAACGAATCTCGCGAATGCAAGAAGGGTAAGGCAGTGTAGAAATCACATCAATCTTAGCAGGGTCAACAGAAATTCCTTTTTCAGAAATAATGTGACCAAGGACAATTCCCTGCTCAACCATAAAATGACACTTTTCATAATTCAACACAAGGTTAGTCTCGATGCATCTTTCTAAAATCAAGCTTAAACTGTTCAAGCATGCATCAAAAGAAGAACCATAGACAGTAAAGTCATCCATAAACACTTCCATGCAATTTTCAATAAAATTAGAGAAAATACTCATCATGCATCGTTGGAAAGTGCCAGGAGCATTGCAAAGGCCAAAAGGCATCTTCCTGTAAGCAAATGTACCGAATGGGCACGTGAAAGTGGTCTTTTCTTGATCTTCAGGTGCAATATGAATCTGAAAGTAACCTGAAAAACCATCAAGAAAACAATAATGTGATTTACCAGCTAGCCGTTCAAGCATCTGGTCAATGAACGGCAAAGGAAAGTGATCCTTTCTAGTAGCCTAGTTCAGTCTCCTGTAATCAATACAAACTCTCCAGCTGTTCTGGACTCTAGTGGGAACAAGTTCATTCTTTTCATTTTTTTACCACTGTGAGTCCAGATTTCTTAGGTACAACCTGCACTGGACTTACCCACTTACTGTCAGAGATAGGATAAATGATACCTGCTTGCAAGAGTTTGGTTACCTCTTTCTTTACAACATCAAGAATCAAAGGATTAAGCCTCCTTTGGGGCTGCCTTACTGTTTTCGCTCCATCCTCAAGTAAAATCCTGTGCATGCACATCAAAGGACTAATACCTGGAAGGTCGGCTAATGTCCACCCGATTGCTTTCTTGTGCCTCTTCAATACCTGCAAAAGTCTGTCTTCTTGATTGAAATCAAGGTTAGAAGAGATAATCACAGGAAGTTTTTCATTATGCTCCAAGTAAGCATATTTCAGGTTCCTAGGGAGCTCTTTTAGCTCTAAGGGCGGGGGCTGCTCGATGGATGGAATGCTTGGGGCAGCGGGGATGTCAAGAGCATCGACGACAAAAACAGCCTCATCGGTAACAACTTCACCTGTAGGAAATGTATCAGGCTGCAAGGAAGCATCAATCTTAGTACAAAGAACACAAACGTTAGTGTCAGTGCAATCAGGACATGAATAAGTATCATCAAAATCAGAGAGAGATGGAAAATCAAGTGCAAATAATTCAGAACAACTATCATCAACTAGTTCAGAAATCAACTCAATGTGAAAAACAGAATGCTCCTCCAAGGGATGTTTCATGGCGTCAAAAATGTTGAATTTTGCGACAATGTCACCAAATTCCATGGACATGGTTCCATCGTCAACATCAATCTTCGTTTTTGCCGTTTTCATGAACGGTCTGCCTAAAATTATGGGAGCTCTGCTTGTCTTGGTTTCGCCTTCCATGTCTAGAATGTAAAAATCTGCAGGAAAAATCAAATCGTTAACTTGAACAAGGACATCTTCGACAACCCCGGCGGGTCGAGCGTTGCTCCTGTTTGCCAATTGAATAATTAAACCTGTATGCTGCAAAGGGCCAAGACAAAGGTTATTATAAACAGAAGTAGGCATAACATTAATGCCCGCTCCCAAATCAAGCATGCAATTCTCAAATTTACTATCTCCGATGGTACAAGGAATAGCAAATGTTCCCGGATCCTTCTGCTTTTGTGGCAGCACCTGAGTAGTGAGGGCTGAAACATTTTGCTCACTTACAGCCTTGTCAGATGATTGTTTGGGCTGAATAAAGGCAGAAATATTTCGTCCTAAGTTCACTCTTTCACTTCCCTTAATCCTCCTCTTGTTAGTACACAAATCTTTCAGAAACTTTGCATACTTAGGAACCTGTTTTATAACATCAAGTAGCGGAATATTTACCGCCACCTTTCGAAACACATCCAAAATCTCTCTTTCTTTGTCTCCCTCCTCAATTCTTTTATTTTTCAGAACTCTATGTGGGAAGGGGACAGGTGGCACATACTCCTTTTCTCTAATTTTTTCAGTTTCAACCATAACAGAAGAAGGAGAAGAAAGTGCAGAAGGAGAAGGTTCAGATGGAGAAAGTTCAGAAGTTACCTCAATGACTTTTTTATTTTTTTCAGGGCCTGTTTCTGTAACCTTTCCGGATCTCAAAGAAATAGCGCTCACATTAGCATTACCATTCGGATTGACAACAGTTTGTGCTGGAAGTTGGTTCGAACCTTGAGCTTGCATATTATTTATTTGGGTAGCAAGTTGTCCCATCTGTGTGGTCAAGGTCTGAATGCTAGTGTCGGTTCTTTGTTGGAACTGAAGGTTGTTCACGGCCATTTGTTTAACAAGATCTTCCAAGGACGGTCCGGAAGCAGTAGCTGGAGGGGTGTGATGTGGCTGGGGTAGTGGAACGGTGAGTTGTTGTTGTTGTGAGGGCTGCTGATTTCCATATCGAAGGTTGGGATGATTCCTCCAATTGGGGTGATATTTGTTGGTGGACAAGTCAGGGGTGTTGTTGTACCTGTTCTGGTTGTAAAGGTTGGCTGCATAAGCTTGAGGCAGCTCGGTAACAGTATCATCTTTCAGAAGAGGACAAGTATCAGTGGGATGATCATGAGCTGTACAAATGCCACATACAGTTGCTGTTTGAGGTTTCGCTACTGCAAGTTGTTTGACTAAAGCGGTCAGCTCATCAATTCTGGTTTCTAAAGCTCTGTTCGAGGAACCTTGAATTTGATGTACACCCTTGGTCTGGACAGAATTAGTTCGAGTGGTGAACTGCTGGGAATTTAAGGACATATTTTCAATGAGGGCCCTGGCAGCAGCTGGAGTTTTGTCAACAAGTGCTCCACCACTAGCAGCATCAAGAATGTTTATATCCATAGGTAACAACCCCTCATAAAAGTACTGAATGAGAAGTTGCTCGGTAATCTGATGTTGAGGGCAGCTTGAAACTAACTTCTTGAACCTATCCCAATACTCAGCCAATGACTCGTTATCTTGTCTAATGCCACAAATCTCCTTTCGGATTGAAGCAGCTCTAGAGGCAGGAAAATATCTCTCCAAGAACACTCTTTTCAGAGCATTCCAGCTTGCGATTGAATTCGGTTCGAGATCATATATCCAATCCTTCGCTGCACCCTGCAAAGAAAAAGGAAAAGCACGAAGTTTGATATGATCTTCAGTGATCCCTTCAGGCTTCAATGGTGTAGAGCACACCACCTGGAATTCCTTCAAATGTTTGTGCGGATCCTCACCTGCAAGACCATTAAACTTTGGCAACAAGTGTATTAAACCCGATTTTAATTCAAAAGGAACAGCAACAACATCATATTCAATACACAAGCCATTATAATTCACATCAGGGGCTGCAAGTTGTCTTAAAGTTCTATTGTCAGCCATTTCAAAAACAAATTCAGAATCAGAAGCAAACAAGTTATGCAAATAGTCGGACTCAGAATCAGACTCAACTATGGTCGGTGAAGGTGAACTATTGCTAGCCTAGCCTGCTCTACGAAGTGTGTGCAAGGTTCTTTCTACCTCAGGATCAAAAGCAACAAGTTCAGGACAAGAGGACCTAGTAGCCAGGACTAGTGCACAGCAATGCAGCAACAATCGTGAAAATGCCAACTATGTCCCTAAATAGCAAAAACAAACACAAAGAAAGAAAACGATTAAATTTTTTTCAAAAAAATAAACTGAACACGAAATTCATCTAATGGGTGAAAAATAGAATTTTGATAATTTTTTCGAATTTTTTCGACTCTATGAAATCAGTAAATAAATCATTAAAAATAGAAAAATGATGAATTTGGGAAATTGAGACCAAAGTCCCTAAACTACTCTGTAGTATGGGACAAATGATCAGTGAATTTTTTCCCCTCCACTGGTCGAAACAGATTTCAAATCGGATTCAATTTTCAAAAAAACCGAATTTTTTACTACTATGACGCAAAAAACGCGAATTGGCTTAAACCGAAGGAAATCTAGAACCTAGGCACGAAAACACTAAACCTATGACTCTAAAATTGGTTAATAAAATCAAGAATCCCCGGCAATGGCGCCAATTTGATCCGCTGTCGCGCGCGGGTCAAAAACGAGTTAAATTGCAAATTATAGTAACGACGGTAACGGTAACTCGAGTATCGTCTCTCAAGGACTCTTGGGTTTTACTAACTAAAATCGAAATTGGGGGGTTGTTTGGTTCGAGTTTAGGCAAATAAGTTAATTATAAAAAGTGATTATAAAATAAGCTGTTTGGAAATAAGTGATTATAGAATAAGTCGATCTACTGTTTTGGGTTCCTACTATCATCGATTATTATA
Source organism: Vicia faba (assembly GCA_948472305.1). Lineage (NCBI taxonomy): Eukaryota > Viridiplantae > Streptophyta > Magnoliopsida > Fabales > Fabaceae > Vicia > Vicia faba. The sequence goes on from OX451738.1 coordinate 883,316,794, forward strand.
ATTCTAATACCCGAAGCGGATTGTCTATTCCTATTTGGGTACAAACTCAATGACAAGCGCGGTGAAGTTTGTGAGATGTACGATCCTATTGTCCGAATTAAGCAAACGGGATAAGTTTTCATGGATTAAGCAAACATGACTGATCAGACACAACAACGGATTAAGCAAACGTGATGAGTCTATGTTAGGATCATACAATCAACCAAATTGAATCAATATATTTTATGCAATCGAATTAAGCATACAATAACACAAAATATCATTGAAAGGAATTAAACTTAAATTAACATTATAATAATCTCAAGTATTGGAACCTGAATTACAGTAGATCAACCCAAAGGAATTAGTTCTCCATAGTCATTCGTCCTAGCTTTTCCAAATTGTGAATGGAATTTCGTGAATAGTGAATTCGAATCCCATGCTACAGTACCACGGCTGCTACCCTAAGGGGAAAGAGAGCGACCCGTTTTACAACCCAACTGGGTCAAACAAACGACTCAGGCCCAAAACTAATTGACCCGAAACTTAACTAAAACTAGTGCTGCAACTTCAACAATTTTTTCAACCTTGCTACAGTCCGAATTGCCTCTCGACTTCTTCATGAAAGTTGTAGGTCTTTTTCTTAGCTTTCCAACCAATATTAGAACGCCTCAATCCGAGTCCTGTAGCTCCAGTTATGAATTTTTTATTGAAAGCTGCACATGCTGAAAAATAAAATACGAAAATTAATTAAATGCAAAAATAAGATAAATTAGCAAAACAATTTAAAACATAAAAATAAACACAATAAACTAAAGAAATGCATTAGTACAATCGTGGAAAGATGTGCATCAAAATGCACTGATCAATCATACATACCATTGCAGCATAACTTGTTGTTTTAGCTAACATTTTACCCTTTTCAGGACAAGATTAAAAGGCTTTTGTTAACCATTGATCAGATACAGTATAGATACACCCCATACACGGTGGTCATTCTATTACTCTTTCAGACTTCGGCAATTCGATACAGACTAGATACACCCAAGACACGGGGGTCATTCTACTATTCATTCAGACTTCAACAATCCGATACAGGCTAGATACGCCCCAGACACGGCGGCCATTCTATCTCTCATTTAGATTCAACTATCAACTTCAAAGATCTGATACACTCCAAACACGGATGCCATTCTGGCCTTTACACCAGCAGTTTGATTCTCCCCAGTGCAATCACCACAGAAGTCATTATGCTACTCATACAGACTTCAACTTTTGAAAATAGTTTACGGATGCTTCCCAACATGGATGTTGATCTATTGCTTATTCAAATTCAAAACTTCTGAAAATAGTTTACAGATTCTCCAAACATGGATGTCAATCAATTGCTTATTCAGACCCCCAGTTCAGAGATGTTCCAGACATGGATACCTTTCTGATACTCGTCCACTCACCAACGACATACAATTCAACAAACATTATCCAGATGGCATCTTTACACCCATCTCCGACAAGATTCTGTCACATCTCCAAATGGCATCTTTAAGCCCATTCCCTCAACTACGCTTTGACGAGTGCAAATTTTTTGGGCACTCTAGTGTCCAATCTTCTTTTACCTTCGAGTCGCGAACGGCAAAATTGCTAGTCTAACTCTTCAGGTTTAAGAAGATTGAACAGGGGCAACTGTTGTACCCCAAAATTTGCCCTCCCCTTTTTCACAAGAAATCACAGCTTCGGGTTTTCCCTGATTTTTCAGATTGGCTCAAGAATCGGTCAAACAGAATTTTCTTATCAGTCTATCCAAAATTAGGGTTTCCATTGATTTTGAGTCAGTCTATCCAAAGTTAGGGTTTCCATTGATTTTGAGTCAGTCAATCCAAGATTAGGGTTTCCATTGATTTTGAGTCAGTCAATCCAAAATTAAGGTTTCCATTGATTGGAATTAGTCAAGCAGACTTCTCCTTATCAGTCAAACAAATTATTAGGGTTTCTTTTGATTTTGTTGAGTTTGGCTCAGGAATTGATCAAGCATACTTTTCTTTGATGGTAAATCTGGAATTAGGGTTTTTCACTCGTATTTCTCAGAAGAATTTGAATCCACAGTATTTCAATTGACTGTCACATTGTTTTGACACTTGTTCAAGATTGCTGTTTGTTTCTCAAAGCCTAAACATCTGGGATAGAAGCTGAGGCTTCTGATTGAAAGTTTGAAGCTTTAGTTTGATCAGTGAAGTGAAAGGTGTGTGGATATTTGTTTGTTTAACTGTGCAAAGCATGTGATTGTTTGGAATGCCGGGCGTATTATGGTTAATGCAAGGTTGTGAGACTACAACGTTTATTGGTTATTTATTTTATCTAAGTTAAAATAATTGGGATGCATTTCCAGTCATTTTAATTCAAGAGATTTAAATAATTAAATAAACAGTGTAAATTAAAGAATTATCTGACAAAGATTTTTATTCATTTTTAATTGTTGTTACAAATGTTATTTGGATACTGTAAATTTATTTACAATATTTACAATGATATTTATTACAATAATTGAAAAAGAAAATAAATCTAAATCTCTTGAAGTCTTCTATCTTCTACTGCTGCTTCCCTTATCCCAACTGGTATTTACCTGCAAAGACAAAAGAAGAAGTCAATACAGTTAATTTGAAAAACATTTTCAGACAGATAAATAAAAAATTCACCATTAAAGATTGTTGGCCGGAATCAGATTGTTTTGGTTTTCATCATGTTTTACTCGTCCTCTTTGCAAATCACAAGAATATTTCTCTTCTTGGTTCACAAAGAGGAAAGTAAAATAATTTTTTTGCAAGCATATAATACAAGGCTGCATACAAAGTACACAAGGTTGCATACAAAGTACACAAAGCTGCACAAGTTCAAACTGAACAAACAAATTGCAATGTCAAACTGAGCAAACTAAGTTGCACAATGTCAAACAAAGCAAACCAAGCTGTCAACAAGCTGTCACTAAGCTGTCAAAACAGAAAAACTGTCAACCAAGCTATCAAAGTACACAAAACTGTCAAGGCAGGAAATATGGAAGTACATTGCAGAGGAAAACCAAGATGCAAGCAAGCAATCTTTTTCAAAACTTTTCATCATTTTCAAGCCAACAACCTTTTCAGAATAAAAGATATATTAAGCAATTAAATATGTATTTTTGATAGAGATAGAAAGAGAGAGTGAAGTAGGCTTTGCAGTTTGGCAGGCTATAGAGAGCAGGAAGAAAGAAAATAAATATAACATTGTTCTAACAGTTCAAAGGGGGTAGAACACAGAGAGAACCACAAGCTGTGAGGGCAAACAAAACCTGCAAGTTGTAAAACCTGCAAACTGCTTGTAAACACAAGCATAGCAAGCCACAACAAATCCAGAACTGCATCCACCTGCCTAAAACCAGTAGAAAACATGCACAAGTTCAAACTAACAAACTAAAACCAAATAAGCAAACTCAATCCAAGCCTGCCTACATAACAACAGTCTGCCTGTACCCAAACAAGCCTTAAAACTTGTTCAAATATAACCTCAAGCCTGCTTTCCTTACCAAAAAGCGAGAAAACTCAAGCCAGTTCAACTGTAACTGCACAATCCAAACCTGCCTGCATAAAAGCTTTCAAAACCAAACCAGCAAAACACCAACCTGCCTTCCTCACCAAACAAGCAAGGCTCAAATTTGCAAAACCACAAACAAGTTGTCAAAGCCTGTTTACAAACTTGCAAAACCACAAGCAACCTGTTAAGATTACAAGTTGTCAAAGCCTGCCTGTATCAGACAAACAAACCTGCTAAATCCTTCAACAAGCCTGTAACGAGACAAACTTGCCAAAACCTACAGAAGCCTGCCTGTACCATACAAACTTGCAAAAAAGCATGCCTTCCCAAAAACTCCACAAACAAATCCAAAACAAAAGAATCTATCAAAACCAAAACTCAAACAAATCCAAACACTAAGTCCACAATAACAATAACAAGCACCTCAGAACAGGGTTCATCATAGGCAAAACCATCAACCAACAAAGCCCAAGAGAAGAAGAAAGTCAGAAGCTAACAAACAAGCATCTCAGAAATAATATCCTCATCAAAAAGCCCACAAAACCCAAGGAAGAAGGAAGAGTCAGAAGCAAATAAGCATTCTCAGAATCAAGGTTCATCACAGAATCAACATAGCCAAAACCAAAGAACAACAAGCATCTCAGAAGAATATCATCATTGACAAAAAGAAAGAGGAAGATTGTAAAAGTTAGCAACAAACAACTTCAGAGTTCATCACAAAAATGATAAGCCAAATCAACATCAACAACAACAAACATCTCAGAACAAAAGCTCATCATTGAGAGTCAACAAAGCCCAAGAGAGGAAGAGTGTCAGAAACGAATGAAATAGGGTTTTCAGAATGAAGATTCATCACAAAACAGTTCAAAGCTAAAGATACAAATACCAGGAAGCAAGCTCTTGCCATCACGTGCCTCCCACCTCCGGCCATCCTAGAGCGCCTCCATCCCAAATTCCCTCTCCATCGCCTCTCCAGGAACGAAGTCACCAAGGTATAATTTTCCCTCTTTCTTTTTTCTGCATTTCATATCATAAACACCTAAACACCAAAGATCAAAGCTTTGAAAACAATAAAACATACAAGATTAACCATGCAACTGTAAAGAACGTATAAGAAAAGGGTACCTTTCGAGCCGTCATTCCGTGCTGTCATGGAAGAGAAGATGGGTGGTGGCGCTCTGGCAACTGGAGGGCTGAAGGGTTAATCAGAGATTCATGGCTGAGAACGATGAAGAAGGTGAGAGGCGAAGAAGATGAGAGGAGAGTGGCGCCGTTCACAAAAAATTGTAAACCTAATTCTGAGCAAAGCAATACAAACCCTAACGCCAAAAAACTTTGTCAAAACAACCGGGCTTCTGCCCCATGAACTGAACGCTAAGGCCCAAACTCTCAACACCATAATCCCCCTTTTTTATTATCTTATTTTTACTCTTTGGGCCAAGTACATTCTCCAAGCCCATCTAACTTTTTTTTATATTTTTCTTTTGAAAACCAATACTCTTTTATTTTATCACTACATTTTCATAACCTAATTCTTTTTATTAAATAATATATTACCTTTTGTAGAAAATTTTATTAATAATTACCATTACCTCTAGAACTTAAAATATATAAATATTAGGTTTTTTTCAAGCTAAATAATTCTTTCTTTAAAAACTTTTTGTTTATATAAAACTAATAAAAACACAAAAATAATAATACTTAATTTTTATTAGGTTAATATTTTAGTTAATCATCTGTAAATAACCATATGCAGTTCACAATACTTTTGTTTTTCTTTGATTCTTATATCTTGTTATATTTTTACATTGAGTATGCGATGATTCGATTTGGTTGTAAATATAATATTTGGACATTACTATTCTGATAAGACTCATCCCCATTTGTAAATATTTGTACCCCCATCCCCGGATACTTATTTGTAATAACTTAGGCTTTAAATTCCCATAATTTATCGCTTTCCATATACTGTATAGTAATTAGGGTTTGTATGTGAAGATTCAAAATCAACCGCTAGATAACCTAACACAAAGATAAATACATAAAAATCAATACACCATTCACACTTGCACCTCTAGGGTAACCTCGCTTGTTGCCTCGGAAAATGCAATCATGTCCCTCGAGTATAAGACACTCTAGCCAAATATCCCTTCGATAAAAAAAGATCGTAGTCCCTCGATGACCCTTGATGTTGCCTTTGATAAAATGATCTCGTCCCTTACAAAATTTCTAGAGAGTCTCACAAGTTGCCTTCAATGATTGCATACGATGACCCGCACCCGTCCCGTTCAACATCCTAACGCAAGGTTGTTCATCAAACACAATGGTGAAACAACACTGTTAAAAGGGTCAAAATCATAAGAAAAATCTTTGAGTAAAATAGGGTAGACAACTCTTAGTTACTTGATCAAAAATCTTGCAAAACATCCTTGCCATTTTCCAAACTCACTTCACAACACAACTTCAAAAACAACTTTCAAAACATTGAATTATCTTTTCAAAAAGACACACACCTTTGTATATACTCAAACAAGAGTCATTACAAAGGTTGCCTAGACAAGGCATCTTTTTCAAAACATTTTCAAAACCACTCACACAAAGCACCATTTCAAACAATTGAAAAGCAAAGGCAAGTGATCTAAAATAAGTAACTAAGAGCCCATGGACAACCATGGATGAAAAGGGTGCTAGCACCTACCCTTTTCATAATCTACCCCCCGAACCCACGAAAATATCTCAAAGGTCTTTCCTGTGCTTTTTGACCTTTCCTTAGGATAAAATAAAAAGTCGGTGGCGACTCTTGCTAAACCGAACAAGTGCGAAAACAAACGCAAAATCCCAAGTTAGTTCTCCCACCGTATCACACAAGGTCTTCCCAATTATGGATATTGGCCCTCTCTAGTTTATATAACCAGTCAAGCTGAGTTCCAGATAGACTATCCTGAAAGAAGTGGACCCACAAATCTCTGTCAGCAGTGTGAGGCTGTATCTTCCTTACATAAGATCGGAGATGCATCTTGGGACACGAAACCCCATCGTACTTAGCAAACACTGGTGCTTTTAACTTTGGTGGAATAACAATCCCAGACACCAAACCCAGCTCTTCAAAGTCCAGCCCGGGCACTTTCTGAATCTCCATTGCACTTAGACGTTCTTCCAGATGTTTGTACTTGTATACATTCAAACAAGAATCATTACAAAGGTTTCCTAAACAAAGGCCTCTTTTCAAAATACTTTCAAAACCACACACAAAGCACCATTTCAAACAATTGAAAAGCAAAAGCAAGTGATCTAAAACAAGTAACTAAGAGCCCATGGAAAACCATGGATGAAAAGGGTACTGGCACCTTCCCTTTTCATAATCTACCCCCCGAACCCAAAAACAATCTCAAAGGTTTTTCCTGAGCTTTTTGACCTTTCCTTTGGATAAAATAAAAATTCGGTGGGGAATCTTGCTAAACCGAAACATTTGCGAACACAAACGCAAAACCTCAAGTCAGTTCTCCCACCACATCACAGAACTGGCGACTCTGCTGGGGAATTTATAAAAGTGGGGTTACCTTAGGGTTTTAGATCACCTTTACATGCTTATCTTGCTTGACTTGATTGCTTTACATTTGGTTCTATTGTTTGGGTTTGAATCCTCTACCCAGATTTGGGAAACATTCATAGGTAAATAGCAATACATTGTGGAAAATGTGCGCGGTATACTGACATGGTTGAAGCAATAGCTATATTAGTGCGACATATTTGTGGGTACCGGTAGCCAGAATACGGGGCCGCTGAGTGATGTCATGAAGCACTAATGGACTTTTAGAACCTTTACTTGACCAACTTGGCCTTTTTTAGGGGTAGTGAGATGCCAGCTTCGGTGCAGTCCGAAGTTGGTAGATACTTGATACTACACTGATTGAGGGTTATTTTCTTGGAATATTTCGGTCGCCAGTAAAGTGGCTAAACTGAAACAATGAACACGGAAAATAATCCAGTGATATTGAGCTCCTTAGAACCCGGTTACTATTTCTAGGACATGTTGAGCCAACAAAACTTCAAGAGGGTACTTACCTATGAAACCTCATGCAAGCCTGAAACTAGGAACTTGTGTGATTTGTTTGTACATATACTTGTGCATAACATCATGGACATCATGACACATCATATGCATCCACTAACCATTTCAAGGATTTGGATCTTCATCTTTGTTCCTGTTTTGTAGGTAATGGAATCACTTCGCAGGAAAACTGTTCAGGTCAACCTTGTGAGAGTTCCTCCTTAACTCAAGGAGCTTGCTTCCAAGATTCCAGAGTATTCTCCATTCACCGAGAGGCATAGTCGTCTTCTCAACTTAGTCAACACCAACACTGATGAAGACATGGTGAAAGTTCTCTTCCAGTTCTTTGACCCCCTACACCACTGCTTCACATTTCTTGATTACCAGCTTGTGCCTACTTTGGAGGAATTTTCTAAACTCTTGAGGATTCCTATTCTCCATCAACTACCCTACAACGGTACAGAAAGAGATCCAAAGCCTAAAGATTTTTCTCAAGCCCTACACTTGCAAGCATCTGATGTCAAAGGTCATTGGGAAACCAAAAGTGGTGTCAAGGGTTTCTTGGCAAAGTTTCTATTTGAGAAAGCTCAAGAATGCTGGAATTGGACTTACAAGCTTTTGAGGAGATTGTAGCTCTTCTCATCTATGGGTTGGTCTTGTTCCCTAATCCTGACCAGCTTATAGATGTGAATGCTGTCAAGATTTTCATGTCCCGGAATCCTGTGCCTACTTTGCTTGGGGATATCCTCCACTCATTTCACACTCGAACAATGAGGAAAAGAGGTGTTCTCATGTGTTGTACTCCTCTACTGGAAAGATGGTTTATTTCTCATCTTCCCCAATCAGTTCTGAAGAATGAGCAAGGTTTGAGGTGGTCACAACGGTTGATGACTCTTACACATTCAGATGTTCATTAGTGTTCTCGATCCAGAGAAAATGTTATCATCATTGACCATTGTGGGGAATTCCCTAATGTTCCTCTACTTGGCATTAGGGGAGGCATTACCTACAACCCTTGCTTGGCTCTGAGACAATTTGGGTATGCCCGAAGGGATGGCCCACATGACATGCTAATTCTAGACTTGGTTTTTGACTTCGATAACGACGATCAAGGACTTCGACAAAGGTTCACCCGAGCTTGGAGGATGCCCAACAAGGTGGACAGTAAGACCTTGGGACACAATAATTCCATCCCTCTTGAGCCTTACCTCAAGTGGGTACGAACCCGCGCCCAAAGTCTTATGATGCCTTACCCCTACATTCTACCTATGATCAAAGAGCCTGTTATGGAAGGAGAGGTTCCATACACCCTCCTACATCCTGACATGCCAACATCACTTGAAGATTTGCAAAGGAGTTGGATACAGCTCAAGGGAGAGCGCGATACGTTCGAATCCCAATTCTACGCTAGTGAGAAGAAGGTTTTGGAACTTACTCGTCAACTTCACGGAAAGCAGACTCTCAACACCTACATTGCACCAAAGAGGATGCGCAACGTCTTTTTACATTAGAATTTTGTATTATTTTTCCCAAGGGGCATTGATGTGCTAACAAATTCTATCTTATTAATATGACGTGTGTTCTTTTTTGTTTACAACGAATTTGAATTTTTGAATCCTTGAATGCATTACATGAATACATCTCATTCATCATATGCATAAACAGGTCTTCACACCAGGTTTCCTTATATCTCTGCTGTTTATTTCAGCAAGATGGATATTGAGCAGACGGTCAAAGACTTGCAAACGCAGAATTCACAGTTCCAACAGCTACTCATGACCTTGGCTAAGGGTCAGGAGGAGCTCAAAACTCTACTGGAAAAGGAGAAAAATAAAAAGAAGAGGGTTGGTGTGGCTACCCTGGGTAGAAGATTTGAAGGTCAAGCTAGAAGGGTCCTGGATTTCCCGTCAACATTTGATGAAGGGGTGAGAAAGGGTAAAGAGATTGCAGTGCCATCTGAGTCTGAGGAAGAAGAGGAAGAAGAGGATGAAGACTATTTTGAGCAGCAGTACCCTCATGCAGATGACTAGTACAAGAATCTGGAAGAGCGTCTGGCTGCCATGGAGGTACAAAGAGTGCCTGGGCTGGACTTCGAGGAGCTGGGTTTGGTTTCTGGAATTGTGATTCCCCCTAATTTCAATGTGCCTCTTTTCGCTAAGTATGATGGTTTGTCTTGTCCAAAGATGCATATGCGATCTTACATCATAAAAATTCAACCGCATTCTTCTGACAAGGATCTGTGGGTCCATTTCTTCCAGGACAGTCTTTCAGGGACGCAGTTAGATTGGTTTTACCAGCTAGAGAGGTCTGATGTGCATAATTGGGAGGATTTGGCGGTGGCCTTTTACAGACAGTATCAATATAATACGGACTTAGCACCAACCCGTACTCAATTACAGAGTATGGGCATGGTCTCAAATGAAGGTTTCAAAGAGTATGCCCATAAATGGAGAGACTTGGAGGGACGAGTACAACCACCTCTATTTGAGAGGGAGCTGGTAGATATGTTCTTGGGTACACTGTCAGGCCCCTTTTTCAATCACTTGATTGGAAGTTCGTCTGCGGGGTTCACTGAGTTGATTCTAACTGGTGAGAGAGTTGAAGTCGGCATAAAGAGTGGGAAAATTCAAAAGGATGCATCTGCTTTCGCTGCCATCAAAAAGACCTTTCCAGCAAAGAAAGAAGTATCAGCTGTCTACTCCCAAAGAGGTCAAGGAAGAGTTGAGCGCCGGCCAGCGGTGGGAGCTGTAATGATTCAGAAGACTGCAGCTATCAGTCTAGAAACAATCAACCTAGAACCAACCAAGCAAGGGTGGAAAGGCCTGCACGGAAATTCACCCGGATAAACAGGACACCTGCTCAGGTTCTCCCCCATCTCTTGAAGTTAAACCTTGCAAGTCTGAAAGAGGCACCGAAGAATCTGAATACAACTTCTCCTTACTACCATTTAAATGCCAAGTGTGCTTATCATTCAGACAGCCTGGGGCACGACACCAACAATTGTTGGGCCCTTAAGAATAAGATTCAGGACTTGATAGATGCTAAAGAAGTTGAATTCGATGCCTCTGAAAAGCCTAATATGATCTCTGCTCCAATTCCAAAGCATGGCCACAATGCCCATACTGTTGAGGACGATCTTTTTGTTGCTACTATTGATGAGTTGATGACTCCGCTATCGATAATCAAGTTGAATTTGCTGAAGGCTGGGATTTTCCCAGGTTGTGAAGAAGATTGCTACCTTTGTTCATCCTTACCAACCAACTGTCCATTGTTGAAGTTAGGCATCCAGCGCCTAATGGATAACCAAGAAATACTTTTTGAGAAGACTCCTGTTACACCGACTCCTGTCAATGATGTTTCGATAATTACCATATCCTCTAGTCTTTCCAAGGTCTCCAAAAGACCTGTTAAGATTACATTCGATCCGAAGATTGCACCTTTGAAGATAACCATGTCGGGGCCTATCCCGTACAAGTCCAACAAATCAATATCGTGGAACTATGGGGGAGAGATCTTTTACCACGGTGTTAAACAAATTGAATCAACTGAAGAGAGTTCTGATGAAGAGACTTCTGACATTGGAAACATTGCTGGAACAAGTAAAATCACCCGCAGTGGAAGAATTTTCTCTTAGGAGATTGCCCCTCCAAAGGAAATCTTCGGACCCTCAGCTGCTCCTAAGGTCACTCCTGTATCGATCAACATATCTGCGAGAACTCCAGTTATTGAAGAAGTTGTAACTCATGTGGTTGTCCCCTCTGCTGCTGCTGATGATAGAGGGAAAGGGATCCAAGAAGAGCCCGTCAGGACAAGGGCTCAGCCGTTGATCATCCCTGAAACCTCTCAAAAAGAAATGGAAGAAATTTTGAAAATAATCAAGAAAAGCGATTATAATGTTGTGGAACAACTGGGGCAAACCCCCTCAAAGATCTCTATGTTGGCTTTACTGCTTTGTTCAGAAGCTCATGCCAAAGCTTTGATCAGATTTTTGAAGACGTCCCATGTTCCCCAAGAAACCTCCACGGATCAGTTCCAGGAATGTGTAGCTAGCCTAACAGCAGACAATGGTCTAGGATTCTCCGATGCTAATCTAACAATCAAAGGGAGAAAACATAATGACGCTTTACATGTCTCGGTGGAATGTAGAGGGACTACTCTAGCACACGTCCTGGTAGACACTGGTTCTTTGCTGAATGTCTTGCCGAAGAAGGACTTGGATAGGTTGGATTGTGAAGGCCTAACCCTGAAACCCAGCAATATCATTGTCAGAGCCTTCGATGGTTCTAAATAGATGGTCCACGGAGAGGTGGATATCCCGATTAAAGTGGGAACTGAAACCTTCAACTCCACATTTTACGTGATGGACATCTGTCCCTCCTATTCTTGCTTGTTGGGAAGACCCTGGATTCATCATGCTGGAGCCGTCACTTCTACTCTACATCAGAAGCTCAAGTACCCTGTCCAGAGGAAATTTGTAACTGTTCACGGCAAAGAGGAATACATGATAAGCCATCTTAATTCTTTCCGCTATGTAGAATTGGATGGTGAATTCATCGAAACCCCCTTTTAGCATTTTGAAGAGGTAGCTCAGGAGATTGCAGCGACCAAGACGGTGGCTTCTGTACCCATGATTAACAGACCTCCGCCTCGGATGTCGTCCCTCAAAGATGCAAAGGCTGTGATTGAAGAAGGAGGAAGCACAATCTGGGGGCAACTTCCCGATTTTCCTTTCAAGTCTGATAAGTTCGGCTTGGGTTTCACTGCTTCTTCTCAAAAAGTTGTGCGTTGCTCCCGGGCTGGAGGGCCACCAGTGAAGATCACCCATCATGGAGTCAATGCTTTGGAGGATAGTGAAGAGGAAAGCAATTTGGAAGACTGGATTTTCCCTACTGTGGACGGAGGACTATGCAATTGGGAGGCAAAGGACTTTGTTCCCAATACTTTCATCAATCAGTAATTTATCTTTCAAACATTTCTGTTGGTTTATAATAATTCTTAAATAATTCGTACACTTTTAACCGTGTGCCTTACCCGAGGTACATAGGTCCATTTGTAAGGGTTTGATTTTTCATCTTCATATGCCATTTTAATGAATCATGGACGTTTTCACATATAAAATTTTGTGTTCATTGTCTTTCTTTTTGCATTTTATTTGTTTAAAGGTGGCTATCCCTCACACACACCCACACTCACCAATGTAGGTACCCATCCATTCCGAATTCCATGGGTAACAATTCTGCTATGGCCTTCAGTGACTCTGAAGATCTGGTCTACCATGCCGAATACGAAGGTGATGAAAACTGTGAGGTGCCTGGAGAATTGGCTAGGCTGCTACAACAGGAAGAAAGGGCTATTCTACCTCACTAGGAGTTGTTAGAGACAATCAACTTAGGAACTGAGAAAGACAAAAAATAAGTTAGAATGGGTGCCAACCTAGAGCCAAATGTCAAGGAGCGCTTAGTTCACCTGTTGAATGGATATGTTGAGATCTTCACCTGGTCCTATGAAGACATGCCGGGACTTGATACAGATATTGTTGTACACCGTCTACCCACAAGAGAAGACTGTCCACCAGTTAAACAGAAAGTTCGCCGCATGAGGCCCGACATGTCTGAAAAGATCAAAGTTGAAGTGATGAAGTAGTTCAATGCTGGATTTCTTGCTGTTACTTCCTATCCACAATGGGTTTCTAACATTGTGCCCGTGCCTAAGAAGGACGGAAAAGTGAGGATGTGCGTGGATTATAGAGACTTAAACAGGGCTAACCCTAAAGATGATTTTCCACTTCCGCACATTGACATCTTGGTTGACAATATAGCTCAGCACAAGGTATTTTCTTTCATGGAGGGATTTTCAGGGTACAACACTAGCTCTTTAAGTTGAGGAGGGATCCTTACAAGACTAACTTGAATGGTTTTCCTGCGAATGGTATCCATATCCTACAAAACATAACAAAGATAAATACCAAAATCCTTGAAATGGTTAGTGAGTATGAGTATGATGTTATGATGTTTATGATGTTATGTACAAGTAGATATATATAAGAAAAACAAACAAGTCCTTAGGTTTAGGCTTGCATGGAGTCTCATAGGTAAGTACCCTCTTGAAGTTTAGTTGGCTCAAATCTGTCTTAGCAATAGTAACCGGGTTCTAAGGAGCTCAAATAACACTGGTTTATTTCCTGGGGAATTGTTTCAGTGCAAGCAACTTTAATAGCGACCGAAATATCCCAAAAAACCAAACCTCAATGAGTGTAGTATCGAGTATCTACCAACTTCGGACTACACCAAAGTCGGTCATCTCACTACGTCCTAATGGCCAAGTTGGTCAAGTAAAGGTTCTAGAAGTTATTTAGTGCTTCATGACATCACTCAGCGGCCCCGTATTCTCCTTGACTACTCAAGGGCTACCAGTACCCATAAATATGTCACACTAACGTAGCTATTGCCTAGGCCATGTCAGTATACCCCGCATAGTTTCCACAATGTATTGCTACTTACCTATAAGGTATCCCAAATCCGGGTAGAGGATTCAAACCCAAACAAAGACCTTTGAGATGTTTTCTTGAGTTCGGGGGTAGATTATGAAAAGGCAAGATATTAGCACCCTTTTCATCCATGGTTTTCCATGGGCTCTTAGTTACTTGCTAAATCACTTGCTTTTGTTTGAAAATATGCTTTGTGTTGTTTTTGAAAGTATTTTGTAAAGGTGTCATTGTTTTAGGAAAACTTTGTAATGATTCTCGTTTGTAAGAATGTGTACAAAGTGTTTAATCTTTTAAAAATGTTTTCAAGTTTGAAAGATGTGTTTGAAAGTGTTCGTGTTTGTTTTGAAAATAGCAAGGATGTTTTTGGTTTTGAAATTGAGCAAGTAACTAGGAACATTCTACCTACTCAAAAGTATTTCATGTTCATTTCTTATTTCCTTTGACATTGTTATCTTACCATTGATTTGGTAAGTAACCCTATATTTGGATATAAAAGGGATGGGTGTGGGTCATCGTATAACCACGATTAGCAATGTTGTAAGATATCTTAGCATTTTCTTTAGAGACTAATATCATTTTGAAAGGTAACATGGATAGCATCATCGATGGACTATGATCTTGTATTTTGCTTGTTTTTACTAAGATATCTCACATGCATAATATGGCCATTTTTGTAAGGCAACAAAGTAGATTTACCCTAGGGGTGTATGTGTGTAAGTGTATTGATTTGCATGCTTGATTTGTCTTGATTAGGGTTTTCTATTTGTTGGTTTTAATCTTGCCATACAAAACCCTAATTACTAGCATTTGTATATAAAGCATTTATATTGCGGAAAATAAAAATGCTAAGGTATTACATCATTTAGGAGAGGGGGTGTACAAATTACAAATGGGAAATTGCAAGAAATTTAATCTAAATAATTATTACAACCATATTGAATTTGAATAAATGTACAAAATTGAATAAGTAAAAATGCAAGAATGAAAATGTAAAAAGAAATGTGATTTTTGTTTGGTTTTTCATGAAAAGGGTTTTTAAATTAATTAATTAAAAAATAATAATTAACTAAAAATAAGAAAATTAAGATTAAGTTAGTCAAATAAATTAATTTAAAGATAACAAGTTTTTTAGGGTTTTTTTTGTGAATTTAATTAAATTAGTAAATAAAAATAATTAAATAAAAGTCCTAAATTCTAAATTGATTTTAATTTACAAGATAATAATATAATAATAATTTAAAATTTATTATCTAAGTATTTAAAAAAAAGGAAATTAATTTGTTAAAAAATATTTTTGTTCTTTTAGTTTTATGAAAAATAAATAATATAAATATAAATATGTTTGGGTTTCTTTTTATTAGTTACAAAAAAATGGTAATAATAATAATAATAATAATAATAATATAATAATAATAATAATAATAATAATAATAATAATAATAATAATAATAAAGGAAATAAGAAAATGAAAGTAAAATATAAAGATAAGTCAGGGGGATTTGGAAATGATTAAAGGGGTTAGAAGGTAAAAAAAGAAACAAAGGCCCAAAGTTGTTGGCCCAGGCGCTACAAAAACAAAAAGATGTCAAGAAATGTGAAAAAATGCAAAAGACAGCACGCTGAGGTTCGAACCCATGACCTCTTGAATACCAGCGCGCTGCCTTACCACTGGGGTGGTTATACATCTGTTAATATAACTGAAATGATAAATATATAATACAAAACAAGTCCTGAATAGACTTCATCTTCAACCTCCAGCCAGACCATCTGTAACTTTACAATTTCTCAACAAAAATGGAAAATGCAAACATGAAAGTTGTTCCATTTTTCCATACGAATCCAACCATATGAATATCATAAACTATAAATCAAAGATGAATGAGAATTTTTGAAAGTACCAAATCCTGACCTAATTATTTTCAGAGGTTCAGATTCAAAATTCTAACTACTCAAGCAATAATAATGAAATCTAAGGATATGGTTAGCTTCAGGACAATGATATCTACATTTCTTATTCACAAATAAACCATTAATGATGCTTGTATGAAGAGTTCAAAAGTCAGAAAACTCACCTTGCAAGAGGGTATCGTGTTTTGAGTTTGAGCAGCTTTTGATGAGTTCCAGTGATTGGATTAGCTTCCTCAAGTTCCCAGGAAGCTAATGTGATGCTTAGCTTGGACTGAAAGTGGCTGAGGAGTTCTGGAGAAGTCAAGGTGCAAGATGCTGTTTTTGAAAATGGTGGATGATGATGGAGGTGTTACAGTCGTGTTGCAGGTATTGGAATTGTTTGTATATGTTATTTAGAAGCTTTTGAAAGTAAAAGGCCAAGAAACGCACGAGTAAATTTAGAGATTGGATTCAAAACTCAAAAATGGCAAGTTTTGAAATGTTTTTGGTGGTTCCATGCTTTAGGAGGTTCCAGGGCTTGAGCATGCGTGTGTTTTCTTGCAAATGACTTGTGTTTATGTATGGAAAAGGTTTGGATACTTGAGGTGGTTAGAAGTACAAAATCACATGTTTTAGCTTCTTGACTTGTTTTTGAAGTAAGGTTGACAAACATGGTTTCAATGCATAGTACAAAGCTAGCTAGAGTGGTTACCAACTTTAAACAAGCTTATCTGACTTTGTAGAGGAAGTTTGTGCAGAAGGAACAAGTTCAAAGCTCAATGCAAGTAACTTTGCATAAAGCTTGCTTTATGTAAATGGCAATGGTGCCTTTGTGCCATTAATGGAAAATTATCTTGGATAAAGCATGAATTAAATGGAAAATAGCTCAAAAGCAATTGTAATCTCCTGATTAGGGAGAGATCTTGAGGTTTAGAGGCCTGCAAAGCAAGATTGTGTAGCATAGGTTTGAGATTTGAATTTTGTTCATCACAAAATTTGCCTTGTAAAACAACTTGAAACCCCAACTTCTGGCCTTCGATTCTCCTTGCTCACAAATGATCTCAAGGAGTTCTTGGACATTTTGGAAATCTTGTAATGTGATATACAACCCCTCTTTGTATCACTTTTGCAAAATCCAAATAGAACTATGTGAAACTTGGGTCAAAAGTTAGGTCAAAATCCTGACCTAAAATTATCAAAATTTCACTGTGTTTTAGTTTCATGACCATGACTTCATGGATTAATAACTTGAGATCCAAGAATTTCTAGGAGAAGTTTTGTAAACCAATGTTGTAGATATCATGGAGATCTACAACTTTCATGATGACATTTTCTTTTGAATCATCTTGCATCATGGTGAAAAATTGGCTCAAAGTTGTGAAAAAATATGAAGTTTTCAACACTTAGAAAAATTTCTATGTTTGAAAACTTTGACTTTTCAAAATGAAATCTTGAATTTTTGATTTCTTGATGAACAAGTTTCATATTTTGACATGTTTTGATGAATTGTGATCTTTGACACTTGATTTTGACTAAAAAGTTAAAGTTTGGCTTTTCAGTATACAGTTGACTTTTGATCAGTTGACTGAAAATCAACTATCAATCCAATTGATCTTGAGCAATGTTTTGAGTCATGCAATTAGGTCAAAAATGATGCAATTGAACTCTTGAGATCATGCCTCAAACCAATTAACCATTTGTTAGGTCAAAAATCAAAAATTGCCCTTTCTCAGTCAAAACCCTAATTTTGACCATTTTGCCCTTTTGATGATTTGATCAAATTTCTTGAGGAATTGTGGTCCAAACTTGATCAAATGATACATATGAGTTTATAATATTGATGTGGATAAAAAATTATGAAGTTTGACTGTAAATTGGCCACAGTTGACGTTTTCCCTAATACAGCTGATTTTTAGGTCAACTGCTCAATTGACTGAGCAAAAATGTGATCCAAGGCTTGAAACTTGACATGAGTAATCTTAGGGGTCCATAATGATCCATGAAATACATATTAGGAATTAAAAGTTCAATTATCCTTGTGCAATCTCAAACCCTAATTTCAGTCATCAGTGCTTAAGGAGTTGTCTTGAGCTGATTAACCATTATGCAGTCTTGAACCAAAGGAGATCTTGTGAGAAAATACTTGATAAATGAGAGGCCAAATTTTGGGGTACAACATTCATTTATGTTTATCTTGAGTGTTATATTTTCTATCGTTTGTTTTTAAGTCTTATCATGCAATTCTATTAAGCATACATCTAGTAGTTAAATATATACATAAGGCAGAAAAATAAAAATGCGGAAAGTGAAGTCTAAGATATTACATCGCCTCGGGATAGGGGGAATGCAAACCAAAATGGGGAAAGAAAAGTGCAAAGAGTCATAATTTTAACTATTAAATTCCTTCAACAGTTTCATAATTGTTCATGAAAATAAAGATGCGAAAGAAATAAATAACGCGCGAAGATGAAACTAGAAAGGATGAAAAACCCTAAAAAATTCTAAGATTAGAAAAATGTTTTTGTTGTTTTTGTTTGAGAAAAATAATAATTAAATTAATGGAAACCTAATTCTAATTAGTTTAAAAAATGATTAAATAATTAATTAAAATTAACAAAATTAATTTAATTAATAATAAAAAAACTTAAAATACATTTTTGTGGTTTTCTGATTTTTATAGATTAAAGGAAACTGATTAAAAAAATGTTGATTAAGAAGAAAAAAAATAATACTAAAAAACGTAAATGGGCCTCGCTACAAAAAGGGGTTAGAGGGGTGCAAAAAAAATAATCCTTAGGCCCACAACTAATGAGACCAAAAGACTGTCTTGACTCGGATGAGAGAGGCTCCTTGAAGGTGCACGGTGGGGTGTGCGCTTGAGGCATTTAGATCATGCTTGATGAGTTCTGATGGTCAAGAATTGGAGGTGTATGATGCGCGTACGAATCTACTTAGCATTGGATCTGAAAAGATAAAAATAATAAAAATACAAAATGCCTTGTACCTGGATCGAACCCGTTAGATTTACACAAAACAACCATAGCAATATGAATGCATTCATAAAACTGATTTAAATCACATATTCAGAGAGTTTGAAAATATAAATTTTACCAAGACCGCAGAAGGGTTATGAGGAAGATCTAGGACGTGTGAGGCTTAAACCTGGACTCTGGAGGACTCCTGGGAAACTCAGGGGTGATGTTTGATCACTGGTTTGGACTGGTATGGGCTGTCAAGTGAGACACAATTTTCACCAACTTTTTAATTTTTTAGAGAATTTTGAGAAGGCTTTTGTGTGCAAGAATTTCGTGTTCCTCTTGGTTTGCTCTTTCTTGCATTATATAGATGAGTGAATGAGCTAACAAATAAGGAATAGAATCAAGCCATGATGGCATAGTTTAAACAAGGATAAAACAACTTTAATTCTTGCCAAACTTGCAATATCTCTTGCCATTTTTCATTTGCATGAACCTGGACATCTGGCTAGTGGGCTAGCACGAATTTATGATGGGCTTGAGGAGAGAAAACCCAAAGGCCCAAGTCTCTATACACTATTTTCATTTTTATCCAATTTTATTCATTTTTAAATGAAACAAATTCAAATAAAAACAATAAAAATCACGAGTAAGTGTGAATGTTTTTTAGAGGTCCTGCCACATCTTATAATCATGTTTGAATGTCAAAAACCAAGCTCATTGGTTCAAAATTGCAATTTTGCTCAATTTGTACTTCCCGAATTTCTTCAAAATTCCCCAACTTGTGCAACTCATAACTTTCTCAATTTTTATCTTTTGAAGATGATCTTAGACTTTTGGAAAGCTCAATATGTACTATACAATCTCTATGTTGATTGCTATTACTTTTGAAGACATTATCTTGATGTAAGTTGCCTTGACAAAAAGTGTCTTTTTGTTGACTTTTGAAAATGACCTATAATGTATGAGCTCATATCTTCCAAATGAAGAATTTTTTGGACTTGAGAATAAAAACAAAGTTGTAAAGAATTTAGTTTTCTTAAAAATGGTCTTTGGTTGGGGAAAAGTTGATGAAGCATGTGAAAGTTATGCTTGGTCAAAGTTTAGTTGACTATTCCTTAAGAAACCCTAATTTGACAAATCTTGACTTTTGATGATGTGAGAGATTTCCTTGGGGAATCATGATAAAACCTTGATCAAATGATGAATATCACTTAAAAATGTTGATGTTGCCAAAAAATCTTGAAGTTTGACTATATGTTGACCATAGTTGACTTTTTGACCAATACAATTGATTTTCAATCATCTGAGCCATTGACTAAGCAAACTTTGATCTAGGGCTTGAAACTTGACATGGAACTTGTTGAGGACCTATGAAGAACTACAAAAGCCACGAGATACTTTTTCAAACCAAATTTCCTTGAGAAACTCCAAACGTTAGTTGTGGGCTTTTGGCTTAGGAGGTGCATCTTGACTAGTCAACCCTTGAGTTTCTTGGGTATTTGAGAAACCTTGAAAGAAAGTCTTGAGAAGAAAAGGGGAGGGAAAATTTTGGGGTACAACAGCTTCCCCTGTTCAATCTTCTTAAACCTGAAGAGTTAGATTGGCATGTTTTCCATTCGTGACCTAAAAGGTAGAAGGTGATTGAACACTTAAGTGCCCAGGCATTTGCATTCACCTGTGCAAGAAGTGACATTGTTGGTTGATTGTATCAGGAATGGGCTTATAGATGCCATTTGGAGGGTGATAGAGAGTCGTCGGAGATAGGCTTATAGATTCCATCTAAAGTAATTGTTGACTTCGACTGGAAGAAGAATAAGAATAAATCTTTGGGCAACTTAAACCGAACCAACAGATGTCCTTGATTGTCTTTAAATGGATAAGAATCTGAATAAATCTTAGGGTCGATTTAAACTAAACCAGCAGAGGTCTTGAATTTTCTTTTACTGGATAAGAATCAGAATAAATCTTAGGGTCGATTTAACTGAACTAGAGAAAGAGTCTACCGGAAAACGAATCAGGATAAATCATTAGTCGATTTAAACTAAACTAGAAGAGGTCTTGAATTGTCTTTAACTGGATAAGAATCAGAAAAATCTTAGGGTCGATTTAACTGAACTAGAGAAAGAGTCTACCAGAAAACAAATCAGTATAAATCATTGGCCGATTTAAACTGGGCCAACAAAGGTCTTGAATTGTCTTTAATTGGATAAGAATCAGAAAAATCTTAGGGTCGATTTAGCTGAACCAGAGAAAGAGTCTACCGGAAAATGAATCAGGATAAATCACTGGCCGATTTAAACTGAACCAGCAGAGGTCTTGAATTGTCTTTAACTGGATAAGAATTAGAAAATATTAGGGTCGATTTAACTGAACCAGAGAAAGAGTCTACCAGAAATCGAATCAGGATAAATATTGGCCGATTTAAACTGAACCAGCAGAGATCTTGAATTGCCTTTAACTGGATAAGAATCAGAAAAATATTAGGGTCGATTTAACTGAACCAGAGAAAGAGTCTAACGGAAAACGAATCAAGATAAATCATTGGCCGATTTAAACTAAACAAGTAGAGGTCTTGAATTGTATTTAACTGGATAAGAATCAGAAAATTCTTAGGGTCGATTTAACTGAACCAGAGAAAGAGTCTACCGAAAAATGAATCAAGATAAATCATTGGTAGATTTAAACTGAACAAGCAGAGGTCTTGAATCATCTTTAACTGGATAAGAATCAGAAAAATCTTAGGGTCGATTTAACTGAACCAGTGAAAGAGTCTACCGAAAAACGAATCAGGATAAATCATTGGCCGATTTAAACTAAACCAGCAGAGGTCTTAAATTGTCTTTAACTGGATAAGAATCAGAAAAATCTTAGGGTCGATTTAATTAAACTAGAGAAATAGTCTACCGGAAAACGAATCAGGATAAATCATTGGCTGATTTAAACTGAACTAGCAGAGGTCTTTAATTGTCTTTAACTGGATAAGAATCAGAAAAATCTTAGGATCGATTTAACTGAACCAGAGAAAGAGCCTACCAGAAAATGAAACAGGATAAATCATTGGTCGATTTAAACCGAACCTGTAGAGGTCTTGAATTGTCTTTAACAGGATAAGAATCAGAAAATCTTAGGGTCGATTTAATTGAACTAGAGAGAGAGTCTACCGGAAAACAAATTAGGATAAATCATTGGCCGATTTAAACTGAACCAACAAAGTTCTTGAATTGTCTTTAACTGGATAAGAATCAGAAAAATCTTATGGTCGATTTAAATGAACCATAGAAAGCATCTACTGGAAATGAATCAGGATAAATCATTGGTCGATTTAAACTGAACCAGCAGATGTCTTTTGAGAATGACCTGAGGAAAATGTTGAAACAACCCTTCGTCAGATGTAGCCTTCGAGAAAAATGTTAGTTCATATAAGTAGTTGATCATATTCGTCTGTCAATTGATCTTTCATGAAAATGTAAAGAGTCAGTTGTTTGCAATGTCATGATGTATGAAATGGATTGCGTGATGATGTTCTCTAAATAAATGAGATTGTGCTATATGCGTTTCATATGTATATGTTATGATATTTTGTAAATGATGTATGAATGTGGAATGTTATTGAAGTGCATTTGTAAATTCGAGCATCATCTTTGTCTGAGAAAAATAAATCTCTGACTGTCGCTGGAGATGAAGAGTATGTGTATCTTCGATCTTCTAGGGATTGTTTCCGCTGGGGACTCCTGTTTGCTGTTTGAGAAAACCCTGCTGGGGAACATTGATTTTTGCTCTATTTGAGGAAACTCGATTGGAGAGTATTAATTCCTGTTCGGGGAGAAGAATTCAAGAACATTGGTTGTTCATTGCTCTATTGAGAAATTTATACCTTGACTGGGGATGGAAGAAGTGGATAACCTTCTGACTTATCTGGGGAAGATAAGGTTGACTGGTATTGCATTTGATTCCAGGTTCTATAGCAACTCTCTAGGGATAGTGGCAAATTCACTAGGGAGAGGATTTTAGTTGGTGATTCATAGTAAAAGCATGCTCAAGCTGGGGAGTGTCAAAGTAAATCTATACCTTGATTGTATCTGAAGATATATCGAATAGGTATCAGAATGATATCCATTTCTTGATTGTATCTGAATCATATCTGAAAGATGTATTGAATGAGTATCAGAATGGATCTGTATCTTGGTCGTATTTGAACCGTATCTGAAAGATGTACTGAATGAGTATCAGAATGAATCTGTATATTGATCGTATCTGAACTAGATCTGGAAGATGTACTGAATGAGTATCAGAATGAATCTGTATCTTGATCGTATCTGAACTGTATCTGGAAGATGTACTAAATCTAGAATGAGTGTTAGAATGAATTTATATTTAGATTGTACCTGAACATTATCTAGAAATGGATATGGAATGAGTGTTAGAATAAATCTGTATCTTGATTGTATCTGCACTGCATCTAGAAGAGAGCCTGGAATGAGTGTCAAAATGAATCTATATATAGATTATATCTGAATTGTATCTTGAAGATAATCTAGAATGAGTGTCAGAATGAATCGTATATCTAGATTATATCTAAATTGTATCTGGAAGAGAATCTATAATGAGTGTCAGAATGAATCTATATCCAGATTGTATCTGAACTGTATCTAGAAGAGAATCTAGAATGAGTGTCAGAATGAATCTATATCTAGATTGTATCTGAATTGTATCTAGAAGATGATAAACTGTTGGAGAAATAAACCCTGTTTGGGAAATACTCTTGTTGAGGAATCACCCTTGTTAAGGAAATGAACTCTGTTGGAGAACAGAAGTCTGAAAGGGGGTTTTACAACCTTGGAGGAACAAGCTCAGCCGGGAAAGAAAAATTCCATGAACTGTAGTGATTGGAACTCCGTAGGTTGGTGATATTTATGGGGAGAAAATCATACTCCTTTATTAGCCAGAGTGATCTGTCGTGGCAATTGCGGGAAATATATGAGCTTGTGAAGATTACTTTGTGGGGATAATCTCATGAAAGTGGCTCTGTGGGGATCTGTGAATACTTGAAAATACCTCTACTTCTAGAGCCCTTGGTGAATTATGATCAGGGAGATAAGTCTTCTACTAATAGACAAGTGATGAGATGATGGGACATAGTCGTACGCTTTAATTCCTAACTTTTTCCTGGACTGTCCTTTCAGATTTTCAGTCCACCGAGATACCTTTTTTGCCCAAGCCGCCTTTTCAGGTTTTTGACTTGCCGGGTGTACAATTTTATTTATATATCCCTAATTTTTCCCGAACTCTTTTGGTTCGTCGGGATTCCCTTATTTTTTCCTAGGATAGTTAACCTAGCGGGTCTTCTTTCATGCGTAGTATTTTTTGACTATGTCCGCGTTCACAGGATGTAGAGAATTGTGATTGTCCATAGTAGTAAGTGTTGCAACACTTCCAGAAAATATTTGCTTGATCGTACGCGACCCTTTACTGGATTTTATATCCTATTCCCTAAGTGATTCAGGTGGAGGTCCGCCCCTGGCTATTCGACACTTTTTGAGAGATTCTTTAAATCTTGACTTGACTGCCACAGATGAGTTGGACAGTAACATGGCATGCCCTTGATCATGGAAGGTTTGTCATTAGAAGTGTCTTTCCGTTTGAAGTGATTTTGTTCATTGAGAGGATTTTTGTTCATTGGATATTCGTTGTGCGGATTTCTCTACTGTCGAACAATTAGTTATATGCAAACAGTGGTATTATAAATGCAAAACTTATGCCTGTCTTGAAGTTTTAAAAATGCATTTTTAGTAAACAAACAAAATTTTGTAAGAATATGAATTAAACTCAGGATTTACAGTAAACCTTACGGGAGTCAGGATACCTTTTGTAACAGTATGCTTTCGAACTAACCCATGCTCCAGTTAGGACTCTTAAGGGTTGTAACGTGGTCTGGTTCACGGTTTAAGAAACAAAGGATAAATGCTTAAACTTTATTTGTACCCAACCCGTTATTCATGATATTCTTCAGTCCTATACTCAGTTAATTGTGCATTTATATCCCAATTTAGTCTGGAATATTTGCCCTGATATTCTGGTGATGGTTCGGATACCGAAAATTTATTTGAGAAGGCAGTCATTTTTTTTGTAACATTTTTTCTTTTGTTAAGGATTTGTAGCGACCTATTTTTTTTATTATCCATACCTTTTGCCTAAACTGTTTCTTTTGTGATTACAGTCAGCGGGATGCCCCAATTTTTTTCTTAAGTCTCCTTCATAGGTTTTGACTTAACGGGCTTTTCTTTTGAAAAATAATGACTGTCTATTTTAGTGATTACGGGGAACCATCACTGTCTTTTGATTTAGAAGAGCATCTTCGACACTATTCATCGTGTATGAAGGTAGAGCTTGCGACTGAATGCACATTTGAATTAACTGAGAAACTACCCTACCCTAGGCTATGATTAAAGGTTTGCGTGAAAAAGAAAACTCCTACTTCTTAGGCTCAAAGGGGTTGACTATGGATTATCTTTCTTATAACTCCACTATTTAGGATTTGAAACAACGCTTGTACATCTTCAGCAAGGTCTGTTCAAAATCATATTGTATGAGATTATGGTATTGTTTTCGTCATCCTCCCTCTAAATGATTATAGCTTTTTATCGAGAGTTGAATATCACAAAAAGGAAGCAAAAGCATGGTTTCAGTATAGTGAAAACGAATGGATTAATTCAAGACAAACATATGCAATGCATTAATGGGAAAAAAATTTTGACATAAAATAAGTGTTCGAAATGATCAAAAGAAATTACAATTTGAAAATTCTAATGAACAAAAGGTCTCTTTGTCTGAACTTTTCACTTCAGATGGTGTGCCTTTGAGGGATGGCAAAATAATTCAATCAGACCATCTTGTGAACTCCAATAATCCTCCGTCGATCAAGTCTTGAATCTTATTTTTCAATGCCCAACAGCTATTAGTGTCATGCCTAGGACTATTGGAATGATAAGCGCATCTCACATTATGATTGTACCGAGGATAGGAGATGTTGGGATTCTGAGGAGGATCCTTCAGTGTAATCAACTCCATCCCTAACATGTGTTGCAATACTCGAGTCGAGGACATGTTGATTTTGATGAATTATCTTTTTGGTGTGTCCTATTTATGCTAATTGCCTTTTCGTTGTTGTTGCACTAGTCTGGATTAGAGGTCTGCACTTCCCCTACATATTAGTTGAGATCACTCTTATTACAGTCCTTCTGGTCGTACACAGTACTGGACTCCTCCTTTCTGTCATATGATCTCTTCAGAGTACTTGAAGATGAAATCCCCTGAATTTCACTGCTCCTGGGTTTATTTTCAACATGTTCCTGCATGAACATGTCACCCCATTCCTTGTCTGCCAAGAGAGGTTGATCATTGACTAGGCCCCAAATTCTAGCAGTTTTCCCCAAACGGTCATATATGTCCTGATGAAGCTTGCTGATGAGAATCCCTAACTCTTCTTGTCCCCGAGCTAAATTTTGCAGAAGAGCCATTCAACTATTCATCTGGATTCTCATCCTTTCCATCTCAGCTTGCAGTTGTTCCAATTGGTAATACTTGTTGTCGTTAGGATTTTTCTTGCCCATGTTTCTAGTGAGGAGTGTTTGCAAGTCTTCTTGCCCCTTGGATAGATTCAGGAACATTTCATTGAATTGAGCATCTTGAGTTTGGAGACCTCTGCCATTCTGTTCGGGAGCCATCTTCCTTGCTGAAATAAACAATGAGAAAATGAGAACCATGTCTTGAGAATACCTATTATGTAATGACATGCATGCAATATTTTCAAGGATCTTGCGAGGTAAACATAATAAGATGTTAACAATTGAATCTAACTACAGCTTTGATTGAAGAACTTCATATTGTTGAATGTCCTTGTACGAGAATCAAGCTCACCATGTCGAGTGGGTCATAGCCACTGACTCAAGACATCATGCTTTGACAGCATTGGCTAGAGGAAAATAAATCCCCTTGCCCCTTGCTAGACGTTTGGTTTATCATAACCTGCATCACATGCCCTTTGAGATCCTTGAAATGGCTAATGAAAATACTATAACATGATGTCGTGATGTGTATGCTATGCACCAAACAAAAGTGCAAGGTGACATAAACAAGTAAGCCTTGCAAGAAGTCCAGGTTATTCAATAATGACTACAAACAAGTCCTGCAAGGAATTCACATTGTTAGATAATGAATATAAACAAGCCCTACAAGGAGTTCAAGTTGTTAGATAGTGAATGCAAACAAGTCACACAAGTAGCCTTAGGTTAAAGCTAGCATCGAGTTTATAAATAAGTACCCTCTTGAAGTTTAGTTTGTTCAACATGTCATTGTTGTACCCCAAAATTTTCCCTCTCATTTCTTCAACATTTCCTCATCACTAGACCCTTGGAGTTCAAGAACAAGTTAGGATTTGCTCTGCTCAAGACTCCTCCTTGCACTGTTGACCCAAATTAGGGTTTGATTTTGTACAAAGATGTTTTGACCTAAAATTCCCAAAATGACTTTCATGCTTCATGTTGGACTCACAATTTTATCCATACCAAGTTTCAAGCCTTGATTCCAATCTTTGTCCAGTCAATTGGACAGTTGACCTAGAAATCAGCTATATTGGGGAAAAAGTCAACTGTGGTCAATTGACAGTCAAACCTCATGATTTTTGACCCACATCAACATTATGAACTCATATGGACCATTTGATCAAGTTTGGATCACAATTCCACAAGAAATTTGATCAGACCACCAAAAGGGCAAAATGGTCATTTTTAGGGTTTTGACTGCACAAAGGCAATTTTTGACTGTTTGACCTGGCCAATGGCAAACCAAGCTCACATATGGACTCAAGGATTCAGTGGCATGGTCTTGACACATTCAACAAGTTCAAAAGATCCCAAATGCACAAGATTGACAAATGAATTTTCCAGTTAACTGATCCAAATTTGACTGTATACTGAAAAGTCAAACTCTGACTTTTTGGTCAAAATCAAGTGCCAAGATTCATTTTTCATCAAGACATGTCAAATTATGAAACTTGTTCATCAAGAAACCAAAAATTACAAATTAGGGTTTAAAATGAAGAAATTTCATAACTTAGAAATTTTCTAAGTTATGAAATTCCCTTATTTTTTCCTAACTTTGTCCCATCTTTTCATCAAGATATATTTGGATTCAAACAAAACTCAAAACATGAAAGTTGTAGTCCATTGCAAAATCTACAACTTTGATTCACAAAGTTTTCTCAAAAAAAGCTTGTATCTCAAGTTATGATTTTTGGAATAGGGGTGCAAAACATTCTTAACTTAGAATTTTTTTTGACCTAT
The DNA here is from genome assembly GCA_948472305.1 of Vicia faba. Lineage (NCBI taxonomy): Eukaryota > Viridiplantae > Streptophyta > Magnoliopsida > Fabales > Fabaceae > Vicia > Vicia faba. The sequence goes on from OX451738.1 coordinate 883,345,081, forward strand.
TTTAGGCAGGATTTTTTCCCAACTTCATGGCCACTTTTCACATGCCTCCATTTGGAATTTCAACTTGTATTACAAAGATGGATTGTAGTACACATTCTAAGCTTTCCAAATTGTCCAAGAACTCATCAAACACCCTTGTGGTTAGGGAGATTCGAATTGGCAAAGTTGGGCAAAAGTCACTTTGTTCATAGCCAAATTCATGTACATAACATTGGCATTTTGAACTCAGCATGATCCAAACTAGATTACATGCCTCTAATCCCATTCTCACTCAATAATTTAATGCATATCCTTTGTGTTCAAGCCATATTTTGTGTGTTTAACCATTACTTGAAAGATTAAGCCATATTTGGAAAAAGCATTTTAGCCATTCTTGTAAAGAAGCACTTTATGTCAAAAAGCAAATCAAAGAGGTACAGGCCAGATCTTTTGGGCACAAGTTCATGAACAAATTCCATTGATCAAGAGTGATTTGTGCAGCATAGATTGAGGGTAGTACAGGCCTGCATTGCCAATACACACTTCCTTACTTATCTTTGAAGTAACTTGGCAAAACTGGTACCACATTCACTTCCTGCAAGCAAGAGCCTAAACAAACTTTGTCCATACATTGCATACTCCCTAACCAACCTAGAACACGAGCCCTTAACCCTCAATACCTCCTCATCCATCAAAGCACATTTTTCTGCAAAACAGAGTCCCTGTTGCAGATTGACTTGGCCAGCATCATTCCCTTGCGCGTTATTGTCCAAACCATTTCAAACACATTCTGCATCATCCATATAAACTATCCCAAGCCCTAGCTACAGACTGTAACACCCCTAACCAAGTTTGCCATTTTCATTTTTTCAGTTGTGCAGGTTGAGTTACATAGCTCGACTCAGTTAGTTTCAAAGCAAGCTAGAGGTTGGAAGAGCATCCTTGGACCTCAAGCAAGCTGTACAAGTCCTCAAGCTTCATTGAAAGTACCTCCATTGTTGTACACAACTCAAACTGAACAGGTAAAAGTTTGAACTTCCATCTCTCTATCCAAGCATATTTAGGCTTAAGTTTGTGAAGAAAGTATGTCCTACTCATGGCCCTGAAGCTACCCATAGCCTCACTTTTCATTTATGTTGTGTGTGCTGAGAGAATTTTGAACCTGAACATTGAACAAAAGTTAGGTCAAGAATTGGGGGAGGAGAAATTATCTCTCATTTCTGAGAGTTAGATCAAGTTCTTTATATGTATGAATTCGTGGTTTGATGCTCTACATTTTTTATGTTATAAGTTTTTGTTAAAAGTCAAAGAATCAAGAGATGACAGGGATGGAAGGAAGCGCGCGTTTTTGTGTTTGAAAATGGCTGGAGGTTGAAGACAAGCCTCTTTGGGCTGGGCCTGATTTGTTTTTCTGTTTACATCACCTTTTTACACTTACACCCCCTTGGCCCATTGTGTATTTTTTTTAATCATTTTTTACTTTTTATTTTTTCTTCTGACTTATTATTTTTTGTCAAAACATAAAAAATATTAAAAACATTTTTTCACCTATTTTTGCATTTTATTTGGATTTTTATTTGTTTTATTTGAACTTGTACATATAAAATAATATATATACTTTTATTTAAAATACTAATAAATAATACAAAATACATTTATTTTCTGTTATTATTTTATTTTATCTTTTGAAAACATTTTCTTAAAATACACTTTTTTTTGATAAATAATAAATATTTTATTTTACATATATTTAGTATATTTAATACATAATATAAATACTTATATATTTATTAGAATATTTAGGGTAAAAATACAAAAAATAATACATTTTTATTTTTAATATTTAACCTCAAAAATTACTTTTTACAATATACTTCCCTTTTATTTATTTTTTGTATATAATTAATAAATATTGTATATGATATAAATAATAAATACTATTTATTTACAAAATTAGGGTTTTGCCCTAAACCATGAAAATATCCAAAAACAAATAAATACTTAATTTTGCATTAAGTTAAACATATTTCTCACTTGTAAATAAATCACCTACACTTACACAAATACATTGATACATTTACATTGCTTTATTCCTATACATTGATACATATTACATTTGAGATCGCAATTCGATTTGGTTGTAAATTATTTGGACACTACTCTCCTAATAAGTCTCATCCCCATTTGTAAACATTTGTACCCCCACTCCCGGATACTTATTTGTAATAGCGTAGACTTTAAATTCCCGCAATTTATCGCTTTTAAATATACCATGGTTAGACCTAGGGTTTGTATGTAAATAAAATCAAACGCTAGATAACCTAAATACAAGACAAATGCATGAAATCAATACACTATTCACACTTGCACCCCTAGGGTAATCCCGCTTGTTGCCTTCCAAAATGGGCCATGCTTGCACGTTGAGTATCTTTGGAAAAATAATTCAAATGATCATAAGTCCCTTGATGACGCTTTCGAAAGTTGCCTAATCAAAATGATCATAGTCCCTTCAAGCAAATTGCCAAAGATACTTGGCACCATTGCATTCATGGTCCATACGATGACCCGCGCCTGTCCCGTTAACCTCCTAACGCAAGATTGCCTACCAAATACAATGGTGGAACAATACTGTTAAAAGGGTTAAAACATGAGAAAAAACCTTTGAGTACAATAGGGTAGACAAACTCTTAGTTACTTGATCAAAACTTGCAAAACACACTTGCCTACTTTTCAAAACCCACTCCACAAACACTTTCAAAAACAAACTTCCAAAAACATTTGAAACATCTTTTCGAAAAGATACACACCTTTGTATATACTCAAACACGAGTCATTACAATGGTTGCCTAGACAAGGCCTCTTTTTTCAAAACATTTTCAAAACACACACACACACCACCATTTCAAGCAATTGAAAATCAAAGGCAAGTGATCTAAACAAGTAACTAAGAGCCCATGGATAACCAAGGATGAAAAGGGTGTTAATACCTTCCCTTTTCATAATCTACCCCCCGAACCCACGAAACATCTCAAAAGGTTTTTCCTGTGCTTTTTAACCTTTCCTTTAGGATAAAATAAAAAGTCGATGGCGACTCTTGCTAAACCGAACAAGTGCGAATACAAACGCAAAACCTCAAGTCAGTTCTCCCACCGTATCACAGAACTGGCGACTCTGCTGGAGAGAAATTTAAAAGTGGGGTTACCTTAGGGTTTAGATCACCTTTACATTCTTGCTTTGATTGCCTTGATTGCTTTACTTTTTTTTTGGGTCCTTGTTTGGGTTTGTTGTAAATCCTACACCCGGATTTGGGGCACCTTTTTTAGGTAAATAGAAAAAAAATTGTGAGGGAACTGTGCGGGGTATACCGACATGGTTGAAGCAGTAAGCTATGTTAGTGTGACATATTTGTGAGTACCGGTAACCCTTGAGTTCAATCAAGGAGAGTACGGGGCCGCTGAGTGATGTCGTGAAGCACTAACGAACTCTTAGAACCTTAATTGACCATCTTAGCCTTTTTAGGGGTAGTGAGATGACCGAATTTGGTGCAGTCCGAAGTTGGTAGATACTCGATACTACACTCATTGAGGGTTGTTTTCTTGGAATATTTTGGTCGCCAGTTAAGTGGCTAAACCAAAACAATGAACACAGAAAATAATCCAATGATATTGAGCTCCTTAGAACCCGGTTTCTATTTTAGGACAGGATGAGCCAACTAACTTCAAGAGGGTACTTACCTACAACCCCATGCAATCCTAAACCTAAGGACTTGTTTGCTTTGTGTGAATATGATTACCTGTATATACACTCACTTGCTTTTGCATACATGTACATAACATCATGACATCATACCATAGCATTTTCAATAACCATTTCAAGGATCTCGAGGGTTCTTTTGATGCAGGGTTACGTTGAACCAGATGTCTACCAAAGGGCAAGAGGTTTCTCCTCTAAACAAATGCCATCAAAGATCAAGTGCAACAACTTAAATCAGGGGCTATGACCCACTCGACATGGTAAGCTTGATTCTCGTGGAAAGACATCCACCGATGCAAAGTTCTCCAATCAAAGATCAAGTGCAACAACTTGAATCAGGGGCTATGACCCACTTGACATGGTGAGCTTGATTCTCGTGGAAAGACATCCACCGATGCAAAGTTCTCCAATCAAAGATCGAAGTTCAACCTCTAACATTTTCTTGTGTTTACCCTAAGAGATCCTTGAAAGCATGCATCCACATATCATGCATTGCATCATGACAGTTTTTTTTTCCTTTTTCAGGTTTCCTTACTCTCCTACTGTTTATTTCAGTAGAGATGGCTCTAGAAAGGACTGTCAAGGATATCCAGGACCAGACTGCTCAGCTGCAGGAGATGTTCTTGAACCTGTCTCTGGGGCAAGAAGAATTGAAGTCTCTCCTCACAAAGGGCTTGGTCCAGGAGAATTCAAACAATACCAGGAGTGATCAGCCGGGGGAATTGCAGTTTGATTTGGCAACATTAAGGATCCAAGTGATGGGACAACTGGTGGGCCAGATGGCTCTCATCCAGGACTTGTCTCAAAGACAAGAGGAACTCAGAGTTCTCGTCAGCCAACTGCTTCGGGAAAACCAAGTGCGGCAAACATCTGAGGTTGAAGAGCAAGTCACCACTCAACCCCCCTCCAGACAAGAAGACAAGGGGAAGGCTCCTCTGCTTGCTTCAGGGTCACAAGCCCAGCAACAACCTCGCCAGCGTCAACGGGGTAATCGGCGTAAGCAAAATACGTCGGGAAGACAGTTCACTGAGACTGACATACCGTCATCTCTAATACTGGAGCGCTTGTTGGAGGTCAATCTGACTGCTTTAAGGGATCCTATTCGGAAGCCCAATACCTCCGCTCCTAACTATCATCCCGACGCATTTTGTGTGTACCACTCCTATAGCCCAGGACATGACACCGACGACTGTTGGGCCTTGAAGAACAAGATTCAAGATCTGATTGACATTGGAGTGCTGAGGTTCATGCCAGACGGCGAGATGAAAATCTTCCGTTAAGGAGTTCTCCACCTGAAGTGACAAAGCTCAAACTGAGAAATCTTTGCTTCATTTGAATTTTCAAAGTTGTAATTTCTTTTGTTATTCAAACAATTAACTGTTAATGTCAAACTCTGTTTCATTAATGCATTGCATATGTTTGTCTTGAATTCATCCATTCGTTTTCACTACTCTTATGCTTTCTTTATGATATTTAACTCTTGATAAAAAGCTGCAAGCCTTTAGAGGGAGGATGACGAAACAATACCATAATCTCATACAATATGCTTTTGAACAGACCGTGCTGATGATGTACAGGCATTTCTTTCAAATCCCAAACACTGGAGTTATAAGGAAGATAATCCCTAGTCAACCCCTTCGAGCCAAAGAAGTATGAGTTTTTTTGTTTTAAACACAAATTAAAACCTTCGATTTAAACCTGGGGCAGGGTAGTCTCTCAGTTAATTCAAAAAAGATGCGCATTGAAGTCGCAAACTCTCAGTTCGTAATACAACGAACAACATCAAAAAGAGAAAAACATTCCTATGGAATCAAAAGACAGTGATGGTTCCCTATCACATAGGCAGTCAATCTCTCAAAAAAGAAAAGCCCACTAAGCCAAAACCTATAAAGGAGGCTTAACAAAGTTGGGGCATCCCGCTGACCGTAATCTCGAAAATGGGAACAGTCAGGCAAAAGTTAGGGATAACAAATCAAAATCAAAATAAAGAGGTCATTACAAATCCTCAACAACATGAAAAATGTTGCAAAAGAAAAAAGGAGATGAGGACTGTCTCCCAAATTCAATTGGTGAACCATCACCCAAAAAGTCGTTCCAAACTCGAATAGAGTGCGACGCACAATTAACTGAGCTTAGGATTGAAGAACATCACGAAGAGCGGGTGGGTACAAATATACTTTGAGCCTTTATCCTTTGTTTCTTGAACCGTGAACCAGTCCACGTTACAACCCTTCAAAAGTCCTAATTGAAGCATGGGTTAGTTCGAAAGCATACTGTTACAAAAGGTATCCTGACTCCTGTAAGGCTTTGCTCTAAATCTGGTGTTGATTTGTCTTATAAAAAGTTTTCTGCTAAAAAACGCATTTTTCAAAACTTCGAGATAAACATAAACTTTGCATTGCTTGAATATCACTGTTCGCATTTGGTTATTTGTTTGACAGCGAAGAAATTCATACAGCGAATGTCCGGAGGAACGAAAACTCTCTCAGTGAACAAAAATCACTTCAAAAAGGATGACACTTCCATTAACAAATCTCCTATCAACCAGGGGCATGTCACTATCCAGCACGCCTGGGGCAGTCCAATCAAGGTTTCAACAGATCTTTCAAAGTTCAGTTAACCTGGGGCAATCCAGTCAAGATTTCAACAAAATCTCTCAATTGCAGATCAACTTGGGGCAAGTCTCCTTCATCATAACTTAGGGCATTCAAATGTCAAAAGTGTCCAACAATTCCTTCATCACCTGTTGGAACTCAAGGTCATTCAAAATTTCCTTCATCACCTGCTGGAAGTCACGATCAACATCACAAATTCCTTCATCACCTGTTGGAAGATACAGTTTCAGATACGCTCCAGACACGGTAGCCATTTTGTCACTCATTCAGATCCCAGTTACAGTTTCAGATACACTCCTGATACGGAAGTCATTCTGCTACTCATACAGATCTCTACTCCAAGATACAGTTTCAGATACGCTCCAAACACGGTAGCCATTTTGTCACTCATTCAGATCCCAGTTACAGTTTCAGATACACTCCAGACACGGAAGTCATTCTGCTACTCATACAGATCTCTACTCCAAGATACAGTTTCAGATACGCTCCAAACACGGTAGCCATTCTGTCACTCATTCAGATCCCAGTTACAATTTCAGATACACTCCAGACACGGAAGTCATTATGCTACTCATACAGATCTCTACTCCAAGATACAGTTTCAGATACGCTCCAAACACGGTAGCCATTCTGTCACTCATTCAGATCCCAGTTGCAGTTTCAGATACACTCCAGACACGGAAGTCATTCTGCTACTCATACAGATCTCTACTCCAAGATACAGTTTCAGATACGCTCCAAACACGGTAGCCATTCTGTCACTCATTCAGATCCCAGTTACAGTTTCAGATACACTCCAGACACGGAAGTCATTCTGCTACTCATACAGATCTCACCTCCAAGATACAGTTTCAGATACGCTCCAGACACGGTAGCCATTCTATCACTCATTCACAATATCAGATTAACAGCGAAGCCTGGATTACAACCAGATAGCAGTTAACGGTTAACAGCCTGAAGAGACTCCTTCATCATCACTTGGGGCATTCGAATGTCAAAAGTGCCCGACAATTCCTTCATCACCTGCTGGAAGTTACAACCACCGACAGAATAACAGACAATTAAAGCTCCTAAAAATCTGTTTCTCTCAAGAGTGAAGATTCTCATCACCTCAGAAGATTGGTATACTCCCAATTTCTGACCCTTAACAAAATCAAGATCTAGATATAGTTCAAGATGTGACCCAAAATTTGGCGACATTCCGTAACTTATTCCAGATTTGCTTCTAGAAATAGTTCAAGATGTGACCCAAAATTTGGCGATATTCCGTAACTTATTCCAGATTTGCTTCTAGAAATAGTTCAAGATGTGACCCAAAATTTGGCGACATTCCGTAACTTATTCCAGATTTGCTTCTAGAAATAGTTCAAGATGTGACCCAAAATTTGGCGACATTCCGTAACTTATTCCAGATTTGCTTCTAGAAATAGTTCAAGATGTGACCCAAAATTTGGCGACATTCCGTAACTTATTCCAGATTTGCTTCTAGAAATAGTTCAAGATGTGACCCAAAATTTGGCGACATTCCGTAACTTATTCCAGATTTGCTTCTAGAAATAGTTCAAGATGTGACCCAAAATTTGGCGACATTCCGTAACTTATTCCAGATTTGCTTCTAGAAATAGTTCAAGATGTGACCCAAGGTTTGGCGACATTCCGTAACTTATTCAAGATTTCCTTCTAGATATAGTTCAAGATGTGACCCAAGATTTGGCGATATTCCATAACTTATTCAAGATTTCCTTCTAGATATAGTTCAAGATGTGACCCAAGATTTGGCGACATTCCATAACTTATTCAAGATTTCCTTCTAGATATAGTTCAAGATGTGACCCAAGATTTGGCGACATTCCATAACTTATTCAGAATTTCCTTCTAGATATAGTTCAAGATGTGACCCAAGATTTGGCGACATTCCATAACTTATTCAAGATTCCCATCTAGAAATAGTTCAAGATGTGACCCAAGGTTTGGCGACATTCCGAAACTTATTCAAGATTCCCATCTAGAAATAGTTCAAGATGTGACCCAAGGTTTGGCGACATTCCGTAACTTATTCAAGATCTCCTTCTAGAAATAGTTCAAGATGTGACCCAGATGTGGCGACATTCCGATACTTATCCCAGATTTGCTTCTAGAGATAGTTCAAGATGTGACCCAGAGATGGCGACATTCCGTAACTTATTCCAGATAAACACCTGCAGCAATCAGAAGATTCTTGCAATCGCCAGCCAGAGAGCCTTACAGAATCTAACTCCCCTCAGAGTCAAGTTCCAAGATCCCCAGCGGAGCTAAAACTTCCAACTATCAAATCCCCAAACAGAGGGAAGACTCTCATTCTCATTTCCTCACAGGATATTCGAATATTCCTCAATGAAGATCTCCTCAAGACAGGAATCCCCAGTAGATTGGCATACAACCCAAGCTTCTGATTCCCCAACAGTGGTCCCAGGACTTCTCATCTGCAGCAATTAAAAGATTCTTGCCCTCCCCAGCAGCAGTCAAGGAATTATTTTCCCCGGCAGCAGTCAAGATTCTTTTGTCTCCAGCCATCCAGGATTCATCTATCCTCAGCAAGACAGCTCATCAACTTACATGCGCATTCATCACATTCATATCATAAACATTGATATAGCATACATTGTTTCATGCATCATGACATTGCATACAACTAACTCTTTACCTTTTCAGGAAAGATCAGTCGACAGACAAAAATCATCATCTTCCGAGATTCTTTCTAGAAATAGTTCAGATGTGACCCAGACATGGCGACATTTTGATACTTATTCCAGATTCATCCAGATGCAGTTTTTCACGGACTCATCATCAGGAAACCCTACACCGGTTCCTCCTCCACTTCAAGACTTCTGAAGACAGTTCACGAGTTCTCCAGTAACGGATGTTAACCTATCACTTGTTCAGATTCTTCTCAACTTTTGAAAACAGTTTACGGACGCTTCCCAACATGGATGCTGCTCTATTGCTTATTCAATCTCAACTCCTGAAAACAGTTTACGGATGCTTCCAGATACGGATGTCAATCTATCGCTTATTCGGACCCCCAGTTCAGAGATGTTCCAAAGCATGGATACCTTTCTGATACTCACTCACTCACCAGCAGCATACAGTTCAACAATCACCTTCAGATGGCATCTATAAGCCCATCCTCCTCCAGACATTTCCAGATGGCATCTTTAAGCCTATCACCAAATGGCATCTTTAAGCCCATTCCCTCTACCATCACATCGCCGAGTGCAAATTTTTAGGGCACTCTAGTGTCCAATCTCCTTTTACCTTCGAGACGCGAAAGGCAAACTTGCCAATCTAACTCTTCAGGTGCAAGAAGATTGGACAGGGGAAACTGTTGTACCCCAAAATTTTCCCTCTCATTTCTTCAACATTTCCTCATCACTAGACCCTTGGAGTTCAAGAACAAGTTAGGATTTGCTCTGCTCAAGACTCCTCCTTGCACTGTTGACCCAAATTAGGGTTTGATTTTGTACAAAGATGTTTTGACCTAAAATGCCCAAAATGACTTTCATGCTTCATGTTGGACTCACAAGTTTATCCATACCAAGTTTCAAGCCTTGATTCCAATCTTTGTCCAGTCAATTGGACAGTTGACCTAGAAATCAGTTGTATTGGGGAAAAAGTCAACTGTGGTCAATTGACAGTCAAACCTCATGATTTTTGACCCACATCAACATTATGAACTCATATGGACCATTTGATCAAGTTTGGATCACAATTCCACAAGAAATTTGATCAGACCACCAAAAGGGCAAAATGGTCATTTTTAGGGTTTTGACTGCACAAAGGCAATTTTTGACTGTTTGACCTGGCCAATGGCAAACCAAGCTCACATATGGACTCAAGGATTCAATGGCATGGTCTTGAAACATTCAACAAGTTCAAAAGATCCCAAATGCACAAGATTGACAGATGAATTTTCCAGTCAACTGATCCAAATTTGATTGTATACTGAAAAGTCAAACTCTGACTTTTTGGTCAAAATCAAGTGCCAAGATCCATTTTTCATCAAGACATGTCAAATTATGAAACTTATTCATCAAGAAACCAAAAATTACAAATTAGGGTTTAAAATGAAGAAATTTCATAACTTAGAAATTTTCTAAGTTATGAAATTCCCTTATTTTTTCCTAACTTTGTCCCATCTTTTCATCAAGATATATTTGGATTCAAACAAAACTCAAAACATGAAAGTTGTATTCCATTTCAAAATCTACAACTTTGATTCACAAAGTTTTCTCAAAAGAAGCTTGTAGCTCAAGTTATGATTTTTGGAATAGGGGTGCAAAACATTCTTAACTTAGAATTTTTTTTGGACCTATTTTAGGCAGGATTTTTGCCCAACTTCATGGCCACTTTTCACATGCCTCCATTTGGAATTTCAACTTGCATTACAAAGATGGATTGTATTACACATTCCAAGCTTTCCAAATTGTCCAAGAACTCATCAAACACCCTTGTGGTTAGGGAGATTCGAATTGGCAAAGTTGGGCAAAAGTCACTTTGTTCATAGCCAAATTCATGTACATAACATTGGCATTTTGAACTCAGCATGATCCAAACTAGATTACAGGCCTCTAATCCCATTCTCACTCAATAATTTAATGCATATCCTTTGTGTTCAAGCCTTATTTTGTGTGTTTAACCATTACTTGCAAGATTAAGCCATATTTGGAAAAAGCATTTTAGCCATTCTTGTAAAGAAGCACTTTATGTCAAAAAGCAAATCAAAGAGGTACATGCCAGATCTTTTGGGCACAAGTTCATGAACAAATTCCACTGATCAAGAGTGATTTGTGCAGCATAGATTGAGGGTAGTACAGGCCTGCATTGCCAATACACACTTCCTTACTTATCTTTGAAGTAACTTGGCAAAACTGGTACCACATTCACTTCCTGCAAGCAAGAGCCTAAACAAACTTTGTCCACACATTACATACTCCCTAAACAACCTAGAACACGAGCCCTTAACCCTCAATACCTCCTCATCCATCAAAGCACATTTTTATGCAAAACAGAGTCCCTGTTGCAGATTGACTTGGCCAGCATCATTCCCTCGCGCGTTTTTGTCCAAACCACTTCAAACACATTCTGCATCATCCATATAAACTATCCCAAGCCCTAGCTATAGACTGTAACACCCCTAACCAAGTTTTCCATTTTCATTTTTTCAGTTGTGCAGGTTGAGTTACATAGCTCGACTCAGTTAGTTTCAAAGCAAGCTAGAGGTTGGAAGATCATCCTTGGACCTCAAGCAAGCTGTACAAGTCCTCAAGCTTCATTGAAAGTACCTCCATTCTTGTACACAACTCAAGCTGAACAGGTAAAAGTTTGAACTTCCATCTCTCTATCCAAGCATATTTAGGCTTAAGTTTGTGAAGAAAGTATGTCCTACACATGGCCCTGAAGCTACCCATATCCTCACTTTTCATTTATATTGTGTGTGCTGAGAGAATTTTGAACCTGAACATTGAACAAAAGTTAGGTCAAGAATTGGGGGAGGAGAAATTCTCTCTCATTTCTGAGAGTTAGATCAAGTTCTTTATATGTATGAATTCGTGGTTTGATGCTCTACATTTTTGATGTTATAAGTTTTTGTTAAAAGTCAAAGAATCAAGAGATGACAGGGATGGAAGGAAGCGCGCGTTTTTGTGTTTGAAAATGGCTGGAGGTTGAAGACAAGCCTCTTTGGGCTGGGCCTGATTTGTTTTTCTGTTTACATCACCTTTTTACACTTACACCCCCTTGGCCCATTGTGTGTGTTTTTTTAATCATTTTTGACTTTTTATTTTTTCTTCTGACTTATTATTTTTTGTCAAAACATAAAAAACATTAAAAATATTTTTTCACCTATTTTTGCATTTTATTTGGATTTTTATTTGTTTTATTTGAACTTGTACATATAAAATAATATATATACTTTTATTTAAAATACTAAAAAATAATACAAAATACATTTATTTTCTGTTATTATTTTATTTTATCTTTTGAAAGCATTTTCTTAAAATACACTTTTTTTTTATAAATAATAAATATTTTATTTTACATATATTTAGTATATTTAATACATAATATAAATACTTATATATTTATTAGAATATTTAGGGTAAAAATACAAAAAATAATACATTTTTATTTTTAATATTTAACCTCAAAAATTACTTTTTACAATATACTTCCCTTTTATTTATTTTTTGTATATAATTAAAAAATATTGTATATGATATAAATAATAAATACTATTTATTTACAAAATTAGGGTTTTGCCCTAAACCATGAAAATATCCAAAAACAAATAAATACTTAATTTTGCATTAAGTTAAACATCTTTCTCACTTGTAAATAAATCACCTACACTTACACAAATACATTGATATATTTACATTGCTTTATTCATATACATTGATACATATTACATTTGAGATCGCAATTCGATTTGGTTGTAAATTATTTGGACACTACTCTCCTAATAAGTCTCATCCCCATTTGTAAACATTTGTACCCCCACTCCCGGATACTTATTTGTAATAGCGTAGACTTTAAATTCCCGCAATTTATCGCTTTCAAATATACCATGGTTAGACCTAGGGTTTGTATGTAAATAAAATCAAACGCTAGATAACCTAAATACAAGACAAATGCATGAAATCAATACACTATTCACACTTGCACCCCTAGGGTAATCCCGCTTGTTGCCTTCCAAAATGGGCCATGCTTGCACGTTGAGTATCTTTGGCAAAACAATTCAAATGATCATAAGTCCCTCGATGACGCTTTCGAAAGTTGCCTAATCAAAATGATCATAGTCCCTTCAAGCAAATTGCCAAAGATACTTGGCACCATTGCATTCATGGTCCATACGATGACCCGCGCTTGTCCCGTTAACCTCCTAACGCAAGATTGCCCACCAAATATAATGGTGGAACAATACTGTTAAAAGGGTTAAAACATGAGAAAAAACCTTTTAGTACAATAGGGTAGACAAACTCTTAGTTACTTGATCAAAACTTGCAAAACACACTTGCCTACTTTTCAAAACCCACTCCACAAACACTTTCAAAAACAAACTTCTAAAAACATTTGAAACATCTTTTCGAAAAGATACACACCTTTGTATATACTCAAACACGAGTCATTACAATGGTTGCCTAGACAAGGCCTCTTTTTTCAAAACATTTTCAAAACACACACACACACACCACCATTTCAAGCAATTGAAAATCAAAGGCAAGTGGTCTAAACAAGTAACTAAGAGCCCATGGATAATCATGGATGAAAAGGGTGATAATACCTTCCCTTTTCATAATCTACCCCCCGAACCCACGAAACATCTCAAAAGGTTTTTTCTGTGCTTTTTAACCTTTCCTTTAGGATAAAATAAAAAGTCGGTGGCGACTCTTGCTAAACCGAACAAGTGCGAATACAAACGCAAAACCTCAAGTCAGTTCTCCCACCGTATCACAGTCATAAAAGAAGTAATCGGGTTCTAGAGGTCTCAATATCACCGATCTTTCTTTCGGGAATTGTTTTAGCACAAGCTTTTTTATTAGAGACCGAAATATCCCGGAAGTTCTATCTCAATGAGTGTAGCATCGAGTATCAACCAACGTTAGTCTTGCACCAAAGCCGACTATCTCATTACTTTCTAATGGCCAAGTCGTTCAACTAAGATTCTACGGTCAGTTAGTGCTTTATGACACCACACAGCGGCCATATGACACCACACATCGGCCATGTATTCTCCTTGACTGGACTCAAGGTATACCAGTACCAACAAATGTATCACACTAACATATTCATTGCTTCAACATGTTAGTGTTACGATGCATAGTATCCACGATCTATTGCTACTTATCTAATGTGCCCCAGATCCGGGTATAGGATCTTTAAGAATAATCCAAAAGTAAACCCGAAATGTAAAGAAAGCAAGTTAAACAAGTTAAGAATTTTAAATATGATCTAGCTCTAAGGTAACCCCACTTTAAGAATATTCTCCAACAGAGTCGCCAGTTATGTAATACGGTGGGAGAACTGACTTTACTGATTTTATGTTTTATCGCAATTGTTGCAGTTAGCAAGAGTCACCACCGACTTCTTTTATCCAATTGAGAGAAAACCCAAAGGCCCAAGTTTCTATACTCTACTTTCATTTTTATCCAGTTTTATTCATTTTTAAATGAAACAAATTCAAATAAAAACAATATAAATCGTGAGTAAGTGTAAATGTTTTTTAGAGGTCATATCACATCTTATAATCATGTTTTAATGTCAAAAACCAAGCTCATATGTTCAAAATTGCAATTTTGCTCAATTTGTATTTCACGAATTTCTTCAAAATTCGCCAACTTGTGCAACTCATAACTTGCTCAATTTTTATCTTTTGAAGATAATCCTCGACTTTTTGGAAAGCTCGAGATGTTCTCTATAATCTCTATGTTGATCATTATTGCTTTTGAAGATATTATCTTGATGTAAATTGCCTTGACAAAATGTGTATTTTTGTTGACTTTTGAAAATGACTTATAATGTATGAGCTCATATCTTCCAAATGAAACATTTTTTTGGACTTGAGAATAAATGCAAATTTGTAGAGAATTGAATTTTCTTCAAAATAGACTTTGGTTGGGGAAAAGTTGATGAAGCATGTGAAAGTTATGTTTGGTCAAAGTTCAGTTGACTTCTACTAAGAAAACCCTAATTTGACAAATCTTGACTTTTGATGATTTGAGAATTTTCTTTGGGAAATCATGATCAACCCTTGATCAAATGATGAATATCACTTCAAAATATTGATGTTGACCAGAAATCTTGAAGTTTGACTGTATGTTGACCATAGTTGATTTTTTGACCAATATAGTTGATTTTCAATCATATGAGTCATTGACTGAGCAAACTTTGATGTAGGGCTTGAAACTTTACATAGACCTTGTTGAGGACCTATGAAGAACCATGGAAGCCACTAGAGACTTTTGCAAACCAAATTTCCTTGAGAAACTCCAAACCCTAGTTGTGGGCTTTTGGCTTAGGAGGTGCATTATGACTAGTTAATCCTTGAGTGTCTTGGGTATTTGAGAAGTCTTGAAAGAAAGTCTTGAGAAAAAAAGAGGAGGGCAAATTTTGAGGCACAACAATGTCTTATGACAATATTATTATATTCCTTAATTTGTGGAAAAAAAATCTTAAATGACAATTATTTTAAAACGGAAAAAATAATTAATAATGATAGGAGTAGTACTCAAGAGAGACTGAATTTAATTGACTCAGTCAAGGCCGACCCTATTGATATGCAAGGTGAGTCATCGCACAAAACCTCAAATATTCTGGAGCATCAATAAAAAGATCGAGTTTAATTAATAATAAATTATTTAATTATATATAAAAAAGTTTTGTAAATAGAGAAATTGATATACATGCATGTAGCGGAGTGGCTGAGCCTATGTTATGCAATGGAGATGTTTTCGATTTGAACTCTGGAAACTTCTCAAAATATAAACTACATCATATTCTACTGACCGATTTGTTTGCCAAACGTTTAATCAATGCAGAAGTAGCTACTGACCGATTTGTTCGTCAATAAATATTGAAATGGTAATTGATATAACGTCCTTTCTTTGCCACCATATCATTCACAGGATGCAGGGTGATGGTTTGACAATGGAGTCTAATGTTTATTCTCTAATATCATTTCCCGTCTACTTGAGTAATTTAAATGATTCTGTTGTGCAGGCACTGCTGTTGATGAGAAACCTCTCCATTAATTTAACGAGTCCTGATTTTGAGGATCATGCAAGTTTCTTTTTTTTTTTCTCTTATCATTTTACCAACAGACAACATAGTAACCACATACATTAATTTAGATCCATGTCAAATTTCATTATGCTATTTTTTGTTGTATATAAAAATTACATAATAATAGGTCAAAATGTATGAGATGATACAAACTGCTTTCAACTGGCTAGATTCTATTAAAGCAACCAAACACATTGATTTTTCTATCTTATAATTTTGCTACCAGAAGCCTCATATGATTGTAAATGCACTTTAGTTTGATTTGTGACATATGATTTTCTTCATGTGGGAATTCTCATTTTATATTGTGTGTTGTGATACATTTAGATTTGTGTTCTATAATGAGTGTCCTGTTTTTAGGATACTTGAGGAGGCTATGCTGTACAGTTTGTTGAGTACTTTCAAGGGTTATGCTTTCGAGCTTCTTTCAAATATTAGTACAGAAGAGCGGTTTTAGGATTCAGGAGATGCCCTTTGTGTCGTATATAACTAAATGAAAGGATGTTCCGAATATGTAACCTATGGTTCTCTAGATTGGTGGCTTATTTCAACGAACATCCTTATTGTGAAAAACCTTACTCAACCAATGCCACTACACCAAGAAACAATTCTTCGTCAAAATTTAAGTTATTTAATTAATATTCAATATTTTTTTATGAAGGACTGTTTTTTAATTTTGTTTTCTATTATTTATAAAAGACTATTTTTAAAATGTAAACATGACCACTAAAATGGTTGGGTCTGCCTTGACTGTAGATGATTTATTTACGATTTTTAAAAGAGAAATTAATTAGACTTTACTTTTTTTCCTTACCTAGCTATTAATGATATGTAATTATTATTTTGTATGTTAAACTCGATTAGCCGAATACTTTTAGCCTTTAGGCACAATGCATGTGTTGGGAAAATAAAAATAAAAAGAAATTTCTATATTGCTAGAAGCATGCTCACAAAAGAAGAAAAAAAATTTAAAATTTAAAAATAAAATTCAACAAATCATAATTCTCTCGAACAATTGCAAATTTTAAGGAGAAAATTACAAAAAGGAAAAAAATTGTAAGCTCTCCAAAGTGCAATTTTTAAAAAGAAAATTACAAACTCTTCTCAAAACAAAAAAATTGCAAACCCTCTCCCAATTGTAATAACTATAATTTTTAAATGGAAATATTATAAACCCTCTCAACAACCTGTTTTTGAATTAAAAAATAGAAAATCCTCTCAATAAATTATTTTTGAACGAAAAATAGAAAATTCTCTCAACAAACTATTTTTGAACGAAAAATAGAAAAGCCTATCTAGAGACACAACTACCTAAATCTCCAATACACTCAAAAAGACTATATTTTATTGTTGTGTTTTAAAACTCAAACTAACTATTTTTATTTATATTAATATTTAAATTCTATTTTCTTCCTACTATCCCATGTGAGACTTTGATGAATATATTATTTAACTCAATAAATTCTCCTTTCATTCGAAGTCTCACATATCTTCACTTTATCTTCAACTTCATCTTCAAAGCGATCATTATAGTTATTAGTGTGTATACTATAGTTATTAGTGTGTATACCCGTGCGAGACACGGGTTAAACTTTTTTATATTAAAAAATATTAGTCATAAAATTGTTTACTTAAATCAGAATGTTGGCTAAGTGAATTCTCTCCAAAATTATTAGGCTTAAAATTACTTACTATTAAAATAAATAGTGAATAATAAAAAATTAAATGACAATAAAATTAATCAAATTAATTGACGTTTATTAACTATCATAAAATAATATAACGAAAAGTTATATAACGATTGAATTGGAAAGATTTGATATTATCATTAATTATTAACCATTAAAACAAATTTTAGAATTATTTTATATATATATATATATATATATATATATATATATATATATATATATATATATATATATATATATATATATATATATATATATATATATATATATATATATATATATATATATTCAATCTACTGTAAATTAAATTTGGTTTTTTTTGTTAATCTTTAGATTTTTAATAGATTTCAGCTACTTCAAATAATTAGCCTCTATCAATTCTGTAGAGAATTTTTAATCTCCTTTGACAGAAAATATCTTTTTAATATCTTTTAACATAAAATATCTTTTTGATGAATCACATGGTGGGATGCCATAGAATGCTAGAATTTAAGAACCAATCGTTAAATTGAAGTAGGTTTCTTGGATAATACTCCCTCCGGTCTCATTTATAAGAAAAAATTAACTTTTTAGATACATTAAATAAGTAATGTATTTGGACAATATATTGTCCAAATACATTACTTATTTAATGTATCTAAAAAGTTAATTTTTTCTTATAAATGAGACCGGAGAGAGTATATAGCTTTCAACAACCTCATCATCTTGTTAGTCTCTCCTTTCGTGCCGAAAATCCAATATGCGTACAAGTGAGGGTACCCTTTTGCTTTTGATACATGAATTTTCTTAGGATCATTGAAGTTTTGCTGTAAATTTGTGATTGTGATGGAATAATAAGAAACATTTGGAATATTCAATCTTGAAATTGTTGTAAGTAGTAGCAAACAAACTGCAATAATTAGAAGACATAGACGATAATCCAATATTCTACATGAAAACTTTGTTATTCTCAATGAAAAAGTTTTATGTTACTAAAACGGTATTCTACTATTAATTAGAAATATTCTTGTGTTTTTGTATTAGTCTCAGAGGGAATAGGATAATACTATTTTTGACAAAAATGAAAGCAATGAGCTTTAAATTCTAAGAGCAACATGAGTCAAATAAAAAAACATAAAGCAAGACATACTCAAGATATAGTTGCAATAGTGTGAATTGAAATATGGAAGGTACACCTTATATCAATGCTAAGGCTTAAGAAACTACAGTAGAGTTCCATAATTTGAAAGAAACATATCAAACATGTTATGTTTTTTAGATACATGAATGAAGTGGTTTATGAAAACTTTTCACATTCATGGTTACACTCTATTTGAGTATTTACAGTTAGTTCAATATATATAGCTCTAAGATACAAAATTAGTTATGAAATTCTAACCAACTTTGATTAGAGTTATTATTTGGTCTTATTATTCTAACAAACTTCTAACAAATCAATTAATTACATCATTGCAACTCTTAAATTTCAAGCAAGTTTGATTACTAAACCATATTCCTCCGGCCTAACAATTGCTAATCGCTCCTTTCTTGAGATCAACAATATACACAATCTCATTGATTTCAATTTTCTACAAATTCACAATACAATAAGTTTTCATTGATCTAACCTTGAAAAGGAACAAAAAGCATGTGATACGGATGACACTAACAAATAATGAATTCATGTTGTTTATGTTAGATTCGAATCAGATTTCTGTATAAAAATTTTGTATATTGCTCTTGTCAAATAAATTACACACTTGGTCTTTTATAGACCCAAATAACTTTTACAATTCTAAAACATAAACATAAACATAACTACTACTAATAACTATCATAACTTATAAAACTTTTGCCCTTCCTACTACCATATTTAATGTAAAACTTATTACTAACACATTTAATGTTTATTCAACAAAATTCCTCTGTAAACTTAAATGTTTCTTCCATCCAGCATTCCTATCATCTTCTTGCCTCTGTCGAAGACTTCTTTTGATAGTGGTTTTGTAAAGATATTCGATGCTTGGTTTCTGCTTGCTACATGCCTTAATTCGACGTTTCCCTCCTTCACATGTTCACGAATGAAGTGAAATCGAACGTCTATATGTTTGCTTCGTTCATGATTCACTGGATTCTTTGCCAATTCGATAGCTGATTTATTGTTCACTTGTATTATTGTTGGATCTTCCTGTTTCAGCTCCATCTTGCTTATCAACCTTCTGAGCCATACTGCATGACAAACGCACTAGGATGCTGCCACATATTCTGCTTCACACGTCGAAAGTGTCACTATAGGTTGTTTCTTCGATAGCCAAGTAAAAGTTGTGTTTCCTATGAAAAACACATATCCAACAGTGCTCTTTCGATCGTCTATGTCTCCACACCAGTCACTGTCAGAATAACCAACTAACTTGTAGTCTTCTGTCTTTGAATAAAACATTTCAAGTGATATTGTTCCTTGGATGTATCTTAGAATTTGTTTCAGCGCCTTCCAATGTGTGTGTACTGGTTCCTCCATGAATCGACTCACTATGCCAACACTTAGTGAAATATCTGGCCTTGTGCATGTGAGATATCGAAGGCTACCTACCAAGCTTCGATATTTGCTTCCTTCGACCCGTTCTCCTCCATCAAACTTTGACAGCTTTGCACCTGGTTCCATTGGCGTCGAAGTTGGATTGCAATTCTTCATTTTATATTTTTCTAAGATTTCCTTTGCATACTTTTCTTGTGATATGAAAATTCCAGCTTCTTCTTGTCGAACCTCCAGACCAAGAAAGAATCTCATCAGACCTAAGTCTGTCATTTCGAATTCGCTTGTCATGGTGCTTTTGAAGTCTTCGATCATCTGAACATCACTGCCTAGAAAGATAAGATCATCAACATAGAGTGCAACAAGTAATAAATTACTTCCATTTTTCTTCACATAGAGGGTTGGTTCATAAGAACATTGCTCGAATCCATTCTCCTTGAAATATGTGTCAATACGTGTGTTCCATGCCCTAGGTGCTTGCTTCAACCCATACAGTGATTTCTTCAGTTTCAACACCTTCTTCTCTTCTCCAGTTCTCATATATCCAAGTGGTTGTTCGACATAGATTTCTTCTTCGAGCACACCATTCAAAAATGCTGTCTTGACATCCATTTGAAATATTGGCCATTTGAACTGAGCAGCTTGAGAAATGAGTAATCGAATTGTCTCCATTCTTGCAACAGGCCCAAACACTTCGTCATAGTCAATTCCTGCTTTTTGTTTGTATCCCATCGCAACCAGCCGTGCTTTGAATCTTTCGATTTCTCCTTGAGCATTCATCTTTTTCTTGAATACCCACTTTACACCAATGGGTTGACTACCTTTTGGTAATTCGACTAGCTCCCAAGTATTGTTGTGTTCGATTGCTCTAATTTCTTCGTCCATGGCACTTTTCAACTTCTTATCTCTTAACACTTCTTTGACACTGATATTTTCAGCATCTTCCAGAAGACACATAAGATGCACCTCACTTGTTGAATCATACAAGTCTTGCAAACTTCTCATTTTAGGTTGTAGAGGTTCATCTCCATCTTCTGTTTCTTCACGTTCTTCTGGAATACTTGTTGGTACAGCTATAGTTGATTCTTCGACTGTGTCAGCAACCTCTGTCGAATTGTTCCAGTCCCACTTGCTTGCTTCGTTCATTCGAACGTCTCTGCTCACGATCACTTTCTTGCTTATGGGATTGAAGAGCGTGTACCCTTTTGTCTTCTCATCATATCCAATGAATATGTACTTCTGACTTTTGTCTTCAAGCTTTGTTCTTTGTTGATCTGGTACATATGCATAAGCTATACTAGCAAATACCTTGAGATGAGAAATTGTTGGCTTCTGTCCACTCCATGCTTCTTGTGGTGTTTTGTCTTCTAATTTCGAATGTGGACATCTATTCTGAATATAAACAGCACATTGTACTGCTTCTGTCCAGAATTCTTTCGACATGTTCTTGCTTTTGAGCATTGATCGAATCATGTCAAAAATAGTTCGATTCTTCCTTTCAGCCACACCATTTTGCTGAGGTGAATATAGTGCAGTTAGGAATCTCCTTATGCCCTGTTCTTCACAGTAATTCACAAAGGCCATCGAAGTATACTCTTCTCCTCTGTCAGATCGAATTGCTTTGATGTGTCTGTCTGTTGCCTTCTCCACCATTACTTTGAACTTTTTGAACACTTCTAATGCTTCAGATTTTTCTTTCAGGAAGTAGACCCAGTTTTTTCTTGAGAAGTCATCAATGAAGGAAATGAAGTACCTTTTTCCACTGAAGGATTCTGGAGTGATTGGCCCACATATATCAGTATGTATCAATTCGAGTATATGTTTAGCTTGATACTCTGCCTTCTTTTGAAATGAGATTCTTGTTTGTTTGCTGAGCACACATTCTTCACAGAATTTTCCTTCGAAATCCATGTCTGGTAGTCCATGCACCATGTTCCTTTTTGCCAACCTTCTCAAACCAGCATGATGTAGATGACCAAAGCGCATGTGCCATAGTGATGCTTTGTCTTGCACTTCGATTTGCATACATTTCTCTCGAATGTTCCTCAGGTTCAGTTTGTACATTCGATTTCTTTCCATTTTGACAACGGCAATCAGATATCCTGCTTTGTCCTTCAACTGCAGTGTTCGATCTTTCATCAGTATCGAAGCACCTTTTTTTGTAAGTTGTCCCAGACTTAATATGTTGGTCTTAAGGTCTGGTACATAGTAAACGTCTTTGATTGATCCAATCAAGTCATCCTTCTGCAAGTAACTGATTGTGCCCTTTCCTTCAACCTTCACTTTCGATGCATCTCCAAAAGACACACTACCATCTTCAATTCCCTTCATATCTTTAAACAGGTGTTTGTAACCACACATGTGATTACTTGCTCCTGAGTCAAGATACCAAACACTGTCATTGGTGTTGATTTTGTTTTGAGCCATCAGGAGAAATCCTTCATTCGATTCAGCTTCCAAGGCTAGATTGGTTGTTTCTTCAGTCTTCTTTTCGATTCGACAGTCTTTTGCAAGATGTCCCACTTTGTCACAGTTGTAACATTTGTAGGAGTTGCAATCCTTCGCGTAATGACCATACTTCCCACACTTGTAGCATTCGAAGTTGGAATGATTCGAACGACCACCTCTTTGACCACGTCCTCTGCCACGCCAATTTTGTTGGCTCGAATGTCCTCTTTCGAAGTTGCTACCTCTACCACTTCGACCACTGTCACGACCTCCACGTCCACGTCCTCTTCCTCGAAAGTTGTGAGAAAAGAGTACCTTTTCGTCTTTGTTCGACTCCTTGGTTTGGTTTGCTTCTTCGTCCGATTCTTCTTTTTTTTTCATCTTTCGTTGTTCATGTGCTTCGAGCGAACCAGTGAGCTCTTCGATTGAGAGCGTCGAAAGGTCCTTCGACTCTTCTATTGCACACACAATATTTTCAAACTTGTTTGTTAAAGATCTCAAGATCTTTTCAACAACTCTTGCATCAGCTACTGTCTCTCCATTTCTGGTGAGTTGATTCACCACCTTTTGCACACGTGTGATGTAATCAGATACAATTTATGTATCCTTCATCTGTATCCTCTCCAATTCGCCACGAAGATTTTGGAGTCGAACTTGCTTCACTCGATCTTCTCCTTTGAACACCTTTTCTAACGTGTTCCACGCTTGTTTCGACGTAGTCGAACCAGCAATCTTCTCGAAGCCTGATTCATCTATAGCCCTGAACAACATGTATAATGCCGTTTTGTCCTTCGCTCGCGTCTCTTTCAACGCCTTCGTTTGAGCTGCCGTAAATCCCCCAACTTCTGTTGGTTCTTCAAACCCATCATGGGTCACCTCCCACGCATCTAGAGATCCAAGAAGAGCTTTCATTTGGATACTCCAGTTTTCATAATTTGACTTCGTTAGCCGTGGTAACGACATTTGATTCATCATGTTTGTCATGAGCTCTGATGCCAAATTGTTAGATTCGAATTAGACTTCTGTATAAAAAATTTGTATATTGCTCTTGTCAAATAAATTACACACTTGGTCTTTTATAGACCCAAATAACTTTTACAATTCTAAAGCATAAACATAAACATAACTACTACTAATAACTATCATAACTTATAAAACTTTTGCCCTTTCTACTACCATACTTAATGTAAAACTTATTACTAACACATTTAATGTTTATTCAACAGTATAATGAGATCAAGAGTAGCATGAAGTTTTATCAAATGTTGTTCCTGTAAAAATTGGAACACAGTAGATGTTTGATTTCATGATGCATTGCTTGTAACTAAACCGCACTGCCAGCCCTCAGATTTGGCATACACTTCTGGACGATATATCAAATCTCTCTAGTAAAAGTGAATTGGTTATGTTTTTAAATCATGAAAAACTGAAACTGCAACTACATGAGGAAAACCTGAAATGAAGCCAACAAAGTGAATTTGACGTTTCCCTTTAGAATGGCATCCACTTTCCTCATAAATAAGCTCTTTCCATCATGCAAATGCTTAAATTTATATTGAATTGGTACTGAAACATAAAAGAGCATACAACGTATAGCATTTTTACTATCATAAGCAAACAAATGAATTAGTCTCTCATAACACACATTTTATTGAAGTGCATATTACGTGATTAACTTAAATATGATATGCCATCTTAAAAAACAAAACCTTAAATATGAATAATGATCTATAACTCATCAACTGTTTGATTCACAACTTCACTCAAAATTTGGTTCTCCATGACTATTTCTCGTCTCTCAGTGTCTTTTAAGCCAAATATAAACAATTGTTCCTCCAAGATCACATTCCAGAACATTTTGATTGAAAATGTGTCCAATCCAATAAGGCAAAATGATGCTCCTAATCCAATTGTAAGTTCCATGTGTAATCAATTTGGCATCATTTTTTTTTCATTCCGCAAGATAAAGCTTATACGTACTTCATTTTGCAGATTAATGCTTGCAATGGAAGGCACTGTGGTGATACCTTCACAGGTCCAAACAAACCATACAAACCATCAATTTGGACTGAAAACTGGATTGTTCAGTAAGTCAATTATCTTTAGATGAAAATACCCCCAGTAAATCATTTTAAAGGTGTTAATTGGATTTCAAGTGTCTCAAGCATTGCCGTAACTAAGCTTGGTTACAATCAAATTGAGATACACTCAGTATGTTTAACTATTCATCCTTCAAATTGTATAAGCTTGGTTTCAATCAAATTCAGAGATTACCATTTTTCAAATAATAACGTCAAAGAGCACGGTTAATATCAATTCGACAAGTGTAGTTATGAATATGCTCTACTCTAATTCCAATTGTTGACTTTTATTCACATTCAGACTGGAGCAGATGGTTGTAGATGCTACCTGGAATATGATAGAGAAATGCAGAATTTGCAATTTACAGGGATGCAACAAGTGAAATAGTTGACTTTGATTGAACATGTTTCTGTTGATAACATGTCAGAAGCTACATCATCAAGAAGCTATGCAGCAGGTTTTGCATCCGTAGATTTCATAATATGGAACTTAGTCAATGAGAATAAGGTACTTTTGCTTTTTTATCTCTTCACCATTCTTAGTTAATATTCATCTCTCTATGCATACATTGCAAATGTATGCCCGTCCATTTGAAAAGATACTTTCAGTTCCTTATATTTTATTCAATGTATTAGTCTTTTATCTTTTATAATGTCCATTTTGGTTTGTTAATTATCAATTTATCATGTGGTGTAATGTTTTAAATGAAACGCTTGGTTAAGATTTCAGTTATCTTCAGGTGTACTTTGTATTATAAAAATATTGTTAGTGACGCTGCACAGTAGAAATGAATGGTTGGACTGCTGAATTGGTATTAGTCTTATAGATGATTGTGTTGTTGATGATTTATGCTACTTTGTGTTTCTTGCAGTTTGTTGTGATAACAGTGAATTTTCATTACCAAAAACTTATTTTGGATATTGTCTTACTTCTTATACTGTGGCTGTAAAGCGGAATTAATTAGTTGGAGAACATGGGATTATGGTGGCTTCAAATGATATTGAAAACAGTACATGTTTTTTTAAGAGTAATGCTTTATTAGGAGTTGAAACATTGATGTCTGATTATAGGGAATTATCGAAACCTGGAAAGTCAGTTGTAGTGGTTGCAAGATTACCTAAACTTGGTGTTTATGAGAGTGATTTTGGTTGAGGGAATTTTGTTTTATTATGTAACTAAGCTTATTATAGATTTTTGATTCATTCAATGATAAGTAATTTTGGTGAAAGAACTAATGGTAGAGAGAAATGGTGGCAAAGATTTAAATTGAACTTATTCTTGGTTTGTTAATTATTAATTTAAAAATGAAATATAAAATTTAAAATAAACTAAATACACTTTTTATAAAAAGTATTCATATTATATGAATGTAAATAAATATTATATAATTAATATTTTTTAAATATTCAAGTATTTTATTTATATATAATAAAGTTTTTTTCTTTATAATAGGGATTATATAATCATTATTTATTAAATAGTTAAATTATTTATTTTATATATTATTAATAATTTATCTATTTATTTTTATGTTATCATAGTTTTATTTATAAATCATAAATAATTATAAAATAACTTGTACGGATATACACATTAGTGATAGTCATTTTAAAATGAAGAGAGTAAAAAATAATTTTAAATTATAAAATTTATTATAAAATAATTTGGCTTAAATGCAGTTTTGACCCCCTAGTTTAAGGTTTTTGGAGTTTCGATCCCCCTAGTTTAAAAGCCAGGTTTCTAGTCCTCATAGTTTTCAAATTTGGGATTTTTGAAGCCCCCTCCATCTGGCTGCCCAAAAAGTTTTCAAATTTGGGATTTTTGAAGCCCCCTCCATGTGACATGGCACAGGGAGAGTAATGCCACGTATTATTTTCTTATTTCTTATTTAGAATAATATTTTTTAAACATTTAAATAAGTGATATTAATTTCCAAATGAATTTTTAATTTCATAATTCATATTTTCTGAAAATCCCAAATTGCTTAACCTAATTTCCTCTTCCATCCGCCCGTACGAGATTTCAAAAATCTCAAATTTGAAAACTTTTTGGACACCCAAATAGAGGGGCTTCAAAAATCCCAAATTTAAAAACTATGGGAACTAGAAACCTGGCTTTTAAACTAGGGGGATCGAAACTCCAAAAACCTTAAATTAGGGGGGTCAAAACTGCATTTAAGCCAAATAATTTTAAAGTGTTTTGTTATTCTAAAGTAATAGTGATTATGCTTCTAGAATGATTCAATTTAAAGTTGGAATTCATAATTTTTGAATTTAAATATTATCTTTATAATTAAATTTATCATATTCTATTTATAATAGTGAAAACTTTTATCAGACCGGTTGGTTTGACTGATTAAACCGGAAACCCAACTCATGTCCGGTTTAATATGTCTGAAAAACCATCTTATATCAGAACCGAAAAATGAACTGGAAAACCAGATAAAAACCGGAAGAAATAGGAAAACCCGACGATTTTTGACGGTTCCACAACTTGAACCGTGGTTGTCTTTTTTTTCAAGAAAAAAACGCAGGCGTGAATAAATTAATGTGAGGAAACACGATTTGAAATGTGTTGAAAATTTTGTTGTTCTAGTTGAGTCGTATAAAATTGCCAAGATGAAAGCTAAGTTAAGATGTCTAAAGATAAAAGCTGTGTGTTGTGTAAATATTAGAGAGAAGAAGATGATTAATAGGTGAGAGTTGAAAATGCAACAACAGTAACAGATTGGAATAAAAATGAGATGCGGCGCCTTTAGAGATAAAGTGGAGATGATGGGAATTATTTTTTTTAAATAATCATATTTTTAAAATTTCAAAATAATCACATTTTCAAAAAATTTACTAAATATCAAATTAACTATTTTTCAAACAAAAAAAATTCGCCATACAGAGAAGTAGCCACTCTATGTGGCGCATGCATACTATTTAGAGAGGATGCGCCACATTGCATGGTTTGTTCTCCTCTGTAAAGTCATGCAGTGTGGCACATGCATGTGTGTTTAGAGAGGAGGCGCCACCTAGTGTGACTTGACAGTGTTATATGATTTTCTATAAATGCAATCATTCACCCTCTTCATTTTTTCACACCATTTGTCACATGTTGTACCCCAAAATTTCCCTCCCATTTCTCAAAGGATCATCCTGGACTCTCAGGTTTGTTTCTGTCAAGTTCCAAGTCTTGAATTACAACTTTTCAAGAAAATCACTCACAAGGACAAAATGGTCATTTGCACACCAAAGGAGTCAAACTATGACTTTTGAATCAAAAAAATCAAGTTCCAAGAATCATATTTCATTAAGGCATGCAATTGGTTCATCAAAAATTAAAAGTCAGAAGTTATTTTGAAAATCAAATTTTCTAAACGTTTAGAAAATTTTCTAAGCGTCTAGAGAATATGATAGTTCAGAACTTCTGAGCCAGGCTCTATGCAAGTGCAGTCAGAAGTTGTAAACACGGTTCAGAACATGACGCTCCTTCAGAACACGCTGGAGCCAGAAGATACAAAGATCAGAAGTTGGATGTTCACTCTAAATGATGCTGAAGCTGAACTTCTGGCCCAAAATCAAACAATGAGGCAGAGTTTCATATGGCAGGATTTCTGATTTGATAAATCTCATCATCATTTAATGCTCATTTAATGCTCACAACCACTTTTGAGTCTTTATCCAAAGGATTTCCCCACGTGTGGCATAAAAATACCTTTGTTGTCCTTGAAAAACAGATTTTGTACAAAGTATGTGCTGGGCCCATGCTTCGCTTTTGCTTCTAAGGGTACTTTTCCTTGATTCATGCTTACAAGTCCAGCTTAGGCACGACTAAAAGCTGCTAACCACCTTACTTTGTGTCTTGAACCATACTTGTTTGAACTTGCTTTAAGAACAAGTCAGCACCTAGCATATGATGGTTGTACCTTTGATTTCTCCAAGCTACTAAATCATTGCCTATAAATTGAACTACATTTGCAACTATGAAAGGATCAAAAATTTGAGAAAAGAAAAGCCTTGAACCCCTGCCAAAATTCCAAGAGTTCCAAAAAACTGTAAACACAACATACAAAAACTATTAACTTTTGATTCCTTGCATATTAGAAGTTATCCTAACTGCTGTGTTCATACTGCTATACACTCTTCATCCACCTCCACCTCAAAGAAATCAGAATATCACTCATTTGTTGTTCCAGAAGTTGAAAACTTCCAGCTTGCTGAATGCGTGAAGAAGCTGCTCAGAACATCATCAGAGTTGAGGTTAACTCAGTTTCACATAATCTTTTCCAGTTGCAAGGTAAGTTTCTGCTGACTCTCACCATATTACTTAAGCATTACCAGAATTGCATGTTCAAAAATACAATGTAGATATCATGTTTCTGATGATTGTACATATTCTGAGATCTCATGCATCTGTCTGCCTAAGTAGGGAATAAATCAGTTCAGAACTTCTTGAAGGAATTGGAACTCAAAATTAGGATTAGAAAATTCATACTTGCCTCTGATTTTTATTTCTGATATTTCTTGTTTCTGAAACACTATGACACCTGCTATAACTGTCATAAGCACATCTTTTGTTTTGTTGAGAAATGACCAAGTTGCAGATGTTCTGACTAGCATGGAGAGGGAGATCAAGTTCTGCCAGCGGTATCAGAACTTCTGAAATCTACTTTGTTGCCGGTGGTATCAGAACTTCTGAAAACTACCTCACTCTCAGTGGACCCAGAACTTTTGACTTTACCCATTTTTCACTAACAGGATATCTGTTTTGCAGCAGGCCAGAGTCAGAACTTCTGACCTCCTTTAGTCAGCAATACGCTGATTCTATTTTTCTTTTTCTCACTATTTTTGCCATTACTTTCTTTTTCATTAATCAAAAAGACACCAAAAACATTTTTCTTTTATTTTTTACATGCTTTATTTTATTTCTTTAAACAAAAGATCAAAAATATTTTCTTAAAATAAAATAAGTCCATTTTACATTTGTTGTACATTCTTATCCATTCAATATGGTTGTAATAATAATTTAGGATTTAATTTTATTTGCAATCCCCATTCGTAAATATGTACCCCCATCCCTAAAATATTGTAATAGCATAGGACTTTACATTTCTGCAATTTATCGCTTTCGAATATAAATGCTAGTAATTAGGGTGTGTATGACAAGATAAAATCAACAAATAGATCACCCTAATCAAGACTAAAATGCATGTAATCAAACACACTTGCACACTAGCACCCTTAAGGTTAACTCCACTTGTTTCCTAAAAGTGGTCATGTTACGCATGCGGGTTGCCTTAGCAAAACCAATTGAAATACAAGATCATAGTCCCTCGATGACGCTATTCAAATTTGCCTTACAAATGATCTTAGTCCCTAAAAGAAAAATGCTAAGATACCTCACAATATTGCTATCATGACTATACGATGACCCGCGCCCGTCCCTTCACATCCAACGATAGGGCTTCTTACCAAATCAATGGTAGGATAGCAACATCTAAAGGAGAAGGAAAAGCACATCTAAAACCTTTTGAGTAGGTAGATTCGCTCCTAGTTACTCGCTTGCTCACAACTAAAACATTTTATACACCAACACTCTCACTTTGAAACATTTTTCAAAAAGACAAACACTTTGTACACGTTCTTATAGAAACGAGAGCCATTACAAAGAAAACCCTTTTCAAAATCACTTTCAAAAACACATCTCACAAACACTTTCTTGAAAACATTTTTGAAACAAACACTTTGTACACATTCTTATAGAAACGAGAATCATTACAAAGTCACATTTTCAAAATACTTTCAAAACCCACACCACAAACACATTCAAACAAAAGCAAGTGATCTAGCGAGTAACTAAGAGCCCATGGAAAACCATGGATGAAAAGGGTGCTAATACCTTCCCTTTTCATAATTTACCCCCCGAACTCAAAAAAATCTCTAAAAGTCTTTCCTGTGCTTTTTTCACCTTTCCTTTTGGATAAAAGAAAAGTCGGTGGCGACTCTTGCTAAACCGCAACATTTGCGAACACAAATGCAAAACATCTCAAGTTAGTTCTCCCACTGTATCACAGAACTGGAGACTCTGCTGGGGAAGACTTAAAAGTGGGGTTACCTTATGGTTAGATCACTTACTTGTTTTCTTTGTTTGATTTATATGCTTTACATTATGGTTCTTTGTTTGAGCTTGCTTTGATCCTCCACCCGAATCTGGGACACTTTTTTTAGGTAAGTAGCAATAGATTATGGAAACTATACGGTGTAGACCGATATGGTTGAAGCAATGGCTACGTTAGTGTGATGCATTTGTGGGTACCAGTATCCCTCGTGGTGAATCGAGGAGAATACGGGGCCGCTGAGTGGCGTCATGAAGCACTAAGTGACTTTAGAACCCTAATTGAACAACTTGGCCATTAGGACGTAGTGAGATAACCAGTTTCGGTGTAGAGCTGAAAATTGGTCGATACTCGATACTACACTCATTGAGGCTGGACTTTTGGGATATCTCGGCCGCAAGAAAAGATTGATTGTGCTGAGACAATGCCTAAGAGAAAGGTCGGTGGTATTGAGATCCTTTAGAACCCGATCACTATTACTAGGACAGGTTGAACCAACTAAACTTCAAGAGGGTACTTACCTATAAAACCTCATGCAAGCCTAAAACATAGGGACTTGTCTGCTTTGTGTGTATATATATCTACTTGTACATAACATCATAAACATCATGAGCATCCTACGCATACTCACTAACCATTTCAAGGATTTAGAAATTTATCTTTGTTTTTGTTTTGTAGGTCATGGATTCCGTCCGAAGAAACACCATCCGAATTAGCTTTGTAAAAGCACACCCTCAGTTTCAAGAGTTAGCCTCAAGAGTGCCCGGGGATTCTCCTTTTACCAAGAAATATGGTCGACTCCTCAGTTTGGCTACATCCAGTTTCCAAGAAGAAATGATGTGTGTATTGCTCCAATTCTTTAATCCCGTACATCATTGTTTCACTTTCCCGGACTATCAGTTGGTACCTACATTGGAAGAGTTCTCTTTACTCTTAGGGGTGCCCATGCTTGATCAGATACCGTTCACCGGTCTAGAGGGGATTCCAAAACCTGAAGTTATCGTCGAAGCTTTGCATCTGAAGAGAGTCGACATCATAGCCAATTGGGAGACAAGAAGCGGGGTCAAAGGTTTCCTAGCCAAGTTTCTATTGGAGAAGGCTCGTTCATTCTGGGACGACATGGATTTCTAAGCTTTTGAAGACATCCTGGCTCTTCTCATTTATGGTTTGGTTTTGTTCCCCAACTCGGACCAATTCATAGATGTTAACACCATCAAATTCTTTCTCTCTCGCAATCCCGTACCTACCTTATTGGGAGACATCTTGCATTGTCTTCATACCCGCACCATGAAGAAGAGAGGTACTCTTTTGTGTTATATTCCCCTACTCGCCAAGTGATTCACTTCACACATACCTCAATCCGTATTGAAGAACGAGCGAAGACTGACATGGTCTCAAAGGATAATGTCCCTCACCCATGCTGACATCCGTTGGTGTTCAAGATCCTTGGAAGACGTCTCCATCATTGACCGCTGTGGGGAATTCCCTAACATCCCTTTGCTTGGTATTAGGGAAGGTATCACCTATAATCCCTGCTTAGCTCTTCGACAGTTTGGGTATGCCCGAAGAGACGGCCCTCATAAGATGCTCATTCAAGGTCTGGTGTTCGACTACGACAAGGAAGACCAAGGTTATCGCCAGAGGTTTACACGAGCTTGGAAAATGGTGAACAAGGTGGACAATAGTACTTTGGGATGCAAAAACTCTATCCCACTCGAGCCTTACCTTAGGTGGGTATGGGATCGTGCTCAAAGTCTCTTAATGCCTTACCCTTTTATCCTCCCTGTTATCATAGAACCTGTTGTTGAAGGATATGTCTCATACACTGTCCTTCATCCTGACATGCCCACCTCCCTAGAAGAATTGTAGAAAGCTTGGGTTCAGTAGAAGGAAGAGTGGGACACCTTTGAAACCCAATTTTACGCCAGTGAGAAGAAGGTTCTGGAACTCACCAAGCAGCTTCATGAAGAACGGAATCTAAACGCCTACATTGCGCTAAAGAGGATGCGTTCAACCTTTTTGTCTTAAGAGTTTTGTTGTATGTTTGTTGTAAGCCCAAAGAGGCATAATGTACTCAAACTTGGATTTATTAATATGACGCGTGTTCCCTTTTTGGTCTGAACAAATTTAAATCTCTAAATTCCTTGAAACCATTGCATACGCATACCATCCATGACATTGCATAAACAGGTTCTGTTACAGGTTTCTCACCTCCTCTGCTATTTATTTCAAGCAGATATGTCTTCTGAACAAAGCATCAAAGATCTTCAGGCACAAAATGCCTAATTTCAACAGATGTTCGTAACTCTGGCAAAAGGGCAGGAGGATCTGAAGGCCCTCGTACTGAAAGAGAAAGAGAAGAAGAAGAAGAAGAAGAAGAAGCGCGTAGGTGCCATCAATATGGGCAGAAGATTCGGGGGGCCACTAAAGTAATCAGTTGATGTGACTTCCTCATCCAAAGAGGGGGAAAATCAAGAAGGGCGGACAATGGGAGAAGACCCCAGTCCTGAAATTTCTGACAATGATACCGACTATAATGATGAGCAGTATCCTCCCACTGAGGATAGGTACAAGCAACTAGAGGATCGTTTAAGTTCCATGGAAATCCAGAGAATATCAGGGTTGGATTTCGAAGAACTGGGATTGGTGTCAGGAGTGGTCATCCCGCAGAAATTTAAGGCTCCGGTTTTCGCAAAGTATGATGGGGTGTCTTGCCCAAAGCTTCATCTTCGTTCCTATGTAAGGAAGATCCAGCCCCACAACGTTGATAGAAACTTGTGGGTACACTTCTTTCAAGACAGTTTGTCGGGGACTCAGCT
The DNA here is from genome assembly GCA_948472305.1 of Vicia faba. Classification (NCBI taxonomy): domain Eukaryota; kingdom Viridiplantae; phylum Streptophyta; class Magnoliopsida; order Fabales; family Fabaceae; genus Vicia; species Vicia faba. Next base: position 883,378,902 of record OX451738.1, read on the forward strand.
TGAATGGTTCTACCAATTGGACAGAATCAATGTTCAAAACTGGGAGGATTTGGCTTCCGCTTTTTACAAGCAGTACCAATACAATGCCGACCTGACCCCTACTCGTACTCAACTCCAGAGTATGTACATGGATGCAGGGGAAGGCTTCAAGGACTATGCGCAGAAGTGGAGAGATTTGGCCAGGAGAGTCCAACCCCCTTTGTCTGATAGGGAGTTGGTCGACATGTTTCTTGGGACGCTGTCTGGTCCATTCTTCAACCATTTGATCGGTAGCTCATCAACTGGTTTTACTGAGTTGATTTTAACTGGAGAGAGGGTAGAAGATGGGATTCAAAGCGATAAAATACATAAAGATGTCTCTTCAAGCTCAGTAAAGAAGCCATTTGCTAGTAAGAAGGAAGCCAACGCCATCTATAGTCCGAGGGGCCAAAACAGGGCTGAACATCGTCAGACAGTAAGTTCTGTAATGATACTTAGACCTGCAGTTACTCCACAACGCAACAATCAACAAAGGATGAAAAGACCACAACGACAGTTTACCCGCATCAAAATGACATTAGCTGAAGTGCTACCTCACCTGTTGAGATCCAACTTGACAACTTTAAAAGAGGCTCCCAAGAATCCTAATACCTCATCTCCTCGGTACAATCCTAACTCTCAGTGTGCTTACCATTCTGAGAGTTCTGGTCATGATACAAATGACTGCTGGACTCTAAGAAATAAAGTACAAGATCTGATTGAAGCTAAGGAAATTGAGTTCGATGCTCCGGAGAAGCCAAATGTCATAACTGCTCCCATGCCTAAGCACAACCATGGAGTTAACTCCATTGACACCAATCTGTTTGTGACCTCAGTTGACGAAATTTTCACTCCTCTTGTGACTGTTAAGAAGAATTTGCTGTTGGCCGGTTTATTTCTGGGTTATGGTGAAAGTTGCCACACGTGTTCATTTCTACCTTCCAGTTGCCATTTGCTGAAGACAGGTGTCCAATGCCTGATGGATAACAGAGAAATTTTGTTCGAAAAAACTTTGATTCCAATTGTTCTGTGTGAAGATATTGCTATTATAACCATTTCCGCCAGTCCTTCCAAGGTTTCCTCGAGAAAACCTGTTAGAATTACACCCACTACGAGAGTCGCTCCGTTGATAATCACATGTCCTGGTCCTGTCCCCTACACCTCAGACAAAGTTGTCCCTTGGCATTATGACGCTGATGTTTACTATCATGGCGTTAAACAAAATTTGAAGACCGAAGAAGCTGATCCTGATGTCGGTAACATTGTTGGGACTAGTAAGATTACTAGAAGTGGAAGGGTCTTCTCTCTTGAAATCTCCCCAAAGACTGTCACTAAGCCTGTCATTATTCCATCTTCTCCACCCTCCAGTACTTCAGTTACTATTCCTGTTCTTTCTCCGGCCGATACCCCTGTCGATAAGTCATCTGGAATTCGAGGCAAAGAAGTTGTAGACGAGCCTGCCCGGACGGAGGCACCTAGAAAGATTGTTGTGGAAGCCTCTAAGCAAGAGATAGAGGAATTATTGAAAATAATTAAAAAGAGTGACTATAATATGGTCGAACAGCTGGGGCAGACCCCCTCAAAGATATCCATGGTATCCCTATTGTTGTACTCTGAGGCCCATATGAAGGCTTTGATTGCATTCCTCAAAACTGCGCATGTGCCGCAAGAGACTTCAGCTGATCAATTTAAAGATTGCGTGGCTAGCCTGACTGCTGACAATGAGCTGGGTTTTTCAGATGCAGACTTAACACCGAAGGGAAGGAAACACAATGATGCTCTGCATGTCTCAATCGAATGCAGTGGCACTACCATGGCTCATGTGCTGGTAGATATTGGGTCTTCGCTAAATGTTCTGCCCAAGAAGGCGTTAGACCGGTTGGATTGCGAGAGTTTGACTTTAAAGCCTAGTAACATTGTGGTAAGAGATTTTGACGGGTCAAAAAGAATGGTGCATGGGGAAGTGGACCTCCCTGTAAAGATAGGCTCTCAGACTTTCAAGTCCACTTTCTATGTGATGGATATCATGCCATTGTATTCTTGTTTGCTGGGTCGTCCTTGGATCCATGAGGTTGGGGCAGTTACTTCCACACTGCACCAAATGTTGAAATATCCAGTGAAAGGGAAGATTTTCACTGTACGGGGTGAAGAGGAGTATATGGTGAGTCATCTCAATTCCTTTCGCTACATAGAGATGGACGGAGAATTTATCGAAACTCCTTGTCAGAATTTTGAAGAGGTCCCTCATATCTTGGCATCAACTGAAACTGCTAGCAACAAACCTCCTTTGAAGATGGATTCTCTCAAATATGCCAGGGTTGTGGTTGAAGAAGGTAGGTGTGCCAATTGGGGTCAGCTCCCTGATTTCACTCATAAAACTGACAAATTTGGATTGGGCTTTACTTCAGGGGCTCAAAGGGCTGTTCGACGCGCTCGAGTCGGAGGACCTCCCCTACGCATCAGTAATCAAGGAGTCAATGCTATTGAAGACAATAAGGAAGATTTTGATATTGACAGCTGGATTTACCCAACTACCGACGGTGGACCGAGTAATTGGACGGCTAGAGATTTTGTTCCAATTTATTTTATTCTGTAGTAATTGTCTTATTTGTTTTATGAGTTTGTAATGAACAATTTAAACTTTTTGACCTTGTGTCTTACCTGAGGAATGATGGTTCTATTTGTGAGGGTTATTATATGTCATCTCATATTTCATCAATGAAGCATTAGACGTTCTTTGCACACGAATTTTGCGCTCTCTATTTTTCTTTTCTTCATTTACTTTATCAATACAGCTATGCTCTTATACACACTTACGTATCACATTGCAGATCCATATCCACCCATGATCCCATTGATAACAGTTTTGATATTGCCAGTTATGACTTCGAAAATCAAATCAACCAAGCCGAGGACGAAGGTGAGGACGATTTTGAGGTGCCTGGAGAACTGGCTAGGCTACTACAACAGGAAGAGGGGGCTATACAGCCTCATGAAGAGCCGGTTGAGACAGTGAATTTGGGCACTAAGGAGAACAGAAAGGAGGTTAGAGTAGGTGCAAATCTGGAGCTCAGCATCAAACAGAGGTTAATACAGATACTGCACGACTATGTTGAGATCTTCGCCTGATCCTATGAAGACATGTCTGGTTTAGACACTGATATTGTGGTACATCGCCTTCCAACTAAAGAAGATTGTCCTCTGATTAAACAGAAGGTCCGTCGTATGCATCCCAAAATGTCAGAGAAGATCAAGGCAGAGGTCATGAAGCAGTTCGACGCATGGTTCTTAGCTGTCACCTCCTATCCATATTGGGTTGCTAACATCGTTCCAGTACCTAATAAGGACGACAAAGTACGGATGTGTGTGGATTACAGATATCTGAATAGGGCAATCCCCAAGGACGATTTCCCACTCCCCCACATTGATGTCCTGGTTGACAACACTGCACAACACAAAATCTTCTCCTTCATGGATGGTTTCTCTGGCTACAACCAGATCAAGATGGCTCCTGAAGACATGGAGAAGACAACCTTCGTTACACAGTGGGGCACCTTCTGCTACAAGGTGATGCCTTTTGGGTTAAAGAATGCTGGGGCAACCTATCAACGAGCCATGGTCGCTTTGTTCCATGATATGATTCACCATGAGATCAAAGTCTATGTTGATGACATGATAGCCAGGTCTCAGACTGAGGAAGAGCACATTGATCATCTCTAAAAGTTGTTCGACAGGTTAAATATATACAAGCTGAGGTTGAATCCGAACAAGTGCACCTTTGGGGTAAGGTATGGTAAGCTTCTGGGTTTCATTGTCAGCGACAAAGGCATTCAGGTAGACCATGCGAAGGTAAAAGCTATACGAGAAATGCCAGCTCCCCGTACAGAGAATGAAGTTAGAGGTTTCTTGGGACGCTTGAATTATATCGCCAGATTCATTTCACATCTAACTGCTACTTGTGAGCCAATCTTTAAGCTTCTAAAGAAAGATCAATTGGTAAAGTGGAATGATGAATGTCAGGCTGCCTTCGAAAGAATCAAGGAATACCTTCAAGAACCACCAATTCTGATGCCTCCATTTGAAGGAAGACCTTTGATATTATACTTGACAGTACTAGACAATTCAATGGGGTGTGTGCTGGGGAAGCATGACGAGCCTGGTCGAAAAGAGCACGCCATTTATTACCTTAGCAAAAAGTTTACCGACTCTGAGACATGATACTTACTGCTCGAGAAAACTTGATGTGCTTTGGCATGGGCTACTCACCGGCTAAGACAGTATATGCTGACTTACACTACCTTGTTGATATCAAAGATGGATCAGATCAAGTACATTTTTGAGAAGCCCGTTCTCTCTGGAAGGATAGCAAGGTGGAAAATGATCTTAACTGAATATGACATACAATATACGACCCAGAAAGCAATCAAGGGAAGTGTATTGGTTGATCATTTAGCTCATCAGGCCGTGGATGACTACCAGTCCATGAATTTTGAGTTCCCGGATGAGAACATTATGCTGGTAACTGACTACGAAGGACATGGATCGGATGAAGGACCTGAAGAAGGATCCTGATGGTCTATGTATTTTGATGGAGCCTCAAACGCACTGGGTAACGACATTGGCGCTGTAATCATATCTCTCGAGGGTTGTCATACTCCGTTCTCTGCCCAATTATGTTTCAATTGCACCAACAACATGGCAGAGTATGAAGCCTGCATCATGGGTCTCAAAGCTGCTATTGACCTCAGGATCAAGTTCCTAAATGTCTTTGGGGATTCAGCCTTGGTGATAAGTCATATCAAAGGCGAGTGGGATACAAAGCACCTGAATCTCATTCCTTACAAAGAACGCATACTGACATTGCTCCCACACTTTGAGGAGGTAACTTTTGAACATTTCCCACGAGAGGAGAATCAGTTAGAGGACGCGCTAGCTACCATGTCTTCCATGTTCAAAGTTAGGTGGGACAACGAAGCTCCCCGAATCACCATTGAGAGGTTAGATGAACCGGCACACTGCTGTGAAATCGATAGCGAAGAAGTGGAAGACAAACCCTGGTTTCACAAAATCAAAAGGTATCTAGAGGCTCAAGAGTATCCCGAAGGGGCATCTATCAACGATAAGAATTTTCTGAGAAGGTTCGCCGCAAAGTTCTTCCTCAGTAATGGAATCCTCTATAAGCGCAATCATGACTCTACCTTACTGCGGTGTGTAGACAAGAGAGAAGCAGAGAGGATCATGACAAATCTACATGAAGGCACCTTCGAAACTCATTCTAGTGGACATACCATGGCTAAGAAGATCTTATGGGCAGGATACTATTGGTCCACTATTGAAGACGATTGTTATCAGCACTCTTGAATTTGTCATAAATGCCAAATTTATGATGATAAGGTACATGTGCCTCCAGTCCCCTTAAATGTTTTGACAGCTCCGTGGCCCTTTGCAATGTGGGGCATCAACATAATCGGCAAGATCAGACCTACTGCGTCTAACGGGCATCGTTTCATTCTGGTAGCCATTGATTACTTCACGAAGTGGGTTGAGGCAGCTTCCTTTGCTACAGTAACCAAGAATGTCGTGGCACGGTTTATCAAGCATAACTTAATCTGTCGATATGGTGTAACAGAGAGGATTATTACCGACAATGGTACAAATCTCAACAACATAATGATCACCGAGCTCTATGAATAGTTCAAGATACAACATCATAACTCTTCTCCCTACCGGCCGAAGATGAATGGTGCTGTTGAAGAAGCTAACAAGAACATCAAGAAATTTGTACAGAAGATGACGGTGACATATAAAGACTGGCATGAGATGTTACCATTCGCTCTTCATGGGTACCGTACCTCAGCACAGACGTCGACATGGGAAACACCCTACTCTCTAGTATATGGCATGGATGCAGTCCTACCCATTGAGGTCCAAATACCTTCTCTCAGGATTATGAAGGATGCAGGTTTAAACGAAGATGACTGGGTCCAGACTCGACTTGATCAAATAAATCTAATCGATAAAAAGAGACTCACTGCTATCTACCATGGTCAGACGTATCAAAAGCGAATGATCAAGGCTTTTAATAAGAAAGTAAGGCGTCAAGGTTATCAAGTCGAGGATCTAATAATCAAACACATCATACTGCGGCAAGGTGATCCCAGGGGCAAATGGACTCCCACGTACGAAGAGCCATTTGTGGTTAAGAACATTTTCTCGGGAGGAGCTATGATTCTAACCAACATGGGCGGTGACGACCTTCCTCAACCTGTCAATGCAGACATAGTGAAAAGATACTACGCGTGATAAAAGACCCGCCAGGTCGACTGGCCTAGGCAAAAATAAGAGCTTCCCGGTGAACCAAAAGGGTTCGGGCAAAAGTAAGGGATGAAAATGAAAAAAATCTGTACACCCGGCAAGTCAAAAACCCGAAAGGGCGGCTTGGGTAAAAAGGGGTATCCCGGTGGATTGAAAACCTGAAAGGGCAGTCCAGGAAAAAGTTAGGGATATAAAGCGTATCACTATGTCTCATCGGATCATCTTGCGACCAGACTTCGGTATCGACTATCGAACTCGGACGGCGCCAACCAATCTGACTAACCTTCGGCCAAGAAGCAAAGTGATGAGATGCCTGAAGACATAAAGGAAATAGCAGAGTTGGAACCCTATGGGGTTGTTTCACATAGCTATTTTTTCTTTTTACACAAATTTTATAATTTCTATCTTTTGGTGGTGTTCTCTTGTTAGAGCGTTAGCCTTCTTGTACAAAAATGTATATTATAGGTTGTGATATGGTGGGAGAACTGACTTGGGATTTTGCGTTTGTGTTCGCAAATGTTTCAGTTTAGCAAGAGTCGCCACCGACTTTTTATTTTATCCTAAGGAAAGGTCAAAAAGCACAGGAAAGACCTTTGAGATGTTTTCTTGGGTTCGGGGAGTAGATTATAGAAAGGGAAGGTATTAGCACCCTTTCTATCCATGGTTATCCATGGGCTCTTAGTTACTTGTTTAGATCACTTGCTTTGCTTTTCAATTGTTTGAAATGGTGCTCTTCAATTGTTTGAAATGGTGCTTTGTGTGTGATTTGGAAAGATATTTTGAAAAGAGGCCATCGTTGTGGCAACCTTTGTAATGATTCTTGTTTGAATGTATACAAAGGTGTTTTTGTCTTTTGAAAAGTTTTCAATGTTTGAAAGTAGGGTTTTGAAATTGTGTTGTGAAATGTGTTTGAAAATAGCAAGGATGTTTTTGCAAGCTTTTGATCAAGTAACTAAGAGCTATCTACCCTATTTTACTCAAAGATCTTTCTTATGTTTTCAACCCTTTTAACAGTGTTGTTTCACCATTGTATTTGGTGAACAACCTTGTGTTAGGATGTTAAACGGGACAGGCGCGGGTCATCGTATAGACCATGATAGCAATTGTGTCAAGTATTTTTGGCAATTTTCTTGAGGGACTTGATCATTTTGTTTAGGCAACTCAGACAGTGTCATCGAGGGACTATGATCTTTGTTTTTTTTTGTTTTGCCAAAGCACTTAACATGCATACCATGGCTCATTTTTGAAGGCAACAAGTGGATTGTAACCCTAGGGGTACAAGTGTGCATTGTGTTTGTTTTTCATGCATTTTTGTCTTTGATTAGGTCAAACTATTTGTTCGTTTTGATTTTGCATACAAACCCTAATTCTCTAATCATGGCATAATTGAAAGCATTTAAGTGCGTAAAAATAAATCTAAGCTATTACAACTTTGATATAGGGAGGGGGGTACAATTTTAAATAGGGGATTATTTTGCAAGAAATTAAAGCCCTAAATTATTACAACCAAATTGAATTTACAATGCATAATATTTAAATGTATTAAATAAACACAATAAATAAATATTAAGTAAAATGTATTTATGCAAAAAAGAGTTTTTTATGTATGTAAAGTATTTTTTTAATGTAAAGAAATACAAAGAAATATGTAAATAAAAAAGGTTAATTTTATTTATTAAAGGGGTAAAACCTAATTTTCTTTAAGAAAATAATATTATCTATTATTTATATACAAAAATATATTAATATGTACAAAATAAAAATATATTGAAAAAAAGTGTTTTTTTGTATAAGATAATGATGAAAATAAAATGTACTATTTTTTTTTTTGTATTTTTATTCCATGTTTTTTAATAAAATAAAGTATATATGTATATATGTATATATGTATATATTAAATATATATATATATATATATATATATATATATATATATATATATATATATATATATATATATATATATATATATATATATATATATATATATATATATATATATATATATATATATATATATATATATATATATATATATATATATATATATATATATATATATATATATATATATATATATATATATATATATATATATATATATATATATATATATATATAAATAAAATAAAATATTTACAAAAATGAAATATATTCAAGAAAATATTTTCGGTGTGAATAAAAATAAAAAATGAAAATAAAAGTATTATTTGCATTATAATTAAATTTAAACAAATAACATAAAAGTATAAAAAATGTTTTAATGTTAGAAATAATTAAAATAAATACCAAATAAATATAAAAAATCATGAAAATATTTTTTGAGCATTTTTTATGTTTGGAAATAAAATAATAAAGTCAGAAATGAAATAAAAATGCAAAAATAATAAAAATATAAGAACTTGGGCCAGGGGGTGTGAAACTGAAAAAGAAGGTGTTAGAAGCAAAAAAAAGCCAAGCCCAGCCCATCAGCTTCATCTTCTTCCTCCAGACTTTTGAAAACGCGCGCCTGTTACACAAACTCGTATCTCCTGTATTTGTGATCTTTTGACAAAACTCAAAACATGAAACTTGTAGAGCATCAAACCACGATTCTAACCATATAAAAAACTTAATCTAACTCTCAAAGACCAGAGAGAATTTCTCTGTCCCTAATTTCTAACCTAGTTTTTCAGAAAGTTCATGGATGAAATTCTCTTAGCTCGTTTAATATAAATGAAAACTGAGTATATGTATGGTTTCAGGGCAATGAGTACTACATCTTTCATTCACAAACCTAAGGCTAAATGTTCCTAAATAGAGAGATAGAAGTTGATGAAAAACCTGTTTCAGTTGGATTCGAGTTGGACAATGCAGCAACTTTCAGTGAGGCCTGAGGTTCTTTTGAGCTTGCTTGATGTTCCTTGAACCTTTCCCAATGCTTAGTTTGTTTTGAAATGGCCTGAATCAACCTCTAGAAGTCAACCTGCATAAGCTTGAAACAGAAATGGTGAACACTGTAAATGGAGTTACAGTTAGCAATGGAGGTTTGGGATAGCTTGGGTGAGTTGAATGGAAGGTGTTTGAAGTGGAAAGGAGCAAAACGCACGAGCAAAATGAGCTATGGCACTCAAGTTGCAGCAACTGCCCTATTTTGCAAGTTTTTAGTGATTTGGTGTTCAAGGGTGTTTGAGGGATGATTGGCCCGTGTTTCTGACCTTAGGCAATGTATAAAACTTGTTTCAAATGTTTGCTTCAGTTGAATATATCAGATATGTGTGTTATGGACTTTTGGCACAATGACTTGGTTTTGAAGCAAAAAGTGAGAGTTGACAATGCAAGGGCTGTACTGGCTTGGAACCTAGCTGCACAAAGTTATTGAGCTTTGCCTGACATTAGGGAGCCTTGTTTTCAGCAAAAGGCTTGGTGTATGGCTCAAGAAATGAAACTTGACATAAAGCATGCTTTATGTAAATGGAAGTGTTATCTTTATGCCCAAAATGGAATTGTTCATTGTATAATGCTCCCTTGATCAGAACAATGCCTCTAACCAATGTATTTGAATTCAATTTTTGAGTGTAAATTGGTTTAGAGGCATGTAATCAAGTAAAAAGCTAGTTTGGTCAGATTTTGCAACTTGTATGAACATGTATTGGCCATGGTTACAAAGTGAGTTTTTGCCAACTTCAAGTATTCAATTCTCCCTAACCACAAATGTGTTTGAGGAGTTCTTGGACAATTTGGAAAGCTTGAAACATGTACTATAATCCATCTTTGAAATGCAACTTGAGAATCCAAGTGGAACTATGTGAAAAATGGCCACTAAGATGGGTTAAAATCCTGCCTAAACTAGGGCAAAATTTCTCTAAGTTAAAAGTTTTAGGGACCCTTGTTCCAAAAATCATAACTTGAGATCAAAGCTTCTTTTGAGAAAACTTTGTGAGTCAAAGTTGTAGACTTTGTGGAGGACTACAACTTTCATGTTGTAAGTTTTGTTTGAATCCATTTTCATCATGGTGAAAATGTGGGGCAAAGTTAGGAAACATTAAGAAAATTTCATAACTTAGAAAATTTCTAAGTTATGAAATTTTTCAATTTCAAACCCTAATTTGAAATTTTGGGTTTCTTGATGAACGAGTTTCATAATTTGACACATCTTGATGAAAAATGACCCTTGGCACTTGATTTTGACCAAAAAGTCAAAGTTTGACTTTTCAGTGTACAGTCAAATTTTGATCAGTTGACTGAAAAATTCATCTGTCAATCCTATGCTTTTGAGATCTTTTGAACTTGTTGAATAGGTCAAGATAGTGTCATTGAGTCCTTGAGTCCATGGTTGAGCTTAAATTGCCATTGGCTAGGTCAAACAGTCAAAAATTGTCTTTGTGCCGTCAAAACCCTAAAAATGACCATTTTGCCCTTTTGGTGATCTGATCAAATTTCTTGTGGAATTGTGGTCCAAACTTGATCAAATGGTTCATATGAGTTCATAATGTTGATGTGGGTCAAAATTCACGAGGTTTGACTGTAAATTGGCCACAATTGACTTTTTCCCCAATACAGCTGATTTCTAGGTCAACTGTCCAATTGACTGGGTAAAAAAATTTGGTTCAAGGCTTGAAACTTGGTATGGAAAAACTTATGAGTCCAACATGAAGTATGAAACTCAAATTGGGCATTGAAGGTCCAAAAATCCCTGTGCAAACTCAAACCCTAATTTAGGTCAACAGTGCAAGGAGATGTCTTGAGCAGAGCAAACCCTAGCTTGGTCTTGAGTTCCAAGAGCCTGGTGATGGAAAATGTTGATAAAATGAGAGGGAAAATTTTGGGGTACAACACAGGCCAACTTTGAAAATAATACAAATCATTTTTACAAAGCTATTTGTTTTTATTTTTCTATTTTGTTTTGCAAGAATGTCCAATGATTTATTTTTGATATATGTATTTGAAAATAATTGCTGCTCATAAACATTTACATAAGAAACAAAGACAATTACTCGTAATTCCAGAAACGAGAAAAACAAGAAGTGCCAAACCCTACGGTTACCCTACCCAGTAGGTACCGGGATGGAGCCAACTTGGAAACATAACTGTTGTTACGTACACTCCCACAGAGTAAGAGTGTCCGAAGGCATTTGATGTCAGCTTTCCTAAACATGGGGCATAAATTTCCCCAGCCAAGGTTCATAATCGCAGGCGAGTCAGCGATTTTCATCTCCCTGAGCAGGGTCTATTTCTCTGGGTACGAAAGCTCAATCTCCAACAAGAGCTCAACATCTCCACCAACGAAATTTCATCCCAGCTGAGTTTATTTCCTCCAGGATAGCAGGTCTACCAACAGAGTATCCCTTCCTCTAAATTGGTTCCCTGCAGAGTTATTCTCTAGCATCTCGTCTCGACATGATGTTTTATTCTCCAGCAGCAGTCAGGGATTTATCTTTCCAGACTCGAATGTGTCACAACTAGCATTTCATGAACATACATCATAACGTGCGCACACATATCACATACAACATAATCTCATTTATTTTGAGAACATCATCCCACCCTGCATTTCATGCATCGCATATAACTAACCCTGATATCTTTTCAGGAAAAGGCGATTAGATTTAATGAATCCAGCAGTTGCACATATCACATCTACAGACAACTAATGGAAACTCAATTCCCGAAATCAAATGGGTCAACTAATCTACATGATCAAGAAGAGTAAGCCCTATTATCCAGGCTTTCATTTCGAAGTAACCCTACCACCCAGGTTCCTTCATCAAGCCCTACTATCCAGACTTTCATCTCGAAGTAACCCTACTACCCAGGTTCCTTCACTAAGCCTTATTATTCAGGCTTTCATTTCGAAGTAACCCTACTACCCAGGTTCCTTCCCGCAAGCCCTATTATCCAGGCTTTCATTTCGAAGTAACCCTACTACCCATGTTCCTTCCTGCAAGCCTTACTATCCAGGCTTTCATTTCGAAGTAACCCTACTACCCAGGTTCCTTCCTGCAAGCCCTACTATCTAGGCTTTCATTTCGAAGTAACCCTACTACCCAGGTTCCTTCCTGCAATCCCTACTATCCAGGATTTCATCTCGAAGTAACCCTACTACCCAGGTTCCTTCCTGCAAGCCCTATTATCCAGGATTTCATTTCGAAGTAACCCTACTACCCAGGTTCCTTCCCGCAAGCCCTACTATCCAGGCTCTCATCTCGAAGTAACCCTACTACCCAGGTTCCTTCCTATAAGCCCTATTATCCAGGATTTCATTTCGAAGTAACCCTACTACCCAGGTTCCTTCCTGCAAGCCCTACTATCCAGGATTTCATCTTAAAGTAACCCTACTACCTAGGTTCCTTCCCACAAGCCCTATTATCCAGGCTTTCATTTCGAAGTAACCCTACTACCCAGGTTCCTTCCCGCAAGCCCTACTATCCAGGCTTTCATTTCGAAGTAACCCTACTACCCAGGTTCCTTCCTGCAAGCCCTACTATCCAAGCTTTCATTTCGAAGTAACCCTACTACCCAGGTTCCTTCCCGCAAGCCCTACTATCCAGGCTTTCATCTCTAAGTAACCCTACTACCCAGGTTCCTTCCCGCAAGCCCTACTATCCAGGCTTTCATTTCTAAGTAACCCTACTACCCATGTTCCTTCCCGCAAACCCTACTATCCAGGATTTCATCTCAAAGTAACCCTACTACCCAGGTTCCTTCCTGCAAGCCCTACTATCCAGACTTTCATTTCGAAGTAACCCTACTACCCAGGTTCCTTCCCGCAAGCCCTATTATCCAGGCTTTTATTTCGAAGTAACCCTACTACCCAGGTTCCTTCTCGCAAGCCTTACTATTCACGCTTTCATTTCGAAGTAACCCTACTATCCAGGTTCCTTCTCCCTCATCTTCAAGCAGCAGTTTACAACATTGCAAGGCCTGGACCCGACCATATACGGTCGATTTCGCATTTCCCCAGCGAGTGGCTGTATAGCCTGGACCCTGACCAGGTATACGTTCTACTTTCACTTCCTCAGTCAAGAGATAATTCCCCAGTAGAGTAATGAAAACCGAAGCTCCGAGACTTTACTTCTCAGTGCATAAGTCGACATTCCCCGACAAAGTTCCGCCCCTCGACAGTAGGTACAAGAACTCTCATCCAGGAATCTCTTATGCAACCAATCTTTTCCAGATGGCATCTTTAAGCCCATCTCCTGTGATTTACCGTCGCCTTCAAAATGGAATCTGTAAGCTCATTCCCGACATCACCAATCAGTATTACTTCATACGAGTGCAAATTTCTGGGCACTCTAGTGTTCAATCAACTTCCTCTTTCAGATCACGAAGGGTAGATCAACCAATCTACATACTCAGGCTTAAGAAGATTGAACAGGGGAAACTATTGTACCCCAAAATTTGCCCTCCCATTTCTCAAAGGATCATCCTGGACTCTCAGGTTTGTTTCTGTCAAGTTCCAAGTCTTGAATTACAACTTTCCAAGAAAATTACTCACACGGGCAAAATGGTCATTTGCACACCAAAGGAGTCAAACTATGACTTTTGAATCAAAAAAATCAAGTTCCAAGAATCATATTTCATTAAGGCATGAAATTGGTTCATCAAAAATTAAAAGTCAGAAGTTACTTTGAAAATCAAATTTTCTAAACGTTTAGAAAATTTTCTAAGTGTCTAGAGAATATGATACTTCAGAACTTCTGAGCCAGGCTCTATGCAAGTGCAGTCAGAAGTTTCAAACACGGTTCAGAATATGAAGCTCCTTCAGAACACACTGGAGCCAGAAGATACAAAGATCAGAAGTTGGATGTTCACTCTAAATGATGCTGAAGCTGAACTTCTGACCCATAATCAAACAATGAGGCAGAGTTTCATATGGCAGGATTTCTGATTTGATAAATCTCATCATCATTTAATGCCCATTTAATGCTCACAACCACTTTTAAGTCTTTATCCAAAGGATTTCCCTACGTGTGGCATAAAAATACCTTTGTTGTCCTTGAAAAGCAGATTTTGTACAAAGTATGTGTTGGGCCCATGCTTCGCTTTTGCTTCTGAGGGTAATTTTCCTTGATTCATGCTTACAAATCCAACTTAGGCGCGGCTAAAAGCTGCTAACCACCTTACTTTGTGTCTTGAACCATACTTGTTTGAACTTGCTTCAAGAACAAGTCAGCGCCTAGCATATGATGGTTGTACCTTTGATTTCTCCAAGATACTAAATCATTACCTATAAATTGAACTATATTTGCAACTGTGAAAGGGTTGAAAATTTGAGAAAAGAAAAGCCTTGAACCCCTGCCAAAATTTCAAGAGTTCTAAAAAACTGTAAACACAACATACAAAAACTGTTAACTTTTGATTCCTTGCATATTAGAAGTTATCCTAACTGCTGTGTTCATACTGCTATACACTCTTCATCTACCTCCACCTCAAAGAAATCAGAATATCACTCCTTTGCTGTTCCAGAAGTTGAAAACTTCCAGCCTGCTGAGTGCGTGAAGAAGCTGCTCAGAACATCATCAGAGTTGAGGTTAACTCCATTTCACATAATCTTTTCCAGTTGCAAGGTAAGTTTCTGCTGACTCTCACCATATCACTTAAGCATTACTAGAATTGCATGTTCAAAAATACAATGTAGATATCATGTTTCTGATGATTGTACATATTATGAGATCTCATGCATCTGCCTGCCTAAGTAGGGAATAAATCAGTTCAGAACTTCTTGAAGGAATTTGAACTCATAATTAGGATTAGCAAATTCATACTTGCCTCTGATTTTTATTTCTTATATTTCTTGTTTCTGAAACACTATGACACCTGTTATAACTGTCATAAGCACATCTTCTGTTTTGTTGAGAAATGACCAAGTTGCAGATGTTCTGACTAGCATGGAGAGGGAGACCAAGTTCTGCCAGCGGTATCAGAACTTCTGAAATCTACTTTGTTGCTGGTGGTATCAGAACTTTTGAAAACTACCTCACTCCCAGTGGACCCAGAACTTCTGACTTTACCCATTTTTCACTAACAGGATATCTGTTTTGCAGCAGGCCAGAGTCAGAACTTCTGACCTCCTTTAGTCAGCAATACATTGATTCTATTTTTATTTTTCTCATTATTTTTGCCATTACTTTCTTTTTCATTAATCAAAAAGACACCAAAAACATTTTTTTTTATTTTTTACATGCTTTATTTTATTTCTTTAAACAAAAGATCAAAAATATTTTCTTAAAATAAAATAAGTCCATTTTACATCTATTGTACATTCTTATCCATTCGATATGGTTGTAATAATAATTTAGGATTTAATTTTATTTGCAATCCCCATTCGTAAATATGTACCCCCATCCCCCAAATATTGTAATAGCGTAGGACTTTACATTTCTGCAATTTATCGCTTTCGAATATAAATGCTAGTAATTAGGGTGTGTATGGCAAGATAAAATCAACAAATAGATCACCCTAATCAAGACTAAAATGCATGTAATCAAACACACATGCACACTAGCACCCTTAAGGTTAACTCCACTTGTTGCCTAAAAGTGGTCATGTTACGCATGCGGGTTGCCTTAGCAAAACCAATTGAAATACAAGATCATAGTCCCTCGATGACGCTATTCAAAGTTGCCTTGCAAATGATCTTAGTCCCTAAAATAAAAATGCTAAGATACCTCACAATATTGCTATCATGACTATACGATGACCCGCGCCCGTCCCTTCACATCCAACGATGGGGCTTTTTACCAAATCAATGGTAGGATAGCAACATCTAAAGGAGAAGGAAAAGCACATCTAAGACCTTTTGAGTAGGTAGATTCGCTCCTAGTTACTCGCTTTCTCACAACTAAAACATTTTATACACCAAGACTCTCACTTTGAAACATTTTTCAAAAAGACAAACACTTTGTACGCATTCTTATAGAAACGAGATCCATTACAAAGAAAACCCTTTTCAAAATCACTTTTAAAAACACATCTCACAAAAACTTTCTTGAAAACATTTTCGAAACAAACACTTTGTACGCATTCTTATAGAAACGAGAATTATTACAAAGTCACATTTTCAAAATACTTTCAAAACCCACACCACAAACAAATTCAAACAAAAACAAGTGATCTAGCGAGTAACTAAGAGCCCATGGAAAACCATGGATGGAAAGGGTGCTAACACATTCCCTTTTCATAATCTACCCCCCGAACTCAAAAAAATCTCTAAAGGTCTTTCCTGTCTTTTTTTTCACCTTTCCTTTTGGATAAAAGAAAAGTCGATGGCGACTCTTGCTAAACCGCAACATTTGCGAACACAAACGCAAAACACCTCAAGTCAGTTCTCCCACCGTATCACATCACATAACTCTTAGAAAATGTCTTCAACTCCCTTGTCAAGGTTTTCACTTATCAAAAGAGACGCGCATGTTAATTTTTCAGCGACAAAGTCTCCGGTGAAGATCAAACTCTGGAACACGCAGACGTTCGAGCATTTTCGGACGTACTTGATTTGCTGGTTGGAATGAGACATTCCTGAAGGTGAACAGATCAGAAAAATAGAAAGGTAAATTACAGTGAGGAACGAAAATGGAGTAAGCCGATCATGGAAAAAGGTGAGATGTGACGCTGATGTCATGATGATGATGCTTGGACCAGACGATATTGTGTTGATGGTTTTTATCTCTTAGATATTATTATTTGTTTAGTTGTTTTGTCTGTTTATCATCTTGTTGTGTTGTTGTCCTGGGTTTGTGGTGTTGTAATTTTTTGTGTCATTATGTGAAGATTGTTGTAATCGAATGATAAATTGAACACGAAATGATAACCCGAATTTAAATTGAAATATATTGCATACAACAAATTAATCACTCGGGAAAGTTTGCTATAAAAAAGTTAGGTTGCAGAGCTAGACCCAATATTAGGACAATTTTTTCGATTGTGTCCGAGAAGACGACATGTACTGCATAATCTTATCATTTTGTTAACCGTATTCATTTCAGTTCTAATACGAGTGCTTTTCGGGCGCTCCTTTTTTTTTCCGTCGCATTTGTTCATTGGGCCAAACAATGTCCCATTGATAAGCAGACCAACAATCCTTCTTTGCCAACACGAAGAAGGTTTTGATGTACACACTTAAAACGCTCTTTACTGTGTACACGAGGGATATATGTTGTATTGGATCCAAGCGAACATGCGAACATGCCGCTATGACATGAGAGCAAGACATGCGAAATGCTTGAAACTTTCCGCAATCACACCAACCTCTATCTAGTTCGACCCGATAATATCCCATTGTCCTTCCCTCATTATAATCCATTGTCTCTTGTACACTGAACCAACCTTTAATGCGGTCAAACACAGTGACACTATGGGTGTTTGCTTTCGCAGCTTCCTCGTTAAATGTTTTCATTGTGTATTCACTGAAGAACTACCCTGATTGTAACACAGCCCTCCATTTTGAACTTCTTGTGTCAAACAATGACCCCATCCTAAAATATGTTGCTCTAACCAAAGCAGTAATTGGTAGGTTTCAGATGCCTTTGAAGACAGAGTTCAATGATTCCATCAAATTTATTGTCATGTGGCCGCATCGTTGACCATTGTCAAATGCCCGAGTACACTTCTCCACTGGAATGTTATTGATCCACCTTAATGCTTCCAAGTTTACCAATCGTATTTCCTCGCGATAGTGTCAGAATGATGGTTCTGTTAAGGCATACCATGCATTAACGACTTTCTTTCGAAGTGTCTTGTCTTTGATATGGAGCATGAAGTTTTGTGTGATATGTCTAATGCAATAGACATGTGTTGAAGGGGGATCATGTCAACCGTTATCAAGGTTATTGTATGCACTCACAATCGATAGATGTCTGTTTGAAATCAAACAAAAGTTGGGTTGAGGAGCAACGTGTAATCGGAGATTCTTCAGTAAGAAATTCCATGCACCACCTGTCTCACCTTCAACTAAAGCGAAGGAAATCGGAAAAACATTATTGTTCCCATCTTGTACCACTGCCATGAGTAATGTTCCTTTATACTTCCCGTATAACCAAGTTCCATCAATATGTATAATATGTTTGCAAAATGAAAAAATCTTGATGCATGGTTCAAACCCCTAGAACAATCGATGAAATATTCCATTTCCACTAACACGAGTTCTGTCTGAGGTAAATTCCGAGAGTTTCTCCAAAATTATAACAGTTCCTGGAGCATAATATTTGAGTGCCACCAAAAATCTTGGAAGTTCTTTGTACGATTCCTCTGAATTACCGTACACAAGTTCAACTGCCTTAGTCCTCCTGATCCATGCCTTTCTGTAAGAGGGAGTATAATTGAATCTTTTAGAGATAGGAGAAATGATTGTACTCACCTTTAATGATGGATCCTTGCTAATAAGATGCAAGATTTCTTGACATATTATTTGAGAACTAAGTTTTCGATGATCCTGCGTCGAAACTATGGTGATGCAAGTGTGGAGTGGATCAATGGAACCTATTTCCCATGAATCACTTCTCTTCCTGTAATATGCAGTTAACCAAAAAGGGTAAATTGGTTTTTGACGATATAAAATAACGTACCTCCCTGAATCATTTTTATCTACAGTGAATTCAACTAAAATTTCCATGTGATATTTTTTGATAGCTCTAAGACACTCTTCTTTTGTTCGAAATTTGTCTCCAACTTTCAAGGCCCCTTCAGTCTGCATATAAGGATTGTGAAAGATATCTGAGGCTGGTTCATCTTCCCCCAAGTTCAAGTTCGTCATGTGAAACAGAGGGTCATACGCATGACTCGTAGGTACAGGTTCATGCTCTTGATCTGCAGCGTCATCATTGACCATAAAATCAATCTTTACCTCATCATCATCTTCTTCTTGGTCAATAACATCGACTTCGGAATGGTTGTCCTCGTCAGATTCATCCTCTTCTTAAAAGTCTTTAGAAGGATCTACCACCTGAGACTGATTTGGTTATTATAATAAACATACAGCTCAATCTCATTGAACCCAGATTGTTCATGAGTTCGAAACATGTTTTCAACATCATCATCGTCGTGCATCTTTAGTTGATAAAATCTGACTTAGTTGTTGTCAAATAGAAATGGGGACTTGTAAAGAATTTGGTAAATTGGACCACACTGCAATTTGGCTTCTAGTCTATCTTTGAGGCATGCAAAACTTGATTTCTTGTTTGTCCAAAAGCGGATAAAATCGGTATTACGGAAATTAAAACTGAAGCTATCACAGTTGAATGTCTCACTGTTAATATGGGAAACAATAGTATAATTTTGTGAATGATCCATGTTGTTGAGGTATGTTTTTTGTGAGTTATGGATGTATACTAGTAATGCACCCTACACAGACGATTAAATAGACTGATGAAAGTATGGTATGTCCTCTATATTTTGCATGCATGAGCCACCTATGATGGCTTGTCCTCTTCTTTTTGAATGCATGCACCACCTAGGATGGTTTGTCCTCTTCTTTTTGCATGCATGCGCCACCTAGGATAAGAAGTATAGGGGAACTTCCTCCATGTTGGGGAAATAAAAATCTTCCGGCCTCGTAATGCTCATGACGGTGGGCATGGGAGCTTTATCTGGGGAGGCCCCTATTTCTTCGACCTATTTGGATTTAGAAACATCTTCCCGAGGAGATTCCTTCTTTCTGTATTGTTTGAGATGTCCGTCCCGGATGACGATCTCAATGGCATCCTTGAGGTGGATGCAATCTTCTGTCGTAAGCCCATGACTTTTGTGAAACCGATAATACTTGCTTTTGTTCGTCCCGGGCTGGGACGATGTTTATCGGGGGAAGCGAACCCAAACTTGCTTGAGCTCTGCATTCGTGCAGTCAGTCATAATATTTTCGCGCAAGGCGTTGAGGGAGTATAGTCATGGAAGCGACTGGATGGCCCCTTATAGTCTCGAGACTCCTGGGACTTGTCCTCTCTTTTCTTTTCTCCTGCCCGACGGGATTTCGAGGGCTCTTTATTCTTTGGGATTTTGCGTTCAATCTATGTCGCGAGTCCCACGTATTATTGGCTGCCTCTTTTTCCTCTTACTGAATGTACGCTTGTTCTTTGAGCAAGAAAGCATCCAGAGTTGCCGGTGATTCGATACCAACTGCCTTAACAAAGTCATTATGGGGACGGAGTCCGTGTTCGAGGAGATACTTCTTCATGCCATTAGTTGCGGAAACTAGTACGAATTCCTGGTTGAAACATTCAATATATGCCTGGAAGGACTCATCCTTCCCTTGGATGATTGCCTCTAGAGATGCTTCTGACTTTGGATATCAGCGAGACGCTGTAAAGTGCCTGGAAAATTGTCTTCCCGGGTTCTTCCATGATGTTATAGATTCATCGGGAAAGCTCTTGTACCACATCATGGCCCATTTCCTGAGAGTTATAGGAAATAGTCGGCATTTGATTTCTCTATGAACTCCTCTATAGTCGAGCATTACATTGATGTTTTTGATGTGCTCGTCCGGGTCAGTTGTTCCGTCATAGGTCCCTAGGCGGGGAGGTTTCTCCAGATCGATAGGGAGTGTGGTCTCCATGATTTCTCTTGATAATGGGCCGCATGGCTCGTTATCATCACTCCTCTTAGGAGATGGTGATGGGGAATGGTGATCTCTCCCTTGTCGGGGATATGTTCTTCTTCTCAGCTTGGGTGATGGCGAGTGCTCGCGGTAAAGTCGTTTCTTAATGAAAGAAACCTCTTGTTTCTCTCGCGCGGGGAGACAACTACACCTTGGTTGAGATGGACTCTGAGAGTCGTAACATAGGTGTCTCCAAGGAGGGGACTTTGACCGCTTCTTCTCCCAGGCTCCAATCCTCTTATCTTGATGCAGAATTAGGGCGTTGGTCTGATTGAGGGAGGCGAGCAGCGCTGCCATGGCCGGGTCAGTATTTGGTAGAATAGGAACTGGTTGGAGGACCTCTAGAAGCTCCTCGTTGGGGTTCTTATACCTCTGATTATCTGGGAGTTGGAGGTTGTCGTGTTCAACATCGATCGAATATGGGGATATATTTCGACCATCTCGGATATCGGGGACATCCTATAGAATAGGAAGTTCATGGTTTCCGTCTGTCTTGTGGATGAGGGAGAGTATAATTTTTCCAGAAAGATGGCGGTCATCATGGTGGGCCTTGATAAAAGTAGTAAAAGTATCTTTGATCTTCGGATTTGAAGAAAAGGAAGACGGGGAAAATAGCTTCCCACAGATGGTGCCACGGATCTTACTGATTGATCAGAACCTGAAAGTTGGCCTTGATGATGACGCCTGCTTGGCTGGAAAGTTGAGGAGATGAGGGGGTGTGCCTGCAAGGCACTCCGACGATCAAGTAAGAATGAATGCAAAGAGATACAAGAAAAATATTAGGGTTTTTGGTCTGAATATTAGATACCTGGCCCTCACAAGTGTGAAGGTTTATATAATTCCCCTAGTGTGTAGCCATTGGTCTCCATTTTTGGGCCTGGATATGCGGTTCTGCAAAAATAGGTAACTGTCAAGACTTGGTCAAAATGGGCAGTCGTGCTCCTAACTAGCTGCGTCGAGCAAGGATGAGATGACAGGAAGAAGCATTTATAAGTGTTTCTTGGGTGCCTGCTCTTCATGTGTCGAGCAGACTGGGAGATAGCTGCCCGCTTGGGCAGGTGTGCGTTTCGGGCATTGTTGGTCGTGTCGTTCGAGGGCATGGTCGACTAGGGATGTTGGGCCAGCGTTATTTGGTCATGCCAAAGGTAGAAGCGAATTGGGCCAATTCTAGTCAATGGGCCAATCCAGAACACCATCAATTAATCTCTTCAAGCTCTAATGGATGAATATTTCTCTCAGCTTTCTCCTTGCCCTAGCCTTTTTCTCACATTTTTCCAAAATTTCACGTAATAAGCAAATGGTATCTTTATCCCTTATTTCCCCCTTTTCTATTAGAAATAATCACCCAATTATGTTTTTCCTCGTATGCCCTCACTTACTCTTAAACAATTACTTCCATACCCTCAAAATCTCGACACATCCTAATTATTTATTTTATTTTATTATTTTATTAATAAACCACCTAAAGTTATTATTTAAATAATTTTAAATAATTCCCACTCACGCTAACATTTCCACCAATAATCTAACACACACCAACATAAATTATATAATAATCATAATTAAATATAAAAACAACAAATTTTAGATTTAGGGTGTTACAGGAAACATGTTAAGTTAACAAAGTTTAGTATATAGAAGTTATTTGTATTTCAATGTTGTTTTTGGTATGTGTTTTAATGCTGCTTCAATAATGTTATAATGTTGTTTCTTGTAAAATAATCATACTGAGTTAACAATTTAACATATAAGAATAATCAATGTTGTTTTTTTGGGATTTTTATTTTCTTTGTAATGTACTCAACACATATAAATTTTTCTTTGATTCTTATCACTTAAGCATCATTCTATTATGTTTATAGGGAGAAAAAAACTTAAGTTTTACTTGGTTGATATTCTCTTTGTTGTTTGACAAGTATTAGTGTTCTTATTTAGTTCTCCCATGTTGTATTTTGTCTTATTCCATTTAGTATAATATTTCAGGAAGAACTAAGCAAACACAATAATAAGGGTGGAATTTCTCAATCGGTACAAAAGACACCAAGTCATATGTCCTGGAAGGATGACATTTATTCCCAAGTAAAAGGACCCGAAAAGAGGGAACATGTGTGTTGTATAGGCAATATTCTCAAACCTAAAAAACCAAAAGTTTCTTTGTCTAAAAATCAAGAGTTGAAGGATAAACTTAAGAAAATGTAAGAAAGTCAATAAAGTACAAATGTGTATGGAAAATATGATGTCGGTGATACAAAATCGATTATCTCAAGAAGATTTGAATGTTATTTTACAAGCTGCAAGGCGGGTATATTATATTTTACTCTTAGAATTCATATTTCGAATATTATGAAAATATTTATTAAGTTGAGTTTATAATTTATTTTATTTTATTTTAGTTTAAATAGGCCACGAATGCTTATGATGCCCCAACCCAGACAAATTCTCGAAATCCATGCATTGATGAAGATTCAAGAGAGGAAGATTAGAACCTGCTTTTATCTTAGATACATTTTTGCTTTTTATTATCATAACATCGATTTTGATGGTTGTTATTATATAATTGATATTACTTTGTTATTTTGATATGTTTGTTAAACTTGCTATTTTGATAATATAATTGAAATTTTTATTGATTTTGCTTTACATTTTGCGTGGTGCATATAAAAAGTATTTCCAAATTTTGATTATTAAAAAACATTAATTATATGAAAGAAATATTTGTAAAAAAAAAAGAAATATATACCAACGGTTAATTTTGTACTATACCAACGAAAACACGTGATAGATAAAATTATTAAATAGTGTAATTAGTCATTGTTATAGGTCTGAAATTTTTTCTAACCCCTAAAAATTGTCGTTGGTATAAAATAATGAGACAAAAATTACCGTTGAAATAGGAAATTATAGTTGACGTAAGAAAACGTGAGTTGGTAAATGTTTTTTTTACCTTTACCAACGGTTTTTTTTGGACATTTATCAACAGATTTTTGTCTTTGATAAATGTCAAATTTCTTGTGGTGCCTTCATTTTATTATCTCTAACAACCAATTTTTCTTCTCCAACCTCCATCCTCCTTCTTCAACAATGGTCATGGTGTTTATTTACTCAAGAGAAATAACGACAATAGAAACAAGAACTAAAGGTTCAGTAGCAAGGTGAAATATGAAAAGAGCTTAATGATGAAATATTATAGTTTTTCTATACAATGTAATTCTATGATCGTGAAAATAACTAATTTAATTTTAATGGAGGTAGCAATGACATATAAGTTTGTTTTTCTCCCTTTATTATGTTGTTACTGTTGTATTTGTTCATTCATACTTGGAATGGTACTTTCATAGAGTGCTTTAGCAATAAATGATTAGTTTTATTTCTAATTTTAACATTATAAATATTTAAGTCGTGTTGGATATAATTCTGTGACTTTACTATGATACACAATATTAAAGACAAATAATTTCAAATAGAATGTGTTTCGTTCAGGAATCAGAATTGGATGTAAGTGATGAACTGGTAATCTCGAATCGGTGGTGTTGATCTCTGTCACAACGATGCAGGATGGACCTGTATGGTTAGCACTTCAACGCTCAATTTAATTCAAGATTCAAGATGAGTGTAATGAAAAGTGGATATCAGAGAGTGTACCTTTCTTTTTGTGTGAACTTAGTTTTATACCTTGGGTCAAGTGGAGTAGATTTGAGACGAATTGAGATTTAGCCATTAGGGCCTTTGGACATAATAGTTTCCCCTAAGGCTTTGCTAGGAACTTACGGAGCTGGGGAAGCCTTAAGAGATGCTCGTCAGCCTCTAAGATGTTGTTCATTGTGAGATAGAACTGAAATGTTTGGATTCAACTAAAAATGTAACGGGGAACAAGCACATTAAATGCAGATCCATCATTGATGTGTTTCATAGGCTTCCTCTAACACGTGTACTGACGCGACAAGTTAGGGCATGGCGCGACTTATAGTGTACTTGAGTGCACTCGTGTTTGCATGTATTCCCAAAGAGATCCAAATGTTGATCTCATAACCCCCGTCTCTAGTTGATCCAAGTTGTTCAAATGCCTTTGCATATAAACATGAGAAGTTAAGTGTTTTAGAAACTTTTCACAATCCTTGGCATTCAAGCTTATTCGTAGTCACTTTATTGAGAAATTCCTTCATCTTTTCTTTATAAAAATATCAATCAAAGTGATTGTACTTCATTTATCATATTCTTTGCCCATTCTTCACTCCATCCTTCTCACACAACCAGATACCCTCATCTACTCAGCTATTATCTTTCAACATTTCATGTTCTTTGGTCAGGATAAGTTACAATACTGTTAACCTAGTGAGTGATTTTGAAAGCGATATTTCTTTTGTTGCATTAATGAGGGAATCACTTGATTCATATCTCCCATACTTCTAGTCGCCTGAACCAAGAAGTGATATCCCTATCTCACGATTCTGATTCAAAAAGCGTGTCTGGGACCTTCCCGAGGGAAGAGCTTCTTCATCAGACTCTTTAAAATCCCTTTTATCAAATTTTTGTGGAAAGGTGAATCATATGGAGGTCTATATGCCCCCTCCCATCTTGAATGAGGAAGAAATACAAGCTATCCAACAGATGGAGGAACACACTGACAACTTCATTCAACTTTCCATGAAAACCACTGATAAATCATCTATGTGTGATATTTAATCATTTTATACTTGAATTTTAGGGTATTCTTCATCAAACTCCTTAGATGCCCTTTTTTCAAATGTCGACGGAAAGGTAAATCGTACGGAGGTCTATATGCCCCCTCATAGTGATTAAAGAAGAAATACAAGATATCCAGCAGATGAGGGAACACATTGACGACTTCATTCAACTTTTCTTGAGAACCACTGATAACTCATTTTATGTGAGATATTTAATCCTTTTATACTTAAATTTTAGTGTAATTTATATCTTGAGTAATGTCATTTATTTATATTTTATGTGATTTTAGTTAATTTAGGATATATCACACTAGGTTCTCTCTTTAGTCAATTTTATGTGTTTTGTGTTTATGTAGAATCAACTTTTGTGATGAGTTATGTCACGCCAGAAAGTGTCACGCCAGAAAGTTATGACCCATACTCAACAGGCCTTGAGCCAGAAGATGTTTGTATGAGTTCTCAAATTCAATTTTAATGCTTACATGACAGATATTTGAGAAGAAAATAAGGCTGAGTTGGAGAGAATGAATGGATAAGGATAATAACGATACAAGACAATTTTGGAAAACTGTCAAAGTTTGTTGTTGTTGTTGCTGCAATGCTGCCATATTGTCATGTTGTCTCCCATGTGCAGTGTACTATCATAGTACAATACAAAGGAATATGCTTTATTCTTTGGACTTAAGTTAATGGATCATTGTAAAGGCCTAAGAACCAAAGAGAGACAATATACAGTTGAGAAACCTCTATAAATATAGCTGCAATGCAATCAAGAAAAATGTTATTAAACTTGAAATTTTTTTGCATAAGTGAAATAAAGGAAGGCGAAGAGTTATGTGGTGACATTGGTCTCGTCAGACTAAAGAAAATAACGCTGAGAGACATTGACGGAAGATGTCACTTGCTGATTTAGGAAACCAGAGAAAAACAAACAAACAAACAATGAAGTCACCATCAAATATTTATTTATCCCACATAAAGGAAAGGAAAAACATCAAAGAAAACCTGAGAAAGGAGAAATCAAGATCTACGACCAAGAAAATGGGTACGAGAGTCGATTACGCAAGGGGAAGATATTAGCACCCCTCACGTCCGTGGTACTCTACGGGATCCATTCTTGTTGTTCTAATCAAAGGGTGTGTCAAGTCTAAAGCTAACAAGCTAAGGGAAAATGCATGGATGTAAATTATATACAAAAGAAAAAGTTTTTATTAGTTGTTCCCGTCGCAGTTGTGAACCTTTGTGTCTACGTACCACCTTTCGTGCAATAGAGGATCATGACACTCGTAGTTCACCTAAAAAGGTATTTTGGTTTGGTTTGTGTTTTTTAGGAATATAGTGTTACATTCGCACTCTAGCAGTTGACATATTTCAACCCAACCTTTGGAGACTTACGTGTCGTTTGCACGGAGTGGAAATAACATATTCTTTTTGTGAAAAGGTTTTCAAAAGAAAAGTCTGAAGGCAACCCGAAGGCAAAAGGTTTGAATTGGTTTGTATTTTTTTACCTTGAAAATAGATTTGATGATTTGAAGCATACAAAGACTATGAATGGAATGAAGGACAAGGTTCAGGAATGGACCCACTCATCCTTCTCCACTTCTTTAGACTCATGAAGTGTGATTCTCATCATTATTTATTAAGTGTTTTTGAGTTTGATAAAGAAAAATGAATTTTAGTTTTAAAGATGCAAAGGGAATGAAAAAGTCTAAGGGAGACTAGAGATCCTAATGTTGTCATGTACAATGATTCTAAAGTTAGGATAAAATGGAAAACTACCTAATGTTAGCATGCATGAATATCAATCCTAAGATCTATCTCAATTCAAATCTTAAATAAGATTGAATTGAGAAATTTTATGGGAACATGGCATAAAGCGCAAAGGTAACGACCAAGAATAAGTCTCGAATACTTAACAAAACATCAAGACAACAATTGCACAAATGCACACACACAAAAAATCATTTCCTATTTCAAGATAGGATTTTAAGTTAAAAATCGACTACTTCGAGGTAGATCTTTAAACAATCAAAAATTGCTTACTTCGAGGTAGAACTTTAAATCAAACAGAAATTGACTACTTCGAGGTAGGTCTTTAAATAAAACAGAAATTGCCTACTTCGAGGTAGGTCTTTAAATCAAACAGAAATTGCCTACTTCGAGGTAGGTCTTTAAAAAATCATAAATTTCCTACTTCGAGGTAAGACTTTAAATCAGACAGAAATTGCCTACTTCGAGGTAGATCTTTAAACAACTATGCTATGCCACAATCATGGTTTCACAATGCCTACACGGGTAGATCTTCAGTCAGGCATCTCTATCATACTTCACATGGAAAATCTAATTGAAAACGATGCGAGAATGAGATAGTAAAGAGATCTCAAGCGATACCAAACGGGGGATGTTCGTCGTCTTTTCAACGCGTGCTAAACTCAAGAATCCCCACGACAACTTCACCAACAAAGCAATCAAATTAGTATTCAAATGCACAAAGATTGTGCCAATGAGCAAATATCAATTGAAAATAAATCACAATTGAAAAGTGCGTCAGATAAATTTGTGGTATCGAATAAAATCAAATACAAGCTACTAAATGTATGAATGAACTATCACTACAAGAAAATGCTTACCCAGCCACGTGAAGTTGCCACGTGATTTTCATGTGGCTAAATAAAGCCAGTTGCGACGTGAAAATCACGTGGCAACGTGTTTTAATAATATAATACAAAAGCATTAAGTGTGTCAGTTACTTTTTTGTGTTAAAAAAAGTTGCGATGTGGGATTCACGTCGCTAATTAAAATATCATAAAAATTAAATAAATCACAACTTCCAACACTGGCGTGCTCAGGTTTTGAAGGAAGAGAAAACAGTTGTAAGTTTGTTGCGACGTGAAAATCACGTGGCAACGTTGCGGCGTGATTTTCACGTCGCTACTTGGTTTATCTAATTTATCAAAACGTTTCACAACACACACAATAATGTTTCTGTTTCATTTTCTTCTTCTTCAACCTTCCATACTCCTCTCCATACCCATTTTCTTCTCCAAAAAATTTTCTTCTCCACACTTAAATTCCTACCATCTTCATACATTGGTTGTAAGGTAATTTCAATTTCATGTTATTTATACTTTGTTAATAGCTTTTGATGTGTTATTTGAGTATAATTTTTTTTCAATTTTTCTTTGAATAGAGAAGGAGAATATAGAAGTATAGATTGCAAAAAGGGACAAGAAGATTGAAGGAGTTACAAGATAAAAGGTATGTCTTGAATTTTTTGTTTTGAAATTAGTATATTTTCTGAATTTGATTAATTTATAGGTTATATATATTTTCTGAATTTCATGAATATTGGGTTAAAATTGTTGAATTTGGGTTATATATAATTATTAATTTGTGATGAATGAGTTTAATTATTTTAGGAGTTTAAGTTTTTATATTTTTAGGAGTTTATAAATTTTTAGTGTTTAAATTAAATTTTTAGGAGTTTAATAAGTTTTTAAATTTTTAGGAGTTTATAAAATTTAGGTGTTTAAATTAAATTTTAAGTGTTTAAAAATAAATAAATATTTTTAGGAATTTATAAATTTTAAGTGTTTAAATTAAATTTTTAGGAGTTTAATAAGTTTTTAAATTTTTAGGAGTTTATAAAATTTAGGTGTTTAAATTAAATTTTAAGTGTTTAAAAATAACTAAATATTTTTAGGAGTTTATAATATTTTTGAAAGCATATATTTATCTTTAATTGTATATGTTTAGGATTATTATTAAGTTGATTAATTAATATTTCTAATTAAATAGGTTTTGATTATATAAATTTGCAGTAAATGAAATATTATATGTATTATCGTAGTTGGATGTACGATAGACTATATCCAGGAAGACGCGCACTTAAACCCAATTTTATAGACGGAGTTAATGGTTTTATCGCGTGGACGTTTGCCCAGGAACGTTGTCGAAGTGAAGGAGGAGTTAGGTGTCCTTGTCTTAAATGTGGATGTAGATATATAATTAGTGACCCAGAGGAAATAACACGTCATTTGCATAGGAAAGGTTTCATTGAAAATTATTGGGTTTGGACGTATCATGGTGAAACACTGCCGAGTAATGTACCAGAGACTAGCAACACAGATGCTTCAAGTAGTCAACCGGTTATGCAACCACCTATGGAATTTGAAGAAAACTTTAATCTGATAGGTGACATGGTTGGTGATGCTTTTGGTGTTAACGTGACCTATGATCAACCTGAAGACTTTGACGGGGAAGAGTTGTCGAATGAGGAAGCGCAGAGATTTTATCAGTTATTGAATGAGATGAATACGCCGTTGTTTGAGGGGTCGTCAGACTCAAAGCTATCAATGTGTGTTAGATTATTGGCCGCCAAGTCAAATTGGAATGTTCCTGATCAGTGTTTGGAGCACTTCGCAAAAATGATGTTGGACTCAACTGCAACGAAAGACAACTTGCCTGCGAGTTTCTATGATGCAAAGAAGTTGGTGTCGAAGTTGGGTTTAAGAGTAAGAAAGATTGATTGTTGCATTAATGGTTGTATGTTGTTTTATAACAACGAGTTTGGTACTCAAGATGGATCGTCAGAGGAATGTAAGTTTTGTCATAGTCCAAGATATAAAGTTCGCAATAGAGCCATTAACAGTAACCAAAAACGGGTAGCAATAAAGTCCATGTTTTATCTTCCGATAATACCAAGGTTAAAAAGAATGTTTTCTTCAATGCACAGTGCAAGTCAAATGACATGGCATCATACAAACAAAACAAGCCCATGCAATATGTGACACCCATCTGACGGGCATGCATAGAAGCACTTTGATGAGGTACATCCTGATTTTGCCGCTGAACCTAGAAATGTCAGGCTTGGATTATGCTCTGATGGTTTTGCTCCATATGTCCAAGCGTCCGGAAGTGCGTATTCTTGTTGGCCAGTTATTGTAACCCCTTACAATCTCCCTCCTGAGATGTGCATGACAAAACCATACATGTTTTTGACGTGCGTCATTCCAGGACCGTCGAGTCCAAAAACCGGAATTGATGTGTACTTACAACCTTTAATTGATGATTTGAAGAGGTTGTGGAATAATGGAGAATGGACTTATGATATATCCCGTAAACAAAACTTTTCTATGCGAGCTGCCTTGACGTGGACCATTAACGACTTTCCAGCATATGGCATGTTGTCTGGTTGGGGTACGCATGGCAGAATGGGTTGTCCGCATTGCATGGAATGCACTAAGGCGTTTACATTGGAAAAAGGGGGGAAAAGCTCGTGGTTTGACTGTCACCGCAGATTCCTACCATCAAATCATCCCTTTAGAAAAAACAAGACAAATTTCAAAAAGGACGAACGGGTAACGGATCTGCCTCCGCCTCGATTGGCACCAGTTGCTATATGGAACCAAGTTTGTGAACTTCCAAAGTTTACAGATACTGGCAAAGCATGTAAAATTGAAGGATATGGGGTCACACATAATTGGACAAAAAGAAGTATATTTTGGGACCTCCCGTATTGGAAAGATAATTTGTTGCGCCATAATCTTGATGTTATGCATATTGAGAAGAATTTTTTTGATAACGTATTTAACACAGTGATGGATGTTAAAGACAGAACAAAAGATAATGTGAAGGCTAGACAAGACATGGAAATTTGGTGTAATCGTAAAGAGTTGGAATTGAAGCCTCAACCAAATGGAAAATTATTTAAACCCAAA
The DNA here is from genome assembly GCA_948472305.1 of Vicia faba. NCBI lineage: Eukaryota > Viridiplantae > Streptophyta > Magnoliopsida > Fabales > Fabaceae > Vicia > Vicia faba. The sequence continues at coordinate 883,410,209 of OX451738.1, forward strand.
GATTGTTTCAGTCTGACCCCCCAAGAAGATAAAGCGGTTTGTAGATGGCTAAAAGGTTTGAGAATGCCCGACGGGTATTCTTCAAATTTATCAAGGTGTGCTGATGCTAACACTGGGAAGTTGCATGGTATGAAAAGTCATGATTGCCATGTTTTTATGGAACAATTGCTACCAATTGCGTTCGGTTCTCTACCCAAACATGTGCTTAATCCACTCACTGAAATTAGTCAATTTTTTAGAGATATTTGTGCTTCAGCTTTAAGAGTGGATGACATCATTAAGTTGGACCAAAATATTCCAGTCATTCTCTGTAAGTTGGAACAAGTATTTCCTCCTGGTTTTTTTGACTCCATGGAACATCTACCTGTGCATCTTGCATATGAGGCTTATCTAGGAGGACCTGTTCAATATAGGTGGATGTATCCGTTTGAAAGGTTCATGGGTGATTCAAAGCGATCAGTGAAAAATAAAGCTAGAGTTGAAGGATCAATATGTGCACATTACTTGCATCGAGAAACTTCACATTTTTGCAGTCACTATTTCAAGCACTTGATGTTAACTCCAAGAATCATAAGGAATCCTGTAAATGTTATCGAAAGAAGTCAGTACACCTTATCAGTCTTCAGGCTTCCAGGTCGTCCCTCTGGAAAGAAGGGTGAGCATTGGTTGACCCAACAAGAAATGCAATCTGCACATGTTCATGTCTTGATCAACTGCATTGAAGTTAAACCATATCTTGAGTAAGTATAATCCAACTTCTTAATTTTCTTTACAGTGTGAATATAAAATTGATTACCTTGAAACTTATAGTGTGTTTCTTTTTAGGGAATTTAACAACGCCTACTTTGATAGTACCGGTGTACAATCAACATCTGGTGTCATTCATGCCCAATTTCCAACATGGTTCAAGGAGAAATTGTATAGGGTTGTTGCACCGACTCCAGAAATACTCCATTTGAGAAACTTGTCTAATGGCCCTCGTCAAAGTGCAAACAAATGGCACACATACTTCGTGAACGGATATAAATTTCACACTCATGAATGGACTGAAGGGAAAAAAACCATAAACAGTGGCGTATTTGTGAAAGGAGTTACAGATGGTGGTGAAGATGACTTCTATGGTTTTGTTAAACATACCTACGAGTTAGTATACAATTACTTGGACTCGGAAAATAAAGTTGTCTTGTTTTATTGTGAATGGTATGATCCAACTAGAGGCACAAAAATAGATAAGACATATGGTACTGTTGAGATTCAAATGGACCGGAGGTACAAAGAGTACGACCCTTTCATAATGTCAAATATTGTTAGGCAAATTTATTATGTTCCTTATCCTTCATTTGTGCCACGTAAACGACGGTGTTGTGTTGTAATAAAAACAAAACCATTGGGTCATATTGAAACTGACGATCTAGTGGAGGATGTTGCTTACCAAGTTGATGAAGTTGAAGTTAATGATGTGATTCCAGATGAACACACTACAAGTTTGTCTGATACAATGGTTGAGGGGAATCAAGTTGATGAGGATGAAGATCATGAAGATTCTGGATCTGAGGATAGTATCACATCAGATGACGATGATGAAATGGATGACGAGCATGACGATTCAGAATAGTGAACCTATATTCATGAGAATTGTATCTTGTAATTTTACTTAACGAACCATTTATTGAATGATTTAATGAATATGTATTCATGAGAATTGTGTCTTATAATTTTACTCAAAGAACCATTTATTGAATGATTTAATGAATATGTATTCATGAGAATATGTATATGTTAACTTGTTTTTTCTTTAATTAGGTCAAAATGCCACCCAAAGATAATAAGGGTAAAGGTCCTAGTGATAGTGGTAGGAAGCCCAGGCGTCCAAGGGTAGTAGTATGCCAGTCACCTCACTCAGCCACGTGTCCTCCCCCGCAGAGTCAGGTTCATCATATGTCCATGGACAGTACTATGCCATTTACTCCATTACTATCATCTCAGAGTCCTCTTCAGTTCCCATCTGGGAGTACATGTTTTATTAGTCCATCTGGGGCCCCACCTGGTTTACCATTCCAGCAGACATAGGTGCCCTCATCCTTCCAGCAGACACAGGTGCCCTCATCCTTCCAGCAGACACAGGTGTCATCCTTCCAGCAGACACAAGTGACCTCATCCTTCCAGCACAGTTTTCCATTTCCCACACAGATGCCCTCATTCGTGCAGCAGCCTGGAGGATCCAGCACCCCACTTCCTACACAGATGCCCCCATCCGTCCAGCAGCCTGGAGGATCCACCTCTTCACGACCCACACAGACTGGTCGCACCCCCACATCCCACACAGAGTCAGATGATGACGATCTTGGTATGGATGATGATCAGATAGATGGGAGAGATCTTCGAGGGGATGATGATCCGAGTGAGATTCATACCATTGATGGGAGATTTTGGATATGGCCTGAAGGGAACTCGTAAGTTTCTTATTTATTGATTTTTATTTATAAGTACACATTTCCATTTTTAATATAACTATATAATTAATTATGCTAATTCAATTATTGTTGTTTTAGTTTCGGGCCGAGTCGGACTGCTGCTAAGGTTATCAATTATATAATTCAGCAGAATTATACAAACTTTTTGAAGATTTTTAGAGAAGTTTCCGATAAAAAAGAATGGTTCAAGCAATTTCAGGTACAATTAATTTATTTCTTAAGTTATTTTTATTTAAATGACCTTTTCATTATTGTTATAATTTATCTAACTATTTATTTTAATGTCATACAACATTGCAGGCGAAATGTGTTTGGGATCCCCTGAACCATAACAAAGTAAAAAAAAATTATTTTGGGAGGAGTTCAAGACGACTTTCTGACATGCTACGACGTGTTAGAGAGAATTGGCACCTTTTGGGCATTCGTTCCAAATGGATAGGCAAAGAAGTTTTTGAACAACTTCTTAAGTATTGGGAATCAGATGAATTTAAGGCTAAGTCTGAAACTGCAAAGAAGATGAGGGCATCGGAAAAAGGGGGTTGCATTAATGCTGTTGGAAGTATTAGTACTGCTGAGCATGCTCGACGCATGGTAATTAATACCACTTTTTAAGGTCATATTTGGATTTATAACATATTATTAATTTAAGTTAATTTTTATATTTAGGCTAAGCGTTTGGGGAGACAACCATTGATGACTGAGCTGGTTAAGGAGACTCGGACAAAGAAATCGGGAGGATTTACTGACGAGCGCACAAAAAAAATCCTGATAAGTAAATTTATGTTTATATATATATTTTTTAAGCAATTTTGTGACGTGATTTTCATGTAGCAAGTGACATGTTGTGGCGTGAAAATTGAGTGGCAACTGATAAGTTGTGGCGTTACAATCACGTGGCTATTTATTTTTTATTATAATTTTTATTTCATTTAATTTCATTAATGTTACTTATAAATTTAACTTGATTTTTTTATTGTATGTGTAAGAGGATTATCAGGCGTTGCTTGTAGAATTTCTGACCCATAATCCTCAGTATACGCCTCCTCCAGAAAAACCGGTTCATCCAGATGTGGATTTCTATATTTGGAGTCAAGTTGTTGGGGGAAAGGGGCCTAACGGGTGTTTTTTTGGTGGTGGAAATTTGACGGGCACCTTGAGGAGTGGGGATAGAAATCTGTATCAGAGAGCTGCAGACGGTGAAGGAGGGTCACGTCAAACAAATTTGACACCAGATCAGTTAGAACTGGTAAGACAATTGGCTAGACGTGAGTCCGAAGATCGTGAGGCGGCATTGAAGGCCCAGATGGATGCGCGAATGGAGGCAATGAGGGGTGAACATAATAGACAAATTGAGGCAATGGCGAAGAGGCAAGCTGATATGGAGGAGCAAATGCGACAATTTATGCAAGCATTTGGTAGAAATCCCAACAGTGGTGACCAAAATAATAACCACCAAAATAATGATGACTTTCTTCCCGATATTTCCGACGACTCTAATGATTCTGCTTAGTTTTATTTTTATTCTGTATTTAGTTTTTTATTTGTGTAATATAAATTTATAATCATATTGTATATTTAAAAATATTATAAATTTAAATTTGAGTTTATTAAATTTATAATATTAAGTATATTTATTTATACATTTAGATATATTTAGTTTTGTTTTTGATAATTTGATTTATAATATTGTATTTAATAAATAAATTATAATATTTAATTTATAAATTTAATAAAACAAAAAATAATATTAATTATTAAAACAAAATTAATATATTTAAAACACAATTTTTTTTTTATAAAACAAGTTGCGGCGTGTTTTTCATGTCACTAATTAGTGACGTGAAAAATACGTCGCTACAGCTAACGTAAATATAAATGTGACTGCTCTGCTCTGCACACTTTCATCCTATAGAGTATGTTGCGGCGTGAATTTCACGTGACAACTTGGTGACATGCTTTTCACGCCGCAACAAGATTGCCACGCGCTATATAGCGACGTGTTTCTTAAGGTGACAAAATTTGATTAGTGACGTGATTTGGATGTTAGCGACGTGGCTTTCACGTGGCAAAACACAAGTTATTTTGTAGTGTATGAAACGAAAGTTTAATCAATAATTGATTAAGTTAAGAAAAATTAATTAGCAAAGCTAATTAATTTTTAATAACTAAACCAACTAAATAAATCAAGACTTGATTAATTAATCAAAAGCGAAAAAAAGTGTGAAGCGGAAGTAACCACTTGAGCCGTCTTGAGAACTTGCAAAAACCAACAAAAAAGTTAGTAATTGCCGGAGAATTGAAAACCAAATGAAACTTGGATCAAATTACATGAACAAATGAACATTCATTAATCAAGAACCAAGAAAACAAGTCAATATTCAATGTAAATAGCAAAAATCACCATTGATTCATTCTCTCAAACATGTTCAAAGTCAAGTAAACACAAAGATAATCATGATTTTCCAATCACCAATGAAACAAAGATCAAGAATTCACATTCTTACTTCACGAAAAAAATCATCATTCAACACATTGTTTAAAGCATGCTCATTCAATTAAACTCAAAAGTAAACATGATTTTCAAACCACAAATGAAATAAGAAGCGAGCATTCACATTGCAACATGAAAAATCAAATTCAAAATAAGTCTTAAACCTCTAAACCAAAATCCAGACAACAACTATAAAACTCAATATAATGCTCAAACAAATCCATCTCAATGATGTTCAACACAAACGGAACACCAAACGATGCCACACCCGAATTTTCTCATTCGAATTCAAATAAAATATATCCAAAACATCATTAGCCTCTCTTTCAAAATGTAGCTCAACCAACATGACATAACAATACTTCACTCAATATTAAAATAAAAAGAGTGATGTCGTCCCGAATTCCTCTTTCAAAGTTTGATCCAAAAAGCAACATGAACACAGATAACGTGCTCCAATTCCACACAGATTTAAACCGACATCTCAACACAGACAGCATAACGTTTCTAACACAACCAAATCGTTTTTCCAGATTTTATCACAGTATTAAACGTTATCACAAACCCAAAAACTCAAACAGAATTAGCATACTATTAAAGAGAACTCAAACAGAATTTATACACTACCCAACTCCCTCGAACACGAATTCGAAGCATATTATCCGAGTTTAACACAGATTATAACAATCTCAACTCAAACGGGAAACCAAAACTGATTCAAATCCACTTGCAAGGCTACTATCATCGAATTAACAACCAACTTTCAAACACAAAAATAGTGAAATTGCCAATAAAAATGCAACATTCAGATTTCACACAATCTCCTACTATCATCGTGGATTCCAAAAACCAGTTTAACAACTGATAACAAACAAACGACGTTCACATCAAAGTTAAATATTCAATTCCGCACAAACAATTAACAATCCTATACTGAACTAATAAGATGAAGTGAAGTTGTAGCTTACCAATTTGACTTCGTCGATTATAGAACAGCAGCAGAGACGTTGAGCTAGTGAACGGCTGAGAAGGAAGCTGGACGATGATGGAAGCTTGCGAAAATGGGAGGTTGAGGCGTTGAGATAATGGTGTGCCAAGCTCAGACAGTGGCAGTAGGAGGTTCACCGAAAGTGAGGGATGCCTTAAGATATTTATGTATTATTTTGTTCATTATGAATTAAACTTGTTTTTGTAAGATAATGCGAAATTTAATGAGAAGGAATCATTATTTTTATTTTTAAAATATATAGGTGTGCATGATAAATTTGAGAGGGACCGTCTTGAATTCTAGTGGAGGGATTATTGGCAAGTACTGTTATTATAGAATTGGCTAAACCATGAATCTGTGTGTCATGCATCAGAAAAAGATTACTGGCTTTTAATAATTATTTGATGAATGAAAAAATAATCAACTATTATTATTCTTTTTTGGATCATACTAATATGTGTCTAATAGTATATTTTAAAGATATTATTATTAAAAAAAAGTAAATATAATTAAATAATATTTAAAATTTCAAAATATTAAATATATGTCACTATAAGATAAATGTTTTCCAGCGAAGTGAAGTTGTGACGTGATTATCACGTGGCAGGTTGTGACGTGATAATCACATCGCTACATAATTTTAATAATAAAATATGAAAAGTAACGTTAACAAAAGAGGAGTCAGAAGATATTTTTATAAAAAAAAATTGCGACGTAAATTCCACGTCGCAACCAATTAATTAAAATATATATTTCAGAAGGTTATAACTTGCACATGGTGGGAAGTTTGAAATTTTCAAATTTCAAGTTGTGACGTGATATTCACGTCGTAACTTTTTAGGGCAGAAAATTGTCTGCATTGATGTTGACTGCGCGGGACGTTGCGACGTGATAATCACGTGACAAGGTTGGACGTGATTATCACGTCGCTGACTGTTTATATATATTTTTTTCCGTTTCACATATCTTCTCCACTTCTGTTTCTTCTTTCATTTTCTTTCTTTTTTGTTTCATCTTCTTCTTTCTACCTTTATCTTCTCCAATTTTAATTTCTATTCCACTTCTAATTTTTAAAGGTAATCAATCATCTTCTCTAATTTTGTTTCAATTTTTTTTAATAATTTTGTTTAATTATTCTGTAATATGATTTTGATTTATATTTTTTCTAAGAAATTGATAAGAAGAAGATTGAAGAATATTAAAGAGGGTTTGAAAAAGATAGAACAAGAAGATTGAAGGAGATTCAAGAGATATATTTTTGTAATTTTTTTTTAAATTTGATATTTTTTCAAGATTATTGATTGATTATTTAGGTTAAATTTGATATTTATTTTGTAAAAGTTATTAATAAATTAATATTATAATTTTTATAAATGAAAAATAAAACAGAAATATATTTTAGAATTTTATTTAAAACGAAATTATGTATATATTATACAAATTTATTTTATATTTATTAAATATTTAGTATTTATATTATAAAATAGAATATAAAAAAATAAATAATAATAAAACGAAAATTTATATTTTTATATATTATAAGACATAATATTTAAAAAAATATATATATTAAGTATCAAATTTCAGTATATAATTTTAAAAAATAAAAATAAAAAGATTAGTGACGTGAAAATCACGTGGCAAATAAATTATTTTTTCTGCGTTGCGTTTGTTGTCAATGCAAAGTCATGTCTATAAAAAAATGTTGTAACGTGATTTTCACGTCACAACTTTGTAACATGAGAATCACGTCGAAAATAAATTGTCACCCGTTTTCCAGCCACGTGATCACTCACGTTACAAATTAGGAGATGTGACGTGATTTTTCACACTATGACGTGAATTTCACGTCGCAAATGAGAATATTTTTTATAGTGTGTGTTTTAAGATAATATTTTTATAAATAACTTATTAAGTTGTATCCATGTTAATTTTTCCTTTCTTTTTATTAATATGTTTTGGGTAGTTTGAAGTTTATCTTCCAATAGTCAACCTATTGTTTGTTTGAGGCAATATGGTTCGATGAACAAGTCATTTTCATTTGAAGCTTAAGCAAATGCAAGTTATATTCATCTTTATGAGATGAATGTGTACCAAAGATTTCTGTCTGGTATCACAAAAACAATGGTCATGAGTAAAAAAGTAATTAGATGTTGATTTTACGAAATGTGACAGTTGAGAAGTATAGTTGAGTAAAAAAAAAAAGAAAAAAAGAAAATTAAAGTTATATAATACATTTTATATTGTGATTATAACAAACTAACAAATTTTAACTATTTATAAGTAATTATTAATTATCAACTATTTATAATCAAATATAGCAATTAACCTAACTAATCCTAAACCATGCAACACGACACCTTATGCAACCTTTGTAGTATTTTTTTTTCAAATGAAAAGAGATCGTTCCTGATCAGAATGGATTGTCAAGGTCTTCGAGCTGTGAGTTGAGCAGTAATTGGGAATGAGTTAGAAGATACCTGCAAGACATTCTGGTGCTAAAGTAAGATTCAGGGAGACTGCTAGTAAGTATGAGAGTATGAGTATGAAAGAATGAATACACGACCCTCTAAAGAGAGAGGGTATTTATAGCCCCCAGCACTGGGCCAATGTCTCCAGTGTTGGGCCACGATGAGGCCCAACAATGAAGACTGCCAGGGCTTACGTGTGTATGGAGTCCAACACGTGGACTTCCCCTGGTCAACTGCCACGAGAGAGTAGGTGTTGGACCCGTGATTCCTGAAGGAAAGTTATGATGACAATAGTACGAACACGTGGGTCACGTTCTTCAACGGACACACAGGGGTTTGTCCAACGATCCCCAACCTGGGTTGCTTGTCTTTGGGCCTTATGCAAGAGTGCTGGATTGGGCCTTTCCGTTAGTGGGGCAAGTGCGGGCCCAGTCCAGATCAGGAGCCCCCAAGTTATTTCCCTTAGGTGAAAGGGTGATGACTTAATTTCAGCTTTATGGCTGGAGAGAATTTGCTCGAGAAGGGAGATCGTAGTCCTCTGACGGAAATGAGTTGTTGCCCGTGTCAGAGACAACCTGTTTGACCGTGTTAGGGATCTCGTGGACACGCGAGCTGTGAGAACAACTGGGTCAGCTGTTCGTCCAGTGCTCGACGGGAGTATAAAGGCTACGGGGAGCTTCAACTCACTCTTTTTCGACGTGCCCGTCTTCGAGGGATTGTTACGATGTCGAGCGTTATTTCGTCCTCGGCGTGGAACATGGTGGATATGCCTGTATGCATGTTTTAGCCATGGTGTCGAGCAGTTCGCCTTATGAGGCGTCTGCATCGTGCTCGCGTACGATGTTCGTGTTGGAGTCGGGGACGTGTTCGTCTCTTGAGAATGAATATGTGGCTGATTTATTGGGCCACGTGGTTGTTGCTTTGGGGTGCAATCTTTTCACAGGGAGTCCAAAAGACCCAAACTAATGATGACTTTTCGTGATAAACCTCGTGGGGCGTGAGCCACCTATAGAAAGAGGACCCTAGGGTTTCATTTATCATTTCTCAAGTTTTCTTCTGCAACCTTCCTTGCCCGCGCGTGAATCCTCTCCTCTCAACTTCTTCTTAGAGTTCTTCAAGGCATCATTATCTAAGTAAGTCATCTCCTTCTAACTACATGTTTTCTTTAGAATTTTTAGATTAAACACTTAGTTTTCGTCTTGATTAGAAGAATCTTGGATGAACATTCATGGGTTCTGCGATTAACATCCATGAACGTCCATTGAAGTTCGTGATAGATTGATGAACTTTATAACGTCGGGGTCGATTTCCCCGAGTAGTAGGGGTTGATTCGGGCAACTTTACCGTTTGACTAGATGTCCCTCAATAGAAGTGTGGTTCATTTTAGTGTGAAGTCGAGGGCTTGGGTCGAAGTCCGTTCCTCGATGGCTTCCTCGCTCTTTCACTTGATATACGGTGGAAGGGTGAATTTGATGATGTCGAATTCACAGTTTTCCCCTACTTTTCAGGTATAATGGCATATTCAGTCGGGGAGGATGTCTTGCCCACCAACCACGAAGATGAAATCAACGTCGAGGAGGACCCTTTAGCCTGGGTCGCACCTGAGCCTAGAAATAAGAGGTCATGCTTTTCGCATGATGCAACAGACGCGTTCAACTGTCCGGAAGTTCTAGTCGAGGGGGCCTCCGCCAACTGGATTCTCCAAAATCCTCATCGTAACAGGAGTATTTGCTCGACATATCCGGGAAAACGTTTCCACATGTACGAGTTTGTGTTTAAAGAGGCCAGGATGCGTTTTCCCTTTAATGACTTTCCACCCTTTGCTTATTGTTGCATTGTGGAGAAGCCGCAGACCTAGGTATCATTACAGCACTTACCGTCGGACGATGTTCAACTCTGCTCTGACCTCTTGGTCTATAGATAGCACTGACTTCCTTCTTACCAGCGAAGGGCTTCTTTACTGAACTCGAGGAGGTGTCTCTCTGTATTTTACCGCTCTGGATCCCAGCTTCTACCCTTTCTCCAGTTAATATCAGCTCGGTAAAACCAGCCGATGAGCTGCCGATCAAATGGTTGAAAAATGGACCAGACAACATTCCCAGAAACATGTCGACCAACTCCCTATCAGACAAAGGGGGTTGGACTCTTTCGGCCAAATCTCTCCACTTCTGCACATAGTCCTTAAAGCCTTCACCTGCACCCATGGACATACTCTGGAGTTGAGTACGAGTAGGGGCCAGGTCGGCGTTGTATTGATACTTCTTATAAAAAGCAGTGGCTAAATCCTCCCAGTTTCAGACATTGGTTCCCTCCAATTGGTAGAACCATTCAAGCTGAGTCCATGACAGGCTGTCTTGAAAGAAGTGAACTCACAAGTTTCTATCAGCGGTGTGGGGCTGGATCTTCCTTACATAGGAACGAAGATGAAGCTTTGGGCAAGACACCCCATCATACTTTGTGAAAACCGGAGCTTTAAATTTTTGTGGGTTGACTACCCCAGACACCAATCCCAGCTCTTCAAAATCCAGCCCTGGTATTCTCTGGATTTCCATGGCGCTTAAACGATTCTCTAACTGCTTGTATCTATCCTCAATGGGACGATATTGCTCATTATTGTATTCGGTATCTGTTGTACCCCAAAATTTTCCCTCCCATATTCTTCAAGATTTGGCAAGATCAAGCTTCAAAATCTCTCAAGGGTTGCACAGTCCAATTGCCTTCTAACACAGTCAAAATTAGGGTTTTGGTTCTGGCAAAGAAATTGAAGTTTTCAAGGGTCCAATCAAGTCCCACATGCCTACATACATTGTCAAGCATCCATATGTCAAGTTTCAAGACTCACAGCATCAAGTTGCACAGTCAAAAACCCTAAATGCTCCACAGTCAACTGCAGGGGCAAAATGGTCATTTGACAGTCAAAAGTCAAAATTTTTGGTCAACATCTCATTTTGAAGCCACAAACATCATTTGATCAATTCTTGATCATGATTCTTAAAGCATGGCTCAAAAAGTCTCAAGAGGCAAAGGTTTCTATTTTTGGACAGTTGAAAAAGTCAACTGCAAATTGACCAGGGCATAACTTCCTCATGGTTCATCAGAAAAATCACATCCAAAGCTCATTTTGAAGAGAATGGCATTCCCTACAACTCATCTTCACACTTCAAGTCCAAGAAATGCTCTCACAAAAAGTTATCAATTTCAACATTATAGGTCATTTTCAAAAGTCAACAAAAAGGCACTTTAAGTCAAAGACCATAACTCGAGATTGGTAAATCAAAATGACATGGGACGAAAGACATTGGTTAGAGGACTTCAAGACCTTTCCAAAATGTCCAAGAACATGATCATAGCTTCAAAATTGAGCAAGATATGCATTGGAGAAGTTGGGAAATTTTTGGGAAATTTGAAAAGTCAACTTTGCCTAAAACACTTCAAAATTGCTAATGGGCCTCAAATTCTTCCTTGAATCATTACCCAAAGCATATGCACGACCCATTGAGCTAAAAATGATTTATTTTCTTATTTTTAATTAATTAATTGAATTTTCATTATTATTAATTCATTTAATTAGATTTAATTATGAGAAAAATATCAAATAATGGTTTTCAAATCTTTTTGTGCAGCAAATATTCTCATTATAGGCTAAAGATTTCGTGCACCAATCAACAAGACAAGATCATCCATATTTGGCAAGATTTGCATGGAAAAAAGATTGAAACTTCATGATTGAAAATCAAATATATGAATCATAAATTCATGGACTTATGGGCTGGTTTCTTGACCTAATTTCGTTCACTTACTTATGCACAACTCAACCCTATTCTAACAGACACGAAAAAGCTGCTAAGGCCATAAAACAAAGTTGCAAATTTTCATAAAAAACTCAAAAACTGTTTTCTGATTTACAGTCCAATTCAGGGAAGATTGTTGATTCCAAACCCTTGCTGAGACTTCTTTGAACGTGTTGCAACCATTTTCCAGTCCCCATACTCAAAGAAACGGTAAAATATGGTTATGGTTTGAACGAATATGTTGATAATCGAAACATGATTTCCATGCATTATTCATATGTTTTATTCATTGATTTACACTAATATTAACCTTCTGAAGCGATTGGTACAACTTAATTGTGATAATATTGCCTAAATCAGAATCCACCATTGATGAAACCTAGGGTTTCAGAACTTCAAAATTGGGGGTTCCCATATATGGTAAAATTAGACCACCAAACCTGTATGGACCTACTCGTGGCAACAAGACGAACCATTTGAGATACTCGCGCCTAATTTATATAACCCATGGGCGTAATCGCTATTTTTACAGGTCTCAGTTTGTGGGGGTTTAAAACCCCCGCTATTTGTTTTCTATTTTGCAGGATGAATGAAGACGAAGCATGCGTGGCAAGGCGTGACTGGAGCATTTGAATTTCAACGCGTTTTTTTTGTTTTATATCATTAACTTTTGTTTTTCATTATAATATATGTTTTCCATTATATAGACAAACGCGCTAAGTGGCTCGGTTGGTGGAGGAGAGGTATTGCAAGCATTGGGACCTGGGTTCGATTCCCAGGTCCCCCCACTTAATTCTTAATTTTTGTTTCAATGTATTCACATGCAGTACATCCTTAAGGGTTCACCATACGTCCTCATGCGTTGGCTAGCCAGATGGCCCTGATCCTCAATCCAAAGGCTGCAGGAGGAGGTCTATCATGTACCCCAGTCAACCACGCGCACTCAAGCTGGAAAGGTCAAACAAGCTTTGTGTTCATGGGCCAAATTTGCTTCAAACAAACCTCCTTTTGGGCCTGATACCCCCCTGGTTTGCATCTTTTAATTTTATTTTTCTCTTTTAATTATAATCCTTTTTAATTCTTTTTAATTGTTTTATCAATTCACAAATAATTAATTTTCATAATATAAAAATCAGAAACTAAAAAATGTTTTTTTTAATTAATATTTAATTTCACCATTTGAATATTTTTGTAAATAAATGTTAAGTAATTAATTTAGTTAAATTAGGTTTCAATTTTAACACTTTTTCTTAATAAATAAAAAAATGTAGAAATTAGGTTTTTGACATTTTTATCTTTTTCTTAATTAATTACTTGCCTCATTATTTATTATTATTATTAAATATTTTTGTAAATAAATATGTAAATTAACTAATTAGTGTAAATTAGGTTCACTTGTATATTTTTCATTAATAATTAAAAATAATTTAGAACTAGGATTTCACTAACTTTAATTTTAATTCTTTTCTTTATTTCATAAATACAAAAACCATAAAAAACAATTCCTTTTCTTTAATTAAATAATTAATTAGCTTTTAATTCAATTTAATTTCAAAAGGGTCAAAACCCTCGGACGTTCGATTTTATTTCAATTTCTATTTCGTGCATTATTTTCTTTTGAATATTATGTAACTGCTCAAGGCTTGTAATAGTAATTAGGTCTTTTTACTTTCCGCATCTTTTATCAAACGGGTCTTTGTATTTTGGCGATGTATAGACCCGCACCTTGTAATAGCGTAGGATTTATCTTTCCGCATTTAAATTTCCGCACTCTAAAATTCTAAATTGCATGAAAGAATGTATGGTTAATTAAAAACAAGCGTAGCTCACAAATGCCATGATCAAAGATAATTGCTAAACTGAAAACAACACACAAATTCACACACCACCCTTAGGGTACGCCTCACCTGTTGCCTTCGAAACGTGGTCGTCGAGTATAGGACGTTTTAGTAAGTCCTTATGTCCATGATCCAGTTGCCTCGAAATGGTTGCCTCGATTAAAAAAGGATCAAGGACATAAGGGTAGCTTCTAAGGTATCCTACTATTACTCTGGTGACCACACTGTTCCTACAAACGAATTGACCCGAACACCTCCAACGGTGGTGCTGCCTACCTCTCAATGGTGGGATGACACTACCTTAAGGACATTTACACAGCCTAATTCCTTAGGGTAGGTAGATGACTCATAGATACTTGCTCTATTCAAAAACAAAACAAAAACAACTTTTCACACCGACACTTTCAAAAAGCTTTCAAAACAATTTTTCAAACACTCTTGAGGACTGATACAAGAGTCATTCTGAAATCTTTAAACAAAACTTTTTCAAAAAACCACACACACTTGAAAAGCAAACATCTTTTGAAAACATAGTGAGCAAGTATCTAAGAGCCCATGGATAACCATGGATAGAAAGGGTGCTAACACCTTCCCTTTCTATAAATCTACCTCCCGAACCGAGAAACTATCTCATAAGGAATTTTGCTGTGCTTTTGTCCTTTCCATGTTGGAGAAAATAAAAGACGGTGGCGACTCTTGCTTCCGCGACATTTTGCGAACTAGCGTTAAACAGTCAGTTCTAAATCCACCGATCACAGTATCATTGTCAGAAACTTCAGGATTGGGGTCCTCTTCCCTTGTCTGCCTCTCTTGATTCTCCCCTTCTTTGGACGAGGAGGTCAGGTCAACTGGTTGCTTTAGCGGCCCCCTAAATCTTCTGCCCATATTGAGGGCACCAATGAGCTTCTTCTTCTTCTTCTTATTATTATTATCATTCTTCTCTTTCAGGATGAGGGCCTTCAGATCTTCCTGCCCTTTTTCCAGAGTTATGAACATCTTTTGAAATTGGGCATTTTGTGCCTGAAGATCTTTGATGCTTTGTTCAGAAGACATTTTTGCTGAAATAAACAGCGAAGAAGATGAGAAACCTGTAATGGTACGTGTTTATGCAATGCTATGGATGGGATGCGTATGCAATGATTTCAAGGACTTTGGGAAATTTAAATTTGCAAACCAAAATGAAACAAAGATTTTATTAGTAGAATTCAAGGTACAATTGCCTCTTAGGCGTTACAATTAAAAAAACTAAAAAAAATCAAGTTTCCCATGGATGCTTCCTCTTCGTGCCGAGATAGACATTAAGGCTTCTTTCCTCATGAAGCTGCTTTGTGAGCTCTAAAACCTTCTTCTCCTGGGCATAGAACTGGTCCCTATAAGTATCCCGCTCCTTCTTCAACTGGACCCAAGACCTCTGTAGTTCTTCAAGATCAGTGGGTATATCAGGATGAAGAACCGTGTAGGGAATATCCCCTTCAGTAATGGGCTCCACAATCACTGGTAAGACGGCTATGTAGGGCATTATAAGTTTCTGAGCGCGAGCTCGTACCCATTGGAGATAAGGTTCCATAGGAATGGAATTCTTCGGCCCCAAAGTCTTGGCATCAGATCTGTTTATCATGCCCCAAGCTCGTATGAACCTCTGGAGATACCCTTGAATATCCCCCTCATAGTTAAATACAATGCCCCGGATAAGTAACTCATGAGGACCATCCTTTCGAACATAACCAAATTGTCGCAGAGCCAAACAAGGATTGTAAGTTATGCCTCCCCTAATGCCAAGTAGTGGGACGTTAGGGAACTTTTCGCAATGGTCAATAATAGAAACATATCCCATAAATCGGGAATACCAGAGAATATCCACGTGAGAAAGTGACATTATCCTTTGCGACCAACCCAAACCTTCTTCATTCTTCAGCACTGACTTAGGGAGGTGAGAAATAAACCACCTCGACAGTAATGACATGCAGCACATAAGGACCCCTCTTCTCTTCATGGTATGAGTATGAAGAACGTGCACGATATCTCAGAGCAAGGTAGGCACAGGGTTGTGAGAGAGGAAAATCTTGATAGCATTCACATTTATGAGTAAGTCTGGATTAGAGAATAGTACTAACACATAGACTAGAAGGGCCAATACCTCCCTAAAAGCCTGAAAGTCCAAATCATCCCAAAACAGCTGGGCCCTGTCTATTAGGAACCTGGCTAGAAAACCCTTAACTCCGCTTCTTGTTTACCTATTGGATATCACGTCGTCCCATTTTAGATACAAAGCTGAGGCAATGACTTCTAGCTTCGGAACCTCTTCTAAACCTGTGAAAGGCACCTGGTCAAGAATGGTTATACTCAATAATTTGAGAAAACTCTTCCATGGTAGGCACCAACTGATAGTCTGGAAAGGTGAAGCAGTGGTGCTCGGGATCAAAGAACTTAAAGAGTACACCCATCATCTTTTCATCAAAGCTTGAAGTAATAAAGTTGAGAAGTCGACCATGTCTCTTGGTGAACGCAGAAGTTTCAGGAACCCTCGATACTAGTTCCTTGAGTTGGGGAGGTGTTCTCACAAAGCTGATTAGGATAGTGTTTCTACGAGCGGAATCCATGACCTACAAAATAGAACAAAGATAAAATCCCTCGGTCCTTGAAATGGTTAGTGTAATAAGAATGGATGTGATGTTATGATGCATGATGTTACGTTCAAACAGAGTAAATCACACACAAGCCAAGCACACAATAGACCTTAGGTTCAAAGGCTTGCATGAGGTTAAAGGTAAGTACGCTCTTGAATTTTAGTTGGTTTCAAACCTGTCTTAGAAAGGTAACCAGGTTCTAAGGATTCTCGATATCACTGATCATCCTCTATCGGGCATTGTTTCAGCTCAGGCAATCTTTTCTTGCGGCCGAAATATCCTGAAAGTCTGATCTCAACGAGTGTAGCATCGAGTATCAACCAATCCTTAGCTTTATACCGAGGCCAGCTATCTCACTACTTTCTAATGGCCAAGTTTGTTCAACTAAGGTTCTAAGGTCCGTTAGTGCTTCACGACACCATGCGGTGGCCCCGTATTCTCTTCGTTTCCACACGAAGGATACTAGTACCAACCAAAGTGTCACACCAACACAGCCATCGCTTAAACCATATCGGTATACATCGTACAGTCTCCACGATCTTTTGTTGTTTACCTAATAAGTGCCCCCAGATCCCGGTGTAGGATCTTTAACAATACCCAAGCAGAAAATCCTTAAATGTAAAGCAAATAAGTCAAACAAATAAAAGCAAGTAAAGGTGATCTAACCCTAAGGTAACCCCACTTTTAAAGTCCCCAGCAGAGTCGCCAGTTCTGTGATACAGTGAGAGAACTGATTTTTGTTTTGCGTTTGATTGCAAATGTTGCGGATAGCAAGAGTCGCCACCGATTTTTCTTTTATCCAATAAGGAAATGTGAAAAAGCACAAGAAATACCTTTAGAGATGTTTTCTTAAGTTCGGGGGGTAGATTATGAAAGGGGAAGGTGTTAACACCCCTTTCGTCCATGGTTTTCCATGGGCTCTTAGTTTACTCGCTAGATCACTTGCTTTGTTCGAAAGTTATGCTTTTGTGTTGTGAGATTTTGAAAGTATTTTTAAAAAAAACGTCTTTGTAATGGTTCTCGTCTCTATAAGAACGCGTACAAAGTGTTGCCTTTTGAAAATGTTTCAAAATGAGAGTGTTGGTGCATAAAATGTTTTTGTTGTGAGCAAGCGAACAACTAGGAGCGAATCTACCTACTCAAAGGGTCTTAGATGTTCTTTTCCTCCTCCTTTAGATGTTGCTATCTTACCTTTGATTTGGTAAGAAGCCTCATCGTTGGATGTGAAGGGACGAGCGTGGGACGTTTGTATAGTCATAGAAGGAAACCTATGGGACGCTTTAGCAATGTCGTTTTAGGGACTAGATTGTTTACCGAAGGCAACATCGTGAGTCATCGAGGTACTACGATCTTTTATCGAGGGTCTTTTGCTAAAAGGCCCATGCTCGAGGGACATGTCTATTTTTCCGATAGGCAACAAGGTGGGATTACCCTAAGGGTGCTAGTGTGCAAGTATGTTTGATTGCATGCATTTTAATATTAATTAGGGTTATCTATTTATTAATTTCATATCTTGCCATACACATTCTAATTACTAGCATTTTATATTTGGAAAAGCGTTAAATTGTGGAAATATAAAAGTCCTACGCTATTACAATATTTTAGGGATGGGGGGTTACAAGAATTTAAATCCTATTTAACTATTACAACCATATTGAAGTGTACAACGTAAGAAAGAAAAAGGACTTTGTTTAGAAAATGTTTTTTTTTTGTCTTAATGGATTTAAAAAGAGGAAATAAATTATAGTAAAAAGAAAATATTTTCATATTTGATAAAAAGAGTATTAATATTGAAAATGATAAAAGAAAAATAAATGAAAGATAGAAACAGCGTGTTGCTGCAAGCAAAACAACAAGGATCAGAAGTTCTGAAGTCAGGCGTGTTGTGACTCATAAAGGAACGTCAGTGGAATCAGAAGTTCTGGATTGATACACTCTAAGGCCCTGCAAGAAACGTCATAAGGAAAGGAAACAGAGGTTATGGGTGGTATTCAGACAGTGAGCCAAAAGTCAGAAGTTCTGTATTATACTAAAATAGTGAGTGAACATCAGGAATTCAGTGTGTTGTCAGCGTGTGAAAAATCAGAAATTCTGAGTGTTAAAACAACACGCGGAAGCATCAGAAGTTCAGTGTGCTTAACAGTAAGAAAGCCTAGAAGTTTTGTGTGTTTAACGTATAGGGAGAACTCAGAAGTTATGTGCTGTGCTAAAATAGTGAGTGAGCATCAGAAGTTCTGTGTGTTAAAACAGTGAGTGAGCATCAGAAGTTTTGTGTGTTAAAACAGTAAGAAAGCATAGAAGTTATGTGTGTTTAACGTGTAGGGAGAACTCAGAAGTTCTCTGCTATGCTAAAACGGTGAGTGAAAAAAACAGGGGTTTTGTGCCACATTTCAACTCCTTCTCCATATTAATCAACATATCAACAATTTATTCAGTATTTAACAAACAACATGTCAGAAAGATAAAAGCACAATAATTTATAGAAGTTCAAATCCCTAATCTGAGCCTAGCCCTAATCAAGAAGTTCTGATCTACAGTTTTCCTACTTATACAATGATATGGACAACATTAATACCGTGATATTTACATATTTTAATAATGTTCTAAATGATAAGATGCAAAGTTAGAAAGACTTACCTTGAACCTAGAGTGTGGGATTGGAACTTGAACTGTTGCCTTCAGATGTTCTGGAATCAGCAAGAGCAACGGAAGAGAGTATGCCAATCTCTTTGACTCAAAGGGAAGAACAAAAGTTTTGATTTTCTGTTTGGGAATTCTAGATTTTTACGATGGTTTCACAGGTTTCTTTTCTCTCTTTTGACAATTTTCTCTCTCCAAAAGCCAGCCCCTTAAACGTGTGATGGAGCAAATTATTTATAGATGGGTTTGCTGTAGTTTTGGGGGGGAAAATAAATGGGATTCAAACCTTTTTGGTATATTGTTTCATTTCTTTTTAGTCACAGTTTTCGTATGCTAATTTGGTGCAAATATAGGGTTTGGGAAAATGCAGGCGTGGACTAGATCAACAGCAATTTGGAGTGTTTTGGCAGCTGGTTGCAGGACTGTGCTATAGAAGTGCAGCAGACTGTTCAAACAAGGTTTTAGGGTTTTATGATGTTCTGATCGAAGAAGACCAGAATGAAACTCGAAGGGTGATGCTCTGATCGAAGCATATGCTGAAGAGTCATATTCTGATTGAAGAACTATATTCTGAACCATGTTTACAACTTCTGACTGCACTTGCGTGGAGGCTGGCTCAGAAGTTCTGAAGTATCATATTCTCTTAACACTTAGAAAATTTTCTAAATGTTTAGAAATTTGATTTTTTTTCAAAGTAATTTCTGACTTCTGATTTTTTGATGAACCAATTTCATGTCTTGATGAAATATAATTGTTGAAACTTGATTTTTGATCTAAAAGTCAAAGTTTGACTTTTCAGTGTGCTTTTGACCATTTTGCCCTTGTGGATGATTTTCTTGAAAAGTTGTAATTCAAGACTTGAAACTTGATAGAAGCAAACCTGAGAGTCCAAGATGATCCTTTGAGAAATGAGAGGGCAAATTTTGGGGTACAACAACATGTATCAATAATAACTTTGTATCTGTTTTGATTAATGGAAGTCCTTCAAGGAAATTTGATTTATTGTAGTACATAGATGGCATAATCATCATGGGCAATGCTTCTTAGGACAACATCTGGTCAACCAAATCAGTGACGCGGGGATTGAAATTGGCCTCTGGCTTACGTGTTAACTTTCACAAGAGTAAGATCTTAGGCTTCAACCTTGATCCTAGTTTTTTGCAGGCGGCATCCAATTTTCTCTCTTGTGCTATAAGTCATTTCCCCTTCTCTTTATTCGATATCACAATAGATGCTAACCCCCACAAGTGTTCTACTTCGGGTCCAATCCTTTTGAATATTTATAATAAGATTTGTGCATGGAAAGGTAATAATGTTTCCCTCGGTGATTGAGTAACCCTCATAAATGTTGTCTTGAACTTAATACCTCTCTTCTTCTCATTCTATAAAGCCTCTGTTAAGAGTCCCACATCGGACAATATATGACATGAAGCAAGTTGAGCCTAGAACCCACAGACCCCTGGATCGGAACTAGGATCTCATACCATGATAAAATTAGAGTTTGATCTAACTCATCCTTATAAAACCGACTTTTGTAAGTATGAATTAGGCCAAACTCTAATATGGTATCAAGAGCCTCATTTAAGATCAGGTGGGCCAACTACTATCAGGTTTTTTCTATCAGGCTACCCACTATTTATTTTCATGCTTTAGATGTCCAGACCTAGACATTAGGGGGTGTATTAAGAGTTCCATATAGACTAATATATGACACGAACCTGTGCTTATAAGTGGCGGAAATCCTCACCCTGCAAGTCGGTTTTGTAGGTTTGAGTTAGGCCCAACCGCACTTTCTTAACATGCCTCAAAGATGTTATTCAAAAGATCATTATATTCCAGCATGCATTCCTTTGGAGTTGAGTAGAGAACAAGAAACGAAACCATTGGTTTTCTTGGGCCTACATTTGTAAACCAAATTTAGAGGAGGGCTAGGAATCAACAATTGTGAGTTATTCAACTTATCGTTGCTTGGTAAATGGGCCTGGATAATTCTTACGGGACCGAATTCAATTTGGTATTACTTGTTACAGTTCAGATATGGTGACATTAAAGCATTGGTCCTTGATCATTCTTGGAGTGTAAGCTGTAAAAAACAGTCTATACGGTGGAGTGAACTTAGGCTTTGTATTGGTATTGATGGGGAAGAGATTCATAGATTGATTTGTGGAGTAACAACTTTTCGAAGCGGCTCAAGTCACTAGACTTAAAATTGATGAAGCATGTTATTAGTTTCATTGTCTGTGGGACTGGAATATTGGTTATGTAGTTGGCCTGAAATCTGATTTTGCAGGTAGCACTAGGGAGGAGTTGTGTAACATTCTCATGAATGTGAGTCCATATATGGATTTAGGTGATTCTTTTATATGGTGGCAAGATGCTCTTAGTTTTTTCAGTAAAATTAGCATATGTTGCTTTAGGGGACATCCATTCTGTTGGCTCTCTTTTTGAAGATAACAAGGTTGATGCTTTTAAGATGTTGCGGTTCAGTAATGTTCCAAGCAACATGCAAACATTCTTCTAGAAATTGCTTATCAACAGGCTACAAACAAGGGACGAGTTAGCAAAGTGTGGTGTGTTATCGGGTCATTATGATCTCGTGTGTCTTCTCTATTTAGGGCCTGAGGAATCATCTTCATCTATTCCTCTTTTTTCTTATAGCGGCATCTGTTTTGACAGAGTATTCACAATTGGCTTTGGTTGAACAGGGTAACATGTGGTGATTCGATGGTGGACCACCGGTTGGACTTAATGTGCAATGAAATGAAGAATCAATAAGAAGTTGAGGCTTTTATTATGGTTGTATACTACTTGGTCGATTTGGCTCATTATTATGAATGACGCTGTCGTTATCTAAAATGCTGGCTAGATGCTAGATTCAAAGGGCCAATGAGCATCAATTGGAGTGTTTCACCATCCTTTTCCATTTAGTAGTTGGTTTTGTTTGTAGGATCGTTCGGTTTGGTTTCCTTGTTGTTCTTGCTTTAATGCAATTCCATTTTCTTCGAGAAAAAATGATAGCAATTATTCATTTGAAAATTGTCCTTGATATGCATTTTCATATCATGAATCATATCCCTGTCTTAAGGTGGCAAGATGCAAAGACGAATTTTCTTTGAACTAAAGAAAATACACATTAGATCTTCTTGATGATTGTTAAATTATTGAACCAAAGAAAATACTCATTAGATCTTCTTGATGATTGTTATATTATTTCAGCCTAGTGCACTGCTACCCCGTGCTATCTTGCAATCAAGTTAAGTAGTGTGGGGATCACTTCTCGTCCTGTTCAATCTTCTCTTTAAGGTTATTATATCTAATCAATATTAGTACTCTAACCATTACCTTCTCAGTACAACAACTTATCTAATTTATTGTTAAGTGTTGTACCTTAAAATTTACCCTCTCTTTTTTTAAGACATTTCTCACAAAAATCTTCGATAGCTCAAGTTTGCACAAATGTTTACTAGGTCAAACCACCTCCTAAGCACTGAGACCCCAAATTAAGGTTTTGATTTTCACAAGGACCATTGGACTTCTAATTCCCCAAATAACTTTCATGATTCATTATAAGACCTCCAAGGTTACTCATGCCAAATTTCAAGTCTTGTACCTCAAAGTTGCTCAGTCAATTGATCAGATGGCTGAAAATCAACTGTATTGGGTAAAAAGTCAATTATGGTGAACCTACAGTCAAACTTCAAGTTTTTTGACCCATATCAATATTTTGAAGTTATATTTATCAATTGATAAAGGTTTGATCCCAATTCCTCAAGAAAAGTGTTCAAATCATCAAAAGGGAAAAATGATCAAAATTAAGATTTTTGACTGAGAATGACCAGTCATTGACTTTTGACCTAACACATGACTTAATGTTTTGAGGTATGATCTCAAGGATTCAAACACAACATGTTTGACCTAATTTTATGGCTCGAATCATTTCTCAAGATCAAAAATTTGGTAGTTGAAATTTGGATCAACTGACAAAAAGTCAACCGATACACAAAAAGTCAATTTGACTTTTTGGTCAACATTAAATTTCAAACTTGATCATCAAGAATCAAGAAAATCAAAAAATTCAAGAAAGTCAACAAAAAGTCAAAGTTTCCAATACTTAGAAATTTTCTAAGTGTTTTTACACTTGATAATTTCATTACTTCATGACATTTTTTCACCAAGATGCAAGATGATTCAAAGAAAACTTTCAACATGAAAGTTGTAGATCTTGATGAATTTTACAACTTTGTATTAGGGTTGATGTCCAAAAAATGCTTAGATTTGAAAATATAAGCCCATGAAGTCATGACATTTTTATTTAACACTTAGAAAAAAATTTCAACAGGTTTTGGTTAGTTTTTATCTCAAATTCTTGGCCAATTTTCATCAAGTTCCAGTTTGATTTAGCCAAAGTGGTCAACATGAAAGTTGTAGACAATATTTCAAGCTTTCCAAAATATCCAAGAGTATGAATTTATCATACTTGAGCTAAGAGATCCAAATGCATGAAGTTGAGCATTCATTCTTGAATTACAAGTCATTTGGTGAAGAACACATAATCCAATCTGCATGATATGCTGCATAATCTTGTTTTGCAGGCCTTCCAACTTGCATATCTCACCATAATTTAATGTTTACACAAACTTTTGAGCTATGGTCCATTTGATTTAAGCATTGTTCAAGTGATCTTTCCATTTTTGGCACAAAGTTAACATTGTCATTCTTGCAAAGTAGCTTTAATCACAAAGTCATCTCTTCTTAAGCCTTTAACTTGTTCCTTCTACACACACTCAACACACAAAATCAGATAAGAATGCTTAAAATATCCAAAAAAACTCTATGAAGCAAAGTACAAAGCATTGGAACTATGACCTTCAAGCTTGCTTCATTTACAATCCAACCTAGCCACAACACGTGGTCTTGAAAATCTGATCAACCCTTGTCTTAAAACCTCTTGCCTATAAATAAAGAGATCATTTGCAAGATAGAAAGAGATGAACAAGCCCTCAAAACCCCTATACTCTAAAAAAATCATAATTGTCCACAAAACCTCTATTTTTGAGCTTTGAAGTCTAAATCTTTGAACCTCTCACACCTTACAAGTTTTTGCCAAAATAAATCATCCAAATACTTCACATACATCATATAAAAGTTGTTCAAATACAAGAACAACTTCTGTAATATTACTATCACCATCTTCCAAACTCAAAAACAGTACCTTGTAACTTGATCTAGTTGAAGTGATTTAGCAATTTTCAGCACAAAGTGAGGATTGGCATAACTTCAAGAAGGTCCAATGGAGCTCAATCAATCACCACTTTATATCCGGAAACATCCGCACGTGTTCTAAAGTTTTTGCTTTAAGAGCTAAATTTTCTCAAACTGTAATATCTTTATCCATACATCATTTGCTTTTGCTTTTGAAAGGATGCAAAAGGACGGATCAAAGAGAAAACTTAGCAAAAAGACAAGCCAGGGGTGACACATGTGCCCGTGTCAGTTCAACTGGGTTAAAAATTTAGAAAAATAAGAAGGACAGGGGCTGACACGGGTGCCCGTGTCACACGACACGACCCGTGTCAGTCAGAAACGTGTAAAGCAGGTAGGACATGGGCTGACATGGGTGCCTGTGTCACACGACACGACCCTTGTCAATTTGGCTAGAACAAAAAAATGTGTAGAGGAGCAAGGGCAGATTCTGACACGGGTGCATGTGTCAACTGACACGGCTCGTGTCAACTCAGGCATCAAAATTCCTAATTTTGTGATTTTTAAGTTACTTTTGACATATTGCATTGCTTGAAGATGACCTAACACTATACAAAACCTTTTTCTAGATAAAACATTCAAGTTATTTTCTAAAATAATTGAAAACCCTAAAAAATAATTTCTTTTCACTTTACATTTTCTTGCGCATTTTACTATTTTGCATTATACATTATATAATTATCAAAGTCTTGTAATAGTAATTAGGGTTTATTTTTACTTGTCATCCCCATTTGTAATTTTGTATCCCCCATCCCCCAAAGTATTGTAATAGTGTATGACATTTAAATTCCGCAATTCATCGCTTTTCATATTATTAGTAATTAGGGTTTGTATGACAAGACCTTAAAATCAAACGATAGACAACCCTAATATTTGAATCAAACACACTTCGCACACATACACCTCTAGGGTAACCCACACTTGTTTCTTCGGATATAAACAGTCATGTCCCTCGAATGTGGGATGTTTTGGCAAAGATCCTCAAACTCAAAAGATCATAGTCCTTCGATGACCATTCAAATATTGCCTTCGGTAAATGATCTTAGTCCCTTACACCAATTGCTAAAATATCTCGCAAGTTGCCTTCTATGACTATACGACGATCCACGTATGTCCCTTCACATCCAGTGATATGAATATCTACCAATTAATGGTAAAAAAAACATTATCTAAAGGAGGAGGAAAAGAACAAAAACTTTCTTTTGAGTAGGTAGAACGCTTGTAGTTGCTTGCTCACAAACATTTCAAAACAAACATCTTTCAAACACACCAACACTTTCATGAAATATTTTCAAAAGTCAACACTTTATATACATTCTTATAGAGACAAGAATCATTACAAAGTTCGCCTAAACGAAGGTATTTTTTTAAAAATTCTTTCAAACAAACACATTCACAAAAACATTTCAAAGTGAGCTAGCAACTAAGAGCCCGTAAATAATTACGGATGAAAATAATGCTAACACATTCCCTTTTCATAACCTATCCTCCGAACTCAAGAAAATTCTCAAACGGTCTTTCCTGTTCTTTTCACTCTTTCTTTTATTGGATAAAATAAAAGTCGGTGACAAATCTTACTATCTGCAACATTTACAATAAAACGCAAAACATCCAAGTCAATTCTCTCACCATAACACACTAAGCCTCTTAAATCTCATTTTCAAATTACTACTTGAGTGCTGAAGTATCTTAAATTTACACCAATAAATTCAAGTCTTGAGATGTGAATAAAAAAACAAGAGATGCAACACTAGCTTTTATTTTTCCAAATTAACATTCTTACAACAGGTATGCAAAATGCAAAAGCACTCACTAGATTTTTCCATTACTATAGTACAAGTAAGGAACATTATTACATCATGACAAAACTAACCTCGTGAAACAGGAAACAAACATTTGCTATCATTTATTACATTTCTAAAAATCCTTCAACGACATCTTCCGCAACAGAAGCAATGAAAGACTTGCTATCCTTATTTCTAACAGAGCACTTAGCACGAATCTCTCCTTGACTTCCAGTCAAAACATTAAGCTGACCCATTTTAAGCATAGCAGCAATAAATTTCTCAAAGAAAAGAGACTGATTCACAGCAAAATCAGTAACAATACTCTTAGTCCTCTTATCAGTATACAAATCTTGATCCGACGTAAAAAGACCCTGACGATTCATAAGATCGACATAGTATTTGTTATCAAACTTGTTAGGACTACGAATATCTAAAACAGTTGTGTTGTCTGTGGTGTTAGTAGGACAAGTGAGTTTAAGGTTTTTGCCGTAGGTTTTGTCCATGACAGTGTCTTGTGTTGGGTAGAGTCTGTTTGTGAAAGAACTGCAGTGGCTTATGCCTATTGTGTGACCACCTGAGAGTGCTACTACATCGGTTGGGTTAAGGTTTTTGGTTGCAAGTGAGTTTAGGATTGTTGTTGTGTTGCTTGTTGGTGAAGGAAGGTTCTGTAATGTTACTTCTCTTGTTGCAAATGTTAATCCATCTCTTCTTCCTAATGGAATTTTGTACTCTGGTCCTCCTGACTGCAATGCAACAACATTCAACATTCAATGTAAAATAACTTATGAATCACATACACTAGACACTGGACACGCCTTTTCTCAGAGACTACTTACGAGGAAAACGGCGTCTCGCGCTGCAACAGCGGTGATATCAGCACAAGAGACGATTCTTCCACACTGCTTCTCGACACTGCTACGAAGTTTTTCGATTATCTTGAAGGCCTCAGTCCTAAGAGTCAAATTTGGTGGTGCATCTTTCTCACTTGGTCCACTTGCTGATCCATCCAATAATACTGATGCATCACAACCCTGCAATTTTATTAATTTTTCAAACATATTAATAGCCAAACCATGTCAAATGTTCTATGTAACTAAAAAAGGTAAATGTTTGGTTATATCAGCTCAGCTTAGTTGGTGACTGTGCAGAGACATTCAACTGCAAAGGTGCACGTGTGCACGTGCACGTTCGAATCCGCAATATCTAGTTATTCATCTTTGAAACTCCGGCCACATGTAAAGGTATATTTTGTTTACCTGAACAAAGCAGTCATGGAAGTGAAGGCGAAGTAAGCCAGCAGCTTGACCAATATCTTTATCAAAGATTTTCTTGAGCTCACTTCTGATGATAGATTCAAGCTTAGGACATTTTGAATTATAGAAGGTCCATGATAGTCCCTTTACTATAGGAGGTGTAGCTTGTGCTTCAGAAACTTTGATGTGAGAGATCGAAAGAAAGGTAAGGATTATAAGAAAAGTGAAGAAAGCACTACTAGAAGAAGCAGAAGCCATTGTAGTATGTAGAAAAGGGTAATGAGTTGAGATGTGATAGGAACACTGGTATTTAAGGGAAATGGGGTAGTTGGGTGTTCATCAATATTTGCGTATGACAATTTGGAAAAGTAAAGAATATGTTGATAATTTCTTTGAGATTTTAGCATATTTTGACTATTAAAAAATATTTTATTTTTCATGCTTATAAATATTCAGCAGCAGCCATGTGGTTGTTTATTCAATGACGTGTTTGAAGCAGCACACAGATTTATTTGACGATGACATGCTCAGAATAGAAGTATTTAATAATTGAATCTTTATGATATACTGTATATGTTTTTTCAGGAACTTGGTTAAGGAATCGATAAAAATGAAAATGAAAGTTTATTTTTAAGATACAAGTTAAATATATTTGCTAGCGTATTGAATAACAGATATATTTGATCTTTATCTAAATCATAAAAATCAGTTATTCAATAACACTAAAAACAAATCTTTGTATTTAATGATTGTACACATTCTCCACAGAGCTACACTAATTTATTAGAATTATATGATTAAATAAAATAAGATAACATTTTTTATTTATTTGGTATTTTCTAATGTATTATCAATGACACTATTATATAAAATCTTTAATGGACAATCTATTAGATTAGAAAGGATATTATTCAAGTTTATTAATATATTTGTTGATGATTATTAGTAGAAATATTACTATTATATTAAGTGAATAATTAGTATTATTATTCTATCTTTGATAAATTTAGCATTTCTATTTATTATTATTATTTAAGATAGATATTTTTAATAATAATATTATATTATCTTATTAATTATCATAACACTCTTTCTTTGAAATATTTATCACGGTGCTCCATTGAAGTCTTATCAAGGAGAATCTTATGAAAACATCGGTTGCTTCATTAAAAATCTCATAAGAAAAAATTCATTGGGATAAAAACCTTAATGAGAAAGAGTACAACATTACGCTCTCCCTCAACAAAATACATATAGTTCTTCTTTAAAGATCTCGAAGGTGACACATTCTAATATTCTGTACATGCTTCTTAAAAACCGATGTAGGAAGTGTCTTTGTAAAGATATTTGCCACATTATCACTTGAACGAATATACTGAATATCAACCTCTTTGTTTTTTTCAAGTTCTTGTGTGAATGAGAAAAATTTGGAAGAGATATGATTGGTTTTGTCACTTTTTATGTAACCTTCTTTCATCGGGATAACACATGCAACATTGTCTTCATACAAAATTGTTGGATTATTATCAATTGGTAAACCAGACGCTCCTTAGATATCTCGAGTTACTGATCATAACCATCTACACTCTTTGCTTGCTTCATGAAGGGCAATTACTTCAGCATGATTTGAAGAAGTTGCTACAAGTATTTGTTTTTGCGATCTCCATGATATTGCAGTGTTACCATATGTAAATATATATCCAGTTTGTGATTTAACATTATGTGGATCTGATAAGTACTTTGTATCTTCATAACCAAGCAAAACTGGTTTTGTATTGTTAGAATAAAACAAACCAAAATCAGATATACCTTAAAGATATCGAAATATATGTTTTATTCTTTTCCAATATCTTTTTGTAGGACATGAGCTGAATATTGCTAGTAAATTCAATGCAAAAGCTATATCAGATCTTGTATAGTTAGCAAGGTACATAAGTGTCCCAATGGCACTAAGATATGGTACTTCAGATCCAAGATCTTCTTCATTACCTTCCTTAGGTCTAAATGGATCATTGTCAACATTAAGTGTTCTACCCATCATTGGAGTACTCAAAGGGTTTGCTTTGTCCATGTTAAACCTTTTTAATACCCTTTTTATATAATTTGATTGATGTACCAATATACCATTTTTAGTATACTCAATTTGTAAACCAAGATAGAACCTAATTTTTCCCAAATCTTTCATTTCAAATTCTTTCTTTAAGTAATCTCTTGCTTCCTTAATTTCTCTATTAGTTCCAATAATATTTAAAACATCAACATAGACAGCAAATATTACAAAACTCAATATTGTTTTTCTTATAAAAACACAAGGGCAAATAGGATTATTCTTATAGCCTTCTTTAAGTAAATATTCACTTAATCTATTATATCACATGCGTCCAGATTTATTTTAACTCATATAATGATCTTTGCAACTTAATTGCATACATTTCTCTAGGTTTTGATGTCTCGGGCATTTTAAATCCTTCTGGAATTTTATGTATATATCAATATCAAGTGATCCATATAAATAAGCAGTAACCACATCCATAAGATACATATCAAGATTGTTAAATACTAATAAATCAATTAAATAACGAAAAGTAATGACATCCATAATAGGAGAATATGTCACCTCATAATCAATTCTCGGTCTTTGGTAAAAAAACTTGTGCAATAAGACGAGCTTTGTATTTGACAATCTCATTTTTCTTATTTCGTTTTCTTACAAAAACCCATTTATATCCAATTGGTTTCACATCTTTCGGTATAGCCATAATAGGGCCAAATACATTTCGTTTTTTAATAGAATTTAATTCAGTATCTATAGCATCCTTCCAATTTTTCCAATCATGTCTATTTTGACATTTATTCATAGATCGAGGTTCGGGATCATCATTTTTATTAATAATTTCACATGCAAATGAGAATGAAAATATCTCATCAGTATTCATACCTTTTCGGTTCAACAAAATAATTAATTGAAATCTCGAGATCATTCTTGGTTTCTGTTTCATTATCAATGATCTCATTATCATCATCTTGTGCTTCTTCAAGAGCACGCTTTTCAATCATGGATTTGTTATTATTATCCAATGTCTTTTCAGGGTCACTTTCAATCAAATTCACCTTTTCTATTCCCTTTCTTTTTCGGGAATTTTTGTCTTTGGATCCCATAGGTCGGCCACGCTTCAAGTGTGCCTTAGATGTACTTGGTACATTATTTAGATTTTAAATATCAATCCTAGCTAGGACATTTATTGTTGGTACATGTGACTTTGTCACTGTTTTCTAATCAGTAAATGAATCTGACAATTGATTTGCTAAATATTGTAAGTGTATTATTTTCTTTACAATTTCTTCTCATGATCTATTATATGAGTTCAAATGTAATAAATGGGGTACATACCATGTTATCTCATTTTCTAATTTTTTATTCTCTCCCCCTAGCATTGGAAATTTTGTTTCATCAAAATGACAATCAACAAATCTTGCCTGAAAAATATCACCTATTAAAGGTTCAAGATATTTAATATTAGATGGTGATTCATACCCCACATATATTCCTAACCTCTTCTGAGGTCCCATATTTGTTCATTGTGGTGGAGATATTTGAGACATATACTGCACAACCAAATATCTTTAAATGAGAAATATTTGGTTCCTTACCAATTGCAAATTGATAAGGGGTATATTTGTGATCAACACTTGGCCTTAGACGGATGAGTACTACAACATGTAAAATTGCATGACCCCAATTTGTAACTGGTAGTTTAGTTTTCATTATTAATGGTCTAGAAATATATTGAAGACGTTTGATTAATGACTATGCTAAACCATTTTGTGTATGTACATGAGGAACATGTGTTCAAGAGTAATTCCAGTTGACATACAATAAATATTAAATGATTCAGATGTAAATTCACCTGCATTTTCAAGTCTAATTTTTTTTATAGTGTAGTCAGGAAATTAAGCTCTAAGTTTAATTATTTGTGCAAGAAATTTCACAAATATCATATCACAACTTGGCAGTAAGCATACATATGACCATCTACTAGATGCATCAATCAATACCATAAAATACATGAATGGTCCCGACAGTGGATGGATAGGTCCACATATATCTCCTTGAATTATTTCAAGAAATACCGGCAATGTCAGAATCTTGCCTGGTGCATGCTTTGTTATTAGTTTGCCAAGAGAGCAAGTTTCACATGGTCTATCTTATTTTGTAAGTTTTAAACTTTTCAATGGATGACCATGTGTACTTTCAACTATTTTACGCATCATTGTTAAACCAGGGTGACCTAAACGGTCATGTCATAAAGTCACAATTTTGGAATATTCTTTTACTACTAAATTGCATTAGATCTCATGTATATATGTATAATGTAATCCATAAGACAATTTTGGTAGTTTTTCTAAAATTTTCTTCTTTCCCAAAATATTAGCAATGATATAATGTATTTTATGTTACCTTCAATTGCAGTTTCAGTATCATATCCTTGATGATATATGTCATTAAAACTCAATAAATTTCTCTTTGATTTTGGAGAGTATAAAGCATTATTAATGACAAACTTTGTCCCATTTGGTAATATAAATATAGCATTACCTGTTCCTTCAATCAAATTTACAAGGTCTGAGATTGTATTTATTACACCTTTAGTAGGATTTATTTTAGGAAAATATTTCTTATTTTTTAGTCTTTGACATGTTCCATGTCTAACCTTCTTAAAATAGAATTAAGATTAAATAAAGAGTAAATAAAAAAAATATTTAACATTATTATTTCATGCAAACATAAGATACACTAAACAACATACAAATTCTTAAGTTAATACATAATCCAAATATAAAATTAATACAAACACATCAAATATTACTCAAATAGTTACTTAATCCATTGTTCCTTCAACGAAGTCAGCAGTTTCAAAATAGGTATTATCATTTTTGGATTCAATCTCATTAAAATTCACT
Source organism: Vicia faba (assembly GCA_948472305.1). Taxonomy (NCBI): domain Eukaryota; kingdom Viridiplantae; phylum Streptophyta; class Magnoliopsida; order Fabales; family Fabaceae; genus Vicia; species Vicia faba. The sequence goes on from OX451738.1 coordinate 883,442,793, forward strand.
TCTTTTCCTTTTTTCTCTACAAATGTTATTTGTATTTTATACAAACGATCTGTTGCTTTACACACCTTAGAACAATGGTCTTTCTTTCCATATCTAAAGCATACATCATCATAACTTCTTGAGGGACCTTCTTAGGTATACTTACCCTTTCCTTGGCGATTCCAATTATTTTGGTCATATCTGAGAGATCTAAAATTATTCATATGACCTCATCCACATCCTCTACCATGAAAATGCTTTCGATCGTGAAAAAGGTTTCGACCATGATATCCTCCTTGACTGTGACTATCAAAACGAGCACAAACTATTACCATAAAAAACGAGCATGACCACCATGTATCTTAAGGTGATTAAAGCCACCATGCCCACGATTAAAGGTTGTGGCATTAATTTCAGGATATGTTATTGTTCCTTTGGGTCGTGACTGATAGTTTTTTATAAGGATCACGTTATTTTGTTATGCCACTACAAGGGGTACAACTAAATCAGAATATTCAGTAAATTCCCTCAATCTATATTGTTGTTGCAATAATACCTGGGATGCATGAAAAGTTAAACAAGTTTTTTCTAACTTTTCTTTTTCAGTTATAATTGTGCCACAAAATTCCACATTTTCTATAATCTGGTGCATAGCAGAGTTATATGCAATGACATTTTTGTAATCTTGGAACCTTAACTTATTCCACTCATCCATTAATGAGGGTCATAAGAATTTTTTCTGATGTCCAAATCTTACTTTAATTTTGTCCCACAATATATTGGGATCTTTAGCATTTGAATATTCTGTTTGCAATCCATCGTCAAGATGATGCTTGATTATTATGTTCATTTTTGACTTTCTCTTTTCCATCCCATCTGGATCGTCTGTTGATTTTCCAGAATTGTCTCCTTCAAGCATTTTGTTAGGTTCCTGACATGTAAGGTACTCAATTAGATTGTTATTCCAGGTTATGAAGTTGTCCTAAATTATGTTTAGAATTTTGAATTGATGCTTAAGATTTGACATGATTAAATCTATAACTCATATGAACATAATCAATATTTAATGCATAAACAAATAAACAAAAAAAAATTAATTTATTCAATTATAAAATCCATGACTACATATTGTTCAAAAACTCTACTAATAAACCAAGCTATGGCTAGTAACGGTAAGACAATAATTATCATCAAAACTACAAAATTATTACCTAATTCTTCACGATTGATAATACTCATAAAAAGCAAAATAATGACGAGCAGAGTGGTGACCAAAATAAAAAATTTATCCATTTGAAAAATATGGATAAATATTTTGAGAATGATGTGAAAGTTATGAAAGAAGTTGAAGTATTTATAGAGGTAATTTTATAAAATGGTCGTTGTAGTTACCGTTGAGGAAAGGGAAAAAGAAAAAGAAAAAGGTTAAGTGTGTTACAAGTTATTTAGCCAAATCTTAAGTGTGTTAAATATCATCTAGTCGTTATAAGTGTTAGGGATAATTATGAGATAACATATAAGGTAAATGAATACACATGATAAAAAAATAGTATATTCATATGGGGTTTTAGACCTTCACTAAATATAAAAGTCAGTAACAATATATGGGGTTTTAAACCTCCACTAAGTATAAAAGTCAGCAACATCATATGAGGTTTTAAACCTCCACTAACTATAAAGGTTAGTAACAACATATAGGATTTTAAATCTACGCTAAATATAAACGTTAGTAATTGCATATGGAGTCTCAGACTTCCATTAAATATAAATGTTAGTAATTGCATAAATATAAATGTTAGTAATTGTATATAGAGTCTCAGACTTCTATTAAATATAAAAATTAGTAATGACATAAATATAAATGTTAGTAATTGTATATGGAGTCTCAGACTTCCATTAAATATAAAAGTTAGTAACAATATATGAGGTTTTAAACCTCCACTAAATATAAATATAAAAGTTAGTAACAACATATAGGGGTTTAAACCTTCACACAAAATTTATAAAATAACAATAGCCACGCTTATTATAGAGCATTTGCCAAGTTGCCAGTTTATAACAAGAAGTAAAGTAAAAAAAATGATAATAGTCACTCTAGTTATAAATCACTTGACAGATTGTCAGTTTTCTATAACCGGGGCGAATAATAACAGTAATAGTAATAATAAGATTAAAGTGATAAGTATAGAAAATATATACCTAGTGTAGTAAAAACTCCCGATAGAAACGATTGTGTTGATAACATGTTGAGAAAAGTCGAATATTTAAATCTAACTTAGTTAATGATCTTACTGGTTGATCAGACCTGTAAGGTGGCCGGATGATGATCTTCAGTCGGGCTGTGATGCCGAGGAGGAAAAAAGGGGGTTGTACCTGCAAGACACTCCAACGATCAAGTAAGTGTGGGAGCAAAGAGATACAAGCAAAGTATTAGGGTATTAGTGGTGAATAGTGAATATTTGATACCTGACCCTCATATGTGTGATGGTTTATATAATACCCCTAGCGCGTAGCCATTGGTTCTTGTTTTTGGGCGTGGATATGCGGGTCCGTAAAAACAGGTAACTGCCAGGACTTGGTCATATCTAGAAGGTGTGCCTGTAACTAGCCGTTGGTTCTGAGGAGGAGGTAGGTTACAGGCAACAGTCTGGTCGGTTCCTGATTGTCTAGCTGACTAGAGGTCGGGCAGAGTGAGAGGTGCTCGTCAATCATCTTGGGTCGGTGCTGGTCTAGGAGGACGAAGGATCGATGGTGCCCGATAGGGAGCGGGGCAGATTCGGGCCATGGGCGTATGGGAAATACCGAAAGAAGGGGTTAGACTGGGTCCACTCTCAATGTCGGGCCAGTCCAGAATAGTAGCCCTCCAAGTCGTTGCTTATGGGCATAAGAGTGATGACTTTAACACCAACTCATGGGACGTGGTGCATCGTGCGGAAGCGCGAGTGTCGCCCGTAGCGCCTTTCTCGCGGGGAGATGAGGGGATGGTCTTCGAAGCCTCAAACTTGAAGAGGTAGCATGTTTTGGGTAGCGCGCTGGTGAAGTGGCACAATAATGGCCTATGGGCTAGGGTGTAATGATGACGGCTCTAGGGTTTCCTAGGCGTGTGCCTCCTATGCACGAATGGTCCAACTATAAATACAAAAGGACCAAGGAATTCTGTATTTTTCGTTATGCTCTCATACTACTCATAGTTGCTCACCTATTGATCATCGTCGTTTCTTGAGATTTATCACTCGCTGAAGCTATTTTCAGCCTTCCTTCTTCTTTAACTGGTAAGATTTCAATTTTTCATTGTCATTTGGCTTTTGTAGTCCAGGTTTTCATGATTTTCTTCTTAGAAATGCATGCGGTTAGGGTTTAGGATCCTGTCTGTTAGGGAGTTCTTGGGGAGTGTTGGTGGTAGACGGTGGTTCTATAGTTTAGAACTGTAGGAGCCGCCGTGGATCCTCCCCTGATATTTCGCGATATGCTATAGATGGTCCTTTAGGATCTAGGTCATTTCACTGAACTTTTCACGTCGCTTATGTGCCTTAGTGAGGGTTCTGGTGTTAAGTGTCAACTTTTGCATAAAATTCATATCAATTATTGACACTTTCAAACCTTTTATTTTACTTTTGATTAGGTTAAATACTTATTTTAAGTCATTTTTTCTTGAGTACAAAGAATTGTGAGTGTTTAATTTGTTTGTTAGTGTGATACGGTGGCAGAACCGACTGTTATACTGGTTTTGCATTTGTATTCGCAAATGTTGCGGTAAGCAAGAGTCGCCATCGACTTTTATTTTATCCAATAGAGGAAAGGGTGAAAAGAACAAAAAAAGACCTTTCGAGAGTTTTCTGAGTAAGGGGGTAGATTATGGAAAGGGAAGGTGTTATCACCCTTTCAATCCGTAGTTATCTACGGGCTCTTAGATGCTTAGCTCATTTTGAAATACCCTGTGCTTTGTGTGTTTTGAAAAGTATTTTTGAAAGCGCCTTAGTGCAGCGAACTTTGTAATATTTCTCGGAATGGTAGAGAACGTATACAAAGCGTTTGAAAATGATTTTGAAAGAGGTGTTGTGTAAGTGTAAAAATTGTTTGAGCATAGCATCTAGGAACTATCTATTTTTACTCGAAAGGGTTGTTCTTTTCCTCTTTTTCTTTAGAAAATGTTATCCTACTATTAGTGAATAGGTAGCCTTAATCGTTGGATATTTGAGGGACATTTGAAGGGAAGTTTATATTGTCACAAAGGCAACTGGGCAAGAAACCTTAGTAATTTCCCTAGGGTTTTAAGATCATTTTTACCGAGGCAACGTCGAGAGGGTCAATTTTGATCTTTAAACTGGAGGGTAGCCACTAAAGTCTCTCACGTTTCGAGAGTTGTGACTATTTTCCGAAGGCAACCAAAGTGGGAATTCCCTAGAGGTGTATATGTGAGAATGTGTTATATTCAGTTATTTATCTTGTGTTAGGTTTGCTCGCGTTTGTTTGTTATTCTTACCATACAATCCTATTAGGCATACATCTAACAGTTAATAGTTTACAAAAATTAAAAGTGCGGAAATGTAAAATCCTAACTATTACAAGACTTCAGGGAGGGAGATTAATTACATGTCCAAAACTAGGAGGGAAATAAAGCAGTAAATGTAAAAGCCTACTTTACACTATTACAACCATGAAGCAGGTACAATGATATGAAAAAAGTGTGAAAGGAAATAACGCGCCCGAAATGAAAATAACGTCTAAAAAATCCTAAGAGAAAATCTTTTGTTTGTTTTTTGTTTTAATTTATGAAAATGGTTTAAGCTAAAAGATAATTGATCTATATCTATATTTAAATAAAAAAAGGTTAATTATTAAAGAAACATGAAATTTAAAGAAAAGAAATTAATTCTATGTTTTTTTTTGGTATTTTTGTTATGAAAAGGAAAATGAATTAAAATGAAATTAAACCTAAGTTCTATTAATTTTAATATAAAAAAATGTTAAAGTGATTAGTTAATTAATTTACCAAAATTAAAATTTAATTAAGAAAAATCCTAAATCTATTTTTATGTGATTTTTATATTTGTTTATTGATTAAAATAAAAAAGAAATTAAAATAAATAAATAAAATGAACAAAACAAGAAATTAAAGATGGGCCTAATAGCAAAAGTAAACAGGGGGTGGAATCATCAGAAATCCCTAGGCCCGAATCTTTGAAAGCTTCATGCCCTAACCATGGTGTTTTCAGATTCTTGCATGGAATCTCTGATTCAACCATCCATAACTGTTCTATATAAACTCAAAGAAACGTTAGCATACCATGAAATGTGATTAAAATTAGAGATTCGAAGTTTAAATTTTTACCAAACCGGTGTTGTCAAATGGGGGCGTGCTAGGCGTGTGATGGACTGCTCTTGGGCCTTGTAAGACTCCTGGGGACTTCAGGAGGATGGTTTGAGGCTTGGTGTCAATCGAGAGAGACCGGAACCTTGATATATGACTTGCACAAATTCTTTGATTTTTAGAGAGCTTTTTGAAGAGCTTTTGGAGATATTTTTAGAGAGGAATTCCATGCTTCCTTTGACTTGTAACGTTATGTATTTATAGAGGGAATATAGGAGTGAACAAACATGCTAAAAAATCAATGCATTCATGGGCTTGGAGACAAGGATAAAACACATTGAAAAATGTTCATATTTGTGATATCTTTGCCTCTTTAGTCACTTGCATGAACCTGGTCCCTTTGGATGTATCTTGCACGGAAATATGGGCCCTCTAATAGATCAAATCAAACCTAAATGTCATGGCCCATTATTCTTTGTATTTTATTTGATTTAATTCATATTTAAATGAATAAAAATTCAAATAAATAAAAAAATGCACGGATAGATTTAGAGGTCCTTGGAAACATTATGAACATATTTGAACTCCAAAAAGTTAGGCCCAATAATTTAAAATCACAAATTTGCTCAATTGAGATTTCATGCATTTCCTTTGAAAATTGCCCAACTTGTGCAATCCATAACTTTCTCGATTTTTATCCAATTAAGATGATCTTGGATTTTTTGGAAAGTCTAAGATGTCTACTTCAATCTCTATGCTCATTAATTTTGCATTTGAAGATTTTATCTTGATGTAAAAGGGCTTGGCAAAAAGTGTCTTTTGTTGACTTTCTGAAAATGACCTATAATGTATGAGCTTGTATCTTTCAAATGGTGCATTTCTTGAACTTGAAGATAAAAGATAAGTTGTATGGAATTGGATTCTCTTCAAAATTATCTTTGGTTGGGAAAAAATGGATGAAGTATGTGAAAGTTATGCCTGGTCAAAAATCAGTTGACTTTTCCTATAGAAACCCTAATTTTGTAGTTCTTGACTTTTGATGAATTAGGAGTATTTATTAAGGAATCATGATCAACCCTTGATCAAATGATGATTATCACTTCAAAATGTTGATGTTAACAAAAAATCTTGAAGTTTGACTGTATATTGGCCACAATTGACTTTTGACTTAGTACAATTTATTTTCAAGCATTTGAGCAATTGATTGAGCAAACTTGTAGTGCAAGGAATGAAATTTGGCATGGACATATTAGGACCATGGAAAACATTTGAGACCTTTGGATCTCACACATATTAGTGAAAAGTGAAACCCTATTTGGAAGTTCATTGCATAGGAGGAGAATTTGTTTGATCAATTCTTGGTCAACCTTGAGCAATTGAGGACCTCAATGGGCATGTCTTGAGTAAAATGGGAGGAAAAATTTCGGGGTACAATAGCTGCCCCTGTTCAATCTTCTTAAACCTGAGGATTTAGATTGGCTTGTCTGCCTTTTGTAATCTGAAGGTGGAATATGATTGAACACTAGAGTGCCCATAAATTTGCACTCGCATGAAGCAACATTGTTGGTTAATGATATCGGGAATGGGCTTACAGATGCCATTTGGAGAAGATAACAGAGAGGCGTCAGAAATGGGCTTATATCTTCCATCCAAAGTAACTGTTGATAGGAGTATCATAATGAACCTGCGTCGAGTTTTATCTTAATGAAATGCTGGAAAGAGCCTGTGTTAAGCCGTATCCAGAAATGTATTAGAAGGCAATCGTGTAAGACTTCTTCAGGATGAGCCTGTGTTAGACTACATCTGGAAATGTCTTAGTAGGAACTTGTGTAAGATTTCTTTAGGATGAGCCTGTGTAAAACTGCATCTAGAGATCATGAGAAGGAACCCGTGTAAGATTGCTTCAGGATAAGCCCGTGTAAAGCTGCATCTAGAGATTATGAGAAGGAACCCGTGTAAGATTGCTTCAGGATGAGCCCGTGTAAAGCTGCATCTAGAGATCATGAGAAGGAACTCGTGTAAGATTGCTTCAGGATGAGCCCGTGTGAAGCTGCATCTGAAAATCGCGAGAAGGAATTCATGTAAGATTGCTTCAGTATGAGCCTGTGTAAAGCTACATCTGAAAGGTTATTAGAAGGAACTCATGTAAGATTGCTTCAGGATGAGCCCGTGTAAAGATGCATCTGGAGATCATGAGAAGGAACCCGTGTAAGGTTGCTTCAGGAAGAGTCCGTGTAAAGCTGCATTTTAGGATGAGAAGGAATCTGTGTAAGATTGCTTCAGGATGAGCCCGTGTAAAGCTACATCTGGAAATAGTTAGAAGGAGCCTGTGTAAGGCTGCTTCATCTGGTCATGTAGATAGTTGCACCATCTTGTTTCGGGAATTGATCCACAGTCAGTTGTTCACTAATAGTTGCCCTGTCTGGTTTCAAGAATTAATCTGGAAACTGGTCTTGTAGATAGTCGCCCCGTCTTGTTTCAGGAATTGATCTATAATCAGTTGTTCACAAATAGTTGCCTTGTCTGGTTTTAGGAATTAATCTGGAACTTGCTTTTATTGGTCGTTGAGATAGTTTCCCTGCCTGGTTTCAGGAATTACTCTCTAACCTGGTCTTGTAGATAGTCGCCCCGTCTTGTTTCGGGAATTGATCCACAGTCAGTTGTTCACAGATAGTTTCCCTGTCTGGTTTCAGGAATTAATCTGGAACTTGCTTTTGTTGGTCATTGAGATAGTTGCCCTGTCTGGTTTCAGGAATTAATCTCTAACCTGGTCTTGTAGATAGTCGCCCCGTATTGTTTCGTGAATTGATCTATAATCAGTTGTTTATAAATAGTTGTCCTATCTGGTTTCAGGAATTAATCTGGAACTTGCTTTTGTTGGTCGTTGAGATAGTTTCCCTGTATGGTTTCAGGAATTAATCTCTAACCTGGTCTTGTATATAGTCGCCCCGTCTTGTTTCAGGAATTTATCTACAATCAATTGTTCGCAGATAGTTTCCCTGTCTAGTTTCAGGAATTAATCTGGAACTTGCTTTTGTTGGTCGTTGAGATAGCTGCCCTGTCTGGTTTCAGGAATTAATCTGTGGCCTGTTTTTGGCTAGTCACATAGATAGTTTCCCCGTCTGGTTTCGGGCATTAATCTGTGGCCTGCTGTATTTGTTGGTAAACTCGTCCTGCTCCGGGAGTTCATACCACTTGGTCGTGTAGATAGTTTCCCCGTCTGGTTTTGGGTATTAATCTTTAACCTACTATGTATAAGTTGATAGTATTCGTCTGTCTGCGAATTCAACCTGAAAAGGTAAAGTCAGTTTCATGTGATGTCATGATGCATGAATTGCATGATGCTCTCAAAATAAATGAGAATGTTATATGTGTTTCAGTTATGCATATGCTATGGTGTATTGTAAATGTTGTATGACTGTAATATGTGAGCGTATCAGTTACTCTTTGTGGTGTTGTTGTACTAAGAGAAGATAAATCCCTGACTGCTGCTGGGGATGAAGAATGTGATTCTTCAATATTTGTTGAAGTTGAATTGCTAGGAGATGAACTTCTGTGGCTAGAGAAATAAACTCTACTAGGGAAAGAAAACTCCGTAAACTTCTTGGGGATTTTTATGAAGCCCTGTTGGGGAACCCAAGAAATTTATGAACCAAGTCAAAGAAATCTCCAAGATGTTGGGGAGACGATTAAAGCTTTTGATCTATTAAGAATATGTCGGAATGTCTGAAATTGTTAGGTTACATACTGAAGACATGACAATGACTTTGCGAGAGGACGTCTCTGTCTCCATACCTACTGGAGAACGTATCCTTACTGATGAAGAACTCTGTGAAGATAGTCCCCTAGGGGTGGTTACTTTGTGGGGCTTTTGTGGATAACTTGTATGTTATCCCAAGTCCTGGAGTCTTGAGTAAATGTTGATCAGGGTGATAAGCCTTCTACTGATAGACAAGTAATGAGATGACGAGACATAGTCGTACGCTTTAATCCCTAACTTTTTCCTGGACTGTCCTTTCAGATTTTCAGTCCACCGGGATACCCTTTTTTTGCCCAAGCCGCCTTTTCAGGTTTTTGACTTGCCGAGTGTACAGTTCTATTTATATATCCCTAATTTTTTCCTGAACTCTTCTGGTTTGTCGGGGTGCCCTTATTTTTGCCTAGTCCAATGAACCTAGCTGGTCTTTTTTTCATGCGCAGTATTTTCGACTATGTCCGTGTTCACAGGTGCGGAGAATTGTCACTGTCCATAGTAGTAAGTGTTATAACACTGCTAGAAAATGTTTTCTTAATCACACCTGGCCCTTCCCGTTCAATGCCCCAAGTGATTCAGATGGAGGTCTGCCCCTGGCTATTCGGAGCTTTTGAGGGATTCCTTGAATCTTGACTCGACTGCCCCCATATCAGTTTAGACACCATGTCATGTCTCTTGATTATGAAAGGCCTGTTATTGGAAATGTCTTTCCATATGAGGTGATTTTATTCATTGAGAGGATTTTTGTTCATTGAATATTCGTCGTGCGAATTTCTCTGTTGTTGAACAATTATTTATATGCAAACAATGGTATTAAAAATGCAAAGCCTATGTCTGTCTTAAAATTTTGAAAATGCATTTTTAGTAAACAAACCGAATTTTGTAAGAATATGAATTCAACTCAGGATTTATAGTAAACCTTACAGGAGTCAGGATACCTTTTTGTAACAATATGCTTTCGAACTAACCCATGCTTTAGTTAGGACTTGTAAGGGTTGTAGCGTGGCCTGGTTCACGGTTTAAGAAACAAAGGATAAAGGCTCAAACTTTATTTGTACCCACCCAATCTTCGTGATGTTCTTCATCCCTATACTTAGTTAATTGTGCGTCTAAATTCCAATTGAATCTAGAACCTTGGCCCTGATATTTCGGTGATGGTTCGGATACTGAAAGTTTATTCGAGAAGGCAGTCATTTTTTTTGTAATATTTTTTGTTGAGGGTTCATAGCGACCTCTTTTATTTTATTTTATTATCCCTACATTTTTTCCTGAAATTTTTCTTTTGTGATTATAGTCAGCAGGATGCCCCCGTTTTTTCTTAAGTCTCCTTCATAGGTTTTGACTTAGCGGGCTTTTCTTTTAAGAGATAATGACTGTCTGTTTCAATGATTATGTGGAAACATCACCATCTTTTGTTTTGGAAGGATACCTCCGACGCTACTCGTTATGTACGAAGGGAAAGCTTGCGATTGGACGCACCATTGAATTAACTAAGAAACTACCCTGCCCCATGTTATGATTAAGGGTTTCAATTTGCATGAAAAAGAAAACTCCTACTTCTTAGGCTCAAAAGGGTTGACTAGGGATTATCTTCCTTATAACTCCACTGTTTAGGATTTGAAACAACGCCTGTACATTGTCAGCAAGGTCTGTTTAAAATCATATTGTAGAGATTATGGTATCTTTTTCGTCATCCTCCCTCTAAAGGCTTACAACTTTTAATCGAGAGTCGAATATCACAAAAAGGAATTAAAAGCATAGTTTTAGTATAGTGAAAACGAATGGATTAATTCAAGACAAACATATGCAATGCATTAATGGAATAATAAAGTTTGACATAAATAAGTGTTCGAACAATCAAAAGAAAATATAATTTGAAAATTCTAATGAACAAGAAAGCCTCTTTGTCTGAACTTGTCACTTCCAATGGTGTGCCTTTGAGGGATAGCAGAAGAATTCAGTCTGACCATCTTGTGTGAACTCCAGCACTCCTTCATCGATCAGGTCTTGAATCTTGTTCTTCAATGCCCAACAGTGGTTAGTGTTGTGCCCACGACTGTTGGAGTGATACATGCATATTTCATTATGCTTGTAGTGAGGAGAAGAAGTATTAGGTTTTTGAGGAGGCTCCCTTAATACAACCAACTTGGCTTCCAATACATGATGCAATGCTTGAGTCAAGGACATGTTGATCTTGGTAAATTACCTTTTGGGCGTATCTTGCTTATGCGGATTGCCTTGTCATTGTTGCTGCATCAGTGATGGATTAGAGATCCGCACTACCCCCACGGATTGGTTGAGATTACTCTTATTGCGGACCTTCTGGTTGTACACAGTATTGGACTCCTTCTTTACATGGTATGGTCTCTTCTGAGCACTTGAAGAGGCAGTCCCCTAAATTCCAGTGCTCCTGAGTTTATTTTTAACATGCTTCCGCATGAACATGTCACCCAATTCCCTATCTGCCAAGAGAGGTTGATCATTGATTAGGCCCTAAATTTTAGCAGTTTGCCCTAGACGGTTGTATCTGTCTTGATGAAGCTTACTGATGAGAATCCTTATACTCTTCATGTCCCCGAGCTAAATTTTGGATAAGAACCATCTGACTACTCATTTGGATTCTCATCCTTTCCATCTTAGCTTGCAGTTGTTCCAACTGGTCATCCTTGTTGTATTCAGGATCTTTGTTGGCCATATTCCTAGCGAGGAGTGCTTTCAATTCTTCTTTCCCCTTGAATAGATTTAGGAACATTACCTTGAACTGAGCATCTTGAGTATGGAGATCTCTGTTGTTCTGTTCGAGAGCCATATTTCTTGCATGTCGAGTGGGTCATAACCTCTGAGTCAAGTTATCGCGCTTTGGTCTTTTGACAGGATTGGCTAGAGGAAAATAAATCCCCTTTCCCCTTATTAGACGTCTGGTTCATCATATCCTGCATCACAAACCCTTGAGATCCTTGAAATGGTTAAGGAAATGATAGGCATGATATCATGATATGTATCCTATGTACCTTGCAAAAGTGTAAGGTGATGAAGACAAGTGAGTCTTGCAAGAAGTCCAGGTTATTGGATAATGACTACAAACAATTCCTGCAAGGAACTCACATCGTTAGATAATAAACAAAACCCTGAAAGGAGTTCAAGTTATTATATAATGAAAGAAAACAAGTCACACAAGTAGCCTTAGGTTCAAACGCTTGCATGAGGTTTAAAGGTAAGTACCCTCTTAAATTTTAGTTGGTTCAACCTATCCTAGAAAAGTAACTGGGTTCTAAGGAGTCTCAATATCACTGATCTTTCTTTATCAGGCATTGTTTCAGCTCAGGCGATCTTTTCTCGCGGCCGAAATATCCCAAAAGTCTGATCTCAATGAGTGTAGTATCGAGTATCAACTAATCCCCAGCTTTATACCGAGGCCGACTATCTCACTACTTTCTAATGGCCAAGTTTTTTTAATTAAGGTTCTAAGGTCCGTTAGTGCTTTATGACACCATACAACGGCTCCGTATTCTCCTTGATTTAACACAAGGGATACCAGTACCAACAAATGTGTCACACTAATGCAGCCATCACTTCGACCATATCGTTCTATGCCATACAATCTCCACGATCTATTGATGCTTACCTAAAAGGTGCCCCAGATCCGGGTGTAGGATCTTTTAGTAACAAGCCAAATAAGCCCTCAAAAGTAAAGCATACAAAACACACAATGTAAAGTAATTAATAATGAACTAAACTCTAAGGTAACCCCATTTTATAAGTCTTTCCCCAGCAGAGTCGCCAGTTCTGTGATAAGGTGGCAAAACCGACTGTTATACTGGTTTTGCGTTTATATTTGCAAATGTTGCGGTAAGCAAGAGTCGCCACCGACTTTTCTTTTATCCAACATAGGAAAGGGTGAAAAGAACAGAAAAAGACCTTTTGAGAGCTTTCTGAGTAAGGGGGGTAGATTATGGAAGGGGAAGGTGTTAGCATCCTTTCCATCCGTAGCTATCTACGTGCTCTTAGATGCTTAGCTCATTTTGAAATACCTTATGCTTTATGTGTTTTGAAAATTATTTTTGAAAGTGCCTTAGTGCGGCGAACTTTGTAATATTTCTCGAAATGGTAGAGAACATATACAAAGTGTTTGAAAATGATTTTGAAAGAGGTGTTGTGTAAGTGTAAAAATTGTTTGAGCATAGCATCTAGGAACTATCTATTTTTACTCGAAAGGGTTGTTCTTTTCCTCTTTTCCTTTAGACAGTATTATCCTACTATTAGTGAATAGGTAGCCCTAGTCGTTAGATATTTGAGGGAAATTCGAAGGGACATTTATACAGTCACAAAGGCAACTGGGCAAGAAAACATAGTAATTTCCCTAGGGTTTTAAGATCATTTTTACCAAGGCAACATCGAGAGGGTCATTTTTTATCTTTAAACTAGAGGGTAGCCACTAAAGTCTCTCACGTTTCGAGAGTTGTGACTATTTTCCAAAGACAACCAAAGTGTGAATACCCTAGAGGTGTATATGTGAGAATGTGTTGTATTCAGTTATTTATCTTGTGTAAGGTTTGATAGCGTTTATTTGTTATTCTTGCCATATAATCCTATTAGGCATACATCTAACAGTTAATAGTTTTATAGAAATTAAAAGTGCGGAAATGTAAAATCCTAACTATTACAAGGCTTCAGGGAGGGGGATTAATTACATGTCTAAAACTAGGAGGGAAATAAAGCAGTAAATGTAAAAGCCTACTTTAAACTATTACAACCAGGAAGCATGTACAATGATATGAAAAAAGTGTGAAAAGAAATAACGCACGCGAAATAAAAATAACGTCTAAAAAATCGTAAGAGAAAATATTTTTTTGTTTTTTGTTTTTATTTATGAAAATGGTTTAAGTTAAAAAATAATTTATCTAGATCTATATTTAAAGAGAAAAAAAAGGTTAATTATTAAAGAAACATGAAATTTAAAGAAAATAAATTAATTCTATGTTTTTTTTTGGTATTTTTGTTATGAAAAGGAAAATGAATTAAAACGAAATTAAACCTAAGTTCTATTAATTTTAATTTAAAAAAATGTTAAAGTGATTAGTTAATTAATTTACCAAAATTAAAATTTAATTAAGAAAAATCCTAAATCTATTCTTATGTGATTTTTATATTTGTTTATTGATTAAAATAAAAAAAGGAATTAAAAGAAATAAATAAAATGAACAAAACAAGAAAATAAAGATGAGCCTAGTAGCAAAAGTAAACAGGGGGTGCAATCATCAGAAATCCCTAGGCCCGAATCTTTGAAAGCTTCATGCCATAACCATGGTGTTTTCAGATTCTTGCGTGGAACCTCTGATTCAACCATCCATAACTGTTCTATATAAATTCAAACAAATGTTAGCATGCCATGAAATGTGATTAAAATTAGAGATTCGAAGTTTAAAATTTTACCAAACCGGTATTGTCAAACGGGGCATGCTAGGCGTGTGATGGACTGCTCTTTGGCCTTGTAAGACTCCTGGGGACTCCAGGAGGATGGTTTGAGGCTTTGTGTCAATTGAGAGAGACAAGAACCTTGATATATGACTTGCACCAATTCTTTAATTTTTGGAGAGTTTTTTGAAGAGCTTTTGGAGAGATATTTGGAGAGGAATTTCATGCTCCTTTTGGCTTGTAATGTTATGTATTTATAGAGGGAAGATAGGAGTGAACAAACATGGTAAAGAATCAATGCATTCATGGCCTTGGAGGCAAGGATAAAACACATTGAAAAATGTCCATATTTGTGATATCTTTGCCTCTTTGGTCACTTGCATGAACCTGGTCCTTTTGGATGTATCTTGCATGAAAATATGGGCCTTCTAATAGATCAAATCAAACCCAAATGTCATGGCCCATTATTCTCTGTATTTTATTTGATTTAATTCATATTTAAATGAATAAAAATTCAAATAAATAAAAAAATGCACGGGTAGATTTAGAGGTCCTTGAAACATTATGAACATATTTGAACTCCAAAAAGTTAGGCCTAATAACTTAAAATCACAAATTTGCTCAATTGAGTTTTCATGCATTTCCTTTGAAAGTTGCCCAACTTGTGCAATCCATAACTTGCTCAATTTTTATTCAACGAAGATGATCTTGGACTTTTTGGAAAGTCCAAGATGTCTACTTCAATCCCTCTTTTGATCAATTTTGAATTTGAAGATTTTATCTTGATGTAAAAGATCTTGGAAAAAAGTGTCTTTTGTTGACTTTTTGAAAATAACCTGTAATGTATGAGCTTGTATCTTTCAAATGGTGCATTTCTTGAACTTGAGAATAAAAAGAAAGTTTTAGGGAATTGTATTATCTTCAAAATTATATTTGGTTGGGGAAAAATGGATGAAGTATGTGAAAGTTATGCCTGGTCAAAGTTTAGTTGAATTTTCCTATAGAAACCCTAATTTTACAATTCTTGACTTTTGATGAATTAGGAGTATTTATTGAGGAATCATGATCAAACATTGATCAAATGATGATTATCACTTTAAACTGTTGATGTTGACAACAAATCTTGAAGTTTGACTGTATATTGGCCACAATTGACTTTTGACTTAGTATAGTTGATTTTCAAGCATTTGAGAAATTGACTGAGCAAACTTGTAGTGCAAGGCATTAAATCTGGAATGGACAATCTTGAGAACATATTAGGACTATGGAAAACATTTGAGACCTTTGAAGCTCACACATCTTGGTGGAAAGTGAAACCCTAGTTGGAGGTTCATTGCTTAGGAGGAGAATTTGTCTGATCAATTTTTGGTCAACCTTGAGCATTTGAGGACCTCAATGAGCATGTCTTGAGTAAAATGGGAGTAAAAATTTTGGGGTACAAAAATTAGTATTTCAGAAAAATATGTGCAAAAAATATAGCCAAATGGAGAATTTAGGCTTGCTAAGCAAAAGAGACAAAAGTGTTGATTCTGCAAAGGATCGCCCGACTATAGGATGCATCGCCCAATGAAAATGGTGAAAGATAAAAGCTTCAATTATGTATTTCTTCGCTCATGGGTCGCCTGGAGAAAGGAGGATCATTTGGCGAATCATTCTTGTCACCGGGCGATGAAAGATACTCTTTTGGGGTTTTAACACGCCCAACTGGTTACGCGTGGCTTCTAGCCAAAATTGCCCGACGATGCTTTATGGTCGCCCGACGATGGAGCGCAGATGGACATACTTTTGGCTACTTTTTGCCACCTTTTATGGAAATTTTCCACCAACTTTTATCTTGTGGAGGGAAGGAAATCTGATTTTAGATATAGAAAACTTTTATTCTATGGATCATAACATTACAACATAGAAAAACACTTTTTGTTCTTATCTCTTAAGAAGGGAAAAAGAAGAACACTCTTGCAATTTTCAAGGAGACTTGAAGATTGATGTTCATCAACATCCATTGTTTATTCATTGAGCAAGGTATCACGACCATGAGTAGGTAAACACTTTTTGTGTCAAGGTTAGAAGTAGTCAACCTAGACTTAATGTATTTCTTTTAATCATTTTGTATATGAACTTGGTTGAAGATTAATACATGTTAAATATCTTTGTATCATTGTTATTTTTATGGTTTGGTTCATTATTGAGAAGTAAGTTCCAAGCTTGACCTAAGATATTCATCTACTAATAAACAAGCTCTAGACATAGATTTATGAGTTAGTATTCCCTTGTATCAAGCTTTAAAGATTATCATGTTAATAGTTAGGTTGAGAGATCATTTAATGATTAACATGATAACACTCACAATATTTATTAGACATGAGAAATATTGAGAGGTACATGAATGTATTGATCATTGATTAGTTCATATGCAAGGTTAATTGAATAAATGTGGAATAGGTTAATGAAAACTAATCTTGACATCATTTTTATCAAAACAAACATTTTCAAACAACAATCTCTCTTTCATCCAAATCACCATCTAGTGCATGAAACTTAATCTTTTGTTACTAAAAGTAAACATCAAACCTTTGTTTATTATTCAAACACTTAAATACACTCAAACTATAGAACGACATTAATATCACACCAATCCCTAAGGAAAACGATAATATAAATACTTGTGTTGAAAATACTAGAAATAAAATGGCGTCGTTACCGGGGATTGGCGTTTGACTATTGAAAGCATTGCAATAGTTTAAGTGTTTTAAGTTATTTTATATTAATAATATCTTTTGTTTTTCACTTGTTTTGTTAGTGTTTTAAGATATTATTTTATGCGAGGAAGTATTTCTAAAGATCAACTCCTATTTGACCCTGAAATCGAAAGGACTTGAAGAAAACTTAATAGTAAGACTAGACGAAGGAGGAAGCTAACGAAAGAAAGAAGAGAAAGAGGAGAGGTGTCCATTTCTACTATACCTTTTAATCAAGATATAGAAGAAGTTATGGCAGCAAATCCACCAAGAGGTCCCTGTACAAATAGTCCAAGGTTGAATGCTCAGTTTGCTAGGAATGCGGATCAAAGGCATTCGGAAATGAAAACTGGAATTTTAGAATTGTTGTATCATAACCCTTTCACTGGGTTAGATCATGAAGATCCTTACACCCATCTCACAAAATTCTATAAGATAGCGGGTGCTATAGGAGCTCCCGAGGAAGATGAAGAACAAATGTTTAAAAGATTATTTCCACATTCATTGATCGGTAAAGCTAAGGATTGGTATCTTGACCAACCTAATCACCTCATGACGGATTGGAATAGACTTGAAGAAAAATTTCTTGAAAAGTTTTTCCCACAATTACGTTTCTTGGAAGACAAAATGGCTATATCGGTGTTCTCTCAAGGTGTAGCCATGTCATTGAATGAAGCTTGGGAAAGGTACAATTCTATGTTGAGAAAATGTCCAAGTCATGGTTTTGATGCCATTACCCAAATGCATATTTTTCGAAATGGATTACAACCACAACCAAAACTTTTGTTGGATGCTACGGCGGGAGGATCACTTATGGCAAAGACAACGGAAGAAGCGGTGGAAATTATTGAAAGAATGGCAAGGAATGACCATCAAGTCCAACATGATCGAAGTATGGTTCAAAAGAGAGGAAGCAAGTGATTCAAGATCAAATAAAGCTCTTTTAGCCCAAAACAAATTGTTCGCTCAACAAGTGGAAGAATTAACAAAGAAAATGGCAAAGCTCCCTCAACAACTAAGAGAAATGCAAGAAATACCTAGAAATCAAAATCAATAAATTTCTAGTTATGAGTTATGCATGGGTGATCATCAAAGCGGATTTTGTCCTCCGGTTGAAGAAGAAGTTAATTACATGGGAACTTAAGATCAAGGATACCAAAAAAGGCAACCATATCAAAATAACCAAGGTTATCAACAAGGGTGGAGACAAGATGCCAACAATCAAAATAGACAAAGTACTTATCAAACCACAAATCAAAACTTACAACCTCAAGCTAGAAGTTCAAACTTACAAGAGACTCTTGCTCAATTCATGCAAGCATCTATGGCAAATCAAAAGAGTAATGAAGCGGCTATCAAGAATTTGGATACTCAAGTGGGGTAACTAGCCAAGCAATTGGCCGATCAAAATGCCGATTCATCATTTTCAGCAAATACTCAATCTAATCCTAAGGATAATTGCAAGGCAATAATAACTAAGACAGGTAGGGTAGTCGGAAATGGTTGTGGTAAAGAAGTTGAAATTGAGGAAATTGTTGAAGAAAAAGAGTTTGAAGAGGAGATTGTAGTAGAAAATAACCATGAGGAGGAGTTAGTTGAAAAGGAGTTAGTTGAAAAGGAGAAGTTGAGAAGAAACAAGAAGGAGAAAGTTGCAACTTTACCGGTTCAAAATTTGCCATATCCTCATGCTCCTTCCAAGAAGGATAATGCTAGGAACTATGCTAGGTTCATGGATATTTTTAAGAAATTGCAAATAAATATTCCATTTTCCAAAGCTATGGAACAAATGCCAAAGTATGCAAAGTTCATGAAAGATATCCTTACAAAAAAGAGAAGATCAATGGATCAAGAAGTTATCATGGTTGATGCAAATTGTAGTGCTATCATTCAACGAACTCTACCAAATAAGGAAAGTGATCTGGTGTTGTACCCCAAAATTTGTCCTCTAAATTTTCATACAAGATGCTATCCTAGGGTTTCTTGTACACTCAATTAGCTCGAGGGTCGATCATACAGATTCTCTTCCTAGACGGAAAATTAATAATTAGGGTTTGGGATTTCTCAGGGATAATTGAGTCTTCAAAACTTCAAATATTCTTAAACACAATTCGCTGAAGTTTGTTAATTTTACAAGACTGACGATTGTTCTTAAACCATGTTTGGTAGATGATGAAATCCCGTTTGAATCAAGAATGACATGCGAACTCATTTTGATTACCAGTTAGCTATTGGACAAAGTTGAAGATTAAGACTTTTGACCATAAGTCTTTGGATTTAAGTTAATCAAGTGGAATTAAAATTCTTAAACATTTATTTTGTTTTAGAAGTTTGATTGGAGTACAAAGTGTTTATTTTTGCTTGATCATATTTGGTGGTTGCTTGAAATATAAGTTACCCAAAATAAGGTGTTTTGCTCAGAACATTCAAGTAAGAATTTCAAAGTTAAGATTGGTACAATATTTCCATTTCATACAAAATTTATTCAGAGGCATTGTATTCATTACATTACAAGTTTGAATTTACAAAATTATTTTGTCTACAAATGCAATAAATTACAAAGATTTGATTAAAAAAAGAGAAATTTTATTTCTTCAAAGTCTTCATCTTCAAGCAGCTACTCCAACCTTCGCTGGCCATCCATGCCTCATGTTCATGGAAAAAAAGAAGGAGAAGTTTGTTAGTAACTTAAACATCCAGAAATGAACAAAAAATATACAACGTATTCTAATTCATCATTAGGGTGGTTTTTGAATCAGAAAAGAAGGGTTTTGTGTTCTAAGGCCTCATACAATTCTTGTTTAATCATTGGCCTGAGAGTTTATGGTTTGCAAATCACAAGGTGCAAGCTTGGTTCACAAACAATGCAAGCAAACTGTAACAAACAGCAGGGCAAGCTGCATAACAGACAGCAAGATATCAATGCTGCATCACAAACTAACTGCAACAAACAGCAGGGCAAGCTGCATAACAGGCAGCAAGATATCAAGGCAAGCAAACTGCAACAAACAGCAGGGTAAGCTGCATAACAGGCAGCAAGATATCAATACTGCAACATAAGTAAACTGTAACAAACAACAGGGCACACTGCAAGCTGCCAGAACAAAACCTGTGCAGAATCTAAAGGCAACAAAATACCAGAGTTCAGGAAAAGAAGGTTTTGTGTTCTAAGGCCTCAAACAACTTCAGTTTTATCATAGGCTAAAATTATATTGCAAATCTCAAAAGAATTGGTTCACAATAGTGCAAACAGAGTTTCAAGTCCAACACAAGTACAAGCCCAACAGATTTCAGCCCAACATGATTTAAAACAACTCAAAAAAAGCCTCATACAATTTCAGTTTTATCATAGGCTAAAATTATATTGCAAATCTCAAAAGAATTGGTTCACAATAAACTAAAAGGTGAAAACCAGAATTCATCAAGCAACAAGTGCAGGTCTAATTCAGAAAAAACCAGTACCGCCAGCAACAGAAAATCAGGATCATACATCATTGGCTAGGGTTAGTCTCTTGCAAATCTCAAATCTTGGTTCACAAAAGATAAAGAGGAAATCATAAAATATCAAATCAACAAGCAAAAGCCTCATGTTGCTTTAAATCAGAAAATAGTCTTAACAAGAAAACCAGTACAATCAACAATCAAAGAGACTCAAAATTTGTAAAGTCATGTCATAGGCCTAGGGTACTTTACCACAAATCTCAAAGCAAAATTGTTTGGTTCATAGAAAAAGTTCACAAGTGACAAAATACAAAAGCCATCAGCAAATACAAGTTTAAAAAGAAGCAATACAAAATCACAAAGTCAGCATTTGACATATCAGTAAAGAAGCAAACTCAAAAGAGGGGGGCCTAGCTGTACAAAATCTCAAGCATTTAAGTCTTGGATCACAAGAGAAGCCAAGGTCAGAAAATATACAACAAGTACAAGAAAAGCAAAGACAGTACAACAAACACTATACCAGCAGCAAGCAAAGTCAACTAGCAAAGTTGATTTATAAAAAAAAAATAGTACAAGCAATAAATCCAGCAATATTTTATCATTTTTTATCAAAAATCAACCAATATAAAAGGCAGCAATACTGTGCACATAAGGGAGGAGTTTTTTTTTAGCCAGCAAGAAAAAATATATAGAAAGAACAAAGATCCAGTCAAGCCACAGGATATCAAAAGACAACAACAAAGCCAAGAGGTAAATTTTTCCAAATTTGTTTTCAGCTTCTTTTCATAGAAATATACAAACTCTTTGAACTTTTTCTTAGCTTTATTTTACAAAACATATAGTTTAGGGTCAATTCACAAACTTATAGAAGCCAAATAGAGCACATAAGGACAAGAGAGCTTGTAACAAAAGAGAACACAAAGCCAGCATCATTCATCTTTTTAAAAAGATCAGCAATAACATCATCTTCTTTTTAGTTTTTATAAAAAAAACATACAGAGATTCCAAATCCCAAACAATCAGTGAACCCCTTTGGGCCAAACATCATTTTTTTTACAAAGAAAATATACAGAAACCAATCTTTACAAACAAACAGAGCCAAAACCTTCAGAAAAATCATTTATCAAAAACATACGAATTACTCAGAAACAAAAAACCAACCAAACCATTTCCCATTTTCTCCTCATCATCAGAAATATAGAAAGAAACAAAATCAAAGTCACAGCAAGCCAACAAACCCTTTCCATTTCTATGCAACAAAAAACAATATATAGAATCATAGCAACACAATAATGCCTTAAACCATCAAGCCCTCAAAAATCATTCTTTCAAATTCATCATCATCAAAGATAGAAACACAGTACCGCATGCAAGACACAAACCCTAATAAAATTTTTATCATCATTTTCAAAAAACCTAAGCCCTTCAGAGATTAGTAAAAAGAGATGGAGAGGAAAGATCTCACCAAAATCATGTAGAAGAAAGCAAATCAGAACAGTTAGGGTTCTGTCCATCCCCTTTAAGATCTATGCGAATCCTGTCATGATCTGTAAAAACGAAAGTGAGATTAGTGTTCAGAAGGAAGAGATGAAGCAGATAAAGTAAAAAAAATTAATGTTGAAGCATCGCTGCCGTAGGAACCACCGTCCACCGCCGTCTAACCGCCGCTAGGGCGATTTCCGGCCAAATACTCAAAGGAGGAGAGAAAGAGAGAGAGTGAGAGTATCAGAAGGAAGAGAGAAATATTTTGGCCCAAATGAGACTTTGTCTCATAATCCGGTTGTTTTGTTAAAACAACCGAGCCTTCTTTCCTTCAAGCAGCCCAAACCCCCTTTGCCAAACACCAATCCCTTATTCCTCACATACCCCCTGTTAACAAACCAATAACACCAGGCCCAACCTCATTCTCTTATACGCATCCCCTGCTTACTAATCACTCCAGGCCTAATTATTTTTTTTATTATCATTTTTCTGACTAACAAAAAAACACTATTGGGCCAAACTCCAAAATGTTTTTTCTAACAAACACTCTAATCTGATTTTCATACCCCAAACTTCACTTTCATATTTTAATTTTAATTTTATTATTATTTATTTTTACTATTATTAATACTAATTTTATTATTATTTTTATTAATAAAAAAAAGTATTATGTAGTTAGCAATATATATTTATTTTCATTACTTTCTATGCTAGAGACAATAAATATTTTCTTAAACAAATTTAGTTTTTTTAGACTTAGGGTTATAATTAAAATTAAATTAGAACTTAGGTTTTCTTTTAATTGATTAATTTTACTAGTTAATTTAATATTCAAAATCTTTTCATAAAAACACTAAAAAATATTTTCTTTTCTAAATTAAGTGAATTTATATTTTATTAAATCATTTTCTTTTAAAAACCTTTTCTTAAACCAAATATTTCATTTCCTTTTCATTCATTACCTTATACATTGTTTCTCTACCTTCTTATATATTATTTATTTCAATTCTTGTACATTATATTCATATTATTATTTGTACATTATATTCATTTCATTTCTTGTACATAATATTTATTTCAATTCTTGTTCATTCAATTCAATATGGTTGTAATAGATAACTAGGGTTTAATTTCTTGCAAATTCCCCATTTGTAAATTTGTATACCCCATCCCCAAATGTTGTAATAGCATAGTAACTTTAAATTTCGCCATTTATCGCTTTATATACAATTGCTAGTAATTAGGTTTCTGTATGAAAAGACTAAAACTAACTTAGAAAACCCTAATTCAAGACAAATAAACAAGCATGAAACAATACACTTGCACACAAGTATCCCTAGGGTTCGCCACTTGGTTGCCTTGTACAAAAATGGCCATATTACGCATGTGAGGTATCTTAGAAAAACAAACAAATATAAGATCATAGTCCCTCGATGACGCTATCCAAAGTTGCCTTACAAAATGATCTTAGTCCCTCAAAAATGCTAAGATACTTTGCAACATTGCTAATCATGGCTATACAATGACTCACGCCCATCCTGTTTACATCCAAAGATAGGGTTGCTTACCAAATCAATGGTAAGACAACAATATCAAAGGAAAAGAAAATGAACAAGAAAGACATTTGAGTAGGTAAATTACTTTTAGTTACTTGCTCCATTTCAAAACAAATATCCTTGCCATTTTCAAAACAAACACCTACACACTTTCAAACATCTTACAAATATTGAAAACATTTTCAAAAAGACAAACATCTTTGTATACATTCTTACAAACGAGAATCATTACAAAGATTGCCTAAACAATGGCCTCTTTTACAAAATACTTTCAAAAACCACACAAAGCACAATTTCAAACAAAAGTAAGTGATCTAGCAAGTAACTAAGAGCCCATGGAAAACCATGGATGAAAAGGGTGCTAATACATTCCCTTTTCATAATCTACCCCTCGAACTCAAGAAACAATCTCAAAGGTCTTTTCTGTGCTTTTTCACCTTTCCTTTTGGATAAAAGAAAAGTCGGTGGCGAATCTTGCTAACCGCAACATTTGCGATAAAACATAAAACAATCAAGTCAGTTCTCCCACTGTATCACATCTGGGAAGGGTTACTTTTCCGGTTACCATTGGTGATATTTATGTCCGTAAAGGATTGATTGATTTAGGGTCTAGCATTAATTTGATTCCTTTGTCTATTGTGAAAAGATTGGGGAACATTGAGATGAAGTCAACAAAGATAACACTTCAACTAGCTGATAAATCCATCCTTCGTCCTTATGGTGTAGCTCAAGACTTGCTAGTGAAAGTGGATAAATTTTTCTTCCCGGTTAATTTTGTTGTGATTGATATGGAGGAAGACCATGATGCACCTTTGATTCTTGGTCGGCCATTCATGAAGACGAAAAGAATGATGATCGACATTGATGATGGTTTAATGAAGGTCCGAGTTCAAGATGAAGAAGTAAGTTTTAATCTCTTTGAAGCTATGAAACATTCTAATGATAAGGGAGCTTGTTTTAAAGTTGATTCTATTGAAGAATCTATTTGGGATGTTTCTAGTGAAGTTCATATTTTAACACCTCTTGAGAGAACATTGAATAATTTTGTTCAAGTTCTTGATGTTCATGAAGAAAAGGAGTTGGAAGAATGTGTGAAGGAACTTGAAGCTTTAGAAGAAATTCAATCTTGGGACGAAGAAGTTGAAATTTTGAAGAAAGAACCTAAAGAAGAAGATTCTAAAATTGAATTGAAGATATTGTCGTCTCATTTAAATTATGTGTTTCTTGATGATGGTGGTAACAAACCGATAATCATTAGTAATTCTTTATCGGAGAAGGAGGAGTATTGTTTAGTTAAAGTTTTGAAATAAAATCAAAGTGCAATAGGTTGGGTTTTAGCGGATTTGAAAGGCATAAGCCCGGCTTATTGTATGCACAAGATTTTTATGGAAGAAAATTTCAAACCCATAGCTCAACCCCAAAGATGTTTGAATCCGACAATGAAAGAAGTTGTGAGAAAGGAAGTTGTGAAACTATTGGATGCCAGGATGATTTATCCTATTTCCGATAGTACTTGGGTGAGTCCGGTGCATGTTGTTCCAAAAAAGGGTGGAATGACCGTGATAAGAAATGAAAAAAATGAATTGATTCCGACAAGAATCGTAACGGGATGGAGGCTGTGTATCGATTATCGGAGGCTTAATCAAGCAACTAGGAAAGATAATTTTCCTCTTCCTTTTATGGATCAAATTCTAGAAAGGTTATCGGGCCAAGAGTTCTATTGCTTTTTGGATGGATATTCCGGGTATAACCAAATTTCGGTAAATCCGGAAGATCATGAGAAAACAAATTTCACTTGTCCATTTGGAGTTTTTGCTTATAGGAGGATGCCCTTTGGTTTGTGCAATGCATCGTCTACTTTTAAAAGGTGTATGAAATCTATATTTTTCGATCTTATTAAGAAGACTATGGAGGTTTTCATGTACTACTTTTCCATTTTTGGAGCATCCTTTGATCTTTGTTTAAAAAGTTTGGATACCGTGTTGAAGAGATGTGTGGAATCAAATTTGGTGCTTAATTGGGAGAAATGTAATTTCATGGTTACTGAGGTCATTGTTCTTGGTCACAAAGTTTCATCCAAAGGTCTCGAAGTTGAAAAGGCAAAAGTGGAGGTGATCGAGAAATTACCACCACCATTGAACGTGAAAGGAATTCGATGTTTCTTGGTTCATGTGGGCCTTTATCGAAGATTTTTCAAAGACTTCTCCAAAATTGAAAGACCTTTGAGCAACTTGCTCAACAAAGATAAGCCTTTTATTTTCGACGATGCTTGTTTGATAGCTTTTAACAATTTGAAACAAACTTTGACAACCACACCCATAATCGTTGCACCAAATTGGAAAATGTATTTTGAATTAATGTGTGATGCTAGCGATTATGCCATTGGTGCGATTCTTGGTCAAAGAAAAGGAAAACTTTTTCATGTCATACACTATGCTAGCAAAGTTCTTAATGAAGCACAAATAAACTATGCAACAGCTGAAAAAGAATTGTTAGCTATAGTGTATGCATTGGAAAAATTTAGATCTTACCTCATTGGGTCAAAGGTTGTAGTCTACACCGACCATGCAGCGATACGATATTTGCTTACCAAACCGGATTCTAAGCAAAGACTAATTCGTTGAATACTTTTGCTGTAAGAATTTGATCTTGAAATTCGCGACAAGAAAGGTTCTGAGAATTTGGTAGCGGATCACTTATCCCGCTTGGTCAATATAGAAGTTACTAACCAAGAAAGAAAGGTTAGAGAAGAATTTCCTGATAAAAAACTTTTTATGGTACAAGTTAGACCATGGTTTGCCGATTTTGCGAATCACAAGGTATCCAGATTGATACTGGAAGATCTAACTTGGGACCAAAAGCGGAAATTCTTGGCGGATGCTAAATTTTATGTGTGGGATGAGCCTTACCTCTTTAGGCTTGGAAGTGATAATTTGTAAAGGAGATGTGTATCGTTGGAGAAATAAAAAATTATACTTTGGCATTGTCACAATTCTCCGTATGGAGATCATTTTAATGGTTTGCGTACGGAAATGAAAGTCATTCAATCGGGCTTTTATTGGCCGTCTTTGTTCAAAGATGCACACTTTCATGCTAAGAATTGTGATAAATGCCAAAGTAGTGGAGGAATTGGGAAAAGAGACGAAATTCCTTTGAATAATATGTTGAAGATAGAGGTTTTCAATTGTTGGTGAATAGATTTTGTAGGACCTTTTACCCCATCATTTTCGAATGAATTTATTCTTGTTGCGGTGGATTATGTATCTAAATGGGTTGAAGCGATGGCTTGTCCTAGGGCGGACAACAAAACGGTCATAAAATTTCTAAAGAAAAATAATTTTTCCCATTTTGGCACTCCACGAGTTTTAATTGGGATGGTAGATCACACTTTTGTAATATACCTGTTGAAAAAGTTTTGGAAAACTATAGTGTAAAACACAAACTAGCGACTCCGTACCATCCACAAGCTAATGGTCAAGCCGAAGTTTCAAATAGAGAGGTTAAGAGGATTTTGGAAAATATCGTGTCAAGTTCATAGAAGGATTGGTCGCTTAAGCTTGATGATGCTTTGTGGGCGTATCGTACCGCTTACAAAGCTCCGATTGGTTTGACACCGTTTCAAATGGTGTATGGCAAAACTTGCCACCTTCCCGTAGAAATTGAACATAAGGCTTTGTGGGCTTTAAAATTCTTATACTTTTATTCTAACTTGTCCGGAGAAAAAAGAAAAACTCAATTGCAGGGTCTTGATGAATTGAGAAATGATGTGTATCACTCCAACAAGTTGTATAAAGAAAAAGTAAAATTTTATCATGACAAGAAAATCCGTCACAAAGACTTCAAAGTTGGCCAAATGGTGCTCCTTTTTAATTCACGTTTGAAACTTTTTCCGGGAAAGTTGAAGTCCAAATGGTCAGGTTCGTTCGTGATAAAAGAGGTGAAAGATTATAGAGCAATTGTTTTGGAGGATCCTTTGTCAAAGGAAGTTTGGACTGTAAATGGCCAAAGGTTGAAAATTTACCATGTGGGAGAGGTAATCTGTGAGACAAATGTGGTTCATCTTGGTGATTCTTGAAATCACTATAGACCGTCAAGCTCGAAACGACGTTAAACAAAGTTCTTGTTAGGAGGCACCCTAACACTGTAAGTATTTTTATTTTTGTGTGATTTTTCTTTAAACTTGCTGCAGAATAAATTTTTGGAACAAATTCTACAGTAGAATTTTGTGTTCAATTCTGCCTAGCATCGTCGGGTGATGAAAGTTTTCACTGGGAAAAACTGAGAACACAACACACTTCTGCTGCACATTTTGCTTGACTTATTGTTGGGTCAATTTGGGCCCACGGGTTAAAACCCTTTTTCATATTTATTTTAACCTAACATTGCCTCTACCACTCATTGCCTCACCACTCATTGCCTCATTCATCATTCACTCATTGTATCTTCTCCTTATCCCCAAAGAAAAAAATCATCTCCAAGCACTCATCTCATACCTTCATCCTCACCTCAAGAATCTAAGGTAACATCCTCTTCTCTTTTCTTTGTGAATTGCAAGGGGTAAGATTTACCTTATGAAAAATTAAGTTAGGAACTTTTGAATTAATGATTTTTAGAATGATTCATGTGGTTAGAAAGGATTAGCAATTAGGATTCATAATGAATATGCTGAAAAATTGTTGAAATTTGGTCTTTGGGCAAGTGAATTTGTGCAAGAATCTGCATAAAATTTTGAAACTTTTTGCAGGATCGCCCAGCGAAAGGACTCATCGCCCGACAATGATAGTCAGAAGCAGCATGCTTAATTTGTGAAATCTGCAGATTCTTTCCCAATTTCGTAGGATACCAAACCCATCGCCCTACGATGGAAGGCAGAATCAACATCATAAATTTTTCTTATGAATTCTGAAAAATTGTATTAGTTTGTTTTTTGACAAGATTGTCTATGTTGTTTTGTGTTAGTTTTATGACTTGCAGATGGCTCCCAAAAAGGCTTTTCGTTTGAAACCCGTGAGGGAGAATTTTGGTATTGGTTCTAGCCAACCGTGGAGTTTTGACGAGCGCCGATTTGTAAGCGCAGATGCAGAAGACATATTCAACATGCTGGTAGGAAGGAATTTTGTTTCGTAGAAAAAGTTTGCCATTGATACTCATGGTCCTTACAGGAACCCGATGCAAATTTTCCTTAGAAAAAAGTGGGATGTTCTCATAGATCCATTCGACAAGATCAGCTATGATTTGGTGAGGGAATTTTGTGCAAACGCTCTTCTGGCTGAGGGGGGGAAATTTGTTTTCCAGACCACGGTAAGAGGAAAAGCTTTACAATTTGATAGGAAAAACATTAACGATTTTTTAGGAAACCCTCTCCATATATGTTTGCATGAAGTTGATGAATTCAACAAAGAGCTGGGAAAGTTAAGGGATCATAATTCTATTGCCAATACCATCTTGCTTAAAGGGAGGAGTGTTGAGTTAAATGTAGTGGGCATTCCTTTTAGGTATAATCGTGAGGATATGACACCCGAAGCTCAGGCAGTACTTCTTTTGGTTCTTCACAACATCAAACCTAAACTTCATAGGTCTTCCATTCCTATTGATGTTGCCTTGCTTGTTCAGTGTATCTTAGAGGACAAGGCGGTGGATGTGGCTGACATTATCTCTAAAGAAATGCAGAAATTTGTTGAAGGCACGAAAACAAAAGAGGTAAACTCCCGTGTACCGCTCCTTTTCCCTGCCATGTGCTTAGAAAAAGTAATTTTAATGCCTGAGGAGATCAATGAAAAAGTGTGGGGAGTGATGAATGATGATTATCTTGGCCGATACTGCTTGGGAAAACTGACCATGAAAAGAAAGAATAAAAATGTGGGTGAGTCTTCGTGTACTCGAGAAGAAGCTTAGGGTCTTGATTATTCTAATTGGGATCCTAGAATGAAGGAAACATGTAATTACACCTGGGACATGTTAGAAGCACATCGAATATCAGGAAGCTTCCTGCATGATTCCATGGCAAAGATGTTTCTTCATCAATCCAACCCGCAGGAGCCGGTCACTTTCCCTTCCCAAGTCGAGTACAATGCATTCTGCGCTTGGCCCGAGGATAAGCGCCCTTTATTTTCAGAGGGGGCAACGCATGCTGGAGCGCATGATGATGTTGATGGCATTAATGATGATGGTGGTGAAAACATGGACTTTTGAGTTTTTTTTTGGCAACAAGTGAATGACTTTTTTATTTCAGTTTTTTTATTATGTTTTCAAGTTTTTATGCTAGTTTTTAATTATTGAAACATTTGGGTGTGTTTTGAGTTGTGTTTTGAAAAACTAGAATATTGTGGTTGTATTTTGTGATCTTTCCCTTTTGTTAGTGGGTAGTGGTACCCATTTTTTGTTTAAAAAACTTATTTTGATTAAAGTTTTTAGATTATGCTTTAGTTGTACATATATAAAAGAAAAGAGACAAAACAAAAAGAAAAGGGTTGAAGAAGTGCTCAAGGAGAAAGTTGATTCTTTGGGACTCGATTGATCTCGTGATTTGGGTGGTGATAATACAAATCTCAAAGAATTGCACAAATAAGGTATTATTTTACCATTTTGTAGAATGTTAGCATAATCATGAAAATAGTGCTTTAAGCAAAGAGATAGTTATGCGTTGTTATGTAAATATGTGTGCATGCTTGAATCATTAGGACATAACCACAAATGTGAGAAAATTTCCATTGTTTACAAAATTGTTACAGTTTTAGTAATTGTTATTTTAGCTCGAACGATTCATGTTAAATCTTGTTATTGAGAATATATCTTGTAAATTTAGAAGTGATCAAGGAATTGTTTCTGCTTTATGAGAGTTAGCACCATTCTCAAAAGGGCTTCATCTAACCTTGTAAGCTTGTGAATCTTTGTGAAACCTTTTGAGCTTTAAATAAAATTTTTGGAATGAATCTATCATGAAGCTATGACGATTCATACATAAAAACTTTTTGTCTATAAACACTTTACCCAATTTTGAAATTAATCTTTTGAAGAGCATTTGAGAAAGAAATGTTTAAAGTTGGTGAGCTTGGTTATAATAGAAAAATAATTGGTGGCACAATGCATCCCTTAAGAATAGTTCTAAAAAAATATATAGATAAATGTATCAAAGAAAAAAAAAAGAGAAAGAGAATGGTGCATTGTGAGAAAGAGAAATCAAAACTTGAAGTAGAAAGAAGGTTGGAGCAAAAATGGATGCTATGAATATGTGAAATTCTCTTCATGATATTTACCTATTTTTGTTTCAATGGTCGTGCATATAAATTCCCTTGTTTTTAACTTTAGCCAAGTTACAACCAAGAAAAGTCCTTTTGTGATCTATATTTCCTTGATATTATTTTCAATTTATTTGATGAATGCATGAATTGTTCTGGATGTCAGCACAATTACTATTGAGTGTGATTTGTCCCTTTTATTAGGTACATAAGCCATATTAGGTTGATAGAGAGTAGTTGATTCAAGTATGAACATGTTGTTACTAATTTATGCATAGCTAGATATTTATATTTAGAACTTATTTCATTATCACGCTTTGATTATGAAAATAGTTGATTTGTGTTGTGGCCGCATCTTATGAGTTTGAACCATCTAAATTGATATTGTCGATGTTATTCCTCTAAATTCATATTGTTATCTTAGTGTTTATCTTTTATTTGAGGACAATAAAAAATTCTAGCTGGAGAGAGTTGTTAAGTGGCAACTTTTGCATAAAATTCACATCAATTATTGAAATATGGGCAGAATTATGAGTGTCTAATTTGTTTTTGATTATGTTAAGTACTTATTTTAAGTCATTTTTTCTTGAGTACAAAGAATTATGAGTGTCTAATTTGTTTGTTAGTATTTCAGAAAAATATGGGCAGAAAAGATAGCCAAAGGGAGAATTTAGGCTTGCTAAGCAAAAGAGACAAAAGTGTTGATTCTGTAAAGGATCGCCCGGCGACAGGATGCGTCGCCTGGCGAAAATGGTGAAAGATACAAGCTTCAATTTTGTATTGCTTCGCTACTGGGTCGCCTGGCGAAAGGAGGATCGACCGACAAAGCATTATTGTCGTCGGGCGATGAAAGATACTCTTTTGGGGTTTTAACACGCCCAGCTGGTCACGCGTGGCATCTAGCCAAAATCGCCCGACGATGCTTTATGGTCGCCCGGTGATGGAGCACAGATGGCCATACTTTTGGCTACTTTTTTCCACCTTTTATGGAAAATTTCCACCAACTTTTATCTTGTGGAGGTAAGGAAATATGATTTTAGATATAGAAACCTTTTGTTCTATGGATCATAACATTACAACATAGAAAAACACTTTTTGTTCTTATCTCTTGAGAAGGGAAAAAGAAGAACACTCTTGCAATTTCCAAGGAGACTTGAAGATTGATGTTCATCAACATACATTGTTTATTCATTGAGCAAGGTATCATGACCATGAGTAGCTAAACACTTTTTGTGTCAAGGTTAGAAGTAGTCAACCTAGACTTAATGTATTTCTTTTAATTATTTTATATATGAACTTGGTTGAAGATTAATACATGTTGAATATCTTTGTATCATTGTTATTTTTATGGTTTGGTTCACTATTGAGAAGTAAGTTCCATGCTTGACCTAAGATATTCATCTACTAATAAACAAGCTCTAGACATAGATTTATAAGTTAGTATTCACTTGTATCAAGCTTTAAAGATTATCATGTTAATAGTTAGGTTGAGAGATCATTTAATGATTAACATGATAACACTCACAATATTGCTTAGACATGAGAAATATTAAGAGGATACGTGAATGTATTGATCATTGATTAGTTCATATGTAAGGTTAATCAAATAAATATGGAATATGTTGATGAAAACTAACCTTGACATCATTTTTATCAAAACAAATATTTTCAAACAACAATCTCTCTTTCATCCAAATCACCATCTCGTGCATGACACTTAATCTTTTGTTACTAAAAGTAAACATCAAACCTTTGTTTATGATTAAAACACTTAAAGACACTCAAACTATAGAGCGACATTAATATTACACCAATCCCTGAGGAAAACGATAATATAAATACTTGTGTTGAAAATACTACAAACATCTGGTTGAGGACACGATCCTCGTTTATCAGCGCCCTTTCACTTGATTAGTGGTGAAAGGGTGATTCTAGCATTGATGTCTAACTTATCTTCATCCTCTGCTTTTCAGGTACTATGGCAGACAACACCGGAGGTGACTTCTCGGGTGAGTCTTCTGGATCCTCACAAAGTTCTTCGGACGAGACTAGTAGCTCATCGAGTATTTTGGAGATTTCTGAGGATGAGTCGAATCAGCTCGAATGACAACTGGGAGGTGACGTAAAGATGGACCCTACTGATCTAGGTGGCATGTTCCCTCCCAGTGAGAATGAGGACCTGCAATCCTGAGTCGCCCAAGATCCTTGGGACTGGCCCTCATACTTTTTCGAGCATCAGGATGATGTTTTTACTGAGGTGTACACGCGTGAGGAAGGAAACCAGGAAGAGTGGTTGTTGTACATTCCTGGGAAATATAGCAGGATTTTCTCAAAATACGATAAATGGAGGATTCCCATGTACGACATCATGTTCCGGGAGATGGGACTTCGACTTCCCTTTTTAGATTTCGAGGTGGCCGCATTCAGGCATCTTCGATTGGCTCCTTCACAATTGAATCCGAACAGCATCGCATTCATGTGAGCGCTTAAGATTGTTTGCGACTACCTGAAGATTGGGGCGACCATCCCTTTATTCCTTTACTGATTCCATCTCTAGAGTAGCAGGATCGATGGTAAGTGGGGATGGATTACCTTGAAGCAAGGAAACGGGAAGTTGTTTAAAGCCTATCTGGAGTCTGTCTATCATTTCAAGGACAAGTATATACTGGTATAGCCTTTCTCGAGCAAGGTGATGTTGAACATTTTCAGGACCATACCGGTATATAATGAGGATGGTGCCCCTCATTTGAACAAGCTGGGATAGCCTATGAACAAACTGGTCTGTAAGTTCCCTTTTCAGTGGACGAGGAAGCACTTTGATAACAATTAGGTTCCTACGTCTGGAGGGAGGGGGAGCTCGGTGTCAAGGACCGGGAGAGCTTCATTTTCTTAACTGCATTTGTGGCGTGTATCCCTTCGGCTCAGCGAGTGGGTCGGGGAGGCAGGCCAGTGACATATTAGAACAGGGAGTCCGTATATGAGCCCGGGTTGATAGTTGTCAAGGAGCTCCTCGACAGTGAGGATCCCGTCAAATATTTGGGTATTTATGTTTTGAACAGTTATACGCGGTTGTTGCTATTTTAAGTCCTCACTCGCTATCTTTATTTCATTTTGTTTGTTTTGAAGATAACATGAATCCCGCCCAAGAGCGCATAGCCAGGACTCTTGCTGCTAGAGTAAAAAAGGCTTTGAAGGACACTCAAACTGGCTCGGGGGTCGCTCCTACTTCAAGGTCGGGCTATTCGTCTTCGGGCCCAGCTACAATTGCTCTTTCTCCTGCTCCTATGTCTTCGAAAGCGAAGAGACCGCGTGTCGAGGGAAGTTTCAATCTGACCGGGGAGAAGGGAAAAGGGACGTACGACCTACCCCTTTGCTGGCTGGAGAAATATTTTTTTGAGGGTGCAACTCTCCGACTCCCTCGGGATGAATCCCTTCACCTCGAGGGCTTGGAACACCCAGAGAAGAGGGCGATGCTAGTGCAGGACGTCAGTGGTCTAATGAGGATTTTGGAGATGGTCGTTGTGTACACCGAGGGGAGTTCTTCGCAGAAGGCAGAGTTGAGGAAACTTTGGGCTAAGCTGGCCGGGACCGAGAAGGGGCGGAATGACGAGGAAAAGGCCTGAAGACTGGCCGAGGAGGATTCTGGGAGACTCTATGAGAAGTGCAGAATCTTGTTGCTTGAAAAGAAGGTCCTGGAGGAGGAGGTAGTGACCTTGACTGCCGAGATTACACCCACTGAAGACGAGCCAGAGGATACTAAGGATTTAAGGACTCAGACTGAGCTTGTTGCTTGTTTTCAGTTGGCGGTGGATGATGCCTAAGCTGCCTCCGAGGGGAGCTTTGAGAACACGGTGAAGCAGATATACGCGCTGAACCTCGGGGTCAAACTCAACACCTCTGGTATGAGGTTTAACTACTATATGGCTGCTGGAAAAATCTTGGTCCTAGACTTCCTAAAAGAGTTTATCGCTCAGCCTGTGGGGGAAGCTTCTCTGTTATCGCCCTTTATCAAGGAAGAGACTGAAGGATAACTGCTAGTTGTTTTATTCTGTTCCGGCCTGCGTGCTGTATTGTTATAATTTTGTTTTTCCAGGCCTTTGCCCGTTTATGTAATTTCCGAACAAGTGTGGTCTTTGTGGCCACAAAATTATTCTTTTGGATAGGGGGATAATGACCTCCTCTTTTTGTAATATTCGTACAATAGCGGCCCCGACGGTCGTATTTTTTATTTTTCCCGCCATGGTGGTCATTGGTTCCAAGTATTTGGATCATGTTTGCATGTTTACTATTATGCTTGTCTGTTTGGGACATATTTTATTTTGCTAATAGTTTTTAGTGGGGACTTGCTCGTTTGGTTTGTATGTTCGCCAGTATGGGGAAACTAGACAAACGACCAGGGTGAGTACCGAGAATGGGCCAGAGCTCAAGTCTCATTTTTAGGGACCTGAGTTTGGCAGCGTGAACTTCCTATCGCGAGCCAGGTGTTCTACCATCGTGGTACGAGGATGATGGAGCTCGAGCGAGTTATCCATGTCGAGCTGAGGACGCGCTCATTACAAGAGCTGGGCTTCGCCCCTTCAAAATATTTTGGATGTTATGCATGTACCTAGGCATGCACGCATGGTCAGGACTAAATGAGTTTATCTTGTTGACAGAACTCGCCGACTGTAGTATTGTTTCAGCTTTTCAGCGTTCCATGATCGAACGGGTTGTTCCCCTTGTAAGTTTTCTAAGTAGTACGCCTCGGTCCTTGTTTTTGCATAGATTTGATAAGGGCCTTCCCAGTTTGTTGTGAGCAGGCCTTTGCGAGATTCTTTGTGATTTCTCTTTAAGACAAGGCTGCCGACCTCGAACTCTCGTCGTATGACCTTGGCGTTGTAGCGCATGGCTATCTTTTGTTTGAGTGAGGCCTCTCGTAGGGCCGCTCCTGTTATGATTTCTTCTACTAGATCTAATTCCTCCGGAAGGGCCACGTCGTTCAACTCCTCGTCTGGGGGAGCCTCGATTTGTCTAGAGGGTTCCTCGATCTCTATGGGAATGACAGCCTCCATTCCATATGTTAGTTGGAAAGGAGTTTCTCCGGTCGACGAATGTGCCATTGTTTGATATCCCCAAAGTACATTGTGCAACTCCTCGACCAACCTCTTCTTGGTTTCGTCTAATCTTTGCTTAAGTCCCCTGAGAATTACCATGTTCACAGATTCGTCTTGGCCGTTCGTCTGGGGGTGCTCGACAGAGGCGAAGTGCTGGGTGGTGCCTAGCTTGGTGACGAATTCCTTAAAGGCGTGATCAATGAACTGAGTACCATTATCGGTGACTATCTCTCGTGGAATGCCGAATCGAGTGAGGATGTTTCTTTTGTAGAAGTGAAGGACATTTTGGGCCGTAATTTTGGCCAGAGCTTTGGCTTCTATCCATTTTGTGAAGTAGTCGACCGCTACGATCAAATATTTATTTTGATTGGTCCCTACCACAAATGGGCCGAGGAGGTCCAATTCCCACCAAGTGAAGGGCCAAGGAGAGGAGAGATACTTGAACTCGATAGGTGGAGCTAGATGCATGTCTGTATGTCGTTGGAATTTGTCACATCTTTTTACATATTCTTTTGTGTTGTGCTACATGGTGGGCCAATAGTATCCTGCTCGTAAAGCTTTCCTGGCAAGGGATCTTCCGCCTAGATGCTGGTCGTTGATCCCCTCGTGGATTTCGAGTAAGATATGATCCATGCTGCATTGATCAATGCATTTAAGGAGGAGGACGGAGAATCCTCTTTTGTATAGTTTTCCTTCGACCAAAACGTAGAGCAAGCTATATGTCTGATGACAACGACTTCTTTGGAGTCGGAGGGAAGCTTTCCTTTTGAGAGGTAACTGTGTACATGGATCATCCAGCAGTCGCTGTCCCCTATGGTGAATACTTCTGAAGTTGAAGGGGGGTTTCTAGGTGCTTGGTCGAGGAAGGACATCCTGTATCACTGACTTGTTTCCTCCCTTCTTCTTCGTGCTTGCTAATTTGGACAGGACGTCTGCGTGAGCATTATGTTCACGGGGAACATGCTACATGTCTACCGATTTGAATCTCTTCTTTCTTTCTTGGACTAGGGCCCAATATTCATAGAGTTGGTCATTTTTGACCTGGTTTTCTCCCCGGACCTGGGAAGCCACTGGTTGAGAATCAGTGAAGATCTTAACTTCCTCGGCTCCTAGATCTTCTGACAGGGGCAGGCCTGCAAGGAATGCCTCGTACTCGGTTTGGTTTTTTGATGTCGAGAAGGAAAGTTCGAGGGAGACCTCGACCAAGGTTCCTTCTTTGTTTTCCAATATGACGATGGCGTCGCTCCCCGTCGAACTAGAGGCACCACCAACGAAGATTGTGCATATCTGTGCTTCTTCTGGAGGTCTGGGCGAGGTCATTTCAACTACTAAGTCGGCCAATACTTAAGCTTTAAGGGCTTTCCTGTTCTCTTATTGGATGTCGAATTCGAAGAGTTATAGGGACCATTTTAACATTATGCTCGCCATGTCAGGTCTTCCGAGCAACTGTTTTATCGGTTGATCTGTTCGGACGACTATGGTATGGGCCAAAAAGTAATGCCTGAGTCTCCTCTCCGAATTAGCGAGGGCTAGGTACACCTTCTCAATTCGCTGATATCTCATTGCAGGGCCTTGCAAGGCCTTGCTCGTGAAATAGATTGGTCTTTGTCCTTCTGAAGTTTCTCTGATCAGCACTGCGCTTACTGCCTCGGAGGAAACGGCCAGATAGAGGTAGAGGGTTTCATCTTTCTCTGGTCGAGAGAGGACGGGTGGCTTTGACAGCGCCTGCTTCAAGTGGATGAGAGTTTGCTCGCATTCAGGCGTCCATTCGAAAACTGCCTCTTTGTGGAGGAGTTTGAAGAGGGGGAGCGCGTGTTGGGCGGATTTCTCCATGAATCGAGAGAGAGAAGTGAGCATGCCATTCAGGATTTGAATGGATTTTTTCTAAGTGGGTGTTGGAAACTCAGAGAACGCTCGAAATTTTTCGCCATCGACTTTTCTTTTATCCAATAAGGAAAGGGTGAAAAGAACAGGAAAGACCTTCGAGATTTTATTTGAGTTCGGGGGGGTAGGTTATGAAAAGGGAAGGTGTTAGCCCCCTTTTCATCCGTAATTATCTACGGGCTCTTAATCTCTAGCTCACTTTTGTTTTGAAAAAAATACTTTGTGTTTGAAAATATTTTGAAAATACCAATAGTAAGGAAACTTTGTAATGATTCTTGTACCAGTTAAGAATGCCTACAATGTTTGTTTTTGAAAATATTTCAGAAAAGTGTGATTGTGAGAAAAAGATGTTTGTGAGCGAGCAAGCGATTAAGAACTACCTACTTACTCAAGGTCTTTCGTGTTATTTTCCCCATCCTTTAGATAGTACTATTCTACCATTAGTTAGTAGGAAGCCCTATCGTTGGATGTGAAGGGACGGGTGTGGGTCATCATACAATCATAAAGGAAACTCGTAGGGGCGCTTTTGCAATTTATTGTAAGGGACTAAGATTGTTTACCAAAGGCAACATCGTAAGGGGCATCGAGGGACTACAATCTTTTTAATAGAGGATCTTTGCTAAAGCGTCCCCATGTTCGAGGGACATGACTGCGTTTCCGAAGGCAACAACTGAGGTTACCCTAGAGGTGCAAGTGTGAAAAGTGATTCATGTTAAGTTATTTTAGTCTTGTAATTAGGATTTTCTGTGATTATTTTTATGTCTTGTCATATAAACCCTAATTACTAGCAAAATAATATAGCAAAAATGAAAAGCAGTAAAGTGCGGGAAATAAAACTTTACGCTATTACAAGGCTTCGGGAGTAGGGATGCAAACAATAAAACCGAGGGGAAAGAGTAAACCCTAATTAAACTATTACAACTGTGAGCAGTTACATGATTGGATAAAGAACACGAAGCGGTAAAAAGAAAAAGAAAAGAGAAAATTGTTTTGTGATTGTTTCGATGAAAGAAAAGTTTTACGATTAACCTAAAACCTAATTGATTTTAATTAATTAAAAAAAAGTTAGTTAATTAAATTAAACAAAAACCTAAAATCTAAGTCGATTTTAACTTAATTAAGAAAATCTAAAAAATTAAATTAGGGTTGATTAAATTAAAAACCTAAAATAAAGTTAGGGTTTGTTAAGAAAAAATCAAAGGTTTGTGAAAATGTTAGGTTTTATGAAAAGAAGAAAAGGTGTTAAAAAATAACCAAATGGTAGGGGTGGGTGTTGAACCCACGTCCTCAGAACTTTCCAACAACACAATCACCACCAGGCCAAGCGCGCCTTGGTGTTAAGATCTGGCCTCAGCATGTTTTGTATTCTATCCTGCAAAATATAAAATATGAGAAAAACAAAGTGGCAAAAGGCTGGATCAAACCCAGGCCTTTGACACCAATGACTTATCGCACGCGCTTCTACCGCTGGGGCGGATGTACATCCATTAATTCCTAATAAACCATAAATATATATTATAAATAATCTGCTTGTACCGGAGAGGCGCCGGAGCCCTAGATCCGATCGTCTTCTCCGGCTACCTTCTTCTATCAAATCTGTAAATTACAAAGCATTAATGATCTAAAAACGTCCTACCCCCCTAAATTGAGGGCTGCGAGTTTGATGGGATGATTATTTTGGTCTAAAAATCCATGGTTTTTAAGTGACAAAGAAAAATGCATTAATCAGTGTAGCTATGGTGATTCACGATTCTAACTACATGAGATCACTATGATGATCCAAACCTATTCAGAGACATCTCAGAAGTATGTTAGTAACATCAATATGGCTTAAAACAAAATAAAAATAAAAATATGAATTTTGCAAGAATGTGAAATTGGATATGCCATGTGTTGTACCCCAAAATTTGTCCTCATATTTTTCCACAAGAAATCACAGCTTCGGGTTTTCCCTGACTTTTTTAGATTGGCGTAAGAATCAGTCAAACAGACTTTTTCTTATCAGTCTATCCAATTTAGGGTTTTTCATGGCTCTGGAAAATTTCAAGCAGATTGCTAGGGTTTTGTTTGAGTTGGCTCAGGGTTTGATCAGGCAGGCGCTTCCTTGACATTTAATCAAGAACTACGGTTTTTGTGCGCACATTCTCAGGAAGAATTAATTCTACAGTGCTTTTCAATTTACTCTGGGAGACGAGCTGAGGCATTTGATTTGAGTTTGCAATGTTGGATTTAATCAGTAAAAAAGGGACATGTGGATGTTTGTTGTTTAGCTGTGCAATGCTTCGATTATTCGGAACGCCGGACGTTTATTGATTATTTATTTATTCTAAGTTAGAATAATTAGGATTTATTTCCATTTATTATAATTTTAAGAATTATAAATAATTAAATAAACAGTTGAAGAAGAAAAAGAATTAACTGATCAAAGGAAGATTTTTTATTCATCTTTAATTTGTTACAATTATTATTTGAACACTATAAAATTATTTACAGATGTTTACATTAATACTGTTACAATAATTAAAAATAAATTGAAACTATCCCAAAATTTCCTAAGTCTTCATCTTCTATCCGATGCTCTCTTGTTGCTCAATTATTTTTTTTACCTGCAAAAGAAAAGAAAAGAAGTCAAAAGCAGATAAAATAAAAGAGCAGACAGTTAATTCAAAAATCATCATTAAAAGTGACTGGCCGGAATAAGTTGTTCCCCTCTCTGCAAACCACGAGATTACTCTCGGTTCACAAAGAAGGATAGAAATATGCTTGCAAAAAAAGTATGAAATGCACAAAGTTACAATTGCACAAATTCAAATATCAAGTAGGCTGCATAAATTGTCAAACTGAAAAGCAAAGCTACAAAGTTCAAACTGATGCACAAGTCCAAACTGAACAACATAACCAAACTAAGCCAAAGATGTCAAGCAACTGTCCAAAGATATCAAAAGGTATAAGGCTGTCAAAAAGATAGCACAAAGTACACAAGATATGCAGGAATCTTGAAAGTACACAGAGGAAAGAGACAAATACAAGCATATTCAAATCATCACTTTCCAAGGCCTGTCACTTTTTCAGAAAAAGACAAATCTAAGCAATATTTTATGCTTTTAATCTGTAAAGAGAGAGAGGAAAAGAGAGGGAAAAAAGGCTTACAGCAGGTTTGAGGCTTAAGGACAAGAGATATAAAATAAATAGTCCATATCAGAAAATAAGGGGGGCAGAACATAACAAAAGAGAACACAACCAAAAACAAGCTCACAAACTGTCCCAACACAAACCAGAATCCTGTATTGAAGCCTTGCATCCTAAAACACAAACTAACAGCATAAGCTTAAATCTGCTTCAAACCCAACCTGTCAAGACCATAAGCCTTCAAACCAGAAGCATAACCAGCCTTCACCTGCATAGACAAAAGCCTACACCAGAAGCTCAAGCCAAGCCTGTAGCCTGACTTCAAACAACAAAGCTTCAATCATCTTGTCAAACATACAAACAACAAAGCCTGTCCACGCTTAAACCTGCATAAGCCTTTGTCCTAAACCTGCATCAAGCATCAAAGCCATACAAGCCTAAAGCCTGCTTGAAACCAGAAACAAACCTGTGCAAGCCACCAACACCAAGCCTCAAATCCATATGAGCCTAACAGCCTCCAAACATCCACCTGCATAAGCCTTTATCCAAATATATCTAACCAAGCCACAAAGCCCTCAGAATGATTCATCATAGGGCCACTCACAAGCTGTTCAAAGCTTAAGCTCCAAACAAGCTTACAATCATCAAAGAACACCAAAAAGAGAGGCAAGCATACAAGCATACATAAACAGGCAAGCAAGTAGAAGAGGAAAAGAAGTGTCAAACC
Source organism: Vicia faba (assembly GCA_948472305.1). Taxonomy (NCBI): domain Eukaryota; kingdom Viridiplantae; phylum Streptophyta; class Magnoliopsida; order Fabales; family Fabaceae; genus Vicia; species Vicia faba. Next base: position 883,484,537 of record OX451738.1, read on the forward strand.
AAAGGTTTTCAGGCAATCATCATCAAACCATATAAAAAACAGATACGAATACCCGGTTTTCTAGAGCAAGCTAGCATCACGCGTCCCCTCCGTCTCCGGCCACCCTAGGCGCCTCCAGCTCTCTCCTCCATTTCCAAAAGGCCAGCAAAGGTTATTTTCTTCTCCTTTTTTTTTCCTTTTTTAACACCTCACAGGAAATAACAATAATAAAAAATCAGAACATATAAAAATCAAAGCATGCACGAAATGGAAACCCTAAGATATAAACCATGAGTTCATTACCTTTGCAAACATCGCCCAGACATGACCATGGGGAAAGGAGAGAGGATGGCGCCTGGCAACGGGGACGGAGATTTCACCCAGAGACCTTGCCCGGGAGAGATGAAGAAGACGAAAGAAGCGATGAAGGAACGGCACCGCGCCTCTGTAACTTGCCTAACCCTAATCCAAAATGAAACGAAACTGTGAGAACCCTAAACAAAACAAATGTGTTGGGCCTTGCCCTTTCTAAACCCCTAAGCCCATTGGATCAGGCGCTTCACACCCCCCTGTTTTTTATTCTCATTCAATTTCTGTTTGGGCCAGAATAAAACACTAAGCCCATTCCCTTTTTTATTTTAAACTAACATCTTTTTTTACTTATCATCTTATTTTTTATATTTTATAATTTAAACTAATATATGCCATTTTTATTTATAAATAAAATGATACACTAAACTCTTTTTTTTATTACCTTTTTATTAGTATAATTAAAAATACATAATATTTTATTTATAAGATATCAATAAATACATAAGAAAATAGACTTTCCTTTATTTCTCTTTTTTTGATTAAACATTTGTTTATATATAAATACATAAACTTTAATTTTTCTTAAACTTAAAACATTTTCTTTTATTAAAACCTTTGTTTGTACATATTAACAAAAATACAAAAAGAATAAATAAAATACTTAATTTTGCATTAAGTTAACATTTCGCACTTGTAAATAAATCACATACACATTTACAATATACATTTTATTTCCCTTTAATTCTTATACATTGCTACATTTTACATTGCGATTGATTCGATTTGGTTGTAAATAATATTTGGACACTACTATCCTATTAAAGTCTCATCCCCATTTGTAAATATTTGTACCCCCATTCCCGGATACTTATTTGTAATAGCGTAGACTTTAAATTCCCGCAATTTATCGCTTCGAATTATACCATGTTTAGACCTAGGGTTTGTATGTAAATGAAATCAACCGCTAGATAACCTAAACACAAAGATGAATGCATGACAATCAATACACCATTCACACTTGCACCCCTAGGGTAATCCCGCTTGTTGCCTTCCAAAATGGGCCATGCTTGCACGTTGAGTTTCTTTGGCAAAACAAAACAATTCAAATGATCATAGTCCCTCGATGACGCTTTCGAAAGTTTCCTAAAAATGATCATAGTCCCTTCAAGAAAATTGCCAAAGACACTTGGAACCATTGCATTCATGGTCCATACGATGACCCACGCCTGTCCCGTTAACATCCTAACACAAGATTGTCCACCAAATACAATGGTGGAACAATACTGTTAAAAGGGTTAAAGCATGAGAAAAATCTTTTGAGTAAATTTAAAGGTAGACAACTCTTAGTTACTTGATCCAACTTGCAAAACACACTTGCCTACTTTTCAAAATCCACTCCACAAACACTTTCAAAACAAACTTTCAAAAACATTTGAAATATCTTTTCGAAAAGACACACACCTTTGTAAAACATTCGAGTAAAGAATTGTTACAACGGTTGCCTAGACAAGGCCTCTTTTTCAAAACATTTTCAAACACACACACACACACACACACCACCATTTCAAGCAATTGAAAATCAAGGCAAGTGATTTAAAACAAGTAACTAAGAGCCCATGGATAACCATGGATGAAAAGGGTGCTAATACCTTCCCTTTTCATAATCTACCCCCCGAACCCACGAAACATCTCAAAAGGTTTTTCCTGTGCTTTTTAACCTTTCCTTTAGGATAAAATAAAAAGTCGGTGGCGACTCTTGCTAAACCGAACAAGTGCGAATACAAACGCAAAACCTCAAGTCAGTTCTCTCACCGTATCACACCATGCGATGGGGTTTCATGTGTTTTGGAACATCAAAACCGACTCAGCCTTACTCTATATGATTGTTAGGAGTGAATGGGATGGCTGCTTTGTAGTGGAAGGGCTTATGATAAGGATTTGAAGATTTTTAGGGTTCTTGAAATTTTGGGATTTTGATAACTTTTGAGGCAAGAGTTTTTAGTGGCTTCGTATGAGAATGAATGGGAGAATATATAGGTTGAAATTAGGGCAAAGATATGGACTTGGTCTTTGTGTAAGAAGGCATTGTCTTATTTCATTTAATTTTGACTTTTAAATGAATAAAAATCAAAATAAATAAACTAAATCAAAGGGAGGTGTATAAATAAGTCTTGAGGAGCACATGAGATATAGAACACGCTTGGACTCTGAAATAATAGCCCAATAGCCCAAAATGTCAAGTTTGCTCATTTTGAACTTCATGCATTTGCTCAAAATTTCCCAACTTGCACCGGTCATAACTCTCTCAATTTTCATCTTTTAAATGTGATCTTGGACTTTTTGGAAATTTAAATATGACCACTACAATCTATATGTTGATCATTTTTGCTTTTGAAGACTTTATATTGTTGTAAGTTGCCTTGATAAAAAGTGCCTTTTTGTTGACTTTTGAAATAACTTGTAATGTATTTACCCATATCTCTCAAATGAAACATTTTTTGGACTTAAGCTTAGAGAGAAAAAGTTGTAGAAAATTGAATTCCCTTCCAAATGAGCTTTTGTTAGGGAAAAACTGATGAAGCATGCGAAAGTTATGCTTGATCAAAGTTCAGTTGACTTCTCCTAAGGAAACCCTAATTTGGCAACTTTTGACTTTTGATGATTTGAGGGATTTTATTGAGGAATCGTGATCAAACCTTGATCAAATGATGAATGTGGCTTCAAAATATTGATATTGACTAAAAAATTTGAGGTTTGACTATATGTTGACCATAATTGACTTTTTGTCCAATACAGTTGATTTTCAGTCATTTGAGCAATTGACTGAGCAAACTTGTGATGCAAGACTTGAAATTTGACATGAGCATTCTTAGGGACCTATTAAGAACCATGAAAACCACTTGAGACCTTGGAAACCCAATCTTCCTTGGGAAATACAAGACCCTAGTTGTGAGTCCATTGCTTAGGAGGAGAATTTATCTGATCAATTCTTGAGTCACCTTGAGCAATTGAGAAGCCTAGGAGAATGTCTTGAAGAAAATGGGAGGGAAATTTTTTGGGTACAATAGTATGCTTGAGCTTTGAGGAGGAGGGATTCGAGTGTTGTTGGTGTCTCGATACCTACCGGCTTAGCAAAGTCGTTGTGGGGATGGAGCCCGTGCTCAAGGAGTTATTTCTTCTTGTTATCGGTCGTAGAGACCTGTACTGATTCCTTGTTTAAACGCTCGATGTATGCCTGGATAGATTCATATCTACCTTGAATGATTGCTTTGAGAGAAGCTTCCGACTTCGGGTGTCGACTCGAGGCTTTGAAGTGCCTCGAGAACATCCTCCCAAGCTGCTTCCAGGAGGTGATGGATTCATCTGGGATACTCTTGTACCAGGACATAACTCCATTTCTGAGTGTGGTCGGGAACAACCTTCATTTGATGGCTCCTCTGATCCTTCGATAGTCGAGGAGAGCGTCAATGTTCTCAATATGTTCGTTGGGATCCTTCATCCCGTCGTACGTCCACAAAGAGGGTGGTTTCTCTAGTCCGACTGGGAGAGGTGCTTTTGTAATTTCCCTCGACAATGGTCCACGAGGTTCATTGTCGTCTCTATCTACAGGAGATGGAGAAGGGCAATGATAATTCCGTCCCTGTCGAGTGTTGTGATATCAATTGGGGGAGGACTCCTCCGCTGCTGCCTCAACTTGGGCAACAGTGATCGACAGTGGTCAGCTTGGCGGTCGTCTTTCTTTCTCTTAGACGATAGGAAGTCTTGATCTTTTGGTGGCAGAGAGCGGCCGCATTTCTTAAAGGAAGAAACGTCGCGCTTTTCCTTTGTTGGTGGAAGGCCACGCCTTGGTGGAGATATGTTTGGGGAATATCATCATCAAGATCTCCAAGGATGATATCTTGATTGCTTCTGTTCCCAGGCCCCCATCTTTTTATTCTGTTGCAAGATAAGGGCGTTGGTTTGGTTGATGGCAGTGAGCAGTGCTGTGATGGCCGGATCAACGCTCTGAGGGATAGAAACTGGTTGTAGGATCTATGGCAGTTCCTCAACAGGGATCTTGGGATGTTATCTGTCCAAGAAATGTTGTTCGTCGTGCTTGGTGTTGATGGAATCTGGAGATGAAATTCGACCTTCGTGGAGGTCAAAGTTATCCTCGAAGTGAGGGTGTCCCTGAGCTCCACCAGTCTTGTGCACAGTGGAAAGTGGAATCTTTCAGAGCAAGAGGAGATCATCATGGTCGACCATGATTGGTGAATGGAATCTTGAATATCTGCTTTGATCTTTGAGTTCCAAGGAGAGAAAGATGGGGAGAGCAGGGTTCCCACAGATGGCGCCACTGATCTTACCGGTTGATCAGAACCTATAAGGTGGCCGGATGATGATCTTCAGTCGAGTTATGATGATGAGGAGGGAAAAAGGGGGTTATACCTGCAAGGCACTCTGACGATCAAGTAAGTGTGGGAGCAAAGATATACAAGCAAAGTATTAGGGTATTAGTGGTGAATAGTGAATATTAGATATATGACCCTCACATGTGTGAGGGTTTATATAATTCCCCTAGTGTGTAGCCATTGGTTCCTATTTTTGATCTTGGATATGCGGGTCCGTAAAAATAGATAACTGCTAGGACTTGGTCATACCGAGCAGGTGTGCCCATAACTAGTCGTTGGTTCCTAGGAGGAGGTAGGTTACAGGCAGTAGTCTGGTTGGTTCCTGGTTGTCTGGATGACTTGAGGTCGGGCAGGCTGAGAGGTGCTCATCAATCATCGTGGGTCGGTGCTGGTCTAGGAGGGCGAAGGATCGATGGTGCCTGACGGGGAGCGGAGGAGATTCGGGCCATGGGCGTATGAGCCATATCGAAAGAAGGGGTTAGACTAGGCCATAGCATTTTCAATAACCATTTCAAGGATCTCGAGGGTTCTTTTGATGCAGGGTTACGTTGAACCAGACGTCTACCAAGGGGCAAGAGGTTTTCTCCTCTAAGCAAATGCCATCAAAGATCAAGTGCAACAACTTGAATCAGGGGCTATGACCCACTTGACATGGTGAGCTTGATTCTCGTGGAAAGACATCCACCGGTGCAAAGTTCTCCAATCAAAGATCAAAGTTCAACCTCTAACATTCTCTTGTGTTTACCCCAAGAGATCCTCGAAAACATTGCATATATATCATACATATCATTGCATAACAGGTTTCTCCCATACAGGTCTCCTTATCTTCATACTGTTTATTTCAGTAAGATGGATATGGAACAAACGGTGAAAGATCTCCGAGCTCAAAATGCTCAATTCCAACAAATGCTTCTGGCTATGGGTAAAGGGAAAGAGGATCTGACAACTCTCCTTCTCAAAGACAAGAAGAAGAAGTCCAAGAAGTCAACGGGTATCCTGAACTTGAGGAGAAGACCTAAAGCCCAAGACCTTGCAACTCCATCCAACACAGGGGATAGTCTTGAAGAAGACCACAATGTGGAGATTGTTGAAGAGGAAGCTGACTACTCCGAAGAACAATATCCTCTCGCTGATGACAAGTACAAAGAGTTGGAGGATCTCCTCAATGCTATGGAGATTCAACAAATACCTGGCTTGGATTTAGGAGACTTGGGTTTAGTTCCTGGATTGGTCATCCCGCCAAAGTTCAAAGTCCCTACCTTTGCCATGTACGACGGAGTTTCTTGCCCTAAGATGCACCTAACGTCTTATGTCCGCAAGATTCAACCATACACAACTGATCCAAAGCTTTGGATCCATTTCTTCCAAGAAAGTCTGGTAGGGGCTCAACTTGAGTGGTTCTATCAATTGAAGAGTTCTCGCATCCACACCTGGAAGGACTTAGCTTTTGCTTTCTATGAGCAGTATCAGTACAATGCTGATCTTGCACCAACTCGTGTGCAATTGCAGAGCATGACCATGGGTTCCGACGAGAGCTTCAAGGGATATGCCCAAAAGTGGAGAGATCTGGCTGGTAGGGTGCAACCCCCTTTAACTGACAGATAGCTGATTGACATCTTCATGGGAACTTTGACGGGGCCTTTCTTCAATCACTTAATTGGAAGCTCCTCAGCCGGGTTCACCGAGTTAATACTGACCGGCGAAAGGGTCGAAGCGGGCATCAAAAGTGGAAAGATCTAAGGAATTACATCCTCGGATACTCAGATAATTCCCTACAACAGAAAGAAAGAGTCTAATGCTGCGAACAGTCAAAAGGGTCGTCATGATCAACATGCAGGGGCAGTCCTGATCTCTGGTTCTACATCACGCCGACAACAGCCAAAGGGAAGTCAATGAAGGCCAGACGAGCCTAAGAGACAGTTCACTAACATCAACATGCCTCTGTCTCAAGCACTGCAACACTTGTTGAGGATGAATCTGATTGCATTGATAGAGCCTCATCCAAACCCCAAGACTTCATCTCCTAACTACAATCCTAATGCAACATGTGCTTATCATTCTGACAGTCCCAGACATGACACTAACGACTGTTGGGCATTGAAGTACAAGATTTAGAATTTGATTGATGCCAAGGAGATTGAGTTTGGTCCTCCAGAGGCCCCAGCATGATCACTGCTCCTATGCCAGCTCATTGAGATTGTGTTTGTTTCATTTTGAATTTTCAAAGTTGTAATCTTTTGTTATTCAAACAATTGTCTTTTAATGTCAAACTCTGTTTCATTAATGCATTGCATATGTTTGTCTTGAATTCATACATTCGTTTTCACTACTCTTATGATTTCTTTATGATATTTAACTCTTGATAAAAAGCTGCAAGCCTTTAGAGGGAGGATGACGAAACAATACCGTAATCTCATACAATATGCTTTTGAACAAACCTTGCTGATGATGTACATGCATTTCTTTCAATTCCCAAACACTGGAGTTATAAGGAAGATAATCCCTAGTCAACCCCTTCGAGCCAAAGAAGTAGGAGTTTTCTGTTCTAAACAATCAAAACCTTTGATATAAACCTGGGGCAGGGTAGTATCTCAGTTAATTCAAAAAGGTGCGCATCAAGGTCGCAAACTCTCAGTTCGTAATATAACAAACGACGACAAAGAAAAGCATTCCTTTGGAATCAAAAGACAGTGATGGTTCCTTATCTCATAGGCAGTCATTATCTCAAAAAATAAAGAAAGAGAAAAGCCCACTGAGCCAAAACCTGTAAAGGAGGCTTAAGAAAGCTGGGGCATCCCGCTGACTGTAATCTCGAAAACAGAAACAGTCAGGCAAAAGTTAGGGATAACAAATCAAAATCAAAAGAACGAGGTCATTACAAATCCTCAACAACATGAAAAATGTTGAAAAAGAAAAAGGAGATGATGACTGTCTTCCAAAATTCAACTGGTGAACCATCACCCAAAAAGTCGTTCCAAATTCGAATAGAGTGCGACGCACAATTAACTGAGCTTAGGATTGAAGAATATCACGAAGAGCGGGTGGGTACAAATATACTTTGAGCCTTTATCCTTTGTTTCTTAAACCGTGAACCAAGCCACATTACAACCCTTCAAAAGTACTAATTGAAGCATGGGTTAGTTCGAAAGCATACTGTTACAAAAGGTATCCTGACTCCTGTAAGGCTTTGCTCTAAATCTTGTGTTGATTTGTCTTATAAAAAGTTTTCTGCAAAAAAACGCATTTTTCAAAACTTCGAGACAAACATAAACTTTGCATTGCTTGAATATCATTGTTTGCACATGGTTATTTGTTTGACAGCAAAGAAACTCCTACAGCGAATGTTCGGAGGAACGAAAACTCTCTCAGTGAACAAAATCACTTCAAGAAGGATGACACTTCCATTGACAAATCTCCTATCAACAAGGGGCATGACATGTCACTATCCAGTTAACCTGGGGCAGTCCAGTCAAGATTTCAACAAAATCTATCAATTTGCAGAGTAACCTGATGCAAGACTCCTTCATCATCACTTGGGGCATTCGAATGTCAAAAGTGTTCAACAATTCCTTCATCACCTGTTGGAAGATGCTGTTTTACACGGACTCATCATGAAGCAACCCTACACCAGTTCCTTCTCAAATCCAAGATGCAGTTTTACACAGACTCATCATGAAGCAACTCTACACCGGTTCCTTCTCAAATTAAGATGCAGTTTTACACGGACTCATCATGAAGCAACCCTACACAGGTTCCTTCTCAAATCCAAGATGCAGTTTTACACGGACTCATCATCAGGAAACCCTACACCGGTTCCTTCTCAAATCCAAGATGCAGTTTTACACGGACTCATCATCAGGAAACCCTACACAGGTTCCTTCTCAAATCCCAGATGCAGTTTTACACGGACTCATCATGAAGCAACCCTACACAGGTTCCTTCTCAAATCCAAAATGTAGTTTTACACGGACTCATCATGAAGCAACCCTACACAGGTTCCTTCTCAAAACCAGATGCAGTTTTACACGGACTTGTCATTAGGAAACCCTACACCGGTTCCTTCTCAAAACCAGATGCAGTTTTACACGGACTCATCATGAAGCAACCCTACACCGGTTCCTTCTCAAAATTCAGATGCAGTTTTACACGGACTCATCATGAAGCAACCCTACACCGGTTCCTTCTCAACTTCAGATGCAGTTTTACACGGACTCATCATCAGGAAACCCTACACCGGTTCCTTCTCAACTTCAGATGCAGTTTTACACGGACTCATCATCAGGAAACCCTACACCGGTTCCTTCTCAAACCAGATGCAGTTTTACACGGACTCATCATCAGGAAACCCTACACCGGTTCCTTCTCAACTTCAGATGCAGTTTTACACGAACTCATCATGAAGGAACCCTACACCGGCTCCTTCTCAAATCCAAGATGCAGTTTTACACAGACTCATCATGAAGCAACCCTACACCGGTTCCTTCTCAAATTCAGATGCAGTTTTACACGGACTCATCATGAAGCAACCCTACACAGGCTCCTTCTCAAATCCAAGATGCAGTTTTACACAGACTCATCATCAGGAAACCCTACACCGGTTCCTTCTAAAATCCAAGATGAAGTTTTACACGGACTCATCATCAGGAAACCCTACACAGGTTCCTTCTCAAATCCCAGATACAGTTTTACACGGACTCATCATGAAGCAACCCTAAACAGGTTCCTTCTCAAATCCAAGATGTAGTTTTACACGGACTCATCATGAAGCAACCCTACACAGGTACCTTCTCAAAACCAGATAGTTTTACACGGACTCGTCATCAGGAAACCCTACACCGGTTCCTTCTCAAAACCAGATGCAGTTTTACACGGACTCATCATGAAGCAACCCTACACCGGTTCCTTCTCAAAATTCAGATGCAGTTTTACACGGACTTATCATGAAGCAACCCTACACCGGTTCCTTCTCAACTTCAGATGCAGTTTTACACGAACTCATCATCAGGAAACCCTACACCGGTTCCTTCTCAACTTCAGATGCAGTTTTACACGGACTCATCATCAGGAAACCCTACACCGGTTCCTTCTCAAACTAGATGCAGTTTTACACGGACTCATCATCAGGAAACCCTACACCGGTTCCTTCTTAACTTCAGATGCAGTTTTACACGGACGCATCATCAGGAAACCCTACACCGGTTCCTTCTCAAACCAGATGCAATTTTACACTGACTCATCATCAGGAAACCCTACACCGGTTCCTTCTCAACTTCAGATGCAGTTTTACACGGACTCATCATCAGGAAACCCTACACCGGTTCCTTCTCAAAACCAGATGCAGTTTTACACAGACTCATCCTCAGGCAACCCTACACCGGTTCCCTCTCAACTTCAGATGTAGTTTTACACGGACTCATCATCAGGAAACCCTACACCGATTCCTTCTCAAAACCAGATGCGGTTTTACACGGACTCATCACCAAAAACCTTACACAGGATCCCAGATTAATACCTGCAGTAATCAAAAGATTCTTGCAATCCCCAGCGGAGATAAAACTTCCAACTATCAATCCCCAGGCAGAATGAAGACTCTCATTCTCAGTTCCTCGCGGGATATTCGAATATTCCCCATAGAAGATCTCCTCAAGACATGAATTCCCCAGTAGATTGGCATACAACCTAAACTCCGGATTCCCCAACAGTGGTCCCAGGACTTCTCATTTTCAGCAATCAAAAGATTCTTGCCCTCCTCTGTAGCAGTCAAGGATTCACTTTCCCCGACAACAGTCAAGATTCTTTTATCTCCTGCCATCCAAGATTCATCTATCCTCAGCAAGACAGCTCATCAGCCTACATGCGCATTCATTACATTCATATCATAAACATTGATACAACATACATTGTATCATACATTTCATGCAACATGACTTTGTGTTTCAGCTAATATCTTACCCTTTTTCAGGATAAAGATTAGTAAGCTTCAATCTCAAGACTTCTGAAAACAGTTTACGGATTCTCCAGTAACGGATGTTAATCTATCGCTTGTTCAGACTCAAGACTTCTGAAAACAGTTCACGGGTTCTCCAGTAACGGATGTTAACCTATCGCTTGTTCAGATTCTTCTCAACTTCTGAAAACAGTTTACGGATTCTCCAGTAAAGGATGTTAATCTATCGCTTGTTCAGACTCAAGACTTCTGAAAACAGTTCACGGGTTCTCCAGTAACGGATGTTAACCTATCGCTTGTTCAGATTCTTCTCAACTTCTGAAAACAGTTTACGGATTCTCCAGTAACGGATGTTAATCTATCGCTTGTTCACACTCAAGACTTCTGAAAATAGTTCACGAGTTCTCCAGTAACGGATGGTAACCTATCGCTTGTTCAGATTCTTCTCAACTTCTGAAAACAGTTTACGGATTCTCCGGTAACGGATGTTAATCTATCGCTTGTTCAGACTCAAGACTTCTGAAAACAGTTCACGGGTTCTCCAGTAACGGATGTTAACCTATCGCTTGTTCAGATTCTTCTCAACTTCTGAAAACAGTTTACGGATCCTCCCAACAACGGATGTTAATCTATCGCTTGTTTAGACTCAACTTTTGAAAACAGTTCACGGACGCTTCCCAACAACGGATGCTGCTCTATTGCTTATTCAACTTCAAGACTTCTGAAAACAGTTTACGAATTCTCCAGTAACGGATGTTAATCTATCGCTTGTTTAGACTCAAGACTTCTGAAAACAGTTCACGGGTTCTCCAGTAACGGATGTTAACCTATCGCTTGTTTAGATTCTTCTCAACTTCTGAAAACAGTTTACGGATTCTCCAGTAACGGATGTTAATCTATCGCTTGTTCAGACTCAAGACTTCTGAAAACAGTTCACGGGTTCTCCAGTAACGGATGTTAACCTATTGCTTGTTCAGATTCTTCTCAACTTATGAAAACAGTTTACGGATTCTCCAGTAACAGATGTTAATCTATCGCTTGTTCAGACTCAAGACTTCTGAAAACAGTTCATGGGTTCTCCAGTAACGGATGTTAACCTATCGCTTGTTCAGATTCTTCTCAACTTCTGAAAATAGTTTACGGATTCTCCAGTAACGGATGTTAATCTATCGCTTGTTCAGACTCAAGACTTCTGAAAACAGTTCACGGGTTCTCCAGTAACGGATGTTAACCTATCACTTGTTCAGATTCTTCTCAACTTCTGAAAACAGTTTACGGATCCTCCCAACAACGGATGTTAATCTATCGCTTGTTCAGACTCAACTTTTGAAAACAGTTCACGGACGCTTCCCAACAACGGATGCTGCTCTATTGCTTATTCAACTTCAAGACTTCTGAAAACAGTTTACGGATTCTCCAGTAACGGATGTTAATCTATCGCTTTTTCAGACTCAAGACTTCTAAAAATAGTTCACAGGTTCTCCAGTAACGGATGTTAACCTATCGCTTGTTCAGATTCTTCTCAACTTCTAAAAACAGTTTACGGATTCTCCAGTAACGGATGTTAATCTATTGCTTGTTCAGACTCAAGACTTCTGAAAACAGTTCACGGGTTCTCCAGTAACGGATGTTAAGCTATCGCTTGTTCAGATTATTCTCAACTTCTGAAAACAGTTTACGGATTCTCCAGTAACAGATGTTAATCTATCGCTTGTTCAGACTCAAGACTTCTGAAAACAGTTCACGGGTTCTCCAGTAACGGATGTTAACTTATCGCTTGTTCAGATTCTTTTCAACTTCTGAAAACAGTTTACGGATCCTCCCAACAACGGATGTTAATCTATCGCTTGTTCAGACTCAACTTTTGAAAACAGTTCACGGACGCTTCCCAACAACGAATGCTGCTCTATTGCTTATTCAACTTCAAGACTCCTGAAAACAGTTTACGGATTCTCCAAACATGGATGTCAATCTATCGCTTGTTCAGAACCCCAGTTCAGAGATGTTCCAAAACATGGATACCTTTCTGATACTCGTCCACTAACCAATGACATACAGTTCCACAATCACCTTCAGATGGCATCTATAAGCCCATCCTCCTCCAAACATTTCCAGATTGCATCTATAAGCCCATCCTCCTCCAAACATTTCCAGATGGCATCTTTAAGCCCATCCTCCTACCAGTAATCTCCAGATGGTATCTTTAAGCCCATCCCCCGACAAGATTCTGTCACATCTCCAGATGGCATCTTTAAGCCCATCACCAAATGGCATCTTAAAGCCCATTCCCTCTACCATCACATCACTGAGTGCAAATTTTTTTGGGCACTCTAGTGTCCAATCTCCTTTTACCCTCGAGTCGCAAAAGGCAAACTTGCCAATCTAACTCTTCAGGTTCAAGAAGATTGAACAGGGGCAACTGTTGTACCCCAAAATTTGCCCTCCTATTTTTCCACAAGAAATCACAGCTTCGGGTTTTCCCTGACTTTTTCAGATTGGCGTAAGAATCAGTCAAACAGACTTTTTCTTATCAGTCTATCCAATTTAGGGTTTTTCATGGCTCTGGAACAGTTCAAGCAAATTGCTAGGGTTTTGTTTGAGTTGGCTCAGGGTTTGATCAGGAAGGCGCTTCCTTGAAATTTAATCAAGAACTAGGGTTTTTGTGCGCACATTCTCAGGAAGAATTAATTCTACAGTGCTTTTCAATTTACTCTGGGAGACGAGTTGAGGCATTTGATTTGAGTTTGCAATGTTGGATTTAATCAGTAAAAAAGGGACACGTGGACGTTTGTTGTTTAGCTGTGCAATGCTTCGATTATTCGGAACGCCGTATGTTTATTGATTATTTATTTATTCTAAGTTAGAATAATTGGGATTTATTTCCATTTATTATAATTTTAAGAATTATAAATAATTAAATAAACAGTTGAAGAAGAAAAAGAATTAACTGATCAAAGGAAGATTTTTTATTCATCTTTAATTATTTGTTACAATTATTATCTAAACACTATAAAATGATTTACAGATGTTTACATTAATACTGTTACAATAATTAAAAATAAATTGAAACTATCCCAAAATTTCCTAAGTCTTCATCTTCTATCCGATGCTCCCTTGTTGCTCAATTATTTTTTTTACCTGCAAAAGAAAAGAAAAGAAGTCAAAAGCAGATAAAATAAAAGAGCAGACAGTTAATTCAAAAATCATCATTAAAAGTGACTGGCCGGAATCAATTGTTCCCATCTCTGCAAACCACGAGATTATTCTCGGTTCACAAAGAAGGATAGAAATATGCTTGAAAAAAAGTATGAAATGCACAAAGTTACAATTGCACAAATTCAAATATCAAGTAGGCTGCATAAATTGTCAAAATGAAAAGCAAAGCTACAAAGTTCAAACTGATGCACAAGTCCAAACTGAACAACATAACCAAACTAAGCCAAAGATGTCAACCAACTGTCCAAAGATATCAAAAGGTATAAGGCTGTCAAAAAGATAGCACAAAGTACACAAGATATGCAGGAATCTTGAAAGTACACAAAGGAAAGAGACAAATACAAGCATATTCAAATCATCACTTTCCAAGGCCTGTCACTTTTTCAGAAAAAGACAAATCTAAGCAATATTTTATGCTTTTAATCTGTAAAGAGAGAGAGGAAAAGAGAGGGAAAAAAGGCTTACAGCAGGTTTGAGGCTTAAGGACAAGAGATATAAAACAAACAGTCCATATCAGAAAATAAGGGGGCAGAACATAACAAAAGAGAACACAACCAAAAACAAGCTCACAAACTGTCCCAACACAAACCAGAATCCTGTATTGAAGCCTTGCATCCTAAAACACAAACTAACAGCATAAGCTTAAACCTGCTTCAAACCCAACCTGTCAAGACCATAAGCCTTCAAACCATAAGCATAACCAGCCTTCACCTGCATAGACAAAAGCCTACACCAAAAGCTCAAGCCAAGCCTGTAGCCTGACTTCAAACAACAAAGCTTCAATCATCCTGTCAAACATACACACAACAAAGCCTGTCCACGCTTAAACATGCATAAGCCTTTGTCCTAAACCTGCATCAAGCCTCAAAGCCATACAAGCCTAAATCCTGCTTGAAACCAGAAACAAACCTGTGCAAGCCACCAACACCAAGCCTCAAATCCATACGAGCCTAACAGCCTCCAAACATCCACTTGCATAAGCCTTTATCCAAATATATCTAACCAAGCCACAAAGCCCTCAGAATGATTCATCATAGGGCCACTCACAAGTTGTTCAAAGCTTAAGCACTAAACAAGCTTACAATCATCAAAGAACACCAAAAAGAGAGGCAAGCATACAAGCATACAAGCATACAGAAACAGGCAAGCAAGTAGAAGAGGAAAAGAAGTGTCAAAGCAAAGGTTTTCAGGCAATCATCATAAAACCATATAAAAAACAGATACGAATACCCGGTTTTCCAGAGCAAGCTAGCATCACGCGTCCCCTCCGTCTCCGGCCACCCTAGGCGCCTCCAGCTCTCTCCTCCATTTCCAAAAGGCCAGCAAAGGTTAATTTCGTCTCCTTTTTTTTTCTTTCCTTTTTTAACACCTCACAGGAAATAACAATAATAAAAAATCAGAACATATAAAAATCAAAGCATGCACGAACTGGAAACCCTAAGATATAAACCATGAGTTCATTACCTTTGCAAACATCGCCCAGACATGACCATGGGGAAAGGAGAGAGGATGGCGCCTGGCAACGGGGACAGAGATTTCACCCAGAGACCTTGCTCGGGAGAGATGAAGAAGACGAAAGAAGCGATGAAGGAACGGCGCCGCGCCTCTGTAACTTGCCTAACCCTAATCCAAAATGAAACGAAACTGTGAGAGCCCTAAACAAAAAAAATGTGTCAAACATTGGGCCTTGCCCTTTCTAAACCCCTAAGCCCATTGGATCAGGCGCCTCACACCCCCCTGTTTTTTATTCTCATTCAATTTCTGTTTGGGCCAGAATAAAACACTAAGCCTATTCCCTTTTTTGTTTTAAACTAACATCTTTTTTTACTTATCATCTTATTTTTTTTTATAATTTAAACTAATATATGCCATTTTTGTTTATAAATAAAATGATACACTAAACTCTTTTTTTTATTACCTTTTTATTAGTATAATTAAAAATACATAATATTTTATTTATAAGATATCAATAAATACATAAGAAAATAGACTTTCCTTTATTTCTCTTTTTTTGATTAAACATTTGTTTATATATAAATACATAAACTTTAATTTTTCTTAAACTTAAAACATTTCTTTTATTAAAAAATTTGTTTGTACATATTAACAAAAATACAAAAAGAATAAATAAAATACTTAATTTTGTATTAAGTTAACATTTCGCACTTGTAAATAAATCACATACACATTTACAATATACATTTTATTTCCCTTTGATTCTTATACATTGCTACATTTTACATTGCGATTGATTCGATTTGGTTGTAAATAATATTTGGACACTACTCTCCTATTAAATTCTCATCCCCATTTGTAAATATTTGTACCCCCATTCTCGGATACTTATTTATAATAGCGTAGACTTTAAATTCCCGCAATTTATCGCTTCGAATTATACCATGTTTAGACCTAGGGTTTGTATGTAAATGAAATCAACCGCTAGATAACCTAAAAACAAAGATGAATGCATGACAATCAATACACCATTCACACTTGCACCCCTAGGGTAATCCCGCTTGTTGCCTTCCAAAATAGGCCATGCTTGCACGTTGAGTTTCTTTGGCAAAATAAAACAATTCAAATGATCATAGTCCCTCGATGACGCTTTCGAAAGTTGCCTAAAAATGATCATAGTCCCTTCAAGCAAATTGCCAAAGACACTTGGCACCATTGCATTCATGGTCTATACGATGACCCGCGCCTGTCCCGTTAACATCCTAACACATGATTGTCCACCAAATACAATGGTGGAACAATACTTTTAAAAGGGTTAAAACATGAGAAAAATCTTTTGAGTAAATTTAGGGGTAGACAACTCTTAGTTACTTAATCCAACTTGCAAAACACACTTGCCTACTTTTCAAAATCCACTCCACAAACACTTTGAAAACAAACTTTCAAAAACATTTGAAATATCTTTTCGAAAAGACACACACCTTTGTAAAACATTCGAGTAAAGAATTGTTACAACGGTTGCCTAGACAAGGCCTCTTTTTCAAAACATTTTCAAACACACACACACACACCACCATTTCAAGCAATTGAAAATCAAGGCAAGTGATCTAAAACAAGTAACTAAGAGCCCATGGATAACCATGGATGAAAAGGGTTCTAATACCTTCCCTTTTCATAATCTACCCCCCGAACCCACGAAACATCTCAAAAGGTTTTTCCTGTGCTTTTTAACCTTTCCTTTAGGATAAAATAAAAAGTCGGTGGCGACTCTTGCTAAACCGAACAAGTGCGAATACAAACGCAAAACCTCAAGTTAGTTCTCCCACCGTATCACACCATGCGATGGGGTTTCATGTGTTTTGGAACATCAAAACCGACTCAGCCTTACTCTATATGATTGTTAGGAGTGAATGGGATGGCTGCTTTGTAGTGGAAGGGCTTATGATAAGGATTTGAAGATTTTTAGGGTTCTTGAAATTTTGGGATTTTGATAACTTTTGAGGCAAGAGTTTTTAGTGGCTTCGTATGAGAATGAATGGGAGAATATATAGGTTGAAATTAGGGCAAAGATATGGACTTGGTCTTTGTGTAAGAAGGCATTGTCTTATTTCATTTAATTTTGACTTTTAAATGAATAAAAATCAAAATAAATAAACTAAATCAAAGGGAGGTGTATAAATAAGTCTTGAGGAGCACATGAGATATAGAACACGCTTGGACTCTGAAATAATAGCCCAATAGCCCAAAATGTCAAGTTTGCTCATTTTGAACTTCATGCATTTGCTCAAAATTTCCCAACTTGCACCGGTCATAACTCTCTCAATTTTCATCTTTTAAATGTGATCTTAGACTTTTTGGAAATTTAAATATGACCACTACAATCTATATGTTGATCATTTTTGCTTTTGAAGACTTTATATTGTTGTAAGTTGCCTTGATAAAAAGTGCCTTTTTGTTGACTTTTGAAATAACTTGTAATGTATTTACCCATATCTCTCAAATGAAACATTTTTTGGACTTGAGCTTAGAGAGAAAAAGTTGTAGAGAATTGAATTCCCTTCCAAATGAGCTTTTGTTAGGGAAAAACTGATGAAGCATGCGAAAGTTATGCTTGATCAAAGTTCAGTTGACTTCTCCTAAGGAAACCCTAATTTGGCAACTTTTGACTTTTGATGATTTGAGGGATTTTATTGAGGAATCGTGATCAACCCTTGATCAAATGATGAATGTGGCTTCAAAATATTGATATTGACTAAAAAATTTGAGGTTTGACTATATGTTGACCATAATTGACTTTTTGTCCAATACAGTTGATTTTCAGTCATTTGAGCAATTAATTGAGCAAACTTGTGATGCAAGACTTGAAATTTGACATGAGTGTTGTACCCCAAAATTTGCCCTCTCCTTTCCTCAACATTTCCTCATCACTAGACCCTTGGAGTTCAAGAACAAGTTAGGATTTGCTCTGCTCAAGACTCCTCCTTGCACTGTTGACCCAAATTAGGATTTGAGTTTGCACAAAGATGTTTTGACCTAAAATACCCAAAATGACTTTCATGCTTCATGTTGGACTCACAAGTTTATCCATACCAAGTTTCAAGCCTTGATTCCAATCTTTGCCCAGTCAATTGGACAGTTGACCTAGAAATCAGCTGTATTGGAGAAAAAGTCACCTGTGGTCAATTGACAGTCAAACCTCATGATTTTTGACCCACATCAACATTATGAACTCATATGTACCATTTGATCAAGTTTGGATCACAATTCCACAAGAAATTTGATCAGATCACCAAAAGGGCAAAATGGTCATTTTTAAGGTTTTGACTGCACAAAGGCAATTTTTGACTGTTTGACCTAGCCAATGGAAAACCAAGCTCACATATGGACTCAAGGATTCAATGGCATGGTCTTGACATATTCAAAAAGTTCAAAAGATTCCAAATGCACAAGATTGACAGATGGATTTTCCAGTCAACTGATCCAAATTTGACTGTGTACTGAAAAGTCAAACTTTGACTTTTTGGTCAAAATCAAGTACCAAGATTCATTTTTCATCAAGACATGTCAAATTATGAAACTTGTTCATCAAGAAACCAAAATCTACAAATTAGGGTTTAAAATGAAGAAATTTCATAACTTAGAAATTTTCTAAGTTATGAAATTTCCTTATTTTTTCTTAACTTTGTCCCCTCTTTTCATCAAGATATATTTGGATTCAAACAAAACTCAAAACATAAAAGTTGTAGTCCATTGCAAAATCTACAACTTTGATTCACAAAGTTTTCTCAAGAGAAGCTTATAGCTCAAGTTATGATTTTTGGAATAGGGGTGCAAAACATTCTTAACTTAGAAATTTTTTGACCTATTTTAGGCAGGATTTTTGCCTAACTTCATGGCCACTTTTCACATGCTTCCACTTGGAATTTCAACTTGCATTACAAAGATGGATTATAGTACACATTCCATGCTTTCCAAATTGTCCAAGAACTCATCAAACACCCTTGTGGTTAGGTAGATTCGAATTGGAAAAGTTGGGCAAAAGTCACTTTGTTCATGGCAAAATTCATGTACATAACATTGGCATTTTGAACTCAGCATGATCCAAGCTAGATTACAGGCCTTTAATCTCATTCAAACTCAATAATTTAATGCAAAACCTTTGTGTCCTAGCATTATCTTGTTCATTAAGTCATTACACAAAGGATTAGTCTTAAAATGGAAAAAGCTTTTTAGCCATTCTTGTAAAGAAGCACTTTATGTCAAGTTCACAATCTAAGAAGTACAAAGCAGATCTTTTGGGCACAAGATTATGGACATATCCCACTGATCAAGAACCAAATTGGCAGCATGCTTGAGGGGCCTGTATGAGCCTACAATCTAACTTGACAACTCTTGCTTAGATAAGAAGAAAACTTGCATTTTTGAACCACATTCACTTCCTGCAAGAAAGAGCCTAAACAAACTTTGTCCACACATTGCATACTCCCTAACCAACCTAGAACACGAGCCCTTAACCCTCAATACCTCCTCATCCATCAAGGCACATTTTTTCTGCAAAACAGAGTCCCTGTTGCAGATTGACCTCCACAGTTCATTTCCCTCGTGCGTTTTCATCCAAACCAGTTCAAACACATTCCCTACCATCCATACAAACTATCCCAAGCCTTGGAAACAGACTGTAACAAACATAGCCAAGTGTGCCATTTTCACTTTTCTCTCTTGCAGGTTGACTTCCATGGATTGATTAAGAAGGATTCAAGGCACACCAAGCATAGAGGAAGTATCCTTGGACCTCAGGCAAGCTGTACAAATCCTCAAATTCCATTGAAAGTGCCTCCATTGTTGTACACGATTCAAGCTGAACAGGTAAGAGTTTGAACTTTTATCTCTCTATCCAAGCATATCTAGGCTTAGGTTTGTGAAGAAAGTATGTCCTATTCATGGCCCTGAAGCTACCCATGTCCTCACTTTTCATTTATATTGTGTGTGTTAAGAGAATTTTGGACCTGAACATTGGAAAAAAGCTAGGTCAGGAATTGGGGTAGGAGAAATTCTATCTCATTTCTGAGAGTTAGATCAAGTTCTTGATATGTATGAATTCGTGATTTGATGCTTTACATTTTTGATGTTATAAGTTTGTGCTAAAAATCAAAGAATCAAGATGTTTGGACAAAGCATGAAAGGCGCGCGTTTTTGAGACATAAATGGCTGGAGGTTGAAGAAGCTTGCCTTGGGCTGGGCCTGACCTATTTTTTCTATTTGCACCCACATTTTCCACTTACACCCCCTTGGTCCATTGTGTGTTTTTTTAATTATTTTTTACTTTTATTTTTTTCTTCTGACTTATTATTTTTTGTCAAAACATAAAAAATATTAAAAATATTTTTTCAACCATTTTTGCATTTTATTTGGATTTTATTTGTTTTATTTGAACTTGTACATATAAAATAATATATATACTTTTATTTAAAATACTAAAAAATAATACAAAATACATTTATTTTCTGTTATTATTTTATTTTATCCTTTGAAAACATTTTCTTAAAATATACTTTTTTTTGATAAATAATAAATATTTTATTTTTTGTATATATTTAGTATAGTTAATATATAATATAAATACATATATATTTATTAGAATATTTAGGATAAAAATACAAAAATAATACATTTTTCATTTTTATTAATATTTGACCTCAAAAATTACTTTTTACAATATACTTATTTTTTATTTATTTTTTGTACATAATTAATAAATATTGTATATGATATAAATAATAAATACTATTTATTTACAAAATTAGGGTTTTTGCCCTAAACCATGAAAATATCCAAAAATTAACTTTTTTTCTATTATTTTTGTTTCACATAAAAAATACTTTTACATACATAGAAAACCATTTTTGTGCATTTTGCATATTTATTGTATTTATTCAATTATTGTACAATTAAATAACTTGTATATTCAATTTGGATGTAATAGTTTAGATTTAAATTTCTTGCTAAATATCCCCATTTGAACATTTGTACCCCCATCCCCATGATTATTTTGTAATAATTTAGGACTTTAAATTCCGCATTTTAAAGCTTTCTAAATATGTCATGATAGACTTAGGGTTTGTATGCAAAAAAATCAAATAACAGATAGCTTGACCTAATTCAAAGACAACAAAGCATGAAAATGGACAACAACAATCACACTTGCACCCCTAGGGTTACTCCACTTGTTGCCTTCAATAATGGGCCATGTTGCATGTTAGGTGTCTTTGGCAAAACAAAACAAATCAAATGATCATAGTCCCTCGATGACGCTTTCGAAAGTTGCCTAAAAATGATCAAGTCCCTTAAAGGAAAAATTGCCAAAGACACTTGGCACTATTGCATTCATGGTCTAAACGATGACCCGCGCCTGTCCCGTTAACATCCTAACACAAGATTGTCCACCAAATACAAGGTGGAACAATACTGTTAAAAGGGTTAAAACATAGGAAAGATCTTTGAGAAATTTAGGGTAGATAGCTCTTGGTTACTTGACCAATCTTGCAAAACAATCCTTGCCATTTTTCAAAACACACATCACAACACATTTTCAAAACAACTTGCAAAAACATTGAAAACTTTTCAAAAGACAAATACACCTTTGTATACATTCAAACATGGATCATTACAAAGGTTGCCACGACAATGGCCTCTTTTCAAAACATTTTCAAACCCACACACAAAGCACCATTTCAAACAATTGAAAATCAAAGGCAAGTGATCTAAGCAAGTAACTAAGAGCCCATGGATAACCATGGATAGAAAGGGTGCTAATACCTTCCCTTTCTATAATCTACCCCCGAACCCAAGAAAACATCTCAAAGGTTTTTCCTGTGCTTTTTAACCTTTCCTTAGGATAAAATAAAAAGTCGGTGGCGACTCTTGCTAAACCGAAACATTTGCGAAAACAAACGCAAAACCCAAGTCAGTTCTCCCACCGTATCACAGAACTGGCGACTCTGCTGGGGAATAACTTAAAAGTGGGGTTACCTTAGGATTAGACCACTCTTGTTTTCAATTTCTTGCTTTGTTTGCTTTTATATTTGTGGACTTTGCATCGGAGTTTCATAGATCCTAACCCGGATCTGGGGAATACCCTTTAGGTAGCATAAGCTGTGAGGGACCTGTCCGGCGTAGACCGACATGGGTGAAGCAGTGGCTACGTTGGTGTGACACCTTGGTCTATACCGATATCCCTTGTGTTGCAACGAGGAGAATATGGTTCTTTTAAGGAGTCATTAAGCACCAACCGACCTTAGAACCCTAAATTGACCCAACTTGGCCATAGAACGGTAGCAGTATGCTACGCTCATTGAGGCTAAACTCTCGCGATGGTTCTGGCCGCAAGAAAAGATTGCGATGCTGGAGTTATGACCGATTGAGGGTAGTCAGTGATATTGAGATCCTCTAGAACCCGATTACTTTTGATAGGACAGGTCTTAACCAACAAAACTGAAAGAGGGTAATACCTAAGCTTCATGCTGGTCTAAACTCTAAAGGATGTCTTATGTGACTTGTGTGCCTTATCATGCTTGCCTTTGTGAATACTTGTGGTGTGCTTTATCATAACATCATACCATCATACCATTGCATGCATCCCGCATAAGGACTGACCCATTTCAAGGACAAGAGGGTTTCATCTTTGCTCTGTTTTGCAGGACATCATGATGCCCATGCGTAGGAATACTATCCGGCTCAACTTTGTTCAACCACCTACTTTGCTCAAGGAATTGGTTGATAGGATTCCAAACACTACTTCCTTCATCAAGAGGCATGGTTCTCTTCTCGGTTTAGTCACTTCAAAGTGGGACCAACAACTGATGAGTGTCCTGGTCCAGTTTTATGATCCCCTATACCATTGCTTCACTTTTCAAGACTTCTAGCTGGTCCCTACCCTGGAAGAATTCTCTGAGTTACTTGGTATCCCTGTTTTGGAGCAGACTCCATTCACTGGTTGGGAGAAGACTCTTAGGCATGAAGAGATTGCTGCAGCCCTTCCCTTGACCAAAGAAGAGGTAATGGCTAACTGGGAGACTAGAAGTGGAGTTAAGGGCTTTTTGGCTAAGTTTCTGGTTGGCAAAGCTAATAGTTTCTGGAATGACTTAGACTTCAAGGCGTACGAAGACATTCTAGCTCTCTTAATCTATGGTCTAGTATTGTTTCCAAATCCTGATACCTTTATTAATGTCAACTCCATAAGGATCTTCATCTCTCGGAACCCTGTACCCACTCTCTTGGGTGATATCCTGCAACAGCTCTATGCTCGTACTGCCCGAAGACGGGGAACTCTGTGGTGTTGTGCTCCTTTGTTAGTGAGGTGGTTTATTTCGCACCTCCCTAAGTTTGTGCTGAAGAACAAAGAAGGAAGGGGCTGGGCTCATAGGTTAATGTCTCTCACTGATAATGACATCATTTGGACTCTCAGAGGTTTGGATGAGGTAGCCATTATTGATCGTTGCGGAGAATATCCTAATGTTCCATTGATCGGTACCCAGGGAGGAATCTCTTATAATCCATGTTTAGCTCTCCGTCAGTTTGGAAGAACCAGAAGAGCAGGGCCTCATGAGATGTTGGTACCTCACATCAGTTTTGAGTTTCAGGTAGACAGTGACGAGCTGCGCCGTAGATTCATCAAGGCTTGGGACAAAATTCACAAAGCTGACCCACATGAGTTGGGATCGAAGACTTCTCTACCAATGGAACGCTACTGCAGATGGGTCCGCATCCGTGCTCAGAAGTTAGGTATGCCATACGAAGCTGTCAGGCCTATCATTCTTGAATTTCCTGATGAAGACGGGGTTCCTCCAACTGTCCTCCCTCCTCAGATACCCACTGATGTTGATACACTAAAGAGATCTTGGGCGCAGCTACAGGAAGAACTGGATTCTAATCGGGAAAAGTTCAACGAACAGGAACAAAAGATCTAGAAGCTGACTAAGCAATTGGAGAATGAGCGGATCCTGAATGACTACATCCGTACTGAGAAGAGGAGGCCATAGGAGCACTGATGGGCTTTGGATGTTTCTTTTACAGCTTTTATTTCCTTTTCAGTATTTTCATTCTTGTAATGCCTAAGGGCAAATTGTTGAACAATTTAAAAGTTTTAATCTAATAAAGTGTGTTTCCTTTTTGTCTACAAAGTTGAATCCCGATTGTCTTTGAAAACATAAATCATACGCATCTCATTGCATCATATGCATAACAGGTACCCTTCTTCTACAGGTTGCTTAATCTTCTTCGCTGTTTATTTCAACACTCAATCATCATGTCTTCCGAGCCTACTACCGAACAAGCTATCAAGGCCTTCCAGGCCCAGAACGCCCAGTTTCAAGAGCTGGTCATGAGCTTAGCCCAGGGTCAACAGGAGTTGAAGACTCTGCTCTTGAAGAAGAAGAAGAAGAAGAGGACTACGCTGTTTAACACTGGACAGAGGTTTGGGAATACACTGCAGAATGAGGTTGATCAGGCTACTTCCTCTGTAGGGAAGGATAGTCCCCAATGGGGAAGGGTTCCTAGTCCTACGGTATCCGACAACGAGACATATTACAATGATGAACAATACCCTCCTGCTGAAGACAGGTACAAGAAACTAGAGGACCATTTAAGTGCCATGGAGATTCAACATGTGCCGGGGCTGGATTTTGGAGACCTAGGTTTATCTTATGGGGTGGTGATCCCACACAAGTTCAAGGCACCTGCCTTTGCAAAGTACGACGGGGCTTCCTGCCCTAAGCTGCATCTCAGATCATATGTAAGGAAGATCCAACCTTACACTGCAGACAAGAACCTATGGATCCATTTCTTCCAGGATAGCCTTTCAGGGGCTCAACTCGAATGGTTCTATCAGCTGGATGGAGCCAGTATTCGAAACTGGGAGGACTTGGCTACTGCATTTTATAAGCAGTATCAGTACAATTCCGACCTTGCTCCCACGCGTACCCAACTCCAGGGTATGTCACTGGGGACGGGCGAAGGATTCAAGGAGTATGCGCAGAAGTGGAGGGACCTGGCTGGAAGGGTGCAGCCACCTTTGACGGACCGTGAGCTTGTCGACATGTTCTTGGGGACCCTGTTCGGTCCATTCTTCAACCATCTGATTGGGAATTCTTCTACTGGGTTTACAGATCTGATCTTAACCGGTGAGAGGATAGAAGCTGGTATCAAGTCGGGGAAGATACAGAAAGGTGCCTCCTCGAGTACTGAAAAGAAGCCCTTCAAGAAGGAAGCCAGTGCTGTTTATGGTCCAAGGAGACAGAACAAACCGGAACGCCGCCAAGCTGTCAATGTGTTGGTAATTTCAAAGCCTGCTGCTGCTCCTCAGCAGTATAACCAACCAAGGGGTGAGAGACCCAAAAGGCAGTACACTCGACTCAGCATGACCCTGTCTCAGATATTGCCGCAACTACTGTCAACCAATCTGGTAACTGTCAAAGAAGCTCCGAAGGTAGTGAACACAACCTCTCCAAAGTACAACCCCAACGCTCGTTGCGCTTATCACACTGACGGCCCGGGGCATACTACGGACGATTGTTGGGCTCTGAGGAATAAGGTTCAGGACCTTATTGATGCTAAAGAAATACAGTTCGAGGCGCCCGAAAGGCCCAATGTTGTGACTGCTCCCATGCCCCAACATGGAGTGAATGCTGTGGAAGAAGACCCATATGTGGCCTCTGTGGATGATATTGTTACTCCGTTGTTGACTGTCAAAAGGAACCTGTTGCTAGCCGGTTTATTTCCGGGATGTAGTAAAGGTTGCCTTCTATGTGCTGTTTCACCTGCTGGTTGTCCTTTGCTGAAGTTAGGCGTCCAAAACCTGATGCATAGTAAAGAGATTTTGTTCAAGAAGATTGTTGTTCCTGCTGTCCCTGCTGAAGAAGTGTCCATTGTCACTATTTTCAACAACCCTCCTAAGGCTCCCTCAAAGAAGCCTGTTAAAATCATGTCTACTCAGAAGGTTGCTCCTATCATTATTATTGTTCCGGGGCCCCTCCCCTATACATCCGACAAAGCTGTCCAGTGGCACTATGGGGCAGATGTTTATGTGCTCAGAGTAAAACAAGAGTTCAATACAAGTACCGACGTCAGCAACATCACCGGGCTTGCCAAAGTTACTCGCAGTGGTAGGCTGTTCTCACCATATATTGCACCACCAGCTATTCAGAGACCTCTTGTCATCACACCTACAAGTGTGCCTGCTTCCCTGCCTGACCAAGTTCCTGTTTCTACCCTACTGCAGAGTCATCTGACGCTCGGGGCAAAGGGATTGCTACTGATATGCCTGCCCGGACGGAGGCACCAAAGACAACCACTGTCGAAGCTTCCAAGCAAGAGATCCTCAAGATTATCAAGAAGAGTGATTTCAATGTAGTTGAGCAGCTGGGGAACACCCGCTCTAAAATTTCTATGCTATCACTGTTGTTGTGTTCAGAGGCCCATGCCAAGGCCCTGATTTCCTTCCTGAAGATGGCCCATGTGCCACAAGAAACATCTGCTGATCAATTTACCGATTGTGTGGCCAATTTGACTGCCAATAATGGATTGGGCTTCTCTGATGCCGATCTGACTGCCAAAGGAAAGAACCATAACGACGCCCTGCATGTCTCTATTGAATGCAGGGGCACTACTCTTGCCCATGTGTTGGTAGACACCAGTTCTTCATTGAACGTATTACCCAAGAAGGCCCTAGACAGAATGGATTGTGAGGGTTTAGAGCTCAAGCCTAGTAACATTGTTGTCCGGGCCTTTGACAGTTCGAAAAGGATGGTACATGGGGAAGTTGACATTCTAATCAGGGTTGGTTCTCAAGTTTTTGAATCTACTCTCTATGTAATGGACATCCGACCATCCTATTCTTGTTTGCTGGGTCGTCCATGGATCCACAAGGCTGGAGCTATGACCTCCACACTACATCAGAAGCTTAAGTACACGGTCAGAGGGAAGATTGTTACAGTTCAGGGGGAGGAAGAGTACATGGTCAGCCACCTCAACTCGTTCCGGTATGTAGAGATGGATGGGGAGTTCATTGAAACCCCCTTTCAACACTTTGAAGAGGTGCCTCAGACACTGGCGTCAGCAGAGACTGTGACTGTAGAAGATTCTCCATTGAAGATGGCCTCCCTAAAGGATGCCCGGGCTGTTATTGAGAAGGGTGAGTGCGCAAATTGGGGCCGACTTCCTAATTTCACTCCAAAGACTGACAAGTTTGGTTTGGGTTTCACTGCAGAAGCTCAGAGGGCTGTACGTAAGGCAAGGATTGGAAGACCTCCTGTGTTCATCACCAACCCGGGAGTAAATGCTATTGAAGACTACGTGGAGGAATCTGAATTCGACAACTGGATCTACCCAACGACCAACGGTGGACCAAGCAACTGGACTGCGAAAGACTTCGTACCTATTACTTTTGTCACTCAGTAATGAACTCCTTTGTTTTGAATTTGTAAACAGACATTAATTTTGAAACTTTATGGCCCGGTGTCTTACCCAGGGCACCGTGGTTTCATTTATGAGGGCTTTTGTGCGTCACTCTCATATATCATTAATAAAATCATTGGACGTCTTTACATTTCAAATCTTGCGCTCCTTGTCTTTTTTTATTATATATTGCGAAACAACTATATTTACACACACTCACTTATACAGGTTCCAATCCACTCTGGATCCCACTGGTAACGACTCTGCTACTGCCATTTATGACTTTGAAAATCCGATCAACTTAGCCGAAGACGAAGGTGAAGATGATTGCGAAGTGCCTGTTGAGCTTGCAAGACTGCTACTCCAGGAAGAGAGGGCCATTCAGCCACATGAAGAGCTAGTGGAAACGGTAAATCTGGGTACTGAGACAAACAGAAAGGATGTCAAGATTTGTGCCAATCTAGAGCTCAGTGTGAAATAATGGTTGATTCAGATGCTGCATGAATATGTGGAAATCTTTGCCTGGTCTTACGAAGACATGCCTGGGTTGGATACCGACATTGTGGTTCATCACCTGCCTACCAAGGAAGAATGCCCCCCCGGTAAAATAGAAGGTACGCCGTATGCGTCCAGAAATGTCCGAGAAAATCAAAGCTGAAGTTATGAAACAATTTGATGCCGGGTTTCTAGCAGTGACTTCTTACCCTCAGTGGTTGCCAACGTGGTTCCAGTGCCGAAGAAGGATGGTAAGGTCCAAATGTGTATTGATTACAGGGATTTGAACAGGGCGAGCCCTAAGGATGATTTCCCTCTGCCTCATATCGACGTTCTGGTTGACAACACTGCTCAGCATAAAGTATTCTCCTTCATGGACGGCTTCTCCGGTTATAATCCGATCAAGATGGCTCCTGAAGACATGGAGAAGACCACTTTTGTTACTCAGTGGGGCACCTTTTGCTACAAGGTCATGCCTTTTGGGTTGAAAAATGCTGGGGCAACCTACCAACGTGCCATGGTTGCTTTGTTTCATGACATGATCCATCACGAGATAAAAGTATACGTCGACGATATGATTTCAAGGTCCCAAACTGAGGAGGAACACCTTGACCATCTACAAAAGCTATTTGACCGTCTGAAGTTGTACAAGCTGAGGTTGAACCCAAACAAGTGCACCTTTGGGGTGAGATCTGGAAAATTGCTAGGCTTCGTCGTAAGCGACAAAGGTATTCAAGTGGACCCTGCCAAAGTGAAAGCCATACAAGAGATGCCAACTTCCAAGACAGAGAAAGAAGTCGGAGGCTTTCTAGGACGGTTGAACTACGTTGCCCGATTCATCTCGCATCTAACTGCTACCTGTGAACCAATCTTCAAGCTGCTGAAGAAAGATCAAGTAGTACGTTGGAACGATTAATGTCAGGCCGCTTTCGAAAGAATCAAAGAGTATCTCCAAGAACCACCCATTCTTATGCCGCCGGTTGAAGGGAGACCTCTAATCTTATACTTGACAGTACTGGACAACTCAATGGGGTGTGTGCTGGGGCAGCATGACGAGTCTGGCCGAAAAGAACACGCCATTTATTACCTTAGAAAAAAGTTTACCGACTGTGAGACCCGATACTCACTGCTCGAGAAAACTTGCTGCGCTTTGGTATGGGCTGCTCGCCGGCTGAGACAGTATATGTTGACTCACACTACTCTGTTGATTTCAAAAATGGATCCAATCAAGTACATCTTCGAAAAGCCCGCCTTGTCCGGAAGAATATCAAGATGGCAGATGATCTTGACGGAATATGACATCCAATACACGACTCAAAAAGCAATCAAGGGAAGTGTATTGGCAGACCATTTGGCACACCAGGCAGTGGACGATTACCAGTCGATGAACTTCGAATTTCCAGATGAGGATATCATGGTAGTGACTGATTGTGAAGTACCTGGACCGGATGAAGGACCTGAGGAAGGATCCCGATGGTCTATTCACTTTGACGGAGCCTCAAACGCTTTGGGTAATGGTATCGGTGCTGTGATCATATCCCCTAAAGGAACTCATACTCCACTCACCGCCCGACTATGTTTCAACTGCACCAACAACATGGCAGAGTATAAGGCATGTATCATGGGTCTTCAAGCTGCAATTGACCTAAGGATCAAGTTTCTAAGTGTCTCCGGAGATTCCGCTCTCGTGATCAATCAGATCAAAGGCGAGTGGGATACGAAACACCCAAATCTTATTCCTTACAAGGAGTATGTATTGACATTGATCCCCCATTTCGAAGAGATAACCTTTGAACACTTCCCAAGAGAGGAGAATCAGTTAGCGGACGCGTTGGCTACGATGTCTTCTATGTTCAAAGTCAAATGGGACAACGAGGCGCCCCAGATCATTATTTGGAAGTTGGATGAACCTGCACATTGCTGCGATCTCGAGACCAAAGAGGTAACAGAAAAACCCTGGTATCATGAAGTGAAGAGGTACCTTGAAGCTCAAGAATACCCCGAAGGCGCATCTGTTAATGACAAGAAGTTCCTGAGAAGGTTTGCGGCAAAGTTCTTCCTCAGCAATGGCATTCTCTACAAGCGAAACCATGATTCAACCTTACTGTGTTGTGTGGATAAGACTGAAGCAGAAAGGATCATGGCAGAGCTACATGAAGGTACCTTCAGAACACATTCCAGTGGACATACCATGGCAAAGAAAATCCTTCGGGCAGGATATTTCTGGTCCACAATGGAAGCCGACTGTTATCAGCATTCTCGAACTTGTCATAAATGCCAACTCTATGCTAATAAGGTGCACATTCCTCCGGTTCCTCTGAACGTCTTAACAACAACTTGGCCTTTTGCAATGTGGGGCATTGATATGATCGGCGAAATCAGACCTACGGCATCCAACGAGCATCGCTTCATCTTGGTAGCGATTGATTACTTCACAAAGTGGGTTGAAGCAGCTTCCTTCGCTACCATAACCAAGAACATCGTGGCGCGGTTCATTCGGCACAACCTGATCTTTTGATACGGTGTACCTGAGAGGATCATTACAGATAATGGTACCAATCTTAACAACAAGATGATCACTGAGCTCTGCGAGCAATTCAAGATACAGCACCACAACTCTTCTCCCTATCGACCGAAGATGAATGGGGCTGTAGAAGCAGCGAATAAGAACATCAAGAAGATTGTGCAGAAGATGACAGTGACCTACAAAGATTGGCACGAAATGTTACCGTTTTCTCTTCATGGGTACCGTACCTCAGCACGAACGTCAACTCCCTTTTCCTTGGTCTATGGCATGGAGGCAGTCTTGCCTATTGAAGTCCAGATACCCTCTCTCCGAATAATGAAGGATGTAGGTTTGAGCGAAGATGACTGGATCCAGACTCGGCTTGATCAATTAAACCTAATTGACGAAAAGAGACTCACTGCTATTTGTCATGGTCAGACGTACCAAAAACGGATGATCAGGGAATTTAACAAGAAGGTCAGACGACAAGAGTATCAAGTCGGAGACCTGGTAATCAAGCACATCATTCTTCCTCAAAGTGATCCCAGGGGCAAATGGACCCCTACGTACGATGGGCCATATATGGTTAAACATATCTTCTCAGGAGGAGCTATGATTCTAACCACCACGGATGGTGACGACCTTCCTCACCCCGCCAATGCAGACATAGTAAAAAGATACTACGCATGAATCAAAGACCCGCTAGGTTGACACACCTAGGCAAAAATAAGGGCTTCCCGGCGAACCAAAAGGGTTCGGGCAAAAACAAGGGACGAAATGAAAAAATCTGTACACCTGGCAAGTCGAAAACCTGAAAAGGCGGCTTGGGCAAAAATGGGTATCCCGGTGGACTGAAAACCCGAAAGGGCGGTCCAGGCAAAAGTTAGGGATAAGCGTAATACTATGTCTCATTGGATCACCTTGCATCCAGAATTCGGCATCAACTACCGGGCTCAGACGGCGCCAATCAATCAGCTTCATCTTCAACTAAGCAGCAAAGTGATGAGACGCTTGAAGACATAAAGGCGATAGCAGAGTTGGAACCCAGTGGGATTATTTTTCACATAGCTGTTTTGTTTCCTTTTCACAAAAATTGTATAAACTCTATTTTGCTCGGCGGCGTTCTCTTACTAGGACGTCAGCCTCCTGTACATAAAACGCCTATTTACAGGCAAATTTCAAAATCAATACAAGTTCAATTTTTCAGACAAATTACCCATCGTTTTTCCTTTTTCTGTTTTGTTTTGCAAAGAACGTCTAATGTTCATTTTTGATATATGCATTTCACATTAATTGCTAATCATGAATATTTGCATGCGAAACAAAGGACTAATTACAGATGACATCAGAAACAGGGGCAATAAATAATTGTCTAAGCAATCTAGTTGCTCTGTCCACCAAGGTACCAAGGTAGGTTCGACTGAAGAACGTAACCAGGATACCTTCACTCCCCGTTGAGTAAGACAAGATTCAGCAATACTCTCCCCAGGAAGAGTTGGTCTCCCATCAGCCCTAAAAAGGCACAGTATCTCCAGCAAGTCAGTGATACTCTCCCCAAGCAGAGTTAGTCTACTGTCAGCCTTAAGAAAGTTGGGTATCCCCAGAAGATCTCAACATTCCCCAGTGGAGTATAGACATTCCTCAGCAAGCATCCCCGGCAGTCTTAATATAAGATTGTTCCCCGGCGAAATACCATACACCCCAATGGAACTCCTTCCCCAGCACAGTCTGAAAAGTTTCCCCAGGAAAGTTGAATCATCCTCCCCAGTAGATTATGAAGCTTATCCCCAGTAGATTCTGGAAGCTTATCCCCTGCAGAGCGAACGCATCTCCCCGGCTTCATTCAAAGGTTATTTCCCACCAGAGCTTATAACTGGGTTATCCTCAGCTAATTACCACGGAAAGATCGTCCTCAGCGAAGTTCTTCCTATCCCCAGCGGAGTTCATCAAATTCCCCAACATAACTTATCAGTGGAATCCCCAGCGGGGCTCTCATCAAAACCTCAGCGAAGTATCTCTTCCCACAGAGTAATTCCCCGTAGAGTAATCTCTCCAACAAGTTTATCCCCCGACGGAGTCATCTTCTCCTACTGGTTTATTCTTGCAACCATCATCCCCAGCGGAAGCGAAGAACTCTACTCTTCAACATCAGCCCAGGATTTGATTTCCCGGCCTTCGTCAAGGATTTATTTTCCTAGTCGAGAACACATTCATAGACATTTCACATTTTATACATCTTGATACATACATATACGCATCATATCACACGATCTCATTTATTTTTGAGAACATCATGACATCATGCATCTCATACATCATGACATTGCATACAACTAATGTTTTGCCTTTTCAGGAAAAGGTCAATCCAAAGATGATTACTATCAACTATCGCAATTCCAGATTCGATACCTATATCTAGCCAGGGCATATCTGTGAGTGATTGATTGTCGATTCGATACCTGTATCCAGCCAGGGCATATCTGCATGAAGAGTTTAGAGATTCGATACCTGTATCCAGACAGGGCATATCTGTAGACGACTAATTCCAGATTCGATACCTGTATCTAGCCAGGGCATATCTGTAGACGACTAATTCCAGATTCGATACCTGTATCTAGCCAGGGCATATCTGTGAGTGATTGATTGTAGATTCGATATCTGTATCCAGCCAGGGCATATCTGCATGAAGAGTTTAGAGATTCGATACCTGTATCCAGCCAGGGCATATCTGTAGACGACTAATTCCAGATTCGATACCTGTATCTAGCCAGGGCATATCTGTGAGTGATTGATTGCAGATTCGATACCTGTATCCAGCCAGGGCATATCTGCATGAAGAGTTTAGAGATTCGACACCTATATCCAGCCAGGGAATATCTGTAGACGACTAATTCCAAATTCGATACCTGTATCTAGCCAGGGCATATCTGTGAGTAACTAATTCCGGATTCGATACCTGTATCTAGCCAGGGCATATCTGCATGAAGAGTTTGAAGATCAACCCCTGTAACAGGCCAGGAAATTATCTTTCTTTCTCAGGTACGCAAGTTCTCGCTAAGGAATCTCTTACGCGATCGACACCCCGGATGGAATCTTTAAGCCCATCTCCACAAATATCCATCATCTCTCCAAATGGCATCTATAAGCCCATTCCCGCCATCACACTGCTGATACTCCACTATGCGAGTGCAAATTTCTGGGCACTCTAGTGTTCAATCATCTTCCATCTTCGGATCACGAAAGGCACGCTAGCCAATCTACATCCTCAGGTCTAAGAAGATTGAACAGGGGAAACTGTTGTACCCCAAAATTTGCCCTCTCCTTTCCTCAACATTTCCTCATCACTAGACCCTTGGAGTTCAAGAACAAGTTAGGATTTGCTCTGCTCAAGACTCCTCCTTGCACTATTGACCCAAATTAGGGTTTGAGTTTGCACAAAGATGTTTTGACCTAAAATACCCAAAATTACTTTCATGCTTCATGTTGGACTCACAAGTTTATCCATACCAAGTTTCAAGCCTTGATTCCAATCTTTGCCCAGTCAATTGGACAGTTGACCTAGAAATCAACTGTATTGGGGAAAAAGTCACCTGTGGTCAATTGACAGTCAAACCTCATGATTTTTAACCCACATCAACATTATGAACTCATATGGACCATTTGATCAAGTTTGGATCACAATTCCACAAGAAATTTGATCAGATCACCAAAAGGGCAAAATGGTCATTTTTAAGGTTTTGACTGCACAAAGGCAATTTTTGACTGTTTGACCTAGACAATGGCAAACCAAGCTCACATATGGACTCAAGGATTCAATGGCATGGTCTTGACATATTCAACAAGTTCAAAAGATTCCAAATGCACAAGATTGACAGATGAATTTTCCAGTCAATTGATCCAAATTTGACTGTGTACTGAAAAGTCAAACTTTGACTTTTTGGTCAAAATCAAGTACCAAGATTCATTTTTCATCAAGACATGTCAAATTATGAAACTTGTTCATCAAGAAACCAAAAATTACAAATTAGGGTTTAAAATGAAGAAATTTCATAACTTAGAAATTTTCTAAGTTATGAAATTTCCTTATTTTTTCTTAACTTTGTCCCCTCTTTTCATAAAGATATATTTGGATTAAAACAAAACTCAAAACATGAAAGTTGTAGTCCATTGCAAAATCTACAACTTTGATTCATAAAGTTTTCTCAAGAGAAGCTTGTAGCTCAAGTTATGATTTTTGGAATAGGGGTGCAAAACATTCTTAACTTAGAAATTTTTTGACCTATTTTAGGCAGGATTTTTGCCTAACTTCATGGCCACTTTTCACATGCTTCCACTTGGAATTTCAACTTGCATTACAAAGATGGATTGTAGTACACATTCCAAGCTTTCCAAATTGTCCAAGAACTCATCAAACACCCTTGTGGTTAGGGAGATTCAAATTGGCAAAGTTGGGCAAAAGTCACTTTGTTCATGGCCAAATTCATGTACATAACATTGGCATTTTGAACTCAGCATGATCCAAGCTAGATTACAGGCCTTTAATCTCATTCACACTCAATAATTTAATGAAAAACCTTTGTGTCCTAGCATTATCTTGTTCATTAAGTCATTATACAAAGGATTAGTCTTAAAATGGAAAAAGCTTTTTAGCCATTCTTGTAAAGAAGCACTTTATGTCAAGTTCACAATCTAAGAAGTACAAAGCAGATCTTTTGGGCACAATATTATGGACATATCCCACTGATCAAGAACCAAATTGGCAGCATGCTTGAGGGGCCTGTATGAGCCTACAATCTAACTTGACAACTCTTGCTTAGATAAGAAGAAAACTTGCATTTTTGAACCACATTCACTTCCTGCAAGAAAGAGCCTAAACAAACTTTGTCCACACATTGCATACTCCCTAACCAACCTAGAACACGAGCCCTTAACCCTCAATACCTCCTCATCCATCAAGGCATATTTTTTCTTCAAAACAGAGTCCCTGTTGCAGATTGACCTCCACAGTTCATTTCCCTCGTGCGTTTTCATCCAAACCAGTTCAAACACATTCCATACCATCCATACAAACTATCCCAAGCCTTGGAAACAGACTGTAACAGCCATAGCCAAGTGTGCCATTTTCACTTTACTCTCTTGCAGGTTGACTTCCATGGATTGATTCAGAAGGATTCAAGGCACACCAAGCATAGAGGAAGTATCCTTGGACCTCAGGCAAGCTGTACAAATCCTCAAATTCCATTGAAAGTGCCTCCATTGTTGTACACGATTCAAGCTGAACAGGTAAGAGTTTGAACTTCTATCTCTCTATCCAAGCATATCTAGGCTTAGGTTTGTGAAGAAAGTATGTCCTATTCATGGCCCTGAAGCTACCCATGTCCTCACTTTTCATTTATATTGTGTGTGTTAAGAGAATTTTGGACCTGAACATTGGAAAAAAGCTAGGTCAGGAATTGGGGGAGGAGAAATTCTCTCTCATTTCTGAGAGTTAGATCAAGTTCTTGATATGTATGAATTCATGATTTGATGCTTTACATTTTTGATGTTATAAGTTTGTGCTAAAAATCAAAGAATCAGGATGTTTGAACAAAGCATGAAAGGTGCACGTTTTTGAGACATAAATGGCTGGAGGTTGAAGAAGCTTGCCTTGGGCTGGGCCTGACCTATTTTTTCTATTTGCATCCACATTTTCCACTTACACCCCCTTGGTCCATTGTGTGTTTTTTAATTATTTTTTACTTTTATTTTTTTCTTCTGACTTATTATTTTTTGTCAAAACATAAAAAATATTAAAAATATTTTTTCAACCATTTTCGCATTTTATTTGGATTTTATTTGTTTTATTTGAACTTGTACATATAAAATAATATATATACTTTTATTTAAAATACTAAAAAATAATACAAAATACATTTATTTTCTGTTATTATTTTATTTTATCCTTTGAAAACATTTTCTTAAAATATACTTTTTTTTGATAAATAATAAATATTTTATTTTTTGTATATATTTAGTATAGTTAATATATAATATAAATACATATATATTTATTAGAATATTTAGGATAAAAATACAAAAATAATACATTTTTCATTTTTATTAATATTTGACCTCAAAAATTACTTTTTACAATATACTTCTTTTTATTTATTTTTTGTACATAATTAATAAATATTGTATATGATATAAATAATAAATACTATTTATTTACAAAATTAGGGTTTTTGCCCTAAACCATGAAAATATCCAAAAATTAACTTTTTTTCTATTATTTTTGTTTCACATAAAAAATACTTTTACATACATAGAAAACCATTTTTGTGCATTTTGCATATTTATTGTATTTATTCAATTATTGTACAATTAAATAACTTGTATATTCAATTTGGATGTAATAGTTT
This sequence comes from Vicia faba, assembly GCA_948472305.1. NCBI lineage: Eukaryota > Viridiplantae > Streptophyta > Magnoliopsida > Fabales > Fabaceae > Vicia > Vicia faba. The sequence continues at coordinate 883,521,689 of OX451738.1, forward strand.
AGATTTAAATTTCTTGCTAAATATCCCAATTTGAACATTTGTACCCCCATCCCCATGATTATTTTGTAATAATTTAGGACTTTAAATTCCGCATTTTAAAGCTTTCTAAATATGCCATGATAGACTTAGGATTTGTATGCAAAAAAATCAAATAACAAATAGCTTGACCTAATTCAAAGACAACAAAGCATGAAAATGGACAACACCAATCACACTTGCACCCCTAGGGTTACTCCACTTGTTGCCTTCAATAATGGGCCATGTTGCATGTTGGGTGTCTTTGGCAAAACAAAACAAATCAAATGATCATAGTCCCTCGATGACGCTTTCGAAAGTTACCTAAAAATGATCAAGTCCCTTAAAGGAAAAATTGCCAAAGACACTTGGCACTGTTGCATTCAAGGTCTAAACGATGACCCGCGCCTGTCCCGTTAACATCCTAACACAAGATTGTCCACCAAATACAATGGTGGAACAATACTGTTAAAAGGGTTAAAACATAGGAAAGATCTTTGAGAAATTTAGGGTAGATAGCTCTTGGTTACTTGACCAATCTTGCAAAACAATCCTTGCCATTTTTCAAAACACACATCACAACACATTTTCAAAACAACTTGCAAAAACATTGAAAACTTTTCAAAAGACAAATACACCTTTGTATACATTCAAACATGGATCATTACAAAGGTTGCCACGACAATGGCCTCTTTTCAAAACATTTTCAAACCCACACACAAAGCACCATTTCAAACAATTGAAAATCAAAGGCAAGTGATATAAGCAAGTAACTAAGAGCCTATGGATAACCATGGATAGAAAGGGTGCTGATACCTTCCCTTTCTATAATCTACCCCCCGAACCCAAGAAAACATCTCAAAGGTTTTTCTTGTGCTTTTTAACCTTTCCTTAGGATAAAATAAAAAGTCGGTGGCGACTCTTGCTAAACTGAAACATTTGCGAAAACAAACACAAAACCCAAGTCAGTTCTCCCACCGTATCACAATGAGCATTCTTAGGGACCTATTAAGAACCATTTAAACCACTTGAGACCTTGGAAACCCAATCTTCCTTGGGAAATACAAGACCCTAGTTGTGAGTCCATTGCTTAGGAGGAGAATTTATCTGTTCAATTCTTGAGTCACCTTGAGCAATTGAGAAGCCTAGGAGAATGTCTTGAAGAAAATGGGAGGGAAATTTTTTGGGTACAATAGTATGCTTGAGCTTTGAGGAGGAGGGATTCGAGTGTTGTTGGTGTCTCGATACCTACCGCCTTAGCAAAGTCGTTGTGGGGATGGAGCCCGTGCTCAAGGAGTTATTTCTTCATGTTATCGGTCGTAGAGACCTGTACTGATTCCTTGTTGAAACCCTCGATGTACGCCTGGATAGATTCATCTCTACCTTGAATGGTTGCTTTGAGAGAAGCTTCCGACTTCGGGTGTCGACGCGAGGCTTTGAAGTGCCTCGAGAACATCCTCCCAAGCTGCTTCCAGGAGGTGATGGATTCATCTGGGAGACTCTTGTACCAGGACATAACTCCATTTCTGAGTGTGGTCGGGAACAACCTTCATTTGATGGCTCCTCTGATCCTTCGATAGTCGAGGAGAGCGTCAATGTTCTCAATATGTTCGTTGGGATCCTTCATCCCGTCGTACGTCCACAAAGAGGGTGGTTTCTCTAGTCCGACTGGGAGAGGTGCTTCTGTAATTTCCCTCGACAATGGTCCACGAGGTTCATTATCGTCTCTATCTACAGGAGATGGAGAAGGGCAGTGATAATTCCGTCCCTGTCGAGTGTTGTGATATCAATTGGGGGAGGACTCCTCCGCTGCTGCCTCAACTTGGGCAACAGTGATCGACAGTGGTCAGCTTGGCAGTCGTCTTTCTTTCTCTTAGACGATAGGAAGTCTTGATCTTTTGGTGGCAGAGAGCGGCCGCATTTCTTAAAGGAAGAAACGTCGCTCTTTTCCTTTGTTGGTGGAAGGCCACGCCTTGGTGGAGATATGTTTGGGGAATATCATCATCAGGATCTCCAAGGATGATATCTTGATTGCTTCTGTTCCCAGGCCCCCATCTTTTTGTTCTGTTGCAAGATAAGGGCGTTGGTTTGGTTGATGGCAGTAAGCAGTGCTGTGATGGCCGGATCAGCGCTCTGAGGGATAACAACTGGTTGTAGGATCTATGGAAGTTCCTCAGCAGGGATCTTGGGATGTTATCCATCCAAGAAATGTTGTTCGTCGTGCTTGGTGTTGATGGAATCTGGAGATGAAATTCGATCGTCGTGGAGGTCAAAGTTATCCTCGAAGTGAGGGTGTCCCTGAGCTCCATCAGTCTTGTGCATATTGGAAAGTGGAATCTTTCAGAGCAAGAGGAGATCATCATGGTCGACCATGATTGGTGAATGGAATCTTGAATATCTGCTTTGATCTTTGAGTTCCAAGGAGAGAAAGATGGGGAGAGCAGGGTTCCCACAGATGGCGTCACTGATCTTACCGGTTGATCAGAACCTGTAAGGTGGCCGGATGATGATCTTCAGTCGAGTTGTGATGATGAGGAGGGAAAAAAGGGGTTATACCTGCAAGGCACTCTGACGATCAAGTAAGTGTGGGAGCAAATATATACAAGCAAAGTATTAGGGTATTAGTGGTGAATAGTGAATATTAGATATATGACCCTCACATGTGTGAGGGTTTATATAATTCCCCTAGTGTGTAGCCATTGGTTCCTATTTTTGATCTTGGATATGCGGGTCCGTAAAAATAGATAACTGCTAGGACTTGGTCATACCGAGCAGGTGTGCCCGTAACTAGTCGTTGGTTCCTAGAAGGAGGTAGGTTACAGGCAGTAGTCTGGTTGGTTCCTGGTTGTCTGGATGACTTGAGGTCGGGCAGGCTGAGAGGTGCTCATCAATCATCGTGGGTCGGTGCTGGTCTAGGAGGGCGAAGGATCGATGGTGCCTGACGGGGAGCGGGGGAGATTCGGGCCATGGGCGTATGAGCCATATCGAAAGAAGGGGTTAGACTAGGCCAACTCTGGTTGTCGGGTCAGTCCTGAACAATTAATATTTGTGAAACTAATATGATGATATTGGTTTATAATATATAACTAGAGAGAATGCAGAAGTAAGTAGAATGATCTTTCAAAGTGAAATAGGTGTGTCAATTTACATTTACCAAAGGGGGTATTTATACTAATAGAAATATTACTATTATACTAAGTGAATAATTGGTATTACTATTCTATCTTTGACAATTTTAACACCTCCAATCATTTGTCATTACTATTTAAGATAGATATTTCTAATAATAATATTATATTATCTTATAAATTATTATAACATATACAAGTTAAATATATTTGTTAGTGTATTAATAAGAAGAAAAAATTCTCTTTTTATTTTTTGACACAAAAAATTCTCTTTTTAAACTTATTGAATCATATATATTTTGTTAAGAGTTTTTTAAGATTTCAAGTATTGTAACCGACTAACCAGTTAACACTGTAATCAATTACAGGTATAAAAAGAGTCAAATAAGTTGTAAAAAATATTTTTAAAATTGTTGTAATCGGTTACACATTCGCAGAACTGGTTATACCTAATTGTATTATTCTAGTTTGTGTCAGTTGTAATCGAATACACGTTTGTGTTAATCGGTTACAGTCTCGAGTTTTTGAATGTTTTAGCTTTTGACTTGATGCTTTTGTATTTCAATTGTTGTATAAATACCATGATGGTATGTTTGTAATGTAGATTAACGAATGAAATAGTAAATTTCCACCCTCAATTATCTCTCTTCTCTCTCTAACTTTGTTCTCGCTTACTCTCTCTTTCTCCACATACTCAAATTCTTCATTGTTTACCAGTTTTGTGATTTGATGTTTAAATATTTGGCATCAAGAGCCTGGTTCTGATCCAAAAACACATAGTGTACACTAATGAATTTTGTCTCCAATGAAAGATACCTACAAACCTACCAACCCTTGATGTAAAAAATTACGGCAAATGGTGCAAGAAAATGAAGGTGTTATTTGGCAACTAAAATGTTCTTGAAGTGATCGAGAATGGATTGAATTCCCTTGTCAAAGACAAAACAGATGCATGACGAGTAACACATAAGGAAGAGAAAAAGAATGATTACAAAGCGTTGTTTTTGATCCATCAGTGTGTGGATGGTGACAACTTTGAGAAAGTTGGTGATTGTGAATCAACAAAACAAGCGTGAGAAATCTTGGAAAAGGCGCATGCAGGGGCTGATAAGAAAAAGGTGGTGAAGTTACAAACTCGCAAACATCAATTTGAATTGATTCAAATGGAGGAAAAGGAGACTATCAACGATTACTTGATGATAATTATGCGATTGGTGAACCAAATCAAGTCATACAAAGAAACCGCTTCTGAGTAAAATGTTGTGTTAAAAATGTTGTGTTCTTTGACGGCGAGATTTCACAACATTGTAGTGGCGATTGAGGAGTCGAATGATCTTGTGACATTGAGAAAAAATTAGCTTCAAAGCTCTCTTGAGGCTCATAAGTAACGGGTGGAGGATAGAAATAACGACAAGGAAAATGTGAAGATCACTTTGCAAGCTTGGTTTAATGAGAAGAACAAGAAGTCGAAAGGAAAATGGCCCATGAAGAGTAAAGGGAATTTTCATAATTTTGGTGGAAAAGAGTCTCAAAATTCGAAGAATTTGACTTGTCAAAAGAGTGAGAGAAGCTTCAGAAAAAATGGTGGTCAAGGTAACTTTAGAGACGAAAGAGGAAACTATGACAAGAGCAAGGCGCGATGCTACAATTGTAAAAAGTTCAGGAACTTTTCAAGAGATTACAACGCGAGTAAGAAGCAATCTGAAGGAGATAAAGCCAGAGTTACAAGACAAAAGTTTTATGATGATAATACACTCTTGGTCATGATCACGGAAGGTGAATGCAACAGTAATAGGTTGCGAGACAATAACAACAACAATTTTGGAAACACTGCTGAAACCTATGCATACGAAAATGTTACGGTGGCTGTGACATAAGGAGTCTAGTGCACTAATGAATGGTACTTAGATTATGGTGGTTGTATGCATATGACGGGGAGGAAGGATTGATTTGTCAAAATCAATCAAACCATGAAGAATAAAGTCAAATTCGTAGATGACATCACTTTAGAAGTCAATGATACCAGTGATATTTTGATCATGAAGAGAGGTGGTGGATATTCCTTGATCAAAGATATATTGTACATACCATGAATCAAATGAAACCTTATAGGTATTGGAGAATTTTACTTTCGCATGTTACATGTTATGGAAGCAAACGGGGTTTTGATCCTTAAAACTCATATGGCTGCCAAAAGAACTTTTAAGGTTGAGCTTAAAGTTATAGAGCATAGGAGTCTTGCTAAAGAGGTTAGTTGAGAAGATCGGTTATGGCACTACTTTCTTAAGCATCTCAACTTTCAAAATATCAATGCATTGCAAAAGAACGGAGTGGCAGCCGAGTTGTCATTCATTAACATACTAACTGAAATTTATGAAGAGTGTATACAAGCGAAGCAACACAAGGGTAAATTCAGCAAGAATGCAGGTTGTAGAACCATGCATCACTTTGAGGTGGTGTATTCCGATGTGTGTGGGTCGATACAAGTTAATTCGTTGGGTGGCAATATGTATTTTGTCACTTTTCTCAACAATTTTAGTAGAAAGAAAAAGACATATCTAATAAAGAGAAAGGATGATGTATTTTAAGTGTTTAAGAAGTTCAAGTCTATGGTTGAGCGACTAAGTGGTCAGAAGGTCAAAGTTCTCAAAATGGATGGTATAGGCAATGTTGTAACCCAAATTTTGCCCCTAAGATACCTTCATCATACCATGTTAATTCATTCACAATAAGATCACACAAGGATTCTTGGTTCCCCTCCCTATATTTAGCTTTGCTCTTTGAGGAATCACCAAGCACCTTGACTTGTGTTCTTTTGTGATCATGAATATTTTTTTGTCTTGATTTCTTCTTTTAATTAATAAAATGCAATGTTGGTTTGTTTTGCTTCTTATCCATGTAGGTAAAGGCAATGAGATTTAACAAGTTGCCCCATGGGTTCATGAGTTTATTTCCATCCCTAGTCAATAAAGCTTGAGAAGTTCAAGCCTCACCATTGAAGTTGTTTTGGAGGGAATGGCATGGCAAGCTTATTCTGGTTCACCATATTTCAATATTATCAGATTTAATCCAAAAGGTACAAGGGGTTGATTGGAAAAAATAGTCATGTTTGGACAAGATTTTTTTCCATTTGGTCACAAGTGCATGTTTCTCTCAATTCTCAATATATGAAAGTGGTTGTGGTTTCTATGAGTTCTCATTATCATCCTAAACAACTTATATTTACAAAGCATTTGTTTTGGTACAAGAAGTTTATTCAAAATTGTCAAAGTTCCTCAAGGCATGTTTCTTAATCTAGGAGCTAGGATTTTGAACTTCAAAAGAGTATATCTTGCTCATCTTTTGGTATTATTGAGTGATTCTAAAGACATAATTCAAGGGTTATTAAAAAATCACTTCAAAAGTTCCAAGGAGTTTTCATGTGGAAGAAACTTGATGAAGAAGAAAGGTTACAAGTCCTCTAGATGAATCCCCAATTTTCCATGTGTGACTTCAAATGATCATAACTCGGTCAATTTTTATCACCTTGAGCCCATTCTTTTTCCAAAATGATCTTGAGGATGTGAACTTTATGCCTTCTTTTATGTGCAAAGTGATAAAATGGATGGAAGTTGCCTTAAGGATTCAAAATATTATAGGTCATTTCATGATTTTTTGCCAACTTCAACAATTCATAACTCTCTCAGTTTTTGGATATTTTGAATGGTTCAAGTTTCAAAATGTCATTCAAGAGGTCTACTTCATTCTATCTTTTTTGGTCAAGAGCAAATTCCAAGTGGAAGGCTATGTTTGGATGCAAGACATTATAGATCACTTTTGAAGAAAAATTTGAAATATTTCTAAGTATGGAAAGTCAACCCTTTTTCTCCAACTTTGACTCAATACAAATTTCAGCTCAAGCATCCATTTGATCCCATTCTTCTTCCATTATAAAGCTTGTAACCTCATATTTCTAAAGCATCAAGAATCATGCCCTAAGACCCTTTGAGCTGAGAATGCCATTGGTAAGAAGTTGGCAATTTGAAATTGAATTTTTCACCAAGTCAGAAGTTTGAAGTCCTGATTTGGCTTCTAAACACTTTGTTTTTACGCGTTTTTGCTTCTGAACGTGTTTAGTGAACTTCCAGAAGTGATTAGCACAATAAAATGCGCGTTTTGGATGAATTTTGATCAAATTGGAAGTCACACTTTTCTTGTTTGCAACTTCACACGATTTCCCTCCAAACTTCATCATTTCACACGCTTGGACATTCCATTTGGTTCCCTATAAATAGAGGGTCATTCCCCATTCATTTCCTCAAGCTTGGATAGCCAGAATCACCCTGTCAAACTTATTCCATAACTTAGAATTCAGCAACTTCGAAATCTATTCCCAAGCCTTTTTCAATCCAATTTCTCCATCAATTCACCTTCCTTGATCTTCTCTGAAGCTAACCATATAATTACATTAAAAAATCATGCCTTATATTGCTCCATAGAATTCCAGTTTCAGAGCTCTGCAACTCAACCATAGAAAATTCATTTTAAGTCCAAAAAATATGAAAAATATCTTTGATTATTCTCTTTCTGATTTGTATTTTTTCAAATTTTAATTTTGTGTTTTGGGATTTTTTTACAAATTTTTACTTTATTTGAATTATTTTAAATGTTTAAAAATATTTTTATGCATTTTTAAATTCTGAAAAAACTATGGAATGATCCAATGATATTGTGACAAATATTGGTGACCTTATTTTATTTTTGTTTCTTACTTTTCTATTTTTAATCATTTTTGGTTTATTTTACCCCTTTCTTTTAATTTTAAAAATAGTTTCTGACTTAAAAAATTACCAAAAAATTTATAAAATCATTTGAGTCCTTTTCTGATTTTTCTATGGTCTTACTTTTTATTTCTTGATTAATTTGAACATAGTTGATATTTTTCTCTTTTGTTTCTATTTTAAAACAATTTTTTAAACCTTTTTTTGTATATATTAAATGTAATATTATTTTTGACTATTTTCTGGCTGATCTTGGGTTAAATTTTTTATTATGAACTTTATTAACATCATTGGATCCATGGTGTTGAGTCTAACTCCACAAAAATGGATGAATGATTTTAATAATAGTTTGATTAAATTTAATTCAAAAGTGGTTTGTATATTCTCTCCGACCCCTCTTCATCTCATCCCTTTCTCATTGCACTAAGAGTTGTTGGAGCATGATCTCTATATCATGTATCAAAACAAATGGTGCATAGATTGCTATTGTCCGACATCAAAATAGGTGCGACTTCTATATAAGTACATTTACGATTGCTTAACATAGCGCTAAATTTTGTCCCGATTCGAATAAATGATCATTCGTAGCCCAAACATATGTTTGCAAGCCCAAGTATGTTGATTTGATCTCTTTGATCCAATAACCTTGAGATTCATTGTGTGGAGGCTTTGGTTCTACCAATCCTCTAATGGATCTACAACACCTTCGGACAACGTGGATCACTTAAAAATCGTTGATCATTAAATGGTACTCATAAGGATTCCAAATGAATGATATACTTGACAAAAAGCAAATGCAACTTGTTGTGTGGAGGCTTTGGTTCTACCAATCCTCTAATGAGTTCCAAATGCAAGTTTCAAGATGATCATCCAACTAACCACTAATCACTAATAATTAACTTTATCCTTTATTTTATTTAATATATACCCTTTTATTTTTATGCACCATTTACTTTTAGCATTTACATTTCATGCCATTTTCATCTTTGCTCATTTGAGTATTTACTTTCTTATCATTTTTATTTTTGCTCACTTGAGATTTACTTTTCTTTTTCAAAACACCTAATAATCAACATAAACCCTAAAAATCTTTAATGATACTTGGACTATTTGGTTACTATCCTTGGCATTATGGAGCATTGGACTTTTTGGACTTAGGATTAGAAACCTTAGCCTATGATTGGAGACCTTGTGATCTTATCTGATTATTTTTTCTGGAGCTCTTGAGGTTTACCTCAATACATTGGGTTGTTTGTTTGTTTTATGTGTAGGTTATTGTGATTACACCCTTTGTTTGTAATCTGGAATTCACCCGTATACAGCCGTTACTCTGTCCAATTTTTGTGAAGACTTAATAAACTTGAAGTTTGGTTCTCTCAAGAGGTCTAGTATATTTGCTTCCTTAGTTTCAATCCAGATAATGGGAATTATATTTTGGCTCATAGTGTCAAGTATTGGCTCCTTGTTGGTTAGATGGTTCTTATGCTTAGCTTTTACCTTATGATTTATGATAGCCTCTTCTTATCCTCCCATCTTCTTTAATTTCAAAAATATTCTCCCTTCTTTAGAAAACTCTTATTGTTTTAAACTTGAACCACTTTCATAATAAACTTGGACTTAGGTCCATGCATTTTCAAACATTTTCATAAATAAACTCCAATAAACCTAATAATACTTTGACATCCTTTTTGTGAGAAGACTAAAAGTAAATCAATCTCATTCAAACCATTTTTCCACTTTGGCTTTCATCTTTAAACTTTTCTCAAAAAGATTAGACTCTTATCAATCCTTGTAGTGATGCAAATAACTATACTTTTACAATATGTAGTGAAGAGAGATATTTTCCACTTAGGAGTTGAGTGAGGCATTGTTGATTTTAAAATCCAAGCCATATCCTCCACTTTGAGATGATGCAAATTCTCCTTTCTCATGATTGTGGGTAGTAAGTATGTTTTTCCACATGGACAATGACGGTGACGTCTTATCTCATAAAATTAACTAACACACTTGTGTTTTTTATTTTAAATATTTGAAAGAGGAACTATGTGTACCCTGATCCCCTATTGCATGAAAGGTGGTATGTAGGCACTAAAGGTTCACAACCGTGGCGGGTGCAAAAATCATAAAAAAAATATATTTCTTTTCTCACCTCCACCATCTATTTTATACAACATTTTTCATAGCCAAAATATACAGATTTTACGAAGAGGTTCCTGTGGAGTACCGTAGATGTTTAGGGTGCTAATACCTTCCCTTTGCATAACTAACCCCCTTACCTTGAATCTTTCCCCCTCTTTTTAGGTTATTCGCTCTTTTCCCATTCCTTTGGAAACAATAAAGCACGGTGACAATTTTTTATTTTGATTTGTATAAGTCTAGTCAATCCAATGTCTTAGTCTTAAACATTTCTACCGCTACAGGAAAGTATGTCTCAAATTACTTTGGGAAGTTTTATTATGAAGAAGGCATATTGCATGAGGCAGTACCACCCTATACACCACAAGAAAATGGTGTTGCCGAAATGAAAAATTGATCGATTATGAACATGGTGAGATGCATGTTAAAGGGGAAAAACTTGTCAAAAGAGTTGTAGGAGAAGCGGTATCCACAACTGCCTATTTGTTGAATAGGTTTTCTATAAAGAAGCTTGAAAAGATAACACCGAAAGAGGCATGTTCTTGATTCAAACCGAATCTGAACCATTTGAGAGTTTTTGGTTCCATGGGGTATCGACATGTTCCGGGCCAACTTAGAAAGAAGTTGGATGATAAGGGAAAGATGATGATAGTAGTATGGTATCACTCCACTAGAAGTTACAAGTTATTTGATGCTGCAAACGGAATGATCGTGATCATACGAGACATGGTGATTGATGAATTGAAGCCTTTGCAGCAGGGTGTAAGTGATTATGAGCAGATTGTAACAGGTTATTAGCAGGTTGTAACCGGTTACCAACAACCTGTAACCGATTACAGGTCCAAAATTTTAGATTCTAGAGAAACATAAAGTGCATAAGCACCAAGTGCCGAAGCCCAAACCGATGAAAATGCAAGAAAACTAACTAGGCTAAAAGGTATTCCTCACAGACTCTAAGATTGTAAGATATTCTATGACAACAAAATCAACGATGATGGTGATTTTGTCCATTTTGCACTTATGGTGGAATGTGAGCCTGTTAATATGGAAGAGTCCTTGAATGATCCAAAGTGGATTTGTATTATGAAACAGGAGCTGTAATCGATTGAGAAAAAAATTACATGGGAGTTGGCTGATCTACCGAAAGGAAAGAAGCTGATTGGTGTAAAATGGGTCTATAAGGTGAAGGAAAATTATAAAGGTGAAATAATCAAGCATAACGATCAATTAGTTGAAAAGGGATTTATGCAAAGAGAAGGTATAGACTTTGATAAGGTATTTGCACCAATTGCTAGAATTGAAACCATAAGGATAGTTGTTGGAGTTGCGAATAACAACAATTAGTCCATCTATCAAATGGATGTGAAATCCGTGTTTTTGAACGGTCCACTTAAGGATAAATTGTATGTAGAATAACCCCCTAGTTTTGTTGTGAAAAACCAAGAGGGAAGATTCTACAAGTTGAGAAAAGCGCTATACGGATTGGAAAAAGCTCCAAGAGCTTGGAATAAAAGGATAGACAGTTTCCTAAAGAATGTTGGCTTTAAGAAATGTGCATCCGAACATGGAGTCTATGTGTAGACGAATACCAATTAGGTATGATTATTCTTTGTCTATACATAGACGATTTGTTGATTACTAGAAACAACGAGAAAAGTATTTCTAAGCTCAAGAGTGAACTTATGAAAGAATTTGAGATGAGAGACATTGGTATTATGACATACTTCCTTGGCATAGAGTTCCACAAGTCTAAAAGGGGACTGCTTATGCACCAAAGGAGATGTGCTCTTTATATATTGAAGAAATGTGAAATAGAGCATTATAATGTTGCCATTACACCTGCTGCACCAAGGTTGCAAGTGTTAAAGAATGAAAAGGAGCATAATGTAGATCCAACTTAATATAGAAGGTTGATTAGATCATTATGTTGCTTGTCTAATACGTAAATAAATTTGGCGTTTGGTTTCAGTATTGTGGGTAGATTCATGAAGCAGTCAAGAGAATCCTGAGATACGTCAAAGGATCTATTGGCTATGGAATTCTTTTTCCCGTAGCAAATACGGACATAAAATGAAAATTTCCCAATTTTACTGATTCTAATTGGTACAGAGATAAAGATGATTGAAAGTCTACAACTGGATACATCTTTAAGTTCGGTAGAATGCCAATATCATGGTGTTTGAAGAAGGAACCGGTAGTTTAACTCTCATATTGTGAGGCCAACTATATTGTCGATTTGTTATGTGTGTGCCAAGTCGTGTGGCTAATGAATATATTGAAAGAGTTGGGGAGCACACATGTGTTCTATAACATCTGGTCTCTTCAAGTTTTGTACCTCCATCCCATGTGAACTGTTTTTATATTTGGGTCAAATAGCACGGGTCTTTGATGGATTGTGAAAGTTACTTTTGGATTGATTGCATTATGCAAAACAAGATGGATTTTGTTTAAGCTAGTTATGGTGCAAAAGAGACACATGTTGAACCCGATGTTCCAAAATGTGTGCTATAACATCCGGTCTCTTGCAAAAGACAGGTGTGATTGCATTTGTGATTCTGAGTTATTCTATCCAAGATTCACTCTACAAAGAAGATCTTAAACATAACAACTGACTTATGCATGATTAAAAATGAATCGATTCAAACTTGATTAAGAGATGTGCCATTGTGAAGGAAACTCAATAAAATATAATAAATGAAACATGAAAGTGATAACACAATAAATGAAAAAGCCGTATTGGGATTATCCCGCTGAATATGTTAGGGTCATGCAACTTCAGTGTCCAGAATGGAAAGACCAATTTACCTCCAAAATACACAACTTTTTCCTCATCTGAATACAGGGACATAAAGTACTACACTTTGACATGTTTATCGCCTTTTCCCATTTGAATTCTGATTAGGATTAAAAGGGAGAATGTTATTGATAAATATCTATGGGTCACTGTTTGTAGTATCAAAGGGGAAAAAAGGATAAGAACGAACTCGCAAAATGTACCAGCAATGTTGATTAAAAAAGTTGGGGAATATGTTTTACACTAATACAAGACTCTTGGAAAAATATATAGCAGAAAGAGTGGAAAGGAAAAAGACACTGGTTTTTATAAGGGTAAGGACATGGAGACGAGAAACCTATCCTTATGAAAGTATCTTAAAAGTTGCAAGAAAAATAAAAGATTTTCTAATTCAAAGGACTTGATTAAAAATCTTTATGGGAGTGGCGACCAATCCTCCCCGAAGGATAGAAGCAAGTGCCACGACCGAGATCCTCTTGAAGGTTTGAAGGTGAAGAGTTAAAACACTTCACCCTCTATGTAAGTTCCTTAGTTTTAAGGATTGGCATTAATTTTGTTAAACAAATATAACAAAAATATATTAGATAGTGTAATATGGTGGGAGAACTGTCTTGTTTTGCATTTTATCGCAAATGTTGTAGATAGCAAGAGTCGCCACTGACTTTTATTTTATCCAATAAGGAAAGGGTGAAAAGAACAGGAAAGAACTTGAAGATTTTGAGTTTAGGGGGTAGGTTATGAAAAGGGAAGGTGTTAGCACCATTTTCATCCATAGTTATCTACGGGCTCTTAATCGCTTAGCTCACTTTGAAAATTTACTTTTTGTGTGCGTGTGTTTTTGTTTGAAAATATTTTTGAAAACGTCAATGTAAGGCGAAGATTTTAATGGTTCTTGTATCAGTCCTCAAGAACGCGTACAAAGTATTTGAAAATATTTATTTTTTGAAAGTGTGATGTGAGAAATGTTTTATTTGGAAAATTTGTGAGCAAGCGATTAACAGTATCCTACCCACTCAAGTCTTTTTTTATCCTTTTCCTTCTCCTACCATTAGTTGGTAGGTAGCCCCATCTGTTATATGTGAAGGGATAACGTAGGGTCATCATCCGGTAATCGAAGGCAACTTGTAAGGATGCTTTAAAAGTTTCGTAAGGGACTAGATCATTTTTATAAAGGGAATGCTGAAGGGTCATCGAGAGACTATGATCTTTTACTCGAGGGTCTTTGCTAAAGCATCCCCACTTTCGAGGGACATGACTGTTATTCCGAAGGAAACAAAAAGAGGCTACCCTAGAGGTGCGAGTGTGAAAGTGTATTTGATTCAATTATATTTGTCTTGCAATTAGGTTTTCTAGCGTTCTATTTTATCTTGCCATAAAAACCCTAATTATTAATAGTTTCATAGAAATATAATAGCAGAATGTAAAGGAGGAAACGTAAACCTAGGCTATTACAGAGATTTGGGGAAGTTACATAATAGTGAAGAGTGCGGAAAAGAAATCCTAAAACAATTACATCCCATAGACAATTACATGATAATAAAAAATGCGGGAAAAATAAAGCTACGCTATTACAATTGAACACGCCCTATACACTTTATCTAGGAAAATAAAAATAAGATGAAAATAGAAAAGAGAATGTTTTGGTGATTTTTTTATGAAAAATAGTTTTTGATGATGATTAAAATAAAACCTAAAATTCTAATTAATTAAAAAATGGTTAATCAATTAAATTAAAAAATTGATTAAAATAAAACCTAAAATTCTAATTAATTAAAAAATGGTTAACCAATTAAATTAAAAAAGTGATTAAAATAAAACCTAAAATTCTAATTAATTTAAAAAATGGTTAATCAATTAAATTAAAAAAGTGATTAAAATAAAACCTAAAATTCTAATTAATTAAAAATAGTTAATTAAACCTAAATCTAATAATTAGGGTTTACAAAAAAATTTCTTTTTTAGATTAATTAAAATTAAATTAGGTTAAAAGAATTAGGGTTAAGGAGGAATTGATAAACAAGGTTAGAAATAAGCAAAATATGTAAAATTCCAAGGGTGGGTGTTGAACCCACACCCTTTGCCTCCTGCAATGCACAACTTGCCACTGCGCCAACCATGCATTGGTGATAGTAGAACATGCCCTATTCAAAATTTAATAAATCTACAAGAATTAAAAAAACATGCAAAAAATGTCAAAAGGCAGGGGTCAAACCCACACACTGAGGTATCAATGCCTTATCATGCGTGCGCTTGCCACTAGGCTATGTTATTCATCTGGTATCATTATGGAAACAATTAAATATGAAATAAACAAAATTATTGGGTCAGAGAAGCGCCGGAGCCCTAGCTCCGGTTGTCTTCTCCAACGAGATCGTTTTTAATTCCTGCAAAATAAAGCATGTCAATGATTCAAAGGTACCCTACCCCTTAATTTGGGCCTTGCAAATTCAATGGAGGCATTGGTTTTGGCTAAATCTCCTTGTACAAAGAGATGCGAAGAAGATAACCTAAAATGGTACAAATATGGAAAACCCTTGTTTGGTCGTTCTGGGGGACATGCGCGGGTTCAAACCTATCTATTGATACCTCAGAAGAATGTTAATAATGTTAGTATGCATTAAAACAACATGAAAATGAAAATACGAATTTGCAAAAAAATCAAGAAATCAGCGAGACATGTATGCTTGTTTCATGCTCTTTGGATCATCACAATTGATCCAACATTACCCTATAATGCTCCCGAGATTGAATGGGATGGTTGACTTGCTTTGAAAGAGGCGGTAACTAGGGTTTGTAGTTTGCCATAGTTTTTGATAATTTTTGGAATTTTAGAATGGTGATTTCTCTTGCAAGGGTCTGTTTCTTCTTCTCTTGTCTGAATGAAGGATATATATATAGAGTATGAATTAGGTCAAATAAGTGTGGGCTTAGACCTTTGTATGAAAGCCTCTTATTTATTTAATTTATTTTGAATTTTAAATAAATAAAAAATAAAAAATAAATAGAATAAAAATCCAAGGAGTGTATGAATGGATTCAGAGGTTCACTATGAGTTACAAAATACGACTGGACCTTGAAACATAAGCCCAATAGCCCAAAAATTCAAGTTTGATCAATTTGGGATTCATGCATTTTCTCAAAATTGCCCAACTTGCACCAATAATAACTCTCTCAATTTTTATCATATGATGGTGATATTGGACTTTTCGGAAAGCACAAGGTGTCCTCCTCAATTTCTGTGTTGATCATTTTTTCATTTGAAGAATTTATCTTGATGTAAGTTGCCTTGACAAAAAGTGTCTTTTTGTTGACTTTTGAAATGACCTATAATGTATTGGTCCATATCTCTCAAATGAAGCATTTTTGGACTTTAGCTTAGAGAGACAAAGTTGTAGAGAATTGAATTTCCTTTAAAATGAAATTTGGTTGAGTAAAATCTGATGAAGCATGTGAAAGTTATGCTTGGTCAAAGTTCAGTTGACTTCTCCTTAAGAAATCCCTAATTTAGTAACTTTTGACTTTTGGTAAATCTTGAGTTTTCTTGATGAATCATGATCAACCTTTGATCAAGTGATGAATGTTACTTCAAAATATTGACGTTGACCAAAAATATTTAAATTTGACTTTATGTTGGCCATAGTTAGCTTTTTACCTAATACAGTTGATTTTCAGTCATCTGAGTAATAGACTGAGCAAACTTGTACTACAAGGCTTGAAATTCAGCATGAGCATTCCTTGAGACATATGAGGAACCATGAAATCCACTTGAGGCATTATAAGATCAAATTTATTTGAGAAAAGTGAAACCCTAGTTGTAGGCTACTAATTAGGAGGATAATTTGTCTGATCAAACCTTGAGTAGCCTTGAGCAATCGAAAACCCTAGAAGCATGAGGAGATATTTTTAATTGTCTTCAAAAAATGGGAGGAAAATTTTTTAAGGTACAACATCTTCCCCTGTTCAATCTTCTTAGACCTGAAGAATTAGATTGGAACGTCCGCCATTCGTGATCTGAAGGTGAAAGAGGTTTGAACACTTAAGTGCCCAGAAATTTGCACTCGCCGGTGCATGAAGTAATGTTGTTGGTTAATAGTATTGCTTGAATGGGTTTAAAGATGCCATTCGGAGATATGATAGAATGTTGTCGGGGATGGGCTTAAAGATGCCATCTAAAGTAAATGTTGATAGGAGTATCAGAATGAGTCCATGCTCGACTTGATCTGATGGAATGAAAACTTCTGAAGAAAAATGATTTTCAAAATGAAGGCCCTGAAGGAGATGCTTCTCAGAATTCAGTCTCTGAAGGGAGATGCTTTTCAGAATTCAGTCTCTGAAGGGAGATGCTTTTCAGAATTCAGTCTCTGAGGAAAATCATTAGGTCATGCAGATAGTCGCCCCGTCCTATTTCGGGAATTGATCTGCAATCTGTTTTTCATTGGTAAACCCGTTCTGTTTTGGGAATTCATACCACCTGGTCATATATATAGTTGCCCCGTCCTGTTTTAAGAATTAATCTCTGACCCTCTTTTTTATTGGTAAATCCGTCCTGTTTCGGGAATTCATACCGCCTGGTCATATAGATAGTTGCCTCGTCCTATTTCGGGAATTAATCTCTAACTCGACTTTTTTGTTGGTAAACCCGTCCTGTTTCGGGAATTCATTCCACCTGGTCATATAGATAGTTGTCCCGTCCTGTTTTGGGAATTAATCTGTGACATGTTTGAAAATTGCTGATGATATTCGTCTGTTTGGGAATTTTACCTGAAAAGACAAAATTAGCTTTATGTAATGTCGTGAAGTATGTAATGCATCGTGTAATGGTGCTATCAAAATAAATGAGAATTTTATGTGCGTTTGTATGCATATGTTATGATATTTTGTAAATGATGTATGGATGAAATATGTTGTTGAAACGTGTGGTTGCTTCGTATAACATCTTTGGTTGGGAAAATAAGTCTCTGACTGTTGTTGGGGATGAAGAATATGAATCTTCAATCTTGTTTAGAACATCTTCGCTGGGGATTCCCGCTTTCTGTTTGAGGACACTCCACTGGGGACGTTCGAATTCTGCTTGGGGATAGAAGAATTCCAGGAAAATTGGTCGTTCATCATTCTCTTAAAGGATTTGATTCTTGTATACCCTGCCTAGGGAGAAAAGAGATGGATAATCATATGATGTATTGTCTGACCAAGTTTCAGATATGGATGTCCACTCTTCTAGGGAGGACAAAGTTGAATGATATTTGGCCCGGGAAGAGAATCCTGTCGAGGAACTGCGATAATCGGAGAAATAAACTCTGCTGGGGAAATTAACCCTGCTGGAGAAGAGAATTTTACTAGGGATTACATGGTATTGGAGAAATAAACTCCGCTGGAGAATTAAGTTCTTGTAAATTGTATTGAGGAAATAATCTCTGATGGGGATCAAGATTTCATAGGCTGTGCTAAGGAAGTTTCTACAGTATAATGGGGAAATGATCAAACTTCCTTATACGCTAGGGGACCTACTTGGGGAGATGATCATGTCAAGCTATCCCTCAGGGATATAGAGGTGAACCACTGGAATATGCCCCAATTTCTGTCCGAAGGCATATTAGACTCGTTGGGGAATATATCCCTATCGGGGATGAGCTAGCGAAGGTAGCTCTGTGGGGATTTCTCTGTAGGGATTTGTGGATGACTTGAACACTATCCCAACTCCTAGAGTCTTTAGTAAATGCTTATTCCTGTTTTATGCATATATTTTGTTAACAGTAATCATGTTCAAATGCATATGTTCATTCAATTTAGTCATTGGACGTTTTGACAAACAAACAGAGAAAGTAAAACAAACTTGAATTGTGAAACATATTTGTATTGAAAGTTTGCCTCTAAATAGGCAGTTTGATACAAGGAGACAGAAACCCTAGTAGGAGGAAATTGTCGTAAAATGAAAAGGTGTATAAAGAAAAACAGCTATGCGTAAATGATCCCATCGAGTTTCGACTCTGCTATTGCCTCTATATCTTCAAACATCTCATCCATTAATGTCAGAAGAAGTTGATTGAATTGATCTGTACCATTTGATGTTGATGACAAAGCTTGTTGTAATGTAGATGATCCAACGGGACATAGTCATACGTTTTAATCCTTAACTTTTGCCTGGACCACCCTTTCGGGTTTTCAGTCCACCGGGATACACTATTTTACCCAAGCTGCCTTTTCAGGTTTTCGAATTGCCGGGTGTACAATTTTTATATATATCCTTAATTTTTTCCCGAACCCTTTTGTTTTTCCGGGATGCCCTTATTTTTACCAAGGTCAGTTAACCTAGTGGGTCTCTTTTATGCGTAGTATTTTTTTACTATGTCCGCGTTCACAGGGTGCGGAAAATCTTCACCGTCCATGGTGGTAACTATCATAGCACCTCTAGAGAATATCTTCTTGATCACAAATGGCCCTTAGTATGTGGGAGTCCATTTACCCTTGGGATCACCTTGTGGTAGGATGAGGCGCTTTATTACCAAGTCACCAGCCTGATATACCCGATGTTTGACTTTCTTGTTGAAGGCTTTGATTATATGCTTCTGGTACATCTGACCGTGACAAACAGCCACAAGCCTTTTCTCGTTATTAAAATTTACTTGGTCCAGCCTAGTCTAAATCGACTCATATTTGTCTAAATTTTCATCTTTCATAATCCTTAGAGAAGGAATCTGGACTTCGGTAGGTAAGACAACCTTCATGTTATAGACTAGAGAGAAAAAGGTTGCCCCAGTTGATGTGCATACTGAAGCGCGATAACCATGAAGAGTAAATGGAAACATCTCATGTCAATTTTTATATGTCACTGTCATCTTCTGCAAGATCTTCATGATATTCTTGTTGGTAGCTTCTACTGCGCCATTCATCTTTAGTCGGTACGGAGAAGAATTGTGGTGTTTAATCTTGAATTGCATACAGAGTTCCATGATCATAGTATTGTTGATATCGGTACCATTGTCTGTGATGATCCTTTCGGGGATGCCATATTGACAGATAGGGTTATGTATCATGAACTAGACAACAACATTCTTGGTAACAGAGGAAAATGAGGTTGCTTCAACCTACTTCGTGAAGTAATCAATAGAGGAGAGGATGAAACGATGCCCATTAGAAGAAGTAGGCTTAATCTCTTCAATCATATCAATGCTCCACATTGAAAATGGCCAATGAGTAGTTAAGAAATTCAGAGGAACCAGAGGCACATGTACTTTGTTAGCACAAATCTGACATTTGTGACAAGTTCTGGAATGATGATGGCAATCAGTTTCCATGGTCGACCAATAATAACCCACTCTCAGAATCTTCTTAGCCACCGTGTGCCCACTGGAGTGAGTACCAAAGATACCTTCGTGCATATCCTCCATGATCTTTTCAGCTTCTTTCTTGTCCATAACGAAGTAAAGTCAAATCATGGTTGCGCTTGTACAAAATTCCGTTGCTCAGAAATAATTTGGCAAAGAACCCCTTAGAAATTTCTTGTCATTGATAGATGCTCCTTCAGGATACTCTCAAGCCTCGAGGTATCTTTTCACTTCGTGGTACCATGGTTTTTCCTCTACTCCGTTAGTATCAAATTTGTAGAAATATATCGGTTCATCTAGTCTCTTAATGGTAATTCGAGGAGCTTCGTTGTCCCATCTGATTCTGGACATAGATGACATGGTAGCTAATGCGTCTGCCAATTAATTCTCTTCTCGTGGAATATGTTCAAAAGTGATTTCCTCAAAGTACGGAATTTATGTCAACACATACTCTCAATAAGGAATGAGATTTGGGTGCTTCATATCCCATTCTCGCTTAATCTGACTAATTACCAGGGCTGAGTCCCCATATACACTCAAGAACTTGATTTTTATATTGATAGCATCTTTGATACCCATGATGTACGCTTCGTATTCTGCCATGTTGTTGGTACAATCAAAACATAATATGGCGATGAAGGGCGTATGAAAGCCCTTGGGAGAGATAATTACAACGCCAATTCCATTACTAAATGCATTAGAGGCTCCATCAAAAACCATAGTCCATCGAGATACCAGCTCAGGTCCTTCATACAGTCCAAATTCTTTGCAATCTGTAACTAGCATAATATTCTCATCTGGGAACTCGAAATTCATAGATTGATAGTCATCTATCACTTGATGAGCCAAATGATCTGCCAGTACACTTCCCTTGATTGCCTTCTGAGTAGTGTACTGAATGTCGTATTCTGTCATGATCATTTTCCATCTTGCTATACTTCCGGAGAGAGCGGGTTTCTCGAATATGTATTTTATAGGATCCATTTTATAGATCAACAAAGTAGTATGAGTCAACATATATTATCTTAGTCGGTGAGCAGCCCATGCCAAAGCGCAAAAATTTTTCTTGAGCAGTGAGTATATGATTTCACAGTCGATAAACTTTTTGCTAAGGTAGTATATTGCATGCTCTTTTTGACCAGACTCGTCATGTTGCCCCAGTACACACCCCATTGAGTTCTCTAACACTGTTAAGTACATGATCAGGGGTCTTCCTTCAATTAGAGATATCATAATTGGACGCTCTTGGAGGTACTCCTTGATTTGGTCGAATGTCATATGACAATCGTCCTTCCACTTTACTAATTGATCTTTCTTTAGCAACTTGAAGATTGGCTCATAAGTAGCGGTCAAATGGGAAATAAATCTAGAAATGTAGTTCAAGCGTCCCAGGAAACCTTTGACTTCCTTTTCAGTACGTGGAGTCAGCATTTCTTGAATGGCTTTAACCTTGGCGGGGTCCACTTCAATACCTTTTCTACTGACAGCGAAACCTAGGAGTTTACCGGATCTTACCCCAAAGGTGCACTTGTTTGGTTTCAATCTCAACTTGTACTTCTTTATTCTCTCAAATAGCTTGTGTAGGTGATCAATATGTTCTTCTTCAGTCTGAGACCTGACTATCATATCATCAACGTAAACCTCTATCTCATGATGGATCATGTCATGGAATAAAACTACCATAGCACGCTGATATGTTGCGCCGGTGTTCTTCAAACCAAAAGGCATAACTTTGTAAAAGAAAGTGCCCCACTGTGTGACAAAAGTAGTCTTCTCCATGTCTTCAGGTGCCATTTTGATTTGATTATAACCGGAGAAGCCATACATGAAGGAAAATACTTTGTGTTGAACGGTGTTGTCAACCAGAACATCAATATGCAGAAGCAGAAATTCATCTTTGGGGCTTGCCCTATTCAGATCCAAGTAGTCTACACACATCGCACTTTTCCATCCTTTTTAGGTACTGGAACCACATTTTCCACCCACTGAGGATAGGATGTGACAGCTAAGAAACCTGCATTGAACTGTTTCATAACATCAACTTTGATCTTTTCAGACATCTCAGAATGCATACGATGAACCTTTTGTTTTATCGGAGAACAACCTTCTTTCATTGGTAGACGGTGAACCACAATATCAGTACCAAGCCCTGGCATGTCTTCGTATGACCAAGCAAAAATCTCAACATAGTCACGCAAAATCTGGATTAATCTGTTTTTGACACTGTCTTCTAGATTGGCACCTATCTTGGCCTCTTTCTTGTCCTCTTAGGTACCCAAATTCACAACCTCGACTGACTTTTCATGCGACTGTATGGCTCTTCCTTCTTGCTCTAACAGTCTAGCAAGTTCTCCAGGTACTTAACAATCTTTCTCACCTTCATCCCCGACTTGGTAGATCAGATTTTCAAAGTCATAATTGGAAATAACAAAATTGTTATCAACGAGATCCAGGGTGGATATGGATCTACAATTTATTGTGTGGGTGTGTGTAAGAACACATAGCAATGTTGAAAGAAATAAAGTAAAAGAAATACAAAGAGCGCAAAATTTGAATGAAAATGCCCAATGATTTATTGAATGAAGATATGTGAATGAAAAATGACAACCCTAACAAATGGACCGATGTGCCCTGGGTAAGGCACAAGGCTTAAAGTTATTGTTTAAAATTACATAACCAAAACTTGAAAGCAAAAAAACAGAAAATAGCGTTTACTCCCGAGTAAAAGAGATTGGTATAACGTCTTCCTTCTTCCAATTGTTGAGCCTGTTCCAGATGGTAGGAAAAATCCAATTGTATAGGTCATAGTCACTATCAGCATCTTCTACCGTGTTGAATCCATTGTTGCTGATGCGGAATGGTGGTCTCCCAGCACGAGCATGACGAATATACCTCTTAGCCTCTGCAGTGAAACCAAAACCAAATTTATCAGATTTGTAAGGAATGTCGGGAAGCTGACCACAAGTAGTGCAACCACCTTCTTCTATAACAGCTCTAGCGTCTTTCAAAGAAGCCATACTACGTGGAACCCTGGTAACTTTAGGAATAGAAAAAATGTCTTCAGTAACGGTAGTTTTCCAAGGAATAACTTCAAAAGTTTGGCAGGGAGTCTCGATGAATTCGCTATCCACCTCAACATACTTGAAGGAATTCAAGTGACTCACCATGTACTCTTCTTCACCACAAACTATGACAACCTTTCCTTTCACGGGATATTTCAACTTTTGGTGTAATGTAGAAGTAACAGCGCCTGCCCCATGAATCCAAGGGCAACCAAGTAAACAACAATAAGCCAGACGAATGTCCATAACATAGAAGGTAGAGTCAAAGACACGCGAACCTACTCTGATCGTGAGATCCACCTCTCTGTGCACCATCCTCTTTGAACCATCGAAGGCTATGACCATAATATCACTGAGTTTCAGCACAACCCCTTCACAGTCAAGCCTGTCTAGAGCGCTCTTTGGTAGAACATTTAATGAGGAACCTATGTCAACCAACACATGAGCTAAGGTAGTGTCCCCACACTCAATAGAGACATGCAGGGCCTTGTTATGGTTTCTTCCTTCAGTGGTCAAGTCAGCATCAGAGAAACCTAGCCCATTATCAGTCGTCAGGCTATCAACATGATTTTAAAATTGATCAACAGATATTTCTCGTGGTACATGAGCAGATTTCACGAACTTCACCAATTCCTGAGCATGGGCTTCAGAGCACAACATCATGGATAAAATAGATATCTTGGAAGGAGTCTGCCCCAACTGTTCAATAATCTTATAGTCACTTTTTCGAATGATTTTCAGTACTTCCTCCATTTCTTGTCGGGAGGTATCTTAAGCGATAACTTCTTTAGGCCCCTCCGTCTGGGCAGGCTCAGTCATTTGTTCTTTGCCTCGAGTCTCAGGAGTTGACTCAGTAGCAGTAACACGAACTGGTTTAGCAACAGTATTCAGAGAGATTTCTAGAGAGAAAACCATTCCACTTCTGGTAACCTTATTGGTCCCGGCAATATGGTCAATGTTGGGATCAATAACTTCAGTATTTCCACTTTTAACAACCAATGGTTCTTGCTTAACACCATGGTAGTAAACATCAAATCCATAATTCCAGAGGATAGCCTTGTCAGAAGAATATGGAATTGGCCCAGGTGTGGTAATGATCAAAGGAGAAACTCTAGGTTTGGTCGAAATATTCACAGGGCCTTTGGAAGTAATCCTTACAGGAGTTCTGGAAATTACAAACACATCTTCAAACTCCAAGTCTTGAAACAATTTCTCCATAGAAAGAATATTCTCAACTAGAATTATATGGTTATACATTAAACACTGAATACCTTCTCTCAGCAGTTTACAGCTGTTGTACCCCAAAATTTTCCCTCTCATTTATCAAGAAATTTCTCACAAGGTTTTCAACTGCTTAAAATTGCACAAGGATTGTTCAGCTCAAGACACTTCCTCAACACTGATGACTCAAATTAGGGTTTGAGTTTGTACAAGGATAAATGGACTTTTAATTCCTCAAAAGACTTTCATGGATCATTATGGACCTCCAAGAATGCTCATGACAAGTTTCAAGTCTTGGATCACAAAATTGCTCAGTCAATTGATCAGATGACATAACATCAATTGTATTGGTGAAAAAGTCAATTGTAGCACCAAAAGTCAAACTTTGACTTTTTGGTCAACATCAAGTTTAAAAGATCACAATTCACCAATACATTCAAGAATATCAAGCTTGATCATCAAGAAGTCAAGAAAGTCAAAAGTCAATGTAAAATGTCAAGATTTCCAAGACTTAGAAATTTTCTAAGTGTTTTATACATGATAATTTCATTAATTCATGCCAATATTTCACCAAGATGGAAGATGATTCAAAGAAAACTTTCAACATGAAAGCTGTAGATCAAGATGAGATCTATAAATTTTATTTGCTGATCAAGTCCTAGAAGTTCTAGGATTTTGAGTTATAAAGTCATGAAGTCATAACATTTTCATCTAACTCTTAGAGAAATTTTCAACAGATTTTGGTCAGGATTTTATCCAACTTCTTGGCATTTTTTTCACATAGTTCCAAGATGATTTTGTCAAAATGGCCAAAATGAAAGTTATATAGGATGTTTCAAGCTTTCCAAAACATCCAAGATCATGAATTTTTCATACTTGAGCTAGGAGATTCAAGGGCATGAAGTCGGGCATCCATTCTTGAATTGCAAGTCCCTTTGTTGAAGAACACATAACAAACCCTTATGCTATGCTGCATAATCTTGTGTTACGGGCCTTCTTGCTTGCAAGTCTCATCATAATTTAATGCTTGCACCCACTCTTGAGCTATTACCCAAGTGTTTTATCCATTATCCAAAAGATCTTTCCATTTATGGCATAAAGGCACCATTGCTATTCTTGAAAAGCAAGCTTGTTGGCACAAAACTTGTCTTGAGCCCATACCTTGTTTGCTTCTGATTTTACTTCACCATAAATCATGGAAAGTAGCCCCTCTATACCAGCAACTTTGGTACTTCATCTTGGAACCATGGAGTACTTGACATAGTTTGATATTTGCATCCCAACCTAACCATAACATGCTATCTTGTAAATCTATTCATCCCTTGTTCACAAACCTTTTTCCTATAAATAGGAGAAGAATTTGCAAGAGAAAGAGGTCAGAGAAAAATAGAGAGATTCTTGTGTAATGAAAAATCCTCAACCCCCCCCCCCCCCCCTCATACTCTAAAAACCATACTTGTCCACAAAAACCTCCATCTTTGATCGTTGAAGTTCAAACCCTTTGAACCTCTCATACCTTGCAAGTTATGTCCAAACAAACCATCCAAACACTCCACATACATCATATAGAAGTTGTCTAACCATAATTCAAGAAAAAAAGCATAAAATCAATACACTCG
The DNA here is from genome assembly GCA_948472305.1 of Vicia faba. Classification (NCBI taxonomy): domain Eukaryota; kingdom Viridiplantae; phylum Streptophyta; class Magnoliopsida; order Fabales; family Fabaceae; genus Vicia; species Vicia faba. The sequence continues at coordinate 883,547,749 of OX451738.1, forward strand.
CACACACGCACCCCTAGGGTAATCCATACTTGTTGCCTTGATAAAATGGTCATGTTATGCATGTGAGACACCTTAGCAAAGACAATAAAAATACAAGATCGTAGTCCCTTGATGACCCTTTGATGTTGCCTTCGATAAACGATCTTAGACCCTTACGACAAATTGCTAAGGTGTCCTACAATGTTTCCTTCTATGACTATACGATGACCCATGCCCATCCCTTCACATCCAATGATATGGCTTCTTATCAATCAATGGTAAGATAACAATATCTAAAGGAGGAGGAAAAGAACTAAGACTTTCCGAGTAGGTAGAACACTTGTAGTTGCTTGCTCAAAACCATTTTTCAAACATCTTTCAAACACACCAACACTTTTCCATGAAATATTTTCAAAATTAAACACTTTGTATGCATTCTTATAGAGACGAGAATCATTACAAAGTTCGCCTAAACGAAGGCACCTTTCAAAAATTCTTTCAAAACAATCACAAACACATTTCAAACAAAGCATTTCAAAGTGAGCTAGCAAATAAGATCCCGTAGATAACTACAAATGAAAAGAGTGCTAACACCTTCCCTTTTCATAACCTACCCCCCGAACTCAAGAAAATATCTCAAAAGGTCTTTCCTGTTCTTTTCACCCTTTCCTTTATTGGATAAAATAAAAGTCGGCGGGGACTCTTGCTACCCGCAACAATTGTGATAAAACACAAAACACCCAAGTCAGTTCTCCCACCATATTACAGCAGCCATTGGATTGGATTGCACATCAGTAGTATCTTTTAATGCAACCCGAAAATAAACTGGCTTGCAACATATTCTTCTTAATAATTATCAAGGGAGTCATCAAGTCACTTACAGCGGCAACATAAGAAACATCTTCGATAACATTAATTCCCTTGTCATGCTTTGGCATAGGTGCAGTAATCACATTGGGAATCTTGGGAGGATAAAATTCAATCTCTTTGGACTCAATCATATCCTGAATCTCATTTTTCAAAGCCCAACAGTTATTTGTGTCGTGTCCGGGACTATTGGAATGATAGGAACATTTTACATTAGGATTGTACCGAGGAGAGGAGGTGTTAGGATTATGAGGAGGATCTCTCAACATAATCAGCTCTGCCTTCAATAGATGTTGCAATGCCTGAGACAATGGCATGCTAATCTTGGTAAATTGTCTCCTGAGTGCGTCTGACCTACGCTGATTGCCTTGTTGATGTTGCGTTGGTGTGGGATTAGAGATTAGAATCGCCCCCACAGATTGTTTGAGATCACCTCTGCCATGACCCTTTTGGCCATACACGTCATTAACTTCTCTTTTCTCGTTGAATATCTTCTTCACAGTACTTGAAGATGTAGTCACCTGAATTTTCCACTTCTGATTCTACCTTTAACATGTTCCCCTGTTAATATCAACTCGGTGAATTCGACTGAAGAATTTTTGATCAGATGATTGATGAAAGGACTTGTCATAGTTCCCATAAATAGGTCAACCAACTCCCTATCAGACAAAGGAGGTTGAACTCTTCTTGCTAGATCTCTCTATTTCTAGGCATACTCTTTGAAGCTTTCGTTCGAGCCCATGATCATACTCTGTAGTTGCACATGGGTTGGTGCAAGATCAACATTATATTGGTATTATTTGTAGAAAGCAACAACCAAATCTTCCCAAGTACGAATATTGGTCCCCTCTAGTTGATAGAACCATTCCAACTGTGTCCCAGACAGGCTCTCTTGAAAGAAATGCACCCATAACTTCCTATCAATAATGTGTGGTTGAATCTTCCAGATATATGACCTTAGATGAAGCTTAGGGCAAGAAATATTGTCATACTTTGAAAAAGTATGGGCCTTGAATTTGTGAGGAAGAACAACTCCCGAGACTAACTCCAACTCTTCAAAATCTAACTCGGGCACTCTCTGGATTTCCATAGCATTTAAACAATCTTCCAACTGTTTGTATTTTTCATCAGCAGAAGGATATTTTTCATCTTAATAGTCTTCTTCATCTTCATTAGAATATTGGCCAAAACCAAGGTTGCTTCCTTTCTCAGACTCCACACTCTTACCATCTTCACCTTGGTTGTCATATTTGTTTAATGGGATATCACAGTCTTGAGCTCGCTTGATAGGACCTCTGAACCTTCTTCCCATGTTGAGGATGATGATGGGTTTCCTAGTCTTTTTCTTCCTCTCTTTGGTGATGATGGTATTTAGTTCTTCCTACCCCTTGGCTAAGTTGAGGAACATTTGTTGGAACTGAGCATTCTGGGGCTGAAGATCTTTGATTGTTTATTCGAGAGCCATCTTTTTACTGAAATAAACAACAAGAAGATGAGAAAACCTGTCTCGGAAACCTGTTATGTAATGATATGTATGGTATGTATATGCATTGTTTTCAAGGATCTCGCGGGATAAATAAGAATGAAATGTCAGTAATTGAGTCTGGCTGCAGCTTTGACTGAAGAACTTTGCGTCTGTTTTTGAACGTCCTTCTATAAGAATCAAGCTCACTATGTCAAGTGGGTCCTAGCCTTTGACTCAAAATAATGTACTTTGGTCTTTGACGGCATCCGATTAGAGGTAAATAAATCCTCCTGCCCCTGGCAGACGTTTGGTTCATGATAAACCTGCACGAAAGGTCCCTAAGATCCTTGAAATGGGTAGTGAAGAATGCCATGTCATGATGTTATGATGTTGTGATGTAATGTTTAAGCAAGTATCACACACAAACAAATCACATAAGAGCCATAGGTTTAAAGGCTTGCATTGGGGTCCAAAGGTAAGTACCCTTCTCTATTTGAAGTTACGTTGGCTCAACCTGTCCTAAAATAGTAACCGAGTTCTAGGAATCTCATACCATAGATCTTTCTCGAAGGTTTTATTTTAGTACAGCAACAGTTTTGCCACCAAAACATCCCGCGAGTCAAATCTCAATGAGTGTAGCATCGAGTATCAATCAACTCTGGATTGCAACAAAGCCGACTATCTCACTACCTTATAATGGCCAAGATGGGTCAATTAAGGTTCTAAAAGTCAGTTAGTGCTTATGACACCACACGGCAGCCTACTGTTATCCTCGACTGACTCAAGGAACATCGGTAGAAACCAAAGTGTCACACTAACATAGCCATCACTTCAACCATATTGGTCTACGACGTACAATTTCCATAATCTATTGCTACTTACCTAAGGCATCCCTAGATCCGGGTGTAGGATCTTTGCAAGAATTTAAACCCAAGCAACCCTTAAAATAAAGCAAACAATGTGTTGTACCCCAAAATTTTCCCTCTCATTCTTCAAGGCTTTTCTCACAAGGATTCTCAAGGTTCAAGCTTGCACAAGAACTTTGGAATTTTCCAGTACCAAAATTAAAAGGAAGCTGTCAAAAAGGGAGAAAACAAATAAAAATAACATTTTGACAAATTTGAAGAAAAACAGGTCTCCTTCGACTTAGCCCTTCGATTGGACAAGTCTGCTGACCACAAGCCTGCTTTGACTAGACAAGTTTGCTGCCTGCATGCATCCTTCGTTTGGACTTGAAACATCCTTCACACAAAAGCTTCGATTGGAGTTTTGGTTCCCTTCGAATCAGCATCTCTGAATCCTTCGACGCAGTCTTCTTTAATACATTTCTGGAACTCTTCGACATAAGTGGAAAATAGGACTTTGAAAGGACACTGATCAAATCTTTGGACCATGCTACATGATCTGACTTTACAAGCCTTAATGCTTGTATTTCACTCAATAATTAATTGCTTACGTTTTGGATTAAGTAATTGTCCAGGTGATTAAGCCTTTGTCCAGAAGTTTTTTGTATGAAAGTGAACTTGCTAGTACAAATCTTGTCCCAAGCCCATGCTTTGCTTAAATTCTGTTTGTACTTCACCATAAGTCAGGGAAGTCATCCCTTTTAACCAACAACCTCAGTACTTCACCTTGGGATCTTGAAAAAAAAACTAACATAGCTTAATATTTACGTCTCAGCCAAGCCACATCTTTGTTTAAACTCCCAAACCTTTTCTCTATAAATAGAGGAATCATTGACAAAGAAAGGGTCCAGATTTTGACGAGAGAGAAAAAATCATAAAAATCCTCAAGCACTAAAACTCTCCCATATTCTCAAACTCTCCCATATTCTCAAACTCTCAAACATTCTCAAACCTTCAAAACTCTAAGATTTTTCATAAAAAAGGCCTCAGTGGTGTACCTTTCGATTTACTTCCCCTAGACTGTAGCAACCTTTAATTCACGCATCACCATCATATACTCTCTTTCGATTCAGTGACTGCCCAAATCAAGCAGTAACAGAACTAGCTTCAGGAAGATCCCAGCGAAGCTCCCTCCACCATCAAAAAGTCACCTACAGCTCTTTCGACTAAACACTTCAAGAGGTAAGTTCTCTCTAAACTTGGAACTCTTTCAGTTAAACATCATATGCACATGCCAATAAGATAAAAATGTAGATATTTCTAGACCATGTTTTAACATTCGATTCTGACTACCCATATGCTGAAAACTCAACCTTAATTAGTTATACTTTGGACCTTGAGACCCATTGGTTTTTTGTGCTAACCCCTGGACTGTAGTTATGTTTGGATGTTGCATTTTAAGAATTTAAGACAAGTTTGTCATACCCTTCGATTGGCTAGCTGCACAAGCCTTTCGAAGCACAATCTGAGGGCCTAATATGCTTACAATGAGTCAGCAAGGAGCCTGTGGAAAAGCCAACCCCCAATCGAAGGAGACAAAGGAAAATCGAAAGTCATGACTCCACTGACTCCAACCTCCAGTCGAAGGAGACAAAGGAAAATCGAAGGGCATGACTCCATTGACTCCAACCTCCATTCGAAGGAGAGAAAGGAAAATCGAAGGGCATGACTCCACTAACTCCAACCTCCAGTCGAAGGAGACAAAGGAAAATCGAAGGGCATGACTCCACTGACTCCAGACCCCAAATCGAAAGAAACCAAAGAATACAGAATCAAAGGGTGTTCCTGCCTGAGTCGAAAGACCTTTTTTTCTTCTTGCCTTTATTTTATTTTTGCCTTTTATAATTTCATGCTATTCAATATGGTTGTAATAATGCAGGGTTTTATTATTCTTGTATGCTTTCTAGTAAAATAGGAAATGTATGGCAAGATAAAACCAACAAATAGACAATCCTAATCAAATATAAAACGCATGCAACTAGCACACTTGCACACAAGCATCATTAGGGTTTCTCCACTTGGTTGCCTAAAATAAAATGGCCATGTTACGCATGAGAAGTATCTTGGCAAAACAAAACAAATATAAGATCATAGCCCCTTGATGACGCTATTCAAAAGTTGCCTTATAAAATGATCTTGGTCCCTCAAAAAATGCTAAGACACTTTGCAACATTGCTATCATGGTTATACAATGACCCACGCTCGTCCCGTTTACATCCAAAGATAAGGTTGCTTACCAAATCAATGGTAAGCCAACAATGTCAAAGGAATAGAAAATACATAGGAAATACATTTGAGTAGGTAGATAGCTTCTAAGTTACTTGCTCCATTTCAAATAATCCTTGCTATTTTCAGAAAAAACAAACACACACTCACACATTTCAAAAAAACATCTTACAAACATCGAAAACATTTTTTAAAAGACAAACATCTTTGTATACATTCTTACGAACGAGAATCATTACAAAGATTTCCTAAACGAATGGCCTCTTTTACAAAATACTTTCAAAAACCACACCAAACACAATTTCAAACAAACAAAAGCAAGTGATTTAAAGCAAGTAACTAAGAGCCCATGGAAAACCATGGATGAAAAGGGTGCTAACACCTTCCCTTTTCATAATCTACCCCCCGAACTCAAGAAACAATCTCAAAGGTCTTTCTTGTGCTTTTTCACCTTTCCTTTTGGATAAAAGAAAAGTCGGTGGCAACTCATGCTAAACGCAACATTTGCAATAAAACGCGAAACCTCAAGTCAGTTCTCCCACCGCATCACAGAACTGGCGACTCTGCTGGGGACAATTATAAAAGTGGGGTTACCTTAGGGTTTAGATCACATTTATTTTCTTACATTGTTTGACTTGTTTTCTTTACACTATGGTTCTTTGTTTGGGTTTGAATCCTCTACCCGGATTTGGGAAACATTATAGGTGAATAGCAATACATTGTGGAAATTGTACGGGGTATACTGACATGGTCTAAGCAACAACTATGTTAGTGTGACATATTTGTGGGTACCGGTAGCCTTAGAGTCAATCAAAGAGAATACGGGGCCGCTGAGTGATGTCATGAAGCACTAATGAACTTCTAGAACCCTTTACTTGACCAACTTGGCCTTTTTAGGATGTAGTGAGATGACCGGCTTTGGTGCAGTCCGAAGTTGGTAGATACTCGATACTACACTCATTGAGGGTTGGTTTCTTGGGATATTTCTGTCGCCATTAAAGAGGCTTGAGCTGAAACAATGACCAAGGAAATAATCCAGTGATATTGAGCTCCTTAGAACCCGGTTACTATTTTTAGGACAGGTTGAGCCAACTAAACTTCAAGAGGGTACTTACCTATGAAACCCCATGCAAGCATAAACTAAGAACTTGCTTGATTTATTTGTATATGCATGCTTGTACATAAACATCATGGACATAATGAACATCATATGCATCCACTAACCATTTCAAGGTTTTTTGAGATTCATCTTTGTTCTTGTTTTGTAGGATATGGATTCACTTCGCAGGAAAACTATCCAAATCAACCTTGTAATAATTCCTCCACAACTCAAGGAGCTAGATTCAAGGATCCCTGAGAACTATCCATTCACCCAGAGACATGGTCGTCTACTCAACTTGGTCACCTCCAACACAGAGGAGGATATGATGAAGGTTCTCTTCCAGTTCTTTGACCCTTTGCATCATTGCTTCACATTTCCTGACTATCAACTTGTGCCCACTTTAGAAGAATTCTATCAACTATTGAGGATTCCTATTCTCAATCAACTACCCTTCAAAGGTACAGAAAGAGATCCAAAGCCAGAAGAGATTGCTCAAGCCCTGCACTTGCACTCATCTGATGTCACAACTCTTTGGGAAACTAGAAGTGGTGTCAAAGGCTTCTTGGCAAAGTTTCTGTTTTAGAAGGCCCGAAGTTGTTGGAATTCCCTAGACTTACAAGCTTTTGAGGATATTGTAGCTCTTCTCATCTATGGGATGGTCTTGTTCCCCAATCCTGACCAACTCATAGATGTGAGCGCTGTCAAAATCTTCATGTCTCGCAACCCGGTACCTACATTGGTTGGGGATATCCTACACTCTTTTCACACTCGTACAATGAGGAAAAGAGGTGTTCTTATGTGTTTCACTCCTCTCCTGGAAAGATGGTTTATTTCTCATCTTCCCCAATCAGTCTTAAAGAATGAGCAAGGTTTGAGGTGGTCACAAAGGTTAATGACGCTCAAACATTCAGATATTCATTGGTGCTCTCGATCCAAAGAGAATGTTATCATTGTTGATCGTTGTGGGGAATTCCCTAATGTCCCTCTACTTGGAATTAGGGGAGGCATCACCTACAACCCGTGCTTAGCTCTAAGACAATTTGGTTATGCCCGAAGGGATGACCCACATGATATGCTAATTCAAGGTTTGGTTTTCGACTACGACAACGATGATCAAGGTCTTTGCCAGAGATTCATCTGAGCTTGGAGGATGCTGAACAAGGTGGATAGCAAGACTTTGGGACACAATAATTCCATCCCTCTTGAGCCTTACCTCAAGTGGGTACGAACCCGCGCTCAAAGTCTTATGATGCCTTATCCTTCCATTCTCCCAGTGATTATTGAGCCTGTTAAGGAGGGAGAAGTTCCATACACTATCCTAAATCCTGACATGCCTACATCACTCGAAGACCTACAAAGGGATTGGATACAGCTCAAAGGAGAGTGCGATACTTTTGAAGTCCAATTCTACACAAGCGAGAAGAAGGTTTTGGAACTCACTTGACTACTTCATGAGGAGCAGACTCTAAATACCTACATTGCACCAAAGAGGATGCGCAATGTCTTTTTACCTTAGAATTTTGTATTATTTTTCCCAAGGGGAATTGATGTACTCAAATTCTATCTTATTAATATAACGTGTTTCTTTTTGTTTTAAAACAAATTTGATCTTTTAAATCCTTGAAAGCATTGCATGAATACATATCATTCATCATAAACATAAACATGTCTTTGCAACAAGTTTCCTCATCTCTCTACTGTTTATTTCAGTAAGATGGATCTCGAACAGACGATCAAAGATCTTCAAGCTCAGAACACACAATTTCAATAGTTACTCATGACCTTAGCCAAGGGGAAAGAGGAGCTGAAGACCCTGCTAGAAAAAGAGAAAGAGAAAAAGAAGAAGAAGCCAGCTGGTGTGGTAATCATGGGCAGAAGGTTTCAGGGACAAGCTAGAAGGACCTTAGATTTTCCAACAACATCTGATGAAGGGGAAAGAAAAGGAAAAGAAATGGCAGTTCCGTCAGACTCTGAAGAAGAGGAGGAAGAGGAGGACTACTCTGAACAACAATACCCTCCGGCTGATGATAAGTACAAACACCTTGAAGAACGTTTAAGCGCTATGGAAATTCAAAGAGTACCGAGTCTAGATTTTGAAGAGTTGGGGCTGGTGTCAGGAATTGTGATCCCACCAAAGTTTAAGGTACCATTATTTGCAAAATATGATGGAGTGTCGTGTCCTAGAATTCACCTCCGATCATATGTCAGAAATATTCAGCCGCACTCTACCAATAAAGACTTGTGAGTCCATTTCTTCCAAGACAGTTTATCAGGAACGCAACTTGATTGGTTCTACCAGTTGGAAAGGGCCGACGTCCACAATTAGGAAGACCTGGCCGCAACTTTCTATAAACAATACCAGTACAACACCGATTTGGAGCCTACCCGTACTCAACTTCAGAGTATGGATATGGTTTCCAATGAGGGCTTCAAAGATTACGCGCAAAAGTGGAGAGATCTAGCCGGAAGAGTGCAACCCCCTCTGTTTGAAAGGGAGTTGGTTGACATGTTCTTGGGAACTCTATTGGGCCCTTTCTTTAATCATCTGATTGGGAGTTCCTCCGAGGGGTTTACTGAATTGATTTTAACCGGCGAAAGGGTGGAAGCTGGTATAAGAAGTGGGAAAATTCAGAAAGACTCGTCTGCCTCCATAGCTGTGAGAAAACCTTTCACTGGGAAAAAGGAGGTATCTGCTGTTTATTCAAAAAGGAATCAAGGAAGAACTAAACGCTGACCAGTAGTGGGGGCCGTTATGATCCCAAAACCCGCATCTGATCAACTGAGAAATAACCAGCCAAGGGTGGAAAGGCCAGTCCGACAATTCACCAGGATTAACATGACTCTAGCCCAGGTTCTACCACATCTTCTGAAATTGAATCTGGCAACTTTAAAAGAGGCCCCAAAGAATCCCAATACTGCGTCCCTCATTACCATCCAAATTCCAGATGCGCATACCATTCTGAAAGTCCAGGGCACGACACTAACAAATGTTGGGCTCTAAAGAACAAAATTCAAGACCTAATAGACGCGAAGGAAGTTGAGTTTAATGCGCCTGAGAAACCAAATGTTATTTCCGCTCCGATGCCTAGGCATGGTCACAATGCCAACTCTATTGAAGAAGATTTGTTTGTTGCTACCGCGGATGAACTGTTGACTCCACTCCCGATCATCAAGTTGAATTTGTTGAAAGCTGGTATATTCCCAGGTTGTGACAAAGACTGCCATATTTGCTTATCCTCATCAATTGATTGCCCTCTATTGAAGATTGGTATCCAACAACTGATTGATAACCGAGAAATTCTGTTCGAGAGTGCTCCTATTTCACCCGTTCCTGTTAAAGACATTTCAATTATAACCATCTACGCCAATCCTTCCAGGGCCCCTAAAAGACCCGTTAGGATTACACCTGCTCCAAAGACTACTCCACTTAAGATTACAATGCCCGGGCCGGTCCCGTACAAATAAGATAAAATAGAACCATGGAATTATGGTGGAGAAATCTAATACCATGGTATTAAACAAGATGAACTGACTGCCGAAGAAGAGAGCTCCGAAGAAGAAAACTCCGATGTTAGCAAAATTGTCGAAACTAGCAAGATTACCCGTAGTGGTAGAATCTTCTCTCCAGAGATTGCCTCTCCAAAGGCAGTCTTTAGACCCGTGGCTGTTCCGAAGATTACCTCTGTACCAGTGATCATACCTGCAAGTGCACCTACCGACAGAGATGACGCAACCCATGTTGTTATCCCTACCAATACTTCCACTGCTGAGAATAAAGGAAAAAGCATTCAAGAGGAGCCTGTCCGGACGAAGGCTTAATCACTAGCTATTCCTGAAACATCCAAGAAGGAGATGGAAGAAATCCTGAGGATACTAAAGAAGAGTGATTATGATGTGGTTGAACAGTTGGGGAAAACCCCCTCCAAGATCTCCATGCTAGCATTGATGCTGTGTTCTGAGGCACATGCGAAGGCTCTGGTAAAATTTCTGAAGACAGCTCATGTGCCGCAAGAAACGTCTGCTGACCAATTCCAGGATTGTGTGGCCAGTTTGACAACTGATAATGGCTTGGGTTTCTCCGATGCTGATTTGACACCCAAAGGGAGAAAGCATAACGAGGCATTACATGTCTCTGTGGAGTGTAGAGGAACGACTTTGGACCATGTCTTGGTAGACACAGGTTCATCTTTGAACGTCTTGCCGAAGAAAGCCCTTGATAGATTGGATTGCAAAGGGCTAACACTAAAACCCAGTAACATAGTTGTGAGAGCATTTGATGGTTCGAAAAGGATGGTCCACGGGGAGGTGGACATCCCAATAAAGGTGGGAACCCAGATTTTCAACTCAACCTTCTATGTGATGGACATCCGTCCTTCTTATTCCTGTCTGTTAGGACGCCCCTGGATCCACAATGCCGGTGCTGTCACTTCCATGCTACACCAGATGCTGAAATACCCGGTCCAAGGAAAGATCATAATTGTGCATGGAGAAGAGGAGTACATGATTAGTCATCTAAATTCTTTCCGATATGTGGAGTTGGATGGCGAGTTCATTGAAACCCCTTTCTAACATTTTGAAGAAGTCTCTCAAGAAGTAGCAGCGACCAAGGCGGTATCCTCGATTCCTAAGATCACAAGACCTCCACTTCGGATGTCATCTCTGAAGGATGCAAAGACAGTAGTGGAAGAGGGTGGATGCACCATCTGGGGGCAGATTCCAGACATTCTGTACAAATCAGACAAGTTTGGCTTGGGGTTTACTTCAACTGCTCAGAAGGCTGTGCGTCGTGCCCGTGCTGGGGGGCCACCTGTGAAGATTAACAACCAAGGGGTTAATGCAGTAGAAGACAATGAAAAGGATGGCAGCTTGGAAGATTGGATATTTCCTACTGTCAACGGAGGACTTCGCAACTGGGAAGCCAAAGACTTTGTCCCAATAACCTTCATCTCTCAGTAGTTTATCTTTTACATTTCTGTTGGACCTGTAATATTCACGAACAATTTGCACTTTAAAAACCTTGTGTCTTACCCGAGGCACAATGGTCCATTTGTAAGGGTTTTTATTTCATCTTTATATGATATTCAATGAATCATGGACGCTTTTTCATATATAAACCTTTTGTGCTCATTGTATTTCTTTTACATTTTATTGTTTAAAGATGGCTATACCCTTACACACACCCACACTCATAAATGCAGGTACCCCTCCATTCTGGATCCCATGGGTAACGATACTGCTTTAGCCTTCAGTGACTCTGAAGATCTGATCTACCAAGCCGAATACGAAGGTGAGGAAGATTGTGAGGTGCCAGGGGAATTGGCCAGACTACTACAACAAGAGGAAAGAGCTATTCAGCCTCATGAGGAGCTGTTGGATACAATCAATTTGGGTACCGAGAAAGATAGAAACGAAATCAAAGTGGGTGCCAATCTAGAGTCGAGTGTCAAGGAGTGCCTAATTCAGCTGTTGCATGCTTATGTTGAGATCTTTGCCTGGTCATACGAAGACATGTCGGGACTCGATACAGACATCGTGGTACATCGTCTACCCACAAGAGAAGACTGTCCACATGTGAAACAAAAAGTCCTCCGTATGAGACCTGACATGTCAGAGAAGATCAAAGCGGAAGTCATGAAACAGTTCAATGCTAGATTTCTGGATATTACTTCCTATCCTCAATGGGTTGCTAACATTGTTCCCATGCCTAAAAAGGACGGCAAAGTAAGAATGTGCGTGGATAATAGAGATTTAAACAGGGCGAGCCCTAAAGATGATTTTCCACTTCCACACATTGACATCCTGGTTGATAATACAGCCTAGCACAAGGTATTTTCCTTCATGGACGGATTCTCAGGATATAACCAGATTAAAATGGGACCTGAGGACATGGAGAAAACTACGTTTGTCACACAATGGGGGATATTCTGCTACAAAGTGATGCCATTCGGACTGAAGAATGCCGGGGCAACCTATCAACGCGCCATGGGAGCTTTGTTTCATGATATGATACATCATGAGATAGAGGTCTACGTAGATGAAATGATAGCCCAATCACAAACTGAAGAGGAACACCTTGATCACTTGCAAAAGCTGTTTGTGAGATTGAAAGAGTACAAACTAAGGTTGAATCCAAACAAGTGCACATTCGGAGTCTGGTCCGGTAAACTCTTAGGTTTCATTGTCAGCAACAAAGGCATCGAGGTTGATCCTGCCAAAGTCAAAGCGATACAAGAAATGCCTGCTCCTTATACTGAGAAGGAAGTCAGAGGATTCTTGGGACGCCTGAACTATATTGCCAGATTCATTTCTCACCTAACATCTACTTGTGAACTAATCTTCAAACTATTGAAGAAAGATCAAGTAGTCAGATGGAATGATGAATGTCAGATTGCTTTCGATAATTTCAAAGAGTATTTACAAGAGCCTCCTGTCTTGATGCCGCCAGTCAAGGGAAGACCACTAATCATGTATCTGACCGTTTTAGAGAACTCAATGGGGTGCGTATTGGGGAAGCATGACGAGTCTGGCCGAAAAGAGCACGCTATTTACTACTTGAGCAAAAAGTTTACCGACTGTGAAACCAGATATTCACTGCTCGAGAAAACTTGTTGCGCTCTGGTATGGGCTGATTGCCGGCTAAGACAGTATATGTTGACTCATACCACTTTGCTAATATCTAAGATGGATCCGATAAAGTACATCTTTGAGAAGCCTGCTTTGTCAGGGAGGATAGCTAGATGGCAGATGATCCTAACAGAATATGACATACAATACACTACCCAAAAAGTTATAAAAGGCAGTGTTCTAGCTAATCATTTGGCTCATCAAGCTGTAGAGGATTATCAGTCCATGAAGTTTGAATTCCCGGACAAAGACATCATGATATTAGACAACTGTGAAGAAATTAGACCATATGACGGACCTGAACAAGGATCCCGATGGACCCTGTTCTTTGATGAGGCATCCAATGCACTTGGTAATGGTATCAGAGCGGTAATCATATCTCCGGAAGGGTGCCATACTCCCTTTACTGCCAGACTTTGCTTCAACTGTACGAACAACATGGCGGAGTACGAAGCATGCATCTTTGGTCTCAAGGCTGCCATAGACTTGGGAATCAAATCTTTAGTTGTGTTTGGAGATTCAGCTTTGGTCATCAGTCAGATCAAAGGAGAGTGGGACACTAAGCACCCAAACCTTATCCCTTACAAAGAACATGTTTTGACATTGCTACCACATTTTGAGCAGATTACCTTCGAGCATTTCCCGCGAGAAGAAAATCAGCTAGCAAATGCTCTAGCCACAATGTCATCTATGTTTAAACTTAATTGGGATAACGAGGCTCCCCAGATCACGATTGAGCGAATGGACGAACTAGCACACTGTCACGAGATTAATACTGAAGAAGTAATGGACTAGCCTTGGTTTCATGAAGTCAAAAGGTATCTCGAGACTCAAGAATATCCAGAAGGAGCTTGAATCAATGATAAAAAGTTCCTAAGGACATTCTCTGCTAAGTTCTTCCTAAGTAATGGCATCCTGTACAAACGTAATCATGATTCTATTCTGCTCCGTTGTATGGATAAGATTGAAGCTGAAAAGATCATGGTTGAAATACATGAAGGTACCTCTGGAACTCACTCTAGCGGGCATACGATGGCAAAGAAAATCCTACGGGCAGGCTATTATTGATCTACCATGGAAGCAGACTGCTATCAACATTCTCGAACTTGTCATAAATGTCAAATCTATGCAGACAAGGTGCACGTGCCTCTGGTTACTCTAAATGTCTTAACAGCTCCTTGGCCCTTCGCTATGTGGGGAATCAATATGATTGGGGAAATCAATCCTACAGCCTCCAATGGACACCGCTTCATTCTAGTGGCCATTGACTATTTCACAAAGTAGATCGAAGCAGCTTCCTTCGCATCCGTTACTAAGAATGTTGTTGCCCGCTTCATCAAGCAGAATCTTATTTGCCGGTATGGTATCCCAGAAAGGATCATCACTGTTAATGGTACAAACCTTAACAATACTATGATCACCTCCTTGTGCGAACAGTTCAAGATTCAGCATCACAATTCATCCCCCTATCGGCCAAAGATGAATGGTGCGGTCGAAGCTGCCAATAAAAACATTAAAAAGATCATACAGAAGATGACAATCACCTACAAAGACTGGCATGGGATGCTACCGTTTGCTCTCCACGGTTACCGTACCACGGCTCGCACATCAACTGGGGCAACACCCTATTCTTTGGTTTATGGCATGGAGACTGTCTTGCCTATTGAGGTTCAAATCCCCTCTTTGATAATTATGAAGGATGCAGGTTTGAGTGAGGACGATTGGATCCAGACCCGGCTTGATCAACTGAACTTAATTGATGAAAAAAGACTTACTGATGTTTGCCATGGTCAGATATATCAAAAAAGGATGATCAAGGCTTTCAACAAGAAAGTCAGACGCCAAGTATATCAAGTTGGAGATTTGGTGATCAAGTGCATCATCATGCAACAAAGTGATCCCAGGGGAAAATGGACTCCTACCTATGAAGGACCATTTGTAATCAAGAATATCTTCTCCGGTGGGGCAATGATCTTAATCACCATGGACGGCGACAATTTGCCACACCCTACGAACGCATACATAGTCAAAAGATACTACGCATAAAAGACCCGCTAGGTTGACACACTTAGGCAAAACAAGGGCATCCCGGCGAACCAAAAGGTTCGGGAAAAAATTAGGGATAAAATAAAAAAATTTGTACACCCGACAAGTCGAAAACCCGAAAGGGAGACTTGGGCAAAAAAGGGTTTCCCGGTGGGCTGAAAACCCGAAAGGGCGGTCCAGGCAAAAATTAGGGAATTAAAAGCGTATGACTATGTCTCGTCGGATCACTTTGAGGACAACCTCAATCTCTTCACTGAAAAACTCTGAGCTTCTGATCAATTCAACCATCTTCGGACGAAGCAACGGATAGACAAGATATTCAGAGATACAGAGGCTATAGCAGAATGGGAACCCCATGGGATTATCACACATAGCTATCTTTTCTTTGTATAAATTTTTCTTATTTTCATGACACCATCCTCTTACTAGGATGTCTGTCTCCTTTGTACAAAATACTTATTCAAAGTGAATACAAATATATCTCTTTAAAGTACAGAAACCTATTTGTCCTTTTCTTTTTACACTTGTGTTTTATTTGCAAAAACTTCCAATGATTCATTAATGAACATATGCATTTGAACATAATTACTGTTTACAAATAAGCAAAATGGAAAAGAACAATTACTGACAGGATAAAAGAATAGGAAAATGTCTTTAGGCTATTCCATGAGCAAACCCTACAGCACGTCATCAAGATCCCCAGCGGAGCTGAAACTTCAAAACTATTAATTCCCCGGGGGAAACCACCCAGTTTCTCCAAGTTCCCCAGCAAGTTGTCTTGAAACCTGAAAATCAACCGGATAACGGCTAACTTCTGTTTCTCCCTAACCTAGGATAATTCCCCAGTAGAGTGGCAGACGACAGAAACTCCTGAACTTTTCCTAAATAGGAACAAGCCTTTTCCCCACAGAGTTTTCATTGTCCCCCAACAGAACAAGGATTCCCATTGTTAAATCCCCAGTAGAAGTCATCAAAATTCTCTGGATTCCCCAAGCAGATTACTCAAGAAGTATACGACATTGCTCTCACAATAGGATTTTGTCAATACTTCAAAATATGAAGAATCCACAACAGCAGTCAAGGATTTATTTTCCTCAATCATACAACAATATAGAAAATAAGCTTACATGCGCATACATTACATCCATATTATCATAAACATTGATAAAACCCATATATTGCATCACACATTTTATGCAACATAATTTTGTGTTCCAGCTAACATTTTACCCTTTCAGGATAGGATTAAACAGCTACTGCTAAACAATGTGCAATCATGATACAGTTCAAATACGCTCCAGATACGGATGCCATCCTGATACTCATTTAGATTTAGATTTCAGATACAATTCAGATACGCTCTAGACACGGATGTTATCCTCATACTCATTCAGATTCAGATACAGTACGGATACACTCCAAACACGGACGCCATTCTGATATTCATTCAGTTGCAACTTTCAGATACAGTTCAGATACGCTTCAAACACGAATGTCGTTCTGATACTCATTCAGTTTCTCTTTTAGATTCGACAATCACTCTTGGATGGCATCTACAAGCACATCTCCAACAAATTTCTATCACCTCTCCAAATGGCATCTTTAAGCCTATTCCCTCTACCATCACATCATCGAGTGCAAATTTCTGGGCACTCTAGTGTCCAATCATCTTCCACCTTCGAGTCACGAATGGCAAAACCCGCCAATCTAACTCTTTAGGTCTAAGAAGATTGAACAGGGGCAGCTGTTGTACCAAAAAATTTGCCCTCTCATTCTTCAAGGCTTTTCTCACAAGGATTCTCAAGGTTCAAGCTTGCACAAGAACTTTGGAATTTTCCAGTACAAAAATTAAAAGGAAGCTGTCAAAAAGGGAGAAAACAGATAAAAATAACATTTTGACAAATTTGGAGGAAAACAGGTCTCCTTCGACTCAGCCCTTCGATTAGACAAGTCTGCTGACCACAAGCCTGCTTCGGCTGGACAAGTCTGCTGCCTGCATGCATCCTTCGTTTGGACTTGAAACATCCTTCACACAAAAGATTCGATTGGAGTTTTGGTTCCCTTCGAATCAACATCTATGAATCCTTCGACGCAGTCTTCTTTAATACATTTCTGGAACTCTTCGACATAGGTGGAAAATAGGACTTTGAAAGGACACTGTGATACGGTGGGAAGAACTGACTGTTTTTTGGGATGCTGGTTTGCATTTTGCGTTTGTTTTCACAAAATGACGCGGTAAGCAAGAGTCGCCACCGACTTTTATTTTATCCAACAAGGAAAGGAAAAAAGCATAGAAAAATTCCTTTTTCGAGATATTTCTCGGGTTCGGGGGGTAGATTATAGAAAGGGAAGGTGTTAGAACCCTTTCTATACGTGGTTATCCACGGGCTCTTAGATACTTGCTCATATTGTTTTCAAAATTGTTTTCTTTGTGCTTGTGGGTTTGAAAATGTTTTTGTTTGAAACTTCGATTTAACTCTTGCTTCTATCCTCAAGAGTGTATGAAGTGTTTTTGAAAACTTTGTTCGAAAAGTGTAAGTGTGAAGAGTTTTTGTTTTTTTTTGGAAAGAGCAAGTATCTAAGAACCATCTACCTACTTGAAAAAGGAATCGTTCTATGCTAATTTCCTTTAGACAATGCTATCCCACTATTGATGAGTAGGTAGCACCGTCATTGGAGTTTGAGGGTCAATTCGAATGAGGGACTTACGATCACCAAAGCAATGTTAGGACACTTTAGCGGTAACCCTAATGTCTTAGATCATTTGTTTGAGGCAACAATATCCGAGGCAACTATGATCTTTTAGAAAAGAGGGTGACCTCTAAAACAACCTATACTCAATGACCGTGTACGAAGGCAACCAAGTGGAGTGTACCCTAAGAATGCGCATGTGCGAGGGTATTATTTTCAGTTATTTTATCTTTGTACATGTTAAAGGTGATCTAAGTTGATTTTAGGTTAAAACATTCAGTCTTGTCATGCCATCCTATTATCAAACATCTAACAGTTATAAATTGTGGAAAATAAATTGCGGAATTTAAATTACAAGACGTCGGGTATTTACATCGCCAAAGACAAACCCTTTAAAAATAAATAAAGCGATAAAAATAAATAAAGGTCCTATTAACTATTACAAACCAGAGCAAGTACAATATTGAATAAATAAAGTAAACCGCGTGCGGGAAATTAAACCAGGCGCAAGATTAGGGTTTTGACCCTTTTTGTTAAAGAAAAGAATTTTTGTTGTTTTTATTAAGAAAGAAAATGAAATTAAACCTAAATTAAAATTACTAAATTAAATTAATTAAATTAATTAATAAAAATAAATTATTTTTGGGTTTTTGGTATTTAAAGAAAGAAAATAAAATTAATTAATGTTAGTAAAAAAATCTAATTAAATCTAATTGAATTTTAATTTTTTACAAAAAAATGTGAAAGTTATCCTAATTAAAATTCTAAATCAATTAATTAATGTTTATTAATAATAAAAAAAAAAGAATTTAATTTGATAAAGAAAATATTTTGTGGTTTTTTATTTTATAAAAATAAGGGTTTTAATTGGTTAGTAATTAAATAAAAATGATAAAATAAACAATTAAAACAACATAAATAAAATAGAGAGAGAGGGGTATGGGCCTGATTCTGGGTGTTTGAGAAGCAATCTGAAGGCCCAAATGAGCTGGCCCTGGTTGACTTTTGATGATCCAATGAGCATGCTTGGACTTAGTCTTTGGTGGTCCTTCAGCCTTGGCCACCAGATTTGGTCTTGGGCCATCTGGCAATTGATTGAGCGAGGGAGTATGGTACACTGCGCGCCTGGATATGCACATGACAACCTGAAGGAAAAAATCAAAGAGAAATTTGGAGGACCTGGGATTCGAACCCAGGTCCTGTAGGTGTTTGGAGCGCTTTTTTTGCCACTAGGCCACTTGGTCTTGTTTGTTAATAATATATGAATAAAATATAATATATGAAAACAAGTCCATAGCCAGAAAAGACAAAAAATAACACGCGCGATTTGAATGGGCGAATTGGAGAACGATACGCCATCTTCCCTGTCGTTGGACCGTGGCTAAAACATTCCAGACCTATACCAACAGACAACAATCCGTAGCTATAAGCCAAGCCTTCTCCAAAACTTGCTACGAGCCACAAAAATGTCTTTTAAGAACATGGTCATGCTCGTCTTGACCTCCCGGTCCTAACCATGCCCTTCTTGGTGGCCAATTATCCCTGAAATAGAAACACCCAAAAACAACCAAGAAACCCTAGCTATGGCATCTCACAGTATAGGTCAGATAAACAAAATTAAGCAATGCCAATAGTTTGGAAATGTTATGAGGATTTCAAATATACCAATAACTTACTCAAATGATGCAAGAATGGTGATTTACGAATTCAAGAAAGAAGCAGATTTTTGTGACACTTACAGTGCTTTGTGATGCGCGTGGAGGCTTGCTTGGGATTGGTTTTGCTTCAGTGATCGTCAAGGAATCGATTGAGATCGTTCTCGGCTTCTGAAAACACCTCTATACACGATTTTGATCTTAAGCTTTTTACCACTTTTTTCAACATTTTTTTTTGTCTATGCTTGCATCCTTCAACCCCTATTTTCATGTGCCTCTCTTGCTTATGTATGATACAATGTGTTAGGGTAACAAATATGGATGGAATCTCTCTAAATCAATGCACCCATATTTGATTTGATTTCCTCTTTAAAGCTTGCCAAATTTATCAAATCTCCATCTTTTTGTACATGATATGCTTGATACGAATTTTGATGATGATCATGATGATAATTAAGACCTGAAATAACCAAAAAGATCTCAAGTAATCAATATTTGGATTTTATATGATTTAATTTGATTAAAAATGAAATAATTCAATCAAAAAATCAAATAAAATAATAAAAATAAGATATGGGCTCATGGCTGAAGCTAGGACACGTGGACACTGATGCAAGCTCAAATCAAGTGGAAAAGAATGGGCTCATTTGACAAAATTTGATGTTTTGGGGATAGTTGACTTTTGGCAATTTTGCAAAAATGTCAAACTTCAACAATGCATAACTTCTTCAATTTTGAACTTTTGGAAGTATTCTTGGACTTTTTATAAATCTTGAGATGTCTTCTAACCAACCCTTTTGGTCTCATCTCATTTTGATATTCCAAGCTCAAGTTATAAGCTTTGGCAAAAAAGGTGTTTTTGTTGACTTTCAAAAATGACCTATAATGTCCAAATTTGTAACTTCTTGTGCGTGCATTTTTTGATCTTGGGGTATGAAGATGGATTGTAGGTAATTGCATCCTATTCAAAATGATCTTTGGATGGGTCATTTCCCATAAAGTATGAGAAAGTTATGCTTGGTCAAAGTTGAGTTGACTTTTCCTACAAAACCCTAATTTAGCAACTTTTGAGTCTTGATGAATTTTGAGCAATCCTTGATGAATCATGATCAACCCTTGATCAAATGATGAAATAAACTTCAAAATTATAATGTTGACAAAAAAAATCTTGAAGTTTGACTATTTGTAGGTAACAGTTGACTTTTGCCCTAGCACAGTCAATTTTTGGACCTTTGGGCATTTGACTGAGCAAACTTCCTCTGCAAGGCTTGAAACTTGACATCGATGATATTGAGAACATATTAGGACATTTGGGGAGCACTTTAGTTCATTTGGGATCAAAGATCTTGATGCAACACAAAACCCTAATTTGGGGTTGACTGCCTTAGGAGATGACTTGTCTGACCCATTCTTGAGCAAACTTGAGCAACTTGGAGATTTCCTTTGCAATGTCTTGAGAAATATGAGAGGGCAAATTTTGGGGTACAACAGACACTGATCAAACCTTTGGACCATTCTACATGATCTGACTTTACAAGCCTTAATGCTTGTCTTTCACTCCATAATTAATTGCTTACATTTAGGATTAAGCTATTGTCCAGGTGATTAAGCCTTTGTCCAAAAGGTTTTTGTATGAAAGTGAACTTGCTAGTACAAATCATGTCCCAAGCCCATGCTTTGCTTAAATTATGTTTGTACTTCACCATAAGTCAGGGAAGTCAACCCCTTTTAACCAACAACCTCAATACTTTACCTTGGGATCTTGAAAAAAAACTGACATAGCTTAATATTCACGTTTTAGCCAAGCCACATCTTTGTTTAAACTCCCAAACCTTTTCTCTATAAATAGAGGAACCATTGACAAATAAAGGGTCCAGATTTTGACGAGAGATAAAAAATCATAAAAATCCTCAAGCACTAAAACTCTCCCATATTCTCAAACTCTCCCATATTCTGAAACTCTCCAACATTCTCAAACTTTCAAAACTCTAAGATTTTTCATAAAAAGGCCTCAATGGTGTAACTTTCGATTTACTTCCCCTAGACTGTAGCAACCTTCGATTCACGCATCACCATCATATACTCTCTTTCGATTCAGTGAATGCCCAAACCAAGCAGTAACAAAACTAGCTTCAGGAAGATCCCAACGAAGCTCCCTGCACCATCAAAAAGTCACCTACAGCTCTTTCGACTAAACACTTCAAGAGGTAAGTTCTCTCTAAACTCGAAACCCTTTCAGTTAAACATCATATGCACATGCCAATAAGAGAAAAATGTAGATATTTTTAGACCATGTTTTAACATTCGATTCTGACTGCCCATATGCTGAAAACTCAACCTTAATTAGTTATACTTTGGACCTTGAGTCCCATTAGTTAAGAATTTAAGACAGGTTTGTCATCTTCGATTGGATAGCTGCACAAGCCTTTCGAATCACAATCTGAGGGCCTAATATGCTTACAATGAGTCAGCAAGGAGCTTGTGGAAAAGCCAACCCCCAGTCGAAGGAGACAAAGGAAAATCGAAAGACATGACTTCACTGACTCCAACCTCCAGTTGAAGGAGACAAAGGAAAATCGAAGGGCATGACTCCACTGACTCCAACCTCCAGTCGAAGGAGAGAAAGGAAAATTGAAGGGCATGACTCCACTGACTCCAACCTCCAGTCGAAGGAGACAAAGGAAAATCGAAGGGCATGAATCCACTGACTCAAGACCCCAAATCGAAAGAAACCAAAGAATACATAATCGAAGGGTGTTCCTGCCTGAGTCGAAATAACTTTCTTCTTCTTCTTGCCTTTATTTTATTTTTGCCTTTTATAATTTCATGCTATTCAATATGGTTGTAATAGTGTAGGGTTTTATTATTTTTGTATGCTTGCTAGTAAAATAGGAAATGTATGGCAAGATAAAACCAACAAATAGACAATCCTAATCGAAGATAAAACGCATGCAACTAGCACACTTGCATACAAGCATCCTTAGGGTTTCTCCACTTGGTTGCCTAAAATAAAATGGCCATGTTACGCATGAGAAGTATCTTGGAAAAACAAAACAAATATAAGATCATAGCCCCTCGATGACGCTATTCAAAAGTTGCCTTATAAAATGATCTTGGTCCCTCAAAAAATGCTAAGATACTTTGCAACATTGCTATCATGGTTATACAATGACCCACGCTCGTCCCATTTACATCCAAAGATAGGGTTTCTTACCAAATCAATGGTAAGCCAATAATGTCAAAGGAATAGAAAATACATAGGAAAGACATTTGAGTAGGTAGATAGCTTCTAAGTTACTTGCTCCATTTCAAACAATCCTTGCTATTTTCAGAAAAAACAAACACACACACACATTTCAAAAAAGCATCTTACAAACATTGAAAACATTTTTTAAAAGACAAACATCTTTATATACATTCATACGAATGAGAATCATTACAAAGATTGCCTAAACGAATGGCCTCTTTTACAAAATACTTTCAAAAACCAAACCAAACACAATTTCAAACAAACAAAAGCAAGTGATTTAAAGCAAGTAACTAAGAGCCCATGGAAAACCATGGATGAAAAGGGTTCTATCACCTTTCATTTTCATAATCTACCCCCCGAACTCAAGAAACAATCTCAAAGGTCTTTCCTGTGCTTTTTCACCTTTCCTTTTGGATAAAAGAAAAGTCGGTGGCGGCTCTTGCTAACCGCAACATTTGCGATAAAACGCGAAACCTCAAGTCAGTTCTCCCACCGTATCACACAATGCAAACAATTTAAAGCAATAAAAGTGATCTAAGAATCTAAGGTAACCCCTCTTTTTAAGTGTACCCCCAACAGAGTCTCCAGTTCTGTAATACGGCGGGAGAACTGACTTGTTTTGTGTTTTATCGCAAATGTTGCGAATAGCAAGAGTCGTCACTGAAAATTTGAAAATATGCTTAGCTCACTTTGAAAATTTGCTTTTTATCCATAGTTATCTACGGGCTCTTAATCACTTAGCTCACTTTGAAAATTTGCTTTTCGTGTGCGTGTGTTTTTGTTTGAAAATATTTTTGAAAACATCAATATAAGGCGAACTTTGTAATAGTTCTTGTATCAGTCCTCAAGAACGCGTACAACGTATTTAAAAATATTTGTTTTTTGAAAGTGTGATGTGAGAAATGTTTTGTTTAGGAAAATTTGTGAGCAAGCGATTAACAGTATCCTACCCACTCAAGTCTTTCTTATCCTTTTCCTTCTCCTTTAGAGATAGTTCTATCCGTACCATTAGTTGGTAGGTAGCCCCATTTGTTAGATGTGAAAGGACAACATAGGGTCATCGTTCGGTCATCGAAGCAACTTGTAAGGATGCTTTAGCAGTTTCGTAAAGGACTAGATCATTTTTGAAAGGCAACGTCGAAGGGTCATTGAGGGACTATAATCTTTTACTCGAGGGACTTTTCTAAAGCATCCCCACTTTTGAGGGACATGACCGTTATTTCGAAGGAAACAAAGAGAGGCTACCCTAGAGGTGTGAGTGTTAAAGTGTATTTGATTCATTTATATTTGTCTTGCAATTAGGTTTTCAAGTGTTTGATTTTATCTTGCCATACAAACCCTAATTACTAACATTGCATAGAAATATAATAGCAGAATGTAAAGGCGGAAACATAAACCTAGGCTATTACAGAGCTTTGGCGAAGTTACATAATAGTGAAGAGTGTGGAAAAGAAATCCTAAAACTATTACATACCGGAGACAATTACATGATAATAAAAAATGCGGGAAAAATAAAGCTACGCTATTACAATTGAACGCGCCTATACACTTTATCTAGAAAAATAAAAATAAGATGAAAATAGAAAAGAGAATGTTTTGGTGATTTTTTTTATGAAAAATAGTTTTTGATGATGATTAAAATAAAACCTTAAATTTTAATTAATTAAAAAAATGGTTAATAAATTAAATTAAAAAAGTGATTAAAATAAAACCTAAAAGTCTAATTAATTAAAAAAATGGTTAATCAATTAAATTAAAAAAGTAATTAAAATAAAACCTAAAATTCTAATTAATTAAAAAATGGTTAATTAAACCTAAATATAATAATTAGGGTTTATAAATAAAATTTATTTTTTAGATTAATTAAAATTAAATTAGGTTAAAAGAATTAGGGTTATAAGAATTAGGGTTAAGGAGGAAATGACAAACAAGATTAGAAATAAGGAAAATATGTAAAATTCCAGGGTTGGGTGTTGAACCCATGCCCTTTACCTCCTGCAATTCATAGCTTACCACTGCGCCAACCATGCGTTAGTGATAGTAGAACAGGACCTATTCAAAATGTAAAAAATCTGCAAGAATTAAGAAAAGATGCAAAAAAAATTTCAAAAGGCAGGGACCGAACCCACATCCTGAGGTATCAATGCCTTATCATGCACGCGCTTGCCACTGGGTTATTTTATTCATCTGGTATCATTATGGAAACAATTAAATATGAAATGAACAAAATTATTGGGCAGGAGAAGCACCGGAGCCCTAACTTTGGTTGTCTTCTCTAGCGAGCTCGTTTTTCATTCCTGCAAAATAAAGCATGTCAATAATTCAAAGGTACCCTAGCCCCCTAATTTGGGCCTTGCAAATTCAATGGAGGCATTGGTTTTGGCTAAATCTCCCTGTACAAAGAGATACGAAGAAGACAACCTAAAATAGTGCAAACATGGAAAACCCTTGTCTGATTGTTACGGTGGCCATGCGAGGGTTCAAACCTGCCTATTTATACCTCAGAAGAATGTTAGTAACGTTAGTATGCATTAAAACAACATGAAAACAAAAATACAAATTTTCCAAAAAATAAAGAAACCGGCGAGACATGTGTGCTTGTTTCATGCTCTTTGGATCATCACAATCGATCTAACCTTACCATATAATGCTTTTAGGATTGAATGTAATGGTTGGCTTGCTTTGAAAGAGGTTGTAACTAGGGTTTGTAGTTTACCCTAGTTTTTGATAATTTTTGGAATTTTGGAATGGTGATTTCTCTTGTAAGGGTTCGTGTCTTCTTCTCTTGTCTGGATGAAGGATATATATGTAGAGTGTGAATTAGGTCAAACAAGTGTGGGCTTGGACCTTTGTATGAAAGCCTCTTATTTATTTAATTTATTTTGAATTTTAAAAAAATAAAAAATAAAAAATAAATAGAATAGAAAAACAAGGGGTGTATGAATGGATTCAGAGGTTCACTATGAGTTACAAAACATGCTTGGACCTTGAAATGTAAGCCCAATAGCCCAAAAATTCAAGTTTGATCAATTTGGGTTTCATGCATTTTCTCAAAATTACCTAACTTTCACCAATCATAACTCTCTCAATTTTTATCATATGAAGGCGATCTTGGACTTTTTGGAAAGCTCGAGATGTCCTCTATAATATTTATGTGGATAATTTTTAATTTGAAGACTTTATCTGGATGTAATTTTCCTTGAAAAAAAGTGTCTTTTTGTTGACTTTTGAAATGACTTATAATGTATTGGTCCATATCTCTCAGATGAAGCATTTTTTGACTTAAGCTTAGAGAGACAAAGATGTAGAGAATTGAATTTCCTTAAAAGTGATCTTTGGTTGAGAAAAAATATGATGAAGAATGTGAAAGTTATGCTTGGTCAAAGTTCAGTTGACTTCTTCTTAAGAAAACCCTAATTTAGTAACTTTTGACTTTTGGTAAGTCTTGAGTTTTCTTGATGAATCATGATCAACCCTTGATCAAATGATGAATGTGACTTCAAAATCTTGACATTGACCAAAAATATTGAAATTTTACTGTATATGACCACAATTAACTTTTTACCCAATACAGTTGATTTTTAGTCATCTGAGCAAACTTGTACTGCAAGGCTTGAAATTTGGCATGGAAATTCCTTGTGACATATGAGGAACCATGAAATCCACTTGAGGAATTATAAGATCAAATTTCTTTAAGAAAAGTGAAACCCTAGTTGTAGGCCACTGCTTAGGAGGATAATTTTTCTGATCAAACCTTGAGTAGCCTTGAACAATTGAAAACCCTAGAAGCATGAGGAGATATCTTGAACTGTCTTCAAAAAATGGGAGGGAAATTTTTTTGGGTACAACAGATAGGATGTGTTAACTTGCTAACAGGAGCAGGTTTGAGCAAGAAGTCATGTTCTATGTTAGGACATGTTAAGTTGAAGTGTTTGAACATCTAGAACAACATGTCGAATAAGATGTTCTATAAAGGAGCATAAAACATCGCGCCTGAGCTGAACTGGACTGTTATATTCTATTAAGTCACAAAGACAAAATATACCTTGAGGATATTATATTATCCCATGTGGCATTGTGTTATAGTTCAAGAAGAATCAAGAAGAATCAAGAAGAATATTGAATAATATTGACTTTCTAAATATGGAGATAATTTAGGAAGATTTGATTGAAGACCTATTTTGTAGTAGAATTTTCTGCAGATATGTAACAGACAAAGAGTTATGTTTTGAAGGACCAAATCCAATTGGGTATATGTTATAAATAGAAGTCTTTATAACCTAATAAAGGCATGGGTTTAAGATGTAGAAGTCTAGGGCTTTTTCTTTGTGTCAGTCTCTAGGAGAGTTGGTATGAGTGAACCACACGGATTGTGAGATGGTCACTGTGTTCTCACTCAGAAGTTGAGAAGCAATGAGTTGAGTATTGTTATTGGAGGAAGCTTGTAAGAAACTTCAAGTTGTGTGCTTAGTCAATAGTCATTTCTAGGTATTGTCATGGAAGTGTGTCTTCTGTTTTGCTATCATGGAAGTGCGTCTTCCGGTTTTGTGTCTAATTGTTGTTTGTAATTGAAGAGGGATTAATGAGGGCCTCATATCTAGGTGAGTCTTAGATATAAAGTTAGCACGGGTAGTGATTAAGTGAGAAGTTGTAAACTTAGGACTACTTTAGCTTTGAATTGATACGATTATAGTGGACTTTATCCCTGGCTTGGTAGCCCCTAGAGTAGGAAGGTTGTTCAGAATTGGATTAACAATTCCTGTGTGTTGATTATTTTTTTTAATACTTGTTTTTTTTTGTTTTTTTACCTTGCCTGTGTGTTTATATTGGATAAGATGTCTCATCATGTCATAGGACATCTGAGTTCTTTAATACCATAATTTCAATTGGTACCAGAGCAGGCATCCTGTCTGTTTCTGGATGAGATCTGTGGGGGATAATTTTTGATTTATGTGCAAGGTAGAAGGTTTCTACTGAAATACTATTTGAACTTGGATAATTTCATATTTTTGGTTTAATGGTCCCTAGAAGTGGAGGATGGACTGGTCATAACAGAGTGTGTTTTGGACCTGTCTATTGTTATCAGGCTTTGTAGCTTTGGTGGAGAGCTGCTGTGTTTTCTTGGAAACTGGAGTGTGGTGCTTGTGAAAGGATTTTTTCTATGCCTGAAGGATTTTGAGGAGCTTTGTGGTTATTCTGCTACATGGTATCTTGTGTAACCCTAGTTTCTTCCTGGAAGAGTGTTAGGGTTTGGTCTCCTCAGCAGGTGTATCCTATGGTGATATGATATTGTTATCCCATATTTTGTGAGTTAATTCATGGCTTTAGTATTTTCTATTTTACTATTTTAATTGCTTTTTAGTTTAATTTCTTGCATTTTAGAGTTAATTTAATGTTTGGTGTGGAGCATAATAGGTGCTCCCCTCTTTGCTTTTAGTTGTGTTTTTATGTGTCTAAAGGTTAGCCGGATCGAGTAGAGGCAATACTGAGCTGGGCTACTGGAAGTTGCGCAAGCTGGCAATTTCAAGAAGAATTATTAAGAAAGATAATTCCAATGAAGGAAGTTGATGGCCTTAAGGAAAGTATGGAAGGAGAATTAAAAGGGGGGAAACTTGATGGTACAGAAAAATAGAATAAAGACATTCAAATTCAAAGATGACAGTGGAGAAGCTAGAAGTCAATAGCGATTACATTTGTACCCTTCCATCGGCAGACTAGCACCGCCTGCGCCTGCTGCAGATTCTTCCACAAGCCACCTTGTCTTCCATTGTTGTCCCTTTTCGTACTACTTCCTTGTGTCATCTAGCAAGCATATGGTGTTTTGGCACTAATTCATTTGAGCTTAATGTAATTCACAAGAAATGCCCATGATCCAAGGCAATATACCAACCCTAATCCTTGGACTATATAAAGATAAGCTAGCCGAAGAGAGAGAGAGAGAGAGAGAGAGAGAGAGAGAGAGAGAGAGAGAGAGAGTTCTATTGTTCGAAGGAAATATTTACTTAGAGTTTTATGTGCTGGGATAGTCAAGTGTGAGAGAGTTTTCTTTCCTCATCCATTCTTGTGCTAACTGATGAGCAGTGGCGTGAGTGAAGCTATCTCTTGAAGATTACCCATCTCAAGGAGTCCTTCAAGTTCTCTCTTAAGTTTAAATCTTTTGTCATTTCCATTGTCTTAAGATGTTTATTGTAGGAGCTCTACTTTCTGTTTCTACTCAGCTATTCATGAGCTAAAACCTTTGTAGTTGAGCTATGAGAAGTTAATATTAAGAAATGTCTTTATGTTATATGTTGTGTGGTTAGTGCTTGATTTTCCATGTATTTTTGTTGCAAGACTTATTTCTTTGCTTGATCAACTTAGAAATAGGTAACATCTTGTTGTTGAGAAATATCTAACAACAAGTGTAGTTTACGAGTAAAAATGGTTGAAAAAGTAGGATTGAGATATTTGCTTGACATAGCTTACTTAGAGATAAGAAGTTGAAACCATTAAGGAAATCAAATTTATTAAAATACACATAATTGGATTACAAGTGAGGCTTGGAGATTTGTTCCCTTGCCCTTGCATGTATATTTTGGATGTTGTAGAAATACACCATAGGATCACTCTGACCTTGCATGTCATGACTCCACACAACACTGACACATAAATGCACAAATAATATTAATGGATCTATGCTCAAATCTACCTCTCTTAATACATTTCACTTCTATTTTCACTTTTATTAGTTTGTTATAAGTAACACTGAACTCATCATCAACAACTTTATTATTATTTCTCACTCATGCTTAACTTGAAAGAATCAAATTTTACAAAGTCAAATCTAAGTAACTTTACTCCCTGTGGGTACAATACTCTTATACGTATTACTTGCTGCAATCATAATATGTATACTTGCATGTGACAATTTAGAAACGTGATTTTAACCAACAAGTTTTTAGCGTTGTCGTCAGGGAGTAATTTGTTACATTTCTAATTTTTGTAGTTATTTCTATTTTATTTTATTTTAAGCATTTGAGTTTTTTTGACGTTCTGCTGTAGTTCGGTGTCACGACAGGTGTTGTCATTATTGTATGCATAAATAATTGAGGCCAGTTTGCAGTGGATATCCTGAACCTAAAAGAGCACTCAGAGCCCTAAGAAGAAATAAACTTGCTAGACACACACATGGACTTCCTCTTGCAGCTAATCTGGATGATTTGGAAGGACCGGTGCAAGAACCACCACCAATTGATTCAGACGAAGAAGAGGCCATCCCTTTCATGGCTGATAATGACATTATCGGTACTTCTAATGATAGGGTCGGTAACATCAGGGACTGTGTTGTTTTTGATCCTAACGCTATGAGTATTTGCATCATCTTGCCAAAAATCACAGTAGCACATTTTGAGTTCAAGCCTATGATGTTTCAAATGTTGCAAACTACTGGTCAATACTCTGGTTCTCCTAACGAAGACCCTCATTTGCACTTGAGGCAATTTCTGGTTATGGCTAGTAACATCAAAATTCTAGGCGTGACTGATGATGCCTTCAGGATAAGGCTGTTTCCTTATTCTCTTAGGGATAAAGCCAAGAGCTGGATAAATTCCTTGGAGCCTAATTCCATTTCCACATGGAATAACCTAGCTGAGAAGTTCTTAGCTAAATACTTTCCTCCTTCCAAGAATGAAAAGATGAGAAATGAGATCACCTCATTTAGGCAACGAGATGATGAATCACTATTTGAGGCTTGGGAAAGATTTAAATAATTACCTAGGCAATTCCCTCACCATGGCATCCATATTTGTATTCAGCTTGAAACATTTTACAAAGGGATGATTACTTCCTTAAGGAATATGCTTGATGCATCCAGTGGAGGAGCGCTTTTGTCTAAGTCATATGAAGAAAGATATAGGTTGATAGAGAGCATCACTGTAACACCCTAATTCCCCATCAGTAAATTAAATAAAAATTAGAGTAAATTAATTTCTAAATCAAAACACCAAGAATATGATGTCACATCTTTCAACATGTTAATACTTGCTCAAGTATAAATAAACAGATATATAACACACTTAGGATAAACCGACTACATTTTCAACATAATTCTCAAACTTCAACTTTATTATCGCAATAGATAATAATTCATGTTCATTATTCAAAAATCTTTAACCAATAATAAACCAACATTTTAATCAAATAAAAGATAGTTCATAATACTCCCACAATCTTTCAAAGCAAAACAACAACTAAGAAAAACAAGCGAGCGTTCATCCCCCCGGTGTTACGTATCAGAGCATGACGCCGACTCGAAAATAAATGATGAATAACCTTGTCTACTACGGATCACCTGCACGTTACCCACATAGAGGCAACATTCAAACAGAAGGGGTGAGATATCGTAACAATACAATAGGTTATATAATCATAAGTATACGACAAATATATCATACAAGATTCCAAGTTCAACAATCATCAACTATAGTTCATAATGATTACACATATACATACTTAATTATTATCACTCATCATAAAACATAATTCAAACACACAACTCAACTTCTTTGTTATATCAACAATTCAACAAATGCAATACAACTGACAATGATGCAAGATGCATGTGGTACCATTAGGGCACAAGCCCTCTCCAAGATTTCCATATAAGTTCAGGGCATAAGCCCTTAACATTTGCTAATATAGGCCAGGGTATAAGCCCTCAACATTTTTCCAATCAAGGCCAACAACAGGGCATAAGCAATAAACAATGCATGTATGGTGTAATACAGTGGGAGAACTGACTTGGGATGTTTTGCGTTTGATCGCAATTGTTGCAGATAGCAAAAGTTGCCACCGACTTTTCTTTTATCCAATGAAGGAAATGGGTGAAAAGAACAGGAAAGACCTTTGAGATTATTTTCTTGAGTTCGGGGGGTAGATTATGAAAAGGGAAGGTGTTAGCACCCTTTTCATCCATAATTATCTATGGGCTCTTAGTTGCTTGCTAGATCACTTGATTTATTTGAAAATGTGCTTATGGTGTGGTTTTTGAAAGTGATTTTGAAAAGGTGTATTTTTAGATTCTTATCTCTATAAGAACGCATGCAAAGTGTTGTCTTTTGAAAATGTTTCAAAATTAAAGTGTTGGTGTATAAAATGTTTTTTTTGTTGTGAGCAAGCGAGAAACTAGGAGCAACCTACTTACTCAAAGGTCTTTGTGTTCTTTTCCCCCTTTACTTCATTATATAAAAAGAAAAGTCGGTGGCGACTCTTGCTATCCGTAACAATTGCGATCAAACGCAAAACATCCCAAGTCAGTTCTCCCACTGTATTATAGAACTGGCGACTCTGTTGGGGAGTATTGACTTCTACTTGGAGGAATAAAGTTCAGGAACTTTGGTTATCCATTTCTCTACTGGGGAATCATTCCTGACTGGAGAGCATCGGAAGTTAGCTATTATCTGGTCAAAATCCATGCTTGGCAGTAATTTGTTGGGGATAAATGAAGTTGACTGTTATCTGGTCGTATTCCAGGCTTCACAGTGACTTACCAGGGAATATCAAATTAATTTTTATCGGATCGGATTCCAGGCTTTGCAGAAAATTATTTGGGAGAGTGAAATTAAACTGTTATCTGGTCAGATTCCAGGCTTCGCAACAACTTACTACCATTAAACTGCTATCTGGTCGGATTCCAGGCTTCGTAGAAGATTTCTGAGGAGGATGAAGTTAATTGTTATCTGGTCGAACTCCAGGCTTCACAACAACTCACTTGAAAGGATAAAGTTGAACTGATATCTGGTCGGGTTCCAGGCTTCACAGTAACTTGCTTGAAAGGATGAAGTCGAACTAATATCTGGTTGGGTCCAGGCTTCACAGTAACTTGCTTGAATAAATGAAGTTGAACTGATATCTGGTCGGGTCCATGCTTCACAATAAAATTTACTTGAAAGGAAGAAGTTGAACTGATATCTGGTCGGGTTCCAGGCTTCACATAACTTGCTGAAATGATGAAGTTGAACTGATATCTGGTCAGATTCCAGGCTTTACAGTAACATGCTGGGATGATGAAGTTGAACTGATATCTGGTTGGATTCCAGGCTTCACAGTAACTTGCTGGGATGATGAAGTTGAACTGATATCTGGTTAGATTCCAGGCTTCACAGTAACTTGCTAGGGGTAGAGGTAAACTCTTCTGGCGAAAGGAAATTAAACCCTTGTCTGGTCGAATTCTAATCTTTATAATATCTCGAGAAGTTAAACTATCATCTGGTTGGTTCCAGGCTTCATAATATCTTGAGAAGTTAAACTATTATCTGGTCGGGTCCTGGCTTCATAGCATCTTAAGAAGTTAAACTATTATCTGGTCGGGTCCAGGCTTCATAGTAACTGAAAGTTGTTTGAATAGGAAATGATTCTGTTAGGAGTGTATTGTTTTGTTGGGGAATAAACCATGTTGAAGAGATTATTCGATGACATGCTGGCAAGGTGAATTCTTTAGGAAGAAATCCACAAGGCTTCTTCTTTTAAGACCAACTCAGCTGAGGAGAGGAGTGTCGAGAGATTGAAACTCTGACCGAAGTTTGCATAAATCCAAATTTGTGGGTAACTCTATTGGGACAAAGGTTTATTGTAGCAGACTCTGTGGGGACAATGCTAACGAGATAACTCTGTAGGGATATCTCAAATGCATTAAAGAGATGCTCGTTGCTGCTTGGCAGCACATATTTGCTAAATAGTTTAATCATGTTTATATGCATATGTTCATTCAATTTTAGTCACTGGACATCTTTGCACTCAAAACAAAAACAAAAACTTTGCACTTCAAAGTATATTTGTATTGATATTTTGCCCATGAATAGGCATTTTTGTACAAAGAGACGGAGATCCTAGTGATAGGAAATCATCGAAAGGATAACAAAATTGAAAACAAAAACACAAACCTTGTGGAAATGATATCATTGTGTTCCAACTCTACTATTGCCCCAATGTCTTCGAACGTCCCTTGCCATTGACAGAAGTTGATTGGATTGATCCTGGACCATTTGAACTTAGAACTTAGTAATAAAGTCGTCTGTGGTGATTCTGCGGGACATAGTAATATGCTTTTTAATCCCTAACTTTTGCTTGGACCGCCCTTTCGGGTTTTCAGCTCACCAGGATACCCATTTTTGCCCAAGTCGCCCTTTCGGGTTTTCGACTTACCGGGTGTACAATATTTTGCATATATCCCTAAATTTTTCCCAAACCTTTGGTTTCTCAGGATGCCCTTATCTTGCCTAGGTGTGTCAACCTAGCGGGTCTCTTATACGTAGTATTTTTTAACTATGTCGGCGTTCACAGGATGTGGGAAATATTCACTGTCCATAGTAGTCAGCATCATGGCACCACCAGAGAAAACTTTCTTGACAACAAATGGCCCTTCATAAGTGGGAGTCCATTTCTCCATGGGGTCGCCTTGTGGAAGAATGATTCACTTTATTACCAAGTCACCAGCTTGATATACTCGAGGCCTGATCTTTTTGTTGAAAGCCTTGATCATACGTTTTTCGTACATCTGACCGTGACAAAAAGCAGCCAGTCGATTTTCATCGATCAAGTTTAACTGATCCAATCTTGTCTGAATCCATTCGTCTTTGCCTAAGCCTACTTCATTCATAATCCTTAGGGAGGGAATCTGGACTTCTACTGGCAGGATAACCTCTATGCCATGGACCAAAGAAAAAGGAGTTGCCTCAGTTGATGTCTGAGATGAAGTACGGTAGCCATGAAGAGAAAACTATAACATCTCATGCCAATCTTTGTATGTTACTACCATCTTTTGCACAATCTTTTTAATGTTTTGTTGGCTGCTTCCACTGCGCCATTCATTTTAGGTTTATAAGGAGAAGAATTGTGATGCTTGATTTTGAAATGAGTACAAAGTTCCATAATCATAGCATTGTTGAGATTGGTCCCATTGTCAGTGATGATCCTTCCGGGGATACCATAGCGGCAGATGAGGTTATGCTTGATGAATTTGGCTACAGCGTTCTTTGTGACTGAGGCAAATGAGGCAGCTTCGACCCATTTGGTGAAATAATCGATAGTGACAAGAATGAAGCGACGTCCATTAGAAGCAGTAGGTTTAATCTCTCTGATCATGTCAATGTCCCACATTGCAAATAGCCATGGAGCAGTCATGACGTTTAGAGGAATCTGAGGTACATGGACCTTGTCAGCATAGATTTGGCACTTGTGGCAAATCCTTGAGTGGTGATGGCAATCAGTCTCCATTGTTGATCAATAGTAACCAGCTCTCAGGATTTTCTTGGCCATAGTATGTCCGCTAGAGTGAGTCCCAAAGATACCATCATGCATATCTTCCATAATTTTCTCTGCCTCTTTCTTGTCCACACATCGGAGCATAGTAGAATCATGGTTTCATTTGTACAGGATTCCATTAATTAGGAAGAATTTAGCTGAGAATCTTCGTAAGAACTTTTTATCATTGATGGAAGCTCCTTCGAGATACTCTTGTGCTTCAAGGTACCTCTTCATATCATGGTACTGTGGCTTCTCGACATCAGTGTCAAGTTCATAGCAGTGCGCATGTTCGTCAAATCTCTCAATTGTAATCATAGGTGCTTCGTTGTCCCATTTGACTTTGAACATAGAAGACATTATGGCCAAAGCATTGGCTAACTGATTTTCTTCTCTAGGGAAGTGTTCAAAGGTGATTTCTTCAAAGTAAGGAATCAGAGATAGCACAAGCTCCTTGTAAGGGATAAGATTAGGATGTTTAGTGTCCCAATCTCCTTTTACTTGGCTAATCACCAAAGCAGAATCTTCGAACACATTCAAATGCTTGATCCTTAAATCAATGGCATCCTTCAGACCCAAAATGCATGCCTCATATTCAGCCATGTTATTTGTACAATCGAACCACAACCTAGCAGTGAACAAGGTGTGGCAACCATCAGGAGAAACTATCACAACACCAATTCCGTTACCCAAAGCATTGGAAGCCCCATCAAAGACCATAGTCTATCGGTATCCTTGTTCGGGTCCGTCATACAGTCCAAGTTTCGCACAGTCGGTTACTAACATAATATTCTTATCCAGGAAGTCAAAGTTCATAGACTGATAATCATCAACAACTTGATGGGCCAAATGTTCTGCCAATACACTTCCTTTGATGACTTTTTGTGTTGTATATTGAATATCGTACTCAGTCAAGATCATTTGCCATCTAGATATCCATCCGAAAGAGCAGGTTTCTCGAAGATGTATTTAATAAGGTCTGTTGTACCCCAAAATTTTCCCTCTCACATATCAAGGGTTTTCACAAGATCTCCTTTGGATCAAGATTGCACTAGGGTTTGATCAGCTCAGGACACCTCCTTAAGCACTGATGATTAAAAATTAGGGTTTAAGATTGCACAAGGATTTTTGAACTTCCAAGGCCCTATATGACTTTCATGGATCATTATGGACCCCCAAGATTACTCATGCCAAATTTCAAGCCTTGGATCACACTTTTGATTAGTCAATTGAACAGTTGACCTAAAAGTCAGATGTATTGGGGAAAAAGGTCAACCATGGCCAATTTACATTCAAACTTCATAATTTTTTATCCACACCAACATTTTAAACTCATATGTATCATTTGACCAAGTTTGGACCACAACTCCTCAAGAAATTTGATCAAATCATCAAAAGGGAAAATGGTCAAAATTAGGGTTTTGACTGGGAAAGGGAAATTTCTGGTTTTTGACCTAGCAAGTGATCAATTCGGTTAAGGCTTGATCTCAAGAGTCCAATTGCATCACTTTGACCTAATTACATGGTTCAAAACACCACAAGTCCATTGGATTGACAGATGAATTTTTCAGTCAACTGATCAAAAGTCAATTGTATACTGAAAAGTCAAACTTTGACTTTTTGGTCAAAATCAAATGCCAAAGATCATAATTCATCAAAAAATGTCAAAAAATGAAACTTGTTCATCAAGAAATCAAGAATTCAAGATTTTATTTTGAAAAGATGAAATTTCTTAACTTAGAAATTTTTCGAAGTATAGAAAATTTCTTATTTTTTCATAACTTTGAGCCAGATTTTCACCATGATGCAAAATGATTGAAGAGAAACTTCCAACATGAAAGTTGTAGATCTCCATGAAATCTACAAATTTTATTCACACATCTTCTCCTAAAAATGCTTGGATATCAAGTTATAATTTTGTGAATACATGCTCATGAACTAAAAATGACTTAGTGAAATTTTGCCCTAGTTAGGCAGATTTTTGACCTAACTTCATGGCAATTTTTCACATAGTTCCAAGGGGAATATTCAAAATCAATTCAAAGATGAGTTGTAGATCACATTTCAAGCATTCCAAAATGTCCACGAAATCCTTGAGATCATTCTAGAGCAAGGAGAATCGAAGAGATGAAATTAGGGTTTTATCACTTGAATTTAGGTCATTTTCATGATGAACACAAATGCAAATCCATGCTAGGCTGCATAATCTTTGCTTTGAAGGCCTCAAACTTGTTTGTCACTCCTTAATTAAATGCTTACACAGCTGTTAAGGCTTTGATCCAAGCAAATGACCTACTATCCAAGTTGCATTTCCATTAATGGCACAAAGTGAACACTTCCATTCTTGTAAAGCAAGCTTTTTGCATAAAGTCATTCTTGAGCCTCTAACTTGTTCCCTCTGATCATACTCCATCCACAAAGTCAGAAACAAACTTGTTTAAAGAATGAACTACTCTACCTTAGCAAGTACACAAGCATTGAAACTTATTTTCTCAAAAATCACATGTTTGGCTTAAGAATGCAAAAACCATTTTCATTTCTGTACCTGTTTCATTTCTGTAACACCATTTTCCCTATCTTCCATAACCAAAAACAGAGCATCACGTTTGGACTTTTCCAGGCCATTCCATCCATCCTCAGCTCAAGCCAGCCATTGCACTAGCTTCCTAGAGGTCTAAGGAAGCTAACCAGATCATCAGCACTGACTGAAACAAGCTCATTTGCATTTCACGATTTCCAGTTTTGAGGTATTTTTCTTGAACTTCTATCTCATTACTTAGGCATTGTTAGGCTTATATTTGTGAAGATAAGATGTAGACTTCATTTCCACGAAGCTGTACATATCCATAGTTTGCATTTTATATGGCTTGAGCTTAAAGAATTTTAGAGTTGACGTTTCTGAAATTTTTAGGGCTTAAATTAGGGCCATAGAAATTCTAACTTATCTTTGACTTTCATCCTTAGTTATTTACATGGTTAGAATCGTGAGGAAGAATGCAACAACTTTTATTTTGTCACTTTCCATTTTTGTTGAGAAATAAAGAAGTTACAAGTACACCGGCTGGAGGTTGAAGATGAAGTCGTCAGGAGTGGATTTGCCTTATATATTTATGGTTTTGCCTATATAAATGGATGTATAGTCACCCCAGTGGTAAAGCGCGCGCCTGTTCAACCTATGGTCCCGGGTTCAAGCCCCAGCGAGACCATTTTGCTTTTTCCCCATTTTTTTGACATTTTTTTATTTCTGTTTGGAGGCGCTGGGCCCTTTGGGCCTGACATTATTTTTTTGTTTTTTGCTAGCATACATCCTGTTTACTTGTGACATCACCCTGGCCCATTTTATTTTTATTTATTTATTTATTTTTTCTTTTAAATTTATTTTCTAAAATACCAAAAAAATCATAAAACGTATAAAAATAATAGATTTATATTTTGACATAATTTAAATATTTTTTCACATAAATAAAAAAAATATTTTTATTTATTATACTTTATTTACTCTTATTAATTTCTTTGTAACTTAAAACTAGATTATTACTTATTTAAATACACTTGTTTTTAATACAAAAAGGACCAAAAATATTTCATGACACCACATATTATTTTTCAAGACAAAAAATATAAAAAATACTTTTTTCTTTAAAACTTATTTTCCTTTAATCAATTAAAAATAGATTTAGGGTTTCATTTAAAAAAATATTTTCTTAATTAATTTCTTTTCTTAACTAACTTAAGTTAATTTAATTTAATTACTTTTTTTTAGGTCAAAACCTCCTTCATATTAAGAAACCAAACAAAAATCTTTTTCTTTGCATTTATAATTCTTGCATATTTAATTCATCTTGTATATTCAACTCTTGTACAAATTCAATTTGGTTGTAATATATTAATTAGGTTAATATTATTGCAATCCCCATTCATAAATTGTATACCCCCTCCCACAAATGATGTAATAGCGTAGTAACTTTAAATTTCGCAATTTATCACTTTTACATAACATGCTAGTAATTAGGGTTTGTATGGCAAGATAAAAACAATCAAATAGAAAACCCTAATCCAAGACAAAAGCAAGCATGAAAATGACACCCTTTGCACACAAGCACCCCTAGGGTAAAATCCACTTGGTTGCCTTACAAAATGGCCATATTACGCATGTAAGGTATCTTAGCAAAAACAAGATCATAGTCCCTCGATGACGCTATCTAAAGTTGCCTTACAAATGATCTTAGTCCCTAAAAAAGAATGCTAAGATACCTTGCAACATTTCTAATCATGGCTATACGATGACTCATACCCGTCCCGTTTACATCCAAATATAGAGTTGCTTACCAAATCAATGGTAAGACAACAATGTCAAAGGAAAATAAAATGAACAAGAAAGACATTTGAGTAGGTAGATTGCTCATAATTACTTGCTCCATTTCAAAACAAACATCCTTGCTATTTTCAAAACAA
Organism: Vicia faba; assembly: GCA_948472305.1. NCBI lineage: Eukaryota > Viridiplantae > Streptophyta > Magnoliopsida > Fabales > Fabaceae > Vicia > Vicia faba. The sequence goes on from OX451738.1 coordinate 883,587,293, forward strand.
TCACATACACTTTCAAACATCTTACAAAATTGAAAACATTTTCAAAAGATCAACATCTTTGTATACATTCTTACGAACGAGAATCATTACAAAGATTGCCTAAACAATGACCTCTTTACAAAATACTTTCAAAAACCACACAAAGCAAAATTTCAAACAAAAGCAAGTGATCTAGCAAGTAACTAAGAGCCCATGGGTAACCATGGATGAAAAGGGTGCTAATACCTTCCCTTTTCATAATCTACCCCCCGAACTCAATAAATAATCTCAAAGGTCTTTCCTGTGCTTTTTCACCTTTTCTTTTGGATAAAAAAAAGTCGGTGGCGACTCTTGCTAACCGCCACATTTGTGATCAAATGCAAAACCCTCAAGTCAGTTCTCCCACCACATCGCAGGGTCCATCTTAGAAATCAACAAAGTGGTATGAGTCAACATATATTGTCTTAGCCGGTGTGCATCCCATGCCAGAGTGCATCAAGTTTTCTCGAGCAGTGAATATATGGTTTCACAGTTGGTAAACTTTTTGCTCAGGTAGTAAATTACATTCTCTTTTCAGTCAGACTCGTCATGTTGTCCCAACACACACCCCATGGAATTATCTAGTACAGTCAAGTACATGATCAAGGGTCTTCCTTCAATTAGAGGCATGAGGATAGGAGGTTCTGGCATATATTCCTTGATTTTGTCGAAGGCAGCTTGGCATTCATCATTCCATCTGACTACTTAATCTTTCTTCAAGAGTTTAAAGATTGGCTCACAAGTAGCAGTTAAGTGAGATATGAAGCGGGCGATGTAGTTAAGACGATGCAAGAATCCTCTAACCTCCTTTTTAGAATGTGGGAATGGCATTTATTGAATGTCTTTTACCTTTGCAAGATCAACTTTGATGCCCTTACTGCTGACAACAAAACCTAGAAGTTTTCCAGATCTTACTCCGAATGTACACTTATTAGGGTTAAACCTCAACTTGTACTTTTTCAGTCTCTCGAATAGCTCGTATAGGTGATTGAGATGCTCTTCTTCAGTTTGTGACTTTGCAATCATATCATCCACATATACCTCTATTTCATGATGTATCATATCATGAAACAAAGCTATCATAGACCTTTGATATGTTGCCCCTGCATTCTTCAATCCGAATGGCATGACCTTGTAACAAAAGGTTCCTCATTGCATAACAAAGGTGGTCTTCTCCATGTCTTCGGGAGCCATCTTAATTTGATTATAGCCGTAGAAACCATCCATGAAAGAGAAGACTTTATGTTTAGCGGTGTTATCGACCAAGACATTAATATGAGGTAGAGGGAAGTCATCCTTGGGGCTTTCCCTATTCAGATCCCTATAGTTTATGCACATACGAAATTTTCCGTCTTTCTTTGGCACCGGAACCACGTTCGCAACCCATTGGGGATAAGATGTCACCACTACGAATCCTGCATCGAATTGTTTCATCACTTCAACTTTTATCTTTTCAGACATGTCAGGCCGCATGCGACGAACTTTTTGCTTGACAGGAGGACAATCTTCCTTTGTTGGTAGACGATGAAATACAATGTCGATATCCAACCCTGGCATATCTTCATACGACCCAGAAAACACTTCAACATAGTCATGTAACATCTGAACCAATCTGCTTTTGACAATGCCTCCTAGGTTGGCGCAAATCTTGACCTCTTTCTTGTCTTTCTCGGTACCTAGGTTGATGACTTCAGCTGACTCTTCATGCGGCCGAATAGCTTTTTCCTCTTGCATTAGAAGTCTGGCTAGTTCTCCCGGTATTTCACAATCTTCCTCGCATTCGTCTTCGGCTTGGTTAATTGGATGTTCAAAATCATAGTTGGAAATAGTAGAGTCAATGGTAATGAGATCTGGAGTGGACGAGGACCTGTAAGAGTGTGGGTGTGTGTGCATGTAAGATACATGGCTATTTTGAAAAACGCATTGAAGAAAAAGAAAGACAATGAGCACAAAAATTTGAACGCAAAAGTCCAATGGTTTATATTGAATGATCATATGATAAAATGAACATAAATAAAACCCTTAAAAAATGGACCATAGTGCCTCGGGCCAGGCATATGGCTTAAAAGCCACTGTTTAATATTACAGATAAAAGGTTCTTGAATTGATAGAAAGCAATAAACAAGTAATTACTTCTCAATGAAGGAGATGGGAACGAAGTCGTTTGCATGCCAATTGTTGAGCTCTGTTGTGGTAGGGTATATTCATTCTTTGAATGCACATTCATCACCAGAATCCTCCATAATGTTTACTTCATGATTACCAATACGGAAAGGGGGCTTTCCCGCACTAGCGTGCCTCACTTCTTTCTAAGCCTTGATAGTAAAACCAAACCCACATCTGTCTGCTTTGAACAGGATTTTGGGGAGTTTCCCCCAGATATCACAACTTCCATCTTTGACTGCGGCATAAGCATCCTTAAATGAAACCATCCTTGGAACAACTTTATCAGCTTTGGGCATGTCGGAGGAAATTTTGGCAGTAACAACCATAGGCGGAACAACTTCAAAAGCCTGGCACGGGGTTTCTATAAATTCGCCATCCATCTCCACATATTTGAAAGAATTGAGATGGCTTACCATGAATTCCTCCTCACTGCAAACAGTGACGATCCTCCCCTTGATTGGGTGTGATACGGTGGCAGAACCGACTATTATACTGGTTTGCGTTTTTTGTTTGCAAATGTCGCGGTAAGCAAGAGTCGCCACCGACTTTTATTTCATCCAACAAAGGAAAAGGAAAAATAACAAAAAAAACCTTTTTTCGAGATCTTTATGAGTACGGGGGGTAGATTATAGAAAGGGAAGGTGTTAGCACCCTTTCTATCCGTGGTTTTCCATGAGCTCTTAGGTACTTGCTCATTTTTGAAATTGCTTGTGTGTGCTTGTTTTGAAAAGTTTTGTTTACTTCGTGATAACCCTTGTATCGATCCTCAAGAGTGTGACGAAGTTGTTTTGAAAACTATTTTTTGAAAAGTGTTTGTGTGAAAAGTTTTTGTTTTGAGCAAGTACTTAAGAGTTTTCTACCTACTCGAAAAAAGTCTGTTCATTTTCGTTTCCTTTAGACAACGCTATCCTACTATTAAGGAGTAGGTATCCCTATCGTCGAATGTTTCAAGGGACATTCGAAAGGGAAGTTATGGTCATTGAAGGCAACATGTAAGGATACCTTAGCATTTCGAAGGGACCGTCATCATATATTCGTAGGCAACATCGAGGGACCATATCATTTCTCGTAGGCAACTCGAGGGACAGTAAGGGACCATGATCTTTTATGATGACTTTTATACTGAGGGTCTTTGCTAAGATATCCCTACGTTCGAGGGACATGACCATTGTTTTCCGAGGCAGCCAAGTGAGGCATACCCTAAGGGTGCAAGTGTGCAACAATGTTTGTTTTCAGATATTTATCTTGTAATTAAATGATCTATTTAATTGATTAAGCATACAAACCTAGGTTGCTAACAATCATATACAAGCATATAAAATAAAAGAGAGAAAATAAAATAGTCCTACGCTATTACAAGGCCTCGGGGAGGGGTTTACATAACCAAAAACCGTGGATTAAACATTAAATATTATGCGGTAAACCCTAATTAAAAACTATTACAAACGCGAAGCAAATACAATAATTGGAAAATAAAATATTGCGCGCGAGAATTAAGTACGAGAATCAAAGTTTAAATTCTAAAAATCTAATCAATTAAAGAGAAAATATTTTTTTGTATTTTATTATTGAGAAAAATATTTGAAATCTTAACCTAAATCTAATTAATTAAAGAAACATATTTTTTGGTATTTTATTGAGAAAATTAAATATTTGTGAATTAAACCTAATTTGTCTAATTAATTTAAATTATGAAAACAATCAAGTCAATATCATTAAATTAATTATTTTCCAAAAAAAACTAATTTTAATAAAAAACCTAATTCTACATTTTTGTGGTTTTCTTGATTTTATGATTAAATAAAAAAATGATTTTTTTTGTTGTTTTGTAAAAAAGAAATTAATCAAATAAAACAAAAGAAAATAAAGAAAGAAAGTAATTGGGCCTGTGGTGAAAGCAGATTGGGGGGTGTGAAGCTGAATTTCATTGAGCCTAAATCCTTTGGCCCAATCAGGCGTTTGGATCCAGTGATGGCCACATTTGAGGGTTCACCATGGTCTGCATGTGTTGAGTGTTAGATCTGGATATGATGAGATCTTATGGTATGGTAATGGAAGTGCATGAGGAGCGCACAGGGACTTGGAGCATTGGATCTGAAGACACAAATTAGAGAAAATTAACTTTGCAAAAGGGCTGGATCGAACCCACCCCTTTTTGGACTAAAGCCTTATCATGCCCTGCCTTGCCAACTGAACCAAGTGTGTTAATTGTTAACAAGATAATACAAAATAAATATAAGGCAAATAAAGATCTATGGCCACATGTCAAAAAAGCGCGCGCTGTGGGTCCCCAATGGTTTAAATGAACGAATATGTGAGCACCACGCCATCACCTTCTTCAGAAATCCGTCGTTTTAGATGGGGAACTTTTACCTACAGCAGTTTTTCGTCACTATAGGTTGTAGTGACGGATTTTGTTCATAACTAAAAACTTGCAAAATTCAAAAATGCAGCACAAGTAGAATAAATTCAAACCAAAGGCATGGATCAATTGCAAATCATCTCCTGAGCATGATAGTACCCCTAATTTTGTCCAATTTTACCTTTATATAGAATTCCCAATTTGGGACCTCAAAACCCTAACAATGGCATCGTGCCATTCCTGCACTTAAACTTCAATCAAACCAATCAAAAACATTGTAAATATGATAGCAAGCATGGATATATGATCAAAACATGTTTATGATGGATAAATCATTGAAAACGAATCTTGAAAAAAGATGCAAACCGTGGCACTGTGAGGCGTGATTTATGAAGGTTTTAAGGCTTGAGGATGATTGGAATGGCTTAAGAAAATGTCCAGGAACAGATTGATGGCCTTGGAATTGCTTGAAACAGCCTATAGAATCAAAACCGACCTGCACTTTTTCCATAAAAATTTGACACTTCTTCCTTTGTTTTCACGACCCCAAACCCTCTTTTCTTGCCTTGAGAATGTTATGTCCTTATATTGGAATGAATTAGGTCAATAAAAACTAATCATATCTTTGCAAATTATGGAGATTTGATTTAATTCTTTGTCTTGTATGATTTGTTTCCAAAATAGACCAAATTAAGATCTTTTCCAATCAATTGGCTCTTGCACGAATTTTTTGATTTGCTAGCTGTTCGTGGACTCATAATATGCTCATAAAATCAAATCTTTGATTTTATTTGATTATTCTACTATTTAAATTGATTTATTTTGATTTAAATGGATAAAAACTCAAAATAAATAATAAAAATAATAGGTGGATAAGATCAGGGTCCGTGGGCCATCTTAGGAACAAGTTTCAAACAAGAAAACATGGCCCCATTTAGAAAGAAAAAAGTCATTTTGATCAATGTTGACTTCATGCACATTTCCAAAAATTGGTCAACTTTGACAATACATATCTCCCTCAATTTTAACCCTAAAAGGGTGTTCTTGGACTTTTTCGAAAGCTTAGGATGTCCTATAAACAACCCTTTTGGTTTCATCTCACTTGGATCTTCCATGTTCATGTAAGAATCTTTGACCCAAAAGGTGTTTTTGTTGACTTTTTGGAATGACCTATAATGTCTGAATTCATATATTTCCATGAGTGCATTTCTTGAACATGAGGGCTGAAGATGAGTTGTAGGGAATTGGATTCTCTTAAAAATGAGCCTCGGATGAGAAATTTCTGATAAAGTATAAAAAAGTTATGCTTGGTCAAAGTTTGGTTGACTTTTCCTAAGAAACCCTAATTTAGCAACTTTTGAATTTTGATGAATTAGGAGCCTTCCTTGGGGAATAATGATCAACCCTTGATCAAATTATGGATATCACTTAAAAATGTTGATGTTGACCAAAAATCTTGAAGTTTGACTATATGTGGGCCACAATTGACTTTTGACCTAATACAGTTGATTTTCCGGCATTTGAGCAGTTGACTGAGCAAACTTCTTGTGCAAGGCATGAAACTTGACATGGATGATCTTGAGAACATATTAAGACCATGGAGAAAATTTTAGACCTTGGGAGTTCACCCATCTTGATGCAAATGGAAACCCTAGTTTGAGGTTCATTGTCTTAGGAGAGCATTTGTCTGATCAATCCTTGGGCATCTTTAGGAAAGTTGAGGAATTCAATGAGTGTGTTTTTAGTAAAATTTGAGGGCAAATTTGAGGGTACAACAGTTGCCCCTGTTCAATCTTCTTAAACCTGAGGATGTAGATTGGCTGGTCTACCTTTCGTGATCTGAGGGTGGAAGATGATTGAACACTAGAGTGCCCAGAAATTTGCACTCGCATGAAGTAATACTGATCAATAATTGAGAATGGGCTTACAGATGTCATTGGAAGGCGATGGAGAATCATCGGAGATGGGCTTAAAGATGCCATCAGAAAATATATCGGTTGCATAAGAGATTCCTTTGTGAGAATTCATGTACCTGCCGTTGAGGAGGAATTTTCCGGGGAAGGTTGATTTATGTCTTGGGGAATAGAGGCTAAGAGCTTCGGTTGTCCATTAGTCTACTGGGGAATTAACTCTTGATTGATGAGACAAAGGTGCGCTGCATATTTGGTTAGGGTCCAGGTCTTACAGTGTTGTAAAATATTGTCTGGAGATAAGAGAGATGAAACCTGGATGGTAAGGTTATGAGAAGGAACCTGGGTCATAGGGTTACTTTGAAACGAAAGCCTGAATAGTAGGGCTATGAGAAGGAACCTGGGTCGAAAGCCTGGATAGTAAGGCTATGAGAATGAACCTGGATCGTAGGGTTACTTTGAAATGAAAGCCTGGATAGTAGGGCTATGAGAAGGAACATGGGTCGTAGGGTTACTTCAAGATGAAAGCCTGGATAGTAGGGCTTATGGGAAGGAACCTGGATAGTAGGGTTACTTCAAGATGAAAGCCTGGATAGTAGGGCTTATGGGAAGGAAACTGGATAGTAGGATTTCTTCAAAATGAAATCCTGGATAGTAGGGCTTATGGGAAGGAACCTGGATAGTAGGGTTACTTAAAAATGAAAGCCTGGATAGTAGGGCTTATTGGAAGGAACCTGGGTAAGGTTGCTTCGCGAGGAGTTTGGGTAAAACTGCATCTGAACCGAGAAGGAAACTAGGTAAGGTTACTTCGTGGGGAGTTTGGGTAAAACTGCATCTGAACCGAGAAGGAACCTAGGTAAGGTTGCTTCATGGGGAGTTTGGGTAAAACTGCATCTGAACCGAGAAGGAACCTAGGTAAGGTTGCTTCGTGGGGAGTTTGGGTAAAACTGCATCTGAATCGAGAAGGAACCTAGGTAAGGTTGCTTCGTGGGGAGTTTGGGTAAAACTGCATCTGAACCAAGAAGGAACCTAGGTAAGGTTGCTTCGTGGGGAGTTTGGGTAAAACTGCATCTGAACCAAGAAGGAACCTAGGTAAGGTTGCTTCGTGGGGAGTTTGGGTAAAACTGCATCTGAACCGAGAAGGAACCTAGGTAAGGTTGCTTCGTGGGGAGCTTGGGTAAAACTACATCTGAACAGAGAAGGAACCTAGGTATGGTTGCTTCATGGGGAGTTTGGGTAAAACTTAATCTGAACCGAGAAGGAACCTAGGTAAGGTTGCTTCGGAATAAGTCCGTGTAGGGCTTCAGGAGGAACCTGGGTAAGGTTACTTCGGGATGAGTCGCGTGAAACTTTATTTGGAAATGTATGAGAAGGTACCCGTGTAAGATTTTTTAAAGATAAACCTGTGTGAAGTTGTATTTAGGAGAAACTCGTGTAAGATTTCTTCGTGAAAAACCGGTGTAAAGCTGCATCTGGTCGCGCAGATAATTACTCTGTTTAGTTTCAGGAGCTAATCTTAGACCTGCTGGAAATTGTTGATGATAACCATTTTTCCTGAAAAGGTACATGATTAATTATATGTGATGCATGAAATGCATTGTATGATGATGTTCTCAAAATAAATGAGATTATGATGTATGCGATATGTATGCGCATGTCATGATGTATGAACATGAAATGCTATTATGACACGTCAGAGTTTGGGAAAATAAATCCCTGACTGCTGTTGGAGAGTACTAGAAATTGAATTCCTGACTGTCATAAAAATGGTTCTTCTAATCCCGCTGGGGATGGTGAACAGAGATGACTATGCTGGAGATTTTCTCCTTGTTTATAGCTACTCTGGCGGGGGAGAGACTCTCTTTGAGAATAACTCTGCGGGAGCATAAATCTGTTGGAGGATGAACTTTCATAGCTGAAGGGATAAACTCTATCGGGGATTGAGATTCTGTATTCAGAGAAATAAACTCTGCTCAGGAGAAAACTTTATGACCCGCTTGCGATTATGAAATTAGGCCGGGGAATATAGATCTCAGTTTTCTAAAGGAACCTAGCTGGGGATAGTAACTCCTGTCTGGGGAAGCGATGTCAAAACTTTAGTTTCCTCTACTCTGTGGGGAGTGTAGATGTCACTGGGACGCATGCTGAGGATACAACAATGACTTTGCATCAGGACTTTTCTGCCTCTGTACTGGCTGGATAAAGTACCTACCGAGGCTTTGTGGATAGCTTGAGTGTTATCCCAACTCATGAGGTGCCTGGTAACTTTCGATCAGAACGATAAGTCTTCTACTGATAGGAAAGTGACAAGATGACGGGACCTAGTCGTACGCTTTAATCCTTAACTTTTGCCTGGACTGTCTTTTCAAATTTTTAGTCCACCGAGATACCCTTTTTTGCTCAAGCCACCTTTTCAGGTCTTCGACTTGCCGAGTGTACATATATTTTATGTTTTTATCCCTAATTTTTGCCCAAACCCTTTTGGTTCGCCGGGATGCCCTTATTTTTTCCTAGGCCAGTCAACCTAGCGGGTCTTTGTTCATGCGTAGTATTTTCCGACTATGTCCATGTTCACCGGGTACGGAGATTTGTCACTGTCCATAGTAGTAAGTGTTTCCATACTACCAGAAGATGTTTGTTTGATCGTACAAGATTTGTTGCTGGAATTCATGCCCAATGCCCCAAGTGATTCAGAAGGAAATCTGCCCCTGGCTATTTGGCATCTTTACGGGATTCCTTGAATTTTGACTTGACTGCCCCAGATGATGGACAATTATCATGCCGTGCCCCTTGGTTGGAAGTGTTTTTCCACTTGAGGTGATCCTTTTCATTGAGAAGGTTTTTGTTCACTAGATATTCGTCATGCAAATTTCTCTACTGTTGAACAAATAGTCATATGCAAACAATGGTATTTTAAGAATGCAAAGCTTATGTTTGTCTTGAAGTTTGAAAATTCATTTTTTTAGTAAAACAAACAAATTTTGTAAAAGTGTGATGTCAACTCAAGATTTATAGCAAACCTTACAGGATTCAGGATACCTTTTGTAACAGTATGCTTTCGAACTAACCCATGCTTCAGCTAGGACTTTTAAGGGTTATAACGTGGCCTGGTTCATGGTTTAAGAAACAAAGGATAAAGGCTCAAATTTTATTTGTACCCACCCATTCTTCGTGATGTCCTTTAGTCATATGCTCGGTTAATTGCGCGTTTAGAATCCCAGTTGAGTCTGGTATCTTGTCATTGATGTTCCGGTGATGGTTCAGATACTGAAAATTTATTTGGAAGAGGCATTCATTTTTGTAATCCCTTCTTTTTGTGGATTTATAGTAACCTATTTTTTTGGTTTTTGTTATCCCTTCTTTTTCCTGAACTGTTTCTTTTGTGATTACAGTCAGCGGGATGCCCCAGTTTTTCTTAAGTCTCCTTCATAGGTTTTGACTTAATGGGCTTTTATTTTGAGAGATAATGACTGCCTGCTTTAATGATTATGCGAAACCATCACCATCTTTTGATTCAGAGGGATGTCTTCAAGGCCATTCATTGTGTGTGAAGCGGAATATTGCGACTGAATGCGCCTCTGAATTAACTGAGAAAACTACCCTGCCCCAGGTTATGATTAAGGGTTTGAAGTTGTGTGAAAGAAAAAATCCTACTTCTTTGGCTCAAAGGGGTTGACTAGGGATTATCTTCCTTATGACTCCACTGTTTGAGATTTGAAACAACGCCTGTACATCGTTAGCGGGGTCTGTTCAAAAGCATACTGTAGAGATTGTGGTATCTTTTTCGTCATCCTCCCTCTAAGGCTTACAGTTTTTAGTCGAAAGTTGAATATCACGAAAAGGAAGAATAAAGTAGTTTAAGCATAATGAAAACAAATTAATTCAAGATAATCATGTGTAATGCATTAATGAAATAATAAAGTTTGACATGACAAAAATTGTTTGAATAAGCAAAGAAAATAAAACTTAATAATTCAAATGAACAAAAATGCTTTCAATCCTAGCCATGTTTTGGAAAGAGAGCAGAGATCACATTGGGAGTCTCAGGAGGGTCGAATTCAATCTCCTTGGCGTCAATCATATTCTGAATCTTGTATTTCAGCGCCCAACAGTCGTTAGTATCGTGCCCCGGACTGTCAGAATCATAAGCACACCTTGCATCCGGATTGTAGTTAGGAGAAGAAGTCTTAGGGTTCGGATGAGGGTTTATCACTGTAATCAGATTCATCTTCAACATGTGTTGCAATGTGTGATACAGTGGGAGAACTGACTTTATTTTTTTGCGTTTGATCGCAAATGTTGCGGTTACCAAGAGCCACCACAAACCTTTCTTTTATCCAAAAGGAAAGGTTAAAAAGCACAGGAAAGACCTTTGAGATTGTTTCTTGAGTTCGGGGGGTAGGTTATGAAAAGGGAAGGTGTTAGCACCCTTTTCATCCATGGTTTTCCATGGGCTCTTAGTTACTTGCTAGATCACTTGTTTTTGTTTGAAATTATGCTTTGTGCGGTTTTGAAAGTATTTTGTAAAAGAGGCCATTGTTTAGGCAATATTTGTAATGATTCTCGTTCGTAAGAATGTATACAAAGATGTTTTTCTTTTTGAAAATGTTTTCAAGTTTGTAAGATGTTTGGAATGTGTGTGTTTGTTTTGGAAATAGCAAGGATATTTGTTTTGAAATGGAGAAAGTAACTAAAAGTAATCTACCAACTCAAATGTATTTCTTGTTCATTTTCTTTTCCTTTGACATTGTTGTCTTACCATTGATTTGGTAAGCAACCCTATCTTTGGATGTAAACGGGACGAGCATGGGTCATCGTATAACCATGATTAGAAATGTCACAAATCTTAGCATTTTTGAGGGACTAAGATCATTTTATAAGGCAACTTGAATAGGGTCATCGAGGGACTATGATCTTGTTTTTACTTGTTTTTGCTAAGATATCTCACATGCATAACTTGAAAATTTTTTAGGCATAAGTGGAATTAACCTTAAGGGTGCATGTGTGAATAGTGTGTTTGATTTACATGCATTTAATATTTGATTAGGCATATCTACTTGTTGATTTTATCTTCCCATACAAACCCTATTTACTAGCATTTATATAAAAGCGATAAATTGCGGAAAGTAAATATCCTACGCTATTACAATCATTTGGGGATGGGGTGTACAAATTTACAAATGGGGATTGCAAGAAATTAAAGTCCTAATTATCTATTACAACCATATTGAATAGCCATGAAGAAAATATATGAAGCATGTAAAAATAAAGAAAAATGAAAGGAAAAGAAAACATTTTGGATCATTATGTGTCGACACATGCCGTAAAATTAAGCTTCTTGAATGCACTTTTGTTTTGATGAAGACAACTCATGATTGATAAAGAAGGCAAAAATTATTGATCAAGCTAAAAGCCTCTTTGGATGAAGTCTTTGGTTCAAGCCCTTAGCAAATTTCAAGGTATAATGATAATACTTACCTTGAACTTAAGATATAGATGCTCAATGGTCAAAAGAAACATTTTATATTGTCCATCTCTTTATTCAAGTCTTTTCAAAGCCAAAATTCAATTTTCATTTGAGTGCAATCGATTTGCATGTTAGTGCAATCGATTGCATGCTTCAGTTTTTCAAAATATGGCTAATGACTTCCAGTGCAATCGATTTGCATGGTTGTGCAATCGATTGCACACTCAAAATATTTGGAAATATGGCTACTGGAACCCCGTGCAATCGATTTGCATGGTTGTGCAATCAATTTCACACTCAAAGTATTTGGAAATCTGGCTACTGGAACCTCGTGCAATCGATTTGCATGAAGGATGCAATCAATTGCCTGCGGTATGGTTTTGAAAAAACAGCTGCCTTACACCTACCTGTTCATGATACTATTTCATGGAAAACTTTCCACTCAATCTTAGCAATTGTTCATGATTTTTTACAAACCTTTTCTTCAAAGGTCACTGCATTTTAGCCTAAAAAATGAACCAAATGATGATGATTGAAATGAAGAGTTTAAAGTTAAGGAGACTTACCTTGCAGCTAGAATTTATGTTTTGAGCTTGAGGTGTTGCCTTGTGGACTATTATGACCTTTTTCAGTTATGAGATTTTTTGAGAGTTTGTCAATAAAACTTCTGGTTTTCTTTCTATTTTTTCTAACTTATCTCTCTCTCTCTCCTCCTTTTTCTTGCAATTGGCCTCTCTATTTATAGAGAAGGTTTGAGACTTCAAACAACTCAGATTTTGAAATCACATGTTATGGTTATCTTGCTTATTTTTGAAGCAAACATGAAGGACATGTTTCCAATGCTTGTACCAAGCTATGTAAAGTGGTTGATCACTTTAAACATGTTTGTTTTGACTTGTAGAAGTTGAGTGTGATTAGAACAACAAGTTAGAGACTCAAGAAATTGACTCTATGATTAAAGTGAACTTTGCAAGAATGGCAATGGTGCCTTTGTGCCAAAAAAAGAAAGATGCAATGGACAATACTTGAACCACTTGGATAATGGTTCAATCAATTGTGTAAACATCTTATTATGGATAGATTTTCAAGTCAAGAGGCCTGCAAAGTGAATATTATGCAGCATAACTATGATTTTTGTTCCTTGTTCATCACAAATCTGCCTTGTAAATCAAGAATGAATGTCCAACTTCAGATCCTTGTATCTCCTAGCTCAAATATGATAAATTCATGCTCTTGGATGTCTTGGAAAGCTTGAAACACCCTCTATAGCTTTAATGTTGGCCACTTTTGTTAAATCAAACTGGAACTTGATGGAAATTGGCCAAGAAGTTAGGATAAAAACCTGTCCAAACCTGCTGAAAAATTCTCTAAGTGTTTATTCAAAAATGCCATGACTTCATGAATTTATAACTCAAAATCCAAACATTCTAGAAAAAGTCCTACTCTACAATGTTTTAGATCTCATTGAGATCTACAACTTTTATGTTGGAGGTTTTCCTTGAATCATCTTGCATCATGGTGAAAAATTGGCATGAAGTGGTGAAATTATCATGTGTAAAAACACTTAGAAAATTTCTAAGTCTTGGAAATCTTGACTTTTCAAGTTGACCTTTGACTTTCTTAACTTCTTTATGATCAAGCTTGATATTTTTGAATGTCTTGATGAATTATGATATTTGAAACTTAACATTGACCAAAAAGTCAAAGTTTGACTTTTGATGCTACAGTTGACTTTTTCACCAAGGCTGATTTTAGATCATCTGATCAATTGACTGAGCAAAAAATGCGATCCAAGACCTGAAACTTGACATGAGAAATCTTGAGAGTCCAAAATGATCCGTGAAAGTCAAATGGGGCATTAAAAGTCCATTTGTCCTTGTGCAAACTCAAACCTTAATTTTCAATCATCAGTGCTTGAGGAGATGTCTTGAGCTGATCAACCTTAGTGCAGTCTTGAACCAAAGGAGATCTTGTGAGATATTAATTGAGGAATGAGAGGGGAAATTTTGGGGTATAACACAATGCTTGTGACAATGGCATGTTGATTTGGGTGAACTGCCTTTGAGGTCTTTCCACCCTTGGTTGATTGTTTCGTTGTTGTGGTCGTTGTGCGCATTCCGAATTAGAGATCAGCACTGCCCCCACAGATTGGTGGTAGTCTGCCTTGCTATGCCCCTTCTGGCCGTGCACAGCATTGGCTTCCCTCTTACCATAAAATGACTTCTTCTCTGTACTCGAAGAGTTATTTTTCTGGATCTTGCCACTCTGGATCCCAACTTCTACTCTTTCTCCAATTAATATCAGCTCGGTGAAACCAGCTGAGGAGCTACCAATCAAGTGATTGAAGAACAGACCAGACAACGTACCAAGTAACATATCCACCAACTCCCTATCAGACAAAGGGGGTTGGATTCTCTCTGCTATATCTCTCCATTTCTGCGCATAGTCCTTGAAACCTTCGCTTGCACCCATGGACATACTCTGGAGTTGAGTACGGATAGGGGCAAGGTCAGTGTTATATTGATACTGCTTGTAAAAAGCAGCAGCCAGATCTTCCCAGTTACGAACATCGGTTCCCTCCAGTTGATAGAACCATTCAAGCTGAGTCCCAGACAGACTCTCCTGAAAGAAATGGACCCACAAGTTCCTATCAATTGTGTGAGGTTGAATCTTCCTCACATAGGAACAAATGTGAAGCTTGGGACAAGACACCCCATCATACTTCACGAAAACCGGAGCTTTAAACTTTTGTGGGATGACTACCCCTGACACCAATCCCAGCTCTTCAAAATCCAGCCCGGGTATTCTCTGGATCTCCATAGCGCTAAACCAATCCTCTAACTGCTTGTATATATCCACAGTGGGAGGATACTGCTCATCATTGTAGTCTGTGTCATCCTCAGAAACTCTCGGACTAGGGTCTTCCCCCCTTGTTTCGCCCTCTTGGTTCTCCCCTTCTTTGGATGAAGAGGTCAGATCAACCGTTTTCTTCAACGGTCCCATAAATCTTCTGCCCAGATTTAGGACACCGACAATCTTCTTCTTCTTCTTCTTCTTCTTCTTCTTTTTCTCCTTCAGAATAAGGGCCTTCAGATCTTCCTGCCCCTTAGCTAAGGCTACAAACATTTGCTGAAATTGGGAATTTTGTGCTTGTAGATCCTTGATGCTTTGTTCAGAAGACATTACTGCTGAAATAAATAGCTAAGAAGATGAGAAACCTGTTATGGTACCTGCTATGCAATGATGTGTATGACATATGTATGAAATGTTTTCAAGATCTCATGGGGTAAACAAGAAATGTCAGAATTTGAAATTTTGCAGCTTTGATTGAAGAACTTTGTATCTTTGAGAGTCCTTCTACAAGATTCAAGCTCACCATATCAAGTGGGTCATAGCCCCTAACTCAAGTTGTCGTGTTTTGATCTTTTGACGACATTGGCTAGAGGAAAATAAATCCCCTTGCCCCTTGCTAGAGGTCTGGTTTATCATAACCTGCATCACAGGCCCTCGAGATCCTTGAAATGGTTAGTATGATATGTCATGTTATAATGCTATGATGTGTATGCTATGCATCAAGCAAAAATGCAGGGTAAGAAACCAATTTATTGGATTTATACAAACAAGGTCTTGTAAGGAATACAAACCTAGCCATGCAATGAGTTCAAATTGTTACGCGAAGAAAGCAAACAAGTCACACAAGTAGCCTTAGGTTTAGTCTTGCATGGATTCTATAGGTAAGTACCCTCTTGAAGTTTAGTTGGCTCAACCTGTCTTATAAAAGTAACCGGGTTCTAAGGATTCTCAATATCATTGATCATCCTTTATCGGGCATTGTTTCAGCTCAGGCAATCTTTTCTTGCGGCCGAAATATCCCGAAAGTCTGATCTCAATGAGTGTAGCATCGAGTATCAACCAATCCTCAACTTTATACCGAGGCCGGCTATCTCACTACTTTCTAATGGCCAAGTTTGTTCAACTAAGGTTCTAAGGTCCGTTAGTGCTTCATGACACCACGCGGAGGCCCTGTATTCTCCTTGTTTCCACACGAAGGATACCGGTAACAACCAAAGTGTCACACCAACACAACCATTGCTTAAACCATATTGGTCTACACCGTACAGTCTCCATGATCTATTGTTGTTTACCTAAAAAGTGCCCCCATATCCGGGTGTAGGATCTTCAACAACACCCAAGCAAAAACCCTTAAAGATAAAGTAGGCAAAGCAAACAAGAAAGTAATTTAAAAATGACCTAGATCCTAAGGTATACCCCACTTTTCATAGTCCCCAGCAGATTCTCTAATTCTGTGATACGGTGGCAGAACCAACTGTTATACTGGTTTGCATTTTTTGTTCGCAAATGTCGCGGTAAGCAAGAGTCGCCACCGACTTTTTTTTCATCCAACAAAGGAAAAGGAAAAAGAACAGAAAAAACCTTTTTTTGAGATGTTTCTGAGTACGGGGGGTAGATTATAGAAAGGGAAGTTGTTAGCACCCTTTCTATCCGCGGTTTTCCACGAGCTCTTAGGTACTTGCTCATTTTTGAAATTGCTTGTGTGTGCTTGTTTTGAAAAGTTTTGTTTACTTCGTGATAACCCTTGTATCGATCCTCAAGAGTGTGACAAAGTTGCTTTGAAAACTATTTTTTGAAAAGTGTTTGTGTGAAAAGTTTTTGTTTTGAGCAAGTACTTAAGAGTTTTCTACCTACTCGAAAAAAGTTTGTTCATTTTCGTTTCCTTTAGACAACGTTATCCTACTATTAAGGAGTAGGTAGCCCTATCGTCGGATGTTTCAAGGGACATTCGAAAGGGAAGTTATGGTCATTGAAGGCAACATGTAAGGATACCTTAGCATTTCGAAGGGACCGTCATCATATATTCGTAGGCAACATTGAGGGACCATATCATTTCTCGTAGGCAACTCGAGGGACAGTAAGGGACCATGATATTTTATGATGACTTTTATACTGAGGGTCTTTGCTAAGATATCCCTACGTTTGAGGGACATGACCATTGTTTTTCGAGGCAGCCAAGTGAGGCATACCCTAAGGGTGCAAGTGTTCAACAATGTTTGTTTTCAGATATTTATCTTGTAATTAAATGATCTATTTAATTGATTAAGCATACAAACCTAGGTTGCTAACAATCATATACAAGCATATAAAATAAAAGCGAGAAAATAAAAGAGTCCTACGCTATTACAAGGCCTCGGGGAGGGGTTTACATAACCAAAAACCGGGGATTAAACAGTAAATAATATGCGGTAAACCCTAATTAAAAACTATTACAAACCCGAAGCAAATACAATAATTGGAAAATAAAATATTGCACGCGAGAATTAAGTACAGGAATCAAAGTTTAAATTCTAAAAATCTAATCAATTAAAGAGAAAATAATTTTTTTAATTTTATTACTGAGAAAAATATTTGAAATCTTAACCTAAATCTAATTAATTAAAGAAAAATATTTTTTGATATTTTATTGAGAAAATTAAATATTTGTGAATCAAAACTAATTTGTCTAATTAATTTTAATTATGAAAACAACCAAGTCAATATCATTAAATTAATTATTTTCCAAAAAAAAAACTAATTTTAATAAAAAAAACCTAATTCTACATTTTGTGGTTTTCTTGATTTTATGATTAAATTAAAAAATGATTTTTTTTGTTGTTTTGTAAAAAAGAAATTAATCAAATAAAACAAAAGAAAATAAAGTAAGAAAGTAATTGGGCCTGTGGTGAAAGCAGATTGGGGGTGTGAAGCTGAATTTCATTGAGCCCAAATCCTTGGCCCAATCAGGTGTTTGGATCCAATGTTGGCCGCGTTTGAGGGTTCACCATGGTTTGCATGTGTTGAGTGTTAGATCTGGATATGATGAGATCTTATGATATGGTGATGGAAGTGCATGAGGAGCGCGCAGGGACCTGGAGCATTAGATCTGAAGACACAAATTAGTGAAAATTAACTTTGTAAAAGGGCTGGATCTAACCCACCCCCTTTTGGACTAAAGCCTTATCATGCCATGCCTTGCCAAGTGAACCAAGCGTGTTAATTGTTAACAAAATAATACAAAAATAAATATAAGGAAAATAAGATTCATCTTCAATCAAATTGTCAGAATGATAAGCACACCTTGCATCCGGATTATAGTTAGGAGAAGAAGTCTTAGGGTTCGGATGAGGGTTTATCATCGTAGTCAGATTCATCTTTAACATGTGTTGCAATGTGTGATACGGTGGGAGAACTGACTTGATTTTTTTATGTTTGATCGCAAATGTTGCAGTTAGCAAGAGTCGCCACCGACTTTTCTTTTATCCAAAAGGAAAGGTGAAAAAGCACAGGAAAGACCTTTGAGATTGTTTCTTGAGTTCGGGGGGTAGGTTATGAAAAGGGAAGGTGTTAGCACCCTTTTCATCCATGGTTTTCCATGGGCTCTTAGTTACTTTCTAGATCACTTGCTTTTGTTTGAAATTATACTTTGTGCGTGTTGTACCCCAAAATTTTCCCTCTCATATTTCCCAAGACATTTCAAGAAAAATCTCCAAATGGCTCAAGATTGCTCAAGAGTTGGACAGTCAAGTCATCTCCTAAGGCAGTCAATTCCAAATTAGGGTTTTATGTTGCATCAAGGTCCTTGCATCCAAATTACCTCAAGTGATCCCAAATGTCCTAATATGTTCTCAAGTTCATCCATGTCAAATTTCAAGCCTTGCAGAGGAAGTTTGCTCAGTCAATTGCTCAAATGGCCCAAAAATCGACTATGTTAGGGCAAAAGTCAATTGTGACCTATAAACAGTCAAACTTCAATATTTTTTGTCAACACTCTCATTTTGAAGGATATTACATCATTTGATCAAGGGTTGATCATGATTCATCAAGGATTGCTCAAAACTCATCAAGACTCAAAAGTTGCTAAATTAGGGTTTTGCAAGAAAAGTCAACTCAACTTTGACCAAGCATAACTTTCTCATACTTTATGAGAAATGACCCATCCAAAGCTCATTTTGAAGAGGATGAAATTTAATACAATCCATCTTCATACTCCAAGATCAAGAAATGCACTCACAAAAGGTTACAAATTTGGACATTATAGGTCATTTTTGAAGGTCAACAAAAACACCTTTTATGACAAACCTTATAACTTGAGCATGGAATATCAAAATGAGATTATACCGAAAGGGTTGGTTAGAGGACATCTCAGGATTTCTAAAAAGTCCAAGAACACTTCCAAAAGTTCAAAATTGAAGAAGTTATGCATTGTTGAAATTGGGCATTTTTGCAAAATTGCCAAAAGTCAACCATCCCCAAAACTTCAAATTTTATCAAATGGGCCCATTCTTTTCCACTTGATTTGATCTTGTCACACTACACAAGTGTCCTAGCTTCAGCCTTGTGTTCATTTATCAATTCTTCTATTTTATTTGAGTTTTATTTGAATTATTCCATTTTAAATCAATTTAAATCAAATAAAATCACAAAACTTGATTACATGAGATCTTTTTCTATTTTCAGGACCTAATCATCATCATCATCATCAAGTGAATAAAATTCGTATCAATCATTCCATGTGCAAAAAGATTGGATTTTTGGCAAATTAAGCAAGCTTTCAATGGAGGATCAAATCAAATCTCCAAGCATTGATGTACAAGGATTCAGTCCACAAAAGTTAACCTAATGCATTGATTATTACATATACAAGTGAAAGGACACGAATTCAAGGGTTAGAGGCTGCAGAATCATCAAAAGCAAACTTGAAAAAATTGCCAAAAAGTGTGAAACTGAAATCGTTCTTAGAGGCAAATTCAAAGGCAAAACTCAATGTGAATCAATTGCTGGACCATCCTTGAAGCAGAATTAACCCAGAATCAATCTCCATACACGCCCTAAAGCTCTGTAAGTCTCTCAAAAAACCGCTTTTCATTTGAAATCGCAACTCCATATTCTTGCATTTTTCTGGCAAATCGTTGACATATTCATGATGCTTGTGCAATTTCTGGACTTTTGGCATTATTTGATTGCATTTACATGAACTCTAACCCCATAACCGTATAGCTAGGGTTTTGTAATAGATTTAAGGGTTTTCTTTTTCAGGCGAAATCAAGGCTCAAGAGGGACATAGGTTTGTTCAGGAAGCCTAGACGAGCACAACCATGTGTTTGGAATCAATTTCAATGGCCTAGAACGAATTTTAGGTTGAACATGCGAATTTAGCTGCGGATATAAATCCGCAGGTAAATATCCAGGGTTGAACGAAGAAGACGATGACGCATCTCCCCCTAGTTGGTTGGTTCAAATATAGCGCGCTTTTATTTTTTTCTGATCCATTAATTTGTTTTTGTTTTATTATTATTAGATTCCAATATAATAACAAATGAAGCGCATTGGTTGAGTGGTAGAGGCGTTGTTCAGTGACTAACAGGACTTGGGTTCGAATCCCAGGTCCCCCAAATGCATATTATTATTTTTCAACATGTTATTCAGTGGTGATCCAATTGCGTGGTACATCATGCTCCCTCACTCAACTACTTGCCAGATGGCCCCAGGCCAGATATGGTGATCCAGAATGAAGGCCTATGGTGGGGTCTAGTCAACCAACGCATAGAGAATCAAGAAGGTCAACACAGGCTTGCACAAATGGGCCTTGGAAATTGCTGAATAAACCTCCTTTCAGGACCATAACCTCCTAACCCTAATTCTTTCTATTTTATTTTTATTATTTCTTTTAATTAATTATTGTTATTGTTTTATTATTTTTAATCACTAACCAATTAAAACTTTTTCTTAATAAAATTAAAAACCAAATATATTTTATTTACTAAAATTAATTTTCAGTATTGTATTTTTGTTAATAAATATTAATTTAATTAATTTAGTTTAATTAGGAAATAACTTTAATATATTTTGCAATAAATAAAATTAACTTAGACAATTAGGTTTTTTTTTATTAACTTTGATTAATTTATTTTTATTTCTTTAAATATAAAAAATCCAAAAATATTATTTTGATTAATTAATTAATTAGTTTATTAATTTAATAATTAACTTAGATCTAATTTATTTTTAATTCAAAATAACCAAAAAAATCTTTCTTTAATAATTAAGGGGTCAAAACCCTAGAACGCGCTCGATTTAATTTCTCGCACGCGATCCATATTTATTTCAATATTGTATCTGTTTCCCGGAATGTAATAGTTTAAATAGGACGTTACTATTTTATCGCTTTATTTATTTTCCGCATTTTAATTTCAAGGGTTGCTTTTGGCGATGTAAATACCCGACGCCTTGTAATAGTTAGTTTAAATTCCACAATTTAATTTCCGCAACTTATAAACTATTAGATGTTTGGTAATAGGGAATGCATGACAAGATCAAATGTTTAAACCTAAAATCAACATAGATAACCATTGACATGTACAAAGACAAATTAACTTAATACAACACACTCGCACATGCGCACTCTTAGGGTACACCTCACTTGGTTGCCTTTGAACGTGGTCATTGAGTATAGGAAGTTTTAGAGGTCGCCCTCTTGTCCAAAGATTATAGTTTCCTCGAAACGGTTGCCTCGGAAAAATGATCTAAGACATTAGGGTTACCGCTAAGGCGTCCTAACATTGCTTTAGTGACCGCACGTCCCTTAATCGAATTGACCCTTAAAACTCCAACGACGATGCTACCTACTCATCAATAGTGGGATAGAATAGTCTAAAGGACATTAGCACAGATTGATTCCTTTTTCGAGTAGGTAGATGGTTCTTAAGTACTTGCTCCTTCAAAACAAAACAAATTTTCGCACTTGCACTCCTTTCAAATAAAAAACTTCTTTCAAACCCATAAACACAAAGAAAAGAAATTTTGAAAACAAATGAGCAAGTACCTAAGAGCCCGTGGATAACCATGGATAAAAAGGGTGCTAACACCTTCCCTTTCTATAATCTACCCCCCGGACCCAAGAAACATCTCGAAAAAGGAATTTTTCTGTGCTTTTTTCCTTTCCTTGTTGGATAAAATAAAAGACGGTGGCGAATCTTGCTTACCGCGACATTTTGCAAAAACAAACGCAAAACGCGAACCAGCATTCCAAAAAACAGTCCATTCTCTCCCACCGTATCACAGAACTGGCGACTCTGCTGGGGATTCCTAATAAGTGGGGTTTACCTTAAGAATAGATCATTCTGTTTTCAATTGGTTGCTTTGTATGCTTTATATTTGTGGGCTTGTATCAGAGTTACTATAGATCCTAACTCGGATCTGGGGATACCCTTTAGGTAAGTAGCAATAAACTGTGAGGGAACTGTATGGCATAGACCGATATGGTTGAAGCAGTAGCTACGTTGGTGTGGCACTTTAGATTGTACCAATATCCCTTGTGTTGGAACAAGGAGAATATGGGTCATCTAAGGGGTCATTAAGCACCAACTGACTTTAGAACCTTTAAATTGACCAACTTGGCCATAGAACAGTAGTAGTATGCTACAATCATTGAGACAAAACTCTCGCGATGATTTCGGCGGCAAGAAAAGCTTGCTAAACTGGAATTATGACCGATCGAGGGTAGTCAGTGATATTGAGATCCTCTAGAACCCGGTTACTATTTATAGGACAGGTTTGAACCAACTGAATTGAAAGAGGGTAATACCTAAGCTCCTTGCCAACCTGAAATCTAAGGGATCTCTGTGTGACTTGTGTGCCTTTACCATGTTTGTTATTTGTGGATACTTGTGATGTGATTTCTATCATGACATCATGACATCATAACATTGCATACATCTTGCATTAGACTAACCTATTTCAAAGACAGGAGGGATTCATCTTTGTTCTGTTTTGTAGGTCATGATGCCTATGCGTAAGAATACCATCCGGATCAACTTTGTCTAGGTTCCCACCATGATTAAAGAATTGATTGCAAAGATGCTTGATACTACCTCCTTCATCAGAAGACATGGGTATCTTCTCATTTTGGTCACCTCCAAATTGGACGAGTAAATGATGAGTGTTTTGGTCCAGCTCTATGATCCGCTGTACCATTGCTTTACTTTTCAGGACTACCAGTTGGTTCCCACCTTAGAAGAGTTCTCTGATCTGCTTGGTATCTCTATTCTGGAGCAAACCCCATTTACTGGTTGGGAGAAGATTCTTAGGCCAGAAGAGATTGCTTCAGCCCTTCATATGACCAAAGATGAGGTAATGGCTAATTGGGAGACTAGAAGTGGAGCAAAGGGCTTTCTGACTAAGTTTTTGGTTGGTAAGGCTAATTATTTCTGGGATAGTCTAGACTTTAAGGAATTCGAAGATATTCTGGCTCTTCTGATATATGGCTTGGTGTTATTTCCGAATCCTAACTCTTTTGTTGATGTGAATGCGGTGAAAATCTTCATCTCTCGTAATCCTGTACCCACTCTCTTGGATGACATTCTTCATCAGCTTTATGCCCGTACTTCCCGAAAGCGGGAACCTTGATGTGATGTGCTCCATTATTGGCGAGTTGGTTTATTTCGCACCTCCCCAAATCAGTGGTGAAGAACAAAGAAGGCATGGGTTGGGCTTATAGGGTTATGTCTCTCTCTCATAATGATATCATCTGGACTATCAAGGGTATGGATGAGGTGGCTATTATTGATCGTTGCGGGGAGTACCCCAATGTTCCATTGATAGGAACCCATGGGGGAATTTCTTATAATCCGTGATTGGCCTTACGTCAGTTTGGGCGAGTCAGAAGAGAAGGACCTCATGAGCTGTTAAGGCCTAGTATCATCTTTGATTTTCAAGGGTATAGTGACGAGGCACGCCGCAGATTCATAAGGGCTTGGGATAGAGTTCACCGATCTGATCCACATGAGCTGGGTCCAAAGACTTCTCTTTCGATGGAGCCATATCTCAGATGGGTCCGTATCCGTGCCCAAAAGCTGGGTATGCCGTATGAAGTCGTCCTGCCTATCATTGTTGAAGTTGATAATGAAGATGGGGTTCTTCCTACCATCCTCCATCCTTACATTCCCACTGACATTGGGGCACTGAAAAGGTCTTGGATGCAACTGAGAGAAGAATGGGATGCTTACCGAGAAAAGTTTAACGAGCAAGAACATAAGATCCCGAAGTTGACTAAGCAGTTGGAGAACGAGCGGATTCTCAATGACTATGTCCGTACCGACAAGAAGCGACCATGGGAGCACTGATTGTCCTTTGATTATTTCCCTTCTAGTTTTATTTACTTTTCAGTATTTCCTTTCTTGTAACGCATTAAGGGTAATTTGTTGAACAATTTGAATTTCAAAGTTTATCTAATAAAAGTGTGTTTCATTTCTTGTTTACAAATTTGAATCTCTCGATTGTCTTTGAAATCATGTCATACGCATTTCATCCCATTCACTTCATAACAGGTACCCATTACAGGTCACTTATCTTCTTTGTTGTTTATTTCAGCACTCATCATGTCTGCTGAACCATCAACTGAGCAAGCAATCAAGGCCCTACAGGCCCAAAATGCCCAATTCCAAGAGTTGTTCATGAATCTAGCTAAGGGTTAGCAAGATCTGAAGACCCTGATTCTGAAAGAGAAGAAGAAGAAGAAGAAGAAGAAGACGGTCTTGTTTAACACATGTCACCAGTTTGGAAACAAGCTACGGGATGAAGTTGATTTGACCACCTCATCTGGAGGGAAAGATAGTCAGGAAGAAAGGAGGGCTCCTAGCCCTGTGTCTCAGACAACGAGACGGACTTTGATGAAGACCAATATCCTCCAGCTGAGGATAGATACAAACAACTGGAAGACCGGTTGAGTGCGATGGAAGTTCAGAAAGTGCCTGGTCTGGACTTTGGTGATCTGGGTCTATCATCTGGGGTGGTAATTCCCCACAAGTTCAAGGCACCAGCCTTCGCTAAGTATGACGAAGCTTCTTGTCTGAAGCTGCACCTCCGGTCATATGTAAGGAAGATTCAGCCGTACACTGCTGATAAGAACTTATGGATCCACTTCTTTCAAGACAGTCTCCTAGGGACTCAGCTTGAATGGTTTTACCAGTTGGACGGAGCTAGTATCCGCAGTTGGGAAGATTTGGCTACTACTTTCTACAGGAAGTACCAATACAATTCCGACCTCGCTCCCACACGTACCCAACTCCAGGGTATGTCAATGGGAACAGGCGAAGGTTTCAAATATTATGCTCAAGTGGAGGGACCTCTCCAGAAGAGTGCAACCACCCTTGGCGGATCGGGAGCTTGTGGATATGTTTCTGGGGACCTTGTCTGGTCCATTTTTCAACCATCTGATTGGAAGCTCTTTGTCTGGGTTTACAGAGCTAATTATGAATGGTGATAGGATTGGGGCTGGCATTAAGGATGGTAAGATACAAAAGGGTGCTTCATCAAGCACCGAGAAAAATCCTTTTAAGAAAGAGTCCAGTGCTGTCTACAGTTCGAAAAACCAGAATAGACCTGAACACCGCCAAGCTGTTAATGCGGTTGTTATTTCGAGACCTGTCGGTGCTCCTCAGCATAACAATCAACAAAAGGACGAGAGACCTCGAAGGCAATTCACCCGTCTCAGCATGACTTTGTCTCAGATTCTTCCACAGTTGTTGAAAACCAATCTAGTGATTCCAAGGGAAGCCCCGAAGAATCCAAATACAATATCTCCAAAGTACAACCCTAATGCCCGCTGTGCTTTTCACTCTGATAGCCCGGGGCATAATACAGATGATTGTTGGTATTTGAAGAATAAGATACAGGACTTAATTGATGCTAAGGAGATTGAGTTCGAGGCGCCCGAAAGACCTAATGTTGTGACTGCTCCTATGCCCAAGCATGGAGTAAATGCTATAAATGAAGACTCGCTTGTGGTTTCTATGAATGACATTGTTACCCCTTTGATGATTGTGAAGAGGAACCTTTTGCTAGCCGGTTTATTTTCGGGTTGTGACGAAGGTTGCCCTATGTGTTTTGTTCTACCTACCGGTTGCCATCTTTTGAAATCAAGCGTCCAACGCTTGATGGATAGTAAAGAAATTCTGTTTGAGAAGACTGTTGTTCCCTTAGTTCATACTGAATAAGTTGCTATTATCACCATTTTCGACAATTCTTCCACGGCTTCCTCGAGAAAGCCTGTTAGAATTACATTTGTTCCAAGAATCGCACCATTGATCATCACTGTTCCCGGGCATATCCCCTACACCTCTGATAAAGCTATCCCTTGGCACTACAGGGCTGATGTTTATTTTCGTGGAGTTAAACAAGAGTTAGATGCTGAGACTGACGTCAGCAATATTGTTGGACCTGCTAAAGTCACCCGCAACGAAAGACTTTTCTCACCTGATATCTCTCCACCAACTGCCCGAAAACCTGTTGTTATTACACCTGCCAGTGTACCTGCTACTATTCCTGTTCAAGTTCCTATTCTTACCCCTGTTGCCGAGTCTTCTAATACTCGGGGCAAAGGGACCACCAGTGAGCCTGCCCAGACGGAGGCACCAAAGACTATTACTGTTGAAGCTTCTAAACAAGAGATGGAAGTGATTCTGAAAATCATCAAAAAGAGTGACTACAATGTAGTTGAATAGTTGGGGCAAACCCCGTCCAAGATCTCTATGTTGTCACTATTGCTATGCTCAGAGGCCCATGCCAAGGCTCTGATTGCCTTCCTGAAAACTGCCCATGTACCGCAAGAAACGTCAGCTGATCAGTTTAAAGATTGCGTGGCTAGTCTGACTGCCGATAATGGGTTGGGTTTCTCTGGCACCGATTTGATTGCTAAGGGGAAGAATCACAACGATGCCCTGCATGTCTCCATTGAATGTAGGGGCACTACTCTTGCTCGTGTATTAGTGGATACTGGTTCCTCATTGAACGTCTTGCCTAAGAAGGCTCTAGACCGGTTGGACTGTGAAGGGTTGGAGTTGAAACCAAGCAACATCGTCGTCAGGGCCTTTGATGGGTCTAAGAGGATGGTGCACAGAGAAGTTGATATTCTGATTAAGGTTGGTTCTCAGGTTTTCAACTCTAAATTCTATGTGATGGACATTCAGCCATCTTATTCTTGTTTGCTGGGTCGCCCATGGATCCACAAAGTTGGGGCCGTAACCTCAACGCTCCACCAGAAGCTGAAGTACCCGGTCAAAGGGAAAATTATGACAGTACAAGGAGAGGAAGAGTACATGGTGAGCCACCTCAACTCTTTCCGATATGTAGAGATGGATGGGGAGTTAATTGAGACCCCATTTCAACATTTTGAAGAGGTTCCCCAGACGCTGGAATCAACCGAGACTGTTGTTGAAGATTCCCCTATGAAGATGGCTTCCTTTAAGGATGCTCGGGCTGTTGTCGAGAAAGGTGGGTGTGCAAATTGGGGACAACTCCCTGATTTTACATAGAAGACTAACAAGTTTGGTTTGGGTTTCACTGCAGAAGCTCAAAAGGTTGTTCGGAATGCACGGATCGGAAGAACTCCTGTGTTCATCAGCAACTCGGGAGTGAATGCCATTGAAGACGATGTGGAAGAGTCTGAGTTCGACAGCTGGATCTATCCTAGGACCAACGATAGACCAAGCAACTGGACAAAAAAGGACTTCATCCCTATTTCTTTTGTTACCCAGTAATGAAACTTTTTGTTTTGAATATGTAACAGACAATTTTTTAAACTTTATGGCCCGGTGTCTTACCCAGGGCATCGTGGCTTTATTTGTGAGGGCTTTATGTGTGTCATTTTCATATATCATTAATAAAAGCATTGGACGTTTCTTGCATTTCAAATTTTGCGCTCCTTGTTTTTCTTTTATTATTAATTGCAAAACAACTATTTTACACACACTCACATATACAGGTCTACATCCACTCTGGATCTCACTGGTAACGACTCTGCTACTGCCAGTTATGACTTCGAAAATCCGATCAACTTAGCCGAAGACGAAGGTGAAGATGATTGCGAAGTGCCTGGTGAACTTGCAAGACTGTTACTTCAGGAAGAAAGGGTTATACAGCCACATGAAGAGCCAGTGGAATCAGTGAATCTGGGTACAGAGGAAGATAAGAAGGAAGTTAAGATCGGTGCAAATATAGAGCTTAGTGTGAAGCAACGGTTGATTCAGATGCTGCGTGACTACGTTGAGATTTTTTCCTGGTCTTACAAAGATATGCCTGGGTTGGATACTGATATTGTGGTTCCCCGCTTGCCTACCAAGGAAGACTGTCCTCCAGTGAAACAGAAGGTCCGCCGAATGCGCCCAGAAATGTCTGAGAAAATCAAGGCTGAAGTTATGAAACAATTTGACGCCGGTTTTCTAGAAGTTACTTCTTACCCACAGTGGGTGGCCAACGTGGTTCCTGTACCGAAGAAGGATGGTAAGGTTCGAATGTGTGTTGATTATAGGGATCTGAACAGGGCAAGCCCCAAGGATGACTTCCCTCTACCTCATATTGATGTTCTGGTTGACAACACCGCTCAGCACAAGGTATTCTACTTTATGGATGGTTTCTCCGGTTATAATCAGATTAAAATGGCTCCCGAAGACATGGAGAAGACAACTTTTGTTACTCAGTGGGGTACCTTTTGCTACAAGGTCATGCCTTTTGGATTGAAGAACGCTGGGGCAACGTATCATCGTGCCATGGTTGCTTTGTTTCATGACATGATCCATCACGAGATTGAGGTATATGTCGACGATATGATTGCAAGATCTCAAACTGAGGAGGAACACCTTGACCATCTGCAGAAGCTGTTTGACAGGCTGAAGTTGTACAAGCTGAGGTTAAACCCGAACAAGTGCACTTTCGGGGTGAGATCTGGTAAGCTGCTGGGTTTCGTCGTAAGCGACAAAGGTATTCAAGTGGATCCTACAAAGGTGAAGGCCATACAAGAAATGCCAGCTCCCAAAACAGAGAAAGAAGTCAGAGGCTTCCTGGGACGACTGAACTAAATTTCCCGATTCATCTCGTACCTGACTGCTTCTTGTGAGCCAATCTTCAAGCTACTGAAGAAAGATCAAGTAGTACGTTGGAACGATGAATGCCAGGCCGCTTTCGAAAAGATCAAAGAGTATCTCCAAGAGCCACCTATTCTGATGCCTCCAGTTGAAGGGATACCTCTGATCTTATACTTGACAGTACTCGACAACTCAATGGGGTGTGTGTTGGGTCAGCATGATGAGTCTGGCCGAAAAGAGCATGCTATTTATTACCTTAGCAAAAAGTTTACCGACTGCGAGACCCGATACTCGTTGCTCGAGAAAACTTACTGCGCTTTGGCATGGGCTGCTCGCCGGCTGAGACAGTAAATGTTGACTCACACTACTCTATTGATTTCAAAGATGGATCCAATCAAGTATGTCTTCGAAAAGCCTGCTTTGTCCGAAAGAATAGCAAGATGGCAGATGATCTTGACTGAGTATGACATCCAATATACGACCCAAAAGGCAATCAAGGGAAGTGTGTTGGCGGACCATTTGGCACATCAGAAAGTGGATGATTACCAGTCTATGAACTTTGAATTTCTGGATGAGAATATCATGCTAGTAACTGACTGCGAGACACCTGGATCGGATGAAGGACCTGAGGAAGGATCCTGATGGTCTATGTACTTTGACGAAGCTTCGAACGCTTTGGGTAATGGCATTGGCGCCGTGATCATATCTCCTAAAGGCTCTCATACTCCGTTCACCGCCTGACTATGTTTCAACTGCACCAACAATATGGCAGAGTATGAAGCATGCATCATGGGTCTTTGAGCAGCAATTGACCTAAGGATCGAGTTTCTGAGTGTCTTCGGAGATTCCGCTCTCGTGATCAGTCAGATCAAAGGCGAGTGGGATACGAAACACCCAAATATTATTCCTTATAAAGACTATGTGTTGACATTGCTTCCTGTTGTACCCCAAAATTTGCCCTCTCATTTCATCAACTTTTTCTCACCACAAGACTCTTGGATCTCAAGATCAAGTTAGGGTTTTCTCTGCTCAAGACCTCTCCTTGCACTGTTGACCCAAATTAGGGTTTGAGTTTGCTCAGGGATGTTTTGACCTAAAATGCCCAAAATTATTTTCATGCTTCATGTTAGACCCACAAGTTTATCCATACCAAGTTTCAAGCCTTGATTCCAATCTTTGCCCAGTCAATTGGACAATTGACCTAGAAATTAGTTGTATTGGGGAAAAAGTCAACTGTGGCCAATGGACAGTCAAACTTCATGATTTTTGACCCACATCAACATAATTAACTCATATGAACCATTTAGTCAAGTTTGGATCACAATTCCACAAGAAACTTGATCAGATCACCAAAAGGGCAAAATGGTCATTTTTAGGGTTTTGACTGCACAAAGGAAATTTTTGACTGTTTGACCTAACCAATGGCAAACCAAGCTCACATATGGACTCAAGGACTCAATGGCATTGTCTTGACCCATTCAACAAGTTCAAAAGATCTCAAATGCATAGGATTGACAGATGAATTTTTCAATCAACTGATCAAAATTTGACTGTATACTGAAAAGTCAAACTTTGACTTTTTGGTCAAAATCAAGTGCCAAGATTCATTTTTCATCAAGACAAATCAAATTATGAAACTTGTTCATCAAGAAACAAAAAATTACAAATTAGGGTTTAAAATGAAAAATTTCATAACTTAGAAAATTTTCTAAGTTATGAAATTTCCTTATTTTTTCCTAACTTTGTCCCATTTTTTCACCAAGATGCAAATGGATTCAAACAAAACTTGAAACATGAAAGTTGTAGTCCATTGCAAAATCTACAACTTTTTTTCACAAAGTTTTCTCAAAGGAAGCTTGTATCTCAAGTTATAATTTTTGGAACAAGGGTACAAAACGCTTTTAACTTAGAAGAATTTTGCCCTATTCTAGGCAGGATTTTAGTCCAACTTCTTGGCCATTTTTCACATGGTTCCACTTGGAGTTTCAATTTGAATTACAAAGATGGATTGTATTACATGTTCCAAGATTTCCAAATTATCCAATAACTTCTCAAACACCCTTGTGGTTAGAGAAAATCGAATTTGTAAAGTTGGCCAAAACTCACTTTTGTTCATGGCTAAGGCTTGTTCATAACACTTGCATTTTCAAATCAGTTTGTGTATTGCTAGCTTGCAGGCCTCAAGACCAAGTTTACACTAAATAATTTAATTCATAACCATTGTGTTAAGGTGTTATTTTATTCATTTGGACAATACATGTTAAACTAACCCTTATTTGGAAAAAGGTAGATTGCCATTTTGGTAAAGTTACACTTTATGTCAAAACATGATCTTTGGGCATAGGGGGGCCATATCTCTGAAGCCAAATCAAATCTATATTTCAAGTCTCAAGGGCAAGATATGCAGCATACATTAGGGATAGTACAGGCCTGTATTGTAACTTAGACTCTCTTACTTACATTTGAAGCAACTTTGCAAAAACACTCCAACTTCCATTTCCTGTCAACACAGCCAAGAACAAACCTTGTAAACATCTTCCATACACCCAAACAGACCTAAGGCACGATTCAACCATCCCTCATACCTCCCAAAACACAAAAACATTGTTTTGCTGCAAAAACAGGGTATCCCTGCAGTTTGACTTGCATAGCATCATTCACTCATGCGTTTTGGCCAAAAGAAGTTCCAACACATTCCTTTCCATCTACCTAAACTATTCCAAGCCCTAAACACAAGCTGTAACACCCCTAACCTCACTTGCCATTTTCACTTTTCAGTTTTGCAGGTGGACTTCTATAGCACGATACAGGTTGATTCAAAGCAAGCTAGGTGTGGGAAAAGATTCCTTGGACTTCAGGCAAGCTATACAGAAGCTCAAACTCCATTGAAGTTGGTCACATTGCTGTACACGATTCAAGCTGAAACAGGTAATCCATGGACTTCTATCTCTCAATCTAGGAAGAGTTAGGCTTAGGTTTGTGAATGAAACATGTCCTACTCATAGCCCTGAAGCCACACATGTGTTTACTTCTCATTTATATTAAGCATGCTGTGAGAATTTTAGCCATGAACATTGAAGAAAAACTAGGTCAGAAATTGGGGGTGAAGAAATTCTCCCTGGTTTCTTAGAGTTAGGTCAAGTTTTTTACATGTTTGGAATCGTGGTTTGATGCTCTACATTGTTTGTGTTATGAGTTTTTGCTAAAAATCAAGGAATCAGGAGTTTGTGTTGGACAAGGAGAGGCGCGCGTTTTTTTCTGTTTGAACAAGAAGCTGAAGGTTGAAGATGATGGCTTGGGCTGGGCCTGAGCCATCCTTACTTTTTGCACCCCTTTTCTCATTTTGCACCCCCTGGCCCAAATAATTAAATACTTGTTATTTTTGACTTTTTATTTTTTATTCTGATTTCATATTTTTTTCTTAAACATAAAAAACACCAAAAATATTTTTCCAATTTTTTTTTTTATATATTTATTTGATATTTGTTCCATTTTAATAGCTTATGTATGTAAATAAATATAAATACTTTTTTTATAAAAGCCTCAAAAATATAATACAAAAATATATTTATTTCTTAGTTACTATTTTTATTTACATCTTGAAAATATTTTATCAAATATACATTTTTTTTATATACATAAATAATTAATTTTCTCTTTTATATTTAATAGGTTTTTGTATATATATATATATATATATATATATATATATATATATATATATATATATATATATATATATATATATATATATATATATATATATATATATATATATATATATATATATATATATATATATATATATATATATATATATATATATATATATATATATATATATATATATATATATATATATATATATATATATATATATATATATATATATATATATATATATATATATATATATATATATATATACTTGTATATTATATTTATTTAGAATACTTAGGATAAAAATATAGAAATAATATATTTTTATTTTTATTAATATTTGACATCCAAAAATACTTTTTCTACAATATACTTTTTTTATTATTTTTGTATAAATCAATAATACATTGTACATAATTAATAAATAAATACTATTTATTCAAAATTAGGGTTTAACCCTAAATAACAAAAATAACCAAAAATATGACTTTTTTTATTTTGTTTATACTTCAAATATGAAAACCTTTTTACATACATAAAAAGTACTTTTTTGCATAATACGTTGCATTTTGATATTTATTTAAATTGTATTTATTTAAATATTAAGTATTTGTATATTCGATATGGTTGTAATGATTTAGATTTTATTTCCCTGTCAAATATCCCCCAAATTCAAACTTGTATCACATCCCCATAATCATGTTGTAATAAATTAGGATTTTAAATTCTCGCACATTTAAAAGTTTCCAAATTATGCCATGATAGACCTAGGGTTTATATGCAAAATCAATCAACAAATAGCTTGACCTAATACAAGACAAATGCATGAAAATCAATACACAATGCACACTTGCACCCCTAGGGTTACATCCACTTGTTACCTTCAAAAATGGGCCATGTTTGCATGTCAAGTACTTTGGCAAAACAAAAACAAAACAAAAACAAACAAAATGATCATAGTCCCTCGATGACGCTGTCTTGTTGCCTAAACAAAATGATCATAGTCCCTCAAGAAAATTGCCAAAGACACTTGACACTATTGCTCTCATGGTCTATACGATGACCCGCGCCCGTCTCGTTTACATCCTAACACAAGGTTGTTCACCAAACACAATGGTGAAACAACACTATTAAAAGGGTTAAAAACATAAGAAAGATCTTTGAGTAAAATAGGGTAGACAACTCTTAGTTACTTGATCAAACATGCAAAGAAAACATCCTTGCTACTTTTCAAAAACACACATCACAACACAATTTCCAAACAACTTTCAAAACATTGAAAAACTTTTCAAAAGACAAAAACACCTTTATATATACTCAAACACGAGTCATTACAAAGGAAGCCATAACAATGGCCTCTTTTCAAAACATCTTTCAAAACCACACACAAAGCACCATTTCAAACAATTGAAAATGCAAAGCAAGTGATCTAAGCAAGTAACTAAGAGCCCATGGATAACCATGAATAGAAAGGGTGCTAATACCTTCCCTTTCTATAATCTACTCCCCGAACCCGAGAAAACATATCAAAGGTATTTCCTGTGCTTTTTGACCTTTCCTTAGGATAAAATAAAAATTCGGTGGCGACTCTTGCTAAACCGGAACATTTGAGAACACAAACGCGAAACCTCAAGTCAGTTCTCCCACTGTATCACAGAACTGGCGACTCTGCTGGGGATTCGATTAAAAGTGGAGTAACCTTAGGTCCTAGATCACCCTTTTGCATGACTAATTGTTTGCTTTGATTGCATTACATTTTGGTTCTCTTGTTTGGGCTTGAAATCCTACACCCGGATTTGGGGAAAACATTCATAGATAGCAATACATTGTGGAAACTGTGCGGGGTATACCGACACGGTTGAAGCAATAGCTATATTAGTGCGACATATTTGTGAGTATCGGTAACCCTTGAGTTCAATCAAGGAGAGTACGGGGCCTCTAAGTGATTTCACTAAGCACTAATGACCTTGAACCTTACTTGACCATCTTGGCCTTTTATTAGGGGTAGTGAGATGACCGACTTTAGTGCAGTCCGAAGTTGGTAGATACTCGATACTACACTCATTGAGGGTTGTTTTCTTGGAATATTTTGGTCGCTAGTTAAGTGGCTAAACCAAAACAATGAACATGGAAAACAATCCAATGATATTGAGCTCCTTAGAACCCGGTTACTATTTATAGGACAGGTTTTTAAGCCAACTACACTCAAGAGGGTACTTACCTGTGAAACCTCATGCAAGCCTGAAACTAGGGTTTTTGTGTGATTTGCTTGTACATGTGTTTGTGCATACATCATGAACATCATAAAGCATCATATGCATCCACTAACCATTTCAAGGGTTTGGATCTTCATCTTTGTTCTTGTTTTGTAGGTTATGGAAACTCTTCGCAGGAAAACTATCCAAGTCAACCTTGTGAGAATCCCTCCTCAACTCAAGGAGCTTACATCCAGAATTCCAGAAAGTTCTCTCTTCAGTGAAATACATGGTATACTTCTCAACCTAGTCAACACCAGCATTGAAGAAGACATGGTGAAAGTGTTGTTCCAGTTCTTTGACCCCCTTCACCACTGTTTCACATTCCCCGACTACCAATTGGTGCCTACTTTGGAGGAATTTTCTCAACTCCTGAGAATTCCTATTCTTAATCAACTACCTTTCAACGGTACAGAAAAAGAACCAAAACCTGAAGATGTTGCTCAAGCACTACACTTGCAA
This sequence comes from Vicia faba, assembly GCA_948472305.1. Classification (NCBI taxonomy): domain Eukaryota; kingdom Viridiplantae; phylum Streptophyta; class Magnoliopsida; order Fabales; family Fabaceae; genus Vicia; species Vicia faba. The sequence goes on from OX451738.1 coordinate 883,622,506, forward strand.
CTATCTGACATCAAGGGGCATTGGGAAACCAGAAGTGGTGTCAAGGGCTTCTTGGCAAAGTTCTTGTTTGAGAAGGCACAAGAGTGTTGGAATTCCCTGGATCTGCAAGCCTTTGAAGAAATTGTGGCACTCCTTATTTATGGGTTGGTCTTGTTCCCAAATCTTGACCAACTTATAGATGTGAATGCTGTCAAAATCTTCATATCCAGGAATCCCATACCTACATTGCTTGGGGACATCCTCCACTCATTTTACACACGAACAATGAGGAAGAGAGGTGTTCTCATGTGATGTACTCCTCTCCTTGCAAGGTGGTTTATTTCTCACCTTCCACAATCAGTTTTGAAGAACGAGCGAGGCTTAAGGTGGTCACAACGATTGATGACCCTCACACATTCTGATGTACATTGGTGTTCTCGGTCCAGAGAAAATGTCATCATCATCGATCGTTGTGGTGAGCTCCCTAATGTTCCATTACTTGGCATTAGGGGAGGCATTACCTAAAACCCCTGTCTAGCTTTAAGACAATTTGGATACGCTCAGAGGGATGGCCCTCATGACATGCTGATTCCTGACCTAGTTTTTGACTTCGACAACGATACGCAAGGACTTCGCCAAAGATTCATCAGAGCTTGGAGGATGCCTAACAAGGTAGATAGCAAGACACTGGGACACAAGAACTCCATCCCTCTTGAGCCTTATCTCAAGTGGGTACGAACCCGCGCCCAGAGTCTTATGATGCCTTACCATCACATTCTCCCTTTGATCAAAGAGCCTGTTAAGGAAGGAGAGGTTCCATACACCATCCTACATCCTGACATGCCAACATCATGGGAGGAAATGCAGAAGAGTTGGATCCAACTCAAGGAAGAAAGGGATACTTTTGAAGCCAGCTTCTACGCCAGTGAGAAGAAGGTTTTGGATTTTACCCGCCGACTTCACAAGGAGGAGACCCTCAAAACTTACATCGCACCAAAGAGGATGCGCAACGTCTTTTTACCTTAAGAATTTTTGTAATATTTGGCCCATGGGGCACTTATGTACTGACAAAATTTCTTCTTATTAATATGACGTGTGTTCTTTTTGTCTGCAACAATTTTGAATTTCTAAATCCTTGAATGCATTACATGAATAAACATATCATTCATCATATGCATAAACAGGTCTTCACACCAGGTTTCCTTATCTTCCTGCTATTTATTTCAGTAAGATGGATATTGAGCAGACGGTCAAAGATCTGCAGGGACAAAACTCGCAGTTTCAACAGATCCTTATGACCTTGGCAAAGGGTCAGGAGGATCTTAAAGCACTGTTAGGGAATAAAGAGCAAGAAAAAAGAAAAGGAAGAAGAAAAGAGTTGGGGTAGCTACACTGGGAAGAAGATTTGAGAATGAAGCTAGGAGAGTTCTTGAATTCCCCTCCACGTCTGACGAGGGGACCGGCAAAGGAAAAAGAGCTGCATTACCCTCTGAGTCTGAGGCTGAAGAAGAAGAGGTTGAGGAAGATGAAGATTATTCAGAGCAGCAATACCCGCCAGCGGACGACAAATATAAAAACCTTGAGGATAGATTGGCAGGCATGGAGTTGCAACGGGTTCCCGGGCTAGATTTTGAAGAATTGGGACTGATTGCTGGGATTGTTATCCCTCCCAAATTCAAGGTACCAACTTTCACAAAATATGATGGTCTGTCTTGCCCAAAGATGCACCTGAGGTCATATGTCAGAAGAATTCAACCTCATTCATCCGATAGAAATCTCTGGGTACACTTTTTCCAGGACAGCCTGTCTGGTACACAGCTAGATTGGTTCTACAAGCTTGAGAGGTCAGAAGTGCATAATTGGGAGGACTTGGCAGCTGCCTTCTATCGCCAGTATCAATATAACACCGACTTGGCGCCAACCCGTACTCAGCTACAAAGTATGGGGATGGCCTCAAATGAGGGGTTCAAAGAATACGCCCAAAAATGGCGTGACTTGGCCGGAAGGGTACACCCACCGCTTTCAGATAGGGAGCTAGTTGATATGTTCTTGGGGACCCTATCTGGCCCTTTCTTCAACCATTTGATCGAGAGCTCTTCTGAAGGGTTTACCGAACTGATTCTGACTGGCGAACGGGTGGAAGCTGGTATTAAGAGCGGAAAAATTCAAAAGGATGCCTCTGCATCCACAGCTGTTAAGAAACCGTTCCCGGCCAAGAAGGAAGCAACTGTTATATACTCTCAGAAAGGATTGGGAAGAACTGAGCGCCGGCCGACTGTAGGGGCCGTGATGATTCAAAATTCATCAAATGATCAGCCTCGTAACAATCAGTCCAGACCTAAACAGCAATGGGGAGAACGGCCACAACGGCAGTTCACCCGCATCAATATGAAGCCCGCACAAGTTCTTCCCCATTTGTTGAAGCTGAATCTCACCAATATCAAAGAGGCGCCAAAGAATGTGCATACCACTTCCCCATATTATCACCCCAACGCAAAGTGTGCATATCATTCTGACAGCGCCGGGCATGACACCAACGATTGCTGGGCGCTTAAGAATAAAATTCAGGATTTGATAGACGTAAAAGAGGTTGAGTTCGACGCCCCCGAGAAGCCGAATGTAATCTCTGCTCTAATGCCAAAGCATGGTCGCAATGTCCATGATGTTGAAGAAGATCTATTTGTTTCTACTGTTGATGATCTGATAACTCCACTACTGACAATCAAGTTAAATCTGTTGAAGGCTGGGATTTTCCCAGGTTGTAAAGAAGATTTCTACCTTTGTTCCTCCCTACCAATCGACTGTCCATTGCTGAAGATAGGCATCCAACGCCTAATGGACAACCAACAAATTCTTTTCGAAAAGACTCCTCTTACTCCAACTCCTATCGAAGATGTTTCAATAATAACCATTTCCGCTAATCTTTCCAAGGTCCCCAAAAGGCCTGTTAAGATTACATCCGCTCCGAAGACTGTACCGTTGAAAATAACCATGCCTGGGCCTGTCCCATACAAATCTGACAAATCAATACCGTGGAATTATGGTGGAGAAATCTACTACCATGGTGTTAAACAAATTGAGATAACTGAAGAGAGCTCTGACGAAGAAACTGCCAACATTGGAAACATTGCCGATACGAGCAAAATTACCCGAAGTGGAAGAATTTTCTCTCCAGAGATTGCCCCTCCAAAGGCAATCTTTGGACCCTCAGCTGCTCCCAAGGTTACCCCTGCACCGGTAAAACTATCTGCAAGAACGCCAATGATTGAAGAAATTGTTACTCCTGTAGTTGTCCCTCCTGCTGCTGCTGATAAGGGGAAAGGGATCCAAGAAGAGCTCGTCAGGACGAGGGCTCAGCCATTGGTCATCCCTGAGACCTCTAAAAAGGAAATGGAGGAGATTCTAAAAATAATCAAGAAGAGTGATTATGATATGGTGGAGCAACTGGGGCAAACCCCCTCAAAGATCTCCATGTTAGCTTTGCTGCTTTGTTCGGAGGCTCATGCCAAAGCCTTGATAAGGTTTTTGAAGACAGCCCATGTGCCCCAAGAAACCTCAGCCGATCAATTCCAGGATTGTGTAGCCAGCCTTACCGCCGACAACGGCCTGGGTTTCTCTGATGCTGACTTGACTCCGAAGGGAAGAAAGCACAATGACGCATTGCATGTGTCAGTTGAATGTCGAGGAACCACTCTCGCCCATGTCTTGGTCGACACTGGTTCTTCCTTAAATGTGCTGCCTAAGAAAGCTCTGGACCGGTTGGATTGTGAAGGCTTGGAGCTGAAACCAAGTAATATCATTGTCAAGGCCTTTGACGGGTCTAAAAGAATGGTGCATGGGGAGGTCGACATTCCCATCAAGGTAGGCACTGAGGTGTTCAACTCCATATTCTATGTGATGGACATCCGCCCATCATACTGTTGCTTGCTAGGAAGGCCGTGGATTCATAATGCTGGGGCAGTCACTTCCTCTCTACATCAGATGCTAAAATACCCTGTTAAGGGAAAAATCATAACCGTACACGGTGAGGAGGAGTACATGATCAGTCATCTGAATTCCTTTCGGTATGTGGAAGTGGATGGCGAATTCATCGAAACACCCTTTCAACACTTTGAGGAAATTTCTTCCGAGGTGCCAGTAGCTGAGGTACCCAAGTAGGTGGCCAGGATGGCATCTCTGAAAGACGCAAAGGCTGCAATGAAGGAGGGGAAGAGCTCAGCATGGGGACAGTTGCCTGACTTTCCCCACAAGACAGACAAGTTTGGGTTAGGGTTTACCGCTGCGGGGTAAAAGGCTATGTGTCGCTCCAAAATTGAAAAGACACCCATCAAGATTTCTCCTCATAGAATCAATGCTTTAGAAGACGAAGACGAAGAGGGTAACGTTGAAGATTGGATCTTCCCAACCATTGAAGGGGGACTGCACAACTGGGAGGCAAAAGACTTCGTTCCCATTACTTTCATCAATCAGTAATTTATCTTTTGAACATTTCCTGTTGGTCTGTAATAATTACTAAAACAATTCGCACACTACTTTTCACCTCATGCCTTGCCCGGGGCATGTAGGTCAATTTGTAAGGGCTTGATTCTCTTCATAATCATATGCCATGTTTAATGAATCATTGGACGTTTTTCATTTATAAACTGCTGTGTTCATTTTCTTTCCTTTTGCATTTTTGTTTGTTTAAGGATGGCTATCCCTTACACACACCCACACTCACAAATGCAGGTACCCATCCACTCCGGATTCCATGGGTGACTATTCTGTTTTATCCTTCAATAACTCTGAAGATTTGGTCAATCAGGCTGAGTACAAAGACGACGAAGATTGTGAAGTGCCGGGAGAGTTAGCCAGACTTCTACAACAATAAGAGAGGGACATCTTGCCTCATGAAGAGTTGTTGGAAATCGTCAACTTAGGGACAGAGGAAGACAGGCAAGAAGTCAAAGTGGGTGCCAATCTGGAACCAAGTGTCAAGGAGCGCTTAATACAGCTGTTGAATGAATATGTTGAAATCTTCTCTTGGTCTTATGAAGACATGCCAGGGTTAGACACAGATATTGTGGTTCACCATCTCCCTACAAGAGAAGACTGTCCACTGATCAAGCAAAAAGTCCGCCGAATGAGGCCCGACATGTCTGAGAAGATTAAAGCTGAAGTAATGAAGAAATTCAACGCTGGCTTTCTGGCTGTTACATCCTATCCACAATGGGTTGCTAACATTGTGCCCGTTCCCAAAAAAGACGGCAAGGTCAGAATGTGTGTGGACTATTGGGATTTGAACAGGGCCAACCCTAAAGATGATTTTCCGCTACCACATATCGACATTTTGATTGACAACACGGCTCAGCATAAAGTATTTTCTTTCATGGACGGATTCTCGGGCTACAATCAGATTAAAATGGCCCCCGAGGACATGGAGAAAACAACCTTTGTTACACAATGGGGTACCTTTTGTTACAAGGTGATGCCGTTCGGACTGAAGAACGCAGGGGCAACTTATCAATGCGCCATGGTAGCTTTGTTTCATGATATGATACATTATGAGATTGAAGTTTACATAGACGATATGATAGCTGGATCACAAACAGAAGAGGAACACCTTGAACATTTGCAAAAGTTGTTTTCCAGGTTGAAGGAATACAAACTCAGGTTGAATCCGAGTAAGTGCACTTTTGGAGTTAGGTCTGGAAAACTTCTGGGATTTATTGTCAGCAACAAAGGCATTGAGGTCGATCCAGCAAAAGTAAAGGCTATACAAGAAATGCCTACCCCCGTACTAAAAAGGAGGTTAGAGGATTCTTGGGACGCTTGAAGTATATCGCCAGGTTCATCTCTCACCTGACGTCTACCTGTGAGCCAATTTTCAAACTATTAAAGAAGGATCAGGTAGTCGAATGGAACGATGATTGTCAAATTGCTTTTGATAAGATCAAATAGTATTTGCTAGAACCTCCTATTATGATGCCACCCGTCGAAGGAAGGCCGCTGATCATGTATCTGACTATTTTGGACAACTCAATGGGGTGCGTACTGGGCTAACATGACGAGTCTGGTCGAAAAGAGCATGCCATTTATTACCTTAGCAAAAACTTTACTGACTGTGAGACTCACTACTCACTGCTCGAGAAAACTTGCTGCGCTTTGGTATGGGCTGCTCGCCGACTAAGGAAGTATATGTTGACTCATACCACATTGTTGATTTCCAAAATGGATCCTATCAAGTATATCTTCGAGAAGCCTGCTCTATCTGGAAGAATCGCTAGATGGAAAATGATCCTGACTGAATATGACATCCAGTATACTACCCAAAAAGCTATAAAAGGGAGTGTACTAGCTGACCATCTAGCTCATCAAGCTATCGAAGATTATCAATCCATGAGATTCGACTTCCCAGACGAGGACATCATGACTTTAGACAACATCGAAGGTAACAGACCGTATGAAGGACCTGAAAATGGATCCCGATGGACCCTGTACTTTGATGGTGCTTCAAATGCACTCGGAAACGGTATCGGTGCGGTACTCATTTCCCCAGAAGGTTGCCATACACCTTTCACTGCCCGACTTTGTTTTAGCTGTACCAACAACATGGCCGAATATGAAGCTTGCATCTTTGGTCTCAAGGCTGCTATAGACTTGGGAATCAAATCTTTGGTCATATTTGGAGACTCGGCTTTGGTTATCAGTCAAATCAAAGGAGAGTGGGACACCAAACATCCTAATCTTATCCCATACAAAGAACATGTCTTGACATTGCTGCCTCATTTCGAGCAGATTACTTTCGAGCATTTCCCGCGAGAAGAAAATCAGCTAGCAGATGCTCTGGCTACAATGTCTTCCATGTTTAAACTCAACTGGGATAACGAAGCTCCCCAAATCACCATCGAGCGAATGGACGAACCTGTGCATTATCATGAGATTAATACCGAAGAAGTAGTGGAACAACCCTGGTTCCATGAAATCAAAAGGTATCTCCAGACTAGAGAATATCCCGAAGAAGCTTCCGTCAATGACAAAAAGTTCTTAAGGAGATTTGCGACCAAGTTCTTCCTAAGCAATGGCATCCTTTATAAGCGCAGCCATGATTGTGTTTTACTCCGATGCGTAGACAAAGCTGAAGCAGAGTTAATCATGACTGAGATACACAGTGGCACATTTGGCACCCATTTGAGCGGGCATACAATGGCTAAGAAGATTCTAAGGGCAGGCTATTACTGGTCTACTATGGAAGCTGATTGCTATCAACATTCCCGTACTTGCCATAAATGCCAAATCTATGCAGACAAAATACATAGTCCTCCTGTTCCTCTCAATGTTCTGACAGCTCCTTGGCCATTCGCAATGTGGGGCATTGACATGATTGGAGAGATCAAGCCCACGGCATCCAATGGACATCGCTTCATCCTGGTCGCCATTGATTATTTTACCAAGTGGGTCGAAGCAGCTTCCTTTTCCTCTGTTACAAAGAATGTGGTTGCCCGCTTCATCAAGCAGAACCTCATATGCCGGTATGGTGTCCCCGACAGGATCATCACAGACAACGGTACAAATCTGAACAATACTATGATCACCGCTCTATGCGAACAGTTCAAGATTTATCATCATAATTCATCTCCCTATCAGCCGAAGATGAACGGTGTTGTTGAAGCCGCGAACAAAAACATCAAGAAGATCATTCAGAAAATGACAGTTACCTACAAGGACTGGCATGAGATGTTACCGTTTGCTCTGCATGGATATCGTACCATGGCACGTACTTCAACAGGGGCAACCCCATTTTCTTTGGTGTATGGCATGGAAGCTGTTCTACCCATGGAGGTTCAGATTTCTTCCTTAATGATTATGAAAGATGTTGGTTTGAGCAAAGACGATTGGATTCAGACCCGACTTGATCAACTCAATTTGATCGACGAGAAATGACTCACTGCTGTTTGCTATGGTCAGACGTACCAAAAACGGATGATCAAGGCTTTCAACAAGAAAGTAAGACGTCAAGTATATCAAGTCAGATATCTTGTAATCAAGCAGATTATCTTGCCGCAAAGTGATCCCAGGGGCAAATGGACTCCTACTTACGAAGGTCCGTTTGTGATCAAGAACATTTTTTCTGGTGGTGCAATGATTCTGACCACCATGGACGGCGACGATTTGCCACACCCTGCGAACACAGACATAGTCAAAAGATACTACGCATAAAATAACCTGACAAGTCGAAAACCCGAAAGGGCGACTTTGGAAAAAAAGGGCATCTCGGTGAACTGAAAACTCGAAAGGGCGGTTCAGGCAAAAATTAGGGATAAAACAAAAAAATCTGTACACCCGGCAAGTTGAAAACCCGAAAGGGCGACTTGAGCAAAAAAGGGTTTCCCGGTGGATCGAAAACCCGAAAGGGCGATTCAGGCAAAAGTTAGGGAATTGAAGCGTATGAATATGTCTCGTCGGATCACTTTAAAGAAAAATCTCTTCATCAACAAGTTCGGAGTGTCTGATCAATCCAATCATTGGCGGACGAAGCATTGAATGGATAAGATATTCAGAGTTGTGAAGGCTATAACAAAATGGAATCCCATGGAATTGTTACACATAGCCATCTTTCTTTTGTATAAAATTTTCAATTTTTTACGACAACATCCTCTTACTAGGATGTTTGTCTCCTTTGTACAAAGATACTCATAAAAAGTTAATACAAACACTTTTCCAAATACAGAAATTTTCTTTGTCTTCCTTTTGCTTTTTACCCTTATGTTTTATTTGAGAAACGTCCAATGTTTTGTTAAATAGGCATATGCATTTGAACATAATCATTTTCTTACAAATCAAGAAAGATGATTGCTGATAGGTTGAAGGTACAGATAGATATCTTGATGCCCTTTCAGAAGAAATCACCAGCGGAATTAAACTCCAAATTCCTCAACAAAGTTAAAATCCAGAACTTAATTCCCCAAACAGAGTTAAACTTCAGGATCCTCAGCAGAACAAAAGCTTTCTTAAAGCTGATTTCCCCAGCCAAGAGAGCCTTCCAGAACTTAATTCCCCTCAGAGGTAAGTTTCAGAATCCCCAGTGGAGCCAAAACTATCAATCCCCAGCGGAGCTAAAACTTCCAACTGTCAATCCCCAGCGGAACCAGATTAGTAAACATTCTCCCCACAGAGATACTTCCCATAAGATTAAAGATTCTCAGTCTTACTTCTCCAGTATAAGTCTACCAGGTTCTGGACTCCCCAGTAGAGATCATCAGAATTCTCATTCCCCACAAGTCACCAAGGATTTTTCAAACCCCAACAGTGATCCTAAGATCCCTCAACAACTGAAGATCTTGTTCCCTAAGCAGTCAGCAGTCAACAAGGATGTCTCAGCTTCAGCAATCAAAGATTCTTGCAATCCCCTGCATCAGTCAAGGATTCACTTTCCCCGGCAGCAGTCAAGGTTCTATTATCTCCGGCTATCCAGGATTCATTTATCCTCAGCGAGACAGCTCATCAGCTTACATACGCATTCATTACATTCATATCATAAACATTGATATAACATATATTGCATCATACATTTCATGCAACATAACTTTGTGTTTCAGCTAATATTTTGCCCTTTTCAGGATAAGATTAATAAGCTTCAACTTCAACTTTTGAAAACAGTTTACAGACGCTCCCCAACATGGATGCTGATCTATTGCTTATTCAACTTCAACTTTTGAAAACAGTTTACAGACGCTTCCCAACATGGATGCTGATCTATTGCTTATTCAACTTCAAGACTTCTGAAAACAGTTTACGGATTCTCCAAACACGGATGTTAATCTATCACTTGTACAGATTCAAGACTTCTGAAAACAGTTTACGAATTCTCTAAACACGGATGTTAATCTATCGCTTGTTCAGATTCAAAACTTCTGAAAACAGTTTACGGATTCTCCAAACACGGATGTTAATCTATCGCTTGTTCAGATTCCAAACTTCTGAAAACAGTTTACGGGTTCTCCAGACACGGATGTTAATCTATCGTTTGTTCAGATTCCAAACTTCTGAAAACAGTTCATGGATTCTCCAAACACGGATGTTAATCTATCACTTGTACAGATTCAAGACTTCTGAAAACAGTTTACGGATTCTCCAAACACGGATGTTAATCTATCGCTTGTTCAGATTCAAAACTTCTGAAAACAGTTTACGGATTCTCCAAACACGGATGTTAATCTATCGCTTGTTCAGATTCCAAACTTCTGAAAACAGTTCATGGATTCTCCAAACACGGATGTTAATCTATCACTTGTACAGATTCAAAACTTCTGAAAACAGTTTACGGATTCTCCAAAAACGGATGTTAATCTATCGCTTGTTCAGATTCCAAACTTCTGAAAACAATTTACGGATTCTCCAAACACGGATGTCAATCTATTGCTATTCAGACCCCCAGTCCAGAGATGTTCCAAACATGGATACCTTTCTGATACTCACTCGCTCACCAACGACATACAATTCAGTAAACAATCTCCAGATGGCATCTTTAAGCCCATCCCCGACAAGATCCTGACACCTCCCCAGATGGCATCTCTAAGCCCATCTCCAACAACTATCCATCATATCTCCAAATGGCAGCTTTAAGCTCATTCCCGCATCCATGTCTTGACGAGTGCAAATTTACAGGCACTCTAGTGTCCAATCCTCTTTTACCATTCGAGTCACGAAAGACAATCTTGCCAATCTAACTCTTCAGGTGCAAGAAGATTGAACAGGGGCAACTGTTGTACCCCAAAATTTTCCCTCTCATTTCATCAACTTTTTCTCACCACAAGACTCTTGGATCTCAAGATCAAGTTAGGGTTTGCTCTGCTCAAGACCCATCCTTGCACTGTTGACCCAAATTAGGGTTTGAGTTTGCTCAGGGATGTTTTGACCTAAAATTCCCAAAATGACTTTCATGCTTCATGTTAGACCCACAAGTTTATTCATACCAAGTTTCAAGCCTTGATTCCAATCTTTGCCCAGTCAATTAGACAGTTGACCTAGAAATTAGTTGTATTGGGGAAAAAGTCAACTGTGGCCAATGGACAATCAAACTTCATTATTTTAGACCCACATCAACATAATGAACTCATATGAACCATTTAGTCAAGTTTGGATCACAATTCCACAAGAAATTTGATCAGATCACCAAAAGGGCAAAATGGTCATTTTTAGGGTTTTGACTGCACAAAGGCAATTTTTGACTGTTTGACCTAACCAATGGCAAACCAAGCTCACATATGGACTCAAGGACTTAATGGCATTGTATTGACCTGTAGGTGTTTAGGTATTGGCTTGCATTTTTGGTAAATCCCAAGTGTATGTGTGAATGTCATGACTGATGTCATAACATTCTAGTTCAGGTTGTACTGACTCATTAGGTACCTTTGCAGAAAAATATTGTAATTCAAATACTGATGCTTATAAGTGTGTATCTGAGCATTTTGCAAAATGATCACATTTTGCTAAATCAGTAGACAGGTTTTCTCAGATGTCATAACAGATGTTATGACATCCTGTTCTGAACTAACAGGATTGCAGGATTGAATAAGTCTGAGTTTTTTCAGGAAATAACTCAGTCCTTTCTGAACAGAATCCTGCGTTTTCTGAGGGGTAACCTAGCTCAACCCTAACCTGGTTAATAAAGTCCTGTGACCTGGTCTTTAGGTCAAACGGAGTTAACCCTAGGTTTTTGGAAACCCTAACTGAAGTTGCAGCTGCTATATATTCAACAGAGCTGCTGTTTTTCAAGGATCCATGCTGATTGATTAGAAGATCAATTTGTAATCTGTATAGATTTGATTATTGTACTCCAAGCAATTATCATTGTGATAAGTGCCTTGGAATAGGTTTCTATTTGTAAGGGTTGTGTAGCACTCTAAGCTTTGAAGCAAGAGTGTTTGAATGTTCCTTGACTAAAGCTGTGAAGCAGAGTCAAGTTAGTTGTATACATCACTCAAAGCTGTGAAGCACGAGTGATTGTGTTGCTTGATTAAAAAGCTGTGAAGCTTAATCAAGTGTGTGTTTTTGAAGAGTGTCTTCATCAATTCTTAAGTCAAATTGGTTTATGTATCACTGCTGTGATTGAGGGGGAGTGAGTAGGAACTCAGGTTTAAGTTGTACTTAGATTAGAATTGCATTGGGTAGGTCTTAAGTGAAGGAGATAAACTGGTTGGTTTATTCCTGAATTAACATCTCTTATAGTGGATTCTCTCCCTGGCTTGGTAGCCCCCAGAGTAGGTGTTGTTGCACACTGAACTGGGTAAACAATTGACTGTGTTCTTTATTGCTTTTGTATTTACTGTCATATAGTAAGTCAGATACGGTGTCATAACATTGAACGTGACATTGAGTATCTGCAGCCAGAATTTCAATTGGCATCAGAGCAGGCACCCTTCCTGTATTACTGGGTGAGATCTAGGGATATCACTTTCTGGCACTATGGACAAAGAAGGAGTTTTTGGAAATAGACCACCCATTCTGGATGGAACTAATTATGACTACTGGAAACCTCGTATGATTGCCTTCCTAAAATCTCTGGACAAAAAGGCTTGGAGAGCTGCTGACAAAGGATGGATTCATCCCACCATAACTGAGATAGATGGGACAATCAGTCTGAAGCCTGAGGAAGATTGGAGTAAAGAAGAAGATGAGTTAGCTCTGGGAAATTCAAAAGCTTTAAATGCCTTGTTCAATGGAATTGATAGAAACATTTTCAGACTAGTACATCAATATGAACTGGCCAAGGAAGTTTGGGACACTCTCAAAACTACTCATGAGGGAACTTCCAAAGTAAAAATGTCAAGACTTCAGATGTTGACCACCAAATTTGAGAATCTAAAAATGATGGAAGATGAAACCATTCATGAGTTTCACATGAACATCTTGGAGATTTCCAACACCTCAGGAGCACTGGGAGAAAAAATGTCAGAAGAAAAACTGGTGAGGAAGATTCTCAGATCCTTGCCTAAAAGATTTGCAATGAAGGTAACTGCCATATAGGAAGCCCAGGACATTAGCAAGTTGAAAGTAGATGAACTTATTGGGTCTCTTCAGACTTTTGAGATGGGAATCACTGATAATGGTGTCAAAAAGAACAAGAGCATAGCACTCATGTCCAACACTGATGTTGAAGAAAACATTTCAGAAGCTGTAGCCATGCTTGGAAGACAGTTCAACAAACTCATCAAAAGAATAGATCCAAAGTCAAGGTCTAATGTTCATAACATTCCCTCTAACATTGACAGTTCCAGCAGAAGACCAAGGTCAGAAGAGAAGGGAATTCAAGGCAGAGGAATTCAATGCCATGGCTGTGAAGGATATGGGCATATTCGAGCTGAATGTCCTACCTTTCTTAAGAAACAAAAAGGAATGACTGTTACTTGGTCTGACTGTGATTCAGAAAGTAATTATGAAGAAGAGACTGCCAAATGAGTTACTGCTTTAACTGGTGTTTGTACCTCTGAAAGTGACATCAGTGATGAAGAGGTGACTTTTGAAGAACTGGCTGATACTTACAAGAAATTGTGTATCAGAAGTGCTGAAGTCTGTGTGCAGAATGAGAAACAATCAAAACTCATTATAAAGCTGGAGGCTGAAAAAAGGGCAAATCTTGAAACTATAAGTCATCTAGAAGGAGAAGTTCAACTGCTGAACTCACAACTGAATCAAATGACCAAATCTGTCAAGATGTTGACCAATGGAACAGACAAATTGGAAGAGATCCTTCAGGTTGGACAAAATGTGGGAAATAAATCTGGACTAGGATTTATGGAAGCAACGAAATCTGGTTCTGGTAAGCAAATGTTAAAACAGATGTCTCAACACAACTCTCGACATCAGGAACAGAAACATATGAGGAAAAGGTACCAAAGATGGAAATGTCATCATTGTGGTAGATATGGCCACATAAAGCCCTTCTGCTTCAGATTACATGGATACCCTAATCAGAACTCAGGTGTCAAACCTAAGTCTAAAAAGGTACCACATGCTCCTCAATGGAAGAAAAAGACTACTGCACTGATAGCTCACACTTCCCTGAGGGTCTCTGCAAAGGAAGACTGGTACTTTGACAGTGGATGTTCCAGACATATGACTGGAATCAAGAACCTCCTTAATAATGTTAAGCCTCACACCACTAGTTTTGTGACCTTTGGAGATGGGGCTAAAGGTGAAATCAAAGGAGTTGGTGATTTGGACTGCCCTGGAGTTCCAAGTCTGAATGAAGTACTGCTGGTGAAAGGACTGACCGCTAATCTCATTAGTATCAGTCAACTGTGTGATCTAGGATTCAAGGTCAATTTCTCAAGATCTGAATGCCTTGTAATCAATGACAAACAAGAGATAGTAATGAAAGGAGTCAGATCCAAAGACAACTGTTACTTGTGGGAGGCTGAGAACACTAATTTCTCATCTGTGTGTTCCATTGCAAAAGAAGAAAAAGAGGTGAAACTGTGGCACCAAAAACTTGGCCATCTTCATCTAAGGGGTATGAAGAGGATTATCTCCTTGGAGGCAGTCAGAGGGATTCCAAAACTGCAAATTGATGAAGGAAGAGTTTGTGGTGAATGTCAGGTTGGTAAGCAGACTAGGATGTCACATCCAAAGTCAAGACATCTGACCACCTCTAAGGTTCTAGAACTCCTCCATATGGATCTGATGGGACCAATGCAAGTAGAGAGTCTTGGTGGTAAAAGATATGCCTATGTGGTTGTGGATGATTTTTCCAGATTCACCTGGATTAATTTCATTAGGGAAAAATCAGATGCATTTGAAGTTTTTAGAGAACTGTGCAAGAGAATTCAAAGAGAGAAGGAAGGATGTATTGTCAGAATCAGAAGTGATCATGGCAAGGAATTTGAAAACAGCAAGTTTGATGACTTCTGTGCTTCAGAAGGAATCAGTCATGAGTTTTCTTCTCCCATAACACCTCAGCAAAATGGAGTTGTGGAAAGAAAAAACAGGACCATACAAGAATCTGCCAGAGCAATGTTACATGCCAAAAGACTTCCTATGTATTTTTGGGCTGAAGCTATGAATACAGCTTGCTATGTTCATAACAGGGTCACCTTGAGAAAGGGAACCTCATCCACCATATATGAACTCTGGAAAGGAAGAAAACCAACTGTGAAGTACTTCCATGTGTTTGGCAGCAAATGCTATATCCTGTCTGATCGTGAACAAAGAAGAAAACTGGACTCCAAAAGTGATGAAGGCATATTTCTAGGATACTCCTCAAACAGCAGAGCTTATAGAGTATTCAACTCCAGAACCAAAACCATGATGGAATCAATAAATGTTGTAATTGATGACTATCATGAAGAAATAGATGTTCCTTGTATTGTTGAGACATTCTTTGAGACTTCAACCCAACAGGATGATCTACCCAACTCCACCACAACAGAATATGAATCAAAGGAAGCTAGCAAGACTCCTTCCATCATAATTCAGAAGGATCATCCAAAAGAGCTCATCATAGGAGATCCCAATAGTGGAGTCATCACAAGATCTAGAGAAATCATCTCAAACTCTTGTTTTGTGTCCAAAATGGAACCAAGAAATATCAAGGAAGCCTTAACTGATGAATATTGGATTGGTGCAATGCAAGATGAACTGAACCAATTCAAGCAACATGAAGTTTGGGAACTGGTTCCTAGACCTGAAGGAACTAACATCATTGGGACAAAATGGATATTCAAGAACAAGTCAGATGCTGAAGGAGTTGTCACCAGAAATAAGGCAAGACTTGTTGCTCAAGGATACACCCAGGTTGAAGGGGTTGATTTTGATGAAACCTTTGCACCTGTAGCCAGATTGGAATCAATCAGACTCTTGTTGTCAATTGCTTGTCTTCTGAAGTTCAAGTTATTTCAGATGGATGTGAAAAGTGCCTTTCTAAATGGGTACTTAAATGAGGAAGCTTATGTGGAACAACCTAAAGGTTTTGTGGATCCAACCCATCCTGATCATGTCTACAAGTTGAGAAAAGCTCTATATGGCCTGAAACAAGCTCCTAGAGCATGGTATGACAGGTTAACAAAGTTTCTCTCAGACAAAGGCTACAGAAAAGGAGGCTTGGACAAAACTCTCTTTGTCAAAACTGAAGGAGGGAAGTTGATGGTTGCCCAAATATATGTTGATGACATAGTGTTTGGAGGAATGTCAGAACATATGGTTAAACACTTTGCTGACCAGATGCAGGCTGAATTTGAAATGAGTCTCATGGGAGAACTAACTTATTTTCTTGGACTACAAATCTCACAGATGGAGGACTCAATCTTCTTATCTCAAAGCAAGTATGCTAAGAATATTGTAAAGAAGTTTGGTATGGAGAATGCAAGTCACAAAAGGACTCCTGCTCCTACTCATCTAAAGCTTTCCAAAGATTCAAGTGGGGTTAAGGTGGATCAAAGTATGTACAGAAGCATGATAGGAAGCTTGTTGTACTTAACTGCCAGCAGACCTGATATTGCCTTTGCAGTTGGAGTTTGTGCTAGATACCAAGCTGATCCCAAAGTCAGTCATATCAATCAAGTGAAGAGAATTTTGAAGTATGTAAGTGGTACTTACAACTATGGATTGATGTATACTCATGGCTGTGAACCAGCTCTGACTGGATACTGTGATGCTGATTGGGCTGGTAGTGCTGATGATAGAAAAAGCACCTCTGGAGGATGTTTCTTCTTGGGAAGTAATCTGGTTTCCTGGTTCAGCAAGAAACAGAATTGTGTGTCTCTTTCCACTGCTGAAGCTGAATACATTGCAGCTGGTAGTAGCTGCTCTCAAATGATATGGATGAAACAGGTGCTCACTGAGTATAATGTCACACAAGATGTTATGACATTGTACTGTGACAATCTGAGTACAATCAACATATCCAAGAATCCCATTCAGCATAGCAGGACCAAACATATTGACATACGACATCACTTTATCAGAGACCTTGTAGAAGAGAAGACAATCAAATTGGAACATGTTGCCACTGAGCTACAGCTGGCTGACATTTTTACCAAGGCTCTGGATGCAAATCAATTTGAAAACATAAGGGGTAAGCTGGGTATTTGCCAACATGAGGAATTGTAGCAATTAATTTTGCTTAAAACAAGGATCAAAGGATTTATGTCTGCTCTGATTGGGTTAAAATTGTATTTTCTCATTTCCTATAATTCTTTTAAGAAGTTGAATAGACACTCCTTTGCTTCCTTCCTCTCTCGTCTCCTCATCAAAACCCAGTCTCTCAATCAGAAATTTCTCCTCATTTGCTGTTGGTCCTTCAAAACTGACAAAATGTCTCAAACACCATCATCATCCAATACGACCATCTCAACCTCTTCCTCTGATCAAGATTCTGGGACAATCTCTTCTTGTCTGGACTCTGACGTTCTGGAGATCTCTTCTCATAGAAAAGTGGGAACTAACCCCACCAAGGTCAAAGAGTTGAGAACAAGACATGCAGGAAATCCCCAAGCTTCTGCCTCTGGTAATCCATCTCATCCTTCCTCTTCAGTTCCCCCTGAAATTGCAAATAGGGAAGGGACAACCTATGTTAATCAAGCAATAGCAAAAATTGTTTCAAGAATTCTGAACGAGAACCACTCAGTTCCTGGCATTTCTGTTCCTCTGAACCAAGAAAGCCCAAATGCTGAAACAAATCCAGATGTCTCTAAGAATGTTGAGACATCAAACAAAGAGAAGAATGCTGACATTGCTCACAAGAAAAGAAGGAAGCCTGAATCCTCTGGATCTGATGACAGTGCTTGAAGGATGATTGCTGTTTGGTGGTGTTGCTGGTTGGTGCTGAAGTGTATTCAATTGTTTGCTGCTGCTGCTCTTACTAGTTTGTTTTGGATAACTGTATAATTATATGAACATGTATCTTTGGCCCATTTGTGGCTAAAGAGGGGGAGAATATTTTGGTACTTGCTTAATTAGTACTTGACATTCTGTATTCTATTTTTCTGCTGTCACTTATTTCTGCTGCTATCTATCTCTGATTGTTTAGGGTCTTTAGCCAAAAATCTGCCAAAGGGGGAGTTTGTAGGTGTTTAGGTATTGGCTTGCATTTTTGGTAAATCCCAAGTGTATGTGTGAATGTCATGACTGATGTCATAACATTCTAGTTCAGGTTGTACTGACTCATTAGGTACCTTTACAGAAAAATATTGTAATTCAAATACTGATGCTTATAAGTGTGTATCTGAGCATTTTGCAAAATGATCACATTTTGCTAAATCAGTAGACAGGTTTTCTCAGATGTCATAACAGATGTTATGACATCCTGTTCTGAACTAACAGGATTGCAGGATTGGATAAGTCTGAGTTTTTTCAGGAAATAACTCAGTCCTTTCTGAACAGAATCCTGCGTTTTCTGAGGGGTAACCTAGCTCAACCCTAACCTGGTTAATAAAGTCCTGTGACCTGGTCTTTAGGTCAAACGGAATTAACCCTAGGTTTTTGGAAACCCTAACTGAAGTTGCAGCTGCTATATATTCAACAGAGCTGCTGTTTTTCAAGGATCCATGCTGATTGATTAGAAGATCAATTTGTAATCTGTATAGATTTGATTATTGTACTCCAAACAATTATCATTGTGATAAGTGCCTTGGAATAGGTTTCTATTTGTAAGGGTTGTGTAGCACTCTAAGCTTTGAAGCAAGAGTGTTTGAATGTTCCTTGACTAAAGCTGTGAAGCAGAGTCAAGTTAGTTGTGTACATCACTCAAAGCTGTGAAGCACGAGTGATTGTGTTGCTTGATTAAAAAGCTGTGAAGCTTAATCAAGTGTGTGTTTTTGAAGAGTGTCTTCATCAATTCTTAAGTCAAATTGGTTTATGTATCACTGCTGTGATTGAGGGGGAGTGAGTAGGAACTCAGGTTTAAGTTGTACTTAGATTAGAATTGCATTGGGTAGGTCTTAAGTGAAGGAGATAAACTGGTTGGTTTATTCCTGAATTAACATCTCTTATAGTGGATTCTCTCCCTGGCTTGGTAGCCCCCAGAGTAGGTGTTGTTGCACACTGAACTGGGTAAACAATTGACTGTGTTCTTTATTGCTTTTGTATTTACTGTCATATAGTAAGTCAGATACGGTGTCATAACATTGAACGTGACATTGAGTATCTGCAGCCAGAATTTCATGACCCATTCAACAAGTTCAAAAGATCTCAAATGCATAGGATTGACAGATGAATTTTTCAGTCAACTGATCAAAATTTGACTGTATACTGAAAAGTCAAACTTTGACTTTTTGGTCAAAATCAAGTGCCAAGATTCATTTTTCATCAAGACATGTCAAATTATGAAACTTGTTCATCAAGAAACAAAAAAATACAAATTAGGGTTTAAAATGAAAATTTTCATAACTTAGAAAATTTTCTAAGTTATGAAATTTCCTTATTTTTTCCTAACTTTGTCCCATTTTTTCACCAAGATGCAAATGGATTCAAACAAAACTTGAAACATGAAAGTTGTAGTCCATTGCAAAATCTACAACTTTTATTCACAAAGTTTTCTCAAAGGAAGCTTGTATCTCAAGTTATGATTTTTGGAACAAGGGTACAAAACGCTTTTAACTTAGAAGAATTTTGCCCTATTCTAGGCAGGATTTTGGTCCAACTTCTTGTCCATTTTTCACATGGTTACACTTGGAGTTACAATTTGCATTACAAAGATGGATTGTAGTACATGTTCCAAGATTTCCAAATTGTCCAAGAACTTCTCAAACACCCTTGTGGTTAGAGAGAATCGAATTTGCAAAGTTGGCCAAAACTCACTTTTGTTCATGGCCAATGCTTGTTCATAACACTTGCATTTTCAAATCAGTTTGTGTATTGCTAGCTTGCAGGCCTCAAGACCAAGTTTACACTCAATAATTTAATGTCTAACCATTGTGTTAAGGTGTTATTTTATTCATTTGGACAATACATGTTAAACTAACCCTTATTTGGAAAAAGGTAGATTGCCATTTTGGTAAAGTTACACTTTATGTCAAAACATGATCTTTGGGCATAGGGGGGCCATATCTCTGAAGCCAAATCAAATCTATATTGCAAGTCTCAAGGGCAAGATATGCAACATACATTAGGGATAGTACAGGCCTGCATTGTAACTTAGACTCTCTTACTTACATTTGAAGCAACTTTGCAAAAACACTCCAACTTCCATTTCCTGTCAACACAGCCAAGAACAAACCTTGTAAACATCTTCCATACACCCAAACAGACCTAAGGCACGATTCAACCATCCCTCATACCTCCCAAAACACAAAAACATTGTTTTATTGCAAAAACAGGGTATCCCTGCAGTTTGACTTGCATAGCATCATTCACTCGTGTGTTTTGGCCAAAAGAAGTTCCAACACATTCCTTTCCATCTACCTAAACTATTCCAAGCCCTAAACACAAGCTGTAACACCCGTAACCTCACTTGCCATTTTCACTTTTCAGTTTTGCAGGTGGACTTCTATAGCACGATACAGGTTGATTCAAAGAAAGCTAGGTGTGGGAAAAGATTCCTTGGACTTCAGGAAAGCTATACAGAAGCTCAAACTCCATTGAAGTTGGCCACATTGCTGTACACGATTCAAGCTGAAACAAGTAATCCATGGACTTCTATCTCTCAATCTAGGAAGAGTTAGGCTTAGGTTTGTGAATGAAACATGTTCTACTCATAGCCCTGAAGCCACACATGTGTTTACTTCTCATTTATATTAAGCATGCTGTGAGAATTTTAGCCATGAACATTGAAGAAAAACTAGGTCAGAAATTGGGGGTGAAGAAATTCTCCCTGGTTTCTTAGAGTTAGGTCAAGTTTTTTACATGTTTGGAATCGTGGTTTGATGCTCTACATTGTTTGTGTTATGAGTTTTTGCTAAAAATCAAGGAATCAGGAGTTTGTGTTGGACAAGGAGAGGCGCGCGTTTTTTTCTGTTTGAACAAGAAGCTGGAGGTTGAAGATGATGGCTTGGGCTGGGCCTGAGCCATCCTTACTTTTTGCACCCCTTTTCTCATTTTGCACCCCCTGGCCCAAATAATTAAATACTTGTTATTTTTTACTTTTTATTTTTTATTCTGATTTCATATTTTTTGCTTAAACATAAAAAACACCAAAAATATTTTTCCAATTTTTTATTTATATTTATTTGATATTTGTTCCATTTTAATAGCTTATGTATGTAAATAAATATAAATACTTTTTTTATATACATAAATAATTAATTTTCTCTTTTATATTTATTAGGTTTTTCTAAATATATATATATATATATATATATATATATATATATATATATATATATATATATATATATATATATATATATATATATATATATATATATATATATATATATATATATATATATATATATATATATATATATATATATATATATATATACTTGTATATTATATTTATTTAGAATACTTAGGATAAAAATATAGAAATAATACATTTTTATTTTTATTAATATTTGACATCAAAAATACTTTTTCTACAATATACTTTTTTTATTATTTTTGTATAAATCAATACTACATTGTACATAATTAATAAATAAATACTATTTATTCAAAATTAGGGTTTAACCCTAAATAACAAAAATAACCAAAAATATGACTTTTTTTATTTTGTTTATACTTCAAACATGAAAACCTTTTTACATACATAAAAAGTCCTTTGTTGCATAATACATTGCATTTTGATATTTATTTAAATTGTATTTATTTAAATGTTAAGTATTTGTATATTCGATATGGTTGTAATAATTTAGATTTTATTTCCTTGTCAAATATCCCCCAAATTCAAACTTGTATCCCCATCCCCATAATCATGTTGTAATAATTTAGGATTTTAAATTCTCGCACATTTAAAAGTTTCCAAATTATGCCATGATAGACCTAGGGTTTGTATGCAAAATCAATCAACAAATAGCTTGACCTAATACAAGACAAATGCATGAAAATCAATACACAATGCACACTTGCACCCCTAAGGTTACATCCACTTGTTGCCTTCAAAAATGTGCCATGTTTGCATGTCAAGTACTTTGGCAAAACAAAAACAAAACAAAAACAAACAAAATGATCATAGTCCCTCGATGACGATGTCTTGTTGCCTAAACAAAATGATCATAGTCCCTCAAGAAAATTTCCAAAGACACTTGACACTATTGCTCTCATGGTCTATACGATGACCCGCGCCCGTCCCGTTTACATCCTAACACAAGGTTGTTCACCAAACATAATGGTGAAACAACACTGTTAAAAGGGTTAAAAACATAAGAAAGATCTTTGAGTAAAATAGGGTAGACAACTCTTAGTTACTTGATCAAAATTGTAAAGAAAACATCCTTGCTACTTTTCAAAAACACACATCACAACACAATTTCCAAACAACTTTCAAAACATTGAAAAACTTTTCAAAAGACAAAAACACCTTTATATATACTCAAACACGAGTCATTACAAAGGTTGCCACAATAATGGCCTCTTTTCAAAACATCTTTCAAAACCACACACAAAGCACCATTTCAAATAATTGAAAATGCAAAGCAAGTGATCTAAGCAAGTAACTAAGAGCCCATGGATAACCATGGATAGAAAGGGTGCTAATACCTTCCCTTTCTATAATCTACTCCCCGAACCCGAGAAAACATCTCAAAGGTCTTTCTTGTGCTTTTTGACCTTTCCTTAGGATAAAATAAAAAGTCGGTGGCGACTCTTGCTAAACCGAAACATTTGCGAACACAAACGCGAAACCTCAAGTCAGTTCTCCCACCGTATCACACTTCCCCATTTTAAGGAGATAACCTTTGAACACTTCCCGAGACAGGAGAATCAGTTGGCGGACGCGCTAGCTACGATGTCTTTTATGTTCAAAGTCAATTGGGAAAATGAAGCTCCCCGGATCATCATTGAAAGATTAGACGAACCTGCACATTGTTGTGACATTGAGACTGAAGAGGTAACAAAAAAGCCCTGGTTTCATGAAGTAAAGAGGTACCTTGTGGCTCAAGAATACCCTGAGGGCGCATATGTTAATGATAAGAAGTTTCTGAGGAGGTTCGCGGCGAAGTTCTTCATCAGCAATGGTACTCTCTACAAGCGCAACCATGATTCGACCTTACTGCGTTGTGTGGATAAGAATGAAGCAGAAAGGATCATGGTGGAATTACATGAAGGTACTTTCGGAACTCATTCCAGTGGACACGCCATGGCAAAGAAAATCCTTCGGGCAGGATATTATTGGTCCATAATGGAAGCTGACTGTTATCAGCATTCTCGGACATGTCACAAGTGTCAGGTCTATGCTGATAAGGTGCACATACCTCCAGTTCCTCTAAACGTATTGACGGCTCCGTGGCCTTTTGCAATGTGGTACATTGATATGATCGGCGAGATCAGACCTACAACGTCCAACGGGCATTGTTTCTTTATGGTAGCAATCGATTACTTTACAAAGTGGGTTGAAGCAACTTCCTTTGCTACCGTAACCAAGAACGTCGTGGCACGGTTCATTCGGCACAATCTGATATGTCGGTATGGTGTACCAGAGAGGATCATTACGGATAATGGTACCAATCTCAACAACAAGATGATCACTGATAACGAGAAATCATATCATATAATTACTACACTTTCTACCGATTTTATAATACATTGAGTCGTCTAACTCCCGATTATTTCGAGTTTTTATGTCTTTTCACAGGTATAACATTTGTCAACTCAAGACAATGAAAAAAGGACCACATGAAGAAAGCTAAACAAGAAACAGAAGAGAAAAGAACAAAATCTCAGATTTTGCACCTGTGACGACCGTCACACCCTGTGACGACCGTCACACCCTGTGACGACCGTCACACCCTGTGACGACCGTCACGCCTCCCCAACTAGAAAGAAAGCTCGTCACACATTATTTACGAGCGTAATGCGCTATTTAAGCGCATTACGACCGTCACCCACATGTGACGACCGTCACGCGCATAAAGAGGAACATTATGAATTGGTGGAGACGTGGGCAACGTGAGGCAGAATCCTTCTCCAATATTTCCTCCACTCAGTAACCATGCATCCTATTTTCACGCCACTCAAGCCTCTTCCAAGATTTTCTCAACTGCAATATTTTCTCCTATATATATGTGGTAGTGCAATGGGATGAGGGTCGAAGAATTTTTCCAGAGACCAAAATTGCTGCTTTTCTACATTAAACTATATTATTTATTTTTGAACCATTTTCATTCGTACTGTAATTTTTATTTCCAGAATTAGTTTTTAGAGTGTTAATTCTTCATCTAATAATTAACACAGTTATAGATTTCGATTGAATTGCAAGGAATTTGTAAGCATCCAAGATTACCACAGCAACATTATTTCCAGGTTTTTTATGCAATTGATATTTATTTATTCTTGTGTTATGTCATTTATTTTTATGGATTATATTTTAAGTTGCATAGTTATCAAATATATTATGTCTGGCTAAATTAATTCGTACCGGCATGTGACTCTTAAGAACCGAAAGAATTCAGTGATACCTTGGCCAAAAATATTTATTTATAAAACAATTTCTGGTTTCCAATTTCCAAGATTAATTTAACTATCCTTGTCACGAGAGTGAGAGGATAATTAACACGATTTTGCCACGAGAGTGGGAAATTAATTAAGGCAAGAACCTGCATGCGAGAGCTGGGGTTCAACCCAGATAGTGGTAACGAAACATTAATTTTTAAATAGACGAGAGTGTTTTAATAAATTAATTAAACTCAAATCGTTTTCAAAAAGTGTTATTAAATTTAAAGTGCATCCACTAGGTTTAGTAGCATAACTTATTTCATGAACACGATAGTGTATGTCTCAGGTTTTTAAACAATTAGTTTTTACCGAAATACTTTATAGGCCAAGCGATTCACCGAATTCCCGAAGTCCGACTATCACATACCAGTATAACTATTACTATTATTTTTAATTAAACTGTTTCCCCCAAAAATCGAATATTCATCGCTTAGTTAAACAAACTGTAGCATTAGATCGTATGTGATTGATCCTCAGTCTCTGTGGGTTCGACAATATTTTAAAACTAGAACGACTAAACTGTATACTTGCAGTTAGTATCCCGACAGACTTATAAAGTCCCGATCAAGTTTTTGGCGCCGTTGTCGGGGACTGATTAGTCAATTAAGTACGATTCTTCTGTTGCGTGTTTAGACTAGGCAACAAAAAAACCCTCTTTCGATTTGTATGCCAAATACTCACTCCCGAAGCGAGCCTTTGCATCTACAAATCTTGTCCCAGTTACTATGTATCACCCAAATTTTTTCTACAACCCCCACTCTGAGTATTTCGAGGAATCACAAGAATCCCATAAATCCGACCTCGAAATACTATTGGAGAATTTCAATGCATCACAGACTCATTCTCACCTGAATTACCTTTCCAACCACCAATCCCAATGTTTTGAGGAATCGCAAGAATATTATAATTCCAACCAAACTTATCCTCAACCAAATTTCCCCTACAATCACTACACCCAATATTTTGAGGAGACACAAGTATCCTATAAATCCGAACTCGAAATATTACTGGGAAATTTTAATGAAATATCAATGATGACAAGGCGCTTTATGGAAACACAAAATGAGACTCTAACTCAATTTGAAGAATTAGAAGAATCACATGATTTCAACTTCGAAACATCAACGGAGGATTCCGACGCGACGCTAATTCACTCTAGGTTAGAATCTTTGATGGAGCACTTTGTAGAGACACAAACTGTCCAGAACGAGGAGTTTAGAAAACAAAGTCTTCAAAATAGTGAAAACCTTAGGCAACTGACCACTGTGGTTGAGTCGCTCGCGACCCACAACATAGCCTTAGAGACTCAAATCTCCCAGCTTGAACAAAACCCTCTAGGACCCTTCCCTGAGGAGAAATTGGATGTTGTAACAACCAGTAGTGAAAAAAAAGTTGAAAATTCTAAGGAGAGTGATAATGAGGTTGAGGAGAGTAATGATGTGGACGAGGAGAGTTCAGACGAGAAAAGAGTAAAGATTGAGAAAAATCCTCCAACACCATCTAAAAGGGAGGTTGTAGAAGAGGTAGAGAAGGAAGAACCTATTGTTGTTCCTCATCCATATACCCCACCGATTCCTTTCTTGAAAATTTTTATGGAAGCTCATATAGACTCCAAATCTAAAACGTATATGGAGGTATTGGAAAATATCCACACCAATGCACCCTTGTTTGAAGTCTTGCATAAAAAGAGAAAATTAGAGGACCATAAAACTAGGGATACTATAAACGTTAAGAGGGTAAGGTTAACCTTTGAGGTGGTGGATGAAATCACTAAGCCCAAACTTGAAAAGTTGATACTTAGGATAGATCCAGAACCACCACCACAAGTTCAGAAGAATGAACCACCCCACAGAAGAAAGAAAAGAAAAGGTGAGGGATATGTGAGATGGCTTGATAAGTGGCCATGGAAAATGATTACTACTAAAAGTTCAACCGAGGAGTCCTCCTCGAGAGAACCACCATGAGTGCTTACACTTCTGAGCCGTCGAGCTATCAACGTTAAACAAAGCGTTGCGTGGGAGGAAACCCACCTATTTATTTTTGCTATTACTTCCGTTTGTTTTTATTTTTGTTTTTCTTTTCCGTTTCTACATTTATTTCTTTTAAATCCTTATTTTCATTATTTTCTAAAAAAAATTTATACAACTGCTGCTGATTTTCAATCAACTTTACAGGTTTTCTGAAAAAAGCCTTTTTCTATCCTACCTTCTCCCCTGATTTGCTTTCCCCCTTTGCTATTTACTATGAAAACCACTTTTAGAGGCAGAAACCAAATGAGGAGGTTTGAGGAATTATCACACAAAAATATTGGTATGACCTTATATTATGATGAACCAACAATGGACACTTTAGGCATTAAGGATAGTGTCCATTATCTGTTTAGCCAGCTGGGGTGGGAAAAAGCCCACATTAAATCTAGGTTTGTTACATACCGCGAGCTTACCCTTGAATTTCTAAGCTCCTTAGTTCATATACCCGAGCGTGGTTACGAAACTAGAAAGGGATTTATAGCCTTCAGTTTATTTGGTATTGAATTTGCTTACACCTATAAAGAATTAGCCGACCTTCTAGGATTACCTAGCGGACCTTTTGCTTTTTCTACCACCCAAGCAGAGTTAATGGATTTTGAGCTAGACTATTTTTGGGGGACTTTAACCGGAAATTACCACCCTGAGCCGGATAGCATGGATAATAATGAAATACACAACCCCGCTATCCGCTATTTCCACAAGATTCTAGCACATACCATTTTCGGAAAAGAACAGAACCGCATTGCCGTATCTAAAGATGATATATTTTTGCTGCAGTGCATGACCCAAGGCCGACCTGTAAATGCAGTGCCATTCTTGATGCAAACTTTTACCTGCATTTCTGAGAACCCTAACGAGCCAATCATCATAGGAGGCCTGGCTACCATGATTGTTAACGCCCTCGGACTTAGATACCAGCTACATAGGTGCACACAATTTGGTTCACTCCGCCCTATGAACATTGATTTTTGTTTCCACCTACGAATAATAGGTAACCTAGGTCTTGCACCCTTCGATTACTTGATAAGGGACGAAGTAGTCACGGTATTTACACTTCCTAACCATGCCAAAACAAGTGCCCACAATCGCGACAATTGGCTGTATGAGCTTAACCCTCCCGACCACCCTTCGACACTTGAGACACCACAATCCTACCAAGTTTATAATACCACAATGTCTAATGAGAGTGACCCCGAGACCCCTCCTGGTTACCATGATGGTAACAACATCGTAGAGGATGTTGATGCCCCTGCAATAACAAAAGGGGAATATGCTGAAAATTTGAATAAGATCTTTTCTACACTGGACATTTACCTGGCGGACGTCAATGGAATCAAGAACGAGTTGAAGGGTATACGTATGGACGTGATAGACTTAACTGATATTACTGTGGAACAGTTTTATCACATACATACAGCTTTCGAAGACTTGAAGACGCGACTGGGATGAAGCAGCAGAATCAGCACTTATATTTACCTTGTGTTTTATGTTTCTAGGCAGTTTATGATTTCATTTTAAACAAGTTTACTCTTTACAGTTTTTAAAGTTCTGTTAGAAACATATATTTATTTCAATTTCAGTTTATTTTCATTTTATTTCATTTTCAGTTTATTTTCATTTTCATTAAATTTACTGTGTGTTACATCAAATATTATATTCACTTATCATATTATCATTTTGCAAAATTTTGTTATACGATGTATGTTGGAAATACTTTGCATGTATTGAATTATTGTGTTATAATGTTTTGGAATTATACTGTTTCGTCCATTTCATAAATATGATTCTTTGCACCCGTAACGATCATAACGTCCCCATGACGAGCGTAACACGCGTTTCACCATGTTACGCCCGTCAGCCCATTGTGACGATCGTCACGCGCGCCCAATAGCAGATTCTGCTATTACATAAGTCGTTCCACTTTCCATTCATTCTTCCCTTTTTCCCAAATCCGTAACAGTACCCATTCAAATTTTCTCTCAAATTCCAACACTCCAACACTTAAACTCCATCAACCCACTACTCAATCCACATTCCAAACCATTTTCACGATTAAATCTTTTGCATGCACTATGGCCAACAACCAACAAAATCAAATGATCACGGCGCTTGAAAGAAGATAGCAGGAGCAATATGAGTATCTATGCGCTCAAAACACTCAGATCTTGACTGGACAGTGGAGCATGAATGAGAGGTTGGATGAGGCCCTGTCAGAGCTCAACGCCTTAAGGCTGGACGTCAGCACCCTTGGTTACCAGGATACTGACACAGAAGCCACTCCTACCAGACGCTCTCGCACTAGGAGTAGAGGACGTGGTCACCAGTAGTTTTTCTTTATTTTCTATGTAGTTTATTATTTATTTATTTATTTATTTATTTATTTATTTATTTATTTATTTATTTATTTATTTATTTATTTATTTATTTATTTATTTATTTATTTATTTATTTATTTATTTATTTATTTATTTATTTTTTTCTATTTGTTTTTGTAATTGTACTTCCCTGCCTATATACCGCAACATTGAGGACAATGTCGAATTTAGTGTGGGAGAGGTACCTTTCCATCTTTTATAAACTAGTAAATTTTTACGATATGTCTCGATTCAAATTCTTCGCTTTATTTAGCCATATCGAAAAAAATTTATCTTCGCATTAGCCCGACATACCTATTTTGACGAAATCCCAGTTGAGGAAGCCGAAAACGACATAACAAGATCGATACGGTTATGACACCGTAGACTTACTACTTACGCGATCCGTTTCAATAACCATTATATCGATATCTGGAGTTTTAAGTTCTAGAGTAACCCCTAGTAGTTTATACTAGTAGTCAGCACTGTCTTGACACAAACCACGTGGAGAATCGATGAATATAAGTGTTTGATGCCTGATTCTAAAAATATCCTTCCTATCTCGCTGCTAAAAGAAAAGAAATTTTGTGCACCAAAATATACGGTCACATATAAGAGCTGAGCAAATAATGAAGGAATCTAGTGTTGGTTGGTTCAGAGGTATCTGGTTCTGAACTCGATAGGGCGTGCTACGGCCCGATCCCCCACAACCTCCAATTTGGATAACATATGTAGGGTTGCCACATTCGTGTACCAGACCCCGTGCTAAAAGGATCAAAGTCACTAACCGGTTACTCCACTACGTGCGTGCTAAGATAAAGGGCTTAATGTGATTGCGCCAGAACGAAACCAGGTGAAATAGATACAAGGAACTATGGGAAGAATTATAACGGAACTGTTGGATAGCTCGTTTGAAATGGAAGCCTACGACTAAGCTTATTGCTTGTGTCATTAGCGTATCTTTAGTGTTTCACTCAAGTATTGGCCGAACCGACGAGGATTTCCCGAAATTGCTTTAAAAATCCAAGGTATGTCATGCATATGCGCTTGACAAAACTTGTCCGACCTTTTGAATAACTATTTGCTTGAGGACAAGCAAAGGTTTAAGTATGGGGGAATTTGATAACGAGAAATCATATCATATAATTACTACGCTTTCTACCGATTTTATAATACATTGAGTCGTCTAACTCCCGATTATTCCGAGTTTTTATGTCTTTTCACAGGTATAACATTTGTCAACTTAAGACAATGAAAAAAGGACCACATGAAGAAAGCTAAACAAGAAACATAAGAGAAAAGAACAAAATCTCAGATTTTGCACCTGTGACGACCGTCACGCCTCCCCAACTAGAAATAACGCTCATCACACATCGTTGACGAGTGTAATGCACTATTTAAGCGCATTACGACCGTCACCCACATGTGACGACCGTCACGCGCGTAAAGACGAACATTATGAATTGGTGGAGACGTGGGCAACGTGAGGAAGAATCCTTCTCCAATATTTCCTCCACTCAGTAACCATGCATCCTATTTTCACGCCACTCAAGCCTCTTCCAAGATTTTCTCAACTGCAATATTTTCTCCTATATATATGTGGTAGTGCAAAGGGATGAGGGTCGAAGAATTTTTCCAGAGACCAAAATTGCTGCTTTTCTACATTAAACTATATTATTTATTTTTGAACCATTTTCATTCGTACTGTAATTTTTATTTCAAGAATTAGTTTTTAGAGTGTTAATTCTTCATCTAAGAATTAACACTGTTATAGATTTCGATTGAATTGCAAGGAATTTGTAAGCATCCAAGATTACCACAACAACATTATTTCCAGGTTTTTTATGCAATTGATATTTATTTATTCTTGTGTTATGTCATTTATTTTTATGGATTATATTTTAAGTTGCATAGTTATCAAATATATATTGTCCGGCTAAATTAATTCGTACCGGTATGTGACTCTTAAGAACCGAAAGAATTCAGTGATACCTTGGCCAAAAATATTTATTTATAAAACAATTTCTGGTTTCCAATTTCCAAGATTAATTTAACTATCCTTGTCACGAGAGTGAGAGGATAATTAACACGATTTTTCCACGAGAGTGGGAAATTAATTAAGGCAAGAACCTGCATGCGAGAGCTGGGGTTCAACCCAGATAGTGGTAACGAAACATTAATTTTTAAATACACGAGAGTGTTTTAATAAATTAATTAAACTCAAATCGTTTTCAAAAAGTGTTATTAAATTTAAAGTGCATCCACTAGGTTAGTAGCATAACTTATTTCATGAACACGATAGTGTATGTCTCAGGTTTTTAAACAATTAGTTTTTACCGAAATACTTTATAGGCCAAGCGATTCACCGAATTCCCGAAGTCCGACTATCACATACTAGTATAACTATTACTATTATTTTTAATTAAACTGTTTCCCCCAAAAATCAAATATTCATCGCTTAGTTAAACAAACTGTAGCATTAGATCGTATGCGATTGATCCTCAGTCTATGTGGGTTCGATAATCTTTTAAAACTAGAACGACTAAACTGTATACTTGCAGTTAGTATCCCGACAGACTTATATAGTCCCGATCAATCACTGAGCTCTGCAAGCAGTTCAAGATACAACATCATAACTCTTCTCCCTACCGGCCGAAGATGAATGGGGTTGTAGAAGTAGCTAATAAGAACATTAAGAAGATTATGCAGAAGATGACAGTGACCTACAAAGATTGGCACGAGATGTTGCCATTTTCTCTTCATGGGTACCGTACCTCAGCACGGACGTCAACAGGGGCAACACCCTACTCCTTGGTGTATGGCATGGAGGCAGTATTTCCCATTGAAGTTCAGATACCCTCTCTTCGGATCATGAAGGATGCAGGTTTGAGTGAAGACAAATGGATTCAGACCCGGCTTGATCAACTGAACCTAATCGACGAAAAGAGACTTACTGCTATTTGTCATGGTCAAACGTATCAAAAACGGATGATCAAGGCATTTAACAAGAAATTCAGACGACAAGAGTATCAAGTTGGGGATCTGGTAATCAAGCGCATTATCTTACCTCAAGGTGATCCCAAGGGAAAATGGACCCCTACTTATGAAGGGCCATTTGTGGTTAAGAATATTTTCTTAGGAGGAGCTATGATTCTAACCACCATGGATGGTGACGACCTTCCTCACCCCGTCAATGCAGACATAGTAAAAAGATACTACGCATAATCAAAGACCCGCTAGGTTGACTGGCCTAGGCAAAAATAAGGGCTTCCCGGCGAACCAAAAGGGTTCGGGCAAAAATAAGGGATAAAAATGAAAAAAAATTTGTACACCCGGCAAGTCGAAAACCTGAAAAGGCGGCTTGGGCAAAAAAAGGTATCCCGGTGGACTGAAAACCCGAAAGGGCAGTCCAGGCAAAAATTAGGGATAAAAGTGTAACACTATGTCTCATTGGATCATCTTGCATCCATACTTCGGTATCAACTATCAAGCTCGGATGACACTAATCAATCTGATCTACCTTCAACCAAGTAGCAAAGTGATGAGATGCTCGAAGACATAAAGACAATAGCAGAGTTGGAACCCAGTGGGATCATTCACATAGCTGTTTTGTTTAGTTTTTCACAGATTGTGTAAATTCTATTATTCGGCGGCGTTCTCTTACTAGGACGTCAACCCCTTGTACAAAAATGCCTATTTACAGGCCAAACTTCAAAATCAATACAATTCATTTTCAAAGAATTTTCAAACTGTTTTTCCTTTATCTGTTTTGTTTTGCAAAGAACGTCCAATGTTCCTTTTTGATATATGCATTTGACATTAATTGTTGCTCATGAATATTTACATGCGAAACAAAAGACGATTACGGGTAATATCAGAAACAGGGGCAAATAAGAATTATCCGAACTGTACAGTTGCTCTGTCCACCAGGTACAAAGGTATATTCAGTTGAAGAATATGACTAAGGTACTTTCACTCCCCGCAGAGTAAGACAGTAATGATAACTCTCCCCAGCTGAGACTTGCAACTGTGAATGAATCGGTAATATTCTCCCCAAGCAGAGTTCATCTACCATCAGCACTAAAAAGGCTTGATATCCCCGGTAGTCTTAATATTCCCCAACGGAATATAAGAATGCTTCCCGACAGGGTATAAGATATCCCTAGTGGATTTAAAATTTTCCCAGCGCAGCCTGAAAAAGCTTCCCCAACGGAGTTGAAGCATCATCCCCAGTAGACTCTGGAAGTTTATCCCCAGCGGAGTACAAAAACAAATCTCCCCAACCGAGTTCAAAGGATCAATCCCAGCAGAACTCAGAGGATTATCCCCATAAAAGTCTAACAGGGTTATCCCCAGCAAGGCGCAACTGAAAGATCGTCCCCAGCGAAGTTCTTTCCTTTCACAAACGGGAATTCAATCCCCCAACGGATTCAATATCACCAGCAATGATAATTCATCCCGAAGGAATTTATCAGTGGAATCCTCCGCAGAGCATCTCTTCCCCACAGAGTGATCTCCTCATCAGTTTATTCCCCCCAACGGAGTCATCCTCTCCTGCAGGTTTATTACCTTCGTTCATCATCCCCAGCGGAAACGAAGAATTCAACTCTTATCTCCAGCAGCTATCCGGGATTTATTTCCCCCAGCTAAAACATTACATTTCCATACATCATGATACATGCATATATGCATCATACCACACAATCTCATTTATGTTGAGAACATCATTTCTTGATCCATATCATGCATTGCATATGACTGACCTTTACCTTTCAGGAAAGATCCAGTTAAGTTCTCAGCTATGTCAAAGACCTCCTCTGGTTCAGTCAGATCGATGCGAAGATCTACCTGATTCGTATTCCATTTGAAGTTATTCCAAGACTTTTGTCTGGTCCAGTTAAATCGATTCGAAGATTTTTTCTGATGCCGATCCAGTCAAAGTTAATCCAAGACCTCCTCTGGTTCAGTCAGATCGACGCGAAGATCTCCCTGATTCGTATTCCAGTTGAAGATATTCCAAGACTTTCGTCTGGTCCAGTTAAATCGATTCGAAGATTTTTCTGATGTCGATCAGTCAAAGTTAATCCAAGACCTCCTCTGGTTCAGTCAGATCACCGCGAAGATCTCCCTGATTCGTATTCCAGTTGAAGTTATTCCAAGACTTTCGTCTGGTCCAGTTAAATCGATTCGAAGATTTTTCTGATGCTGATCCAGTCAAAGTTAATCCAAGACCTCCTCTGGTTCAGTCAGATCAACGCGAAGATCTCTCTGATTCATATTCCAGTTGAAGTTATTCCAAGACTTTCGTCTGGTCCAGTTAAATCGATTCGAAGATTTTTCTGATTTCGATCCAGTCAAAGTTAATCCAAGACCTCCTCTGGTTCAGTCAGATCAATGCGAAGATCTCTCTGATTCGTATTCTAGTTGAAGATATTCAAAGAATTTCGTCTGGTCCAGCTAAATCGATTCGAAGATTTTTCTGATGCCGATCCAGTCAAAGTTAATCTAAGACCTCCTCTGGTTCAGTCAGATCAACGCGAAGATCTCCCTGATTCGTATTCCAGTTGAAGATATTCCAAGACTTTCGTCTGGTCCAGTTAAATCGATTCGAAGATTTTTCTGATGCTGATCAAGTCAAAGTTAATCCAAGACCTCCTCTGGTTCAGTCAGATCGACGCGAAGATCTCCCTGATTCGTATTCCAGTTGAAGTTATTCCAAGACCATCGTCTGGTTCAGCTAAATCGATTCGAAGATTTTTTTTATTCTTATCCAGTCAAAGTTAATCCAAGACCTTCCCTGGTTCAGTCAGATCGACGATAAGATCTCCCTGATTCATATTCCAGTTGAAGTTCAGACCACCTATCAACAATCTCCAAATGGCATCTGTAAGCCCAATCCCGACATCACCAGGATGATACCACTTCATGCGAGTGCAAATTTCTGGGCACTCTAGTGTTCAATCATCTTCCACCCTTGGATCACGAAAGGCCCGAAAGCCAATCTACATCCTCAGGTTTAATAAAATTGAACAGGGGCAGCTGTTGTACCCTAAAATTTTCCCTCTCATATTTCCCAATACATTTCAAGAAAAATCTCCAAATGGCTCAAGATTGCTCAAGAGTTGGACAGTCAAGTCATCTCCTAAGGCAGTCAATTTCAAATTAGGGTTTTATGTTGCATCAAGGTCCTTGCATCCAAATGACCTCAAGTGCTCCACAATGTCCTAATATGCTCTCAAGTTCATCCATGTCAAATTTCAAGCCTTGCAGAGGAAGTTTGCTCAGTCAATTGCTCAAAGGGCCCAAAAATCGACTATGTTAGGGCAAAAGTCAAGTGTGACCTATAAACAGTCAAACTTCAAGATTTTTTGTCAACACTCTCATTTTGAAGGATATTGCATCATTTGATCAAGGGTTGATCATGATTCATCAAGGATTGCTCAAAATTCATCAAGACTAAAAAGTTGCTAAATTAGGGTTTTGTAGGAAAAGTCAACTCAACTTTGACCAAGCATAACTTTATCATACTTTATGAGAAATGACCCATCCAAATCTCATTTTGAAGAGGATGCAATTTACTACAATCCATCTTCATACTCCAAGATCAAGAAATGCACTCACAAAAGGTTACAAATTTGGACATTATAGGTCATTTTTGAAGGTCAACAAAAACACCTTTTATGCCAAAGCTTATAACTTGAGCATGGAATATAAAAATGAGATTATACCAAAAGGGTTGGTTAGAGGACATCTCAGGATTTCTAAAAAGTCCAAGAACACTTCCAAAAGTTCAAAATTGAAGAAGTTATGCATTGTTGAAATTGGGCATTTTGCAAAATTGCCAAAAGTCAACTATCCCCAAAACTTCAAATTTTATCAAATGGGCCCATTCTTTTCCACTTGATTTGATCTTGTCACACTACACAAGTGTCCTAGCTTCAGCCTTGTGTTCATTTATCAATTTTTCTATTTTATTTGATTTTTATTTGAATTATTCCATTTTAAATCAATTTAAATCAAATAAAATCACAAAACTTGATTACATGAGATATTTTTCTATTTTCAGGACCTAATCATCATCATCAAGTGAATCAAATTCGTATCAAACATTCCATGTGCAAAAAGATTGGATTTTTGGCAAATTAAGCAAGCTTTCAATGGAGGATCAAATCAAATCTCCAAGCATTGATGTACAAGGATTCAGTCCATAAAAGTTGACCTAATGCATTGCTTATTACATATACAAGTGAAAGGACACGAATTCAAGGGTTAGAGACTGCAGAATCATCAAAAGCAAACTTGAAAAAATTGCCAAAAAGTGTGAAACTGAAATCGTTCTTAGAGGCAAATTCAAAGGCAAAACTCAACGTGAATCAATTACTGTACCATCCTTGAAGCAGAACCAACCCAGAATCAATCTCCATACACTCCCTAAAGCTCTGTAAGTCTCTCAAAAAACCGCTTTTCATTTTAAATTGCAACTCCATATTCTTGCATTTTTCTGGAAAATCGTTGACATATTCATGATGCTTGTGCAATTTCTAGACTTTTGGCATTATTTGATTGCATTTACATGAACTCTAACCCCATAATCGTATAGCTAGGGTTTTGCATTAGATTTTAGAGTTTTCTTTTTCAGGCGAAATCAAGGCTCAAGAGGGACATAGGTTTTTTCAGGAAGCCTAGACGAGCACAACCATGTGTTTGGAATCAATTTCCATGGCCTAGAACGGATTTTAGGTTGAACATGCGAATTTAGCTGCGGATATAAATCCGCATGTAAATATCCAGGGTTGAACGAAGAAGACGATGACGCATCTCCCCCTGGTTGGTTGGTTCAAATATAGCGCGCTTTTATTTTTTTCTGATCCATTAATTTGTTTTTGTTTTATTATTATTAGTTTCAAATATAATAACAAATGAAGCGCATTGGTTGAGTGGTAGAGGAGTTATTCAGTGACTTACATTATTATTTTTCAACAGGTTATTTAGTGGTGATCCAATTGCGTGGTACATCATGCTTCCTCACTCAACTACTTGCCAGATGGCCCCAGGCCAGATATGGTGATCCAGAATGAAGGCCTATGGTGGGATCTAGTCAACCAACGCATAGAGAAGCAAGAAGGTCAACACAGGCTTGCACAAATGGGCCTTGGAAATTGCTGAATAAACCTCCTTTCAGGACCATAACCTCTGTTGTACCCCAAAATTTGCCCTCCCATATTCATCAAGAATTGTCAAAGTCAAGGTTACAAAATTCCCCAAGGGTTGTGCAGCTCAACTGTCTCCTATACAGTCAAAACTAGGGTTTGAGTTCTGGTCAAGCAAATGAACTTTTCAAAGGCCCAATCAAGTCTCATATGCTAAAAAAGATGGTCAAGTATCCTCATGTCAAGTTTCAAGGCATTCAGCTCAAGATTGCACAGTCAAAACCCTAGATTGCACTACAGTCAACTGTAGGGGCAAAATGGTCATTTGACAGTCAAAAGTTCCAATTTTTGGTCAATATATCATTTTGAAGCCACAAACATCATTTGATCAATGCTTGATCATGATTCTCAAAATTTGGCTCAGAAAATCATCAAGATGCAAAAGTTGCTATATTTGGACAGCTGAAAAAGTCAACTGAAATTGACCAGGGCATAACTTTCACATGGATTATTAGAAAAATTCCATCCAAAGCTCATTTTGAAGAGAAAGACATCTCCTACAATTCATCTTCATGTTCCAAGTCCAAGAAATGCTCTCACAAAAAGTTATCAATTTCAACATTATAGGTCATTTTCAAAAGTCAACAAAAAGTGACTTTAAGTCAAAGGCCATAACTTGAGATTGGTAAATCAAAATGACATGGGACCAAAGGCATTGGTTAAAGGACTCAAATACCTTTCCAAAATGTCCAAGAACATGTGAAAAGCTTAAAAATTGACCAAGTTATGCCTTGTGGAAGTTGGGAAATTTTTGGAAATTTTTGAAAGTCAACATTGATGCAAAAGGCCTAAAAATGCAAATGGGCCCATTTTTCTTCCAAGTTTCTTCATGCCAAGCCTATGCACGACCATTAGGCCCAAAGGGAAGTATTCTCATATTTTTTAATTATTTATTTGAATTAATATTAATTTATATTCATTTAAATGATTTTAATATATGAAAAATATCAAACTAACCTAAAAAAATCTTTTCATGCACATTATAAACTCAATATTTCGTGTAAGTCTTAAATAGGCAAATTTGGATGAGATTGGATCATGATTGAACAAAAACAACATGAAAAAGATATGAAAAAAGATTTTCCAAAATCAAATATTGAAATTCATCAATGCATAAGATTTTGTCCAATGTTTCTTGACCTAATCACTCCATATATGATCAGAATGAGAACCCTAATGCTCCTGGACTCCATACTGCGCAGCAATTGACATTACAAACTTGCAAAAATCCTTAAAAAGTTCAATACTGAATTCAAGGTTTTAGGCCGATTCAAGCATCAACTCTCATCCCATTAGCATTCTGAGACATCACTGAGTGTTTCTCAATCATTAACAAGAAGCAAAACACCCTGAACTGGTATCCATGAGTCCAACCGTACCTTGAAAATTTTGAAATCACATAGCATGATTCCATCGTTTTTATGCATTTTTCTTTGTTGATTCATATTCATATTAATGTTCTAAAGCTAACTGTGGTGTTTAATTGCGTTTTTGTTAACCATATATGATTATGCCATTGCCAAAAGTTAGGGTTTTCAGGAGCTCGAATTAGGGGTTTTGTATAGAAGAAAAATTGGGACTTCTGAACACCATGGTTGGATTCAACGCACCAAGACGAAGATAAATGCATACTCGCGATGAATTTATGTTTCATATATCCCTATTCGCTATTTTCTTGAATCACCCCTAATGCCATGCTACAAAAACCGTCGCCTATTCATTTTGTTTTACAGGGTGGGGAAGAAGACAACCTCGTTGTCACCACGTGATAGGCTCTTTTTGAATTCACGCGCGTTTTGCCCATTACGCATTGATTTTGCTTTTTGATATTTAATTGATATTATATGTTAATTGTGAACGTGATGGCTCAGTGGTAACGCGTTGTGTATATGGCCTCAAAGACCTGGGTTCAAGTCCCAGGTCTTGCAACTTTCATTATTATTTTTCAAACCAGTTTCCCATGCAGGCACCATCCTAAGACTCACCATGCACACTCAGTATTCATCGCCCACGTGTCCCAGGCAACCAAATCAAGGGCATGGATTCCAGGAGCGCAATGAATATCAGTCAACGCTTGACATATGATCCAAAAAGTCAATGAAATTCCATGCTTATTGGGCCAGGCTTTCTAAATTCATACCTCCTAAATTGGGGACTACACCCCACTCTGGTTTGATTTCCTTTTTATTTCATTTATTTTAATTGTTATGTTTATTTTAATTATTTGTTTTAATTAATTATTTTTAACAAAAATATAAAAACATTATAAAAATCAGAAAATACAAAAAAAAAACATAATATTTATTTTATTATAATTATTTTTCATAAATAAATTAGAATGTAAGTTATGTAGTGTAATTAGGTTTTAATTTTAAATTCCTTTTTTAATAAAAATCCAAAAGTGTAGAATTTAGGTTTAATTGTTAATTCTTTTATTTCCTTTTTTTTCCACAATAATAGTTATTATTTATTTATTTATTTTCCTATTTAAATTGTACATAAATGAATTAGGTTAATCTAGGTCATATTTTAATTTTTTCGTAATAAATAAAAAATATTAGAATTAGGGTTTGCCGTTTAATTTAATTTTAATTAATTTTCCTTTTTTTCATTAAATCTAAAAAACACAAAATACCAAAAACATTTAATCATTTAATTTTTTAATTCTTATTAATTTTAATTATTTGCAAAAGGGTCCAACGCCCTAGTTTCGTTTTAATTATTTAATTCGCGCATTTATCTTATGTCGTTTAATTATAATTTTGTAAATATCCCAAAGCCATGTAATTTAAACTTTTCGCACTTTATTTCTTCGCATTATTTATTTTTTCGCTAAATCGGGTCCGGTTTAATTTTGGCGATGTGGACCCGCGCCTTTGTAATAATCTTAGATTTATTTCCTCGCAAAATATTTAACTGTTAATCAAGCATGAAAGAATGAATGTCTAATTAAAATCAAGCGTAGAACACGACAAACATGACAAGACAAATAACTGAAACATGACACACGAATCGCACACACCACCCCTAGGGTACGCCTCACTGTTGCCTTTCGAAAGGTGGTCGTCGAGTAGAAAACGTCTTAGTAAGTCCTCATGATCCGGGAACCTGGCATGAGGGTAGCTTCTAAGGTGTCTTCCCATTGCTCCGGTGATCACCACGTCCCTAAAAATCGAATTGACCCGAACACCTCCAACGGTGGTGCTACCTACCTCTCAATGGTGGGATGGCACTACTTTTAAGGACTCTTACACAGACGAATTCCTTAGGGTAGGTAGGTTCTCAAGGATACTTGCTCTAATTTCAAACAAATCAAAAGACTTTTCACATTGACACATTTTCAAAAGCTTTCAAAGCAAACTTTTCAAACACTCTGACGTATGAGTCGATCTGAAATTTTTCAAAAGAAACTTTTAAACCCACATTGAAAAGCACGCAAAACAATTTGAAAACACATTGAGCAAGTATCTAAGAGCCCAGGGATAACCATGGATAGAAAGGGTGCTAACACCTTCCCTTTCTATAACCTACCTCCCGAACCGAGAGCAATCTCTTAAAAGGAATTTTTCTGTGCTTTTGTCCTTTCCTATTGGAGAAAATAAAAGACGGTGGCGACTCTTGCTTCCGCGACATTTCGCGAACCAGCGTTAAACAGTCAGTTCCAGATCCACCGATCACAGAACTGACGACTCTGCTGGGGACTTAACTTAAAGTGAGGTGTACCTTAGGGCTAGCTTATAACTATGTTTTCAATTGTTTTCCTTGTGTGCTTTAAATTGTGGGTTGCTTGGGAGTTCTATAGATCCTACACCCGGATCTGGGGGATACCTTTCTTAGAAAGTAGCAACAAGGCTGTGAGGGAACTGTGCGGGGTATACCGACACGGTTGAAACAGTCTGCTACGTTGATGTGGCACTTTGGTGTGTACCGGTAACCCTTGAGTTCAGTCAAGGAGAGTACGGGGCCTCCGCGTGGTGTCGTGAAGCATCAACAGACCTTAGGAACCTTAATTGAACTATCTTGGCCTCTTTAGGGTAGTGAGATAACTGACTTTGGTGCAGTCCGAGGTTGGTTGATACTCGATACTACACTCAATTGAGGGTTGCTTTCCTGGAATATTTCGGTCGCCAGTTCAGTGGCTAAATCGAAACGATGAACAATGAAAGCAATCCCGTGATATTGGGAACCTTAGAACCCGGTTACTTTGATTAGGACAGGTTGAACCCACCAACTTCAAGAGGGTACTACCCAGACCCCATGCTGGCCTTAAACCTTAAGGGCTTGTCTTGTG
Organism: Vicia faba; assembly: GCA_948472305.1. Taxonomy (NCBI): domain Eukaryota; kingdom Viridiplantae; phylum Streptophyta; class Magnoliopsida; order Fabales; family Fabaceae; genus Vicia; species Vicia faba. The sequence continues at coordinate 883,663,940 of OX451738.1, forward strand.
TGCCTTGTGTGCCTTACATGTTTGTCTTTGTAAATATCTGTGGTGTGTTTAATCATAGCATCATGACATCATCCAGCATCATATGCATCGACTAACCATTTCAGGGGTTCGGATTTTCATCTTTGTTCTTGTTTTGTAGGACATGGAAACTGCTCGTAGAAAGACAATTCAGGTCAATCTTGTAAGGATCCCTCCTCAGCTTAAGGAGCTTATATCCAGGATTCCCGAGAACTCTTCATTCAGTGACAGGCATGGAAGCCTCATCAGCTTGGTCAACACCAACATTGAGGAAGATATGATAAAGGTCTTGTTCCAGTTCTTTGATCCTCTGCATCACTGTTTTACCTTCTTGGACTATCAGTTGGTACCTACATTGGAGGAGTTCTCCCGGCTCCTGAAGATCCCCATCCTTGATCAGATACCTTTCAGCGGTACAGAAAAGGAACCTAAGCTTGAAGAGATTGCTAAAGCCTTGCACCTACAGTCATCTGACCTCAAGGGACATTGGGAAGTCAGAAGTGGTATCAAAGGGTTCTTAGCCAGGTTTCTGTTTGAGAAAGCCCTTGAATGTTGGAACTCCCTTAACCTACAAGCTTTTGAAGAAGTGGTAGCCCTCCTTGTTTATGGTTTGGTGTTGTTCCCTAATCCAGATCAGCTCATTGATATCAGTGCCGTTCAGATCTTTATGTCCAGGAATCCTATACCTACATTGCTGGGGGACATCCTTCACTCATGTTACACTCGAACCACGAGAAAAAGAGGTGTCCTTATGTGTTGCGCTCCTCTCCTGGGAAGGTGGTTTATTTCGCACCTTCCCCAATCAGTCCTGAAGAATGAGCGGGGTTTGAGATGGTCACAACGGTTGATGACGCTTACACATGCAGATATACATTGGTGTCCTAGATCCAGAGGAGATGTCACTATCATTGATCGTTGTGGGGAGTACCCTAATGTTCCTTTACTTGGAATCAGAGGAGGTATTACTTATAGCCCATGCCTGGCTTGGAGACAGTTTGGTTATGCTCGGAGGGACGGGCCTCATGACATGTTAATTCCTGACATAGTTTTTGACTTCGACAATGATACTCAAGGACTTCGTCAGAGATTTATCAGAGCCTGGAGGATGCCTAGTAGGATAGACAGCAAGACACTGGGGCATAGGAACTCCATCCCTTTGGAGCCTTATCTCAAGTGGGTACGCGCTCGCTCTCAGAAGTTAATTATGCCTTATCCTCACATGCTTCCAGTGATCAAAGAACCAGTCTTGGAAGGGGAAGTGTCTCATGTTATTCAGCACCCTGATATGCCCACATCCTGGGAAGAGATGCAGAAGAGCTGGATCCAGCTTAAGGAGGAAAGGAATTCTCTTGAGACTAGTCTGCATGCCAGTGAAAAGAAAGTCTTGGAGCTCACCCGCCTGTTGCATGAGGAGAGGAATCTCAACACCTACATAGCTCCGAAGAGGATGCGCAGTGTATTTTGGGATTGACTTAACTTTTGTATTTCTTTTTTTCCCTGAGGCCTTGATGTATTAAACAATGATTTCATTAATGATAACGTGTGTTCTTTTCTTGTCTACAACGAATTTGAACTTTCGAACCCTTGAATGCATTGCATACGCATTTCATACATCATGTGCATAGCAGGTTTTTCCCTTTTTCAGGTTGCTTACAGTTCTTCGCTGTTTATTTCAGCATCATGAATCCCGGATCTGAATCGACTGAGACTTCAATCAAGGCTCTCCAGGCGCAGAATGCGCAGTTTCAAGAAATGATCATGGGTCTAGCTAAAGGCCAAGAAGAACTGAAGACTATGCTCCTAAAAAAGAAGAAGAAGAGAAGAACTGTTCTGTTCAACTCGGGCCGAAGGTTGGGTAATACTCTGCATCAGGAAGAGGCTGGTTCTTCTGTTGGCAGGAGTCCTTCTCAGGCAGAAGTCAAGGTTCCTACTCCAGTGGTCTCCGACAACGAGACGGATTTTGATGAAGAGCAGTACCCTCCTGAAGACAACAAGTACAAACAACTGGAGGACAGGTTGAAGGCTATGGAGGTGCAACAGACACCTGGGCTGGATTTCGGAGATCTGGGTTTGTCGACTGGTATAATTATCCCGCACAAGTTCAAAGCTCCAACCTTTTCCAAGTATGACGGGGCATCCTGTCCCAAGCTGCATTTAAGGTCCTATGTTCGAAAGATTCAGCCGTACTCTGCGGACAAGAATCTATGGATCCACTTCTTCCAGGAGAGTCTTTCAGGGACTCACCTCGAATGGTTCTATCAGCTGGATGGGACCAAAGTTCGTAACTGGGAGGAGCTGGCTACTGCTTTCTACAAGCAGTATCAGTATAATGCCGACCTTGCCCCCACACGTACCCAACTCCAGGGTATGTCGTTAGGTGCAAGTGAAGGTTTTAAAGAGTACGCGCAGAAGTGGAGAGATCTGGCTGGCAGGGTGCAGCCACCTTTGACTGATCGAGAGTTAGTAGACATGTTCTTGGGGACCCTGTCTGGGCCATTCTTCAACCATCTCATTGGGAATTCTTCTGCTGGTTTCACTGATTTGATCTTAACTGGAGAGAGAATTGAAGCTGGGTTGAAGTCTGGGAAGATTGCAAAGGCTGCATCATCATCTGGGTCGGACAAGAAGCCGTTTAAAAAGGAGTCTAGTGCTGTGTATGGCTCCAGAAAATCCGAAAGACCTGATCACCGCCAATCTGTCAGCGCGGTAATGATCGCTAAGCCTGCCGCCGCTCCCCGGCCAAATAATCCTCAAAGGGTTGATAGACCCCGGAGAGAGTTTACCCGGTTAAGCATGACCCTATCGCAGATTCTGCCACAGCTGCTCGCAACCAATTTGGTATCTGTCAAGGAGGCACCAAAGTTCCCTAACACTACCTCTCCTAAGTACAACCCGAATGCCCGTTGTGCTTACCATTCAGATAGCCCGGGGCATGCTACCGATGACTGTTGGGCACTAAGGAACAAGCTGCAAGACCTCATTGATGCTAAGGAGGTACAGTTCGAGGCATCAGACAAGCCTAATGTGGTGACAGCTCCCCTGCCTGCTCATGGAGTTAATGCTATTGGTGATGAAGAGGAAGTTGATGAAGCTGAGTTCGATAGCTGGATTTACCCGGCTGCTGATGGTGGACTTAACAATTGGAGCGCCAAGGACAATCTCTCTGTTTCTTTTGACACTAAGTAATAAATTTCTTTGTTTTGATATTTTGTAATAAACATTGATAAACTCTATGGCCCGGTGTCTTACCCGAGGCACCGTGGTTCTATTTGTGAGGGCATATGAACTGTCATTTTATACATCATGAATGAAAATCTTGGACGTACTTTTCGCATTGCAAATATTGTGTTCCTTTTCTATCTTTCCTTTCCTTTACATAATTTTCAAAACAGCTGTATTTACACACACACTCACTCATACAGGTTCCAATCCACTCTGGATCTCACTGATAACAGCTCTGCTAATGCCAATTATGACTTCGAAAATCCGATCAACTTAGCCGAAGACGAAGGTGAAGATGATTGCGAAGTGCCTGGCGAGCTTGCAAGACTGTTGCTTCAGGAAGAGCGGGCAATTCAACCCCATGAAGAGCCAGTGGAAACTATAAACCTGGGTACTGAGGCAGACAGAAAAGAGGTAAAGATTGGTGCCAACCTAAAGCTCAGCGTGAAGCAACGGTTAACCAAGATGTTACACGACTATATGGAGATCTTTGCCTGGTCCTACGAAGACATGCCAGGGTTGGATACCGATATTGTCGTTCATCACTTACCAACTAGGGAAGACTGCCCTCCAGTTAAACAAAAGGTCCGTCGGATGCGTCCAGAGATGTCTGAAAAGATTAAAGCCGAAGTCATGAAACAGTTTGATGCCGGGTTTCTTGCAGTGACTTCTTACCCTCAGTGGGTTGCTAATGTGGTGCCGGTACCTAAGAAGGACGGAAAGGTCAGAATGTGTGTCGATTACAGGGATCTGAACAGGGCCAGCCCCAAGGATGACTTCCCCTTACCTCACATTGATGTCCTTGTGGATAATACAGCCCAACATAAAGTATTCTCTTTCATGGATGGCTTTTCAGGCTACAATCAGATCAAGATGGCACCTGAAGACATGGAAAAGACTACATTTGTTACTCAGTGGGGCACCTTCTGTTACAAGGTCATGCCGTTCGGATTAAAGAATGCTGGGGCAACCTACCAGCGTGCCATGGTTGCCTTATTTCATGATATGATCCATCATGAGATCGAAGTGTATGTGGACGACATGATCGCTAGGTCCCAGACTGAGGAGCAGCATCTAGATCATCTACAGAAATTGTTTGACCGGTTGAAACTGTACAAGCTGAGATTGAACCCGAACAAGTGCACCTTCGGGGTAAGATCTGGGAAGTTGCTAGGCTTCGTGGTCAGTGATAAAGGTATTCAAGTGGACCCTGCTAAGGTCAAAGCTATTCAAGAGATGCCAGTTCCTAAGACAGAGAAGGAAGTCAGAGGCTTTTTAGGACGCCTGAATTACATCGCTCGATTCATATCTCATTTGACTGCTACCTGTGAGCCAATCTTCAAGCTGCTGAAGAAAGATCAGGTAGTACGTTGGAACGATGAATGTCAGGCTGCTTTCGACAGAATTAAAGAGTATCTCCAAGAACCACCCATCCTTATGCCACCGGTTGAAGGGAGACCTCTGATCCTATATCTAACAGTGCTAGACAACTCAATGGGGTGTGTGCTGGGGCAGCATGACGAGTCTGGCCGAAAAGAGCACGCCATTTATTACCTTAGCAAAAAGTTTACCGACTGTGAGACCCGATACTCACTGCTTGAGAAAACTTGCTGCGCTTTGGTATGGGCTGCTCGCCGGCTGAGACAGTATATGCTGACTCACACCACTTTGTTGATCTCAAAGATGGATCCGATAAAATACATATTCGAAAAGCCTGCTCTGTCTGGGAGAATTGCGAGATGGCAAATGATCTTGACAGAATACGACATTCAGTATACAACCCAGAAAGCCATCAAGGGGAGTGTACTGGCAGACCATTTAGCTCATCAAGCCGTAGATGACTACCAATCAATGAACTTCGAGTTTCCGGATGAAAGTATCATGATTGTAACTGACTGTGAAGTACCTGGACCGGATGAAGGACCTGAACCAGGATCCCGATGGTCTATGCACTTTGACGGAGCTTCCAATGCTTTGGGAAATGGCATCGGCGCCATAATCATATCTCCACAAGGCACTCATACTCCACTCACTGCCCGGCTATGTTTCAACTGTACCAACAACATGGCGGAGTATGAGGCGTGTATCATGGGTCTTCAAGCTGCTATCGACCTACGGATCAAGTTCCTCAGTGTCTTCGGAGATTCCGCTCTAGTGATCAATCAGATCAACGGAGAGTGGGATACGAAACATCCAAACTTGATTCCTTACAAAGAATGTGTGTTGACCATGATTCCCCACTTCACAGAGATAACCTTTGAGCACTTTCCAAGAGAAGAGAATCAGTTAGCGGACGCGTTAGCTACAATGTCTTCAATGTTCAAGGTTAAATGGGATAACGAAGCTCCCCGGATCATCATCTGGAAACTGGACGAACCGGCATACTGTTGTGATCTCGAAACTGAACTGGTAACTGAGAAGCCTTGGTACCATGAAGTGAAAAGATATCTGGAAGCTCAGGAATACCCTGAAGGTGCCTCTGTCAACGATAAGAAATTCCTGAGGAGATTCGCAGCCAAGTTCTTCCTAAGCAACGGTGTCTTGTACAAGAGAAACCATGATTCAACCTTACTACGTTGTGTGGATAAGACTGAAGCGGAAAGAATCATGGAAGAGCTACATGAAGGGACCTTTGGTACGCATTCCAGTGGACATACTATGGCTAAAAAGATCCTACGGGCAGGATATTACTGGTCCACAATGGAAGCTGATTGCTACCAACACTCCAGGACATGCCACAAGTGCCAGATCTATGCAGATAAGGTGCATGTTCCTCCGGTTCCCCTGAATGTTTTGACTGCGCCTTGGCCGTTTGCAATGTGGGGCATAGACATGATCGGCGAGATAAAACCTACAGCATCCAATGGACATCGCTTCATCCTAGTGGCGATCGACTATTTTACAAAGTGGGTTGAAGCAGCATCCTATGCTACGGTAACCAAGACTGTTGTGGCACGGTTCATTCGGCACAACCTGATATGTCGATACGGCGTCCCTGAGCGAATAATTACAGACAACGGTACCAATCTGAACAATAAGATGATTGCTGAGCTTTGCGAACAGTTCAAGATACAGCACCACAATTCTTCTCCTTACAGACCGAAGATGAATGGGGCTGTAGAAGCGGCAAATAAGAACATCAAGAAGATCGTGCAAAAAATGACAGTGACTTACAAAGATTGGCACGAGATGTTACCGTTTGCTCTGCATGGGTACCGTACCTCAGCTAGGACGTCAACCGGGGCAACGCCTTTCTCTCTGGTTTATGGCATGGAGGCAGTCTTGCCAATCGAAGTGCAAATTCCCTCTCTCCGGATAATGAAGGATGCAAATCTGAACGAAGATGATTGGATCCAGACACGACTTGATCAACTCAATCTCATTGACGAAAAGAGACTTGCTGCTATCTGTCATGGTCAGACGTACCAGAAACGGATGATCAGGGCATTTAACAAGAAAGTCAGACCACAGGAATATCAAGTTGGGGATCTGGTTATCAAGAGAATCATCCTTCCTCAGAGTGATCCAAGGGGCAAATGGACCCCTACATATGAAGGTCCATTTGTGGTTAAGCATGTGTTCTCAGGAGGAGCAATGATCTTAACCAACATGGATGGTGACGACCTTCCTCACCCTGCCAATGCAGACATAGTTAAAAAATACTACGCATAAAAAGAGACCCGCTAGGCTGACATGCCTAGGCAAAAATTAGGGCTTCCCGTCGAACCAAAAGGGTTCGGGCAAAATGTAGGGATGAAAATGAAAAAAATCTGTACACCCGGCAAGTCGAAAACCTGAAAAGGCGGCTTGGGCAAAAATGGGTATCCCGGTGGACTGAAAACCCGAAAGGGCGGTCCAGGCAAAAGTTAGGGATAAAGCGTAAAACTATGTCTCATTGGATCACTTTGCATCCAGAATCCGGTATCTGCATCAAGCTCAAACGGCATCAATCAGTCAGCTTCACCTTCAACTAAGGTCATCAAGTGATGAGACGCTCGGAGTTATAAAGGCAATAGCAGAGTTGAAACCCAGAGGATCATTCATCTTTCACACAGCTGTTTTATTTTCATTTGTACAAAACTTGTATAAATTCTTTTGATCGGCGACGTACCTCTTACTAGGACGTCAGCCTCTTGTATACAAAACGCCTATTTCAGGCCATTCAAAAATCAATAAAAATATATTTCCAGTTAAACGTGCCCAAGTATTTTTTCTTTTTTCTGTTTTGTTTTGCGAAGAACGTCCAAGGTTCAATTTGTGATGTATGCATTGACAATAATTTGCTAACTCATGAATATTTGCATACGAAACAAAGGAATTAATTGCAGGTGACACTAGAAACAGGGGCAATAAAGAGTTGTCTGAGCAGTCTAATTGTTCTATCCCCCAAGGTACTAAGGTAGGTTCAGCTAAAGAACACGGCCAAGTGTATCTTGATTCCCCAGAGAGTAGTTCAGTAAAACAGTACATCTCTCTCCCAGCAAAATATCAAGGAAATTGAGTATCCTCCTGTAGATCTCAATACCTCCCCAGCAGCACGCATTCTTAACAAGCATCCCCGGCAGTCTTGGTCTAAAGATTGTTCCTCGGCGGTATCTCAATATTCAAAGGAATCACTTCCCCAGCACATCAAACTCCCCAGAAGAGTCCAATCCAGTTTCCCCAGCAAAGTTGGAATTCATATCTCCCCAAGCAGTAAGCTTATCCCCAGTAGATTCTGGAAGCTTATCTCCTCACAGAGCACGAACGCGTCGTCCCGGCTTGATTTAAAGAGTTATTTCCGTAACAGGATATAACTGGGTTATCCTCAGCCAAAAGCCACAGAAAGAGCGTCCTCGGCAAAGTATCTTCCTACCCCCAGCGAAGTCTATCAACACTTCCGACAACAAGGATATCCCCAGCGGAGTTATCTTCATCAACTCAGCAAAGCATCGCTATCCCCACAGAGTAGCGCTCCCCAGCATGATCACTAGAGTATCTTTTCTCCCGCAGAATTATTTCATTTGCCAAGTTTATTCCTCAACGGAGTTATCTTCTCCTACCGGTATTCTTGCAACAAATCATCCACAGCGGAAGCAAAATCTCCTCCTCAAACATCAGCCCAGGATATGACCTCCCGGCACCCGTCAAGGATTTATTTTCCTGGACAAAAGCATACACGAATCATCACATACATCATTATAGCATGCATATACGCATCATATCATATAAATCGCATCCATAGTGAGAACATCATTGCTTGATCCATATCATGCATTGCATATGACTGACCTTTACCTTTCAGGAAAGATGCAGTTGAAATTCTCAAACATATTTCAAGGACTTCTCTAGTCCAGTTAAATCGACTCCAAACAGATTTTTCTGATAAAGACTCAGTAGATATTCTCTTATGGTCCCCTCTCCAACGGCGTGTGAGGTGGTAATTCCTTCTTCAGATGTTCCCCTCTCCGGCATGAGCGTGAGGTGATATTCTCTTATGGTCCCCTCTCCAACGGCGTGTGAGGTGGTAATTCCTTCTTCAGATGTTCCCCTCTCCGGCATGAGCGTGAGGTGATATTCTCTTATGGTCCCCTCTCCAACGGCGTGTGAGGTGGTAATTCCTTCTTCAGATGTTCCCCTCTCCGGCATGAGCGTGAGGTGATATTCTCTTATGGTCCCCTCTCCAACGGCGTGTGAGGTGGTAATTCCTTTTTCAGATGTTTTCCTCTCCGGCATGAGCGTGAGGTGATATTCTCTTATGGTCCCCTCTCCAACGGCGCGTGAGGTGGTAATTCCTTCTTCAGATGTTTCCCTCTCCGGCATGAGCGTGAGGTGATATCTCCTTTCAGATTATAATTTCCTATAGTTCCCTCTCCAACGGCGAGTGAGGTGACTCCCTTTGAGATTATAATGTCCTTTGGTTCTCTTCCTGACACTACGAAGATGGTAATCCTCACCAAGATTTTCTCAACAAGCGTTGTTGAAGTTAAAATCATCCAAGGTGCACTTATCATTCAGGCTAAGGCAGTAACCATCCCTGGTTCATTCATCAACGTTTGAAGCTCCAGACCCAGCTCCTGTAACCAGTCAGGACATATCTATATCAAGCATCTAAAATCAGCTCCTGCGATGTGTCAGGTACTCATTTTTCTGTTTTGCAGGTATGCAGGTTCTCGCTAAGGAATCTCTTACGCGATCAACATCCAGATGGCATCTATAAGCCCATCATCCTATCCAAGCAACCTCTAAATGGCATCTATAAGCCCATTCCCCCATCACTGTCACCATGTGAGCGCAAATTTCTGGGCACTCTAGTGTCCAATCATCTTCTACCCTCGGATTACGAAAGGCACGTCAGCCAATCTGCATCCTCAGGTCTAAGAAGATTGAACAGGGGCAACTGTTGTACCCCAAAATTTGCCCTCCCATATTCATCAAGAATTGTCAAAGTCAAGGTTACAAAATTCCCCAAGGGTTGTGCAGCTCAACTGTCTCCTATACAGTCAAAACTAGGGTTTGAGTTCTGGTCAAGCAAATGAACTTTTCAAAGGCCCAATCAAGTCTCATATGCTTAAAAAGATGGTCAAGTATCCTCATGTCAAGTTTCAAGGCATTCAGCTCAAGATTGCACAGTCAAAACCCTAGATTGCACTACAGTCAACTGTAGGGGCAAAATGGTCATTTGACAGTCAAAAGTTCCAATTTTTGGTCAATATATCATTTTGAAGCCACAAACATCATTTGATCAATGCTTGATCATGATTCTCAAAATTTGGCTCAGAAAATCATCAAGATGCAAAAGTTGCTATATTTGGACAGCTGAAAAAGTCAACTGAAATTGACCAGGGCATAACTTTCACATGGATTATTAGAAAAATTCCATCCAAAGCTCATTTTGAAGAGAAAGACATCTCCTACAATTCATCTTCATGTTCCAAGTCCAAGAAATGCTCTCACAAAAAGTTATCAATTTCAACATTATAGGTCATTTTCAAAAGTCAACAAAAAGTGACTTTAAGTCAAAGGCCATAACTTGAGATTGGTAAATCAAAATGACATGGGACCAAAGGCATTGGTTAAAGGACTCAAAGACCTTTCCAAAATGTCCAAGAACATGTGAAAAGCTTAAAAATTGACCAAGTTATGCCTTGTGGAAGTTGGGAAATTTTTGGAAATTTTTGAAAGTCAACATTGATGCAAAAGGCCTAAAAATGCAAATGGGCCCATTTTTCTTCCAAGTTTCTTCATGCCAAGCCTATGCACGACCATTAGGCCCAAAGGGAAGTATTCTCATATTTTTTAATTATTTATTTGAATTAATATTAATTTATATTCATTTAAATGATTTTAATATATGAAAAATATCAAACTAACCTAAAAAAATCTTTTCATGCACATTATAAACTCAATATTTCGTGTAAGTCTTAAATAGGCAAATTTGGATGAGATTGGATCATGATTGAACAAAAACAACATGAAAAAGATATGAAAAAAGATTTTCCAAAATCAAATATTGAAATTCATCAATGCATAAGATTTTGTCCAATGTTTCTTGACCTAATCACTCCATATATGATCAGAATGAGAACCCTAATGCTCCTGGACTCCATACTGCGCAGCAATTGACATTACAAACTTGCAAAAATCCTTAAAAAGTTCAATACTGAATTCAAGGTTTTAGGCCGATTCAAGCATCAACTCTCATCCCATTAGCATTCTGAGACATCACTGAGTGTTTCTCAATCATTAACAAGAAGCAAAACACCCTGAACTGGTATCCATGAGTCCAACCGTACCTTGAAAATTTTGAAATCACATAGCATGATTCCATCGTTTTTATGCATTTTTCTTTGTTGATTCATATTCATATTAATGTTCTAAAGCTAACTGTGGTGTTTAATTGCGTTTTTGTTAACCATATATGATTATGCCATTGCCAAAAGTTAGGGTTTTCAGGAGCTCGAATTAGGGGTTTTGTATAGAAGAAAAATTGGGACTTCTGAACACCATGGTTGGATTCAACGCACCAAGACGAAGATAAATGCATACTCGCGATGAATTTATGTTTCATATATCCCTATTCGCTATTTTCTTGAATCACCCCTAATGCCATGCTACAAAAACCGTCGCCTATTCATTTTGTTTTACAGGGTGGGGAAGAAGACAACCTCGTTGTCACCACGTGATAGGCTCTTTTTGAATTCACGCGCGTTTTGCCCATTACGCATTGATTTTGCTTTTTGATATTTAATTGATATTATATGTTAATTGTGAACGTGATGGCTCAGTGGTAACGCGTTGTGTATATGGCCTCAAAGACCTGGGTTCAAGTCCCAGGTCTTGCAACTTTCATTATTATTTTTCAAACCAGTTTCCCATGCAGGCACCATCCTAAGACTCACCATGCACACTCAGTATTCATCGCCCACGTGTCCCAGGCAACCAAATCAAGGGCATGGATTCCAGGAGCGCAATGAATATCAGTCAACGCTTGACATATGATCCAAAAAGTCAATGAAATTCCATGCTTATTGGGCCAGGCTTTCTAAATTCATACCTCCTAAATTGGGGACTACACCCCACTCTGGTTTGATTTCCTTTTTATTTCATTTATTTTAATTGTTATGTTTATTTTAATTATTTGTTTTAATTAATTATTTTTAACAAAAATATAAAAACATTATAAAAATCAGAAAATACAAAAAAAAAACATAATATTTATTTTATTATAATTATTTTTCATAAATAAATTAGAATGTAAGTTATGTAGTGTAATTAGGTTTTAATTTTAAATTCCTTTTTTAATAAAAATCCAAAAGTGTAGAATTTAGGTTTAATTGTTAATTCTTTTATTTCCTTTTTTTTCCACAATAATAGTTATTATTTATTTATTTATTTTCCTATTTAAATTGTACATAAATGAATTAGGTTAATCTAGGTCATATTTTAATTCTTTCTTAATAAATAAAAAATATTAGAATTAGGGTTTGCCGTTTAATTTAATTTTAATTAATTTTCCTTTTTTTCATTAAATCTAAAAAACACAAAATACCAAAAACATTTAATCATTTAATTTTTTAATTCTTATTAATTTTAATTATTTGCAAAAGGGTCCAACGCCCTAGTTTCGTTTTAATTATTTAATTCGCGCATTTATCTTATGTCGTTTAATTATAATTTTGTAAATATCCCAAAGCCATGTAATTTAAACTTTTCGCACTTTATTTCTTCGCATTATTTATTTTTTCGCTAAATCGGGTCCGGTTTAATTTTGGCGATGTGGACCCGCGCCTTTGTAATAATCTTAGATTTATTTCCTCGCAAAATATTTAACTGTTAATCAAGCATGAAAGAATGAATGTCTAATTAAAATCAAGCGTAGAACACGACAAACATGACAAGACAAATAACTGAAACATGACACACGAATCGCACACACCACCCCTAGGGTACGCCTCACTGTTGCCTTTCGAAAGGTGGTCGTCGAGTAGAAAACGTCTTAGTAAGTCCTCATGATCCGGGAACCTGGCATGAGGGTAGCTTCTAAGGTGTCTTCCCATTGCTCCGGTGATCACCACGTCCCTAAAAATCGAATTGACCCGAACACCTCCAACGGTGGTGCTACCTACCTCTCAATGGTGGGATGGCACTACTTTTAAGGACTCTTACACAGACGAATTCCTTAGGGTAGGTAGGTTCTCAAGGATACTTGCTCTAATTTCAAACAAATCAAAAGACTTTTCACATTGACACATTTTCAAAAGCTTTCAAAGCAAACTTTTCAAACACTCTGACGTATGAGTCGATCTGAAATTTTTCAAAAGAAACTTTTAAACCCACATTGAAAAGCACGCAAAACAATTTGAAAACACATTGAGCAAGTATCTAAGAGCCCATGGATAACCATGGATAGAAAGGGTGCTAACACCTTCCCTTTCTATAACCTACCTCCCGAACCGAGAGCAATCTCTTAAAAGGAATTTTTCTGTGCTTTTGTCCTTTCCTATTGGAGAAAATAAAAGACGGTGGCGACTCTTGCTTCCGCGACATTTCGCGAACCAGCGTTAAACAGTCAGTTCCAGATCCACCGATCACAACCTCCTAACCCTAATTCTTTCTATTTTATTTTTATTATTTCTTTTAATTAATTATTGTTATTGTTTTATTATTTTTAATCACTAACCAATTAAAACTTTTTCTTAATAAAATTAAAAACCAAAAATATTTTATTTACTAAAATTAATTTTCACTATTGTATTTTTGTTAATAAATATTAATTTAATTAATTTAGTTTAATTAGGAAATAACTTTAATATCTTTTGCAATAAATAAAATTAACTTAGACAATTAGGTTTTTTTTTATTAACTTTGATTAATTTATTTTTATTTCTTTAAATATCAAAAATCCAAAAATATTATTTTCATTAATTAATTAATTAGTTTATTAATTTAATAATTAACTTAGATCTAATTTATTTTTAATTCAAAATAACCAAAAAAATCTTTCTTTAATAATTAAAGGGTCAAAACCCTAGAACTCGCTCGATTTAATTTCTCGCACGCGATCCATATTTATTTCAATATTGTATCTGTTTCCCGGAATGTAATAGTTTAAATAGGACGTTACTATTTTATCGCTTTATTTATTTTCCACATTTTAATTTCAAGGGTTACTTTTGGCGATGTAAATACCCGACGCCTTTAAATAGTTAGTTTAAATTCTGCAATTTAATTTCCGCAACTTATAAACTGTTAGATGTTTGGTAATAGGGAATGCATGACAAGATCAAATGTTTAAACCTAAAATCAACATAGATAACCATTGACATGTACAAAGACAAATTAACTTAATACAACACACTCGCACATGCGCACTCTTAGGGTACACCTCACTTGGTTGCCTTCGAACGTGGTCATTGAGTATAGGAAGTTTTAGAGGTCGCCCTCTTGTCCAAAGATCATAGTTGCCTCGAAACGGTTGCCTCGGAAAAATGATCTAAGACATTAGGGTTACCGCTAAGGCGTCCTAACATTGCTTTAGTGACCGCACGTCCCTTAATCGAATTGACCCTTAAAACTCCAACGACGATGCTACCTACTCATCAATGGTGGGATAACATTGTCTAAAGGACATTAGCACATATTGATTCCTTTTTCGAGTAGGTAGATGGTTCTTAAGTACTTGCTCCTTCAAAACAAAACAAATTTTCGCACTTACACTCCTTTCAAATAAAAAACTTCTTTCAAACCCACAAACACAAAGAAAAGCAATTTTGAAAACAAATGAGCAAGTACCTAAGAGCCCGTGGATAACCGTGGATAGAAAGGGTGCTAACACCTTCCCATTCTATAATCTACCCCCCGGACCCGAGAAACATCTCGAAAAAGGAATTTTTCTGTGCTTTTTTCCTTTCCTTGTTGGATGAAATAAAAGACGGTGGCGACTCTTGCTTACCACGACATTTTGCAAAAACAAACGCAAAACGCGAACGAGCATTCCAAAAAATAGTCCGTTCTCTCCCACCGTATCACAGTGCGGTTTTGAAAGTATTTTGTAAAAGAGGCCATTGTTTAGGAAATCTTTGTAATGATTCTCGTTCGTAAGAATGTATACAAAGATGTTTGTCTTTTTGAAAATGTTTTCAAGTTTGTAATATGTTTGGAAATGTGTGTGTTTGTTTTGGAAATAGAAAGGATATTTGTTTTGAAATGGAGAAAGTAACTAAAAGTAATCTACCTACTCAAATGTATTTCTTGTTCATTTTCTTTTCCTTTGACATTGTTGTCTTACCATTGATTTGGTAAGCAACCCTATCTTTGGATGTAAATGGGACGGGCATGGGTCATCGTATAACCATGATTAGCAATGTCATAAAGTATCTTAGCATTTTTGAGGGACTAAGATCATTTTATAAGGCAACTTGAATAGCGTCGTCGAGGGACTATGATCTTATTTTTACTTGTTTTTGCTAAGATATCTCACATGCATAACATGACCATTTTTTAGGCAATAAGTGGAGTTAACCTTAAGGGTGCATGTGTGGATAGTGTGTTTGATTTGCATGCATTTAATATTTGATTAGGTTTATCTACTTGTTGATTTTATCTTCCCATACAAACCCTATTCACTATCATTTATATGAAAGCGATAAATTGCGGAAAGTAAATATCCTACGCTATTACAATCATTTGGGGATGGGGTTTACAAATTTACAAATGGGGATTGCAAGAATTTAAAATCCTAATTATCTATTACAACCATATTGAATATCCATGAAGAAAATATATGAAGCATGTAAAAATAAAGAAAAATGAAAGGAAAAGAAAACATTTTGGATCATTATGTATCGACACATGCCGTAAAATCAAGCTTCTCGAATGCACTTTTGTTTTGATGAAGACAACTCATGATTGATAAATAAGGCAAAAATTATTGATCAAGCTAAAAGCCTCTTTGGATGAAGTCTTTGGTTCAAGCCCTTAGCAAATTTCAAGGTATAATGATAATACTTACCTTGAACTTAAGATATAGATGCCCAATGGTCAAAAGAAACATTTTATATTGTCCAACTCTTTATTCAAGTCTTTTCAAAGCCAAAATTCAATTTCCATTTGAGTGCAATCGATTTGCATGTTAGTGCAATCGATTGCATGCTTCAGTTTTTCAAAACATGGCTACTGACTTCCAGTGCAATCGATTTGCATGGTTGTGCAATCGATTGCACACTCAAAATATTTGGAAATCTGGCTACTAGAGCCCCGTGCAATCGATTTGCATGGTTATGCAATCGATTGCACACTAAAAGTATTTGGAAATCTGGCTACTGGAACCCCGTGCAATCAATTTGCATGAAGGGTGAAATCGATTGCCTGCTGTATGGTTTTGAAAAAACAGCTGCCTTACACCTGCCTGTTCATGATACTATTTCATGGAAAACTTTCCACTCAATCTTGGCAATTGTTCGTGATTTTTTACAAACCTTTAATTCAAAGGTCACTGCATTTTAGCCTAAAAAATAAACCAAATGATGATGATTGAAATGAATAGTTTAAAGTTAAAGAGACTTACCTTGCAGCTAGAATTTATTTTTTGAGCTTGAGGTGTTGCATTGTGGAATTTTATGACCTTTTTCAGTAATGAGATTTTTTGAGAGTTTGTCAATATAACTTCTGGTTTTCTTTCTATTTTTTCTAACTTCTCTCTCTCCTCCTTTTTCTTGCAATTGGCCTCTCTATTTATAGAGAAGGTTCTCAGATTTTGAAATCACATGTTATGGTTATCTTGCTTGTTTATGAAGCAAACATGAAAGACATGTTTCCAATGCTTGTACCAAGCTATGTAAAGTGGTTGATCACTTTAAACATGTTTGTTCTGACTTGTAGAAGTTGAGTGTGATTAGAACAACAAGTTAGAGGCTCAAGAAATTGACTCTATGATTAAAGTGAACTTTGCAAGAATGGCAATGGTGCATTTGTGCCAAAAAAGGAAAGATGCAATGGACAATACTTGAACCACTTGGATAATGGTTCAATCAATTGTGTAAACATCTTATTATGGATATATTTGCAAGTCAATAGGCATGCAAAGTGAAGATTATGCAGCATGACTAAGATTTTTGTTCCTTGTTCATCACAAATCTGCCTTGTAAATCAAGAATGAATGTCCAACTTCAGATCCTTGTATCTCCTAGTTCAAATATGATAAATTCATGCTCTTGGATGTTTTGGAAAGCTTGAAACACCCTCTATAACTTTCATGTTGGACACTTTTGTTAAATCAAACTGGAACTTGATGGAAATTGGCCAAGAAATTAGGATAAAAACCTGTCCAAACCTGCTAAAAAATTCTCTAAGTGTTTATTCAAAAATGCCATGACTTCATGAATTTATAACCCAAAATACAAACACTTCTAGAAAAAGTCATGCTCTATAATGTTTTATATCTCATTGAGATCTAAAACTTTTATGTTGGAGGTTTTCCTTGAATCATCTTGCATCATGGCGAAAAATTGGCATGAAGTGGTGAAATTATCACGTGTAAAAACACTTAGAAAATTTCTAAGTCTTGAAAATCTTGACTTTTCAAGTTGACCTTTGACTTTCTTAACTTCTTGATGATGAAGCTTAATATTTTTGAATGTCTTGATGAATTGTGATATTTGAAACTTAACGTTGACCAAAAAGTTAAAGTATGACTTTTGATGCTACAGTTGACTTTTTCACCAATACAGCTGATTTTAGATCATCTGGTCAATTGACTGAGCAAAAAATGCGATCCAAGACCTGAAACTTGACATGAGAAATCTTGAGAGTCCAAAATTATCCGTGAAAGTAAAATGGGGCATTAAAAGTCCATTTGTCCTTGTGCAAACTCAAACCTTAATTTTCAGTCATTAGATCTTAAGGAGATGTCTTGAGCCGATCAACCTCAGTGCAGTCTTGAACCAAAGGAGATCTTGTAATATATTAATTGAGGAATGAGAGGGAAAATTTTGGGGTACAACAGCTGCCCCTGTTCAATCTTCTTAAGCATGAAGAGTTAGATTGGCGAGTTTTGCCATTCGCGATCTGAAGGTGGAAGATGATTGGACACTAGAGTGCCCAGAAATTTTCACTCGGTGATGTGATTGTAGGGAGAATGGGCTTAAAGATGCCATTTGTAGGGATGATAGAATCTTGTTGGATATGGGCTTGTGGATGCCATCCAAGAATTCTTGTTGAATTATAATTTGTAAGCTGAAAGAATGAGCATCAGAATGGCGTCCGTGTCTGGAGCGTATCTAAGCTGTATCTGAGGGTTAAATGAGTATCAGAATAGCGTCCGTATCTGGAGCGTATCTGAACTGTATCTGAAAGTTGAATCTGAATGAGTATCAGGATGGCATTTGTATATGGAGCGTATCTGAACTGTATCTGAAAGTTGAATCTGGATGAGTATCAGGATGGCATCTGTATCTGGAGCGTTTCTGAACTGTATCTGAAAGTTCTGAACATTGTTAATGATAGTGGTTAATCTTATCCTGAAAAGTAAAAATGTTATCTAAAGTGCCAAGTCATGATACATGAAATGTATGCATAATGGGATTATGTTGTATGCGCTCGTGTTTATCAATGTTTATGATATATGAATGTGATGTATGCGTATGTGAGTTGATTTTCTGCATTGTTGTTTGATTTAGGGAAAATAAATCCCTGACTGCTAGTGAGGATATGGATTGTAAGTCTTCATGTTGTGAAGTTGAAGTGTTTATAAATTTCTATTTTAGAGAAATAAATTATGTTGTAAGGGCCATGCCATGTACTGTTTGTAAAATCTTATTGGGGAATCCTGAGAAATTTGACGACTTCTACTGGGAATTAATGTTTTGAAACATTGTTCCGCTGGGGATCCAACAGAACATAGTCATACACTTTAATTCCCTAACTTTTTCCGGGACCGTCCTTTCGGGTTTTCAGTCCACTGGGAAACTCTTTTTTGCCCAAGTCGCCCTTTCGGGTTTTCAACTTGCCAGGTGTACAAAATTTTTTTTATCCCTAACTTTTTCCCGAACCATTTTGGTTCGCCGGGATGCCCTTGTTTTGCCTAGGTATGTCAACCTATCGTGTCTCTTATGCGTAGTATCTTTTGACTATGTCCATGTTCGCAGGGTGCGGCAGGTCGTCGCCATCCATGGTGGTCAAGATCATTGCCCCACTAAAGAATATGTTTTTGATTACAAATGGTCCTTCACAGGTATGAGTCCATTTTCCCCTGGGATCACCTTGTGGCAATATGATGCATTTGATCACTAGATCCCCAACTTTATACACTTGGCGTCTGACTTTCTTGTTGAAAGCCTTGATCATCCGTTTTTGATACATTTGACCATGGCAAACAGCAGTAAGTCTCTTTTCATTAATCAAGTTCAGTTGATCAAGTCGAGTCTGGATCTAATCGTCTTCGTTCAACTCCTCATCCTTCATAATCCTTAGAGAGGGAATATGAACCTCGATAGGCAAGACAGCTTCCATGCCGTAAACCAAAGAATAGGGTGTTGCCCTGATTGATGTACGGGTCGTGGTACGATATCCGTGGAGAGCGAATGGTAACATCTCATGTCAGTCTTTGTATGTGACTGTCATTTTCTGTATGATCTTTTTAATGTTCTTATTCGCAGCTTCGACAACACCATTCATCTTTGGCCGATAGGGAGAAGAATTGTGATGTTGAATCTTGAATTGCTCGCACAAGGCGGTGATTATAGTGTTGTTAAGATTTTTACCGTTGTCATTGATGATCCTTTCGGGGATACCGTACCGGAAAATGAGATTTTGCTTGATGAAGTGGGCAACAACGTTCTTGGTGACGGAAGCGAAGGAAGCTGCCGCCACCCATTTTGTAAAATAGTCAATGGCCACTAGGATGAAGCGGTGTCCATTGGAGGCTACCGGCTTGATTTCCCCAATCATATATATTCCCCACATAAAAAAAGGCCAAGGAGCTGTTAAGACATTCAGAGGAGCCGGAGGTACATGCACCTTGTCAGCATAAATTTGACACTTATGGCAGGTTCGAGAGTTTTGATAGCAATATGCTTCCATGGTAGACCAGTAATAGCCTTCCCGTAGAATTTTCTTTGCCATCGTATGCCCACTAGAATGGGTGCCAAAAGTGCCTTCATGTAATTCATCCATGATCTTTTTTGCTTCAACCTTATCTACGCACCGAAGTAACACAGAGTCATGATTGCGTTTGTACAGGATGCCATTACTAAGGAAGAACTTAGCAGAAAATCTCCTTAAGAACTTCTTATCATTGGTTGAAGCTCCTTCTTGATATTCTTGAGCCTCGAGATACCTCTTGACTTTGTGAAACCAAGGCTGGTCCACTACTTCTTCAGTATTAATCTCGTGACAGTATGCTGGTTCATCCATTCGTTCGATGGTGATCTGGGGAGCCTCGTTATCCCAATTAAATTTAAACATAGATGACATTGTGGCTAGAGCGTCTTCTAGCTAATTTTCTTCTCGCGGGAAATGCTCGAAGGTAATTTTCTCAAAGTGTGGTAGCAATGTCAAAACATGTTCTTTGTAAGGGATAAGGTTAGGGTGTTTGGTATCCCATTCCCCTTTGATCTGACTGATGACCAAGGCTGAGGCTCAGAATACATCCAATGATTTGATCCCCAAGTCTATGGCAGCTCTGAGACCAAAGATGCACGCTTCGTATTCCGCCATGTTGTTCGTACAATTGAAGCAAAGTTTGGCGGTAAATGGAGTATGACACCCTTCTGGAGATATGAGTACAACACCGATACCATTACCAAGTGCATTGGATGCTTCATCAAAAAACAGGGTCCATCGGGATCCTTGTTCAGGTCCGTTGTATGGCCTGAATTCTTCATAGTTGTCTAATGTCATGATGTCTTCATCTGGAATATCGAACTTCATGGACTGGTAGTCTTCCACAGCTTGGTGAGCAAGGTGATCGGCTAGTACACTACCCTTTATAGCTTTCTGGGTGGTATACTGTATGTCATATTCTGTCATGATCATCTGCCATCTCCTTATTCTCCCAGAAAGAGCAGGCTTCTCGAAGATGTATTTTATAGGATCCATCTTAGATATCAACAAGGTAGTATGAGTCAGCATATACTGTCTTAGCCGGCGAGCAGCCCATGCCAGAGCGCAACAAGTTTTCTCGAGCAGTGAATATCTGGTTTCACAGTCACTAAACTTTTTTCTCAGGTGATAAATAGCGTGCTCTTTTCGGCCAGACTCGTCATTCTGCCCCAAAACACACCCCATTGAGTTTTCTAAAAAAGTCAGATACATAATCAACGGTCTTCCCTCGACTGGTGGCATCAACACTGGAGGCTCTTTTAAGTACTCTTTGATTTTATCAAAAGCAACTTGGCATTCATCATTCCATTTGACTACTTGATCTTTCTTCAATAGTTTGAAGATTGGCTCACAAGTAGTTGTCAAGTGAGAAATGAATATGGCGATATAGTTCAAATGTCCCAAGAATCCTCTGACTTCCTTCTTAGTACGAGGAGCAGGCATCTCTTGTATTGCTTTAACTTTGGTAGGATCGACCTCAATACCTTTGTTGCTGACAATAAATCCTAGGAGCTTTACTAGACAGTACCCCGAATGTGCACTTGTTTAGATTCAACCTTAGCTTGTACTTCTTCAGTCTTTTAAACAGTTTTTGTAAGTGATCAAGGTGTTCTTCTTCTGTTTGAGATCTGGCTATCATATTGTCCATGTAGACCTCTATTTCGTGATGTATCATGTCATGAAATAAAGCTACCATGGCACGCTGATAGGTTGCCCCAACATTTTTCAGTCTGAATGGCATCACCTTGTAGCAGAATGTGCCCCACTGTGTGACAAATGTTGTTTTCTCCATGTCCTCAGGTGCCATTTTGATTTGGTTGTAACCTGAGAATCCGTCCATGAAGGAAAACACTTTGTGTTGTGTCATATTGTCAACTAGGGTATCAATGTGGGGGAGTGGAAAATCATCCTTAGGGCTTGCCCTATTCAGATCTCGGTAGTCCATACACATTTTCACTTTGCCGTCCTTTTTGGGCACGGGAACAACATTGGCAACCCATTGGGGGTAAGAGGTGACAGCCAAGAATCCAGCGTTAAATTGCTTCATGACCTCTGCTTTAATCTTTTCTGACATATCTGGCCTCATTCGACGTACCTTTTACTTTACTGGCGGACAATCTTCTCTTGTAGGAAAATGATGTACCACAATATCTTCATCAAGTCTTGGCATGTCTTTATATGACCAGGCAAAGACTTCGACATAATCATGCAACAACTGAATCAGACGCTTCTTGATACTGGGTTCCAGATTGGCGCCCACTTTGACCTCTTTTTTATCTTCTTCAGTACCTAAGTTGATCGTCTCCACGGGTTCCTCGTGAGGCTGAATGGTTCTCTCTTCTTGCTGTAGTAGTCTGGCAAGTTCCCCTGGTAATTCAAAATCTTCCTCACCTTCGTCTTTGGCATGGTAGATCAGATTCTCAGAGTCACAAAAGGCCATAGTAGTATCGTTACCTATGGGATCCAGAATGGATGGATACCTGCATTGTGAGTGTGGGTGTGTGTAAGGGTATAGCTATCTTTGAAAGAAAATAAAATGTAAAATAAAAACAATGAGCACAAAAGTTTGAATGCGAAAACGTCCATGATTCTTTGATGTTATATGAAGATGAAATAATAACCCTTACAAATGGACCATTGTGCCTCGGGTAAGACACAAGGTTTTAAGAGTGCGAATTGTTTTGAATATTACAGATCCAACAAAATGTAAAGATAAATTACTGAGGGATGAAAGTGATTGGGATGAAATCTTTGGCCTCCCAATTGCTGAGCCCTCCATTGACAGTCTGGAGGATCCAATCCTCCAGGTTGCAATCATCTTCACCATCTTCTACCATATTGACCTCACGATTGCTAATCTTCAAGGGTGGCCCTCCAGCACGGGCACGACGTACAACCTTTTGAGCACTTGAAGTGAAACCTAGGCCAAACTTGTCAGACTTAGATGGGATATCCGGAAGTTTCCCCCAGATAGTGCATCCTCCTTCTTCCACCACTGCTTTGGCATCCTTCAGAGATGACATCCGGAGTGGAGGCCTTGTAATTTTGGGGACAACTTTGGTCACTGCCACCTCTTGGGGGACCTCTTCAAAGTGTTGAAAAGGAGTTTCAATGAATTCTCCGTCCAATTCCACATATCTGAAGGAATTGAGATGGCTGATCATGTATTCTTCCTCTCTATGTACGGTGATAATCTTCCCTTAAACCGGATACTTCAGCATCTGGTGCAATGTAGAGGTAACAACGCCAGCATTATGGATCCATGGCCATCGTAGTAGACAGGAGTAAGAAGGGTGGATATCCATTACATAAAAGGTTGAATTGAAAGTTTGAGTCCCAACCTTTATGGGGATATCCACTTCCCCGTGCACCATCCTCTTCGAGCCATCAAATGCCCTTACTACTATGTTGCTTGGCTTTAACGTCAGTCCCTCGCAGTCCAGTCTGTCAAGAGCTTTTTTCTCTAATACATTCAAGGATGAACTTGTGTCCACCAAAACATGGTCCAGAGTTGTGCCCCTGCATTCCACTGAGACATGTAATGCCTCATTGTGCTTTCTTCCCCTTGGTGTTAGATCAGCATCCGAGAAACCTAGGCCATTATCCGCTATCAAGCTGGCTACGCAGTCTTGGAATTAATAAGCAGACGTCTCTTGAGGCACATGGGTTATTTTTAGGAACTTCACCAAGGCTTTCCCATGTGCCTCAGAACACAGTAGTAATGCCAGCATGGAGATTTTGGAGGGAGTTTTCCCCAATTGTTCAACTACATCGTAGTCGCTCCTCTTTATAATTTTTAAGATCTCCTCCATTTCTTTCTTAGATGTCTCAGGGATAGTCAATGATTGAGCCTTCGTGCGGACAGGCTCCACTTGAATACTCTTCCCTCGAGTCTTGGCAGCGGGAGTGTTGGTAGGAATGATAATAGGAGTTGTGACGGTTTCGTCAATAGGAGCACTTTGCAGAGATGATTATGGGTACGGAAGTAACCTTTGGAGCAGCCACAAGGATGATCACGGGTCCAAAAATAGCTTTTGGGGGAGCAATTTCTGGAGAAAAGATCCTACCGCTTCGGGTAATTTTGCTAGTTCCGACAATATTGCTGATGTCAGAATCTTCTTCTTCGGAGTTTATCTCTTCGGCGGCCGGCCAGTCTTGTTTGATGCCATGGTAGTAAATGTCCCCTCCGTAATTCCACAGCACGGTTTTGTCTGATTCATATGGGACTAGCCCGGGCATTATGATTATTAGAGGAGTTGCTTTCGGAACTGATGTAATTCTAACGGGTCTTTTGGTGGAGACCCTGGAAGAATTGGTGGAAATGGTAATGATTGAAACATATTCAACATGAATAGGTGAAACAAGAGTTTTTTCAAACAAAATCTCTTTGTTATCTATCAGGCATTGAATGCCTATCTTCAACAAAGGACGTCTAATTGGTGATGATAAGCAGTGATGTCAAACTTCACTACAGCCCGGGAACACACCGACTTTTGAACAAATTTATCTTAATAGTCGGAAGTGGAGTCATGAGTTCATCAACTGTGGTAACAAATAAATCTTCTTCAATAGCATTGGTATTGTGACCATGTCTGGGCATAGGAGCATAAATGACATTTGGCTTCTCGGGCGCATCAAACTCAATTTCTTTTGCTTCAATGAGGTCTTGTATTTTGTTCTTCAAGGCCCAACAGTTATTAGTATCGTGACCAGGACTTTCAGAGTGATATGCGCAACGGGCATTGGGATGATAATGAGGGGATGTTGTATTGGGGTTTTTCGGAGCTTCTTTCAAGGTTGCTAAGTTGGATCTCAGAAGATGCGGTAATACTTGAGACGGAGTCATGTTAATTCTGGTGAATTGCCTGACTGGAATTTCCACCCTTGGTTGATTACTTCTTTGTTTATCAGATGTAGGCTTGGGAATCATAACAGCCCCCACCATTGGTCGGCGTTTGGCTCTATCCTTGTTTCTTTGTGGATATACAGCAGCTATCTCTTTCTTCCCGATGAAAGGCTTCCTTACAGTTGTAGAAGAAGATTAATCCTTTTGAATCTTTCCACTTTTTATGCCAGCTTCCACCCTCTCTCCGGTCAATATTAATTCAGTAAAGCCCGCAGATGAACTTCCGATTAAATGATTGAAGAAGGGACCAGATAAGGTGCCTAAGAACATATCTACGAATTCTATCTCAGACAGAGGGGGCTAAACTCTTCCAGCTAAATCTCTCCATTTTTGTGCGTAATCCTTAAAACCTTCATTAGAAGCCATGGCCATACTCTGGAGTTGAGTACGGGTAGGCGCCAAATCAACACTGTATTGATATTGCTTGTAGAAAGTTGTAGCAAGATCTTCCCAATTATGGGCGTTGGCTCTTTCTAGTTGGTAGAACCAGTCGAGTTATGTTCCAGACAGACTGTCTTGGAAAAAGTGCACTCATAAGTCTTTATCAGTTGTATGGGGTTGAATTTTCCTCACATATGATCGGAGGTGCATTTTAGGGCACGACACTCCATCATATTTTTCAAACATAGGCACTTTGAATTTCGGAGGAATCACAATCCCCGACACCAAACCTAATTCTTCAAAGTCTATGCCCGTCACCTTTTGTATTTCCATCGCGCTCAACCGCTCTTCAAGATGTCTGTATTTGTCATCAGCTGGAGGATATTGTTCCTCAGAGTAGTCTTCCTCTTCTTCTGATTCTGACAGGACATCTGTTTCCTTGCCTTTCCCCTCTCCTTCACCAGATGTTGTTGCAAAGTTCAAGGTTCTTCTAGTCTGCCCATGAAATCTTCTCCCCATGTTTAAGACCCCGGTGACCTTCTTTGTTTTCTTTTTCCTCTCTTCAGCTAGCAGAGTCTTCAATTCTTCTTACCCCTTGGCTAGGGTCATGAGAAACTATTGAAACTGCGTATTCTGAGCTTGGAGATCTTTCATTGTTTGCTTGATATCCATCTTACTAAAATAAACAGTAGAGATATGAGGAGACTTGATGCAAAAAACTTGTTTATGTTATTATGAATGATATATGCATATGCAATGTTTTCAAGGATTTCAAAGATTCAAGTTTGTTTTAGACAAAAAAGAAAACACATGTTATATTAATAAGATAAAGTTTGAGTACATTAATGCCCATTGGATAAAATAATACAAAACTCTAAGATAAAAAAGTAGTGCGCATCCTCTTTGGTGCAATGTAGGCGTTCAAGGTCCGCTCCTCATGAAGTAGCCTAGTGAGTTCCAAAACCTTCTTCTCGCTTGCGTAGAATTGGGCTTCAAAAGTACCTCGCTCTCCTTTGATTTGTATCCAGTCCCTTTGTAAGTCTTCAAGAGATGTGGGCATGTCAGGATGTAGGATAGTGTATGGAACATCTCCTCCTTGACAGACTCAATATTACCGAGAGAATGGAGGGGTAAGGCATCATAAGACTCTGAGCGCGAGTTCGTACCCATTTTAGGTAAGGCTCAAGAGGGATGGAATTCTTGTGCCCTAAAGTCTTGATATCCACCTTGTTTAGCATCCTCCAAGTTCGGATAAATCTCTGGCGAAGACCTTGATCGTCGTTGTCGTAGTAGAATATCAAACCTTGAATCAGCATCTCGTGCGGGCCATCCCTTTGGGCGTAACCAAACTGTCTTAAGGATAAGCATGGGTTGTAGGTGATTCCTCCCCTAATGCCAAGTAGAGGGGCATTATGGAATTCTCCATAACGGTTAACGATGATAACATTCTCTTTGGATCGAGAGCACCAATGAATGTTTGAATGCTTGAGCGTCATCAACCTTTGTGACCACCTTGAACCTTTCTCATTCTTTAAGACTGATTGGGGAAGATGAGAAATAAATCATCTTGCCAAGAGATGAGTGCAACACATAAGGACACATCTTTTCCTCATTGTGCGAGTGTGAAAAGAGTGTAGGATATCCCCTAGAAATGTAGGCATCGGGTTGCGTGATATGAAGATTTTGACGGCATTGACATCTATGAGTTGGTCGAGATTTGGGAACAAAACCATCCCATAGATGAGGAGAGCCACAATTTCCTCAAAAGCTTGTAAGTCTAAGGAATTCCAACAGCTTTGGGCTTTCTCAAACAGGAACTTTTCTAAGAAACCTTTGACACCACTCCTTGTTTCCCAATGAGTTGTGACATCAGATGAGTGCAAGTGTAGAGCTTGAGCAATCTCTTATGGCTTTGGATATCTTTCTGTACCGTTGAAAGGTAGTTAATTGAGAATTGGAATCCTCAAGAGTTGGGAGAATTCTTCCAAAGTAGGCACAACTTGATAGTCGGGAAATGTGAAGCAATGGTGAAAAGGATCAAAGAACTGAAAGAGCACCTTCATCATATCCTCATATGTGTTGGAGGTGACCAAGTTGAGTAGACGTCCATGTCTTTCGGTGAATGGAGAGTTCTCAGGAATCTTTGAAGCTAGCTCCTTAAGTTGTGGAGGAATTCTTACAAGGTTAACTTGAATAGTTTTCATGCGAAGTGAATCCATATCCTACAAAACAAGAACAAAGATGAATCCCAAAATCCTTGAAATGGTTAGTGGATGTATATGATGTTCATGGTGTCCATGATGTTATGTACAAGTATGCATATACAAGCAAAGCAAGCAAGTCCTTAGTTTAGGCTTGCATGGAGTTTTATAGGTAAGTACCCTCTTGAAGTTTAGTTGGCTTAAACCTGTCCTAGTAATAGTAACCGGGTTCTAAGGAGCTCAATATCACTGGATTGTTTCCTAGGTCATTGTTTCAGCTTAAGCCTCTTTAATGGTGACCGAAATATCCCAAGAAACCAAACCTCAATGAGTGTAGTATCGAGTATCTACCAACTTCGGACTGCACCAAAGCCGATCATCTCACTACATCCTAAAGGCCAAGTTGGTCAAGTAAAGGTTCTAAAAGTTCATTAGTGCTTCATGACATCACTCAGCGGCCCTGTATTCTCTTTGATTAACTCAAAGGCTACCGGTACCCACAAATATGTCGCACTAACATAGCTATTGCTTAGACCATGTCGTTATACCCCGCACAGTTTCCACAACGTATTGCTACTTACCTATAATGTATCCCAAATCTGGGTAGAGGATTCAAACCTAAACAAAGAACCATAATGTAAATCATACAAGTCAATCAATGTAAGCAAGTAAATGTGATCTAAACCTTAAGGTAACCCCACTTTTATAATTTTCCCCAGCAAAGTCGCCAGTTCTGTGATACGGTGGGAGAACTGACTTGATTGTTTTGCGTTTGATCACAAATGTTGCGATTAGCAATGTCACAAAGTATCTTATAATTTTTGAGGGACTAAGATCATTTTATAAGGCAACTTGAATAGCTTCATCGAGGGACTATGATCTTGTTTTTACTTGTTTTTGCTAAGATATCTCACAGGCATAACATGACCATTTTTTAGGCAACAAGTGGAGTTAACCTTAAGGGTGCATGTGTGAATAGTGTGTTTGATTTGCATGCATTTAATCTTTGATTAGGGTTATCTACTTGTTGATTTTATCTTCCCATACAAACCCTATTTACTAGCATTTATATGAAAGCGAAAAATTGCGGAAAGTAAATATCGTACGTTATTACAATCATTTGGGGATGGGGTGTACAAATTTACAAATGGGGATTGCAAGAAATTAAAGTCCTAATTATCTATTACAACCATATTAAATATCCATGAAGAAAATATATGAAGCATGTAAAAATAAAGAAAAATGAAAGGAAAAGAAAACATTTTGGATCATTATGTGTCGACACATACCGTAAAGTCAAGCTTCTCGAATGCACTTTTGTTTTGATGAAGACAACTCATGATTGATAAAGAAGGCAAAAATTATTGATCAAGCTAAAAGTCTCTTTGGATGAAGTCTTTGGTTCAAGCCCTTAGCAAATTTCAAGGTATAATGATAATACTTACCTTGAACTTAAGATATAGATGCTCAATGGTCAAAAGAAACATTTTATATTGTCCAACTCTTTATTCAAGTTTTTTCAAAGCCAAAATTCAATTTTCATTTGAGTGCAAATGATTTGCATGTTAGTGCAATCGATTGCATGCTTCAGTTTTTCAAAACATGGCTACTGACTTCCAGTGCAATCGATTTGCATGGTTGTGCAATCGATTGTACACTCAAAATATTTGGAAATATGGCTACTGGAACCCCGTGCAATCGATTTGCATGGTTGTGCAATCGATTGCATACTCAAAGTATTTGGAAATATGGCTACTGGAACCCCGTGCAATCGATTTGCATGAAGGGTGCAATCGATTTCCTGCTGTATGGTTTTGAAAAAACAGCTGCCTTACACCTGCCTGTTCATGATACAATTTCATGGAAAACTTTCCACTCAATCTTAGCAATTGTTCATGATTTTTTACAAACCTTTTCTTCAAAGGTCACTGCATTTTAGCCTAAAAATGAACCAAATTATGATGATTGAAATGAAGAGTTTAAAGTTCAGGAGACTTACCTTGCAGCTAGAATTTATGTTTTGAGCTTGAGGTGTTGCCTTGTGGACTATTATGACCTTTTTCAGTTATGAGATTTTTTGAGAGTTTGTCAATAAAACTTCTGGTTTTCTTTCTATTTTTTCTAACTTCTCTCTCTCTCTCTCTATCCTCCTTTTTCTTGCAATTGGCCTCTCTATTTATAGAGAAGGTTTGAGACTTCAAACAACTCAGATTTTGAAATCACATGTTATGGTTATTTTCCTTATTTTTGAAGCAAACATGAAGGACATGTTTCCAATGCTTGTACCAAGCTATGTAAAGTGGTTGATCACTTTAAACATGTTTGTTATGACTTGTAGAAGTTGAGTTTGATTAGAACAACAAGTTATAGGCTCAAGAAATTGACTCTATGATTAAAGTGAACTTTGCAAGAATGGCAATGGTGCCTTTGTTCCAAAAAAGGAAAGATGCAATGGACAATACTTGAACCACTTGGATAATGGTTCAATCAATTGTGTAAACATCTTATTATGGATATATTTGCAAGTCAAGAGGCCTGCAAAGTGAAGATTATGCATCATGACTACGATTTTTGTTCCTTGTTCATCACAAATCTGCCTTGTAAATCAAGAATGAATGTCCAACTTCAGATCCTTGTATCTCCTAGCTCAAATATGATAAATTCATGCTCTTAGATGTTTTGCAAAGCTTGAAACACCCTCTATAACTTTCATGTTGTCCACTTTTGTTAAATCAAACTGGAACTTGATGGAAATTGGCCAAGAATTTAGGATAAAAACCTGTCCAAACCTGCTGAAAAATTCTCTAAGTGTTTATTCAAAAATGCCATGACTTCATGAATTTATAACTCAAAATCCAAACATTTCTAGAAAAGTGCTGCTCTACAATGTTTTAGATCTCATTTAGATCTACAACTTTTATGTTGGAGGTTTTCCTTGAATCATCTTGCATCATGGCGAAAAATTGGCATGAAATGGTGAAATTATCATGTGTAAAAACACTTAGAAAATTTCTAAGTATTGGAAATCTTGACTTTTCAAGTTGACCTTTGACTTTCTTAACTTCTTGATGATCAAGCTTGATATTTTTGAATGTCTTGATGAATTGTGATATTTGAAACTTAACGTTCACCAAAAAGTCAAAGTTTGAGTTTTGATGCTACAATTGACTTTTTCACCAATACGGCTGATTTTAGATCATCTGATCAATTGACTGAGCAAAAAATGTGATCCAAGACCTGAAACTTGACATGAGCAATCTTGAGAGTCCAAAATGATCCGTGAAAGTCAAATGGGGCATAAAAAGTCCATTTTACTTGTGCAAACTCAAACCTTAATTTTCAATCATCAGTGCTTGAGGAGATGTCTTGAGCTGATCAACCTTAGTGCAGTCTTGAACCAAAGGAGATCTTGTGAGATATTAATTGAGGAATGGAAGGGAAAATTTTGGGGTACAACACAATGCTTGTGACAATGGCATGTTGATTTGGGTGAACTGCCTTTGAGGTCTTTCCACCCTTGGCTGATTATTTCGTTGTTCTGGTCGTTGTGCGCATGCCGAATTAGAGGTCAGCACTGCCCCCACAAATTGGTGGTAGTCTGCCTTGTTACGCCCCTTCTGGCTGTGCACAACATTGGCTTCCCTCTTGCCACAAAATGAATTCTTCTTTGTACTCGAAGAGTTATTTTTCTGGATCTTGCCACTCTGGATCCCAACGTCTACTCTTTCTCCAATCAATATCAACTCGGTGAAACCAGCTGAGGAGCTACCAATCAAGTGATTGAAGAACGGACCAGACAATGTACCAAGTAACATATCCACCAACTCCCTATCAGACAAAGGGGGTTGGACTCTCCCTGCCATATCTCTCCATTTCTGCGCATAGTCCTTGAAACCTTCGCTTGCACCCATGGACATACTCTGGAGTTGAGTACAGGTAGGGGCAAGGTCAGTGTTATATTTATACTGCTTGTAAAAAGCAGCAGCCAGATCTTCCCAGTTATGGACATTGGTTCCCTCCAGCTGATAGAACCATTCAAGCTGAGTCCCAGACAGACTCTTCTGAAAGAAATGGACCTACAATTCCTATCAGCGGTTTGAGGCTGAATCTTCCTCACATAGGAACGGAGGTGAAGCTTGGGACAAGACACCCCATCATACTTCGCGAAAGGTGGAGCTTTAAACTTTTGTGGGATGACTATCGCTGACACCAATCCCAGCTCTTCAAAATCCAGCATGGGTATTCTCTAGATCTCCATAGCTCTCAACCAATCCTCTAACTGCTTGTATGTATCTACAGTGGGTGGGAGGATACTGCTCATCATTGTAGTTTGTGTCATCCTCGGAAACTCTTGGACTAGGGTCTTCCCCCCTTGTGTCGCCCTCTTGGTTCTCCCCTTGTTTGGATGAAGAGGTCAGATCAACCATTTTCTTTAATGGTCCCCTAAATCTGCTGCCCAGATTTAGGACACCGACGATCTTCTTCTTCTTCTTCTTCTTCTTCTTCTTCTTCTTTTTCTCCTTCAGAATAAGGGCCTTCAGATCTTCCTGCCCCTTAGCTAAGGCTACGAACATTTGCTAAAATTGGGAATTTTGTGCTTGTAGATCCTTGATGCTTTGTTCATAAGACATTACTGCTGAAATAAATAGCTAAGAAGATGAGAAACCTGTTATGGTACCTGTTATGTAATGATGTGTATGACATATGTATGCAATGTTTTCAAGGATCTCACGGGGTAAACAAGAAATGTCAGAAGTTGAAATTTTGCAGCTTTGATTGAAGAACTTTGTATCATTGAGCGTCCTTCTACAAGAGTCAAGCTCACCATATCAAGTGGGCCATAGCCCCTGACTCAAGTTGTTGTGTTTTGATCTTTTGACGACATTGGCTAGAGGAAAATAAATCCCCTTTCCCCTTGCTAGAGGTCTGGTTCATCATAACCTGCATCACAGGCCCTCGAGATCCTTGAAATGGTTAGTATGATATGTCATGTTATGATGCTATGATGTGTATTCTATGAATCAAGAAAAAATGCAGGGTAAGAAACCAATTTATTGGATTTATACAAACAAGGTCCTGCAAGGAATACAAACAAAGCCCTGCAATGATTTCAAATTGTTACGCAAAGAAAGCAAACAAGTCACCCAAGTAGCCTTAGGTTTAGGCTTGCATGGATTCTATAGGTAAGTACCCTCTTGAAGTTTAGTTGGCTCAACCTGTCTTAGAAAAGTAACCGGGTTCTAAGGATTCTCAATATCATTGATCATCCTTTATCGGGCATTGTTTAAGCTCAGGTAATCTTTTCTTGCGGCCGAAATATCCCGAAAGTCTGATCTTAATGAGTGTAGCATCGAGTATCAACCAATCCTCAACTTTATACCGAGGCCGGTTATCTCACTACTTTCTAATGGCCAAGTTTGTTCAACTAAGGTTCTAAGGTCCGTTAGTGCTTCACGACACCACGCGGCGGCCCCGTATTTTCCTTATTTCCACACGAAGGATACCGGTACCAACCAAAGTGTCACACCAACACAGCCATTGCTTAAACCATATCGGTCTACACCGTACAGTCTCCATGATCTATTGCTATTTACCTAAAAAGTGCCCCCAGATCCGGGTGTAGGATCTTCAACAACACCCAAGCAAAAACCCTTAAAGATAAAGTAGGCAAAGCAAACAAGAAAGTAATTTAAAAATGACCTAGACCCTAAGGTATACCCCACTTTTCATAGTCCCCAGTAGATTCTTCAGTTCTGTGATACAGTGGCAGAACCGACTATTATACTGGTTTGTGTTTTTTGTTCGTAAATGTCGCAGTAAGCAAGAGTCACCACCAAATTTTATTTCATCCAACAAAGGAAAAGGAAAAAGAACAGAAAAAACCTTTTTCCGAGATGTTTCTGAGTACGGGGGGTAGATTATAGAAAGAGAAGGTGTTAGCACCCTTTCTATTCATGGTTTTCCACGAGCTCTTAGGTACTTGCTCAATTTTTAAATTGCTTGTGTGTGCTTGTTTTGAAAAGTTTTGTTTACTTCGTGATAACCCTTGTATCGGTCCTCAAGAGTGTGACAAAGTTGTTTTGAAAACTATTTTTTGAAAAGTGTTTGTGTGAAAAGTTTTTGTTTTGAGCAAGTACTTAAGAGTTTTCTACCTACTCGAAAAAAGTATGTTCATTTTCGTTTCCTTTAGACAGTGTTATCCTATTATTAAGGAGTAGGTAGCCCTATAGTCGGATGTTTCAAGGGACATTTGAAAGGGACGGTATGGTCATTGAAGGCAACATGTAAGGATACCTTAGCATTTCGAAGGGACCGTCATCATATATTCGTAGGCAACATCGAGGGACCATATCATTTCTCGTAGGCAACTCGAGGGACAGTAAGGGACCATGATCTTTTATGATGACTTTTATATCGAGGGTCTTTGCTAAGATATCCCAACGTTCGAGGGACATGACCAGTGTTTGTTTTCAGATATTTATCTTGTAATTAAATGATCTATTTAATTGATTAAGCATATTAACCTAGGTTGCTAACAATCATATACAAGCATATAAAATAAAAGTAAGAAAATAAAAGATTCCTACGCTATTACAAGGCCTCGGGGAGGGGTTTACATAACCAAAAACCGGGGATTAAACAGTAAATAATATGCGGTAAACCCTAATTAAAAACTATTACAAACCCGAAGCAAATACAATAATTGGAAAATAAAATATTGCACGCGAGAATTAAGTACAGGAATCAAAGTTTAAATTCTAAAAATCTAATCAATTAAAGAGAAAATATTTTTTTGTATTTTATTATTGAGAAAAATATTTGAAATCTTAACCTAAATCTAATTAATTAAAGAAAAATATTTTTTGTTATTTTATTGAGAAAATTAAATATTTGTGAATTAAAACTAATTTGTATAATTAATTTTAATTATGAAAACAATCAAGTCAATATCATTAAATTAATTATTTTCCAAAAAAAACTAATTTTAATAAAAAAACCTAATTCTACATTTTGTGGTTTTCTTGATTTTATGATTAAATAAAAAATGATTTTTTTTGTTGTTTTGTAAAAAAGAAATTAATCAAATAAATCAAAAGAAAATAAAGAAAGAAAGTAATTGGGCCTATGGTGAAAGCAGATTGGGGGTGTGAAGCTGAATTTCATTGAGCCCAAATCCTTTGGCCCAATCAGGCGTTTGGATCCAGTGCTGGCCACGTTTGAGGGTTCACCATGGTCTGCATGTGTTGAGTGTTAGATCTGGATATGATGAGATCTTATGATATGGTGATGGAAGTGCATGAGGAGCACGTAAGGACCTGGAACAGCGGATCTGAAGACACAAATTAGTGAAAATTAACTTTGTAATAGGGCTGGATCGAACCCAACCCCTTTTAGACTAAAGCCTTATCATGCCATGCCTTGCCAAGTGAATCAAGCGTGTTAAATGTTAACAAAATAATACAAAATAAATATAAGGCAAATAAAGATCTATGGCCACATGTCAAAAACGTGCGTGTTGTGGGTCCCTAATGGTTTGAATGGATGAATCAGTGAGCACCATGCCATCACCTTCTTCAGGGATCTGTCATTTTAGATGGGGAACTTTTACCTACAACAGTTTTCCGTCACTATAGGTTGTAGTGACGAATTTTGTTCGTAACTAAAAAACTGCAAAATTCAAAAACGCAGCACAAGCAGAATAAATTCAAACCAAAGGCATGGATCAATTGCAAATCATCTCCTGAGCATGATAGTACGCCTAATTTTGTCCAGTTTTGCCTTTATACAGAATTCCCAATTTGGGACCTCGAAACCCTAACAATGGCATCGTGCCATTCCTGCACTTAAACTTCAATCAAACCAATCAAAAACATTGCAAATATGATAGCAAGCATAGATATATGATCAAAACATGTTTATGGTGGATAAATCATTGGAAACGAATCTTGAAAAAATATGCAAACCGTGGCACTGTGAGGCATGATTTCTGAAGGTTTTAAGGCTTGAGGATGTTTGGAATGGCTTCAGAAAATGTCCATGAACGGATTGCTGGCCTCGGAATTGCTTGAAACGGCCTATAGAATCAAAATCGACCTGCACTTTTTCCCCAAAAAATTGACACTTCTTCCTTTGTTTTCACGACCCCAAACCCTCTTTTCTTGCCTTGAGAATGTTATGTCCTTATATTGGAATGAATTAGGTCAATAAAAACTAATCATATCTTTGCAAATTATGGAGATTTGATTTCATTCTTTGTCTTGGATGATTTGTTTCCAAAATATACCAAGTTAAGATCTTTTCCAATCAATTGGCTCTTGCACAAATATTTTGATTTGCTAGTTGTTCATGGACTCATAATATGCTCATAAAATCAAATCTTTGATTTTATTTGATTATTCTACTATTTAAATTGATTTAAATGGATAAAAAATCAAAATAAATAATAAAAATAATAGGTGGATAAGATCAGGGTTCGTGGGCCATCTTAGGAACAAGTTTCAAATAAGAAAACATGGGCCCATTTAGAAAGAAAAAAAAACCATTTTGATCAATCTTGACTTCATGCACATTTCCAAAAATTGGTCAAATTTGACAATACATATCTCCCTTAATTTTAACCCTAAGAGGGTGTTCTTAGACTTTTTAGAAAGCTTAGTATGTCCTCTAAACAACCCTTTTGGTTTCATCTCACTTGGATATTCCATGTTCATGTAAGAAGCTTTGACCCAAAAGGTGTTTTTGTTGACTTTTTGAAATGACCTATAATGTCTGAATTCATATCTTTCCATGGGTGAATTTCTTGAACTTGAGGGGTGAAGATGAGTTGTAGGGAATTGGATTCTCTTCAAAATGATCCTTGGATGAGAAATTTCTGATAAAGTATGAAAAAGTTATGCTTGGTCAAAGTTTGGTTGACTTTTCCTAAGAAACCCTAATTTAGCAACTTTTGAGTTTTGATGAATTAAGAGCCTTCCTTGGTGAATCATGATCAACCCTTGATAAAATTATGGATATCACTTCAAAATGTTTATGTTGACCAAAAATCTTGAAGTTTGACTATATGTGGGCCACAATTGACTTTTGACCTAGTACAGTTGATTTTCAAGCATTTGAGCAGTTGACTGAGCAAACTTCTTATGCAAGGCATGAAACTTGACATGGATGATCTTGAGAACATATTAAGACCATGGAGAAAATTTGAGACCTTGGGAGTTCACCCATCTTGATGCAAATGGAACCCCTAGTTTGAGGTTCATTGTCTTAGGAGAGCATTTGTCTGATCAATCCTTGGGCATCTTTGGGCAAGTTGAGGAATTCAATGAGTATGCTTTGAGTAAAATGAGATGGAAAATTTTGGGGTAAAACACCAGGTATTTTAGCTTTTGGTGAAGGGTAGATGTTACTACCCTTGCTCCATGAATCCAAGGGCGGCCCAGCAAATAGGAGTAAGCAGGACGAATGTCCATGATATAGAAAGTAGAGTTGAAAATATGTGAGCCCACTTTGATCGGGAGATCTACCTCTCCATGAATCGTCCTTTTGGACCCATCGAAATCCCTCACAATAATATCACTCGACTTCAACACCAGTCCTTCACAGTCTAAATGGTCCAAAGTGCCCTTGGGTAGCACGTTTAAATAAGAGCCAATGTCAACCAGAACATGTGCTAGGGTAGTCCCCTTACATTCAACAGAAACATGCAAGTCCTTGTTGTGGATCTTTCTAAGTTGTGTCAGATCAGCACCCGAGAATCCCAAACCATTATCAGCCGTCAAGCTTGCCACACAATTTTCAAACTGGTCATTTATGGTCTCATGAGGAACATGAGCTTTATTTAATAATTTGATTAATGCTCGGGCATGAGCATTAGAACAAAGTAGCATAGATAACATGGATATCTTGGAAGGGGTTTTCCCCAGCTGCTCCACTATCTTGAAATCACTCCTCTTTATAATTTTCAAGATATCATCCATTTCTTGAACGGAAGGCTCCTCAGCAGCAACATCTTTTGCAGGTGTCTCTGTCTCAGCAGGCTCAACTACTCTCTCTTTACCTTTAATGCCAGCACTGGGCTTAGCAGCAGTGATGCGGACAGGTGCCGTTGTAGCAGTTGGTGGTGAAATGTTGTGCGAAAAGATTCTCTCATTTCTGGTCACCTTACTAGAGCCAGTAATATTACCAATGTCATCAGCCTTGCTTTCTTTAATCCAAGCATCTTGCTTTATTCCATGGTAAAACACTTCGGCATCGTAGTTCCACGACACTGCTTTGTTGGAAGAGTACAAAATTGGCCCAGGGGCAGTAATTATCAGAGGAGCAACAGTCGGTTCATTTGAAATCTTAATAGGACCTTTTGAGGAGATCCTAAGAGGCTTGTTTAAAATTGTTGATAGAGAGGTCTTCAATCTTAACGGTCAAATTTTTGATGGGTGGAGTTTTCTCAAATAAGATCTCGTGACTATTCATCAGGCGTTGAACGCCTTCCTTCAGCCATTCGCATCCATTAATTTGTTTGGCGCAGCAATCACAGTCCCTCAAACAGCCAGGGAAAACCCCGGCTCTCAGCAAATTCTTTTTGATAACAGTTAACCGAGTAGTTAAGTCTTCGATTGTCTTGTTGTCTATTAGGTCTTGAATTTTTTTCTTCAGTGCCTATCATTGATCGGTCACATGCCCGGTGTTATTTGAGTGATATGCATATTTGGTATTTGGATTGTATTTAGGTGAGGAGGTGTTCGGATTGGCCGGAGGATCACGCAGTGTCACCAAGTTAGACTTTAACAAGTGTTGTAAGGCTTGGGATAGCGACATGCCTATCCTTGTGAATTGTCTTCATGGAGCCTCAAATCATTGATGATTGGAAGATTGTCTTTGAACATGAGTAGGGGTGGAGATCAGAACAACAGTAACGGATGGACGGTTATCCTTCTTGGTACGGACCCTTGCCCCATACACAACATTAGTTTCTTTCTTCCCAGTGAAGGGTTTCTTTACGAGGTTGGAGTGGAAGCAGATGCCATGGGTATTTTCCCGCTCTTGATACCACTTTCGACCCTTTCACCGGTCAGGATCAGCTCGGTGAAACCGGACAAAGAACACCCAACCAATAAGTTGAAAAATGGACCGGATAACGTACCCATAAACATATCAATATGTTCCCTATCATTTAAAGATGGTTGGACCCTACTGGCAAGATCCCTCCACTTTTGGGTGTACTCTTTGAACCCCTCGTTCTTACCCAGCGCCAGGTCGGTATTATACTGGTATTAGTGATAGAAAGCACTGGCCAACTCTTCCCATGTATAGATACGGGAACCCTCCAATTGGTAAAACCACTCTAGTTGAGTCCCAGCCAAGCTTTCTTGAAAGAAATGGACCCAGAGTTTCTTGTCGATGGTGTGCGATTGTATTTTGCGCACGTAGGACTTCAGATGGAGCTTTGGGTAGGAAATCCTGTCGTATTTAAAAAAGACTAGTATCTTGAATTTATGGGGAATGACAACCCCAAATATTAAACCTAAATCATCAAAATCCAAACCATGGATGGCTTGAATCTCAACGGCCTTCAGTCTATCCTCTAGCTGCTTGTACTTATCATTGGCAGGAGGATATTTCTCGTCAAAATAGTCTTTATCATCGGACACTCGATCATTGACACACCTAGCCTGGGTACTACTTGCTTCTCGAATTTTATTTTCGTCTTCTTCAGACAAATCTTCAACTATCGGTATCTGGAGGATCGGCTCTCTGAATCTTTTACCCATGTTGACTAGGGCTTCCCTTTTTGGTTTCTTTTTGGATGCCAGCAATGTCATCAACTCTTGTTTCCCTTTGGCCAGGGTCAGCAGAGTCTCCTGAAATTGAGAATTTTGTGCTTGTAGGTCCTTTACTGTTTTCTCGATATCCATCTTACTGAAATAAACAGCAGAAAGATAAGGAAACCTTTTGTGGAAAACCTATTGTGTTATGATGCATGAA
Organism: Vicia faba; assembly: GCA_948472305.1. NCBI lineage: Eukaryota > Viridiplantae > Streptophyta > Magnoliopsida > Fabales > Fabaceae > Vicia > Vicia faba. The sequence goes on from OX451738.1 coordinate 883,703,228, forward strand.
AATGATTTCAAGGATTTACATAATTTAAATTTGTCTAGACAAAGAATGAACAAACTTCAATTTGTATTAATCAGTTCAAAATGGTTACAGCGTGCCTCTTGGGCTTACAAAATAAATTTCTAAGACAAAAAGGTTGAACGCATCCTCTTTGGTGCAAGGTAGGTGTTCAAGCTTTGTTCTTCATGAAGTTTCGTTGTAAGCTCTAAAACCCTTTTCTCACTCGCGTAGAACTGAGCTTCGAAGGTGTCTCGCTCTTATTTCAGTTGAACCTAACCCTTTTTTTAGTCTTCAAGAGAAGTAGGCATGCTGGGATGGCGGACAATATACGAAACTTCTCTTTCAGCAACAGGCTCCACGATAAATGGTAGGATGGAGGGGTAAGGCATCATGAGCTTCTGAGCATGAGCTCGTACCTACCTAAGGTAAGGTTCAAAGGGAATAGAATTCTTGCGTCCCAGGGTCTCACTATCTGCTTTATTTACCATCACCCAAGATTGTACAAACCTCTGACGGTAGCCTTAATCTTCGCTCTCGTAATCGAACACCACTCCTTGGATGAGTATATCATGAGGACCATGTCTTTGGGCATACCCAAACTTTCGTAAAGCTAAGCAAGGGTTGTAAGTGATACCTCCCCTAATGCCAAGCAGAGGGACATTAGGGAATTCCCCATAACGGTCAATAATAGAAGTATCTTCTAAGGATCTCGAACAACAATAAATATTAGAGTGAGTGAGGGAGATCATCCTTTGAGACCATGTTAATCCTTGCTCGTTCTTCAATGTTGATCAAGGTAGATGCAAAGTAAACCACTTGGCGAGTAAGGGAACATAACATAAGAGAGTACCTATTTTCTTCATGGTGCGGGTATGGAAACAATGTAAGATATCTCCCAGTAAGGTAGGTATAGGATTACGAGAGAGGAAGACTTTGATGGAATTCATATCTATGAATTGGTCTGAGTTGGGAAATAGAACCAAACCATATATGAGAAGGGCCATGATATCTTCAAAGGCTTGAAAATCCATATATTCATAGAATGAACGAGCCTTCTCCAATAAGAACTTGGCTAGGAACCCTTTAACTCTGCTTCTTGTCTCCTAATTTGCTATAATGTCGGCTATCTTCAGATGCAGGGCTTCGGTAATGACTTCAGGTTTTGGAATCCCTTCTAAACCGGTGAACGGTGCTTGATCAAGCATGAGTACTCCTAATTGTAGAGAGAATTATTATAATGTTGGCACCAACTGATAGTCAGGGAAGATGAAGCAATGATGCATGGGATCAAAGAATTGGAAAAGTACGCACATCATCTCTTCTTGGAAATTGGAGGTAGTCAAACTGAGGAGTCGACCATATTTCTTGGTGAAAGGAGAATCTTCAGGCACCCTTGATGCTAATTCTTGGAGTTGAGGGTTTGTTTTCACGAAGCTGATTCTGATGGTATTCCTTCGGACGGGATTCATGGCCTACAAAACAAAACAAAGATAAATTCCTAAATTCTTAAAATGGTTAGTGAGAATGCTTATGATGTTATGATGTTTATGATGTTATGATGTTTATGATGTTATGTAAAAGTAAGCAAGTTGTTATGTACACACAAATATAAAAGTCCTTAGTTTTAGGCTTGCATGGCGTTGATAGGTAAGTACCCTCTTGAAGTTTAGTTGGCTCGACCTGTCCAAGAAAGTAACCGGGTTCTAGGGATCTAAATATCACTGACCTTTCTTTTAGGCATTGTCTCAGCATAATCAATCTTTTCTTGCGGCCGAGATATCCCAAAAGTCCAATCTCAATGAGTGTAGTATCGAGTATCAACCAATTTTCAACTTTCCACCGAAACCGGCTATCTCACTACTTCCTAATGGCCAAGTTGTTCAATTAATGTTCTAAGGTAAGTCAGTGCTTCATGACGCTGCTCAGTGGCCCCATATTCTCCTCGATTCAACACAAGGGATACAGGTACCAACAAATGTGTCACACTAACATAGTCATTGCTTCAACCATATCGGTTTATTCGATACAGTTTCCACAATCTATTGCTACTTACCTAAAAAGGAGTCCCAGATCCGGGTAGATGATCAAAACAAGCCCAAACAAGGAACCAAAATGTAAAGCAAACAAGTCAAATAAAGAAAATCAAGTAAATGTCATATATCCCTAAGGTAACCCCACTTTTAAGATTTTCCCCAGCAGAGTCGCCAGTTCTGTAATACGGTGGGAGAACTGACTTGGGATGTTTTGCGTTTGATCGCAATTGTTGCGGATAGCAAGAGTCGCCACCGACTCTTCTTTTATACAATGAAGGAAAGGGTGAAAAGAACAGGAAAGACCTTTGAGATTATTTTCTTGAGTTCGGGGGGTAGATTATGAAAATGGAAGGTGTTAGCACCCTTTTAATCCATAGTTATCTATGAGCTCTTAGTTGCTTGCTAGATCACTTGCTTTGTTTGAAATGTGCTTATAGTGTGGTTTTTGAAAGTGATTTTGAAAAGGTGTCTTTGTAATGATTCTCGTCTCTATAAGAACGCATACAAAGTGTTGTCTTTTGAAAATGTTTCAAAATGAAAGTGTTGGCGTATAAAATGTTTTTTTGTTGTGAGAAAGCGAGCAACTAGGAGCAACCTACCTACTCAAAGGTCTTTGTGTTCTTTTCCTCCTCCTTTAGATGTTGCTATCTTACCATTTATTTGGTAAGAAGCCTTATCTTTGGATGTAAAGGGACGGGCATGGGTCATCGTCTAGACATGATAGCAATGTTGTGAGATATCTTAGTATTTCTCTTGAGTGACTAAGATCATTTGTAAGGCAACATTCGAAGCGTCATCGGGGGACTATGATCTCGTATTTTGATTGTTTTTGCTAAGACATCTCACATGCATAACATGACCATTTTCATAAGGCAACAAGTGGAGTTAACCCTAGAGATGCAAGTGTGCAAGTGTTTATATTTCATGCTTGATTTATCTTTGATTAGGTATTTCTAAGCATTGATTTTTATCTTTCCATACAAACTCTAGTTACTAGCATTTATATGAAAGCGATAAATTGCGGAAAGTAAATATTCTACGCTATTACAATCATTTGGGGAATGGGGTGTACAAATTTACAAATGGGGATTGCTAGAAATTAAAGTCCTAATTATCTATTACAACCATATTGAAATAATTTACAATAATTGAAATGGAAAATATATTTGTTTTGTTTTTTTGGTTAAGAGAAGAAATAAATTTGCTTAAAGAAATGTTTTTTTAGTCTTTTTGTTTTAAAAAAATAAAGCAAAGTGTATGAATATAAAGTATTTTTGGTGTTTTTGATTAATGAAAATAAAAGTGAATAAGAAAATAAAAGTTAGAGTCAGCGCATGGCTGAAAGAATAGAAATATGAGAAAGAGCAGAAGTTCTGACTCTGGCGCGCTGCAAATCAGAAATAAAATGTTAGCAGAAAATGGGGAAAGCCAGAAGTTCTGGGGTTGCTGGGAACAAAGGAAATCCTAGTAGTTCTGATGCTACTGGAAACCTAGAAGTTCTAGTGTTACTGGAAGGTTGGAAGTTCTGGTTGCTAAGGGAGTCTAGAAGTTCTAATGTAGCTGGAAACCTAGAAGTTCTAGTGTTACTGGCAAGCTAGAAGTTCTGATAATGGGTCCGTGAGGTGTCAATGCTGTTGGATGGGAATATCTAGAAGTTCTGGTCTAGGATCACTGTTTTGACAAGCAACTGAAAGGGGGTTTATCTAGAAGTTCTTGTCCAGGATCAATGTTTGACAAATAATGGGGAAAATGTCAAGAAATAAACATAAAATGGTGTTTCTGGGGCTAGAACTCGTGACCCTTAACACTAATGCCTTATGCGTGCGCTCTCTACCACTGGGGTGGCTATACATCTGGTATTAGAAGAAAAAACATAAACATATATTACAAAGTAAATTTTGATGATGAACTTCATCTTCTTCTTCGTGCAAACCAGAGTATCTGCAACTTAGTCATTTCTCAACAAAATGGAAAATGAAAACATAGAAATTATGGCATACTTCATCGTGGTTTCAGAAATACAAAGCATCAAAGCTGTAAACCAGAAGCAAGCATGAATTTTGCTAATCCTAATTCCGAACCCTAATTTTCTCAAGAAGTTATGATCTGAAATTCTCTCTCTTAGGCCATATACATGAAATTTATAAATATGTACAGAATCAGAGTCATGATATCTACATTGTATCTTTGAAAATGCAAGCCTAACAATGCCTAAGTAATGAGATAAAAGTCAGAGGAAACTCACCGTGCAGCTGGAAATTGTTCTGTGAATTAGAGCCTAGTTCAGATTGCTGTGATGTTCTGGTCAGCTTCCTCAAGTTCTCATAAAGCTGAAGCAACTCTTAGCTTGAGCTATGAATGGTGGGAAAGTTCTGGAGCAGTTCAGGTGAAAAGTTCTGTTTTTTGAAATAGAGAATGGTGAATACTAGTTTACAGTTTGAAAACAGAAGTTGGGAAAGCTTCTATGTGTATTCTAGAAACTGTATGGATGATTTGGTCAAGAAACAACACAAGAAAAATTAGACTTTGGATGCAAAAATCAGAAACTAGCAGGTTTCGTGTTTATGTTTGCAGTTTCAAGTTCTTGGGAATTTCCAGCAAGGTTTCAAGGCTTTTTTCAATCTTTCTCCCCCTAACAGTTTGCAAATGAAGTTTTATTTATAGGCAAAGGATGTAGAATCTTGGAGAAATCAGGAGTACAACCATCATGTCTTATGGCTCGTTGACTTGGTTTTGAAGAAAGTTTAGACAAGTATGGTTCAAGGAAAAATAGAGTGGTTAGCAGCTTTAGTCGCGCCTAATCTGAGTTTGTAGGCATTATTTATGGAGAAGTACACTCAGAAAGAAAAGTAAAGTATGGGCCCAGCATAAACTTTGTACAAAAATTTACTTTCCAAGGACAGCAGTGGTACTTTCATGCTACACGTGGGAAGATCTTTTGGATAAAGGTTTAAACATTGGGATAAAGACTCAAAAGTGGGTGTGAGAATTAAATGATAATGAGATTTAACAAGTAAGAAGACCTACAACCTGAGATTATGCAACCTAGTTTTAAATTGGATCAGAAGTTCAGTACAAACGTAACTTAGATTAAGAACAAATTTCCAACTTCTGATCTTTGATTCTCCCTGCTCCAACATGATCTGAAGGAGTTCTCAGACTTTTCATAAAGCTTGTAACATGCTTTATAAACCCTCTTTGAATTATCTTTGCAAACTCTTATTGTACCTACGTGAAAACTGGTCTAGAAGCTCTAACCAAATTTTGACTTGGAAACACTCAGAAATTACCAAGTGTTTTAGTTTCATGGACGTGTCTTCAAAGAATTATAACTTGAAATCCCAGCATTTCTAGGAGAAGTTCTATTCTGCAATGTTTTAGATCTCATTGAGATCTATAACTCTTGTGTCAGAAGTTCTTCCTGAATCATCTTACATCATGATGAAAATCTGGCCAGAAGTTCTAAACTTATCATATTCCTTAACACTTAGAAAAATTTCTAAGTGTTTAGAATTTTGACTTTTCCAAAGTAATTTTGACTTTTGATTTTCTTGATGAAACAAACTTCATATTCTAACATGTCTTGATGAAATGTGATTCGTGAAACTTGATTTTGATCCAAAAGTCAAAGTTTGACTTTTTAGTATGCATTTTGACCATTTTCCCTTGTGCCAATTCCAAACCTAAATTGATGTATCAGTGCTGCAAACTTGGTTCATAGAAGATCTTGTGAGAAAATTCTTGAGAAATGAGAGGGAAAATTTTGGGGTACAACATATGCAACATGCAAATACACAACTATGCATCATACAGGACACAAGTCCTTAACATTTTTCCATTCCAGGCCTACAACAACATCGTCATACCACAATACAACCTGCAAATCCTTCATAAATCATTTATACAACACTTATGCGTTCAATCACAACATTTCACACTACAACACATACAACATACACTCACATCGTAATTCTTCTAATAAAATAATAAGCTACTATTATAAAATGAGTTATATATTATAGAAAATATTTTTAGCTTTCCAACGGACCAAATAGTCCATCAAACGAATACCCGAGGTGAAAGTTATGAATTTTTCAAGTTTTCAAAAATGTTGTCACTTTAGTGGTAATCGGTTACTGCATGAGCAGTAATCAGTTACACCCTAAAAATCCAAAAAGACATGCTTTTGTTCAGTTGGGTAACCGGTTTCCACCTATATAGTAACTGATTACACCATCACATTTTGCCCAGTTTTTCCAAAATTATACAGGGTAATCGATTACCCTCTATACCGTACCTGATTACACTACGAACAGAGTAAGAAATCTACTATTTTTCCTGTTACAAAATTTCAACCTTTGTCATCCAAAATCACTTTTGTACACATACTAAAACATGTGAAATCATATAATCATCAGCCCACATCATACACAACAATTCTAACACAAACATCAAACCAATTTCATCATTCACAATCAAATTAACCAATCAATTTCATAATAATCTATCCCAAAACCTAACATTTCAATATCATCATCTACCCACAATTACACCACCTATTAGAGAGTTGGAACCCCACCCTTACCTTATATTGTAGATTCACCAAGCTTCAATAATGGATTCCCTCTCTTCCTAGCTCTTCCTCTTTCTCGTCCATCTCTTCTTTCGTTTCCACGATCGATCAAAAACAACTACACTTCTATTCCTCTTGTTTTGACTTATCTAACCTTTGGACCCTTAAATCCATATCCCAACTATGCCCCTCCTCTTATTACTATATTAATTATTTAATTATCATAAAATAATTATAAGTTAATTATTTAATCCAAATAATGCTAATAAAATTATTTATTACTCACACCCTTATGTTTCTACACTTTTGGGTCATACACCCTTATCCCTTAACTTCTATAATTTCAAAAGCATCTAATTCCTGAAAATTGCATCACAACACATTATAACATTCACCAGCCCATACAAACACATCACATCATTTAATTAATTTAAATAAAACAATTCTAACTAAATCAGGGTGTTACAACTCTCCCCCACTTAGGATATTTTCGTCCTCGAAACTTACCTGGGGCAAATAACTCTAGATAAACCTCTCGTATCTTGCTCTCCAATTCCCATGTTGCATTCTCTCCAGCAGCTCCTTCCCAAACTACTTTCACTAGAGAAATATATTTTCCCCTCGGCTTCTTTATTTCACAATCCTCAATCCTCACATGTATGGTTTCAACAGTAAGATCATCTCGCACTTGTACATCATCCATCTGAGTTACATGCGACGTATCTGAAATTTTCTTTCAGAGTTGCGACACATGTAATACGTCATGCAAATTTGATAGATTAGGTGGCAAGGCCACTCTATATGCAACGGTCCCCACTTTTTATGAAATTTGATACGGGCCAATAAACCGAGGAGTCAACTTCCTTGACTTCAAAGCACGACATACACCGGTTACTTACCGAAGATACTCTCAAGAATACATGGTCTCCCTCTTGAAACTCAAGATCCTTCCTCCTCTTATCATGGTAACTCTTTTGCCTACTCTGCGAATCCTTCATCTTTTCTCGAATTAATTTCACCTTCTCCGTAGTTTCTCGTACAATTTCAGGTCCGAGCACTACACTTTCACCAGATTTATACCAACATAAAGGTGTTCTACACCTCTGACCATACAAATCCTCGAAAGGTGTCATGCCAATACTAGAATGGAAACTATTGTTATAAGTGAACTTAATCAGTGGAAGATAACTATCCCATGTACCTCCCCGCTCAAGAACACAAGTTCTCAACAAATCTTCTAATGACTGAATAGTCCTTTCTGACTCACCATATGTCGGTGGATGATACATAGAACTCAATCTCAGCTTAGAACCCAATGCGTCTTGCAAACTCTTCCAAAAATTAGAAGTAAACCTTGGATCTCTGTCAGATACAACACTTGATGGAACACCGTGTAACTTCACAATTACGCTGATATAAATCTCGGCCACCTTCAGCACAGCAAAATGATATTAATTGGAATGAAATGAGCTGATTTTGTTATCCAATCAACAATAACCCAAATCGTATCATGTCCTCTTAGAGTACTTGGCAGCCCCGTCACAAAGTCCATCGATATACTATCCCATTTCCATTTTGGAATCTCTAATGGTTCCAACAATCCTGCAGGTTTCTAATGTTTGACTTTTGACTTTTGACAAGTCAAACATGTATACACGAACCACGCTACATCTTGATTCAACCCGGACCACCAAAATAACTTCTTCAAATCATGATACATCTTGGTAGCTTCTGGATGAATACTCAAGATACTCCTATGACTTTCTTCTAGAATCATCCTTTTCATCTCTGCATCATCAAGAATACAAATTCTATCGCAGAATCTCAACACACCTTGGGAATCTACTTTAAAATCATTGTCCTCAGATTGGTTATTCACAACCATCAAGTCTACCAACTTCACATCTAACTTATGAGCCTCTTTAATATTATCCAATAAATCGTTATTAATCCTTAACATTCCCAACATCACACTCTGTGGTGTCACTTCACAAACTAAACTCATGTCTCTGAATTGCTCGATCAGCTCTAATTCTTTAACCATCATAGCAGGCATATGTATAGTCTTTCGACTAAAAGCATCAGCTACAACATTAGATTTACCAAGGTGGTAATTCAAGTTAAAGTCATAGTCCTTCGATAATTCTAACCACCTCCTTTGCCTAATGTTAAATTCCTTCTGATCAAACAAATACTTTAAGCTTTTATGATCACTAAACACTTCAAATCTGGAACCATAAAGGTAATGCCTCCAAATCTTTAACACAAACACCACCGCAACCAATTCTAGATCATGAGTAAGGTCATTTATTTCATGAATCCTCAATTATCTTGATTCATAAGCTAATACTTTATCATTCTACATAAGCACACCGCCTAAACCCAAATTAGAAGAATCATAATACACCACAAACAATTCTTCAGGATTAGGTAATATTAAAATTGGAGCCGTCATCAATCTCTTCTTTAGCTCAACAAAACTTTCTTCACATTGGAAGTCTCATAGGAATGCTCTGCCTTTACAAGTCAACTGAGTTAATGAATGTTCTAACTTAGAAAAACCTTCAATAAACCTCTTGTAATAGCCCGCTGTGATCGGTGGATCTGGAACTGACTGTTTAACGCTGGTTCGCGAAATGTCGCGGAAGCAAGAGTCGCCACCGTCTTTTATTTTCTCCAAATGGAAAGGACAAAAGCACAGAAAAATTCCTTATAGAGATTGCTCTCGGTTCGGGAGGTAGATTATAGAAAGGGAAGGTGTTAGCACCCTTTCTATCCATGGTTATCCATGGGCTCTTAGATACTTGCTCATTGTGTTTTCAAAAATGGTTTGTTTGCTTTTCAATTGTGGGTTTTAAAAAAAGTTTCTTTGAAAATTTCAGTTCGACTCTTGTATCAGTCCTCAAGAGTGTTTGAAAAAATGCTTTCGAAAGCTTTTTGAAAATGTGTTGGTGTGAAAAGTATTTTTGAATTTGTTTTGAAGTTTAGAGCAAGTATCTAGAGTCGTCTACCTACCATAAGGAATTCGTCTGTGTAAATGTCCTTAAAGTAATGCCATCCCACCATTGAGAGGTAGGTAGCACCACCGTTGGAGGTGTTCGGGTCAATTCGAGTTTGTAGGGACATGGTGATCACCAGAGCAATGGGAAGACACCTTAGAAGCTACCCTCATGCCAGGTTCCCGGATCATGAGGACTTACTAAGACATCCTCTACTCGACGATCACCTTTCGAGGCAAGGCAACAGTGAGGCGTACCCTAGGGGTGGTGTGTGATTTGTGTGTCAGATTCAGATATTTTGTCTTGTCATGTCATTGGTGATCTATGCGTTTGTTTTTATTTTAGGCCATTCATTCTTGCATGCATTTATTTAACAGTTAAAAATTGCGAGAAATTAAAAATTCTAAACTATTACAAAGGCGCGGGTCCACATCGCCAAATTAAACCAGGACCCGATTTGACATAAAATAAAGAAATAAAATGCGGGAAATATAAAATGTCTGAGTTACATGGCTTGAGCAATTACATAATATTTGAAAGAAAATAAATGTGCGAAAGAAATAAAAATAGAACGTTCGGGGGCGTTGGACCCTTTAAAGAAATTAAATGAAATTAAAAATTAATTAATTATTTATTGAAATAAAAGAAGTGTTTTTTAGGTTTTTTTTTGTATTTATGAAATAAGAAAATTAAAATTAAAATTAAAAGAAACCCTAATTCTAAGTTATTTTTAATTATTTGAGAAAAATGTTAAAGTTTAACTTAATTTACTAAAGAATTTATGTACATGTTTATTAACAAAATAAATTAGTAGTTAATAATAATAATAATGATGAGAAAATTATTTATTAAAAAAAATGATGAAAAATTTAAAAACCCTAATTTCTACATATTTAATTTATTAAGAAAAATATTAAAGTTTTGAAACCTAAATTAATCTAATTAATTGTTTAAAGTTTATTTACAAAAATAATAATAGTAAAATTAATATTAATAAAATAAACATTTTTTTGATTTTTCTGTATTTTATATTTATTATGAAAATTATTTTATGGAATTAAAAGAAAACAATTAAAAAACAATTAAAAAACAATTAAAAGAATAAAAAGGAAAAACAAATAAAAATTAAAAATTGAGCAAACCATAGGGGATGTCTGGCCCAAGGGGAAGTTTTTTTGAAGTATTGACTCCTGAGTACCGTGGTCTGCATTCTTTGGCCATTGGATTGAGTTTCATGCATAAGTTGTTCTACTTTGGCCATTTGGCTTTTGGCTTTTGACTTTTGGCTTTTGACTTTTGGCCATTTGTGTTCTGGCTTCAACGTTCCCTTAATGTCTGGCTTAATGTCTGCCTCGCCATGTATTGGTGTCATGCATAAAATGTTCTACTTTGGCCATTTGGCTTTTGGCTTTTGGCCATTTGGCTTTTGGCCTCAACGTTCCTTAATGAACCTGCATGGGATCCTGTCTAAATCTGCAGTGTTGAATCTCACGAACACATTAAATAAAATCATAAAATGAAAATAAAGCCAATATATGAAGAAATTTAATGTTTAGGCACGATATGGCATGTATGAATGATTATACCCTTTTGATCATGGAGATCAAATCAATCTTACCCTTACTGGAAAATTAGTGACCTGGATGCTTTTATGCCTTACTGGAAAATTAGGATCATGGAGATCAAGCCAGCCTTATCCTTACTGGAGAAGTAGTGAGGTGTTGGTTTGTAACTGAGATGGCTTTGTTTGTAGTGAGAGAGGGATTTGTAATAAGGATTTCAAGGTTTTAGGGTTCTTGAAAGAGTTTGATATTCCAACAGTGTTGTGGCAAGGTTTTTTCTCTCTTTTTCTCTTCCTTTTTTCTCCTGGTTTGTGTGAAAAGAAGGTGATTATATAATGGAAATTAGGGTAAAGCAAATGGGCTTTGAATGTGCAATTGGGCCTCCAATATTCACTTGAATTCATCACTTTCCAGGCTAAATCGCAGGGACTTAAGTGCATTTTTTGAAGTTGAAATGTGAAAACAAAATGTAGACGACATCGAGAACTAACTCCTGTCCGAAAATCGACTCAATCGGATAAACGGTGAATTAGTTATGAATTTTTGAAGTTTCAGCTCAGACAAACTTATTTTAGGCTCCAGTGTCGACTCTGACACGTTCTTCAATAAAAAACTGGTATTGATCGGTGCATAATTTGGTCTCGACTTTTGAAGCAAAGTTGTAGATCTATGAGTCAGTGACCTTGTGTAAAAATATGAGTCCAATCCGATAAAAATTGACCGAGTTATGAATTTTCGAAGTTTCGGCCCAGATGAAATAATATTCAGCATTCAGGATTTTCAGCGTGTCACGCACTCTGAGCAAAAAACGAAGGCCTTTTGAACACCGTTCGAACTCGATACCTCCTGTGAAAATGTAGCCAACTCAATTTGTGAAATTTTGGCGCCAGAACCAGCTCGATACGATGAAAATCGACCAAGTTATGATTTTTTGAACATGACGCCAATAAACTTCTGTCACAAATTTTCTGCACGAAAATACTTGATAAATCCACATTTTTGAAGACCTTCTGATCGAAATTGGCTTCCAGCCGTGAGAGATGAAAACGTAGATAATGTCAAGACGAAATTTTGGCCACCGGAACGGGTTCAAAACGAGTCACGATCTTCAAGTTATGAATTTTTTAGCGCGTAAAAACTGCACTTTCAGCACACTTTTTCACCATATTTCTTCGAGAAAACTCACACATTCGGATACCTTCTTTAAAGAATTGACTCTTGAGCCGAACCTGAATTTGAGAATACGTTATCAGAGATATCTTGGCGAAAGAACACCTGAATATGATGCGCCGGGTTGGACTTGTGAATTTTTCTTGAAATGTTTTTGAGAAATATGGGAGGGCAAATTTTGGGGTACAACAGTTGCCCCTGTTCAATCTTCTTAGACCTAAGGATGCAGATTGGCTGACGTGCCTTTCGTAATCCGAAGGTGGAAGATGATTGAACACTAGAGTGCCCAGAAATTTGCGCTCACATAGTAGCAGTGTGATGGTGGAATGGGCTTATAGATGCCATTTGGAGATTGATGGATAGGATGATGGGCTTATAGATGCCATCTGGATGTGATGAATAGGATGATGGGCTTATAGATGCCATCTGGATGTTGATCGCGTAAGAGATTCCTTAGCGAGAACCTGCGTACCTGCAAAACAGAAAATGATTACCTGACACGTTGCAGGAGCTGATTTTCAGATGCTTAGTATAGATGTGTCCTGTCTGGTTACAGGAGCTGAGTCTGGAGCTTCACAAGATGATGAATGAACCAGGGATGGTTACTACCTTAGCATGAATGGTAAGAGAACCTTGGGTGACTTTTACCTCAACAATGCTCGTTGAGAAAATCTTGGTGGGAATTACCATCTTCGCAGTATCGGGAAGAGAACCAAAGGAAATTATAATCGGAAAGGGAATTACATCTCACACACCGTCGGGGAGAGAACCATAGGAAATCATAACCTGAAAGGGAATTATCACCTCACGCACCATCGGAGAGGGAACCATAGGAAATTATAATCTTAAAAGGGAATTATCACCTCACGCACCATCGGAGAGGGAACCATAGGAAATTATAATCTTAAAAGGAATTACCACCTCACGCACCATCGGAGAGGGAACCATAGGAAATTATAACCTAAAAAGGAATTATCACCTCACTCACCGTCGGAGAGGGAACCATAGGAAAAGGGATTATCACCTCACTCACCGTCGGAGAGGGAACCATCTGAAAAGGAATTATCACCTCACTCACCGTCGGAGAGGGAACCATCTGAAAAGGAATTATCACCTCACTCACCGTCGGAGAGGGAACCATAGGAAAAGGAATTATCACCTCACTCACCGTCGGAGAGGGAACCATAGGAAAAGGAATTATCACCTCACTCACCGTCGGAGAGGGAACCATCTGAAAAGGAATTATCACCTCACTCACCGTCAGAGAGGGAACCATCTGAAAAGGAATTATCACCTCACTCACCGTCGGAGAGGGAACCATCTGAAAAGGAATTATCACCTCACTCACCGTCGGAGAGGGAACCATAGGAAAAGGAATTATCACCTCACTCACCGTCGGAGAGGGAACCATCTGAAAAGGAATTATCACCTCACTCACCGTCAGAGAGGGAACCATCTGAAAAGGAATTATCACCTCACTCACCGTCGGAGAGGGAACCATCTGAAAAGGAATTATCACCTCACTCACCGTCGGAGAGGGAACCATCTGAAAAGGAATTATCACCTCACTCACCGTCGGAGAGGGAACCATAGGAAAAGGAATTATCACCTCACTCACCGTCGGAGAGGGAACCATCTGAAAAGGAATTATCACCTCATGCACCATCGGAGAGGGAACCATAGGAAATTAACCTAAAAAGGAATTATCACCTCACGCACCATCGGAGAGGGAACCATAGGAAATTAACCTAAAAAGGAATTATCACCTCACGCACCATCGGAGAGGGAACCATAGGAAATTAACCTAAAAAGGAATTATCACCTCACTCACCGTCGGAGAGGGAACCAAAGGAAATTATAATCTCAAAGAAAACCCTAAAAATGGAAATCTCATGCACCGTCGGAGAGAGAACCAATAGGACCTGGATAACTTCTACTGAGTCTTCATCAGAAAAATCTGTTGGGAGTCGATTTAGCGGGACTAGAGAAGGCCTGGGACTGGATAAGAAATCTTTGGAGTCGATTAACTGAACCGGTCTAGGTCTTGAAATATGATTGAGAATTTAGCTGAATCTTTCCTGAAAGGTAAAAGTCAGTCATACGCAATGTATGATATGGATCAAGCAATGATGTTCTCAACATAAATGAGATTTGTATGATATAATGCGTCTATGCATGCTATAATGATGTATGTGATATTTTATGAATGTATGTTTTCGCCTAGGAAATTAAATCCTTGACGGGTGCCGGGAAGTCATATCCTGGGCTGATGTTGAAGAATAGATTTTGCTTCCGCTGGGGATGATAACTGCAAGAATACCGGTAAGAGAAGATGACTCCGTTGCGGAATAAACTTGGCAAATGGAAGATTCTGCGGGGAGAAAAGATACTCTAGCGACCATGCTGGGAAGCAATACTCTGTGGGAAGAGGGATGCCTTGCAGAGTGTTGATAATAATTTGCTGGGGATACCCTTGTTGTTGGAAGTGTTGATGGACTTCGCTGGGGTAAGAAGACTTCGTCGAGGACGCTCTTTCCGTGGCTTTTGGCTGAGGATAACCCAGTTATATCCTGTTAAGGAAATAACTCTTTGAATAAAGCCGGGAGACGCGTTCGTGCTCTGCGAGGGGATAAGCTTCCAGAATCTACTGGGGATAAGCTTATTGCTTGGGGATATGAATTCCATCTTTCCTGGGGAACTGGATTGGACTGGACTCTTTTGGGGAAGTTTTGATATGCTGGGGAAGATGACTCCTTTGAAGGTTGACGTGCCGCCGAGGAACAATCTTTAAACCAAGACTGCCGGGGATGCTTGTTAAGAATGTGTATGCTGCCGGGGAATGTTGAGATCTGCTGGAGGATACTCAGCTTCCTTAAGGTTTGATAACTCTGCTTGGAGAAGAATGCACTGACTGCTGACTTACTCTCTGGGGAGTTAAGAGATCTGGTTATGTTCTTTATCCGAACCTATCTTAGTACTTTGGTGGACAGAGACATTAGATCGTTTGGACGACTCATTGCTGCCCCTGTTTCTGAGGTGGGATAGGGAGACCTGTGAGGCGCTAATAGTTGTTGATAGACAAACCTTCTTCTGGTAGGCAGGTGACAGGATGGCAGGACATAGTCGTACGCTTTGATCCCTAACTTTTTCCTGGACCGCCCTTTCGGGTTTTCGGTCCACCGGGATACCCATTTTTGCCCAAGCCGCCCTTTCAGGTTTTCGACTTGCCGGGTGTACAGCTTTTTTTCATTTCATCCCTTCATTTTGCCCGAACCCTTTTGGTTCGCCGGGAAGCCCTTATTTTGCCTAGGTATGTCAACCTAGCGGGTCTTTGATTACGCGTAGTATTTTTTCGACTATGTCCACGCTCTCAGAATGTAGGGAGGTGCCCCTGTTAGGAGTGTTTTGCCATGCCACCAGAAGGTATTCGATCAGGCAAGATCCGTTGTTGAAATGCCCCAAGTGACTCAGGCGGAGATCTGCCCCAGGCTATTTTGTCCTTTGAGAGATTCTCCGAATCTTGATTGGATTGCCCCAGATGATGGACAATACTCATGCTGTGCCCCTTGATTGGAAGTGCTTTTGTTCACTAGGTATTCATCGTGCTAATTTCCCTGCTGTTCAAACAAAAAGTCATATGCAAACAAAGTTATGTTAAAAATGCAAAGCTTATGTCTGTCTTGAAGATTTTGAAAATGCATTCTTTTCATAAAACAAGTGATTGTTTGTAAAACGTGATGTCAACTCCGTATTTTAACGTGAGCCTTAAGGAGTCAGGATACCTTTCGTAACAGTATGCTTCCGAACTAACCCATGCTTCAGCTAGGACTTTTAAGGGTTATAACGTGGCCCGGTTCACGGTTTAAGAAACAAAGGATAAAGGCTCAAATTATTTGTACCCACCCACTCTTCGTGATGTTCTCCAAACCTAAACTCAGTTGATCATACGTTAGACCTTGTTTGAGTCTTTGCTCTGATTTTCCGGTGATGATTCAGATATTGATAACTTATTTTGAATAGGCAGTCCTTCCTTTTTTGTTGAGGGTTTGTAAGACCTCTTTCTTTTTGATTTTGCTATCCCTAAATTTTGCCTGAACTGTTTCTTTTGTGATTACAGTCAGCGGGATGTCCCCGTTTTGTAAGTCTCCTTCATAGGTTTTGACTTAATGGGCTTTTTTATTTTGAGAGATATAATGACTGCCTATCCTTCTTGATTATTCGGAACCATCACTGTCTTTCTTTGTTTTGTAAGGACCTTTTCGGTGACATTCGTTATGCACTTGGATCAACTGAGAGACTACCCTGCCCCAGGTTATGATTAAGGGTTTTAAATTTCGAAAAGAAAAACTCCTACTTCTTTAGCTCAGCGGGGTTGACGAGGGATTATCTTCCTTATAACTCCAGTGTTTTAGGGATTGAAACAATGCCTGTACCTCATCAGCGGGGTCTGTTCAAAAGCACACTGTAAAGATTGTGGTATCGTTTTCGTCATCCTCCCTCAAGAGGCTTAGAATTATTGAGAGTTGATCATCAGAAAAAATATGAAAATAATTTGCATAGAGTGAATACGAATATATTGATTCAAAATAGACATAAGCGATGCATTAATGGAATAACAATGTTTAACATGAATAAATGTTTGAACAAAAGAAAATTGCAATCTTGAACATTCGAATGAACAAAAATTTTCTAGTCTCGGGGCTTGTCACTTCAAATGGTGCCTCCTGTAGGGATGGTAGAAGCACTCAGCCTGGCCATCTTGGGTGAATTCCACAGCCCATTCCTCAATTAGGTCCTGGATCTTATTTTTCAGAGTCCAACAATCCTCTGTAGCATGCCCCGGGCTGTCAGAATGATAAGCGCAATGAGCGTTGGGGTTATACCTTGAAGGTGTCCTGTTGGGATTCTTAGGAGGATCCTTTAGAGTTACCAAGTTCAACCTCAGCAGTTGTTGTAAGGCTTGAGGCAGCGACACGTTGAGCTTGGTGAATTGCCTTTTGGGCTTGTCTGGCTGATACTGAATTGGTGATACTGAAGCCATCTGAGGAGCTTTTCCCTTGTCTGCTTGTCTCAAGGGTGGTTGAATGATGACTGTCTCCTCAACCCTAGATGTTTGCCCCAACTGGTTACCCCGAAGCGGTTGGTTGATGAGAACCCCGAGCTCGTCTTGTCTTTGAGCTAACCTTTGAATGGCAGTCGCCTGCCCCAGCATCTGGACTTTCAATGCATCCACCTCAGCTTGCAGGTGTTTCAGCCTTTCATCCTCAGCATTGTTCTTGACAAAAGTCCCCATGAGAAGTGTCCTTAGCTCCTCCTGTCCCTTGGATAGATTCAGGAGGATTTCCCCAAACCGAGTCTCTTGAGCAAGAAGGTCCTGGTTATCTTGTTGGGAAGCCATTGACTGAAATAAACAGCGGAGATGGTAAGTGACCTGTCCAAAGGGTACCTGTAATGCGATGATATGTATGATATGCATGCAATGTTTTCAAGGATCTCGCGGGGTAAACAAGAAATTTGTTAGAGCTGGGATCCGGTAGCTTGATTGAAGGTACTTCATGTTGTTGAGAGTCCTTCTTCAAGGGTCAAAGGCTCACCATATCGAGTGGGTCATAGCCCCTGACACCCTTGGCTAGAGGAAAATAAATCCCCTTTGCCCCTTGCTAGACCATTGGTTTATCATGACCTGCATCACAGACCCTCAAGATCCTTGAAATGGGTTAGTCCTTATGCAGGATGTATGCAATGGTATGATGGTATGATGTTATGCTATGCATGGAGTGATGTAAGTAAACCCTATTATGAGCCCAGATTAAGGACTGTAAACAAAACCTGCAAGAAACTCGTGTTGTTAGATAACAAGTGTACAAGTAGTCAAGTTTGAAGGCACACAAGTCACACAAGACAACCCTTAGAGTTTAGGCCAGCATGAAGTTTAGGTACTACCCTCTTTCAGTTTCGTTGGTTAAGACCTGTCCTATCAGAAGTAACCGGGTTCTAGAGGATCCCAATATCACTGACTACCCTCAATCGGTCATAACTCCAGCATCGCAATCTTTTCTTGCGGCCAGAACCATCACGAGAGTTTAGCCTCAATGGGCGTAGCATACTGCTACCGTTCTATTGGCCAAGTTGGGTCATTTAAGGTTCTAAGGTCGGTTGGTGCTTAACGACTCCTCAGAAGACCCATATTCTCCTCGTTGCGACACAAGGGATATCGGTACAGACCAAGGCGCCACACCAACGTAGCCACTGCTTCACCCATGTCGGTCTATGCCGGACAAGTCCCTCACAGCTTATGCTACCTAACAGGGTATCCCCAGATCCGGGTTAGGATCTATGTAACTCCGAAACAGCCCACAATAATAAAGCAAACAAGCACAACAATTGAAAACACAAGTGATCTTAGTCCTAAGGTACACCTCACTTTATAAAATGTCCCCAGCAGAGTCGCCAGTTCTGTGATCGGTGGATCTAGAACTGACTGTTTAACGCTGGTTCGCGAAATGTCGCGGAAGCAAGAGTCGCCACCGTCTTTTATTTTCTCCAAATGGAAAGGACAAAAGCACAGAAAAATTCCTTATAGAGATTGCTCTCGGTTCGGGAGGTAGATTATAGAAAGGGAAGGTGTTAGCACCCTTTCTATCCATGGTTATCCATGGGCTCTTAGATACTTGCTCATTGTGTTTTCAAAAATGGTTTGTTTGCTTTTCAATTGTGGGTTTTAAAAAAAGTTTCTTTGAAAATTTCAGTTCGACTCTTGTATCAGTCCTCAAGAGTGTTTGAAAAAATGCTTTCGAAAGCTTTTTGAAAATGTGTTGGTGTGAAAAGTATTTTTGAATTTGTTTTGAAGTTTAGAGCAAGTATCTAGAGTCGTCTACCTACCATAAGGAATTCGTCTGTGTAAATGTCCTTAAAGTAATGTCATCCCACCATTGAGAGGTAGGTAGCACCACCGTTGGAGGTGTTCGGGTCAATTCGAGTTTGTAGGGACATGGTGATCACCAGAGCAATGGGAAGACACCTTAGAAGCTACCCTCATGCCAGGTTCCCGGATCATGAGGACTTACTAAGACATCCTCTACTCGACGATCACCTTTCGAGGCAAGGCAACAGTGAGGCGTACCCTAGGGGTGGTGTGTGATTTGTGTGTCAGATTCAGATATTTTGTCTTGTCATGTCATTGGTGATCTATGCGTTTGTTTTTATTTTAGGCCATTCATTCTTGCATGCATTTATTTAACAGTTAAAAATTGCGAGAAATTAAAAATTCTAAACTATTACAAAGGCACGGGTCCACATCGCCAAATTAAACCAGGACCCGATTTGACATAAAATAAAGAAATAAAATGCGGGAAATATAAAATGTCCGAGTTACATGACTTGAGCAATTACATAATATTTGAAAGAAAATAAATGTGCGAAAGAAATAATAATAGAACGTTCGGGGGCGTTGGACCCTTTAAAGAAATTAAATGAAATTAAAAATTAATTAATTATTTATTGAAATAAAAGAAGTGTTTTTTAGGTTTTTTTTTGTATTTATGAAATAAGAAAATTAAAATTAAAATTAAAAGAAACCCTAATTCTAAGTTATTTTTAATTATTTGAGAAAAATGTTAAAGTTTAACTTAATTTACTAAAGAATTTATGTACATGTTTATTTACAAAATAAATTAGTAGTTAATAATAATAATAATGATGAGAAAATTATTTATTAAAAAAAATGATGAAAAAGTTAAAAACCCTAATTTCTACATATTTAATTTATTAAGAAAAATATTAAAGTTTTGAAACCTAAATTAATCTAATTAATTGTTTAAAGTTTATTTACAAAAATAATAATAGTAAAATTAATATTAATAAAATAAACATTTTTTTGATTTTTCTGTATTTTATATTTATTATGAAAATTATTTTATGGAATTAAAAGAAAACAATTAAAAAACAATTAAAAGAATAAAAAGGAAAAACAAATAAAAATTAAAAATTGAGCAAACCATAGGGGGTGTCTGGCCCAAGGGGAGGTTTTTTTGAAGTATTGACTCCTGAGTACCGTGGTCTGCATTCTTTGGCCATTGGATTGAGTTTCATGCATAAGTTGTTCTACTTTGGCCATTTGGCTTTTGGCTTTTGGCTTTTGGCTTTTGACTTTTGGCCATTTGTGTTCTGGCTTCAACGTTCCCTTATTGTCTGGCTTAATGTCTGGCTTAATGTCTGCCTCGCCATGTATTGGTGTCATGCATAAAATGTTCTACTTTGGCCATTTGGCTTTTGGCTTTTGGCCATTTGGCTTTTGGCCTCAACGTTCCTTAATGAACCTGCATGGGATCCTGTCTAAATCTGCAGTGTTGAATCTCACGAACACATTAAATAAAATCATAAAATGAAAATAAAGCCAATATATGAAGAAATTTAATGTTTATGCACGATATGGCATGTATGAATGATTATACCCTTTTGATCATGGAGATCAAATCAATCTTACCCTTACTGGAAAATTAGTGACCTGGATGCTTTTATGCCTTACTGGAAAATTAGGATCATGGAGATCAAGCCAGCCTTATCCTTACTGGAGAAGTAGTGAGGTGTTGGTTTGTAACTGAGATGACTTTGTTTGTAGTGAGAGAGAGATTTGTAATAAGGATTTCAAGGTTTTAGGGTTCTTGAAAGAGTCTGATATTCCAACAGTGTTGTGGCAAGGTTTTTTCTCTCTTTTTCTCTTCCTTTTTTCTCCTGGTTTGTGTGAAAAGAAGGTGATTATATAATGGAAATTAGGGTAAAGCAAATGGGCTTTGAATGTGCAATTGGGCCTCCAATATTCACTTGAATTCGTCACTTTCCAGGCTAAATCGCAGGGACTTAAGTGCATTTTTTGAAGTTGAAATGTGAAAACAAAATGTAGACGACATCGAGAACTAACTCCTGTCTGAAAATCGACTCAATCGGATAAACGGTGAATTAGTTATGAATTTTTGAAGTTTCAGCTCAGACAAACTTATTTTGGGCTCCAGTGTCGACTCTGACACGTTCTTCAATAAAAAACTGGTATTGATCGGTGCATAATTTGGTCTCGACTTTTGAAGCAAAGTTGTAGATCTATGAGTCAGTGACCTTGTGTAAAAATATGAGTCCAATCCGATAAAAATTGACCGAGTTATGAATTTTCGAAGTTTCGGCCCAGATGAAATAATATTCAGCATTCAGGATTTTCAGCGTGTCACGCACTCTGAGCAAAAAACGAAGGCCTTTTGAACACCGTTCGAACTCGATACCTCCTGTGAAAATGTAGCCAAATCAATTTGTGAAATTTTGGCGCCAGAACCAGCTCGATACGATGAAAATCGACCAAGTTATGATTTTTTGAACATGACGCCAATAAACTTCTGTCACAAATTTTCTGCACGAAAATACTTGATAAATCCACATTTTTGAAGACCTTCTGATCGAAATTGGCTTCCATCCGTGAGAGATGAAAACGTAGATAATGTCAAGACGGAATTTTGGCCACCGGAACGGGTTCAAAACGAGTCACGATCTTCAAGTTATGAATTTTTTAGCGCGTAAAAACTGCACTTTCAGCACACTTTTTCACCATATTTCTTCGAGAAAACTCACACATTCGGATACCTTCTTTAAAGAATTGACTCTTGAGCCGAACCTAAATTTGAGAATACGTTATCAGAGATATCTTGGCGAAAGAACACCTGAATATGATGCGCCGGGTTGGACTTGTGAATTTTTCTTGAAATGTTTTTGAGAAATATGGGAGGGCAAATTTTGGGGTACAACACCCGCCAAGCCCAAAAAGCTTCTAATCTCCGTAACTAATTTTGGAGCTTCACACTGTAACACTGCATCCACTTTGGATGGATCCACATCAATTCCATCACCTGAAATAACATGACCAAGGAATCTGACTTTTGTTAACCAAAACTCACATTTTGACAACTTGGCATATAACCTCTTCTCTTTTAACACTTGCAATATAATTTGCAAATGCTCAACATGTTCCTCTTTTGATTTGGAATAGATTAAGATATCATCAATGAATACTACCATAAACTGGTCCAAATAAGTGCGAAAGATACGATTCATATACTCCATAAATACTCCCAGAGCATTAGTAACACCGAAAGGCATCACTAAATATTCATAATGTCCATACCGAGTTCTGAAAGCTATCTTTTGAATGTCTTTGTTCTTCACTCGAATTTGGTGATAACACAATCTTAAATTAATCTTGCTAAACACACGCGTACCCACCAATTGATCCATCAAGTCGTCTATTCTTGGAAGTGGATACTTATTTTTTATTGTCACTTTATTCAACCGTCGATAATCAACGCACAGTCTCATACTACCATCTTTCTTGTTTACAAGAAACACTGGAGCTCCTCAAGGCGATAGACTTGGCCTCAAAAACTTCTTTTAAAGTAAGTCTTCTAATTGTTTCTTCAACTCTGATAATTCAGACGCTGACATCCTGTATGGTGACATAAAAACGGGTCTGGTACCAGGTACAAGATCAATTGAAAATTCCACTTCTCTTTCTGGCGGCACATCTAGAATATCATCTAGAAAAACTTCATGGAAATCACATACTACTTGTAACTCATCAATCGCAGCCTGGTTCTCAATAGATAAAGACGTCATCAACAAAAACACCTGAGCTTCATCCTGCATCAACTCATTCAATTTTCTAGCAGATAAGAAACCATTTTCCTCTTCCTCATCAGAAGTAGAAAACCGAACCAATTTGTTGTAACAGTTAATATGAACGTAGTTATATTCCAACCAGTTCATACCCAAAATTACATCTAAACCACTCAGCGGTAAACAAACTAGATCAACAACAAAATCTTTGTCATAGATGGACAAAGGAAACTTCAAGCATACTAGATAAGTAGTCATCGATCCCTTAGCTGGAGTATTGATAACCATTTCCCCATTCATAGACGATAACACAAGACCCAACTTTTTAGCACAATCAGCAGCAATA
This sequence comes from Vicia faba, assembly GCA_948472305.1. Lineage (NCBI taxonomy): Eukaryota > Viridiplantae > Streptophyta > Magnoliopsida > Fabales > Fabaceae > Vicia > Vicia faba. The sequence continues at coordinate 883,726,561 of OX451738.1, forward strand.
AACCAATGTGTAGCACCAATATTAATAATAGTACTTAAAGGAATACTATTAATGAAACATATACTTCTGATCAAGCGGTATCCATTAGATGTCTGAGTTATAGCTAAAGCAAACTCCTTCCCACTTGTCTTAGCTTGCTTCAGTTTCAGACATTGAGTGTTGATATGTCCTTCTTCGCCATAGTTGAAACATATTGCCGCTTTGTGTTGGCAATCATCTAGTTCATGACCAACCTTACCACAAAGAAAAAACCTCTTCACTTCCCCAATACATGCGTTACTTTGATGACCATGCCTTCCACATTTGTAACATATGACACCAGTAGGAGCACCTCCCCCACTAGTCCTCTTACCATCAGCAATTCTTTGTTTACCTTTGTCAACTGGAGCATTGTAAGGCTTCCCACAATACTGTTGTTGCTTTCCTTTATTCTCAGTAACACTCTTTTAGTGAGCCTTACTATCTTCTTCATAAATCATGCAGCTATTCACCAAGTCTGGAAACTTACGGATCTTCTGATACCCAATGGCCTTCTTGATCTCGGAATGCAGTCCATTTTCAAACTTAACGCACTTCAAAAATTCAGAAGTCTCTTCTATTTAATGAGGATAAAAGTTCCCCAACTCCATGAACTTGGTAGCATATTCAGTCACCAACAATTCTCCCTGTTTCAGTTCCAGAAATTCAATCTCCTTCTTTCCGCGGACATCTTCTGGGTAATACTTCACCAGGAACTCCCTACGAAACACAACTCAAGTAATAGCCTCACCTACTCCTTCCAGTTTCTGATGAGTGGTAACCCACCAATCATCAGCCTCTCCTGCCAGCATATGCGTACCAAAATGCACTTTCTGTGCCTCCTAACAATCCATAACCCAAAAGATTCTCTCAATTTCTTTGAGCCACTCCTGTGCTCCTTCAGGGTCATGCTTTCCTCATAATGTAGGTTGATGGTTCCTCTGAAAAGTCTCCAACACACGAGATCCATCGTTCCCGCCAACATTATGCTGATGTTGTATAGCTTGGGCCAAAGCCTGCAAGGAAGCAGCGAGTGCATTATTGTTCCTTCTAACCATCACTCTGCTTCACATCATAACATCAAACAATGGTTAGAAGAAACACATCGACAATATTCCACTGTCACACTACACTTAAATTATGGTATCAAATATGTGATGTCGAATGAGATGTCACAACACAAATATCTATTTGCAAGTAAGGTGAAGTAAAATTAAAAGAAGTAAAAACACAAGAGATTGTTCACCCAGTTCAGTGTACAACAACACCTATTATGAGGGCTACTGAGCCAAGGAAAAATTCACTAAATAGTATCAATTCATAGACCCTCAGTAAACAACCGGTTTACGGTCTAATCACTTAATCACTACCCAATCTAAACTTCTACCTAAGACTCACCTAGGTATGAGGTCATCCTCAAATCCCTTCAATCACTTACAGTGAAGAACTTAACATAATTAATAAGTTTGAAACATTTCAATCATTCAATGCTTAAAAGCTTATGAATGATACAAAATTAACAACCCAAATAACAACTCAAGTATTTAAACTAATACTTAGAGTGTATTACAAATAAAAAGCCTAGACTTCTAATCAGAAAGAAAGTATTCTTCTTCAAAAGTTGCTTGTCTTTGAGTAAGGAAGCAAGTCCTTATATATGTGAAGCTTTGGGCTTGGTCTTAAAAACAAATATTCAAATCTTTTGAGTATTTCAATAAAAACAGGCCAAGATAAAATTATGCAATTTGAAAAATATTCCTCCATATTTTTCGCAGCCTGTAGATCACAAATCCTGAATTATAGAGTGCTGGAAATCATGAAACAAAAGACTTAACTGATTTTGGGATGAGATCAGTTCAGTAGGCAGATAGACATCTGTTTTGACATCATTCAAAATAGTTTTGCTTCAAATGTTAAGATATTTAGCAAAATATTAACAAGTCATTATTTTACCAAAATTGTTGCCAACAAACACTTACAAGCTCCCCCTTTGGAAAATTTTGGCTAAAACATTGTTAGAGCATATTATCAGAGCAACAACACAATTATCATAGCATTATTAGGGCATCAGCATAAGCAAAGCAATCAAAACATACATTCAGTTAGTAGTTAGCTGTTAGCACATGAAGATTAGTTGTTAGCACAAGAAGATGTCAAAACATCTTCTGGGACATGAGGCTCCCCCTCAATCAATGGTCAGTGGTCAAGCAGTGGTTATCCAGTCACTCACTCACTTTCTATCCCCCTTTTTAGTCATAATATGCCAAAGAAAGGATGCAGTCAAGATAATATCAGTATTATGGTATAGACCATATAAATCAAATGTCAATCACATGCAAGTTCCAAAAATGAATCAAAGAGTTCTTCACTGGAGTCTAACTGTCATCCGGACCAGTTGACTTGGTTGAACCAGAACTTCTTTCCTCACTGGAGTCTTCATCTTCAAAGCTCACTACATCATCAAGGTTTTTATCCTTTTGCAGGTCCTTGATCATCTTTTCAAAGATTAGCTTCCTAGTTGAGCTCACTCTGATCACATCATCTAATTCCTTGCAGGCTTCCCTTAGTTCATTGACGATTTCATCCTTAGTGGAGGTCTTATTTTCAGCAGTTGAAGATGTCAAAACAATGTTTGGGACATGTTTTCCTGAAAAAAAGCTTAAAGTGAAGTATCAAGGAATACTCCCTCTTGCACATTACATCATTACCATTTATGATTCCAGGATGCTGATTGAGAACAATTCCACATATGAGGGAAGGAAAATCAATTGGAATTTTAATGGCATAAGTTATTGCATGCTTAATAGTCTGATCAAAGATGTAAGTACCATAATTAAAAAGTTTCTGGTTTCCTACAGCATAAATAAACTTTCTTAATCCAATGGAGATGGTTGAAGTGTGATTGGTGGGAACCCAATTTGCATCTCCAATCCTATGTAAAATAACATATTTCACACTCAGTTTGCTGACAGGAAGCCTATTTTTCATTGGCCATTCACTTACTTGATTAGCAGTAATGACTTTACACACTTGATTGTCTGTTATTTCCAGCTCACAATAGACCTATTCAGACCTATCTAGAAATTTTTTTATAATGGTAGGAGAAAATTCTACACACTTTCCTCTACCAAAAAACCTTTCTATACTCCTTACTCTTATGGTCAGCACAGTCAACAAGAATATTAATAATAAACTCCTTAACAAGAGTTTCATAGCAATTGGCAAACCTGATAACTATTTTTATCAGTCCAGCATAGGAGATCAGCTCCATGATTTCCTTACACTCCAAAGCACCAGCTCCTAGTTATGTCTCTAGGGAAATCCTTCTTTGATACATATACTTCCACTTTTCATCATTCCCAATAGAGCAAAAGGAGATGTTGTCAAGTGGGGCATCAGGAACCCTAACAGACAGTTTCTTACTTGAAGATTTTTTTAGAGGAGAGATGTCCTGGACATCTTGCTTGACATCATACTCAGAGTCCGTCTCTTCAACTAGGGAAACTTTCTTCTTACTCTTGGATCTTTTTACAGCATCCTCATCATCATCAGTAGAACTAACAGGTCTAGCCTTTCTTTTGCTAGAAGGAGGGACCACTTTACTTCCTACTTTTGGGGGTCCATACATGGTTTTCTTCTTAATTGTTTTGGGAGGGCGTGTGATACTTACATCCTTCACTTTCCTGGGCTTTAGCTTTCTTGCAATACCAGGTACAACATTAGTGATAATCTCATTTTCAGAGAGCTCTTCTACATTGACTATATTGTCAGCATTTTGACCTTCTTCGTCCTTGGGGGAAGCAGCATCTTCTTTAGAGGGAGATTTTTCTTCAACATTTTGATCAACATCTTGATCAACATCTTCTTCTTCCACTTCTTTTAGGGCAGAGGTAATAAGCTTCTCAAGTTTGCTATTAGCATCATATTTCTTGGATGATTCAGAAGCATCATTTTTAGGATAACTTCCTTTGTCAGCGGGAGGAGGCATGCGAGCAAGGGGAGTAGAAATCCCAGGAATAACAAAGCCTTCATTTAAAACTCTGTCCACAAGCCTTCTGATGCTTCTATCAACATTGATAAATTCTTCTTCATTTCTATTGTCAGTAGCAGAAGAGGAGTTACCTTTATCATCTTTAGATTTCTTAGCTGGTGATGATCTAGGTTTCTTGACCTTTTTCTCAAGCGGATGGATCATTGATAGAGGAGTAACATCTAGTACTCTGTCAAGGGAAAGATTGTCATTGGCATATTTTGAGGAAGACGATGTTGGATGTTGAGACATATTTGAAAAATTTCTAGCAAGGAGATGAGGAATGGCAAGGGTTCTTCTTTTGTTGAGGAGAATGAAGAGTTTTAAAAGTAGAGAGAATAAATGTAGTAGCGTGTGGGAAACAAATTGAGGTAGTCTTGTAATGATTACTTTCTAACTTTATTTGTTGGAAACACAAATAATGCAATATAACTTTAATGTTATTCCCACACACTTTTAATTGCTACATGCCCTCATATAAGCATATCCCTATTTTTCTTCTTAAATTCTCAAATTGATTAGCATCCAAAGCTTTTATGAGGATGTCAGCCAGTTGCAACTCAGTGGCTACATGTTCTAAAGCAACAATCTTTTCTTCAACAAGCTCTCTTATAAAGTTATGACAAATGTCAATATGCTTGGTCCTGCTGTGTTGAATGGGATTCTTTGAAATGTTTATGGCGCTTAAATTGTCACAGAATAATGTCATGACATCTTGTTTGACATTGTATTTTGATAACATTTGTTTCATCCAAACCAGTTGAGAACAACTGCTTCCTGCAGCAATGTACTCAGCCTCAGCAGTGGACAGAGACACACAATTTTGCTTCTTTCTGAACCAAGATATGAGATTATTTCCCAGAAAGAAGCATCCTCCTGATGTACTCTTTCTATCATCAGCACTTCCTGCCCATGAGAGTATAGCATACCATAGAAACTTGTCCCATTCACATATTTAAGAATCCTCTTCACATGGTTGGCATGGATAATTTTAGGATCAACTTGATATCTTGCACACACCCCTACAACAAAGGCAATGTCTGGTCTGCTAGCTGTGAGATATAGAAGACTGCCTATCATGCTTCTGTAGAGACTTTGATATACACTTACTCCTTTTTCATCTTTAGTCAGCTTCAGATGTGTGGGAGCAGGGGTTCTTTTGTGACTGGCATTCTCCATCCCAACCTTCTTCACTATATTTTTGGCATACTTGTTCTGATATAAAAATATGGAGTCTTCCATTTGTTTAACTTGTAGACCAAGAAAATAGGTTAATTCACCAACAAGACTCATTTCAAATTCAGACTGCATTTGCTTGACAAAATGTTTCACCATCTCATTTGACATCCCACCAAATATAATATCATCAACATAGATTTGAACAATCATAATCTTCCCTTCTTCTTCTTTTACAAAGAGGGTTTTATCTATGCCAGCTTTCTTATATCCATTCTCCATAAGGAATTTTGTCAGTCTCTTATACTAAGCTCTTGGAGCATGCTTCAACCCATACAGAGCTTTCTTCAGTTTAGAAAAACTTGGATCAATAAATCATTTTGGTTGTTCAATAAAAACTTCTTCATTCAAGTACCCATTCAAGAAGGCACTCTTTACATCCATTTGAAACAATTTAAATTTCAAAATGCATGTAACTTCCAACAGTAGTCTGATTGATTCAAGTCTAGCCACGGGAGCAAAGGTTTCATCAAAATCCACTCCTTCAATTTGAGTGTATCCTTATGCAACTAACCTTGCCTTATTTCTAGTGACCACCCCTTTTTCATCAGATGTATTCTTGTAAACCCATTTAGTACCAATCACATTTATTCCTTCAGGTCTTGGAACCATATCCCAAACTTCATTCCTACTGAATTGTTCCAGATCCTCTTGCATAGCATTAATCCAGAACTCATCAGTTAGGGCCTCTTTGACATTCTTAGAATCAATTTTTTATACAAAGCAAGAGTTAGAAATCCCTTCTCTTGGTCTGGTAGTAACTCCCTTGTTTAGATCTCCTATGATGAGCTCCTTAGGATGATCTTTCTGAGTTTTGATTGAAGGTCCTTTATTAAGCTGACTAGGCTGGGGATCTTCTCGAGGAGGATTAGAATCAATACTTGTGTCATTTGATTCAGTTGTGAAGTGGTGAAAAACACAAGAAGGGGGGGTTGAATTGTAAAACTGAAATCTAAAGCAATGAACACGATATTTTTATCCTGGTTCGTTTGATCTCAAACTACTCCAGTCCACCCGTCAAGGTGATTTCGCCTCTCTCCAACGAGGTCTTAATCCACTATATTCAACTTAATATTACAGACTGCTTTAACAACTGCTAAAGCCTTCTTGATTCAAACCACAACCCGGTTTGTCAAGGTAACACTTTCTTACAAAGAGATAAAACTATGTGTGTGGATGTTTTCTACAAAACTTTATCACAACTGTGATGTATACACAAATTGAAGCTTAGAAACTAGATTGCTAAACAGTAATGAAATATCAGAGTGTGTGGTTTAGCAAAACTCAGAGAACGAATATTATGGTTCAGCTTTTGTGCGTGTAGAGATTTGGAGAGCATTAACCATTTCAATCTTCAAAGCCTTGTTTATATAGCATTGGGATGATGAACGTTGGATGCAATATTCTTGATTCAATGCTAATAACAAACTTTCCTTATTGAGCAGATCTTGTCTGGAATGAAGCCGTTGGAATTAATTTGCTTTCAATGCACAGTACCGTTGCTTACTTAATGCAAGTTCTGGCTTGGCTCATTCTGATTCTGCTTCGCTGCTGATGAACTATTGTGTTTCTGTATCAGAGTATTAAGCGCAGTCTTGTTCATCAGGCTTCAGCATGTACGTGAGTTGATCATCTGATTTTGACATTCTGATGTAGCAACTTCTGATGCTGGTGTCTGAAATCAAGTTCTGATGCTGAATAGATGTGATCTTGCTTATTTCAATCAGCGTATCTACAAGTCAGAACATAATAATTTTAGGCAGTAGATAGTTCAAACATGAAACTTATAAATACTATATCTTTTCACTTTGTTATCATCAAAACTTAAATATAGGGTAGTAGATTCAAACATTGTTCTAACAATCTCCCCCTTTTTGATGATGACAAAAACTAGATATTTTAAATGAAAATAACGTGAAAAGGTATCTGGAATATGTATCAGAATAAGAAGTAAAAGAATAAGGAGTAAGGAAATACTCCCCCTGAGTTTATTACTTCCCTTTGATTTATACGTGTTCTTCAGGATCAGATCTTTTTGCCTTTCTTTGAACATCAGAGTATCAGAGTCTTTGACTTATCAGAAGCTTTATGTCAGAGCAGAGCTTCAGAGCTTTTCTTGTCAGAGCTTTGCTTTGGATCAGAACTTCATATTGATCAGAGCAACTTCATATTGATCAGAGCTTCTAGTCTTCAGAGTGTCCAGGAGCTTCCTTGTGCCTGTAGACTTTAAACAAAACAGAAAAAACATTTCAAGTAATAGAGTTAGAATGTTTGAGAATTTCTGTCTAGTTAGCCCGTTATTGATTTAAATATCATTCTTGTTCTCCCCCTTTTTGTCAGCAATCAAAAAGTGTTGGTAATGTGCTAAAACAATTAAGATCAGAAAAACTAATCATATTAAGATAGTTCAGAGTCAAAACGAGAAAATATTACAAAACATAATCAAACAGTACATCAGAAAATCAGGGAAAACATGAAAAAGGTCATGCATGAAAGAAAATTAAGGTTGAGGAGGCAAGCGTGTGAACAGGCTCTCCAGCATGGCTTGAATCTTTTCAGAAGTTTCATTTTGCTTATGCACCATGCTGACAACAGTGTCAATCTTGCTGTCCTGCACATCCATTCTCTCTTTCATCTTCTGATCGTTTTCATCCATCCGCTGCTGCAGACGCATGTCATTCAGCCTTAGTTCTTCCAGAGTCTGCCTGTCCAAGGCAGCTTGAGAAGCATCAAAAGGAGGAGGCTTCTCAGAACTTTCAGCAACATCCTCTGCTTGACTTTCTTCAGCATGAATGGGCTTGTCTTCTTCTGATGGTTGCACCTTTGCAGCTTGCTGTTTCTCAGACCAAGGTTCACTGTCCAGAGGGAGCACGTCCTCTTTCAGAAGCATACTTCCAACTTCATTCAGAAGTTTGCTGAAATTTTGTTGTGCCTGCTCATAGTTGATATCCTGCAACTTGAGGGCTTCAGTACGTACCCAAAGTCTGAACTGTGACCAGAGCTGATCAGAAGCAGCTGGGTCAATCATCCCAGGACAGACTTGCTTCAAAGAAGCAATCCATTGCAGCACACCTGTTTCAAAATTCAAAATACCAGAGCCAACATCTGGTTGCTTTGGTTTTGGGATGGCAATTTTGTGTTTTAGATCAGCAAGACGGTCAAGACTGGTTAAGTCAATGAAAGTCCTGCTGGGGTTTTCATAGGTTTTCTGAGAGGCTGTTTGTTTTGGAGAAGGGGTATCAGAGTCAGATATTTCGATTGGAGTGGGTGGTGTTTTGGGAGTATTTGGTGGTGTCGATTCTGATGAGGATGGTAACTGGGGCATGACAACAGTGGTTCCACATGGCAACTGGATTGCCAGCGGTGATGGTTGAGGTGAGTGAGGGTCAGATTGATGAGGGAAAGGAGTTTCAGAGTGGTGAAACTCTGTTTGTGGTGAAGGTGGATTTATTTCTGGTTGGGTAGAGGGAGGTGGAATTTCTGATTGCTCAGGGATCAGAGGTTCTTCTGAGAGTGGTTGTTGTTGTTGTTCTGGTTGTGGAGGAGGAGCATTTTGTGGTTCAGAGTTTGGTTGAGCAGAGGCATGTTGACGCTCAATATCAGCCAGCACTTGGTCAAGTGCTGTTGTTGTTGAAATTGTTGGTTGTTTGGGTTGTTTGGTTCTAGGTCTTCTGAGTTTTAATGCCTCAGAAGGGTCTTCTTCTTGTACGGTTTCATCAATGGTAGGAATGGGAATTGATATTCTATGAGAGGTTCGAGGAGGGATAGATGCTGGAATAGTAAAAGAATTTGAAATAGGGGCAGCAGATGAAATACCTCTTTTCTTTGGAGTCTGCTGAGATGATCCTTCTGATGGCGCTTTCCTTTTCTTTGTCTTCTTCATAGTCACTTCTGGTTGGGGTTGACGCAGATCTCTGATATTCAACTTTGGATCTGTATCATCTGCCTTGTACGCATCTGGGTACCTGAGAAACATCTCTGGTTTGGATTCAGTTTCAGAGAATAACGGAAAAAATTACTCAGAGGCACTCTTCTGCTGGAGATATCAGCAGTGGAAGTAGCTCTGGGTTCCTTCTGAATATTCTCTATCAGCTTCATCTTTTTAAGATTCTTTGCGTTCAGAGGTTTCCCAATTGTTGGTTCAATAGTGCTCAGCTCTTGAGCTTCTATCAGATGCTCAATCAGTCTATTCTCTGTCAGAATATCTGATATCAACCTTCCAAAAGGTATCCAGTCCCTCTTGGTTCTTTCTTCTTCCCTTGTTTCTTTCACACTGGTTTTGAGATGGTTGAACAGGAAGTGAGCCAGATTGATCTTTATCTTCTGATCAATAAAGTAGATCAGAAACTGCTGATCCACATTTATATAATCAGGAGAACTTGTTGGTTTCCTGTGGTTGAAGCACCCCAGAACAATCTTAGCCCATACTCTGCAATGATCCTTCAGATCCTTAATCTTGCTGCTGGGCATCCCAAGAGTGAAAATCCTGTTAGCTACCACACCTATATCAGCACATCTTTCAGACATGTCCACACAACGGACGCCACCACCACTTTGACCGATTAGCCTTGCAATGAGATCTTCAGAAATCACAATCTTCTTCCCCATAACAGAGGAGATGACTAGATGTTTTGAAACCTTGGCGTGAATCCAAAATTCCTTGACCAGCGCTGGGAATGTTGGTCCAACCAACCTATCGAAATACCTTTCCCACTTTTGAGCCCTAACTTCTTCAGTTAGGTCAAAACCATTCTCCTTCAAGCTTTCAAAATCAATGATTAACTCAGAGAGCACTTCAAGGTTCTTCACCGGAGTGAGGAGAGTTCTGAGTGGCACTTGATATTGCTCAAAAGTTGCTTTCTTCTGATTACCTGCAGAAACGCTACTGGAGGTTGCCATGTTCACACTAAAAGGGTTTTGAGAATGAACTGAGGAAAAAGGTTTGCAAGAGATGAACTCAGAAATATGCAGAAAATGCTTGAGTGTTAGTGAGAAAGCGTAAAGAATAAGAATGAGAGATTAATGTGCTTAAATAGAGTTTTTCAAAACTATTTTGAAAAGATAAACGTTTTTAAGAGAGAGAAAAATCATGATTGCCATTTAAAAGCATGATTACTTTTCATTAAATGCTTGCTGATTTTGGGGGATTTGAGAAAGATACTTAAAAACGGTTACCAGACATGTGTCTCAATGCACCCAATCAGCGCTTTGCCTTCTCAGAAGCGTGCACGCGTTCTGTTTCAGAGATATGCTGATGATTGGATGACACTTGTTTGATGTAGTGATCAGCACGTCTGTCTTTGAGCTTAGACTCTCAGATCTTTAGACTTGCATCTGATACAATCTGCATGTTCTATCTTTCTGAAAGGAGATTGATCAGAAGTTCACAGTAAAATAATTACATTCTGAAAGTAAATATATGGAATTAAAACATTTTCACTCTGGACACACTTTCATGCTGAGATGTTTCAGAATGAAATTAAACCTATCTTCTGAAAGGGGTTTAGTAAAGATATCAGCCCATTGATGGTCTGTATCTATAAATTTTAAGTTCAAAATACCTTTCTGAATATAGTCCCTAATGAAGTGATGTTTTATTTCTATATGCTTAGCTCTAGAATGTAAAATAGGATTTTTACTTAAGCAAATAACAGAAGTATTATCACAAAGTATAGGAATGTTACTCTCAAAAATCTGGAAGTCTTCAAGCTGACTTTTCATCCAGAGCATTTGTGTGCTACATCCTGCTGCTGCTATGTACTCAGCTTCTACTGTTGACAGAGCAATTGTTGATTGCCTTTTGCTGGACCAAGAGATCAGATTTTCTCCCAGAAACTGGCAGCTTCCAGAAGTACTTTTACGTTCCACTCTGTCTCCAGCAAAATCAGCATCACAGTAGCCTACTAAGCTGTAATCACTAGATTTTCTATAAAACAAACCCAGATTAGTAGTACCTTTCAGATACTTGAAAATTCGCTTAACAGCTGTTAAGTGAGATTCTCTAGGATCTGATTGGAATCTAGCACAGATACAAACACTGAATAGTATGTCAGGTCTTGAAGCAGTCAGATAGAGGAGAGAACCAATCATACCTCTGTAGACTTTCTGTTCTACACTTTTGCTTACCTCTTCTCTTTCCAGAATGCACGTGGGATGCATTGGAATCTTTGATGGCTTACATTCTGACAGGTCAAATTTCTTCAGAAGATCTCTGATGTATTTGCTCTGATGAATGTAAGTTCCTTCTGGAGTTTGATTGATCTGAATTCCCAGAAAGAATTTCAGTTCCCCCATGAGGCTCATCTCAAATTCTGCCTGCATACACTTAGCAAATTTTCTTCCAAGAGAAGGATTAGTAGAACCAAAAATGATATCATCAACATAGATTTGACAGACTAAGATGTCACTCTTAACTGTTTTACAGAATAGAGTAGTGTCCACTTTCCCTCTGGTGAATTCATTTTCAAGCAGAAAGTTACTTAGCCTTTCATACCAAGCTCTGGGAGCTTGTTTCAGACCATACAGTGACTTCTTTAGTTTGAAAACATGTTCTGGATGTTTTGTATTTTCAAAACCTGGGGGTTGGTGAACATAAACTTCTTCTTCTATATAACCATTTAAGAATTCACTTTTGACATCCATCTGATACAGAGTGATGCCTCTATTAACAGCAAATGAAATTAAAAGCCTGATAGATTCTAACCTGGCGACCGGGGCAAAGGTTTCTGTATAGTCTATCCCCTCTTGCTGACTATAACCTTGTGCAACCAGTCGTGCCTTGTTTCTGATGACTTCACCTTGTTCATTTAGCTTGTTTCTGAACACCCATCTTGTTCCAATGACGTTGAATCCTTTTGGTCTGGGAACGAGATCCCATACGTCGTTTCTGGTGAATTGATTCAGCTCTTCTTGCATTGCCAGAATCCAGTCATTATCCAGGAGTGCTTCATCAATAGAAGAAGGTTCAATCAGAGACACTAGTCCCATCAGAGTTTCTTCAGAGTTTCTGAAGCTTGCTCTTGTTCTGATTGGATCTTCCTTTCTTCCTAGGATAGTCTCTTCTGGGTGATCCAAGCTGCTTCTGGGTAATCTCTTCTGAGGTTGATCAGCAGCTGTTGTAGGATTTCTAGCAGTTCTCCTTTCAGACGTTGAAGGAATGTCTGTGTTGAGAGCTTCTGATGACTTGTCTTCAGAACCTGCAAATTCAATTTCTATACCTGCAAAAGTTTCATTCTGCTTTGACTTTTCAGAGTCAAGCTTATCATCAAAACGAACACTGATTGATTCTTCCACAATCTGTGTTTCTGTATTGTATACTCTGTACCCTCTTGAGCGTTCAGAGTATCCTAACATAATACACTTCTGTGCTTTAGAGTCAAACTTGTTCAAATAATTCTTTGTATTTAATATAAAGCAAGTACATCCAAATGGATGAAAATATGAAATGTTGGGCTTTCTGTTCTTCCACAATTCATATGGAGTCTTTTCCAGAATAGGTCTTATTGAGATTCTATTCTGAATGTAGCACGCTGTGTTTATTGCCTCTGCCCAGAAAGTCTTAGCAACGTTTGTCTCATTGATCATGGTTCTGGCCATTTCTTGCAATGTTCTGTTCTTTCGTTCTACAACTCCATTTTGTTGGGGAGTTCTAGGACAAGAGAAATCATGCAGAATGCCTCTGTCATTAAAGAATGACTCAAAATCTTTATTTTCAAATTCTCCACCATGATCACTTCTGACTTTAACGATTCTAAGATATTTTTCATTCTGAACTTGGTTACAGAAGGTAACAAACACAGAGTGTGACTCGTCCTTGTGTCTTAAGAACTTTACCCATGTCCATCTGCTATAGTCATCTATGATTACTAACCCATACTTCTTACCACTGACTGAAGCAGTTTTAACTGGTCCAAATAAGTCAATGTGCAGAAGTTCTAATGGCTTAGAGGTAGAAACAACATTTTTGGATTTAAAGGAAGGTTTTGCAAATTTGCCTTTCTGACATGCTTCACACAGAGCATCTGAATTGAACTTCAAATTAGGAAGTCCTCTGACCAGATTGAGTTTGTTAATCTGAGATATTCTTCTCATACTAACATGCCCCAATCTTCTGTGCCAGATCCACTGCTCGTTGTTAACAGATAGAAGACATTTTACATTCTGACTCTTTAGTTCAGAAAGTTTGATTTTGTAAATGTTGTTTTTCCTCTTACCATTAAACAGGATAGTCCCATCTTTCTGACTAACAGCTTTACATGATTTTTGATTAAAGATTATATCATAACCGTTATCACTTAATTGACTTATGGATAACAGATTATGCATCAATCCATCTACTAGCAGAACATTATTAATAGAGGGAAGATTTCCATTACCTACAGTTCCAGAGCCAATTATCTTTCCCCTCTGATTTCCTCCAAAGCCAACGTGGCCTCCAGGCTTAAGTTCCAGGCTTTGGAACATATGCCTTCTTCCCGTCATGTGTCGTGAGCTGCCAGAGTCCAGGTACCATGACTGGTGTTTCTGACTTGCTGCTAAAGATATCTGCAACATGTATTATTTTGTCCTTAGGTACCCAGATTTTCTTGGGTCCTGATTTGTTAGTTTTACCAAAACTCTGGTTGAATTTTGGTTTCACAGAGTGCTTACTGCTAGTATATTTGATATCATGTGTGTGACCATACACAAAGTGTGAATTCAGAGGAGTGTGTTTAATGGTTAAGTCCATGACATTCTTTGGTGTAGGAACCTTACCTTGGTATCCTATTCCTTTCCTGCCGTTTCTGCTAACTCCATAGATCATTGAAGCCATTCTGCTTCTATCTATGCTTTTAGCTAGGAACTTCTGGAAACTGTGATCATACTCCTTGATGATCTCATCAGCGTTGCTGGGAGTTTCAGAAATTGGTTCCTTCTGAGAGTTTTGTAAAGTGTTTTCTAATTTTGAAATCTTATTTCTCAGCTCAGAATTTTCCAATTTGAGACTCTCAGACTTATTAGAGTCAGATTCAAGATTCCTTTTCAGGTCTCTGAATTTAGCTCTAATCTGCTGATAACGTTCCAGAATCTCATTAAGGATTTCAGCAAGTTCAGCCTTTGTAAAGTTAACAGCGAAGGTAGGAAATACCTCTTCAGTGTCTGATTCTGAGTCTGATTCAGAAGCTTCACTATCTTCTGAAATGTTAGCCATGAGAGCTATGTTTGCCCTTTCATCATCTGATTCTGAGTCAGCTTCAGACGAGTCAGAGTCATCCCATGTGGCCATGAGACTTTTCTTCTTCTTTTTGGGCTTTTCCCTCTGAAGCTTTGGGAAGTCACTCTTGTAGTGTCCTTGCTCATTGCACTCATAGCAGATGATGTCTTTGGTGTTTGGCTTTTTGCTACTGGAGGAGCCTTCAGATCTTCTGTATCCAGAGGAAGAATCTGTCCTTCTGTATCTGGAAGAAGACTCATTCTGATCAGATCTTCTGGGATTCCTGAACTTCCTTTGTCTTTGCTTCCACAGTTGATTTACTCTTCTGGAGAGAAGGGAAAGTTCGTCTTCTTCTGATGAGGATCCATCAGATGTTTCTTCAACTGCCTGCAAAACTTTAGACTCAAATTTTCTGTTAGATTTTAATGCTAAAGGCTTACCTTGCTTCTAAGGCTCATCAGCTTCTAGCTCTATCTCATGACTTCTGAGGGAGCTGATAAGTTCCTCCAGAGTGATTTTGTTGAGATCTTTAGCTAGCTTCAGAGCAGTAACCATAGGCCTCCACTGCTTGGGTAAACTTCTGATTATTTTCTTGACATGGTCAGCAGTAGAGTACCCTTTGTCCAGAACTTTGAGACCAGCTACCAGAATCTGGAATCTAGAGAACATAGTTTCAATGGATTCAGATTCTTCTATTTTGAACGCCTCATACTTCTGAATGAGCGCCAGAGCTTTTGTTTCTTTGACTTGAACGTTGCCCTCATGCGTCATTCTGAGAGAATCAAAAATATTCTTTGCTGTGTCTCTGTTGGAGATCTTTTCATACTCAGTATAGGAGATGGCACTGAGGAGGATGGTTCTGGCCTTGTGGTGATTCTTGAAGTCACGCTTTTGTTGATCAGACATTGTTTTTCTATCAATCTTCTGACCACTTGCATTTACAGGGTGCGTGTATCCATCTGTCACCATATCCCACAGATCAGCATCATGTGCCAGAAAGAAGCTTTCAATTCTGTCTTTCCAGTAATCAAAGTTTTCTCCATCAAAGACTGGAGGTTTGCCACTGAATCTGTCTCTGTCCTCATTGTTGTCATTGCTGATGTGAGAATTGTTTCCTGCCATTGTGTTTTTCTGACGCTGGATCTTGTACTGACACGGTTAAGTGTTTTAGCTCAGAACCAGGCGCTCTGATGCCAATTGAAGTGGTGAAAAACACAAGAAGGGGGGGTTGAATTGTAAAACTGAAATCTAAAGCAATGAACACGATATTTTTATCCTGGTTCGTTTGATCTCAAACTACTCCAGTCCACCCGTCAAGGTGATTTCGCCTCTCTCCAACGAGGTCTTAATCCACTATATTCAACTGAATATTACAGACTGCTTTAACAACTGCTAAAGCCTTCTTGATTCAAACCACAACCCGGTTTGTCAAGGTAACACTTTCTTACAAAGAGATAAAACTATGTGTGTGGATGTTTTCTACAAAACTTTATCACAACTGTGATGTATACACAAATTGAAGCTTAGAAACTAGATTGCTAAACAATAATGAAATATCAGAGTGTGTGGTTTAGCAAAACTCAGAGAACGGAGATTATGGTTCAACTTTTGTGCGTGTAGAGATTTGGAGAGCATTAACCATTTCAATCTTCAAAGCCTTGTTTATATAGCATTGGGATGATGAACGTTGGATGCAATATTCTTGATTCAATGCTAATAACAAACTTTCCTTATTGAGCAGATCTTGTCTGGAATGAAGCCGTTGGAATTAATTTGCTTTCAATGCACAGTACCGTTGCTTACTTAATGCAAGTTCTGGCTTGGCTTATTCTGATTCTGCTTCGCTGCTGATGAACTATTGTGTTTCTGTATCAGAGTATTAAGCACAGTCTTGTTCATCAGGCTTCAGCATGTACGTGAGTTGATCATCTGATTTTGACATTCTGATGTAGCAACTTCTGATGCTGGTGTCTGAAATCAAGTTCTGATGCTGAATAGATGTGATCTTGCTTATTTCAATCAGCGTATCTGCAAGTCAGAACATAATAATTTTAGGCAGCAGATAGTTCAAACATGAAACTTATAAATACTATATCTTTTCACTTTGTTATCATCAAAACTTAAATATAGGGTAGTAGATTCAAACATTGTTCTAACAAGTTGGACTATCAAGCAAAGATGTTCCAACATCTTCTAAGACATCTTCTTTAACATTCCATCCTCTATCATCAATAGTAACATTTATTGACTCCATCATAACTTTGGTTCTGGAGTTAAAGACTATGTATGCTCTGTTGTTTATAGAGTAACCCAGGAATATTCCTTCATCACTCTTGAAATCCATCTTCCTTCTTTGTTCGCGATCAGCTAAGATGTAACATTTACTTCCAAAAACATGAAAGTATTTTACAGTTGGTTTTCTTCCCCTCCATATTTCATACAAAGTAGCTGAATTTCCTTTCTTTAGAGTGACTGTTGTACCTCAAAATTTTCCCTCCCATTATATTTAAGGCACACTCATTGAGGTCCCCAATTGCTCAAGGTTGACCAAGAATTGACCAGACAAATTCTCCTTCTAAGAAATTGATTTCCATCTAGGGTTTCATTTCTCACAAAGAATTTTGGTTTGCAAAAACTTCAAATGATTTCCATGGCACCTTATACGCCTCAGCATAATGGCATAACTGAAAGAAAGAATAGAAGTGTACTGAACTTAACAAGATGTAAGTTGAAAGCTAAAAAATTACCTAAGAGATTTTGGGTCAAAGCAGCTTCGACAGCATAATACACTCTGGTTAGATGCCCAACGAATCAGTGTTAGCTGAGAATTTTGATTACATAAGTTTTAGATAAATGACACTATGATTGAAGAAAGAGTAGTTCAAAAGAAAGTGTGAGGAGGCCTTTAAAAAGTCTTTGATTGATGAACAGCTAGTAAAGAGCTTCGAAGGGTTCGTTTTCGAACTATTGGAAAAAATAATATATTTGAAGCATTATAAGGGAAGGCATTTCGACTGTCATGTTGATTTGAATCGGCACTTCGAAAGGAAGAAAGAACAGAATGAAGCTTCGACACAGTCACAACTGTCACAACTGTGTTCGAAGAAGATGACCAGAACGAAGCTTCGACTGGGCGAATCGAAGAACCACCTGCACAACTGTGTTCGAAGAAGATGACCAGAACGAAGCTTCGACTGGTATAATCGAAGAACCACCTACACAACTGTGTTCGAAGAAGATGACCAGAACGAAGCTTCGACTGGTTGAATCAAAGAACCACTTGTGCAACTGTGCTCGAAGGAGATGAATAGAACGAAGCTTCGACAGGTCAAAAGGAAGAAGTGATACTTCGATTGGTTGAATTGAAGGAAAGGAGATCGAAAAGAACAAGAACAGTTCGATTAGGTTGATGTTCCCCGATTACACAATCGAAGCCGATGGTGACTTAATTGAAGAAGCCATGATGATGAAGCCTTGAGAAATTCGAATTGGAATTCAGAGCCACCGAAAAGAACAATGCAGATGCAAATTGAAACGAACACCTAATGGGATGAAAACTGTCCAGGTTCACTCAAAGTTCAAAATGACATGAAATATCTCAAAATGACAACTTTTCAAATCCTTCGATTCTGCTTTCAAAGCCATGGTTAATGGCTGATTCATGCCATATTTGTTCACCACCACACCCCTCTATAAATACAGAGCCAAAGTGCAAGAAAAAGGAGAGAACATTTCTTATACACAGAAGAAATTGCCTCAAAAAGCCACACGCACACACTGCCTCAGAAAACCATCTCAAAAATCTCATAAGTTGTCAAAATACAAAAACCATCTTTGCAAGCTCCCTCAGTCCAAACGAATACCAGATTCATTCTGCTGAGACTTCCATGAAGCCATCCCACGCTCAGAACTATAGATCGAAGCACCTCCATTTGGTAAAAAAAATCTAATTTTCAAACTCATTCGATCTCTGATTTAAACTCCTTTCGATTGCATACTCATGTTATTATCGATGTTTGTGAATGATTTAACACAATACATGTAAGTTGCAGTGTCCAAATGACATGATACCATTATTAGGGCCTTCGAAGCTGATTGCTTTCGAAACACATGATATAGGCCATTTTAAGACAAAACAACCTAGATTCAAACTCAGGGAGTTCAAACTAGGGGGGTTCGAATCAAAGGGAAGAGACCTGGGTTCGATACCCAGGTCGTGCATTTTTGTTTCTCTAACAATTGTCTTGCAGATCCAATACTTGCAGGTTTCACGCGTACACCATACACCATATAATCATAACCAACGGATCCCCATCTGATCCAGATCTAAAGGCTTCAGATGTAACACCCCAATTCTACCCCGGCAAATTATATAAATAAATCAGAGTTATAAAATCATTCATGCAAACGAATCGGGATGCCAAAAATACTTCTATCAAAATGCATTGCATTCATCGTGAATATATAACACTTTTAAAACATCAGATGAACCATCATCATGACATCTTTAATTAAATAATTCAACATCTACGTAGCGAAATTCTTAATAACTTCTTTGTCATCGGTACAACAACTTCAAACAACAAATACTTAATAATAATCAACTTAAAGTTCAACAACTGAATAATCAATAATCAAAAGCAACAAACATTCATCCCCCCGAGTGTTACATATCAGAGAAATGACACCGACTCGAACTACTGAAGGTATACAGCCTTCACTCTCGATTACCTGCACGTTACCAACATAAGGGAAACATTCAAACAAAAGGGGTGAGATATCTAACAATATAATAAAGCGCATGATAATTAATATATTAAATTAGATCACATAACATCACCACTTCTCATCTCATAATCAACAATAATCACAATGTATATACACAATCACTACATCAAAACACACTTCTTTATACAATCATATAATGTGACTCAATACTATGAAAATGCATGTGGTACCATTTGGAGCAGAACTCCCATCTCAAAAATTTTCCAATTAATAGAGGCATCAACAAGGCATAAGCCCTCATCTCAATATTCGCCAATACAGGCCATCTCAACGAGCATAAGCTCCATCTCAAAATGCAATGTATGTGACACAATCATGAATGTAATAACAACACCATAATTAACAACATCTCAATACATCATCATTGTTGGCCAAAGGCCTACATCTCAAAAGTATCTCAACATCTCTTCATCTACATCTCATATCATCATAATAATTCATCAAACATTATTTATTCATCAAACATCATTTATTCATCATAAATTATCAACACAACATCATTAATAATGTCTCATCCATGACTCAGCTATACATTAATACGACAGTAATTCACACCGCTATTCTGTAATCTTACATTATTACTATCATTACCCCTACTGTTACAAATCAAACAACATCCTATAAACATTTCATCCTCATCATTCTGCATAAAAACCAACATAACGATCAACATGGGAACTAACTCTAAATCCTAAATTGGATACTAGGAATACACTTCCTATTTTTCATTTTAATCCTCTAGAATAAAGTTCATCGCGTTAGCTATTCAACGCTTCGAACGACATCCGAAAACTCAAGTTACGGCATTTTCAAACTGAATCTGCCAAAAACCAGACAACATGGGTCGACGCATAACTCCTTGGATAGACGCGTACTGCACTAAACTCGCAACATGAGTCGACACATCCTCTCTTGGATCGACCCATACTGAGTCTTACACACAGCATGTATCGACACATGCTCCTACGTATCGACTCATCCTGAGTCTAAAAGCACTCATGTATCGACGCAAAACCTCTTTGTGTCGACTCATACTGAGTCTTAAAACCTTCTTGTATTGACACATAGCATTTAGGGTCGACACATCCTGTTATATCCTGCATAATTTCTGCGATTTCTCTGCGTTTTCACTAAGGGATTCATACTTTAAGCCCTAAAAAATTAATCTAATCATAGATAATCATCACTTGCAGTTACCTTATAATTCTACATGAATTAAACAGCATCGAAACCTCGTTATTCATCTAAAATTCATCAATTTCATCATACAACATCATATACATTCAATTCATGAACAAGATAACAATCACCTCTAACCCCACATACCAATTATCATGAACCCAATTATAGAGTCAGAACCCCACCCTTACCTTGGATTGAAGGTCGCTCTATAATCTTCCGGTTGAAACCTCGTTCTGCCATTTTTCCTCTTTTTCCAACAACTTCACGTTCTTCTTCTCAATCCTTATTCTTCTACTGCATTCTCTTTTCTATTATTTCTAACAACAATAAAATAACCTATATTCTCTTTATTCCTTATTGGGCTCAAAACTAATACACCCCCTTATTACTACTCCCATTCCTTAAAACAAGCCCACATCAAATAATATTATACTTCTAATATTATTTCACCACTTAATAAAATAATTAAATCCAATTAATCACAACACATTTTCTCAAATATTTAAAAAATAATTTAATTAAATAATTAATTAAATTACGGGAGTTACAACTCTCCCCCACTTAGAATATTTTCGTCCTCGAAAATTTACCTCAATCAAATAACTCAGGGTAAGAGTCTCGCATCTTGCTCTCCAACTCCCAAATCATGTTTTCTCCAGCAGCTCCTAGCCAAACCACCTTAACCAAAACAATCTCTTTGCCCCTCAGAGTCTTTATTTCACGATCCACGATTCGTACAGGCATCGTCTCCACCGTAAGATTATCCCGTACTTGCACATCATCCATATGAATCACATGAGATGGATCTGAAACATACTTCCGGAGTTGCGACACATGAAACACATCATGCAAATTCGAAAGATTAGGCGGTAAAGCCACTCTATAAGCAACATTCCCCACTCTCTCCGAAATCTGATATGGTCCAATAAAACGAGAAGTGAGATTCTTAGACTTCAATGCTCGCCCAACATCAGTCACAGGTGTAACTCTTAAAAATACATGCTCACCAGCTTGAAATTATAAATCCTTCTTTCGCTTGTCATGATAATTCTTCTGCCTACTTTGGGAAGCATTCATCTTTTCTCGAATCAACTTCACCTTCTTAATAGTTTCACGAACAAGTTCAGGTCCAAGTACTACACTTTCACCAGATTCATGCCAACATAAAGGAGTTCTACATCTCCGGCCATACAACGCTTAAAAGGTGCCATCCCAATACTGGAATGGTAACTGTTATTATAAGTGAAATCTATCAACAGAAGATAAGTATCCCACAAATCTCCCTGCTCAAGAATACATGCCCTCAGCAAATCTTCCAACGATTGAATCGTCCGTTCAGTATGACCATCTGTCTGAGGATGATACGCTGAACTTAATCTCAACTTAGAACCCAACGCTTCTTGCAAACTCTTCCAAAAATTAGAAGTAAATCTTGGATCTCTATCTGACACAATGCACAAAGGAACACCATGCAACTTCACAATCACACTAGTGTAAATCTCAGCCAACTTCGACACTGGAACACTGATGTTAATAGGAATAAAATGAGCCGTCTTCGTAAGCCTATCAACAATCACCCAAATCGAATCATGTCCTCTTAAAGTATTAGGTAACCCCGTCACAAAGTCCATTGAAATGCTATCCCATTTCCATTATGGAACTTCTAACGGTTGCATCAACCCTACAGGCTTCTGATGTTCAACTTTCAACTTCTGACAAGTCAAACATGCATACACAAACCGCGCCACATCACTCTTCATCCCAGGCCACCAAAAAAAACCTTTCAAATCTTGATACATCTTAGTAGCTCCTGGATGAATACTTAACTTACTTCTATGACTCTCCTCAAGTATCACCTTCTTCATCTCAGCATCACCAGGAATACAAATCCGGTTACGAAACCTCAACACACCTTGCTCATCTAGCTTAAAATTATCATTCACAGAATTATCGATTTTAACCATCAAATCTACCAGTTTCACATCCAACTTCTGAGCTTCTATGATACTGTCTAGAAATTCATTATTAATCTTCAACATACCTAACATAACACTCTGCGGCGTAACCTCGCAAACTAAGCTCATATCTCTGAACTGCTCAATTAATTCCAACTCTTTAACCATCATTGTTGACATATGTAAAGTCTTTCGACTTAATGCATTAGCTACCACATTCGATTTTCCTGGATGATAATTCAAACCAAAATCATAATCCTTTAACAATTCCAACCATCTTCGCTGCCTCATATTTAACTCCTTATGATTGAAAAGATACTTCAAACTCTTATGGTCACTAAACACTTCAAATCTAGAACCATAAAGATAATGTCTCCAAATCTTCAACACAAAAACAACTGAAGCAAGCTCTAAATCATGCGTAGGATAGTTCTTCTCATAAGTCCTTAACTTCTGTGATCGGTGGAAATAGAACTGACTGTTTTGAAATGTTGGTTCGCGAAATGTCGCGGTAAGCAAGAGTCGCCACCGTCTTTTATTTTCTCCAACAAGAAAAGGACAAAAGCACAGCAAAATTCCTTTTCGATATGTTTCTCGGTTCGGGAGGTAGATTATAGAAAGGGAAGGTGTTAGAACCCTTTCCATCCGTGGTTATCCACGGGCTCTTAGGTACTTGCTCACTATGTTTTCAAAAATGTTTGCTTTTCTTGTGTTTGTGGGTTTTGAAAAAGCTTGTTTTGAAGACTTCTAGGTAACTCTTGTATCAGTCCTCAAGAGTGTATGAAGTGTTTGTTTGAAAACTTTTGTCAGAAAAGTGTAGGTGCGAAAAGTATTTTTGTTTTTTGAAAGAGCAAGTACCCAGGAGAAATCTACCTACTCAAAAGAAATTAAGCTGTGTAAATGTCCTTTAGACAGTACTATCCCACTATTGAGAAGTAGGTAGCACCGTCGTTGGAGTTATTTGGGTCAATTTGATTATAGGGGCATGTGTGGTCACCAATGCAATAGTAGGACACCTTAGAGGTAACCCTAATGTCTTAGATCCTTTTATCCGAGGCAACCGTTTCGAGGCAACTTGGATCTTTAGACAGGAGGGCGACCTCTAAAACACCCTATACTTAATGACCACGTCGAGGCAACCAAGTGAGGCGTACCCTAGGAGCGGCATGTGCGAGTGTGTCAGGTTTCATGTTAAATTATCTTTGTACAAGTTATGGTGAGCTACGGTTTGATTTTACTTTCAGGCAAGTCTTGTCATGCATAGTTAACAGTTAATAATTTGCGGAAAGTAAATCTACGCTATTACAAGGCGTCCGGTATTTACATCGCCAAAAACAAACCCTTTGAAAAGTAAATGTGAGAAATAAAAGAAAGCGATAAAAAGGGTCCTAATTAACGCTATTACATCCTCGGAGCAATTACATAAATATGATCAAAAATAATACGCGCAAATAGGAATTGAATCGGAGAAATCCTTAGGGTCTTGACCCTTTTTGAGAAAGAATGAGTTTTTGGTTATTTTTCATTTAATTAAAACTAATTCTAATTAATTAAATAAAAGAAATAATTTTTAAGTTTTTTAATGTTTTAATGAAATAAAAGAAAAGAAATTAAAATTGTCAAGAAAACACTAATTCTAATTTATTTTATTTGTTATGAAAATAATTAAAGTTAACCTAATTAAAACAACTAAATTAATTAATTACATTTATTTACAAAAGTAATAAATTAAGGTGAAATTAATAATAATAAAAATATTTTAGTTTTCTGATTTTATTATGAAAAATTAATTATGTTAATTAAATAATAATAATAATTATAGTTAATAAAAGAAAATAAAAAAGGAAAAGAAAATAAAAGAGGAATAATAAACCAGGGGGAGTGATGGCCCAATATGGAGGTTAATCTGGAAATTTGAAGGCCCATTTGTTTCAAGCCTGTTTGACTTTCTTGATTGTCCAGGCATATGTTGACTGGGAATATGGTAGTCACTCACTCTTGACCATGAGATCCAAGCTTGGAGCCACATGGCATGCTGATGCATGAGGTACATGATGAACTCCTTTGCAAGCCTTGTACTGGAATACCTGAGGAAAAAGAACAAATAATATTTGGGGGGACCTGGGATTCGAACCCAGGTCCCAATGATCATTGGCCAACGCATCGTCCACTACGCCATTTGCTTGCTTTTGATAATATAATAAAAATCAATTATAATATATACAAATCAACTCATAGGCTGTTAACACAAAAAACACGCGCGCGTTTTCAAACGGACAAATGAGACATCAACAACTCATCGTCTTCTTCACTGTTCTGCAAAAAAACACGTTAGATAGCAGGGGTTTTTAACCCCCACAAACTGCAATGACCAAAAATAGAGAATAGAGCTACAAGCTACATAAATATTTCGCGAGGGTGGCTTTGAGTTCGTCTGGTTCTCACGAATCCAACCATGGGTCTCACAAGGCTTAATTTTTCCTGTACTGCAAAGCCCTAATTTGAAAGCTTATGAACCCTAAAATTCATCCATGGCATCTTTCGATTCTGTGCATTATAATCCAATTAAACTATGCCAATAGCTTCATGTGGTCTCTAGCAACACAAAACAACCAAGAAATCATGTCAAAAGCTTATGAATCATGGGTTACGATTATGAAAAAAAGTGGCAAACAGTGGGACTGTTCTTGGTGATTTCTGGAGCTTTAGCACGTGAATTTGATTGCTACACGTTCCTCACACTTCCTGCAATGTGTTTGAACCAACAAAAGTCCTTGAATTGGCCTGGAATATAGAAAACATTTTTCAAGTTTTCTTGAATTTTCTTGAATTGGTTATGGCTTTCTTGCAGCAGCTTTTACGTATGCATGGTTAGGGTTGGCTTATGTATATATAGGGGACTGAATTTAGGTCAGAATCTTGCAAAGAAATCCATGGAATGATGGTTTGAATATTTGATTGGAAATCATATATTTTTTAATCTTCATGATTGGAAAAAGTTGCCAACTTTGGATATTTGGTATCTTTGACTTGGTGCACGAAATTGCCAGCCTTTTTAGGTCATCTTTGCTTCACAAAAAGATTGAAAAATCAAATCTTTGTATTTCCTACAATTTAAATTAATTAAATGAATTAAAATTGATTAAAAATCCAATTAATTAATAAAAATAAGAAAATAAATTCAATTAAGCTTGATGGGTCGTGCATAGGCCATAGATGAAGTTTCAAGAAGAGATTTGAGGCCCATTAGCAAAAACAAGGTGTTTTGAGCAAAGTTGACTTTTGCAAATTCATAAAAATTTCCCAACTTCTCCAATGCATATCTTGCTCAATTTTGATCATATGAACATGTTCTTGGACATTTTGGAAAGGTCTTGAAGTCCTCTAACAAATGCCTTTGGTTCCATGTCATTTGGATTTGCCAATCTCAAGTTATGGTCTTTGACTTAAAGTGCATTTTTGTTGACTTTTGAAATTGACCTATAATGTAGAAATTGATAACTTTTTATGAGAGCCTTTCTTGGACTTGGAGTGTGAATATGAGTTGTAGGAAATGTCATCCCAT
This sequence comes from Vicia faba, assembly GCA_948472305.1. Lineage (NCBI taxonomy): Eukaryota > Viridiplantae > Streptophyta > Magnoliopsida > Fabales > Fabaceae > Vicia > Vicia faba. The sequence goes on from OX451738.1 coordinate 883,752,528, forward strand.
TCAAAATGAGCATTGGATGGGATTTTTTTGATGAACCATGAAACAGTTATGCCCTGGTCAAGATACAGTTGACTTTTCTACTGTCCAAAAATAGTAACTTTTTGCATCTTGATGATTTTTGAGCCATTCTTGTGAAATCATGATCAAGACTTGATCAAATGATGATTGTGGACTCAAAATAAGATATTGACCAAAAATTCTGACTTTTGACTACAAAATGACCATTTTGCCCCTGCAGTTGATTGTGGAGCAAATGAAGCGTTTGACTGTGCAAACTGGCATTGTGAGCCTTGAAACTTGGCATGTAGGTGCTTGAGAATGTATATAGGCCTATGAGACTTGATTGAACCATTGAAAACCTCAAATTCCTTGAAAGAACCCAAACCCTAGTTTTGGCTGGCTTAGGAGGTATTTGGACTGTGCAATCCTTGAGTAATCTTGAACCATTTGAAGATGATTCTTGACAAAACTTGAAGAATATGGGAGGGAAAATTTTGGGGTACAACAGTTGCCCCTGTTCAATCTTCTTAAACCTGCGGATGTAGATTGGCTTGCGTGCCTTTCGTGATCCGAAGGTGGAAGATGATTGAACACTAAAGTGCCCAGAAATTTGCACTCGCATGGTGTAGTATCAGCAATGTGATGTCGAGAATGGGCTTACATATGCCATTTGGAGAGATGATGGATAGGAGGATGGGCTTATAGATGCCATTTGGAGACGTGACAGAATCTTGTCGGGGATGGGCTTATAGATGCCATCTGGAAATGTAATGGATAGTTGTGGAGATGGGCTTAAAGATGCCATCTGGAGATGTTTGTTGAATTGTGACTTGGTAGGTTGAAAGAAGAAACCTGTGTAGGGTTGCCTGATGATGAGTCGAGTAGATAGTTTTCCCTTCTGGTTTAATCTACAATCCGTCGTCCACAGATATTTCCTGGCTAGTTACAAGTATTAATCTGGAACTTGAGAAAAGGTGGTCGAGGAGATAGTTGTCCTGGCTGGATACAGGTATTAATCTCTGACTTGAGAAATAAAGATTGTCTTCTTGGCTTGCTATAGGTATTGATCTTCAGTCTCTTCAATGTAGATAACTTTCCTGGCTAGTTACAGGTGTAGATCTACAATCAATCGCTCACAAATATTTCCTGGCTACATACAGGTGTTGATCCGGAACTTAAAAAAGGTTGGTCAAGATAGCTTTCCTGTCTGGTTTCAGGTATAGATCTCTGACCTGAGAAATAAAGATGACTTCCTGGCCTGCTACAGGTATTGATCTTCAATCTCTTCATGTAGATAATTTTCCTGGCTAGTTACACGTATGGATCTACAATCAATCGCTCACAGATATTTCCTGGCTAGATACAGGTTTTAGTCTGGAACTTAAAAAAAGGTTGGTCAAGATAGCTTTCCTGTCTGGTTTCAGGTATAGATCTCTGACCTGAGAAATAAAGATGACTTCCTGGCTTGCTACAGGTATTGATCTTCAATCTCTTCATGTAGATAACTTTCCTGGCTAGTTACAGGTATAGATCTACAATCAATCATCCACAGATACTTCTTGGATAGATACAGGTATTAATCTGGAACTTAAAAAAAGTTTGGTCAAGATAGCTTTCCTGTCTGGTTTCAGGTATAGATCTATGACCTGAGAAATAAAGATGACTTCCTGGCTTGCTACAGGTATTGATCTTCAATCTCCTCATGTAGATGACTTTCCTGGCTAGTTACAGGTATAGATCTACAATCAGTCGTTCACAGATATTTACTGGGTAGATACAGGTGTTAGTCTGGAACTTAAAAAAAGGTTGATCAAGATAGCTTTCCTGTCTGGTTTCAGGTATAGATCTCTGACCTGAGAAATAAAGATGACTTCCTGGCTTGCTACATGTATTGATCTTCAATCTCTTCATGTAGATAACTTTCCTGGCTAGTTACAGGTATAGATCTACAATCAATCATCCACAGATACTTCCTGGCTAGATACAGGTATTAATCTGGAACTTAAAAAAAGGTTGGTCAAGATAGCTTTCCTGTCTGGTTTCAGGTATAGATCTCTGACCTGAGAAAGAAAGATGACTTCCTGGCTTGCTACAGGTATTGATCTTCAATCTCTTCATGTAGATAACTTTCCTGGCTAGTTACAGGTATAGATCTACAATCAGTCGTTAACAGATATTTCCTGGCTAGATACAGGTGTTGATCTGGAACTTAAGAAAGGCTGATGGTTATCATCTTTTGATTGACCTTTTCCTGAAAAGGCAAAACATTAGTTATATGTCATGTCATGATGTATGAAATGCATGATGTTCTCAAAATGAGATTGTCGTATGCATTTTGTCATGCATGAAAATATGAGGTATTGGATGTGAAATGTTTATGAATGTATCTTCGTCTGGGAAAATAAATCCTTGACGAATGCCGGGAGTTTGTTGAATCCTGGGCTGATGTTGAAGAGTAGAGTTCTTCATTTCCACTGGGGATGATGAACGAAGATGATCGCGAGAATACACCGGTAGGAGAAGATGACTCCGTTGGGGAATAAACCTGGTGAAGAGATTACTCTGCAGGGAATTACTCTGTGGGGAAGAGATGCTTCGCTGAGGTTTTAATGATAACTCCGCTGGGGATTCCGTTGATAAGCTTTGTTGGGGAATTTGATGAACTCCGCTGGGGATAGGAAGAACTTCGCTGAGGATGGTCTTTCCGTTGCAATTTGCTGAGGATAACCCAGTTAGACTCTGGTGGGGAATAACCTTCTGAATACGGCTGGGGAGAGATGTATTTGTGCTCTTCAGGGGATAAGCTTCCAGAATCTACTGGGGAGATGATTCAACTCTCCTGGGGAAACTTTTGAGGAAATGACTCCACTGGGGGTATCTTGTATTCCGCCGGGGAACAATCTTATATTTCTGTCGAGGAATATTAAGACTGTCGGGGATGCTTGCTGAGGAATATCTGTATACTCTGCCAGGGAATATTAAGATCTTCTGGGGGTACCCAACTTTTCCAGAACTGATGGTGGACTAACTCTGCTTGGGGAGAGAGTATTGCTGACTTGCTGGGGATACTTTGCCCTTTTTAGGGCTGATGGGAGGCCAACTCTGCTTGGGGAGAGTATCGCTGAATCTTGTCTTACTCTCGGGGAGTGAAGGTATTTTGGTTATACTCCTCAACTGAATCTACCTTGTACTTGGCGAGCAGAGTGACTGTATAGTTCGGACAATTCTTATTGCCCCAGTTTCTGCGGGAGAAGAAGGCCTATGAGGAGCTTGATAACCGCCGATTGCCAAATCTTCTTCTGGTAGACAAGTGACGAGATGACGGGACATAGTCGTACGCTTTAATCCCTAATTTTTGCCTGGACCGCCCTTTCGGGTTTTCAGTCCACCGGGATACCCATTTTTTCCCAAGCCTCCTTTTCAGGTTTTCGACTTGCCGGGTGTACAGATTTTTTTCATTTTTATCCCTCATTTTGCCCGAACCCTTTCGGTTCGCCGGGAAGCCCTTATTTTTGCCTAGGCCAGTCGACCTAGCGGGTCTTTGATTATGCGTGGTATTTTTTCGACTATGTCCATACTCTTAGGATGTAGGGAGGTGCCACTGTTGGTAGCGTTGTGTTACCACATTACCAGAATATGTTTGATCGTACCAGATTTGTCGCTGGGATTCATGCCCAATGCCCCAGTTGATTCAGATGGAGATCTTCCTCTGACTATTTGGAATTTTGAGAGATTCCTTGAATCTTGACTTGACTGCCCCAGATGATGGACAATGATCATGCCGTGCCCCTTGATTGGAAGTTCTTTTGTTCACTAGATATTCTTCGTGCGAATTTCTCTGTTGTTTGAACAAATAGTCATATGCAAACAATGTTATTTTAAGAATGCAAAGCTTATGTCTGTTTCGAAGTTTTTGAAAATGCGGTTTTCAATAAAACAAGTGAATTTTTGTAAAATGTGATGTCAACTCAAGATTTTACAGCAAGCCTTAAGGAGTCAGGATACCTTTTGTAACAGTATGCTTTCGAACTAACCCATGCTTCAGCTAGGACTTTTAAGGGTTATAACGTGGCCTGGTTCACGGTTTAAGAAACAAAGGATAAAGGCTCAAATTTTATTTGTACCCACCCACTCTTCGTGATGTTCTTCAAACCTAAACTCAGCTAATCGTGCATTATATCTTGTTTGAATCTTCGCTCTGATATTCCGGTGATGATTCAGATACTGACTGTGATACGGTGGGAGAACTGACTAGTGTTTTGCGTTCACATTCGCACTTGTGCGGTTGAGCAAGAGTCGCCACCGACTTTTTATTTTATCCTAAAGGAAAGGTTTAAAAAAAGCACAACAAAAACCTTTTGAGATATTTCGTGGGTTCGGGGGGTAGATTATAGAAGGGGAAGGTGTTAGCACCCCTTCTATCCATGGTTATCCATGGGCTCTTAGGTACCTGCTTAGATCAATCTTGCCTTGGTTTTCAATTGTTTGAAATGATGTGTGTGTGGATGCTTTTTTTGAAAATGTTTTGGAAAAAAGATGCCTTGTCTTAGGCTAACCTTGTAATAATTCTTTACTCGAATGTTTTACAAAGGCGTGTATCTTTTCGAAAAGATGTTTCAAAGGTTTGAAAAGTTGATTTTTGAAAGTGTTTGTGAAGTGGGTTTTGAAATTAGGCAAGTGTTTTTGAAAATTTGATCTTAAGTAACTAAGAGTCTTATCTACCCTATTGTACTCAAAGGTTTTTGTCATGTTTTAACCCCTTTTAACAATTTTGTTCTACCATTGAAATTGGTAGGCAATCTTGCCTTTAGGAAGTTTATTCGGGACGGGCGCGGGTCATCGTATGGACCATGAATGCAATGATGCCAAGTGTCTTTGGCAATTTGCTTTGAAGGGACTATGATCATTCCGTTTAGGCAACTTTCGAAAGCGTCATCGAGGGACTTATGATCATTTGATTTTTGTTTTGCCAAAGATACTCGACGTGCAAGCATGGCCCATTTTGGAAGGGAACATGTGGGATTACCCTAGGGGGGTGCAAGTGTGATTGTGTATTGATTACATGTATTTGTCTTGTATTAGGTTATCTAGCGTTTGATTTTATGTACATACAAACCCTAGGTCTAACCATGGTATAATTGGAAAACTGTAAATTGCGGAATGTAAATCTACGCTATTACAAAATAATATCCGGGAGTGGGGGTATAAATGTACAAGGGGGATGAGACTTATAGTATCCAATAAGTTACAACCAAATCGAATGTGCGATCAAATGTAAATATCGAATATACAAATATAAGATAAAAATGTGTATAGGGCAATGTATTGTGTAAGTGTACAAGTGTATATGTATATGAATTGTGCAATTATGTACAGGCGCGAGTTGTGGAATTGAAACGTATTAGGGTTTTTTGACCTAGATAGGTATTTTAATGAATCTTTGATTTGTATTTAGATACGTACAAAAAATGTTCAAGTTTTAATTAAGAATGTTTCTTTATTTGCAAAAAGTATTTTGATTAAATGTTGTGAATTTGATATTAGAAAAATGTATTTAAATTATTATGTACAAAATATGTATGTTAACTAAAAATATTTTCAATTTTAATTATATGATAAAAAAGTATTTTGTCATTTCATATACGAATATATTTAAAAGAAATATTTTAACTATATGATAAATAATATGTACAAATGTATTTCAATGTGTTAAGTGTAAATGTATTAAATTAAAAAATATACGGTGTTTATATAAAGGTTAGTTGTTAATATTTTGTAAAAAAAAAAGTATATGATTTATAAAAAGAAAAAGAATAGGTTAGTATTAATGAAAATGTTTTCAAGTTAATTAAATTAAGTATATATATAATGTTTTAACTAAATTGTAAATATTGAAGAATGTAAAAAAAGGTATTTTGCATTAGAATGATTTTATAAAGCAAATAAAGTGTTTATATAAAATATAAAAAGGTTAGTGTTAATATAAAAAAAAGAATAGGTTAGTAAAAGAGAAAAAAGAAAGATTAGTGATAATATTGGGCTTTGGAGGAAATGAGAACGGGTCAGGCCCTTGGTTCAAACAAGCGATTTAGGGTTAGGGATTTTGTTCAGAACGAAGGCTAGGGCTCGTAGCGGCGCCGTTCGTGTTCGTCTTCTCCGTTCTTCTTCATCTCCCTGAATGCTTCCTCCGGCCACCAGTGTCACTCCGACGCCTTTCTTCCCTCCATAACATGAACTCAGCGCCTTCGATGCAAGGTTCGTTTTAATGTTTATGCTTTTGTCTCTGTTCTTTACGAATTTGTGTTTTAGTGTGAGTCCTGATTCCTGAATTCGCATTATTATGAGATAGTGAAGGGGAAAGGGGGAGAATATTGGCTACCTGACTTTGGGGATGGAGGAGAGGCGAAGTGGAGACGCTTTAGGAGGCCGGAACGGCGACTCGGTGACGCTTGCTACGCTTCTGATTTTTTTCTGGTATCTTTATCTCTTCTATTTTCGTCCCTTTGAACTGTTGGTGGCCTTGGGATGTGTTTGCTCGTAATGTATGTTCACTGAGTTCGCCTCTTTCTTTTCTCTTGAACACTGTATACTTGCTTGTATTGCCCTGTGATGACCTCAAAGGTCTGAGGGCCTAGGTTGCCTTTGAATCTTTGTTTTCCTCTGAGCCCCTGATGCCTTGAATTGTTGTTCTGTGTTATCTTGAACTTGCCCTTTTGTACGTTTGCTTGCCTTTAGACTTTTGAATTGCTTCCTGAGTTTGATGCCCTTAACGCTTTTGTTGAGTTGGATGTCATGTATTTATTGCCTATGATGAAGAAATTCTGAGGCTTAGAGGTTGGATGGCTTTATTGACAGGCATGGTTGTTTTTCAAGCTATGCTGTGGTTTTTGAAGTTAAGCCTCAGCAGGTTTGAGGTGAAGGCAGGGTGTTGGTTTTATCTGGTTTTTATGTTAGCTTGGCTTGGTAACTTAGTTTGCAGGTTATGGTGGTTTAGTTCTAATGGTAAGGCAGGGTGTTGGTTGTCCTGTGTATGTGTTTTTGTTTGCTTCAGTTTGGTGGGTTTGTTCACATATTTTTGGGTTTGTGAGGCTAATGGTCAGGCAGGTGAAGGCATTAGCAGGTCATGTGTTTGTATGTTCTTGAGGGTGAGGCCTGATGCAGGTTTATGGTTTGGGTTGGTTCTTGGACTTAACAAGGTTTTTAGGTTGTTCAGGTTTGATGGTTTTATGTTTTAGTTTGATGGCCTTGTGACAAGTTCATGTGGCTAGGCTGCTGGTTTTGTTGGACAGTATGGTTTATGCAAGTTTCCTTCCCTTGACCGAAATGAGGCTTTTGCTTCCTCAGTTTTGTATATTTCTCTTCTCTCTTTTTGCTTATTAGTTTTGGAGTCTTGTATATTTTTTTGTTATGTCCTACTGTCCATGCCTCAGGCCTGAAACCTGCATCTGCTGCTCTATCTCTCTTTTTCTCTCTGCATAGTACAATTAATATTATAATATGATTTATGTGTACTATCCTCTAAAGGGGCCTATGGGAAATGATGAAAAAGGATCCAAGTTGCTTGCATAACACATTTTCCTCTGCATTTTTATCTCTTTTGACAGCTTTGGTGGTTGACTTTTCCTTGATATCTTGGCAAAAATCCCTTTTTGACAGCTTAGACAGTTTTGATAGCAACTTGTACTACTTTGATTTCTTTGATATTTTTGGCATTTGATAGGAAGTGGGAATTGGATTTGAACTAATACAGTTTGAACTTTGGATTTGAGATTCTATGCAGCTTTGAATTTTGGAACTTATACTTTTGACATTTGCATTTCATGAATAAAAAATCTTCCCTCTCTGTGAACCGGGAGAAATCCCGTGATTTGCAGAGAGGGTCAACTGATCCCAGTCAGTGGCCCCTATTGATGAGCAATTTTAACTGTCTTTTAATTTCAACTCCTTTCTGACTTTTTTTCTTCTCTTTTTGCAGATAAAAAGTGGAGCACCGGAGCGGAGTGAAGAATGAAGAATTATTAGAAAATAGGATAGTTTTTTATTTTATGTAATATTTTAAATCAATGTATATTATTGTTCATAATTTTAAATTATAAACAACAATTTGTACAAATGATTCAAATATCAATAAAAGTCTAAATTATCCAATTAATTCTAATCTTCTTTATTGTTTATTTATTTATTTAAAATTCTTTGAATTAAAACAATTGAAAAATAAATTTCAATCATTCAATTTTAGAATAATAAATAACTTAAATAAAAACAACATTGATCAATTAAACCTGTCTTATTCAAAATCCAAAGCAAAGCAGCAGTTAACCCAAATGGACTGATCAAACGCATAAACACTGTGAATCCAATACTGCACATACTGTATCTGACTGGCTCAAAGAAAACAACATGAATTCAAACCAATGTCTCTTTCACTGATTAAATCAAGATAATGCGAATTTAACCCGAATCTCGGAATAAACTGCGAAGTGCTGTGGAATTTAAATTCTTCTGAGAATATGCCCATAAAACCTTAACTCCTGATTAAATGCCAAATAACGCTTGCCTGATCAATATTGAACCAAAAATCAACCAAACCCTAAGCCCACTGTATGAAACAATTCAGAGTCCTAAAAATCAGTAAAAACCCTAATTTTGCTTGACTGTCAAGAAAAGTCCGTTTGTCCGATTCTTGAGCCAGTTTGAAGAATCAGGAAATGTCTGAAGCTGAGATTTCTTGTGGAAAAGCGCGAGGGCAAATTTTGGGGTACAACACTGACAATTTATTTTGAACAGACAGTCCTTTTTATGAGAGTTTGTAGGGCCTCTTTCTTTTTGATTTTATCATCCCTGTCTTTTTGCCTGAACTGTTTCTTTTGTGATTACAGTCAGCGGGATGCCTCAGTTTTGTAAGTCTCCTTCATAGGTTTAAACTTATTGGGCTTTCATTTTTGAGAGATAATGACTGCTTGTCTTTACGATTATTCGGAACCATCACCGTCTGTTGTTTCAGAAGGACTCCTTTGATGCCGTTCGTTGGGCACCTGGATCAACTGAGAGAACTACCCTGCCCCAGGTTATAATTAAGGGTTTTAATTTTTGCGTGAAAAGAAAAAACTCCAACTTCTTTGGCTCAAAGGGGTTAACGAGGGATTATCTTCCTTATAGCTCCATTGTTTAGGATTTGAAACAATGCATGTACTTCATCAGCGGGGTCTATTCAAAAGCATACTGTAAAGATCGTGGTATCGTTTTCGTCATCCCCCCTCAAAAGGCTTAGAATTTTTTTAGTCAAGAGTTGAACATCACAAAAAATGAAAGCAATTTGAATATAGTGAATACGCATGGATTGATTCGAAACAAACATATGCGATGCATTAATGAAATAAAAAAGTTTGCCATAACAATAATTGTTTGAATAAGCAAAGAAAAATACACTTGAAAATTCAAATAAAACAAAAGCCTTCAATGATTTGGCATAGGAGCAGTGATTATGTTTGGAGTCTCCGAAGGGTCAAACTGGATTTCTCTGGCATCAATCATGTCTTGGACCTTGTTCTTTAGAGCCCAACAGTTGTCCGTAGTATGCCCCGGGCTATCAGAGTGGTATGCACACCTTTCATTGGGATGATAGGTAAGAGCGGAAGTGTTTGGGTTCCGGAGAGGAGCCCTTAATGTGATCAGCCCTGCCTTCAACATTTGCTGTAGCGCTTGAGTCAGTGACATGTTGATCTTAGTGAATTATCTTTTAGGTGCGACCTCCTTACGTTGATGCCCCTGTCCTTGTTGAGCAGGCATAGGATTAGAGATCTGGGTTGCCCCTACATGTTGATCATGACGACTCCTTTTACCATACACAACATTGGACTCCTTCTTCCCATTGTAGGGCTTCTTCTGAGTATCAGAAGGCGTGGCTTCTTGAATCTTCCCGCTTTTGATGCCAACTTCAATTCTTTCACCAGTCAAGATGAGGTCTGTGAACCCGGCAGAAGAGTTTCCAATCAAATGGTTGAAGAATGGACCAGATAGGGTCCCCAAGAACATATCCACAAGTTCACGGTTAGTTAGAGGTGGTTGCACCCTTCCAGCAAGGTCTCTTCACTTTTGAGCATACTCCTTAAATCATTCACCCATCCCTAGTGACATACCCTGGAGTTGGGTACGCGTAGGAGCAAGGTCGGAATTATACTGATACTGCTTATAGAACGCAGTAGCTAAATCCTCCCAGTTACGAATACTGGCTCCCTCCAGCTGATAGAACCATTCGAGTTGAGTCCCTGAAAGACTATCCTGGAAGAAATGGATCCACAAATTCTTGTCAGCTGTGTAAGGTTGGATCTTCCTTACATACGATCGGAGGTGCAACTTAGGACAGGAAGCTTCGTCGTACTTTGCAAAAGCAGGAGCCTTGAACTTATGGGGAATCACCACCCCAGAGGATAAGCCTAGGTCTCCAAAGTCCAACCCAGGCACATTCTGAATCTCCATGGCGCTCAAACAGTCCTCTAGCTGTTTATACCTATCCTCAGCAGGAGGATACTGTTCTGCATCATAATCCGTCTCATTGTCAGAGACTATGGGGCTAGGAAACCTTTCCTCTTGTGGATTGTCCTTCCCTACAGATGAAGTAGTCAGATCAACCTCATTTTACAGTGCATTCCCAAATCTGCGTCCAGTGTTGAATAAGACGGTCCTCTTCTTCTTCTTCTTCCTTTCCTTCAGAATCAGAGTCTTCAAATCCTGTTGACCCTGGGCTAGGCTCATAACCAACTCTTGGAACTGGGCATTCTGGGCCTGGAGGGCCTTGATAGCTTGTTCAGTGGATGGTTCAGTAGACATGATGATTGCTGAAATAAACAGCGAAGAAGATAAGGGACCTGTAAAAAGGGGTACCTATTATGCGATGATATGTATAATATATGCATGCAATGTTTTCAAGGATCTCGTGGGGTAAACAAAGAAACTTGTTAGAATTTGAATCTGGTAGCATGATTGAAGGAACTTCATATTGCTGAGAGTCATTCTTCAAGAGTCAAGCTCACCATATCGAGTGGGTCATAGCCCCTGACTCAGGTTATCGTGCTTTAATTTCTGGACAACCTTGGCTAGAGGAAAATAAATCCCCTTTGCCCCTTGCTAGACATTGGATTCATCATGACCTGCATCACAAACCCTTGAGATCCTTGAAAGGGTTAAGGAAATGCTATGGTATGATGTTATGATGTGTATGCTATGCGTGGAGTGATGTAAGTAAACCCTGTTATAAGTCCAGATTAAGGACTATACACAAAACCTGCAAGGAACCCATGTTGTCAGATAACAAGAATGTGCAAGTAGTTCAAGTTTGAAGGCACACAAGTCACACAAAAGAGCCCTTAGATTTCAGGCTGGCATGAAGTTTAGGTACTACCCTCTTTCAGTTTCAGTTGGTTAAGACCTGTCCTAAAAAATAGTAACCGGGTTCTAGAGGATCTCAATATCACTGACTACCCTCAATCGGTCATAACTCCAGCTTCGCAAGCTTTTCTTGCGGCAGGAACCATCGCGAGAGTTTAACCTCAATGAGTGTAGCATACTGCTACTGTTCTATGGCCAAGTTGGGTCAATTTAAGGTTCTAAGGTCATTTGGTGCTTAATGACTCCTCATAAGACCCATATTCTCCTCGTTCCAACACAAGGGATATCGGTACAGACCAAGGTATCACACCAATGTAGCTACTGCTTCACCCATGTCGGTCTACGCCGGACAAGTCCCTCACAGTTTATTGCTACCTAAAGGGTATTCCCCAGATCCGGGTTAGGATCTATGAAACTCTGATACAATGCCCACCAATTTAAAGCAATCAAGGCATACAATTGAAAACATAGAATGATCTAATCCTAAGGTACACCTCACTTCTTAGTAATTCCCCAGCAGAGTCGCCAGTTCTGTGATCGGTGGAAATAGAACTGACTGTTTTGAAATGCTGGTTCACGAAATGTCGCGGTAAGCAAGAGTCGCCACCGTCTTTTATTTTCTCCAACAAGGAAAGGACAAAAGCACAGCAAAATTCCTTTTCGAGATGTTTCTCGGTTCAGGAGGTGGATTATAGAAAGGGAAGGTGTTAGCACCCTTTCTAACCGTGGTTATCCACGGGCTCTTAGGTACTTGCTCACTATGTTTTCAAAAATGTTTGCTTTTCTTGTGTTTGTGGGTTTTGAAAAAGTTTGTTTTGAAGACTTCTAGGTAACTCTTGTATCAGTCCTCAAGAGTGTATGAAGTGTTTGTTTGAAAACTTTTGTCAGAAAAGTGTAGGTGCGAAAAGTATTTTTGTTTTTTGAAAGAGCAAGTACCCAGGAGAAATCTACCTACTCAAAAGAAATTAAGCTGTGTAAATGTCCTTTACACAGTACTATCCCACTATTGAGAAGTAGGTAGCACCGTCGTTGGAGTTATTCAGGTCAATTTGATTATAGGGGCATGTGTGGTCACCAAAGCAATAGTAGGACGCCTTAGCGGTAACCCTAATGTCTTAGATCCTTTTATCCGAGGCAACCGTTTTGAGGCAACTTGGATCTTTAGACAGGAGGGCGACCTCTAAAACACCCTATACTCGATGACCACGTCGAGGCAACCAAGTGAGGCGTACCCTAGGAGTGGCATGTGCGAGTGTGTCAGGTTTCATGTTAAATTATCTTTGTACAAGTTATGGTGAGCTACGGGTTGATTTTACTTTCAGGCAAGTCTTGTCATGCATAGTTAACAGTTAATAATTTGCGGAAAGTAAATTGCGGAAAGTAAATCTACGCTATTACAAGGCGTCGGTTATTTACATCGCCAAAAACAAACCCTTTGAAAAGTAAATGCGAGAAATAAAAGAAAGCGATAAAAAGGGTCCTAATTAACGCTATTACATCCTCGGAGCAATTACATAAATATGATAAAAAATAATACGCGCGAATAGGAATTGAATCGGAGAAATCCTTAGGGTCTTGACCCTTTTTGAGAAAGAATGAGTTTTTGGTTATTTTGCATTTAATTAAACCTAATTCTAATTAATTAAATAAAAGAAATATTTTTTAAGTTTTTTAATGTTTTAATGAAATAAAAGAAAAGAAATTAAAATTGTCAAGAAAACCCTAATTCTAATTTATTTTATTTGTTATGAAAATAATTAAAGTTAACCTAATTAAAACAACTAAATTAATTAATTACATTTATTTACAAAAGTAATAAATTAAGGTGAAATTAATAATAATAAAAATATTTTAGTTTTCTGATTTTATTATGAAAAATTAATTATGTTAATTAAATAATAATAATAATTATAGTTAATAAAAGAAAATAAAAAAGGAAAACAAAATAAAAGAGGAATAATAAACCAGGAGGGGTGATGGCCCAATATGGAGGTTAATCTGGAAATTTGAAGGCCCGTTTGTTTCAAGCCTGTTTGACTTTCTTGATTGTCCAGGCATATGTTGATTGGGAATATGGTAGTCACTCACTCTTGACCATGGGATCCAGGCTTGGAGCCACATGGCATGCTGATGCGTGAGGTACATGATGAACTCCTTTGCAAGCCTTGTACTGGAATACCTGAGGAAAAAGAACAAATAATATTTGGGGGAACCTGGGATTTGAACCCAGGTCCCAATGATCATTGGCCAACGCATTATCCACTACGCCATTTGCTTGCTTTTGATAATATAATAACAATCAATTATAATATATACAAATCAACTCATAGGCTGTTAACACAAAAAACACGCGCGCGTTTTCAAACGGACCAATGAGACATCAACAACTAATCGTCTTCTTCGCTGTTCTGCAAAAAAACACGTTAGATAGCGGGGGGGTTTTATCCCCCACAAACTGCAATGACCAAAAATAGCGAATAAAGCTACAAGCTACATAAATATTTCGCGAGGGTGGCTTTGAGTTCGTCTGGTTCTCACGAATCCAACCATGGGTCTCACAAGGCTTAATTTTTCCTGTACTGTAAAGCCCTAATTTGAAAGCTTATGAACCCTAAAATTCATCCATGGCATCTTTCGATTATGTGCATTATAATCCAATTAAACTATGCCAATAGCTTCATGTGGTCTCTAGCAACACAAAACAATCAAGAAATCATGTCAAATGCTTATGAATCATGGGTTACGATTATGAAAAAAAGTGGCAAACAGTGAGACTGTTCTTGGTGATTTCTGGAGCTTTAGCACGTGAATTTGATTGCTACACGTTCCTCACACTTCCTGCAATGTGTTTGAACCAACAAAAGTCCTTGAATTGGCATGGAATATAGAAAACAGTTTTCAAGTTTTCTTGAATTTTCTTGAATTGGTTATGGCTTTCTTGCAGCAGCTTTTACGTATGCATGGTTAGGGTTGGCTTATGTATATATAGGGGACTGAATTTAGGTCAGAATCTTGCAAAGAAATCCATGGAATGATGGTTTGAATATTTGATTGGAAATCATATATTTTTTAATCTTCATGATTGGAAAAAGTTGCCAACTTTGGATATTTGGTATCTTTGACTTGTTGCACGAAATTGCCAGCCTTTTTAGGTCATCTTTGCTTCACAAAAAGATTGAAAAATCAAATCTTTGTATTTCCTACAATTTAAATTAATTAAATGAATTAAAATTGATTAAAAATCCAATTAATTAATAAAAATAAGAAAATAAATTCAATTAAGCTTGATGGGTCGTGCATAGGCCATAGATGAAGTTTCAAGAAGAGATTTGAGGCCCATTAGCAAAAACAAGGTGTTTTGAGCAAAGTTGACTTTTGCAAATTCATAAAAATTTCCAAACTTCTACAATGCATATCTTGCTCAATTTTGATCATATGAACATGTTCTTGGACATTTTGGAAAGGTATTGAAGTCCTCTAACCAATGCCTTTGGTCCCATGTCATTTGGATTTACCAATCTCAAGTTATGGTCTTTGACTTAAAGTGCATTTTTGTTGACTTTTGAAATTGACCTATAATGTAGAAATTGATAACTTTTTATGAGAGCCTTTCTTGGACTTGGAGTGTGAAGATGAGTTGTAGGAAATGTCCTCCCCTTCAAAATGAGCATTGGATGGGATTTTTATGATAAACCATGAAAAGTTATGCCCTGGTCAAGATACAGTTGACTTTTCTGCTGTCCAAAAATAGTAACTTTTTGCATCTTGATGATTTTTGAGCCATTCTTGTGAAATCATGATCAAGACTTGATCAAATGATGATTGTGGACTCAAAATAAGATATTGACCAAAAATTCTGACTTTTGACTGCAAAATGACCATTTTGCCCCTGTAGTTGATTGTGGAGCAAATGAAGTTTTTGACTGTGCAAACTGGCATTGTGAGCCTTGAAACTTGGCATGTAGGTGCTTGAGAATGTATATAGGCCTATGAGACTTGATTGAACCATTGAAAACCTCAAATTCCTTGAAAGAACCCAAACCCTAGTTTTGGCTGGCTTAGGAGGTATTTGGACTGTGCAATCCTTGAGTAATCTTGAACCATTTGAAGATGATTCTTGACAAACCTTGAAGAATATGGGAGGGAAAATTTTGGGGTACAACAATTTCCATGACGCATAAGCAACTACCTTACCATTCTGCATAAGCACACCTCCTAAACCCATCTTAGAAGCATCACAATACACCACAAAAGGCTCTCCTGGATTAGGCAACATCAAAATCGGAGCCGACGTCAACCTCTTCTTCAATTCTGTAAAACTTTCTTCGCACTGAACATCCCAAACAAAATCTCTACCTTTACAAGTCAACTTAGTCAACGGAAGTGCCAACTTGGAAAAACCTTCGATAAATCTTCTATAGTAACCAGCTAATCCCAAAAAGCTTCTAATCTCAGTAACTGACTTTGGAGTCTCCCATTGTAACACAACATCAACCTTCGATGGATCTACAGCAATGCCACTACCTGAAATCACATGACCAAAAAACTAACCTCTTTTAACCAAAACTCACACTTGGACAGCTTTGCGTAAAACTTCTTCTCTTTCAAAACTTGCAATACTACTCTTAAGTTCTCTGCATGCTCTTCTTCCGACTTAGAGTAAATTAAAATATCA
This sequence comes from Vicia faba, assembly GCA_948472305.1. NCBI lineage: Eukaryota > Viridiplantae > Streptophyta > Magnoliopsida > Fabales > Fabaceae > Vicia > Vicia faba. The sequence goes on from OX451738.1 coordinate 883,768,591, forward strand.
TCAATGAACACCATTACTAACCGATCCAAATAAGTATGAAAGATACGATTCATGTATTCCATGAATACTCCCGACGCATTAGTAACACCGAAAGGCATCACCAAATACTCATAATGTCCATAACGCGTTCTGAAAGCCGTCTTCTAGATATCTTCATCCTTCACTTTAATCTGATGGTAACCCGACCTCAAATCAATCTTACTAAACACACGAGCATCCACCAATTGATCCATTAAGTCATCTATTCTTGAAAGCGGATACTTGTTCTTAATCGTCACTTTATTCAACTTTCTATAATCAACACAAAGCCTCATACTTCCATCTTTCTTCTTTCCTAACAATACTGGAGCTCCCCACGGCGATACACTTGGTCTTACAAACTTATTTTCAAGTAACTCCTCCAATTGCTTCTTTAACTCTGACAATTCAGATGCAGACATCCTATACGGTGCCATAGACACAGGTCTGGTACCAGGTACAAGATCAATAGCAAATTCAACTTCCCTCTCCAGCGGTACATCAGGAATCTCATCAGGGAAAACTTCAGGAAATTCACACACCACCTGTAATTCCTTAATTATAGCTTGAGTCTCTACAGATAGAGACTCCATCAACGAGAACATTTGTGCTTCCTCTTGCATCAACTTCCTCAACTTTCTAGCAGACAACATACCATCTTCTTCCGCTTCAGGAGTAGAAAACTTCACCGACTTGTCATAACAGTTAATATGAACACAGTTATGCTCTAACAAGTTCATACCCAAAATCACATCTAAACCTCTTAACGTTAAACAAACCAAATCGACAACAAAGTATTTGTCAAATATCGACAAGGGACACTTCAAACACACAAAAGAAGTAGTCACCGACCCCTTGGCTGGAGTATCGAAGACCATTTCTCCATTCAAAGAAGACAACATAAGACCCAATCTTTCAACACAATCAGCAGCAATAAAACAATGCGTAGCACCGGTATCAATAATAGTAATTAAAGGAGTACTATTAATGAAACATGTACCTCTGGTTATTCTGTCCTCGGCAGCCGTCTGATCCTCAACCAGAGAAAACACTTTACCACTTGTCTGAGCCCTCTTAGGTTTTAGACACTGACTACCAATGTGCCCTTCTTCTCTACAATTGAAACAAATCACATCCTTATGTTCACACTCAGATACAACATGTCCGCTCTTGCCACAACGGAAACACCTCTTCACTTCAATAGTGCACACATTACTCTTGTGCCTGGATTTTCCACACTTAAAGCAAACCACACTAGCAGGAGCATCTCCCCCACTAGTCCACTGACCCTGAGCAACTTTCTATTTACCTTTAACAACTGGGGCATCATAAGTCTTACCATGATTATGTTGGTGCTTACCCCTCTTCTCACTGATAATCTTGTAATGAGCATTATTATCCTACTCATAAATCCTGCAATTATCAACCAAATCAGCAAAGACACAGATCTTCTGGTATCCAACTGCCTTCTTGATCTCCGGGCGCAACCTGTTCTCAAACTTGATACACTTTGAAAACTCAGCATCTGCATCAGCGTAGTGCGGATAAAATTAGCCAACTCATAAAACTTGGCAGCATACTCAACAATTGACATATTCCCTTGCTTCAGCTCAAGGAACTCAATCTCCTTCTTACCATGGACATCTTCAGGAAAGTACTTCCTCAAAAACTCCCTTCGAAACACAGCCCAAGTGACATTCTCACCTGCAGCTTCCAACTTCTGACAAGTCTCTAGCCACCAGTCATCAGCCTCGACTGCTAGCATATGAGTCCCATACCGAACCTTCTGCGCTGGAGTGCAGTCCATCACACGGAAGATTCTCTCAATCTCTTTCAACCACTCCAATGCTCCGTCAGGATCATAATTTCCCTTTAACGTAGGTGGATTCTGTCCCTGGAAAGTCACCAAGCTACGAGATCCAAAATTCCCCTCAACATTCGGCTGATTCTCCATCGCATGAGCCATTACTTCTAAAGCAGCAACAAGTGCAACATCATTCCTTCCATCCATCTCAACTTCTCACTACAACATAAACAACAGTTAGAACTCCAATTAACAATACTCGATTATTAGACAACTACGACTTGACGACAAGGTCGGACCAACCTTTTACTCTGATACCAACTTTCTAACACCCCAATTCTACCCCGGAAAATTATATAAATAAATCAGAGTTATAAAATCATTCATGCAAACGAATCGGGATGCCACAAATTCTTCTATCAAAATTCATTGCATTCATCATGGATATATAACACTTTTAAAACATCGGATGAACCATCATCATGACATCTTTAATTAAATAATTCAACATCTACGCAACAGAATTCTTAATAACTTCTTTGTCATCGGTACAGCAACTTCAAACAACAAATACTTAATAATAATCAACTTAAAGTTCAACAACTGAATAATCAACAATCAAAAGCAACAAGCGTTCATCCCCCCGAGTGTTACATATCAGAGCAATGACACCGACTCGAACTACTAAAGGTATACAGCCTTCACTTTCAATTACCTGCACGTTACCAACATAAGGGCAACATTCAAACATAAGGGGTGAGATATCTAACAATATAATAAAGCGCATGATAATTAATATATTAAATTAGATCACATAACATCACCACTTCTCATCTCATAATCAACAATAATCACAATGTATATACACATTCACAACATCAAAACACACTTCTTTATACAATCATATAATGCGACTCAATACTATGCAAATGCATGTGATACCATTTGGAGCAGAACTCCCATCTAAAAAATTTCTAATTAATAGAGGCATCAACAAGGCATAAGCCCTCATCTCAATATTCGCCAATACAAGCCATCTCAACGAGCATAAGCTCCATCTCAAAATGCAATGTATGCGACACAATCATGAATGTAATGACAACACCACAATTAACAACATCTTAATACAACATCATTGTTGGCCAAAGGCCTACATCTTAAAAGCATCTCAACATCTCTTCATCAACATCTCATATCATCATAATAATTCATCAAACATCATTTATTCATCAAACATCATTTATTCATCAAACATCATTTATTCATCATAAATTATCAACACAACATCATTAATAATGTCTCATCCATGACTCAGTTGTACATTAATACGACAGTAATTCACACCGCTATTCTGTAATCTTACATTATTACTATCATTACTCCTACTGTTACAAATCAAACATCAACCTATAAACATTTCATCCTCATCATTCTGCATAAAACCAACATAACGATCAACACGGGAACTAACTCTAAATCCTAAATTGGCTACTAGGATTACACTCTTCATTTTCATCCTCTAGAATAAAGTTTATCGCGTTAGCTATTCAACGCTTCGAACGACATCTGAAAACTCAAGTTACAGCATTTTCAAACTGAATCTGCCAAAAACCAGACAACATGGGTCGACGCATAACTCCTTGGATCGACGCGTACTGCACTAAACTCGCAACATGAGTTGACATATCCTCTCTTGGATCGACTCATACTGAGTCATACACACAACATGTATCGACACATGCTCCCATGTACCGACTCATCCTGAGTCTAAAAGCACTCATGTATTGATGCAAAACCTGTTTGTGTCGACTCATACTGAGTCTCAAAACCTTCTTGTATCGATACATAGCATTTGGGGTTGACACGTCCTGTTATATCCTGCATAATTTCTACGATTTCTCTGCGTTTTGTCTACCAGATTCATACTTTAAGCCCTAAAACTTAATCTAATCATAGATAATCATCACTTACAGTTACCTTATAATTCTACATCAATTAAACAGCATCAGAACCTCGTTATTCATCTAAAATTCATCAATTTCATCATACAACATCATATACATTCAATTCATGAACAATACAACAATCACCTCTAACCCCACATACCAGTTATCATGAACCCAATTATAGAGTCAGAACCCCACCCTTACATTGGATTGAAGGTAGCTCTATAATCTTCTGGTCGAAACCTCATTCTGCCGTTTTCCCTCTTTTTCCAGCAGCTTCATGTTCTTCTTCTTAATCCTTATTCTTATACTGCCTCCTCTTTTCTATTCTTTCTAACAACAATAAAATAACCTATATTCTCTTTATTCCTTATTGGGCTCAAAACTAATACACCCCCTTATTACTACTTCCATTCCTTAAAACAAACCCACATCAAATAATATTATACTTCTAATATTATTTCACCACTTAATAAAATAATTAAATCCAATTAATCACAACACATCTTCTCAAATATTCCAAAAATAATTTAATTAAATAATTAATTAAATTACGGGCGTTACATCAGACATATGCCTCACCATGAACCTTCGAAGGGCTCCTTCATTGGATCTAAAAGCAACCTGGGCCTCTTTTCGATCTAGGCCTGCGCTCCACCCCTTGTTTACTTTTGCCGCCTGGCCCATTTACACTTGTTTACTTTGTTTTAGTTTATTTGTTTTAGTTTGTTTTTTAATCAATATAAAAATCAGAAAAAATATAAGTAACTTAGAATTAGGTTTTATTTTTTAATTATTTAATTTAGTTAATTATTTTAACTTATTTTCCTCAATTTTAAAATCAGTAGACTTAGGATTTATTTGAATTCAATTCTTTTCATAAACTAAAAAAATGCAAAAAAATATTAGGTCTGTTTTAGAGTTAATTTTAATCAATAATTATTTATTAATTAAATTTGACTTAATTGAACATTTAGCATTATCCAAACAAAATAAAACACAAAAAAAGATTTCCTTACACTTAGGATTTAGATGTTATTTTCAATTCACACGCATTTATTGCTTTCGTTATCATTTTTCATACTATTGTAACTGCCTACTGGATGTAATAGATTTAATTAGGACCTTACATTTATTGCTTTATTTCCCCCCAAGTTTTGGACATGTAAATAATCCCCTCCTCGAAGCCTTGTAATAGCTAGATTTACATTTTCGCACTCTTTATTACTGTAAATTATTAACTGTCTAGATGCATGACTAATAGGATTGTATGGAAGATTTTAATAATCAAACGCTAGTAAACCTAATGAAAAGACAAAAATAAATGAATACAACACAACTGCACATGCGCACCTCTAGGGTACCCCCACTTTGGTTGTCTTTGGAAAAACAATCACGACTCTCGAAACGTGAGAGATTTTAGTGACTACCCTTTGGTTTAAAGATCATATGTCCCTCGATGACCCTCTCGATGTTGCCTCTGTAAAAATGATCTTAAAACCCTATGGTAGTTACTAAGGTTTCTTGCCCAGTTTCCTTTGTGACTATAAATGTCCCTTCGAATGTCCCTCAAACATCCAACGACTAGGGATACCTACTCACTAATAGTATAATAGAACTGTCTAAAGAAAAAGAGGAAAAGAACAATCCTTTCGAGTAAAGTAGATAGTTGTTAGATGCTTGCTCAAACAACTTTTACACAAAAACTTCTTTCAAAAAACATTTTCAAACACTTTGTATATGTTCTCTACCATTCCGAGAAACATTACAAAGTTTGTCGCACTAAGACGCTTTCAAAATACTTTTCAAAAACACACAAAGCACAAGGTATTTCAAAATGAGCTAAGCATCTAAGATCCCATAGATAACTATGGGTGGAAAGGGTACTAACACCTTCCCTTTCCATAATCTACCCCCTTACTCAGAAAACTCTCGAAAGGTCTTTTTTTGTTCTTTTCACCCTTTCCTTTGTTGGATAAAAGAAAAGTCGGTGGCGACTCTTGCTTACCACAACATTTGAGAATACAAACGCAAAACCAGTATAACAGTCGATTCTGCCACCATATTACAGTGACTCTGTTATGAATATAGCGTGTAGTATTCATAGCTTCAGCCCAGAAATGGTACGATAGCTTCTTAGCATGAATCATGGCTCTGGCAGATTCTTGGAGAGTCCTATTCTTGTGTTCTACAATCCCATTATGTTGAGGAGTAATAGGAGAAGAGAATTCATGGCTAATTCCTCCAGAGGAACAAAACTCAGCAAATTTGTTGTTCTCAAATTCCTTTCCATGATCACTCCTGATTCTTATGACATGACTTTCCTTTTCCCTTTGAAGTTTTTGACAAAGATCTTTGAACACTTCAAAAGTTTCTAATTTTTCTCTAATAAAGCTAATCCATGTGTATCTAGAAAAGTCATCTACAACAACATAGGCATACTTCTTACCACCAAGACTTTCAACATGCATAGGTCCCATCAAGTCCATGTGAAGAAGTTCCAAAACTTTTGATGTAGTAAGATGTTGAATCTTCTGATGTGACATCTTAGTCTGCTTTCCAATTTAATAGTCACCATATACCCTTCCTTCTTCTATCTTGAGCTTAGGAATCCCTCTCACTGCTTCTTCAGATATAATTCTCTTCATGCCTTTTAGATGCAAGTGCCACAATTTTTGATGCCATAGTTTAACTTCATTCTCTTTGGCTAAAACACGTGTTAAGGAGAGGTTTAACTCTTGAGGAACCCATAGATAACAATTGTCTTTAGATCTGATTCCTTTCATGACATCTTCATTCTTTTCATTTCACACAAGAAATTCTTCCTTGGAGAAGTTAACTTTGAATCCTTTATCACATAGTTGGCTTATACTTATCAGGTTAGCTATTAACCCTTTTACAAGTAACACATTATCAAGCTTAGGAACTCCTGAACAGTCAAGCTTGCCAACAACTTTGATTTCTCCTTTTTCTCCATCACCAAAAGTCACATAACTGGTGGAATGATATTTGACATCCACCAACAGATTCTTGACACCTGTCATGTGTCTAGAACAACCACTGTCAAAGTACCAGTCATCTTTGGTTGATACTCTGAGAGAGGTTTGATCAATGAGACTTCTAACATTATACTTGGGAACCTATTGTTTCTTCTTTTTGATATTTTGGGGAATCTTATTAGTTTTGGGAAGAGGAGTATTTTTAGGATACCCATACAGATTGAAACAGAAGGGCCTTATATGTCTAAGCCTTCCATATTGATGACATTTCCAGGGCTAGGGATTTTCTCAAGTGTGATTAAGCTTTTTCTTTCCATGAGGTTTCCCAAGATGTCCTTTCTTATCATGATGTTTGCCCACATGTTGAGACATTTGATTCGACATCTTTGGTTTAGCCTTGGCATGTGTGGAAATAGATGCAGGCTGTTTGCCATGATGTTCTTTCTTCACATGATATCTGCCAAGATGTCTTTCTTACAATGATGTTGAAACATTTGATTAGATATCTTTGGTTTAGGCTTGGCATGAGTGGAAATAGATGAAGGCTCTTATGAGTTAGGTTCCTTTTTCTCATTGAAACCTAAACCACTCTTATCTCTTGTCACTCTTCCTGCTTGGAGAATTTCATCTAATGTGTCAGACCCATTATTCAGCATGTTGAGAGATTTGACCATTCTATTAAGATTTCAATTTAGAGAGGACACTTCACTTTCCAGATCAGAAATAGTTTTAAGTTGCTCTTCCCTTTCCTCCTTCAGCTGAGTTATAAGGGATTTCTGTTTCTCCCTTTCAAGACATACTTCTGCACTTCTGAGACATAATTCTTTGTATGAAGAAGCTAACTCATCAAATGTTAGTTCCCCATCACTAGACTCTTCATCAGATACATATTTTCCTGTCAATGCTTTCACATATTTGGCATATTCTTCAAGATCACTCTCTGAGTCCTCTTCAGACCAAGTAACAGATAGATTCTTCTTCTGTTTCTTTAGATATGTAGGACATTCAGCTCTAATGTGACCAAAGCCTTCACATTCATGACATTGCATTCCCTTCCCTTGAGAAGATTTTTCTTCAGCCCTTTTTCTTCCCACCTCATTTGACTTATAGATGTCAGATGAGATGAACTTGACATTTGACCTTTGGTTCTTGTACATTCTTTTTATCACTTTATTAAATTGTCTTCCAAGCATAGCTAGGGCATTTGATATTCCTCCATCTGTATCCAGATCACAGTCCTCTTCTTCATCTTCAGTATTAGATACAAAGGCTATCCTTTTGTTTTTATTCTCAGATCTTTCATTTATGCTTAATTTAAATGTTTGAAGGGATCCAACAAGTTCATCCACTTTCATTTTGTCAATGTCTTGGGCTTCTTCTATAGCATTTACTTTCATATCAAATCTCTTGGGAAGATACCTAATCATATTTCTCACCAATTTGTCTTCAGGTATTTTTTGTCCTAAAGCACTGGAGGCATTAGCAATTTCAAGGATGTTCATATGGAAGTCATTTATACTTTCATTATCTTTCATCCTTAAATTCTCAAATTTTGTGGTGAGCAGCTGAAGTCTTGACATCTTAACTTTGGATGTGCCTTCATGAGTAGATTGAAGAATTCCCCATGCATCCTTAGCAACTTCACATGTATTCTCCAATCTGAAAATATTCTTGTCAATTCCATTGAATATAGCATTCAAGGCTTTAGAATTTCCAAGAGCAATTCCATCTTCTTCCTTAGACGAATCTTCTTCAGGTTTATATTCAGAATTAGGTTCTCCATTCTCTCCCAATTTAACAGGGTGTTTCCATCCTCTTAAAACAGCTTTTCAGGCCCTGCTGTCTAAGGACTTTAAAAAGGCAACCATATGTGATTTCCAGTAGTCATAATTGCTTCCATCCAGAATGGGTGGTCTGTTCACAAATCCTCCTTCCTTGTCCATAGTACCAGAAAGTATCTTCCTTGGATCTCACCCAGATAAAGAGCAGGATGCCTGCTCTGATACCAATTGAAATTCTGGTATCAGATATGTGATGTCGAATGAGATGTCACGACACAAATATCTTTTTGCAAGTAAGGTGCAGTAAAATCAAAAGCAGTAAAAACACAAGAGATTGTTCACCCACTTCAGTGTATAATAACACCTACTTTGGGGGCTACCAAGCCAAGGACAAATTCACTAAATAGTATCAATTCATAGACCCTTAGTAAACAACCAGCTTACGATCTAACCACTTAATCACTACCCAAGCTAAGCTTTTACCTAAGACTCACATAGGTATGAGGTCATCCTCAAATCCCTCCAATCACTTACAGTGAAGAACGTAACAGAATTAATAAGTTTGAAACATTTTAATCATTCAATGCTTAAAAGCTTATGAATGATACACAATTAACAACCCAAATAACAACTCAAGTATTTAAACTAATACTTAGAGTGTATTACAAATAAAAAGCCCAGACTTCTAATCAGAAAGAAAGTATTCTTCTTCAAAAGTTTCTTGTCTTTAAGTAAGGAAGCAAGTCCTTATATATGTGAAGCTTTGGGCTTGGGCTTAAAAACAAATATTCAAATCTTTTGAATATTTCCATAAAAACAAGCCAAGATAAAATTATGCAATTTGAAAAATATTCCTCCATATTTTTCGCAGCCTGTAGATCACAAATCCTGAATTATAGAATGCTGGAAATCAAGAAACAAAAGACTTAACTGATTTTGGACTGAGATCATTTCAGTAGGCAGATGTCAAGACATCTGCTTTGACTTCATTCAAAACAGTTTTGCTCCAAATGTTAAGACTTTTAGAAAAACATTAACAAGTCATTATTTTACCAAAATTGCTGCCAACAAACACTTACACTAAAGACTCAACAACCTGGCCAGACAGACTGACTTGATCTGATACCAATTGTAACACCTTATTCCCCCGTCGGTAAACTAAATAAAAATCATAGTAAATTAATTTCTAAATCAAAACACCAAGAATAGGATGCCACTTCTTTCAACATGTTAATACTTGCTCACATATAAATGAACAAACATAACACACTTCAGATGAACCGACTACATTTTCAACATAATTCTCAAACTTCAACTTTATTATCGCAGCGGAAAATAATTCATGTTCATAATTCAAAATCTTCAACCAATCATAAGCCAATATTTTAATAAAATAAAACAGAGCTCATAATACTCCCACGATCCTTCAAAATAAAACAACAACTAAGCAAAAAAAGTGAGCGTTCTTCCCCCCGGTGTTACGTATCAAATCATGACGCCGACTCAAAAATAAATGATGAATAACCTCGTCTACTGCAGATCACCTGCATGTTATCCACGTAGAAGAAACATTCAAACATAAGGTTTGAGATATCACAATAATACAATAGGTTATATAATCATAAGTATATGAAATGTATATATCATACAAGATTCCAAGTTCAACAATCATCAAATATAGTTCGTAATGATTACACAGATACATACTTAATTATCATCACCCATCATACAACATAATTCAAACACACAACTCAACTTCATCGTTATATCAACAATTCAACAAATACAATGTGACCGACACTAATGCAAGATGCATGTGGTACCATTAGGGAATAAGCCCTCTCCAAGATATCCATATAAGGCCAAGGCATAAGCCCTCAACATTTTCCAATACAGACCAGAGCATAAGCCCTCAACATTTTTCCAATCCAAGCCAACAACAGGGCATAAGCCCTTAACGATGCATGTATGCAACATGCAACAACACAACTATGCAGAATACATGATATGAGTCCTCAACATTTTTCCATTCTAGGCCTACAACAACATCGTCATACCGCAATACAACCTGTAAATCCTTCATACATCATTTATACAACATGTATACATTCAATCACAATATTTCACACTATAACACATACAATATACACTCACATCATAATTATTCCAATAAAATAATAGGATACTGTTATAAAAATGAGTTCCATATTATAGAAAATATTTTAGCTTTCCAACGGACCAAACGGTGCGTGAAACAAACACCCAAGGAGAAAGTTATGAACTTTTCAAGTTTTCAAAAATGCCGTCAGTTTTGTGGTAGTCGGTTACTGCAGGAGCAGTAATCGGTTACACTCCAAAAATACACGCTTTTATCCAGTTGGTTAACCGGATACCACCTATGTAGTAACCGATTACACCTTCACATTTTGCCCAAGTTTTCCAAAATTACACAGGACAACCGATTACCCTCTATGCCGTACGCGGTTACACTATGAACAGAGTCAAAAATCTACTATTTTTCCTATTATGAAATTTTAACCTTTTTCATCCAAAATCACTTTTGTACACATACTAAAACATGTGAAATCATATAATCATCAGCCTGAATCATACACAACAACTCTAATATAGACATCACACCAATTTCATCATTCACAATCAAATTCAACAATTAATTTCACAAAAATCTATTCCAAAACCTAACATTTCAATATCATCATCTACCCACAATTACACCACCTATTAGTAGTTGGAACCCCACCCTTACCTTAGACTGTAGATTCCTTAAGCTTCAATAATGAATTCCCTCTAGCTCCTCCTCTTTCTCGTTCAGCTCTTCTCTCGTTTCCACGATCGATAAATAACAACTACTCTTATATTTCTCTTATTTTGACTTATCTAACCTTTGGACCCTTAAATCAATATCCCAACTATGACCCTCCTCTTATTACTAGATTAATTATTTAATTATCATAAAATAATAATAAATCCAAATAAATCTAATAAACTTATTTATTCCTCACATCCTTATGTTTCTACACTTTTGGGTCATACACCCTTATCTCTTAACTTCTATAATTTCCAAAGCATCTAATTCCCAAAAGTTGCATCACAACACATTATAGATTTCACCAACGCATACAAACACATCACATCATTTAATTATTTTAAATAAAATAATTTTAACTAAATCGGGGTGTTATAATCACGACCAACACTTTTCAATGGCCAATAGCAAGAACAACTGCCAATGCTACTCAAAAGAAGCCCAATGCAGGGGTCCATGAAGTCAACGAGACTACAACCCTTACTGCTCGAGTGGCTCAGAATCATCAAATGATGAAAAAGATTATGACTCCAGAAATGACTAAGTTTGAACCTATTAAGGTGGTTACTAACGCGTCTGAGGTTGATTGTGTCTATTATAGAGGTGCATATTTGTTTGAAGAATGCTCAGCAAATCCTATTTCAGTTAACTATGTTGGGAACAATTACATTAGAAACAACAACCCCTACAAGAACACTTACAACCCAGGATGGCGCAATTATCCTAACTTTTCATGGAGAAAAAATCAAGGTCAACTGAAACCTCAAGCTGCCCAAGCACCACAAGTTTCTCCTGGTTTTGCTGCACCAAACTATGCAGTGGAAAATCAAAGCAATAACCAGTTGGAAAATGTTTTGAAATCATTTATGCAAGAGACCAAAAATCATTTTATAGCACAAGGGGTGAGTATTAAAAACCTAGAGAACCAAGTGGAGAAAATAGCCACCGCTTAGAGCTCAAGGCCTATGGGAACACTTCCTAGCTCTACTGAAACTCCAACAACAACATATGGAGTAAAGAATGTGGAAACCTGCAAGGTCATAAAGTTGAGAAGTGGTAAAGAATGTAAAGTATCCTTACCAAAAGGCACTGAGACCAGTGGATACCTGCCTGAGAAGAACAACTCTAAAGATAAAAAAAGGACCATATGAGGAACCGACCTCAGTTGGGAATGATGAAGAAATTGTTGATAATACTATATCTGACAAGACTTCTCAAATAGGAAAACATCCTGCAGTCATGCCAGAGCTGGACAGAGAAAAGAAGATTGTTCAAGAAAGAGCACCACCTCCTTTTCCCCATAGGATTAGGAAAGCAAAATAAGAGCAATAGTTTGGCAAGTTCGTGGAGATACTCAAGCAGCTTCACATCAACATACCTTTGATAGAAGCCATTGAACAAGATCTCATTGGTTATAGAGGAGTTGATTTCATCTGAAGAAAGTCAATTGTCATAAAAATTCAAACTTTGACCTTTTTGGCCAACATTGAAGTTCAAAGTCAAAATATCATCAACGTATCCAAGACCATCAAGCTTGTCATCAATAATCAAGAGAATCAAGAAAGTTAACAAAAGTCAAAGTTGAAAGATTTTCAAGTACTTAGAGAAAATTCAAGTGTTTTGTTCCTAAAAAACCTTAACTTCACAAGCAATTTACCTTATGATGCAAGTTGATTCAAGAGAAAATTTCAACATGAAAGTTGTATGGAATAAGGAATCGTATAACTTTGTCATTTTTGGATAATCCTCAAAAAGTGTTTGGATTAAGAGATATGGGCCCATGAAGTTTTGATACTTTTTATCCAACACTTAGAAATATTTTTGATTAGTTTTTCACCTCAACTTCTTGGCCAATTTTCATCAAGTTCCCAATTGATTCAGCCAAAGTGGTCAACATGAAAGTTGAATATCATGTTCTAAGCTTTCCAAAATTTCCAAGAGCATGAAAATATCATACTTGGGCTGAGAGATTATAAGAGATGAAGTTGACCATTTTCACTTGAATTATAGGTCATTCCTTTGATAACCATAAGATCAAATCTCCATGCCATGCCAAGATATCTTTAATTTTCAGGACTCTAAACCATAAAACCTTCCATAATCAGCTGATTACACAAACTTTTGGACCATTACCAATGTGATTAAGGCTTTATTCAAGATAACTTGCCATTTTTGGAACTAAAGCTAACACTTCCATTCTTGTAAAGTGACTTTAATCACAATGTCAACTCTCCTTGAGCCTCTAACTTGTTTCCTTTGCACACAATCAACCTAAAAGATCAGAGAAGCATGCTTAAAGTGTCTAACAACTCTATGATGCATGTTATAATGCATTGGAACTATGATTTCACAAGAAACTTCAAGTTTCATCTCAACCAAGCCATAAGTTCATAACATGTAAACCAAGTCCTATCATCCTCTCAAACTTTTCCTATAAATAGAGGACATATTGTTATACCCCAATTTTTTCTCCTATGATCTCTCATCATCTCATATTATCAATACATAAAGATCACACATTAGGGTTGGTTCTCCTTTCTACTTCATCATATCTTTAAGTTTTCTCTTGAGGGATTACCAAGCACTTTGATTGTGTATCTTGTACATGTGTTTTTTTAGGAGGATTAATTTTTAACTAACATCAAAATATGTATATATGTTTCTTTGGATGTTCATATTGTAAGTGATGACACAATTGCATCCATTTCACTATCTAACCTAGGGTTTTGAAGGATGATCCTCATTCAAATGGTTCTTCAATGGTGTGATACGGTGGGAGAACTGACTTGATTGTTTTGCGTTTGATCGCAAATGTTGCGGTTAGTAAGAGTCACCACCGACTTTTATTTTATCCAAAAGGAAAGGTGAAAAAGCACAGGAAACACCTTTGAGATTGTTTCTTGAGTTCGGGGGGTAGGTTATGAAAAGGGAAGGTGTTAGAACCCTTTTCATCCATGGTTTTCCATGGGCTCTTAGTTACTTGCTATATGACTTGCTTTTGTTTGAAATTATGCTTTGTGCGGTTTTGAAATTATTTTGTAAAAGAGGCCATTTTTTAGGCAATCTTTGTAATGATTCTCGTTCGTAAGAATGTATATAAAGATGTTTGTCTTTTTGAAAATGTTTTCAAGTTTGTAAGATGTTTGGAAATGTGTGTGTTTGTTTTGGAAATAGCAAGGATATTTGTTTTGAAATGGAGCAAGTAACTAAAAGTAATCTACCTACTCAAATGTCTTTCTTGTTCATTTTCTTTTCCTTTGACATTGTTGTCTTACCATTGATTTGGTAAGAAACCCTATCTTTGGATGTAAACGGGACGAGCATGGGTCATCGTATAACCATGATTAGCAATGTCGCAAAGTATCTTAGCATTTTTAGGGACTAAGATCATTTTATAAGGCAACTTAAATAGCATCATCGAGGGGCTATGATCTTGTTTTTACTTGTTTTTGCTAAGATATCTCACATGCATAACATGACCATTTTTTAGGCAACAAGTGGAGTTAACCTTAAGGGTGCATGTGTGAATAGTGTGTTTGATTGCATGCATTTAATCTTTGATTAGGGTTATCCACTTGTTGATTTTATCTTCCCATACAAACCCTATTTACTAGCATTTATATGAAAGCGATAAATTGCGGAAAGTAAATATCCTACGCTATTACAATCATTTGGGGATGGGGTGTACAAATTTACAAATGGGGATTGCAAGAAATTAAAGTCCTAATTATCTATTACAACCATATTGAATAGCCATGAAGAAAATATATGAAGCATGTAAAAATAAAGAAAAATGAAAGGAAAATAAAACATTTTGGATCATTATGTGTCGACACATGCCGTAAAGTTAAGCTTCTCGAATGCACTTTTGTTTTGATGAAGACAACTCATGATTGATAAAGAAGGAAAAAATTATTGATCAAGCTAAAATCCTCTTTGGATGAAGTCTTTGGTTCAAGCCCTTAGAAAATTTCAAGGTATAATGATAATACTTACCTTGAACTTAAGATATAGATGCTCAATGGTCAAAATAAACATTTCATATTATCCAACTCTTTATTCAAGTCTTTTCAAAGCCAAAATTCAATTTTCATTTGAGTGCAACCAATTTGCATGTTAGTGCAATCGATTGCATACTTCAGTTTTTCAAAACATGGCTACTGACTTCCAGTGCAATCGATTTTCATGGTTGTGCAATCGATTACACACTCAAAATATTTGGAAATATGGCTACTGGAACCCCGTGCAATCGATTTGCATGGTTGTGCAATCGATTGCACACTCAAAATATTTGGAAATCTAGCTATTAGAACCCCGTGCAATCGATTTGTATGAAGGGTGCAATTGATTGCCTGCTGTATGGTTTTAAAAAAACAGCTGTCTTACACCTGCCTGTTCATGATACTATTTCATGGAAAACTTTCCACTCAATCTTGGCAATTGTTCATGATTTTTTACAAACCTTTTCTTCAAAGGTCACTGCATTTTAGCCTCAAAAATGAACCAAATGATGATTATTGAAATGAAGAGTTTAAAGTTAAGGAGACTTACCTTGCAGCTAGAATTTATGTTTTGAGCTTGAGGTGTTTCCTTGTGGACTGTTATGACCTTTTTCAGTTATGAGATTTTTTTGAGAGTTTGTCAACAAAACATCTGGTTTTCTTTCTATTTTTTATAACTTCTCTCTCTCCTCCTTTTTCTTGCAATTGTCCTCTCTATTTATAGAGAAGGTTTGATACTTCAAACAACTTAGATTTTGAAATCACATGTTATGGTTATCTTGCTTGTTTTTGAAGCAAACATGAAGGACGTGTTTCCAATGCTTGTACCAAGCTATGTAAAGTGGTTGATCACTTTAAACATGTTTGTTCTGACTTGTAGAAGTTGAGTGTGATTAGAACAACAAGTTATAGGCTCAAGAAATTGACTCTATGATTAAAGTGAACTTTGCAAGAATGGCAATGGTGCCTTTGTGCCAAAAATGGAAATATGTAATGGACAATACTTGAACCACTTGGATAATGGTTCAATCAATTGTGTAAACATCTTATTATGGATAGATTTGCAAGTCAAGAGGCCTGCAAAGTGAAGATTATGCAGCATGACTAAGATTTTTGTTCCTTGTTCATCACAAATCTGCCTTGTAAATCAAGAATAAATGTCCAACTTCAGATCCTTGTATCTCCTAGCTCAAATATGATAAATTCATGCTCTTTGATGTTTTGGAAAGCTTGAAACACCCTCTATATCTTTCATGTTGGCCACTTTTGTTAAATCAAACTGGAACTTGATGGAAATTGGCCAAGAAGTTAGGATAAAAACCTGTCCAAACCTGCTGAAAAATTCTCTAAGTGTTTATTCAAAAATACCATGACTTCATGAATTTATAACTCAAAATCCAAACATTTCTAGAAAAAGTCATGCTATACAATATTTTAGATCTAATTGAGATCTACAACTTGTATGTTGGAGGTTTTCCTTGAATCATCTTGCATCATGGCGAAAAATTGGCATGAAGTGGTGAAATTATCATGTGTAAAAACACTTAGAAAATTTCTAAGTCTTGGAAATCTTGACTTTTCAAGTTGACATTTGACTTTCTTAACTTCTTGATGATCAAGCTTGATATTTTTGAATGTCTTGATGAATTGTGATATTTGAAACTTAACATTGACCAAAAAGTCAAAGTTTGACTTTTGATGCTACAGTTGACTTTTTCACCAATACGGTTGATTTTAGAACATCTGATCAATTGACTGAGCAAAAAATGCGATCCAAGACCTGAAACTTGACATGAGCAATCTTGAGAGTCCAAAATGATCCGTGAAAGTCAAATGGGGCATTAAAAGTCCATTTGTCCTTGTCCAAACTCAAACCTTAATTTTCAGTCATCAGTGCTTGAGGAGATGTCTTGAGTTGATCAACCTTAGTGCAGTCTTTAACCAAAGGAGATCTTGTGAGATATTAATTGAGGAATGAGAGGGAAAATTTTGGGGTACAACAGCTGCCCCCGTTCAATCTTCTTAAGCCTAAAGAGTTAGATTGGCGAATTTTGCCATTCGTGATCTGAAGGTGGAAGATGATTGGACATTAGAGTGCCCAGAAATTTGCACTCGGTGATGTGGTGGTAGGGGGAATGGGCTTAAAGATGCCATTTGGAGGGATGATTGAATCTTTTTGGAGATGGGCTTGTAGATGCCATCCAAGAATGCTTGTTGAATTGTAATTTGTAAGCTGAAAGAATGAGCATCGGAATGGCGTCCGTGTCTGGAGCGTATCTGAGCTGTATCTGAGGGTTAAATGAGTATCAGAATAGCATCCGTGTCTGGAGCGTATCTGAACTTTATCTGAAAGTTGAATCTGAATGATTATCAGGATGGCATCCGTATCTGGAGCGTATCTGAACTATATCTGAAAGTTGAATCTGAATGAGTATCAAGATGGCATCCATATCTGGAGCGTATCTGAACTGTATTAGAAAGTTGAATATGAATGAGTATCAGGATGGCATCTGTATCTGGAGCGTATCTGAACTGTATCTGAAAGTTGAATCTGAATGAGTATCAGGATGGCATCCGTATCTGGAGTGTATCTGAAAGTTGAATCTGAATGAGTATCAGGATGGAATCCGTATCTGAAGCGTATCTGAATTGTATTTGAAAGTTGAATCTGAATGAGTATCAGGATGGCATCCGTATCTGGAGCGTATCTGAACTGTATCTGAAATTTCTGAACATTGTTAATGATAGTTGTGATACGGTGGGAGAACTGACTTAGGATTTTGCATTTGTGTTCGCAAATGTTTCGGTTTAGCAATAGTCACCACCGACTTTTTATTTTATCCTAAGGAAAGGTCAAAAAGCACAGGAAAGATCTTTGAGATGTTTTCTTGGGTTCGGGGAGTAGATTATGAAAAGGGAAGGTGAAAGCACCCTTTTCATCCATGTTTATCCATGGGCTCTTAGTTACTTGTTTAGATCACTTGCTTTGCTTTTCCAATTGTTTGAAATGGTGCTTTGTGTGTGGTTTTGAAAGATGTTTTGAAAAGAGGTCATTGTTGTGGCAACCTTTGTAATGATTCTTGTTTGAATATATACAAAGGTGTTTTGTCTTTTGAAAATATTTTTTCAATGTTTGAAAGTTTGTTTTTTGGAAATGGTTTGAAATGTGTTGTGAAGTGTGTTTGAAAATAGCAAGGATGTTTTGCAAGCTTTTGATCAAGTAACTAAGAGTTATCTACCCTATTTTACTCAAAGATCTTTCCTATGTTTTTTAACCCTTTTGACAGTGTTATTTCACCATTGCATTTGGTGAACAACCTTGTGTTAGGATGTTAAACGGGACAGGTGCGGGTCATCGTATAGACCATGATAGCAATTGTGCTAGGTATTTTTGGCAAATTTTTGAGGGACATGATCATTTTTGTTTAGGCAACCAAGATAGCGTCATCGAGGGACTATGATCTTTTGTTTTGTTTTTGTTTTGCATAAGTACCCAACATGCATAACATGGCCCATTTTTAAGGCAACAAGTGGATTGTAGCCCTAGGGGTTCAAGTGTGTATTGTGTTTGATTTTCATGCATTTTTGTCTTTGTATTAGGTCAAGCTACTTGTTGATTTTGATTTTTGCATACAAACCCTAATCTCTAATCATTGCATAATTGAAAGCGTAAAGTGCGAGAATTAAATCTATGCTATTACAACATGATTATGGGGAGGGGGATACAATTTTTGAATGGGGGTGTATTTGACAAGAAATATAAACCCTAATTTACTATTACATCCAAATTGAATTTCAAGGCATGAATATTAAATAGACAATATTTAAATGAACAAAATAAATATATCAAATAAAATGAAATATGCAAAAAAAGGTTTTTGTTTACTTATGTATGTAAAAATATTTAATGTAAAAAGATAAAGAAATAAATAAAAGATTAATTTTATTTGTTTAAGGATAAAACCCTAATTTCTTTAAGAAAATAAATACATTATATTATTTATATACAATAAAATATATTAATATATATAAAATAAAAATATACTTAGAAAAAAAATTTTTTTAGTATAAATAATAATAAAAGTAAAAATGTAATATTTTGTATTTTTATTCTAAACTATTTAATAAAATAAAAGCATATGTGTATATATATATATATATATATATATATATATATATATATATATATATATATATATATATATATATATATATATATATATATATATATATATATATATATATATATATATATATATATATATATATATATATATATATATATATATATATATATATATATATATATATATATATATATATATATATATATATATATATATATATATATATATATATATATATATATATATATATATATATATATATATATGTATAATATAAAATAAAATATGTACAAAATAAAGTATATTTAGAAAAATATTTTTAATATGAATAAGAATAAAGAACAAAAATAAAAGTATAAATTATATATATTTTTCAAGTCTTAATAAATAATATAAAAGTATTTAAATGCTTTTTATGTTAGAAAAATTAAAATAAAATGCCAAATAAATGTGAAAAAATTATTAAAATTTTTTTGAGCATTTTTTATATTTGGAAATAAATAAACAAAATCAGAAATGAAAACAAAAATGAAAAAATATAAAAATACAAGAAATTGGGCCAGGGGGTGCAATAAGGAAAAGAGGGGGTGTCAAGAGTGAGCCAGGCCAAGCCCAGCCCACCACTTCATCTTCAACCTTCAGCTTTTGATAAAAACACGCGCGTGCCCTGTACAAACTACCAGATCCTGTATACGAGCTCTATTGCAAAAACACATAACATCAAACTTGTAGAGAATTTCAAGACGATTCCAACCATATAAACAACTTGTCTTAACTCTCAAAGACCAGAGAGAATTTCTTTGGCCCTAAAATCTGACCTAGTTTTTTCAGTATGTTCATGAATGAAATTCTCTTAGCATGCTTAATATAAATGAAAACTGAGCATATGTACAACTTCATGGCAATGAATACTACATTTCTTATTCACAAACCTAAGGCTAAATATTACTAAATAGATAGATAGGAAGTTGGGAAAAACCTGTTTTAGCTGACTTCGTGTAGGGAAATGTAGAGCTTTTCAACAAGGCTTGAGATGTCTAGGAGCTTGCTTGAACTTCACTTGACCTTTTCCAATAGCTAGCTTGCCTTGAATGTCCTTGAATCAACCTGTAGAACTTAACCTGCACAAGCTCAATGTGAAAATGGCAAACACTGTGAATGGAGTTACAGTTGGTATTTGAGGTTTGGGATAGCTTAGGTGAGTTGAACGGAAGGTGTTTGAAGCAACTTAGGGCAAAACGCACGAGCCAAATGAGCTATGGAACTCAAGTTGCAGAACTTGCCCTGTTTTGCCAAAGGAATGTGATTTCTGGCTATGGGGTGTTTAGAGGCTCAAGAAATTGTGTTTCTAGCTCAAAGGGGTGTGAGGAAGATGTTCAAACTGTTTGCATGAGTTGGTATTGGCTGGTTTTCAAGTTCTAAGGTTTTGGACAAGTTTCTTGTTTTTGAAGTAAGAATGTGGAAGTGATTGAAACATGCATGTACAGGCTATCCTTATGCTTGCATATCTTCCCTTTGGCCCCTCCAACTTGTGGATTTAATTAGCTGCATAAGATTTGGACCAATTCTCAAGAAATCAGTTTTTGACATAAAGCATGATTTAAGCAAAAATGGAAATTTGCCTTTTTCTACTTAGGGCTTAATTTTGTGTACAATTTCCAAATGACCAAAACAATGGCTTAGACTGATGGATTTGCATTAAACTATTGAGTGTGAAGTGGTTTAGAGGCCTGTAAACTAGTGTAAGGCATGATGACTTGAAATTGCAACTTGTATGAACATGAATATGCCATGGATGAAAAGTGAGTTTTTGCCAACTTCAAGCCTTCGATTCTCCCTAACCACGAATGTGTTTGAGGAGTTCTTGGACATTTTGGAAAGCTTGCAACATTATCTATAATCCATATTTGAAATGCAACTTGATATTCCAAGTGGAACTATGTGAAAAATGGCCAAGAAGATAGGTCAAAATCCTGCCTAAACTAGGGCAAAATTTCACTAAGTTAAAAGTTTTAGGGACCCTTGTTCCAAATATCATAACTTGAGATCCAAGCTTCTTTTGAGAAAACTTTGTGAATCAAAGTTGTATACTTTGTGGAGGACTACAACTTTCATGTTAGAGGTTTTGTTTGAATCCATTTGCATAATGGTGAAAATGTTGGGAAAAGTTAGGAAAAATTAAGAAAATTTCATAACTTAGAAAAATTCTAAGTTATGAAAATTTTCAACTTTAAACCCTAATTTGTAATTTTGGGTTTCTTGATGAACAAGTTTCATGTTTTGACACATATTGATGAAAAATGACCCTTGGCACTTAATTTTGACCAAAAAGTCAAAGTTTGACTTTTTAGTGTACAGTCAAATTTTGATCAGTTGATTGAAAAATTCATCTGTCAATCCAATGCAATTGAGATCTTTTGAATTTGTTGAATAGGTCAAGATGATTTCATTGAGTCCTTGAGTGCATGGTTGAGACTAATTTTCCATTAGCTAGGTCAAAAAGTCAGAAATTGCCTTTGTGCAGTCAAAACCTTGAAAATGACCATTTTGCCCTTTTGATGATCTGATCAAATTTCTTGTGGAGTTATGGTCCAAACTTGATCAAATGGCTCATATGAGTTCATAATGTTGATGTGGGTCAAAATTCATGAGATTTGACTGTAAATTGGCCATAGTTGACGTTTTCCCCAATACAGCTGATTTCTAGGTCAATTGTCCAATTGACAGGGCAAAAATTTGATTCAAGGCTTGAAACTTGGTATGGACAAACTTATGAGTCCAATATGAAGTATGAAAGTCACTTTGAGCATTGAAGGTCCAAAAATCCTTGTGCAAACTAAAACCCTAATTTGGGTCATCAGTGCAAGGAAATGTCTTGAGCAGTACAAACCCTAGCTCGGTCTTGAGTTCAAAGAGCCTTGTGATGGGAAATATTGAAAAATGAGAGGGAACATTTTAGGGTACAACAGCTGCCCCTGTTAAATCTTCTTGAACCTGAAGAGTTAGATTGGCGGGTTTTCCTTTCTTGACTCGAAGGTGGAAGAGGATTGGACACTAGAGTGCCCGTAAATTTGCGCTCGTCAGAGTATAGTTGAGGGAATGGGCTTAAAGATGCCATTTGGAGATGTGACAGAATCTTGTCGGAGATGGGCTGAAAGATGCCATCCAAGAAAAATTGATCGTATAAGATATTCCTTTGTGAGGTTACATATACCTGTTGTTGAGGAGTACTATGCCGAGGAATGCTGGTCTCTATTGTGGTAGAAATAGAACTTCAGTCGTCTATTATTCTACTGGGGAGTCATCTTTCGGTTGGAGAGGTGACAGTGAACAGTTATCTGGTCGACATCCATGCTTTACAGTCTTGTACTCCTTATCTGGTCAACATCCAGGCTTCAGAGGGAAATCAAATGGTTATTCGGTCGCATCTGGTTTTCCTTTTTGATTTGGGGCCTACTAATATCCGATTGAATTCGGGATTCAAAGTAATTGGCCAAGTAAACTGTTATTTGGTCAACATCCAAGCTTTACAGTATACCTTACTGTTATCTGGTCAACATCCAGGCTTCACAGTCTTGTATTGCTATCTGGTCAACATCCAGGCTTCAAAATACTTTACTTCCTATCTGGTCAACGTCCAGTCTTCAGAAGGAAATCAAATGGTTATCCGGTTGCACCCGGTTTTCCCTTTTGATTTGGGGCCTACTAATATCCGGTTGAATATGGGATTCAAAGTAATGGGACAAGTAAATGGTTATTTGGTCAACATCCAAGCTTCACAGTATACCTTACTGTTATCTGGTCAACATCCAGGCTTCACAGTCTTGTATTGCTATCTTGTCAACATCCAGGCTTCACAATACTTTACTTCCTATCTGGTCGACGTCCAGTCTTCAGAAGGATTTGCAGGGGATTCCACTATTTTCTGGTCGATCTCCGTGCTTCAATATAATCAAAGTATTATCTGGTCGAACTCAGGCTTCATAACTGGACCAGGAATCTGCCCCTCGATTTAAATAAGCAAATAAGAGAGCGTCCGTGTCTAGAGCATCTCTAAGCCGTTTTCTGAGTTTTGAACATCTGCTTTAGATAGCTATTGATTTTATCCTGAAAAGGGTAGAATGTTACCTGAAAACACAAAGTCATGTTGCATGAAATGTATGATGCAATGAGATGTGTTTTATCAATGTCTATGATTTATGAATGTAATGTATGTGCATGTAAGCCGATTAGCTGTCTTGCTGAGGAAAATAAATCCTGGATAGCTGGAGACAATGAAATTTTTGACCGCTGTTGGGGAAAATAAATCCAAGACCATTGTTGGAGATTTTAAGATTTTTGACAACCTCTGTAGGGAGAATCTATACCGCTGGGGAGATCAGGAGTTTGGGTTGTATGCCAATCTACTGGGGACTTCAAGAATGAAGATCTCCGTTCTGTTGGGGATATCAGAGGAAAATTGAATGGTTTCCGCTAGAGATTAGTAGATCAAAGTTTCACCTCTGTTGGGGATCCTCATGACGTCTTGATTTGATCGCGGCGATTTTACTAGGGAAGAATAACTCTCTGGGGAATTAACTGGTTTTAAAGTGACTCTTCAGGGACAATGGAGGAACTTGGATGATCTCCACTGGGGTTTAAAGATCTTAAGTTTTGGCTCCGCTGGGAATTGGGAGTTTGGGAAGCTCCAGTCTGATGGGGATTTTGAAACTTAACTCCGTTGGGGGTATGTATTTCAAGGCTTTAGCTCTATTGAAGATCTGGATGATGTACTGCAGGGGATTTCTTCTAGAATAGCCTAAAGACATTTTCCTATACTTTCAACCTATCAGTAATTATCCTCTCTCATTTCGTTTTATTTGTAAACAGTGATTATATTCAAATGCATATGCTCATTTAATAAAATCATTGGACGTTTTCAAATAAAACACAAGTGTAAAAAAGAAAGAAAAGGCAAACAAATTCCTTTGCTTTGAAGTATCTTTGTATTAAATTTGTGTAAGTATTTTGTACAAAGGAGACAAACATCCTAGTAAGAGAATGTTGTCATAAAAAATGAGAAAAATTTATACAAAGAAAGATGGCTATGTGTAACAATTCCATGGGGTCCCCATTCTGCTATAGCCTTCGTAACTCTGAATATCTTGTCCATTCGTTGTTTTGTCCGCAGATGATTAGATTGATCAGAAGCCTGGAGCTTGTCTATGAAGAGATTATCCTTAAAGTGATCCGACGAGACATAGTCATACGCTTTAATTCCCTAACTTTTGCCTGGACCGCCCTTTCAGGTTTTCGATCCACCGGGAAACCCTTTTTCGCCCAAGTTGCCCTTTCGGGTTTTCAACTTGCCGGGTGTACAGATTTTTTTTATTTATCCCTAACTTTTGCCTGAACCGCCCTTTCGGGTTTTCGATTCACCGGGATGCCCATTTTTTCCCAAGTCGCCCTTTCGGGTTTTCAACTTGTCGGGTCGTTTATGCGTAGTATCTTTTGACTATGTCTGAGTTCGCATGGTGCGGCAGGTCACCGCCGTCCATGATGGTCAGAATCATTTCCCCACCAAAAAAGATGTTCTTGATCACAAATGGTCCTTCGTAAGTAGGAGTCCATTTGCCCCTGGGATCACTTTGCGGTAAGATGATCCGCTTGATTACAAGGTCCCCGACTTGATATACTTGTCTCTTGACTTTCTTGTTGAAAGCGTTGATCATACGTTTTTGATACGCCTGACCATGAAAAACAACAGTAAGTCTCTTCTCGTCAATCAAGTTAAGTTGATCCAGCCGGGTCTGAATCCAATCGTCTTCACTCAAACCAGCATCCTTCATGATTCTCAAGGAGGGGATCTGAACCTCAATAGGTAGAACAACTTCCATGTCGTATACCAAAGAATAGGGGGTTGCCCCAGTTGAAGTGCGTACCGTGGTACGGTGCCCGTGTAGAGCAAACGATAACATCTCATGCCAGTCCTTGTAGGTGATTGTCATATTTTGAATGATCTTCTTGATATTCTTGTTTGCATCTTCAACAGCACCGTTCATCTTAGGCCGATAGGGAGATGAATTGTGATGTTGAATCTTGAACTGCTCGCACAGAGTGGTGATCATAGTATTGTTCAAATTTGTACTGTTGTCTGTAATAATCATGTCGGGGATACCATACCGGCATATGAGGTTCTGCTTGATGAAGCAGGCAACCACATTCTTTGTAACGAAGGCGAAGGAAGCTTCTTCGACCCACTTGGTAAAGTAATCAATGGCCACCAGGATGAAACGGTGTCCATTGGATGCTGTAGGCTTGATCTCTCCAATCATGTTGATTCCCCACATCGCGAATGGCCAAGGAGCTGTTAAGACATTGAGAGGAACTGGGGGAATATGTACCTTGTCAGCATAGATTTGGCATTTGTAACAAGTACGGGAATGTTGATGACAATCAACTTCCATGGTAGACCAGTAGTAGCCTGCCCATAGAATCTTCTTAGCCATCGTATGACCACTTGAGTGGGTGCCGAAGGTGCCATTATGTAGTTCAGCCATAATCTGCTCAGCTTCGATCCTGTCCATACAACGGAGTAGGACACAATCAAGATTGCGCTTGTATAAGATACCATTGCTCAGAAAGAACTTGGCCGCGAACCTCCTTAAGAACTTTTTGTCGTTGACTGAAACTCCTTCAGGGTATTCTTGTGCTTCGAGATACCTTTTGACGTCATGAAACCAAGGTCGGCCCATCACTTATTTGGTATTAATCTCGTGACAATGAGCATGTTCATCCATCCTTTCAATGGTGATTTGAGGTGCCTCATTATCCCAGTTAAGTTTAAACATGGATGACATTGTAGCTAGCGCATCTGCTAGCTGATTCTCTTCTCGCGGGAAGTGCTCGAAGGTAATCTGCTCGAAATGTGGTAACAATGTCAGGACATGTTCTTTGTAAGGGATGAGATTATGGTGTTTAGTATCCCACTCTCCTTTGATTTGACTGATAACCAAAGTTGAGTCCCCAAATACAACCAAATATTTGATTCCCAAGTCAATGGCAGCCTTGAGACCAAAGATACAAGCTTCATATTCGGCCATGTTGTTGGTGCAACTGAAGCAGAGTCTAGCAGTGAAAGGTGTATGGAAACCTTCTAGAGAGATAAGTATCGCGCCGATACCGTTGCCAAGTGCGTTTGAAGCACCATCAAAGTACAGAGTCCATCGGGATCCTTGTTCAGGTCCGTCATACGGTCTGTTACCTTTAATGTTGTCCAATGTCATGATGTCCTCGTCAGGGAAGTCGAACCTCATAGATTGATAATCTTCAACGGCTTGATGAGCTAGATGGTCAGCTAGTACACTCCCCTTTATATCTTTTTGGGTTGTGTACTTGATATCATACTCTGTCAGGATCATCTACCATCTAGCGATTCTTCCAGATAAAGCAGGCTTCTTGAAGATGTACTTGATCGGATCCATTTTAGAAATTAATAGAGTGGTATGTGTCAACATATACTGCCTTAGCCGGCGAGCAGCCCATACCAAAGCGCAACAAGTTTTCTCGAGCAGTGAGTAGCGAGTCTCACTGTTGGTAAACTTTTTGCTAAGGTAATAAATGACATGCTCTTTTCGGCCAGACTCGTCATGTTGGCCCAGTACGCACCCCATTGAGTTATCCAAAACAGTCAGATACATGATTAAAGGCCTTCCTTCGACGGGTGGCATCAAGATGGGAGGTTCCAGCAAATACTCCTTGATTCTATCGAAAGCAACTTGACAGTCATTATTCCATTCAACCACCTGATCTTTCTTCAACAGCTTGAAGATTGGTTCACAGGTAGATGTTAGGTGAGAGATGAACCTTGCGATGTAGTTTAGGCGTCCCAAGAAACCTCTAACCTCCTTCTCAGTGTGAGGGGCAGGCATTTCTCGTATAGCTTTGACCTTAGCAGGATCAACTTCGATGCCTTTGTTACTGACGATGAATCCCAAAAGTTTACCGTACATGACTTTGAAAGTGCACTTACTAGGGTTTAGTCTTAGCTTGTACTCCTTCAACCTGAAAAACAGCTTTTGCAGATGGTCGAGGTGTACTTATTCTGTCTGTGAATGGGCTATCATGTCGTCTACGTAGACTTCTATCTCATGATGTATCATGTCATGAAACAAAGCTACCATGGCTCGCTGATAGGTTGCCCCAGCATTCTTCAGTCCGAATGGCATCACTTTATAGCAGAAGGTACCCCACTGCGTAACAAAAGTATTCTTCTGCATGTCTTCGGGGGCCATTTTGATCTGGTTGTACCCTGAAAATCCGTCCATGAAAGAGAATACCTTGTGTTGAGCTGTGTTGTCAACCAAGATGTTAATGTGTGGTAGAGGAAAATCATCTTTAGGGCTAGCCCTATTTAAGTCTCTGTAGTCCACACACATTCTGACTTTTCTGTCCTTCTTAGGTACGGACACAATATTAGCAACCCATTGTGGATAGGAAGTAACAGCCAAAAAGCCAGCATTGAACTGCTTCATCACTTCAGCTTTGATCTTTTCAGACATATCGGGCCTCATTTGGCGGACTTTCTATTTGATTGGTGGACAATCTTCTCTTGTAGGGAGACTGTGAACCACAATATCTGTATCTAGTCCCGGCATATCTTCATAGGACCAGGCGAAGATCTCAACATATTCATTCAACAGCTGAACTAAGCACTCTTTGACACTCGGCTCCAAGTTGGCACCCACTTTAACCTCTTTTCTGTCTTCGGCGGTACCCAAATTGATAGTCTCTAGCAACTCTTCATGGGGAAGAATATCCCTTTCTTCTTGTTGAAAAAGTCTAGCTAACTCTCCAGGCACTTCACAGTCTTCATCACCTTCGTATTCGGCATGATTGACCATATCTTCAGAGTCACTGAAGGCCATAGCAGAATTGTTACCCATGGAATCCGGAGTGGATGGGTACCTGCATTTTGTGAGTGTGGGTGTGTGTAAGGGATAACCACCTTTAAACAAAATGAAATGTAAAAAGAAAGAAAATGAGCACAAAAGTTTATAGATGAAAACGTCCATGATTCATTAAAAATGGCATATGAAAATGAAGAATCAAAACCCTTACAAATGGACCTATATGCCCCGAGTAAGGTATAAGGAAAAAAGTGTACGAATTGTTTAAAAGTTATTACAGACCAACAGGAAATGTTCAAAAGATAAATTACTGATTGATGAAAGTAATGGGAACGAAGTCTTTCGCCTCCCAGTTGTTCAGTCCTCCTTCAATGGTTGGAAAGATCCAGTCTTCAAGATTGCTTCTTTCTTCATCATCTTCTAAAGGATGAACTCCATGGTGAGTGATTTTCAGTGGCGGTCCTCGAGCCCGGGAGAGACGCACAACTTTCTGGCTAGCAGTAGTGAAACCCAATCCGAACTTGTCTGTCTTGACAGGAAAATCTGGCAGCTGACCACATATTGTACTTCCTCCTTCCTTGATCACAGCCTCCGCATCTTTAAGGGGTGACATCTGGGACACAGGTTTGGTAATGATGGACACATCAGTCATTGTCTTAGCTACCGCAACTTCAGGAGAAACCTCTTCAAAGTGTTGGAAAGGTGTTTCTATGAATTCACCATCTAACTCCACGTAGCGGAAAGAGTTAAGGTGGCTTATCATATACTCCTCCTCACCATGAACCGTTATGATTTTACCCTGGACTAGATATTTTAGCATTTGGTGTAGAGAAGAAGTGACTGCCCCAGTGTTGTGGATCCATGGCCTCCCCAACAGACATGAATATGAAGGACGGATGTCCATCACATAAAAAGTAGAGTTGAAAATTTTTGTACCCACTTTGATTGGGATGTCCACTTCTCCGTGAGTCATCCGCTTAGAACCGTCGAAGGATCTAACAACGATATTACTGGGCTTTAGGGTCAAACCTTCACAGTCCAATGTGTCCAATGATTTCTTTGGTAGAACATTTAAAGATGGGCCGGTATCAACTAGAACATGAGCAAGTGTGGTCCCTCTGCACTCTACCGAGACATGCAGCGCATCATTATGCTTTCTTCCCTTAGGGGTCGAATCAGCATCAGAAAAGCCAAGACCATTATCAGTTGTAAGGTTAGCCATGCATTCTTGAAACTGGTCCACAGAAGTTTCTTGAGGCACGTGCGCCATCTTCAGAAATTTTATCAAGGCTTTGGCATGAGCCTCGGAGCAGAGTAATAGAGCCAGCATAGAGATTTTTGAAGGGGTTTGCCCCAGCTGCTCTAAAATATCATAGTCGCTCTTCTTAATTATCTTCAAAATATCCTCTATCTCCTTTTGGGTGGTCTCGGGGATAACCAAAGTCTAAGCCTTCGTCCTGACAGGCGCCTCTTGGATCCCCTTACCTTTATCAGCAGTAACAGTAGAGGGTATAACTTCGGGAGTAACAATTTCCTCAATCATTGGACTTTGCACAGATATCTTGACAGGCACAGGAGCACTTGAGGGTCCGAAGACTGCCCTTGGAGGAGCAATCTCCGGAGAGAAGATTCTTCCGCTACGAGTGATCTTACTCGTCCCGCAATATTTCCCACATCAGGAGTCTCTTCATCGGAATCTTCTTTGACTGATTCAATTTGTTTCACACCGTGATAGAAGATCTATCCTACATAATTCCACGGTATCCTCTTGTTATACTTATATGGGATAGGCCCCGACATAGTAATCTTCAGCAGTACAAACTTTGGATCCGGCGTAATCTTAACAGGCCTTTTGCAGGTCTTGGAAAGATTGTCGGAAATGGTGATTATAGCCACGTCATTGATTGGAGAATAGGAGTAACATGAGTAATAGTAGCAATAAAAGCTTTCTGAAAGAGTATCTCCTGAGTATCCATCAAGCGTTGGATGCCTGATTTCAACAGCGGACAATCGGATAGCAAGGTTGAACAAAAGTAACAATCTTTTTCACATCCCGGGAAAATCCTGGCTTTCAACAAATTCATCTTGATCATTGGCAACAGAGTCATTAGGTCATCAACAGTAGTAACATGAAGATCTTCCACAATAGCATGAACATTATGACCATGTTTTGGCATAGGAGCGGATATCACATTAGGTTTTTCGGGAGCATCAAACTCCACCTCCTTGGCATCTATTAAATCTTGGATCTTGTTTTTAAGGGCCCAACAGTTGTTGGTGTCGTGCCCTATGTTGTCTGAATGGTAGGCACATTTTGCATTTGAATGATAATAGGGAGAAGAGGTATTCAGATCATGTGGCGAATCTCTCAAGGTTGTAAGGTTCAACTTTAAGAGGTGGGGGAGGACTTGGGCAAACGTCATGTTTATTTTGGTGAACTGCCTAGGGGGCCTTCCTCCTCTTTGTTGGTTGATTCTTGGCTGATCATTATTAGGATGATCAGCCATTGTCTTTTGGATCATTACTCGACCTTGATTTCTCTGGGTGTGAACAGTAGAAACTTCTTTCTTGGCTGGGAAGGTCTTCTTGATAGCAGTTGAAGCGGAGGAATCCTTCTGAATTTTACCACTCTTAATGCCAGCTTCGACCCTTTCACCTATCAGAATTAATTTGGTGAACCCTGCAGATGAGCTCCCGATCAAGTGATTGAAGAATGGACCTGACAGGGTCCCCAAAACATATCAACAAGTTCTCTTTCAGACAATGGTGGTTGCACTCTTCCAGCCAAGTCCCGCCACTTCTGGGCATACTCCTTAAATCCCTCATTAGAGACCATACCCATGCTCTGTAGTTGAGTACGAGTAGGCGCTAAGTCTGCATTATATTGGTATTGTTGGTAGAAAGCAGCAGCCAAATCCTCCCAGTTATGTACATCAGATCTCTCAAGTTGATAGAACCAGTCCAATTATGTACCCGACAAACTATCTTGAAAAAAGTGGACCCAGAGATCCTTATCAGAAGAGTGAGGTTGGATATTTCTGACGTAAGACCGTAGATGAATCTTCAGGCAAGACAAACCATCGTATTTAGCAAATGTAGGTACCTTGAATTTAGGGGGAATCACAATCCCAGCAACCAACCCTAGTTCCTCGAAATCCAAACCAGGTATTCTTTGTACCTCCATGGCGGCCAAACGCTCTTCCAGATTCTTATACTTGTCATCTGCAGGTGGATACTGCTGCTCGGAATAATCTTCGTCCTCTTCTTCTTCCTCTTCCTCAGACTCAGGTTGTACTGCAGCTCCTTTTCCTGCCCCTTCTTCAGATGATGAGGGGAAATCAAGGGCCCTTCTAGTCTGACCTTCAAATCTCCTACCCAAAGTAGCCACACCAACTCTTTTACTCTTCTTTTTCTCTTTTTCTTTTGCCTTCTCTAACAGTGCTTTAAGGTCCTCTTGACCCTTTGCCAAGGTCATGAGGAGTTGTTGGAACTGCGAATTCTGTGCTTGTAGATCTTTGACCGTCTGCTCTATATCCATCTTGCTGTAATAAACAGCAGAGAGATAAGCAAACCTGGTGTGAAGACCTGCTTATGCATATGATGAATGATATGTTATTCATGTAATGCATTCAAGGATTCAGAAATTCAAATTTGTTGCAAACAAAAAAAGAATGCACGTCATATTAATAAGAAGAAAATTGTTAGTACATAAATGCCCCATGGGCAAAAATATTACAAAATTCTTAATGTAAAAAGACATTGCGCATCCTTTTTGGCGCAATGTAAGTGTTGAGATTCTGCTCTTCATGGAGTCGGCGGGTAAGTTCCAAAACCTTCTTCTCACTAGCGTAGAAGCTGGCTTCAAAAGTATTTCGTTCTTCCTTGAGCTGTAACCAACTCTTTTGTAATTCTTCCAATGATGTTGGCATGTCAGGATGTAGGAGGGTGTATGGAACCTCTCCTTCCATAACAGGCTCTTTGATCATAGGCCAAATGTAGGGGTAAGGCATCATAAGACTCTGGGCGTGGGTTCATACCCACTTGAGATAAGGCTCAAGGGGGATGGAATTCTTGTGTCCTAGTGTCTTACTATCCACTTTATTGGGCATCCTCCAAGCTCGGATAAACCTTTTTCGAAGTCCTTGAGTGTCGTTGTCGAAGTCAAAAACCAAGTCAGGAATCAGCATGTCATGAGGGCCATCCCTTCGGGCATACCCAAATTGTCTCAGAGATAAATAGGGGTTGTAGGTAATGCCTCCCATAATGTCAAGTAGTGGGACATTAGGGAATTCCCCACAACGATCAATGATGATGACATTTTCTCTGGACCGAGAACACCAATGAACATCAGAATGTGTAAGAGTCATCAATCGTTGTGACCACCTCAAACCTTGTTCATTCTTCAAGACTGATTGGGGAAGGTGAGAAATAAACCACCTTGCTAGAAGAGGAGTACAGCACATGAGAACACCTCTTTTCCTCATTGTTCATGTGTGAAATGAGTGTAGGATGTCCCCAAGCAATGTAGGCACAGGATTCCGAGATATGAAAATCTTGACAGCATTCACATCTATAAGCTGATCAGGGTTTGGGAACAAGACCAACCCATAGATGAGAAGTGCTACAATCTCCTCAAAACCTTACAGATCTAGAGAATTCCAGCAGTCTTGTGCCTTCTGAAACAGAAACTTTGCCAAGAAACCCTTGACACCACTTCTGGTTTCCCAATGACCTTTGATATCAGATGGTTGCAAGTGTAGGGCTTGAGCAACATCTTTAGGCTTTGGTTCTCTTTCCGTACCGTTGTAGGGTAGTTGATGGAGAATAGGAATCCTCAAGAGTTGAGAAAATTCCTCCAAAGTAGGTACTAGTTGGTAATCAGGGAATGTGAAACAGTGGTGTAGGGGGTCAAAGAACTGGAAGAGAACCTTCACCGTGTCTTCTTCAATGTTGGAGTTAACCAAGCTGAGAAGTCTACCATGTCTTTCACTGAAGAGAGAATTCTCTGGAATCTTGGAAGTAAGTTCTTTGAGTTGAGGAGGGATCCTCACAAGGTTGACCTGAATTGTTTTCCTGCGAAGTGAATCCATAACCTACAAAACAGGAACAAAGATGAAGATCCAAACCCTTGAAATAGTTAGTAGATGCATATGATGCTTTATGATGTTCATCATGTATGCACAAGCATATGTACAAGCAAATCACACAAGATCCTAGTTTCAGGCTTGCATGGGGATTCATAGGTAAGTACCCTCTTGAAGTTAGTTGGTTCAACCTGTCCTATAAATAGTAACCGGGTTCTAAAGAGCTCAATATCACTGGATTATTTTCTGTGTTCATTGTTTCAGTTTAGCCACTTAATTGGCGACCGAAATATTCCAATAAAACAACCCTCAATGAGTGTAGTATCGAGTATCTACCAACTTCGGACTGCACCAAAGCCGGTCATCTCACTACCCCTAAAAAAGGCCAAGATGGTCAAGTAAGGTTCTAAGAGTTCATTAGTGCTTCATGACATCACTCAGCGGCCCCGTATTCTCTTTGATTGACTCAAAGGCCACTGGTACCCACAAATATGTCGCACTAATATAGCTATTGCTTCAACTATGTTGGTATACCCCACACAATTTCCACAATGTATTGCTATTTACCTATGAATGTTTCCCAAATCCGGGTATAGGATTTCAAGCCCAAACAAGAGAACCAAATGTAAAGCAATCAAAAAAATCAAGATAAGTATGCAAAGGTGATCTAAGCCCTAAGGTTACTCCACTTTCAAATATTCCCCAGCAGAGTCTCCGGTTCTGTGATACAGTGGGAGAACTGACTTGGGATTTTGCGTTTGTGTTCGCAAATGTTTCGGTTTAGCAAGAGTCACCACCGACTTTTTATTTTATCCTAAGGAAAGGTCAAAAAGCACAGAAAAGACCTTTGATATGTTTTCTTGGGTTCGGGGAGTAGATTATGATAAGGGAAGGTGTAAGAACCCTTTTCATCCATGGTTATCCATGGGATCTTAGTTACTTGTTTAGATCACTTGCATTGCTTTTCCAATTGTTTGAAATGGTGCTTTGTGTGTGGTTTTGAAAGATGTTTTGAAAAGAGGCCATCGTTGTGGCAACCTTTGTAATGATTCTTGTTTGAATATATACAAAGGTGTTTTGTCTTTTGAAAATATTTTTCAATGTTTGAAAGTTTGTTTTTGGGAAATGGTTTGAAATGTGTTGTGAAGTGTGTTTGAAAATAGCAAGGATGTTTTGCAAGCTTTTGATCAAGTAACTAAGAGTTATCTACCCTATTTTACTCAAAGCTCTTTCCTATGTTTTTTAACCCTTTTGACATTGTTATTTCACCATTGCATTTGGTGAACAACCTTGTGTTAGGATGTTAAACGGGACAGGTGCGGGTCATCGTATAGACCATGATAGCAATTGTGTTAGGTATTTTTGGCAAATTTTTGAGGGACTTGATCATTTTTGTTTAGGCAACCAAGATAGCATCGTCGAGGGACTGTGATCTTTTGTTTTGTTTTTGTTTTGCCAAAGTACCCAACATGCATAACATGGCCCATTTTTAAGGCAACACGTGGATTGTAACCCTAGGGGTGCAAGTGTGCATTGTGTTTGATTTTCATGCATTTTTGTCTTTGTATTAGGTCAAGCTACTTGTTGATTTTGATTTTTGTATACAAACCCTAATCTCTAATCATGGCATAATTGAAAGCGTAAAGTGCGAGAATTAAATCTAGGCTATTACAACATGATTATGGGGAGGGGGATACAATTTTTGATGGGGGTGTATTTGACATGAAATATAAACCCTAGTTTACTATTACATCCAAATTGAATTCCAAGGCATGAATATTAAATAGACAATATTTAAATGAACAAAATTAATATATCAAATAAAATGAATTATGCAAAAAAGGTTTTTGTTTATTTATGTATGTAAAAATATTTAATGTAAAAAGATAAAGAAATAAATAAAAGATTAATTTTATTTGTTTAAGGATAAAACCCTAATTTCTTTAAGAAAATAAATACATTATATTATTTATATACAATAAAATATATTAATTTATACAAAATAAAAATATACTTAGATAAAGTGTTTTTTTTAGTATAAATAATAATAAAAGTAAAAATGTAATATTTTGTATTTTTATTCTAAAGTATTTAATAAAAAATATATATATATATATATAATATAAAATAAAATATGTACAAAATAAAGTATATTTAGAAAAATATTTTTAATATGAATAAGAATAAAGAACAAAAATAAAAGTATAAATTATATATATTTTTCAAGTCTTAATAAATAATATAAAAGTATTTAAATGCTTTTTATGTTAGAAAAATTAAAATAAAATGCCAAATAAATGTGAAAAAATTATGAAAATATTTTTGAGGATTTTTTATATTTGGAAATAAATAAACAAAATCAGAAATGAAAACAAAAATGCAAAAATATAAAAATAAAAGAAATTGGGCTAGGGGTGCAAAAAGGAAAAGAGGGGGTGTCCAGAGTGAGCCAGGCCAAGCCTAGCCCACCACTTCATCTTCAACCTTCTGCTTTTGAAAAAAACGCACGCGTGCCCTGTACGAACTACCAGATCCTGTATACGAGCTCTATTGCAAAAACACATAACATCAAACTTGTAGAGAATTTCAAGACGATTCCAACCATATAAACAACTTGTCTTAACTTTCAAAGACCAGAGAGAATTTCTTTGGCCCTAAAATCTGACCTAGTTTTTTCTTTGGCAATGAATACTACATTTCTTATTCACAAACCTAAGGCTAAATATTCCTAAATAGAGAGATAGGAAGTTGGGAAAAACCTGTTTCAGCTGACTTCGTGTAGGGCAATGTAGAGCTTTTCAACAAGGCTTGAGATGTCTAGGAGCTTGCTTGAACTTCACTTGACCTTTTCCAATAGCTAGCTTGCCTTGAATGTCCTTGAATCAACCTGCAGAACTCAACCTGCACAAGCTCAAAGTGAAAATGGAAAACACTGTGAATGGAGTTACAGTTGGTATTTGAGGTTTGG
The DNA here is from genome assembly GCA_948472305.1 of Vicia faba. Classification (NCBI taxonomy): domain Eukaryota; kingdom Viridiplantae; phylum Streptophyta; class Magnoliopsida; order Fabales; family Fabaceae; genus Vicia; species Vicia faba. Next base: position 883,805,034 of record OX451738.1, read on the forward strand.
GATAGCTTAGGTGAGTTGAATGGAAGGTGTTTGAAGCAACTTAGGGCAAAACGCACGAGCCAAATGAGCTATGGAACTCAAGTTGCAGAACTTGCCCTGTTTTGCCAAAGGAAAGTGATTTCTGGCTATGGGGTGTTTAGAGGCTCAAGCAATCGTGTTTCTAGCTCAAAGGGGGTGTCGGGAAGATGTTCAAACTGTTTGCATGAGTTGGTATTGGCTGGTTTTCAAGTTCTAAGGTTTTGGACAAGTTTCTTGTTTTTGAAGTAAGAATGTGGAAGTGATTGAAACAGGCATGTACATGCTATCCTTATGCTTGCATATCTTCCCTTTGGCTCCTCCAACTTGTGGATTTGATTAGCTGCATAAAATTTGGACCAATGCTCAAGAAATCAGTTTTTGACATAAAGCATGATTTAAGCAAAAATGGAAATTTGCCTTTTTCTACTTAGGGCTTAATTTTGTGTACAATGTCCAATTGACCAAAACAATGGCTTAGACTGATGGATTTTGATTAAATTATTGAGTGTGAAGTGGTTTAGAGGCCTGTAAACTAGTGTAACGCATGCTGACTTGAAATTGCAACTTGTATGAACATGAATATGCCATGGATGAAAAGTGAGTTTTTGCTAACTTCAAGCATTCGATTCTCCCTAACCATAAATGTGTTTGAGGAGTTCTTGGACATTTTGAAAAGCTTGCAACATACTCTATAATCTATATTTGAAATTCAACTTGATATTCCAAGTGGAACTATGTGAAAAATGGCCAAGAAGATAGGTCAAAATCCTGCCTAAACTAGGGCAAAATTTCACTAAGTTAAAAGTTTTAGGGACCCTTGTTCCAAAAATCATAACTTGAGATCCAAGCTTCTTTTGAGCAAACTTTGTGAATAAAAGTTGTATACTTTGTGGAGGAATTCAACTTTCATGTTGGAGGTTTTGTTTAAATCCATTTGCATCTTGGTGAAAATGTTGGGCAAAGTTAGGAAAAATTAAGAAAATTTCATAACTTAGAAAAATTCTAAGTTATGAAATTTTTCAACTTTAAACCCTAATTTGCAATTTTGGGTTTCTTGATGAACAAGTTTCATGTTTTGACACATGTTGATGAAAAATGACCCTTGGCTCTTCATTTTGATCAAAAAGTCAAAGTTTGACTTTTCAGTGTACAGTCAAATTTTGATCAGTTGACTGAAAAATTCATTTGTCAATCCAATGCAATTGAGATCTTTTGAATTTGTTGAATAGGTCAAGATGATGTCATTGAGTCCTTGAGTCCATGGTTGAGCCTAATTTTCCATTGTCCAGGTCAAAAAGTCAGAAATTGCCTTTGTGCAGTCAAAACCCTAAAAATGACCATTTTGCCCTTTTGATGATCTGATCAAATTTCTTGTGGAGTTGTGGTCTAAACTTGATCAAATGGCTCATATGAGTTCATAATGTTGATGTGGGTTAAAATTCATGAGATTTGACTGTAAATTGGCCATAGTTGACTTTTTCCCCAATACAGCTGATTTCTAGGTCAACTGTCCAATTGATTGGGCAAAAATTTGATTCAAGGCTTGAAACTTGGTATGGACAAACTTATGAGTCCAATATGAAGTATGAAAGTCACTTTGATCATTGAAGGTCCAAAAATCCTTGTGCAAACTCAAACCCTAATTTGGGTTATCAGTGCAAGGAGATGTCTTGAGCAGTGCAAACCCTAGCTTGGTCTTGAGTTTAAGGAGCCTTGTGATGGGAAATATTGAAAAATGAGAGGGCAAATTTTGGGGTACAACAATAGCTGTTAATCTTATCCTGAAAAGGAAAAATGTTAGCTAAAGTGCCAAGATACATGAAATGTATGCATAATGGGATTATGTTGTATGCATTCGTGTTTATCAATGTTTATGATATATGAATGTGATGTATGCGTATGTGAGTTGATTTGCTGCATTGCTGTTTGATTTAGGGAAAATAAATCCCTGACTGCTGTTGAGGATATGGAGTGTAAGTCTTCATGTTGTGAAGTTGAAGTGTTTATAAATTTCTGTTTAGAGAAATAAATTCTGTTGTAAGGGCCATGCCATGTACTGTTTGTAAAATATTATTGGGGAATCCTGAGAAATTTGACGACTTCTACTTGGGATTAATATTTTGAAACTTTGTTCCGTTGGGGATTTAAATGACGTACTGTAGGGGTTTACTTATGGAATAGCTTAGAGATATTTACCTATTCTTTCAATCTATCAGTAATTGTCTCTTTTCATTTCGTTTATTTGTAAACAGTAATTATATTCAAATGCATATGCTCAACAATGAATCATTGGACGTTTTTGTAAACAAAACACAAGTGTAAAGAAAAGACAAATAGTTTTTGCACTTTCAAAGGAATATTTTGTATTTGACTTTGAATAAGTATTTTTTTTGTACAAGGAGACAAACATTCTATTAAGAGAATGTTGTCGTAAAAAAAATGAAAATTTTGATACAAAGAAAAGATAGCTATGTGTACAAAAATCCCATGGGGTTTCCATTCTGCTATAGCCTTCATATCTCTGAGCATCTTGTCTATTTGTTGCCTCGTCCGAAGATGATTGAATTGATCAGAACCTCTGAGTTTGTCAGTAGAAGCCAAAGGTTGTCTGTAAAGTGATCCAACAGAACATAGTCATAAACTTTAATTCCCTAACTTTTTCCTGGACCTCCCTTTCGGGTTTTCAGTTCACCGGGAAACCCTTTTTTGCCCAAGTCTCCCTTTCGGGTTTTCAACTTTCCAGGTGTACAGATTTTTTGTTTTATCCCTAAATTTTTCCCGAACCTTTTTGGTTCGCTGGGATGCCCTTGTTTTGCCTAGGTATGTCAACCTAGCGAGTCTCTTATGCGTAGTATCTTTTGACTATGTCTGCGTTTGCAGGGTGCGGCAGGTCGTCGCCATCCATTGTGGTCAAGATCATTGCCCCACCAGAGAATATGTTTTTGATTACAAATGGTCCTTCATAGGTAGGAGTCCATTTGCCCCTGGGATAACCTTGTGTCAATATGATGTGTTTGATCACTAGATCCCTAACTTGATACACTTAGCGTCTGACTTTCTTGTTGAAATCCTTGATCATCCGTTTTTGATACATTTGACCATGGCAAACAACAGTAAGTCTCTTTTCATCAATCAAGTTCAGTTGATCAAGTCGAGTCTGGATCCAATCGTCTTCGTTCAACTCCGCATCCTTCATAATCCTTAGAGAGGGAATCTGAACCTCGATAGAAAAGACAGCTTCCATGTCGTAAACCAAAGAATAGGGTGTTGCCCCGGTTGATGTGCGGGCCATGGTATGATATCCGTGGAGAGCGAATGGTAACATCTCATGCCAGTCTTTGTATGTGACTGTCATTTTCTGTATGACCTTTTTAATGTTCTTATTCGCAGCTTCGACAGCACCATTCATCTTTGGCCGATAGGGAGAAGAATTGTGATGTTGAATCTTGAATTGCTCACATAAGGTGGTGATCATAGTCTTGTTGAGATTTGTACCGTTGTCAATAATGATCCTTTTGGGGATACTGTACCGCCAAATGAGATTTTTCTTGATGAAGTGGGAAACAACGTTCTTGGTGACAGAAGCGAAGGTAGTTGCCTCCACCCATTTTGTAAAATAGTCAATGGACACTAGGATGAAGCGGTGTCCATTGGAGGCTGTTGGCTTGATTTCCCCAATCATATCTATTCCCCACATAGCAAAGGGCCAAGGAGCTGTTAAGACATTCAGAGGAACCGGAGTTACATGCACCTTGTCAGCATAAATTTAACACTTATGGCAGGTTTGAGAGTGTTGATAGCAATCTACTTCCATGGTAGACCAGTAATAGCCTGCCCGTAGAATTTTCTTTTCCATCGTATGCCCACTAGAATGGGTTCTAAAAGTGCCTTCATGTAATTCAACCACGATCTTTTCCGCTTCAACCTTATCTACGCACCGAAGTAACACAGAGTCATGATTGCATTTGTACAAGATGCCATTACTAAGGAAGAACTTAGCAGAAAATCTCCTTAAGAACTTCTTATCATTGGTTGAAGCTCCTTCTGGATATTCTTGAGCCTCGAGATACCTCTTGACTTCGTGAAACCAAGGCTGGTCCACTACTTCTTCAGTATTAATCTCGTGATAGTGTGCTGGTTCATCCATTCGTTCGATGGTGATCTGGGGAGCCTTGTTATCCCAATTAAGTTTAAACATAGATAACATTGTGGCTAGAGCGTCTGCTAGCTGATTTTCTTCTCGTCGGAAATGCTCGAAGGTAATTTTCTCAAAGTGTGGTAGAAATGTCAAAACATGTTCTTTGTAAGGGATAAGGTTAGGGTGTTTGGTGTCCCATTCCCCTTTGATCTGACTGATGACCAAGGCCGAGTCTCTGAATACATCCAATGATTTGATCCCCAAGTTTATGGCAGCTCTGAGACCAAAGATGCATGCTTCATATTCTGCCATGTTGTTCGTACAATTGAAGCAAAGTCTGGCGGTAAAGGGAGTATGACACCCTTCCGGAGATATGAGTATAGAACTGTAACCATTACCAAGTGCATTGGATGCTCCATCAAAAAACAGGGTCCATCGGGATCCTTGTTCAGGTTCGTCATATGGCCTGAATTCTTCACAGTTGTCTAATGTCATGATGTCTTCATCTGGAAAATCGAACTTCATGGACTGGTAGTCTTCCACAACTTGGTGAGAAAGGTGATCGGCTAGTACACTACCCTTTATAGCTTTCTGGGTGGTATACTGTATGTCATATTCTGTCAAGATCATCTGCCATCTCGCTATTCTCCAAGAAAGAGCAGGCTTCTCGAAGATGTATTTTATCAGATCCATCTTAGATATCAACAAGGTAGTATGAGTTAGCATATACTGTCTTAGCCGACGAGAAGCCCATACCAGAGCGCAACAAGTTTTCTCGAGCAGTGAATATCTGGTTTCACAGTCGGTAAACTTTTTGCTCAGGTAATAAATAGCGTGCTCTTTTCGGCCAGACTCGTCATGCTGCCCCAATACACACCCCCATTGAGTTTTCTAAAATAGTTAGATACATAATCAACAGTCTTCCCTCGACTGGTGGCATCAACACTGGAGGCTCTTGTAAGTACTCTTTAATTTTATCAAAAAAACTTGGCATTCATCATTCCATTTGACTACTTGATCTTTCTTCAATAGTTTGAAGATTGGCTCATAAGTAGTTGTCAAGTGAGAAATGAATCTGGCGATATAGTTCAAACGTCCCAAGAATCCTCTGACTTCCTTATCAGTACGAGGAGCAGGTATCTCTTGTATTTCTTTAACTTTGGCAGGATCGACCTCAATACCTTTGTTGCTGACAATAAAGCCTAGGAGCTTACCAGACCGTACCCCAAATGTGCACTTGTTTGGATTCAACCTTAGCATGTACTTCTTCAGTCTTTCAAACAGTTTTTGTAAGTGATCAATGTGCTCTTCTTCTATTTGCGATCTGGACATCGTATCGTCCATGTAGACTTCTATTTCATGATGTATCATGTCGTGAAATAAAGCTACCATGGTGCGCTGATAGGTTTCCCCAGCATTTTTCAGTCTGAATGGCATCACCTTGTAGCAGAATGTGCCCCACTGTGTGACAAATGTTGTTTTCTCCATGTCCTCAAGTGCCATTTTGATTTGGTTGTAACCTGAGAATCCGTCCATGAAGGAAAACACTTTGTGTTGTGTCGTATTGTCAACTAGGATATCAATGTGGGGGAGTGGAAAATCATCCTTAGGGATTGCCCTATTCAGATCTCGGTAGTCCACACACATTCTCACTTTGCCGTCCTTTTTGGGCACGGGAACAACATTGGCAACCCATTGGGGGTAAGAGGTGACAGCCAAGAATCCAGCATTAAATTGCTTCTTGACCTCTGCTTTAATCTTTTCTAACATATCAGGCCTCATTCGACGTACCTTTTGCTTTACTGGAAGACAATCTTCTCTTGTAGGCAGACGATGTACCACAATATCTTCATCAAGTCCTGGCATGTCTTCATATGACCAGGAAAAGACTTCGACATAGTCATGCAACAGCTGAATCAGACGCTTCTTGATACTGGGTTCCAGATTAGCTCCCACTTTGACCTCTTTTTTATCTTCTTCGGTACCTAAGTTGATCGTCTCAACGGGTTCCTCGTGAGGTTGAATGGTTCTCTCTTCTTGTTGTAGTAGTCTGGCATGTTCCCCTGGTACTTCACAATCTTCCTCACCTTCGTCTTTGGCTTGGTAGATCAGATTCTCCGAGTCACAAAAGGCCATAGCAATATCGTTACCTATGGGATCCAGAATGGATGGATACCTGCATTGTGAGTGTGGGTGTGTGTAAGGGTATAACTATCTTTGAATGAAAATAAAATGTAAAAGAAAAGCAATGAGCACAAAAGTTTGAATGCGAAAACGTCCATGATTGATTGATGTCATATGAAGATGAAATAATAACCCTTACAAATGGACCATTGTGCCTCGGGTAAGACACAAGGTTTTAAGAGTGTGAATTGTTTTGAATATTACAGATCCAACAAAATGTAAAGATAAATTACTGAGGGATGAAAGTGATTGGGATTAAATCTCTGGCCTCCCAATTGCTGAGCCCTCCATTGACAGTCGGAAATATCCAATCCTCCAGGTTGCAATCATCTTCACCATCTTCTACCGCGTTGACCTCACGGTTGCTAATCTTCAAGGGTGGCCCTCCAACACGGGCACGACGCACAACCTTTTGAGCACTTGAAGTGAAAACTAGGCCAAACTTGTCAGACTTATACGGGATATCCGAAAGTTGCCCCTAGATAGTGCATCCTCCTTCTTTCACCACTGCTTTGGCATCCTTCAGAGATGACATCCGGAGTGGAGGCCTTGTAATTTTGGGGACAACTTTGGTCACTGCCATCTCTTGGGGGACCTCTTCAAAGTGTTGAAAAGGAGTTTCAATGAATTCTCCGTCCAATTCCACATATCTGAAGGAATTGGGATGGCTGATCATGTATTCTTCCTCTCCATGTACGGTGATGATCTTCCCTTGAACCAGATACTTCAGCATCTGGTGCAATGTAGAGGTAACAGCGCCAGCATTGTGGATCCATGGCCGTCCTAGTAGACAGAAGTAAGAAGGGCAAATATCCATTACATAAAAGGTTGAATTGAAAGTTTGAGTTCCAACCTTTATGGGGATATCCACTTCCCCGTGCACCATCCTCTTCGAGCCATCAAATTCCCTTACTACTATGTTGTTTGGCTTTAACGTCAGTCCCTCGCAGTCCAGTCTGTCAAGAGATTTTTTCGGTAATACATTCAAGGATGAGGCTGTGTCAACCAAAACATGGGCCAGAGTTGTGCCCCTGCATTCCACTGAGACATGTAATGCCTCATTGTTCTTTCTTCCCCTTGGTGTTAGATCAGCATCCGAGAAACCTAGGCCATTATCCGCTGTCAAGCTGGCTACGCAGTCTTGGAATTGATCAGCAGACGTCTCTTGAGGCACATGGGATTTTTTTAGCAACTTCACCAAGGCTTTCACGTGTGCCTCGGAACACGGTAGTAATGCCAGCATGAAGATTTTTGAGGGAGTTTTCCCCAATTGTTCAACTACATCGTAGTCGCTCCTCTTTATAATTTTTAAGATCTCCTCCATTTCTTTTTTAGATGTCTCAGGGATAGTCAACGATTGAGCCTTGGTCTGGACAGGCTCTACTTGAATACTCTTTCCTCGAGTCTCGGCAGCGGGAGTGTTGGTAGGAATGATAATAGAAGTTATGACGGTTTCGTCAATAAGAGCACTTGTAGAGATGATTATGGGTACGGAAGTAACCTCTGGAGCAGCCACAGGGATGATCACGGGTCCAGAAACTTCTTTTAGGGGAGCAATTTCTGGAGAAAAGATCCTACCGCTTCGGGTAATTTTGCTAGTTCCGGCAATATTGTTGATGTCAGAATCTTCTTCTTCGAAGTTTATCTCTTCGGCGGCCGGCCAGTCTCGTTTGATGCCATGGTAGTAAATGTCCCCTCCGTAATTCCACGACACGGTTTTGTCTGATTCATATGGGACTGGCCTGGGCATTGTGATTATTAGAGGAGTTGCTTTCAGAACTGATGTAATTCTAACGGGTCTTTTGGTGGAGACCCTGGAAGAATTGGTGGAAATGGTAATGATTGAAACATCTTCAACAGGAATAGGTGAAACAAGAGTTTTTTCAAACAAAATCTCTTTGTTATCTATCAGGAATTGAATGCCTGTCTTCAACAAAGGACATCTAGTTGGTCATGATAAGCAGTGATGGCAAACTTCATTATAGCCCGGGAACACACCGGCTTTCAACAAGTTTATCTTAATAGTCGGAAGTGGAGTCATGAGTTCATCAACTGTGGTAACAAACAAATCTTCTTCAATAGCATTGGTATTGTGACCATGTCTGGGCATAGGAGCAGAAGTGACATTTGGCTTCTCGGGCACATCAAACTCAATTTCTTTTGCTTCAATGAGGTCTTGTATTCTGTTCTTCAAGGCCCAACAATTATTAGTATCGTGACCAGGACTTTCAGAGTGATATGTGCAACGGGCATTGGGATGATAATGAGGGGATGTTGTATTGGGGTTTTTCGGAGCTTCTTTAAAGGTTGCTAAGTTGGATCTCAGAAGATGCGGTAATACTTGAGACGGAGTCATGTTAATTCTGGTGAATTGCCTGACTAGCCTTTTCACCATTGGTTGATTACTTCTTTGTTGATCAGATGTAGGCTTGGGAATCATAACATCCCCTACCATTGGTCCGCGTTCGGCTTTATCCTGGTTTCTTTATGGATATACAACAGTTATCTCTTTCTTCCTGATGAAAGGCTTCCTTACAGCTGTAGAAGAAGATAAATCCTTCTGAATCTTTCCACTTTTTATGCCAGCTTCAACCCTCTCTCCGGTCAATATTAATTCAGTAAAGCCTGCAGATGAACTTCTGATTAAATGATTGAAGAAGGGACCAGATAAGGTGCCTAAGAACATATCTCCCAATTCTCTCTCAGACAGAGGGGGCTGAACTCTTCCATCCAAATCTCTCCATTTTTGTGTGTAATCCTTGAAACCTTCATTGGAAGCCATGGCCATACTCTGGAGTTGAGTACGGGTAGGCGCCAAATCAGGATTGTATTGATATTGCATGTAGAAATCTATAGCAAGATCTTCCCAATTATGGACGCTGGCTCTTTCTAGTTGGTAGAACCAGTCGAGTTGTGTTCCAGACAGACTGTCTTAGAAAAACTGCACCCATAAGTCTTTATCAGCGGTATGGGGTTGAATTTTCCTCACATATGATCGGAGATGCATTTTAGGGCATGACACTCCATCATATTTTGCAAACATAGGCACTTTGAATTTCGGAGGAATCACAATCCCCGACACCAAACCCAATTCCTCAAAGTCTAAGCCTAACACCTTTTGTATTTCCATCGCGCTCAATCGCTCTTCAAGATGTCTATATTTGTCATCAGCTGGAGGATACTGTTCCTCAGAGTAGTCTTCCTCTTCTTCCGATTCTAACGGGACAGATGTTTCCTTGCCTTTCCCCTCTCCTTCACCAGATGTTGTTGCAAAGTTCAAGGTTCTTCTAGTCTTCCCATGAAATATTCTCCCCATGTTTAAGACCCCGGTGACCTTCTTTGTTTTCTTTTTCCTCTCTTCAGCTAGCAGAGTCTTCAATTCTTCTTGCCCCTTGTCCAGGGTCATGAGTAACTGTTGAAACTGCGTATTCTGAGCTTGGAGATCTTTCACTGTTTGCTCGATATCCATCTTACTGAAATAAACAGTAGAGAGATGAGGAGACTTGTTGCAAAAAACCTGTTTATGTTATGATGAATGATATATGCATATGCAATGTTTTCAAGGATTTCAAAGATTCAAGTTTGTTTTAGACAAAAAGGAAAACACATGTTATATTAATAAGATAAAGTTTGAGTACATCAATGCCCCTTGGACAAAATAATACAAAACTCTAAGATAAAAAAGTAGTGTGCATCCTCTTTGGTGCAACATAGGCGTTCAAGGTCCGCTCCTCATGAAATAGCCTAGTGAGTTCCAAAACCTTCTTCTCGCTTGCGTAGAATTGGGCTTCAAAAGTATCTCTCTCCTTTGAGTTGTATCCAGTCCCTTTGTAAGTATTCAAGAGATATGGGCGTGTCAGGATATAGGATAGTGTATGGAACATCTCCCTCCTTGACAGGCTCAATGATTTCCGGGAGAATGGAGGGGTAAGGCATCATAAGACTCTGAGCGCGAGTTCGTACCCATTTGAGGTAAGGCTCAAGAGGGATGGAATTCTTGTGCCCCAAAGTCTTGCTATCCACCTTGTTTAGCATCCTCCAAGCTCGGATAAATCTCTGGTGAAGACCTTGATCGTAGTTGTCGTAGTCGAATATCAAACCTTGAATCAGCATCTCGTGCGGGCCATCCCTTTGGGCGTAACCAAACTGTCTTAAGGCTAAGCATGGTTTGTAGGTGATTCCTCCCCTAATGCCAAGTAGAGGTACATTAGGGAATTCTCCACAATGGTCAACGATGATAACATTCTCTTTGGATCGAGAGCACCAATGAATGTCTGAATGCTTGAGCGTCATCAACCTTTGTGACCACCTTGAACCTTGCTCATTCTTTAAGACTGATTGGGGAAGATGATAAATAAGCCACCTTGCCAAGAGAGTAGTGCAACACATAAGGACACCTCTTTTCCTCATTGTGCGAGTGTGAAAAGAGTGTAGGATATCCCCTAGCAATGTAGGAACCGGGTTGCATGATATGAAGAGGAGAGCCATAATTTCCTCAAAAGCTTGTAACTCTAAGGAATTCCAACAGCTTTGGGCTTTCTCAAACAGGAACTTTGCTAAGAAACCTTTGACACCACTTCTTGTTTCCCAATGAGTTGTGACATTAGATGAGTGCAGGTGTAGAGCTTGAGCAATCTCTTCTGGCTTTGGATCTCTTTCCGTACCGTTGAAAGGTAGTTGATTGAGAATGGGAATCCTCAAGAGTTGGGAGAATTCTTCCAAAGTAGGCACAAGTTAATAGTCAGGAAATGTGAAGCAATGGTGCAAAGGATCAAAGAACTGAAAGAGCACCTTCATCATATCCTCATTTGTGTTGGAGGTGACCAAGTTGAGTAGACGTCCATGTATTTTGGTGAATGGAGAGTTCTCAGGAATCTTTGAAGCTAGCTCCTTGAGTTGTGGAGGAATTCTAACAAGGTTGACTTGAATAGTTTTCCTGCAAAGTGAATCCATATCCTACAAAACAAGATCAAAGATGAATCCTAAAATCCTTGAAATGGTTAGTGGATTATATGATGTTCATGATGTCCATGATGTTATGTACAAGTATGCATATACAAGCAAAGCAAACAAGTCCTTAGTTTAGGCTTGCATGGAGTTTTATAGGTAAGTACCCTCTTGAAGTTTAGTTGGCTTAAACCTGTCCTAGTAATAGTAATCGGGTTCTAAGGAGCTCAATATCACTGGATTATTTCCTTGGTCATTGTTTCAGCTCAAGCCTCTTTAATGGAGACCGAAATATCCCAAGAAACCAAACCTCAATGAGTGTGTAAGTGTTTGTTTGTTGACATGTTTTTTGGTAAAACCAGATTTGCAAATGTCATGACTGATGTCATAACATTCTGGGATAAAGGTACATTCTGCAGAAAAGAATGTTCTACAGGAACTACTCAGTATGAGTGATTATCATGATCATTAAGCTATGATCATATATATTGAATTCTACCAAAATCAGTGAGCAAGATACATGATGTCATAACCAATGTTAAGACATCCTGTACTGATCAAGTTGTTGTGCAGATTTATTATTCCTGAGATTTTTCAGGAAACTGGTGCGCTACTCTGAGTTGAATAATTCTTGTCCATATCAGCTGCTCATGTGGACATTAGGTTAACCTTGCTTAACCCTAATCTGTTATGAAAAAGCCCTAGACCAAGTCTTTAGGTTAACTTTAGTTAACCCTAGCTATTTTCATGGAAGCCCTAGATGAGGAATAGTCTGCTTATTTATTTCTCACGAAGCCTAATGGACAGAAGCACTTTTTGACAGAAGATCAATAAGGCATTGTATAGTTGTAACTACTGTGAGCCAAGGAATTATTGGTTTGATAAGTGACTTGGAGTAGGATTTGGTTGTAAGGGTTGTTCATCACTCAAAGCTTTGAAGCACGAGTGTTTATGTCTCTTGATTAAAGCTTTGAAGTAAAATCAAGTTAGGGTTGTTTATCACTCAAAGCTTTGAAGCACGAGTGATTGTGTCTCTTGATTAAAGTTGTGAAGCAAAATCAAGTGTGTGTATTGAAGAATGTCTTCATAATCTCATTAATCAATAGTTTAGTATCACTGTTGTGATTGAGGGGGAGTGAGTAGGAACTCAGGTTTAAGTTGAACTTAGATTGAAGTTGCATTGGGTAGGTCTTAAGTGAAGGAGATAAACTGGCTGGTTTATTCCTAAATTAATATCTCTTGTAGTGAATTTCCTCCCTGGCTTGGTAGCCCCCATAGTAGGTGTTGTTACACACTGAATTGGGTTAACAATTGATTGTGTTCTTTACTGCTTTTAAATTGTTGTTCTCAAGTGTGTACAAGTTTGTCAGATACGGTGTCATAACATTCACTGTGACATTAAGTATCTGTTGCCAGAATTTCAATTGGCATCAGAGCAGGCACCCTGCTTGTCTTTCTGGCTGAGATCTAGGGATATTATTTTCTGGCGCTATGGACAAGGAAGGAGGATTTGGGAACAGACCACCTATTCTGGATGGATCAAATTATGACTACTGGAAACCTCGTATGATTGCCTTCTTGAAGTCACTGGATAAAAAGGCTTGGAGAGCTACTGACAAAGGATGGAACCATCCCACCATAACTGGGAAAGATGGGACGACCAGTCTGAAACCTGAGGAAGAATGGAGCAAAGAAGAAGATGAGTTAGCCTTGGGTAACTCCAAAGCATTAAATGCCTTGTTCAATGGAATTGATAGAAACATATTCAGACTAGTACATCAATGTGAACTGGCCAAGGATGTTTGGGACACTCTCAAAACCACCCATGAGGGTACATCCAAAGTAAAAATGTCAAGACTTCATATGCTTACTACCAAATTTGAGAACCTAAGGATGATGGAAGATGAGACCATTCATGAGTTTCACATGAACATCTTGGAAATTGCCAACACCTCAGGAGCATTGGGAGAAAAGATGTCAGAAGAAAAGATGGTGAGAAAGATTCTCAGATCCTTACCTAAAAGGTTTCCAATGAAGGTGACTACTATAGAGGAAGCTCATGATATCTGCAACTTGAAGGTTGATGAACTCATTGGGTCACTTCAGACTTTTGAGATGGGGATCAGTGACAATGTTGACAAGAAAAACAAGAGCATAGCACTTGTATCCAATACTGAAGATGAAAGTAAGGAGGGTGATGAAGAGAATATTTCAGAAGCTATAGCTATGCTTGGAAGGCAGTTCAACAAACTCATCAAGAGAATGGACCCGAAGTCAAGGTCAAATGTCAAGAACATTCCATCTGACATTATAAGATCCTATGACTCCAACAGAAGACCTAAGTCTGAAGAAAAGGGAAATCAAAGCAGAGGAATCCAATGCCACGGATGTGAAGGATATGGGCACATTCGAGCTGAATGTCCTACCTTTCTTAAGAAACAAAAGAAAGGAATGTCGGTTACTTGGTCTGATTGTGACTCAGAAAGTAACTCTGAAGAAGAATCTACTAAACTAGTTATTGCACTAGATGGTATTTGTAACTCTGATAGTGACTCTAGTGATGAGGAAGTGACATTTGAAGAACTTGTTGACTCCTACAAGAAGCTATGAATCAGAAGTGCTGAAGTCTGTCAGCAAAATGAGAAACAGAAAAAACTCATAGTAAAGTTGGAGGCTGAGAAGAAGGCAGACACTGATACTATAAGCCATCTCGAAGGTGAAGTTCAAATGTTGAACTCAAAACTTGATCAGATGACCAAGTCTGTCAAGATGCTGACAAATGGAACTGACAAGTTGGAAGAAATCCTTCAGGCTGGACAAAATGTGGGAAACAAGTCTGGTCTAGGATTTGTGGCTGCAAATAAATCTACTGTTGACAAGAAGAAGATTAGGCCTGATAAACAAATGTCAAAGCAGATGTCACAACATAGCACACAACATCGAGAATAGAGAAATATGAAGAAAAAGTATCAAAGATGGAGATGTCATCATTGTGGAAGGTTTGGTCACATAAAGCCATTCTGCTTCAGATTATATGGATATCCTAATCAGACCCCAAATGTCAAACCTAAGTCTAACAAGGCACCATATACTCAACAGTGGAAGAAAAAGTCTGCAGCCCTGATAGCTCACACCTCCCTTAGAGTTTCTGCCAAGGAAGACTGGTACTTTGACAGTGGATGCTCTAAACACATGACTGGAATCAAGAATCTTTTGAATAATGTTAAACCTCATACTACTAGTTATGTCACTTTTGGAGATGGTGATAGAGGAGAAATCAAAGGAGTTGGAAACTTGGACTGCCCTGGAGTTCCAAACCTAAATGAAGTATTGCTTGTAAATGGCTTGACTGCTAATCTCATAAGTATCAGTCAATTATGTGATCTAGGATTGCAGGTCAACTTCACCAAGTCTGAATGTCTTGTAACTAATGAAAAACAAGAAGTTGTAATGAGAGGAGTCAGATCAAAAGACAATTGTTACCTATGGGAGTCTGAGAACACTAATTACTCTTTTGTATGCTCTATAGCCAAAGAAGAAAAGGAAGTGAAACTGTGGCACCAAAAACTTGGTCATTTACATCTAAGAGGGATGAAAAAGATCATATCCATGGAGGCATTCAGAGGGATTCCAAGGCTTCAAATTGATGAAGGGAGAGTCTGTGGTGAATGTCAGGTTGGAAAGCAAACTAGAATGTCACATCCAAAGACGAGACATCTAACCACCTCTAAGGTGCTAGAACTTCTACATATGGATCTGATGGGTCCAATGCAGGTGGAAAGTCTTGGTGGAAAGAGATATGCATATGTTATTGTGGATGATTTTTCCAGATTCACCTGGATTAACTTCATTAGGGAAAAGTCTGATGTATTTGATGTATTTAAGGAACTGTGCAAAAGAATTCAAAGAGAAAAAGAAGGATGCATTGTCAGAATCAGAAGTGATCATGGTAAGGAATTTGAAAACAGTAAGTTTGATGAGTTATGTTCCTCAGAAGGAATCAATCATGAGTTCTCTTCACCCATAACTCCTCAACAAAATGGAGTTGTGGAAAGGAAAAACGGGACTATACAGGAATCTGCCAGAGCAATGATACATGCCAAAAGACTTCCTATTCATTTTTGGGCTGAAGCTATGAATACAGCTCGCTATGTCCATAACAGGGTCACCTTGAGAAAGGGAACATCATCCACCATTTATGAACTATGGAAGGGAAGAAAGCCTACAGTAAAGTACTTCCATGTCTTTGGAAGCAAATGCTATATTCTGACAGATCGTGAACAAAGGAGAAAGATGGACCCTAAAAGTGATGAAGGAATATTCCTAGGATACTCTACCAACAACAGAGGATATAGGGTATTCAATTCTAGGACCAAAGTTATGATGGAATCTATAAATGTCATAGTTGATGATCACCATGAGGAAACAAATGTTCCATATGATGTTGAGACATTCTTTGAGACCCCAACTCAAGTGACTAAAAAGGATGATGTACGTAAAACTACTCCATCAGAGTCTGAATCAAAAGAAGCTAACAAAGATCCTTCCATCAGAATTCAGAAAGATCATCCTAAGAAACTCATCATAGGAGATCCTAACAGTGGAGTCATTACAAGATCTAGAGAAATTATCACAAACTCTTGCTTTGTATCTAAGATTGAACCAAAAAATGTGAAAGAGGCCTTGACTGATGAATACTGGATTGGAGCAATGCAAGATGAATTGAACCAATTCAAGCAACATGAAGTATGGGAGTTAGTTCTTAGACCAGAAGGAACAAACATCATTGGCACAAAGTGGATCTACAAGAATAAATCAGATGCTGAAGGAGTTGTCACCAGGAATAAGGCAAGACTTGTTGCTCAAGGATACACTCAAGTTGAAGGGGTTGATTTTGATGAGACTTTTTCTCCTGTAGCCAGACTGGAATCAATCAGACTTCTATTGGGAGTTGCCTGTCTTCTTAAGTTCAAGCTATTTCAAATGGATGTGAAGAGTGCCTTCCTAAATGGGTACTTAAATGAGGAAGTATATGTGGAACAGCCTAAAGGATTTGTGGATCCAAACTGTCCTGATCATGTCTACAAATTGAGAAAAGCTTTATATGGTCTTAAACAAGCTCCTAGAGCTTGGTATGACAGGTTGACAAAATTCCTCACTGACAAAGGATACAGGAAAGGAGGGTTGGATAAAACTCTATTTGTCAAAAATGAAGGAGGAAAGATAATGGTAGCTCAGATTTATGTTGATGACATAGTGTTTGGAGGAATGTCAGATAAAATGGTTAAACATTTCGCTGACCAGATGCAAGCTAAATTTGAAATGAGTCTCATGGGATAATTGACCTACTTTCTTGGACTGCAAGTCACACAGATGGAAGACTCAATTTTTATGTCTCAAAGCAAGTATGCAAAGAATATTGTCAAGAAGTTTGGAATGGAGAATTCCAGTCACAAAAGGACTCCTGCACCTACTCATTTAAAGTTTTCCAAAGACAAAAGTGAGGCAAATATGGATCAAAGCTTGTACAGAAGCATGATAGGAAGTCTGCTATACTTAACAGCCAGCAGACTTGACATTGCTTTTGTAGTTGGAGTATGTGCAAGATACCAGGCTGAACCCAAAGTAAGTCACATCAACCAGGTGAAAAGAATTCTGAAGTATGTGAGTGGAACTTACAACTATGGCATGTTGTACTCTCATGGATGTGAACCAATTCTATCTGGTTACTGTGATGCTGATTGGGCTGGGAGTGCTGATGATAGAAAGAGAACCTCTAGAGGATGCTTCTTCTTGGGAAATAATCTTGTTTCTTGGTTCAGCATGAAACAGAACTGTGTGTCTCTATCTATTGTTGAAGTTGAATACATAGCAGCTAATAGCAGTTGTTCTCAAATGATCTGGATGAAACAGATGCTAACTGAGTATAATGTCACACAAGATGTCATGACATTGTACTGTGACAATCTGAGTACTATTAACATTTCCAAGAATCCTATACAGCATAGCAGGACTAAGCATATTGACATTAGACATCACTTTATCAGAGATCTTGTGGAGGAAAAGGTGATTAAGCTGAAACATGTTGCCACTGAACTACAACTGGCTGACATTTTTACCAAGGCACTTGATGCTAGTCAGTTTGAAAATTTAAGGGGCAAGCTGTGTATTTGCCAATATGAAGAGATGTAGCAATTAATTTTGCTTAAAACAAGGGATGAAAGAGATATTTTAGTCAAGTCTATTCTGATTGGGCTAATCATTTATTTCCCTCTTTCTTTCCAAAATTTTAAGAAGTGGAATAGACATTCATATATCTCCCTCTTCTCGCTTTTCTGCAACAGTCTCCATTCCCTCAAACGAAGATTTCACACTCGATGTTACTTATTTTCTAAATCTCTCGAGATGTCTCAACAATCCATGTCATCATCTTCATCATAGGCGACTGCTTCTTCCTCACCTTGTGACACCGAACCTAGGGCAATCGTAAACTGCATGGATGTTGATGTTCTTGAGATAACTCCTCTTCATGAAATGGCAGCTGATCCCACTAAGGTCAAGAAGCTGCGAAACAGACATGCAAGAAGATCACAAGCTTCTCCATCTGGTAAAACTTCTCAACCATCATCTTCTATTCCTCCAGAAATAGCTAATAGGGAAGGTTCTGCTTATGTATATCAAGCTATTGCCCGACTAGTCACTAGGATTCTTAATGAGAATCACTCTGTTCCTGGCATATTTGTTCCTTTGAACCAAGAAACTGCTAGCCCTAATGTAGAAAGGGATCCAGATGTCACTCAGAATGTTGAGACACCTGATGACAACATTAGGAACTCTCCAGAAAAACCTGATGATCACCAGAACCCTACTGACAAGGCTGTTGAACCTCCTGTTATTGATGTTGATGAATAATTTTCTGACAATGATTTAATTGCTAATATCAACCCTAGCATAGCTAGAAGGATGATGAGTAGAAAAGAAAAGCAGAATTCTGCCCAAAGCCCCTCCAAAGAGAAGGCTACTGAAGTTGTTCATAAGAAAACTAGGCCTGAGAACAAGGCTAGAGTCGAAGCTGAGAAGGATCAAAAAGCTGGAATGTATAAAGGGAAGGGGAAGGTAAAAGCTAGAGTACCTGTTGGTAGTCTCTCAAAACCTTTGAGACAACCTATAGCCAAGAAAAGAAAGAATCCTGAACCAACTGAATCTGATGAGGAATCAGACTTTGATTTTGATGTTGAGAGCAATGTTCCAGACATTCCTCTCAGGAAGAAACCATCTTCTAGCAAACTGCCTAAGGTTCCTGAAGTTGCCATTGACAACATCTCCTTTCACCATCCAGAAAATGCAAGCAGGTGGAAGTATGTGTTTCTGAAGAGGATTGCCTTGGAGAGAGAGCTGAACAGCAGTGCTATTGAGTGTAAGGAAGTCATGGATCTAATCAAAGTTGTTGGCCTAATGAAAACTGTGGTCAAGTTTTCCAACTGCTATGAGATTCTTGTCAAAGAATTCATAGTAAATCTGTCTGATGGTTGTGCTGATGGAAAGTCAGTTGATTTTAAGAGTGTTTATGTGAGAGGAAGGAAGGTAAATTTCTCTCCTACTGTGATAAACAAATTCCTAGGAATACCTGATGATGCTCAACCTGAGCTTGAAGTTTCTGACAACCAAGTTTGTCAAACCATCACTGCCAAGCAAGTCAAGCACTGGCCCTTGAAAGGGAAGCTAACTGCAAGCAAGCTGAGCATGAAGTTTGCCATACTGCACAAAATTGGTGCATCTAACTGGGTTTCCACCAACCACAAATCTACCATTTCCACAGGTTTGGGAAGATTTATCTATGCTGTTGGAACCAGAACAAACTTTGATTATGGCAAGTACATCTTTGATCAAACATTGAAACATGCTGGAAGTTGTGCTATTAAAGGCCCTATTGCTTTTCCCTCTCTCATGTGTGGTATAATCATTGATCAGTATCCTGATATTCTGGTTGAAAAAGACTCTGTTTGCAAAAGAGCCCCTGCACTTGGTTTTCACTATAAGCTGTTTCAGGGAACACATGTCCCTGACATTATTATGACATCTGCTGAGACATCAAATGTCAAAACTCATTCCAAGAAAACTGATGTTATAGTTGTTCTAAAAGAAACCTGCAGAGAGCTTGATGCAAGAAAAAGGACTCTTGAAGAGCTGATTGCTAGACTGGAACAGGAGGAGAATGAAGAACAAATAAGGGAAGAGGATGCTGATGAAGACCAGCATAATACTGCTGAAATTAGTGCTTCCTCAGGGGATGACAATACCTGAAGGTCTGTGTTTGCAGAAAAGATTGCTGCTAGAACTTGTTGCTGCCTAATGATGCCTTTTTTATTTCTGTGTTTTTTTCTTTAATTCCTTGTGGATGACTGTATAACTTAAAGTACAAAGTATCTTTGGCCTCTTTATGGCTAAAAAGGGGGAGAAGAACTTGTGGTAATTTTGGTAGATTTAGATATTGGTAGATATTATTAAAAATTATGCTGCTTTCTAATCTCTGATTGTCTAGGGGTTTTAGCCAAAAATTTGCCAAAGGGGGAGTTTATAAGTGTTTGTTTGTTGGCATGTTTTTTGGTAAAACCAGATTTGTGAATGTCATGACTGATGTCATAACATTCTGGGATAAAGGTACATTCTACAGAAAAGAATGTTCTACAGGAACTACTCAGTATGAGTGAACATCATGATCATTAAGCTATGATCATATATATTGAATTCTACCAAAATCAGTGAGCAAGATACATGATGTCATAACCAATGTTAAGACATCCTGTACTGATCAAGTTGTTGTGCAGATTTATTATTCCTGAGATTTTTCAGGAAACTGGTGCGCTACTCTGAGTTGAAGAATTCATGTCCAGATCAGCTGCTCATGTGGACATTAGGTTAACCTTGCTTAACCTTAATCTGTTATGAAAAAGCCCTAGACCAAGTCTTTAGGTTAACTTTAGTTAACCCTAGCTATTTTCATGGAAGCCCTAGATGAGGAATAGTCTGCTTATTTATTTCTCACGAAGCCTAATGGACAGAAGCACTTTTTGACAGAAGATCAATAAGGCATTGTATAGTTGTAACTACTGTGAGCCAAGGAATTATCGGTTTGATAAGTGACTTGGAGTAGGATTTGGTTGTAAGGGTTGTTCATCACTCAAAGCTTTAAAGCACGAGTGTTTATGTCTCTTGATTAAAGCTTTGAAGTAAAATCAAGTTAGGGTTGTTTATCACTCAAAGATTTGAAGCACGAGTGATTGTGTCTCTTGATTAAAGTTGTGAAGCAAAATCAAGTGTGTGTATTGAAGAATGTCTTCATAATCTCATTAATCAATAGTTTAGTATCACTGCTGTGATTGAGGGGGAGTGAGTAGGAACTCAGGTTTAAGTTGAACTTAGATTGAAGTTGCATTGGGTAGGTCTTAAGTGAAGGAGATAAACTGGTTGGTTTATTCCTAAATTAATATCTCCTATAGTGAATTTCCTCCCTGGCTTGGTAGCCCCCAGAGTAGGTGTTGTTACACACTGAACTGGGTTAACAATTGATTGTGTTCTTTACTGATTTTAAATTACTGTTCTGAAGTGTGTACAAGTTTGTCAGATACGGTGTCATAACATTCACTATGACATTAAGTATTTGTTGCTAGAATTTCAGAGTGTAGTATCAAGTATCTACCAACTTCGGACTGCACCAAATCCGGTCATCTCACTACATCCTAAAGGCCAAGTTGGTCAAGTAAAGGTTCTAAAAGTTCATTAGTGCTTCATGACATCACTCAGCGGCCCCGTATTCTCTTTGATTAACTCAAAGGCTACCAGTACCCACAAATATGTCACACTAACGTAGCTATTGCTTAGACCATGTTGGTATACCTTGCACAGTTTCCACAACGTATTGCTACTTACCTATAATGTATCCCAAATCCGGGTAGAGGATTCAAACCCAAACAAAGAACCATAATGTAAAGCATACAAGTCAAATAATGTAAGCAATTAAATGTGATCTAATCCCTAAGGTAACCCCACTTTTAGAATTTTCCCCAGCAGAGTCGCCAGTTCTGTGATGCGGTGGGAGAACTGACTTGATTGTTTTGCGTTTTATTGAAAATGTTGCGATTAAAAAGAGTCACCACCGACTTTTCTTTTATCCAAAAAGGAAAGGTAAAAAAGCACAGGAAATATCTTTGAGATTGTTTCTTGAGTTCGGGGGGTAGATTATGAAAAGGGAAGGTATTATCACCCTTTTCATCCATGGTTTTCCATGGGCTCTTAGGTACTTGCTAGATCACTTTCTTTTGTTTGAAATTATGCTTTGTGCAGTTTTGAAAGTATTTTGTAAAAGATGCCATTGTTTAGGAAATCTTTGTAATGATTCTCGTTCGTAAGAATGTATACAAAGATGTTTGTCTTTTTGAAAATGTTTTCAAGTTTGTAAGATGTTTGGAAATGTGTGTGTTTGTTTTGGAAATAACAAGGATATTTGTTTTGAAATGGAGAAAGTAACTAAAAGTAATCTACCTACTCAAATGTCTTTCTTGTTCATTTTCTTTTCCTTTGACATTGTTGTCTTACCATTTATTTGGTAAGCAACCCTATCTTTGGATGTAAACGGGACGAGCATGGGTCATCGTATAACCATGATTAGCAATGTCGCAAAGTATCTTAGCATTTTTTAGGGACTAAGATCATTTTATAAGGCAACTTGAATATCGTCATCGAGGGACTATGATCTTGTTTTTACTTGTTTTTGCTAAGATATCTCACATGCATAACATGACCATTTTTTAGGCAACAAGTGGAGTTAACCTTAAGGGTGCATGTGTGAATAGTGTGTTTGATTTGAATGCCTTTAATATTTTATTAGGTTTATCTACTTGTTGATTTTATCTTCCCATACAAACCCTATTTACTAGCATTTATATGAAAGCGATAAATTGCGGAAAGTAAATATCCTACGCTATTACAATCATTTGGGGATGGGGTGTACAAATTTACAAATGGGGATTGCAAGAAATTAAAGTCCTAATTATCTATTACAACCATATTGAATAGCCATGAAGAAAATATATGAAGCATTTATAAATAAATAAAAATTAAAGGAAAAGAAAACATTTTGGATCATTATGTGTCGACACATGCCGTAAAATAAAGCTTCTCGAATGCAATTTTGTTTTGATGAAGACAACTCATGATTGATAAAGAAGGCAAAAATTATTGATCAAGCTAAAATCCTCTTTGGATGAAGTCTTTGGTTCAAGCCCTTAGAAAATTTCAAGGTATAATGATAATACTTACCTTGAACTTAAGATATAGATGCTCAATGGTCAAAAGAAACATTTTATATTGTCCAACTCTTTATTCAAGTCTTTTCAAAGCCAAAATTCAATTTTCATTTGAGTGCAATCGATTTGCATGTTAGTGCAATCGATTGCATGCTTCAGTTTTTTAAAACATGGCTACTGACTTCCAGTGCAATCGATTTGCATGGTTGTGCAATCGATTACACACTCAAAATATTTGGAAATCTAGCTACTGGAACCCCGTGCAATCGATTTGCATGGTTGTGTAATCGATTACACACTCAAAATATTTGGAAATCTGGATACTGGAACCCCGTGCAATCGATTTGCATGAAGGGTGCAATCAATTTCCTGTTGTATGGTTTTGAAAAAACAACTGCCTTACACCTTCCTATTCATGATACTATTTCATGGAAAACTTTCCACTCAGTCTTGGCAATTGTTCATGATTTTTTACAAACCTTTTCTTCAAAGGTCACTGCATTTTAGCCTCAAAAATGAACCAAATGATGATGATTGAAATGAAGATTTTAAAGTTAAGGAGACTTACCTTGCAGCTAGAATTTATGTTTTGTACTTGAGGTGTTTCCTTGTGGACTGTTATGACCTTTTTCAGTTATGAGATTTTTTTGAGAGTTTGTCAATAAAACTTCTGGTTTTCTTTCTATTTTTTCTAACTTCTCTCTCTCCTCCTTTTTCTTGCAATTGGCCTCTCTATTTATAGAGAAGGTTTGAGACTTCAAACAACTTAGATTTTGAAATCACATGTTTTGGTTATCTTGCTTGTTTTTGAAGCAAACATGAAGGACGTGTTTCCAATGCTTGTACCAAGCTATGTAAAGTGGTTGATCACTTTAAACATGTTTGTTCTGACTTGTAGAAGTTGATTGTGATTAGAACAACAAGTTATAGGCTCAAGAAATTGACTCTATGATTAAAGTGAACTTTGCAAGAATGGTAATGGTGCCTTTGTGCCAAAAATGGAAAGATGCAATGGACAATACTTGAACCACTTGGATAATGGTTCAATCAATTGTGTAAACATCTTATTATGGATAGATTTTCAAGTCAAGAGGCCTGCAAAGTGAAGATTATGCAGCATGACTAAGATTTTTGTTCCTTGTTCATCACAAATTTGCCTTGTAAATCAAGAATAAATGTCCAACTTCAGATCCTTGTATCTCCTAGCTCAAATATGATAAATTCATGCTCTTGGATGTTTTGGAAAGCTTGAAACACCCTCTATATCTTTCATGTTGGCCGCTTTTGTTAAATCAAACTGGAACTTGATGGAAATAGGCCAAGAAGTTAGGATAAAAACCTGTCCAAACCTGCTGAAAAATTCTCTAAGTGTTTATTCAAAAATGCCACGACTTCATGAATTTATAACTCAAAATCCAAACATTTCTAGAAAAAGTCCTGCTCTACAATGTTTTAGATCTCATTGAGATCTACAACTTTTATGTTGGAGGTTTTCCTTGAATCATCTTGCATCATGGCGAAAAATTAGCATGAAGTGGTGAAATTATCATGTGTAAAAACACAGAAAATTTCTAAGTCTTGGAAATCTTGACTTTTCAAGTTGACCTTTGACTTTCTTAACTTCTTGATGATCAAGCTTGATATTTTTGAATGTCTTGATGAGTTGTGATATTTGAAACTTAACGTTAACCAAAAAGTCAAAGTTTGACTTTTGATGCTACAGTTGACTTTTTCACCAATACGGTTGATTTTAGATCATCTGATCAATTGACTGAGCAAAAAATGCATTCCAAGACCTGAAACTTGACATGAGCAATCTTGAGAGTCCTAAATGATCCGTGAAAGTAAAATGAGGCATTAAAAGTCCATCTGTCCTTGTGCAAACTCAAACCTTAATTTTCAGTCATCAGTGCTTGAGGAGATGTCTTGAGTTGATCAACCTTAGTGTAGTCTTGAACCAAAGGAGATCTTGTGAGATATTAATTGAGGAATGTGAGGGAAAATTTTGGGGTACAAAAAATGGGTTTCAAGAGCTTGAGCTTCAAGGCTATGTCTACGATATCAAATCTTTTGGTTCAAAAAGGTCTCTCACTTTATTTAGGTCAAGTTTTCCTCAAGGTTGGTGGTGACATTCATCAAGAAGATTCATAGGTTCATGTGTTTATTTCCATTCCTTCTTCAACAATTTTCATTGAGACTTAAGCTCCATATTTGAGTGTTCTTTAAGATAACATCACTTCAAGGTCTTATGTGATTTATCATGCTCTATTTTGCAAAGAAAATTCAAAAGATTCAAGGTTGGTTCAACAAGTTTGACCTAATTGGGCAAGTGTTTGATTCAGTGATCATAAGTGCATAACTCTCTTGATTTTCAATGTTTTGAGTTGGTTCTTTTTACTATGGGTTCTTATATAATATACAACAACTTCTCTTCACATGACAAGATCCAATTGTGCAAGAAAAATCATCAAAAGTTGAAAGGGGTTCCAAGTCATTTTAACACTCTCTGAGCTAGGGTTTGTTGACTTCCAAGGACCATATCTTACTCTTTTTTTTTTATATTTTTGATTGATTCCAAATCCATGATTATCTTTAAAGGGTCCTTAACAAGTTCTCTTTAAGGGTTTAAGGCCAATTTTGAGTGGAAGATCACTAATGGTTGAAGAAGATTACAAGTCCCTTTGAAAAGCCTTTGAATCTTAGGGTTTAACTTCAAAGGATCATAACTTGATCATATTTTATCTCCTTGAGCTCATCCTTTTTCTAAAATAATCTTGGTATGTCTACTTCAAATTTGGTTCAATATGCAATACTTGAAAATGAAAATTTTCAAAGCACATTGTCAAGATTGATCATTCGGCTTTCTAAACAATCCAAGATTACATCATAAAGGTACCTGAGTAGTGAGATATGCATTATTGAAGTTGGCTCCATGGAATCTTTTTTTTTTGCTTCGAGTCAAAATTTTTACCATGAGTAAACTTGGATTATAGGTCGAATTACTTAAAGTTTAGTTGCTAAACATGTTTAACTAATTGTCCAAATGCGTTTTGATAAGAATTGCACTTGGTATGAGGTCATTTTGATGTCGTTCAAGTCACACATTTGGCATGATCACAATTGGCTTGGCTTGCACGATTTTCTCACAATTCCTCTCATTTATCATCATTATTCACTTCCCTATAAATAGAGGATGCTATTCCATTCATTTGAACAAGCTTGAACAGCTGAAATCACCCTGCGAAACTCTCTCCATAGCTCACATTTCTGAGTTTTAGAAATCATAATTTCCTCCCTTCCAGCTCCAATTTCTTTGTTCTTTATTCATCCTTGAACTTCACTGAAACTAATAGAAGAATAATTAATCCTTGAGGTGCTCTAAATCATGCTAGCCAAGTCAAGTTTCAGAGCAATTTCTTCATACTTCGTTCAAGTAGGTTAAGACATCAATTCTTCTAACTCAAATTACTGGAATGGTCTATGATGTTCATTGATGTTTGCTGATGGTTTAATTTTATTAATTTATGCATTTGATGCATCTGTTTTAGATTTCAAAAAATTTCAAAACTCTATGGTTTTTTCCAAATCAGGTGAGCTACACTTTAAATAAATTTTTCGCGAGGGGTTGGTTAGAATCGTCTGGATGAGACAAATTCAATGATACCGCTGTGAGATTCTAATGTTTATGTTTGAAGATTCTCATAAAACCTCAATTCACAGATGGCTAGAGGTTGAAGACGACCTACGTGTCGTTCTTCAACCAATGATCTTAAGCCACTTGTTTTAATCTGGTTGGTTGGAGCTTTTTGTGTTGTCTTCACGCGTTTCAGTGATGACCATCATACATCCTAACTTCAGTGCCTTTGGATCTAACACGGTGGATAAGTGATCTGAATCCAGCGCACCATGTTATTTTTGTATTATTTTTATTTTCTGATTTTTGTTTTAATTGTTTTAAACTTCAAAAAATCATAAAAAATTCATTTCAACTTCTAAAATTGTGAAATAATTATCAAAAATACTTATGATTTTTCTCTTACTGATTTTTATTTTTTCACAATTTTATTTTGTGATTTGATATTTTTTATGATTTTTCACTTTATTTGACTTGTTTTAATTGTTTAAAAGTACTTTTCTTGATTTTAAAATTCTAAAAAATCATGGGAGGATCCAATGATCTCTTGAAAAATATTGGTGACCTCATTTTATTTTTATTTTTGATTTTACTATTTTTCAAAAAATTTAGTTTATTTTTCTTATTTCTTTATATTTTAAAAATAGTTTATGACTTTACAAAATTTTAAAAAAAAATTGTCAACACTTATTGGCTCATGTTTGACCTCTGTTATTTTTTTAGGATTTTTATTTGGTGTTTTAATACATGTTGTATATTTTACCAATTATTTTTTTTAAATCAATTAAATTTTGTTTTTATATTAAATATATTTTATTATTATTTTGATTGGTCCTGATTTGGAGACATTTTAGTGTTTTTTTGGACACGTTCCTCAACCTCATTGGATCTTGGGTGTTGATGGGTTGAAAAACCAAATACACCAAAATGGATGAATGTTGATGATATTTGAAACTCTAATTTCATCTGATACATTGGTTATACTATCATTCCCCTTCCTCTTCATCTTACCCCTTTCTTACTTTTACTTATGCTACATGTTTTTGGAGAATAATCTACATATCAATTCTCCAACATGTTTGGTACATAGATTTCTATTGGCCGACCTCAAAATAGGCGTTGCTTCTACATAAATCCACTTACGATTTCTTAAAATAGCGCTAAATTTGTCCCGATTCTAAAAATGATCATTCGTGGCCCAAACCTATGTTTGTAAGCCCATGTATGTTTAATTTGAAACCTTTGATCCAATAACTTTGAATTTTATTGTTAAGAGGATTTGATTCTATCAATCCTCTAATGAACTTCATGAATTTTGGTCTAAGTGAATCATTTGAACATCATTGATCATATGTGGTTGCTTTGAGCACTTGAAATGAATGATGTACTTGACAAAAAGCAAATGAAACTTTTTATTGAGAAGCTTTGATTTTATCAATCTTCTATTGAGTTTTCAAAAGCAAGCTTCAAGATGGTCATTCAACTAACCTTTTGTACTTGACTTCTAAATTCTTATTCACTAATAATTAACTTTACTTTATGCCTTTATTTTGTGCCTTTACTTTTATGTACCATTTTTATTTTAGCATTTACATCTCATGCTAGTTTCCTTTTGTTCACTTGAGCATTTATCTTTATGTCATTTTATTTTTTTCTCATTTGAGCTCTTATTTTCTTTCTAAGACACTTAATAATCAACTTGAACATTAAAAACTTTAAGGTTACTAAGACTATTTGGTTATTATCCTGAGAATTATGGAGTTGTGGATCTCTCGGGCTTAGGATTAGAAGCCTTGATATTTGGGGACCTTGTTGCTTTGTTGTTATTTTTCTGAAGTTCTTGGGGTTTACTTCAAGGCATTGGGTTGATTTTCTTTGTATGCAGGTTGTTCTAATTTTATGCTTTGTTTGTGATCGAGAGTTCCTCTATATGCAATCGTTATTCTGCCCAATTTTTGTGAAGACTTAATTCATCTGAAGCTTTATGTTCCTCATAGGTTTAGTATTTTTGCTTTCTTGGTTTAAATCCAAAGGATGAGAATTCTACATTGACTTCTTATGTCATGTGTTGGCTTCTTGTTGGTTAGATTGTTCTTTTCCTTAACTTTTACCTTATGCTTTAGGATAGTCCCTTTATATCCTCCCATCTTCTTTAATTTTAAAATCTTCTCCCTCCTTTTCAAAACACTTCTTGTTTTCAAACTTGAACCGCTTCCATAATAAACTCGCACTTAGGTGTTAGAACAAGATTTGGTTCTGCAATACTATCTCTGAATTTTGATGATAACAAATGAGTATGTTTGTATGAACAATTTTGATACTCTAATGTTTGTTATTTTTTAGTATTTAACAAATAGATTCTGCTTCTACTGGATGGCATAGCCAAGACATTAGAAGAGAATAGTTTCACTTCTGCACTACACAAGTTCTGATGAACAGTAGCAAGACACTCCAGAAGCTTCTGAAGTGTAGGCTCTAATGTTTGTCTAAAGAAATAAGTCAGAAGATCTGAAGACAGAAGTTATACTTACGTCTAGATGCTCAAGAATCATGCTTCTAAAGACAACATGTTCTAAAGAAACAGTCAAAAGATCTAAAGAGAGAAGTTATACTTAAGTCTAAATGCTAAAGACTCAAGTTTCTAAAGACCCATGATTCTAAGAAAAGGGTTCTAAAGACCAAGTGCTGAAGACTCTGAAGACAGAAGTTCTAGAGACTCCAAAGACTTGAATTTCTAAAGACCCGATGTTCTAGAAATAGATCTCAAGCCAAGTGCTGAAGTTTCAAAGATAAGGTTCTGAGTGAACAAGTTCTGACAACTAGAGACTTGGTTATCTGGAGATTCAAATGTCACGATTCTACTCATGATTCAATCATCTACCATCAGAAGCCTCTGAAGTTTCCAAGACAAATTTTAATGTTAGCAATGATAAGTACATAGTACGAAAAAGCCTTATTCCACTACCTTTCCACTAGCTTGAATTGTGGAAAAGAGAAAGAAGTGACAGTACTATTTTCATCATTGTATAACGACTCCTTTTCATCATTGGAAAAGAGAAAGGATTATCAAACATGAATCAGAAACGTGAGTTGGCTTGATTTTTCCTACGGTCTAGAAAACTTACTCATCATCATATCTATTCCCCAACAGTATTGAGTTTCTTTCCCCTGTAGAGTCTATGGTAACTTCTATCCTTAGTAGAGTCTTATTCCCAAGTCTCGACTGATAATCTGCTTTGTAAGTCCATACCATTTGGCGTCTAGGGAACTTTTCATAATTTGTCCATATCATTTGGAATTTGATTTCTATTTGTTTTGTAACTCCATACCATTTGGCGTC
Source organism: Vicia faba (assembly GCA_948472305.1). Lineage (NCBI taxonomy): Eukaryota > Viridiplantae > Streptophyta > Magnoliopsida > Fabales > Fabaceae > Vicia > Vicia faba. Next base: position 883,834,601 of record OX451738.1, read on the forward strand.
TCAAGTACCTTTTCACCAGCTGTCCATATCTTTTGGCATTTAATTTCTATCTTTCTTATAAGTCTATACCATTTGGTGTCTCGGGTACCTTTTCATCATATGTCCATATCATTTGGCATTTGATTATTATCTACTTGGTAAGTTCATATCATTTGGCGTCCAAGACCCCTTCTTGTTATCAAGTCCATATGATTTGGCACTCGGTTTATTAATCTTTCCCCTAACTGAGTCCTATCAATGGAGCCCAGTATGTCATCATACATTAGAAAACCTGGAATGCAAATTTTATGGTTCATTTTAGTATTTAATCTCCTTATACCCTAAATTTTCGAAAGGTGAAAGCCAATCTCACATTCAATTTCAAGATGATTAAATAGGGGCAGTTGTTGCACCCCAAAATTTTCTCTATGAGTTTCAACCATAGTTAACTCAAATCTCACATTCATTCATCTCCACATGTATCTTCATATGCATCACAATTATTCATTGCATGTGTTCTTAAAGCATGGGATCATGTTTTCCTCAAGATTAGGGTTTTGAAAAGGAGAGGCTCATCTCTCAATAGTTTGTATCATCATGTTCATCATTCTCATAACATCATCTTTTATTTGGTCTCATCATGTTGGTTTGAGGAAATTAGGGTTTTGCCCCTCATCAGTGAAAAGTCAGGATTTAGGGTTTTGTGGCTTGAAGTTCAAGGTTGCTCATTTCAAAGGATCATCAACAACACCATCTCATGGTAATTATATCATCTCAATTTTTATTATGCTCACAAGATCTCATTGGTTATAGAGGAGTTGATCTGAAGAAAGTCGGTTGTCATAAAAAGTCAAACTTTGACCTTTTTGGTCAACATTGAAGTTCAAAGTCAAAATATCATCAACATATCCAATATAATCAAGCATGATCATCAAGAATCAAGATAATCAATAAAGTCGACAAAATTCAAAGTTGAAAGATTTTCAAGTACGTAGAGAAATTCTAGTGTTTTGTGCCTAAAAAATCTTAACTTCACAAGCAAGTTACCTCAAGATGCAAGCTGATTCAAGAGAAACTTTCAACATGAAAGTTGTATGAAATAAGAAATCCTATAAATTTGTCATTTTGGGATGATCCTTAATAAATTCTTGGATTAAGAGATATGGGCCCATGAAGTTCTAATACTTTTTATCCAACACTTAGAAATATTTTTGATCAGTTTTTCACCTCAATTTCTTGGCCAATTTTCCTCAAGTTCCCAATTGATTCAGCCAAAGTGGTCAATATGAAAGTTGGATATCATGTTCTAAGCTTTCCAAAATGTCCAAGAGCATGAAAAGATCATACTTGAGCTGAGAGATTCGAAGATATGAAGTTGACCATTTTCACTTGAATTATAAGTCATTCCTTTGATAACCATAAGATCAAATCTTCATGGCATGCCTAGATATCTTTGCTTTTCAAGCCTTTAAACCATAAATCCTTCCATAATCATCTGAATACACAAAATTTTGGACCATTACCCATGTGATTAAGGCTTTATTCAAGATAACTTGCCATTTTTGGAACTAAAGCTAACACTTCCATTCTTGTAAAATGACTTTAATCATAATGTAAACTCTCCTTGAGCCTATAACTTGTTTCATCTACATATACTCAACCTAAAATATAAGAGAAGCATGCTTAAATTGTCCAACAATTCTATTAGGCTTGGCACAATGCATTGGAACTATGATTTCACAAGAAACTTCAAGTTGCATCTCAACCAAGCCATAAGTTTATAACTTGTAAACCAAGTCCTCTCATCCTCTCAAACATTTCCTATAAATAGAGGACATACCATACTGCATAACTCACCAATTCTCAAGCCCTCAAACCCTCCCAATCTCTCTCAAACCCGAATTAACCATAAAACCTCCATTTTTTAGCATTGAAGTCCAAAACTTCAAAACTCATAACTCTTGTAATATATTTGCAAACCAACCACCAAATCATCATCAATACATCATATAGAAGTGATCCAAACACCTTTTACACTTCTGTAATTACTCCATCTTCATCCATCATTTTCAAAATTCAATCTTGCAACTTGACTTGGGTAGAACGTTTCCGCAATCCTCAAAGCAAAGTAGGGGTTGAAATACACTCAAGGAGGTACCAACAAGCTAAAGAAATCATCGTCTTGATTTTTGAAGTGCTTTAAGAAGCGTTGGACTTTCTCCAACTTGGTACATTTTTCAAACTTTGAACTTCTTATTTAAGCATCATTTGTGCATACATTCTGAAGCAAAAATGTAGATATAATATCATTGAAGCTAACCATGTCTTTAAATTTCATTTTAATTGACTGTGTGATGATAATTTTTGCTCTGAACCGTTAGGGTTCTGTTGTACCCCAAAATTTGCCTTCTCATTTATCAATAATTTCCTCACAAGATCTCTTTGATTCAAGACTAGAGTAGGGTCTGACCAGCTCAAGACACCTTTTCATGCACTGATGACCAAAATTAGGGTTTGAGTTTTCACAAGGATTTTTGGACTAGAAATGCTTCATATGACTTTAAAGGATCATTATGGACCCCCAAGAATACTCATGCCAAGTTTCAAGCCTTGAATCACATTTTTGATCAGTCAATTGAACAGTTGACCTAAAAATCAGTTATATTAGGGAAAAAGTCAACCATGGACAATTTATAGTAAAACTTTATAATTTTTTATCCACATAAACATATTAGACTCATATGTATCATTTGATCAAGTTTGGACCATAATTCCTCAAGAAATTTGATCAAATCATCAAAAGGGCAAAATGGTCAAAATTAGGGTTTTGACTGAGAAAGGGCAATTTCTGATTTTTGACCTAGAAAATGGTCAATTGGTTTAAAGCATGATTTCAAGAGTTCAATTGCATCATCTTGACCTAATGACATGGTTCAAAAGATTTCAAACCCATTGGATTAACAGATGAATTTTACCGTCAATTGTACACTAAAAAGTCAAACTTTGACTTTTTGGTCAAATTCAAGTGCCAAAGATCATAACTCATCAAAACATGTCAAAATGTGAAACTTATTCATCAAGAAACCAAAGATTTAATCTTTGGATTTGAAAAGTTGAAAAATTCTAACTTAGAAAATTTTCTAAGTATAGAAAATTTCTTATTTTCTCTCAACTTTGAGCCAAATTATCACAATGATACAAGATGATTCAAAGGAAGTTCCCAACATGAAAGTTGTAGATCTCCATGAATTCTACAACTTTGCTTCACACAATTTCTCCTAAATATGCTTGGATCTCAAGATATAATTTTGTGAATACATGCTCATGAACTAAAATAACTTAGTGAAATTTTGCCCTAGTTAGGCAGGTTTTTGACCTAACTTCATGGCAATTTTTCATATAGTTCCAAAGGGAATTTCCAAAATAATTTCAAAAATAGGTTGTAGATAACATTTCAAGCTTTCCAAAATGTCCAAGAACTCCTTGAGATCATTCTTGAGTAGTGATAATCGAAGAGATGAAGTTGGCAATTTCTCACTTTGATTTCAAGCCATTTCATGATGAACCAAAATTCAAATTCAAGCCTAGGCTGCATAATCTTTGCTTTTCAGGCCTCAAACTTGTTTCTCACTCCATAATAAAATGTTTACACAGCTGATAGAGCTTTAATCCAAGCATTAGAGCCTTTGTCCAAGCTACAATTCCATTTATGGCACAAAGTTGCCATTTCCATTTTGATAAAGCACAACTTTTTGCAATTGTTAACTCCTTGAGCTTTGCACTTGTTACTTATGCACACACAAACCCTATAAACCAAAAGCAATGTGTCTAGAACATCTACCAACTCAGATCAGGCTTGTACAAACACTTAGGGACTTGTCTCCTCACTTTGCTTCAAAAGCAAGTTATAGAGCCAAAAGGCTATAACTCAGAAACATGGTGTGGAATTGATCAAAAACCTTTTATATACTTATACACAAAGACATTACAACCTGGAAAAAGATTGATAAGACTCAGAAACTCTCCCAAACACTCTATCATTAAAAATCTGCCATAACTTGCAGTTTTGCACCTTACATAGCAATCTCAAAAACCACTCGTGCGTTTTGAGTTTTAACCACCTAAACACTTAATATACATCATATCTAAGTGTTCCAGACCCATGTCCCCTCACTGTAACTCCTCCTCCTCCATCCACCATTTTCAAGTTTCAAGCTTGCAGGTTGACTTGAGTAGGGAGATTCAGAGACTTTCAGGATAAAGTAAGGATTGGAATACACTCAGGGAGGTCCAAGTAAGCTAAACAGATCCTCAGGTCTTCTCAAAACTTGCTCAAACTCAATTCACAATCTCAACTGAAAGAGGTAAAAACTCAAACTTCTATCTCTTCATACAAGCATCCTTTGGTCCTGATTTGTGAAAGAAAAATGTAGATATCCTTGCCCTAAAGCTAACCATGTTCATAGTTTTCATTTATCTTAACTGTGTATAGAGATTTTTTTATTTGAAATTTTTGAAAAAATTAGGTTTCAAATTAGGGCAAGTAAAATTAGCTTTGATCTTTGATTGTTAGTTTACATAAGTTAGATGGTTGAACTCGTGGGAGGAAACACTTCAATTTTCATGTTTGGACTTTCCATTTTCATGGAGAAATGAGAGAGATACAGGTGGTCCGGCCATGGCTCAAGGTTGAAGATGAAGTTGCCTTCAGGGGGCATTTTCTAATATATATTTATGCCTTTGTTTATATGAACGGATGTACAGCCACCCCAATGGTAAGGCAGCACGCAAAAATGACAAAGGTCATGGGTTCGAGCCTTGGTGCTGCCTTTTGCAATTTTTCTCATCTTTTCCATCTTTTTGCTAGCTTGCAGCGTGGGCTTCTGATTGTTGGGCTTTGTGTTTTTTGCTAACCTCATGCCTCCTATTTGCTTGCAGCACCCCCTGGTCCATATCATTCATTTATTTATTTTTATTTTTTGTTTTCATTTTATTTTCTTAAAAAAAATTTTTTTTTTATATTAAAAATCATGAAAAAATATAAAAATGCTAGATTTATATTTTGGTTCATTTTATTTTATTTTTCTCATAGAAAATATTTTTATTTAGTTACATATCATATATTTTTTTATAATAAACTTGTAAATTAAATTATAACTAGTTTGTTATATTTTTTTTTATATTTATTAAAAATATTATTTTAACATAAAAAGACCAAAAATATCTCATGATACCATATTTTATTTTCAAGATAAAAATATAAAAATATTTACCTTTTCCTAAAGAAATTTATTTCCTTTTGATAAAATAGAACTAGGGTTTAATCAAAAATCTTTTTTCTAAAAAATAATTTCCTTTCCTAATTAATTTGAGTTTAATCTTGACTTATTTATTAGGTTTAGGTTAAATCTTTTTCCACATAAAAAAAACCAAACAAAATCTTCTTTATTCATACATATTTGCATATTTAATTTATCTTGTATGTTATTTATTTCAATATTTGTACATATTCAATTTGGTTGTAATAACTTAATTAGGTTTATATTATTGCAAATCCCCATTCATAAATTGTATTTTCTCTTCCCACAAATGTTGTAATAGTGTAGGACATTTAAATTTCGCAATTTATCGCTTTTATATAACATGCTAGTAATTAGGGTTTGTATGGCAAGATAAAATCAACCAAATAGAAAACCCTAATCCAAGACAAAATCAAGCATGAAAATAACACATTTTCACACAAAACACCCCTAGGGTTATCCCACATGGTTGCCTTATACAAAATGGCCATATTACGCATGTAAAGTGTCTTAGCAAAAACAAACAAATACAAGATCATAGTCCCTCGATGACGCTATTCAAGGTTGCCTTACAAAAAAGATCTTAGTCCCTCAAAAATGCTAAGATACTTTGCAACATTGCTAATCATGGCTATACGATGACCCACGCCCGTCCCGTTTACATCCAAAGATAGGGTTGCTTACCAAATCAATGGTAAGACAACAATATCAAAGGAAAAGAAAATGAACAACAAAAACATTTGAGTAGGTAGATTACTTTTAGTTACTTGCTCCATTTCAAAAAAATCCTTGCTATTTTCAAAACAAACACTTACACTTTCAAAACATCTTACAAACTTGAAAACATTTTTCAAAAGATCAAACATCTTCGTATACATTCTTACGAACGAGAATCATTACAAAGATTGTCTAAACAATGTCCTATTTTACAAAATACTTTCAAAACCACACAAAACACAATTTCAAACAAAAGCAAGTGATCTAGCAAGTAACTAAGAGCCCATGGAAAACCATGGATGAAAATGGTGCTAATACCTTCCCTTTTCATAATCTACCCCCCGAACTCAAGAAACAATCTCAAAGATCTTTCCTGTGATTTTTTACCTTTCCTTTTTGGATAAAATAAAAGTCGGTGGCGACTCTTTTTAACCGCAACATTTCCGATAAAACGCAAAACAATCAAGTCAGTTCTCCCACCGCATCACAGAACTGGTGACTCTGCTTGGGAAAATTCTAAAAGTGGGGTTACCTTAGGGATTATATCACATTTACTTGCTTACATTGTTTGACTTGTATGCTTTACATTATGGTTCTTTGTTTGGGTTTGAATCTTCTACCCGGATTTAGGATACATTATAGGTAAGTAGCAATACGTTGTGGAAACTGTGCGGGGTATACCGACATGGTCTAAGCAATAGCTACGTTAGTGCGACATATTTGTGGGTACCGGTAGCCTTTGAGTTAATCAAAGAGAATACGAGGCCACTGAGTGATGTCATGAAGCACTAATGAACTTCTAGGACCTTTACTTGATCATCTTGGCCTTTAGGATGTAGTGAGATAACCGGGTTTGGTGTAGTCCGAAGTTGGTAGATACTCGATACTAAAATCATTGAGGTTTGGTTTCTTGGGATATTTCGGTCGCCATTAAAGAGGCTCGAGCTGAAACAATTACCAAGGAAACAATCCAGTGATATTGAGCTCCTTAGAACCCGGTTACTATTACTAGGATAGGTTTAAGCCAACTAAACTTCAAGAGGGTACTTACCTATAAAACTCCATGCAAGCCTAAACCTAGGACTTGTTTGCTTTATTTGTATATGCATACTTGTACATAACATCATGGACATCATGAACATTATATACATCCACTAACTATTTCAAGGATTTTTTGGATTCATCTTTGTTCTTGTTTTGTAGGATATGGATTCACTTCGCAGGAAAACTATTCAAGTCAACCTTGTGAGAATCCCTCTACAACTTAAGGAGCTAGTTTCAAGGATTCCTGAAAACTCTCCATTCACCGAGAGACATGGTCGTCTACTCAACTTGGTCACCTCCAACACAGATGAGGACATGATGAAGGTGCTTTTTCAGTTCTTTGATCCTTTGCACCATTACTTCACATTTCCCGACTATCAAATTGTGCCTACTTTGGTAGAATTCTCCCAACTCTTGAGGATTCCCATTCTCAATCAACTACCTTTCAATGATACGGAAAGAAATCCAAATACATAAGAGATTGCTCAAGCTCTACACTTGCACTCATCTGATATCACAACTCATTGGGAAACAAGGAGTGGTGTCAAAGGCTTCCTAGCAAAGTTTCTGTTTGAGAAAGTCTAAAAATGTTGGAATTCCTTGGACTTGCAAGACTTTAAGGAAATTGTGGCTCTCCTCATCTATGGGATGGTTTTGTTTCCAAATCCTGACCAACTCATAGATGTCAACGCCGTCAAAATCTTCATATCACGCAACCCGATGCCTACATTGCTAGGGGATATCCTACACTCTTTTCACACTCGCACAATGAGGAAAAGAGGTGTCCTTATATGTTGCACTCCTCTCTTGGCAAGATGGTTTATTTCTCATCTTCCCCAATCAGTCTTAAAGAATGAGCAAGGTTCAAGGTGGTCACAAAAGTTGATGACACTCAAGCATTCAGACATTCATTGGTGCTCCCGATCCAAAGAGAATGTTATCATTGTCGATCGTTGTGGAGAATTCCCTAATGTCCCTCTACTTGGAATTAGGGGGTGTGATACAGTGGGAGAAATGACTTAGGATTTTCCGTTTGTGTTTGCAAATGTTTCGGTTTAGCAAGAGTCGCCACCGACTTTTTATTTTATCCTAAGGAAAGGTCAAAAAGCACAGGAAAGACCTTTGAGATGTTTTCTTGTGTTCGGGGAGTAGATTATAGAAAGGGAGGGTATTAGCACCCTTTCTATCCATGGTTATCCATGGGCTCTTAGTTACTTGCTTAGATCACTTGCTTTGCTTTTCAATTGTTTGAAATGGTGCTCTTCAATTGTTTGAAATGGTGCTTTGTGTATGATTTTGAAAGATGTTTTGAAAAGAGGCCATCGTTGTGGCAACCTTTGTAATGATTCTTGTTTGAATGTATACAAAGGTGTTTTTTGTCTTTTGAAAAGTTTTCAATGTTTGAAAGTAGGGTTTTGAAATTGTGTTATGAAGTGTGTTTGAAGATAGCAAGGATGTTTTTGCATGATTTGATCAAGTAACTAAGAGTTGTCTACCCTATTTTATTCAAAGATCTTTCTTATGTTTTTTAACCCTTTTAACAGTGTTGTTTCACCATTTTATTTAGTGAACAACCTTGTGTTAGGATGTTAAACGGGAGAGGCGCGGGTCATCGTATAGACCATGATAGCAATTGTGTCAAGTATTTTTGGCAATTTTCTTAAGGGACTTGATCATTTTGTTTAGGCAACTCAGATAGCGTCATCGAGGGACTATGATCTTTTGTTTTGTTTTTGTTTTGCCAAAGTACTTGACATGCATACCATGGCCCATTTTTGAAGGCAACAAGTGGATTGTAACCCTAGGGGTACAAGTGTGCATTGTGTTTATTTTTTCATGCATTTTTTGTCTTTGATTAGGTCAAGCTATTTGTTGATTTTGATTTTGCATACAAACTCTAAGTCTAATCATGGCATAATTGAAAGCATTTAAAGGTGCGAGAATTTAAATTCTACACTATTACAACATGATATAGGGAGGGGTGTACAAATTTGAATTGGGGATTATTTTGCAAGAAATTAAACCCTAAATTATTACAACCATATTGAATTTGCAAGCCATAATATTTAAATGTACAATACTTAAATAAATACAATAAATACATATTAAATAAAATGCATCATGTAAAAAAAGTTTTTTTTTGTTTTTTTATGTATGTTAAGCATTCTTTTAATGTGAACAAAAAGGTGTAAATAAGAAAAATAAAAAGATTGATTTTACTTAATAAAAGGGGTAAACCCTAATTTTCTTTAAGGAAAATAAAAATGTATTATTTATATACAAAACATATTAATATGTACAAAAATAAGAATATACTATAAAAAAAAAGTTTTTTAGTATAAAATAATAATAAAAATAAAAATGTATTTATTATGTGTTTTTTATTCTAATTATTTAATAAACATATATATATATATATATATATATATATATATATATATATATATATATATATATATATATATATATATATATATATATATATATATATATATATATATATATATATATATATATATATATATATATATATATATATATATATATATATATATATATATATATATATATATATATATATATATATATATATATATATATATATATTAAGTATGTTAAATATGTAAGAAATAAAATAATAATTTACAAAAATAAAATTATTTCAAGAAAATGTTTTCAATATGGATAAAAAAATAGAAATAAGAATAAAAGTATTTTTTACATTATTTTTAAGTTTAAACAAAAATAATATAAGTATTTAAACATTTTAAAGTTAGAAAAAATTAAAATAAATACCAAATAAATACCAAATAAATATAAAAACCTATGAAAATATTTTTTAGGCATTTTTTATATTTGAAAATAAAATATCAAAGTCAGAAATAAAATAAAAATGCAAAAATGACAAATATACAAGAAATGGGCCAGGGGGGTGTGAAACTGAAAAATGGAGTGTGAAAAGCATGAAGTAGCCAGGCCCAGCCCAGCTACTTCATCTTCTTCCTCTGTCCAAACAAAACACGCGCCTTCTTAGTTCAAACCTGTATCTCCTGATTCAGTGCTTTTTTGACAAAACTCAAAACATAAAACTTGTAGAGCATCAAACAACGAATCTAACCATATAAAAAACTTAAGCTAACTCTCAAAGACCAGAGGGAATTTCTCTGGACCTAATTTCTAACCTAGTTTTTTCAGAAAGTTCATGAATAAAATTCTCCTAGCACGATCAATATAAATGAAAACTAAGCACATGTATGGTTTCAGGGCTATGAATACAACATCTTTCATTCACAAACCTAAGTCTAACTATTCCTAAATAGAGAGATAGAAGTTCATGAACTACCTGTTTCAGTTGAGTTCGAGCTGGATAATGTAGCAACTTTCAATGGTGTTTGAGGTTCTTTTGAGCTTGCCTGATGTCCACTGAACTGTTCCCAATGCTTAATTTGTTTTGAAGTGGCCTGAATCGTGCTACAGAACTCAACCTGCAAAGCTTCCAAATAAAAATGGCAATGTGTGTTAATGGAGTTACAATAACTTGTGAATGGTCTGGATAGCTCAGGTATGTTGATTGGAATGTGTTTGAAGCAGTTTTGGACAAAACACACGAGGGAATTTGGTGGTGGCTTGTGATTTGCAGAACTGGCCATGTTTTGCAAGAAAAAGTGGTTTTGTAGTATGAGGATGCTTTAGGGGTGAAAGGCTCGTGCTTCTGACTTGCAAGAGTGTATGAAACTTGTTTGATAACTTTGCTTGAGTTAGTTTTATCAGATATGTGAGATGCCTTGTGTTTGACAAGTTTCTTCTTTTTGAAGCAAGAAAGTGGAAGTGAGGTTACAGGCTTGTACAGACCATCTTATCACTCTGCATACCACCCTCTTGGCCCCTCTAATTAGTGGATTTGTTTTTCTGCAAGAGATTTGGCTCTATGCTCAAGGATTAGTGGTTTGACATAAAGCAATCTTTTGCAAAAATGGAAATATGCCTTTTACCATTTAGGGATTAAACTTGTGTACAATACCCTAATGACCAAGATAATGCATTAGCTAAATGGATTTGCATTAAATTGTGGAGTTTGAAATGGTTTAGAGGCCTGCAAACAAGTAGAAAGCATGCTGGTTTAAAAATGAAACTTGTATGAACATGTATTGGCCATGGATCAAAGTGAGTTTTTGCCAACTTCAAGCATTCGATTCTCCCTAACCACAAAGGTGTTTGAGGAGTTCTTGGACAATTTGGAAAGCTTTCAACATGTAATATAATCCATCTTTGAAATGCAACTTGAAACTACAAGTGGAACTATGTGAAAAATGGCCAAGAAGATGGGCCAAACTCCTGCCTAAACTAGGGCAAAATTTCTCTAAGTTAAAAGTTTTAGGTACCCTTGTTCCAAAACTCATAACTTGAGATACAAGCTTCTTTTGAGAAAACATTGTGAATCAAAGTTGTAGACTTTGTGATGGACTACAACTTTCATGTTATAAGTTTTGTTTTAATCCATTTGCATCTTGGTGAAAATGTGGGGTAAAGTTAGGAAAAAATAAGAAAATTTCATAACTTCGAAAATTTCTAAGTTATGAAATTTTTCCATTTTAAACCCTAATTTGCATTTTTGGGTTTCTTGGTGAACAAGTTTCAGAATTTTACATGTCTTGATGAAAAATAACCCTTGGCACTTGATTTTGACAAAAAAGTCAAAGTTTGACTTTTTAGTATACAGTCAAATTTTGATCAGTTGATTGAAAAATTCATCTGTCAATCCTATGCATTTGAGATCTTTTGAACTTTTTGAATGGGTCAAGACAATTTCATTGAATCCTTGTGTCCATGGTTGAGCTTGTTTTGCCATTGGCTAGGTCAAACAGTCAAAAATTGCCCTTGTATAGTCAAAACCCTAAAAATGACCATTTTGCCCTTTTGGTGATCTGATCAAATTTCTTATAGAATTGTGATCCAAACTTGATCAAATGGTTCATATGAGTTCATTATGTTGATGTGGGTTAAATTTCATGAGGTTTGACTGTCAATTGGCCACAGTTGACTTTTTCCCCAATACAACTGATTTCTAGGTCAATTGTCCAATTGACTGGGCAAAAATTTGAAGGCTTGAAACTTGGTATGGACAAACTTGTGAGTCCAACATGAAGTATGAAAGTCATTTTGGTCATTGTGGGTCAAAACATCCCTGTTCAAACTCAAACCCTAATTTAGATCAACGGTGCAAGGAGGTGTCTTGAGCAGAGCAAACCCTAGCTTGATCTTGAGTTCCAAGAGTCTTGTGATGAGAGATGTTGATGAAATGGGAGAGAAAATTTTGTGGTACAACATGGGGTATAACCTACAACCCATGCTTAGCTTTAAGGCAGTTTGGTTATGCCCGAAGGGATGGCCCGCACGTGATGCTGATTCAAGGTTTGGTATTTGACTACGACAACAACAATCAAGGTCTTCGCCAGAGATTTATCCGAGATTGGAGGATGCTAAACAAGGTGGATAGCAAGAATTTGGGAAGCAAGAATTCCATCCCTCTTGAGCCTTACCTCAAATGGGTACAAACTCGTGCTCAGGATCTTATGATGCCTTACCCCTCCATTCTCCCAGTAATCATTGAGCCTGTCATAGAGGGAGACGTTCCATACACTATCCTACATCCTGACATGCCCACATCTCTTGAAGACCTCCAAATGGATTGGATACAACTCAAAGGAGAGCGAGATACTTTCGAAGCCCAATTCTACGCAAGCGAGAAGAAGGTTTTGGAGCTCACTAGGCTACTTCATGAGGAGCAGACTCTGAATGCCTACATTGCACCAAAGAGGATGCGCACTACTTTTCTATCTTAGAGTTTTGTATTATTTTTCCTGAGGGGCATTGATGTACTCAAACTTTATCTTATTAATATAACGTGTGTTTCTTTTTGTCTAAAACAAATATGAATCTTTGAAATCCTTGAAAACATTGCATATGCATATACCATTCATCATAACATAAATAGGTCTTTTGCAACAAGTCTCCTCATCTCTCTACTATTTATTTCAGTAAGATGGATCTCAAGCAAATAGTTAAATATCTCCAAGCTCATAATACACAATTTCAACAGTTGCAAATGACCTTAGCCAAGGGGCAAGAAGAGTTGAAGACTCTGCTGGATGAAGAGAGGAAAAATAAAACAAAGAAGGTAACCGGAGTTTTAAACATGGGGAGAAGATTTCATGGGCAGAAAAGAAGGACTTTGGACTTTGCAACAACACCCAGTGAAGGAGAGGGGAAAGGCAAGGAAGTAGTTGTCCCATCATAATCGGAAGAAGAAGAGGACTACTTTGAGGAACAATACCCTCCGGCTGATGACAATTATAAACATCTTGAAGAGCGGTTGAGCGCGATGGAAATCCAAAAGGTGCCAGGTTTGGACTTTGAGGAATTAGGACTAGTGTCGGGGATTGTGATTCCTCCGAAATTCAAAGTGCCTATATTTGCCAAATATGATGGAGTGTCATGCCCTAAAATGCATCTCCGATCATATGTGAGGAAAATCCAACCCCATACCGCAGATAAAGACTTATGGGTGCACTTTTTCCATGACAGTCTGTCTGGAACACATCTTGACTGGTTCTACCAATTAGAAAGAGCCAATGTTCACAATTGGGAAGATCTTGCTGCAGCTTTCTACAAGCAATACTAGTACAATGTTGATTTGGCGCCTACCCGTACTCAACTCCAGAGTATGGCCATGGTGTCTGTTGTACCCCAAAATTTACCCTCCCATATTTCTCAATACAAGTCAAGTGAGGTCCTCAAATTGCTCAAGGAAGTCCAAGAGTGGACCAGACAAACTCTCTCCTAAGGCAGTCTACCCAAAATTAGGGTTTTAGTTTGCATCAAGATGTTTGAGTCCAAAGGATCCCAAATGCTCACCATTGCCCTAATATTTTCTCAAGATCATCCATGTCAAGTTTCAAGCCTTGCAGAGGAAGTTTGCTCACTCAATTGCTCAAAGGCCTAAAAATCGACTGTGCTAGGGCAAAAGTCAACTGTGGCCCACATACAGTCAAACTTCAAGATTTTTGGATAACATTATCATTTTTAAGTATTATTCATCATTTTATCAAGGGTTTATCATGATTCCTCAAGGATTGCTCACAATTCATCAAAACCCAAAAGTTGCTAAATTAGGGTTTTGTAGGAAAAGTCAACTCAACTTTGACCAAGCATAACTTTCTCATACTTTATCAAAGATTACCCATCCAAAGCTCATTTTTAAGAGGATTTAATTCCATACAATTCATATTCATCTCCCAAGTTCAAAATATGCACTCACAAAAAGATATGAATTTGGACATTATAGGTTATTTTGAAAAGTCAACAAAAACACCTTTTGGGTCAAAGCTTCATACATGAACATGGAAGATTCAATTTAGATGAGACTAAAAGGGTAGCTTATAGGACATCTTAAGCTTTCTAAAAATTCCAATAACACCTCTCTAGGGTCAAAATTGAGGGAGTTATGCATTGGCAAAGTTGACCCTTTTTGCAAAATTGCCAAAAGTCAAAAGTGTCCAAAATTGCATTTTTTGCTAAATGGGCCCAACTTTTTATGCTTGTACTGAGTTTGTAATGTGACCCACGAACCATGGGCCCTTCCACTTGTCATTAATTTATTTTTGTTATTTATTTTGATTTTATTTCAATTAAATCAAATAAAATCAAAATAAAATAGTAAAAATATCAAAAGCTAATCAAATCTTGAGATTTTGTGCATGTTTAGGTCTATTATACAGCTGGAAGTGAGAACAAATCGTGCAAGGCTCATATGGATACAAAAAGATTGAATTGTGCTTGATTTGGAAAGATTTGCACAAGGATTAAATCATGAATCAATGATCATAATTGGAGAGGATTTGAAACCAAGTTGCAACCCTAATTCATTCTAGGGTACATAAGGAACATTTGCAGACCAAAAACAGGGAGATTGGAGGCGTGTAAAAGAGAAGGCAAGTTTCAAAAATTCAAGAAAGGTGGCAAACTAATTTCCACGTTTCAGATCAATTCAAAGCATTCTAAGCATCCCAATCGCTTGTTGGATATCCCTGGATCACATTGCAACCATTAGCAAGCTTCCTCAAGCCTTGAAACACGTTGTAAGTACCATACGGTTTTCATATTTTCTTGAAATCAAATACCATCGTTCTGGCATCTTTAACATGATTTATTAGCATATTCTTAATCCATGAGTTATTTGCAAGCTAATGGTTGTACTTAATTGCATTTTTATTGACTATAAAGCAAGTTGCCATGGCTAGGGTTCTAGTTTCATTTTTAGGGGTTTTGTGTACAGGAACAATTAGGCGTGGATAGTGGTACCATGATACTCGTGAGGTTGCAACGAGTTGATTGGTACCACTGGTTGTGATTTATCATGTAGGGACAAGATTTTGGAGTGTACAAGGGTTGTACCTACGCCCAATGTCCGTAGGTAAAGGTATTTGATCTAAAACGACAGAAGCCATGAGGACGATGATGGTGTGGCAGGTGGTGAATAGCCCATTCAAATTGCGTGCGTTTTAAGAATTCACTTTTTGTTTTTACCATATAATAATTGTTTGTTATTCCTTGTACAACTAAGCAAGCCAGTGCAGGTGGTAAAGCCATTAGCCTTTGATGCACACGTCCTGGGTTCGATCCCAGGCGTGTGCATTTTATTTTCTCAATATTTTCAGGATGATTCAGTACACCACATTGCAAAGGACTCATCATGTACCATCCAGATCTCATCATCCAAACCACCAGCAAGCCAGATCCAAGGCTCCTCCAATGAGGGTCCACCATGGGCATGAGTCAAGCGCATGCATGAGATTGGAAATGTCAAAAGGGACATCAGCATTTGGGCCCAGAATTTTCCATCAACACCCCCATCTTACAAAGACACCAGGCCCATTCTTATTTCTTTCTTTTTTTTCTTTTATTTAATTCAATTTGTTTAATTTATTTTCTAACAAAATTAATTTCTTTTTTTTACAAAAAATCATAAAATCAATTTTATCAAATTTAGAATTAGGTTTTTTATGTTATCAAATTCAATTTAATGGTAGTTTAATTTAATTTAGGATTAATTTTAACTTTTTCATATATTTAAAATCAATTAGAAAAAATTATGGTTAGCATGTGATTTAATTTTTATTTCTTTCTCAAATAAAACAAAAATACAAAAATAAGTCAATTTAATTATTTTTCTAAATTTAATTAATTAGTAATTAGGTTTTTTTATTTATTCAATTAAATCTTATTTTCTCAAAACAATCAAAAACAACAAAAAAATTATTTTTCTCTTTAAGTTTCAATTAGGTTTAGATGGGGTCAAAACCCTAATTCCTTTTCATCTAATTCATCGCGCGCGTTTTATTATTTTAGCAATATTAATGTAACTGCTTACAGTATGTAATAGTTTAATTAGGATTTTCTTTTATTTATCGTTTTACGGGTTTTTTGGATATGTAATCCCTACCCCGAAGCCTTGTAATAGTGTAGTTTTTATTTCTCACATTTTAATTCTCGCAAATATTAACTGTTAAATGTATGTTAATAAGATTATATGACCAGATTTCATGATAATTTTAAAAAGGCTAGAAAACCCTAATGTGCAAAGATAATAACATGAAATCAAATCACTCGCACATGCGCACTCTTAGGGTATACTCTCACTTCGGTTGTCTTCGGTAAACGACCATTAAGTATATGGTGTTTTAGTGGTCGCTTTTCTGTCTAAACAAAGATCAAATGTCCCGTTCGGAAATGTTGCCTCGGAAAGGTTGCCTCGGAAACGTTGCCTCGTATATGATCTTAAGACATTAGGGTTATTACTAAGACGTCCTAACATTGCTTTAGTGATCGCACATCCCTTTCGAATTGACCCTTACAAATTCCAATGACGGTGCTACCTATTTCTCAATAGTAGGATAACGTTGTCCAAAGGAAACAAGAACAAAAACAATCTTTTTCTAGTAGGTAGATTCTAGTAGGTACTTGCTCAAAATCAAACTTTTTCACACCAAACACTTTTTCAAACAAAGTTTTCAAAAACAACTTCGTAACACTCTTGAAGACAGAAGCAAGGGTTAAAACGAAGTAAAACAAAAATTTTCAAAACAAACACACACAAGAAATTTAAAGATGAGCAAGTACCTAAGAGCCCATGGAAAACCATGGATAGAAAGGGTGCTAACACCTTCCCTTTCTATAATCTACCCCTCGTACTCAAAATCTCGAAAAAGGAATTTTTCTGTGCTTTTTTCCTTTCCAGTTGGATAAAATAAAAGTCAGTGGCGACTCTTGCTTACCGCAACATTTTGCAAACACAAAAACGCAAACCAGTATTTTCCAAAACAATCAGTTCTGCCACCGTATCATAGAACTGGCGACTCTGTTGGGGATTTAATAAGTGGGGTATACCTTAGGATTTAGTTCATCATAAATTGCTTCTCTTGTTTGTTTTGGTTGCTTTACTTTTAAGGGTTTTGTATTGGGAGTTACTATAGATCCAAACCCGGATATGGGGACACCTTTTAGGTAAGTAGCAATAAACTCTGAGGGAACTGTACGGCGTAGACCGATACGATTGAAGCAGTAGCTACGTTGGTGTGGCACATTGGTTGGTACCGACATCCCTTGTGGAGAAACGAGGAGAATACGGGGCCGCTACGTGTGCCATTAAGCATCAACTGACCTTAGAACCCTTAATAGACCAACTTGGCCATTAGAAAGTAGTGAGATAGCCGGTCTCGGTGTAAAGCTGGGAACTGGTTGATACTCGATACTACACTCATTGAGACCATACTCTCGAGATAGTTTCGGCTGCAAGAAAAGATTGTGTGAGCTGAAACCATGACCGATGGAGGATGGTCAGTGATATTGAGAACCTCTAGAACCCGGTTACTTTTGCTAAGACAGGTTGAAACCAACTGAACTTCAAGAGGGTAATACCTTAGACCCCATGCAAGCCTTAAACTTAAGGGCTTTTGTGTGACTTGTTTGCCTTTGCCATGCCTGTTATCTGGTATACCTGTTGTTTGTTTTATCATGACATCATGCATCATAACATAGCATGCATACTTCATTATACTAACCATTTCAAAGACCAAGGGAATTATCTTTGTTCTATTTTGCAGATTATGGCTTCCGTGCGCAGAAATACCATCCGAGTTAACTTTGTGCAAATACCTGCTCAACTCAAAGAGTTAGCCTCAAGAGTGTCTGAGACTTCTATGTTCATTAAGAGACATGGTTAGCTTCTTAGCCTGGTCACCTCAAAGTTTGATGAGCAGATGATGAGTGTACTTTTCCAGTTCTTCGATCTTGTACATCATTGCTTCACCTTTCCAGATTACCAGTTGCTTCCCACTTTGGAAGAGTTCTCTTACTTATTGGGCATATCCATCCTATAGCAGGTGCCTTTCACAGGTATGTAAGAGACTCCTAGACCAGAAGACATTGCTTTAGCTCTACATATGAAACAGGCTGATGTAGTATCCAATTGGGAAACACGAAGCGGGGTCGAAGGTTTCTTAGCCAAATTTTTGATGGACCAGGCTCAGCTGTGCTGGGATAATTTGGACTTTCAGGCTTTCGAAGATATCTTGGCTCTCCTTATCTACGGCTTGGTTCTCTTCCCGAATCCGGATTCCTTCGTGGATGTGAATGCGGTTAAGATATTCCTTTCTCGCAATCTTGTGCCTACTTTACTGGGTGATATCTTGCATGCCCTCTACACTCGTACTGTGCAAAGAAGAGGGACTCTCATGTGTTGCATGCCGCTGCTGTCGAGGTGGTTTATTTTGCACCTCCCCAAGTCTGTGTTGAAGAATGAAGAAGGTTTGGGATGGTCTTACAGGATAATTTCACTTGCCCATACAAATATTCTTTGGAGCTCCCGGGCTATGGAAGACACTGCTGTCATTGATTGTTGTGGGGGATACCCTAATGTCCCATTGCTTGGAATCAGAGGGGGTATAACCTACAATCCTTGTCTAGCTCTGCGACAATTTGGTCGTGCTCTGAGAGATGGTCCTCATGAGCTACTTCTTATGGATATTTCATTTGACTACAAGGAAGGTGTTGACGAGAATCGTCGGAGGTTTATACGAGCTTGGGGCATGGTGAACAGATCTGACCCCCAAGAGTTGGGACCAAGGACTTCTCTCCCTATGCAGCCTTATCTCCAGTGGGTCCGAGCTCGTGCCCAGAAGCTTGGGATGCCCTATGAATCTGTGTTTCCAGTGATTGTGGAGCCCACCAATGAAGAGGGCATTCCTTACACAGTCCTTTATCCTTACATGCCCACGGATCTTGGGGCATTACAGAGATCCTGGATTCAGCTGAAAGAGGAGAGGGATACTTACCGGGAAAAGTATCATGAGAAAGAAAGGAAGATCTTGAAGCTCACCAGGCAGCTTGAGGAAGAAAGAACGATCAATGACTATGTCAGCACCAAGAGGAAGCGTCCATGGGATTTCTGATTTTGCTTTTTCTAGTTTAGATTTGTTTTCCATTTATTTCTTTGTAACGCCTCAAAGGCATTGTTGAACCTTTTACAAGTTAATCTAATAACGTTTGTTTTATTTTTGGTTTGCAAATTTAAATCTCCCAAAGTCTTTGAAATCATTACATACGTATCCCATTATCATGCACACCATTACAGGTACCATTACAGGATTCTCATCTTCTTCACTGTTTATTGCAGCACGAAATGTCTTCTGATCAAGCCATCAAAGATCTTCAGGCACAAAATGCCCAATTCCAAGAGATGTTCTTGAGCTTGTCTAAAGGGCAAGAGGATTTGAAATCTCTCATTCTGAAAGAGAAGAAGAAGAAGAAGAAGAAGAAGAAGAAGGTCGTTCTTCTGAATATGGGCAAAAGGTTTGGGGATAGGTTGAAACAACAAGATGATTTGACCTTTTCATCCAAGGAGGGGGAGAACCAAGAAGAAGAAAAGGGCCCCAGTCCTGCAATCTCTGATGATGATACAGATTATGATGAGGAGCAATATCCTCCTACTGAGGATAGGTATAAAAAATTAGAAGACCGTCTGAGTGCTATGGAGATTCAGAAGATTCCTGGTCTGGATTTTGAAGAGTTGGGACTGGTGTCAAGAGTGGTGATCCCTCATAAGTTCAAAGCTCCGGTTTTTGCCAAGTACGATGGAATGTCCTGTCCAAAACTTCATCTTCGCTCGTATGTCAGGAAAATCCAACCCCACACTGCTGATAAAAATGTGTGGGTACATTTCTTTCAAGATAGTCTGTCAGGGACTCATCTTGAATGGTTTTATCAATTGGAAGGAGCCAATGTCCGAAACTGGGAGAACCTTGTTGTTGCTTTTTACAGGCAGTATCAGTATAACGCCGACCTTGCTCCCACTCGTACTCAGCTTCAGGGTATGTCAATGGGTGCAAGTGAAGGTTTTAAGGACTATGCTCAAAAGTGGAGAGATTTGGTTGGAAGAGTCCAACCCCCTCTGTCTGACAGGGAGTTGGTTGACATGTTTCTGGGGACGCTATCTGGTCCATTTTTCAATCATCTGACCGGCAGTTCATCATCTGGGTTTACTGAGTTAATTTTGGCTGGGGAGAGAGTAGAAGCTGGTATCTGAAGTGGTAAGATACAGAAAGATACTTCATCAAGTGCAGTAAAGAAGCCTTCCACTGGTAAGAAAGAAGCTAGTGCAGTCTATGGCTCGAGAAGCCAAAACATACCTGAACACCGTCAAGCAGTAAATGCGGTAGTGATATCAAGACCCACAGTTTCTCCATAATGCAACAATCAACAAAGGGTGGAAAGACCACAGAGGCAGTACACTCGGCTCAATATGACCTTGTCTCAAATTCTACCATAATTATTGAAGACCAATCTGGTAGCTCTGAGAGAAGCCCCGGAGAACCCCAACACCACTTCTCCCCACTATAACCCAAATGTCTGTTGTGCCTATCATTCCGAAGGTCCAGGT
Source organism: Vicia faba (assembly GCA_948472305.1). Taxonomy (NCBI): domain Eukaryota; kingdom Viridiplantae; phylum Streptophyta; class Magnoliopsida; order Fabales; family Fabaceae; genus Vicia; species Vicia faba. The sequence continues at coordinate 883,855,637 of OX451738.1, forward strand.
CATGATACAAACAACTGTTCGGCCTTGAAGAACAAGGTGCAAGACTTGATCGAAGCCAAAGAGATTGAGTTTGACGCTCCGGAGAAGCCCAACATCATAACTGCTCCCATGCCCAAACATAGCTATGGAGTAAATGCTATAGATGATGATTTATTTGTGACCTCTATGGAATAAATTGCTACTCCTTTGATGACAGTTAAGAAGAATTTGTCGTTGGCTGATTTATTTCCGGGCTGTGGTGAAGGTTGCCACATGTGTTCAATTCTTCCTGCTAGTTGCTACTTATTAAAATCAGGTGTTCAGCGCCTGATGGATAACAAAGAGATTCTGTTCGAAAAGACTATGATTCTGTTGGTTTCAAGTCAAGATGTTGCCATCATAACCATTTCTGCCAATCCTTCCAAGGTTTCCTCAAGAAAGCATGTTAGGATTACATCCGTCCCAAGAATTGCTCCGTTAATAATTATTGTCCCTGGTCCTATCCCATACACTTCAGATAAGGCTGTCCCTTGGTACTATGGGGCTGATGTGTATTACCATGGAGTTAAACAAGACTTAAAGAGTGAGGAAGATGATGTTGATGTCAGCAATATTGTCGAAGCTAGCAAGGTCACCAGAAGCGGAAGACTCTTTTCTCCCGAGATTTCCCCTCCGACCGTTCACAAACCTGTTGTCATTCCATCTGCTAGCACATCAGCTGCCATCCCAGTTCCTATTACAGTCATCACCCCTAATGTCGAGCCATCTGGGTCTCGGGGCAAAGAAGTCACAGGTGAGCCTGCCCGAACGGAGGTACCTAAGAAGATCATTGTAGAAACCTCTAAGTAGGAGATAGAGGAAATATTGAAGATTATCAAGAAGAGCGACTACAACATAGTCGAACAGCTGGGGCAGACCCCGTCAAAAATATCCATGTTGTCCTTGTTATTGTGTTTTGAAGCCCATGCAAAGTCTTTAATTGCATTCCTCAAAACTGCGCATGTGCCACAGGAAACTTCAACTGATCAATTCAAAGATTGCGTAGCTAGTTTGACTGCCGACAATGGGTTGGGTTTCTCAGATGCAGGCCTGACTGCTAAAGGAAGAAATCACAATGATGCTCTGCACGTCTCAATCGAGTGCAGGGGCACTACTATGGGCCATGTACTGGTGGATACCGGGTTCTCATTGAATGTTTTGCCAAAGAAAGCATTAGACCGTCTGGACTGTGAAGGTTTGATTCTGAAGCCGAGCAATATTGTGGTCAGGGCTTTCGACGGATCAAAAATGATGGTGCACGGGGAGGTGGACATCCCTGTTAAAGTTTTCTCTCATACTTTTGCATCTACCTTTTATGTGATGGATATCAGACCATCATATTCTTGCTTGCTGGGTCGCCCTTGTATTCATAAGGCTGGGGCAGTGACTTCCACGCTCCATCAAATGTTGAAATATCCGGTAAAACGGAAGATTGTCACGGTACGAGGTGAAGAGGAGTATATGGTGAGTCATCTCAACTCCTTCCGCTATGTGGAGATGGATGGGGAATTCATTGAAACCCACTGTCAGAACTTTGAAGAGGTCTCTCAGACTTTGGCGTTAACTGAAGTTACTACTGACAAACCTCCAATGAAGATGGCTTCTCTCAAGGATGCCAGGGCTGTAATTGAAGAAGGTGGGTGTGAAAATTGGGGTCGGCTCCCTGATTTCACACACAAAATTGACAAATTTGGTTTGGGCTTTACTACAGGGGCTCAAAGGGTTGTTAGGCGTGCACGGATTGGAAGACCTCCTCTGCACATCAACAATCATGGAGTTAATGCCATTGAAGATGGTGAAGAAGATTCAGACATCGACAGCTGGATCTACCCTACAACCAATGGTGGATTGAACAACTAGACGGCAAAGGACTTCATACTTGTTTCTTTTATTCCACGGTAATTGACTTTTGTTTTAAGAGTTGTAATAGATAGTTTAAAACTTTACGTCCCAGTGCCTTGCCCGAGGCACCTTGGCTTTGCTTGTGAGGGCTTATTATCTGTCATTTCATATATCATTAATAAAACATTGGACGTTTCTTGCATTACAAATTTTGAGCTCCTTGTTTTTCTCTTCTATCTCACTTTATCAAAAAACAGCTATTCTCTTACACACACTCACGTATCATAATGCAGATCCATATCCACTCTGGATCCCATTGATAACAACTCTACTACTGCCAGTTATGACTTCGAAAATCCGATCAGCCAAGCCAATGACGAAGGTGAGGATGATTGTGAGGTGCCCGGAGAACTTGCTAGACTATTACAATAGGAAGAGAGGGCCATACAGCCTCATGAAGAACCGGTTGAATCAGTGAATTTGGGTACAGAGGAAGACAGGAAAGAGGTCAAGATAGGTGCGAATCTGGAGCCTAATGTGAAACAATGGTTGATACAAATGCTACGCGACTATGTTGAGATATTCTCTTGGTCTTATGAAGATATGCCTGGTCTGGACACTGATATTGTGGTTCATCGCCTACCAACCAAAGAAGACTGTCCTCCGGTAAAATAGAAGGTTCGCCGTATGTGCCCTGAGATGTCTGAGAAAATCAAAGTTGAGGTCATGAAACAGTTCGACGCTGGATTTTTAGCTGTTACTCCTTATTCGCAGTGGGTTTCCAATGTTGTTCCAGTACCTAAGAAGGATGGTAAGGTACATATGTGTGTGGACTATAGAGATTTGAATAGGGAAAGCCCCAAAGATAACTTCCCACTTCCTCACATCAATGTTCTGGTCGACAACACCGTGCCGCATAAGATCTTCTCCTTCATGGATGGTTTTTATGGCTACAACCAGATCAAGATGGCTCTTGAAGACATGGAAAAGACAACCTTCGTTACACAGTGGGGCACCTTCTGTTACAAGGTAATTCCTTTCGGGTTGAAGAATGCTGGGGCCACTTATCAGTGCGCCATGGTCGCTTTGTTCCACGACATGATTCACCATGAGATTGAGGTTTATGTTGATGACATGATCGCAAGGTCCCAGACTGAGGAAGAGCACCTTGACCATCTCCAAAAACTGTTTAACAGGTTGAAGACGTACAAGCTAAGGTTGAACCCGAACAAGTGCACCTTCGGGGTAAGGTCTGGTAAGCTGCTGGGTTTCGTCGTCAGTGATAAGGGTATTCGGGTGGATCCTGTAAAGGTGAAGGCTATACGGGATATGCCGACTCCCCACACAGAAAAGGAAGTTAGAGGCTTTTTGGGACGTCTGAACTACATCGCCCGATTCATTTCACATCTGACTGCTACTTGTGAGCCAATCTTCAAGCTGCTAAAGAAATATCAAGTGGTAAAATGGAATGATGAATGTCAGGCCGCTTTCGAAAGGATCAAAGAATATCTTCAAGAACCGCCAATTCTGATGCCTCCAGTTGAAGGAAGACCTTTGATCTTATACTTGACAGTGCTGGATAATTCAATGGGGTGCATGTTGGGGAAGCATGACGAGTCTGGCCGAAAAGAGCACGCTATTTACTACCTTAGCAAAAATTTTACCGACTGTGAGACCCGATACTCATTGCTCGAGAAAACTTGTTGCGCTTTGGCATGGGCTGCTCGCCGGCTGAGATGGTATATGCTGACTCACACCACCTTATTGATATCTAAGATGGATCCAATCAAGTATATCTTCGAAAAGCCTGACTTGTACGGAAGAATAGCAAGATGGCAGATGATCCTCACTGAGTACGACATCCAATACACAACCCAAAAAGCAATCAAGGGGAGTGTGTTGGCGGATCATTTGGCGCATCAGGCAGTGGATGACTATCAATCCATGAATTTCGAGTTCTCGGATGAGAACATCATGTTGGTGACCGACTGTGAAGAATCTGGACCGGATGAAGGACCTGAGGAAGGATCCTGATGGTCTATGTATTTTGATGGAGCCTCTAACGCATTGGGTAATGGCATTGGCGCTGTGATCATATCTCCTGAGGGCTGTCATACTCCGTTCACCGCCCGGTTATGTTTTAACTGCACCAACAATATGGTCGAGTATGAAGCGTGCATCCTGGGTCTTCGAGCTGCTATTGACCTGAGGATTAAGTTCTTGAGTGTATTCAGAGATTCTGCTCTAGTGATTAGTCAAATCAAAGGCGAGTGGGATACGAAGCACCCAAATCTTTTTCCTTACAAAGAATATGTACTGACATTTCTCCCACACTTAGAGGAGATAACCTTTGAACACTTCCCAAGAGAGGAGAATCAGTTAGCGGACGCGCTAGCTACCATGTCTTCTATGTTCAAAGTCAGGTGGGACAATGAAGCTCCCCAGATTACCATTGATAGGTTGGACAAACCCGCACATTGTTGTGACATCGAGACTGAAGAGGTAGCAGATAAACCCTGGTTTCACGAAGTAAAAAGGTATCTTGAGGCTCAAGAATACCTTGAGGGTGCATCTGTTAATGATAAGAAGTTTTTGAGAAGGTTCGCTGCGAAGTTCTTCATCAGCAATGGGGTTCTCTATAAGCATAACCATGATTCAACCTTACTGCGATGTATGGACAAAAGCGAGGCAGAAAGGATCATGGCAGAGTTACATGAAGGTACCTTCGGAACTCATTCCAGTGGACATACCATGGCAAAGAAAATTCTACGGGAAGGATATTATTGGTCCACTATATAAGCCGATTATTATCAGCACTCTCGGACCTATCATAAGTGCCAAGTCTATGCGGATAAGGTGCATGTACCTCCAGTTCCCCTGAATGTTTTGACATCTCCTTGGCCTTTTGCAATGTGGGGCATCGACATGATTGGTGAGATCAGACCTACTGCGTCCAACGGGCATCGTTTCATTTTGGTGGCTATTGATTACTTTACAAAGTGGGTCGAGGAAGCTTCCTTTGCTACAGTAACCAAGAACGTCGTGGCACGGTTTATCCGACACAATATGATTTGTCGATATGGTGTACCAGAGAGGATCATTACGGACAATGGTACAAATCTCAACAATACGATGATCGTCGAGCTCTGCAAACAGTTCAAGATACAGCATCACAACTCTTCTCCCTACCAGCCGAAGATGAATGGGGTTGTTGAAGCGGCTAACAAGAACATCAAGAAGATTGTGCAGAAGATGACGGTGACATACAAAGACTGGCATGAGATGTTACCATTCGCTCTTCATGGGTACCGCACCTCAGCGCGGACGTCGACAGGGGAAACACCCTACTCTCTGGTGTATGGCATGGAGGCAGTCTTACCCATTGAAGTCCAGATACCCTCTCTCCGGATTATGAAGAATGCAGTCTTGAGCGAGGACGACTGGATCCTGACCCAGCTTGATCAGCTGAACTTAATTGATGAAAAGAGACTTACTGCTATTTGTCATGGTCATACGTATCAAAAGCGAATGATCAAGGCTTTTAACAAGAAGGTCAGACGTCAAGAATATCAAGTCGTGGAAATGGTAATCAAGCGCATCATACTGCCGCAAGGTGACCCCAGGGGAAAATGGACCCCCACATACGAAGGGCCGTTTGTGGTTAAGAACATTTTCTCAGGAGGAGCTATGATTCTAACCACCATGGATGGTGACGACCTTCCTCACCCCGTTAATGCAGACATAGTGAAAAGATACTACGCATAATCAAAGACCCGCTAGGTTGACTGGCCTAGGCAAAAATAAGGTCTTCCCGGTGAACCAAAAGGGTTCGGGCAAAAATAAGGGATGAAATGAAAAATTGTACACCCGGCAAGTCGAAAACCTGAAAAGGCGGCTTGGGCAAAAAAGGGTATCCCGGTGGACTGAAAACCCGAGAGGGCGGTCCGGGAAAAAATTAGGGATTGAAGCGTAACACTATGTCTCATTGGATCATCTTGCGACCAAACTTCGGTATCGACTATCAAGCTCGGACAGCGCCAATCAATCTGATCTACCTTCGACCAAGTAGCAAAGTGATAAGACGTTCGAAGATATAAGGGCAATAGCAGAGTTGGAACTCAATGGGATTATTTCACATAGCTGTTTTTCTTTCTTTTTCATAAATTATACAATCTCTATCCTACGGCGGCGTTCTGTTACTAGGAAGTCAGCCTCTTGTACAAAACGCCTATTACAGGCCAACTTCAAAAATCAATACAGTTCATTCTTACAAGAAATTTCAAATTGTTTTTCGTTTTCTGTTTTGTTTTGCAAGAACATCCAATGATTCATTTTTGATATATGCATTTGAAAATGATTACTGCTCATAAATATTTACATGTGAAACAAAAGACAATTACTCGTAATTCCAGGAACAGGGGAAAACAAGAAATGTCCAAGCCTTATAGTTGCTCTACCCACCAGGTACAGGGATAGAGCCAGCTAGAGAATGTGACTGAAGATACATATACTCCCCGCAGAGTAGGAAGTATCCGAAGACAGTGGTGTTAATTCTCCCCAGGCTGAGTTTATCTATCATCAGCAATAGAAGTTCACCATCAGCTGAGTTTATTTCTTCCACAAGCAGAAATTCAATCCCCAACAGAGTTCATTATCACCAGCAACGGTAATTCATCCCCAGCGGAGTTATTTCTCCAAATCAGCAGATCATCCGACAGAGTATTTCTCTTCCCCACAAAGTTATTCCCCCACAGGATTATTCTCAAACAGAGTCTCTCCCGGTGGAATGTTCTCAAGAAGAACGGACGCAAGTCTCCGGCTAATCATCTTTGGTCGCTATCCCCAGCAAAAACGAAGAACTCAACTCTTTGTACTCTCCGACAGCAGTCAAGATTTATTCTCCCCAGCCGGAGAATATCACAAGAGCATTGCATATCCATATATCGTAGCATGCGCATGCGCATCATACAACACAGTCTCATTTATTTTGAGAACATCATGACTCAATAACATACATCATGACATTCCATACGACTAACTCTTTACCTTTCAGGGAAAGATACAATCAAATTCTCACAAGTTTTCTGTGGTTCAGTCAAATCGATACTAAGATTTCTATTCCAGATTCAAGATATGAAGCCCAGAAATCGACCGGATAATATCTTGATTTCTCCAAAATACTACGAAGCCTGGAATCGACCAGATAGTGGTATAACTCAAATTCAAGCTATGAAGCCCGGAAATCGACCGGATAATATCTTGATTTCTCCAAAATACTATGAAGCTTGGAATCGACCAGATAGTGGTATATCTTAAATACAAGCTTTGAAGCCCAGAAATCGACCGGAAAACAGCTTAACCCTCAGCAAGTTATTGTGAAGCCTGGAAATCGACCAGATAATGGTACAAGACACCGTGAAGACTGGATCACGACCAAATAACAGTATAAGGTACTACGAAGCTTGGAATTCGACCAAATAGCAATTTACTCGGTCAATTACTATAAAGTCCGGAAATCGACCGGATATTAGTAAGCCTTAAATTAAAGTTGAAGCACGGATGTGACCGGATAACCACTTGATTCCTTCTGAGGCCTGGAGCACGACCAGATAAGAATCGAGAAATTGCAAATCCTGGAGAACAACCAGATAGCAAGCCTAATCTCATCTCCCCAGTAAGTCACTGTAAAGCCTGGAGCACGACCAGATAGCAGTCGGTCTTATTTTCCTTAACAAATTACTATAAAGCCTGGAGCACGAACAAATAGTAGTTCATTGTCACCGTCTCGATTAAGAGATGATTCCCCAATAGAGTAACGGGCGAATGAAGTTCCTAAAACTCTATTTCTCTCAAGACAGAGACCAGCATTCCCCATCGAAGTTTTCCTCAACGGCAGGTACACAGGCTCTCGCAAAGGAATCCCTTATGCAATCGACACTTCTTTGGATGGTATCTTTAAGCCCATCTTCTGTTATTGACTTCCAAATGGCATCTATAATCCCATTCCCGATATCGCAAGACAAGCACCACTTCATGCGAGTGCAAATTTCTGGGCAATATAGTGTTCAATCATCTTCAACCTTCAGATCACGAAAGGCAGACAAGCCAATCTACATCCTCAGGTTTAAGAAGATTGAACAGGGGCAGCTGTTGTACCCCAAAATTTGCTCAAGGAAGTCCAAGAGTGGACCAGACAAACTCTCTCCTAAGGCAGTCTACCCCAAATTAGGGTTTCAGTTTGCATCAAGATGTTTGAGTCCAAAGGATCCCAAATGCTCACCATTTCCCTAATATGTTCTCAAGATCGTCCATGTCAAGTTTCAATCCTTGCAGCGGAAGTTTGCTCAGGCAATTGCTCAAAGGCCTGAAAATCGACTGTGCTAGGGAAAAGTCAATTGTGGCCCACATACAGTCAAACTTCAATAATTTTGATCAACATTCTCATTTTTAAGTATTATTCATCATTTGATCAAGGGTTGATCATGATTCCTCAAGGATTGCTCACAATTCATCAAAACCCAAAAGTTGTTAAATTAGGGTTTTGTAGGAAAAGTCAACTCAACTTTGACCAAGCATAACTTTCTCATACTTTATTAAAAATGATCCATCCAAATCTCATTTTTAAGAGGATGTAATTCCCTACAATTCATCTTCATCTCCCAAGTTCAAAATATGCACTCACAAGAAGATATGAATTTGGACATTATAGGTCATTTTGAAAAGTCAACAAAAACACCTTTTGGGTCAAAGCTTCATACATGAACATGGAAGACTCAATTGAGATGATACCAAAAGGGTTGCTTAGAGGACATCTTAAGCTTTCTAAAAAGTCCAAGAACACCTCTCTAGGGTCAAAATTGAGGGAGTTATGGATTGGCAAAGTTGACCCTTTTTGCAAAATTGCCAAAAGTCAAAAGTGTCCAAAATTGCATTTTTTGCTAAATGGGATCAACTTTTTATGCTTTCACTGAGTTTGTAATGTGACCCACGACCCATGAGCCCTTCCAATTTTCATTATTTTATTTTTGTTATTTATTTTGATTTTATTTCAATTAAATCAAATAAAATCAAAATAAAATAGTAAAAATATCAAAAGCTAATCAAATCTTGATATTTTCTGCATGTTTAGGTCTATTATACAGCTGGAAGTGAGAACAAACCGTGCAAGGCTCATATGGATACAAAAATATTGCATTGTGCTTGATTTGGAAAGATTTGCACAAGGATCAAATCATGAATCAATGATCATAATTGGAGAAGATTTGAAAGCAAGTTGCAACCCTAATTCATTCTAGGGTACATAAGGAACATTTACAGACCAAAAACAGGGAGATTGGAGGCGTGTAAAATAGAAGGAAAGTTTCAAAAATTCAAGCAAGGTGGCAAACTGATTTCCACGTTTCAGATCAATTCAAAGCATTCTAAGCATCCCAATCGCTTGTTGGATATCCCTGGATCACATTGCAACCATTAGCAAGATTCCTCAAGCCTTGAAACACGCTGTAAGTACCATACGGTTTTCATTTTTTCTTGAAATCGAATACCATTATTCTGGCATCTTTAACGTGATTTATTAGCATATTCTTAATCCATGAGTTATTTGCAAGCTAATGGTTGTACTTAATTGCATTTTTATTGACTATACAGCAAGTTGCCATGGCTAGGGTTCTAGTTTCCTTTTTAGGGGTTTTGTGTACAGGAACAATTAGGCGTGGATAGTGGTACCATGATGCTCGTGAGGTTGTAACGAGTTGATTGGTACCACTGGTTGTGATTTATCATGCAGGGACAAGATTTTGGAGTGGACAAGGGTTGTACCTACGCTCAGTGTCCGTAGGTAAAGGTATTTGATCTAAAATGACAGAAGCCATGAGGACGATGATGGCGTGGCTGGTGGTGAATGGCCCATTCAAATTGCGCGCGTTTTAAGAATTCACTTTTTGTTTTTACCATATAATAATTGTTTGTTATTCCTTATACAACTAAGCAAGCCAGTGCAGGTGGTAAAGCCATTAGCCTTTGATGCACACATCCTGGGTTCGATCCCAGACGTGTGCATTTTATTTTCTCAATATTTTCAGGATGATTCAGTACACTACATTGCAAAGGACTCATCATGTACCATCCAGATCTCATCATCCAAACCACCAGCAAGCCAGATCCAAGGCTCCTCCAGTGAAGGTCCACCATGGGCATGAGTCAAGCGCACACATGAGATTGGAAAAGTCAAAAGGGCCATCAGCATTTGGGCCCAGAATTTGCCATCAAAACCCCCTTCTTACAAAGACACCAGGCCCATCCTTATTTCTTTCTTTTTTTCTTTTATTTAATTCAATTTGTTTAATTTATTTTCTAACAAAATTAATTTCTTTTTTTCACAAAAAATCATAAAATCAATTTTCACAAATTTAGATTTAGGTTTTTTATGTTATCAAATTCAATTTAATGGTAGTTTAATTTAATTTAGGATTAATTTTAACTTTTTCATATATTTAAAATCAATTAGAAAAAATTAGGGTTAGCATGTGATTTAATTTTTATTTCTTTCTCAAATAAAACAAAAATACAAAAATAAGTCAATTTAATTATTTTTCTAAATTTAAATTAATTAGTAATTAGGTTTTTTTATTTATTCAATTAAATCTTATTTTCTCAAAACAATCAAAAACAACAAAAAAATGATTTTTCTCTTTAAGTTTCAATTAGGTTTAGATGGGGTCAAAACCCTAATTCCTTTTCATCTAATTCATCGCGCTCGTTTTATTATTTTTGCAATATTATTGTAACTGCTTACAGTATGTAATAGTTTAATTAGGATTTTCTTTTATTCATCGTTTTACGGGTTTTTTGGCTATGTAATCCCTACCCCAAAGCCTTGTAATAGCGTAGTTTTTATTTCTCGCATTTTAATTCTCGCAAATATTAACTGTTAGATGTATGTTAATAGGATTATATGACAAGATTGCATGATAATTTTAAAAAGGCTAGAAAACCCTAATGTGAAAAGATAATAATTGAAATCAAATCACTCGCACATGCGCACTCTTAGGGTATACTCTCACTTCGGTTGCCTTCGGTAAATGATCATTAAGTATAGGGTGTTTTAGTGGTCTCCTTTCTGTCTAAACAAAGATCAAATGTCCCGTTCGGAAATGTTTCCTCGGAAAGGTTGCCTCGGAAAGGTTGCCTCGGAAACGTTGCCTCGAATATGATCTTAAGACATTAGGGTTATTACTAAGACGTCCTAACATTGCTTTAGTGATCGCACATCCCTTTTGAATTGACCCTTACAAATTCCAACGATAGTGCTACTTATTTCTCAATAGTAGGATAGCGCTGTCTAAAGGAAACAAGAACATAAATAATCTTTTTCGAGAGGTAGATGCTAGTAGGTACTTGCTCAAAATCAAACCTTTTCACACCAAACACTTTTTCAAACAAACTTTTCAAAAACAACTTCGTAAAACTCTTGAAGACAGAAGCAAGGGTTAAAACGAAGTAAAACAAAACTTTTCAAAACAAACACACACAAGCAATTTAAAGATGAGCAAGTACCTAAGAGCCCATGGAAAACCATGGATAGAAAGGGTGCTAACATCTTCCTTTTCTATAATCTACCCCCCGTACTCAAAATCTGGAAAAAGGAATTTTTCTGTGCTTTTTTCCTTTCCAGTTGGATAAAATAAAAGTCGGTGGCGACTCTTGCTTACCGCGACATTTTGCAAACACAAATGCAAAACGCAAACCATCATTTTCCAAAACAGTCGGTTCTGCCACCGTATCACAGAACTGGAGACTCTGCTGGGGATTTAATAAGTGGGGTATACCTTAGGATTTATTTCATCATAGATTCCGACATCAGTAATATTGTCGGAACTAGCAAAATTACCTGAATCGGTGGGATCTTTTCTCCAGAAATTACTCCCCCAAAAGCAGTTTCTGGACCCTCGATCATTCCTGTGGCTTCTCCAAAGGTTACTTATGTACCCATAATCATATCTGCAAATGCTCCTTTTGACGAAGACGTTACAACCCCTGTTATCATTCCTACCAACACTCCTGCTGCTGAATCTCAAGGAAAGAGTATTTTGGTTGAGCCTGTCCGGATGAAGGCCCAATCATTAACTATCCCTGAGACCTCCAAGAAATAAATGGAGGAGATCCTAAAAATTATAAAGAGGAGAAACTACGATGTAGTTGAATAACTGGGGCAAACTCCCTCTAAGATCTCCATGCTGGCATTACTACTGTGTTCCGAGGCGCACGCAAAAGCCTTGGTGAAGTTCTTAAAAATAGCTCATGTACCGTAAGAGACATCTACTGATCAATTTCAAGACTGCGTGGCCAGCCTAACTGCAGACAATGGTTTAGGTTTTTCAGATGCTGATATGATGCCGAGGGGAAGAAAGCATAATGAGGCGTTGCATGTCTCAGTGGAATGTAGGGGCACCACTCTGGCATATGTCTTGGTGGACACTGGCTCATCTTTGAATGTATTATCCAAAAAAGATCTTGACAGACTTGACTGTGAGGGGTTGACTTTGAAGCCAAGCAACATAGTGGTAAGGGCTTTTAACGGCTCGAAGAGGATGGTACATGGGGAGGTGGACATTCCTATAAAGGTTGGAACCCAAACCTTCAATTCAACTTTTTATGTGATAGACATACGCCCTTCATATTCCTGCTTTCTAGGCTGGCCATGGATCCATAATGTTGGCGCTGTTACCTCTACACTGCACCAGATGCTGAAGTATCCGGTTCAAGGGAAGATTATCACCGTACATGGAGAGGAAGAATACATAATCAGCCATCTCAATTCCTTTAGATATGTGGAATTGGACGGCGAATTCATTGAAACTCCTTTTCAACACTTTGAAGAGGTCCCCCAAGAGGTGGCAGTGACCAAAGCTGCTCCCAAGATTACAAGGCCTCCACTCTGGATGTCATCTCTGAAAGATGCCAAAGCAGTGGTGGAAGAAGGTGGATGCATTATCTGGGGACAACTCCCAGATATCCCGTATAAATCTGACAAGTTTGGCTTAGGTTTCACTTCAAGTGCTCAAAAGGTTGTACGTCGTGCCCGTGCTGGAAGGCCACCCTTGAAGATCAGCAACCGTGAGGTTAACGCGGTAGAAGATGGTGAAGATGGTTGCAACCTAGAGGAATGGATCTTTCAGACTGTCAATGGAAGGCTCCGCAATTGGGAGGCTGGAGACTTCATCCCAATCACTTTCATCCCTCAGTAATTTATCTTTACATTTTGTTGGATCTGTAATATTCAAAAAAATTCGCACTCTTAAAACCTTGTGTCTTACCCGAGGCACAATGGTCCATTTGTAAGGGTTATTATCTCATTTTTCATATGACATCAATGAATCATGGATGTTTTCGCATTCAAACTTTTGTGCTCATTGTTTTTCTTTTACGTTTTACTTTCTTTCAAAGATAGCTATACCCTTACACACACCCACACTCACAATGCAGATATATATCCATTCTGGATTCCATGGGTAACGATACTGCTATGGCCTTTTGTGACTCTGAGAATCTGATCTACCAAGCCGAAGACGAAGGTAAGGAAGATTGTGAAGTACCAGGGTAACTTGCCAGATTGCTACAACAAGAAGAGAGAACCATTCAGCCTCACGAGGAACCCGTGGATACGATCAACCTAGGTACCAAAGAAGATAAAAATGAGGTCAAAGTGGGTGCCAATATGGAACCCAGTATCAAGAAGCGTCTGATTCAGTTGTTGCATGATTATGTCGAAGTCTTTGCCTGGTCATATGAAGACATGCCAGGACTTTATGAAGATATTGTGGTACACCGTCTACCTACAAGAGAGGATTGTCCGCCAGTAAAGCAAAAGGTTCGTCGCATGAGGCCTAATATGTCAGAAAAGATTAAAGCAGAAGTCATGAAGCAATTCAATGCTGGATTCTTGGCTGTCACCTCTTACCCCCAATGGGTTGCCAATGTTGTTCCCGTGCCCAAAAAGGACGGCAAAGTGCGAATGTGTGTGGACTACAGAGATTTGAATAGGGCGAGCCCTAAGGATGACTTTCCACTCCCTCAGATAGATATCCTAGTTGATAATACGGCACAACACAAAGTGTTTTCCTTTATGGACGGATTCTCAGGTTATAACCAAATCAAAATGGCGCCTGAGGACATAGGGAAAACAACCTTTGTCACGCAGTAGAGCACATTCTGTTACAAGGTGATTCCATTTGGACTGAAGAACGATGGGGCAACCTATCAGCGTGCCATGGTAGCTTAATTTCACGACATGATACATCATGAAATAGAAGTCTACGTGGATGATATGATAGCCAGATCGCAAACAGAAGAAGAGCATCTTGATCACTTACAAAAACTGTTTGAGAGACTGAAGAAGTACAAGCTGAGGTTGAATCCAAACAAATGCACATTTGGGGTACGGTCTGGTAAACACCTAGGCTTTATCATCAGCAACAAAGGATTGAGGTCGATCCTGCCAAAGTTAAAGCAATACAAGAGATGCTTGCTCCTCGTACTGAAAAGGAAGTCAGAGGGTTCTTGGGACGTTTGAACTATATTGCCAGAATCATTTCTCACCTAACAGCTACTTGTGAGCCAATCTTCAAACTATTGAAGAAAGAACAAGTAGTCAAATGGAATGATGAATGCCAAGTTTCTTTTGACAAAATCAAAGGGTACTTGCAAGAGCCTCCTGTATTGATGCCACCATTCGAGGGAAGACCATTGATCATGTATCTGACTGTTTTAGAAAACTCAATGGGGTGTGTATTGGGGCAGAATAACGAGTCTGGCCGAAAAGAGCATGTTATTTACTACCTGAGCAAAAAATTTACCGACTGTGAAACCAGATATTCACTGATCGAGAAAACTTGTTGCGCTTTGGCATGGGTTGCTCGCCGGCTAAGATAGTATATGCTGACTCATACTACCTTTTTTATATCTAAGATGGATCCGATAAAGGACATCTTCGAGAAGCCTGCTCTTTCTGGGAGAATAGCGAGATGGAAGATGATCCTGACAGAATATAACATACAGTATACTACCCAGAAATATATAAAGGGTAGTGTACTAGCAGATCACCTTGCTCACCAAGCTGTGGAAGACTATCAGTCTATGAAGTTCGATTTTCTGGATGAAGACATCATGACATTAGACAACTGTGAGGAAATCAGGCCATATGGAGGACCTGAACAAAGATCCCGATGGACCCTGTTCTTTGATGGAGCCTCCAATGCACTTGGCATTGGTATTGGTGTTATACTCATATCTCCAGAAGGTTGTCATACTCCCTTTACTGCCAGACTTTGCTTCAATTGTACAAACAACATGGCGGAATACGAAGCGTGCATCTTCGGTCTCAGAGCTGCCATAGACATGGGAATCAAATCCTTAGATGTGTTTAGAGATTCAGCTTTGGTCATCAGTCATATCAAAGGGGAATGGGACACCAAACACTCGAACCTTATCCCTTACAAAGAACATGTTTTGACATTGCTACCACATTTTGAGAAGATTACCTTCAAGCATTTCCCGCGAGAATAAAATCAGTTAGCAGACGCACTAGCCATAATGTCATCTATGTTTAAACTTAATTTGGATAATGAGGCTCCCCATATCACCATTGAGCGAATGGATGAACCAGCACACTGTCACGAGATTAATACTGAAGAAGTAGTGTACCAGCCTTGGTTTCATAAAGTCAAGAGGTATCTCGAGGCTCAAGAATATCTGGAAGGAGCTTCAATCAATGATAAGAAGTTCTTAAGGAGAGTTTATGCTAAGTTCTTCCTTAGTAATGGCATCCTGTACAAACGCAATCATGACTTTGTGTTACTTCGGTGTGTAGATAAGGTTGAAGCTGAAAGGATCATGGCTGAATTACATGAAGGCACTTTTGGCACCCATTCTAGTGGGCATACGATGGCAAAGAAAATCCTACGGGCAGGCTATTATTGGTCTACCATGGAAGCATATTGCTATCAACACTCTCGAACCTGCCATAAGTGTCAAATTTATGCTGACAAGGAGCATGTACCTCCGGTTCCTCTGAATGTCTTGACGGCTCCTTGGCCCTTTTCTATGTGGGGAATAGATATGATAGGGGAAATTAAGCTGACAGCCTCTAATGGACACCGCTTCATCCTAGTGGCCATTGAATATTTTACAAAGTGGGTGGAAGCATCCTCCTTCGCTTCCGTCACCAAGAACGTTGTTTCCCGTTTCATCAAGCAAAATCTCATTTTCCAGTACGGTACCCCCGAAAGGATCATCTCTGACAACGGTACAAATCTCAACAACACTATGATCACCGCCTGTGCAATTAATTCAAGATTCAACATCATAATTCTTCTCCCTATCGACCGAAGATGAATGGTGTTGTAGAAGCTACAAAGAAAAACATTAAAAAGATCATACAGAAAATGACAGTCACATACAAAGACTGGCATGAGATATTACCATTCTCTCTCCATGGATATCATACCACGGATCGCACATCAACCGGGGAAACACCCTTTTCTCTGGTTTACGGCATTGAAGTTGTCTTTCCTATCGAGGTTCAGATCCCCTCTCTGAGGATTATGAAGGATGCAGAGTTGAACGAAGACGATTGGATCCAGACTCAACTTGATCAACTGAATTTGATTGATGAGAAGAGACTTACTGATGTTTGCCATGGTCAAATGTATCAAAAACGGAGGATCAAGGCTTTCAACAAGAAAGTCAGACGCCAAGTGTATCAAGTTGGGGATCTAGTGATCAAAAGCATCATCTTGCCACAAGGTGATCCCAGGGGCAAATGGACTCCTACCTATGAAGGACCATTTATAATAAAAAAAACATTTTCTCTGGTGGTGCAATGATCTTAACCACCATGGATGGCGACGACCTGCCACACCCTGCAAATGGGGACATAGTCAAAAGATACTATGCATAAGAGACCCGCTAGGTTGACATACCTAGGCAAAATAAGGGCATCCCAGCGAACCAAAAAGGTTCGGGAAAAAATTAGGGATAAAACAAAAAAATATGTACACCCGGCAAGTTGAAAACCCGAAAGGGCGACTTGGGCAAAAAAAGGGTTTCCCGGTGGACTGAAAACCCGAAAGGGCGGTCCAGGAAAAAGGTAGGGAATTAAGCGTATGACTATGCTCCGTTGGATCACTTTACGGACGACCTTTAGCTTCAACTAACAAATTCAATGGTTCTGTTCGATTCAATCAGCTTCGGACGCAGTACGAATACGCTCCAGACACGGATGCCATTCTGTTGTACCCCAAAATTTTCCCTCGCATTTTTCCTTAAGAAATCACAGCTTCAGGCGTTTCCTGATTTCTCAGATTGGCTCAAGAATCGGTCAAACAGACTTTTCTCGTCAGTCAGATGCAATTAGGGTTTTATTGATTTTCAGGGCTCTAGAATGTTTCAAACAATTGGCTCAAGGGTTTTGGTTGATTTTGGCTCAACTTTGATCAGGCGAACGTTCTTTGGCATTTAATCAGGAATTAGGGTTGTTCATGCGTCATTCTTCAGAAATATTTAATTCTACGATGCTTTGCAAGTTATTCCGAGATTTGGTTTGAATTCGCATTGTTTGACTTAATCAGTAAAAGAATGCATTTGGATTGAATTCACGTTTTGTTTGATTGAACCAGTCAAAGGATACATTCAGTTTGGATTTGTAGTGTTTGGTAAAAAATCAGTAAAAAGGGGAATGCGTCTGATCAGTTATTGTGTTTGACTTTGCTTTGCTTTGGATGTTGGAAGCGCCAAGTTTATTATTTTGATCAACGTTGAATCAATGTTTAGTTAATTATTTATTATTCTAAAGATTAAATAGCTGGAATTTAATTTTCAGTTATTTTAATTTAAAGAACTATAAATAATAAATAAATATTTGAAAAAAGGAGGAAAAAGAATTGATTGGATAAAGAAACTTTTATTGATTTTTAAATTAATTGTACAATTGTTTTGTTGTTTACAACAATGATTTTACATTTATTTAAATTTAAATAAAAATATAACTATCCTATTTTTTCTAAGTATCCCTATGTCTCCAATTCTTCATTCTTCATTTGATACCCCTCTCCACTCAATTTTTTTTATCTGCAAAAGAAAGGAAGAAAAGTCAAATAGCAGATAAATAAATAAAGAGACAGATAAAATTACAGTTCATCATTAAGGGCAACTGATTGGGATCAGTTAACCCTCTCTGTAAATCACGGGATTTCTCCCGGTTCACAAAGAGGGACGAATATTTATTTGCTAAAAATGAATGCACAAAAGTCAAAATTGCCCAATTCAAAAATTGTCAAACTGAATAGTTCAAAAGCAAACAGCAAGTCCAAACTAAAAGTCCAAACTCAAACTTTCTACCAAAAGTACAAGTTACTATCCACAAGGCTACTCAAAGCTATCAAAGAAGAAGATTTGGAAAGATATCAAAAGCACAAAATCTGGAGGAAAAGAGACAAAAATGCAGAGAAAGCATGATATGCAAGCAACATACTCATTTTCATCATTTCCCAAGTTGCCCTTTCAGAAAGTACAGAGCATAAACATATTTTAAATATATTAACTGTACTGGAGAGAGAAGAAAAAGAGAAAAAGAAAGCAGGCTTAGGCTTGAAGCATGAAGGTAATATAAAACAAACTGAAGACAGTACAGTAGAGGGGGAATCAAAAACCAGAAGATAAACTCAACAAACATCCAAAGCCTCATAACCTGTCAACAAAAAGCCAGTAACATAAAAAAACCTGCAAAGCCATATCAAACTGCAACATAAAGCCAGAACTGATAAACAAAAAACCCTCAGATGCCTTAAAGCCAAAACAAAAACTTGTAAGCTCTAAAAAACCATCATCAAGCCTTACCTGCCAAAACACAAATAACAGAAAACCAGATCACCACAACCCAACCTGCCTGAAAGCCTAAAGAACCAAAGAAGCATAAACCAGTTTTCCCAAGCTAGCTTCCAGCATCATCAAACCTTCTCTCTCAGCCGTCCAACGCGCCTCCAGGTCAAACTCCTCCTCCATCTCCAAAAAGTTTCCGTCTCCAAAAAGGTAAAACTCTTCCCTTTCCTTAAAGCATCTCACAAAACATAAACAAAATTAGAAATTGTCAAAGACTATTAGCTCACATGCGCGAACTAAAACAAAGAATGTAAAATGAGAGGTTATCACCTTTGGTTGTCATTGTCGTGCTCGACTATGGAGGGTGGAGGAGCAGACGGTGGCGCTTGACAACCACGCATGGAGCTGTGTTCAGAAGCCATGGGCAAGAGGAACTCAGGCGAAGGTGGAAGAGGACGAACGAAGTGACACAAACGGCGCACAAACCCTAATGCGTTTCAAATGAAAACAATAATCAAACCCTAAAAAATATTGTGAAACCACAATGGGCTTTGCCCCATCAGATGCCCTAAGCCTAAAGCACGTTCCAAGTTGACACCCCCCATTTATCTTCTGCTTGGGCCATAACCTCCCTTAGAGCCCATTTCTAATTTCTGTCAAAAAACCATTTTCAAAAACTATCTATATTCTTTTTTAATTAATTAACATGAGCTTTTATTACATCAAATTTTTTACAACATAATTCTAATTTTTTGGAGCACAATATATTTTATCCCTCTAACTTAAAATATTTTTATTTGTACATTAATGCCTTAGTACATAAACATACATTGTTTAAAACACTTTTTTTATTTTCATTTAACTTATTTCGATTTATACATAAATTCTTTAAGTTAATACAATTCCTTTTCTTGGAAAATATTTGTACATAAATATATAATTTTTCTTTTAAGTAAAATACTCTTTTTGTACATAATCAATAAAATACATTTTTCTAACATACATAATTTAATTCTTGACATTTAATTAAAACATTCTTTTTGTACATATTAACAATATACAAGACTACAAAAGATTAATTAAATAAATATCTAATTCTTTTCTTTAAGTTAAAACAATACTTAATAATACATTAAATGCACATTTCCGCACCTGCAAATGATTACATACACATATACACGTACACTTACACAATATACGATACATTTCACATTATACGCTTGATACAAATACATTTACATTGCTCCTATACACATTTGCTTATCTTATACATTGCTATACGTGACATTTACATTTGATCGCAAATTCGATTTGGTTGTAACTTATTGGACACTACATTCCTAAAGTCTCATCCCCATTTGTAAATTTGTACCCCCACTCCCGGATACTTATTTTGTAATAGCGTAGACTTTACATTTCCGCAATTTACCGTTTTCAATTATACCATGGTTAGACCTAGGGTTTGTATGTACATAAAACCAAACGCTAGATAACCTAATACAAGACAAATACATGAAATCAATACACAAATCACACTTGCACCCCCTAGGGTAATCCCACATGTTGCCTTCCAAAATGGGCCATGCTTGCACGTCGAGTTTCTTTGGCAAAACAAATTCAAATGACCATAAGTCCCTCGATGATGCTTTCGAAAGTTGCCTAAGATAGAATGATCATAGTCCCTTCAAAGCAAATTGCCAAAGACACTTGGCATCATTGCATTCATGGTCCATACGATGACCCGCGCCCGTCCCGTTAAACTTCCTAAACGCAAGATTGTCCACCAAATTTAATGGTGGAACAAAATTGTTAAAAAGGGGTTGAAAATATAGAGAAAACCTTTGAGTACAATAGGGTAGACAAAACTCTTAGTTACTTGAGATCAACTTGCAAAAACACTTGCCTTCTTTTCAAAAACCACATTCCACAAACACTTTCAAAACAAACTTCCAAAAACATTTGAAATATCTTTTCGAAAAGATACACACCTTCGTATATACTCAAACATGAGTCATTACGTTGGTTGCCTAAAACAAGGCATCTCTTTCAAAAAACATTTTCAAAACACACACACACAAACCACATTTTCAAGCAATCGAAAATCAAGGCAAGTGATCTAAAAAACCAAGTAACTAAGAGCCCATGGATAACCATGGATGAAAAGGGTGCTAATACCTTCCCTTTTCATAATCTACCCCCCGAACCCACGAAATATCTTAAAAGGTTTTTGCTGTGCTTTTTTTAACCTTTCCTTTAGGATAAAATAAAAAGTCGGTGGCGACTCTTGCTCAACCGAACAAGTGCGAATACAAACGCAAAACACTAGTCAGTTCTCCCACCGTATCACAGAACTGGCGACTATGCTTGGGAGAGACTTAAAAGTGGGGTTACCTTAGGGTTTAGATCACCTTTACTTTCTTGCTTTGATTGACTTGATTTCTTTATCTTTTGGGTTCTTGTTTGGGTTTGTTGTAAATCCTACACCCGGATTTGGGGCACCTTCCTAGGTAAATAGCAAAAAAACTGTGAGGGAACTGTGCGGGGTATACCGACATGGTTGAAACAGTAAGCTATGTTAGTGTGACATATTTGCGAGTACCGGTAACCCTTGAGTTCAATCAAGGAGAGTACGGGGCCACTGAGTGATGTCGTGAAGCACTAACGAACTCTTAGAACCTTAATTGACCATCTTAGCCTTTTTAGGGGTAGTGAGATAACCGACTTTGGTGCAGTCCGAAGTTGGTAGATACTCGATACTACACTCATTTGAGGGTTGTTTTCTTGGAATATTTTGGTCGCCAGTTAAGTGGCTAAACTGAAACAATGAACACAGAAAACAATCCAATGATATTGAGCTCCTTAGAACCCGGTTTCTATTTTAGGACAGGATGAGCCAACTAACTTCAAGAGGGTACTTACCTGAACCTCATGCAAGCCTAAACCTAAGGACTTGTTTGCTTTGTGTGAATATGTTTGCCTGTATATACACTTACTTGCTTGTGCATACATGTACATAACATCATGACATCATACCATAGCATTTTCAATAACCATTTCAAGGATCTCGAGGGTTCTGTTGATACAGGGTTACGTTAAACCAGACGTCTACCAAGGGGGCAAGAGGTTTCTCCTCTAAACAAATGCCATCAAAGATCAAGTACCACAACTTAGATCAGTGGCTATGACCCACTTGACATGGTGAGCTTGATTCTCGTGGAAAGACATCCACCGATACAAAGTTCTCCAGCCAAAGATCAAGTACAACAACTTGAATAACTGGCTATGACCCACTCGACATGGTGAGCTTGATTCTCTTGGAAAGGCATCCACCAATGAGAAGATCTCCAATCCAAGAGCAAAGTTCAACCTCTATCATTTTCTTGTGTTTACTCCAAGAGATCCTTGAAAACATTGCATATATATCACACATATCATTGCATAACAGGTTTCTCCCCTACAGGTCTCCTTATTCTTCCTACTGTTTATTTCAGTAAGATGGATATGGAACAAACGGTGAAAGATCTTCAAGCTCAAAATGCTCAATTCCAACAAATGCTGCTGGCTATGGGTAAAGGGCAAGAGGATCTGACAGCTCTCCTTCTCAAAGACAAGAAGAAAAAGCCCAAGAAGGCAGCCCGCATCCTGAACTTGAGGAGAAGGCCTAAGACCCAAGACCTTGCAACTCCATCCAACACAGTAGTTAGTCTTGAAGAAGACCACAATGAGGAGATTGTTGAAGAGGAAGCTGATTACTCCGAAGAACAATATCCTCTCACTGATGACAAGTACAAAGAGTTGGAGGATCGCCTCAATGCTATGGAGATCCAACAAATACCTGGTTTTGATTTAGGAGACATGGGTTTGGTTCCCGGATTGGTCATTCCTCCAAAGTTCAAAGTCCCTACCTTTGCTCTGTACGATGGAGTCTCTTGCCCTAAGATGCATCTAAAGTCTTATGTCCGCAAGATTCAACCATACACAGCTGATAAGAGACTCTGGATCCATTTCTTCCAAGAAAGTTTGGTAGAGGCTCAACTCGAGTGGTTCTATCAATTGGAGAGTTCTCGCATCCACACCTGGGAAGATCTAGCCAGGGCTTTTTACGAACAGTATCAGTACAATGCTGATCTTGCACCAACTCGTGTGCAGTTGCAGAACATGACCATGGGTTCCGACGAGAACTTCAAGGGATATGCCCAAAAGTGGAGAGACTTGGCTGGTAGGGTGCAACCCCCTTTAACTGACAGAGAGCTGATTGACATCTTCATGGGAACTTTGACGGGGCCTTTCTTCAAGCACTTAATTGGAAGCTCCTCAGTTGGGTTCACCGAGCTAATACTGACCGGTGAAAGGGTCGAGGATGGCATCAAGAGTGGAAAGATCCAAGGAGCTACAACCTCCGATACTCAGATAATTCCCTACAACGGAAAGAAAGAGTCCAATGCTGCGAACAGTCAAAAGGGTCGTCATGACCAACATGTAGGGGCAATCTTGATCTCTAATCCTATACCTGCTCAACAAAGACAGGGGCATCAGCATAAGGTGGTCGCACCCAAGAGGCAGTTCACCAAGATCAACATGTCACTGTCTCAGGCACTACAACGATTGTTGGAAAGGGACATGATTACATTGAGGGCTCCTCTCCGGAACCCAAATACTTCTGCTCTAACCTATCATCCCAATGAAAGATGTGAATACCACTCTGATAGCCCGGGGCATGACACCAACAACTGTTGGCCTCTGAGGAACAAGATCCAAGACATGATTGATGCCAAGGAGATCGAGTTTGATTCTCCAGGGACCCCAGCATGATCACTGCTCCTATGCCAGCTCCTTGAGATTTGTGTTTGTTTCATTCTGAATTTTCAAAGTTGTAATCTTTTGTCATTCAAACAATTATCTTTAATGTTAAACTCTGTTTCATTAATGCATTGCATATGTTTGTCTTGAATTCATCTATTCGTTTTCACTACTCTTATGCTTTTCTTTATGATATTTGACTCTTGATAAAAAGCTGCAAGCCTTTAGAGGGAGGATGACGAAACAATACCGTAATCTCATACAGTATGCTTTTGAACAAACCTTGCTGATGATGTACAGGCATTTCTTTCAAATCCCAAACACTGGAGTTATAAGGAAGATAATCCCTAGTCAACCCCTTCGAGCCAACGAAGTAGGAGTTTTCTGTTCTAAACAATCAAAACCTTTGATATAAACCTGGGGCAGGGTAGTATCTCAGTTAATTCAAAAAAAATGCGCATTGAAGTCGTAAACTCTCAGTTCGTAATACAACGAACGACGTCAAAGAAAAAGAAAAGAATTCCTTTGGGATCAAAAGACAAGGGTGGTTCCCTATCACATAGGCAGTCAATCTCTCAAAAGAGAAAAAGCCCATTGAGCCAAAACCTGTAAAGGAAGCTCGAGAAAGTTGGGGCATCCCGCTGACTGTAATCTCGAAAAATGGGAACAGTCAGGCAAAAGTTAGGGATAACAAATCAAAATCAAAATAGTGAGGTCATTACAAAATCCTCATCAACATGAAAAATGTTGAAAAAAGAAAAAAGGAGATGATGACTGTCTCCCCAAATTCAACTGGTGAACCATCGCCCAAAAGTCGTTCCAAACTCAAAACAGAGTGTGACGCACAATTAACTGAGTTTAGGTTGAAGAACATCACCAAGAGCGGGTGGGTACAAATATACTTTGAGCCTTTATCCTTTGTTTCTTAAACCGTGAACCAAGACACGTTACAACCCTTCAAAAGTCCTAATTGAAGCATGGGTTAGTTCGAAAGCATACTGTTACAAAAGGTATCCTGACTCCTGTAAGGTTTTGCTCTAAATCTTGTGGATTTGTCTTATAAAAAGTTTTCTGCTAAAAAACGCATTTTTCAAAACTTAGAGACAAACATAAATTTTGCATTGCTTGAATATCACTGTCTGCATTTGGCTTTTTGTTTGACAGCAAAGAAATTCATACAGCGAATGTTCGGAGGAACGAAAACTCTCTTAGTAAGTTAAAATCACTTCAAAAGGATGACACTTCCAACAACAAATCTCCTATCAACAAGGGGGCATGACATAGCACCATCCAATTAACCTGGGGCAATCCAGTCAAGGTTCCAACAGATCTTCCAAAGTTCAGTTAACCTGGGGCAGTCCAGTCAAGATTTTAAGAAATCTCTCAATATGCAGAGTAATCTGATTCAAGACTCCTTCATCACCACTTGGGGCATTCGAATGTCAAAAGTGTTCAACAATTTCCTTATCACCTCAAAAGACATGATATAGTTCAAGATGTGACCCAGAGATGGCGACATTCTATAACTCATTCAAACTTCAGACATGATATAGTTCAAGATGTGACCCAGAGATGGCGACATTCTATAACTCATTCAAACTTCAGACATGATATAGTTCAAGATGTGACCCAGAGATGGCGACATTCTATAACTCATTCAAACTTCAGACATGATATAGTTCAAGATGTGACCCAGAGATGGCGAAATTCTATAACTCATTCAGACTTTCAAGATATAGTTCAAGATGTGACCCGTGATTTGGCGACATTCTATAACTCATTCAGAGATTTCCTTCCAGATATAGTTAAAGATGTGACCCTGATTCGGCTACATTCCGCAACTTATTCAGATTTTCATTCATAACATAGTTCAAGATGTGACCCAAGATTTGGCGACATTCTATAACTTATTCAGATTTGTTTCTAGAGATAGTTCAAGATGTGACCCAGAGATGGCGACATTCAGTAACTTATTCCAGACCAACACCTGCAGCAATCAGAGGACTCTCGCAATCCCCAGCCAGAGAACCTTCCAGAAGCTAACTCCCCTCATAGTCAAGTTTCATTATCCCCAGCGAAGCTAAACTTCCAACTATCAATCCCCAAGCAGATCGAAGACTCTCGTTCTCAGTTCCCCACAGAATATTCGAATATTCTCCGGTGAAGATCTCCTCAAGACAAGGATTCCCCAGTAGATTGGCATACAACCCAAGCTTCTGATTTCCCCAACAGTGGTCCCAAGACTTCTCATTTCTTAACAATCAAAGATTCTTGCCCTCCACAGCAGCAGCCAAGAAATTGTTCTCCCCGGCAGCAGTCAAGATTCTTTTATCTTCAGTCATCCAGGATTCATCTATCCTCAGCACGACATCTCATCAGCTTACATGCGCATTCATCACGTTCATATCATAAACATTGGTGTAACATACATTGCATCATGCATCGTGACATTGCATACAACTAACTCTTTACCTTTTCAGGAAAGGTCAGTCAACAAACTAAGACCATCATCTTCCGAGATTCTTTTCTAGAAACAGTTCAGATGTGACCCAGACACGGCGACATTTTAATACTTATTCCAGATTCACTCAGAAACAGTTCAGATGTGACCCAGACACGGCGACATTCTGATACTCGTTCCAGATTCATCCAGATGCAGTTTTACACGGCCGCATCATCAGGAAACCCTACACCGGTTCCTTCTCCACTTCAAGACTTCTGAAAATAACTTACGGATTCTTCCCAACACCGGATGTCAATCTATTGCTTGTTCGGACCCCCAATTCAGAGATGTTCCAAAACACGGGTGCCTTTCTGATACTCGTCCACTCACCATTGGCATACAGTTCACCATTTCCAGATGGCATCTATAAGCCCATCCTCCTACCAGTAGTCACCAAATGGCATCTTTAAGCCCATTCACCTCTACCATCACATCGCCGAGTGCAAATTTTCTGGGTACTTTAGTGTCCAATCTTCTTTTACCTTCATGTCGCGAAAGGCAAACTTACCAATCTAACTCTTCAGGTTCAAGAAGATTGAACAGGGGCAACTGTTGTACCCCAAAATTTGCCCTCGCATTTTTCCTCAAGAAATCACAGCTTCAGGCGTTTCCTGATTTCTCAGATTGGCTCAAGAATCGGTCAAACAGACTTTTCTCGTCAGTCAGA
The DNA here is from genome assembly GCA_948472305.1 of Vicia faba. Taxonomy (NCBI): domain Eukaryota; kingdom Viridiplantae; phylum Streptophyta; class Magnoliopsida; order Fabales; family Fabaceae; genus Vicia; species Vicia faba. Next base: position 883,882,342 of record OX451738.1, read on the forward strand.
CGCAATTAGGGTTTTATTGATTTTCAGGGCTCTAGAATGTTTCAAACAACTGGCTCAGGGGTTTTGGTTGATTTTGGCTCAACTTTGATCAGGCGAACGTTCTTTGGCATTTAATCAGGAATTAGGGTTGTTCATGCGTCATTCTTCAGAAATATTTAATTCTACGATGCTTTGCAAGTTATTCCGAGATTTGGTTTGAATTCGCATTGTTTGACTTAATCAGTAAAAGAATGCATTTGGATTGAATTCACGTTTTGTTTGATTGAACCAGTCAAAGGATACATTCAGTTTGGATTTGCAGTGTTTGGTAAAAAATCAGTAAAAAGGGGAATGCGTCTGATCAGTTATTGTGTTTGACTTTGCTTTGCTTTGGATGTTGGAAGCGCCAAGTTTATTATTTTGATCAACGTTGAATCAATGTTTAGTTAATTATTTATTATTCTAAAGATTAAATAGCTGGAATTTAATTTTCAGTTATTTTAATTTAAAGAACTATAAATAATAAATAAATATTTGAAAAAAGGAGGAAAAAGAATTGATTGGATAAAGAAACTTTTATTGATTTTTAAATTAATTGTACAATTGTTTTGTTGTTTACAACAATGATTTTACATTTATTTAAATTTAAATAAAAATAAAACTATCCTATTTTTTCTAAGTATCCCTAAGTCTCCAATTCTTCATTCTTCATTTGATAACCCTCTCCACTCAATTTTTTTTATCTGCAAAAGAAAGGAAGAAAAGTCAAATAGCAGATAAATAAATAAAGAGACAGATAAAATTACAGTTCATCATTAAGGGAAACTGATTGGGATTAGTTAACCCTCTCTGCAAATCACGGGATTTCTCCCGGTTCACAAAGAGGGACGAATATTTATTTGCTAAAAATGAATGCACAAAAGTCAAAATTGCCCAATTCAAAAATTGTCAAACTGCATAGTTCAAAAGCAAACAGCAAGTCCAAACTCAAACTTTCTGCCAAAAGTACAAGTTACTATCCACAAGGCTACTCAAAGCTATCAAAGAAGAAGATTTGGAAAGATATCAAAAGCACAAAATCTGGAGGAAAAGAGACAAAAATGCAGAGAAAGCATGATATGCAAGCAACATACTCATTTTCATCATTTCCCAAGTTGCCCTTTCAGAAAGTAAAGAGCATAAACATATTTTAAATATATTAACTGTACTGGAGAGAGAAGAAAAAGAGAAAAAGAAAGCAGGCTTAGGCTTGAAGCATGAAGGTAATATAAAACAAACTGAAGACAGTACATTAGAGGGGGGAATCAAAAACCAGAAGATAAACTCAACAAACATCCAAAGCCTCATAACCTGTCAACAAAAAGCCAGTAACATAAAAAAACCTGCAAAGCCATATCAAACTGCAACATAAAGCCAGAACTGATAAACAAAAAACCCTCAGATGCCTTAAAGCCAAAACAAAAACTTGTAAGCTCTAAAAAACCATCATCAAGCCTTACCTGCCAAAACACAAATAACAGAAAACCAGATCACCACAACCCAACCTGCCTGAAAGCCTAAAGAACCAAAGAAGCACAAACCAGTTTTCCCAAGCTAGCTTCCAGCATCATCAAACCTTCGCTCTCAGCCGTCCAACGCGCCTCCTGGTCAAACTCCTCCTCCATCTCCAAAAAGTTTCCGTCTCCAAAAAGGTAAAACTCTTCCCTTTCCTTAAAGCATCTCACAAAATATAAACAAAATTAGAAATTGTCAAAGACTATTAGCTCACATGCGCGAACTAAAACAAAGAATGTAAAACGAGAGGTTATCACCTTTGGTTGTCATTGTCGTGCTCGACTATGGAGGGTGGAGGAGCAGACGGTGGCGCTTGACAACCACGCATGGAGTTGTGTTCAGAAGCCATGGGCAAGAGGAACTCAGGCGAAGGTGGAAGAGGACGAACGAAGTGACACAAACGGCGCACAAACCCTAACGCGTTTCAAATGAAAACAATAATCAAACCCTAAAAAATGTTGTGAAACCACAATGGGCTTTGCCCCATCAGATGCCCTAAGCCCAAAGCACGTTCCAAGTTGACACCCCCCCATTTCTCTTCTGCTTGGGCCATAACCTCCCTTAGAGCCCATTTCTAATTTCTGTCAAAAAACCATTTTCAAAACCTATCTATATTCTTTTTTAATTAATTAACATGAGCTTTTATTACATCAAATTTTTTACAACATAATTCTAATTTTTTGGAGCACAATATATTTTATCCCTCTAACTTAAAATATTTTTATTTGTACATTAATGCCTTAGTACATAAACATACATTGTTTAAAACACTTTTTTTATTTTCATTTAGATTATTTCGATTTATACATAAATTCTTTAAGTTAATACAATTCCTTTTCTTGGAAAATATTTGTACATAAATATATAATTTTTCTTTTAAGTAAAATACTCTTTTTGTACATAATCAATAAAATACATTTTTCTAACATACATAATTTAATTCTTGAAATTTAATTAAAACATTCTTTTTGTACATATTAACAATATACAAGACTATAAAAGATTAATTAAATAAATATCTAATTCTTTTCTTTAAGTTAAAACAATACTTAATAATACATTAAATGCACATTTCCGCACCTGCAAATGATTACATACACATATACACGTACACTTACACAATATACGATACATTTCACATTATACGCTTGATACAAATACATTTACATTGATCCTATACACATTTGCTTATCTTATACATTGCTATACGTGACATTTACATTTGATCGCAAATTCGATTTGGTTGTAACTTATTGGACACTACATTCCTAAAGTCTCATCCCCATTTGTAAATTTGTACCCCCACTCCCGGATACTTATTTTGTAATAGCGTAGACTTTACATTTCCGCAATTTACCGTTTTCAATTATACCATGGTTAGACCTAGGGTTTGTATGTACATAAAACCAAACGCTAGATAACCTAATACAAGACAAATACATGAAATCAATACACAAATCACACTTGCACCCCCTAGGGTAATCCCACATGTTACCTTCCAAAATGGGCCATGCTTGCACGTCGAGTTTCTTTGGCAAAACAAATTCAAATGATCATAAGTCCCTCGATGACGCTTTCGAAAGTTGCCTAAGATAGAATGATCATAGTCCCTTCAAAGCAAATTGCCAAAGACACTTGGCATCATTGCATTCATGGTCCATATGATGACCCGCGCCCGTCCCGTTAAACTTCCTAAACGCAAGATTGTCCACCAAATTCAATGGTGGAACAAAATTGTTAAAAAGGGGTTGAAAACATAGAGAAAACCTTTGAGTACAATAGGGTAGACAAAACTCTTAGTTACTTGAGATCAACTTGCAAAAACACTTGCCTTCTTTTCAAAAACCACATTCCACAAACACTTTCAAAACAAACTTCCAAAAACATTTGAAATTTCTTTTCGAAAAGATACACACCTTCGTATATACTCAAACATGAGTCATTACGTTGGTTGCCTAAAACAAGGCATCTCTTTCAAAAAACATTTTCAAAACACACACACACACCACATTTTCAAGCAATCGAAAATCAAGGCAAGTGATCTAAAAAACCAAGTAACTAAGAGCCCATGGATAACCATGGATGAAAAGGGTGCTAATACCTTCCCTTTTCATAATCTACCCCCCGAACCCACGAAATATCTCAAAAGGTTTTTGCTGTGCTTTTTTTAACCTTTCCTTTAGGATAAAATAAAAAGTCGGTGGCGACTCTTGCTCAACCGAACAAGTGCAAATACAAACGCAAAACACTAGTCAGTTCTCCCACCGTATCACAGAACTGGCGACTCTGCTGGGGAGAGACTTAAAAGTGGGGTTACCTTAGGGTTTAGATCACCTTTACTTTCTTGATTTGATTGACTTGATTGCTTTATCTTTTGGGTTCTTGTTTGGGTTTGTTGTAAATCCTCCACCCGGATTTGGGGCACCTTCCTAGGTAAATAGCAAAAAAATTGTGAGGGAACTGTGTGGGGTATACCGACATGGTTGAAACAGTAAGCTATGTTAGTGTGACATATTTGCGAGTACCGGTAACCCTTGAGTTCAATCAAGGAGAGTACGGGGCCGCTGAGTGATGTCGTGAAGCACTAACGAACTCTTAGAACCTTAATTGACCATCTTAGCCTTTTTAGGGGTAGTGAGATAACCGACTTTGGTGCAGTCCGAAGTTGGTAGATACTCGATACTACACTCATTTGAGGGTTGTTTTCTTGGAATATTTTGGTCGCCAGTTAAGTGGCTAAACCGAAACAATGAACACAAAAAACAATCCAATAATATTGAGCTCCTTAGAACCCGGTTTCTATTCTAGGACATGATGCGCCAACTAACTTCAAGAGGGTACTTACCTGAACCTCATGCAAGCCTAAACCTAAGGACTTGTTTGCTTTGTGTGAATATGTTTGCCTGTATATACACTTACTTGCTTGTGCATACATGTACATAACATCATGACATCATACCATAGCATTTTCAATAACCATTTCAAGGATCTCGAGGGTTCTGTTGATACAGGGTTACGTTGAACCAGACGTCTACCAAGGGGGAAAGAGGTTTCTCCTCTAAACAAATGCCATCAAAGATCAAGTACCACAACTTGGATCAGTGGCTATGACCCACTTGACATGGTGAGCTTGATTCTCGTGGAAAGACATCCACTGATACAAAGTTCTCCAGCCAAAGATCAAGTACAACAACTTGAATAAGTGGCTATGACCCACTCGACATGGTGAGCTTGATTCTCTTGGAAAGGCATCCACCGATGCGAAGATCTCCAATCCAAGAGCAAAGTTCAACCTCTAACATTTTCTTGTGTTTACCCCAAGAGATACTTGAAAACATTGCATATATATCACACATATCATTGCATAACAGGTTTCTCCCCTACAGGTCTCCTTATTCTTCCTACTGTTTATTTCAGTAAGATGGATATGGAACAAACGGTGAAAGATCTTCAAGCTCAAAATGCTCAATTCCAACAAATGCTGCTGGCTATGGGTAAAGGGCAAGAGGATCTGACAGCTCTCCTTCTCAAAGACAAGAAGAAAAAGCCCAAGAAGGCAGCCCGCATCCTGAACTTGAGGAGAAGGCCTAAGACCCAAGACCTTGCAACTCCATCCAACACAGTAGTTAGTCTTGAAGAAGACCACAATGAGGAGATTGTTGAAGAGGAAGCTGATTACTCCGAAGAACAATATCCTCTCACTGATGACAAGTACAAGAGTTGGAGGATCGCCTCAATGCTATGGAGATCCAACAAATACCTGGTTTTGATTTAGGAGACATGGGTTTGGTTCCCGGATTGGTCATTCCTCCAAAGTTCAAAGTCCCTACCTTTGCTCTGTACGATGGAGTCTCTTGCCCTAAGATGCATCTAAAGTCTTATGTCCGCAAGATTCAACCATACACAGCTGATAAGAGACTCTGGATCCATTTCTTCCAAGAAAGTTTGGTAGAGGCTCAACTCGAGTGGTTCTATCAATTGGAGAGTTCTCGCATCCACACCTGGGAAGATCTAGCCAGGGCTTTTTACGAACAGTATCAGTACAATGCTGATCTTGCACCAACTCGTGTGCAGTTGCAGAACATGACCATGGGTTCCGACGAGAACTTCAAGGGATATGCCCAAAAGTGGAGAGACTTGGCTGGTAGGGTGCAACCCCCTTTAACTGACAGAGAGCTGATTGACATCTTCATGGGAACTTTGACGGGGCCTTTCTTCAAGCACTTAATTGGAAGCTCCTCAGTTGGGTTCACCGAGCTAATACTGACCGGCGAAAGGGTCGAGGCTGGCATCAAGAGTGGAAAGATCCAAGGAGCTACAACCTCCGATACTCAGATAATTCCCTACAACGGAAAGAAAGAGTCCAATGCTGCGAACAGTCAAAAGGGTCGTCATGACCAACATGTAGGGGCAATCTTGATCTCTAATCCTATACCTGCTCAACAAAGACAGGGGCATCAGCATAAGGTGGTCGCACCCAAGAGGCAGTTCACCAAGATCAACATGTCACTGTCTCAGGCACTACAACAATTGTTGTAAAGGGACATGATTACATTGAGGGCTCCTCTCCGGAACCCAAATACTTCTGCTCTAACCTATCATCCCAATGAAAGATGTGAATACCACTCTGATAGCCCGGGGCATGACACCAACAACTGTTGGCCTCTGAGGAACAAGATCCAAGACATGATTGATGCCAAGGAGATCGAGTTTGATTCTCCAGGGACCCCAGCATGATCACTGCTCCTATGCCAGCTCCTTGAGATTTGTGTTTGTTTCATTCTGAATTTTCAAAGTTGTAATCTTTTGTCATTCAAACAATTATCTTTAATGTTAAACTCTGTTTCATTAATGCATTGCATATGTTTGTCTTGAATTCATCTATTCGTTTTCACTACTCTTATGCTTTTCTTTATGATATTTGACTCTTGATAAAAAGCTGCAAGCCTTTAGAGGGAGGATGACGAAACAATACCGTAATCTCATACAGTATGCTTTTGAACAAACCTTGCTGATGATGTACAGGCATTTCTTTCAAATCCCAAACACTGGAGTTATAAGGAAGATAATCCCTAGTCAACCCCTTCGAGCCAACGAAGTAGGAGTTTTCTGTTCTAAACAATCAAAACCTTTGATATAAACCTGGGGCAGGGTAGTATCTCAGTTAATTCAAAAAAAATGCGCATTGAAGTCGTAAACTCTCAGTTCGTAATACAACGAACGACGTCAAAGAAAAAGAAAAGTATTCCTTTGGGATCAAAAGACAAGGGTGGTTCCCTATCACATAGGCAGTCAATCTCTCAAAAGAGAAAAAGCCCATTGAGCCAAAACCTGTAAAGGAAGCTCGAGAAAGTTGGGGCATCCCGCTGACTGTAATCTCGAAAAATGGGAACAGTCAGGCAAAAGTTAGGGATAACAAATCAAAATCAAAATAGTGAGGTCATTACAAAATCCTCATCAACATGAAAAATGTTGAAAAAAGAAAAAAGGAGATGATGACTGTCTCCCCAAATTCAACTGGTGAACCATCGCCCAAAAGTCGTTCCAAACTCAAAACAGAGTGTGACGCACAATTAACTGAGTTTAGGTTGAAGAACATCACCAAGAGCGGGTGGGTACAAATATACTTTGAGCCTTTATCCTTTGTTTCTTAAACCGTGAACCAAGACACGTTACAACCCTTCAAAAGTCCTAATTGAAGCATGGGTTAGTTCGAAAGCATATTGTTACAAAAGGTATCCTGACTCCTGTAAGGTTTTGCTCTAAATCTTGTGGATTTGTCTTATAAAAAGTTTTCTGCTAAAAAACGCATATTTCAAAACTTAGAGACAAACATAAATTTTGCATTGCTTGAATATCACTGTCTGCATTTGGCTTTTTGTTTGACAGCAAAGAAATTCATACAGCGAATGTTCGGAGGAACGAAAACTCTCTTAGTAAGTTAAAATCACTTCAAAAGGATGACACTTCCAACGACAAATCTCCTATCAACAAGGGGGCATGACATAGCACCATCAAATTAACCTGGGGCAATCCAGTCAAGGTTCCAACAGATCTTCCAAAGTTCAGTTAACTTGGGGCAGTCCAGTCAAGATTTCAAGAAATCTCTCAATATGCAGAGTAATCTGATTCAAGACTCCTTCATCACCACTTGGGGCATTCGAATGTCAAAAGTGTTAAACAATTTCCTTATCACCTCAGAAGACATGATATAGTTCAAGATGTGACCTAGAGATGGCGACATTCTATAACTCATTCAAACTTCAGACATGATATAGTTCAAGATGTGACCCAGAGATGGCGACATTCTATAACTCATTCAAACTTCAGACATGATATAGTTCAAGATGTGACCCAGAGATGGCGACATTCTATAACTCATTCAAACTTCAGACATGATATAGTTCAAGATGTGACCCAGAGATGGAGACATTCTATAACTCATTCAGACTTTCAAGATATAGTTCAAGATGTGACCCATGATTTGGCGACATTCTATAACTCATTCAGAGATTTCCTTCCAGATATAGTTAAAGATGTGACCCTGATTCGGCGACATTCCGCAACTTATTCAGATTTTCATTCATAACATAGTTCAAGATGTGACCCAAGATTTGGCGACATTCTATAACTTATTCAGATTTGTTTCTAGAGATAGTTCAAGATGTGACCCAGAGATGGCGACATTCAGTAACTTATTCCAGACCAACACCTGCAGCAATCAGAGGACTCTCGCAATCCCCAGCCAGAGAACCTTCCAGAAGCTAACTCCCCTCAGAGTCAAGTTTCATTATCCCCAGCGAAGCTAAACTTCCAACTATCAATCCCCAAGCAGATCGAAGACTCTCGTTCTCAGTTCCCCACAGAATATTCGAATATTCTCCGGTGAAGATCTCCTCAAGACAAGGATTCCCCAGTAGATTGGCATACAACCCAAGCTTCTGATTTCCCCAACAGTGGTCCCAAGACTTCTCATTTCTTAACAATCAAAGATTCTTGCCCTCCACAGCAGCAGCCAAGGAATTGTTCTCCCCGGCAGCAGTCAAGATTCTTTTATCTTCAGTCATCCAGGATTCATCTATCCTCAGCACGACATCTCATCAGCTTACATGCGCATTCATCACGTTCATATCATAAACATTGGTGTAACATACATTGTATCATGCATCATGACATTGCATACAACTAACTCTTTACCTTTTCAGGAAAGGTCAGTCAACAAACTAAGACCATCATCTTCCGAGATTCTTTTCTAGAAACCGTTCAGATGTGACCCAGACACGGTGACATTTTGATACTTATTCTAGATTCACTCAGAAACAGTTCAGATGTGACCCAGACACGGCGACATTCTGATACTCGTTCCAGATTCATCCAGATGCAGTTTTACACGGCCGCATCATCAGGAAACCCTACACCGGTTCCTTCTCCACTTCAAGACTTCTGAAAATAACTTACGGATTCTTCCCAACACCGGATGTCAATCTATTGCTTGTTCGGACCCCCAATTCAGAGATGTTCCAAAACACGGGTGCCTTTCTGATACTCGTCCACTCACCATTGGCATACAGTTCACCATTTCCAGATGGCATCTATAAGCCCATCCTCCTACCAGTAGTCACCAAATGGCATCTTTAAGCCCATTCACCTCTACCATCACATCGCCGAGTGCAAATTTTCTGGGTACTTTAGTGTCCAATCTTCTTTTACCTTCATGTCGCGAAAGGCAAACTTACCAATCTAACTCTTCAGGTTCAAGAAGATTGAACAGGGGCAACTGTTGTACCCCAAAATTTGCCCTCGCATTTTTCCTCAAGAAATCACAGCTTCAGGCGTTTCCTGATTTCTCAGATTGGCTCAAGAATCGGTCAAACAGACTTTTCTCGTCAGTCAGACGCAATTAGGGTTTTATTGATTTTCAGGGCTCTAGAATGTTTCAAACAACTGGCTCAGGGGTTTTGGTTGATTTTGGCTCAACTTTGATCAGGCGAACGTTCTTTGGCATTTAATCAGGAATTAGGGTTGTTCATGCGTCATTCTTCAGAAAGATTTAATTCTACGATGCTTTGCAAGTTATTCCGAGATTTGGTTTGAATTCGCATTGTTTGACTTAATCAGTAAAAGAATGCATTTGGATTGAATTCACGTTTTGTTTGATTGAACCAGTCAAAGGATACATTCAGTTTGGATTTGCAGTGTTTGGTAAAAAATCAGTAAAAAGGGGAATGCGTCTGATCAGTTATTGTGTTTGACTTTGCTTTGCTTTGGATGTTGGAAGCGCCAAGTTTATTATTTTGATCAACGTTGAATCAATGTTTAGTTAATTATTTATTATTCTAAAGATTAAATAGCTGGAATTTAATTTTCAGTTATTTTAATTTAAAGAACTATAAATAATAAATAAATATTTGAAAAAAGGAGGAAAAAGAATTGATTGGATAAAGAAACTTTTATTGATTTTTAAATTAATTGTACAATTGTTTTGTTGTTTACAACAATGATTTTACATTTATTTAAATTTAAATAAAAATATAACTATCCTATTTTTTCTAAGTATCCCTATGTCTCTAATTCTTCATTCTTCATTTGATACCCCTCTCCACTCAATTTTTTTTATCTGCAAAAGAAAGGAAGAAAAGTCAAATAGCAGATAAATAAATAAAGAGACAGATAAAATTACAGTTCATCATTAAGGGCAACTGATTGGGATCAGTTAACCCTCTCTGTAAATCACGGGATTTCTCCCGGTTCACAAAGAGGGACGAATATTTATTTGCTAAAAATGAATGCACAAAAGTCAAAATTGCCCAATTCAAAAATTGTCAAACTGCATAGTTCAAAAGCAAACAGCAAGTCCAAACTCAAACTTTCTGCCAAAAGTACAAGTTACTATCCACAAGGCTACTCAAAGCTATCAAAGAAGAAGATTTGGAAAGATATCAAAAGCACAAAATCTGGAGGAAAAGAGACAAAAATGCAGAGAAAGCATGATATGCAAGCAACATACTCATTTTCATCATTTCCCAAGTTGCCCTTTCAGAAAGTAAAGAGCATAAACATATTTTAAATATATTAACTGTACTGGAGAGAGAAGAAAAAGAGAAAAAGAAAGCAGGCTTAGGCTTGAAGCATGAAGGTAATATAAAACAAACTGAAGACAGTACATTAGAGGGGGGAATCAAAAACCAGAAGATAAACTCAACAAACATCCAAAGCCTCATAACCTGTCAACAAAAAGCCAGTAACATAAAAAAACCTGCAAAGCCATATCAAACTGCAACATAAAGCCAGAACTGATAAACAAAAAACCCTCAGATGCCTTAAAGCCAAAACAAAAACTTGTAAGCTCTAAAAAACCATCATCAAGCCTTACCTGCCAAAACACAAATAACAGAAAACCAGATCACCACAACCCAACCTGCCTGAAAGCCTAAAGAACCAAAGAAGCACAAACCAGTTTTCCCAAGCTAGCTTCCAGCATCATCAAACCTTCGCTCTCATCCGTCCAACGCGCCTCCGGGTCAAACTCCTCCTCCATCTCCAAAAAGTTTCCGTCTCCAAAAAGGTAAAACTCTTCCCTTTCCTTAAAGCATCTCACAAAATATAAACAAAATTAGAAACTGTCAAAGACTATTAGCTCACATGCGCGAACTAAAACAAAGAATGTAAAACGAGAGGTTATCACCTTTGGTTGTCATTGTCGTGCTCGACTATGGAGGGTGGAGGAGCAGACGGTGGCGCTTGACAACCACGCATGGAGCTGTGTTCAGAAGCCATGGGCAAGAGGAACTCAGGCGAAGGTGGAAGAGGACGAACGAAGTGACACAAACGGCGCACAAACCCTAACGCGTTTCAAATGAAAACAATAATCAAACCCTAAAAAATGTTGTGAAACCACAATGGGCTTTGCCCCATCAGATGCCCTAAGCCCAAAGCACGTTCCAAGTTGACACCCCCCATTTCTCTTCTGCTTGGGCCATAACCTCCCTTAGAGCCCATTTCTAATTTCTGTCAAAAAAACCATTTTCAAAAACTATCTATATTCTTTTTTAATTAATTAACATGAGCTTTTATTACATCAAATTTTTTACAACATAATTCTAATTTTTTGGAGCACAATATATTTTATCCCTCTAACTTAAAATATTTTTATTTGTACATTAATGCCTTAGTACATAAACATACATTGTTTAAAACACTTTTTTTATTTTCATTTAACTTATTTCGATTTATACATAAATTCTTTAAGTTAATATAATTCCTTTTCTTGGAAAATATTTGTACATAAATATATAATTTTTCTTTTAAGTAAAATACTCTTTTTGTACATAATCAATAAAATACATTTTTCTAACATACATAATTTAATTCTTGACATTTAATTAAAACATTCTTTTTGTACATATTAACAATATACAAGACTATAAAAGATTAATTAAATAAATATCTAATTCTTTTCTTTAAGTTAAAACAATACTTAATAATACATTAAATGCACATTTCCGCACCTGCAAATGATTACATACACATATACACGTACACTTACACAATATACGATACATTTCACATTATACGCTTGATACAAATACATTTACATTGATCCTATACACATTTGCTTATCTTATACATTGCTATACGTGACATTTACATTTGATCGTAAATTCGATTTGGTTGTAACTTATTGGACACTACATTCCTAAAGTCTCATCCCCATTTGTAAATTTGTACCCCCACTCCCGGATACTTATTTTGTAATAGCGTAGACTTTACATTTCCGCAATTTACCATTTTCAATTATACCATGGTTAGACCTAGGGTTTGTATGTACATAAAACCAAACGCTAGATAACCTAATACAAGACAAATACATGAAATCAATACACAAATCACACTTGCACCCCCTAGGGTAATCCCACATGTTGCCTTCCAAAATGGGCCATGCTTGCACGTCGAGTTTCTTTGGCAAAACAAATTCAAATGATCATAAGTCCCTCGATGACGCTTTCGAAAGTTGCCTAAGATAGAATGATCATAGTCCCTTCAAAGCAAATTGCCAAAGACACTTGGCATCATTGCATTCATGGTCCATATGATGACCCGCGCCCGTCCCGTTAAACTTCCTAAACGCAAGATTGTCCACCAAATTCAATGGTGGAACAAAATTGTTAAAAAGGGGTTGAAAACATAGAGAAAACCTTTGAGTACAATAGGGTAGACAAAACTCTTAGTTACTTGAGGTCAACTTGCAAAAACACTTGCCTTCTTTTCAAAAACCACATTCCACAAACACTTTCAAAACAAACTTCCAAAAACATTTGAAATATCTTTTCGAAAAGATACACACCTTCGTATATACTCAAACATGAGTCATTACGTTGGTTGCCTAAAACAAGGCATCTCTTTCAAAAAACATTTTCAAAACACACACACACACCACATTTTCAAGCAATCGAAAATCAAGGCAAGTGATCTAAAAAACCAAGTAACTAAGAGCCCATGGATAACCATGGATGAAAAGGGTGCTAATACCTTCCCTTTTCATAATCTACCCCCTGAACCCACGAAATATCTCAAAAGGTTTTTGCTGTTCTTTTTTTAACCTTTCCTTTAGGATAAAATAAAAAGTCGGTGGTGACTCTTGCTCAACCGAACAAGTGCGAATACAAACGCAAAACACTAGTCAGTTCTCCCACCGTATCACAGAACTGGCGACTCTGCTGGGGAGAGACTTAAAAGTGGGGTTACCTTAGGGTTTAGATCACCTTTACTTTCTTGATTTGATTGACTTGATTGCTTTATCTTTTGGGTTCTTGTTTGGGTTTGTTGTAAATCCTCCACCCGGATTTGGGGCACCTTCCTAGGTAAATAGCAAAAAAATTGTGAGGGAACTGTGTGGGGTATACCGACATGGTTGAAACAGTAAGCTATGTTAGTGTGACATATTTGCGAGTATTGGTAACCCTTGAGTTCAATCAAGGAGAGTACGGGGCCGCTGAGTGATGTCGTGAAGCACTAACGAACTCTTAGAACCTTAATTGACCATCTTAGCCTTTTTAGGGGTAGTGAGATAACCGACTTTGGTGCAGTCCGAAGTTGGTAGATACTCGATACTACACTCATTTGAGGGTTGTTTTCTTGGAATATTTTGGTCGCCAGTTAAGTGGCTAAACCGAAACAATGAACACAGAAAACAATCCAATAATATTGAGCTCCTTAGAACCCGGTTTCTATTCTAGGACATGATGAGCCAACTAACTTCAAGAGGGTACTTACCTGAACCTCATGCAAGCCTAAACCTAAGGACTTGTTTGCTTTGTGTGAATATGTTTGCCTGTATATACATTTACTTGCTTGTACATACATGTACATAACATCATGACATCATACCATAGCATTTTCAATAACCATTTCAAGGATCTCGAGGGTTCTGTTGATACAGGGTTACGTTGAACCAGACGTCTACCAAGGGGGAAAGAGGTTTCTCCTCTAAACAAATGCCATCAAAGATCAAGTACCACAACTTGGATCAGTGGCTATGACCCACTTGACATGGTGAGCTTGATTCTCGTGGAAAGACATCCACCGATACAAAGTTCTCCAGCCAAAGATCAAGTACAACAACTTGAATAAGTGGCTATGACCCACTCGACATGGTGAGCTTGATTCTCTTGGAAAGGCATCCACCGATGCGAAGATCTCCAATCCAAGAGCAAAGTTCAACCTCTAACATTTTCTTGTGTTTACCCCAAGAGATACTTGAAAACATTGCATATATATCACACATATCATTGCATAACAGGTTTCTCCCTTACAAGTCTCCTTATTCTTCCTACTGTTTATTTCAGTAAGATGGATATGGAACAAACGGTGAAAGATCTTCAAGCTCAAAATGCTCAATTCCAACAAATGCTGCTGGCTATGGGTAAAGGGCAAGAGGATCTGACAGCTCTCCTTCTCAAAGACAAGAAGAAAATTCCCAAGAAGGCAGCCTGCATCCTGAACTTGAGGAGAAGGCCTAAGACCCAAGACCTTGCAACTCCATCCAACACAGTAGTTAGTCTTGAAGAAGACCACAATGAGGAGATTGTTGAAGAGGAAGCTGATTACTCCGAAGAACAATATCCTCTCACTGATGACAAGTACAAAGAGTTGGAGGATCGCCTCAATGCTATGGAGATCCAACAAATACCTGGCTTGGATTTAGGAGACATGGGTTTGGTTCCCGGATTGGTCATCCCTCCAAAGTTCAAAGTCCCTACCTTTGCTCTGTACGATGGAGTCTCTTGCCCTAAGATGCATCTAAAGTCTTATGTTCGCAAAATTCAACCATACACAGCTGATAAGAGACTCTGGATCCATTTCTTCCAAGAAAGTTTGGTAGAGGCTCAACTCAAGTGGTTCTATCAATTGGAGAGTTCTCGCATCCACACCTGGGAAGATCTAGCCAGGGCTTTTTACGAACAGTATCAGTACAATGCTGATCTTGCACCAACTCGTGTGCAGTTGCAGAACATGACCATATGTTCCGACGAGAACTTCAAGGGATATGCCCAAAAGTGGAGAGACTTGGCTGGTAGGGTGCAACCCCCTTTAACTGACAGAGAGCTGATTGACATCTTCATGGGAACTTTGACGGGGCCTTTCTTCAAGCACTTAATTGGAAGCTCCTCAGTTGGGTTCACCGAGCTAATACTGACCGGAAAGGGTCGAGGCTGGCATCAAGAGTGGAAAGATCCAAGGAGCTACAACCTCCGATACTCAGATAATTCCCTACAACGGAAAGAAAGAGTCCAATGCTGCGAACAGTCAAAAGGGTCGTCATGACCAACATGTAGGGGCGATCTTGATCTCTAATCCTATACCTGCTCAACAAAGACAGGGGCATCAGCATAAGGAGGTCGCACCCAAGAGGCAGTTCACCAAGATCAACATGTCATTGTCTCAGGCACTACAACACTTGTTGTAAAGGGACATGATTACATTGAGGGCTCCTCTCCAGAACCCAAATACTTCTGCTCCAACCTATCATCCCAATGAAAGATGTGAATACCACTCTGATAGCCCGGGGCATGACACCAACAACTGTTGGCCTCTGAGGAACAAGATCCAAGACATGATTGATGCCAAGGAGATCGAGTTTGATTCTCCAGGGACCCCAGCATGATCACTGCTCCTATGCCAGCTCCTTGAGATTGTGTTTGTTTCATTCTGAATTTTCAAAGTTGTAATCTTTTGTCATTCAAACAATTATCTTTAATGTTAAACTCTGTTTCATTAATGCATTGCATATGTTTGTCTTGAATTCATCTATTCGTTTTCACTACTCTTATGCTTTTCTTTATGATATTTGACTCTTGATAAAAAGTTGCAAGCCTTTAGAGGGAGGATGACGAAACAATACCGTAATCTCATACAGTATGCTTTTGAACAAACATTGCTGATGATGTACAAGCATTTCTTTCAAATCCCAAACACTGGAGTTATAAGGAAGATAATCCCTAGTCAACCCCTTCGAGCCAAAGAAGTAGGAGTTTTCTGTTCTAAACAATCAAAACCTTTGATATAAACCTGGGACAGGGTAGTATCTCAGTTAATTCAAAAAAAATGCGCATTGAAGTCGCAAACTCTCAGTTCGTAATACAACGAACGACGTCAAAGAAAAAGAAAAGCATTCCTTTGGGATCAAAAGACAAGGGTGGTTCCCTATCACATAGGCAGTCAATCTCTCAAAAGAGAAAAAGCCCACTGAGCCAAAACCTGTAAAGGAAGCTCGAGAAAGCTGGGGGCATCCCGCTGACTGTAATCTCGAAAAATGGGAACAGTCAGGCAAATGTTAGGGATAACAAATCAAAATCAAAATAGTGAGGTCATTACAAAATCCTCATCAACATGAAAAATGTTGAAAAAAGAAAAAAGGAGATGATGATTGTCTCCCCAAATTCAACTGGTGAACCATCGCCCAAAAGTCGTTCCAAACTCAAAACAGAGTGTGACGCACAATTAACTGAGTTTAGGTTGAAGAACATCACGAAGAGCGGGTGGGTACAAATATACTTTGAGCCTTTATCCTTTGTTTCTTAAACCGTGAACCAAGCCACGTTACAACCCTTCAAAAGTCCTAATTGAAGCATGGGTTAGTTCGAAAGCATACTGTTACAAAAGGTATCGTGATTCCTGTAAGGTTTTGCTCTAAATCTTGTGGATTTGTCTTATAAAAAGTTTTCTGCTAAAAAACGCATATTTCAAAACTTAGAGACAAACATAAATTTTGCATTGCTTGAATATCACTGTCTGCATTTGGCTTTTTGTTTGACAGCAAAGAAATTCATACAGCGAATGTTCGGAGGAACGAAAACTCTCTTAGTAAGTTAAAATCACTTCAAAAGGATGACACTTCCAACGACAAATCTCCTATCAACAAGGGGGCATGACATAGCACCATCAAATTAACCTGGGGCAATCCAGTCAAGGTTCCAACAGATCTTCCAAAGTTCAGTTAACTTGGGGCAGTCCAGTCAAGATTTCAAGAAATCTCTCAATATGCAGAGTAATCTGATTCAAGACTCCTTCATCACCACTTGGGGCATTCGAATGTCAAAAGTGTTAAACAATTTCCTTATCACCTCAGAAGACATGATATAGTTCAAGATGTGACCTAGAGATGGCGACATTCTATAACTCATTCAAACTTCAGACATGATATAGTTCAAGATGTGACCCAGAGATGGCGACATTCTATAACTCATTCAAACTTCAGACATGATATAGTTCAAGATGTGACCCAGAGATGGCGACATTCTATAACTCATTCAAACTTCAGACATGATATAGTTCAAGATGTGACCCAGAGATGGAGACATTCTATAACTCATTCAGACTTTCAAGATATAGTTCAAGATGTGACCCATGATTTGGCGACATTCTATAACTCATTCAGAGATTTCCTTCCAGATATAGTTAAAGATGTGACCCTGATTCGGCGACATTCCGCAACTTATTCAGATTTTCATTCATAACATAGTTCAAGATGTGACCCAAGATTTGGCGACATTCTATAACTTATTCAGATTTGTTTCTAGAGATAGTTCAAGATGTGACCCAGAGATGGCGACATTCAGTAACTTATTCCAGACCAACACCTGCAGCAATCAGAGGACTCTCGCAATCCCCAGCCAGAGAACCTTCCAGAAGCTAACTCCCCTCAGAGTCAAGTTTCATTATCCCCAGCGAAGCTAAACTTCCAACTATCAATCCCCAAGCAGATCGAAGACTCTCGTTCTCAGTTCCCCACAGAATATTCGAATATTCTCCGGTGAAGATCTCCTCAAGACAAGGATTCCCCAGTAGATTGGCATACAACCCAAGCTTCTGATTTCCCCAACAGTGGTCCCAAGACTTCTCATTTCTTAACAATCAAAGATTCTTGCCCTCCACAGCAGCAGCCAAGGAATTGTTCTCCCCGGCAGCAGTCAAGATTCTTTTATCTTCAGTCATCCAGGATTCATCTATCCTCAGCACGACATCTCATCAGCTTACATGCGCATTCATCACGTTCATATCATAAACATTGGTGTAACATACATTGCATCATGCATCATGACATTGCATACAACTAACTCTTTACCTTTTCAGGAAAGGTCAGTCAACAAACTAAGACCATCATCTTCCGAGATTCTTTTCTAGAAACCGTTCAGATGTGACCCAGACACGGCGACATTTTAATACTTATTCTAGATTCACTCAGAAACAGTTCAGATGTGACCCAGACACGGCGACATTCTGATACTCGTTCCAGATTCATCCAGATGCAGTTTTACACGGCCGCATCATCAGGAAACCCTACACCGGTTCCTTCTCCACTTCAAGACTTCTGAAAATAACTTACGGATTCTTCCCAACACCGGATGTCAATCTATTGCTTGTTCGGACCCCCAATTCAGAGATGTTCCAAAACACGGGTGCCTTTCTGATACTCGTCCACTCACCATTGGCATACAGTTCACCATTTCCAGATGGCATCTATAAGCCCATCCTCCTACCAGTAGTCACCAAATGGCATCTTTAAGCCCATTCACCTCTACCATCACATCGCCGAGTGCAAATTTTCTGGGTACTTTAGTGTCCAATCTTCTTTTACCTTCATGTCGCGAAAGGCAAACTTACCAATCTAACTCTTCAGGTTCAAGAAGATTGAACAGGGGCAACTGTTGTACCCCAAAATTTGCCCTCGCATTTTTCCTCAAGAAATCACAGCTTCAGGCGTTTCCTGATTTCTCAGATTGGCTCAAGAATCGGTCAAACAGACTTTTCTCGTCAGTCAGACGCAATTAGGGTTTTATTGATTTTCAGGGCTCTAGAATGTTTCAAACAACTGGCTCAGGGGTTTTGGTTGATTTTGGCTCAACTTTGATCAGGCGAACGTTCTTTGGCATTTAATCAGGAATTAGGGTTGTTCATGCGTCATTCTTCAGAAAGATTTAATTCTACGATGCTTTGCAAGTTATTCCGAGATTTGGTTTGAATTCGCATTGTTTGACTTAATCAGTAAAAGAATGCATTTGGATTGAATTCACGTTTTGTTTGATTGAACCAGTCAAAGGATACATTCAGTTTGGATTTGCAGTGTTTGGTAAAAAATCAGTAAAAAGGGGAATGCGTCTGATCAGTTATTGTGTTTGACTTTGCTTTGCTTTGGATGTTGGAAGCGCCAAGTTTATTATTTTGATCAACGTTGAATCAATGTTTAGTTAATTATTTATTATTCTAAAGATTAAATAGCTGGAATTTAATTTTCAGTTATTTTAATTTAAAGAACTATAAATAATAAATAAATATTTGAAAAAAGGAGGAAAAAGAATTGATTGGATAAAGAAACTTTTATTGATTTTTAAATTAATTGTACAATTGTTTTGTTGTTTACAACAATGATTTTACATTTATTTAAATTTAAATAAAAATAAAACTATCCTATTTTTTCTAAGTATCCCTAAGTCTCCAATTCTTCATTCTTCATTTGATAACCCTCTCCACTCAATTTTTTTTATCTGCAAAAGAAAGGAAGAAAAGTCAAATAGCAGATAAATAAATAAAGAGACAGATAAAATTACAGTTCATCATTAAGGGAAACTGATTGGGATTAGTTAACCCTCTCTGCAAATCACGGGATTTCTCCCGGTTCACAAAGAGGGACGAATATTTATTTGCTAAAAATGAATGCACAAAAGTCAAAATTGCCCAATTCAAAAATTGTCAAACTGCATAGTTCAAAAGCAAACAGCAAGTCCAAACTCAAACTTTCTGCCAAAAGTACAAGTTACTATCCACAAGGCTACTCAAAGCTATCAAAGAAGAAGATTTGGAAAGATATCAAAAGCACAAAATCTGGAGGAAAAGAGACAAAAATGCAGAGAAAGCATGATATGCAAGCAACATACTCATTTTCATCATTTCCCAAGTTGCCCTTTCAGAAAGTAAAGAGCATAAACATATTTTAAATATATTAACTGTACTGGAGAGAGAAGAAAAAGAGAAAAAGAAAGCAGGCTTAGGCTTGAAGCATGAAGGTAATATAAAACAAACTGAAGACAGTACATTAGAGGGGGGAATCAAAAACCAGAAGATAAACTCAACAAACATCCAAAGCCTCATAACCTGTCAACAAAAAGCCAGTAACATAAAAAAACCTGCAAAGCCATATCAAACTGCAACATAAAGCCAGAACTGATAAACAAAAAACCCTCAGATGCCTTAAAGCCAAAACAAAAACTTGTAAGCTCTAAAAAACCATCATCAAGCCTTACCTGCCAAAACACAAATAACAGAAAACCAGATCACCACAACCCAACCTGCCTGAAAGCCTAAAGAACCAAAGAAGCACAAACCAGTTTTCCCAAGCTAGCTTCCAGCATCATCAAACCTTCGCTCTCATCCGTCCAACGCGCCTCCGGGTAAAACTCCTCCTCCATCTCCAAAAAGTTTCCGTCTCCAAAAAGGTAAAACTCTTCCCTTTCCTTAAAGCATCTCACAAAATATAAACAAAATTAGAAACTGTCAAAGACTATTAGCTCACATGCGCGAACTAAAACAAAGAATGTAAAACGAGAGGTTATCACCTTTGGTTGTCATTGTCGTGCTCGACTATGGAGGGTGGAGGAGCAGACGGTGGCGCTTGACAACCACGCATGGAGCTGTGTTCAGAAGCCATGGGCAAGAGGAACTCAGGCGAAGGTGGAAGAGGACGAACGAAGTGACACAAACGGCGCACAAACCCTAACGCGTTTCAAATGAAAACAATAATCAAACCCTAAAAAATGTTGTGAAACCACAATGGGCTTTGCCCCATCAGATGCCCTAAGCCCAAAGCACGTTCCAAGTTGACACCCCCCATTTCTCTTCTGCTTGGGCCATAACCTCCCTTAGAGCCCATTTCTAATTTCTGTCAAAAAACCATTTTCAAAAACTATCTATATTCTTTTTTAATTAATTAACATGAGCTTTTATTACATCAAATTTTTTACAACATAATTCTAATTTTTTGGAGCACAATATATTTTATCCCTCTAACTTAAAATATTTTTATTTGTACATTAATGCCTTAGTACATAAACATACATTGTTTAAAACACTTTTTTTATTTTCATTTAACTTATTTCGATTTATACATAAATTCTTTAAGTTAATACAATTCCTTTTCTTGGAAAATATTTGTACATAAATATATAATTTTTCTTTTAAGTAAAATACTCTTTTTGTACATAATCAATAAAATACATTTTTCTAACATACATAATTTAATTCTTGACATTTAATTAAAACATTCTTTTTGTACATATTAACAATATACAAGACTATAAAAGATTAATTAAATAAATATCTAATTCTTTTCTTTAAGTTAAAACAATACTTAATAATACATTAAATGCACATTTCCGCACCTGCAAATGATTACATACACATATACACGTACACTTACACAATATACGATACATTTCACATTATACGCTTGATACAAATACATTTACATTGATCCTATACACATTTGCTTATCTTATACATTTCTATACGTGACATTTACATTTGATCGTAAATTCGATTTGGTTGTAACTTATTGGACACTACATTCCTAAAGTCTCATCCCCATTTGTAAATTTGTACCCCCACTCCCGGATACTTATTTTGTAATAGCGTAGACTTTACATTTCCGCAATTTACCATTTTCAATTATACCATGGTTAGACCTAGGGTTTGTATGTACATAAAACCAAACGCTAGATAACCTAATACAAGACAAATACATGAAATCAATACACAAATCACACTTGCACCCCCTAGGGTAATCCCACATGTTGCCTTCCAAAATGGGCCATGCTTGCACGTCGAGTTTCTTTGGCAAAACAAATTCAAATGATCATAAGTCCCTCGATGACGCTTTCGAAAGTTGCCTAAGATAGAATGATCATAGTCCCTTCAAAGCAAATTGCCAAAGACACTTGGCATCATTGCATTCATGGTCCATATGATGACCCGCGCCCGTCCCGTTAAACTTCCTAAACGCAAGATTGTCCACCAAATTCAATGGTGGAACAAAATTGTTAAAAAGGGGTTGAAAACATAGAGAAAACCTTTGAGTACAATAGGGTAGACAAAACTCTTAGTTACTTGAGATCAACTTGCAAAAACACTTGCCTTCTTTTCAAAAACCACATTCCACAAACACTTTCAAAACAAACTTCCAAAAACATTTGAAATATCTTTTCGAAAAGATACACACCTTCGTATATACTCAAACATGAGTCATTACGTTGGTTGCCTAAAACAAGGCATCTCTTTCAAAAAACATTTTCAAAACACACACACACACCACATTTTCAAGCAATCGAAAATCAAGGCAAGTGATCTAAAAAACCAAGTAACTAAGAGCCCATGGATAACCATGGATGAAAAGGGTGCTAATACCTTCCCTTTTCATAATCTACCCCCTGAACCCACGAAATATCTCAAAAGGTTTTTGCTGTTCTTTTTTTAACCTTTCCTTTAGGATAAAATAAAAAGTCGGTGGTGACTCTTGCTCAACCGAACAAGTGCGAATACAAACGCAAAACACTAGTCAGTTCTCCCACCGTATCACACATTCTAATACTGAACTAAATCCCCTTCTAGATACAGTTCAGATACACTCCAGACACGGATGTCATTCTAATGCTCATTCAGACTGAACTTCCAGATACAGTTCAGATACGCTCCATACACGGATGCCATTCTGATACTCATTCTTTCAGCTTACAAATTACAATTCAACAATCACCTTTGATGGCATCTTCAAGCCCATCTCCTACAACTTTCTATCACCTCTCCAAATGGAATCTGTAAGCCCATTCCTTCTATCATCACATCATTGAGTGCAAATTTATGGGCACTATAGTGTCCAGTCATCTTCCACCTTCGAGTCACGAATGGCAAGACTCGCCAGTCTAACTCTTCAGGTTTAAGAGGATTGAACAGGGGCATCTGTTGTACCCCAAAATTTTCCTTCTCATTTATCAATAATTTCCTCACAAGATCTCTTTGATTCAAGACTGGAGTAGGGTTTGACCAGCTCAAGACACCTCTTCATGCACTGATGACCAAAATTAGGGTTTGAGTTTGCACAAGGATTTTTGGACTAGCAATGCTTCATATGACTTTCAAGGATCATTACGGACCCCCAATAATACTCAGGCCAAGTTTCAAGCCTTGAATCACATTTTTGATCAATTAATTGGACAATTGACCTAAAAATCAACTGTATTGGGGAAAAAGTCAACCATGGCCAATTTACAGTCAAACTTCATAATTTTTTATCCACGTCGACATCTTAGACTCATGTGTATCATTTGATCAAGTTTGGACCATAATTCCTCGAGAAATTTGATCAAATCATCAAAAGGGAAAAATGGTCAAAATTCGGGTTTTGACTGAGAAAGGGCAATTTCTGATTTTTGACCAAGAAAATGGTCAATTGGTTTAAAGCATGATTTCAATATTTCAATTGCATCATATTTACCTAATGACATGTTTCAAAACATTGCAAATCCATTGAATTAACATATGAATTTTGCAGTCAACTGATTAAAAGTCAATTGTACACTGAAAAGTCAAACTTTGACTTTCTGGTCAAATTCAAGTGCCAAAGATCATAATTTATCAAAACATGTCAAAATGTGAAACTTTTTCATCAAGAAACCAAATATTTAAGATTTGGATTTGAAAAGTTGAAAAATTCTAACTTAGAAAATTTTCTAAGTATAGAAAATTTCTTATTTTTTCTCAACTTTGAGCCAAATTATCACCAAGATACAAGATGATTCAAACGAAGTTCCCTACATGAAAGTTGTAGATCTCCATGAAGTATACAACTTTGATTCACACAATTTCTCCTAAATATGCTTGTATCTCAAGATATAATTTTGTGAATACATGCTCATGAACTAAAATAACTTAGTGAAATTTTTCCCTAGTTAGGCAGGTTTTTGACCTAACTTCATGGAAATTTTTCACATAGTTCCAAAGGGAATTTCCAAAATAATTTCAAAAATGGGTTGTAGAAAACATTTCAAGATTTCCAAAATGTCCAAGAACTCCTTGAGATCATTCTTGAGTAGGGAGAATCGAAGAGATGAAGTTGGCAATTTCTCACTTTGATTTCAAGTCTTTTCATGATGAACCAAAATTCAAATTCAAGCCTAGGCTGCATAATCTTTGCTTTGCAGGCCTCAAACTTGTTTCTCACTCCATATTAAATGTTTACACAGCTGATAGAGCTTTAATCCAAGCATTAGAGCCTTTGTCCAAGCTACAATTCCATTTATGGCACAAAGTTGCCATTTCCATTTTGATAAAGCACAACTTTTGCAATTGTTAACTCCTTGAGATTTGCACTTGTTCCTTCTGCACACACAAACCCTATAAACCAAAAGCAATGTGTCTAGAACCTCTACCAACTCAGATCAGGCTTGTACAAACACTTAGGGACTTGTCTCCTCACTTTGCTTCAAAAGCAAGTTATAGGGCCAAAAGGCTATAACTCAGAAACCTGGTGTGGAATTGATCAAAAACCTTTTATATACTTATACACAAAGACATTACCACCTGGAAAAAGATTGCTAAGACTCAAACTCTCCCAAACACTCTATCACTAAAAATCTACCATAACTTGCAGTTTTGCACCTTACATAGCAATCTCAAAAACCACTCGTGCGTTTTGAGTTTTAACCGCCTAAACACTTAACATACATCATATCTAAGTGTTCCAGACCCCTGTCCCCTCACTTTAACTCCTCCTCCTCCATCCACCATTTTCAAGTTTCAAGCTTGCAGTTTGACTTGAGTAGGGAGATTCAGAGACTTTCAGGACAAAGTAAGAATTGGAATACACTCAGGGAGGTCCAAGCAAGCTAAACAGATCCTCAGGTCTTCTCAAAACTTGCTCAATCTCCATTCATGATCTCAACTGAAAGAGGTAAAAACTCAAACTTCTATCTCTTCATACAAGCATCCTTTGGTCCTGATTTGTGGAAGAAAAATGTAGATATCCTTGTCCTAAAGCTAACCATGTTCATAGTTTTCATTTATCTTAACTGTGTATAGAGAATTTTTTATTTGAAATTTATGAAAAAATTAGGTTTCAAATTAGGGAAAGTAAAATTAGCTTTGATCTTTGATTGTTAGTTTACATAAGTTAGATGGTTGAACTCGTGGGAAGAAACACTGCAATTTTCATGTTTGGACTTTCCATTTTCATGGAGAAATGAGAGAGATACAGGTGGTCCGGCCATGGCTCAAGGTTGAAGATGAAGTTTCCTTTAGGGGGCGTTTTCTAATATATATATATATATATATATATATATATATATATATATATATATATATGCCTTTGTTTATATGAACGGATGTATAGCCACCCCAATGGTAAGGCAGCGCGCAAAAATGACAAAGGTCATGGGTTCGAGCCTTGGTGCTGCCTTTTGCAATTTTTCTCATCTTTTCCATCTTTTTGCTAGCTTGCAGTGTGGGCTTTTGATTGTTAGGCTTTGTGTTTTTTGCTAACCTCATGCCTCCTATTTGTTTGCAGCACCCCCTGGTCCATATCATTCATTTATTTATTTTTATTTTTTGTTTTCATTTTATTTTCTTAAAAAAAATATTTTTTTTTAATATTAAAAATCATGAAAAAATATAAAAATGCTAGATTTATATTTTGGTTCATTTTATTTTATTTTTCTCATAGAAAATATTTTTATTTAGTTACATATCATATATTTTTTTATAATAAACTTGTAAATTAAATTATGACTAGTTTGTTATATATATATATTTTATATATTTATTAAAAATATTATTTTAACATAAAAAGACCAAAAATATCTCATGATGCCATATTTTATTTTCAAGATAAAAATATAAAAATATTTACCTTTTCTTAAAGAAATTTATTTCCTTTTGATAAAATAGAACTAGGGTTTAATCAAAAATCTTTTTTCTAAAAAATAATTTCATTTCCTAATTAATTTGAGTTTAATCTTGATTTATTTATTAGGTTTAGGTTAAAACTTTTTCCACATAAAAAAAACCAAACAAAATCTTCTTTACATTCATACATCTTTGCATATTTAATTTATCTTGTATGTTATTTATTCCGATATTTGTACATATTCAATTTGGTTGTGATATCTTAATTAGGTTTATATTATTGCAAATCCCCTTTCATAAATTGTATTTCCCCCTCACACAGATGTTGTAATAGCGTAGGACATTTAAATTTCGAAATTTATCGCTTTTATATAACATACTAGTAATTAGGGTTTGTATGGCAAGATAAAATCAACCAAATAGAAAACCCTAATCCAAGACAAAATCAAGCATGAAAATGACACATTTGCACACAAAACACCCCTAGGGTTATCCCACTTGGTTGCCTTATACAAAATGGCCATATTACGCATGTAAAGTGTCTTAGCAAAAACAAACAAATACAAGATCATAGTCCCTCGATGACGCTATTCAAAGTAATGATCTTAGTCCCTCAAAAATGCTAAGATACTTTGCAACATTTCTAATCATGTCTATACGATGACCCAAGCCCGTCCCGTTTACATCCAAAGATAGGGTTGTTTACCAAATCAATGGTAAGACAACAATATCAAAGGAAAAGAAAATGAACAAGAAAGACATTTGAGTAGGTAGATTACTTTTAGTTACTTGCTCCATTTCAAAAAAATCCTTGCTATTTTCAAAACAAACACTTACACTTTCAAAACATCTTACAAACTTGAAAACATTTTTCAAAAGATCAAACATCTTTATATACATTTTTACGAACGAGAATCATTACAAAGATTGCCTAAACAATGGCCTCTTTTACAAAATACTTTCAAAACCACACAAAACACAATTTCAAACAAAAGCAAGTGATCTAGCAAGTAACTAAGAGCCCATTGAAAACCATGGATGAAAAGGGTGCTAATACCTTCCATTTTCATAATCTACCCCTCGAACTCAAGAAACAATCTCAAAGGTCTTTCCTGTGCTTTTTTACCTTTCCTTTTTGGATAAAAGAAAAGCCGGTGGCGACTCTTGCTAACCGCAACATTTCTGATAAAACGCAA
Source organism: Vicia faba (assembly GCA_948472305.1). NCBI lineage: Eukaryota > Viridiplantae > Streptophyta > Magnoliopsida > Fabales > Fabaceae > Vicia > Vicia faba. The sequence continues at coordinate 883,909,518 of OX451738.1, forward strand.
AACAATCAAGTCAGTTCTCCCACCGCATCACAGAACTGGCGACTCTGCTGGGGAAAATTCTAAAAGTGGGGTTATCTTAGGGATCATATCATATTTACTTGCTTACATTGTTTGACTCGTATGCTTTACATTATGGTTCTTTGTTTGGGTTTGAATCCTCTACCCGGATTTAGGATACATTATAGGTAAGTAGCAATACATTGTGGAAATTGTGCGGGGTATACCAACATGGTCTAAGCAATAACTACGTTAGTGCGACATATTTCCACATAGTCATGCAGAATCTGAATCAACGGTTGTTTCACACTGAGCTCTAGATTGGCACCAATCTTGACTTCTTTTCTGTCTGTCTCATTATCCAGATTTACCGTTTCCACTGGTTCTTCATGTGGTTGAATGGCCCTCTCTTCCTGGAGTAACAGTCTTGCAAGTTCACCAGGCACTTCGCAATCATCTTCACCTTCGTCTTCGGCTAAGTTGATCGGATTTTCGAAGTCATAACTGGCAGTAGCAGAGTCGTTACCAGTGAGATCCAGAGTGGATTGGAACCTGTATAGGTGAGTGTGTGTAAATATAGCTGTTTTGCAATATATAATAAAGAAAGAAAAGGAGCGCGAGATTTTGAAATGCAACAAACTTCCAATGTTTTTATTGATGATATATGAAAATGACACACAAAAGCCCTCACAAATGAAGCTGCGGTGCCCCGGGTAGGACACCGAGCCATAAAAGTTTCAACATATTGTTTGTTACAAATTGAAAACAAAATAGTTCATTACTGAGTGACAAAAGTAATAGGTGTGAAGTCTTTGGCAGTCCAGTTGCTTGGTCCACTGTCGGTTGTTGGGTAGATCCAGCTGTCGAATTCAGATTCCTCCACATCATCTTCAATGGCATTCACTCCCGGGTTGGTGATGAACACAGGAGGTCTTCCAATTCTTGCTTTACGAACAGCCCTCTGAGCTTCTGCAGTGAAGCCTAAACCAAACTTGTCAGTCTTTGGAGTGAAGTCAGGAAGTCGGCCCCAGTTTGCGCACTCACCCTTCTCAATCACAGCCCGGGCATCCTTTAAGGAAGCCATCTTCAAAGGAGGGTCTTCAATCACAGTTTCAGCTGATGCTAGTGTCGGAGGCACCTCTTCAAAGTGCTGGAATGGAGTCTCAATGAATTCCCCATCCATCTCTATGTACCGGAACAAGTTGAGGTGGCTGACCATATATTCTTCCTCCCCCTGAACTGTAACAATCTTTCCTCTAATCGGGTACTTAAGCTTATGATGTAGTGTGGAGGTCACCGCTCCAGCCTTGTGGATCCATGGACGACCCAGCAAACAAGAGTAGGATGGACGGATGTCCATCACATAGAAAGTTGAATCAAAAACTTGAGAACCAACCCTGATTGGAATGTCAACTTCGCCATGTACCATCCTTTTTGAACCGTCAAAGGCTCGGACAACAATGTTACTGGGCTTGAGCTCGAGACCCTCACAATCCAATCTGTCTAGGGCCTTCTTGGGCAATACGTTCAATGAAGAACCAGTGTCTACCAACACATGGGCAAGAGTAGTGCCCCTGCATTCAATGGAGACATGCAGGGCGTCGTTATGGTTCTTCCCTTTGGCAGTCAGATCGGCATTAGAGAAGCCCAAACCATTATCGGCAGTCAAGTTGGCCACACTATCGGTAAATTGATCAGCAGACGTTTCTTGTGGCACATGGGCCGTCTTCAGGAAGGAGATCAGGGCCTTGGCATGGGCCTCTGAACACAACAACAGTGATAGCATAGAAATCTTTGATGGGGTGTGCCCCAGCTGCTCAACCACGTTGAAATCACTTTTCTTGATAATCTTGAGAATTTCCTCCATCTCTTGCTGGGAAGCTTCAACAGTGGTTGTCTTTGGCGCCTCCGTCAGGGCAGGCAAATCAGTAGCAATCCCTTTTCCCCGAGCGTCAGATGACTCGATAGCAGGGGTAGAAATAGGAACTTGATTAGGAAGGGGAACAGGCACACTTGCAAGTGTGATGATAAGAGGTTTCTGAATAGCTGGTGGCACAATATCTGGTGAGAACAACCTACCACTGCGAGTAATTTTGGCAGGCCCGGTGATGTTACTGACGCTGGTACTTGTATAAAACTCTTGCTTAACTCCAAGCACATAAACATCTGCCCCATAGTGCCATGGGACAGCTTTGTCGGATGTATAAGGGAGGGGCCCCGGAACAGTGATGATGATAGGAGCAATCTTCTGAGTGGACATGATTTTGACAGGCTTCTTTGAAGGAGCCTTAGGAGGGTTGTTGAAAATAGTGATAATAGAAACTTCTTCGGTAGGGGTAGCAGGAACAGCAATCTTCTCGAACAAGATCTCTTTGCTATCCATCAGGTTTTGGACGCCTGACTTCAGCAAGGGACAACCAGCAGGTGAAACAGCATATAGAAGGCAACCTTTACCACATCCCGGAAATAAACCAGCTAGCAACAGGTTCCTTTTGACAGTCAATAACGGAGTAACAATCTCTTCCACGGAGGCTACATACCGGTCTTCTTCCACAGCATTCACTCCATGCTGGGGCATGGGAGCAGTCACAACATTGGGCCTTTCGGGCGCCTCAAACTGTATTTCCTTAGCATCAATAAGGTCTTGGACCTTATTCCTCAGAGCCCAGCAATCGTCCGTAGTATGCCCCGGGCTATCAGAATGATAAGCGCAACGGGCGTTGGGGTTGTACTTTGGAGAAGTTGTGTTCACCACCTTCGGAGCTTCTTTGACAGTTACCAGATTGGTTGACAGAAGTTGCGGCAATATCTGAGACAGGGTCATACTGAGCCGAGTGTACTGTCTTTTGGGCCTCTCACCCCTTGGTTGGTTGAATTGCTGAGGAGCAGCAACAGGCTTTGAAATTACCAATGCATTGACAGCTTGGCGGCGTTCCGGCTTAAATTGTCTTCTGGGACCATAAACAGCACTGGCTTCCTTCTTGAAGGGCTTCTTTTCAGTACTCACGGAGGCACCTTTCTGTATCTTCCCCGACTTGATACCAGCTTATATCCCCTCACCGGTCAAGATCAAATCTGTAAACCCAGCAGAAGAATTACCAATCAGATGGTTAAAGAACGGACCAGACAAGGTCCCTAAGAACATGTCAACAAGTTCCCGGTCAGTCAAAGGTGGCTGCACCCTGCCAGCCAAGTCTCTCCACTTTTGCGCATACTCCTTGAATCCTTCGTCCGTTCCCAGTGACATACCCTGAAGTTGGGTACTCGTAGGAGCGAGGTCAGAGTTATACTGATACTGTTTATAAAATGCGGTAGCCAGGTCCTCCCAGTTTCGGATACTGGCTCCATCCAGCTGATAGAACCATTCGAGTTGAGCCCCTGAAAGGCTATCCTGAAAGAAATGGATCCATAGGTTCTTGTCTGCAGTGTAAGGTTGGATCTTCCTTACATATGATCTGAGATGCATCTTCGGGCAGGATAGCCCGTCATACCTTGCAAAAACTGGTACTTTGAACTTCGGGGGGATCACAATTCCAGCAACTAATCCCAAATCTTCGAAATCTAAGCCAGGAACTCTCTGCAGCTCCATAGCTACCAACCTGTCTTCCAAGCCTTTGTACTTATCATCGGCGGGCGGGTATTGTTTCTCAGAGTAGTCTTCGTCTTCTTCAGCCTCTCCTTCTTCAGCTTCGGATTCGTAAGGTACTGCAGCTGCATTCCCTTTACTGGTTCCCTCTTCAGATGTAGGGGGAAATTCAAGCACTCTTCTGGCTTCACCCTCAAACCTTCTTCCTAGGGTAGCCGCCCCGATTCTCTTCTTCTTCTTTTTCACTTGCTCTTTGTTCCCCAGCAGGGCTTTCAGATCCTCCTGACCCTTTGCCAAGGTCATCAGGAGTTGTTGAAACTGTGAGTTTTGAGACTGCAAGTCCTTGACCGTCTGTTCGAGATCCATCTTACTGAAATAAACAGTAGAAAGATAAGGAAACCTGGTGTGGAGACCTGCTTATGCACATGATGAATGGTATGCTTATGTATGCAATGCATTCAAGGATTTAGAAAGTTCAAAATTATTGCAAACAAAAAGAACGCACGTCATATTAATAAGAAGAAATTTGTCAATACATAAATGCCCCATGGGCCAAATATTACAAAAACTTCTCAAGGTAAAAAGACGTTGCGCATCCTCTTTGGTGCGATGTAGGTGTTGAGGGTCTCTTCCTCATGGAGCCGGCGGGTAAGCTCCAAAACCTTCTTCTCACTGGCGTAGAAGCTGGCTTCAAAAGTGTTTCGTTCCTCCTTGAGTTGGATCCAACTCTTCTGCATCTCCTCCCACGATGTAGGCATGTCAGGATATAGGATAGTGTAGGGAACCTCTCCTTCCTTAACGGGCTCTTTAATCACAGGGAGAACATGAGGGTAAGGCATCATTAGACTCTGGGCTCGGGCTCGTACCCACTTGAGATAAGGCTCAAGAGGGATAGAGTTCTTGTGCCCCAGTGTCTTGTTGTCTACCTTGTTAGGCATCCTCCAAGCTCTGATGAATCTTTGGTGAAGTCCTTGCGCATTGTTGTCGAAGTCAAAAACTAGGTCAGGAATCAACATGTCGTGAGGGCCATCCCTCTGTGCATATCTAAATTGTCTCAAAGCTAGACAAGGGTTGTAGGTAATGCCTCCTCTAATGCCAAGCAATGGAACATTAGGGAACTCTCCACAATGATCGATGATGATGACATTTTCTCTGGACCGAGAACACCAATGTACATCAGAGTGAGTAAGGGTCATCAACCGTTGTGACCACCTTAGGCCTTGGTCATTCTTCAAGACAGATTGTGGAAGGTGTGAAATAAACCACCTTGCAAGGAGAGGAGTACAGCACATAAGAACACCCCTCTTTCTCATTGTTCGTGTGTAAAATGAGTGAAGAATGTCCCTAAGCAATGTTGGTATTGGATTCCTGGATAAGAAGATTTTGACGGTGTTGACATCTACAAGCTGGTCAGGATTTGGGAACAAGACCAACCCATAAATGAGGAGTTCCACAATTTATTCAAAGGCTTGTAGGTCCAATGAATTCCAACACTCTTGTGCCTTCTCGAACAAGAATTTTGCCAAGAAGCCTTTGACACCGCTTCTAGTTTCCCAATGCCCCTTGATGTCAGATGGTTGCAAGTGTAGTGCTTGAGCAACATCTTCAGGCTTTGGTTCTTTTTCCGTACCGTTGTAGGGTAGTTGATTAAGAATAGGAATTCTCATGAGTTGAGAAAATTCCTCCAAAGTGGGCACCAATTGGTAGTCGGGGAAAGTGAAACAGTGGTGAAGGGGGTCAAAGAACTGGAACAACACCTTTACCATGTCCTCTTCAATGCTGGTGTTGACTAAGCTGAGCAGTCTACCATGTCTTTCACTGAAGGGAGAGCTTTCCAGAATTCTTGATGTGAGCTCCTTGAGTTGAGGAGGGATTATCACAAGGTTGACTTGGATAGTTTTCCTGCGAAGAACTTCCATGACCTACAAAACAGGAACAAAGATGAAGATCTAAACCCTTGAAATGGTTAGTGAATGCATATGATGCTTTATGATGTTCATGATGTATGCACAAACATATGTACAAGCAATTCACACAAAACCCTAGTTTCAGGCTTGCATGGGGTTTCATAGGTAAGTACCCTCTTGAGTGTAGTTGGCTTAAAAACCTGTCCTATAAATAGTAACCGGGTTCTAAGGAGCTCAATATCACTGGATTGTTTTCCATGTTCATTGTTTTGGTTTAGCCACTTAACTAGCGACCAAAATATTCCAATAAAACAACCCTCAATGAGTGTAGTATCGAGTATCTACCAACTTCGGACTGCACCAAAGCTGGTCATCTCACTACCCCTAATGAAAGGCCAAGATGGTCAAGTAAGGTTCTAGGTCATTAGTGCTTAGTGACATCACTCAGCGGCCCCGTACTCTCCTTGATTGAACTCAAGGGTTACCGGTACTCACAAATATGTCGCACTAATATAGCTATTGCTTCAACTGTGTCGGTATACCCCACACAGTTTCCACAACGTATTGTTATCGATAAATGTTTCCCCAAATCCGGATGTAGGATTGCAAACCCAAACAAGAGAGCCAAGATATAAAGCAATCAAAGCAAACAATTAGTCATGCAAGAGGGTGATCTAAGCCCTAAGGTTACTCCACTTTCTAAACATTCCCCAGCAGAGTCGCCAGTTCTGTGATACGGTGGGAGAACTGACTTGAGGTTTTGCGTTTGTTTTCGTAAATGTTTCGGTTGAGCAAGAGTCGCCACCGACTTTTTATTTTATCCTAAGGAAAGGTTAAAAAGCACAGCAAAAACCTTTGAGATGTTTTCTTGGGTTCGGGAAGTAGATTATAGAAAGGGGAGGTATTAACACCCTTTCTATCCATGGTTATCCATGGGCTCTTAGTTACTTGCTTAGATCAACTTGCCTTGATTTTCAATTGTTGGAAATGGTGCTTTCAATTGTTTGAAATGGTGCTTTGTGTGTGGATTTTGAAAATGTTTTGAAAAGAGGCCAATATGGTTGCAACCTTTGTAATGATCCATGTTGGGATGTATACAAAGGTGTATGTCTTTTGAAAAGTTTTCAATGTTTTTGAAAGTTGTTTTGAAAGTGTTTTGTGATGTGTGGTTTTAAAAAATATAGGCAAGTGTTTTTGTTTTGCAAGTTGGAAAGTAACCAAGAGCTATCTACCCTAAATTTCTCAAAGATCTTTGCTATGTTTTAACCCTTTTAACAATTTTGTTCCACCATTGTATTTGGTGGACAATCTTGTGTTAGGATGTGAACGGGACGGGCGCGGGTCATTGTTGAGACCATGATTGCAATGGTGCCAAGTGTCTTTGGCCAATTTTTCCGTTAAGGAACTTGATCATTTTTAGGCAACTTTCGGAAGCGTCATCGAGGGACTATGATCATTTGAATTTGTTTTGTTTTGCCAAAGATACCTAACATGCAACATGGCCCATTATTGAAGGCAACAAGTGGAGTAACCCTAGGGGTGCAAGTGTGATTGGTGTTTGTTCATTTTCATGCTTTTATCTTGGAATTAGGTCAAGCTATTTGTTTTGGTTGATTTTTGCATACAAACCCTAAGTCTATCATGGCATATTTAGAAAGCTTTTAAATGCGAAATTTAAAGTCCTAAACTATTACAACATAATTATGGGATGGGGGGTACAAATGTTCAAATGGGGATATTTTAGCAAGAAATTTAAATCTAACTATTACATCCAAATTGAAATTTTACAAGGTATCTAATTGCATAATAATTAAATAAAATAAAATAAATATGCAAGATGCAAAAAATGATTTTCATATGTATGTAAAAGGTATTTTTCATGTGGCAAATAAACAAAAATAAAAATAAATAATTTTGGATATTTTTACGTTTTAGGGCAAAACCCTAATTTTCTAAGTAAGAAGTATTTATTATTTAATATATGCAATATTTATTAATTATGTACAAAAAATAAATAAAAAGGAAGTATATTGTAAAAAGTGATTTTTTAAGTTAAATATTAATAAAAATAAAAATGTGTTATTTTTTGTATTTTTATCCTAAATATTCTAATAAGTATATAAGTATTTATAATATTTACTAAATATATTAAATATGTACAAAGATAAAATATTTAATATTTACAAAAAAGGTATATTTTTTAGAAAATGTTTTCAAAAGATAAAATAAAAAAATAAAATCAGAAAATAAAATGTATTTTGTATTATTTTAAGTATTTTAAGTAAAAGTATATTATATATTTATTTACATATAAACTAAATGAAACAAAATAAATACCAAATAAAATGCAAAAAATGTGAGAAAAATATTTTTAATGTTTTTTCATGTTTTGATAAAAATATAAAAGTCATAAACAAAAATCAAAAGTCAAAAATAATAAAAATAAAACACAATGGGCCAAGGGGGTGCATGTGGAAAATGAAAGTGCAAAAAGAAAGAACAAGTCAGGCCCAGCCCAAGAAGGCTTGTCTTCAACCTCCAGCAACAATTTTGTCAAAAACGCGTGCCTTTCCCACCTTGTTCAAACATCCTGATTCTTGGACTTTTAGCACAAACTTATAACACAAAAAATGTCAAGCATCAAACCACGAATCCATACATACCAAGAACTTGATCTAACTCTCAGAAATGAGAGAGAATTTCTTCTCCCCCAATTCTTGACCTAACTTTTTCCTAATGTTCAGGTTCAAAATACTCTTAGCACACACAACATAAATGAAAAGTAACTATATGGATGGCTTCAGGGCTATGATTAGAACATGTTTTCTTCACAAACTTAAACCTAACTATGCCTGGATAGAGAGATAGAAGTTCAAAAACTTACCTGTTCAGCTTGATTCGTGTATGACAATGGAGGTACTTTCAGTGCAACTTGAGGACTTGTACAGCTTGCTTGAAGTTCAGGGATGCTTCTCCAACCTTTAGCTTGCTTTGAAACTAAATGAATCGAGCTATAGAAGTCAACCTGCAAAACAGAAAAAGTGAAAATGGTGAAGTTGGTTAGAGGTGTTACAGTCTGTAGCTAAGGCTTGGAATAGTTTGTATGGATGTTATGGAGTGTGTTTGAACTGGTTTTGGCCAAGGTGCACGAAAGGATTGAGTTGTGGACCTCAATCTGCAGCAGATGCCCTGTTTTTGCAAGAGGATGGTGTTTCTGTGTTTGAGGAGGTATTGGAAGTGGTTGGCTCGTGTTTTAGCTCAGTTATGATGTATGGAATGTGTTCACAATGTTTGCTTTGGCCAGTTCCTGCAGGAATGAGAGATGGTGTTGTATTTGCAAAGTTTCTTCTTTTCTAAGTCAAAAATGCCAAGTTCTGTTACAGGCTCCTCTAGGCCCCTCAAATATGCTGCAAAGTTGGCTCTTGATCAGTGGGATATGTTCAATAACTTGTGCCTAGAAGATATGCATTGTACCTCTTGGATTGCGAACTTGACATAAAGTGTAACTTTACAAAAATGGATAACTTGCTTTTTCTAATTAAGGTTTAATTCTTCATGCAATGACCAAATGCACAAAATAATGTCTTGGCACAATGGTTTGGCATTTAATTATTGAGTGTAAATGAGATTAGAGGCCTGTAATGTAGCTTGCACATGTTGAGTTTGAAAATGCACAAGTTATGAACATGCATTTGGCCAAGAATCAAAGTGACTTTTGCCCATCTTCACAAATTCGATTCTCCCTAACCACAAGGGTGTTTGAGAAGTTCTTGGACAATTTGGAAAGATTGGAATGTGTAATACAATCCATCTTTGTAATGCAAATTGAAATTCCAAGTGGAAGCATTTGAAAAGTGGCCATGAAGTTAGGCAAAAATCCTGCCTAAAATAGGTCAAAAATTTTCTAAGTTAAGAATGTTTTGCACCCTTGTTCCAAAAATCATAACTTGAGCTACAAGCTTCTTTTGAGGAAACTTTGTGAATCAAAGTTGTAGATTTTGCAATGGACTATAACTTTAATGTTTTGAGTTTTGCTTGAATCCAAATGCATCTTGATGAGAAAATGGGACAAAGTTAGGAAAAAATTAGGGATTTTCATAACTTAGAAAAATTCTAAGTTATGAAAATTCTTCATTTCAAACCCTAATTTGTGATTTTTGATTTCTTGATGAACAAGTTTCATAATTTGACATGTCTTGATGAAAAATGAATCTTGACACTTGATTTTGACCAAAAAGTCAAAGTTTGACTTTTCAGTATACAGTCAATTTTGGCTCAGTTGACTGGAAAATTCATCTGTCAATCCTGTGCAATTGAGATCTTTTGAACTTGTTGAATGTGTCAAGACCATGTCATTGAGTCCTTGAGTCCATATATGAGCTTGGTTTGCCATTGGCTAGGTCAAACAGTCAAAAATTGCCTTTGTGCAATCAAAACCCTAAAAATGACCATTTTGCCCTTTTGGTGATCTGATCAAATTTCTTGTGGAATTGTGATCCAAACTTGATCAAATGGTCCATATGAGTTCATAATGTTGATGTGGGTCAAAAATCATGAGGTTTGACTGTCAATTGACCACAGTTGACTTTTTCCCCAATACAGCTGATTTCTAGGTCAACTGTCCAATTGACTGGGCAAAGATTGGAATCAAGGCTTGAAACTTGGTATGGATAAACTTGTGAGTCCAACATGAAGCATGAAAGTCACTTTGGGCCTTTTGGGTCAAAACATCTTTGTGCAAACTCAAACCCTAATTTGGGTTAACAGTGCAAGGAGAAGTCTTGAGCAGAGCAAAACCCTAACTTGATCTTGAGCTCCAAAGGTCTTGTGATGAGAAAATGTTGAGGAAATGGGAGGGAAAATTTTGGGGTACAACAGGTTTGAATCCTCTACCCAGATTTGGGACACATTATAGGTAAGTAGCAATACGTTGTGGAAACTGTGTGGGGTATACTGACATGGTCTAAGCAATAGCTACGTTAGTGCGACATATTTGTGGGTACCGGTAGCCTTTGAGTTAATCAAAGAGAATACGGGGCTGTTGAGTGATGTCATGATGCACTAATGAACTTATAGGACCTTTACTTGACCAACTTGGCCTTTAGGATGTAGTGAGATGACCGGCTTTGGTGCAGTCCGAAGTTGGTAGATACTCGATACTACACTCATTGAGGTTTAGTTTCTTGGGATATTTCGGTCGCCATTAAAGAGGCTCGAGCTGAAACAATGACCAAGGAAACAATCCAGTGATATTGAGATCATTTGTACCCGGTTACTATTACTAGGACAGGTTTAAGCCAACTAAACTTCAAGAGGGTACTTACCTATAAAACTCCATGCAAGCCTAAACCTAGGACTTGTTTGCTTTGTTTGTATATGCATACTTGTACATAACATCATGGACATCATGAACATCATATACATCCACTAACCATTTCAAGGATTTTTTGGATTCATCTTTGTTCTTGTTTTGTAGGATATGGATTCACTTTGCAGGAAAACTATTCAAGTCAACCTTGTGAGAATCCCTCTACAACTTAAGGAGCTAGTTTCAAGGATTCCTGAAAACTCTCCATTCACCGAGAGACATGGTCGTCTACTCAACTTGGTCACCTCCAACACAGATAAGGACATGATGAAGGTGCTCTTTCAGTTCTTTGATCCTTTGCACCATTGCTTCACATTTCCCGACTATTAACTTGTGCCTACTTTGGAAGAATTCTCCCAACTCTTGAGGATTCCCATTCTCAATCAACTACCTTTAAATGGTACAGAAAGAAATCCAAATCCAGAAGAGATTGCTCAAGCTCTACATTTGCACTTATATGATATCACAACTCATTGGGAAACAAGAAGTGGTGTCAAAGGCTTCCTAGAAAAGTTTCTGTTTGAGAAAGCCCAAAACTATTGGAATTCCTTGTACTTGCAAGCCTTTGAGGAAATTGTGGCTCTCCTTATCTATGGGATGGTTTTGTTTCCAAATCCTGACCAACTCATAGATGTCAACACCGTCAAAATCTTCATATCACGTAACCCGGTGCCTACATTGCTAGGGGATATCCTACACTCTTTTCACACTCGCACAATAAGGAAAATAGGTGTCCTTATGTGTTGCACTCCTCTCTTGGAAAGATGGTTATTTCTTATCTTCCCCAATCAGTCTTAAAGAATGAGCAAGGTTCAAGGTGGTCACAAAGGTTGATGACGCTCAAGCATTCAGACATTCATTGGTGCTCCCGATCCAAAGAGAATGTTATCATTGTCGACCGTTATGGAGAATTCCCTAATGTCCCTCTACTTGGCATTAGGGGGTATCACCTACAACCCATGCTTATCTTTAAGGCAGTTTGGTTATGCCCGGAGGGATGGCCCGCACGTGATGCTGATTCAAGGTTTGCTATTTGACTACGACAACGACAATCAAGGTCTTCGCCAGAGACTTATCCGAGCTTGGAGGATGCTAAACAAGGTGGATAATAAGACTTTGGGACACAAGAATTCCATCCCTCTTGAGCCTTACCTCAAATGGGTACGAACTCGCGCTCAGAATCTTATGATGTCTTACCCCTCCATTCTCTCGTTAATCATTGAGCCTGTCATGGAGGGAGACGCTCCATACACTATCCTACATCCTGACATGCCCACATATCTTGAATACCTCCAAAGGGATTAGATACAACTCAAAGGAGAGAGAGATACTTTCGAAGCCAATTCTACGCAAGAGAGAAGAAGGTTTTGGAGCTCACTAGGCTACTTCATGAGGAGCAGACTCTGAATGCCTACATTGCACCAAAGAGGATGCGCACTACTTTTCTATCTTAGAGTTTTGTATTATTTTTCCCGAGGGGCATTGATGTACTCAAACTTTATCTTATTAATATAACGTGTGTTTCTTTTTGCACGAGCTTGATTTATTTTTTAACATATTTACTTCATAAACTCTTTTAAAGCATAAACCACAAAATAACAAAAACATACTTTCAACTTTAATTATTTTGTCACAATGTTTACAAAATAAACCCATGGATTTTCATCCGCTTATATTATCATTGCTTGTGTGAATAATATGTTCCATTAGGCTTACTTGGTTCATCTTAAATCTTTTATGAAACTTGAACCAAGGTAGATATTAGGACTTCAATCCAATCATGACAACATTAGGATAGAATTTCCCCTCAATCCAAATCCTAAGTCCATAATTGTATGATAACACTAGTTTAGATTTCCCATAATCTCAATTATAGGGTCAATCTTTGCATGACAACTCTAAGATCAATAAGTCTCCCCATTAGAGTTTTATTTTTGTATTGCATCTTTAAGACTAAAATCTATCTCAATCAAAAACTCCAAAACACTTAGCAATATTCAAAACCCTTTCAAAACTAAAGGTATGAAGGTGATGGATGTCTCCTTGGATGAGGGTCTAATTAACACCTTCTTCCTAACAAAAACACCAACCAAATCCAAATCATTTTTCCTTAGGGATTTTTCACTCAAAAACATTTTCAAAAAGGATACGTTGACTCCATTCTACATAAAACAAAAATGCGTAGTCTCCAACGGTTAAGTGGTAATGTTAACTGTTAGAATGCGAACTTAATATCATCCATAAAAAACACATAACAAACAAAACATGTTTAATAATAACTACGGCATTCTGATTCCCTTGAGGATACATAGGCATGGAGTTTCAATGCTCATGCGAATGCACTAATAAAACCCTTTTCTTTTGCCAATGAATAAATGTATACATTTCCAATTAGTAAAATAAATTTTAGAAAAAACACACCCATTTAATAGAATAACAAAAGTGGATCACGTGGAGTACCACGGACGTGAGCGATGCTAATACCTTCCCCTTGCATAATCGACTCCCGCATCCAAGATTTGGTTGCGAGACCATGTTCTTTTCCAGATACCAAAGGTTTTCTCTATATTTTCCTTTCCTTGTATTCTTTGGGATAAATAAAGTTAGGTGGCTACTCTATTTATTCCATCCGAGGTTATTTGTTTTTTTTCTTCGAGTAGCTTTACCAAACCGCTTTGCCAATTTTTGTAGCATGATGTGTCTTTTGACTTCAATCAAGAATGTTTGAGCTCCTTCAACCACTTGAAGAAAGCTCTCATCTCTGACCCCATTATGAAAGTTCATGACTGGACTAAACCTTTTGAGATGATGTGTGATGCAAGTGACTTTACAATTGGTGATGTGTTGGGTCAGAGGCATGACAAGGTGTTTCATACCATCTACTATGCTAGAAAAACATTAATTGAAGCTCAAGCCAATTACACAACAACTGAAAAGGAGTTGCTAGCAGTTGTGTTTGCCTTTAATAAATTTAGATCTTACTTGGTTGAACCAAGGTGATTGTCTACATGGATCATGTTGCCATTAAGTATCTTATTGCTAAAAAGGATGCTACGCCGAGGCTTATTAGATGGGTGCTCTTGTTGAAAGAGTTTAATCTGAAGATTAGAGACAAAAAGGGAGTTGAGAACTTTGTAGCTGACCATTTGTCAAGACTGCCAGAGGAAGCATAAGATAAGAATACTGGAGAAATTAAGGAGTCATTTCCTGATGAAGAACTGTTGTTAATAATCGCAGGCGTGACTCCCTGGTATGTTGGCATTGTTATCTACTTTGTTAGTAGTTATGTTCCACCTGAATTCAATTCTCAACAGAGGAAAAGGTTCTTTCACATGACCAGAAGCTATTTCTGGGATGAACCTTTTCTCTATAAAAAGTGCATTGATCAATTGCTAAGAAGATGTTTGGATCAGCCAAAGGCACGAAAGATCTTGTCTGCCTGTCATGAGGCTCCTTACAGAGGACATTTTGGAGGAACCAGAATTGCAGCTAAGGTTCTACAATCAGGTTATTTCTAGCCATCTCTTTTTAAGGATGTGAATGATCTTGCAAGAAAATGTGATAGATGCCAAATATGGGGAAATATCTCCATGAGGCAAGAGACGCCTCTTACCAACATCTTGGAAATTGAAATATTTGATGTATGGAGCATTGATTTTATGGGGCCGTTTCCTCAATATTTTTGGCAATCTATACATATTGGTAGCTGTAGACTATTTTTCTAAAAGGATAGAGGCAGTGGCAGCTCTTACTAATGATGCTAGGGTGGTGACGAAATTTTTGGTGAAAAATATGTTGTCTAGACATGGCACCCCTAGAGTGATCATTCGTGATGGAGGAACCCATTTTTGAAACAAAACCTTTTAAAATTTAATGGCAAAATATGGAGTGAAACACAAAGTTGCTACTTCCTATCACCCACAATGTGGTGGGCAAACTGAAATTTCAAATAGAGAAATAAAAAGGATTTAAGAGAAAGTTGTTAACCCTTCTAGGAAGGACTGGTCTAGGAATTTGGATGATGCCTTATGGGAATACAGAACAACCTTTAAGACTCCTTTAGGCATGTCTCCCTACAGACTTGTCTATGGGAAGGCATGTAATAAGTGAAAATTATAGTTATTTTTGTACATTTGTTTTGTTGCACTTATCGATGCTTTTTGTTGATATCGTGTGAATAATCCCGACTTTGTTCGTAAATATGTTTAGTTTGTATATAATTGAGTTTTCGATTCATTTTTGTATTGTTTGATAGATTTTACTTCTTTTGTAGGTATTTGTTGCACATTTGAAGCACCAAGGAATAAGACACGACTCTGGATGCATGTTTATGGAATAAAAAACCATTTTTAAGCATGCCACTTGTCTATTGAGTTAGAGCATAAGGACTTTTGGGCTATCAAAAACCTTAACTTTGATCTATCTAAAGTTGGCCATGCTAGAATACTTCAACTTAATGAGCTAGAGAAACATAAGTTGTTCTCATATGAAAATGTTGAATTATACAAGGAAAAAACTAAAAAGTGGCACGACAGGAAGTGTTTGCAGAGAGAATTAGTTGAAGGACAACTTGTTCACTTGTTTAATTCTAGATTAAAACTTTTCCCTGGAAAGTTAAAGTCTAGATGGTCTGGGCCCTTTAAACTTTTGAAGATTTATCCTTATGGGGCAGTGGATCTTTTGAATGAGAAAATAGGATAAAACTTCAAAGTAAATGGTCAAAGAGTGAAGATGTACTATGGTGAATCCTCAAACAACACAAGGACCACCATGTTTTTGAATTATTCAATTTGAATTTTTTCATAGCCAGGTGAAAAGACTATAAAATAGCGCTCCTGGGAGGCAGCCCAATATTTAATTTTTAATTTTAGCTAGTTTTATTTTTCAGGTATCATGATTATTGAGTTGAGGTGCAGAAGAAGAAAAAGGTCATTGACAAGTCTTGTTGTGATTGGGAAAGTTAAGCTAAACTTACACAAAAGTAGTGGGGAGTTATTATTGCCTTGTCATGGAATGTATATTGAGAAAGGCAGTTGTGGGAAGGCGTGATCAGAAGTGCAGAGGTAGGAGCGAGTAAAACTCACGCGCCTAGTTGTCTATTGTACAGCAGAAGCGATGTCACACAAAAAGACAAAGAATTAATTGTTAATGGCACGATTTCATGATGAGTAGCAGCTAGGTTTAACCCTCATCATACCATAGGTTGTCTAAACAACTTTAGTTGTCATTTTCAACCTTTATTTTGTCCAAAACTCTATGTTACTTTTCTCTCTGCACTCCTAACCCCTCAACTTTGCAACTGCCACCACAAACAAAAACTTCCCACTACCTTTTCATATATTTGAAACCACTCCATCACTTTCATTCCTATAAACTCCACTTGTCAAAACCGCTCATATCACCTTATCTCTCTCTCTCTCATCTCTATTTACACTTTTAAACTCCTCTAAATCCTAACAATGAAGTCTTCTTACTCACATAAAAGAATTAAGTTGTGTGCCAGAAAAAATGCCACACCATCCATGGATATTCCAATGATGGTGGAAGTGACTGTGAGATCTTTGTCACCGACAAAGCAAGAAGAATATTCTCTGAGTACATCTCTAGCTGAGGTGTATTTTATGAAAGGGGTTTCACCTTTGACCTGAAGGATGAAAACCTATGCATACCTGCTAGCATCGGTTCTTTGATTCAAAGCAAGAAGTGGCGCAAACTGTGTCAACACCATGAGTCTTACAACATACAGATTGTGAAAGAGTTTTACTCTAACCTAAAACCTGCCAACAAGAAGCATGTGGTCATGGTAAGAGGCTTTGAAGTCTCTTATTCTGAAGGAACTATTAACATGATGTTTGGTCTGAAGAAAGTAGAGGAGGAATATCATGATATGTTGGCAAGAGCTGATGAGACAAAGTATGAAGTATTCATGCAATATCTTTGCAACCCCAACACCACATGGGTCGAGTCTGTGGGAGAAAATTTTGTGAGAAGAATAGACCTTAAGCCTGAATCCAAGTCATGGTATCAATTTATCAAGCATTCTATTAAGACCATTACGCACAATGAAACAGTTAACAAGCAACGTTTGGCTCGTCTCCATTGTATTATCTCTGGAATAGATGTCAATATTGGGAGGATAATAGTGGAAGAGATTAAAATGTGTGCTAAGAAGAAAGAGGGTATGTTTTATTTTCCTTGTCTGATCAAAACTTTGTGCTCCAATCAAGGAGTAAAAAGCAAATCAACTGATGAAATATGCAATGCAAAATCTGGATTTGATAGAAGAAGTCTACAAATGTTGATGAAGCCAAAAGCAAGGAAGAGAGAGGAGGTCAGACATAAGTAGTCTGGAGGAGACTTCAGTTTTGGAACTGGCAATTTATTGTGGTAAGTGTCGCTGCAGATGAAAAAAGATCAGAGAGATTACTACTGATTTTAGAAAGCAAGGTATGAATGGGAGTCCAAAGTTTACTGCATAATGGATGATGATGTTCCAGCCCCTCCATTCCCTGACCATATATTAGGGATGAAGGAAGAAGATGAAGAAGAAGAAGACTTGTTGAAAGAGGAGAATGAAGAAAAGAAAATGAAGAAAAAAGGTAAGAAACCAATTAATTTTGAACTTGTTGAAGTGAAAGATTCGGGTACGTCTACTCAAGGTGTACCTAAGGACGGCTCAACAAGGAAAAAGAAAAATAAGATGAAGGGAGAAGCACCGGCTAAGAAGTGGGTGCCGAAGAAAAAGATTATTGTGGAAGAGCCAGTGATGGAGGAAGAATCAAAGTCTAATTATGATGATGAGACACTAAATAATTTGATCAAGCAAGCAACTAAAGATAGGAAGGAAGTGCGAGCAGAAGTGCCTGAAAAGGAAAAATACCAAAAGGCTGCCAAGAAGAGTGTCGAGGAAGTGGTGAAGGAACTAGAAGAGGATCCAAATGAAAAGGTTGATGAAAAAAATAGAGACTGAAACTGAGAAGGAGAGGAAGCTAACAAGGAAGAGGGTGATACTAAAATGAAGGACATGGTTGGCGTGATTGAGGAAGACTCAAGTGAAGAGGAGAAGGAAGAAAATGATAAAAATGAAACTGGGACTATTGTGAGTGCAGCTGAAGAAGGTTCTAACGAGAAAGCTGAAGAAGAAGAAGAGGAAGAAGAAGAAGAAGAGGATCTCTCTGAAAGTTCGAAATAATTAGAACAATCAGAGAAGACTCCTACAGAGTTAGGTGTTGATGTGACTGTTGTAGTCACTCCCAAGAAGGTTAAGGGGCCTGTAAAGGCTAACACCCCATATTCAGCTAGCAAGAATGACACAGAGCCAACCCCAGCCAAAACTCATGTAACACCCAAAGCACCTCCGCAGAAGTCTCCATTCAAGACTGCCAATGTCAAAGCCAATCTTCTAGATCCTGCCCAGAATGAGGCTAGGAATGAAGCCAAACAAGATCCAACCCTAAAGAAGCCTTCAAGGAAGAGAAATAGGCTTCGTGCCTAGATGATAAGCATTGAGAAAAGAGGCAAGCCTCATCCCTTCTGTTGAACAGCGAGGACATTGTCCTTACTTTAAGTTTGGGGAGTGGTTGCTATAGTTGTGACTCAACTTAATTCATCACCTTATCTTTTAATTCTGTTGTTCTATTGGTTGTTTTCAGCCTTTTACTTTATTAATGAACTGTTCTATTTTCTTTCTTTTTAATCATATTTTAATTTGTGTTTGTGTTGTTAATATATATATATATATATATATATATATATATATATATATATATATATATATATATATATATATATATATATATATATATATATATATATATATATATATATATATATATATATATATATATATATATATATATATATATATATATATATATATATATATATATATATATATATATATATATATATATATATATATATATATATATATATATATATATATATATATATATATATATAATAAAAAGGACAATATGAACAAAGCTAAGAAACACTCCCCTTAGAACAGACCATCTAAACAGACTTAGGGAAAATTCTATTGGACCCTAATTTCAGGAGACAAATACTTGAGGAGTATCTTTTGCACTAAGTCTTTTGTTACTGGAAATCCCTGCCGTGACTCTGGTATTCTGGGAAGTAGGCAGCCTGTAGGAAAAATTGTTATGTTTTCTTTTAGCTGTAAAGTCTAGTTGGGGTGGTAAATTAATCTTGTTAAAAGGACAGGAACACTCCGAGAGTACTGCATTACGATAAAAATAGAATAATTACACAAAAGGTGTATGAAGTTACCAAAGAGCACTTCTCAATGAAAGTTTATGTTCCCATGTCTGGAGGAACAACTCTTGTGCTCGAAACTGGAAGAGCAAACAAAGTCTTATTCTTGAGCCCGTGTCTGGAGGAACAATAGTTGCCCTCACCATAATTGACAAAATTGACTCATGGCTAAGTGAGATCAATTAAGTGCAAATCGGACAACTACAAAAGACTTTGAGAAAATGAAAGTGTGGTCCTAGGTGTGGGTTCATAGAACAAAGAGTCAAAATCCTCCACTAGGTTGAAGGCTAGGAAAAGCAAGCAAGATTTAATATTAGGCTGGCTAACTTGACATAAGAGATATGTCGTGACAGGGAGTGTTGGTAATTCAAAGAACGCACACACACAATCAAGATTGAGCCCAATTACTGAGTATTACCTATTTTTAAGAAAGTCCTTAGGAGAATGACTCTAAGTTCTATAAAAGATTGGATCTGATAAAACAGGGGTTAGTTGTTTGAAGTTGTTTTTTGTTTGTCTTTGCTTGTCGCATCACCTGAGGATAGGTGATGACTCAAGTTCGGGGGTGTGTTAACCCACATTTTGTGAGTTAATTCATGGCTTTAGTATTTTATATTTTAGTATTTTAATTGCTTTTTAATTTAATTTCTCGCATTTTAGAGTTAATTTAATGTTTGGTGTGGAGCACAATAGGTGTTCCCCTTTTTTATTTTAATTGTGTTTTTGTGTGTATAAAGGTTAGCAAGGTCGAGGAGAGGCAAGACTAAGTTGGGCTACTGCAAGTTGCACAAGCTGGAAATTTCAAGAAGAATTATTAGGCAAGAGAATTCCAATGAAGGAAGTTGATGGCCTTAAGGAAATTATGGAAGGAGAATTAAAGGATGGAAAAGTTGATGGTACAGAAAAAGATAATAAAGCTATTCAAATTCAAATATGATAGTGGAGAAGCTAGAATACAAAAGTGAGTGCATTTGTAACCTTCCATCATTATACCAGCGTCACCTACACCTGCTACAACTTCTACCACACGCCACATTGTCTCCCATTGTTATCCCCTTTCGTACTACTTCCTTGTGTCGTCTAGAAAGCTGCTGGTGTTTTGGAACTAATTCATTTGGGCTTGATGTGATTCACAAGAAAATCCCATTATCCAAGGCAAGATACCAACCCTAATACTTGGCATATATAAAGAGAAGCTAGTTGAAGAGAGGGAGAGAGAGAGAGAGAGAGAGAGTTATGTTGTTCGAAGGAAATGTTTACTTGGAGTTTTATGTGTTTGGGTAATCAAGTGTGAGAGAGTTTTCTTTCCTCATCCATTCTGGTGCTAACTGATGAGCAGTGGCTTGCTTGAAGCTGTCTCCTGAAGATTATCCATCTCAAAGAGTCCTTAAAGTTCTCTCTTAAGTTTAAATCTTTTCTCATTTTCATTGTCTTAAGATGTTTATTGTAAGAGCTCTACTTTCTGTTTGTACTCAGCTCTTCATGAGCTAAAACCTTTGTAGTTGAGCTATGAGAAGTTAATATTAAGAAATGTGTTTATGTTATATGTTGTATGGTTAGTGCTTGCTTTTCCATATATTTTTGTTGCAAGACTTGTTTCTTTTCTTGATCAACTTAGAAATAGGTAACAGCTTGTTGTTAAGAGAAATCTAACAACAAGCTTAGTACATGAGTAAAAATTGTTGAAAAAGTAGGATAGAGATATTTTCTTGACCTAGCTTACTTAGAGATAAGAAGTTTCAACCATTAAGGAAATCAGGTTTAGTAAAAGATGCATACTTGGGTTATAAGTAAGGCTTAGAGATTTGTTCCTTTTCCCTTGCATACATGTTTTGGATGTTTTAGAAATACACCATAGGATCACTCTGACCTTGCATGTCACAAATCCACACAGAATTGATACATAAATTCACAAACAATATTAATGGATATATGCTTAACTCTACCTCTCTTAATACATTTCACTTCCATTTGCAATTTTATTAGTTTGTTATAAGTAACATTGAACTCGTCATCAAAACCCTTATTATTATTTATCACTCATGCTTAACTTGAAAGAATAGAGTTTTACAAAGTCAAATCTAAGTAACTTTACTCCCTGTGGGTACGATACTCTTATACTTATTACTTGCTGCAATCACGATATGTATACTTGCATGTGACAATTTAGAAACGTGATTTCAACCAACAAGTTTTTGGCGTCGTTGCCGGTGAGTAATTTGTTACATTTCTGACTTTGTAGTTATTTCTATTATTTTATTTTAAGCATTTGAGTTTTTTTGACGTTCTACTGCAGTTTGGTGTCACGACAGGTGTTGTCATTATTGTATGCACAAATTATTGAGGCTAGTTTGTAGTGGATATCCTGAACCTGAAAGAGCACTCAGAGCCTTAAGAATAAATAAACTTGCTAGACGCACACCTTGAGTTCCTCTTGCAGCTAGTATGGTTGGTTTAGAAGTACCACTATAAGAACCACCACCAAGTGATTCAGACGAAGAAGAGGATGTCCTTGTCATGGCTGATAACGACATTATTGGTATTGCTAATGATAGGGCCCGTAACATCAGGGACTATGATCTTTTTGATCCTAACTCTATGAATACTAGCATCATCTTGCCATAAACCACAGCATCAGAGTTTGAGTTCAAGTCTATGATGTTTCAAATGTTGCAAACTACTGGTTAATACTATGGTATCTCATTCAGATCCTTTATATGTGAAGATCAAGCTGAAATGTCAATCAGCCACAAGATGTAAATCTGTTGGAGGGGATAATGTATGACTCTCAAGGAATTCTTAGCAGTTAATAGGGGGAGTCCTTAATCTGAGGCTAGAAGAATTAGAAGAGATGTCAGATATAATGTCTTGACATCCTTGTATGGAGAATTTATTCTTCTCAGTATGTCTGGCGGTGGTTCTCTTTAACATGATAGAGGTTGTTTACTCAAACTTGATATCTCTTATCAAGTCTATCAGAGCATGGAACTCTTGTTCTATAATGGAAGATACATCCAAGGGGTTGTCTACATTAGAGTTGTGTCTACTTGATTTAAGTGGTTGATTGGGGTCTGCATAGTTGAAGTGTCATATGAATCATCTAGGATGAGCATTTTAGTTTTTTTTAAAGAAGGAGTTATTATTGGGACCAAAGGATTATGGTTCCCTGGTATCTATATGGGAATTTCATGTTTAAGTTAGGGTTCATTTATGTGGTGTCCTCACATGATGGAACATTTTTCTGCAAGGGTTGAAGGGGATCCTTGTGTATTAGGAGAAGCAGACTTAGTCTGAACAGTCTGCTTGTGATGTATAATGATCATACATTTCCATGTTTGTTGAAGTTTGCTCCAGATACCTATTAGAGGGAATCTCCTCTTTAGGTGCAAAATAATGGCATCTGTCTCATTGCAGTTAGATATGAGGTCTTTTGCATGTGAGAAGAATCTTCTTGAGATGTACATGCTCTGCATGTAGTATGATTTGGTTTTTGAAGGTTGATCAGATATTGATGGTTGATCCTCTTGTACCCCTTGCAAGATTTATGGATTATACGGTGCCTCCAAACCATAGTTAATGGTGGAATCCATGTGTTTGATACTGATGTTGGATCTGATGTTGGAACATCGTCTCAAAGCGTGTTTAACTTCTTCAGCCAAGGAAGTTGTTGTTGTCCAGAGTGGAGTTAAGGGTCAAGCCACTGACCTAATCTGGAATATTTTGTAGTGTAAATGAATTTCATCAGCTGGTGCTAGACGTATGCAGAAGAAGCATGTCAGACCAAATATCCTACCTAGTGTGAGACGGTAGCCTTATTTGACTAATGGTAAATACTTTGACGGGAGCTGAGTATTTGTTTTTTCCTCTAAGGAGGTTATGCATGAGATTGATGGTGAATACTTTGACGGAAGACTAAGTATTTGTTTGAGTATTTATGAAATGCTGCATTATGAACATTGTGTTTCAGAGAGTATGAGAGAATTTATTTCTCTCCATAACATTCAGGTGTTAGGAAAAACCTGAATGAGTTGCACTAGTTATGTTCTATTGAGAGCTTCTTAAAGGATTCCTTTGAACAATGTTTTAAGAACCCATGTAACTGGGTTATGTAATAAGAAAATGATGTCTTAAATGATGGTGTAACATCATGAATATTGATGGCTGTTTTTTTACTTTTGGATTGTGCATGTGAAGTTGGATGCTCAAGCATTACTGTCAAAAGTGGCATTTCTGGCTATGTGGATTAGAATGTGGAGCTTCTAGTCTTCTCTACAGTAGTATGCTTGGTGAATGCATGACTACTTTGTTGAAGACCCCTCTAGTATCAGCAACTACTATTGGATGTAAGGGCAGAAGCATGGTGTAAGATACTGAGGATTGATCAGTTCTTTTATGGTATTCTTCTATAAGGAACTCTAGGAGAGAGTTTTAGGAGGTGTTTTCTTCTTCTGCAAGTCACTCCATAAAAAGGTTTGATGATCTGGATCTTAGTAAAGCTTTTAAGCAAACTAAGAATTTTTGGAGCTTGTGAGTGACTTTACACCTAGTATGCATGACATCTTGCATGTTCAAAAGGTCATGATATAGTGTGTGGGTCTGCAAGGACAGTAATCATATGTGTCCTTATTATGGAAAGGACTCAGAGGGCTTGGATGTATTATCAAGGAGTGAGAGCATCTGACTCAGGGTCGACTCTACTAAGGGAGTTGGTGTTCAACATGTGTAGAAGTGTTGGTCTTCGCCATGAAAGCATGAAGTCTTTCATGAGTTTTCATCAGGTTCTCAAGTTTCCATCTTCAGTTGGAGCATTGGTTATCCATGACAGTGAGAGTCATGTATTTTTCTGTGAATTGTTACTGCAATGGTAAATATATTGTTAGCTCGGGTGTTGGTCAATCTTGTGGGGATCTTATGCCTCTTATGAGGGTGTGATGTCAAACAACATGTTGTGACATTATGATCTTGACAAGGCATGGTTGGTTCTAGCCGTGTGAAGTTGGATGACAAATCAGAAGTTCACATATCTCTCGAGTGTTTAATGGTTGAGTCTGGGAGAACTTATTTGTCTCTGCAAATTTTGTGAATGACTCTCTAAAGGTTCTTTTGAGAGATGTCACAAATGTGATATTCTGATGTCTTGGTGCGTGTCACTAAGTCTAATTAAAAGGAGGACACTTATAATCCAGTGGAAGACAATGTGGTTGAATATGTGTTGGTCAACATTTGTGCAAGTGAAATAAGAAAAATGTTTGACTGAATGTCAGGATATTATTCAGGACATGTCTCATATGTGATCAACAAAGGAGTTTTATGGACGGTGTGATCAAACACGTGTCATAAGGGGGTGTATAAAGTGTGTTTGAATGTGCATGTGCATGTATTAAGACTAATTCTTTTCAGAAGAAACAATCTAGAGCTAATAAAGACATTCAAAGCAGTTTTGGACGGTGCACATTGATTTTAGCAGTAGTTTTCTCCTAAATTAGCGTTTTCTTTTACCAAGAACCTTATGTCACTCAAGATTGTTGATTTCTAAGTAACTGCTCAGCTATGTATAGAGGTTTCTCCTATCCTTTGTCACCATGGAGTGTTTGGTGTATCCATAATAATTATGGGTTTTGTTCGGGTCTAGGTGAGTTGTGCCTTGGTTTGGTCATGTGAAGGCTTCCTTTGTCATTTTTTTGGCGAAAAATGGGGAGAAAGGATTTTCTCAGAGGGTCAGTATGGAGTCTGCATTTCCAGATGTTGTACATAAATGTCAGACAAGAAGATGTTCTATCTTTTGGTCTGCACCTTGGTTTTGTGACTTGTGATCTGAGTTATGAACACAATTGTGACCTATGTTCTAAATTACCAAAGGTGATTGTTGATTTGTCTAGGTCTATTGGTGGTTGTTGATCATCAAATAAGAAAGGATTCTCTAATGACACCATTGGTCTTGTAAAGATTCATCCTAGTTTGAGGGGGAGTGCATGTTATCTTCTTCCTCATGTACACCAACATACTTCCAAACCTTCTACTCCTTTTCTTTAAGGTGTTGTTCTTTAGTGTTGAAGCCATTATTGCAATGGAGTTCATTCAGATTGCTGCAAAGAAGATGTCGAACAAAAATGTCTTGACATTTTTACTGAAGACTGACTCCATGATGTTGTGTTGCTATGTTTAATAGTTTCTAAGGACTATTGTTGGTGGATGTTTTTGTTTATTGCTGTAATATTGAGTTGTAATTTTAATGTATTTGTTTTAGCCAAAATTTGCCAAAGGGGAGATTGTAAGTTCCTTAGTTTTAAGGATTGACATTAATTTTGTAAAACAAATAGAGCAGCAATATGTTAGATAGAATGTGTTAACTTGCTAACAGGAATAAGTTTGAGCAAGAAGTCATATTCTATGCTAGGACATTTTGAGTTGAAGTGTTTCAACATCTGGAACAACATGTCAGATAAGATGTCCTATGAAGGAGCATACGATATTGCGCCTGAGTTGAACTGGACTTTTATATTCTGGTAAGTCACAAAGACAAAATATACATTAAGGATATTATATTATCCTATGTGGCATTGTGTTATAGGTTAAGAAGAATCAATAAGAATATTAACTTTTTAAATATAGAGATAATTTAGGAAGATTTGATTGAGGACCTATTTTGTAGCAGAATTTTTTACATATATGTAACAACCAAAGAGCTGTGTTTTGAAGGCCCAAATCCAATTGGGTATATGTTATAAATAGAAGTCTTTGTAACCTAGGAAAGGCATGGGTTCAAGATTTAGAAGTCTAGGGCTTTGCCTTTGTGCCGCTCTCTAGGAGAGTTGGTATGATTGAACCACTCAAATTATGAGATGATCACTATATTCTCACTCAGAAGATGTGAAGCAATAAGTTGAGTATTGTTCTTGGAGGAAGATTGTAAGAAACTCCAAGTTGTGTTATTAGTCAAGAGTCTTGACTAGGTATTGTCATGGAAATGTGTCTTATGTTTTGCTATCATGGAAGTGTGTCTTCCGGTTTTGTGTTCAATTGTTGTCTGTAATTGAAGAGAGATTGACGAGGGCATCATATCTAGGTGAGTCTTAGATAGAAAGTTAGCATGGGTAGTTATTAAGTGAGAAGTTGTAAACTTGGTACTAGTTTAGCTTCGAATTGATATTATTATAGTGGACTTTATCCCTGGCTTGGTAGCCCCCAGAGTAGGAAGGTTGTTCCGAACTGGGTTAACAATTTCTATGTGTTGTATATTGCTTTTCAGTACTGGTTTTTTATTGTTTTTACCTTTCCTGTATGTTTATGTCAGATCAGATGTCTCAACATGTCATAGAATACTTGACTTCTGTCATGCCAGAATTTCACTCTACAACCCTCCTGCTTGAGGCACTCTATAGTGGAGTAATTGGGGAAGACCCTAGGGGGAGAGGCATGAGGTATCTCCTTCCTGAATCACCCCTGTAGTAGTTCAAGCGCCTTTCATCTAGTTTGATCGCTCGTTGTCTGGATCGGTTGCCCAACTTCCCACTTCTCTACCAATAAAGTGTGTCTATAGATGGAGTGTGATAATGGATCAGTAATCATGGGGTCTAAATACCTCTCTTCGATTTATGGATATTAACCACCCATTCTCACGAGAATCGTGAGGGGGTGGAAAACTTGGTTAACTCAATCCAAGACCTCTATAAATACACCAGAACTTCTATGTTGAAGGACCAATCTCTAACACATTTAGAAACCACTTATATAGATCTATTCACTTCATCGCGTATGAGATAACTCTAACCTCAACAAAACCTAAAATATTTGACAACCCTTGTCTATTGGGGACTGTCTTGCTCACTGAACTTTTATCCGGTACAAGAAGGCTCATTGGATTACTAAGGTGTCTTTGTCATACGAGACATAACATTGCATACAATGTATGTATGGTGTTGTACCCCAAAATTTTCCCTCCCTTTTATCAAGATATTTCCCACAAATATCTTCAATGATTCAAGCTTGCACGAGTATTGACTGGGTTAAGCCATCTCCTCAACACTGATGCCTCAAATTAGGGTTTGAGTTTGCACAAGGACAGTTGGACTTCTAACATTTCAAATGACTTTCATGGATCATTATGGACCCTCAAGATTGCTCCTGTCAAGTTTCAAGTCTTGGATCACAATTCTCCAAGAAAATTGTTCAAATCATCAAAAGGGCAAAATAGTTAAAATTAGGTTTTTGACTGAGAATGACCAATCTTTGACTTTTGACCTAGTACATGACTTATTGGTTTGAAACATGATCTCAAGGATTCAAGTACATAATTTTTACCTAATCGCACATTTCAATTCATCTCTCAATATCAGTGGATTGATAGATGAAATTTGGTCAACTGATGAAAAAAAGTCAATTGTACACTGAAAAGTCAAACTTTGACTTTTTGATCAAATTTTAGTTTCAAAGATCACATTTCTTCAAGATATTCAAAAATATTAAATTTGATCATCAAGAAATCAAGAAAGTCAAAAGGTCATTTTGAAAAGTCAAACTTTGCAAGACTTAGAAATTTTTCTAAGTGTTTTTTATACATGTTAATTTTTTTACTTCATGACATCTTTTCACCACAATTCAAGATAATTCAAGTTGTTAGGAGTTTTCCAAAAAACAACAAGGCTGCATTTTTAAGTTAAAAATTGCAAGTTACAAATCCTAAGCTTTGTCTTTTTTGAACTTTTCTCTTTGGCTCAATCTACAAACTTTGTCGCTATGTTATCCACAAAAATGCCTTGTCTTTGTTACAAGCTGCATAAATTTGTCCACAAAACCAGACATGCATCATGCTACATATCTTGTTGTCCAAAACCTGCATAGTAATGCTAAGAAAGCTGTCACAACCTGCTCCAAAACCTGCAATGTTGTCCTGAAAAATCTGCATCATATGAGTTCCATATTTGCACAAACTTAGCACATAATAGCTGCATTAAAAAGCAATGAAACAGTGTACCCAACAGTTCAAAAACTTATCTATTTCCCTCCCAAATTTCAGTCAATTTTATCTATAAATAAGTTGTTTCACAACACACAAAAGAAGTTTTTTTGGAGAGAAAAGAGAGAAGAGAAAAAAGAAGATTTGGAAAAATCTAACAGAATTCTTTTTAAACTCTGCTCATCTACTTTCCTTCACACAAAAAAACTGAGAAATACAAAATAGCTCAACCTACTATTCAACTTTTCAAGCTTTCCCCTAAACCAACTATACAAACACTTCATATACATCACATAGAGATTGTTCAAACACAAGAACAATTTTTGTAACACCATTATCATTACCTTCCAAACACAAACAAAAAACAGTATTTTGCAACTTGACTGAGTTGGAGCAGTTCAGGAACTTTGTGGCATAGAGTAAGGTTTTGAGAAACTTCAAGAAGGTTCAAAGGAGCTTGACTAATCACCACTTTGCGCCCGGAGACATCTGTACGTGTTCCAAAGTTTTCGCTTCAAGAGGTAAACTTTTTCCAAACTGTGATATCTTTATCCATACATCATTTGCTTTTTGTGTTCAAAAGATATATAAAAAGGATAGATCAAAAGAAGAAAACTCAGTGAAAAAGCCAAGACATGGGGCTAACACGGGTACCCGTGTCACACGACACGACCCGTGTCAGCTCAACTGTTTGAAAACCTAACAAATAATACAGGACAGGGTGCTGACATGGGTGCCCGTGTCATAGGACACAGCGCGTGTCAGATTTGCTGGAACTATAAGCATGCAAAAAAGGAGGACAGGGTGCTGACACGGGTGCCTGTATCACAGGAATGGCCCGTATTGGATCTACTGGAACTAAAAACGTAACAAATTGGCAGGACTGGGTCTTGACATGGGTGCCCGTGTCACGGGACACGGCCCGTGTCAGCTCAGCTGGGACAGAAAAAAACACATGCATGAGTTATTATAGGGCCCTGACACGGGTGGTCGTGTCACAGGACACGGCCCGTGTCAGGCCAGACACCAAAAATCTTGATTTTTTTTTACTTTTTTGCTATTATTTTCATTCAATTTGGTTGTAATAAGTAATTAGGATTTTACTTTTCCCGCATTTTTATTACTTGTATCCCCATCCCCTACAATGATGTAATAGCGTAGAATTTTAATTTCCTCAATTTATCGCTTTTAATATAATTGTTAGTAATTAGGATGTGTATGGCAAGATGAAATCAATCTTAGAGAATCCTAATTTTAAGATAAAAAATGCATGCAATCAAACACTTTTCACACGCGCACCTCTAGGGAAACCTCGCTCGTTGCCTTCAAATAAATAGTCATGTCCCTCGAATGTGGGATGCTTTAGCAAAGACCCTCGATAAAAAATATTGTAGTCCCTCGATGACCCTTCGATATTGCCTTCGGTAAAATGGTCTTAGTCCCTTACGACAATTGCTAAAGCGTCTCATAGGTTTCCTTCTATGACTATACGAAGACCCACGCCCATCCCTTCACATCCAATGATAGGGCTTCTTATCAATCAATGGTAAGATAGCACTATCTAAAGGAGGAGGAAAAGAACAAAGACTTTTTGAGTAGGTAAAACGTTCATAGTTGCTTGCTCACAAACATTTCAAACAAAACAATTTTTTAAACACACCAACACTTTCAATGAAATATTTTTAAAAGTCAAACGCTTTGTATACATTCTTATAGAGACGAGAATCATTACAAAGTTTGCCTAAATGAAGGCACTTTTCAGAAATACTTTCAAAAACAATCACAAACACATTACAAACAAAGCATTTTCAAAGTGAGCTAGAAACTAAGAGCTCGTAGGAAACTATGGATGAAAAGGGTGCTAATACCTTCCCTTTTCATAACCTACCCCCCGAACTCAATAAAATATATCAAAAGTTTGTTCCTATTCTTTTCACCCTTTCCTTTATTGGATAAAAGAAAAGTCGGTGGCAACTCTTTCTATCCGCAACAATTGCGATAAAATGAAAAACACCCAAGTCAGTTCTCCCACCATATTACAGAACTGGAGACTCTGCTGGGCAAATGAATGAAAAGTGGGGTTACCTTAGAGCTAGATCACCATTAAATGCTTTCATTGTTTGATTTGTTTTCTTTACATTTATGGGTCCTTGTTTGGGTTTGTATTGATCCTCTACCCGAATCTGGGAACATCATTAGGTAAATAGAAAAATTATGGAGACTGTACGGTGTAGACCAATATGGTTGAGACAATAGCTATATTAGTGTGACACATTTGTGGGTACCGGTATCCCTTATGGCGAATTAAGGAGAATTTGGGGCCGATGTATGGTGTCATGAAGCACTAACGAACCTTAGAACCTTTAATTGAACAACTTGGCCATCGGGAAGTAGTGAGGAAGCCGGCTTTGGTGCATTCCAAAGTTAGTTGATACTTGATATTACGCTCATTGAGATCGGACTTTTGGGATATTTTGGTCGCCAAAAAAGAGGCTTGCGCTGAAACAATGCCCAATGAAGAAAGATCAATGATATTGAGATCCCCTAGAACCCGATTACTTTCTAGGATAGGTTGAACCAAATAAACTTCAAGAGGGTACTTACCTATAAACCCCATGCGAGCCTAAACCTAAGTACTTGTTTGTATGCTTATTTGTACAAAACATCATGACATCATACCATAGCATTTTCAATAACCATTTCAAGGGTCTCATGGGCTTGTGATGCAGGGTTGCATTGAACCAGACATCTATCAAGGGGCAAGAGGATTTATTTTCCTCTAACCAAATGCTCTCAAAGACCAAAGCACAATAGCTTGAGTCAAGGGCTATGACCCACTCGACATGGTGAGCTTGATTCTCGTAGAAGGACATTCAACAATGTGAAAGTTGTAGTCAAAATTCAACTTCTAACATCTTCTTGTGTTTACCCCGCAAGATCCTTGAAAACTTTGAATTTGCATAACATGCATCATATCATAAGCAGGTTTTACGACACAGGTTTCCTCATCTTTTACTGTTTATTTCAGTATAAGATGGATCTCGAGCAAACTGTGAAGGAATTGCAGACACAAAATTCTCAATTTCAAGAAACATTGCTCAACTTGGCCAAAGGGAAGCAAGAAATGATGTCACACCTGGTTGCAAAGAAAAAGACCAAAAATAAGGCCCTGATCAACATGGGGAAGAGATTCAAGGGGCCCGTTCGACAAGTTCAAGTGGTAGAAGACTCCTCCGAGGAGGATGAGAATCAGGATAAAGATGCAAGGAGCACCCGTACTATGGGTGGTAACAATCTAATCTCTGAGAATGAGGACTATGTTGACGAATAATATCCACCGACTGAAGACAAGTATAAGCAACTAGAAGATAGATTGAAGGATGTGGAAATTCAAGTTGTGCCTCTCTTAGATTTTGGTGATTTAGGTTTGGTGCCTGGGGTGGTCATTCCCCACAAATTCAAGATTCCAATCTTTGCCAAGTACGATGGTGTCTCGTGCCCTAAGCTTCACTTGAGATCTTACGTCCGTAAAATTCAACCGCATACCGCTGATAAGAAGTTGTGGGTGCACTTATTTCAAGAGAGTCTGTCTGGGAATCAATTGGAGTGGTTTTACCAGTTAGAAGGTTCCAAGATCCATACCTGGGAGGACTTGGCCACCGCCTTCTACCATCAATAACAGTACAATGCCGATCTAGCGCCAACTAGAGTGCAGTTACAAGGAATGGTCATGGGTTCCAATGAACGCTTCAAAGAATATGCCCAAAATTAGAGAGACCTGGCTGGCAGGGTGCAGTCACCCTTAACTGACAGGGAGCTGGTTGATATCTTTATGGGAACTTTGATAAGACCTTTCTTCAATCACCTAATCGGAAGCGCTTCGTTCGGGTTCATCGAGCTGATTCTAACTGGGGAACGAGTTGAAAATGGAATCAGAAGCGGAAAGATCCAAGTGGTTGCATTTTCCGATACTCAGAAGAAGCCATACAATGGGAAGAAAGAGTCCAATGATGTGTACGAACAGAAGGGTCGTAACAAGAGTAACCACGACCAAACTATGGGGGCAGTCTTGATCTCTAATCCTGCATCGGTGTAACAACAACAATGAGGAAATCAGCGGAGGCAAGATGAGCCCAAGAGACAATTTACAAAAATCAACATACCACTATCTCAGGAATTGCAACACATGTTGAGGATGAATCTGATTATGTTGATAGAACCTCATCCAAACCCCAAAACTTCTTCTCCTAACTACAATCCCGATGCAAGATGTGCCTATCATTCTGGCAGTCCTGGGCATGATACTAACGATTATTGGGTGCTGAAATACAAGATTCAAAATATTATTGACGCCAAAGAGATTGAATTCGACTCTCCTGAGACTCCCAACGTGATCACTGCTCCCATCCCAAATCATTGAGAGAGTCCAGTTCATTTTGAATTTTCAATTGTAGTTTCTATTGTTTGTTCGAACACTTATCTATTATGTCAAACTTTGTTTTCATTAATGTATTGCATATGTTTGTCTTGAATTAATCCATTCGTTTTCACTATATTTAAACTGTGCTTTTTATTCCATTTTTGTGATATTCAACTCTCATTAAAAGTTGTAAGCCTTTAGAGGGAGGATGACAAAAATAATACCATAATCTCATACAGTATACTTTGGGACAGACTTTGCTGATGATTGTGATACGGTGGGAGAACTGACTTGAGGGTTTTGCGTTTTATCGCAAATGTTGCGGTTAGCAAGAGTCGCCACCGGCTTTTCTTTTATCTAAAAGGAAAGGTGAAAAAGCACAGGAAATACCTTTGAGATTGTTTCTTGAGTTCGGGGGGTAGATTATGAAAAGGGAAGGTATTAGCACCCTTTTCATCCATGGTTTTCAATGGGCTCTTAGTTACTTGCTAGATCACTTGCTTTTGTTTGAAAATGTGCTTTGTATGGTTTTGAAAGTATTTTGAAAATGTAACTTTATAATGATCCTCGTCTCTATAAGAATGCATACAAAGTGTTGTTTCGAAAATAGTTCAAAGATGTGTTTGTGAGATGTGTTTTTGAAAGTGATTTTAAAAAGTGTTTCCTTTGTAATGGCTCTCGTCTCTATAAGAACGCGTACAAAGTGTTTATATTTTGAAAATGTTTCAAAGTGAGAGTGTTGGTGTATAAATATTTTTTTGTTGTGAGCAAGCGAGTAACTGAGAGCGAACTTGCCTACTCAAAAGGTCTTAGATGTGTTTTTCCTCCTCCTTTAGGTGTTTCTACCTCACTATTGATTTGGTAAGAAGCCCCATCATTGGATGTGAAGGGACGGGCGTTGGGGTCATCGTATGACCATGATAGAAATGTTGTGAGATGACTTAGCACTTTTCTTTAGGGACTAAGATCATTTTTGAAAGGCAAATTTGATAGCGTCATTGAGGGACTATGATCTTGATTTCGTTTGTGCTAAGACATCCCACATGCATAACCTGGCCATTTTTAGGTAACAAGTGAGATTACCCTAAGGGTGCATGTGTGCAAGTGTGTTTGATTGCATGCATTTGTCTTTGACTTTTTAGTGGTCTACTTGTTGGTTTTATCTTGCCATACATGCCTAATTACTATACAGTATAGGGAAAACTGCAAGAAATAAAATTCTACGCTATTACAATATTTAGGGGATGGGGGTACATATGTACGAATGGGGATTGCAAGGAATTTAAGTCCTAAGTTATTATTACAACCATATTGAAATGTATAAGAATGTACAAGAAAATGGGAAATAAACTTGTTTTGTTTAGAGAAAATATTTTTGATCTTTTTGTTTTTTTTTTAAGAAATAAAATAAAGCGTGAAAGAAATGTTTTTTTTATGTTTGCTGATTAATCGAAATAGAAATTGATAGCAAAAATAATGAGGAAAGGGAAAAAAGAATCAGCGTGTTGCTGATTAAATGAGATCAAAAGTTATGACTTCTGGCATACTGCAAAATAGAAACCTGTTAGTGAAAATGTATAAGGTCAAAAGTTCAGACTTCTGACATACTACAAAATAGAAACCTATTAGTGAAAATGTAGAAGGTCAGAAGTTCTGCACCCACTGGGAATACAGTAGTTTTCAGAAAATCTGATATTAATGGTAACAAAACAGACTCCAGAAATACTGGCGCCACTGACAGAACTTGGTCTCTCTCTCTATGCTAGTCAGAACATCTGTAATTTGGTTATTTCTCCATAAAACAGAAGACATGCATAGAACAGTTATAGCAGGTGTCATGGTGTTTTAGAAAATAAGAAATATTAGAACTATAAATCAGAGGCAAGCATGTATTTGCTAATCCTAACTCTGAGTTCTAGTTTCTTCAAGAAGTTCTGAACTGATTTATTCTCTACTTAAGCAGGCAGGTGCATGAGATCTCAGAATATGCACAACATCAGAAACATGATATCTACATTGTATTTTTGAGCATGTAACTCTGGTAATGCTTAAGTAATATGGTGAGGGTCAGCAGAAACTTACCTTGCAGCTGAAAGAAGTTCTGTGAACCGGAGTTAACCTCAACTCTGATGACGCTCTGAATAGCTTCTTCACGTACTCAGTAAGCTGGAAGTTTTCAACTTCTGGGGATGGCAAGGAGGTGATGTTCTGATTTCTTTGAGTGGATGGATGGAGAGTGTATAGTAGTATGAACACAGAAGTTTAGGCAGTTTCCAACGTATGGATCAGAAACTGTGTGAATGGTTTTTAGTTAAGAAATATTTGAGAACAAGTGGAGTTTTGAATGCAAGGAATCAAAAGTTAACAAGGTTTTATGTGTTGTGTTTACAATTCTTGGAACTCTTGGAATTTTGGGTAGGGATTCAAGGCTTTTCTTTCTCAAATTTTTTCTGGCCCCTTCTCAGTAACCAATGGTGTTCTATTTATAGGCAAAGTTTTGTGGGTTTGAAATGTCAAGTAGCACCAATATCATACGCTAGATGCTGACTTGCTCTTGAAGCAAGTTCAAAAAAGGTGTGATAGTTGATAGTTTTTAGCCTTGGCTGGATTAGCAAGCAGGGATTAAGGAAAAGGTAAACCCATAAGCAAAAATTAGAGCATGGACCCTTACCTAATTTTGTACAAAAGTATTTCTATGCTACACGTGGAGGGATCATTTGGGCAAAGACTCAAAAGTGGTTGTGAGCATTAATGAGCATTAAATGATGATGAGATTTGTCAAAATCAGAAATCATGTAATGTGAGATTTTGCAACATTGCTTAATTCTGGATCAGAAGTTTCATTTCAGCATAGTCTAGAACAAAACACCCTACTTCTGATCTTAGTATCCTGTTGCTTCAGCATACTCTGAAGGATTCCCCAGGCTTTCTAGTGACCTTCTTTGATTTACCCTTGGAAACTCTGGATTAGAAATTCTGCTTCAACGTAGCACCCAATCTTCTGATCCTCTTACCTTTTGGCTTCAACATGTTCTGAAGGAGCTTTCAGGCTTTGTATTACGCTTTATTACCTTCTTTGCATTATCCTAGCAAACTCTGATTGAGCTTGCGTAGATGCTGAAGAGCCATGTTCTAACTGAAGACTATGTGTTGAACCATGTTTATAACTTCTGACTGCACCTGCCTGGAGGCTGGCTCAGAAGTTCTGAAGTGTCATTTTTTCTTAAATACTTAGAAAAATCCTAAGTATTTAGAAATTTGGCTTTTCCATAGTAAATTTGACTTTCGAACTTTTTGATGATACAAACTTCATATTCCAACATGTCTTGATGAAATATGATTTCAGAGATTTGATTTTGATCCAAAAGTCAAAGTTTAACCTTTTAATGTAAAAATGACTATTTTGCCCTTGCAGGCGACTTTCTTGAAAATTTTATAATTCAAAGTTCGAGATTGGAGGGAAGTAAACCTGAGGATCCAGGGTGATTTCTTGAGAAAATAAGAGGGCAAATTTTGGGGTACAACAGCTGCCCCTGTTCAATCTTCTTTAACCTGAAGAGTTAGATTGCCGAGATTTTCCATTCGTGACTCGAAGGTGGAAGATGATTGGACACTAGAGTGCCCAGAAATTTGCACTCGACGATATGAAGTTGAGGGAATGGGCTTAAAGATGCCATTTAGAGAGGTGATAGAACCTTGTTGGAGATGGGCTTGTAGATGCCATCCAAGAATGCTTGTTGAATTGTGAGTTGTAAGCTGAAAGAATAAGTATTAGAACAGAGTCCGTGTCTGGAGCGTATCTAAAAGTTGAATCTGAATGAGTATCAGAATGGCATCCGTGTCTGGAGCGTATCTGAATTGTATCTGAAAGTTGAATCTGAATGAGTATCAGAATGGCATCTGTGTCTAGAGCGTATCTGAACTGTATCTGAAAGTTGAATCTGAATGAGTATCAGAATGGCTTCCGTGTCTGGAGCGTATCTGAACTGTATCTGAAAGTTAAATCTGAATGAGTATCAGAATGGCATCCGTGTCTGGAGCGTATCTGAACTGTATCTGAAAGTGAATGGTAGCTGTTAACCTTATCCTGAAAAGGGGTAAAATGTTAGCTAGAATGCAAAGTCACGTTGTATAAAATGCATGGTGTAATGTATTTGTTTTATCAATGTTTATGATAAATGTATGCGATGGATGCATATGCGAGCTGATTTGATGTATTATCATCATATTGAGGAAAACAAATCCCTGAATGCTGCTGAGGATATGTGAGTCTTCATGTCTTGAAGCTGAAGTATCGATGAACTTTTGTCGAGAGCAGTAAATTCTGTAGTGAGGGCAATGCCATGTACTTCTTGCAAGCTCTGCTTGGGGAATCTGGAGAAATTGGATGATTTCTACTGGGGATTGACAAATTGGAAGCTTTGTTCCACTGGGGAGTAGCTGGGAGTTTTGTTCCGCTGGGGAGTTATTGAAAACTCTGTGGGGAGGGAATATAGAATGGTCTAGAGATATGTTCTTATCCATTGGACCCATCAATAATTGCCTTTCTTATTTTTTTATTTGTAACCAGTGATTATGTTCAAATGCATATGTTCAACAATGAATCATTGGACGTTTTTACAAACAAAACACAAGGGTGAAGAAAAATACAAATAGTTTTGGCAATTTCAGAGTGATATCTTTGTATTGACTTTGAATAAGTATTTTTGTAAAAAGGGACAGACACTCTAGTAAGAGAATGTTGTCGTAGAAAAGGAAAATTTTAATACAAAGAAAGAATAGCTATGTGTATAAAATCCCATGGGGTTCCCATTCTGTTATAGCCCTTGTATCTTCGAGTATCTTGTCTATTTGTGCCTTGTCCGAAGATGATTTGAATTGATCAGAAACCTTGAGTTTGTCAGTGGAAGTCAAAGGTTGTCCATCAAGTGATCCGACGGGACATAGTCATACGCTTTAATTCCCTAACTTTTTCCTAGACCTCCCTTTCGGGTTTTCAGTCCACCGGGGAACCCTTTTTTTATCCAAGTCGCCCTTTCGAGTTTTCAACTTGTCGGGTGTACAGATTTTTGTTTTATCCCTAACTTTTTCCCGAACCTTTTGGTTCGCCGGGATGCCCTTATTTTTCCTAGGTGTGCCAACCTAGCGGGTCTCTTATGTGTAGTATCTTTTGACTATGTCCGCATTCGCAAGGTGTGGCAGGTCGTCGCCATCCATGGTGGTCAAGATCATTGCCCCACCAGAGAATAAGTTTTTTATTACAAACGGTCCTTCATAGGTAGGAGTCCATTTGCCCCTGGGATCACTTTGTGGCAAGATGATACGTTTGATCACTAGATCCCCAACTTGATATACTTGGCGCCTGACTTTCTTGTTGAAATCCTTGATCATCCGTTTTTGATACATTTGACCATGGCAAACAGCAGTAAGTCTCTTTTCATCAATCAAATTCAGTTGATCAAGTCGAGTTTGGATCTAATCGTCTTCATTCAAACCTTCATCCTTCATAATTCTCAGAGAGGGGATCTGAACCTCAATAGGTAGGACAGCCTCCATGCCGTAAACCAAAGAATAGGGTGTTTCCCCGGTTGATGTGCGAGCCGTGGTACGATAACCGTGGAGAGCGAATGGTAGCATCTCATGCCAGTCTTTGTATGTGACTGTCATTTTCTGTATGATCTTTTTAATGTTTTTATTCGCAGCTTCGACAGCACCATTCATCTTTGGCCGATAGGGAGAATAATTATGATGCTGAATCTTGAATTGCTCGCATAATGCGATGATCATAGTTTGTTGAGATTTGTACCATTATCAGTGATGATCCTTTCTGGGATACCGTACCGGCAAATAAGGTTTTGCTTGATGAAGCGGGCCACAACATTCTTAGTAACGGAAGCGAAGGAAGCTTCAAGCTAAAAGTACCTTCATGTAATTCAGCCATGATCTTTTCAGCTTCAACCTTATCCATGCACCGAAGCAAAATGGATTCATGATTGCGTTTGTACAAGATGCCATTACTAAGGAAGAACTTAGCAGAGAATCTCCTTAAGAACTTTTTATCATTGATCGAAGCTCCTTCTGGATATTCTTGAGCCTCGAGATACCTCTTGACTTCATGAAACCAAGGCTGGTCCATTACCTCTTCAATATTAATCTCCTGATAGTGTGTTGGTTCATCCATTCGCTCGATGGTGATTTGGGGAGCCTCGTTATCCCAATTAAGTTTAAACATAGATGACATTGTGGCTAGAGCATCTGCTAGCTGATTTTCTTCTCGCGGGAAATGCTCGAATGTAATCTTCTCAAAATGTGATAGCAATGTCAAAATATGTTCTTTGTAAAGGATAAGGTTTGGGTGCTTAGTGTCCCATTCCCCTTTGATCTGACTGATGACCAAAGCTGAATCTCCGAATACATCTAAGGATTTTATTCCTAAGTCTATGGAAGCTCTGAGACCAAAGATGCATGCTTCGTATTCCGCCATGTTGTTTGTACAGTTGAAGCAAAGTCTAGCAGTAAAGGGAGTATGACACCCTTCTGGAGATATGAGTACAACGTCGATGCCGTTACCAAGTGCATTGGATGCTCCATTAAAGAACATGGTCCATCGGGATCCTTGTTCAGGTCTGTCATATGGTCTGGTTTCTTCACAGTTGTCTAATGTCATGATGTCTTCATCCAGGAATTCAAACTTCAAGGACTGATAGTCTTCTACAGCTTGATGAGCAAGATGATCAGCTAGCACACTGCCCTTTATAGCTTTCTTGGTAGTATAATGTATGTAATATTCTGTTAGGATCATTTTCCATCTAGCTATTCTCCCAGAGAGAGCAGGCTTCTCGAAGATGTATTTTATTGGATCCATCTTAGATATCAATAAGGTAGTATGAGTCAGCATATACTGTCTTAGCCGGCGAGCAGCCCATGCCAGAGAGAAGCAAGTTTTCTCGAGCAGTGAATATCTGATTTCATAGTCGGTAAACTTTTTGCTCAGGTAATAAATAGCGTGTTCTTTTCGGCCAGACTCGTCATGCTGCCCCAATACACACCCCCATTGAGTTTTCTAAAATAGTCAGATACATGATCAGTGGTCTTCCTTCAACTGGTGGCATCAATACAGGAGGCTCTTGTAAGTACTCTTTGATTTTGTCAAAAGAAACCTGGCATTCATCATTCCATCTGACTACTTGATCTTTCTTCAATAGCTTGAAGATTGGCTCACAAGTAGCTGTTAGGTGAGAAATGAATCTGGAAATATAGTTCAAGCGTCCCAAGAATCCTCTGACTTCCTTCTCAGTACGAGGAGCAGGCATCTCTTGTATTGCTTTAGCTTTGGCAGGATCGACTTCAATACCCTTGTTACTGACGACAAAACCTAAGAGTTTACCGGACCGTACTCCAAATGTGAACTTGTTTGGATTCAACCTTAGCTTGTACTTCTTCAGTCTCTTAAATAGCTTTTGCAAGTGATCAAGGTGCCCTTCTTCCGTTTGTGATCTGGCTATCATATCGTCTACGTAGACCTCTATTTCATGATGTATCATGTCGTGAAATAAAGCTACCATAGCACGCTGATAAGTTGCCCCAGCATTCTTCAGTCCGAATGGCATCACCTTGTAGCAGAATGTGCCACACTGTGTGGTAAAAGTTATTTCCTCCATGTCCTCGGGCACCATTTTGATTTGGTTATAACCTGAAAATCCATCCATGAAGGAAAACACTTTGTGTTGGGTCGTATTGTCAACCAGGATATCAATGTGGGGGAGTGGAAAATCATCTTTAGGGCTGGCCCTATTCAAATCTCTATAGTCCACACACATTCGTACTTTGCCATATTTTTTAGGTACGGGAACAATGTTGGCAACCCATTAAGGATAGGAAGTGACAGCGAAGAATCCAACATTAAATTGCTTCATGACCTCCGCTTTGATCTTTTCTGACATATCAGGTCTCATACGGCAAACCTTTTGTTTTACCGGCATGTCTTCATATGACCAAGCAAAGATCTCAACATAATCATGCAATAGCTGAATCAGACACTCCTTGACACTATGTTCCAGATTGGCACCCACCTTGACCTCTTTTTTATCCTCCTCGGTACCCAAGTTGATTGTATCCACAGGTTCCTCGTGAGGCTGAATGGTTCTTTCCTCTTGTTATAGTAGTCTGGCCAGTTCCCCTGGTACTTCACAATCTTCCTCACCTTCGTCTTCGGCTTGGTAGATTAGATCCTCAGAGTCACAAAAGGCCATAGCAGTATCGTTACCCATGGGATCCAGAATGGAGGGGTACCTGCATTTGTGAGTGTGAGTGTGTGTAAGAGTATATCCATCCTTAAAAAATAAAATGTAAAAGAAAAACAATGAGCATAAAAGTTTGTATGTGAAAAACTTCCATGATTCATTGAATGTCATATGAAAATGAAATAATAACCCTTACAAATGGACCATTGTGCCTCAGGAAAGACACGAGGTTTTAAGAGTGCAAATTGTTTTTAAATATTACAGATCCAACAAAATGTAAAGATAAATTACTGAGGGATAAAAGTTATTGGGACAAAGTCTCTGGCCTCCCAATTTCGAAGTCCTCCGTTGGCAGTAGGAAAGATCCAATCCTCCAAGCTGCAATCCTCTTCATCGTCTTCTACCTCATTGACCTCTCGGTTTCTAATCTTCAGGGGTGGCCCTCCAGCACGGGCACGGCGTACAGCCTTATGAGTACTCAAAGTGAAACCTAAGCCAAATTTGTCAGATTTATACGGAATATCCGGAAGTTGCCCCCAGATGGTGCATCCACCCTCCTCTACTACTACTTTGGCGTCCTTCAGAGATGACATCCATAGTGGAGGTCTTATAATCTTGGGAATTTGGGACACAACTTTGGTCACTGCTACCTCTTGGGGGACCTCTTCGAAGTGTTGAAAAGGAGTTTCAATGAACTCGCCGTCCAATTCCACATACCTGAAGGAATTGAGGTGGATAATCATATATTCTTCTTCTCCGTGGACAGTGATAATCTTTCCTTGGACCGGGTATTTCAGCATCTGGTGCAATGTAGAGGTGACAGTGCCAGCATTATGGATCCACGGCCGTTCTAGCAGACAGGAGTAAGAGGGGCGGATGTCCATTACATAAAAGGTTGAATTGAAAGTTTGAGTCCCAACCTTTATGGGAATATCCACATCCCCGTGTACCATCCTCTTTGAGCCATTAAATGCTTGTACCACTATGTTACTTGGTTTCAACGTCAGTCCTTCCCAGTCTAGTCTATCGAGAGCTATCTTCGGTAAAACATTCAAAGATGAGCCAATGTCCACCAAGACATGGGCCAGGGTTGTGCCTCTATATTCCACAGAGACATGTAATGCCTCATTGTGCTTTCTTCCCCTTGGTTTCAGATCAGCATTTGAGAATCCTAGGCTGTTATCCGCTATCAAGCTGGCCATGCAATCTTGAAATTGATCAGCATATGTCTCTTGAGGCACATGGGTTGTTTTTAGGAACTTCACCAAGGCTTTCGCGTGTGCCTCGGAACACAGTAGCAATGCCAGCATGGAGATTTTGGAGGGATCTTTCCCCAACTGTTCAACTAAATCGTAGTCACTCCTTTTTATAATTTTTAGGATCTCCTCCATCTCATTCTTGGAGGTCTCGAGGACAGTCAGTGATTGAGCCTTCATCGGACAGGCTCCACTTGAATACTTTATCCTCGAGTTTCAGCAGCAGGAGCGTAGGTAGGAATGACAGCATGGGTTGTATCGTCTTCGTCGATAGGGGCACTTGCAGAGATGATTATTGGTACGGAAGTAACCTTTGGAGCAGCCACGGGTCCAAAAACTGCCTTTGGGGGGCAATTTCTGGAGAAAAGATTCTACCGCTTCAGGTAATCTTACTAGTTTCTGCAATATTGCTAATGTCGGAGTCTTCTTCTTCGGAGCTTATCTCTTTGGTGGTCGGCCCATCTTATTTGATGCCATGGTAATAAATGTCTCCACCGTAATTCCATGACACAGTTTTGTTTGATTCATATGGGACTAGCCCAGGCATTGTGATTATAAGAGGAGTAGTTTTTGGAACCGATGTAATTCTAACGAGTCTTTTAGGGACCCTGGAAGAATTGGCGGAGATGGTAATTATTGAAATATCTTCAACAGGAACAGGTGAAACAGGAGTACTTTCAAATAGGATCTCTTTGTTGTCTATCAAGCGTTGAATGCTTGTATTCAACAAAGGGTAATCAATTGGTGAGGATAAGTAGAGGTGGCGGTCTTCATTACAACCCGGGAATACACCGGCTTTCAACAAATTTATCTTAATGGTTGGGAGTAGAGTCACGAGTTT
Source organism: Vicia faba (assembly GCA_948472305.1). Taxonomy (NCBI): domain Eukaryota; kingdom Viridiplantae; phylum Streptophyta; class Magnoliopsida; order Fabales; family Fabaceae; genus Vicia; species Vicia faba. The sequence continues at coordinate 883,952,369 of OX451738.1, forward strand.
ATCAACTGTGGTAACAAACAAATATTCTTCAATAGCATTGGTATTGTGACCATGTCTAAGCATAGGAGCAGAAATGACGTTTAGCTTCTCGGGCGCATCAAACTCAATTTCTTTTGCTTTAATGAGGTCTTGTATTTTGTTTCTCAAAGCCCAACTGTTGTTAGTGTCGTGACCCGGACTTTCAGAGTGATATACACAACCGGCATTTGGGTGATAATGAGGGGACGCAGTGTTGGGGTTTTTTGGAGCTTCTTTCAGAGTTGTCAAATTAGATTTCATAAGATGCGGTAATACTTGGGACAGAGTCATATTGATTCTGATGAATTGTCAGACTGGCCTTTCCACCCTCGGTTGATTACTTCTTGGTTGATCTAATGTAGGCTTTGGGATCATAATAGCCCCTACCATTGGTCGGCGTTCGGCTCCCCCTTGGTTCCTTTATGGATATAATGCAGCTACTTCTTTCTTCCCAATGAAAGGCTTCCTCACAGCTGTAGAGGCAGATGAATCCTTCTGAATCTTTCCACTTTTTATGTCAGCTTCCACCCTCTCTCCGGTCAGTATTAACTCAGTAAATACTGCAGATGAGCTCCCAATCAAATGGTTTAAGAAAGGGCCTGATAGAGTGCCTAAGAACATGTCCACCAATTCCCTTTCAGACAGAGAGGGTTGAACTCTTCCAGCTAGATCTCTCCACTTCGGCGCGTAATCCTTGAAACCCTCATTGGAAGCCATAGCCATACTCTAAAGTTGAGTATGGGTAGGCACCAAATCAGCATTATATTGATATTTCTTGTAGAAATCTGCGGCAAGATCTTCCCAATTATGGACGTTGGCCCTTTCCAGTTGGTAAAACCAGTCGAGTTATGTTCCAGATAGACTATCTTGGAAAAAATGCACCCACAAGTCTTTATCAGTAGAGTGTGGCTGGATCTTTCTCACATATGATCAGAGATGCATCTTAGGACATGACACCCCATCATATTTTGCAAGCAAAGGCACTTTGAATTTCAGAGTAATCACAATTCCTGACACTAGTCCCAATTCTTCAAAGTCTAGGCCTGGCACCTTTTGTATTTCCATAGTGCTCAAACGCTCTTCAAGATGTCTGTACTTATCATCAGTTGGAGGATATTATTCCTCAGAGTAGTCTTCCTCTTCTTCCTCCTCTTCAGATTCTGATGGGACCGCTGTTTCCTTTCCTTTCCCCTCTCCTTCACCGGATGTTGTTGCAAAATTCAAGGTTCTTCTAGTCTGTTCCTGAAACCTTCTCCCCATGTTTAAAACCCCGGTGACCTTCTTTGTTTTCTTTTTCCTTTCCTCAGCCAGCAGAGTCTTCAACTCTTCTTGCCCCTTGGCTAGGGTCATGAGCAATTGTTGAAATAGCATGTTCTGAGCTTGGAGATCTTTGACTGTTTGTTTGAGATCCATCTTACTGAAATAAACAGTAGAGAGATGGGGAAACTCGTTGCAAAAGACATGTTTATGTCATGATGAATGATATGTGCATATGCAATGTTTTCAAGGATTTCAAAGATTCAAGTTAGTTTTAGACAAAAAGAAACACACGTTATATTAATAAGATAGAGTTTGAGTACATCAATGCCCCTTGGGAAAAATAATACAAAACTCTAAGATAAAAAAGTAGTGCGCATCCTCTTTGGTGCTATGTAGGCATTTAGAGTCTGTTCCTCGTGAAGTAGCCTAGTGAGTTCCAAAACCTTCTTCTCGCTTGCGTAGAATTGGGCTTCGAAAGTATCTCACTCTCCTTTGAGTTGTATCCAATCCCTTTGTAGGTCTTCAAGAGATGTGGGCATGTCAAGATGTAGGATAGTGTATGGAACATCTCCTTCCTTAACAGGCTCAATAATTACCTGAAGAATGGAAGGTTAAGGCATCATAAGACTTTTAGCGTGGGTTCGTACCCACTTGAGGTAAGGCTCAAGGGGTATGGAATTCTTGTGTCCCAAAGTCTTGCTATCCACCTTGTCTAGCATCCTCCAAGCTCGGATGAATCTCTGGTGAAGACCTTGATCGTCGTTGTCGTAGTCGAATACCAAACCTTGAATCAGCATCTCGTGCGGGCCATCCCTTCGGGCGAAACCAAACTGTCTTAAAGCTAAGCATGGGTTGTAGGTGATGCCTCCCCTAATGCCAAGTAGAGGGACATTAGGGAATTCCCCACAACGGTTAACAATGATAACATTCTCTTTGGATCGGGGGCACCAATGAATATCTGAATTTTTGAGCGTCGTTAACCTTTGTGACCACCTTGAACCTTGCTCATTCTTTAAGACTGATTGGGGAAGATGAGAAATAAACCATCTTGCCAGGAGAGGAGTGCAACACATAAGGACACCTCTTTTCCTCATTGTGTGAGTGTGAAAAGAGTGTAGGATATCCCCTAGCAATGTAGGCACCGGGTTGCGTGACATGAAGATCTTGACGGTGCTCACATCTATGAGTTGGTTAGGATTGGGAAACAAGACCATTCCATAGATAAGAAGAGCCATAATTTCCTCAAAGGCTTGCAAATCTAAGGAATTCCAACAGCTTTGGGCTTTCTCAAATAGGAACTTTGCTAAGAAGCCTTTGACGCCACTCCTAGTTTCCCAATGAGTTGTGACATCAGATGAGTGCAAGTACAGAGCTTGAACAATCTCTTCTGGTTTTGGGTCTCTTTCTGTACCGTTGAAAGGTAGTTGATTGAGAATGGGAATCCTCAAGAGTTGAGAGAATTCTTCCAAAGTAGGCACAAGCTAATAGTCGGGAAATATGAAGCAATGGTGCAAAGGATCAAAGAACTGAAAAAGCACCTTCATCATATCCTCATTTGTGTTGGAGGTGACCAAGTTGAGCAGACGACCATGCCTCTCGGTGAATGGAGAGTTCTCAGGGATCCTTGAATCTAGCTCCTTAAGTTGTGGAGGAATTCTTACAAGGTTGACTTGGATAGTTTTCCTGCGAAGTGAATCCATATCCTACAAAACAAGAACAAAGATGAATCTCCAAAATCCTTGAAATGGTTAGTAGATGTATGTGATGTTCATGATGTCCATGATGTTATGTACAAGTATGAATATACAAGCAAAGCAAACAAGTTCTTAGTTTAGGCTTGCATGGGGTTTTATAGGTAAGTACCCTCTTGAAGTTTAGTTGGCTAAAACCTGTCCTAATAATAGTAACCGGGTTTTAAGGAGCTCAATATTACCGGATTGTTTCCTTGGTCATTGTTTCAGCTCAAACGTGTTTAATGGCGACCGAAATATCCCGAGAAACCAAACCTCAATGAGTGTAGTATCGAGTATCTACCAACTTCGGACTGCGTCAAAGCCGGTCATCTCACTACATCCTAAAGGCCAAGTTGGTCAAGTAAAGGGTTCTAGAAGTTCATTAGTGCTTCATGACATCACTCAGCGGCCCCGTATTCTCTTTGATTGACTAAAAGGCTACCGGTACCCACAAATATGTCGCACTAACATAGCTATTGCTTAGACCATGTCGGTATACCCTGCACAGTTTTCATAACATATTGCTATTTACCTCGAATGTATCCCAAATCCAGGTAGAGGATTTCAAACCCAAACAAAGAACCATAATGTAAAGAAAACAAGTCAAATAATGTAAGCAAATAAATGTGATCTAGCCCTAAGGTAACCCCACTTTCATTTATATCCCCAGCAGAGTCGCCAGTTCTGTGATACAATGGGAGAACTGACTTGAGGGTTTTACGTTTTATCGCAAATGTTGCGGTTAGCAAGAGTCGCCACCGACTTTTATTTTATCCAAAAGGAAAGGTGAAAAAGCACAGGAAAGACCTTTGAGATTGTTTCTTGAGTTCGGGGGTAGATTATAAAAAGGGAAGGTATTAGCATCCTTTTCATCCATGGTTTTCCATGGGCTCTTAGTTACTTGCTAGATCACTTGCTTTTGAAAGTATTTTGAAAATGTAACTTTGTAATGATCCTCGTCTCTATAAGAATGCATAAAAAGTGTTGTTTCGAAAATAGTTCAAAGATGTGTTTGTGAGATGTGTTTTTGAAAGTGATTTTAAAAAGGGTTTCCTTTGTAATGGCTTTCGTCTCTATAAGAACGCGTACAAAGTGTTTAACTTTTGAAAATATTTCAAAGTGAGAGTGTTGGTGTATAAATGTTTTTTTGATGTGAGCAAGCGAGTAACTGAGAGCAAACCTACCTACTCAAAAGGTCTTAGATGTGCTTTTCCTCCTCCTTTAGGTGTTGCTACCTCACCATTATTTGGTAAGAAGCCTCATCGTTGGATGTGAAGGGACGGGCGTTGGGTCATCGTATGACCATGATAGCAATGTTGTGAGATGACTTAGAACTTTTCTTTAGGGACTAAGATCATTTTTGAAAGGTAACTTTGATAGCGTCATCGAGGGAATATGATCTTGATTTCGTTTGTGCTAAGACATCCCACATGCATAACATGGCCATTTTTAGGCAACAAGTGAGATTACCCTAAGGGTGCATGTGTGAAAGTGTGTTTGATTGCATGCATGTGTCTTTGAATTTTTAGTGGTCTACTTGTTGGTTTTATCTTTCCATACACGCCTAATTACTATACAGTATATAGAAAACAATAAATTGCAAGAAATGAAATTCTACGCTATTACAATATTTAGGGGATGGGGGTACATATGTACGAATGGGGATTGCAAGGAATTTAAGTCCTAAGTTATTATTACAACCATATTGAAATGTATAAGAATGTACAAGAAAATGGGAAGTAAACTTATTTTGTTTTGAGAAAATATTTTTGATCTTTTTTTTTTAAGAAATAAAATAAAGCGTGAAAGAAATATTTTTTTTATGTTTGTTGATTAATCGGAATAGAAATTGATAGCAAAAATAATGAGGAAAGGGAAAAAAAGAATCAGCGTGTTGCTGATTAAATGAGGTCAGAAGTTCTGACTTCTGTCATACTGCAAAACAAGAACCTGTTAGTGAAAATGTATAAGGTCAGAAGTTCTGACTTCTGACATACTGCAAAACAGAAACCTGTTAGTGAAAATGTATAAGGTCAGAAGTTCTGAACTGTTGTACCCCAAAATTTACCCTCTTTTCATACACGCATATTATTGGTTTTATGGTTATGGAATAAAGGTATATTTATCAAGCTTCTTCAGGTTACAAGTGACTTTTATTTCGCCAATGGATATTCTCAGAGTATTTTTCGTGCTGAAGATCGGTTCGCCATTTTGCAATGATTCGGGGTTCAAAGGTTCACAAGTCCAACCCGGCGCATCATATTCAGGTGTTCTTTCACCAAGATATCTCTGATAATGTATTCTCAAATTTAGGTTCGGCTCAAGAGTCAATTCTTTAAAGAATGTCTCTGAATGTGTGAGTTTTCTCGAAGAAATATGGGGAAAAAGTGTGTTGAAAGTGCAGTTTTTATGCGCTAAAAAATTCATAACTTGAAGATCGTGGCTCGTTTTGAACCTGTTCCGGTGGCCAAAATTCTGTATTGACGTCATCTACGTTTTCATCTCTCACTGATGGAAGCCAATTTCGATCAGAAGGTCTTCAAAAATGCAGATTTATCAAGTATTTTCGTACAAAAAATTTGTGACAGAAGTTTATTTGTGTCATGTTCAGAAAATCATAACTTGGTCGATCTTCATCGTATCGAGCTGCTTCCGGCGCAAAAATTTCACAAATTGAGTTGGCTAAGTTTTCACAGGAGGTATTGAGTTCAAACAGTATCCAAAAGGCCTTCTTTTTTTGCTCAGAGTGCGTGTAACGCGTCGAAAATCCTGAATGTTGAATAATATTTCATCTGGGTCGAAATTTCGAAAATTCATAACTCGGTCAATTTTTATCGGATCGGGCCCATCTTTTTACAAAAGGTCATTGACTCAGAGATCTACAACTTTTCTTCCAAAGTCGAGACTGGATTATGCTCCGATCAATACCAGTTTTTTATTGAAGAACGTGTCAGAGTCGACACTGGAGCCCAAAATAAGTTTGTCTGAGCTAAAACTTCAAAAATTCATAACTAATTCACCGTTTATTCGATTGAGCCCATTTTTGGACAGGAGTTAGTTCTCGATGTCGGCTACATTTTGTTTTCACATTTCAACTTCAAAAGTTGCACTTAATCCCCTACAATTTAGCCTGGAACGTGACGGACTCAAGTGAACATTGAAGGCCCAATTGCACATTCAAAGCCCATTTTTTTCTCTCTAATTTCTATTATATAATCTCATTCTTTTCACACAAACAAGGGGAGACAAAAAAAACCTTGGCCACAATCCTGTCAAAATATCAAATTCTTTCAAGAACCCTAAAACCTTGAAATCCTTGTTACAAACTTACATCTCACTACTTCTCTAGTAAGGGTAAGGCTGGTTTGATTTCCATAATCAAAAGGGCATAGAAGCATTCATCTCACTACTTCTCCAGTAAGGGTAAGGCTGATTTGATCTCCATGATCAAAAGGGCATAGAAGCATTCATACAGCCCATATCAGTTTTAACATTAAAAAATGTTTATATATTTATTCTCTTTGTATTTCATGATATAGTAAATTATTTAATGTGTTCATGAGATTCAACACTGCAGATTTAGACAGGATCCCATGCAGGATTATTACAAAACGCTGATGGCTAAAATAGATGAACCGTCAATGCATGACGAGGCAGACATCCTGAGAAGGTTAAGGGCGTGGGTTCAACAACCACCCCTATTGGTTCTGGTTTTCTTCCTTTCTATTTATCCTTTTACCTATTTTTATTTTTTCTGTTTAAATTTTTTTTCATAAAACTTAACATTTTTCACAAACCTTTGATTTTTCCTCCTAAACTCGAATAATTAATTTTAGATCTTTTTTTAATTTAATTTTAGGTTTTAAATTAATTTTTGGTTCAACAACCACCCATGACATTTGCATTATTTTTATTTTCTAACCCTATTTTTCATTGATGTTTCTTCCCCTATCTATTTTTTGGCAAACTTAATCTTTTTTATTAGTCATTAGACATAAACTTTTTTTAAACCTTTTTTTTAATTAAAATTAATTAGGTTTTAAGTTTTTTTAATTAACCTTTTTTTTCAAAATTAACCTTTTTTTACTAATTAAAATTAATTAGGTTTTAGGTTTTTAATTAACCTTTTTTTTTCAAAACTAACCTTTCTTTTTAATTCAAACCAATTAGGATTTAGGTATTTTAATTAACTTTTTTCAAAATTAACATTTTTTACTAATTAAAATTAATTAGGTTTTTTAGGTTTATTTAATTAATTATCATAAGTCACTTTTTCATAAAAAAATCACCAAAACATTAACTTAGAATTTTTAAGTTTTAATTTTTCCTTAATTTCTTTTTATTTATTCTTTTACATTTTAATTTCTAGAAAAATTGTATAGGTCGCATTATCAATGTAATAGCGTAGATTTATCTTTTCTCGCATTTTTTTCTAATTATATAATTGCTTTCGGGATGTAATAGTAATTAGGGTTTTAAATTCTGCATCTTTATTTTCAGTCCAAGATAATTATGTATCTGTAAAAGCCTTGTAATAGCTAGGACTTTAAACTTTGTGCATTTTAATTCCGTAAACTATAAACTGCTTAGATGTATGTTAATAGGATTGTATGGAAAGACTAACTAAAAATTAACCCAGTAGATCACCTTAATTGTGCAAAGATTAAATAACTGAAATCAAACACATGCACATGCTCACTCTTAGGGTATGCCTCACTTGGTTACCTCGGAAAACAATGGTCATGTCCCTCGAACATAGGGATATCTTAGCAAAGACCCTCGATATAAAAGTCATCATAAAAGATCATGGTCCCTTACTGTCCCTCGGGTTGCCTACGAGAAATGATCTTGTCCCTCGATGTTGCCTACGAATATATGATGACAGTCCCTTCGAAATGCTAAGGTATTCTTACATGTTTCCTTCAATGACCATTTCGTCCCTTTCGATGGTCCTTCAACATCCAACGACTAGGATTACCTACTCACTAATAGTAGGATAACACGTTCTAAAGGATAGGAGGAAAAGAATGCCTTTTTTCGAGTAGGTAGATAACTGTTAGGTACTTGCTCAAAACAACAAATATTTTTCACACAAACACTTTTCAAACAAAGTTTTCAAAAACAACTTCGTAACACTCTTGAGGATAGAAACAAGGGTTAAAATGAAGTAAAACAAAACTTTTCAAAACACAAGCACAAAAGCAATTTTCAAAATGAGCAAGTACCTAAGAGCCCATGAAAAACCATGGATAGAAAGGGGGCTAACACCTTCCCTTTCTATAATCTACTCCCCGTACTCAGAAACATCTCGAAAAAGGTTTTTTATGTTCTTTTTCCTTTTCCTGATTGGATAAAATAAAAGTCGGTGGTGAGTCTTGCTTACCGCGACATTTTGCGAATAAAAAACGCAAAATGCAAACCAGTATTAAATAGTCGGTTCTACCACCGTATCACAGAACTGGCGACTCTGCTGGGGATTTGATAAGTGGGGTATACCTTAGGATCTAGTTCATCATAATTGCTTCTTTTGTTTGTTTTGTTTGCTTTACTTTTAAGGGTTTTGTTTGGGAGTTACTATAGATCCTAACCCAGATCTGGGGACACCTTTTAGGTAAGTAGCAATAGACTGTGATGGAACTGTACGACGTAGACCGATACGGTTGAAGCAGTAGCTATGTTGATGTGGCACATTGGTTGGTACCGGTATCCCTTATGGAGAAACGAGGAGAATATGGGGCCGCTGTGTGGTGTCATTAAGCATCAACTGACCTTAGAACCTTTAATCGACCAACTTGGCCATTAGAAAGTAGTGAGATAGCCGGCCTCGGTGTAAAGCTGAGAACTGGTTGATACTCGATGCTACACTCATTGAGACCATACTCTTGAGATAGTTCCGGCTGCAAGAAAATATTGTGTGAGCTGAAACCATGACCGATGGAGGATGGTCAGTGATATTGAGAACCTCTAGAACCCGGTTACTTTTGCTAGGACAAGTTTGAACCAACTAAACTTCAAGAGGGTACTACCTTAAAGCCCATGCAAGCCTAAACCTAAGGCTGTTTGTGTGACTTGTGTGCTTTCAACTTGAACTACTTGCACAGTTTTATTATCTGACAACATGAGTTCCTTGTAGGTTTTGTTTACAGTCCTTATCCAATAACTTGGATTTCTTGTCGGGTTTACTTGCTTACATCACCTTGCACTTTTGCTTAAACGCATAGCATACACATCATAACATCATGCCTTAAAATTTCCTTAACCATTTCAAGGATCTCAAGGGTTTGTCATGCAGGTTATGGTAAATCAAACGTCTAGCAAGGGGCAAAGGGGATTTATTTTCCCCTAGCCAATGCCATCAGAAGATCAAAACTCAACAACTTGAGTCAGGGGCTATGACCCACTTGATATGGTGAGCTTGACTCTTGTAGAAGGACCTTCAACGATACTAAGTGATTCAATCAAAGCGGCAAAATTTCAACTCCTGACATTTTCTTGTTTTTCCGCGAGATCCTTGAAAACATTGCATACATATATCATGCATATCATTGCATAACAGGTCTTCTAGTACATGTCTCTCATGTTCTCGTTGTTTATTTCAGCAATGGCTCTCAAGCAAGACAATAGAGATCTTCAAACTCAAGAAGCTCAGTTCAGGGAAATATGCCTAAACCTATCCAAGGGGCATGAAGAGTTGAAAACACTCCTCGTTGGGAACTTGGTCAAGAAAAGTCCTGAAGACAATAAGGACGAACGGCTGGAACAACTGCAAGTTGAGGTAGGTGCAATAAGAACCCAGATGCTGGGGCAGATGGCTCTTATCCAAGGCCTAGCCCGAAGACCAGAAGAGCTAAAAGCCATCATCAACCAACTTCATCAAGACGGATACAATAGTATGAAGCAAACAGTCGAGGCTGGGGACCAAGTCATTGATCAACCTCCAAGAATACAAAAGGTTGGTTTGGTGAAGAGTGTACCTTTCCAAACTGCTACTACATCACGGGTCCAACAACAACCTCGCCAAAAACAACGGGTTAATCAGAGTAAGCCGGATATGCCCAAAAGGCAGTTTACCAAACTCAACATGTTGTTGTCTCAAGCTTTGCAACACCTGTTAAGGATGAATCTGATTATGTTGATAGAACCTCATCCTAATCCCAAGACTTCTTCCCCTAACTACAGCCCTGATGCAAGGTGTGCATACCATTCCAACAGCTCGGGGCATGATACTGACGACTGTTGGAGGCTGAAATATAAAATTCAGGACTTGATTGATGAAGGAGCATTGGAATTCACACAAGATGGTCAACTGGAATGTTTCTGTCAATCCTCCAAGGCTCACCATTTGAAGTGACAAGTTCTGACAAGAGAGGCTTTTGTTCATTAGAATTTTCAATTTGCAATTTTCTTTTGATTGTTCGAACATCTATTCATGTCAAACTCTGTTACTTTATCAATGCATTGCATATGTCTGTTTTGAATTAATTCATTCGTATTCACTATATTTAAATTGATTCCCTTTTTGTGATATTCAACTCTCGAACAAAATCTCTGAGCCTTTAGAGGGAGGATGACGAAAATGATACCACAATCTCTACAGTATGCTTTTGAACAGACTCTGCTGACGATGTACATGTGTTGTTTCAAATCCTAAACAGTGGAGTTATAAGGAAGATAATCCCTAGTCAACCCCTTCGAACCAAAGAAGTAGGAGTTTTCTTTTCACACAAATTAAAACCCTTAATCATAACCGGGGGCAGGGTAGTTTCTCAGTTAATTCAGATGTGCATTCAGTCACAATCTGCCGCTTCGTACACAATGAATGGCATCGAAGACGTCCTTCCAAATCAAAAGACAGTGATGGTTCCCTATAATCATCAAGATAGGCAGTCATTATCTCTGGAAATAAAAGCCCATTGAGTCAAAACCTATGAAGGAGACTTAAGAAAAAAACGGGGGCATCCCGTTGACTGTAATCACAAAAAGAAACAGTTCAGGCAAAAGATAGGGATAATAAAATCAAAAAGAAAGAGGTCCTACAAACCCTCAACAAAAAGAAATGACTACCTATTCAAAATAAACTGTCAGTATCCGAACCATCACTGGAATATTAGAGCAAAGACTCAAACGGGATCTAAATGCACAATTAACTGAGTATAGGATCAAAGAACATCACGAAGAACGGGTGGGTACAAATAAATTTTGAGCCTTTATCCTTTGTTTCTTGAACCATGAACCAGGCCATGTTATAACCCTTAAAAGTCCTAGCTGAAGCATGGGTTAGTTCGAAAGCATATTGTTACAAAAGGTATCCTGACTCCTGTAGGACTTGCTGTAAATCCTGGGTTGACATCACATTTTACAAAATTTGTCTGTTTTACTGAAAAATGCATTTTCAAAAATTTCAAGACAGACATAAGCTTTGCATTCTTAAAATATTATTGTTTGCATATGACTATTTTTTCAACAGCATAGAGATTCGCATGACGAATATCTAGTGAACAAAAAACCTTCTCAATAAAAAGGATCACCTCAAGTGGAAAAACACTTCCAACCAAGGGGCACGGCATGATCATTGTCCCTCATCTGGGGCAGTCAAGTCAAGATTCAAGGAATCTCTCAAAGATGACAAATAGCCAGGGGTAGATCTCCATCTGAATCACTTGGGGGAATTGGGCATGAATTCCAGCAACGAATCCTGTACGATCAAACAAACATCTTCTGGTAGTGTGGCAACACAACACTACCGACAGTGACAACTCCCTACACCCTAAGAGCGTGGATATAGTTAGAAAAAACTGCGCATGAACAAAGACCCGCTAGGTTGACTGGCCTAGGCAAAAATAAAGGCATCCCGACAAACCAAAAGGGTTCGGGAAAAAATTAGGGATAAAAACAAAAAAGATATGTACACCCGGCAAGCCGAAAACCTGAAAAGGCGGCTTGGGCAAAAAAGGGTATCCCGGTGGACTGAAAATCTGAAAAGACAGTTCAGGAAAAAGTTAGGGATTAAAGTGTACGACTATGTCCCGTTATCTTGTCACTTGCCTATCAGTAGAAGACTTATCATTCCGATCGAAAGTTACCAAGAACCTCATAAGTTAGGATGACACTCAATCCACAAGGCCTCCGCAGGCACTTTCTCCAGCAGGTACAGGGGCAGAAAAGTCTAGATGCGAAGTCATTGTCATATCCTCAGCATGCATCCCAGTAACATATACACTCCCCACAGAGTAAAAAGTATCCAAAGACAGTGATGTTAGCTTTCCCGAACAGGACACAACTCTCCCCAGCTGAGGTTCACAATCGCGAGTGAGTCAGTAAGTTTTTCCCCAAGCAGAGTTTATTTCTCTTACAAGCAGAAATTCAATCTCCAACAAAATTCATTATCGCCAGCAACAAAAATTCATCCCCGGTGGAGTTTATTTCTCCAAATCAGCATGATCTATCACCAGAGTATCTCCTCTCCAGAGTCATTACCCTGCAGGATTGTTCTCAGACAAAGTCTCTCCCGGCAGAATGTTCTCAAGTAGAATGGATGTAAATCTCCAGCTAATCATCTTCGTTCACTATCCCTAGCGGAAACGAAGAACTCAACTGCTTATACTCTCTAGTAGCAGTCCAGGATTTATTCTCCCCGGCTAGAGAGTATCACAATGGAATTACATATCCATACATCATGACATGGACATACATATTATACAGCATAATCTCATTTATTTTGAGAACAACGTTACTCAATACATTTCATACATCATGACATTGTATACGACTAACCCTTTACCTTTCAGGGAAGGATGCAATCATGTTCTCACGAGTTTTCTCTGGTTTAGTTAAACCGATACCAAGGTTTCTATTCCAGTTAAAGATATTCCAACATTTTTTCTGGTTCAGTCAAACCGACACTAAGGTATCTATTCTAGTTGAAGATGTTTTAAGACTTTCGTCTGGGTCGCCGAATCGCCGCTAAGATTCCCCTGATTTTTATGCCAGTCAAAGTTAATCCAAGACCTCCCTTGGGATCATTCAAATCGACACTAAGATTTCTCTCCCAGTTGAAGTTCTCACAAGTTTTCCCTGGTTCAGTCAAATCGATACTAAGATTTCTATTCCAGTTCAAGCTATGAAGCCCGGAAATCGACCAGATAATATCTTGATTTCACCAAAATACCACGATGCCTGGAATCGACCAAATAGTGGTATATCTCAAGTTCAAGCTATGAAGCCCGGAAATCAACCGGAAAATAGCTTAATCCCCAGCAAGTTATTATGAAGCCTGGAAATCGACCAGATAACAATACAAGATACTATGAAGCCCGAAAATCAACCGGATAATATCTTGATTTCTCCTAAATACTATGAAGCCTGGAATCGACCAGATAGTGGTATATCTCAAATTCAAGCTATGAAGCCCGGGAATCGACCGGATAATATCTTGATTTCTCCAAAATACTATGAAGCCTGGAATCGACCAGATAGTGGTATAAGACACCGTGAAGCCTGGCGCACGACCAGATAACGGTATAAGACGTTGTGAACACTGGGGCACGACCAGATAGCAGCGAAAGACACTATGAAACCTGGGACACGACCAGATAACAGTATAAGGTACTGCGAAGCTCGGAATTCGACCAAATAGCAGTTTACTCGGCCAATTACTATGAAGCCCAAAAATCGACCGGATATTAGTATGCCTTAAATTCAAGTTGAAACACGAATGCGACCGGATAACCACTTAATTCCTTCTGAAGCTTGAAACACGACCGGATAAGAATTGAGAAATTTCAAAGCCTAGAGCACAACCGAATAGCAAGTGTAATCTCATCTCCCCAGTAAGTCACTGTGAAACCTGGAGCACGACCAGATAGCAGTTAATCTTATTATCCTCAGCAAATCACTGTAAATCCTCGAGCATGACCAGATAACAGTTCACTTTCACCTCCTCGACTAAGAGATGATTCCCCAGTAGAGTAACGGACAACTGAAGCTCCTAAAATTCTATTTCTCCCAAGACAGATACTAACATTCCTCAGAAGATTCCTCCTCAATGAAATGAGCAGGGACTCTCATCGAAGGAATATCTCGGGAAATCAACATTCTTTAGATGGCATCTTTAAGCCCATTGTGATCGGTGGAAATAGAACTGACTGTTTTTTAATGCTGGTTCGCGAAATGTCGCGGTAAGCAAGAGTCGCCACCGTCTTTTATTTTCTCCAACAAGGAAAGGACAAAAGCACAGCAAAATTCCTTTTCGATATGTTTCTCGGTTCGGGAGGTAGATTATAGAAAGGGAAGGTGTTAGCACCCTTTATAATCGTGGTTATCCACGGGCTCTTAGGTACTTGCTCACTATGTTTTCAAAAAGTTTTGCTTTTCTTGTGTTTGTGGGTTTTGAAAAGAGTTTCGTTTGAAAACTTCGTTTTGACTCTTGTATCAGTCCTCAAGAGTGTATGAAGTGTTGTTTGAAAACTTTTGTTTGAAAGTGTAAGTGCGAAAAGTATTTTTGTTTTGAAAGAGCAAGTACCTAGGAGAAATCTACCTACTCTAAAGAAATTAAGCAGTGTAAATGTCCTTTAGACAGTACTATCCCACTATTGAGAAGTAGGTATCACCGTCGTTGGAGTTATTCGGGTCAATTCGATTATAGGGACATGTGGTCACTAAAGCAATAGTAAGACGCCTTAGCGGTAACCCTAATGTCCTAGATCCTTTTTATCCGAGGCAACCGTTTCGAGGCAACTTGGATCTTTAGACAGGAGGGCGACCTCTAAAACACCCTATACTCAATGACCACGTCGAGGTAACCAAGTGAGGCGTATCCTAGGAGTGGCATGTGCGAGTGTGTCAGGATTCAATTAAATTATCTTTTCACATGTTATGGTGAGCTACGAGTTGATTTTAATTTAAGAGAGATCTTGTCATGCATAGCCTATTATTCATAGATCTAGCAGTTAATGGTTGCGGAAAATAAAACTACGCTATTACAAAGCATCGGGTATTTACATCGCCAAAGACAACCCTTGAAAAGTAAATTGCGGAAAATTAAAGAAAGCGATAAAAAGTCCTAATTACGCTATTACATTCTCGGAGCAATTACATAAATATGATCAAAAATAATATGCGCGAATAAAAATTGAATCGGAGAAGTCCTTAGGGTTTTGACCCTTTTTGAGAACGAAAGAAGTTTTTGTCCTTGGCATTAAATTAATCCTAATTAATTAATTAACAAAAAGAAATATTTTGAGTTTTTTTATGTTTTTTAGGAAATAAATAAAAAAAGAAATTAAAATTGTCAAGAAAACCCTAATTCTATGTTGATTTTAAATTATTGAGAGAAAAAAAGTCAAAGTTAACCTAATTAACTAAATTAGTTATATTAGTATTTATTTACAAAATAATAAGTTTAAAGGTGAAATTAATAAATAATAATTATTATTATTATTATATTTTATGTTTTCTGATTTTATTATAAAAATAATTAATTAAGTTAATTAAATAATTATAATTATAATAAATAATTAATGAAAGAAGAAATAAAAAATATAAAGAAAGAAAGAAAAAGAACCCAGGGGGGGTGCTGGCCCATTATGGAGGTGTTATTGTCAATTTCTGGCCCATTTGTACACAAGCCTGTTTGACTTTGATGATTATCCACGCATGCTTTGACTAGGGAGTACAATGATCATCATCTCATGGCCATTGGATTTGTGACTGTGGACATCTGGTGCCTGGGACTTGAAAGTGCATGGTGTTCCACTTTTTGAAACCTGCATGAGAACATGTTAAGAAAAATAATATCAAGTACTTTGGGGGACCTGGGATTCGAACCCAGGTCCCAATGATCAATACACCAATGCCTTGGCCATCTGAGCTAGAACGCGCTTCTGTCAATAGAATGGAGAGTGAATATTATATATGGAAAATAAGCAATATGCTGAAAAACAAACAAAAACGCGCGTATTTTGAATTGTCCACTCAGAGGCTAACACCTCATCGTCTTCCTCGTGCGTTCCTTCAAAACAACATTAGATAGCGGGGGTTTTTAACCCCCACTATATGACACGAGGAATAATAGCGTTTAGGGTTGTGATTAAGATAAATATTTCGCGAATAGTCCAATGTGTTCGTCTGGTTCTCACAAATCCAACCATATGCCTTACAAGTCCTCATTTTTCTGGGTTTAGAAAGCCCCAATTTCAGAATTCAAGAACCCTAGAAATCGTCCATGGCGTTTTGCGATTCAATGCATAATAAGTCAATTAAATGATTCCATAAGCTTGGTATGACCTCTGGCAATGCAACACAATCAATAAAACATGTTAATTATGCATGAATTCAACAATACAAATTTGGAAAAAAGTTTCAAACCGTGGAACCGTCTAGGACGACTCCTTGAGCTTTAACGCTTGATTTTGATTGCTACACGTTCCTCACACTTCCTGCAATGTGTTTGAATCAGTATAATGCCTTGAATTGGCTTGGAACACAAGAATCAGTTTTGACTTTTCTTTGAATTTTCTTGAATTGGTTATGGCTTTTTCTGCAGAGATTTCACGTGTGCATGATCAGGGTTTGCTTGTGTACTTATAGGAGAATAGAATTAGGTCACAATCTTGAGCAAAAATCCATGGAATGATGATTTGAATATTTGATTGGAAATCATATATTTTTGAATCTTCATGATTGGGAAAAGTTTCCAAACTTGGAGATTCTTGCATATTTGATTTGTGCACGAAATTGCCAGCCTTTTTAGGTCATTCTTGCTTCACAAAAAGATCGAAAAACCATATCTTTATATTTCCCTACAATTTAAATTAATTAAATGAATTAATATTGATTAAAAATCCAATTAATTAATAAAAAATAAGAAAATAATTCAATTAAACTTGATGGGTCGTGCATAGGCCATGGATGAAGTTTCAAGAAGAGATTTGAGGCCCATTAGCAAAAATAAGGTGTTTTGAGCAAAGTTGACTTTTGCAAATTCACAAATATTTCCCAACTTCTCCAATGCATATCTTGCTCAATTTTGATCATATGAACATGTTCTTGGACATTTTGGAAAGGTCTTGAAGTCTTTTAACCAATGCCTTTGGTCCCATGTCATTTGGATTTATCAATCTCAAGTTATGGTCTTTGACTTAAAGTGCATTTTTGTTGACTTTTGAAATTGACCTATAATGTAGAAATTGATAACTTTTTGTGAGAGCATTTCTAGGACTTCTAATGTGAAGATGGATTGTAGGAAATGTCATCCCCTTAAAAATGAGCATTGGATGGGATTTTTCTGATTAACCATGAAAAAGTTATGCCCTGGTCAAGATACAGTTGACTTTTCTACTGTCCAAAAATAGTAACTTTTTGCATCTTGATGATTTTTGAGCCATGCTTGTGGAATCATGATCAAGACTTTATCAAATGATGATTGTGGACTCAAAATAAGATGTTGACCAAAAATTTTGACTTTTGACTACAAAATGACCATTTTGCCCCTGCAGTTGACTGTGGATCAAATGGGGCTTTTGACTGTGCAAATTGGTATTGTGAGTCTTGAAACTTGGCATGTAGATGCTTGAGAATGTATATGGGCCTATGAGACTTGATTGAACCATTTAAAACCTCAAATTCCTTGAAAGAACTAAAACCCTAATTTCAGCTGGCTTAGGAGGTATTTGGACTGTGCAATCCTTGAGCAATCTTGAGTAATTTGAAGATGATTCTTGACAAACCTTGAAGAATATGGGAGGGAAAATTTTGAGGTACAACAGTTGCCCCTGTTCAATCTTCTTAAACCTGAGGGTGTAGATTGGCTTGCGTGCCTTTCATGATCCGAAGGTGGAAGATGATTGAACACTAAAGTTCCCAGAAATTTGCACTCGCATGGAGTAATATCAGCAATGTGATGTCAGGAACGGGCTTACCGATGCCATTTGGAGAGATGATGGATAGGAGGATGGGCTTATAGATGCCATCTGGAGATGTGACAGAATCTTATCGAGGATGGGCTTATAGATGCCATCTGGAAATGTAATGGATAGTTGTGGAGATGAGCTTAAAGATGCCATCCAAGAGTGATTATTGAATTGTTTGAGCTAGTCGAGTAGATAGTTGTCTTGTCTGGTTTCAGGTATTAATCTACAATCCATCGTCCACAGATACTTCCTGGCTAGATACAGGTGTTGATATGGAACTTAAGAAAAAGTTGGTTGAGATAGCTTTCCTGTCTGGTTTCAGGTATAGATCTCTGACTTGAGAAGGAAAGATGACTTCCTGGCTTGCTACAGGTATTGATCTTCAATCTCTTCATGTAGATACTTTCCTGGCTAGTTACAGGTATAGATCTACGATCAATCGCTCACAGATATTTCCTGGCTAGATACAGGTGTTGATCTGGAACTTGGAAAAGGTTGGTCGAGATAGCTTTCCTGGCTGAATTCAGGTATTAATCTCTGACTTGAGAAGGAAAGATGACTTCATGGCTTGCTATAGGTATTAATCTTCAATCTCTTCAATGTAGATAACTTTCCTGTCTGGTTTCAGGTATAGATCTACAATCAATCGTCCACAGATACTTCCTGGCTAGTTACAGGGGTTGATCTGGAACTTAAGAGAGGTGGGTCAAGGAGATAGTTGTCCTGGCTGGTTTCAGGTATTAATCTCTGACCTGAGAAAGAAAGATAGTTTCCTGGCTTGCTACAGGTATTGATCTTCAATCTCTTCAACGTAGATAACTTTCCTGGCTAGTTACAGGTATAGATCTACAATCAATCGTCCACAGATACTTCCTGGCTAGTTACAGGTATTAATCCGGAACTTAAGAAAAGGTTGGTCAAGATAGCTTTCCTGTCTGGTTTCAGGTATAGATCTCTGACTTGAGAAATAAAGATAGTCTTCCTGGCTTGCTACAGGTATTGATCTTCAATCTCTTCATGTAGATAACTTTCCTGGCTAGTTACAGGTATCGAATCTACAATCAATCGCTCACAGATGTTTCCTGGCTAGATACAGGTATTAATCTGGAACTTCAAAAGGTTGACCGAGATAGCTTTCCTGGCTGGATACAGGTGTAGATCTCTGACCTGAGAAATAAAGATAATTTCCTGGCCTGTTACAGGTGTTGATCTTCAATCTCTTCGTGTAGATACTTTCCTGGCTAGTCACAGGTATAGATCTACAATCAATCGTCCACAGATACTTCCTGGCTAGATACAGGTGTTGATCTGGAACTTAAGAAAAACTTGATGGTTATCATCTTTTGATTGACCTTTTCCTGAAAAGGCAAAACATTTGTTATATGCCATGTCATGATGTATGAAATGCATGATGTTCTCAAAATGAGATTGTCGTATGCATTTTGTCATGCATGAAAATAGGAGGTATGAGATGTGAAATGTTTATGAATGTATCTTCGTCTGGGAAAATAAATCCTTGACGAATGTCGGGAGTTTGTTGAATCCTGGGTTGATGTTGAAGAGTAGAGTTCTTCATTTCCATTGGGGATGATGAACGAAGATGATCGCGAGAACAAACCGGTAGGAGAAGATGACTCCGTTGGGGAATAAACTGGTGAAGAGATTACTCTGCATGGAATTACTCTGTGGGGAAGAGATGCTTCGCTGAAGATTTGAACGATAAACTCCGCTGGGGATTCCGTTGATAAGCTTTGTTGGGGAATTTAATGAACTCCGTTGGGGGATAGGAAGGACTTCGCTGAGGACGTCTTTCCATTGTAATTTGCTGAGGATAACCCAGTTAGACTCTGGTGGGGAATGACCTTCTGAATAAGGCTGGGGAGACGCATTTGCACTCTGCAGGGGATAAACTTCCTGAATCTATTGGGGAGGATGATTCAACTCTCCTGGGGAAACTTTTGAGGAAATGGCTCCACTGGGGGTATCTTGTATTCCACCGGGGAACAACCTTATACTCTGTCGAGGAATATTAAGACTGCCGGGGATGCTTGCTGGGGAATATTTGTATACTCTGCTGGAGAATATTAAGATCCTCTAGGGGTACCCAACTTTTCCTGGACTGATTATGGACTAACTCTGCTTGGGGAGAGAGTATTACTGACTTGCTGGGGATACTGTGCCTTTTTAGGGCTGATGGGAGACCAACTCTGCTTGGGGAGAGTATTGCTGATTCTTTTATAGTTGCAGGTCTCAGCGGGGAGAGCTTCCATTATTGTCTTACTCTGCGGAGAGTGAAGGTATCTTGGTCATATTCTTAAGCTGAAGCTACCTTGGTACCTTGGTGGACAGAGCAACTGAACAGTTCGAGCAATTCTTATTGCCCTAGTTTCTGCGAGAGAAGAAGGCCTATGAGGTGCTTGATAACCGCCGATTGACAAATCTTCTTCTGGTAGGCAAGTGACGAGATAACGGGACATAGTTGTACGCTTTTGATCCCTAACTTTTGCCTGGACCGCCCTTTCGGGTTTTCAGTCCACCGGGATACCCTTTTTGCCCAAGCCGCCTTTTCAGGTTTTCGACTTGCCGAGTGTACAGATTTTTTCATTTTTATCCCTCATTTTGCCCGAACCCTTTTGGTTCGCCGGGAAGCCCTTATTTTTGCCTAGGCCAGTCGACCTAACGGGTCTTTGATTATGCGTAGTATTTTTTCGACTATGTCCACGTTCTCAGAGTGCAGGGAGTTGTCACTGTCAGTAGCATTGTGTTGCCATACCACCAGAAGATGCTTGATCGTGCAAGATTCGTTGCTGGAATTCATGTCTAATGCCCCAAGTGATTCAGGCGGAGATTTGCCCCTGGCTATTTGGCATTTTGAGAGATTCCTTGAATCTTGACTTGACTTCCCCAGATGATGGATAATGATCATGCCGTGCCCCTTGATTGGAAGTGTTTTTGTTCAATAGATATTCTTCGTGCGAATTTCTCTGTTGTTCGAACAAATAGTTATATGCAAAAAATGTTATTTTAAGAATGCAAAGCTTATGTCTGTCTTGAAATTTTTGAAAATGCAGTTTTCAATAAAACAAGTGAATTTTTGTAAAATGTGATGTCAACTCAGTATTTTACAGCAAGCCTTAAGGAGTCAGGATACCTTTTGTAACAGTATGCTTTCGAACTAACCCATGCTTCAGCTAGGACTTTTTAAGGGTTATAACGTGGCCTGGTTCACGATTTTAAGAAACAAAGGATAAAGGCTCAAAGTATATTTGTTCCCACCCGCTCTTCGTGATGTTCTTCAATCCTAAACTCAGTTAATCGTGCATTAGATCGTGTTTGAGTCTTTGCTCTGATATTCCGGTGACGGTTCGGATACTGATAGTTTATTTTGAATAGGCAGTCATTTCTTTTTGTTGAGGGTTTGTAGGACCTCTTTCTTTTCAATTTTATTATCCCTGTTTTTTGCCTGAACTGTTTCTTTTGTGATTACAGTCAGCGGGATGCCCCAGTTTTTGTAAGTCTCCTTCATAGGTTTTGACTTATTGGGCTTTTGTTTTTGAGAGATAATGATTGTCTGTCTTTATGATTGTATGGAACCATCACTATCTTTTGTCTCGGGAGGACTTCTTTGATGTCATTCATTGTGCATCTGGATCAACCGATCAACCGAGAGAACTACCTTGCCCTAGGTTTTAATTAAGGGTTTTAATTTGCGTGAAAAGAAAAAAAACTCCAACTTCTTTGGCTCAAAGGGGTTGACTAGGGATTATCTTCCTTATAACTCCACTGTTTAAGATTTGAAACAATGCATGTGCCTCATCAGCGGGGTCTATTCAAAAGCATACTGTAAAGATCGTGGTATCGTTTTCGCCATCCTCCCTCAAAAGGTTTAGAATTTTTAATCGAGAGTTGAACATCACAAAAAATGAAAGCAATTTGAATATAGTGAATACGAATGGATTGATTCAAAATAGACATATGCGATGCATTGATAAAGTAATAAAGTTTGACCTGAATAAATGTTTGAACAATCAAAAGAAAATTACAAATTGAAAATTCCAATGAACAAAAAGTCTTCTCGTCTTAGGACTTGTCACTTCAAATGGTGAACCTTGGAGGGATAGTAGAAGAACTCATCCTGACCATCTTGTGCCAACTCCAATGCTCCTTCATCAATCAGGTTTTGGATTTTATACCTCAACTTCCAACAGTCGTCAGTATCATGCCCCGGGCTGTTAGAATGGTATGCACACCTGGCATCAGGATTGTAGTTGGGTGAAGAAGTCTTAGGATTCGGGTAAGGTCCTACCAACGTCACCAGATTCAAATTCAACAGGTGTTGCAAAACTTGGGACAGCGGCATGTTGAGCTTGGTAAACGGCCTCGGAGTAGCCCGTTGCTTATGGTCAGGTTGTTGTTGGACCTGTGAGGTTGTGGCAACCTGGAGAGGTCCCTTCTTCATCAAACCAAACCTTTGACTACTCGGAAGTTGATTAGTGACTTGATCCTCAGCCTTGACCATTTGCTTCTTGTTGTTGTACCTGTCTTGATGAAGTTGGTGGATCATGGTTCTCATCTCTTCTTGTTCCCGAGCTAAGCCTTGGATAAGAGCCATCTGCCCCAGCATTTGGGTTCTCATTGCATCTACCTCATCTTGCAGATGTTTCAACCGTTCGTCCTTATGGTCTTCAGGACTTTTCTTGGCCAAATTCCCCATGAGGAGTGTTCTCAACTCTTCCTGCCCCTTGGATAGGTTTAGGAAGATTTCCCTGAACTGAGTCTCTTGAGTATGAAGATCCTGGTTGTCTTGTTGGGAAGCCATTGCTGAAATAAACAGCGAGAACATGAGAGACCTGTAAAGAGTGACCTGTTATGCAATGATATGTATAGTATATGTATGCGATGTTTTCAAGGATCTCGCGGGGTAAACAGGAAAATTGTTAGACTTTGAATTTTGCAGCTTGATTGAAGGAACTTCATGTTGTTGAGAGCCCTTATTTAAGAGTCAAGGCTCACCATATCGAGTGGGTTATAGCCCATGACTCAAGTTATCATGTTTTGATCTCCAAACAACCTTGGCTAGAGGAAAATAAATCCCCTTTGCCCCTTGCTAGACAGTTGGTTCATCATGACCTACATCACAAACCCTTGAGATCCTTGAAATGGGTTAGTCCTTATGCAGGATGTATGCAATGTTATGATGTTATGATGTTATGATGTTATGATAAAGGTACACCACAAGTATTCACAAAAGGCAAACATGGTAAAGGCATACAAGTCACACAAGACAGCCCTTAGAGTTTAGGCCAGCATGAAGTTTAGGTACTACCCTCTTTCAGTTTCAGTTGGTTAAGACTTGTCCTAGAAAATAGTAACCGGGTTCTAAGGAGCTCAATATCATTGGATTGTTTTCTATGTTCATTGTTTTGATTTAGCCACTTAACTGGCGACCAAAATATTCCAAGAAAACAACCCTCAATGAGTGTAGTGTCGAGTATCTACCAACTTCGGACTGCACCAAAGTCGGTCATCTCACTACCCCTAAAGAGGCCAGGATGGTCAAGTAAGGTTCTAGGTCAATTGATGCTTCACGACACCACGCGGCGGCCCTGTACTCTCCTTGACTTGACTCAAGGGTTACCGGTACTCACCAAAGTGCCACATCAACGTAGCAACTACATCAACCATGTCGGTATACCCCGCACAGTTCCCTCACAGTTTGTTGCTACTTCTAAAAGGGTATCCCCAGATCCGGGTTAGGATCTATAAAACTCTGATACAAGCCCACAATATTAAAGCATTCAAGGCATACAATTGAAAACATGGTGATCTAATCCTAAGGTACACCTCACTTATTTAGATCTCCCCAGCAGAGTCGCCAGTTCTGTGATCGGTGGAAATAGAACTGACTGTTTTTTAATGCTGGTTCGCAAAATGTCGCGGTAAGCAAGAGTCGCCACCATCTTTTATTTTCTCCAACAAGGAAAGGACAAAAGCACAGCAAAATTCCTTTTCGAGATGTTTCTCGGTTCGGGAGGTAGATTATAGAAAGGGGAGGTGTTAGCACCCTTTCTATCTGTGGTTATCCACGGGCTCTTAGGTACTTGCTCACTATGTTTTCAAAAAGTTTTGCTTTTCTTGTGTTTGTGGGTTTTGAAAAGAGTTTCGTTTGAAAACTTCGTTTTGACTCTTGTATCAGTCCTCAAGAGTGTATGAAGTGTTGTTTGAAAACTTTTGTTTGAAAGTGTAAGTGCGAAAAGTATTTTTGTTTTGAAAGAGCAAGTACCTAGGAGAAATCCCCCTACTCTAAAGAAATTAAGCTGTGTAAATGTCCTTTAGACAGTACTATCCCACTATTGAGAAGTAGGTAGCACCGTCGTTGGAGTTATTCGGGTCAATTCGATTATAGGGACATGTGGTCACCAAAGCAATAGTAAGACGCCTTAGCGGTAACCCTAATGTCCTAGATCCTTTTTATCCGAGGCAACCGTTTTGAGGAAACTTGGATCTTTAGACAGGAGGGCGACCTCTAAAACACCCTATACTCAATGACCACGTCGAGGCAACCAAGTGAGGCGTACCCTAGGAGTGGCATGTGCGAGTGTGTTAGGATTCAGTTAAATTATCTTTGCACATGTTATGGTGAGCTACGAGTTGATTTTAATTTAAGAGAGATCGTGTCATGCATAGCCTATTATTCATACATCTAGCAGTTAATGGTTGCGGAAAATAAAACTACGCTATTACAAGGCATCGGGTATTTACATCGCCAAAGACAACCCTTGAAAAGTAAATTGCAGAAAATTAAAGAAAGCGATAAAAAGTCCTAATTATGCTATTACATTCTCGGAGCAATTACATAAATATGATCAAAAATAATATGCGCGAATAAAAATTGAATCAGAGAAGTCCTTAGGATTTTGACCCTTTTTGAGAAAGAAAGAATTTTTTGTCCTTGGCATTAAATTAATCCTAATTAATTAATTAACAAAAAGAAATATTTTGAGTTTTTTTATGTTTTTTAGGAAATAAATAAAAAAAGAAATTAAAATTGTCAAGAAAACCCTAATTCTATGTTGATTTTAAATTATTGAGAAAAAAAAAGTCAAAGTTAACCTAATTAACTAAATTAGTTATATTAGTATTTATTTACAAAATAATAAGTTTAAAGGTGAACTTAATAAATAATAATAATTATTATTATTATATTTTATGTTTTCTGATTTTATTATAAAAATAATTAATTGAGTTAATTAAATAATAATAATTATAATAAATAATTAATGAAAGAAGCAATAAAAAATATAAAGAAAGAAAGAAAAAGAACCCAGGGGGGGTGCTGGCCCATTATGGAGGTGTTATTGTCAATTTCTGGCCCATTTGTACACAAGCCTGTTTGACTTTGATGATTGTCCACGCGTGCTTTGACTAGGGAGTACAATGATCATCATCTCATGGCCATTGGATTTGTGATTGTGGACATCTGGTGCCTGGGACTTGAAAGTGCATGGTGTTCCACTTTTTGAAACCTGCATGAGAACATGTTAAGAAAAATAATATCAAGTATTTTGGGGGACCTGGGATTCGAACCCAGGTCCCAATGATCAATACACCAATGCCTTGGCCATCTGAGCTGGAACGCGCTTCTGTCAATAGAATGGAGAGTGAATATTATATATGGAAAATAAGCAAGATGCTGAAAAACAAACAAAAACGCACGTATTTTGAATTGTCCACTCAGAGGCTAACACCTCATCGTCTTCCTCGTTCGTTCCTGCAAAACAACATTAGATAGCGGGTGTTTTTAACCCCCACTATATGACACGAGGAATAATAGCGATTAGGGCTGTGATTAAGATAAATATTTCGCGAATAGTCCAATGTGTTCGTCTGGTTCTCACGAATCCAACCATATGCCTTACAAGTCCTGATTTTTCTAGGTTTAGAAAGCCCCAATTTCAGAATTCAAGAACCCTAGAAATCGTCCATGGCGTTTTGCGATTCAATGCATAATAAGTCAATTAAATGATTCCATAAGCTTGGTATGACCTCTGGCAATGCAACACAATCAATAAAACATGTTAATTATGCATGAATTCAACAATACGAATTTGGAAAAAAGTTTCAAACCGTGGAACCGTCTAGGACGATTCCTTGAGCTTTAACGCTTGATTTTGATTTCTACACGTTCCTCACACTTCCTGCAATGTGTTTGAATCAGTGTAATGCCTTGAATTGGCTTGGAACACAAGAATCAGTTTTGACTTTTCTTTGAATTTTCTTGAATTGGTTATGGCTTTTTCTGCAGAGATTTCACGTGTGCATGATCAGGGTTTGCTTGTGTACTTATAGGAGAATAGAATTAGGTCACAATCTTGAACAAAAATCCATGGAATGATGATTTAAATATTTGATTGGAAATCATATATTTTTGAATCTTCATGATTGGGAAAAGTTGCCAAACTTGGAGATTCTTGCATATTTGATTTGTGCACGAAATTGCCAGCCTTTTTAGGTCATTCTTGCTTCACAAAAAGATTGAAAAACCATATCTTTATATTTCCCTACAATTTAAATTAATTAAATGAATTAATATTAATTAAAAATCCAATTAATTAATAAAAAATAAGAAAAAAAATTCAATTAAACTTGATGGGTCGTGCATAGGCCATGTATGAAGTTTCAAGAAGAGATTTGAGGCCCATTAGCAAAAATAAGGTGTTTTGAGCAAAGTTGACTTTTGCAAACTCACAAAAGTTTCCCAACTTCTCCAATGCATATCTTGCTCAATTTTGATCATATGAACATGTTCTTGGACATTTTGGAAAGGTATTGAAGTCTTTTAACCAATGCATTTGGTCCCATGTAATTTGGATTTATCAATCTCAAGTTATGGTGTTTGACTTAAAGTGCATTTTTGTTGACTTTTGAAATTGACCTATAATGTAGAAATTGATAACTTTTTGTGAGAGCATTTCTAGGACTTGGAATGTGAATATGGATTGTAGGAAATGTCATCCCCTTAAAAATGAGCATTGGATGGGATTTTTCTTATGAACCATGAAAAAGTTATGCCCTGGTCAAGATACAGTTGACTTTTCTGCTGTCCAAAAATAGTAACTTTTTGCATCTTGATGATTTTTGAGCCATGCTTGTGGAATCATGATCAAGACTTGATCAAATGATGATTGTGGACTCAAAATAAGATGTTGACCAAAAATTTTGACTTTTGACTGCAAAATGACCATTTTGCCCCTACAGTTGACTGTGGATCAAATGGGGCTTTTGACTGTGCAAATTGGTACTGTGAGTCTTGAAACTTGGCATGTAGATGCTTGAGAATGTATATGGGCCTATGAGACTTGATTGAACCATTGAAAACCTCAAATTTCTTGAAAGAACCAAAACCCTAATTTCAGCTGGCTTATGAGGTATTTGGACTGTGCAATCCTTAAGCAATCTTGAGTAATTTGAAGATGATTCTTGACAAACCTTGAAGAATATGGGAGGGTAAATTTTGGGGTACAACACCCATCTTCGACGATTCTCCGTCACATCTAGGATGGAAACTTTAAGCCCATCTCCGACAATCTTCTATCATCAACCTCCAAATGGCATCTGTAAGCCCATTCCCGATACTACCTACATAGTCAAGCATCATTACAGATGAGTGCAAATTTCTGGACACTCTAGTGTTCAATCATTTTCCACCTTCAGATCACGAAAGGCAGACGAGTCAATCTAAATCTTCAGGTTTAAGAAGATTGAACAGGGGCAGCTGTTGTACCCCAAAATTTGCCCTCTTTTCATACACGCATATTATTGGTTTTATGGTTATGGAATAAAGGTATATTTATCAAGCTTTTTCAGTTACAAGTGACGTTTATTTCGCCAATGGATGTTCTCAGAGTATTTTTCGTGCTGAAGATCGGTTTGCCGTTTTGCAATGATTTGGGGTTCAAAGATTCACAAGTCCAACCCGGCGCGTCATATTCAGGTGTTTTTCGCCAAGATATCTCTGATAATGTATTCTCAAATTTAGGTTCGACTCAAGAGTCAATTCTTTAAAGAAGGTCTCCGAATGTGTGAGTTTTCTCGAAGAAATATGGTGAAAAAGTGTGCTGAAAGTGCAGTTTTTACGCGCTAAAAAATTCATAACTTGAAGATCGTGGCTCATTTTGAACCCGTTCCAGTGGCCAAAATTTTGTATTGACGTCATCTACGTTTTCATCTCTCACGGATGGAAGCCAATTTCGATCAGAAGGTCTTCAAAAATGCGGATTTATCAAGTATTTTCGTACAGAAAATTTGTGACAGAAGTTTATTTGCATCATGTTCAGAAAATCATAACTTGGTCGATTTTCGTCGTATCGAGCTGGTTCCGGCGCCAAAATTTCAAAAATTGAGTTGGATAAGTCTTCACAAGAGGTATTGAGTTTGAACGGTATCCAAAATTCCTTCGTTTTTTGCTCAGAGTGTGTGTGATGCGTCGAAAATCCTGAATGCTAAATATTATTTCATTTGGATCGAAACTTTGAAAACTCATAACTCGGTCAATTTTTATTGGATCGGGCCCATCTTTTTACACAAGGTCACTGACTCATAGATCTACAACTTTTCTTCCAAAGTCGAGACCAGATTATGCTCCGATCAATACCAGTTTTTTATTGAAGAACGTGTCAGAGTCGACACTAGAGCCCAAAATAAGTTTGTCTGAGCTGAAACATCAAAAATTCATAACTAATTCACCGTTTATCCGATTGAGCCCAGTTTTGGACAGGAGTTAGTTCATGATGTCGGCTTTTTTTTTCATATTTCAACTTCAAAAATTGCACTTAAGCCCCTACGATTTAGCCTGGAACGTGACGGACTCAAGTGAATATTGGAGGCCCAATTGCACATTCAAAGCCCATTTTTTCTCTCTAATTTCTATTATATAATCTCATTCTTTTCACACAAACAAGAGGAGACGGAAAAAAACCTTGGCCACAATCCTGTCAAAATATCAAATTCTTTCGAGAACCCTAAAACTTTGAAATCCTTGTTACAAACTCACATCTCACTACTTCTCCAGTAAGGGTAAGGCTGGTTTAATCTCCATGATCAAAAGGGCATAGAAGCATTCATCTCACTACTTCTCCAGTAAGGGTAAGGCTGGTTTGATCTCCATGATCAAAAGGGCATAGAAGCATTCATACAGCCCATATCGGTTTTAACATTAAAAAATGTATATATTTATTTTGTTTGTATTTCATGATATAATAACTTATTTAATGTATTCATGAGATTCAACACTACAGATTTAGATAGGATCCCATGCAGGATTATTACAAAACGCTGATGGCCAAACAGAAGTTGATGGCCAAAACAGAAGAACCACCAATGCATGGCGAGGCAGACATACTGAGAAGGTTAAGGGCGTGGATTCAACAACCACCCCTATTGGTTCTGGTTTTCTTCCTTTCTATTTATCCTTTTACCTATTTTTATTCTTTCTGTTTAAATTTGTTTTCATAAAACTTAACATTTTGCACAAACCTTTGATTTTTCCTCCTAAACTCGAATAATTAATTTTAGGTCTTTTTTTAATTTAATTTTTGGTTCAACAACCACCCATGACATTTGCATTATTCTTATTTTCTAACCCTATTTTTCATTGATGTTTCTTCCCCTATCTATTTTTTGGCAAACTTAATCTTTTTTATTAATCATTAGACATAAACTTTTTTTTAAACTCTTTTTTTAATTAAAATTAATTAGGTTTTAGGTTTTTTTAATTAACCTTTTTTTTCAAAATTAACCTTTTTTTATTAATTAAAATTAATTAGGTTTTAGGTTTTTAATTAACCTTTTTTTCTTCAAAACTAACCTTTCTTTTTAATTCAAACCAATTAGGATTTAGGTATTTTAATTAACTTTTTTCAAAATTAATATTTTTTACTAATTAAAATTAATTAGGTTTTTTAGGTTTATTTAATTAATTATCATAAATCACTTTTTCATAAAAAAAATCACCAAAACATTAACTTAGAATTTTAAGTTTTAATTTTTCCTTAATTTCTTTTTATTTATTCTTTTACATTTTAATTTCTAGAAAAATTGTATAGGTCGCATTATCAATGTAATAGCGTAGATTTATCTTTTCTCGCATTTTTTTCTAATTATGTAATTGCTTCTGGGATGTAATAGTAATTAGAATTTTAAATTCCGCATCTTTATTTTCAGTCCAAGATAATTATGTATCTGCAAAATCCTTGTAATAGCTAGGACTTTAAACTTTCCGCATTTTAATTCCGCAAACTGTAAACTGCTTAGATGTATGTTAATAGGATTGTATGGAAAGACTAACTGAAAATTAACCCAGTAGATCACCTTAATTGTGCAAAGATTAAATAACTGAAATCAAACACATGCACATGATCACTCTTAGGGTATGCCTCACTTGGTTGCCTCGGAAAACAATGGTCATGTCCCTCGAACATAGGGATATCTTAGAAAACACCCTCGGTATAAAAGTCATCATAAAAGATCATGGTCCCTTATTGTCCCTCGAGTTGCCTACGAGAAATGATCTTGTCCCTCGATGTTGCCTACGAATATATGATGACAGTCCCTTCGAAAAGCTAAGGTATCCTTACATGTTGCCTTCAATGACCATTTCGTCCCTTTTGATAGTCCCTCAACATCCAATGACTAGGGTTACCTACTCACTAATAGTAGGATAACACGGTCTAAAGGATAGGAGGAAAAGAACGCCTTTTTGGAGTAGGTAGATAATTGTTAGGTACTTGCTCAAAACAACAAATATTTTTCACACAAACATTTTTCAAACAAAGTTTTCAAAAACAACTTCGTAACACTCTTGAGGACAGAAACAAGGGTTAAAATGAAGTAAAACAAAACTTTTCAAAACACAAGCACAAAAGCAATTTTCAAAATGAGCAAGTACCTAAGAGCCCATGGAAAACCATGGATAGAAAGGATGCTAACACCTTCCCTTTCTATAATCTACCCCCCGTACTCAGAAACATCTCGAAAAATGTTTTTCTGTTCTTTTTTCCTTTTCCTGATTAGATTAAATAAAAGTCGGTGGCGACTCTTGCTTACTGTGACATTTTGCGAATAAAAAATGCAAAATGCAAACCAGTATTAAACAGTCGGTTCTGCCACCGTATCACATGAACCCACTGGGAATACAGTAGTTTTCAGAAGTTCTGATATTAATGGTAACAAAACAGACTCCAGAAATACTGGCGCCACTGACAGAACTTGGTCTCTCTCTCTATGCTAGTCAGAACATCTGTAATTTGGTTATTTCTCCATAAAACAGAAGACATGCATAGAACAGTTATAGCAGGTGTCATGGTGTTTCAGAAAATAAGAAATATCAGAACTATAAATCAGAGGCAAGCATGTATTTGCTAATCCTAACTCTGAGTTCTAGTTTCTTCAAGAAGTTCTGAACTGATTTATTCTCTACTTAAGCAGGCAGGTGCATGAGATATCAGAATATGCACAACATCAGTAACATGATATCTAAATTGTATTTTTGAGCATGTAACTCTGGTAATGCTTAAGTAATGTGGTGAGGGTCAGCAGAAACATACCTTGTAGCTGGAAGAAGTTCTGTGAACCGGAGTTAACCTCAACTCTGATGACGCTCTGAACAGCTTCTTCACGTACTCAGTAAGCTGGAAGTTTTCAACTTCTGGGGATGGCAAGGAGGTGATGTTCTAATTTCTTTGAGTGGATGGATGGAGAGTGTATAGTAGTATGAACACAGAAGTTTAGGAAGTTTCCAACGTGTGGATCAGAAACTGTGTGAATGGTTTTTAGTTAAGAAATATTTGAGAACAAGTGGAGTTTTGAATGCAAGGAGTCAAAAGTTAACAAGATTTTATGTGTTGTGTTTACAGTTCTTGGAACTCTTGGAATTTTGGGCAGGGATTCAAGGCTTTTCTTTCTCAAATTTTTTTTGGCCCCTTCTCAGTGACCAATGGTGTTCTATTTATAGGCAAAGTTTTGTGGGTTTGAAATGTCAAGTAGCGCCAACATCATACGCTAGATGCTGACTTGCTCTTGAAGCAAGTTCAAAAAAGGTGTGATAGTTGACAGTTTTTAGCCTTGGCTGGATTAGCAAGCAGTGATTAAGGAAAAGGTAAACCCATAAGCAAAAAGTAGCGCATGGACCCTTACCTAATTATGTACAAAATTATTTCTACGCTACACGTGGAGGGATCCTTTGGAAAAGACTCAAAAGTGGTTGTGAGCATTAATGAGCATTAAATGATGAAGAGATTTGTCAAAATCAGAAATCCTGTAATGTGAGATTTTGCATCATTGCTTAATTCTGGATCAGAAGTTCCATTTCAGCGTAGTCTAGAACAAAACACCCTACTTCTGATCTTAGTATCCTGTTGCCTCAGCATACTCTGAAGGATTCCCTAGGCTTTCCAGTGACCTTCTTTGATTTACCCTTGGAAACTCTAGATTAGAAATTCTGCTTCAGCGTAGCATCCAATCTTCTGATCCTCTTACCTTCTGGCTCCAGCATGTTCTGAAGGAGCTTTCAAGCTTTGTATTACGCTTTATTACCTTCTTTGCATTATCCTATCAAACTCTGACTGAGCTTGCATAGATGCTGAAGAGCCATGTTCTGACTGAAGACTATGTGCTGAACCATGTTTACAACTTCTGATTGCACCGGCCTGGAGGCTGGCTCAGAAGTTCTGAAGTGTCATTTTTTCTTAAATACTTAGAAAAATCCCAAGTATTTAGAAATTTGGCTTTTCCATAGTAAATTTGACTTTCGAACTTTTTGATGATACAAACTTCATATTCCAACATGTCTTGATGAAATATGATTTCAAAGATTTGATTTTGATCCAAAAGTCAAAGTTTGACCTTTTAATGTAAAAATGACTATTTTGCCCTTGCAGGCGACTTTCTTGAAAATTTTATAATTCAAAGATCGGGATTGGATGGAAGTAAACCTGAGGATCTAGGGTGATTTCTTGAGAAAATAAGAGGGAAAATTTTGGGGTACAACAATGATGTACAAGCGTTGTTTCAAATCCCAAACAGTGGAGTTATAAGGAAGATAATCCCTAGTCAACTCCTTTGAGCTTAAGAAGTAGGAGTTTTCTTTTCGCACAAATTGAAACCTTTAATCATAACCCGAGGCAGGGTAGTTTCTCAGTTGATTCAAATGCTCGTTCAGTCACAAACCTTCACTTCGTACACAACGAATGACATCAAAACATCCTTATGAGTCAAAAGATAACGATGGTTCCCCATAAATAGGCAGTCATTATCTCTCAAAAGAAAAATCCCACTGAGTTAAAACCTATAAAGGAGACTTGAGAAAAACTGGGGCATCCCGATGACTGTAGTCTCAAAACAAAAAACAGTCAGGCAAAAATTAGGGATAATAAATCAAAAAAAAGGTTGCTACAAATCCTCGATAACGGAAAAATGTTGCAAAAATGACTGCCTTCTCCAATAAACTTAACTTGTCCGAACCATCACCAAAATATCATTCCAGATTCAATAGGAGTTCAAACGTACAATTAACTGAGTTTAGGACTGTAGAACATCATGAATAACTGGTGGGTACAAATAAATTTTGAGCCTTATCCTTTGTTTCTTACACCGTGAACCAGGTCACGTTACAACCCCTTAAAAGTCCTAATTGAAGCATGGGTTAGTTCAAAAGCATAGTGTTACAAAAGGTATCCTGACTCCTGTAAGGCTTATTGTAAATCTTGAGTCGAATTCACATTCTTACAAAATTCTTTTATCTACTAAAAATGAATTTTCAAAACTTCAAGACAAACATAAACTTTGCATTGTTTGAATACCGTTGTTTGCATATAGCTAATTGTTTGACAACGGAGAAATTCGCACAGCGAATATCCAATGAACTGAAATTTTCTCAATGAACAGAATCACTTCAAATCCAATGACAAACCCTCTATAGTCAAAGGGCATGGGATGTTATTATCCGACTCACCTGTGGTAGTCAGGTCAAGATTCTAGGAAATATCTCATAAAGTCCTGAATAGCTAGGGGCAGGTCTCCATCGGAATCACTTAGGGCATTGAACATGAATTCCACTAAAGGGTCATGTACGACCAAGCAAACATTTTCTGGAAGTGATAAAACACTTACTACTATGGACAATGACAAATCCCCACAAAGTCCATTCCATAAGCTGATCCCCAATGAAGTCTCCAGAGCCACCTCTATAAGGTTATCCCCACAGATTAATCTTCACAGAAAAGGGTACAATCCCCTACAAGATTATCCCTGGCTAGCGCGGAAGCATCTTCAAACCAAAGTAGGGATCCTCCAGTCGATGACATAGTCAAACTCACCAGTGATAGAGAAGTTTGATCTTCTCCCAACGAACGCATACATCATGCCAGTTCCCAAACGGATGGAAATTGCTAGCAGTTTATCATCTTCTAGATACAATACAGATACAATCTAAATACAGATTTATTCTGACATTCATTCCAGACTCTCCTAGAGATACAGTTTAGATACGATCTAGATATGGATGTTATTCTGATACTCGTTCAATATCTCCTCAGATACAATCAAGGCTCAGATTCATTCTGACATTCCCCAGCTGAGTTGGTCTTAACTATAAAAAAAGAAACCTTGCGGAGTTCTCCCCAAAAGAATTAATCTCCCCAGTAAGGTCTCAAAAATATTCTTCTCAACAGGGTGTATTTCCCCAACAAACTTTAGATTCCTCACCTAGTCTTTTCTCAGACTATTACAAATCAATGAACAAAACCCCTTGTCCCCAACGGAGTTGATACTATCCCCAGTAAGTTGTTGTGAAGCCTGAAATCTGACCAGATAACAGTTAACTTCAAAAGTTGATGTGAGGCCTGGAAGCTGACCAGATAACAGTTAATTTCATTTTCCTTAGAAAGTTGTTGCGAAGGCTGGAATCCGACCAGATAACAGTTTAACTTCATTCTCCTCAGAAAGTTGCTGCGAAACCTGGAATCTGACCAGATAACAGCTAACTTCATTCTCCTCAGAAAGTTGTTACGAAGCTTACAATCTGACCAGATAACAATTTAACTTCATCATCCCCATAAAGTTGCTGCAAAGCTTGAATTTCAAAAAGATACCAGTCAACTATCCTCTCCAAGACGAAAGTTTAACCATCTCTTTTTCCCCAGTCAAGGTAAATAAGAATTAAATTCCCCAGTAGAGTAATGGACAACCAAGGTTCCTGAACTCTTTTCCCCAAGTGGAAATTAACATTCCCCACAGAGTTTCCTCAAACAGCAAACAAGAATCCCCAGCAGAAGTATTCTAAACAAGGTTGAAGATACACATACTCTTCAATAAGTCCGGGATTTAGCTTCCCAAAACTCCCCAACGGTAGTCAGAGATTTATTTTCCCAGACAAAGATGCACTTCAATAACATTTCACATTCATACATCATAGCATATGCATACAAAGCGCATATAGCACAACCTCATTTTTGAGAATATCATTACGCAATGCATTTCATACATCATGACATTGCATACAAATAACTCTTTACCTTTTCAGGAAAGATCAATCAACAGATAATTATCATCAACAATTTTCAACAGGTCCAAGATTAGTTCTTGAAACAAGACAGGGCAACTATCTACACGACCAGATGCAGCTTCACATGGGCCCACCCTAAAATGCAGTTTCACACGGACTCATCCCGAAGCAGCCCTACACAGGCTCCTTCTCATGAATTTCCAGATGCAGTTTCACACTGACTCATCCCGAAGCAGCCCTACACAGGCTCCTTCTCATGAACTTCCAAATGCAGTTTCACACGGACTCATCTCAAAGAAGCCCTACACAGGCTCCTTCTCATGAATTTCCAGATGCAGTTTCACACGGACTCATCCCGAAGCAGCCCTACACAGGCTCCTTCTCATGAATTTCCAGATGCAATTTTACACAGACTCATCTCGAAGCAGCCCTACACATGCTCCTTCTCATGAATTTCCAGATGTAGTTTCACACGGACTCATTCTGAAGCAGCCCTACACAGGATCCTTCTCATGAATTTCCAGATGCATTTTCACACAAACTCATCCCGAAGCAGCCCTACACAGGCTCCTTCTCATGAATTTCCAGATGCAGTTTCACACTGACTCATCTCGAAGCAGCCCTACCCAGGCTCCTTTTCATATATTTCCAAATGCAGTTTCACACAGACTCATCTCGAAGCATCCCTACCCAGACTCCTTCTCATATATTTCCAAATGTAGTTTCACGTGGACTCATCCCGAAGCAGTCCTACCCAGGCTCCTTCTCATAAGTTTCCAGATTGCAGTTTCACACGGGCTCATCCTGAAGCAATCTTACACGGATTCCTTCTCATATATTTCCAAATACAACTTCACACGGGCTCATCCTGAAGCAATCTTACATAGGTTCCTCCTATCACATTTCCAGACACGGCTTAACAATGGGTTCATTCCAGAATGTCATTCGGATGAAATCGAACAAATTTCTTTCTGAAAAGTCGAGCGTAAACCTAGACAAATTTCTATCAACAGTTATCCTGGATAGCATCTTTAAGACCATCTCTGACGGCTCTCCCTCACCTCTCTGAATGGCATCTATAAGCCCATTCTCGACATAATCAACAAACAGTTCTACTTTATTCACAAACGAGTGCAAATTTCTTGGCACTTAAGTGTTCAATCATCTTCCAACTTCAAGTCACGAATGGCGGACAAGCCAATCTAACTCTTCAGGTTTAAGAAGATTGAAAAAGGGAAGTTGTTGTATCCCAAAATTTTCCCTCCCTTTTCTCAAGATATTTCCCACAAATATCTTCAATGATTCAAGCTTGCACAAGTATTGACTAGGTCAAGCCATCTACTCAACACTGATGCCTCAAATTAGGGTTTGAGTTTGCACAAGGACAGTTGGACTTCTAACATTTCAAATGACTTTTATGGATCATTATAGACCCTCAAGATTGATCTTATCAAGTTTCAAGTCTTGGATCACAATTCTCCAAGAAAATTGTTCAAATCATCAAAAGGGCAAAATGGTCAAAATTAGGGTTTTGACTGAGAATGACCAATCTTTGACTTTTGACCTAGTACATGACTTATTGGTTTGAAACATGATCTCAAGGATTCAAGTACATCATTTTGGCCTAATTACATATTTCAATTCATCTCTCAAGATCAGTGGATTGATAGATGAAATTTGGTCAACTGATGAAAAAAAGTCAATTATACACTAAAAAGTCAAACTTTGACTTTTTGATCAAATTTTAGTTTCAAGTCTTGGATCACAAATCTCCAAGAAAATTGTTCAAATCATCAAAAGGGAAAATGATCAAAATTAGGGTTTTGACTGAGAATGACCAATCTTTGACTTTTGACCTAGTACATGACTTATTGGTTTGAAACATGATCTCAAGGATTCAAGTACATCATTTTGACCTAATCACATATTTCAATTCATCTCTCAAGATCAATGGATTGATAGATGAAATTTGGTCAACTGATGAAAAAAAGTCAATTGTACACTGAAAAGTCAAACTTTGACTTTTTGATCAAATTTTAGTTTCAAATATCACATTTCCTCAAGATATTCAAAAATATGAAATTTGATCATCAAGAAATCAAGAAAGTCAAAAGGTCATTTTGAAAAGTCAAACTTTGCAAGACTTAGAAAATTTTCTAAGTGTTTTTTATACATGTTGATTTCTTTACTTCATGACATCTTTTCACCATAATTCAAGATAATTCAAGTTGTTACAAGTTTTCAAGAAAACAACAAGGCTGCATTTTTAAGTTAAAAATTGTAAGTTACAAATCCTAAGCTTTGTCTTGTTTAAACTTTTTCCTTTGGCTCAATCTACAAACTTTTCCATTATGTTGTCCATAAATATACCTTGTCTTTGTTACAAGCTGCATAAATATGTCCACAAAACCAGACCTGCATCATGCTACATATCTTGCTGTCCAAAACTTGCATAGTAATGCCAAGAAAACTGTCACAACCTGCTCCAAAACCTGTAATGATGTCCTGAAAATCTGCATCATATCAGTCTCATATTTGCACAAACTTAGCACATAAGAGCTACAACTAAAAAGCAATGAAATAGTGTACCCAAACAGTTCAAAAACTTATCTATTTCCCTCCCAAATTTCAGTCAATTTCATCTATAAATAAGTTGTTTCACAACACATAAAAGAAGTTTTTTGGAGAGAAAGGAGAGAAGAGAAAAAAGATTTGGAAAAATCTAACAGAATTCTTTGTAAATTCTGCTCATCTACTTTCCTTCACAAAAAAAACTGAGAAATAGAAAATACCTCAACCTACTGTTCAACCTTGCAAGCTTTCCGTTAAACCAACTATATAAACACTTCATATACATCACATAGAGATTGTTCAAACACAAGAACAATTTATGTAACACCATTATCATCACCTTCCAAACACAAACAAAAAAATAGTACTTTGCAACTTGACTGAGTTGGAGCGGTTCGAGAACTTTGCGGCACAAAGTAAGGTTTGAAGCAACTTCAAGAATGTTCAAAGGAGCTTGACCAATCACCACTTTGCACCCAGAGACATCCTTACGTGTTCCGAATTTTTTGCTTCGAGAGGTAAACTTTTTTCCAAACTGTGATATCTTTATCCATACATCATTTGCTTTTTGTGTTCAAAAGATATATAAAAAAGGATAGATCAAAAGAAGAAATATTAGCGAAAAAGCCAAGACAATGGGGCTAACACGGGTACCCGTGTCACACGACACGGCCCGTGTTAGCTCAGCTGTTTGAAAACCTAATAAAAAATGTAGGACGGGGTGCTGACATGGGTGCTCGTGTCATAGGACACGGCCCGTGTCAGATCTACTTGAACTATAAGCGTACAAAAAAGGAGGACAGGGTGCTAACATGGGTGTCCGTGTTATAGGACACAGTCCCGTGTTGGATCTACTAGAACTGAAAACGTGACAAATTGGAAGGACAGGGTCTTGACACGGGTGCACGTGTCACAGGACACGGCCCGTGTCAGCTCAACTAGGACAGAAAAAAACACATGCATGAGTTATTACAGGGCCCTAACACGGGTGGTCGTGTCACAGGACACAACCCGTGTTAGGCCAGACACCAAAAATCTTGATTTTTTAATACTTTTTTGCTATTATTTTCATTCTATTTGGTTGTAATAAGTAATTAGGATTTTACTTTTCCCGTATTTTTATTACTTGTATCCCCATCCCCTACAATGATGTAATAGCGTAGGATTTTAATTTATGCAATTTATCGCTTTTAATATAATTGTTAGTAATTAGGATAGGTATGGCAAGATAAAGTCAATCTTAGAGAACCCTAATTTTAAGACAAAAAATGAATGCAATCAAACACTTTTCACACGCGCACCTCTAGGATAACCTCGCTCGTTGCCTACAAATAAGAAGTCATGTCTCTCAAATGTTGGATGCTTTAGCAAAGACCCTCGATAAAAAATATTGTAGTCCCTCGATGACCCTTCAACGTTGCCTTTGGTAAAATGATCTTAGTCTCTTATGACAATTGCTAAAGCGTCTCATAGGTTGCCTTCTATGACTATACGACGACCCACACCCGTCCCTTCACATTAAATGATAGGGCTTCTTATCAATCAATGATAAGATAGCATTATCTAAAGGATGAGGAAAAGAAAGACTTTTTGAGTATGTAGAACGTTCATAGTTGCTTGTTCACAAACATTTCAAACAAAACAATTTTTTAAACACACCAACACTTTCAATGAAATATTTTCAAAAGTCAAACGCTTTGTAAACATTCTTATAGAGACGAGAATCATTACAAAGTTCACTTAAATGAATGCACTTTTCAAAAATACTTTCAAAAATAATCACAAATACATTTCAAAAAAGCATTTTCGAAGTGAGCTAGCAATTAAGAGCCTGTAGATAACTACGTATGAAAAGGGTGCTAATACCTTCCCTTTTCATAACCTACCCCCCGAACTCAAGAAAATATCTCAAAAGGTTTTTCCTGTTCTTTTCACCCTTTCCTTCATTGGATAAAAGAAAAGTCAGTGGCGACTCTTGCTATCCGCAACAATTGCGATAAAACGCAAAACACCCAAGTCAGTTCTCCCACCGTATTACATATGGTAAGTAAATGCATGCAAAAGTCAAAGTTGTCACATCTAGTCGCCATTAAGAGGATATTAAGGTATCATAGTGGCACATTGGATTATGACATCTTATTTCAAGCAGCATCCAAAGGAAGAGAGTGTATGTTTGTTGGATACACTAATTCTAGTTGATATGGTGATTTTGATAATAGAAAATAAACAGTGGGATATATGTTCTTGTCAGGTGGTGCAGCAGTAGTTTGAAGCTCAAGAAAGAAGCATGTGGTGTCTTTGTCCTCATGTGGAGCTGTTGGCTCCCAAATTCGACACTTACTATATTTGGTCTCTTTGACCAAACAACTGGAAATGAACTAAACCAGAAGGTATAATTCGACGCATGAGATAATTTAAGGAAAAGGATCCAAGGTATGATAAGAAGCTTCGACCAAAGGATCATTCGACTGATGCTGGTGTAGCTTGTCCGACTGAAAGAAAGTGTTCGCGCCTTGGCACATGGGATAAAGACCATTTTGAAATTTGAATTATTGGAGGGAAAGGTGGTTTTCATCAGTGTCTAAGAGAAAAGAACGTGGCAAAAAGCTATGGGTCGAGAGGCATGCAGAAGACACTTGTCTTCATCCTAGCACAGAATGTCCCCTCGACGATTACCTACTTTTAGTATAAATTAAGAAGTTTGTGTAATTTTTAGGTGTGTTCAACTTATGGTACTAAACCTCTCAAATATTATCCAAGTAACTACTGCGTGAGAAAGGATAAAGAGCAGAGTAATGTACGTTAGAAACACATTTTTTACTTAATAAAAGTCTTTCTTGCAAAGTTATCTTTTTACTTCTTTTACTTGTATTTTTATGCTTTTATTTACTGTTCAACAATCTTAAAAATCTCTCCCTTGGGTCGAACGTGCGTTCTTCCTTCTTACTCATTTTACATAAAGGTTAGCATATGTTCTGGGATTAGTTTGGTCGATCCCGTAAGTAAACCAAAAACTTACCTTTTTTGGAGACCAACGGTTGTTTACCAAAAACAACGGTAAACAAATTGGCACACCTGGTGGGACGTTGCTAATTGTCTATGTTATTGTGTTTTTTCCTGTATAGTTGTAACATTGCATGTTATTACGAAGTGGTAGAATAACCAACAAATATATTGTTAGGAAAGAAAACGGAGAGACTAGTATGGCTAACGAGCCAAACCATGGAGAAATACCTCCACCGATCACAGGAACAGCAGTTACTACTGTTGTTGAAGGGAATATCCCAACTTCTGTTGGATCCATACCAGCGTTAACCATGAATCAAACTGGACCCTTACCTACGTATGTGGGTCCAAGAGGTCCTTTAGGAACACCCCCACCAAGGATAAACCTAGGGTCTCGATCAACTGTACCCCCAGGCTTTTCGACAACCTGGATGGGTCGAGAACAGCCATATGGCATGCCAACTACTGAAATGGCTAGCCTTATGAATGATGCGTCTACTTTTTCATAACCTATGGTAAATGCAACATCACCATTACAGGGATCTGGAGCCAGTAGAAACCAATTTTTGGGAGGGCCATCTCATATGATACCAAGTCTCACAAATGCTTCGACAACAATTTTGAGGAAACAAATGGACGAAAGTAACCATGAAATGGTACAAATGTTAGCACAAACTCTAAGTACAGTACTAAATACCCTCATTCAGACTGCCACACAGTCGAATCAACATATGATAGCATAAATGACGCGCATGGCTGAATTCTTTGGGGTGCCCCAAGTTGCTCGACTACCCCAAGTTGTTCGACAACCCCAGAGGGTACCAATAAGATTAAATCAAGGGGTAATCATGGAAGAAGATATGACCATTAATCCAAACCCCCAAGTTCCAAGGGTCGAAGTAGAACAACCAAGAATAGAGATACCTCGAAACCATGGAGAAATCGATCAGGGCGTCATTCTGGCTAATAGAAACCAAAATGCTGACGAATTAATACAACAAGTTCGACATTAGAACTATGGGGCAGATAATAATTTAACCACTATGATCGAGAGAATCATGCTTCAAAACGGGATGAATGTTGGTTTCCATAGACCAAACTTTACATCCCCATTGTCAGAATATATTCTGCAAACGGACTTACCACCTAGAGGAAAAGTCCCAAAATTCACTAAATTCTCAGGGGATACGACAGAGTCGACTGTCGAACATGTGGCTAGATATTTGATAGAGGCAGGAGAAATAGAAAACAATGAAAACCTTAGAATCAAATACTTCCCAAGTTCTTTAACTAAAAATGCTTTTACTTGGTTCACTACCCTCCCAGCCAATTAGATCCACAACTGGAACCAATTAGAAAGATTGTTCCATGAACAATTTTACATGGGTCAAACCAAGATAAGTCTAAAAGAATTGGCTAGTGTAAAAAGAAGGTTCACGGAGCCAATTGATGAATATCTAAATAGATTTCGACTACTCAAAGCCAGATGCTTCACCCAAGTGCCTGAGCATGAATTAGTTGAAATACCAGCAGGTGGCCTGGATTATTCGATTAGGAAAAAGTTGGATACACAATACCTAAGGGATATGGCCCAACTTGCTGATAGGGTTCGACAAGTAGAGCGCCTCAAAGCTGAAAAGGCTAAAACTGCTAAAACTCTTCAACGAGAAAGGATAGCTTATGTCGAAATGGATGATGACGATCCAGATACATACAACGATCCTATAGATATCGAAGAAGGCGAAATTGATTTAGCTGAACTAAAACATGGACCACCAAATTCTTGTAAATTGTTGGTGCCATCAAATGGAAAAAATCCTGTGGAACCTGAGAAAAACAGTGATAAATTTCCTAAGAAAACTTATAGTTTCGACATATCTAAGTGTGACGAAATATTCAATCTATTAGTTAAAGATGGACAGATGATAGTTCCCCCAGGGGCCAAATTGCCTCCTTTGGAACAGAGAAAGA
This sequence comes from Vicia faba, assembly GCA_948472305.1. Taxonomy (NCBI): domain Eukaryota; kingdom Viridiplantae; phylum Streptophyta; class Magnoliopsida; order Fabales; family Fabaceae; genus Vicia; species Vicia faba. The sequence continues at coordinate 883,995,397 of OX451738.1, forward strand.
AAAGAGGTTTTTGTAAATATCATAATTTTTTGGGACACAAAACCTCACAATGTTTCCTTTTCAGGGATCTCGTTCAACATGCACTGAATGAAGGAAGGCTGAAATTTGCTGATAAACCAGCAATGAAAATCAACACAAACCCACTGCAAGCAGAGGCTCATTATGCCGAACCAGTTGACATTCATATGGTAGAAGTGTCTGAAGATTTCATCACAAAACTCGTCTTCAGAAGTTTCACTGGGAACATCTCCAGGAAAACAATCGAAGGGGTTAGGAAGGCAACTGAAGGCCTGGATTGGAAAAAAGAAGTTGACCAAGCGTCAAGCAAGAAGGTTGTTGTAGGCCTGAAACTGATTAAAGGAGTTACTGAAAGCTCCAGCAAAAGAACCACCACAGGTTCTTATTTGGCTGCTGCAAAGGGTTCGACAGAAGCCTTGGAGGCCAAAATGCAGAAGATGAACCTGACTGCCAAAAGCAACATGCAGGTTAATGTGGTCGAAGTCTTTGGAGCCAGAGTTTCAGAAGAAACCCTTTGACAAGAGGAATTAAACAAAACTGCATTCCCAAAGGAGGATGAAAATTTGGAAGATTTTTTGCATAGATGCCAAAAGAAGAAATCAGAAGTTATGTTATGCCCTAGGTGTAGCTCTATTTTTGATAAAAAAGGCCGCTGAACACATACAGGTGATGCGGACTATAAAAGCAAAATAGGGCACCAATTCTCAACAAAGAATGGGTCCAGAAATTCGATTTGACCCCGGAAGGGGACATCAACAAAGACCCATGACTCAGGAAAGGAGGCCACCAACTTTTAGGCCTCCAACTAATGTGCCTACTGATACCTGGCTGAATACCATGGGAAGGAAACGACCAAATGAAGAAAGGTGGCAGACATTCGACGTACCAAGAGGTTCCTCTCTAGATTACATAAAGGAATACCATGCTTCTGCGTCGAACAAAATGACCCATGTGTCGAGCAACTATAAAGGAAAGAATCCTATGTCTCGTTCACAGTGGAGGAGGTATCAGAGACGGAGAAAGGCTGAGAAAGAGGCAATTGGGCCTCACCCAGAAGTTAGCACTAATGTGCAGAAAAGACAAAGGAAACCTCTGGAGAGAAATCCTGTGCCCTGGGCGGAAGAGTGTGGGTCAAATGATGATGACTCCGACTCTAGTGACAGTTTGGACATCATGGTGAATGTCATATCTGTGCTGCCCAAAGAATATAACCGAGAGGTCGAAGTCGAAGAGACTGACCTAATGGTTGAACAGGAACTGGCTAGACACAAGCCAATATGTTATTATATAATGAACAATGGATGCGTGGAAGAATAAAATGCATTCTTCGAACCCCCAACAGAGGCAATGAAGAGCCATCTGAAACCACTATTCATTAGAGCGAAAGTTGGAGAGGTAACCATAAACAAAATTCTGGTTGATTATGGGGAAACCATTAATATCATACCACAATTCATGCTGGAAAAGTTAGGCAAAGAAGATGCTGACATAAAGCCACACAACATGGTCTTATCCAACTAGGAAGGGGGCATTGGCACCACAATGGGTGTCATTCAACTCGACCTCAAAGTGGGCTCAATCCTTTAACCCACCATGTTCATGGTTATTTCAGCAAAGCCCAACTACAATCCACTCCTTGGTCGAGAGTGGATACATGGCATTGGAGCAGTGCCATCTTCGATGCACCAAAGGGTCATAATGTGGCGCCCAGATGGCATTGTGGAGAATATTGAAGCATACCAGATTTATTACCTGGGTGAAATAAATAGTGTCGGAAAGAATGATTTCGATAGGAATTTGGCTCACATAGGGCCTTGTAACCACCAGAGTTTGATTTGACTCCAACTCCGAATGCATTCTGCTCTCTATACCTGTACTCCGATTGTGGTTTCCAGTGGGATAGAGAAGATTTATCCAACATAGACTTTGGAGGAGTCAGTGATATACGACCAACAGGCTGGGGCAGCGAATTTGATGATGATGACTGAGTCATCAACTCTCCAAAAGATTTAGGCTTATGTGGCCGAAAATAGAATGATAGCGGCCTTAGAGGCTGAAGTTAAATATGTGGCTTCCAAGGCCAATGAACAAGTTCTGTCGAAGACAGGACCTGGGAAAGATTTCAACCCCGAGCCTCCCGACTTGGGAACAAAAGACTCTATAGACCATAGGTTAGACGCCATCTATGACGACGAACCTCTTGGATTCGAAAAGGACCCGCTGGCGAACAATGTCAGAATGTTGGCACAAGATCCTCTAGAAGAGGTAAATCTAGGTGAAGGTCCTGTGAACAGACCCACATACATAAGCGCAAAAATGGATCCAGGACTCAAGGTCGAAATGATTAAATTACTAAAAGAGTTCAAGGATTGCTTCACGTGGGACTATGACAAGATGCCTGGTCTCGACAGAGGATTGGTCGAATTGCAGTTACCAATAAAGCCTGGAAAAAAACCCGTTAAGCAGACTCCAAGACGGTTTGCACCAGAGATTTTATCAAAAATCAAAACGGAAGTCGAAAGGCTACTGAAGTGCAAGTTCATTAGAATGACCAGGTATGTCGAATGGATTGCAAATATTGTACCTGTTATAAAGAAAAATGGTACCTTGAGGGTGTGCATCGATTTCAGAGATCTCAATGCTGCAACACCCAAAGACAAATATCCAATGCCAGTGATGGAAATGCTGGTGGATTCTGCCGCTGGTTTCGAATACATGAGTATGTTGGATGGCTACTCTGGATACAATCAAATCTTCATTGCTGAAGAAGATGTGTCGAAAATGGTCTTTTGTTGCCCTGGGGCTTTAGGCACCTATGAATGGGTAGTGATGCCTTTTGGCCTAAAAAATGTAGGGGCAACATACCAAAGAGCCATGAATTCGATCTTCCATGACTTTATTAACACTTTCATGCAAATTCATATTGATGATATTGTTGTCAAATCTGTTTCAGGGAAGGCTCATATGGATCATCTTCGACAATCCTTTGAGAGGATGAGACGTTATGGCCTGAAGATGAATCCTCTGAAATGTGCTTTTGGTGTAAAAGCATGAGATTTTTTAGGTTTTTTGGTCCACAAGAAAGGTATCGAGATAAACCAAAACAAAACCAAAGCTATCTTGCAAGCCAAAGCGCCAACTAACAAAAAGGAATTGCAATCCTTGCTTGGGGAAATAAATTTCCTAAGGAGATTTATATCCAACCTTAGTGGGAAAACGCAAGCCTTTTCGCCATTACTTCGACTCAACAAAGGAGGATTTGAATGGAAGGAAGAACATCAAGAGGCCTTCGACAAAATCAAAGAATACCTCATTAAACCACTTATTCTGGTGCCTCCTTGTCGAAGTAGAAGTATGAGACTGTACATATTTGCGTCAGATAAGACTTTAGGGAGCATGCTGGCTCAGGAGGATGAATATGGTGTCGAAAGGCCCATATACTACCTCAGTAGAGTTTTAAATGATGCAGAAACTAGATATAACGAAGTTGAAAAACTGTGTTTATGTCTATATTTTTCATGTACAAAACTTAAGCAATATATAAAGCCAGTTAATGTTTATGTTTCGTCTCATTTTGATGTTTTCACGTATATGCTGTCAAAACCCATTCTGCATAGTAGAGTTGGCAAATGGGCACTTGCATTGACTGAATATTCATTAACTTTCATGCCTCTTAAGGCCATAAAAGTCCAAGTGGTTGTAGACTTTATAGTCGACCATTCTGTACAAGAAAGATCACTAAATTATTTGGAGATCGAACCATGGAAACTTTACTTCGATGGATCTCGTTATAAAGATGGAGTTGGAGTCGGAGTCCTTATTATTTCTCCAAATAAAATTCCAACAACATTTAAGTACAAAATAGATGGAGATTGTTCGAATAATGAGGCTGAATATGAAGCATTAATTATAGGCCTTGAAATCTTGTTGGAATTGGGGGCAACTCGAGTCGAAATAATGGGAGACTCGGAGTTAGTCCTAAAACAAATTACGAAAGAATATAAATGCATAAAAGAAAACCTTATTATGTATTTCGTAATAGCCAGGCGGTTGTTGAAAAATTTTGAGGCAGTTAACATTTGACACATACCCAGATTGGAAAATCAAGCAGCCAACGATTTGGCACAAATTGCTTCTGGGTATAAAGTTTCGAAAGAGAGGCTGAAACAGGAAATCAAAGTTAGGGGAAGAGTAACTGCCACCAAATTATTTCCATCAGATTTAAAGACCACAAAGTTAGGATATACTGATCATGAAAATTTTGAAATATCGTTCATAGACAATCTAACAGAGTAGGATTGGAGAAAGCCTGTAGTGGACTATTTACAAAATCCAGTAACTTCGACAGAACGAAAGATAAAGTACAGAGCGTTGGGTTATGTGCTGTTGGGAAATGAATTATTTAAGAAGACACCAGAAGGTGTACTTTTGAAATGCTTAAGTGAAACAGAAGCATATGTGGCCCTTTCTACCACACACGATGGGGCATGTGGAGCACACCAAGTAGGCCAAAAAATGAAATGGTTATTGTTTCGACAAGGCTTATATTGGCCCACTATGCTAAAAGATTATGTTGAGTTTGCCAAAGGATGCCAAGAATGCCAAAAAAATACAGGCATTCAACATGTGCCAGCAAATGAACTTCACTCGATTGTGAAACCTTGGCCATTTAGAGGATGGGCTTTGGATCTCATTGGAGAAATTCAACCAGCATCTTCTAAAGGTCAGAAGTATATATTGGTGGACATTGATTATTTTACTAAATGGATCGAAGCAATTCCTTTAGTCAATGTAGACCAGGATAATGTCATTGAATTCATTCAAAAGTACATCATATACAGGTTTGGGATCCCTGAAACAATAACTACAGACCAAGGATCAGTCTTCACTGGTCGAAAAATGCAAGATTTCGCTGCAGAAGTGGGGTTTAAACTGTTAACATCTACGCCTTATTATGCACAAGATAATGGTCAGGTCGAAGCAGCAAACAAAGTGGTGATCAGTTTAATAAAGAAACATGTGGGAAAGAAGCCCAGAAACTGGCACAAAACACTAGATCAAGTCCTGTGGGCATGTCGAACGTGTCCAAAAGAAGCTACAGGGACGACACCATTTCGCCTAACCTATGGTCATGATGCAGTGTTACCAGTGGAAATCCACTTGTAAGCGACAAGGATTCAAATACATCACGAGATCCCTTCCGAAGTCTATTGGAACATGATGTTGGATGAACTAGTAGACTTAGACGAAGAAAGGTTGAAAGCTTTGGATCTTTTGAGACTACAAAAGAAGCGAGTCGAGAAATCCTACAATCGAAGGGTAAAGTCCAAGACGTTTCAGCCTGAAGATCTGGTTTGGAAAGTAATACTCCCAATGTATCGAAAGGACCGAAGCTTGGGAAAATGGTCCCCTAAGTGGGAAGGACCTTTTAAGATTGTGCAAGCTTTCTAAGGTGGAGCCTATGAGATCGAAGAGTTAGTCGAAGATCGAAGACTCTTGAAGGTAAATGGTAAATACTTAAAAACGTATAGACCTATGCTTCAAGAGATAAAAATAAATAATATATAATCACTAATTATAAAGAATTCCAAAATGGAAATCTTAAATGATTTTCATTAAAGGTGCCAAAATGGTTTTGAAATTGTTACAGAAAGTGATTACATAATAGAGAGAAACAAGACTTAGAAGGGAAGATTAGCTTTAATCTGGAGGTACTTGATCCTTTGCAATTCTAGCCTTCGATCTCATAGAGCTCTTGATTGGTGAAGGGTTTCGAGCTTAGCATCCAGAGATTGAGCTCGATCGACATGTCTTAACCCTTCAGCCAATTCTTCTTGGCTTTCTAACTCAGTGTTCACAGCAAGAAGCTCCTCTTTCTTTTTGTCGTTGGCAGCGAGTTTTGCTTCCAACTCTGCAATTTGTGCTCTCAACTGAACATTGTTTTGATCAATCTCCTCGACCTCCTTTTGCCTAGCCTCTTGGGCCTTCGACAAGTCCTTTACTCTAGAAGTGGATTCAGTGGCAGCATGCCAGGCAGCAACCACTTGGCCATTGGCTTCCTCAATATCGTGATTAATGATTCTTTCACGATTGAAGTCTGCTGATACTTTCTCGACAATAGAGAGTAAATCCAGGATTACACTGGCTACATCTGGAGGGGCAACAAGAAGATCGACAACTTTCAAGATAGTCTTCAGATAGGAAGGCACTGCTGGTTCCCCCTCTAAAGTTAACATTAAATCTCTTTTGAAGATTTGTGCTTTAACCTTTTGAAGAGCCTCGTCGAGAGGGGAAGTCGAGGTAGATCGGCCAGATGCAGTCGAGGCACTGCGATCAGAGGAGCTCTCTCGACCCTCCAAGATTGCAGTCAGATAACCTAACAGATTTTGTTGCTTCGGTAAAGCCAAATCCTCTTTGGTTCTGGATCCCGTCGAAGGGATGCTTGCGTTGGTTGTAGTAACCACGTTAGGTACTTGAGTAGGAATTGTCTCAGTACCTGGAGGATTTTGGTTTCCTTCAGCAAAAACTTCTCCACCCTCAGTTTCTGGGATCTCCACATGTTCCCTCTCTATTTCACTTTCGACGCCAGGGATACCTTCCTCCTTAGTATCTTGCACTTCGACCAGAGGAATCCTAATCTCCTCTTGATTTCCTTCATCTTCGTCTTCATCAGCTTCTTCTATGGTTTCGTGTTGGGGTTCAAAAGTCTGATTTACTTCGTCAGTTGAACTCATAAAGGAGTCTTTCGCTGAAGAGGGTTTGTAGGTAGGAATCCCATCACTATTCAAGCAAGTGGTCGAATCCTCAACCTGAGTGGGATTTCGTGTCAAAGTGCCAGCAGTGTCCTGGAAAATAGAAAGAATTTATTACTTTTAAAAGTGTCACGAAGTAAAAAGAGAGTGAGAGAAGTACATAACAAGCAGTCCAAGTGGATATCTGTACTGGGATTTCAGCACCAGGACTAGAGTTGTCACTTTCACTAGGATTGTTTAACCTAGCGATTACCTCTTGTTCAGTGGGTTCATTGATGATGACAGGAGGTAGCCTTCCAGCCGTAGTTTTAATCCTAATTTTTGGATGGGTTTCGACGGCAGGAGTTGGTTTTTTCAATCTTCATCTCTACAAAGGAACAGGTGGAGACTCCTTTTCCTCATCGCTAGAGATTTGGATCTCTTGAACCTTCCGGTTTTTGGGGGTTGATTTCTAAGCATATAGAAAACCAAGTCGAGAAGATCAATAACTATGTCAGATAAAACTAAGGGTAAAAAGGAAAGGTAAGTACCTTAGGAGAGGGATTGATAGAAGAGTCTCCCCCTTTTGTACTCTCAGCGGTTTTCTTCGAAGCAACCCTCTTGATAGCTAAATGGAAGGCGAAACAGTTATAGTTAATTAGGTGTTGGAAATCAAATCTAAGACGAAGGGATGGGAAAAGGAATACCTTTTTTGACTCTGTCAAGAACCAGTTTGAACGCCTCACACAGATGGTGGGCGAAGTCCTTCTCGTCGAAGAACTCTTCCTCATAATAATGTCTCCATTACGTCTCAAAAGTGGTAGAGTTCATAAAATGAAGGTTAAAGTCGAACAGGGTCAGTGTAGTTCGACCAGAATACCTACCAATATGCTTGGTAGCGGCATCCTCTGAGTAATCTGCATTATAAAAGAGTAGTAGTTTCTCTCGAGGGTATATAGGCGAAGGAAGCGATTGAGCAATGCATAACTGTCGAGAGACAAGATTGGGCTGATAAGCAATTAAGCTCAATTGGTTTTTCGAGCTCTTAAATCTTAAAGGCATGATCTTGGGGCGGAGAAACGCTTCCCACATGCACATGAACTCATCAACCACATCATCTTCTCCATCTGAAGGATAGGGTCTAGTAAACCATTCTGGGCCAACTTTTCGACTGGCAAAGGGAGCTGTGATACGGTGGGAGAACTGACTGTGAGTTTTGCGTTTGTATTCGCACTTGTTCGGTTGAGCAAGAGTCGCCACCGACTTTTTATTTTATCCTAAAGGAAAGGTTAAAAAAGCACAGCAAAAACCTTTTGAGATATTTCGTGGGTTCGGGGGGTAGATTATGGAAAGGGAAGGTATTAGCACCCTTTTCATCCATGGTTATCCATGGGCTCTTAGTTACTTAGTTTTTTAGATCACTTGCCTTGATTTTCGATTGCTTGAAATTGTGATGTGTGTGTGTGTTTTGAAAATGTTTTTGAAGAGATGTCTTGTCTTAGGCGACCAATGTATTCGACTCGTGTTTGAGTGTTTTACAAAAGTGTGTATCTTTTCGAAAATATATTTCAAATGTTTTTGAGAGTTTGTTTGAAAATATGTATGGAGTGTGGTTTTTGAAAAGAAGGCAAGCGTTTTTGCAAGTTGATCTCAAGTAACTAAGAGTTTTGTCTACCCCTATTATACTCAAAGGTTTTCTCTATGTTTTTAACCCTTTTGAACAATTTTGTTCCACCATTGAATTTGGTGGACAATCTTGCATTTAGGAAGTTTGTTCGGGACGGGCGCGGGTCATCGTTTAGACCATGAATGCAATGGTGCCAAGTGTCTTTGGCAATTTGCTTTGAAGGGACTATGATCATTCCGTTTTAGGCAACATTCGAAAGCGTCATCGAGGGACTTATGATCATTTGAATTTGTTTTGCAAAAGATACTCGACGTGCAAGCATGGCCCATTTTGGAAGGCAACATGTGGGATTACCCTAGAGGGTGCAAGTGTGATTGTGTATTGATTTCATGTATTTGTCTTGTATTAGGTTATCTAGCGTTTGATTTTATGTACATGCAAACCCTAGGTCTAACCATGGTATATTTCGAAAGCGGTAAATTGCAAGAATTTAAAGTCTACGCTATTACAAAATAAGTATCCGGGAGTGGGGGTACAAATTTACGAATGGGGATGAGACTTAGGAATGTAATGTCCAATAAGTTACAAGCAAATCGAATTTGCGATTAAATGCAAATGTAACGAATATACAAAGATAAGCAAATGTGTAATGCATCAAGTATAAGTACATTGTGTAAGTGTACGTGCATAGGTGTATGTAATTATTTACAGGTGCGACCATGTGAATTAATGCGTATTATTTAAGGTATGGTTGACTTAAAGAATTAAATGTTTGTTTAATTAATCCTTGTAATCTTGTATATTTTTAATATGTACAAAAAAGAATGTTTTGATTAAATGTTCTAAGTTCTAATTATGTATATATAAAAAAAAGTATTTTTATTTGTTATGTACAAAAAGGATATTTTAATTGAAAGAAAGAAAAAAGTGTTTTTCAATTTTAATTATATTGTGTAATAAAAATGTATCTTTATATGTATGTACAAAGAATACTTAAATTAAATGTTTTAAATTAAAATGTATTTTTATGTATTTTAGTATTAATATATTACTGTCATATTTATACAAAATAAAAAGATATTTTAAGTTAGAGGGATAAAATATATTGTGTTTAAAATTATATTATATGAAAAATATGATTAAATAATAAACAATAACATGATATATAAAAGAAACATTATGTTGATTTATTAGTCAAAAGAAAGTAATAGGTTTTAAAATTCTAAAGGAAAAGGGTTTGAATGGGCCCTTACCCAAAAGCATTCAGAAGCAAGGGGGTGTGTGATGGAAAAAAGGCTTGGGCGCTGGAGAAACATGTTAGGCCCAGAGTTCTGAAACAAATGTTTAGGGTTCATTGTTTTTTTGTTCAGTTGGGACATTGGCTTAGGGTTTGTGGGCGACAGAAGCGCCGTCTTGGGGTTTCGTTCATTACTTCATCTTCTCTGATCGTTCTGAATGCCTAGCGTAAACCTTTCGCCTCAGCCACCAGCGACCTCCACCTCTTCTTCCCTCCAACGACAGCATTATGGCGATCGATCTAAGGTACGATTCGTTTTCTTATTTCGTTAGGGATTTTTCGATTTTGCATGTTTGTGATTTTTTGCTTATTTGATTAAGTGTTTGACTTTGTTTGTTTAACGAGGATGAAAAGGGATGAGAAGAGAGATGTTTTACCTTGACAGAGGGGAGGAAGAAGATGGAGGAGACGCGTAGGAGGCTTAGTGGTGAAGGGGGTTGCAGGCGCTTGATGCTGGACTTATGAGCTTCCTGGTATCTTTACCTTTTTGCCATTTTAGGGTTTTGTGATGATATTGACTGAAAACCCCTTTTGAAAATTCACTTCTTTCTTCTTCTCTCCTACTGTATGCCCGTTGCTTATGTTGCCTTTAACGCTTGCCTTTGAATGCCTTTGAATGCCTTTGAATGCCTTCGAATGCCTTTGCCTTTTGTATGCTTCTGTATCTTCTTTGCCCAAGGATGAACCTAGAGTTCTGAGGGCCCTGAATGCATGCTTATGTTGCCTGTGTTGGATGCCTTGAGATGCTTCTTTGATTTGTTAATGCTGCCTTGAGATGCCTCTGAACGTTTGTTGCCTTTGGAATGTTTGTTGCTTTCCCAATGATGGCATCCTGAGGGCCTTGGGTATTGATACTGAGTATGCGTTTGGTTGCCTTGAGTTTGATTTGGATGGTGTTGGTGTTTAGGCAGGTATGATACTTGACAGAGGTTTGGTTGTTTTGAATGTGATGATAGGCAGGTTATTGGTGTTGAAACTGGCTTTTAGCTTTGAACTTGGTTTGAGCTTATTTCTTTATGGCCTTAACAGGTTATGGTGCTGGATGTTTGACATAGGTTACAGGTTACAGGCATATGCTGTTTTTTACTGGTTATCTTAGGCAGGTTTAATGCTTTTCGTGTTTAAGGCTTGGCCTTGCTTGCTTCAGGCAGGTTTGACAGTTCTGAGTTCCTTGGGTTTGTGATTTTGGTTCTTTGACAGGCAGGGTTAACTGGTTTTGGTTATGGCTCTAGGTATTTGTTTGTTTACAGTAGCTTGATGGTTATGTGTTTTTGGAAAGGGATAAGGCTTTAACAGGTTTAATGCTTGAGGTTTAGCAGGTTTTGATACTTTTTGTTTTGAAAATGGTAACGCCTTTTTTATATTTTTTGTGTTGGAGTTTTGAACTTGTCTATTGAACTTGGGTCTACAGGTTTGGGGCATATGCTGGTATGGCTTGTGATGAGGTTTTTGACAATTGTTACAGGTTATGCTTTTGAGGGTTAGCAGGTTAAATGGCCTTGACAGGTTGTGCTTGCTTTTGGTTTTTATCCCCTCCTTTTGTCCACTGTGTTCAGTTTTTGTTTTATATTATCTTCCTGCCTAAAGCCTAAACCTGCTTTCTTTTTCTCTTCTTCTTTCTCTCTCAGTACAGTTTATATATTAAAATATGCTTATGTTGTACTTTCTCTGAAAGGGCCACTTTATTTTTGGGAAATGATGAAAAGAAATGGCTTGCTTGCATATCAAATTTTCTCTGCATATTTGTCCCTTCTTCCAGATTTTGTGCTTTGTATCTTTTCAAATCTTCTTTATTGACAGCTTGGGTATCTTTTTGGATAGTAACTTGTACTTTGATAGTTTTGGATGGTTTGAAAGTTGTGATTCAGTTTGGACTTTCAGTTTGATTTGCACTTGGAGTTTTGAGACTTGAACTTATGCAGTTTGGATAATTTTTGAATTGTGCAATTTTGACTTTTGTGCATTCATTTTTTAGCAAATAAAAATTCGTCCCTCTTTGTGAACCGGGAGAAATCCTGTGATTTGCAGAGAGGGTTAACTGATCCCAATCAGTGGCCCTTAATGATGAACTGTCTTTTATCTGTCTTTTATTTATCTGCTATTTGACTTTTCTTCCTTTCTTTTTGCAGATGAATATTTGGATGGAGAGGGGTATTAAATGAAGAATGAAGAATTGGAGATTTAGAAAAAATAGGATAGTTTCATTTTTTATTTAAATTTAAATTAATGTAAAATTATTGTTGTAAATAAATTGTAAACAATAATTGTACGAATAATTTAAAAATAAATAAAAGTTTTTATTATCCAATTAATTCTATTTCCTCTTTTATTGTTTATTTATTATTTAAAATTCTTTGAATTAAAATAATTGAAAAATAAATTCCAATCACTTAACCTCAGAATAATAAATAATTTAAATAAACAATGCTTTAGCAATTTACTCAGTTAAACCTGGCCTTTCCAATATCCAAAGCAAAGCAACAGTTAACCAAAACAATTGATCAGGTGCATTCCCTTTTCACTGATTTTTACCAAACACTGTAAATCCAAATTGCATGGATCTTTTGACTGGTTCAATCAAACGAACGTGAATTCAAACCAAATGCATTCTTTTTACTGATTAAGTCAAACAAACGCGAATCCAACCCAAATCTCGGAATAACTTGCAAAGTGATGTAGAATTTAAATCCTTTTGAGAACGTGCCCAAAAAACCCTAATTCCTGATTAAATTCCAAAGAGCGTTCGCCTGATCAAAGTTGAGCCAAAATCAACCAAAACCCTAAGCCAACTGTGTGAAACATTCCGGAGCCCTGAAAAATCAATAAAACCCTAATTTTGCTTGGCTGACGAGAAAAGTCCGTTTGACCGATTCTTGAGCCAATCTGAAAAATCAAGAAACGCCTGAAGCTGTGATTTCTTGAGAAAAATGCGAGGGCAAATTTTGGGGTACAATAGTTGCCCCTGTTCAATCTTCTTGAACCTGAAGAGTTAGATTGGCAAGTTTGCCTTTCGCGACTTGAAGGTAAAAGAAGATTGGACACTAAAGTACCCAGAAAATTTGCACTCGGCGATGTGATGGTAGAGGTGAATGGGCTTAAAGATGCCATTTGGTGATGGGCTTAAAGATGCCATCTGGTGCGATAGAATCTTATCGGGGGATGGGCTTAGAGATGCCATCTGGAAATGGGCTTAAAGATGCCATTTGGCGACTGCTGGTAGGAGGATGGGCTTAAAGATGCCATCTGGAAATGGGCTTAAAGATGCCATTTGGCGACTGTTGGTAGGAGGATGGGCTTAAAGATGCCATCTGGAAATGGGCTTAAAGATGCCATTTGGAAATGTTGAACTGTATGTCAATGGTGAGTATCAGAAAGGCACCCATGTTTTGGAACATCTCTGAATTGGGGGTCCGAGCAAGCAATAGATCGACATCCACGTTTTGGAGAATCTGTAAACTATTTTCAGGAGTTGAGATTGAATAAGCAATAGAGCAGCATCCATTGTTGGGAAGCGTCCGTAAACTGTTTTCAAAAGTTGAGAAGAGTCTGAACAAGTGATAGGTTAACATCCGTTACTGGAGAACCCGTGAACTATTTTCAGAAGTCTTGAAGTTGAATAAGCAATGGAGCAGCATCCGTTGTTGGGAAGCGTCCGTAAACTGTTTTCAAAAATTGCATATGAACAAGTTGATAGATTAACATCCGTTGTTGGGAAGAATCCATAAACTGTTTTCAGAAGTCTTGAGAAGAATCTGAACAAGTGATAGGTCAACATTCGTTACTTGGAGAACCCGTAAACTGTTTTCAGAAGTCTTGAAGTTGAATAAGCAATAGAGCAGCATCCGTTGTTGGGAAGCGTCTGTAAACTGTTTTCAAAAATTGCATCTGAACAAGCTGATAGATTAACATCCGTTGTTGGGAAGAATCCATAAACTGTTTTCAGAAGTCTTGAAGAGGAAACTGAATAAGTGATAGGTTAACATCCGTTACTTGGAGAACCCGTGAACTGTTTTCAGAAATCTTGAAGTTGAATAAGCAATAGAGCAGCATCCGTTGTTGGGAAGCGTCCGTAAACTGTTTTCAAAAAAATTGCATCTGAACAAGTTGGTAGATTAACATCCGTTGTTGGGAACAATCCGTAAACTGTTTTCAGAAACTGCATCTGAACAAGTTGGTAGATTAACATCCGTTGTTGGGAAGAATCCGTAAACTGTTTTCAGAAGTCTTGAGATTGAGGAGGAACCGGTGTAGGGTTTCCTGATGATGAGCTTGTGTAAAACTGCATCTGGAGGAATTTGAAGAAGTATCAGAATGTCGTCGTGTTTGGGTCACATCTGAGTAAACTTGGAAGATGATCTTTGTCTGCCAACTGATCTTACCTGAAAAGGTAAAGGGTTAGTTGTATGCAATGTTATGATGCATGATGCAATGTATGTGACATCAATGTTTATGACATGAACGTGATGAATGCGCATGTAAGCTGATGAGCTATCTTGCTGAGGATAAATGAATCATGGACGGCTGAAGATAAAAGAATCTTGACTGCTACCGGGAAAATAATTCCTTGGCTGCTGCTGTGGAGGGCAAGAGTCCTTAATTGTTGAAAATGAGAAGTCTGGGGACCCTTGTTGGGGAAATCAGAAGCTTGGGTTGTATGCCAAACTACTGGGGACTTCCTGTTTTGAGGAGATCTGTGTAGGATTTCCTGATGATGAGTTCGTGTAAAACTGCATCGGGTTTTTGAACACTTTTGACATTCGAATGCCCCAAGTGGTGATGTAGATAATTTCCTGGCTTGTTACAGGTGTTGGTCTACAATCGGTCGCTCACAGATGTTTTCCTGGCTTGTTACAGGTGTTGATCTGGAACTCTTCAGACGTGCCCTGGCTGGATACAGGAATCGAGTCTGGAAAGGTGATAGTTAACAGATATGCCCTGGCTGGATACAGGAATCGAATCTTCAAACTCTTCAGACGTGCCCTGGCTAGATACAGGAATCGAGTCTGGAAATAGTCGTCAACAGATATGCCCTGGATGGATACAGGAATCGAATCCTCAAACTCTTCAGACGTGCCCTGGCTAGATACAGGAATCGAGTCTGGAAATAGTCGTCAACAGATATGCCCTGGCTGGATACAGGAATCGAATCTTCGAACTCTTCAGACGTGCCCTGGCTAGATACAGGAATCGAGTCTGGAAATGTGATAGTTGATTTGTTGAACACTTCTGACATTCGAATGCCCCAAGTGATGATGAAGGAATCTTGAATCAGATTACTCTGCATATTGAGAGATTTTTTGAAATCTTGACTGGACTGCCCCAGGTTAACTGGATTTTGAAAGATTTGTTGGACCTTGACTGGACTGCCCCAGGTTAATTGGATTTTGAAAGATCTGTTGGACCTTGACTGGACTGCCCCAGGTTAATTGGATGGTGCTATGTCATGCCCCTTGTTGATAGGAGATTTGATGGAAGTGTTATCCTCTTGAAGTGATTTTTACTTACTGAGAGAGTTTTCGTTCCTCCGAACATTCGCTGTATGAATTTCTTCGCTGTCAAACAAAAAGCCAAATGCAGACAGTGATATTCAAATAATGCAAAGTTTATGTTTGTCTCGAAGTTTTGAAGAATGCGTTTTTTAGCAGAAAACTTTTTATAAGACAGACCAACACAAGATTTAGAGCAAAGCCTTACAGGAGTCAGGATACCTTTTGTAACAGTGTGCTTTCGAACTAACCCATGCTTCAATTAGGACTTTTGAAGGGTTGTAACGTGGTTTGGTTCACGGTTTAAGAAACAAAGGATAAAGGCTCAAAGTATATTTGTACCCACCCGCTCTTCGTGATGTTCTTCAACCTAAGCTCAGTTAATTGTGTGTCACTCTGTTTTGAGTTTGGAACGAATTTTGGGCGATGGTTCACCAGTTGAATTCGGGGAGACAGTCATCATCTCCTCTTTTCTTTTTCAACATTTTTCATGTTGTTGAGGATTTTGTAATGACCTCACTATTTTGATTTTGATTTGTTATCCCTAACTTTTGCCTGATTGTTACCGTTTTCCGGGATTACCGTCAGCGGGATGCCCCAGCTTTCTTAAGCCTCCTTTATAGGTTTTGGCTTGGTGGGCTTTTCTCTTTTGAGAGATTGACTGGCTATGTGATAGGGAACCACCCCTGTCTTTTGATTCCAAAGGAATGCTTTCTCTTTTGACGTCGTTCGTTGTATTATGAACTGAGAGTTTGCGACTTCAATGCGCATTTTCTTTTGAATTAAACTGAGATAATACCCTGCCCCAGGTTTATATCAAAGGTTTCGATTGTTTAGAACAGAAAACTCCTACTTCTTTGGCTCGAAGGGGTTGACTAGGGATTAACTTCCTTATAACTCCAGTGTTTGGGAATTGAAAGAAATGCCTGTACATCATCAGCAAGGTCTATTCGAAAGCATACTGTATAAGATCATGGCATTGTTTCGTCATCCTCCCTCTAAAGGCTTGCAGCTTTTTATCAAGAGTCAAACATCATAAAGAAAAGCATGAGAATAGTGAAACGAATGGATGAATTCAAGACAAACATATGCAATGCATTAATGAAAATAGAGTTTAACATCAACAGATAATTGTTTGACAGCAAAAGAAATTACAACTTTGAAAATTCAAAAAGAAGCAAAAGTCTTTCAGCTTGAGCTTCGTCACTTCAAGTGGAGAACCCTTTAACGGAAGATTTTCATCTCGCCGTCTGGCATGAATTCCAGCACCCCAATGTCGATCAGATCTTGAATCTTGTTCTTCAAGGCCCAACAGTCGTTGGTGTCGTGTCCCGGGCTGTAGGAATGGTAAACACAAAATGCGTCGGGACGATAGTTAGGAGGGGAGGTATTGAGCTTCTGAGGAGGATCCCTTAGGGTGAGCAAGTTGACCTCCAACAGGCGCTTCAGTATAAAGAATGATGGTATTTCACTCTCCGTGAACTGTCTTCCCGACGTTTCTTGCTTACGCCGATTACCCCGTTGACGCTGGCGAGGTTGTTGATAGGCTTGTGACCCTGAAGCAAGCAAAGGAGCTTTCCCCTTGTTTTCTTGAGTGGCTGGAGGCTGGGCGGTGACTTGCTCTTCAACCTCAGATGTTTGCCCCAATTGGTTACTTGGAAGCAGTTGGCGGACAAGAACTCTGAGTTCCTCTTGTCTTTGAGATAGGTCTTGGATGAGAGCCATCTGGCCCACCAACTGTCCCATCACTTGGGTCCTCAAGGTTGTCAGATCAAACTGCAGCTCCGCAAGCTGATCACTCCTGGCATTGTTGGAATTCTCCAAGCCCTTTGTGAGGAGAGCTTTCATCTCTTCTTGCCCCAGAGACAAGTTCAGGAACATCTCCTGCAGCTGAGCAGTCTGGTCTTGGATGTCTTTGACAGACCTTTCTAGAGCCATCTCTTACTGAAATAAACAGCAGGAGAGTAAGGAAACCTGAAAAAGGAGAGACTGTCAAAATGCAATGCATGATATGTGGATGCATTCTTTCAAGGATCTCTTGGGGTAAACACAAGAAAATGTTAGAGGTTGAACTTTGCTCTTGGATTGGAGAACTTTGCACCGGTGGATGTCTTTCCACGAGAATCAAGCTCACCATGTCGAGTGGATCATAGCCACTGATTCAAGTTGTTGTACTTGATCTTTGTTTGAAGAACTTTGTATCGGTGGATGTCTTTCCACTAGAATCAAGCTCACCATGTCAAGTGGGTCATAGCCACTGATTCAAGTTGTTGTACTTGATCTTTGTTTGGCATTGGTTAAAGGAGAAACCTCTTGCCCCTTGGTAGACGTCTGGTTCAACGTAACCCTGCATCAAAAGAACCCTTGAGATCCTTGAAATGGTTATTGAAAATGCTATGGTATGATGTCATGATGTTATGTACATGTATGCACAAGCAAGTGAGTGTATATACAGGAAAACATATTCACACAAAGCAAACAAGGCCTTAGGTTTAGGCTTGCATGGGGTTCAGGTACTACCCTCTTTCAGTTTCGTTGGTTAAAACCTGTCCTATCAAAAGTAACCGGGTTCTAGAGGATCTCAAATCATTGGCTACCCTCGATCGGTCATAACTCCAACATCGTTATCTTTTCTTGCGGCCGGAACCATCGCGAGAGTTTAGCCTCAATGAGTGTAGCATACTGCTACTGTTCTAATGGCCAAGTTGGGTCAATTTAGGGTTCTAAGGTCGGTTGGTGCTTAATGACTCCTTGGAAGACCCATATTCTCCCCGTTTCAACACGAGGGATATCGGTACAGACCAAGGCGCCACACCAACGTAGCCACTGCTTCACCCATGTCGGTATACGCCGGACAGGTCCCTCACAGATTATGCTACCTAAAAGGGTATTCCCCAGATCCGGGTTAGGATCTATGAAACTCCGATACAAAGCCCACAAATGTAAAAGCAAACAAAGCAATCAATTGGAAATAAAGGTGATCTAAACCCTAAGGTAAACCCACTTTTAGTAGTACTCCCCAGCAGAGTCGCCAGTTCTGTGATACGGTGGGAGAACTGACTGTGAGTTTTGCGTTTGTATTCGCACTTGTTCGGTTGAGCAAGAGTCGCCACCGACTTTTTATTTTATCCTAAAGGAAAGGTTAAAAAAGCACAGCAAAAACCTTTTGAGATATTTCGTGGGTTCGGGGGGTAGATTATGAAAAGGGAAGGTATTAGCATCCTTTTCATCCATGGTTATCCATGGGCTCTTAGTTACTTGGTTTTTTAGATAACTTGCCTTGATTTTCGATTGCTTGAAATTGTGATGTGTGTGTGTGTGTTTTGAAAATGTTTTTGAAGAGATGCCTTGTCTTAGGCGACCAATGTATTCGACTCGTGTTTGAGTGTTTTACAAAAGTGTGTATCTTTTCGAAAAGATGTTTCAAATGTTTTTGAGAGTTTGTTTGAAAATATGTATGAAGTGTGGTTTTTGAAAAGAAGGCAAGCGTTTTTGCAAGTTGATCTCAAGTAACTAAGAGTTTTATCTACCCCTATTATACTCAAAGGTTTTCTCTATGCTTTCAACCCTTTTGAACAATTTTGTTCCACCATTGAATTTGGTGGACAATCTTGCATTTAGGAAGTTTGTTCGGGACGGGCGCGGGTCATCGTTTAGACCATGAATGCAATGGTGCCAAGTGTCTTTGGCAATTTGCTTTGAAGGGACTATGATCATTCCGTTTTAGGCAACATTCGAAAGCGTCATCGAGGGACTTATGATCATTTGAATTTGTTTTGCCAAAGATACTCGACGTGCAAGCATGGCCCATTTTGGAAGGCAACATGTGGGATTACCCTAGAGGGTGCAAGTGTGATTGTGTATTGATTTCATGTATTTGTCTTGTATTAGGTTATCTAGCGTTTGATTTTATGTACATGCAAACCCTAGGTCTAACCATGGTATATTTCGAAAGCGGTAAATTGCAAGAATTTAAAGTCTACGCTATTACAAAATAAGTATCCGGGAGTGGGGGTACAAATTTACGAATGGGGATGAGACTTAGGAATGTAATGTCCAATAAGTTACAACCAAATCGAATTTGCAATCAAATGCAAATGTAACGAATATACAAAGATAAGCAAATGTGTAATGCATCAAGTATAAGTACATTGTGTAAGTGTACGTGCATAGGTGTATGTAATTATTTACAGGTGCGACCATGTGAATTAATGCGTATTATTTAAGGTATGGTTGACTTAAAGAATTAAATGTTTGTTTAATTAATCCTTGTAATCTTGTATATTTTTAATATGTACAAAAAAGAATGTTTTGATTAAATGTTCTAAGTTCTAATTATGTATGTATAAAAAAAGTATTTTTATTTGTTATGTACAAAAAGGATATTTTAATTGAAAGAAAGAAAAAAGTGTTTTTCAATTTTAATTATATTGTGTAATAAAAATGTATCTTTATATGTATGTACAAAGAATACTTAAATTAAATGTTTTAAATTAAAATGTATTTTTATGTATTTTAGTATTAATATATTACTGTCATATTTATACAAAATAAAAAGATATTTTAAGTTAGAGGGATAAAATATATTGTGTTTAAAATTATATTATATGAAAAATATGATTAAATAATAAACAATAACATGATATATAAAAGAAACATTATGTTGATTTATTAGTCAAAAGAAAGTAATAGGTTTTAAAATTCTAAAGGAAAAGGGTTTGAATGGGCCCTTACCCAAAAGCATTCAGAAGCAAGGGGGGTGTGTGATGGAAAAAAGGCTTGGGCGCTGGAGAAATATGTTAGGCCCAGAGTTCTGAAACAAATGTTTAGGGTTCATTGTTTTTTTGTTCAGTTGGGACATTGGCTTAGGGTTTGTGGGCGACAGAAGCGCCGTCTTGGGGTTTCGTTCATTACTTCATCTTCTCCGATCGTTCTGAATGCCTAGCGTAAACCTTTCGCCTCAGCCACCAGCGACCTCCACCTCTTCTTCCCTCCAACGACAGCATTATGGCGATCGATCTAAGGTACAATTCGTTTTCTTATTTCGTTAGGGATTTTTCGATTTTGCATGTTTGTGATTTTTCGCTTATTTGATTAAGTGTTTGACTTTGTTTGTTTAACGAGGATGAAAAGGGATGAGAAGAGAGATGTTTTACCTTGACAGAGGGGAGGAAGAAGATGGAGGAGACGCGTAGGAGGCTTAGTGGTGAAGGGGGTTGCAGGCGCTTGATGCTGGACTTATGAGCTTCCTGGTATCTTTACCTTTTTGCTATTTTAGGGTTTTGTGATGATATTGACTGAAAACCCCTTTTGAAAATTCACTTCTTTCTTCTTCTCTCCTACTGTATGCCCGTTGCTTATGTTGCCTTTAACGCTTGCCTTTGAATGCCTTTGAATGCCTTTGAATGCCTTTGAATGCCTTTGCCTTTTGTATGCTTCTGTATCTTCTTTGCCCAAGGATGAACCTAGAGTTCTGAGGGCCCTGAATGCATGCTTATGTTGCATGTGTTGGATGCCTTGAGATGCTTCTTTGATTTGTTAATGCTGCCTTGAGATGCCTCTGAACGTTTGTTGCCTTTGGAATGTTTGTTGCTTGCCCAATGATGGCATCCTGAGGGCCTTGGGTATTGATACTGAGTATGCGTTTGGTTGCCTTGAGTTTGATTTGGATGGTGTTGGTGTTTAGGCAGGTATGATACTTGACAGAGGTTTGGTTGTTTTGAATGTGATGATAGGCAGGTTATTGGTGTTGAAACTGGCTTTTAGCTTTGAACTTGGTTTGAGCTTATTTATTTATGGCCTTAACAGGTTATGGTGATGGATGTTTGACATAGGTTACAGGCATATGCTGTTTTTTACTGGTTATCTTAGGCAGGTTTAATGCTTTTCGTGTTTAAGGCTTGGCCTTGCTTGCTTCAGGCAGGTTTGACAGTTCTGAGTTCCTTGGGTTTGTGATTTTGGTTCTTTGACAGGCAGGGTCAACTGGTTTTGGTTATGGCTCTAGGTATTTGTTTGTTTACAGTAGCTTGATGGTTATGTGTTTTTGGAAAGGGATAAGGCTTTAACAGGTTTAATGCTTGAGGTTTAGCAGGTTTTGATACTTTTTGTTTTGAAAATGGTAACGCCTTTTTTATATTTTTTTGTGTTGGAGTTTTGAACTTGTCTATTGAACTTGGGTCTACAGGTTTTGGGCATATGCTGGTATGGCTTGTGGTGAGGTTTTTGACAATTGTTACAGGTTATGCTTTTGAGGGTTAGCAGGTTAAATGGCCTTGACAGGTTGTGCTTGCTTTTGGTTTTTATCCCCTCCTTTTGTCCACTGTGTTCAGTTTTTGTTTTATATTATCTTCCTGCCTAAAGCCTAAACCTGCTTTCTTTTTCTCTTCTTCTTTCTCTCTCAGTACAGTTTATATATTAAAATATGCTTATGTTGTACTTTCTCTGAAAGGGCCACTTTATTTTTGGGAAATGATGAAAAGAAATGGCTTGCTTGCATATCAAATTTTCTCTGCATATTTGTCCCTTCTTCCAGATTTTGTGCTTTGTATCTTTTCAAATCTTCTTTATTGACAGCTTGGGTACCTTTTTGGATAGTAACTTGTACTTTGACAGTTTTGGATGGTTTGAAAGTTGTGATTCAGTTTGGACTTTCAGTTTGATTTGCACTTGGAGTTTTGAGACTTGAACTTATGCAGTTTGGATAATTTTTGAATTGTGCAATTTTGACTTTTGTGCATTCATTTTTTAGCAAATAAAAACCCGTCCCTCTTTGTGAACCGGGAGAAATCCTGTGATTTGCAGAGAGGGTTAACTGATCCCAATCAGTGGCCCTTAATGATGAACTGTCTTTTATCTGTCTTTTATTTATCTGCTATTTGACTTTTCTTCCTTTCTTTTTGCAGATGAATATTTGGATGGAGAGGGGTATTAAATGAAGAATGAAGAATGAAGAATTGGAGATTTAGAAAAAATAGGATAGTTTCATTTTTTATTTAAATTTAAATTAATGTAAAATTATTGTTGTAAATAAATTGTAAACAATAATTGTACGAATAATTTAAAAATAAATAAAAGTTTTTATTATCCAATTAATTCTATTTCCTCTTTTATTGTTTATTTATTATTTAAAATTCTTTGAATTAAAATAATTGAAAAATAAATTCCAATCACTTAACCTCAGAATAATAAATAATTTAAATAAACAATGCTTTAGCAATTTACTCAGTTAAACCTGGCCTTTCCAATATCCAAAGCAAAGCAACAGTTAACCAAAACAATTGATCAGGCGCATTCCCTTTTCACTGATTTTTACCAAACACTGTAAATCCAAATTGCATGGATCTTTTGACTGGTTCAATCAAACGAACGTGAATTCAAACCAAATGCATTCTTTTTACTGATTAAGTCAAACAAACGCGAATCCAACCCAAATCTCGGAATAACTTGCAAAGTGCTGTAGAATTTAAATCCTTTTGAGAACGTGCCCAAAAAAACCCTAATTCCTGATTAAATTCCAAAGAGCGTTCGCCTGATCAAAGTTGAGCCAAAATCAACCAAAACCCTAAGTCAACTGTGTGAAACATTCCAGAGCCCTGAAAAATCAATAAAACCCTAATTTTGCTTGGCTGACGAGAAAAGTCCGTTTGACCGATTCTTGAGCCAATCTGAAAAATCAGGAAACGCCTGAAGCTGTGATTTCTTGAGAAAAATGCGAGGGCAAATTTTGGGGTACAACAGGAGCCATAGTCGAAACAAAGCTTTTTCGCTCCGCAAACATCATTACGAAGCTTGTAAAGGCCTTCTGAAATTGTTGGCCTTCATCAGTGGGAGTTAGCAATGCCAACCTGGTGCCTTTGACTCTCCTGTTTAAGATTTCAGGAGCTTCTTCATTGATCTTGTTCTTTTGAGGGAGAAAGGATTCGAAGGTGGCGTTAAGCCACAGTTGCAGAAGCCATAACGGACCAGATAGCAGCAAACTTCCTCTGTCTCCTAGAACCTTAAGTTGAGTCACACCATTACTGATGGACTCATATAAGT
Source organism: Vicia faba (assembly GCA_948472305.1). Taxonomy (NCBI): domain Eukaryota; kingdom Viridiplantae; phylum Streptophyta; class Magnoliopsida; order Fabales; family Fabaceae; genus Vicia; species Vicia faba. The sequence goes on from OX451738.1 coordinate 884,018,593, forward strand.
TGGCCAGAATCAATTCGGCCAAGCAAAGAGGGTATTTGTGATGGAGATGTGTTGCAAGCGTCAGCATCTTTTTCGTCACCTGCAGTGATTTAGTGCAGAAAACAAATCGAGACAGCCATATGGCCAAGAAGGCTATGTGCTCCACCTCCGACACGGTATTTGAGGCCTTGTCACGAAAGTGGTTTATGAAGGTGGTATACGTGGGTTTGGTAGCAGAAAACCCAATAGGATCCTCAGACAAGTCTTCAGGGTCGAAATAGTCACCAGTGGGTCGAAGACCAGTGATGGCAGCTATGTCGAACAAAGTAGGGGTCATCATCCCACAAGGAAGATGAAAAGTGAAATGTGCACTATCCCAAAAGTACAATGAGGATACCAGCATAAGGGGGCAATAAGGTAACCCTGTCTTCGACAACATCACTAAGTCATAGATGCCCATCTCCTTCCAGACAGAAGCTTGCACCCTCTCCATTTTATTCAACCAGACGGAGTATTCAGAAGAAAGGTTAGGGCTTGATCGAAAGATTCGATTCCCTTTGTTCATGAACTGGAGGTTGATATCATCAATAGTTTGAGGATGTTGCTGGTTAGCCGTTGTAGCATCTTCAAAATCTGCCCTAGGTTTTTTGGCACAACCTATGGGTTTAAGCCTTGGGTGTGTAGGAAAAAAGGGACGATTTTTTAAGGGATTTTCGACACATGAAGATAATGGGCCGGACATAGCATACATCTTTCTGCCATATCTGACGGGAATAAGGAGTTGAGAATCATAGGCTTCTCGCCATTCTCTCATAGGTTCAGCAATGTACCTGTTAGTCGAGGAAGAAGGAGGGTTGGTGGAAAAAATCTCTGGTGGTTTCTGAACATCATTAGCATTCTTTGGTTGCGGATTGTTTAGGGCATTAGAGAGAAAGGCCATTGTTAAAGACTTAAGAGAAAGAGCGAAGATGACAGTACAATGTTGTGAGAATGCAAGGGGTTTGGAAAAGCTGAAGATGATAAAAGTTCTAAATAGAGAAGCTTGGAAGTATTTATAGCCTTCAGAAGTGGGAAATGTCTCGTCAAAGGCATTTAATATTTCGCAGGTAGTGGGGCACGTGGCAAGGCATGAAACGATTATCGTGCAGGCATTGGGAAACGTTGGGACATGCTTGCCTAGATTATAGGAATGAGGCCATCATGGCAAGCGTGGTAACGACAGTTTTGAAGAGACATTTTGGAAAAAGTAATGATGGTTTTACCAGATGTAGCAGTTGTCGGAAGGCGAAAAGTACACATCAAAGCTTGGTGGACAACTGGGAAGACAGATGTCGAATGGGAAGTTCAAAGAATGGCTATTTCTCTGAGTGTCGAAATAGACATTCTTGGGGGGAAATTTGTTGGCTCCCAAATTTGACACTTACTATATTTGGTCTCTTTGACCAAACAATTGGAAATGAACTAAACCAGAAGGTATAATTCGACGCATGAGATAATTTAAGGAAAAGGACCCAAGGTATGATAAGAAGCTTCGACCAAAGGTTCATTCGACTGAAGCTGATGTAGGTTGTTCGACTGAAAGAAAGTGTTTGCGCCTTGGCACATGGGACGAAGACCATTTTGAAATTTGAATTATTGGAGGGAAAGGTGGTTTTCATCAGCATCTAAGAGAAAAGAACGTGGCAAAAAGCTATGGGTCGAGAGGCATGCAGAAGACACTTGTCTTCATCCTAGCACGGAATGTCCCCTCGACGGTTACCTACTTTTAGTATAAATTAAGAAGTTTGTGTAATTTTTAGGTGTGTTCAACTTATGGTACTAAACCTCTCAAATATTATCCAAGTAACTACTGCGTGAGAAAGGATAAAGAGCAGAGCAATGTACGTTAGAAACACCTTTTTTACTTAATAAAAATCTTAAACATCTCTCCCCTGGGTCGAATGTGCGTTCTTCCTTCTTACTCATTTTACATAAAGATTAGCATATGTTCTGGGATTAGTTTGGTCGATCCCGCAAGTAAACCAAAAACTTACCTTTTTTGGAGACCAGCGATTGTTTACCAAAAACAACGGTAAACAGGAGCAGAGTACACTGCATCATCATTATGTGTTTGTCAACATATAAACCATGACCATGAAGCCATGACCATGAGGATTGACAACACTAAACCCTAAATTTGATCAAAAATCATGTTGGAGAAAATTAGCAATGGAATGTCATGTCTAGAGCATTGTAGAAGTGAAAACTAAGTTTCATACACCATGACCAAGACACTGCAAGTGGAAAGTGTTCAAGAGTTTAAAAATTTAATGGGTGTACAGAATTTGGACACAATGAATTAGGTGGGGTGTTGGATGAAATTCTTCGTATGTGGCTTAATTAGAATAAAAGTAATAGTTGATTACTTGAAATTCTATGTAGCAATATGCACATTATCCGACATTAAAATTGATAAGCCAATTTTAAAGTGGTAATTATAAATTAATGTAAGTAAACCCAATTTAAAAAAAACAAGGGTATAATTTTTTTTTACATGTATAGTGACAATTAAAATAGAAACAAATATTTTTTGTAAAACTGAGACAAATTATTAATTCACAGAAGAAAAAAAACGAAGAGAAAAAAAAAATGTAAGTAACTATACAGTGAAGGGTTTGGGAGAGAGGCCAGTGTTAGCCGATTCAACTGGAATCACTTCCACTTATTGAGAGCGCTGCTCTATAAAGCCAGCGTTAACCCGAAACACTTTCAGGTCAATACACCCTAAGTTCACGGTCCGAATTATTTCAAAACCAATCTTAGGGCTCTCCCTTCAAAGGCCGCTTCGACCAAGCTGACTTCCCGCTCAATCCAATCATGGATAGCTTCCTACACTTTATTACCCCCACTTGGGTTATAGGCACACGTTACCATGCCCGGTGGCTTACTTTTCATCACCTGTAGTATATAAACCGTTACACACTTCTCAGATAAAGCGATGTGGGGCTTATATTACATTACCATTAAAATATTCTGTTTTGTCGTATGTATATATACCAGAGACACATAAAAAACTACATACTCCAGCATATTGACAGAAATTTCATATTCAAATACTTCAGCTTTAGAAAACTAATTGACAATTTCAATTGAAATAATTTATCATTAACAAGAACTTTTATCTTGGAACATTCTTAGAATACAACTTACTACTATAAACTATCGCAAAACTTACAATTTAATTGGCAACAACAATAAATGTGCTTCACTTATGGATAGCATTTATCAACCAAATGAAAACTAATCTAATTAATTTTGTAGTAATACATTTAATTACATCAATTCAATCCTATTTGCCATAGTATTTGTTTGGCCTGAATGTATGTATTTACATGAATATGATGATCAATTCTCAAAAATCATGCTTCATACTATGGCAAGTAGGATTGAATTGTTCAAAGAGGCATTAAATCCAATAATTTGACAACTTCTGCCATTTGGGGCCTATCTTTCTGTAACTCATTAGTGCACATACAAGCAATGCGTACATATTCCCTAACACTCTCCTTCAAATTTTCTTCTTCTCTTGGAATATTTACATCCAACATCTCCATTTCAGTGTTCCGTTCCTTCACCATCCTGGCCCAATTAACAAGCCTAATATCAGTTCCTTCTAATTTCACAGACAAATTGGGCCTGTGGCCCGCCATAGTTTCAATCATCAACACACCAAAACTATACACATCCACTTTCGGGTATGCTACATTAGACCCTTCCCAATACTCTGGAGGCATGTAACCTGTAGTACCCGCCACCTGTGTTGACACGTGCGAATGTGATTTATCCATCCTACGTGCGAGGCCGAAATCAGCTATATAGGCCTGAAAATCAGAGTCCAACAACACATTGCTTGCTTTGATGTCACGATGAATAATCGGCTTTTCTAGCCCGTGTAAATAGCAAAGCCCGTGGGCCACACCGCGCATGATGTTGACTCTTGTTTCCCAAGGTAAAGGAGAACGAATTAGATCGGTGGAAGATGAAACGTCGTCGTTTGGGTGAGTGGAGGTGGAAGGTTCGTGAAGCCATTGATCGAGGTTTCCTTTCTCGATGAACTCGTAAACGAGTAACCGTTCGGGTCCTGAGGCCCAGTAACCGAGGATTTTGACGATGTTTTGGTGACGGAGCTTGCTTAGGGTTTCCATCTCCGCCGCGAATTCGCGGAAGCCTTGGAAGGCGTCGGGAGATAGTTTTTTCACGGCGACGGTAGTGCCGTTGGAGAGACGAGCTTTGTAGACGAGGCCGAAGCTGCCGTCGCCGACGATGAGGTTTGGGGAGAAGCCATTGGTGGCGCGAGAGAGTTCTTCCATGGAGATCTTGAGATTGGGGTCTTCGGACCAGCTGGCGTCGACCGGGAGGGAGTTTGAGCTGGTAGGGTAATGATTTGTGGTTCGAAGTGGTAGGGTTCGGATCTGGTTGTTGCGGCGAGATTGGGTGGTTTTGCGGTGCTGACAGACGAGTATGATGGCGGCTATTATGAGTGTGACGATGATGAAACTGCCTATGGCAGCCAGGAGGGCTTCGGTGACGTGATCCATTAAAGTTTAGAGAGAAAAAGTTATATGATTTGAATAGAATGGTGTGTAGTTTAAGTGTTAAGAATAAAGGTTGGTTTCGTGGAAGGTGATATTTGTGAAGAGTTGACCTGACTAGTCAACTTATTTTGTTTTCATCTCTAGACTAAATCATATGCATACTCTTTTATGTTGCTTTTATAAAAAAAACCTTTGACTGTATTCAAAATTATAAGTAGCATAACAAAAAGTGAATTTCTAAGTAGCATAACAAAAAGTGAATTTCTAAGTAGCATAACATGTCAAAATTATACTGTAATAAACAAGATTATGATTTGTTTTCTTAAACTTACACATGGTTTGTGAATTATTGATTACAGATTAGATGAGGTGAAATGTGACAGGAATTTCAATCAAGCAAAAGCTTGATTTTGGTTTCATTATCTACTTCGGTAGCTTTTGCTTGGCCAGGTGGCTTTTGAGCAGTACAAGCAACATTTTTGACAATTGATGAGTAAAGATCAAACTCCGCCTTCAGTTTTAGACAGCATGCTTGAATCCATTTCTCAGCTACTGTTGTAGATACACTGTCTTGGGTGTCCCTTTCGTGTTCTTCAATGGCTGGTCGTATTTCATTGTATAAAGCATCAAGAGCGTCTGTGGCGTCATCTTTCCTTTTCTGCATGGAAAATATTCAAATGAGATGAATAAAATACCAGACATGGAGATATATAAATGACATTCACATGCTCCACATAGTGAAATGACATTGAAGTGCTTTTCAGATAAAGCAACTACTGTGGTGATTCGTGACATATACAAGCTATGCCTGATAGTTAAATTAATTTGGTTATAATGTTACAATTGATGTTCTGTTATTTCCGACAGTTAAGGTAAAATGATGTGTGCCTTATGCAGAAATTGTAACAAATAAGATAAAATGATGTGTGCATTATGCAGAAATTGTAACAAATAAGATAAAATGATGTGTGCATTATGCAGAAATTGTAACATATTTGTTCTTACAAATTACTCTTTCTTTCCAAATTATAACTCCCTTTAGAAATGATAACAAAGGTGGTTCTCCAATATCGACCTATGAAATGATAACTACATTTTAAAAACATCTTTTTTGAAAGTACTAAGTTAAAATACCAAGGTAGCTAAGGATTAGTTCACTAATAACTTAAGTTAAAGTTAGGTTATGATATTCAGCAATAGGCACTTAATAGAAATACATATGAACATCATACCTCATAATCTAAGATCTCTTCTTGTGCTTCCTTTGATGCTAAAAGTCCAGCTGCATACTTTGCATCAATTTTCTTCTGTATGCGATTTTTAAACTTTCCCCCACTCTGTGCTTTTGATCTTTTGGTAGAGATGGACCTAGGTCCAATGCGATAGTTTCTTCCTGCAGTGTTACTTCGAATACGCGATATCATTGCATTCTTTTGTGGAAGGTTATGTTCGGTAACTTGGGAGTACAACTTCATGTCCTCGCTTACTATTTCAGTTTTAATTTTTTGAACACCTAAATCCTTGACCTCAACTGAATCATCGAAATCCTTGATCTCAACTGAATCCACTGGTTGAACATTAAAAGCAGTGGACTCTGATAGTTCCTCAACTTTAAGTATAATATCCATGGATTGTTCACTTTGTCCATCAGCATTTGACATCGGCTCATCCTCCGCAGAGTCATATAAAGGAATTTTCTCAATTGAGTATCTATAATCAACAACATAAACAAAAACTTATAAACCAAGATATCACAAGAAATAGGAACTGAAGTAACCATGCAAAAAAGACCAAGTAAAATTAGAATAAAGGTTTGGTATTTCTGAAGCTATATATATGATCTCAGATAAGGAGGAAGGAAAGAGATCGATTAAAAGACTTTGAATTGGTTTGATACAATGATCTTATACAAAAACTAAGCACAAAAATAGGGTCATATCGCAAGGATTTCATCATTGTGTGGGATCTAGAAGTGGGGAAGGTTTGAAATAGACAAAGATATCCATGTTGCGTCTGTATGCATGCATCCCAGAAAAAAATAAATTATACATTACCTGTCATCATCATCTTCCCATAGATAAGTATCCTCCTGCTCAGATTTTTCCCAACATGAGGAAGAATAGATGATTAAAACCAATAACAATCAATGAAAAAGAGAATGAAATGAAAAAAGGGGGGTAAAAGCAAATACAAAAAGCAGAACATGGATGCCGCAAGCTATTTTCAATCATTACAACTGCTAGATCTTTTTCGCACTATAAATATAATTTTGGCATGACTGTATCTAAACATGCATAATTAAATAGAAGAGCCCGCCTCCCTATTTATCAACACTAGTTTTTCATTTTTCATTATGCACTTCGACTTTTAAATTTGTGGGTGGTCCACAACAAAAGTGCATTAAATTTGCATTCAAGCACTTCGACTTTTAAAGGTTACTAGTACCACTGGTTAAAACTCACTTGAAAACCACGAGATTTTGCTCCAAGGAATCCAGAACATTTGAGCGCACCACAGAGGCAGCGAACCTTTGCACCTCCAAACCATTCAAAATTATAGTCATATGCCAATTCAGTTCCAATAGGAATATCTTGCCTTGCAAATATTCCGACTCTTATTTCCCCCATGACATTCCATTTTCTTGTCTCACAATTTGGTTGACTGCAAACGTAAAAGCGCTCAGTTGATGCCAAACCTTGGGCAGTGGGAAACAGAAGGATAACAAAGCAGGTCTACAATATTTGCATATATAAGCAAGTCCATTTCACTTAATCAAAGCATTTTTGTTTGAAGTGATTTACCAGGAATGATTAATAAATCTGGCAATGCTTCCCTTTCTAGTTGCATCGATGGATTCAGACGCATTAAGAGAAATGATATATGCATCCTTAAGACCTGCAAAAGCAAACAAAAGTTTTACAACAGAGTTAAATACTAGTAATCAGATAAATGCGTTAATTTTATTGACATTTGACCTTGAATTTCATATGTATGGGATCTGCGTTTGGCTTCTTTCCATGATATTACTTCTCCACAGTATTCAATGACAAACTGTCCTGCCTGCATGAAATAAATAAATAAAAGAGTGGCACTACTGCAATGAAAAAATTACTAGAAAAATAGCCATATTAAGGCAGAAAATTCAACTACATTCATCAATTTTAGCAAGTTCCTTTTCTCCAAATTTCATAGGAATTCATTATATGATTACCTTAATGTCCTCATCAGCCAAAAGACCCCACCCTCGTCCTTCAGTTTTAAATAACTTTGTTTTTGCATATTCACACTTCTGAAATTTCTGCAGGTAGGAGATATGGGACATGAATATATTTAATCTAGAAATGAGAGAAAGAAAATGAGAAATTTTCAAAAGGATGTACAGAGCAACCGAACTGTAGCTACCAACTACAATTAACTAACTAGTTCATTGATAACTGAATGTCAGTTACGCCAGCTAAGTTAACCTACTATCTAGAAAGGTGAAAGGTTAAAAAAACATGAAAATATGAAATGAAAAAGCTCGAGACAGGCAAACTTGAATGCTACTGAGAAACTTGTAGGACAAAATAACTATGGAAAGCAGAATAATGAATATAAATATGCAACAAGTTATGACAAGTGCCCTCAGAGATGCAGGTTAAAACAAATATTAACTCACCTGCAGGATAGTTATGATAAGAGAAAAATATATCATTACATACAGACGCAAACATTAACTCACCTGATTTTTACAGAGGATGCCACAAGGGCAATGACCAGGGGTGCATTCAGTGCTGGTTAATACATTTAGACACCCATCTGCACAGGCACTGTAAGGGTCATCTTCGTTATACCTGCATTCACATACAGCAATATCCTCCTCCTTCTGCTTCTTATGCCTGACAAGAAATAAAGAGAAGTGCAAATGCATTACTATACTTGTTAGACATTAGATTATACTGGATAGCAACAAAGCAAATTATTGGAAAACTGTCATGAATACTGGTATTCATTTTGTACTTTTAAAAAAATAGGAATAATATGTCAAGAATTTATTAAGAAACAAATCGCAATAAGAACACTGGCGGAATTTGATCTCGAGATTTATTAAGAAAGATCTCGAGATTAACTGTTTGGATCATAGTCATATAATTTGCTCATTTATCTGCAAACCGTGAACCAATTTGAAAGTACTAAAACACAGTACTTTCACATACTGGTACGTGAAAATTCGTAGCATGCCACGTATTCAATCAAGCATATACTACTCTATAATTTGTTTGGCCTTTAGACCACTAAATGAAATGGTAGTTAGTTGCACTTCTGAAATTACTCCGGAGCACTTTATGTACTACAGTTTACACTCTTCTTTTAGGTGACGGCGCTTCATTTTTATAAACAATTCTACACTCTAATGTTTATGAACTAACCGATGTGGGACTGTTTTATTCATAGTCTGGTTTAAAAGCTTTACAGAAAACTATATAACACAAATTTTAGTCTTAATATATTTTAGAGAGTACTTCATTATTTTTAACTAGACTAGGTAAAAAAAAAAAACTATTGATAGCGTACCGATAACGTACCGACTATGTATACCCTCCACGTACCCAATTCTTCAAGAGTTGCGTACCGCGAATCCGAACCCATACCACATACCGAAGCGAATTCCGAATTAGGTGACTATGGTTTGGATAGAACAATATTGAAGCAATATTGAAGCAACAAATTTATTAAGAAAGATCTCAAGATAACAAATAGGAAGAAAAATAGGAATACGAACAATATTGAAGCAGCGAATTTATTAAGAAAGATCTCGAAATTATCGATTTAGATAGAAGCAAGGTCCAGAATAAAACATTATGGCAGAAGTTGATCCATATACCCGACCCCACTTATTGGGATAAGACTTGGTTGTTGTTGTTACTGTTGTACCATTCCATTGACTTCCACTACAACTTCCAAATAATGAAATGGAAACTTTTCTCCATTCCAGTGTTACATATCCATACAAATATACGGTAACTTTATTACTTCTATCCAACTCAAACTAACTATAAAATATCCCACAAGGCCGAAGACAGCTGCATTTTCTAGAGTTTACTCTTTTTTTTTGTCATATAGCCTAGTGGCTCGAAGTCACCTTGTAAAGATGAACAAGTGGGATGTCACGGGTTCGAACCCGCGCCCCTGCATCTGATGGAAATTTAGAGAGCCGGTTAACTCAATTGAAAGCTAAAAAAGAGAAATGTCAGCACAAACAATTTAGTTGTATTTGTCATACAAAATGTAGAATTCTCCAGAGAGGTTTCACCATAGATCCAGCATAAGAAAGATGGTGTTAACATTGTAAAGCCTGTCCTGATGGTCCTAGCAAGAGTTTGCATCTACCTTCTCTATAAACATCTATGAGCTTATAAAGACTTTATGCATAAGTGAAATACCATAAACTTACAATCAATAAAAAATAATTTATTGTCTTTTATCCCCTAATATTTTTTGCATTCTGTTAAGAAATGTCCGAACGAAACCAGTACCCAGTACCCGTGCATAGGCAAGGATTGAATGACCTAAATTATAATCAGGTGGCATCAAAATATACTGTAAAGCACTAAGAAATGGTGTTGAAAAAAATGCGAAGTAAGAACATTACTAACCTTCGCATAAAAAAATCATTCTGATTTATATGAATGTATGGAGGCAAATCTTCAGTATGAGTATCCTTCAAACCAATAAAATACTTGTTACAACTTGACTCAAACATGAACAAAAGATTGTAAAAAACGGGGAAAGAAAATTACCATATGAATAACCAGAGAAAGTGAAGGATAGGGCTAGATTCGCATCCGGTGAGAAAAGGTTTTACGGCGTGAAACCCGAAACGGGTAATGATCGAAGCAATTTCTTAGGAGAAATTGGTTTCCGGTAGAAACTAAACGACTGCGTTTGTAACTGTAGTGGCTGCGGCACTTTTCTCACTTCGCTTTAATTAATACTAAGAACATCTAAATCCATCATACTTATTTGGTTCTTTAAATAGGATCCATATATTTTTTTATATTATTTCACACTTCTCAATTTTTTAAACAATCCATTTACAATTCTCAAATATTCATGTAACTCATCAAAAAATCTAAAATGGGTCTCACATTTAAAACAAATCAACTACATTCTTGCAATTTTATTTATTAATTTATTATTATGACTCACTTAATTGGAGTGTAGAAGCGTGTTTTAGTATGAGGACGTGCTTTAGTTTAGTAACGTGAAAACAAGTGAAATATTTATTTATTATTGACATAATTTCTTTAATAAATGTGTAGGAACTCTCAAAAAACACCGATAATCATGCTCTAACAAGTTTTAATTTCTAGGGACCAAAATAACCGATTTTCTGGTTCTTTAGAGGAAAGAAATGGGGACCCAATTTGGTCGTATAAACGCAAAGAACACAATTTTTTTAGATCAAGAATCAATATTTTGATCTTTGTCTCACTTTTCATCTAAAACCTGCTTAATTATGCTGATTTGTATTTTTTAACTGAAAAAATATATTTTTAACCTCATAAATAAAATAACTTTGTCCTAACCACAGTTAAAAATGAACAATTATTTGTAAAAAAAATTATACTACTAACTTTGATCCTTATTTGATAAAAATAGAGTAGAATGTAAATTAATTTATATTTAAATTTAGGTTTAATGAATCCATTTTAACTTAATTTAATCTTTCATTTTATATTTTAATTAAAAAAACATTATATAGTACTCTTTTAAAAACAGTTTCTTTAGTCGAGTTGGTTTTTTCCTTTATTTCTTTCATCCCATGTATTGTCTTGGTAGAGTAAATAAGGACATTGTCTCGGGTCTCTAAAATATAAGAGTACCTTCAAAGGTGCAATCTAATTTTTGATTTTTTGTGGGACCATAGGTTAGGCGAAATGGTGTTGTTCCTGTGGCCTCTTTCGGACAAGTTCGACATGCCCATAGAACTTGATCTAGCGTCTTGTGCCAGTTTCTAGGTTTCTTTCCCACGTGTTTCTTTATTAAGCTGATTACTACTTTATTTGTTGCTTCGACCTGGCCATTAGCTTACGCATAGTAAGGTGTAGATGTTAACAATTTAAACCCCATTTCTGCAGCAAAGTCTTGCATCTTTCGACCAGTAAAGACTGACCCTTGGTCTGTAGTTATTGTTTCGGGAATTCCAAATCTGTATATGATGTACTTTTGAATGAATTCAATGACATTCTCTTGGTCTACATTGACTAAAGGGATTGCTTCAATCCATTTAGTGAAATAATCAATGCCCACCAATATATATTTCTGGCTTTTAGAAGATGATGGCCGAATTTCTCCAATAAGATCTAAAGCCCATCCTCTAAAAGGCCAGGGTTTCACAATCGAGTGAAGTTCACTTGTCGACACATGCTGAATACCTGTATGTATATGACATTCTTGGCATCCTTTTGCAAACTCAACACAATCTTTTAACATAGTGGGCCAATATAATCCTTGTCGAAACAATAACCATTTCATCTTTTGGCCTACTTGGTGTGCTCCACACGCCCCTGCGTGTGTGGTGGAAAGAGCTATGTATGCTTCTGTTTCACTTAGGAATGTCAGAAGCACACCTTTGGGTGTTTTCTTGAATAATTCATTTCCCATCAGCACATAACTCAGTGCCCTATATTTTATTTTTCGTTCTGTCGAAGTTGTTGGATTTTGTAAATAATCCACTACAGGCTTTCTCCAATCTTGTTCTGTTAGATTGTCTATGAACGAAATTTCAAAATTTTCGTGATCAGTGCATCCTAACGTTGTGGTCCTTAAATCTAATGGAGACAACTTAGTGTATGTTACTCTCCCTCTAACTTCGATTGCTTGTTGTAGTTTGTCTTTCAAAATTTTATACCCGGAAGCAATCTGCGCCAAGTCGTTAGCTACTTGATTTTCCAATCTGGGTATATGTCGAATGTTAACTACCTCGAAGTTCTTCAACAACCGTCTGGCTATTACGAAATACATGATAAGATTTTCTTTTATGCATTTTTTTGTACCCTAAAATTTTCCCTCTCATTTCATCAACACTTTCTCATCACAAGACTCTTGGAATTCAGGATCAAGCTAGGGTTTGCTCTGCTCAAGACCCCTCCTTGCACTGTTAACCCAAATTAGGGTTTGAGTTTGCACAAGGATATTTTGACCTACAATACCCAAATTGACTTTCATGCTCCATGTTGGGTTCACAAGTTTGCCCATACCAAGTTTCAAGCCTTGATTCAAATCTTTGCCCAGTCAATTGGACAGTTGACCTAGAAATTAGCTGTATTGGGGAAAAGTCAATTGTGGCCAATTGACAGTCAAACCTCATGAAATTTGACCCACATCAACATTATGAACTCATATGAACCATTTGATCAAGTTTGGATCATAATTCCACAAGAAATTTGATCAGATCACCAAAAGGGCAAAATGGTTATTTTAGGGTTTTGACTGCACAAAGGCAATTTTTGACTGTTTGACCTAACCAATGGCAAACCAAGCTCACATATGGACTCGAGGACTCAATGACATTGTCTTTACCCATTCAACAAGTTCAAAAGATCTCAAATGCATAGGATTGACATATGAATTTTTCAGTCAACTGATCAAAATTTGACTGTATACTGAAAAGTCAAACTTTGACTTTTTGGTCAAAATCAAGTGCCAAAGGGTCATTTTTCATCAAGACATGTCAAATTATGAAACTTGTTCATCAAGAAACCCAAAAATGCAAATTATGGTTTAAAATGGAAAATTTTCATAACTTAGAATTTTTCTAAGTTATGAAATTTTCTTATTGTTTCCTAACTTTGTCCCATTTGTTCACCAAGATGCAAATGGATTCAAACAAAACTTGAAACATTAAAGTTGTAGTCCATCACAAAGTCTACAACTTTGTTTCACAAAGTTTTCTCAAAAGAAGCTTGTATCTCAAGTTATGATTTTTGGAACAAGGGTACCTAAAACTTTTAACTTAGAGAAAATTTGCCCTAATCTAGGCAGGATTTTGACCCATCTTCTTGGCCATTTTTCACATAGTTCCACTTGGATTTTCAAGTTGCATTACAAAGATGGATTGTAGTACATGTTCCAAGCTTTCCAAATTGTCCAAGAACTCCTCAAACACTCTTGTGGTTAGAGAGAATCGAATTCTTGAAGTTGGCAAAAACTCACTTTTGTCCATGGCCAATACATGTTCATAACAACTTGCAATTCTGATCTAGCTAGCTTGGTTCAACATTACAGGCCTCAAAACAAATTTTTACTCCTTAATTTAATGCATATCCATTGTATTAAGGTATTGTCTTGTTCATTAGGGCATTATACTTTAGTTTAAGCCTTAAAAGGAAAAAGCAACAATGCCATTTTTGCCTAATTTCACTTTATGTCAAAACCAAATCCTTGAGGCATGGGGGCCAAATCTTTGCGGCAAGATGAAGTCCACTAATTCCAGTAACCAAGAACAAAAGTTGCAGCATGATAGGAGGGCTTGTACAGGGCTATAACATCATTTCCATTCTCTTGCTTCAAGTAGAAGAAAGGTGGCAAAAGATAAGCAATCTCTCATATCTGTTAACACAAGCTTACAAGAACATTGTGAACAAGTTCCATACATCTCAACAAGCCTGAAGCACGACCCTTTCATCACTAAAAACTCCTCATACTCAGAATCACTGTTTTTCTGCAAAACAGAGCAAGTTCTGCATCTTGCAAGCCACAATCAATTTCCATCGTGCGTTTTGTCCCAAGATAGTTCCAACACCTTCCAATCAACTCACCTGAACTATCCCAAGCCCCCATTGCAAGTTGTAACACCTCTAACACACTTTGCCATTTTCATTTCAAAGCTCTGCAGGTTGAGTTCCACAGCATGATTCAAGTTGTTTCAAAGCAAGCCAAGCATTAGAGAAGCTTCCTTGGACCTCAGGCAACTCAACAGAAGCTCAAACACCATTGAAGGTTGCTACATTGTCCAGCTCGAAGTCAACTGAAACAGGTATTTCATGGACTTCTATCTCTCTATTTAGGAATGGTTAGGCTTAGGTTTGTGAATGAAATATGTTGTACTCATAGCACTAAAGCCATACATATGCTTAGTTTTCATTTACATTAATCGTGCTGAAAGAATTTCACTCATGAACTTTCTGAAAAAACTAGGTTAAAAATTAGGGCCAGAGAAATTCTCTCTGGTCTTTGAGAGTTAATCCAAGTTTTTTATATGGTTGAATTCGTTGTTTAATTCTCTATAATGTTCATGTTATGAGTTTTGTCAAAAAATTAAAGAATCAGGAGTTAGCCATTGATACACAGAAGCACGTGTTTTGTGAACAAGAGGAAGAAGAAGAAGTCTGGTGGGCTGGGCCTGTTGTGTTTTCACTTTTAACACCCTTATTTTCTGTTTACACCCCCTGGCCCATTTATTTGATATTTATCATTTTTGACATTTTTATTTTTTTATTCTGACTTTATTATTTTTTGTATAAATATAAAAAATGCCAAAAATAATTTTCTATATTTTTTTCATATTTATTTGATATTTATTTTATTTTATTAAGTATACATATGTAAATAAACTATTTTCTTTTTAAAACAAAACTCAAAAATAATACAAAAGATATACTTATTTTCATTTATTTCATTTATTTATATTTAAAAACATTTTCTTGAAAATATTCTTTTTTTTTGTAAATAGTTAATTTTTATTTTATGTTTAATATGTTTAATATATATATATATATATATATATATATATATATATATATATATATATATATATATATATATATATATATATATATATATATATATATATATATATATTTATCTTATTAAATAATTAGGTCAAAAATACAAAAATATTACATTTTCATCTTTATTATTATTTTGGACTAAAAATATCATTTTTTATAATATACTTTTATTTTTTTTGTATAAATTAGTATATTATTGCACATAATTAATAAATAATATTATTTATTAAGAATTAGAGTTTCTTGCCCTAAATAGGAAAATAGTTAAAATTGATCTTTTTTTTACATTTCACATTGAAAAAATACTTTTTACATACTAAAAACATTTTGGCATAATACATTTTATTTACATTTATTTATTGTATTTATTTCAATCATTGTACATTTAAATATTGTATCTTGTACATTCAATTTGGTTGTAATAGTAATCTAGGGTTTAATTTCTTGTCAAATATCCCCAATTCAAATTTGTACCCCCTCCCTATATCATGTTGTAATAATGTAGCATTTAAATTCCTGCACATTTAAAAGCTTTCAATTATGCCATGCTTAGACTTAGGGTTTGTATGCAAATAAAATCAACAATTAGTTTGACCTAATCCAAGATAACATGCATGAAAAACAAACACAATACACACTTGCACCCCTAGGGTGTCATCCACTTGTTGCCTTTTAAAATGGGCCATGGTTGCATGTCAATTACTTTGGCAAAATAAAAACAATCAAAAAGATCATAGTCTCTCGATGACGCTATCTGAGTTGCCTAAACAAAATGATCAAGTCCCTCAAGAAAATTGCCAAAGATACTTAACACTGTTGCTATCATGGTCTATACGATGACCCGCGCCTGTCCCGTTAACATCCTAACACAAGGTTGTTCACCAAATACAATGGTGAAACAACACTGTTAAAATGGTCAAAAACATAAGAAAGATCTTTGAGTAGAATATGGTAGATAGCTCATAGTTACTTGATCAAGCTTGCAAAAATATCCTTGCTATTTTCAAAACACACTTCACAACACAATTTCAAAACCCTACTTTCAAACATTGAAAACTTTTCAAAAGACAAAAAAACCTTTGTATACATTCAAACAAGAATCATTACAAAGGTTGCCACAACGATGGCCTTTTTTCAAAATATCTTTCAAAATCACACACAAAGCACCATTTCAAACAATTGAAAAGCACCATTTCAAACAATAGAAATGCAAAGCAAGTGATCTAAGCAAGTAACTAAGAGCCCATGGATAACCATGGATAGAAAGGGTGCTAATACCTTCCCTTTCTATAATCTACTCCCCGAACCCAAGAAAACATCTCAAAGGTCTTTCCTGTGCTTTTTGGCCTTTCCTTAGGATAAAGTAAAAAGTCGGTGGCGACTCTTGCTAAACCGAAACATTTGCGAACACAAACGCAAAATCCCAAGTCAGTTCTTCCACCGTATCACACATTTGTATTCTTTCGTAATTTGTTTTAGGATTAACTCTGAGTCTCCCATTATTTCGACCTGAGTTGCCCCCAATTCCAACAGGATTTCAAGGCCTACGATTAACGCTTCGTATTCAGCCTCATTATTAGAGAAATCCCCATTTATCTTGTACTTAAATGTTGTTGGAATTTTTCTTGGAGAAATAATGAGGACTCCGACTCCAGTTCCATCTTTATAACTAGAACCATCAAACTACAATTTCCAAGGTTTGATCTCCAAATAATTCATTGATCCCTCTTGTATAGAATGGTCGACTATAAAGTCTGCTACCACTTGACCTTTCATAGCCTTGAGAGGCATAAAGGTTAATGAGTATTCAGTTAATGCAAGTGCCCATTTGCCAATTCTACTGTGCAAAATGGGTTTCGACAACATATATTTGAAAACATCAAAATGAGACGAAACATAAACATCAACTGGCTTTATATATTGCTTAAGTTTTGTACATGAAAAATAAAGACATAAACATAGTTTTTCAACCTCGTTATATCTAGTTTTTGCATCATTTAAAACTCTACTGAGGTAGTAGATGGGCCTTTTGACACCATGTTCATCCTCTTGAGCCAGCATGCTCCCTAAAGTTTTATCAGACACAGCTATGTACAATCTCATACTTCTACTTCGACAAGGAGGTACCAAAATAGGTGGCTTGGTGAGGTACTCTTTGATGTTGTCAAAGGCATCTTGATGCTCTTTCCCCCACTCAAATCCTCCTTTGCTGAGTCGAATTAGTGGGGAAAATGCTTGCGTTTTCCCACTGAGGTTGGATATAAATCTCCTTAAGAAATTTATCTTCCCAAGTAAGGATTGCAATTCCTTTATGTTAGTTGGTGCTTTGGCTTGCAAGATAGCTTTGGTCTTGTTTTGGTTTATCTCAATGCCTTTTTTATGGACCACAAAGCCTAAGAAATCTCCCGCTTTGACACCAAAAGCACACTTCAGAGGGTTCATCTTTAGGTCGTACATGTGAGTCTTCCCTGAAACAAATTTGACAACAATATCATAAATATAAATCTGCATGAAAGTGTCAATAAAATCATGGAAGATCGAATTCATGGCTCTCTGATACGTTGCCCCTGTGTTTTTCAGGCCAAAGGGCATCACTACCCATTCATAAGTGCCTAAGGCCCTAGGGCAACAGAATGCCGTTTTCGACACATCCTCTTCAGCAATAAAGATTTGATTATATCCAGAGTAGCCATCAAGCATACTCATGTACTCGAAACCAGCGGCAGAATCCACAAGCATTTCCACCACCGACATTGGATATTCATCTTTGGGTGTTGCAGCATTCAGATCTCTGAAATCAATGCACACCCTTAAAGTACCATTTTTCTTTATAACAGGCACGATATTTGTAATCCATTCGACGTACCTGGTCGTTCGGATGAACTTGTATCTCAGCAGTCTTTCGACTTCCGTTTTGATTTTTGATAAAATCTCTGGTGCAATCCGCCTTGGAGTCTGCTTGACGAGTTTCTTTCCAGGCTTTATTGGCAACTGCAGTTCTACCAAACTTCTGTCGAGACCAAGCATCTCTTCATAATCACACGCAAAGCAATCTTTGAACTCTATTAGCAATTGGATCATTTCAACCCCTGAGTCCTGGATCTATCTTTGCGCTTATGTACGTTGGCTTTTTTACAGGACCGTCGCCTAGGTTTACCTCTTCCAAAGGATCTTGCGCTAGCATTCTAACATTGTTTTCCAACGGGTCCTTTTTGAAACCTAGAGGTTCATCGTCATAGATGGCGTCTAACCTCTGATCTCGAATGTCTTTCATTTCTAAGTAGGGAGGCTCTGGGTCGAAATCTTTCCCGGGGCCTTTTTGAGAAGGGACCTGTTCATTAGCTTCGAGGGCCATATATTTGACTTCAGCCTCCAAGGCCGCTATCATTCTACTTTCGGCCACATACGCCGAAATCTTTTGCAGAGTTTGTGACTCAATCATCGTTACCAAACTCACTTCCCCAGCCTGTTGGCCGTATATCATCAACTCCTCCAAAGTCGATGTTGGACAAGTCTTCTCTATCCCACTGAAATCCGTAGTCGGAATGTAGGTATAGAGATCAGAAGGCGTTAGGTGTCGGAGTTAGATCAAACTCAGGTGGATTACATGGCCCTATATGAGCCAAATTTCTGTTGAAACTATTCTTTCCGACACTGTTGATTTCACCTAAGTAATAACTCTGATCTGCCTCAATGTTTTCCACGATACCATCAGGGCGCCATATCCTGACCCTTTGGTGCATCGAGCATGGCACTACACTGATGCCATGTATCCACTCTCGACCCAAGAGCAGATTGTAGTTTGGTTTTGCTGAGATCACCATGAACATGGTGGGTCGAAGGGTTGATCCCACTTTGAGGTCTAGTTGTATGACACCCATTGTGGTGCCAATGCCTCCTTCATAATTGGACAAGACCATGTTATGGGGTTTGATGTCAGCATCTCCCTTTCCTAGCTTTTCCAACATGAATTGTGGGATGATATTGATGGTCTCCCCATAATCGACTAGAATTTTATTTATAGTTATTTCTCCTATCTTTATTCTGATGAACAGGGATTTTAGATGATTCTTCATTGCCTCTGTTGGTGGCTCGAAGAATGTGTTTTGTTCTTCTACGCAACCATTGTTCATTATATAGTAACATACTGGCCTGTATCTAGCCATTTCTTGCTCAACCATTAAGTCAGTTTCCTTAACTTCGACCTGACGGTTGTATTCTTTAGGTAACACTGATATGACATTCACCATGATGTCTAAAGTGTCATCGGAATCAGAGTTTTCTTCATCATTCGACCCACATTTCTCTGTCCATGGCATAGGATTCCTCTCTAGAGGCTTCCTTTGTTTCCTTTACACATTGGTGCTAACCTCTGGATGAGGTCCAGCTGCCTCTTTTTCGGCTTTTCGTCGTCTTTGGAATCTTCTTCATTGTGAACGGGACATAGGATTTTTTCCTTTGTAATTGCTCGATATATGGGCCATCTTATTTGACGTAGAAGCATGGTACTCATTTCTGTAATCTAAAGAGGAACCTCTTGGCACATCGAACGCCTTCCATCTCTCTTCGTTTGGCCTCTTTCTTCCCATGGTGTTAAGCCAAGTATCTGTAGGTACATTAGTTGGAGGCCGAAAAGTTGGTGGCCTCTTTACCTGACTCACGGGTCCTTGTTGATGTCCCCTTCTGGGGTCGAATCTGATTTCTGAACCCATTTTTTGTTGGGCATTGTTGCCCTGTTTCGCTTTCACAATTCTCATACCTTGTATGTGTTCTGCGACTTTCTTGTAAAAAATAGAGCTGCATCTAGGGCACAACATTACTTCCGATTTTTTCTTCTAGCATCTATGTAGAAAATCTGTCAGATCTTCATTCTCCTTTGGAAATGCCGTTTTATTTACCTCCTCTTGAAAAATAGCTTCCTCTGAGGCCTTGGCGCCAGAGACTTCAACCATGTTGACCTGCATGTTGCTTTTGGCAACGAGATTCATTTTCTGCATTTTGGCCTCTATATTCTCTGTCGAAACTTTTACAGCAGCCAAGTAAGAACCTGTGGTGGTTCTTTTGTTGGAGCTCTCAGTAACTCCTTTGCTTTTGTGTGGGTCTTCAGTAACCCTTTTATTCAGTTTCAGGCCTTCAGTGGCCTTCTTGTTTGAGCCTTGGGTAACTTCCTTTTTCAGATCTAGGCCTTTAGTGGACTTTCTCACTCCTTCGATAGTTTTCTTGGAGATGTTCCCAATAAAACTTCCAAAGATGGGTTTAGTAATGAAATCTTCAGAAACTTCCACCATGTGGATGCCGATTGGTTCAGCATAATGTTCCTCCATCTGTAGTGGGTTTGTGTCGATTTTCATTGCTGGCTTATCAGCAAATTTCAGCCTTCCTTCCTTTAGCGCTTGTTGAACAAGATCCCTGAAAAGGAAACATTATGAGGTTTTATGGCCCAAAAAATTATGGTATTTACAAAAACCTCTTTTATTTTTCTGTTCTAAAGGAGGCAATTTTTCCCCTAGGGGAACTATCATCTGGCCATCTTTAACTAATAGATCAAATATTTCGTCACATTTGGATATATCGAAACTATAAGTTTTCTTAGGAAATTTGTCGCTGTTTTTCTCAGACTCTACAGGATTTTTCCCATTTGATGGCACTAGCAATTTACAAGAATATGGTGGTCCTTATTTTAATTCTGCTAAATCTACTTCGCCTTCTTTGACATCTATAGGATCACTAGATATCTCTGGATCGTTATCATCCATTTCTACATAGGCTACCCTTTCTCGACGATGAGTTTTGGCAGCTTTAGCTTTCTCAGCTTTAAGGCGTTCTACTTGTTGAACTCTGTCGACCAGTTGGGCCATGTCTCTTAGGTATTGTGTATCTAACTTTTTCCTAATTGAATAATCCAGGCCCCCCGCTGCTATTTCGACCAATTTATGATCAGGCACTTAGGTAAAGCATCTGGCTTTAAGTAATCGAAACCTATATCGATTGGCTCAGTAAATCTTCTCTTCACACTAGCCAATTCTTTTAGACTTATTTTGGTTTGTCCCATGTAGAATTGTTCGTGGAACAATCTTTCCAATTGGTTCCAGTTGTGGATCGAATTGGCTGGGAGGGTGGTGAACCAAGTGAAAGCATTCTTTGTCAGGGAACTTGGGAAATATTTTATTCTAAGGTTTTCGTTGTTTGCTATTTCCCCGGCCTCTATCAAGTATCTAGCTACATGTTCGATAGTGGACTCTGTCGTATCCCCTGAAAATTTAGTAAACTTTGGAACCTTTCCCTAGGTGGTAAGTTTGTTTGCAGAATATATTCTGACAATGGGGATGTGAAGTTTGGTCTGTGAAAACCAATGTTCATCCCGTTTTGAATCATAATCCTTTCGATCAGGGCAATTAAATTATTGTTCATTCCATAATTTTGGTGTCTAACTTGCTATATCAATTCATCAGCGTTTTGGTTTCTATTTGCCATAATAACTCCTTGATCGATTTCTCTAGGGTTTCATGGTATTTCAACCCTTGGTTGTTCTATTTCTGCTCTAGGAATCTGAGGGTTTGGATTAACGGTCAAATCCTCTTCCATGACTGCCCCTTGATTTGCTCTTATTGGTATCCTCTGGGGTGGTCGAATAGTTTGGGGTACCCCAAAGAATTCAGCCATGCGCGTCATTTGCGCTGTCATTTGTTGGTTCGACTGCGTGGCATTTTGGATGAGGGGACTTAGCACTGTACTTAGAGTTTGTGCTAACATTTGTACCATATCATGATTACTTTCGTCCATCTGTTGCCTCAAAATTGCTGTCGAAACATTTGTGAGGCTTGGTATTGTATGAGATGGCCCCCCTAAGAATTGATTTCTACTGGCTCCAGATCCCTGTAATGGCGATGATGCATTCACCAAAGGTTCTGAAAAAGTGGAAGCAACATTCATAAGGCTAGCCATTTCAGTAGTTGGCATGCCATATGGCTGCTCTCGACCCATCCAGGTTGTCGAAAATCCTGGGGGCACGAATGGTCGAGATCCTAGATTTGCCCTTGGTGGAGGCGTTCTTAATGGACCTCTTGGACCTACATACGAAAGTAAGGGTCCAATTTTACTTGTGGTTAGCGTCGGTATTGATCCAACGGAAGTTGGGATATTCCCTTCGATGACGGTAGTAACCACTGTTCCAATAATTGGTGGAGGCATTTCTCCATGATTTGGCTCGTTGGCCATATTACTGTCGCTACTTTTCTTCCTAACAGTATACTCGTTGGTTACTCTACCACTTCTTAATAACATGCAACGTTATAACTGTACAAAAGAAACGTAATAACATAAACAAGATATTTAATAAAAATTAGCAACGTCCCACCAGGTGTGCCAATTTGTTTACCGTGGTTTTTGGTAAACAACCGCTGATTCTCCAAAAAGGAAAGTTCTTTTGGTTACTCGCGGGATTGATCAGATTGATCCCAGAACATATGCTAATTTTTATGTAAGAAAAGCAATAAGGAAGAACGCACGTTCGACCAGAGAAAAGATACTTGAGATTTTGGAAAATAAGAAAGTAGACAGAAATGTAGAAATGCAGGTAAGGTAAAGATACAAGAAAGGTAACTTTGCAAAATAAGAATAAAGCAATATAAAAGACTTTCATTAATGAAAAGAGGTGTTTCCAACGTACATTTCTCAGTTTTATCCTTTCTCGCACAGCGGTTACTTGGATAATATTTGAGTGATTAGCACAATAGGTTGAACACCCCCCAAAACCTACACAGATTTCCTAATTTATACTAAAAACTAAGTAACCGTCAAGGGATGGTTCTGCGCTAAGATGAAGACAAGTGTCCTCTGCATGTCCCTTGACCTCTAGCTTCCAGCCACGTTGCTTCTCTTTAGCCGCTAGCAAAACTGTCTTTCCCTCCAATAATTCAAATTCAAATGTCCCTCGTATTTTGTGCCGAAGCGAGGGTATTTTCTCTTAGTCGAAGGTCATAAGTCCTCTCCAGTCGAAATCTTGAAAGTGGGTTCTGGTCGAAGGCTCAAATATAACTTAGATCTTTTTCTAAGTTATTTCATACGTCGAAACATTCTTCAGCTTGGCTTGAGTTATTCCAGTTTTTTGGTCTAAAAGAGAAAATATAGTAAGTGTCGAATTCGGGAGCCAACAGGACCGTTAAATGTTTCAATTGTTGAGTAGGTGTCATATATATTATCATAAGAGTAATCAAAATCACCTCCATATGTATGGCGTTCGTCTTCAACAATCATGTTGTGCAATATGATGCAAGCATATATGGTATGCTTGAGGATTTCCATATGCCAGGCACGTGATGGGCCACGTATAATTGCAAATCGAGATTGGAGCACTCCAAATGACCGCTCCACATCCTTTCTAGCTGATTCTTGATGTTGAGCAAATATTTTTCTCTTTTCTCCCTGTGGCATTGAAATAGTCTTGACAAATGTAGCTCACTCAGGATATATACCATCCGCTAAATAATACCCCATATTATATGATGTTCCATTGATTGTATAGTTCATAGTGGGAGCGTGTCCTTCCAAAATATCGTTAAATACATTGGATTGGTTTAGCACATTAATGTCATTGTTTGAACCTGCAATACCAAAAAATGCATGCCAAATCCATAAATCTTGTGATGCCACTGCTTCAAGTATGATTGTGGGCTTACCATGATCGCCTCAGCAAAATTGTCCTTTCCATGCAACAGGACAATTTTTCCATTCCCAGTGTATACAATCAATGGAACCCAACATACCTGGAAAGCCACGTGACTCTCCCATTTGTAAGAGATGTGCAACATTTGTGTTGTTAGGCTTTCTCAAATACTCTGCCCCAAATACAACATTCACGCCCCGAACGAATCTTTCTAAGCACTCAACTGAAGTGCTTTCACCGATTCGAACATATTCGTCCACACTGTCAGCAGGAGTCCCATATGCCAACATACGAATAGCAGATGTGCATTTCTGCAATGGTGAAAGATCCATTTTACCAGTTGCATCGACCCTCATTCGGAAATATTCATCATGATTTTCAAGGGCGGCTATAATTCGAAGAAACACATGCCTATGCATTCTAAACCTTCTTCGAAATTGAACATCTGTGTATACTGGATTTTCCGAGAAGTAGTCATTGAATAAACGATTGTGCCCTTCTTCACGATTTCGATCTATCACTGTTCTTCTCTTTGGCCTAGAGGAACTTCCAGATTGATGTTCCTTCTCGAGCATTGACTTTAGTAGTTCTTCATCAGTGTTGTCCATAAATTCTTCTTCAATCAAGTCCCAAAAGAGATCATCTGAACTGTCTGAATCCATTAAAGTGAGTGAAGAATGAAAGAAGAATGAGAGAAAAAAGAGAGAAGAATGAGAGAAGATTGAGATAAGAATGAGAAAATAATGAGAAGAGTGGTCATTTATATAATGATATATGAATAACAGCTAGTTTGAATAACGGCTAGTTTGAATAACGATTAGTTTGAATAACGACTAGTTTGAATAACGGCTAGTTTGAATAACAACATAATATTTATTATAAATTAAATTGGTACAAATGACCATTTTACATAGGTGTTGATACATAATATGTACTACATCTTTTCATCATAACTAAAATCCATATATTTTTTTTCAACTTATTACAATATTTTTCATGAATATCTCGTTGACTATCATTCATCATAGAAGTGTCTTTCGAGAGTAATTGCATTGCCTTATACTCCATCTCGTCCTCCTTACATTGAGCTAGTCTTTCCATTGCCGCTACTCTTTTATTCCATGTTTCTTGCACAACATTAGAAGGTGATTCAGATGTATTTTCCTTTGCCTTACTCTTTCTTTTTGCTGCTTATTGTCCCATTGGACGCTCCATTGGTGATGATGAATTAAACTCATAACTTGAAGGTGTCGCGAGGTTAGACGATGATGAGTGTGCCCCACTAGCAGAATTCTTTGTTCTTTTTGAAGAATTTTCGGTCGATGCTCCCATCCATTTAGCTTCATCCTTTAACAATCGCCATGCATACTCAAGATTGAATGTTGTACCTTCATCTTGAGCAAAAAATGCATATGCAGCAGCCAAGATATCTTTCTCCGAAGTCCCACTTTTCTTTTCATTAACAGCTTGTTTGTAACACCCAACAAATTTTTGAACCAAGCCATTTATTCGATGCCATCGAGATTTTAATTGCCCACGTAGCTTTTCCCGCGATTATCCACGATACTCGTTATAATTGGTAGTGATTCTTAACCAAAAACTCTCAGCTTTTTGATCAACTCCCACAATTGAATCCTTTGAAACATTGAGCCATGATTGGATAAGAAGTATATCTTCATCCCTTGAAAATACCTCTCGAGCTTTTTTTTTAATAGGGCGACTTTCTTCTTTTTCAATACCGACTTGAGTTGAAAATGGTGGAACTTGACTTTCGGACATAGACACAATCGGTGTTTCTGGTTCATGACGAAAAAATTCCATAAATGGTTGACCATATGGTGGAGTTTGGTGACGGAAAAAATGCGACGAAGTGTTTTCGGTTGATGACGGAAAAAAAGCGGCGGAGTTTGTTGGCATCGATGGGAATTGAGATTTTTGAGGATTAGGATTTTGAAAATTTTGCATGAAATTGAACATAGATTGTTGATAATTAAATTGATTAGGATCCATTTGGCCTAAACAATATTAATTTTGAAGTAAAAAGGTAAAATTTTGGGTAAAATATATTGTCAAATGAAGGCTAATGAGAATAAATTGTAAGAGAAAAAAAATTAAAAATGAAGAGCAAAGTGATGAAATTGTGAGAAAGAAATTCAAAATTTATGAGCAAATAAAAATATGAGAGAAATTTTGTGTGTAAAATTTTTCAAATAGAGGTATTTATAATAAGCTAAAGTTCTAAAAAAAAATGAAGCTAGCCGTTGAAACAAAAAAGCAACTATTTTTTAATTAATATTTTATTTGAAGGACCGTTAGAATACACTTGCACAGTATTTCACCGTAGTCAACTCCAACGGCACTTGAATTGAAATTGTTGTTTATCAGGCTGGAGGACAATTTGAAATACTCCCGTTGGAGTTACTCTAAGGACCTCCAAAATAGAATGATTGATTTATTAGCAATAAATTTTTTTAAAAGAGATTTGTCTATCGAAAAAGGTCTTAAATATAAATTATTTTGATATTTTATGGTTAATTTGTATATTAAAGTTTTACCAACCGGAGAGACATGTCATAGAGATTGGTTTGTTTATTTAAAAAAATTTGATTAGAATATTTTGTTTTTGTTATAAAATTTCTAAAAAAAGGATTGATAGAAGTCAATTAGAATATGATCTCTTTTTATATGTTAGTTATACTAATAAATAATTATATTTGATGTTGTTGATGTTATTTACAATTTAAATAAATAGCGTTTTTTAAGAAAAACAATTATATTTTTTATTAGAAATTTGTTTTTATTATTCGCTTCAAGCTTCTAAAATGTCTGACCGACTCTCTTTTGATGTATCTCTTCTCACCATTAAAGAAGGTATTTTTGAAGTTAAAGCCGATGGTGGTGATACCTAAGATTTTGATATCATAATGGTTAATCATTTTGTTCAAGAGTTTAAGAGGAAGAATGAGAAGGATATTAGTGGGTGTCTTGATCCAAGTATTTGAGAGTGAAATAGGAAGAACCAAAGACACCAAATTGTTGGGTAAATTCGAGCTTCTTCACCCTGCTGCAAAAAATTCACATGCAAAATGAATTTTTGTGTTAAGCCCTTCTAAGTCACTATATGTTGACAAGAAGACAAAAGGTTCATTTCAGCATTCTAGCTTCTTGGCTGGAGGTGCTACATCTTCGGCTGGAAGATTAGTGATTGAAAATGGTATCTTGAAGACATAAATCTGACAAAAAAGCTATTGTTATATGAATTTTTTTATCAACCCATCATTTTTTTGGGAACAAATTATTATTGTACCATCTATTTCAACCATTAATTTCAATTTACTATTAGATCAAATAAAAAAAATTGTGAACAAAGAACCTCAATCTATTAGGTTGGTAGACTCTTCATAATTAAAATAACTTTCGTCCATTAGATTGACAAGAACTGTTTATATATATTTTTTTTAATATAATATTAAAAATAAAATAAAAATTACAATTAATATTAAAAGTAATATTTAAAAATAAGTTTAAACTAAAATAAATCTTAATCATAGTAATAAATAAATACCAAAGTAAATAAAATTTGTTTAAATTAAAATAAAAATTAAACATAATAATAATTAAATATTAAAATAGTTTTCATTGTTTTATTATTTAAGTACGGCTGCGTCACTGTAATGAGCGAAGATTTTTATTATTTTATTATTTAAGTACAACTACGTCACTGTAATGGGTGGGAGTTTTCATTATTTTATTATTTAAGTACGACTCCGTCACTGCAATGGATAGAGGCTTTTATTACTTTATTATTTAAGTATGGTTCCGCCACTCCAATAGGTGGTGGCTTTTATTATTTTATTATTTAAGTATGGCTCCGCCACTGCAATGGGCAAAGGCTTTTATTACTTTATTATTTTGAAATTTTTTCTGTGAACTATGAATACCATTGATGTTGAATGATCTTAGCTACACTCAACACACAATTATTTAGTTCTATCTTAAAAATGTCTTCAACATGCGGAGAGTTCCTAACGTTTCCATATATGAAAAGAGATGTTGAACTTATTTTTCCTCCTGTAAAGCCTCTGATGAAGATCAAGTTGTTGAACACGCATACATTTGAGCATCTGCATAGGCACTTGGAGGGATGGTTAGAGGAAGAAATTACACAAGGTGAAAAGATCGGAAAAATTGAGAGTCTAGTTACAGTGTCCAGCTCAAATGGACCAACTCGTTCTTGGAGACTTGTTCACAACGATGCATGTGTCCTTATGATGATGCTTCAACAAAAAGATATTGTGTTGTTGGTTGTAATATCCTAGAAATATTTATGTGTTTGTTTGAACTTATTGATGTTGTTTAGGTCAAGTGTTGTTGTTAAGTTCTTCTATTTGTCTAAGTATTTTAATTTATGTGTTGTTTTTTGGAGTTGCCATTTATATTAAATGCAAAAGTATTAGTGACATAAAACATAATTTCTTGGCGTCATTATACATACAACTTTGAAGATTGATAACAAAATGAATAACTAATTATTACTAGTTCCTACATTGGGGCATCATGTTCGGTTGTGACCCGAAAGATGACACAATATGTATTTTCTCTCCAACTTATCATATGCGTCCATTTATGTTGTAATATGGGGGCTCACAAGACGATCTTTCGTGTTCCTCCTCATGATTTGATTATGGAAATTTTGATCTCCGTCATAAGTGGGCCAATAATCATCATATGGTAGAATTGGAAAGCTTGTGATGTAAGCCCCAAATAAGTTCACCACCTTGTAAATGTCAGACAATAGAAGATAGGCGTATTGGTGCACCAGGGAACATGCAGCGATAACATGTGAGCAAGGAACACGGTATGCTTGAAAATTTACGCAGTCACACTAACCATCTATTAGGTTGACCTTGTAACATCCCAATGGCTTCCCCTCACTGTGGTCAATTGTCTCCTTCACACTGAAAGTGTTATTATTATAGTAAAAAAATACTTACATGGTGTGTGGCGGATTTTGATGTTTCTTCTTTCATCACCTTCACGCACCGCTCTGTAAATTTTTGTCCAGAATTTAAAATTGCACTCCACTTTGCACCCCTTTCAGTAAAGAGCGTTCACATCTTATAGTATATTGCACGTACCAACATTGTGATGGGCAGATTATGAGTGCCTTTAAATACAGAATTCAGTGACTCAACAAGGTTCGTTGTCATATGCCCCCAACGACGACCCTCGTCAAACACCCTCATCCATTTTCAACTGGAATTTTGTCTATCCACCTCAAAGCATCACCATTAGCCATGTAAATTTCATTATGATAATATTTAAATGTTGGTTGGTTTAAATCATACCCTACATGTTATAAAAAATATGGGTTAATATTATGGTATACTATCAACGAACATCTAATGTTTTCATAAAAGATACTTATCCATGTTGATTAATTTTTTCTGGAGGTTACGGTCCTTGATATCCTTCATAAAATTTTGCAGAATATGTCTGATACAATACACATGGATAGATGGAGTGTCATGCCAACCACTTTCAGGATTGTTATATGCGCTTTCGGTAGATGCATGCATGTCGAAAATCAAACACATGCTAGGTTGATAAGCTACATGCATTCTCAAGTTTTTTAGAAAGAAACCCTAACCATCAGTCGTCTCACCTTTCACAAGGGCAAAGTCAACTGGGAAAATATTGTTGTTTCCATTTTGTGCTACCGCCATTAGTAGTGTACCTTTGTACCTACCATATAATCAGGTACTATCAATCTGTAGTATAGGCTTGCAATATGCAAAGCCTTATATGCATGGTTGGAAAGCCCAAAATAGTCGGTGAAAGATTTGTTTCCCAACAACAACAGTCTCGTCATCTATATATAACTGAAGT
This sequence comes from Vicia faba, assembly GCA_948472305.1. Lineage (NCBI taxonomy): Eukaryota > Viridiplantae > Streptophyta > Magnoliopsida > Fabales > Fabaceae > Vicia > Vicia faba. The sequence goes on from OX451738.1 coordinate 884,048,475, forward strand.
GTTTGCATTTCTACCATTGTACCTGGAACAAAATTCTTAAGGGCTAACAAGTAATTTGGAAGTTCATTGTATGAGTTTTCCCAATTACCGCACACCTGTTTGATTGCTTTATTTCTAGCAATCCATGCTTTCTTATAAGAGGGAGTGTATTTGAAAAAAGAAACAATTTCGTTAATACATACGCTCACCCTTATGGAGGGATCCTTATCAACAAGAGGCATTAATATCAATCGAGAGCTTAGTTGTCAATGATCCTAATTAAAGATGATCATTGAACAACTGTGTAGGGGCTCCATGATTCCTATCTCCCATAGGTCGCTCATTTTCCTATAAGACGCCATTAGACGAAACTCGCAACCACTTCACTTACAACAAATTTGATATCTCTACGTGTCTGAATACATAAACTTGAAATCAACGACGTGTTTCATGTGATACTTAGATATCGCAAACACACAGTCAAATTTGTTTTTGAACTGGTTTCCAATAACTATGTCATCCTCCAGCGAAAGACGGGGATTGTGGGGACATTTAAATGATGATTCGTCTCCACTTGTTCCTAGAGTGGTTATGTGGGTAGGTGGATAATAGACATTCTAAACTAGAATGTGTTGTTCATTTTTGTTGATTGCATCCACTTCGTCACGGTCGCCTTCTTCGAATAAGGTAGTGAACAAATCATCAACTTGTGATTCAGTCTCTTCTTCTTCGTTATTTTCGGCAGCGACTTTGTTGGGAACTATGGAGACTAGTTCAGCCTCAGTGGGATTGCTCACTTGTGAGATTTGAGATTGTTGGAAAAGTTGAAATTTTATGTATAAATCTATCGCATGTAACCTAGATAATTCATGATTGTAAAACATTGTTTCCACATCATCATATCAGACTTTCAATGGGACATATTTCACGTTGTTATCACCAAAATTAACAGCATTTCGATATATAATTTGTGAGACTGCTCCAGATTGCATCCTTGTTTGTATCCTCTCCCTCAAGTATTTAAACTTTACATTTCTATTTAACTTGAACCGACAAATATCAGTGTTTTCGAATATATTACCCATATCATTAGAGATTAGGATCTCTCCATTGTAATGAGCATCAACTACATATTGAGGAGTTTGAGACATGATAATTTCTTTGTGAACAAATGTTTTGAAATGTGTTGAATCGATGAAAAATGGTAGGAACAACAACTATATTTAAATGATATATGTTTTGTCTTTTGCATACATATAATAATATTATTTCGCAGGCATATTGACTGGTCAATGGTCAACATTACAAAAGCAACACATCCACCCATTACATACGCCCATTGGGAAGGCGAAAGCATTTATTTGGGTAAAGGCTCCTCCCAATGCACCTGCGTCTTTCACGAGCCATTTACCTCTCTTCCGCCTATTGCATGCTTGCTTCGATCCACAAGCTTCGACTGGGCAATGACTTCCTTCGCGCAACCTGCTTCGATCCACATACTAAACCCTTTGGCACACATAGTTTCTACACTATGAATTACAATTTGAGGTTTGGACATTTGAACTTTCGACCACTTAATCAACTGATGGTTACTGGTAGGAAAGAAATCTAGAAATTCTTTCATTTTGACTATGCCAATAAGATCATCTTGCATACTCAAAGTGGTACATTCAAATGAATGTGGTCCATTCGAAGAACACATAATTGGTGGAAACAAATATTGTTTTGTCTGTTGATGAGTTTGGTAGAAGATTGTAAATTATCCATTCTAAGAACACACAATTGGTGGAAACAAATATTGTTTTGCCTGTTGATGAGTTTGGTTGAAGGTTGTAAATGGCCTATTTGAAGAACACTCAATTGGTGGAAACAAATATTGTTTTGTCTGTTGATGAGTTTGGTCGAAAATTGTGGATCTATGTGATCAAAACAAAAGGACGGAGTATTCGACCAGAGTAAAGAAAAAGATCAAATCCATAGGTCATGCTACATGATCATGCTTTGCAGGCCTCAATGCTTGTGTTTTACTCTATAATTAATTATTTACACAATAAAATAAGCTCTTACCCAAGTATTTAAAATATTGCCCAAGCCAATTTTCCTTTAATGGCACAAAGTTACCATTGCCATTTTAGAAAAGTAAGCTTTATGCAAAATGTCAATGCATTGAGCCTTGTGACTTTTATCTCTGATTGCAAGTAATATCAAAAGCATGAATCAAGTCTTCTGCACCCAACAAACATCAGGCCATGCTTGTACTTGAACTTTGGAACCATAAAAATCCATTCAACTTGATTTTTTTTCGTTTTCAACCAAACCATAATTTGTTATCTTACAAATCTGGTTACTCCAACTTCCCAGACCTTTTCTCTATAAATAGAGAGGCCATTTACAAGCTAAAGGGGCCAGATTTTTTTTGTGTGCTGAAAAATCCTCAAACACTCCCAAACTCTCAAAAACTCAGAACCTGCACACCAGCACAAAATTTGGCACATTCTAACTTTACACACAAAATCTCAAATCCCTCCTTTCTTTCTTTTGGCCTTTCGATTCACTAAGCTTCCATACACCAACCTTAGAACATTCCTAAAACTTCTCAAAGCTCCTTAAAATCAGAATTGAAAGCCACGTTGCTTTCCATTTGTGACTTTGAAGAGACAACTCCAAAATCCTTCTGACTTTTAAAGAAAAGTAGTGATCCCACTAGCTCAAGGAAGGTCCCTGCAAGCTTAATCCATCATCAAGTCATTTCTGGAATTCGTGTAGAAGTCCTTTGAATTTCACTCCAAGAGGTAAATTTTTCAAACTTGGAACTCTTCATTCAAGCATCATTTGTATATACATTGTGAAGAAAAGATGTAGATATCATGTCTAGGAAGCTGACCATGCCCATGGTTTTGATTATCTTTGCTTGTACATTGAGAATGTCTTCTCTGATCAGTTAGGTTTTAGTTTTAGTACTGAATAAAATTCATGCTAACCTTCGACCCATAACTTTTGAAAATTATGTGGTTAGATTCAAATTCAAATTTTAGACAAGTTTGATTTTTACATCTTTCGATTTGGCTGAGAAATGAAGCTTTTCGAAGCTTAACAATGGAGTTATGCATCCCTGCGCGCGCGAAGGAAGAAGATGAAGCCATGTTCAAATATTCAGAAATGAGTTCATTTTATATTTAGTGCAAGTTGTATAACTAACGGATGAAACAGACCACCCCAGTGGTACAAACAACGTGCGCTAAAGCCTTGCCATGTAGAAGGTCCTGGGTTCGAACCCCAGCGAGACCTTTTTGTCATTTTTCCAAATTTTCTCACTTTTTCTTTGTTTGCAGGAAGCGCGCCTGGGCCTCCATTGGCTGGGCCTTGACCTTTTTATTTTTCTGACCCCCCATTTACTTCAGCAATGCAGCCATTTTTATTTTTTTAGTTCTCTAACTAAATGATTAATTGGGCCAGGCCAAACAAAAACTATTTTCATACAAAAAACCCTAAAATTGCACTTTTGATTAATTTCATTTTTAACTTAATTTAATTTTCCTATTTTTTATTAATCATATCCCTTTAGGTTAATTAGGTCAAAACAATTTTCCTAACAAAAATCAAAATAACATTTTCTTTTCATTCATGTCTTGTACATTATATTCCTTTCAATTCTTGTACATTATTCAAGTTCAATATGGTTGTAATAGATAATTAGGTTTAATTTCTTGCAATCCCCATTTGTAAATTTGTACACCCTATCCCCAAATGATTTAATAGTGTAGTAAATTTACTTTCCATAATTTATCGCTTTCATATCAATGTTAGTAAATTAGGGTTTGTATGGAAATATAAAATCAATGCTTAGAAAACCCTAATTCAAGATAAATCAAGCATGAAATACAAACACTTGCACACTTGCACCTCTAGGGTTAACTCCACTTTTTTCCTTATGAAAAATGGTCATGTTATGCATGTGAGACGTCTTAGCAAAAGTAATAAAAAAATACAAGATCATAGTCCCTCGATGACGCTACGAATGTTGCCTTACAAATGATCTTAGTCCCTCAAGAAAAATGCTAAGATATCTCACAACATTGTTATTCATGACTATACGATGACCCACGACTGTCCCTGTGCATCCAAAGATAAGGCTTCTTACCAATCAATGGTAAGATAGCAATATCAAAGGAATGAAAAAATAAACAAAAGACTTTTGAGTAGGTAGAACGTTCTTAGTTTCTTGCTCACAATCCATCATCAAAAACAAACATATTTTCAAACACACCAAACACTTTCAAAAGATGAAATATTTTCAAAAGTCCAACACTTTGTATGTATTCTTATAGAGACGAGAATCATTACAAAGTTTGCCTAAATGAAGGCGCTTTTCAAAAATACTTTCAAAAACCACCAACACATTTCAAACAAAGCAATTTCAAAAGTGATCTAGCAAGCAACTAAGAGCCCATAGATAACTATGGATGAAAAGGGTGCTAACATCTTCCCTTTTCATAATCTACCCCCCAAACTCAAGAAAACATCTCAATGGTCTTTCCTGTTCTTTTCACCCTTTCCTTATTGGATAAAAGAAAAGTCGACAACGACTCTTGCTATCCATAACATTACGATCAAACGCAAAACAACCAAGTTAGTTCTCCCACTGTATTACAGAACTGGCGACTCTGCTGGGGATTTATGGACTTAAAAGTGGGGTTACCTTAGAGCTAGATCACATTTAATTGCTTTTATTGTTTGATTTGTTTGCTTTACATTTTGGGCTTTTTCTTGGGTTATTGTTAATGATCCTACACCCGGATCTGGGGCACCTTTTTAGGTAAGTAGAAATAAATCATGGAGGTTGTACGGTGTAGACTGATATGGATAAAGTGATAGCTATGTTAGCGTGATACTCTGGCTTGTACTAATGCTCCTTGAGTCAGTCAAGGATGACATTAGGCTTCCTTATAGTGTCATTAAGTGCTAACTGACCTTTAGAACCTTTAGTTGACTCATCCTAAGACGTTGGAAAGTAGTGAGACGGCCGGCTTTGGTTCCGACTGAAGATTGGTTGATACTCGATACTACACTCATTGAGATTGGGCTTTTGGGATATTTTGGCCACAATACTTTGGTGCTTGAGCTAAAACAATGCATAAAAGAAAGGTCAGTGATATGAGACTCCTTAGAACCCGGTTACTATTAATACGATGGGTTGAACCAACTAAACTTCAAGAGGGTACTTACCTATGAACTCCATGCAAGCCTAAACCTAAGGACTTGTCAGCTTTGTGTGATTATTTGTACATAACAATTTGTTTGCTTTGTTTGTGCACGACTATTCGCATATAACATCATGAAATCATACCATAGCATTTTCAATAATCATTTCAAGGATCCCAAGGGTATGTGATGCAGGGGTATATTGAACCAGACCTTTATCAAGGGCCAAAAAGACTTATTTTCCTCTAACCAAACACCTTCAAAGACCAAAGCACGATAAATTGAGTCAAGGGCTATGACCCACTTGACATGGTGAGCTTGATTCTCGTGGAAGGACATCCAACGATATGAAGTTCTCCAATCAAAGTTGTGATCAAAGTTCAACTTCTGACATTTTCTTGTGTATACCCCGCGAGATCCTTGAAAACATTGCATCCATATATCACGCATGTCATCATAACAAGTTTTCCCCATACAAGTTTCTCATCTGCTTACTGTTTATTTCAGTAGAGATGGATCTAGAACAGATTGTCATAAATCTTCAGACCCAAAATGCTCAACTTCAAGAATTGTTCCTGAACCTATCCAAGGGGCAAGAAGAAGTGAAAGCACTCCTCATTGAGAGCATGACCAAAAAGAATCCCGAGGACAACAGGGATGACCAATTGGAATGGTTACAAACTGAAATGGCAACAATGAAAATCCAGATGATGGGTCAGATGATAGGTCAGATAGCTCTTATCCAAAACTTAGCTTAGGGACAAGAAAATCTAAGAGCCATTGTCAACAAGCTTCATCAAGACGGATACAACCATATGGGGAAAACAACTAGAATTGGGGGTCGAGTCATTAATCAGCCTTAGATGAGACAAGAAGTTGGTTTGGTTGAGAGAACACCCTTCAAAATGGCTACTATACCAAGAGTCCAACAAAAACCTCGCCAACCACGACAGGGTGGTCAGGGTAATAAAGATATGCCCAAAAGACAATTTACAGAGATCAATGTGTCTTTGGCTCAAGAGTTGCATCATATGTTGGAAGCCAAGTTGGTTACGTTAAGGGAACCTCCTCAAAAACCTAACACTTATGTTCCCAACTACAAACACAATGAAAAGTGTGTGTACCACTCCAACAGTTGGGTACACGACACTAACCACTGCTGGGCATTGAAGAACAAGATTCAAGACCTGATTGATGAAGGAGCGTTGGAATTCACACAAGATGGTCAACTGGAGTTTTTCTATCATCCCTCAAAGACATACCATCTGAAGTGACAAATTTAGGCGGAGAAATTTTTGTTCATTCGAATTTTCAGTTGTAATTTCTTTTTTTGTTTAAACATTTGTCCTTATGTCAGACTTTGGTTATTCTCATTAATGAATTGCATATGTTTGTCTTGAGTTAATCCATTCAGTTTCATTATATTTAAACTATGCTTTTATCCCCATTTTGTGATATTTGACTCTCGTTAAAAGTTGTAAGTTTTTAGAGGGAGGATGACAAAAACAATACCATAATCTCATATGGTATGCTTTTGGACAGACCTTGCTGACGATGTACATGCGTTCTTTCAATCCCTAAACACTGAAGTTATAAGGAAGATAATCCCTAGTCAACCCCTTTGAGCCAAAGAAGTTGGAGTTTTTCTTTTTCACACAAATTGAAACCTTTAATCAAAACCTGGGGCATGGTAGTTTCTCAGTTAATTCAAAAGCGCGTTCAGTCACAAGCTTTCACTTCATACACAACGAATGACATCAATAACGTCCTTCTGAATCAAAAGACGACGATGGTTCCCTATAAAATAGGCAGTCATTATCTCTCAAAAGGAAAGCCCACTAAGTCAAAACCTATGAAGGAGACTTAAGAAAAACGGGGGCATCCCGCTGACTATAATCTCAAAACAGTCAGGCAAAAATCAAGGATAATAAATCAGAAAAGGTCACTACAAATCCTCAACAACAGAGAAATGTTGCAAAATGACTGCCTTCTCCAACAAACTTAACCTGTCCGAAGCATCACCAAAACGTCATTCCAGACTTAATTGGGACTTGTCCGAAGCATCACCAAAACGTCATTCCAGACTCAATTGGGATTCAAAACGTGTAATTAACTTAGTATAGGACTGGAGAACATCACAGAGAGAGGGTTGGGTATAAATACACTTTGATCCTTATCCTTTGTTTCTTAAATCGTGAATTAAACCATGCTACAACCCTTTAAAATTCCTAATTGAAGCATGGGTTAGTTCGAAAGCATACTGTTACAAAAGGTATCCTGACTCCTATAAGGCTTACTGTAAATCCCGAGTTGAATTCATATTCTTACAAAATTCTTTTATCAGCTAAAGATGCATTTTCAAAATTTCAAGACAAACATAAACTTTGCATTATTATGAATACCGCTGTTTGCATATAGTTATTTGTTTGACAACAGAGAAATTCACACGACGAATATCCAATGAAAGAAAATCCTCTCAAGAAACAGAATCACTTCAAATGGAAAAACACTCTAACTCATCAGTGGAAGTCAAGTCAAAATTCCAAGAAATCTCTCGTAAAGTCCTGAATAGCCAGGGGCAGGTCTGCATCTGAATCACTTAGGGTATTGAACTTGAATTTCAGCAAAAGGTCATGTACGACCAAACACACATTTTCTGGCAGCGCTACAACACTTACTACTATGGACAGCGATAAGTCCCCACATATCCACCTCTATAAGGTTATCCCTACAGAATAATCTTCACGGATAAGGGTATAAACCCCTCAAAGCCAAATTCATGGATATCCCCATAAAATTGGATCCATGCAATCCCCAACCAGAGTTTCAGTCTCCAGAAAACCTCTCCCAAATGAGTTGGTCTCAAGAAGAATCCTCGAGGAGTTCTGCCAAAAGAAAATACCTCCCTAACAGTTCATCAAATAATCTCTTCAACATGGTTTATTTCCCCAACAAACTACAAATTACCCAGCTTGAGTTTGCCTCTCAGACTATTATAAATTAAGGGACCACAACCCCTAATCCCCGGTAAAGTCGTCAACAAAGTCAGTGTTATCTCTGAAGTTTCTACGAAGCCTGGACCCGACCAGAAAATAGTTCAACATCATCCTACTCTCAACTTACTGCAAAACCTGGACCCGACCAGATAACAGTTAATCTCAATTCTTTGTTACTGCAAAGCCTAAACCGGACCAGATAACAGTTCAAAAGCTCCTATTCCTCAGTAGAGTTTGCCACTATCCCCAGTGAATTGCTGCGAAGCCTGGAATCCGACCAGATAACAGTTAACTTCTTCATCCCCAACAAGTTGTTAACTTTCATTCTCTCCAAATCAAGAGATAACTCCCCAGTAGAGCAACAAACAACTAAAACTCCTGAACTCTTTTCCCCAAGAAGAAATCAACACTCTCCATGGAGTTTCCTTCAAGCAAAGTTAACATTCCCTAGCGGAGTTCTCCTCAAATAACAGAATAGGAATCCCCAGCAAAAACATCCTAAAACAAGGTCTGAAGAGGGGCATACTCTTCATCCCCAACAGCAGTCCGGGATTTCATTTTCCAAGGCTCACCAACATTTGTCAAGGATTTATTTTCCCAGACAAAGATACACTTCAACAAAATTTCACATTTCATACATCATAACATATGCATACCAAACGCATATAGCACAATCTCATTTATTTTGAGAACACCATTACACAATGCATTTCATACATCATGACATTGCATACAGCTAACGCTTTACCTTTTCAGGAAAATATTAATCAACATATAGTTATCATCAACAATTTTCAACAGGTCCAAGATTAGTTTTTGAAGTAAGACAGAGCAACTACCTACGTGACCAGATGCAGCTTCACACGGGCTCATCATAAAGCAATCTTACACGGGTTCCTTCTGACTTGCAAATGCATCTTTACACAGGCTCATCATGAAGCAATCTTACACGGATTCCTTCCCATCCTGAAGTGCAGCTTCACACGGGCTCATCATGAAGAAATCTTACACGGGTTCCTTCTGACTTCCAAATGTAGCTTTACACGAGCTCATCATGAAGCAATCTTACAAAGATTCCTTCCCATCCTTAAGTGCAGCTTTACACGGGCTCATCATGAAGTAATCTTACACAGATTCTTTCCCACCCTGAAGTGTAGCTTTACACTGGATCATCTTGAAGCAATCTTACACGGATTCCTTCTCAAAATTTCCAGATGCAGCTTCACACAGGCTCACCATGAAAAAATCTTACATGGGTTCCTTCTAGGTTCCAAATGCAACTTCACACGGGCTCATCATGAAGAAATCTTACACGGGTTCCTTCTATTTTCCATGTGCAGTTTCACACAGACTCATCCCGAAGCAGCCCTTCCCAGGCTCCTTCTCATACATTTCCAGATGTAGTTTCACACAGACTCATCCCGAAGCAGCTCTACCCATGCTCCTTCTCATACATTTCCAGATGCAGTTTCACACTGACTCATCCCGAAGAAATCTTACACAGATTTCTTCTCATAAATTTATAGATGAAGTTTCACACGGACTCATCATGAAGCAGCCCTACCCATGTTCCTTCTCATACATTTCCAGATGAAGTTTCACACAGACTCATCCCGAAGCGGCCTTACACGGGTTCCTTCTCATGAATTTCCAAATTCTCTTCTAGATACAGTCCAGATACGATCCAGAGATGGATGACATCCTGACACTTATTCCAGATTCACTCTATAAACGGTTCAGATACAATCCAGAGCCAGATGACATTCTGACAGTTATTCTAGATTCACTCTAGAAACAGTTCAGATACGATCCAGAGACGGGTGACATTCTGACACTTATTCTAGATTCACTCTAGAAATGGTTTAGATACGATCCAGAGACGGATGACATTCTGACACTTATTCCAGATTCACTCTAGAAACAATTCATATACGACCCAAATACATATGACATTCTGATATTTATTCCAGAAACGGTTCAGATACGATCTAGATACGGATGAAATTTTGATACTTATTCCAGAAACGGTTCAGATACAATCCAGATATGGATGACATTCTGATACTTATTCTAGAAACAGTTCAGATACGATCCAGAGACGGATGACATTCTAATACTTATTCCAGATTCTCCTCTAAAAACAATTCAGATACGATCCAGATGCGGATGTCATTCTGACACTCATTCAATACATCTTTCAAATATAGTTCAGATACGATCCAGATGCGAATGTCATTCTGACACTCATTCAATACATATTTCAAATACAGTTCAGATACGATCTAGATGCGGATGTTGTTCTGAAACTCATTCAATACATCTTTCAAATACAGTTCAAATACGATCCAGATGCGGATGTTATTCTGACACTCGTTCAATACATCTTTCAAAAGCAACTCAGATACAATCCAGATGTGGATGTCATTCTGACACTCATTCAACACATCTTTCAAAAGAGGTTCATATATGATCCAGTTATGGATATTATTATGATACTCATTCCAGCATATCATTCAGAATTAAATCGACCGAAGATTTATTCTGATACTTCTCCCAGTTACAGTCAAGCTTAGACTTGGTCTAATTTCTATCAACCATCACCTTTGGATGGCATCTATAAGCCCATCTTTGACAACTCTCTCCAAATGGCATCTTTAAGCCCATTCCCGACACAATCAACTAACACATAGTCAAGTGAAAATTTCTGGGCACTCTAGTGTTCAATCATCTTCCACCTTCAAGTCACGAATGGCAGACTCGCCAATCTAACTCTTCAGGTTTAAGAAGATTGAACAGGGGCAGTTGTTGTACCCCAAAATTTTCCCTCTCCAATTTCTCAAAGATTCTCTCACAAAATCTCCATTGCTCAAAATTGCATAAGGTTTGATCAACTCAAGACATTTTCTTAACACAGGGCTCAAATTAAGGTTTGGGTTTGGACAAGTACAATTGGACATTTAATGCCCCATATAGTTTTTATGGATCATATTGGGCTCTCCAGCATCAGGTCGAAGAAAGGAGGAAGAGGAAACTGTCGAAAGGGCAAAGCAGATAAAAAAAGGTGTGAAGTTACAGATAACCATGTCGAATTCAAAATCTGGTTCAGGCTATTCGAACCACATGACTGATCAAAAAGGAGCGGTGGGCAGATTTTGACAAATCGAAGAAGAGCAAGCTTCCTTCGAGCAACCTTCTTCGATCCACCTCTAAACCTGCTTTGATCCACCTCTAAACCTGCTTCGATCCACAAGCTTCGACTGGGGAATGGTTTCCTCTAAACCTACTTCGATCCACAAGCTTCGACTGAGCAATGGTTTCCTTCATGCCTGCTTCGATCCACAAGCTTCGACTGGGAAATGGATTCCTTCATGTTTGCTTCGATCCACAAGCTTCGACTGGGCAATGGCTTCCTTCGAGCAACCTGATTCGATCCACATACTAAACCCTTCAACACACATAGTTTCTACACTATGAATTACAATTTGAGGTTTGGACATTTGAACTTTCGACCACTTAATCAACTGATGGTTACTGGTAGGAAATCAATCCATAAATAATTTCATTTTGACTATGCCAATGATATCATCTTGCATACTCAAAGTGGTACATTCAGATGAATGTGGTCCATTTTAAGAACACACAATTGGTGGAAACTAATATTGTTTTGTCTGTTGATGATTTTTGTCGAAGGTTGTAAATGGTCCATTCGAAGAACACACAACTGGTGGAAACAAATATTGTTTTGTATGTGGATGAGTTTGGTCAAAGGTTGTAAATGGTCTATTCGAAGAACACTCAATTGGTGGAAACGAATATTGTTTTTTCTGTTGATAAGTTTGGTCGAAAGTTGTGGATCTATGTGATCAAAATGAAAGGACGGAGTATTCGACCAGAGTAAAGAAAAAGATTAAATCGATAATCCATGCTATATGATCTTGCTTTGCAGGCCTCAATGCTTGTGTTTCACTCCATAATTAATTGTTTACACAATGAATTAAGCTCTTACCCAAGTATTTAAAATATTACCCAAGCCAATTTTACCTTAATGGCACAAAGTTACCATTGCCATTTTAGAAAATTAAGCTTTATGCAAAATGTCAATGCATTGAGCCTTGTAACTTTTATCTCTGATTCCAAGCAATATCAAAAGCATAAATCAAGTCTCCTGCACCCGACAAACATCAGGCTATGCTTGTACTTGAACTTTGGAACCATAAAAATCCATTCAACTTGATTTGTTTTTCCGTTTTCAACCAAACCATAATTTGTTATCTTACAAATCTGGTTACTCCAACTTCCCAGACCTTTTCTCTATAAATAGAGAAGCCATTTGCAAGCTAAAGGGGCAAGATTTTTTTTGTGTGCTGAAAAATCCTCAAACACTCCCATACTCTCAAAAACTCAGAACCTGCACACAAGCACAAAACTTGGCACATTCTAACTTTACACACAAAATCTCAAATCCCTCCTTGCATTCTTTTGGCCTTTCGATTCACTAAGCTTCCATACACCAACCTTAGAACACTCCTAAAACTTTTCAAAACTCCTTGAACTCAGAATCGAAAGCCACGTTGCTTGCCATTTCTGACTTTGAAGAGCCAACTCCAAAATCCTTCTGACTTTTAAAGAAAAGTAGTGATCCCACTAGCTTAAGTAAGGTCGCTGCAAGCTTAATCCATCATCATGTCATTTCTGGAATTCGTGTAGAAGTACTTCGAATTTCACTCCAAGAGGTACGTTTTTCAAACTCGGAACTATGTATTCAAGCATCATTTGTATATACATTGTGAAGAAAAGATGTAGATATCATGTTGTTGTACCCCAAAATTTTCCCTCTCATTTATCAAGTATTTTTTCACAAGATCTCCGTTGGTTCAAGACTGCACAAGGGTTGATCAGCTCAAGACACCTCCTTAAACACCGATGACTGAAATTAGGGTTTGAGATTACACAAGGATAATTGAACTTTTAATGCCTCATATGACTTTCATGGATCATTATGGACCCTCAATATTTCTCATGTCAAGTTTCAAGTCTTGGATCACATTTTGCTCAGTCAATTGATCAGTTGACCTAAAAATTAGTTGTATTGGGGAAAAAGTCAACTGTGGTCAATTCACAGTCAAAATTCATATTTATTTATCCATATAAATATTATGAACTCATATATGTCATTTTATAAGTTTGGACCATAATTCCTAAAGAAATTTGATCAGATCATCAAAAGGGCAAAATGGTCAAAATTAGGGTTTTGATTGAGAAAGGGCAATTTTTGTTTTTTGACCTAGCAATTAGTTAATTGGGTTGAGACATGATCTCAAGGATTAAAATTCACCATTTTTACCTAATTGCATGACTCAAAACATCCCTCAAAATCAATTGATTGATAGTTGATTTTCAGTCACCTGATCAAAAGTCAACTATACACTGAAAAGTCAAACTTTGACTTTTTGGTCAAAATCAAGTGTCAAAGATCACAATTTATCAAAACATGTCAAAATATGAAACTTGTTCATCAAGAAATCAAAAAGTCAATATTTCATTTTGAAAAGTCAAAGTTTCCAAGCTTAGAATTTTTTCTAAGTGTTGAAAACTTCATATTTTTTCACAACTTTGAGCCAATTTTTCACCATGATGCAAGATGATTTAAAGGAAACTTTCAACATGAAAGTTGTAGATCTCAATGAGATATAAAACACTGCTTTACACAAGTTCTCCTAGAAATGAATGAATTTCAAGTTATGATTTTGTGAATACATGTTCATGAAATATGGAAACTTAGTGAAATTTTGCCCTAGTTTAGGCAGGATTTTGACCTAACTTCATGGAAATTTTTTCACATAGTTCCAAGGGAAATTTTCAAAAGTAATTCAAATATGGGTTGTATAGCACATTACAAGATTTCTAAAATGTCATATAACTCCTTGAGATCATGTTTGAGCAAGGAGAATCGAAGGCATGAAGTTGGCATTTCATTCTTGAATTATAGGTCATTTTCATGATGAACAAGAATGCAAATCCATGCTAGGCTAGACAATCTTTGATTTGCAGGCCTAAAACTTGTTAGTCACTCCATAATTAAATGTTTACACAGCTGTAAGAAGCTTCAACTCAAGCATTCAATGCATTACCCATGCTTATTTCCATTTTGGGAAGAAAGTTCACGTTACCATTTTGGAAAAGTAGCTTTATGCATAAAATCAGTTCTTGAGCTTTGCACTTGTTTTCTTTTGATCATACACAATCTATAGCCCAAAAGAAACTTGTCTAAATCCTCTAAACAACTCAGCCCATTCTTGTACTTTGTGTTGAAACCATGTTTTCACTTTTCTTCAAAATCAAGTAACATAGCCATAACTTGTACTTGTGTGATTCTGACCCTCTCAAGCCTCAGAACTGTTCCCTTACTTATGCACAAGTTGTTTGCATCAAAATGCACGAATACACAAGCTCAAAAACTTCCCCAAACTCAGAAATGCATCACAAACCACCAATGGTGCATATTCTGACCAAGAACTTCAAACTTCCATTTCACTCGTGCGTTTCTTGGCCCTTTTCTTCCAAAAGCTTCCAAACATCATACACAAGCCATCCATATCCCTATTACACGACTGTAACACCATCTTCATCCATTTCCAAGTTCAAAAATAGAGCATCACAATTGGACTTCTCCAGAACTCCTCAGCCACTTTCAGCTCAAGCCAAGCATCACATTAGCTTCCTAGGAACTTGAGGAAGCTAACCCAATCACTGGAACTCATCAAAAGTTGCTCAAACTCAAAACACGATACCCTTTTGCAAGGTGAGTTTTCTGACTTTTGAACTATTCATATAGGCATTGTTAGGCTTCCATTTTCAAAGATAAAATGTAGACCTCATTGCCACGAAGCTGTACATATCCATAGTTTGCATTTATATGGTTTGAGCTTAGAGAATTTTAGATTTGAAGTTTCTGAATTTTTTAGGTTTCAGATTAGGGCTAATAAAATTCATGTTTGTCTTTGATCTATAGTTTTAATGCTTTACATTTCTGAAATCGTGAGTAAATTTGCCACAAGTTTTATGTTTACATTTCTGAAAATGGTTGAGGAATGAGCAAGTTTGAAATCCTTTGGCTAGAGGTTGAAGATGAAGTACAGTCAGGGCAAGTTTGATGTTATGTATTTATTTTTGTGCCAATGTTAACGGATGTATCACCACCCCAGTGGTTAAAGCGCGCGCCTGTCACCCCTTGGACCTGGGTTCGAGCCCCAGCGTCCGTTTTACCATTTTTTTATACATATTTTCTGTTTTTCTTGTTTTTTGTTTGAACAGGTGGGGCCTCCAACTTGTAGTAGTAGTAGTAGTAGTAGTAGTAGTAGTAGTAGTAGTAGTAGTAGTAGTAGTAGTAGTAGTAGTAGTAGTAGTAGTAGTAGTAGTAGTAGTAGTAGTAGTAGTAGTAGTAGTAGTAGTAGTAGTAGTAGTAGTAGTAGTAGTAGTAGTAGTAGTAGTAGTAGTAGTAGTAGTAGTAGTAGTAGTAGTAGTAGTAGTAGTAGTAGTAGTAGTAGTAGTAGTAGTAGTAGTAGTAGTAGTAGTAGTAGTAGTAGTAGTAGTAGTAGTAGTAGTAGTAGTAGTAGTAGTAGTAGTAGTAGTAGTAGTAGTAGTAGTAGTAGTAGTAGTAGTAGTAGTAGTAGTAGTAGTAGTAGTAGTAGTAGTAGTAGTAGTAGTAGTAGTAGTAGTAGTAGTAGTAGTAGTAGTAGTAGTAGTAGTAGTAGTAGTAGTAGTAGTAGTAGTAGTAGTAGTAGTAGTAGTAGTAGTAGTAGTAGTAGTAGTAGTAGTAGTAGTAGTAGTAGTAGTAGTAGTAGTAGTAGTAGTAGTAGTAGTAGTAGTAGTAGTAGTAGTAGTAGTAGTAGTAGTAGTAGTAGTAGTAGTAGTAGTAGTAGTAGTAGTAGTAGTAGTAGTAGTAGTAGTAGTAGTAGTAGTAGTAGTAGTAGTAGTAGTAGTAGTAGTAGTAGTAGTAGTAGTAGTAGTAGTAGTAGTAGTAGTAGTAGTAGTAGTAGTAGTAGTAGTAGTAGTAGTAGTAGTAGTAGTAGTAGTAGTAGTAGTAGTAGTAGTAGTAGTAGTAGTAGTAGTAGTAGTAGTAGTAGTAGTAGTAGTAGTAGTAGTAGTAGTAGTAGTAGTAGTAGTAGTAGTAGTAGTAGTAGTAGTAGTAGTAGTAGTAGTAGTAGTAGTAGTAGTAGTAGTAGTAGTAGTAGTAGTAGTAGTAGTAGTAGTAGTAGTAGTAGTAGTAGTAGTAGTAGTAGTAGTAGTAGTAGTAGTAGTAGTAGTAGTAGTAGTAGTAGTAGTAGTAGTAGTAGTAGTAGTAGTAGTAGTAGTAGTAGTAGTAGTAGTAGTAGTAGTAGTAGTAGTAGTAGTAGTAGTAGTAGTAGTAGTAGTAGTAGTAGTAGTAGTAGTAGTAGTAGTAGTAGTAGTAGTAGTAGTAGTAGTAGTAGTAGTAGTAGTAGTAGTAGTAGTAGTAGTAGTAGTAGTAGTAGTAGTAGTAGTAGTAGTAGTAGTAGTAGTAGTAGTAGTAGTAGTAGTAGTAGTAGTAGTAGTAGTAGTAGTAGTAGTAGTAGTAGTAGTAGTAGTAGTAGTAGTAGTAGTAGTAGTAGTAGTAGTAGTAGTAGTAGTAGTAGTAGTAGTAGTAGTAGTAGTAGTAGTAGTAGTAGTAGTAGTAGTAGTAGTAGTAGTAGTAGTAGTAGTAGTAGTAGTAGTAGTAGTAGTAGTAGTAGTAGTAGTAGTAGTAGTAGTAGTAGTAGTAGTAGTAGTAGTAGTAGTAGTAGTAGTAGTAGTAGTAGTAGTAGTAGTAGTAGTAGTAGTAGTAGTAGTAGTAGTAGTAGTAGTAGTAGTAGTAGTAGTAGTAGTAGTAGTAGTAGTAGTAGTAGTAGTAGTAGTAGTAGTAGTAGTAGTAGTAGTAGTAGTAGTAGTAGTAGTAGTAGTAGTAGTAGTAGTAGTAGTAGTAGTAGTAGTAGTAGTAGTAGTAGTAGTAGTAGTAGTAGTAGTAGTAGTAGTAGTAGTAGTAGTAGTAGTAGTAGTAGTAGTAGTAGTAGTAGTAGTAGTAGTAGTAGTAGTAGTAGTAGTAGTAGTAGTAGTAGTAGTAGTAGTAGTAGTAGTAGTAGTAGTAGTAGTAGTAGTAGTAGTAGTAGTAGTAGTAGTAGTAGTAGTAGTAGTAGTAGTAGTAGTAGTAGTAGTAGTAGTAGTAGTAGTAGTAGTAGTAGTAGTAGTAGTAGTAGTAGTAGTAGTAGTAGTAGTAGTAGTAGTAGTAGTAGTAGTAGTAGTAGTAGTAGTAGTAGTAGTAGTAGTAGTAGTAGTAGTAGTAGTAGTAGTAGTAGTAGTAGTAGTAGTAGTAGTAGTAGTAGTAGTAGTAGTAGTAGTAGTAGTAGTAGTAGTAGTAGTAGTAGTAGTAGTAGTAGTAGTAGTAGTAGTAGTAGTAGTAGTAGTAGTAGTAGTAGTAGTAGTAGTAGTAGTAGTAGTAGTAGTAGTAGTAGTAGTAGTAGTAGTAGTAGTAGTAGTAGTAGTAGTAGTAGTAGTAGTAGTAGTAGTAGTAGTAGTAGTAGTAGTAGTAGTAGTAGTAGTAGTAGTAGTAGTAGTAGTAGTAGTAGTAGTAGTAGTAGTAGTAGTAGTAGTAGTAGTAGTAGTAGTAGTAGTAGTAGTAGTAGTAGTAGTAGTAGTAGTAGTAGTAGTAGTAGTAGTAGTAGTAGTAGTAGTAGTAGTAGTAGTAGTAGTAGTAGTAGTAGTAGTAGTAGTAGTAGTAGTAGTAGTAGTAGTAGTAGTAGTAGTAGTAGTAGTAGTAGTAGTAGTAGTAGTAGTAGTAGTAGTAGTAGTAGTAGTAGTAGTAGTAGTAGTAGTAGTAGTAGTAGTAGTAGTAGTAGTAGTA
The DNA here is from genome assembly GCA_948472305.1 of Vicia faba. Classification (NCBI taxonomy): domain Eukaryota; kingdom Viridiplantae; phylum Streptophyta; class Magnoliopsida; order Fabales; family Fabaceae; genus Vicia; species Vicia faba. The sequence goes on from OX451738.1 coordinate 884,066,547, forward strand.
GTAGTAGTAGTAGTAGTAGTAGTAGTAGTAGTAGTAGTAGTAGTAGTAGTAGTAGTAGTAGTAGTAGTAGTAGTAGTAGTAGTAGTAGTAGTAGTAGTAGTAGTAGTAGTAGTAGTAGTAGTAGTAGTAGTAGTAGTAGTAGTAGTAGTAGTAGTAGTAGTAGTAGTAGTAGTAGTAGTAGTAAAAATCCAAAATATTTTATTTATTTATTTTTACACTTATTTACTTTATTTATTTTATAAAACTAAAAGAACAAAAACATTTTCTTAATAATTAATATTTAGGTTTAGTTTTAACTATTATATTATTTTCTTGTAATTAAAATTAATTTAGAATTTAGGTTTCTTTTAATTAATTAATATTCATATTATTTTTATTAGTTTAAAACCTTTTCATAAATAAAACCCTAAAAAATCTTTTTAGTTAATTTCTTTTCTTATTTAGTTTAAGATAACTTTATTTAATTTTCATTAATCATTTTTCTTAATTAGGTTTATGTTAAAATCTTTTCATGAAAACCAAACAAAATTCATATTTCTTTTTTATTTATTTTACATTTGTACACTTTTATTAAATTCTTGTACAATATTCAATATTTTTTTAATAATTATTTAGATTTAATTTTATTGCCATTTCCCCATTTGTAAATTTGTACACCCCCTCCCCTAATGATGTAATAACTTAGTATTTTTATTTTCCTCAATTTAATGCTTTATATAAATGCTAGTAAATTAGGGTTTGTATGGAAAGATAAAATCAATGCTTAGAAAACCCTAATTCAAAGACAAAACAATGCATATAAATCAATGCACTTGCACACTTACACTCTTAGGGTAAATCCACTTTGTTGCCTTATGAAAATGGCCATATTATGCATGTGAGGTATCTTAGCAAAAGCAATAAAAAAAATATAAGATCATAGTCCCTCGATGACGCTATCAAAGTTGCTTTTCAAAAATGATCTTAGTCCCTAAAGAAAATGCTAAGATATCTTACAACATTGCTATTCATGACTATACGATAACCCATGCTCGTCCCTTTTACATCCAAAGATAGGGTTTCTTACCAAATCAATGGTAAGATAACAATGTCAAAGGAAAGAGGAAATAAACAAGAAAGACTTTTGAGTAGGTAGAATGTTCCTAGTTGCTTGCTCATTTAAAAACCAAAACATCCTTGTTATTTTCAAAACAAACACCAACATTTTCAAAACACCTTTCAAACTTGAAAACATTTTTAAATGATCGACACTTTGTATACATTCTTACGAACGAGAATCATTACAAAGTTTGCCTAAATGATGGAGCTTATTCAAAAGACTTTCAAAAACCACACAAAGCACGTTTTCAAACAAAATCAAGTGATCTAGCAAGCAACTAAGAGCCCGTAGATAACTACGGATGAAAAGGGTGCTAATACCTTTCCTTTTCATAATCTACCCCCCGAACTCAAGAAAACATCTCAAAGGTCTTTCCTGTTATTTTCAGCCTTTCCTTTTGGATAAAAGAAAAGTCGGTGGCGACTCTTGCTAACTGCAACATTTGTGATCAAACACAAACACCAAGTCAGTTCTCCTACCGTGTTACAGAACTGACAACTCTGTTGGGGATAAAAACTTAAAAGTGGAGTTACCTTAGGGCTAGATCACATTTACTTGCTTTCATTGTTTGACTTGTATGCTTTACATTTTGGTTCTTTGTTTAGGCTTGAATCCTCTACCCAGATTTGGGATACCTTATAGGTAAGTAGCAATACATTGTGGAAACTGTGCGGGGTATACCGACATGGTCTTAGCAATAACTACGTTAGTGTGACATATTTGTGGGTACCAGTAGCCCTTGAGTAGTCAAGGAGAATACGGGGCCACTGAGTGATGTCATGAAGCACTAACTAACTTCTATAACCTTTACTTGACCAACTTGGCCATTAGGACGTAGTGAGATGACCAACTTTGGTGCAGTCTGAAGTTGGTAGATACTCGATACTACACTCATTGAGGTTTGTTTTTTTGGGATATTTCCATCGTCATTAAAGAGGCTTGCGCTGAAACAATGCCCGAGAAAACAAACTAGTGATATTGAGCTCCCTTAGAACCCAGTTACTATTACTAGGACATGTTTGAGCCAACTAAACTTCAAGAGGGTATTTACCTATGAGACTCCATGCAAGACTAAACCTAAGGACTTTTCTGTTTTGTTTGTATATATTTACTCGTACATAACATCATAAACATCATAACATCATACTCATACTCACTAACCATTTCAAGGATTTTTTGGGATTTATCTTTGTTCTGTTTTGTAGGACATGGATTCTATTCGTAGGAAAACCGTTCAAGTCAATCTCGTAAGGATCCCTCCTCAACTTAAAGAGTTAGCATCAAGGGTTCTTGAGAATTCTCCATTTATCGAAAGACATGGTCGCCTCCTAAACTTGGTTACCTCTAACACCGATGAGGATATGATGAAGGTGCTATTCCAATTCTTTGATCCTCTACACCATTGCTTCACGTTTCCCGATTATCAACTTGTGACAACTTTGGAAGAATTCTCCCAACTCTTGAGGATTCCCATTATCAATCAAATACCCTTCAACGGTACAAAAAGAGATCCAAAACCAGAAGAGATTGCTTAAGCCCTACACTTGCAACAATATGATGTCACAACTAATTGGGAAATAAGGAGTGGTGTCAAAGGTTTCTTAGCTAAGTTCTTGTTTGAGAAAGCTCAAGTCTGTTGGAACTCTTTGGATTGGCAAGCTTTTGAGGAAATTGTGGCCCTTCTCATCTATGGGATGGTTTTTTTCCAAATCCTTACCAACTCATAAATGTAAACGCCGTCAAAATCTTCATGTCTCTTAACCCGGTGCCTACTTTGTTAGGAGACATCCTACATTCTTTTCACTCTAGAACTATGAGGAAAAGGGGTACTCTCATGTGTTGTACTTCTCTCTTGTCAATATGGTTTATTTCATATCTTCCCCAGTCTGTATTGAAGAATGAGCAAGGTTCAAGGTGGTCACATATGTTGATGACGCTCAGACATTCAGATATTCATTAGTGTACCCTATTTGTGGAGAATGTTACTATTGTCGACCGTTATGGAGAATTACCTAATGTCCCCCTACTTGGCATTAGGGGAGGTATCACTTACAACCCTTTCTTAGCTTTACGACAATTTAGTTACGCCCGAAGGGATGGCCCACATGAGATTCTTATTCAAGGGTTGGTATTTGATTACGAGAATGACAATCAAGGTTATCGCCAGAGATTTATCCGAGCTTGGAGGATATTGAACAAGGTAGATAGCAAGACTTTGGGGCACAATAATTCCATCCCCCTTGAGCCTTACCTTAAGTGGGTGCGAGCTCGTGCTCAGAAACTTATGATGCCTTTTCCTTCCATTCTCCCAGTTATCATAGAACCTGTGGTGGAAGGAGATGTCCCATACATTGTCCTTCATCCTAGAATGCCCACCTCTCTCGAAGACTTGCAAAGGGATTGGATACAACTAAAGGGGGCGCGAGACACTTTCGAGGCCCAATTCTACGCCAGCAAGAAGAAAGTTCTGGAACTCACCAGGCAGCTTCATGAAGAGCAGAGTCTGAACGCCTATATCGCACCAAAGAGGATGCGTTCTAATTTTTTGTCTTAAAAGTTTTGTATTTTTATTTCTTTGTAAGCCCAAAGAGGCATGATGTACTCAAACTTTGATTTATTAATACAACATGTGTTCCTTTTTGTCTAAAGCAAATTTAAATCTCTAATTTCCTTGAAATCATTGCATATGCATATTCATTCATCATAACATAAACAAAGTTCTTACAACAGATCTCCTTATATTTCTACTGTTTATTTTAGTAAGATGGATCTTGAGCAGACAGTAAAAGATCTCCAGGCGCAGAACGCTCAGTTTCAACAAATGTTCTTGACTCTGGCAAAAGGACAAGAGGATTTGAAAACTTTACTGATCAAAGAAAAGAAGAAGAAAGCAAAGAAATCAACTGGTGTTTTGAATATGGGAAGAAGGTTCCAAGGGCAAGCCAAGCAGACTCTAGACTTTGCAACATCATCAGGTGAAAAGGATAACCAAGAAGGGAAAAACAAAGAAGTGACTGACCATCCAGAATCTGAAGAGGAAGAAGAGGTTGATTACTCTGAAGAGAAATATCCTCCGGCTGACGACAAATACAAACAGTTGGAGGATCACTTAAGTGCAATGGAGATTCAGAAAGTGCCCGGGCTGGACTTTGAAGAGCTGGGTTTGATGTCTGGGATTGTTATTCCACCAAAATTCAAGGCACTAGTGTTTTCTAAGTATGACGGGGTTTCGTTTCCCAAGATGCACCTCCGATCTTATGTAAGGAAGATACAGCCTCACATTGCTGAAAGAGATTTGTGGGTCCACTACTTTCAGGATAGTCTATCTGGGACTCAACTAGATTGGTTCTATCAACTGGAGAGTGCCAATATCAACAATTGGGAAGACATGGCCGCTGATTTTTATAAGCAGTATCAGTACAACACAGACCTTGCTCCCACCCGTACTCAACTCCAAAGTCTGGCTATGGGTTCGAGCGAGGGTTTCAAAGACTACGCTCAGAAGTGGAGGGACTTAGCAGGAAGGGTCCAGCCTCCCTGTCTGACAGGGAGCTAGTGGACATGTTTCTGGGTACTCTGTCCGGTCTTTTCTTTAATTATCTAATTGGAAGCTCCTCAGCCGGCTTCACTGAATTAATCTTGACCGGGGAAAAAGTGGAAGCTGGGATTAAGAGTGGGAAGATCCAAAAAGACGCATCCTCCAGTGTCGTGAGAAAACCATTCATTGGGAAGAAAGAGGTTGGTGTTGTGTACCCTCAAAGGAATCAAGACATAACTGAACACCGTCCAACGGTAGGGGACGTCATAATCCCTAAGCTTGCACCTACTCAACAAAGCAATAACCAGCCTAGAACAGAAAGACCGGTAAGACAATTTACCCGGATAAATATGACATTGTCTCAAGTCTTGCCACATTTTTTGAGATCTAATCTGGTAACCTTGCGGGAAGCTCCGAAGAATCCCAACACTGCCTCTCCCCGTTATAACCCAAACGCCTGTTGTGCTTACCATTCAGAAAGTCTAGGTCATGATACAAACAACTGATGGGTTTTGAAAAACAAGGTGCAAGACCTTCTCGAGGCAAAAGAAATTGAACTTGACGCTCCCGAGATCCCAAATGTTATCACCGCTCCTATGCCCAAGCACGGTCGCGATGTTAACATTGTAGAAGATGATGTGTTTGTCACTGTTGTTGATGAGCTTGTTACTCCTCCCCTGACCGTCAAGAGGAACCTTTTGAAGGACGGTTTATTTCCAGGCTGTGGCGAAGGCTGCCACCTCTGTTTATCCCTACCAACTAATTGTCATTTATTGAAAGCAGGTGTCCAGCGCCTGATGGATGACAAAGAGATTTTGTTTGAAAAGACTCTCGTTCCAACCATTTCTTACAAGGATGTTTCAATAGTAACCATTTCCGCCAATCCTTCCAGGGTCTCCACCAAAAGACCTGTTAGGATTGAATCTGTTCCGAAGGTGACTCCACTGATAATTACTATGCCAGGGCCAATCCCTTACTCCTCATATAAAACTGTCCCTTGGAACTATGGGGGTAACGTCTACTACCAAAGCGTCAAGCAAGATTGGTTGGCTGATGAACACTCGATTTTTGAGAAGGCTGACTCCGACATCGGCAACATTGTGGGAACCAGCAAAATAAACCAAAGTGGAAGAGTGTTCTCCCCTGAGATTTCTCCTCCAAAAACTATTATCGGTCCTGTGATCATCCATGCTTTTGTTCCTGTTGAAACTACTACTACAGTTCTTATGGTTATCCCTACTGACACCCCTATCGCCGAGTCGACCGAGACTCGGTGCAAAGGCATTTTGGTTGAACCTGTCTGGATGAAGGCGCAATCAGTATCTATCTCAGAGGCCTCCAAGAAGGAGATGGAAGAAATTTTGAAAATTATAAAGAGAAGCGACTACAATATAGTCGAACAGCTAGGGCATACTCCTTCAAAGATCTATATGCTAGCTTTACTGTTGTGCTCTAAGGCTCTGGGAAGGCCTTGGTGAAATTTCTTAAAACTACCCATGTGTCACAGGAAACCTCTGATGACCAATTTAAAGACTGTGTGGCCAGCTTGACCGCTGATAATGGTTTGGGCTTTTCTGATGCTGACCTGACACCTAGAGGGAGGAAACACAACAAAGTGTTGCATGTCTCTGTCGAATGCATGGGCACTACTTTGGCCCATGTCCTGGAAGATACTGGTTCATCTTTGAATGTGCTGCCTAAGAAAGCTCTGGATAGACTAGACTGCGAAGATTTGACCTTAAAACCCAACAACATAGTGGTAAGGGCCTTCGACGGTTCAAAGATAATGGTGCACAGGGAGGTGGACATCCCCATTAAAGTTTGAACTTAGACCTTTGATTCAACTTTCTATGTAATGGATATTCGCCCCTCTTATTCCTGTTTATTGGGCCGACCTTGGATTCATAACGCTGGTGCCGTCACCTCTACATTACATCAGATGTTGAAATACCCAACCAAGGGAAAAATCATCACTGTCCATGGAGAGGAGGAATATACGGTCAGTCACCTGAACTTCTTCAGATACATGGAAATGGATCATGAATTCATTGAAACTCCGTGTCAGCATTTCGAGGAAGTCCCACAAATAGTGGCAGTAACCAAGACTGTTTCCCAAGTCCCGAAAATTACTAGACCTTTGCTAAAGATGGCTTCTCTGAAAGATGCCAAGGCAGTAGTCGAAGAAGGTGGGTGTACTATTTGGGGCCAACTCCCGGATATCCCCTACAAGTCTGACAAATTTGGTCTGGGTTTACTTCAGGAGCCCTGAAAGCTGTTCGTCGTGCTCGTGCCGGGGGACCACCTTTGCAAATTAGCAACCATGGAGTCAACGCAATGGAGGATAGTGATGATGGTTGTGACCTGGAAGAATGAATTTTCCCAACTATCAGCGGAGGACTCAATAATTGGGAAGCCAAATATTTGATCCCAATTACTTTTATCCAACAATAATTGTCTTTAAATTTTTGTGGACTTGTAATAATTAAACAATTGAGACTTTTAAAACCTTGTGTCTTACCCGAGACACAGCGGTCCATTTGTAAGGGTTGTTACTACATTTTCATATGTCATCAATGAATCATGGACGTTTTTTCATGAAAAATTTACGCTCTTTGTTTTTCTTTTTCTACATATTTATTTTTTCAATGATAGCTATGCTCTTACACACACTCACATATCAAAATGCAGATCCAAATCCACTCAGGATCCCACGGGTAACGATTCTGCTATGACCTATTGTGACTTTGAAAATTCGATCTACCAATCCAAAGACGAAGGTGAGGAAGATTGTGAAGTGCCAGGGGAACTAGCCAGGTTACTACAACAGGTAGAAAGGACCATACAGTCCCATGAAGAACCGGTTGACACAGTTAACTTAGGTACCGAAGAGGACAAGAAAGAAGTCAAGGTAGGTGCCAATCTGGAACCCAGTGTCAAGAAGCGCTTAACTCAGTTACTACATGACTATGTTGAGGTCTTTGCTTGGTCATACAAAGACATGCCAGGACTTGATGCTGATATCGTGGTCCATCGTCTACCAACAAAAGAAGAATGCCCTCCGGTAAAATAGAAAGTCTGTCGCATGCGGCCAGATATGTCAGAGAAGATCAAGACTGAGGTCATGAAACAATTCAACACCGGATTCTTAGCCGTCATCTCCTATCCACAATGGGTCGCCAATGTTGTTCCAGTGCCTAAAAAAGACGGTAAAGTATGCATGTGTGTGGATTACAGAGATTTGAATAGGAGAAGCCCTAAGGATGATTTCCCGCTTCCCCATATTGATATTCTGGTTGACAATACCGCACAACATAAAGTGTTATCATTTATGGATGGTTTCTCAGGCTATAACCAAATCAAAATGGCACCGGAGAACATGGATAAACCAACCTTCGTCACATAGTGGGGCACGTTCTGTTACAAGGTTATGCCATTCGGGTTGAAAAATGCTGGGGCAACTTATCAGCGTGCCATGGTAGCTCTGTTTCACGATATAATCCATCACAAAATAAAGGTCTACGTGGATGACATGATAGCCAGATCTCAAACTGAAGAGGAACATCTTGACCATTTACATAAATTGTTTGAAAGGCTAAAGAAACACAAGCTAAGGTTGAACCCGAATAAATGCACATTTGGGGTGAGGTCCAGTAAACTCCTAGGTTTCATCGTCAGCGGTAAAGGTATCGAAGTGGACCCTACAAAGGTAAAAGCAATACAAGAAATGCTTGCTCCTCGCACCGAGAAGGAAGTCAGAGGATTCTTAGGACGACTAAACTACATCGCCAGATTCATTTCTCACCTAACCGCTACTTGTGAACCAATCTTCAAATTATTGAAGAAAGATCAAGTAGTCAAATGGAATGATGAATGCCCATCTGCCTTTAACAAGATCAAAGAGTACCTTTAAGAGCCTCCTGTTTTGATGCCTCCAGTCGAGGGAAGACCTTTGATCATGTATCTAACTGTCTTGGAAAATTCAATGGGGTGTGTGTTGGGGAAGCATGACGAGTCTGGTTGAAAAGAGCATGCTATATACTACCTGAGTAAAAAGTTTACCGACTGTGAAACCAGATATTCATTTCTCGAGAAAACTTGTTGCGCTCTGGCATGGGCTGATCGCCGGTTAAGACAATATATGTTGACCCATACTACCTTATTGATATCCAAGATGGATCCAATTAAATACATATTCGAGAAGCCTGCCCTCTCTGGGAGAACAACAAGATGGAAGATGATTCTGACTGAATACGACATTCAATACACTACCCAAAAAGAAATAAAGGGTAGTGTGCTAGCCGATCACCTTGCTCATCAGGTTGTGGATGACTACCGGTCCATGAAATTCGATTTCCCAGATGAAGACATCATGATGGTAAACAATTGTGAAGAACTCAGACCATATGACGGACCTGAACAAGGATCCTGATGGACCTTGGTTTTTGACGGAGCCTCCAACGCACTCGGCAATGGCATATATGCTGTAATCATATCCCCAAAAGGATGTCATACTCCCTTCACCGCAAGACTTTGTTTCAACTGTACCAATAATATGGCAGAGTACGAAGTGTGTATTATGGGTCTCAAAGCTGCCATAGATTTGGGAATCAAGTCCTTAAGTGTATTTGGAGATTCAACCTTAGTTATCAGTCAGATCAAAGGAGAATGGGACACAAAGCACCCTTATCTCATCCCCTACAAAGAACATGTGTTGACATTAATCCCACATTTTGAGGAAATTACCTTTAAGTATTTTCCACGAGAGGAAAATCAACTAGCGGACGTGCTAGCCACTATGTCACCCATATTTAAACTCAAGTGGGGTAACGAGGCTCCCCAGATCACCAGTGAGCGGATAGATGAACCAGCTTACTGTCACGAGATCGATACTAAAGAAGTAGTGGACAAGCCTTGGTTCCATGAAGTTAAGAGGTATCTCGAGGCCCAAGAATATCCGGAGGGAGCTTCAGTCAATGATAATAAGTTCTTGAGAAGATTCTCTGCTAAGTTCTTCCTCAACAATGACATTCTTTACAAGCGCAACCACGACTCTACTTTGCTTCATTGTGTAGACAAGGTTGAGGCGGATAAGATCATGGCTGATCTACATGAAGGCATTTTTGGCACCCATTCTAGTGGGCACACAATGGCTAAAAATATCCTACGGGCGGGGTACTACTGGTCTACCATGGAAGCAGATTGCCATCAGCATTCACGAACCTGTCACAAATGTCAGATCTATGCTGACAAAGTGCATGTGCCTCCAGTTCCTCTAAACGTCCTAACTGCTCCCTGGCCATTCGCGATGTGGTGCATCAATACGATTGGAGAAGTCAAAACTACAGCTTCTAATGGACACCGCTTCATCTTGGTGGCCATTGACTACTTCAAGAAGTGGGTTGAGGCAACTTCTTTCGCTTCTGTTACCAAGAGTGTTGTGGCCCAATTCATCAAACAGAATTTCATCTGTTGGTACGGTATCCCAGAGAGAATCATCACAGACAATGACACGAATCTCAATAATACTATGATCACCGCACTATGCATGCAATTCAAGATCCAGCACCATAGCTCTTCTCCTTACCGGCCAAAGATGAATGGTGTTGTCGAAGCCGCAAATAAAAACATCAAGAAGATCATACAAAAAATGACAATGACCTACAAGGACTGGCATGAGATGTTACCATTCGCTCTCCACGGTTACCGTACCACAACGTGCACATCAACAGAGGCAACTCCCTTCTCCTTGGTATACGGCATGGAAGTTGTTCTACCAATTGAGGTCCAAATACCTTCTCTAAGAATCATAAAGGATGCAAGGCTGAATGAAGATGATTGGATTCAAACTCGACTCGACCAGTTGAATTTGATTGATGAGAAGAGGCTTACGGCTGTCTGTCATGGTCAGATGTACCAAAAACGTATGATCAAAGCTTTTAACAAGAAGGTCAGGCGTCAGGTATATCAGGTTGGTGATTTGGTAATCAAGCGTATCATATTGCCACAAGGTGATCCCAGGGGCAAATGGACTCCTACATACGAGGCACCATTTGTGATCAAAAGCATATTTTCTGGTGGAGCAATGATCTTAACCACTATGGATGGCGATGACCTTCCACACCCTGTAAACACAGACATGGTCAAAATATACTACACATGAATAAAGACCCGCTAGGTCGATTGGCCTAGGCAAAAATTAGGGCATCTTGGCGAACCAAAACAGGTTCGGGCAAAAATTAGGGATAAAATACAAAAAAATTTGTACACTCGGCAAGCTGAAAACCCGAAAGGGAGGCTTGGGCAAAAAAGGGTATCCCGGTGGACTGAAAACCCGAAAGGGCGGTCCAGGCAAAAGTTAGGAAATTAAAGCGTATGACTATGTCCCATTGGATCACCTTACAGACAACCTTTAGTATCGACTGACAAACTCAAACGGTTCTAATCAATCCAATCAATTTCGAACAAAGCAGTAAGTGGACGAGACACTCAGAGACATGAAGGCTATAGAAGAATGGGAACCCCATGGGATTATTTCACATAGCTATCTTTTTATTTGTATCAGTTTTCATTTTTTTACGACGATATTCTCTTACTAGAATGTTCGTCTCATTGTACAAAAATACTTATTCAAGTTAATACAAAGATATCCCTTTGAAAGTGCAAAACTATCTGTTTTTCTTTTATTTCCGTGTTTTGTTTGCGAAAACGTCCAATGATTATTTTTGAACATATGTATTTGAACGTGACTACTGTTTACAAATGAACAAAAAAGAGGAACAAAAAATAGAAAGACAATCACTAATGGCTTTAAGAAATAGGATAATATCTTTAGACTATTCCATAAAATTCCTCGCAGGTACTTTTTCTAGCTATAGAGGAAAAAGGGACATACCACTATAGGATCACTATCATATCTCCAGTATGCAGCCTAATAGTATCAAGTGCTCTCATATCCCCGACGGGACAAAACTTCCGATTACCGCTATAAAGGTTCCCCAGTGAAATCGCCCAATTTCTCGGGATTCCCCAACATGATTTCACAAGGTCCACAAGCAATGCACGACGTTTCCCTTCCACGACAGAGTTTATTTCTCTAATAAATGGAAACTCATCCATCAAAACTTCAACTTCAAAATATGAAGACTTACATTCCCAGTAGTACTTAGGGATTTATTTTCCCCGACTCCAACAACACTACGGCATAATAATTAATATATCCATACATTACATCCATACATCATAGCATTGACAACACAAATGCATACAACACGATCTCATTTATTTTGAGAAATAGCATTATACCATGCATTTCATACATCATGGCATTCCATGCAACTAACCTTTCACCTTTTCAGGAAAAACCAATCAAATAGAAAATTATCGTCAAATTTTCAACAAGTCAATTACAGATCAATTCCCAAGAAAGTACTGGTCGACCATCTACATAACAAATTCTTCTCTAGATCCCTACCGGTTCAGTTTAAATCTCTCAATGATTTATTCTTATTCTTTCTTGCAAACACCTTCTTTGGTTCAGATAAACCGCTCAAACATCTACTCTGATTCTCTCCAAGTTAAAAAATATTCAAGACCTCTTTTGGTTCAGTTTAAATCTCTCAACGGTTTATCCTGATACTCTCCAAATGAACATCTCTGGTTTAGATAAATCTCTCAATAATTTGTTCTGATTCTTCTCCAGTTTCCTGTCAGTTCAGTTTGAATCTCTCAATGGTTTATTCTGATTCTTTCCTGCAGATGTCTTCCATGGTTCAGATAAATCTCTCAATGATTTATTCTAATTCTTCTCCAGATCCATGCCGGTTCAGTTTGAATCTCTCAACGGTTTATTCTGATTCCTTCCCGCAGACGTTTTCTCTGGTTCAGATAAATCTCTCAACGATTTATTTTGATTCTTTCTTAGTAGACACTTTCTCTGGTTCAGATAAATCGCTCAAAGATTTATTCTGATTCTCTCCAGTTAAAGAATATTCGAAACCTCTTTTGGTTCAGTTTAAACCTCTCAACAGGTTTATCCTGATACTTTCCAAAGGAACATTTCTGGTTCAAATAAATCGCTCCAAGATTTATTCTAATTCTTCCCAGTCAAACAACATACAAGACTTCTGCTAGTTTCAGATAAATCGCTCCAAAGATTTATTCTGATTCTTTTCTAGTTGAAATCAAGTTCAAACTTAGTTTATTTTCTGTCAATAGTCACCTTTGGATGGCATCTACAAGCCCATCTCTGGAAAATCTCCATCATTCCTCCAAATGGAATCTATAAGCCCATTCCCAATTCATCTTCGAGTGCAAATTTCTAGGCACTCTAGTGTTCAATCATCTTCCTCCTTTAAGTCACGAATGAAGGATCCACCAATCTAACTCTTCAGGTTTAAGAAGATTGAACAGGGGAAGCTGTTGTACCCCAAAATTTTCCCTCTCATTTATCAAGTATTTTCTCACAAGATCTCCTTTGGTTCACGACTTCACAAGGGTTGATCAGCTCAAGACACCTCCTTAAGCATTGGTGACTGAAATTAGGGTTTGAGATTGCACAAGGATAATTGAACTTTTAATGCCTCATATGACTTTCATGGATCATTATGGACCCTCAAGATTTCTCATGTCAAGTTTCAAGTCTTGGATCACATTTTGCTAAGTCAATTGATCAATTGACCTAAAAATCAACTGTATTGGGGAAAAAGTCAACTGTGGTCAATTCACAGTCAAACTTCATAATTTTTGATCCATATCAACATTGTGAACTCATATATGTCATTTGATCAATTTTGGACCATAATTCCTCAAGAAATTTGATCAGATCATCCAAAGGGCAAAATGGTCAAAATTAGGGTTTTGACCGAGAAAGGGCAATTTCTGTTTTTTGACCTAGCAATTGGTTAATTGGTTTGAGACATGATATCAAGGATTAAACTGCATCATTTTGACCTAATGGCATGACTCAAAACTTCCCTCAAAATCAATTGATTGATAGTTGATTTTCAATCACCTTATCAAAAGTTAATTGTACACTGAAAAGTCAAACTTTGACTTTTTGGTCAAAATCAAGTGTCAAAGATCACAACTCGTCAAAACATGTCAAAATATGAAACTTGTTCATCAATAAATCAAAAAGTCAAGATTTCATTTTGAAAAGTAAAAGTTTCCAAACTTAGAAATTTTTCTAAGTGTTGAAAACTTCATATTTTTTCACAACTTTGAGCCAATTTTTCACCATGATGCAAGATGATTCAAAGGAAACTTTCAACATAAAAGTTATAGATCTCAATAAGATCTAAAACATTGTTTACACAACTTATCCTATAAATGCATTAATTTCAAGTTATGATTTTGTGAATACGTGTTCATGAAACTTGGAAACTTAGTGAAATTTTGCCCTACTTTAGGCAGGAATTTGACCTAATTTCATGGCAATTTTTTCACATAATTCCAAGGGGAATTTTCAAAAGTGATTGAAAGAGGGGTTGTATAGCACATTACAAGCTTTCTAAAATTTCCAAGAACTCCTTGAGATCATGTTTGAGAAAGGAGAATCAAAGGCATGAAGTTGGCATTTCATTCTTGAATTATAGGTCAATTTCATGATGAACAAGAATGCAAATCCATGCTAGGCTGCACAATCTTTGCTTTTCAGGACTCAAACTTTTTAGGTACTCCATAATTAAATGTTTACACAGTTGTAAGAAGCTTCAACTCAAGCATTCATTGCATTGCCCATGCTTATTTCCATTTTGGGAAGAAAGTGCACATTGCCATTTTGGAAAAGTAGCTTTATGCACAAAATCAGTTCTTGAGCTTTGCACTTGTTTTCTTCTGATCATACACAATCTATAACCCAAAAGAAACTTGTCTAAAGCCTCTAAACAACTCAGCCCATGCTTGTACTTTGCCTTGAAACCATGTTTTCACTTTTCTTCAAAATCAAGTAACATAGCCATAACTTGTACTTGTGCATTCTGACCCTCTCAAGCCTCAGAACCTTTCCCTTACTTATGCACAAGTTATTTGCATCAAACGAATACACAAGCTCAAAAACTTCCCCAAACTCAGAACTGCATCACAAACCACCATTGGTGCATATTCTGACCAAGAACTTAAAACTTCCATTTCACTCGTGCTTTTCTTGGCCTTTTGCTTCCAAAACTTCCAAACATCATATATAAGCCATCCATATCCCTGTTACACGTCTGTAACACCATCTTCATCCATTTCCAAGTTCAAAAACATAGCATCACAGTTGGACTTCTCCAGAACTCCTCAGCCACTTTCAGCTCAAGCCAAGCATCACATTAGCTTCCTGGGAACTTGAGGAAGCTAACCCAATCACTGGAACTCATCAAAAGCTTCTCAAACTCAAAACACAATACCCTCTTGCAAGGTGAGTTTTCTGACTTTTGAACTATTCATATAGGCATTGTTAGGCTTCCATTTTCAAAGATAAAATGTAGACTTCATTGCCACGAAGCTGTACAAATTCATAGTTTGCATTTACATGGTTTGAGCTTAGAGAATTTTAGAGTTGAAGTTTCTAAATTTTTTAGGTTTCAGATTAGGGCCAATAAAATTCATGTTTGTCTTTGATCTATAGTTTTAATGCTTTACATTTTTGAAATCGTGAGGAAATTTGCCATAAGTTTCATGTTTACATTTCTGAAAATGGTTGAGGAATGAGCAAGTTTGAAATCCTTTGGCTGGAGGCTGAAGATGAAGTACAGTCAGGGCAAGTTTTATGTTATGTATTTATTTTTGTGCCAATGTTAACGGATGTATCACCACCCCAGTGGTTAAAGCGCGCGTCTGTCACCCCTTGGACCTGAGTTCGAGCCCCAACGTCCGTTTTACCATTTTTTTTTACATATTTTCTATTTCCCTTGTTTTTTGTTTGAACAGGTGGGGCCTCCAACTTGGGCCTGATGTTTTTTTTTCTTTTACTAACCTTGACTTACTTCAGCACCCCCCTGGCCCAATTTCATTTTTATTTTCTTTTTCTTATTATATTTTTTTCTCTTTCCTTTATTATTATTATTATTGTTATTATTATTAATAAAAATCCAAAAATATTTTATTTATTTACTTTATAAAACTAAAATAACAAAAACATTTTCTTGATAAATTAATATCTTTCTTAATAATTAATATTTAGGTTTAGTTTTAACTATTATATTATTTTCTTGTAATTAAAATTAATTTAGAACTTAGGTTTCTTTTAATTAATTAATATTCATATTATTTTTATTAATTTAAAACCTTTTCATAAATAAAACCCTAAAAAACCTTTTTAGTTAATTTCTTTTCTTATTTAGTTTAAGATAACTTTATTTAATTTTCATTAATCATTTTTCTTAATTAGGTTTATGTTAAAACCTTTTCATGAAAACCAAACAAAAATCATATTTCTTTTTTTTTATTTTACATTTTTACACTTTTAGTAAATTCTTGTACAATATTCAATATGGTTGTAATAATTATTTAGATTTAATTTTCTTGCCATTTCCCCATTTGTAAATTTGTACACCCCCTCCACTAATGATGTAATAACTTAGTATTTTTATTTTCCGCAATTTAATACTTTATATAAATGCTAGTAAATTAGGGTTTGTATGGAAAGATAAAATCAATGCTTAGAAAACCCTAATTCAAAGACAAAACAATGCATGTAAATCAATACAGTTGCACACTTACACCCTTAGGGTAAATCCACTTTGTTGCCTTATGAAAATGGCCATATTATGCATGTGAGGTATCTTAGCAAAAGTAATAAAAAAAATACAAGATTATAGTCTCTCGATGACGCTATCAAAATTGCCTTTCAAAAATGATCTTAGTCCCTAAAGAAAATGCTAAGATATCTTACAGCATTTCTATTCATGACTATACGATAACCCATGCCAGTCCCTTTTACATCCAAAGATAGGGTTTCTTACCAAATCAATGGTAAGATAACAATGTTAAAGGAAAGAGTGAATAAACAAGAAAGACTTTTGAGTAGGTAGAATGTTCCTAGTTGCTTGCTCATTTTCAAACCAAAACATCCTTGCTATTTTCAAAACAAACACCAACACTTTTAAACACCTTTCAAACTTGAAAACATTTTCAAAAGATCGACACTTTGTATACATTCTTACGAACAAGAATCATTACAAAGTTTGCCTAAACAATGACGCCTTTTCAAAAGACTTTCAAAAACCACACAAAGCACATTTTCAAACAAAAGCAAGTTATCTAGCAAGCAACTAAGAGCCTGTAGATAACTATAGATGAAAAGGGTGCTAATACCTTCCCTTTTCATAATCTATCCCCCGAACTCAAGAAAACATCTCAAAGGTCTTTCCTATTCTTTTCAGCCTTTTCTTTTGGATAAAAGAAAAGTCGGTGGCGACTCTTGCTAACCACAACATTTACGATCAAACATCAACACTAAGTCAGTTCTCCCACCATGTTACACATGTCTAGGAAGCTGACCAAGTCCATGGTTTTGATTATTTTTGCTTGTACATTGAGAATGTCTTCTCTGATCAGTTAGGTTTTAGTTTTAGTACTAAACAAAATTCATGCTAACCTTTGACCCATAACTTTTGAAAATTATGTGGTTAGATTCAAATTCAAATTTTAGGCAGGTTTGATATTTACATCTTTCGATTTGGATGAGAAATGAAGCTTTTCGAAGCTTAACAATGGAGTTATGCATCCTTGCGCACACAAAGGAAGAAGATGAAGCCATGTTCAATTTTTTAGAAATAAGTTCATTTTATATTTAGTGCAAGTTGTATAAATAACAGATGAAACATACCACCCCAGTGGTACAAACAGTGCGCGCTAAAGCCTTGCCATGTAGAAGGTCCTGGGTTCGAACCCCAGCGAGACCTTTTGTCATTTTTCTAAATTTTCTCACTTTTTCATTGTTTGCAGGAAGCGCGTCTGGGCATTGCCCTTTTTATTTTTCTAACCCCCCATTTTACTTCAGCAATGCAACCCATTTTTATTTTTTTAGTTCTCTAACTAAATGATTAATTGGGCCAGGCCAAACAAAAACTAATTTCATGCAAAAAACCCTACAATTGCACTTTTGATTAATTTCATTTTTAACTTAATTTAATTTTCCTATTTTTTATCCCTTTAGGTTAATTAGGTCAAAACAATTTTCCTAACAAAAATTAAAACAAATTCATTTTCTTTTCATTCATGTCTTGTACATTATATTTCTTTCAATTCTTGTACATTGTTTTAATAGATAATTAGGTTTAATTTCTTGCAATCCCCATTTGTAAATTTGTACACCTCATCCCCAAATGATGTAATAGCATATTAAATTTACTTTCCATAATTTATCTCTTTCATATCAATGCTAGTAAATTAGGGTTTTTATGAAAAGATAAAATCAATGCTTAGAAAACCCTAATTCAAGATAAATCAAGCATGAAATACAAACACTTGCGCACTTGCACCTCTAGGTTTAACTCCACTTTTTTCCTTATGAAAAATGGTCATGTTATGCATGTGAGACGTCTTAGCAAAAACAATAAAAAAACACAAGATCATAGTCCCTCGATGATGCTACAAATGTTTCCTTACAAATAATCTTAGTCCCCCAATAAAATATTTCACAACATTGTTACTTATGACTATACGATGACCCACGCCCGTCCCTTTGCATCCAAAGATAAGGCTTCTTACCAATCAATGGTAAGACAATAATATCAAAGGAAGGAAGAAATAAACAAAAAAAAATTGAGTAGGTAGGACGTTCTTAGTTGCTTGCTCACAATCCATCGTAAAAAACAAACATCTTTTCAAACACACCAAACACTTTCAAAAAATGAAATATTTTCAAAAGTCCAACACTTTGTATGCATTATTATAGAGACGAGAATCATTACAAAGTTTTCCTAAACGAAGGCGCTTTACAAAAATACTTTCAAAAACCACCAACACATTTCAAACAAAGCAATTTCAAAAGTGATATAGCAAGCAACTAAGAGCCCGTAGATAACTATGGATGAAAAGGGTGCTAACACCTTCTCTTTTCATAATCTACCCCCCGAACTCAAGAAAACATCTCAAAGGTCTTTCCTGTTGTTTTCACCCTTTCCTTATTGGATAAAAGAAAAGTCGGTGGCGACTCTTGCTATCCGCAACATTGAGATCAAATGCAAAACAACCAAGTCAACTCTCCCACTGTATTACAATTATGAAAATGGAAGGTGTAACACAATTTTCATCCTTAGTTATCTACAGTCTCTTAATCGCTAGCTCACTTTGTTTTGAAAACAGTTTTGTGAATGTGTGATTGAAAACATTTTGAAAATTCTAATATTAAGGAAAACTTTGTAATAATCCTCGTATTTGTTTTTGAGAATGCGTACAAAGTATTTTGTTTGAAAATATTTTTGAAAGAGTGACGGTGAAATGTTTTTTTTGAAATGTTTGCGAACAAGCGACTACGAGTGTTTTACCTACTCAAGGTCTTTATTGTTATTTTCCTCCTCCTTTAGATAGCGTTATCCAACCATTAGTTAGTAGGAATACCTATTGTTGTATGTGAACGGACAGGCTCGGGTCATCGTACAATCATAAAAGGCAACTCGTAGGGCCGCTTTAGAAATTTCGTAAGGGACTAGATCATTTACCGAAGGCAACATTCGAAAGGGTCATCGAGGAAATATGATCTTTTTAATCGAGGGACAGTGCTAAAGCGCCCCCACGTTCGAGGATGTTGTACCCCAATTTCCCCCCCTAAGATCCCTTCATGATACCATGTTGATTCATTCACAACAAGATATCACTAGGATTCTTGGTTCCCCTCCCTACATTTAGTTTTGCCCTTTTGAGGGATTACCAAGCACCTTGACTTGTGTTCCTTCTGTGATCATGAATATTGTTTTGATTTCTTCACTTAACTAATAAAATTCAATGTTGGTTTGTTTTGCTTGTTATCCATATAGGTAAAGGCAATGAGATTTAACAAGTTACCCCATGGGTTCATGAGTTTATGTCCATTCCCTAGTCAATAAAGCTGGAGAAGTTCAAACCTCACCATTGGATTGGTTTTGGAAGAATTGGCATGACAAGGTTGTTTCGGTTCATCACATTTCAAGGTTATTAGATTTGACTCAAAAGTACAAAGGGTTGACTGAAGAAGTTGTCATGTTGGACAAGGCCTTGTTCCTATTGGTCACAAGAGCATATTTCTCTAAAATTTCAAGATATGGAAGTGGTTTTGGTGGCTAAGAGTTCTCATTATCATCCTCAACAACTTCTATTCACAAAGCAAGAATGTTGGTACAAGAAGTTTGTTCAAGCTTGTCGAAGTTCCTCAAAGCATTTTCTTGATTTAGGAGCTAGGGTTTTGAACTTCAAAGGGGTATATCGTGCTCACCTTTTGGTATTTTTGAGTGATTACAAAGACATCATTCTCTTCAAAGGGTTATTAACAAATCACGTCAAAATTTCCAAGGAGTTTTCATGAGGAAGAGACTTGAGGAGGAAGCAAGATTACAAGTCCTCCAGATGAATCCCTAATTCTCCATGTGTGAATTCAAATGGTCATAATTTGGTCAATTTCCATCACCTTGAGTCCATTCTTTTTCCACAATGGTCTTGAATATGTGAACTTTATGCCTTCTTCTATGTGCAAAATGGGAAAATGGATGGAAGTTGCCTTAAAGATGCAAAAGATTATAGGTCATTTCATGATTTTTTGCCAAATTCAACAATTCATAACTCTCTCAAATTTTGGATATTTTGAATGATTCAAGTTTCAAAATGTCATTCAAGAGATCTACTTCATGCCATATTTTTTGGTCAAGAGCAAATTCCAAGTGGAAGGCCATGTTTGGATGCAAGACATTATAGGTCATTTTTGAAGAAGAATTTGAAATATTTCTAAGTATGGAAAGTCAATCCTTTTTCTCCAACTTTGACTCAATGCAACTTTCAGCTCAAGCATCCATTTAAGTTCATTCTTTTTCCATTACAAAGCTTGTAACCTCATATTTCTAAAGCATCAAGAATCATGCCTTAAGACCCCTTGAGCTGAGAATGCCATTGTTTTAAAAGTGGTAACTTGGAATTGAAGTTTCCTTGCAAGTCAGAATTTGAATTTCATGTTACAACCTCTAAACCTCAAATTAACACGCGTTTTGGGTCTAAACATGATTAGCCAACTTTCCCAAGTGGATTAGTGCATCAAAACGCAAGAATTGGATGAGTTTTGGTGAAGTTTGGATCACACTTCACTCGTGCATCAGGTTTGCACGAATTCCCTCCAAAACATATCATTCACTCTTCCTTTTGATCCCATTTGCTTCTCATATAAATACATGTACTAACCCATTCATTTTCCCAAGCTTGGATAGCCAGAATCACCCTGGCAAACTTGTTTCATAACTCAGAATTCAGTAACTTCAAAATCCATTATCGAGCCTTTTTCAATCCAATTTTTCCATCAATTCACCTTCCTCGATCTTCCCTGAAGCTAACCACATAATTACATCCAAGAATCGTGTCCTATACTGCTCCATAGAAGTCCAGTTTAAGAGCTCTGCAACTCAACTTCAATAGGTAAATTCCTTCATCAATTCTTCAAAACTCTGATATCATTGTGTTGCTCTCATTGCCTTGGTTCTAGTCGCAACACTTACCTTTTACTGGAAACACGTTTTGACCATGAAATTTCAAATCCCTTTTCAAAACTTTCCTTCCAAATTGCTTGAGCTACAATTTATATAAATTTGGCGCGAAGGTGTGGTTGTCTTCATCTTGAAGAGACGAAGCGAATGGCATAGTGTTGTACCCAACAATTTGCCCTCCCATATTCTTCAAAATTTGCAAAGAGCATGCTTCAAAATCTCCCAAGGGTTGCACAGTTCAATGGCCTCCTAACAGTAAAAAAACTAGGGTTTTGGTTCTGGCAGAGAAATTGAAGTTTTCAAGGGTCCAAACAAGTCCCACATGCCTATAAATATGGTCAAGCATCCATATGCTAAGTTTCAAGACTTACAGCACAAAATTGCACAGTCAAAAAACCCTAATTGCTCAGCAGTCAACTGTAGGGGTAAAATGGTCATTTGACAGTCAAAAGTTCAAATTTTTGGTAAACATCTTATTTAGAAGCCACAAACATTATTTGATCAATGCTTGATCATGATTCTCAAGGCATAGCTCAAAAAGTCTCAAGATGCAAAAGTTTCCATATTTGGACAATTGAAAAAGTCAACTGTAACTTGACCAAGGCATAACTTCCACATGGTTCATCATAAAAATTCCATCCAAAGCTCATTTTGAAGAGAAAGACATTTCCTACAACTCCTCTTCACACTTCAAATCCAATAAATGCTCTCACAAAAAGTTATCAATTTCAACATTATAGGTCATTTTCAAAAGTCAACAAAAAGGACTTTAAGTCAAAGACCATAACTTGAGATTGGTAAATCAAAATGACATGGGACCAAAGTCATTGGTTAGAGGACTTCAAGACCTTTCCAAAATGTCCAAGAACATGATCAAAGCTTAAAAATTGAGCAAGATATTCCTTGTGGAAGTTGGGAAATTTTTGGGAATTTTGAAAAGTCAACTTTGCTTCAAATGCCTCAAAATTGCTAATGGGCCACATTTTCTTCCAAGAATCATCATCCAAGAGCTATGCACGACCATTTGACCCAAAGGAGATTTATTTCATCATTTTTTATTATTTATTTGAATTTTTATCACCATTAATTCATTTAATTAAATAAAATATGACAAAAATACTTAAGCATGCATTTTAAATCTTTTTATGCAGCTAATAGGTCTATCATAACTCCAAGATTTCGTGCACACTCAATTTGGAAAGATTTGGCCATGATTGGTATCAAAAGGGCATGAAAAAGATTGAAAAGATTTCATTAAAAATCAAATATTTGATTCATCAAAACATTGATTTCTTGGCTTGAATTTTCACCCTAAAACATTCCCATACATAAACAGAAGGGAACCCTAATGCAAACGACCTGAAAGCTGCGCTCAGAAGAACATACACACTTTGCATTTTTTTGTGAAAAAAGTCAAAACTGAAAACACAGTTTCAGTGCATTTCAAGGCAAGATAACCATTCCAATAGCTTGCCAAGGTCACCAGGGATCTATTCCAATCAAAACCACAACCTCTAACACAAAGAATTGGTAACACGAAGCCGTCCTGTCCTTGATATTGTTCATATTCGTGTTTTGATTTATACGTATCATTCATGCCTTTTTCTTGTTGTTTTGCACTAACATAAACATTCTAAAACTTTTGGCATCACTTAATTGAGTTTTTGTGCCCTGTACGAGAATCTGCCATTAACGCCTTCTAGGTTTTCAGAGGTCAAAAATTAGGGCTTCTCTCATAGGAAAAAATTGAACCACGAGACCTATATCATTGAACTCAGGGCATCTGGACGATTCAATTCCATAGATCGCGCCCTTTTTATATTTGAGTATGGCCTAATCGTTATTTTCCAGGTTTGAGTTAGTGGGGGTTTAAAACCCCCGCTATTTGATATATTTTTTTCAGGCAAAAGCAAAGAACAAGTGGAGAAGAAGGTGAGTTGTAAGCACACGGTTGGCTGATTCAAAAGCTTGGCGCGTGTTTTGTTGAAATTCCAGAATAATGCTTATTTTACATTATAATATTTATGTTCCATATAATAAACAAAGAGCGCGCTTAGCACAGTTGGTAAACACGCTGGCAAGCAGGTATTGCGACCTGGGTTCGATTCCCAGGTCCCCTCCCTTTCTCAATATATTTTGTTTTAATGTGATTCCATGTAATACATACCCCAGGGCCTACCATGCAGCTCCATGTTTGTACTTGCCACGCGCCCAATAAGACCAATCCAATGGTCAGAAGTTGCAGACCACCATATGCCCAGGTCAACGCCTCCACACACAAGCCAGGAAAGTCCACGTGGGCTAGCATTTCATGGGCCTAATTGCTTGCTACAAACCTCCAGAATTGGGTCTACCACCCCTTTTGTTTGTATTTCTTCCTTTATTCTTTCCCTTTTTTTATTTTGTTTTAATTCTTTTCTCTTAATTCCACAAATCAATTTTAAATAATAAAAATACAAAAAATCAGAAAAGAAAAAAAATAAAAATATATTTTATTTAATAGTTTTTGTAAATAAATTTTGTTAACTAATTTAGTTCTAATCTTAGGTTTAAATTTTAATGTTTTTTTATATAAATTAAAAAATATAGAGATTAGGGTTTTTAATGCTTTTATTCTTTTTTTTTTATTTTCATTTACCATATTTAATTATTAATTATTTTGTAAATAAATTTATCATTAAATAATTAGGTTAAAACTAGGTATAACTTAAACATTTTTTTATAAATTAAAAATAGTTTAGAATTAGGGTTTTTAATTCCATTAATTTTCTTAATTTCATAAAGTACAAAAAATATCAAAAAATAAGTCTTTTTCCTTTATTTAATTTAATTAATTTCATAATTTCAATTTGATTTCTTTAAAAGGGTCCAACGCCCTCGCTTTCGATTACAATTTCGTTTCGCGCGCTTATTTAATTTCTTTTCTTATAAATTTCATGTAATTATTCCAAAGCCTTGTAATAGATTAATTAGGATATTTATTTTTCCGCATTTTTATTTTATTCAAATCGGGTCTTGGATTAATTTGGCGATGTAGACCCGCGCCTTTGTAATAGCGTAGGACTTTTTCCTTCTCGCATCTTTTAACTGTTAATAACTCGCATGAAAGAATGAATGCCAAAAATAAAAACAAAGCGTAGAACACCAATGCATGAACAAGACAAACATAACTGAAATTGACACACAATTCACACACCACCCCTAGGGTACGTCTCACTGTTGCCTTGCCCCTCGAAAGGTGGTCGTCGAGTAGAGGATGTTTTAGTAAGTCCTCATATCCATGAACATGGCATGAGGGTAGCTTCTAAGGTGTCTTCCTATTGCTCCGGTGATCACCATGTCCCGAACCCTCGAATTGACCCGAACACCTCCAACGGTGGTGCTACCTACCTCTCAATGGTGGGATGGCACTATCTTAAGGACATTTACACAGACGAATTCCTTAGGGTAGGTAGAGAACTCGTAGATACTTGCTCTAATTTTAAAACAAATCAAAAACTTCTTTTCACACCGACACCTTTCAAAAAGCTTTCAAAAGCAATTTTTCAAACACTCTTGAGGACCGATACAAGAGTCGAACTGAAATTTTCAAAGAAACTTTTTCAAACCCACTCACCTTGAAAAGCAAACAAACAATTTTGAAAACACAGATGAGCAAGTATCTAAGAGCCCATGGATAACCATGGATAGAAAGGGTGCTAACACCTTCCCTTTCTATAAATCTACCTCCCGAACCGAGAGCAATCTCTATAAGGAATTTTTCTGTGCTTTTGTCCTTTCCATTTGGAGAAAATAAAAGACGGTGGCGACTCTTGCTTCCGCGACATTTCGCGAACCAGCGTTAAACAGTCAGTTCCAGATCCACCGATCACAGAACTGGCGACTCTGCTGGGGAATTCTTATAAAGTGAGGTGTACCTTAGGATAGTTCATAACCGTGTTTTCAATTGTATTGACTTGTTTGCTTTAAAATTGTGGGTTGCATGGGAGTTACATAGATCCTAACACGGATCTGGGGATACCCTATTTAGGTAGCATAAGCTGTGAGGGACCTGTCCGGCGTAGACCGACATGGGTGAAGCAGTGGCTACGTTGGTGTGGCACCTTGGTCTGTACCGATATCCCTTATGTTGCAACGAGGAGAATATGGGTCTTCTGAGGAGTCATTAAGCACCAACAGACCTTAGAACCTTAAATGACACAACTTGGCCATTAGAACAGTAGCAGTATGCTACGCCCATTGAGGCTAAACTCTCGGGATGGTTCTGGCCGCAAGAAAAGATTGCGATGCTGGAGTTATGACCGATTGAGGGTAGTCAATGATATTGGGATCCTCTAAGAACCCGATTACTTTTGATAGGACAGGTACGAACCAACAAACTGAAAGAGGGTAATACCTAGACCTCATGCTAGCCTAAACTTTAAGGGCTTGTCTTGTGTGACTTGTGTGCCTTATCATGTTTGCCTTTGTAAATATTTGTGGGTTGCTTTATCATAACATCATAACATCATGAGCATTGCATGCATCCTGCATAAGGACTGACCATTTCAAAGACAAGAGGGTTTCACCTTTGCTCTGTTTTGTAGGACATCATGATGCCTGTGCGAAGGAATACTATCCGGTTCAACTTTGTTCACCCACCTGAGTTGCTTGAAGAGTTGGTTAGCAGGATTCCAAATACCACTTCCTTCATTCAGAGGCATGGCTCTCTTCTCAGTTTAGTCACTGCAAAGAGGGATCAACAGTTGATGAGTGTCCTGACCCAGTTTTATGACCCTCTGTACCAGTGTTTCACCTTTCAAGACTTCCAGCTGGTCCCTACCCTGGAAGAGTTCTCTGATTTGCTTGGTGTCCCTATCTTGGATCAGACTCCCTTCACTGGTTGGGAAAAGACCCTCAGGCTTGAGGAGGTTGCTGCAGCTCTCCCCTTGACACATCAAGAAGTAATGGACAATTGGGTGACTAGAAGCGGAGTTAAGGGTTTCTTGGCCAAGTTTCTGATTGGTAAAGCTAACAGTTTCTGGAATGACTTGGACTTTAGGGCATATGAAGACATCTTGGCTCTCTTAATCTATGGGCTAGTCTTGTTTCCTAATCCTGACAACTTCATCAATGTCACTGCCATAAGGATCTTTATGTATCAGAACCCTGTGCCCACTCTCTTGGGTGACATCCTGCAACAACTTTATGCTCGTACTGCCCGAAGACGAGGAACCCTGTGGTGTTGTATCCCTTTGTTGGTGAGGTGGTTTATTTCGCACCTCCCTAAGTTCGTGCTGAAGCACCAAGAAGGAAGAGGTTGGGCTCATAGGTTAATGTCTCTCACTGACAAGGACATCATTTGGACTTTCAGAGGTTTGGATGAGATATCTGTTGTTGATCGTTGCGGAGAATACCCTAACGTTCCTTTGATTGGTACCCAAGGAGGAATCTCTTACAATCCATGTCTAGCTCTCAGTCAGTTTGGAAGAGCCAGAAGAGCAGGACCTCATGAGATGTTGGTGCCTCACATCAGTTTTGAGTTTCAGGTGGATAGTGACGAGCTGCGTCGTAGGTTCATCAAGGCTTGGGACAGAGTTCATAAAGCTGACCCACAAGAGTTAGGACCAAAGACTTCTCTACCTATGGAAGCCTACTACAAATGGGTTCGCATCCGCGCTCAGAAGTTAGGTATGCCATACGAAGCTGTCAGACCCGTCATTCTTAAGTATCCTGACAAAGATGGGGCTCCTCCAACTGTCCTCGCTCCTCAGATACCTTCTGATTATGAGACATTAAAGAGGTCTTGGTTGCAACTGCAAGAAGAACGGGATTCGTATCGGGAAAAGTTCAATGAGCAGGAATTGAAGATCCAGAAGCTGACAAAGCAGTTGGAGAATGAGCGAGCTCTGAATGACTACATCCGTACTGAGAAGAGGAGACCATGGGATCAATAAGGAGCTCTGGATGTTCTTTTACAATTTTATTTCCCTTTTCAGTATTTCCCTTTTTATGTAACGCCTAAGGGCAACCTGTTGAACAATTTAAATTTCAAAGTTGAATCTAATGAAGTGTGTTCCATTTTGTTTACAGTTGATTCCTGATTGTCTTTGAAAACATAAATCATACGCACTCCATTCATCATGTGCATAACAGGTTTTCTTCTTTTCAGGTTGCTTACTGTTCTTCGCTGTTTATTTCAGCATCATGAACCCTGACTCATCATCAACCGAGATGTCTATCAAGGCCCTTCAGGTGCAGAACGCACAATTTCAGGAGCTGATCATGGGTTTGGCTCAAGGCCAAGAAGAGCTGAAGGCTTTACTCCTGAAGAAGGAGAAGAAGAAGAAGAGAACTGTTCTTTTCAACTCGGGCCGAAGGTTTGGCAACACTCTGTAGAATGAAGAAGCTGGTTCTTCTGTAGGAAAAGGCAGTCCCCAGGGGGGAAAGGCTTCAAGTCCAGTAGTCTCTGACAATGAGACTGACTTTATTGAGGAACAGTATCCTCCGGCTGAAGATCGGTATAAGCAGTTGGAAGACAGACTGAATGCAATGAAAATCCAACAAGTTCCTGGGCTGGATTTTGGAGATTTGGGCTTATCTACTGGTGTGATCATTCCTCACAAGTTTAAGGCACCATCTTTCACCAAGTATGACGTGGCGTCTTGTCCCAAGCTACACCTCAGATCTTATGTGCGGAAGATTCAACCGTACACAGTGGACAAGAACTTATGGATCCACTTCTTCCAGGAGAGTCTTTCAGGGACTCATCTCGGATGGTTCTATCAGCTGGATGGGACCAAGGTTCGTAACTGGGAGGAGTTGGCTACTGCTTTTTATAAGCAGTATCAATATAATGCCGACCTTGCTCCTACACGTACCCAACTCTAGGGTATGTCGCTAGGATCAAGCGAAGGTTTCAAAGAGTATGCACAGAAGTGGAGGGATCTGGCTGGCAGGGTGCAGCCTCGGTTAACAGACCGTGAGCTGGTGGATATGTTCTTGGGGACCCTCTCCGGGCCGTTTTTCAATCATCTTATCGGTAATTCGTCTGCAGGGTTTACTGATCTTATTCTGATTGGGGAAAGAATAGAGGCTGGAATGAAGTCCGGTAAAATTCAGAAAGGGGCATCTTCAAGTTCTGAGAAGAAACCCTTTAAAGAAGAGGCCAGTGCTGTGTATGGGCCTAGGAGGCAAGAGAAACCAGAACGCCACCAATCTGTCAACACGGTGATGATTGCTAAGCCTGCTGCCACTCCTCGGCAAACTAATCCACAAAGGGCTGAAAGACCTAGAAGAGAGTTTACCCGGCTGAGTATGACCCTATCACAAATCTTGCCACAGTTGCTATCCACCAACCTAGTGACTGTCAGGGAGGCCCCGAAAGTTGTAAATACTGCCTCTCCCAAGTACAATCCAAATGCCCGCTGTGCTTATCACTCTGATAGCCCAGGGCACTCTACTGATGACTGCTGGGCCTTAAGAAATAAAGTGCAGGATCTTATTGATGCCAAGGAGGTACAGTTTGAGGCACCTGAGAAGCCCAATGTGGTGACTGCGCCCATGCCTAACCATGGGGTGAATGCTATCAGGGAGGATGATGAAGTGGATGAAGCTGAGTTCGATAGCTGGATTTACCCGACGACTGATGGTGGATTGACCAATTGGATTGCTAAAGATCATACTCCTGTTACTTTTGTTATGCAGTAATAAACTCCTTTGTTTTGTTATAAACAATGAATTAAAATTCTATGGCCTGGTGTCTTACCCGGGGCACCGTGGCCTCATTTGTGAGGGTATATTAATTGTCATTTCATATATCATGAATAAAGACCTTGGACGTTTTCTCGCATTTCAAAACTTATGCTCCTTTTCTTTCCTTTCTTTATATATTGCAAAACAGCTGTATTTACACACACTCACCCATACAGGTTTCAATCCACTCTGGATCTCACTGGTAACGACTCTGCTACTGCCAGTTATGACTTCGAAAATCCGATCAACTTAGCCGAAAACGAAGGTGAAAATGATTGCGAAGTGCCTGGCGAGCTTGCAAGACTGTTACTCCAGGAAGAGAGGGCAATTCAACCACATGAAGAGCCAGTGGAAACGATAAATCTGGGTACTGATACTGACAGAAAGGAGGTCAAGATTGGTGCCAACCTAGAGCTCAGCGTGAAGCAACGGTTGACTCAGATGTTACATAATTATGTGGAAATCTTCGCCTGGTCCTACGAAGACATGCCTGGTTTGGATACTGATATTGTGGTCAATCATCTGCCTTCCAAGGAAGACTGCCCCCCGGTTAAGCAAAAGGTCCGCCGTATGCGTCCAGAGATGTCTGAGAAGATCAAAGCCGAGGTTATGAAATAGTTTGATGTCGGGTTCCTTGCAGTGACTTCTTACCCTCAGTGGGTTGCTAATGTGGTGCCGGTACCAAAGAAAGATGGAAAGGTCAGAATGTGTGTCGATTACAGGGATCTGAACAGGGCCAGCCCCAAGGATGACTTCCCCTACCTCACATTGATGTCCTTGTTGACAATACTGCTCAGCATAAGGTGTTCTCTTTCATGGATGGTTTTTCAGGCTATAATCAGATCAAGATGGCTCCTGAAGACATGGAAAAAACTACCTTTGTTACTCAGTGGGGCACCTTCTGCTACAAGGTCATGCCTTTTGGACTGAAAAATGCTGGGGCAACCTACCAACGTGCCATGGTTGCTTTATTTCATGACATGACCCATCATGAGATAGAAGTGTATGTTGACGACATGATCACAAGGTCCCAAACTGAGGAAGAACACCTTGATCATCTGCAGAAACTATTTGACCGTCTGAAACTGTACAAGCTGAGGTTGAACCCGAACAAGTGCACCTTCGGGGTTAGATCTGGGAAGTTTCTAGGCTTCGTTGTAAGTGACAAGGGTATTCAAGTGGACCCTGCCAAGGTTAAAGCCATTCAAGAGATGCCAGTTCCTAAGTGTGATCGGTGGATCTGGAACTAACTGTTTAACGCTGGTTCGCGAAATGTCACGGAAGCAAGAGTCGCCACCGTCTTTTATTTTCTCCAAATGGAAAGGACCAAAGCACAGAAAAATTCCTTAAAGAGATTGCTCTCGGTTCGGGAGGTAGATTATAGAAAGGGAAGGTATTAGCACCCTTTCTATCCATGGTTATCCATGGGCTCTTAGATACTTGCTCATTTGTGTTTTCAAAAATGGTTTGTTTGCTTTTCAATTGTGGGTTTTAAAAAAGTTTCTTTGAAAATTCCAGTTCGACTCTTGTATCGGTCCTCAAGAGTGTTTGAAAAAATGATTTCGAAAGCTTTTTGAAAATGTGTTGGTGTGAAAAGTATTTTTGACTTTGTTTTGAAATTAGAGCAAGTATCTACGAGAACCTACCTACCCTAAGGAATTCGTCTGTGTAAATGTCCTTTAAAGTAGTGCCGTCCCACCATTGAGAGGTAGGTAGCACCACCGTTGGAGGTGTTCGGGTCAATTCGAGGTTAGGGACGTGGTGATCACCAGAGCAATGGGAAGACACCTTAGAAGCTACCCTCATGCCAGGTTCCCGGATCATGAGGACTTACTAAGACATCCTCTACTCGACGATCACCCTTCGAGGCAAGGCAACAGTGAGGCGTACCCTAGGGGTGGTGTGTGATTTGTGTGTCAGATTCAGATATTTTGTCTTGTCATGTCATTGGTGATCTATACGTTTGTTTTTATTTAAGGCCATTCATTCTTGCATGCATTTATTTAGCAGTTTAAGAAAGCGCGGAAAGGTAAAATTCTAAACTATTACAAAAGGCGCGGGTCCACATCGCCAAAATTTCCAGGACCCGATTTGACAGAAAATAAGTAATTAAAGTAAAGTGCGAAAGATTAAAATGTCTGAGTTTACAAGGCTTTGGGAGAGGTACATAAATAATTAAAAGAAAAAGAAATAAATACACGAATTAAATTAAAATTAGAAACGAGGGCGTTGGACCCTTTTTAATGAAATTAAATTATTAGCAAATTAATTAAATTAAAGAAAAAGAAATTATTTTTTAGTTTTTTGTATTTATGAGAATTTAATGAAATTAAAAACCTAATTCTACAATTTTTTATTTATTAAGAAAATATGACAATTATCTAAAATTAAGCCTAATTAATTAATTGCAACTTGATTTATAAAAATAACTAATTAAGAATTAATAATTAATATAGTAAAATAAAAAAGGATGAAAAATGCTAGAAACCCTAATTCTACCAATTTTAGGTTTTATTGAAAAATGTTAAGATTAATCCTAGATTTAAAACTAAGTTAATTAATGAATTTTATTTACAAAAATATTAATTAAATAAATATATTTTAATTTTGTCCTTTCTGATTTTTTTGTGTTTTTTATATTATTGTGAAAATAATTAATTAAAGAATTAAATAAAAAAAAACTAATTAAAACAAAAAATAGAAAAAATATAAGAAAAGGAATTAGGAATGCAAACCATGGGGGTCTGTCCCCAAATAGGAGGTTTTGCTTAGCAATTTGGGCCCATTTGTTTAAGGCCTTGTCTGACTTTTTGACTAGCATGGAGCTCCGTTGACTAGTGTCTACCATGTTCTTCAGATCTGGTCCCTTGATTGGGTGCAGTGGGACGCGTGGCGTAGCTGATTGAGGAGCGTATGGTGGTCCTTAGCGTTGACACTGCATAGAATTATTAATATAAAAATAGTATTGAAGGGGTGGGGGACCTGGGATTCGAACCCAGGTCCCAGGGATGACCATTAAGCTTGCTTGCCACTGAGCTATCCAATGCGCTTTTATTATATAATGACAAATAATTGTTATAAGAGAAAAGTGGTCAGTGGCTCAAAAAAGTAAAAAAACGCGTGAAGAATTTAAATGACCCAACCATTGATGGACAATTCATCATCTTCCTCCTTAATGATTTTTTTCCTGAAACAAAAAAAGAATGGGCAACGGTTTTGAACCATCCCCAAAAGCAACATTATGAAAAATAGCGATTAGGCCGTATGGCCTCATAAATTAGGCGCGAGGGTTGGGTTCTTTTCGTCCAAACACGCTGAGTATGGTCATGGCATTATGGTGTCCTAATTTTACCTTATTCAAAAACGCCCAATTTGGAAGTTCTGCAACCCTAACCTATTTCCATGGTGAATCTCCTATTTTGGCACGAAAACTTAATCAAAGCACGCAGTTAGTTTCAGAAGCAATCAATTAGTAAGAATCCATAAGTAAAATGCCATGAGAAGGCCTGAAAATCAAAATACGATTATGCATATTATATGAAAAAGTTTGGTTTCTGTATACCGATTCAAGGGGCTATGCGCGTGGAAAGCTATCCAGTCAGACTCAGTAATGTCCTAGGAAGGTAATGGAATGAATTTCTTGCCCTGAAAAGCCTTGCAAGTGTGTTTTCAGTTTTGGAATTTCTTCTTAAAAACTCAGACTTGGTTCTGTATCTATGGCGCAGCTGAGCTCTTTTTGGCATTAGGGTTGCACTATATATGTATGTGCGAAGGTTTTAGGGTTGAAAAATTGATCAAAAATCCATGAATTGAAGGAATCAATATTTGATTTTTATGCCATGATTTTCCAAATCTTTTTCATGCTATTTTGGCTTCAATCATATCCAATCACCTTTGATTCTCTCCTAACCTGATTTGCACGAAATTTTGAGATTATTTTATGCACAAAAAGATTCAAAAAGTTAGGTTTAGTATTTTTCACCTATTTATTTTAATTAAATGAATTATTAATGATTAAAAATCCAAATAAATAAAATAAAAATGATAAAAACTTCCCTTTGGGCCAAATGGTCGTGCACATGCCTTGGATGATGAATTGTGGAAGAAAAAGAGGCCCATTAGCATTTTTAGGTCATTTGGAGCAATGTTGACTTTTCAAAATATCCAAACATTTCCCAACTTCTACAAGGCATAACGTGCTCAATTTTTAAGCTTTACTCATGTTCTTGGACATTTTGGAAAGGTCTTTGAGTCCTCTAACCAATGCCTTTGGTCCCATGTCATTTTGATTTACCAATCTCAAGTTATGGCCTTTGACTTAAAGTCCCTTTTTGTTGACTTTTGAAAATGACCTATAATGTTGAAATTGATAACTTTTTGTGAGAGAATTTCTTGGACTTGAAGTATGAAGAGGAGTTGTAGGAAATGTCTTTATCTTCAAAATGAGCTTTGGATGGAATTTTTCTGATAATCCATGTGAAAGTTATGCCCTGGTCAATTTACAGTTGACTTTTTGTACTGTCCAAATATGGAAACTTTTGCATCTTGATGATTTTTGAGCCAAGCTTTGAGAATCATGATCAAGCATTGATCAAATGATGTTTGTGGCTTCAAAATGAGATGTTCACCAAAAATTTGGACTTTTGACTGTCAAATGACCATTTTGCCCCTACAGTTGACTGTAGTGCAATTAGGGTTTTTGACTGTGCAATTTTATGCTGTAAGTCTTGAAACTTGGTATGAGGATGTTTGAACATATTTGTAGGCATGTGGGACTTGATTGGACCCTTGGAAACTTCATTTTCTTTGTCAGAACCAAAACCCTAATTTTGACTGTTTAGGAGGCCCTTGAACTATGCAACCCTTGGGGAACTTTGAACCTTTTGACTTGGCAATTCTTGGAGAATATAGGAGGGCAAATTTTGGGGTACAACAGTTGCCCCTGTTCAATCTTCTTAAACCTGAGGATGCCGATTGGCTGACGTGCCTTTCGTAATCCGAAGGTGGAAGATGATTGAACACTAGAGTGCCCAGAAATTTGCGCTCACATAGTAGCAGTCTGATGATGGAATGGGCTTACAGATGCCATTTGGAGATTGATGGATAGGATGATGGGCTTATAGATGCCATGCTAAGATGTTGATCGCATAAGTGGATGGGCTTACAGATGCCATCTGGATGTTGATCGCATAAGATATTCCTTAGCGAGAGCTTGCATACCTGCAAAAGAAAAAAATGATTACCTGACTTGTTGCCGGAGCTGGTCTTCCAACTCTTTGTGTAGATGTGTCCTGACTGGTTACAGGAGCTGAATCTGGAGCTTCAAATGGTGATGAATGAACCAGGGATGGTTACTACCTCAACATGAACGGTGAGAGAACCTTGGGTGACTTTAACCTCAACAACAATCGTTGAGAAAATCTTGGGATGATTACTACCTCCGCAGTATCGAGGAGAGAACCATAGGTGACTACAACCTCAATAGCAATCATTGAGAGAATCTTGGATAACTTCAACTTCAACAGCAATCGTTGAGCGAATCTTGGGATTACCACCTCCGCAGTATCGGGGAGAGAACCACAGGCGACTACAACCTCAATAGCAATCATTGAGAGAATCTTGGATAACTTCAACTTCAACAGCAATCGTTGAGCGAATCTTGGGATTACCACCTCCGCAGTATCGGGGAGAGAACCAAAGGCGACTACAACCTCAATAGCAATCATTGAGAGAATCTTGGATAACTTCAGCTTCAACAGCAATCGTTGAGCGAATCTTGGGATTACCACCTCCGCAGTATCAGGGAGAGAACCATAGGCGACTACAACCTCAATAGCAATCATTGAGAGAATCTTGGATAACTTCAACTTCAACAACAATCGTTGAGCGAATCTTGTGATTACCACCTCCGCAGTATCGGGGAGAGAACCATAGGCGACTACAACCTCAATAGCAATCATTGAGAGAATCTTGGATAACTTCAACTTCAACAGCAATCGTTGAGCGAATCTTGGGATTACCACCTCCGCAGTATCAGGGAGAGAACCATAGGCGACTACAACCTCAATAGCAATCATTGAGAGAATCTTGGATAACTTCAACTTCAACAGCAATCGTTGAGCGAATCTTGGGATTACCACCTCCGCAGTATCGGGGAGAGAACCATAGGCGACTACAACCTCAATAGCAATCATTGAGAGAATCTTGGATAACTTCAACTTCAACAGCAATCGTTGAGCGAATCTTGGGATTACCACCTCCGCAGTATCGGGGAGAGAACCATAGACGACTACAACCTCAACAACAATCATTGAGAGAATCTTGGGGGGAATTACCATCTCCGCAGTATCGGGGAGAGAACCATAGGCGACTACAACCTCAATAGCAATCATTGAGAGAATCTTGGGGGGAATTACCATCTCCGCAGTATCGGGGAGAGAACCATAGGCGACTACAACCTCAACAGCAATCATTGAGAGAATCTTGGATATCTTCTACGGAGTCTTTATCAGGAAAATCTGTTTGGGGTCGATTTAACTGGACTAGAGAAGGCCTTGGACTGGATAAGAAACAGAGAATCTTAGGGTCGATTAACTGAACCGGTCTAGGTCTTGAAATGTCTTCAACTGGGTAAGAAACAGGGAGATCTTAGGGTCGATCTGACTGAACCAGAGAAGGCCTGTGACTGGATAAGGAACAGAGAAATCTTTGGAGTCGATTTAACTGAACCAGTCTAGGTCTTGAAGTATAGTTGAAAATTTAACTGGATCTTTCCTGAAAGGTAAAGGTCAGTCATATGCAATGCATGATATGAATCAGGCAATGATGTTCTCAACATAAATGAGATTTGTAAGATATGATGCGTATATGCATGCTACAATGATGTATGTGATGTTTAGGAATGTATGTTTTCGTCTAGGAAAGTAAATCCTTGACGGGTGCCGGGAAGTCACTCCTGGGCTGATGTTGAAGAATAGATTTTGCTTCCGCTGGGGATGATAGTTGCAAGAATACCGGTAGGAGAAGATAACTCCGTTGGGGGATAAACTTGGCAAATGGATTACTCTGCGGGGAGAAAAGTACTCTAACGATCTTGCTGGGAAGCAATACTCTGTGGGGAGAGAGGTACTTTGCTGGAATGTTGATAATAACTTGCTGGGGATACCCTTGTTGTGTTGGAAGTGCTGATAGACTTCGCTGGGGATAAGAAAGAACTGTGTTGACGACGACCTTTCCGTGGCTTTTGGCTGAGGATAACCCAGTTATATCCTGGTAGGGAAATAACTCTTTGAATAAAGCCAGGCGACGCGTTCGTTCTCTGCGAGGATAAGCTTCCAGAATCTACTGGGGATAAGCTTACTGCTTAGGGAGATGGGTTCCAACTTTCCTGGGGGAGCTGTATTGGACTCTCTTGGGGAAGTTTTGAACTGTACCGGGGAAATGACACCAATGAATGTCTGGTATACCACCGGGGAACAATCTTTAGGTCAAGACTGTCGGGGATGCTTGTTAAGAATATATATGCTGCTGGGGAATGTTGAGATCTGCTGGAGGATATCCAACTCCTTAAGTTTGGCTGTAACTTTGCTCGGGGAGAGTGTATTGACCTGCTGGCTCACTCTGGGGAATTAGGATATCTGGTTATGTTCTTCAGCTGAACTCACCTTGGTACTTTGGCGGATGGAGCCATTAAATCGCTTAGACCACTCATCATTGCCCCTGTTTCTGTTGGAGAAGAAGGTACCTGTGAAGGTGTTTGACGACCGCCGTTTGACAAATCTTCTTCTGGTAGGCAAGTGACGAGATATCGGGACATAGTCGTACGCTTCGATCCCTAATTTTTGCCTGGACCGCCCTTTCGGGTTTTCAGTCCACCGGGATACCCATTTTTGCCCAAGCCGCCTTTTCAGGTTTTCGACTTGCCGGGTGTACCGATTTTTCATTTTCATCCCTTATTTTTGCCCGAACCCTTTTGGTTCGTCGGGAAGCCCTTGTTTTTGCCTAGGTGTGTCAACCTAGCGGGTCTTTGATTACGCGTAGTATTTTTTCTTCGACTATGTCCGTGCTTTCAGAATGTAAGGAGTTGCCCCTGTTAGAAGTGTTTTGTCATGCCACCGGAAGGTGTTTGATCAGGCAAGATTTATTGTTGAAATTCCCCAGGTGACTCATGCGGAGATTTGCCCCAGGCTATTTGGCCTTTGAATCTTGACTGGATTGCCCCAGATAATGGACCACGGTCATGTCTGCCCCTTGATTGGAAGTACTCTTGTTCATTAGGCATTCGTCGTGCGAATTTCTATGTTGTTCAAACAAAAAGTCATATGCAAACAAAGTTATGTTAAAATGCAAAGCTTATGTCTGTCTTGAAGATTTTGAAAATGCATTCTTTTTCAAAAAACAAGTGAATGTTTGTAAAACGTGATATCAACTCCGTATTTACCGTAAGCCTTAAGGAGTCAGGATACCTTTTGGCACAGTATGCTTTCGAACTAACCCATGCTTCAGCTAGGACTTTTAAGGGTTATAACGTGGCCTGGTTCACGGTTTAAGAAACAAAGGATAAAGGCTCAAATTTTATTTGTACCCACCCGCTCTTCGTGATGTTCTCCAAACCTAAACTCAGTTGATCATACGTTAGACCTTGTTTGAGTCTTTGCTCTGATTTTCCGGTGATGATTCAGATGTTGATAACTTATTTTGAATAGGCAGTCATTCCTTTCTTGTTGAGGGTTGGTAAGACCTCTTTCTTGTCTGATTTTTTTTTGTTATCCCTTTCTTTTTTTGCCTGAACTGTTTCCTTTTTTGGAGTTACAGTCAGCGGGATGCCCCAGTTTTGTATGTCTCCTTCATGGGTTTTGACTTAATGGGTTTTTTTTTATTTTGAAAGATAATGACTGCCTTTCTTTATTGATCATTCGGAACCATCACTGTCTTTCTTTGTTTTGTAAGGATCTTTTTGGTGCCATTCGTTATGCACTTGGATCAACTGAGAGAACTACCCTGCCCCAGGTTATGATGAAGGGTTTTGAATTTCGAAAAGAAAAACTCCTACTTCTTTGGCTCAGAGGGGTTGACGAGGGATTATCATCCTTATAACTCCAGTGTTTAGGGATTGAAACAATGCCTGTACCTCATCAGCGGGGTCTGTTCAAAAGCATACTGTAAGGATCGCGGTATCGTTTTCGTCATCCTCCCTCAAGAGGCTTAGAATTATTAATCGAGCGTTGATCATCAGAAAAAATATGAAAATAATTGCATATAGTGAATACGAATATATTGCTTCAAAACAGACATATGCGATGCATTAATGAAATAACAATGTTTAACATGAGTAAATGTTTAAACAATCAAAGAACAAACACAACTTGAACATTCGAATGAACAAAAGTTTCCTAGTCTCAGGTCTTGTCACTTCAAATGGTGAGCCTTGGAGGGATGGTAGAAAAACTCAGCCTGACCATCTTGTGTGAACTCCAATGCTCCTTCATCAATCAGGTCCTGGATCTTGTTCTTCAGAGCCCAACATTCGTTTGTATCATGTCCTGGACAGGCAGAGTGGTAGGCACACCTTTTATTGGGATCATAGATAGGAGATGCTGTGTTGGGGTTCCGGGGATGAGCCCTTAATGTGATCAGATTCAATCTCAATAGGCGTTGTAAAGCTTGAAACAGCGACATGTTGAGCTGGGTGAATTGCCTCCTGGGCTTGTCTGGCTGAAGCTGGTGAAGTTGCTGCTGAGTTTGTGACCCTGAAGCCACTTGAGGAGCTCTCCCCTTATCTCCTTGTTTCAAAGGTGGTTGAATGATGACTGGCCCTTCACCCTTAGACGTTTTCCCCAGTTGGTTACCCCGAAGCAGTTGGTTGATGAGAACTCCGAGCTCTTCTTGTCTTTGAGCTAAACCTTGAATGGTAATCACCTGTCCCAGCATCTGGGCTTTCATTGCATCCACTTCAGCTTGCAGATGTTTCAGCCGTTCGTCCTCAGCGCTGTTCCCAACCAAAGCTTCCATGAGAAGTGTCCTTAGCTCCTCCTGCCCCTTGGATAGATTCAGGAGGATTTCCCCGAACCGAGTCTCTTGAGCAAGAAGGTCCTGGTTATCTTGTTGGGAGGCCATTGCTGAAATAAACAGTGAGAAAGGTAAGTGACCTGCAACAAGGATACCTGTTATGCAATGATGTGTATGTATGCATGTAATGTTTTCAAGGACCTCGCGGGATAAACAAGAAAATTTGTTAGAATTTGGGTCCAGTAGCTTGATTGAAGGAACTGCATATTATTGAGAGTCCTTCTTCAAAGGGTCAAAGGCTCACCATATCCAGTGGGTCATAGCCCCTGACAACTCTGGCTAGAGGAAAATAAATCCCCTTTTGCCCCTTGCTAGACAGTTGGTTCATCATGACCTGCATCACAAGCCCTTGAGATCCTTGAAACGGGTCAGTCTTTATGCAGGATGCATGCAATGGTATGATGTTATGCTATGCATGGCGTAATGTAGGTAAACCCTGTTATGAGTCCCAATTAAGGACTGTAAGCAAAACCTGCAAGAAACTCAAGTGTCAGATAACAAGCATGCAAATAGTCAAGTTGGAAGGCACACAAGTCACACAAGAGAGCCCTTAGAGTTTAGGCCAGCATGGGGTCTGGGTATTACCCTCTTGAAGTTGGTGGGGTCAACCTGTCCTATCAGAAGTAACCGGGTTCTAAGGGTCTCAATATCACGGGATTACTTTCATTGTTCATCGTTTCGATTTAGCCACTGAACTGGCGACCGAAATATTCCAGGAAAGCAACCCTCAATTGAGTGTAGTATCGAGTATTAACCAACCTCGGACTGCACCAAAGTCAGTTATCTCACTACCCTAAAGAGGCCAAGATAGTTCAATTAAGGTTCCTAAGGTCTGTTGATGCTTCACGACACCACGCGGAGGCCCCGTACTCTCCTTGACTGAACTCAAGGGTTACCGGTACACACCAAAGTGCCACATCAACGTAGCAGACTGTTTCAACCATGTCGGTATACCCCGCACAGTTCCCTCACAGCCTTGTTGCTAATTTCTAAGAAGGTATCCCCCAGATCCGGGTTAGGATCTATAGAACTCCCAAGACAGTCCCACAATTTAAAGCAGACAAGTCAATACAATTGAAAACACAGTTATGAACTAACCCTAAGGTACACCTCACTTTATAAGTTTCTCCCCAGCAGAGTCGCCAGTTCTGTGATCGGTGGATCTGGAACTGACTGTTTAACGCTGGTTCGCGAAATGTCGCGGAAGCAAGAGTCGCCACCGTCTTTTATTTTCTCCAAATGGAAAGGACAAAAGCACAGAAAAATTCCTTAAAGAGATTGCTCTCGGTTCGGGAGGTAGATTATAGAAAGGGAAGGTATTAGCACCCTTTCTATCCATGGTTATCCATGGGCTCTTAGATACTTGCTCATTTGTGTTTTCAAAAATGGTTTGTTTGCTTTTCAATAGTGGGTTTTAAAAAAGTTTCTTTGAAAATTCCAGTTCGACTCTTGTATCGGTCCTCAAGAGTGTTTGAAAAAAATGCTTTCGAAAGCTTTTTGAAAATGTGTTGGTGTGAAAAGTATTTTTGACTTTGTTTTGAAATTAGAGCAAGTATCTACGAGAACCTACCTACCCTAAGGAATTCGTCTGTGTAAATGTCCTTTAAAGTAGTGCCGTCCCACCATTGAGAGGTAGGTAGCACCACCGTTGGAGGTGTTCGGGTCAATTCGAGGTTAGGGACGTGGTGATCACCAGAGCAATGGGAAGACACCTTAGAAGCTACCCTCATGCCAGGTTCCCGGATCATGAGGACTTACTAAGACATCCTCTACTCGACGATCACCCTTCGAGGCAAGGCAACAGTGAGGCGTACCCTAGGGGTGGTGTGTGATTTGTGTGTCAGATTCAGATATTTTGTCTTGTCATGTCATTGGTGATCTATACGTTTGTTTTTATTTAAGGCCATTAATTCTTGCATGCATTTATTTAGCAGTTTAAGAAAGCGCGGAAAGGTAAAATTCTAAACTATTACAAAAGGCGCGGGTCCACATCGCCAAAATTTCCAGGACCCGATTTGACAGAAAATAAGTAATTAAAGTAAAGTGCGAAAGATTAAAATGTCCGAGTTTACAAGGCTTTGGGAGAGGTACATAAATAATTAAAAGAAAAAGAAATAAATACGCGAATTAAATTAAAATTAGAAACGAGGGCGTTGGACCCTTTTTAATGAAATTAAATTATTAGCAAATTAATTAAATTAAAGAAAAAGAAATTATTTTTTAGTTTTTTGTATTTATGAGAATTTAATGAAATTAAAAACCTAATTCTACAATTTTTTATTTATTAAGAAAATATGACAATTATCTAAAATTAAGCCTAATTAATTAATTGCAACTTGATTTATAAAAATAACTAATTAAGAATTAATAATTAATATAGTAAAATAAAAAAGGATGAAAAATGCTAGAAACCCTAATTCTACCAATTTTAGGTTTTATTGAAAAATGTTAAGATTAATCCTAGATTTAAAACTAAGTTAATTAATGAATTTTATTTACAAAAATATTAATTAAATAAATATATTTTAATTTTGTCCTTTCTGATTTTTTTGTGTTTTTTATATTATTGTGAAAATAATTAATTAAAGAATTAAATAAAAAAAACTAATTAAAACAAAAAATAGAAAAAATATAAGAAAAGGAATTAGGAATGCAAACCATGGGGGTCTGTCCCCAAATAGGAGGTTTTGATTAGCAATTTGGGCCCATTTGTTTAAGGCCTTGTCTGACTTTTTGACTAGCATGGAGCTCCGTTGACTAGTGTCTACCATGTTCTTCAGATCTGG
Organism: Vicia faba; assembly: GCA_948472305.1. Lineage (NCBI taxonomy): Eukaryota > Viridiplantae > Streptophyta > Magnoliopsida > Fabales > Fabaceae > Vicia > Vicia faba. Next base: position 884,108,421 of record OX451738.1, read on the forward strand.
TCCCTTGATTGGGTGCAGTGGGACGCGTGGCGTAGCTGATTGAGGAGCGTATGGTGGTCCTTAGCGTTGACACTGCATAGAATTATTAATAGAAAAATAGTATTGAAGGGGTGGGGGACCTGGGATTCGAACCCAGGTCCCAGGGATGACCATTAAGCTTGCTTGCCACTGAGCTATCCAATGCGCTTTTATTATATAATGACAAATAATTGTTATAAGAGAAAAGTGGTCAGTGGCTCAAAAAAGTAAAAAAACGCGCGAAGAATTTAAATGACCCAACCATTGATGGACACTTCATCATCTTCCTCCTTAATGATTTTTTTCCTGAAACAAAAAAAGAATGGGCAACGGTTTTGAACCATCCCCAAAAGCAACATTATGAAAAATAGCGATTAGGCCGTATGGCCTCATAAATTAGGCGCGAGGGTTGGGTTCTTTTCGTCCAAGCACGCTGAGTATGGTCATGGCATTATGGTGTCCTAATTTTACCTTATTCAAAAACGCCCAATTTGGAAGTTCTGCAACCCTAACCTATTTCCATGGTGAATCTCCTATTTTGGCACGAAAACTTAATCAAAGCACGCAGTTAGTTTCAGAAGCAATCAATTAGTAAGAATCCATAAGTAAAATGCCATGAGAATGCCAGAAAATCAAAATACGATTATGCATATTATATGAAAAAGTTTGGTTTCTGTATACCGATTCAAGGGGCTATGCGCGTGGAAAGCTATCCAGTCAGACTCAGTAATGTCCTAGGAAGGTAATGGAATGAATTTCTTGCCCTGAAAAGCCTTGCAAGTGTGTTTTCAGTTTTGGAATTTCTTCTTAAAAACTCAGACTTGGTTCTGTATCTATGGCGCAGCTGAGCTCTTTTTGGCATTAGGGTTGCACTATATATGTATGTGCGAAGGTTTTAGGGTTGAAAAATTGATCAAAAATCCATGAATTGAAGGAATCAATATTTGATTTTTATGCCATGATTTTCCAAATCTTTTTCATGCTATTTTGGCTTCAATCATATCCAATCACCTTTGATTCTCTCCTAACCTGATTTGCACGAAATTTTGAGATTATTTTATGCACAAAAAGATTCAAAAAGTTAGGTTTAGTATTTTTCACCTATTTATTTTAATTAAATGAATTATTAATGATTAAAAATCCAAATAAATAAAATAAAAATGATAAAAACTTCCCTTTGGGCCAAATGGTCGTGCACATGCCTTGGATGATGAATTGTGGAAGAAAAAGAGGCCCATTAGCATTTTTAGGTCATTTGGAGCAATGTTGACTTTTCAAAATATCCAAAAATTTCCCAACTTCTACAAGGCATAACTTGCTCAATTTTTAAGCTTTACTCATGTTCTTGGACATTTTGGAAAGGTTTTGAGTCCTCTAACCAATGCCTTTGGTCCCATGTCATTTTGATTTACCAATCTCAAGTTATGGCCTTTGACTTAACGTCCCTTTTTGTTGACTTTTGAAAATGACCTATAATGTTGAAATTGATAACTTTTTGTGAGAGCATTTCTTGGACTTTAAGTATGAAGAGGAGTTGTAGGAAATGTCTTTATCTTAAAAATGAGCTTTGGATGGAATTTTTCTGATAATCCATGTGAAAGTTATGCCCTGGTCAATTTACAGTTGACTTTTTCAACTGTCCAAATATGGAAACTTTTGCATCTTGATGATTTTTGAGCCAAGCTTTGAGAATCATAATCAAGCATTGATCAAATGATGTTTGTGGCTTCAAAATGAGATGTTCACCAAAAATTTGGACTTTTGACTGTCAAATGACCATTTTGCCCCTACAGTTGACTGTAGTGCAATTAGGGTTTTTGACTGTGCAATTTTGTGCTGTAAGTCTTGAAACTTGGTATGAGGATGTTTGACCATATTTGTAGGCATGTGGGACTTGATTGGACCCTTGGAAACTTCATTTTCTTTGTCAGAACCAAAACCCTAATTTTGACTGTTTAGGAGGCCCTTGAACTATGCAACCCTTGGGGAACTTTGAACCTTTTGACTTGGCAATTCTTGGAGAATATAGGAGGGAAAATTTTGGGGTACAACAGTTGCCCCTGTTCAATCTTCTTAAACCTGAGGATGTCGATTGGCTGACGTGCCTTTCGTAATCAAAAGGTGGAAGATGATTGAACACTAGAGTGCCCAGAAATTTGCGCTCACATAGTAGCAGTGTGATGATGGAATGGGCTTATAGATGCCATTTGGAGATTGATGGATAGGATGATGGGCTTATAGATGCCATGCTAAGATGTTGATCGCATAAGTGGATGGGCTTACAGATGCCATCTGGATGTTGATCGCATAAGAGATTCCTTAGCGAGAGCTTGCGTACCTGCAAAAGAAAAAAATGATTACCTGACTTGTTGCCGGAGCTGGTCTTCCAACTCTTTGTGTAGATGTGTCCTGACTGGTTACAGGAGCTGAATCTGGAGCTTCAAATGGTGATGAATGAACCAGGGATGGTTACTACCTCAACAGGAACGGTGAGAGAACCTTGGGTGACTTTAACCTCAACAGCAATCATTGAGAAAATCTTGGGATGATTACTACCTCCGCAGTATCGAGGAGAGAACCATAGGCGACTACAACCTCAATAGCAATCATTGAGAGAATCTTGGATAACTTCAACTTCAACAGCAATCGTTGAGCGAATCTTGGGATTACCACCTCCGCAGTATCGGGGAGAGAACCACAGGCGACTACAACCTCAATAGCAATCATTGAGAGAATCTTGGATAACTTCAACTTCAACAGCAATCGTTGAGCGAATCTTGGGATTACCACCTCCGCAGTATCGGGGAGAGAACCAAAGGCGACTACAACCTCAATAGCAATCATTGAGAGAATCTTGGATAACTTCAGCTTCAACAGCAATCGTTGAGCGAATCTTGGGATTACCACCTCCGCAGTATCAGGGAGAGAACCATAGGCGACTACAACCTCAATAGCAATCATTGAGAGAATCTTGGATAACTTCAACTTCAACAACAATCGTTGAGCGAATCTTGGGATTACCACCTCCGCAGTATCGTGGAGAGAACCATAGGCGACTACAACCTCAATAGCAATCATTGAGAGAATCTTGGATAACTTCAACTTCAACAGCAATCGTTGAGCGAATCTTGGGATTACCACCTCCGCAGTATCAGGGAGAGAACCATAGGAGACTACAACCTCAATAGCAATCATTGAGAGAATCTTGGATAACTTCAACTTCAACAGCAATCGTTGAGCGAATCTTGGGATTACCACCTCCGCAGTATCGGGGAGAGAACCATAGGCGACTACAACCTCAATAGCAATCATTGAGAGAATCTTGGATAACTTCAACTTCAATAGCAATCGTTGAGCGAATCTTGGGATTACCACCTCCGCAGTATCGGGGAGAGAACCATAGGCGACTACAACCTCAACAACAATCATTGAGAGAATCTTGGGGGGAATTACCATCTCCGCAGTATCGGGGAGAGAACCATAGGCGACTACAACCTCAATAGTAATCATTGAGAGAATCTTGGGGGGAATTACCATCTCCGCAGTATCGGGGAGAGAACCATAGGCGACTACAACCTCAACAGCAATCATTGAGAGAATCTTGGATATCTTCTACTGAGTCTTTATCAGGAAAATCTGTTTGGGGTCGATTTAACTGGACTAGAGAAGGCCTTGGACTGGATAAGAAACAAAGAATCTTAGGGTCGATTAACTGAACCGGTCTAGGTCTTGAAATGTCTTCAACTGGGTAAGAAACAGGGAGATCTTAGGGTCGATCTGACTGAACCAGAGAAGGCCTGTGACTGGATAAGGAACAGAGAAATCTTTGGAGTCGATTTAACTGAACCAGTCTAGGTCTTGAAGTATAGTTGAAAATTTAACTGGATATTTCCTGAAAGGTAAAGGTCAGTCATATGCAATGCATGATATGAATCAGGCAATGATGTTCTCAACATAAATGAGATTTGTAAGATATGATGCGTATATGCATGCTACAATGATGTATGTGATGTTTAGGAATGTATGTTTTCGTCTAGGAAAGTAAATCCTTGACGGGTGCCGGGAAGTCACTCCTGGGCTGATGTTGAAGAATAGATTTTGCTTCCGCTGGGGATGATAGTTGCAAGAATACCGGTAGGAGAAGATAACTCCGTTGGGGGATAAACTTGGCAAATGGATTACTCTGCGGGGAGAAAAGTACTCTAACAATCTTGCTGGGAAGCAATACTCTGTGGGGAGAGAGGTACTTTGCTGGAATGTTGATAATAACTTGCTGGGGATACCCTTGTTGTGTTGGAAGTGCTGATAGACTTCGCTGGGGATAAGAAAGAACTGTGTTGACGACGACCTTTCCGTGGCTTTTGGCTGAGGATAACCCAGTTATATCCTGGTAGGGAAATAACTCTTTGAATAAAGCCGGGCGACGCGTTCGTGCTCTGCGAGGATAAGCTTCCAGAATCTACTGGGGATAAGCTTACTGCTTAGGGAGATGGGTTCCAACTTTCTTGGGGGAGCTGTATTGGACTCTCTTGGGGAAGTTTTGAACTGTACCGGGGAAATGACACCAATGAATGTCTGGTATACCGCCGGGGAACAATCTTTAGGTCAAGACTGTCGGGGATGCTTGTTAAGAATATATATGCTGCTGGGGAATGTTGAGATCTGCTGGAGGATATCCAACTCCTTAAGTTTGGCTGTAACTTTGCTCGGGGAGAGTGTATTGACCTGCTGGCTCACTCTGGGGAATTAGGATATCTGGTTATGTTCTTCAGCTGAACTCACCTTGGTACTTTGGCGGATGGAGCCATTAGATCGCTTAGACCACTCATCATTGCCCCTGTTTCTGTTGGAGAAGAAGGTACCTGTGAAGGTGTTTGACGACCGCCGTTTGACAAATCTTCTTCCGGTAGGCAAGTGACGAGATATCGGGACATAGTCGTACGCTTCGATCCCTAATTTTTGCCTGGACCGCCCTTTCGGGTTTTCAGTCCACCGGGATACCCATTTTTGCCCAAGCCGCCTTTTCAGGTTTTCGACTTGCCGGGTGTACAGATTTTTCATTTTCATCCCTTATTTTTGCCCGAACCCTTTTGGTTCGTCGGGAAGCCCTTGTTTTTGCCTAGGTGTGTCAACCTAGCGGGTCTTTGATTACGCGTAGTATTTTTTCTTCGACTATGTCCGTGCTTTCAGAATGTAAGGATTTGCCCCTGTTAGAAGTGTTTTGTCATGCCACCGGAAGGTGTTTGATCAGGCAAGATTTATTGTTGAAATGCCCCAGGTGACTCATGCGGAGATTTGCCCCAGGCTATTTGGCCTTTGAATCTTGACTGGATTGCCCCAGATAATGGACCACGGTCATGTCTGCCCCTTGATTGGAAGTACTCTTGTTCATTAGGCATTCGTCGTGCGAATTTCTATGTTGTTCAAACAAAAAGTCATATGCAAACAAAGTTATGTTAAAATGCAAAGCTTATGTCTGTCTTGAAGATTTTGAAAATTCATTCTTTTTAATAAAACAAGTGAATGTTTGTAAAACGTGATATCAACTCCGTATTTACCGTAAGCCTTAAGGAGTCAGGATACCTTTTGGCACAGTATGCTTTCGAACTAACCCATGCTTCAGCTAGGACTTTTAAGGGTTATAACGTGGCCTGGTTCACGGTTTAAGAAACAAAGGATAAAGGCTCAAATTTTATTTGTACCCACCCGCTCTCCGTGATGTTCTCCAAACCTAAACTCAGTTGATCATACGTTAGACCTTGTTTGAGTCTTTGCTCTGATTTTCCGGTGATGATTCAGATGTTGATAACTTATTTTGAATAGGCAGTCATTCCTTTCTTGTTGAGGGTTGGTAAGACCTCTTTCTTGTCTGATTTTTTTTGTTATCCCTTTCTTTTTTTGCCTGAACTGTTTCCTTTTTTGGAATTACAGTCAGCGGGATGCCCCAGTTTTGTAAGTCTCCTTCATGGGTTTTGACTTAATGGGTTTTTTTTTTATTTTGAAAGATAATGACTGCCTTTCTTTATTGATCATTCGGAACCATCACTGTCTTTCTTTGTTTTGTAAGGATCTTTTTGGTGCCATTCGTTATGCACTTGGATCAACTGAGAGAACTACCCTGCCCCAGGTTATGATGAAGGGTTTTGAATTTCGAAAAGAAAAACTCCTACTTCTTTGGCTCAGAGGGGTTGACGAGGGATTATCATCCTTATAACTCCAGTGTTTAGGGATTGAAACAATGCCTGTACCTCATCAGCGGGGTCTGTTCAAAAGCATACTGTAAGGATCGCGGTATCGTTTTCGTCATCCTCCCTCAAGAGGCTTAGAATTATTAATCGAGCGTTGATCATCAGAAAAAATATGAAAATAATTGCATATAGTGAATACAAATATATTGCTTCAAAACAGACATATGCGATGCATTAATGAAATAACAATGTTTAACATGAGTAAATGTTTAAACAATCAAAGAACAAACACAACTTGAACATTCGAATGAACAAAAGTTTCCTAGTCTCAGGGCTTGTCACTTCAAATGGTGAGCCTTGGAGGGATGGTAGAAAAACTCAGCCTGACCATCTTGTGTGAACTCCAATGCTCCTTCATCAATCAGGTCCTGGATCTTATTCTTCAGAGCCCAACATTCGTTTGTATCATGTCCTGGACAGGCAGAGTGGTAGGCACACCTTTTATTGGGATCATAGATAGGAGATGCTGTGTTGGGGTTCCGGGGATGAGCCCTTAATGTGATCAGATTCAATCTCAATAGGCGTTGTAAAGCTTGAAACAGCGACATGTTGAGCTGGGTGAATTGCCTCCTGGGCTTGTCTGGCTGAAGCTGGTGAAGTTGCTGCTGAGTTTGTGACCCTGAAGCCACTTGAGGATCTCTCCCCTTATCTCCTTGTTTCAAAGGTGGTTGAATGATGACTGACCCTTCACCCTTAGACGTTTTCCCCAGTTGGTTACCCCGAAGCAGTTGGTTGATGAGAACTCCGAGCTCTTCTTGTCTTTGAGCTAAACCTTGAATGGTAATCACCTGTCCCAGCATCTGGGCTTTCATTGCATCCACTTCAGCTTGCAGATGTTTCAGCCGTTCGTCCTCAGCGCTGTTCCCGACCAAAGCTTCCATGAGAAGTGTCCTTAGCTCCTCATGCCCCTTGGATAGATTCAAGAGGATTTCCCCGAACCGAGTCTCTTGAGCAAGAAGGTCCTGGTTATCTTGTTGGGAGGCCATTGCTGAAATAAACAGTGAGAAAGGTAAGTGACCTGCAACAAGGATACCTGTTATGCAATGATGTGTATGTATGCATGTAATGTTTTCAAGGACCTCGCGGGATAAACAAGAAAATTTGTTAGAATTTGGGTCCGGTAGCTTGATTGAAGGAACTGCATATTATTGAGAGTCCTTCTTCAAAGGGTCAAAGGCTCACCATATCCAGTGGGTCATAGCCCCTGACAACTCTGGCTAGAGGAAAATAAATCCCCTTTTGCCCCTTGCTAGACAGTTGGTTCATCATGACCTGCATCACAAGCCCTTGAGATCCTTGAAACGGGTCAGTCTTTATGCAGGATGCATGCAATGGTATGATGTTATGCTATGCATGGGGTAATGTAGGTAAACCCTGTTATGAGTCCCAATTAAGAAATGTAAGCAAAACCTGCAAGAAACTCAAGTGTCAGATAACAAGCATGCAAATAGTCAAGTTGGAAGGCACACAAGTCACACAAGAGAGCCCTTAGAGTTTAGGCCAGCATAGGGTCTGGGTATTACCCTCTTGAAGTTGGTGGGCTCAACCTGTCCTATCAGAAGTAACCGGGTTCTAAGGGACTCAATATCACGGGATTGCTTTCATTGTTCATCGTTTCGATTTAGCCACTGAACTGGCGACCGAAATATTCCAGGAAAGCAACCCTCAATTGAGTGTAGTATCGAGTATCAACCAACCTCGGACTGCACCAAAGTCAGTTATCTCACTACCCTAAAGAGGCCAAGATAGTTCAATTAAGGTTCCTAAGGTCTGTTGATGCTTCACGACACCACGCGGAGGCCCCGTACTCTCCTTGACTGAACTCAAGGGTTACCGGTACACACCAAAGTGCCACATCAACGTAGCAGACTGTTTCAACCATGTCGGTATACCCCGCACAGTTCCCTCCCAGCCTTGTTGCTACTTTCTAAGAAGGTATCCCCCAGATCCGGGTTAGGATCTATAGAACTCCCAAGACAGTCCCACAATTTAAAGCAGACAAGTCAATACAATTGAAAACACAGTTATGAACTAACCCTAAGGTACACCTCACTTTATAAGTTTCTCCCCAGCAGAGTCGCCAGTTCTGTGATCGGTGGATCTGGAACTGACTGTTTAACGCTGGTTCACGAAATGTCGCGGAAGCAAGAGTCGCCACCGTCTTTTATTTTCTCCAAATGGAAAGGACAAAAGCACAGAAAAATTCCTTAAAGAGATTGCTCTCGGTTCGGGAGGTAGATTATAGAAATGGAAGGTATTAGCACCCTTTCTATCCATGGTTATCCATGGGCTCTTAGATACTTGCTCATTTGTGTTTTCAAAAATGGTTTGTTTGCTTTTCAATTGTGGGTTTTAAAAAAGTTTCTTTGAAAATTCCAGTTCGACTCTTGTATCGGTCCTCAAGAGTGTTTGAAAAAATGCTTTCGAAAGCTTTTTGAAAATGTGTTGGTGTGAAAAGTATTTTTGACTTTGTTTTGAAATTAGAGCAAGTATCTACGAGAACCTACCTACCCTAAGGAATTCGTCTGTGTAAATGTCCTTTAAAGTAGTGCCGTCCCACCATTGAGAGGTAGGTAGCACCACCGTTGGAGGTGTTCGGGTCAATTCGAGGTTAGGGACGTGGTGATCACCAGAGCAATGGGAAGACACCTTAGAAGCTACCCTCATGCCAGGTTCCCGGATCATGAGGACTTACTAAGACATCCTCTACTCGACGATCACCCTTCGAGGCAAGGCAACAGTGAGGCGTACCCTAGGGGTGGTGTGTGATTTGTGTGTCAGATTCAGATATTTTGTCTTGTCATGTCATTGGTGATCTATACGTTTGTTTTTATTTAAGGCCATTAATTCTTGCATGCATTTATTTAGCAGTTTAAGAAAGCGCGGAAAGGTAAAATTCTAAACTATTACAAAAGGCGCGGGTCCACATCGCCAAAATTTCCAGGACCCGATTTGACAGAAAATAAGTAATTAAAGTAAAGTGCGAAAGATTAAAATGTCCGAGTTTACAAGGCTTTGGGAGAGGTACATAAATAATTAAAAGAAAAAGAAATAAATACGCGAATTAAATTAAAATTAGAAACGAGGGCGTTGGACCCTTTTTAATGAAATTAAATTATTAGCAAATTAATTAAATTAAAGAAAAAGAAATTATTTTTTAGTTTTTTGTATTTATGAGAATTTAATGAAATTAAAAACCTAATTCTACAATATTTTATATATTAAGAAAATATGACAATTATCTAAAATTAAGCCTAATTAATTAATTGCAACTTGATTTATAAAAATAACTAATTAAGAATTAATAATTAATAATTAATATAGTAAAATAAAAAAGGATGAAAAATGCTAGAAACCCTAATTCTACCAATTTTAGGTTTTATTGAAAAATGTTAAGATTAATCCTAGATTTAAAACTAAGTTAATTAATGAATTTTATTTACAAAAATATTAATTAAATAAATATATTTTAATTTTGTCCTTTCTGATTTTTTTGTGTTTTTTATATTATTGTGAAAATAATTAATTAAAGAATTAAATCAAAAAAACTAATTAAAACAAAAAATAGAAAAAATATAAGAAAAGGAATTAGGAATGCAAACCATGGGGGTCTGTCCCCAAATAGGAGGTTTTGCTTAGCAATTTGGGCCCATTTGTTTAAGGCCTTGTCTGACTTTTTGACTAGCATGGAGCTCCGTTGACTAGTGTCTACCATGTTCTTCAGATCTGGTCCCTTGATTAGGTGCAGTGGGACGCGTGGCGTAGCTGATTGAGGAGCGTATGGTGGTCCTTAGCGTTGACACTGCATAGAATTATTAATAGAAAAATAGTATTGAAGGGGTGGGGGACCTGGGATTCGAACCCAGGTCCCAGGGATGACCATTAAGCTTGCTTGCCACTGAGCTATCCAATGCGCTTTTATTATATAATGACAAATAATTGTTATAAGAGAAAAGTGGTCAGTGGCTCAAAAAAGTAAAAAAACGCGCGAAAAATTTAAATGACCCAACCATTGATGGACACTTCATCATCTTCCTCCTTAATGATTTTTTTCCTGAAACAAAAAAAGAATGGGCAACGGTTTTGAACCATCCCCAAAAGCAACATTATGAAAAATAGCGATTAGGCCGTATGGCCTCATAAATTAGGCGCGAGGGTTGGGTTCTTTTCGTCCAAGCACGCTGAGTATGGTCATGGCATTATGGTGTCCTAATTTTACCTTATTCAAAAACGCCCAATTTGGAAGTTCTGCAACCCTAACCTATTTCCATGGTGAATCTCCTATTTTGGCACGAAAACTTAATCAAAGCACGCAGTTAGTTTCAGAAGCAATCAATTAGTAAGAATCCATAAGTAAAATGCCATGAGAATGCCTGAAAATCAAAATACGATTATGCATATTATATGAAAAAGTTTGGTTTCTGTATACCGATTCAAGGGGCTATGCGCGTGGAAAGCTATCCAGTCAGACTCAGTAATGTCCTAGGAAGGTAATGGAATGAATTTCTTGCCCTGAAAAGCCTTGCAAGTGTGTTTTCAGTTTTGGAATTTCTTCTTAAAAACTCAGACTTGGTTCTGTATCTATGGCGCAGCTGAGCTCTTTTTGGCATTGGGGTTGCACTATATATGTATGTGCGAAGGTTTTAGGGTTGAAAAATTGATCAAAAATCCATGAATTGAAGGAATCAATATTTGATTTTTATGCCATGATTTTCCAAATCTTTTTCATGCTATTTTGGCTTCAATCATATCCAATCACCTTTGATTCTCTCCTAACCTGATTTGCACGAAATTTTGAGATTATTTTATGCACAAAAAGATTCAAAAAGTTAGGTTTAGTATTTTTCACCTATTTATTTTAATTAAATGAATTATTAATGATTAAAAATCCAAATAAATAAAATAAAAATGATAAAAACTTCCCTTTGGGCCAAATGGTCGTGCACATGCCTTGGATGATGAATTGTGGAAGAAAAAGAGGCCCATTAGCATTTTTAGGTCATTTGGAGCAATGTTGACTTTTCAAAATATCCAAACATTTCCCAACTTCTACAAGGCATAACGTGCTCAATTTTTAAGCTTTACTCATGTTCTTGGACATTTTGGAAAGGTCTTTGAGTCCTCTAACCAATGCCTTTGGTCCCATGTCATTTTGATTTACCAATCTCAAGTTATGGCCTTTGACTTAAAGTCCCTTTTTGTTGACTTTTGAAAATGACCTATAATATTGAAATTGATAACTTTTTGTGAGAGCATTTCTTGGACTTGAAGTATGAAGAGGAGTTGTAGGAAATGTCTTTATCTTCAAAATGAGCTTTGAATGTAATTTTTATGATAATCCATGTGAAAGTTATGCCCTGGTCAATTTACAGTTGACTTTTTCAACTGTCCAAATATGGAAACTTTTGCATCTTGATGATTTTTGAGCCAAGCTTTGAGAATCATGATCAAGAATTGATCAAATGATGTTTGTGGCTTCAAAATGAGATGTTCACCAAAAATTTGGACTTTTGACTGTCAAATGACCATTTTGCCCCTACAGTTGACTGTAGTGCAATTAGGGTTTTTGACTGTGCAATTTTGTGCTGTAAGTCTTGAAAATTGGTATGAGGATGTTTGACCATATTTGTAGGAATGTGGGACTTGATTGGACCCTTGGAAACTTCATTTTCTTTGTCAGAACCAAAACCCTAATTTTGACTGTTTAGGAGGCCCTTGAACTATGCAACCCTTGGGGAACTTTGAACCTTTTGACTTGGCAATTCTTGGAGAATATAGGAGGGCAAATTTTGGGGTACAACAGTTGCCCCTGTTCAATCTTGTTAAACCCGAGGATGCCGATTGGCTGACGTGCCTTTCGTAATCCGAAGGTGGAAGATGATTGAACACTAGAGTGCCCAGAAATTTGCGCTCACATAGTAGCAGTGTGATGATGGAATGGGCTTATAGATTCCATTTGGAGATTGATGGATAGGATGATGGGCTTATAGATGCCATGCTAAGATGTTGATCGCATAAGTGGATGGGCTTACAGATGCCATCTGGATGTTGATCGCATAAGAGATTCCTTAGCGAGAGCTTGCGTACCTGCAAAAGAAAAAAATGATTACCTGACTTGTTGCCGGAGCTGGTCTTCAAACTCTTTGTGTAGATGTGTCCTGACTGGTTACCGGAGCTGAATCTGGAGCTTCAAATGGTGATGAATGAACCAGGGATGGTTACTACCTCAACAGGAACGGTGAGAGAACCTTGGGTGACTTTAACCTCAACAGCAATCGTTGAGAAAATCTTGGCATGATTACTACCTCCGCAGTATCGAGGAGAGAACCATAGGCGACTACAACCTCAATAGCAATCATTGAGAGAATCTTGGATAACTTCAACTTCAACAGCAATCGTTGAGCGAATCTTGGGATTACCACCTCCGCAGTATCGGGGAGAGAACCACAGGCGACTACAACCTCAATAGCAATCATTGAGAGAATCTTGGATAACTTCAACTTCAACAGCAATCGTTGAGCGAATCTTGGGATTACCACCTCCGCAGTATCGGGGAGAGAACCAAAGGCGACTACAACCTCAATAGCAATCATTGAGAGAATCTTGGATAACTTCAGCTTCAACAGCAATCGTTGAGCGAATCTTGGGATTACCACCTCCGCAGTATCAGGGAGAGAACCATAGGCGACTACAACCTCAATAGCAATCATTGAGAGAATCTTGGATAACTTCAACTTCAACAGCAATCGTTGAGCGAATCTTGGGATTACCACCTCCGCAGTATCGGGGAGAGAACCATATGCGACTACAACCTCAATAGCAATCATTGAGAGAATCTTGGATAACTTCAACTTCAACAGCAATCGTTGAGCGAATCTTGGGATTACCACCTCCGCAGTATCGGGGAGAGAACCATAGGCGACTACAACCTCAATAGCAATCATTGAGAGAATCTTGGATAACTTCAACTTCAACAGCAATCGTTGAGCGAATCTTGGGATTACCACCTCCGCAGTATCGGGGAGAGAACCATAGGCGACTACAACCTCAATAGCAATCATTGAGAGAATCTTGGGGGGAATTACCATCTCCGCAGTATCGGGGAGAGAACCATAGGTGACTACAACCTCAACAGCAATCATTGAGAGAATCTTGGATATCTTCTACTGAGTCTTTATCAGGAAAATCTGTTTGGGGTCGATTTAACTGGACTAGAGAAGGCCTTGGACTGGATAAGAAACAGAGAATCTTAGGGTCGATTAACTGAACCGGTCTAGGTCTTGAAATGTCTTCAACTGAGTAAGAAACAGGGAGATCTTAGGGTCGATCTGACTGAACCAGAGAAGGCCTGTGACTGGATAAGGAACAGAGAAATCTTTGGAGTCGATTTAACTGAACCAGTCTAGGTCTTGAAGTCTAGTTGAAAATTTAACTGGATCTTTCCTGAAAGGTAAAGGTCAGTCATATGCAATGCATGATATGGATCAGGCAATGATGTTCTCAACATAAATGAGATTTGTAAGATATGATGCGTATATGCATGCTACAATGATGTATGTGATGTTTAGGAATGTATGTTTTCGTCTAGGAAAGTAAATCCTTGACGGGTGCCGGGAAGTCACTCCTGGGCTGATGTTGAAGAATAGATTTTGCTTCCGCTGGGGATGATAGTTGCAAGAATACCGGTAGGAGAAGATAACTCTGTTGGGGGATAAACTTGGCAAATGGATTACTCTGCGGGGAGAAAAGTACTCTAACGATCTTGCTGGGAAGCAATACTCTGTGGGGAGAGAGGTACTTTGCTGGAATGTTGATAATAACTTGCTGGGGATACCCTTGTTGTGTTGGAAGTGCTGATAGACTTCGCTGGGGATAAGAAAGAACTGTGTTGACGACGACCTTTCTGTGGATTTTGGCTGAGGATAACCCAGTTATATCCTGGTAGGGAAATAACTCTTTGAATAAAGCCGGGCGACGCGTTCGTGCTCTGCAAGGATAAGCTTCCAGAATCTACTGGGGATAAGCTTACTGCTTAGGGAGATGGGTTCCAACTTTCCTGGGGGAGCTGTATTGGACTCTCTTGGGGAAGTTTTTAACTGTACCGGGGAAATGACACCAATGAATGTCTGGTATACCGCCGGGGAACAATCTTTAGGTCAAGACTGCCGGGGATGCTTGTTAAGAATATATATGCTGCTGGGGAATGTTGAGATCTGCTGGAGGATATCCAACTCCTTAAGTTTGGCTGTAACTTTGCTCGGGGAGAGTGTATTGACCTGCTGGCTCACTCTGGGGAATTAGGATATCTGGTTATGTTCTTCAGCTGAACTCACCTTGGTACTTTGGCGGATGGAGCCATTAGATCGCTTAGACCACTCATCATTGCCCCTGTTTCTGTTGGAGAAGAAGGTACCTGTGAAGGTGTTTGACGACCGGTGTTTGACAAATCTTCTTCCGGTAGGCAAGTGACGAGATATCGGGACATAGTCGTACGCTTCGATCCCTAATTTTTGCCTGGACCGCCCTTTCGGGTTTTCAGTCCACCGGGATACCCATTTTTGCCCAAGCCGCCTTTTCAGGTTTTCGACTTGCCGGGTGTACAGATTTTTCATTTTCATCCCTTATTTTTGCCCGAACCCTTTTGGTTCGTCGGGAAGCCCTTGTTTTTGCCTAGGTGTGTGAACCTAGCGGGTCTTTGATTACGCGTAGTATTTTTTCTTCGACTATGTCCGTGCTTTCAGAATGTAAGGATTTGCCCCTGTTAGAAGTGTTTTGTCATGCCACCGGAAGGTGTTTGATCAGGCAAGATTTATTGTTGAAATGCCCCAGGTGACTCATGCGGAGATTTTCCCCAGGCTATTTGGCCTTTGAATCTTGAATGGATTGCCCCAGATAATGGACCACGGTCATGTCTGCCCCTTGATTGGAAGTACTCTTGTTCATTAGGCATTCGTCGTGCGAATTTCTATGTTGTTCAAACAAAAAGTCATATGCAAACAAAGTTATGTTAAAATGCAAAGCTTATGTCTGTCTTGAAGATTTTGAAAATGCATTCTTTTTCATAAAACAAGTGAATGTTTGTAAAACGTGATATCAACTCCGTATTTACCGTAAGCCTTAAGGAGTCAGGATACCTTTTGGCACAATATGCTTTCGAACTAACCCATGCTTCAGCTAGGACTTTTAAGGGTTATAACGTGGCCTGGTTCACGGTTTAAGAAACAAAGGATAAAGGCTCAAATTTTATTTGTACCCACCCGCTCTTCGTGATGTTCTCCAAACCTAAACTCAGTTGATCATACGTTAGACCTTGTTTGAGTCTTTGCTCTGATTTTCCGGTGATGATTCGGATGTTGATAACTTATTTTGAATAGGCAGTCATTCCTTTCTTGTTGAGGGTTGGTAAGACCTCTTTCTTGTCTGATTTTTTTTGTTATCCCTTTCTTTTTTTGCCTGAACTGTTTCCTTTTTTGGAATTACAGTCAGCGGGATGCCCCAGTTTTGTAAGTCTCCTTCATGGGTTTTGACTTAATGGGTTTTTTTTTTTTTGAAAGATAATGACTGCCTTTCTTTATTGATCATTCGGAACCATCACTGTCTTTCTTTGTTTTGTAAGGATCTTTTTGGTGCCATTCGTTATGCACTTGGATCAACTGAGAGAACTACCCTGCCCCAGGTTATGATGAAGGGTTTTGAATTTCGAAAAGAAAAACTCCTACTTCTTTGGCTCAGAGGGGTTGACGAGGGATTATCATCCTTATAACTCCAGTGTTTAGGGATTGAAACAATGCCTGTACCTCATCAGCGGGGTCTGTTCAAAAGCATACTGTAAGGATCACGGTATCGTTTTCGTCATCCTCCCTCAAGAGGCTTAGAATTATTAATCGAGCGTTGATCATCAGAAAAAATATGAAAATAATTGCATATAGTGAATACGAATATATTGCTTCAAAACAGACATATGCGATGCATTAATGAAATAACAATGTTTAACATGAGTAAATGTTTAAACAATCAAAGAACAAACACAACTTGAACATTCGAATGAACAAAAGTTTCCTAGTCTCAGGGCTTGTCACTTCAAATGGTGAGCCTTGGAGGGATGGTAGAAAAACTCAGCCTGACCATCTTGTGTGAACTCCAATGCTCCTTCATCAATCAGGTCCTGGATCTTGTTCTTCAGAGCCCAACATTCGTTTGTATCATGTCCTGGACAGGCAGAGTGGTAGGCACACCTTTTATTGGGATCATAGATAGGAGATGCTGTGTTGGGGTTCCGGGTATGAGCCCTTAATGTGATCAGATTCAATCTCAATAGGCGTTGTAAAGCTTGAAACATCGACATGTTGAGCTGGGTGAATTGCCTCCTGGGCTTGTCTGGCTGAAGCTGGTGAAGTTGCTGCTGAGTTTGTGACCCTGAAGCCACTTGAGGAGCTCTCCCCTTATCTCCTTGTTTCAAAGGTGGTTGAATGATGACTGGCCCTTCACCCTTAGACGTTTTCCCCAGTTGGTTACCCCGAAGCAGTTGGTTGATGAGAACTCCGAGCTCTTCTTGTCTTTGAGCTAAACCTTGAATGGTAATCACCTGTCCCAGCATCTGGGCTTTCATTGCATCCACTTCAACTTGCAGATGTTTCAGCCGTTCGTCCTCAGCGCTGTTCCCAACCAAAGCTTCCATGAGAAGTGTCCTTAGCTCCTCCTGCCCCTTGGATAGATTCAGGAGGATTTCCCCGAACCGAGTCTCTTGAGCAAGAAGGTCCTGGTTATCTTGTTGGGAGGCCATTACTGAAATAAACAGTGAGAAAGGTAAGTGACCTGCAACAAGGATACCTGTTATGCAATGATGTGTATGTATGCATGTAATGTTTTCAAGGACCTCGCGGGATAAACAAGAAAATTTGTTAGAATTTGGGTCCGGTAGCTTGATTGAAGGAACTGCATATTATTGAGAGTCCTTCTTCAAAGGGTCAAAGGCTCACCATATCCAGTGGGTCATAGCCCCTGACAACTCTGGCTAGAGGAAAATAAATCCCCTTTTGCCCCTTGCTAGACAGTTGGTTCATCATGACCTGCATCACAAGCCCTTGAGATCCTTGAAACGGGTCAGTCTTTATGCAGGATGCATGCAATGGTATGATGTTATGCTATGCATGGGGTAATGTAGGTAAACCCTGTTATGAGTCCCAATTAAGGACTGTAAGCAAATCCTGCAAGAAACTCAAGTGTCAGATAACAAGCATGCAAATAGTCAAGTTGGAAGGCACACAAGTCACACAAGAGAGCCCTTAGAGTTTAGGCCAGCATGGGGTCTGGGTATTACCCTCTTGAAGTTGGTGGGCTCAACCTGTCCTATCAGAAGTAACCGGGTTCTAAGGGTCTCAATATCACGGGATTGCTTTCATTGTTCATCGTTTCGATTTAGCCACTGAACTGGCGACCGAAATATTCCAGGAAAGCAACCCTCAATTGAGTGTAGTATCGAGTATCAACCAACCTCAGACTGCACCAAAGTCAGTTATCTCACTACCCTAAAGAGGCCAAGATAGTTCAATTAAGGTTCCTAAGGTCTGTTGATGCTTCACGACACCACGCGGAGGCCCCGTACTCTCCTTGACTGAACTCAAGGGTTACCGGTACACACCAAAGTGCCACATCAACGTAGCAGACTGTTTCAACCATGTCGGTATACCCTGCACAGTTCCCTCACAGCCTTGTTGCTACTTTCTAAGAAGGTATCCCCCAGATCCGGGTTAGGATCTATAGAACTCCCAAGACAGTCCCACAATTTAAAGCAGACAAGTCAATACAATTGAAAACATAGTTATGAACTAACCCTAAGGTACACCTCACTTTATAAGTTTCTCCCCAGCAGAGTCGCCAGTTCTGTGATCGGTGGATCTGGAACTGACTGTTTAACGCTGGTTCGCGAAATGTCGCGGAAGCAAGAGTCGCCACCGTCTTTTATTTTCTCCAAATGGAAAGGACAAAAGCACAGAAAAATTCCTTAAAGAGATTGCTCTCGGTTCGGGAGGTAGATTATAGAAAGGGAAGGTATTAGCACCCTTTCTATCCATGGTTATCCATGGGCTCTTAGATACTTGCTCATTTGTGTTTTCAAAAATGGTTTGTTTGCTTTTCAATTGTGGGTTTTAAAAAAGTTTCTTTGAAAATTCCAGTTCGACTCTTGTATCGGTCCTCAAGAATGTTTGAAAAAATGCTTTCGAAAGCTTTTTGAAAATGTGTTGGTGTGAAAAGTATTTTTGACTTTGTTTTGAAATTAGAGCAAGTATCTACGAGAACCTACCTACCCTAAGGAATTCGTCTGTGTAAATGTCCTTTAAAGTAGTGCCGTCCCACCATTGAGAGGTAGGTAGCACCACCGTTGGAGGTGTTCGGGTCAATTCGAGGTTAGGGACGTGGTGATCACCAGAGCAATGGGAAGACACCTTAGAAGCTACCCTCATGCCAGGTTCCCGGATCATGAGGACTTACTAAGACATCCTCTACTCGACGATCACCCTTCGAGGCAAGGCAACAGTGAGGCGTACCCTAGGGGTGGTGTGTGATTTGTGTGTCAGATTCAGATATTTTGTCTTGTCATGTCATTGGTGATCTATACGTTTGTTTTTATTTAAGGCCATTCATTCTTGCATGCATTTATTTAGCAGTTTAAGAAAGCGCGGAAAGGTAAAATTCTAAACTATTACAAAAGGCGCGGGTCCACATCGCCAAAATTTCCAGGACCCGATTTGACAGAAAATAAGTAATTAAAGTAAAGTGCGAAAGATTAAAATGTCCGAGTTTACAAGGCTTTGGGAGAGGTACATAAATAATTAAAAGAAAAAGAAATAAATACGCGAATTAAATTAAAATTAGAAACGAGGGCGTTTGACCCTTTTTAATGAAATTAAATTATTAGCAAATTAATTAAATTAAAGAAAAAGAAATTATTTTTTAGTTTTTTGTATTTATGAGAATTTAATGAAATTAAAAACCTAATTCTACAATTTCTTATTTATTAAGAAAATATGACAATTATCTAAAATTAAGCCTAATTAATTAATTGCAACTTGATTTATAAAAATAACTAATTAAGAATTAATAATTAATATAGTAAAATAAAAAAGGATGAAAAATGCTAGAAACCCTAATTCTACCAATTTTAGGTTTTATTGAAAAATGTTAAGATTAATCCTAGATTTAAAACTAAGTTAATTAATGAATTTTATTTACAAAAATATTAATTAAATAAATATATTTTAATTTTGTCCTTTCTGATTTTTTTGTGTTTTTTATATTATTGTGAAAATAATTAATTAAAGAATTAAATCAAAAAAAAACTAATTAAAACAAAAAATAGAAAAAATATAAGAAAAGGAATTAGGAATGCAAACCATGGGGGTCTGTCCCCAAATAGGAGGTTTTGCTTAGCAATTTGGGCCCATTTGTTTAAGGCCTTGTCTGACTTTTTGACTAGCATGGAGCTCCGTTGACTAGTGTCTACCATGTTCTTCAGATCTGGTCCCTTGATTGGGTGCAGTGGGACGCGTGGCGTAGCTGATTGAGGAGCGTATGGTGGTCCTTAGCGTTGACACTGCATAGAATTATTAATAGAAAAATAGTATTGAAGGGGTGGGGGACCTGGGATTCGAACCCAGGTCCCAGGGATGACCATTAAGCTTGCTTGCCACTGAGCTATCCAATGCGCTTTTATTATATAATGACAAATAATTGTTATAAGAGAAAAGTGGTCAGTGGCTCAAAAAAGTAAAAAAACGCGCGAAGAATTTAAATGACCCAACCATTGATGGACACTTCATCATCTTCCTCCTTAATGATTTTTTTCCTGAAACAAAAAAAGAATGGGCAACGGTTTTGAACCATCCCCAAAAGCAACATTATGAAAAATAGCGATTAGGCCGTATGGCCTCATAAATTAGGCGCGAGGGTTGGGTTCTTTTCGTCCAAGCACGCTGAGTATGGTCATGGCATTATGGTGTCCTAATTTTACCTTATTCAAAAACGCCCAATTTGGAAGTTCTGCAACCCTAACCTATTTCCATGGTGAATCTCCTATTTTGGCACGAAAACTTAATCAAAGCACGCAGTTAGTTTCAGAAGCAATCAATTAGTAAGAATCCATAAGTAAAATGCCATGAGAATGCCAGAAAATCAAAATACGATTATGCATATTATATGAAAAAGTTTGGTTTCTGTATACCGATTCAAGGGGCTATGCGCGTGGAAAGCTATCCAGTCAGACTCAGTAATGTCCTAGGAAGGTAATGGAATGAATTTCTTGCCCTGAAAAGCCTTGCAAGTGTGTTTTCAGTTTTGGAATTTCTTCTTAAAAACTCAGACTTGGTTCTGTATCTATGGCGCAGCTGAGCTCTTTTTGGCATTGGGGTTGCACTATATATGTATGTGCGAAGGTTTTAGGGTTGAAAAATTGATCAAAAATCCATGAATTGAAGGAATCAATATTTGATTTTTATGCCATGATTTTCCAAATCTTTTTCATGCTATTTTGGCTTCAATCATATCCAATCACCTTTGATTCTCTCCTAACCTGATTTGCACGAAATTTTGAGATTATTTTATGCACAAAAAGATTCAAAAAGTTAGGTTTAGTATTTTTCACCTATTTATTTTAATTAAATGAATTATTAATGATTAAAAATCCAAATAAATAAAATAAAAATGATAAAAACTTCCCTTTGGGCCAATGGGTCGTGCACATGCCTTGGATGATGAATTGTGGAAGAAAAAGAGGCCTATTAGCATTTTTAGGTCATTTGGAGCAATGTTGACTTTTCAAAATATCCAAAAATTTCCCAACTTCTACAAGGCATAACTTGCTCCATTTTTAAGATTTGCTCATGTTCTGTGACATTTTGGAAAGGTCTTTGAGTCCTCTAACCAATTCCTTTGGTCCCATGTCATTTTGATTTACCAATATCAAGTTATGGCCTTTGACTTAAAGTCCCTTTTTGTTGACTTTTGAAAATGACCTATAATGTTGAAATTGATAACTTTTTGTGAGAGCATTTCTTGGACTTGAAGTATGAAGAGGAGTTGTAGGAAATGTCTTTATCTTCAAAATGAGATTTGGATGGAATTTTTCTGATAATCCATGTGAAAGTTATGCCCTGGTCAATTTATAGTTGACTTTTTCAACTGTCCAAATATGGAAACTTTTGCATCTTGATGATTTTTGAGCCAAGCTTTGAGAATCATGATCAAGCATTGATCAAATGATGTTTGTGGCTTCAAAATGAGATGTTCACCAAAAATTTGGACTTTTGACTGTCAAATGACCATTTTGCCCCTACAGTTGACTGTAGTGCAATTAGGGTTTTTGACTGTGCAATTTTGTGCTGTAAGTCTTGAAACTTGGTATGAGGATGTTTGACCATATTTGTAGGCATGTGGGACTTGATTGGACCCTTGGAAACTTCATTTTCTTTGTCAGAACCAAAACCCTAATTTTGACTGTTTAGGAGGCCCTTGAACTATGCAACCCTTGGGGAACTTTGAACCTTTTGACTTGGCAATTCTTGGAGAATATAGGAGGGAAAATTTTGGGGTACAACACTAAGACAGAGAAAGAAGTCAGAGGCTTTTTAGGACGCTTGAATTACATTGCCCGATTCATCTCCCACCTAACTGCTACTTGTGAACCAATCTTCAAGCTACTGAAGAAAGATCAGGTAGTACGTTGGAATGATGAATGTCAGGCCGCTTTTGACAGAATCAAGGAGTATCTCCAAGAACCACCCATTCTTATGCCACCGGTTGAAGGGAGACCTCTGATACTATACCTGACAGTACTTGACAACTCAATGGGGTGTGTGTTGGGGCAGCATGACGAGTCTGGCCGAAAAGAGCATGCCATTTATTACCTTAGCAAAAAGTTTACCGACTGTGAGACCCGATACTTATTGCTCGAGAAAACTTGCTGCGCTTTGGTATGGGCTGCTCGCCGGCTGAGACAGTATATGCTGACTCACACTACCTTGTTGATCTCAAAGATGGATCCTATAAAGTACATATTTGAAAAGCCTGCGCTGTCTGGGAGAATAGCAAGATGGCAAATGATCTTGACGGAATACGACATCCAATACACAACTCAGAAAGCCATCAAGGGAAGTGTATTGGCAGACCACTTGGCACACCAGGCAGTAGACGACTATCAGTCAATGAACTTCGAGTTTCCAGACGAGAGTATCATGATCATGACTGATTGTGAAGTACCTGGACCGGATGAAGGACCTGAGGAAGGATCCCGATGGTCTATGCACTTTGACGGAGCCTCCAATGCTTTGGGTAACGGTATCGGCGCTGTGATCATATCCCCTAAAGACACTCATACTCCACTCACTGCCCGGCTATGTTTCAACTGCACCAACAACATGGCAGAGTATGAGGCATGCATCATGGGTCTCCAAGCTGCGATTGACTTAAGGATCAAGTTTCTGAGTGTCTTCGGAGATTCCGCTCTCGTGATCAATCAGATCAAAGGAGAGTGGGATATGAAACATCCGAATCTTATTCCTTACAGAGAATGTGTGTTGACATTGATCCCCCATTTCACAGAGATAACCTTTGAACATTTCCCGAGAGAGGAGAATCAGTTGGCGGACGCGTTAGCTACGATGTCTTCTATGTTCAAAGTCAAATGGGATAATGAGGCTCCCCAAGTCACTATCTGGAAACTGGACGAACCATCATACTGTTGTGACCTCGAGACGGAATTGGTGACTAAGAAGCCTTGGTACCATGAGGTGAAGAGATACTTGGAAGCTCAGGAATACCCTGAAGGTGCATCTGTCAACGATAAGAAGTTTCTGAGAAGATTCGCAGCCAAGTTCTTCCTTAGCAACGACTTCCTATACAAGCGAAACCATGATTCGACCTTACTGCGTTGTGTGGATAAGACTGAAGCAGAGAGGATCATGGAAGAGCTACATGAAGGGACCTTCGGAACACATTCCAGTGGACACACTATGGCGAAGAAGATCCTTCGGGCAGGGTATTTCTGGTCCACAATGGAAGCCGACTGTTACCAACACTCTCGGACATGCCATAAATGCCAGATTTATGCAGACAAGGTGCACGTTCCTCCAGTCCCTCTGAATGTCCTGACTGCACCTTGGCCTTTTGCAATGTGGGGCATAGATATGATCAGTGAGATTAAACCTACGGCATCCAACGGGCATCGTTTCATCCTGGTAGCGATTGATTACTTCACGAAGTGGGTTAAGGCAGCTTCCTACGCTACAGTGACCAAGAATGTTGTAGCACGGTTCATTCAGCACAATCTGATCTGTCGATACGGTGTCCCTGAAAGAATTATTACAGACAACGGTACCAATCTCAATAACAAGATGATCACCGAGCTCTGCGAGCAATTCAAGATACAGCACCACAACTCTTCTCCTTACAGACCGAAGATAAATGTGGCTGTAGAAGTAGCGAATAAAAACATTAAGAAAATTGTGCAGAAGATGACAGTGACTTATAAAGATTGGCACGAGATGTTACCGTTCGCTCTACACGGGTACCGTACCTCAGCCAGGACGTCAACCGGGGCAACTCCCTTCTCCTTGGTCTACTGTATGGAGGCAGTCTTACCGATCGAAGTACAAATACCCTCTCTCCGGATAATGAAGGATGCAGATCTGAATGAAGACGATTGGATCCAGACACGACTTGATCAGCTAAACCTTATCGACGAAAAGAGACTTGCTGCTATCTGTCATGGTCAGACGTATCAAAAACGGATGATCAGGGCATTTAACAAAAAGGTCAGACCACAAGAATATCAATTTGGGGATCTGGTAATCAAGCGCATTATCCTTCCTCAGAGTGATCCAAGGGGCAAATGGACCCCTACATATGAAGGGCCATTTGTGGTTAAGCATGTGTTCTCAGGAGGAGCCATGATTCTAACCAACATGGATGGTGACGACCTTCCTCACCCCGCCAATGCAGACATAGTAAAAAGATACTACGCATGAAAAAAAGACCCGCTAGGTTGACATACCTAGGCAAAAATTAGGGCTTCCCGGCGAACCAAAAGGGTTCGGGCAAAATGAAGGGATGAAATGAAAAAATCTGTACACCCGGCAAGTCGAAAACCTGAAAAGGCGGCTTGGGCAAAAATGGGTATCCCGGTGGACTGAAAACCCAAAAGGGCGGTCCAGGCAAAAGTTAGGGATAAAGCATAATACTATGTCTCATTGGATCACTTTGCATCCAGAATCCGGTATCTACATCAAGTTTAGACGGCATCGATCAATCAGCTTCATCTTCAACTAGGTCATCAAGTGATGAGACGCTCGAAGATATAAAGGCGATAACAGAGTTGGAACCCAGTGGGATCATTCATTTCACACAGCTGTTTTATTTTCCTTTGTACAAATTTGTATAAACTCTTTTGTTCGGCGGCGTTCTCTTACTAGGACGTCAGCCTCTTGTACATAATTGCCTATTTTACAGGCAAATTCAAAAATCAATACAAAAATCATTTTTCAGTTAAAATTGCCAGTTGTTTTGTTTTGCGAAGAACGTCCAAGGTTCAATTTGTGATATATGCATTGACAATAATTTGCTAACTCATGAATATTTGCATACGAAACAAAGGATTAATTACAGGTAACATTAGAAACAGGGGCAATAAAGAGCTGTCTAAGCGATCTAATTGTTCCGTCCACCAAGGTACCAAGGTGAGTTCGGCTGAAGAACATAACCAGTACGTCTTAAATCCACAGAGAGTGAGCCAGCAGGTCAGTGCACTCTCCCCAAGCTATACAATCAGCCTTAAGGAAGTTGGGTATCCTCCAGCAGATCTCAACATTCCCCAGCAATATACAAACATTCTTAACAAGCATCCCCGGCAGTCTTGACCTAAAGATTGTTCCCCGGCGGCATATCAAACACTCAATGGAGTCACTTCCCCAATATAGTTCAAAATTTCCCCAGGAGAGTCCAATCCAGTTTCCCCAGGAAAGTTGGAGTCATCTCCCCAGCAGGAAGCTTATCCCCAGTAGATTCTGGAAGCTTCTCCCCTACAGAGCACGAACGCGTCTCCCGGCTTTATTCAAAGGTTATTTCCCTACCAGGATATAACTGGGTTATCCTCAGCCAAAAGCCATGAGAAGATCGTCCTCGGCGAAGTCTTCTTATCCCCAGCGGAGTCCATTAACACTTCCAACATAACAACGGTATCCCCAGCGAAGTTACCATCAACATCCCAGCAAAGTATCTCTCTCCCCACTGAGTATTGCTCCCCAACAAGATCGCTAGAGTAATTTTCTCCCCGCAGAGTGTTCTATTCGCCAAGTTTATTCCCCAACGGAGTTATCTTCTCCTACCGGTATTCTTGCAACCATCACTCCCCAGCGGAAACAAATATTCTTTTCTTCAAACATCAGCCCAGGATGTGACTTCCCGGCACCCATCAAGGATTTATTTTCCTAGACGAAAAACATACGTTCATAAACATCACATTTCCATACATTATAACATGCATATACGCATCATACCTTACAATCTCATTTATGTTGAGAACATCATTGCTTGATCCATATCATGCATTGCATATGACTGACCTTTACCTTTCAGGAAAGATCCAGTTAAGTTCTCAGCTATATTTCAAAACTTTAGTCTGGTTCAGTTAAATCGACCCTAAGATTTTTCTGATTCTTATCCAGTCAAAGGCCTTCTCTGGTTCAGTCAGATTGACCCTAAGATCTCCCTGATTCTTATCCAGTTGAAGATATTTCAAGACCTTGCCCGGTTCAGTTAAATCGACCTTAAGATTTTCCTGATTCTTATCCAGTTAAAAGCCTTCTCTGGTTCAGTCAGATCGACCCTAAGATCTCCCTGATTCTTATCCAGTTGAAGATATTCCAAGACCTTGTCCGGTTCAGTTAAATCGACCCTAAGATTTTCCTGATTCTTATCCAGTCAAAGGCCTTCTCTGGTTCAGTCAGATCGACCCTAAGATCTCCCTGATTCTTATCCAGTTGAAGATATTCCAAGACCTTGTCTGGTTCAGTTAAATCGACTCTAAGATTTTCCTGATTCTTATCCAGTCAAAGGCCTTCTCTGGTTCAGTCAGATCGACCCTAAGATCTCCCTGATTCTTATCCCAGTAGAAGACATCCAAGATTCTCTCAGCGTTCCTGTTGAGGTAGTAATCACCCAGGATTCTCTCAGCGTTCCTGTTGAGGTAGTAATCATCCAAGGTTCTCTCAGCGTTCCTGTTGAGGTAGTAATCGTCCAAGGTTCTCTCACCGTCCCGTTGAGGTAGTAACCATCCCTGGTTCATTCATCACCTTTTGAAGCTCCAGACCCAATTCCTGTAACCAGTCAGGGCACATCTACATAAGAGTTTGAAGACCAGCTCCTATAACGGGCCAGGTAATCATCTTCTTTTCAGGTACGCAAGTTCTCGCTAAGGAATCTCTTACGCGATCGACACCCAGATGGCATCTATAAGCCCATCCACCTATCCATCATCTCTCAACATGGCATCTGTAAGCCCATCTTCCTATCCATCAATCTCCAAATGGCATCTGTAAGCCCATTCCCATCATCACACTACCATGTGAGCGCAAATTTCTGGGCACTCTAGTGTTCAATCATCTTCCACCTTCGGATTACGAAAGGCACGTCAGCCAATCTACATCCTCAGGTATAAGAAGATTGAACAGGGGCAACTGTTGTACCCCAAAATTTGTCCTCCCATATTCTTCAAAATTTGCAAAGAGCATGCTTCAAAATCTCCCAAGGGTTGCACAGTTCAATGGCCTCCTAACAGTCAAAAAACTAGGGTTTTGGTTCTGGCAGAGAAATTGAAGTTTTCAAGGGTCCAAACAAGTCCCACATGCCTATAAATATGGTCAAGCATCCATATGCTAAGTTTCAAGACTTACAGCACAAAATTGCACAGTCAAAAAACCCTAATTGCTCAGCAGTCAACTGTAGGGGTAAAATGGTCATTTGACAGTCAAAAGTTCAAATTTTTGGTCAACATCTTATTTAGAAGCCACAAACATCATTTGATCAATGCTTGATCATGATTCTCAAGGCATAGCTCAAAAAGTCTCAAGATGCAAAAGTTTCCATATTTGGACAATTGAAAAAGTCAACTGTAACTTGACCAAGGCATAACTTCCACATGGTTCATCAGAAATATTCCATCCAAAGCTCATTTTGAAGAGAAAGACATTTCCTACAACTCCTCCTCACACTTCAAGTCCAAGAAATGCTCTCACAAAAAGTTATCAATTTCAACATTATAGGTCATTTTCAAAAGTCAACAAAAAGGACTTTAAGTCAAAGACCATAACTTTAGATTGGTAAATCAAAATGACCTGGGACCAAAGGCATTGGTTAGAGGACTTCAAGACCTTTCCAAAATGTCCAAGAACATGATC
This sequence comes from Vicia faba, assembly GCA_948472305.1. NCBI lineage: Eukaryota > Viridiplantae > Streptophyta > Magnoliopsida > Fabales > Fabaceae > Vicia > Vicia faba. The sequence continues at coordinate 884,136,133 of OX451738.1, forward strand.
AAAGCTTAAAAATTGAGCAAGATATGCCTTGTGGAAGTTGGGAAATTTTTGGGAATTTTGAAAAGTCAACTTTGCTTCAAATGCCTCAAAATTGCTAATGGGCCACATTTTCTTCCAAGAATCATCATCCAAGAGCTATGCACAACCATTTGACCCAAAGGGGATTTATTTCATCATTTTTTATTATTTATTTGAATTTTTATCACCATTAATTCATTTAATTAAATAAAATATGACAAAAATACTTAAGCATGCATTCTAAATCTTTTTATGCAGCTAATAGGTCTATCATAACTCCAAGATTTCGTGCACACTCAATTTGGAAAGATTTGGCCATGATTGGTATCAAAAGGGCATGAAAAAGATTGAAAAGATTTCATTAAAAATCAAATGTTTGATTCATCAAAACATTGATTTCTTGGCTTGAATTTTCACCCTAAAACATTCCCATACATAAACAGAAGGGAACCCTAATGCAAACGACCTGAAAGCTGCGCTCAGAAGAACATACACACTTTGCATTTTTTTTGTGAAAAAAGTCAAAACTGAAAACACAGTTTCAGTGCGTTTCAAGGCAAGATAACCATTCCAATAGCTTGCCAAGGTCACCAGGGATCTATTCCAATCAAAACCATAACCTCTAACACAAAGAATTGGTAACACGAAGCCGTCCTGTCCTTGATATTGTTCATATTCGTGTTTTGATTTATACGTATCATTCATGCCTTTTTCTTGTTGTTTTGCACTAACATAAACATTCTAAAACTTTTGGCATCACTTAATTGAGTTTTTGTGCCATGTACGAGAATCTGCCATTAACGCCTTCTAGGTTTTCAGAGGTCAAAAATTAGGGCTTCTCTCATAGGAAAAAATTGAACCACGAGACCTATATCATTGAACTCAGGGCATCTGGACGATTCAATTCCATAGGTCGCGCCCTTTTTATATTTGAGTATGGCCTAATCGTTATTTTCCAGGTTTGAGTTAGTGGGGGTTTAAAACCCCCGCTATTTGATATATTTTTTCCAGGCAAAAGCAAAGAACAAGTGGAGAAGAAGGTGAGTTGTAAGCACACGGTTGGCTGATTCAAAAGCTTGGCATGCGTTTTGTTGAGATTCCAGAATAATGCTTATTTTACATTATAATATTTATGTTCCATATAATAAACAAAGAGCGCGCTTAGCACAGTTGGTAAACACGCTGGCAAGCAGGTATTGGGACCTGTGTTCGATTCCCAAGTCCCCTCCCTTTCTCAATATATTTTGTTTTAATGTGATTCCATGTAATACATACCCCAGGGCCTACCATGCAGCTCCATGTTTGTACTTTCCACGCGCCCAATAAGACCAATCCAATGGTCATAAGTTGCAGACCACCATGTGCTCAGGTCAACGCCTCCACACACAAGCCAGGAAAGTCCACGTGGGCTAGCATTTCATGGGCCTAATTGCTTGCTACAAACCTCCAGAATTGGGTCTACCACCCCTTTTGTTTGTATTTCTTCCTTTATTCTTTCCCTTTTTTTATTTTGTTTTAATTCTTTTCTCTTAATTCCACAAATCAATTTTAAATAATAAAAATACAAAAAATCAGAAAAGACAAAAAATAAAAATATATTTTATTTAATAGTTTTTGTAAATAAATTTTGTTAACTAATTTAGTTCTAATCTTAGGTTTAAATTTTAATGTTTTTTTTATATAAATTAAAAAATATAGAGATTAGGGTTTTTAATGCTTTTATTCTTTTTTTTCTTTTCTTTTACCATATTTAATTATTAATTATTTTGTAAATAAATTTATCATTAAATAATTAGGTTAAAACTAGGTATAACTTAAACATTTTTTTATAAATTAAAAATAGTTTAGAATTAGGGTTTTTAATTCCATTAATTTTCTTAATTTCATAAAGTACAAAAAATATCAAAAAATAAGTCTTTTTCCTTTATTTAATTTAATTAATTTCATAATTTCAATTTGATTTCTTTAAAAGGGTCCAACGCCCTCGCTTTCGATTACAATTTCGTTTCACGCGCTTATTTAATTTCTTTTCTTATAAATTTCATGTAATTATTCCAAAGCCTTGTAATAGATTAATTAGGATATTTATTTTTCCGCATTTTTATTTTATTCAAATCGGGTCTTGGATTAATTTGGCGATGTAGACCCGCGCCTTTGTAATAGCGTAGGACTTTTACCTTCTCGCATCTTTTAACTGTTAATAACTCGCATGAAAGAATGAATGCCAAAAATAAAAACAAAGCGTAGAACACCAATACATGAACAAGACAAACATAACTGAAATTGACACACAATTCACACACCACCCCTAGGGTACGTCTCACTGTTGCCTTGCCCCTCGAAAGGTGGTCGTCGAGTAGAGGATGTTTTAGCAAGTCCTCATGTCCATGAACATGGCATGAGGGTAGCTTCTAAGGTGTCTTCCTATTGCTCCAGTGATCACCATGTCCCGAACCCTCGAATTGACCCGAACACCTCCAACGGTGGTGCTACCTACCTCTCAATGGTGGGATGGCACTATCTTAAGGACATTTACACAGACGAATTCCTTAGGGTAGGTAGAGAACTCGTAGATACTTGCTCTAATTTCAAAACAAATCAAAAACTTCTTTTCACACCGACACCTTTCAAAAAGCTTTCAAATGCAATTTTTCAAACACTCTTGATGACCGATACAAGAGTCGAACTGAAATTTTCAAAGAAACTTTTTCAAACCCACTCACCTTGAAAAGAAAACAAACAATTTTGAAAACACAAATGAGCAAGTATCTAAGAGCCCATGGATAACCATGGATAGAAAGGGTGCTAACACCTTCCCTTTCTATAAATCTACCTCCCGAACCGAGAGCAATCTCTATAAGGAATTTTTCTGTGCTTTTGTCCTTTCCATTTGGAGAAAATAAAAGACGGTGGCGACTCTTGCTTCCGCGACATTTCGCGAACCAACGTTAAACAGTCAGTTCCAGATCCACCGATCACAGAACTGGCGACTCTGCTGGGGAATTCTTATAAAGTAAGGTGTACCTTAGGATAGTTCATAACTGTGTTTTCAATTGTATTGACTTGTTTGCTTTAAAATTGTGGGTTGCATGGGAGTTACATAGATCCTAACCCGGATCTGGGGATACCCTGTTTAGGTAGCATAAGCTGTGAGGGACCTGTCCGGCGTAGACCGACATGGGTGAAGCAGTGGCTACGTTGGTGTGGCACCTTGGTCTGTACCGATATCCCTTGTGTTGCAACGAGGAGAATATGGGTCTTCTGAGGAGTCATTAAGCACCAACAGACCTTAGAACCTTAAATGACACAACTTGGCCATTAGAACAGTAGCAGTATGCTACGCCCATTGAGGCTAAACTCTCGGGATGGTTCTGGCCGCAAGAAAAAATTGTGATGCTGGAGTTATGACTGATTGAGGGTAGTCAATGATATTGGGATCCTCTAAGAACCCGGTTACTTTTGATAGGACAGGTACGAACCAACAAACTGAAAGAGGGTAATACCTAGACCTCATGCCGGCCTAAACTTTAAGGGCTTGTCTTGTGTGACTTGTGTGCCTTATCATGTTTGCCTTTGTAAATATTTGTGGGTTGCTTTATCATAACATCATAACATCATGAGCATTGCATGCATCCTGCATAAGGACTGACCATTTCAAAGACAAGAGGGTTTCACCTTTGCTCTGTTTTGTAGGACATCATGATGCCTGTGCGAAGGAATACTATCCGGTTCAACTTTGTTCACCCACCTGAGTTGCTTGAAGAGTTGGTTAGCAGGATTCCAAATACCACTTCCTTCATTCAGAGGCATGGTTCTCTTCTCAGTTTAGTCACTGCAAAGCGGGATCAACAGTTGATGAGTGTCCTGACCCAGTTCTATGACCCTCTGTACCAGTGTTTCACCTTTCAAGACTTCCAGCTGGTCCCTACCCTGGAAGAGTTCTCTGATTTGCTTGGTGTCCCTATCTTGGATCAGACTCCCTTCACTGGTTGGGAAAAGACCCTCAGGCTTGAGGAGGTTGCTGCAGCTCTCCCCTTGACACATCAAGAAGTAATGGACAATTGGATGACTAGAAGCGGAGTTAAGGGTTTCTTGGCCAAGTTTCTGATTGGTAAAGCTAACAGTTTCTGGAATGACTTGGACTTTAGGGCATATGAAGACATCTTGGCTCTCTTAATCTATGGGCTAGTCTTGTTTCCTAATCCTGACAACTTCATCAATGTCACTGCCATAAGGATCTTTATGTCTCAGAACCCTGTGCCCACTCTATTGGGTGACATCCTGCAACAACTTTATGCTCGTACTGCCCGAAGACGAGGAACCCTGTGGTGTTGTATCCCTTTGTTGGTGAGGTGGTTTATTTCGCACCTCCCTAAGTTCGTGCTGAAGAACCAAGAAGGAAGAGGTTGGGCTCATAGGTTAATGTCTCTCACTGACAAGGACATCATTTGGACTTTAAGAGGTTTGGATGAGATAGCTGTTATTGATTGTTGCGGAGAATACCCTAACGTTCCTTTGATTGGTACCCAAGGAGGAATCTCTTACAATCCATGTCTAGCTCTCCGTCAGTTTGGAAGAGCCAGAAGAGCAGGACCTCATGAGATGTTGGTGCCTCACATCAGTTTTGAGTTTCAGGTGGATAGTGACGAGCTGCGTCGTAGGTTCATCAAGGCTTGGGACAGAGTTCATAAAGCTGACCCACAAGAGTTAGGACCAAAGACTTCTCTACCTATGGAAGCCTACTACAAATGGGTTCACATCCGTGCTCAGAAGTTAGGTATGCCATACGAAGCTGTCAGACCCGTCATTCTTGAGTATCCTGACAAAGATGGGGCTCCTCCAACTGTCCTCCCTCCTCAGATACCTCCTGATTATGAGACATTAAAGAGGTCTTGGTCGCAACTGCAAGAAGAACGAGATTCGTATCGGGAAAAGTTCAATGAGCAGGAATTGAAGATCCAGAAGCTGACAAAGCAGTTGGAGAATGAGGGAGCTCTGAATGACTACATCCGTACTGAGAAGAGGAGACCATGGGATCAATAAGGAGCTCTGGATGTTCTTTTACAATTTTATTTCCCTTTTCAGTATTTCCCTTTTTATGTAACGCCTAAGGGCAACCTGTTGAACAATTTAAATTTCAAAGTTGAATCTAATGAAGTGTGTTCCATTTTGTTTACAAAGTTGATTCCTGATTGTCTTTGAAAACATAAATCATACGCACTCCATTCATCATGTGCATAGCAGGTTTTCTTCTTTTCAGGTTGCTTACTGTTCTTCGCTGTTTATTTCAGCATCATGAACCCTGACTCATCATCAACCGATATGTCTATCAAGGCCCTTCAGGCGCAGAACGCGCAATTTCAGGAGCTGATCATGGGTTTGGCTCAAGGCCAAGAAGAGCTGAAGGCTTTACTCCTGAAGAAGGAGAAGAAGAAGAAGAAGAGAACTGTTCTTTTCAACTCGGGCCGAAGGTTTGGCAACACTCTGCAGAATGAAGAAGCTGGTTCTTCTGTATGCAAAGGCAGTCCCCAGGGGGGAAAGGCTTCAAGTCCAGTAGTCTCTAACAATGAGACTGACTTTAATGAGGAACAGTATCCTCCGGCTGAAGACCGGTATAAGCAGTTGGAAGACAGACTGAATGCAATGGAAATCCAACAAGTGCCTGGGCTGGATTTCGGAGATTTAGGCTTATCTACTGGTGTGATCATTCCTCACAAGTTTAAGGCACCATCTTTCACCAAGTATGACGGGGCGTCTTGTCCCAAGCTACACCTCAGATCTTATGTGCGGAAGATTCAACCGTACACAGTGGACAAGAACTTGTGGATCCACTTCTTCCAGGAGAGTCTTTCAGGGACTCATCTCAGATGGTTCTATCAGCTGGATGGGACCAAGGTTCGTAACTGGGAGGAGTTGGCTACTGCTTTTTATAAGCAGTATCAATATAATGCCGACCTTGCTCCTACACGTACCCAACTCCAGGGTATGTCGCTAGGATCAAGCGAAGGTTTCAAAGAGTATGCACAGAAGTGGAGGGATCTGGCTGGCAGGGTGCAGCCTCCGTTAACAGACTGTGAGCTGGTGGATATGTTCTTGGGGACCCTCTCCGAGCCATTTTTCAATCATCTTATCGGTAATTCGTCTGCAGGGTTTACTGATCTTATTCTGACTGGGGAAAGAATAGAGGCTGGAATGAAGTCCGGTAAAATTCAGAAAGGGGCATCTTCAAGTTCTGAGAAGAAACCCTTTAAAAAAGAGGCCAGTGTTGTGTATGGGCCTAGGAGGCAAGAGAAACCAGAACGCCGCCAATCTGTCAACGCGGTGATGATTGCTAAGCCTGCTGCCACTCCTCGGCAAACTAATCCACAAAGGGCTAAAAGACCTAGAAGAGAGTTTACCCGGCTGAGTATGACCCTATCACAAATCTTGCCACAGTTGCTATCCACCAACCTAGTGACTGTCAGGGAGGCCCCGAAAGTTGTGAATACTGCCTCTCCCAAGTACAATCTAAATGCCCGCTGTGCTTATCACTCCGATAGCCCAGGGCACTCTACTGATGACTGCTGGGCCTTAAGAAATAAAGTGCAGGATCTTATTGATGCCAAGGAGGTACAGTTTGAGGCACCTGAGAAGCCCAATGTGGTGACTGCGCCCATGCCTAACCATGGGGTGAATGCTATCAAGGAGGATGATGAAGTGGATGAAGCTGAGTTCGATAGCTGGATTTACCCGACGACTGATGGTGGATTGACCAATTGGATTGCTAAAGATCATACTCCTGTTACTTTTGTTACGCAGTAATAAACTCCTTTGTTTTGTTATAAACAATGAATTAAAACTCTATGGCCCGGTGTCTTACCCGGGGCACCGTGGCCTCATTTGTGAGGGTATATTAATTGTCATTTCATATATCATGAATAAAGACCTTGGACGTTTTCTCGCATTTCAAAACTTATGCTCCTTTTCTTTCCTTTCTTTATATATTGCAAAACAGCTGTATTTACACACACTCACCCATACAGGTTTCAATCCACTCTGGATCTCACTGGTAACGACTCTGCTACTGCCAGTTATGACTTCGAAAATCCGATCAACTTAGCCGAAAACGAAGGTGAAGATGATTGCGAAGTGCCTGTCGAGCTTGCAAGACTGTTACTCCAGGAAGAGAGGGCAATTCAACCACATGAAGAGCCAGTGGAAACGATAAATCTGGGTATTGATACTAACAGAAAGGAGGTCAAGATTGGTGCCAACCTAGAGCTCAGCGTGAAGCAACGGTTGACTCAGATGTTACATAATTATGTGGAAATCTTCGCCTGGTCCTACGAAGACATGCCTGGTTTGGATACTGATATTGTGGTCCATCATCTGCCTACCAAGGAAGACTGCCCCCCGGTTAAGCATAAGGTCCGCCGTATGCGTCCAGAGATGTCTGAGAAGATCAAAGCCGAGGTTATGAAACAGTTTGATGCCGGGTTCCTTGCAGTGACTTCTTACCCTCAGTGGGTTGCTAATGTGGTGCCGGTACCAAAGAAAGATGGAAAGGTCAGAATGTGTGTCGATTACAGGGATCTGAACAGGGCCAGCCCCAAGGATGACTTCCCCCTACCTCACATTGATGTCCTTGTTGACAATACTGCTCAGCATAAGGTGTTCTCTTTCATGGATGGTTTTTCAGGCTATAATCAGATCAAGATGGCTCCTGAAGACATGGAAAAAACTACCTTTGTTACTCAGTGGGGCACCTTCTGCTACAAGGTCATGCCTTTTGGACTGAAAAATGCTGGGGAAACCTACCAACGTGCCATGGTTGCTTTATTTCATGACATGATCCATCATGAGATAGAAGTGTATGTTGACGACATGATCGCAAGGTCCCAAACTGAGGAAGAACACCTTGATCATCTGCAAAAACTGTTTGACTGTCTGAAATTGTACAAGCTGAGGTTGAACCCGAACAAGTGCACCTTCGGGGTTAGATCTGGGAAGTTGCTAGGCTTCGTTGTAAGTGACAAGGGTATTCAAGTGGACCCTGCCAAGGTTAAAGCCATTCAAGAGATGCCAGTTCCTAAGACAGAGAAAGAAGTCAGAGGCTTTTTAGGACGCTTGAATTACATTGCCCGATTCATCTCCCACCTAACTGCTACTTGTGAACCAATCTTCAAGCTGCTGAAGAAAGATCAGGTAGTACGTTGGAATGATGAATGTCAGGCCGCTTTTGACAGAATCAAGGAGTATCTCCAAGAACCACCCATTCTTATGCCACCGGTTGAAGGGAGACCTCTGATACTATACCTGACAGTACTTGACAACTCAATGGGGTGTGTGCTGGGGCAGCATGACGAGTCTGGCCGAAAAGAGCATGCCATTTATTACCTTAGCAAAAAGTTTACCGACTGTGAGACCCGATACTCATTGCTCGAGAAAACTTGCTGCGCTTTGGTATGGGCTGCTCGCCGGCTGAGACAGTATATGCTGACTCACACTACCTTGTTGATCTCAAAGATGGATCCTATAAAGTACATATTTGAAAAGCCTGCGCTGTCTGGGAGAATAGCAAGATGGCAAATGATCTTGACGGAATACGACATCCAGTACACAACTCAGAAAGCCATGAAGGGAAGTGTATTGGCAGACCACTTGGCACACCAGGCAGTAGACGACTATCAGTCAATGAACTTCGAGTTTCCAGACGAGAGTATCATGATCGTGACTGATTATGAAGTACCTGGACCGGATGAAGGACCTGAGGAAGGATCCCGATGGTCTATGCACTTTGACGGAGCCTCCAATGCTTTGGGTAACGGTATCGGCGCTGTGATCATATCCCCTAAAGAAACTCATACTCCACTCACTGCCCGGCTATGTTTCAACTGCACCAACAACATGGCGGAGTATGAGGCATGCATCATGGGTCTCCAAGCTGCGATTGACTTAAGGATCAAGTTTCTGAGTGTCTTCGGAGATTCCGCTCTCGTGATCAATCAGATCAAAGGAGAGTGGGATACGAAACATACGAATCTTATTCCTTACAGAGAATGTGTGTTGACATTGATCCCCCATTTCACAGAGATAACCTTTGAACATTTCCCGAGAGAGGAGAATCAGTTGGCGGACGCGTTAGCTACGATGTCTTCTATGTTCAAAGTCAAATGGGATAATGAGGCTCCCCAAGTCACTATCTGGAAACTGGATGAACCAGCATACTGTTGTGACCTTGAGACGGAATTGGTGACTGAGAAGCCTTGGTACCATGAGGTGAAGAGATACTTGGAAGCTCAGGAATACCCTGAAGGTGCATCTGTCAACGATAAGAAGTTTCTGAGAAGATTCGCAGCCAAGTTCTTCCTTAGCAACGACATCCTATACAAGCGAAACCATGATTCGACCTTACTGCGTTGTGTGGATAAGACTGAAGCAGAGAGGATCATGGAAGAGCTACATGAAGGGACCTTCGGAACATATTCCAGTGGACACACTATGGCGAAGAAGATCCTTCGGGCAGGGTATTTCTGGTCCATAATGGAAGCCGACTGTTACCAACACTCTCGGACATGCCATAAATGCCAGATTTATGCAGACAAGGTGCACGTTCCTCCAGTCCCTCTGAATGTCCTGACTGCACCTTGGCCTTTTGCAATGTGGGGCATAGATATGATCGGTGAGATTAAACCTACGGCATCCAACGGGCATCGTTTCATCCTGGTAGCGATTGATTACTTCACGAAGTGGGTTGAGGCAACTTCCTACGCTACAGTGACCAAGAATGTTGTAGAACGGTTCATTCGGCACAATCTGATCTATCGATACGGTGTCTCTGAAAGAATTATTACAGACAACGGTACCAATCTCAATAACAAGATGATCACCGAGCTCTGTGAGCAATTCAAGATACAACACCACAACTCTTCTCCTTACAGACCGAAGATGAATGGGGCTGTAGAAGCAGCGAATAAAAATATTAAGAAAATTGTGCAGAAGATGACAGTGACTTATAAAGATTGGCACGAGATGTTACCGTTCGCTCTACACGGGTACCGTACCTCAGCCAGGACGTCAACCGGGGCAACTCCCTTCTCCTTGGTCTACGGTATGGAGGCAGTCTTACCGATCGAAGTACAAATACCCTCTCTTCGGATAATGAAGGATGCAGATCTGAATGAAGACGATTGGATCCAGACACGACTTGATCAGCTAAACCTTATCGACGAAAAGAGACTTGCTGCTATCTGTCATGGTCAGACGTATCAAAAACGGATGATCAGGGCATTTAACAAAAAGGTCAGACCACAAGAATATCAAGTTGGGGATCTGGTAATCAAGCGCATTATCCTTCCTCAGAGTGATCCAAGGGGCAAATGGACCCCTACATATGAAGGGCCATTTGTGGTTAAGCATGTGTTCTCAGGAAGAGCCATGATTCTAACCAACATGGATGGTGACGACCTTCCTCACCCCGCCAATGCAGACATAGTAAAAAGATACTACGCATGAAAAAAAGACCTGCTAGGTTGACATACCTAGGCAAAAATTAGGGCTTCCCGGCGAACCAAAAGGGTTCGGGCAAAATGAAGGGATGAAATGAAAAAATCTGTACACCCCGCAAGTCGAAAACCTGACTTTAAAAAATAGTTTCTGACTTTAAAAAATTACCAAAAAATTTGTAAAATTATTTGAGCCCTTTTCTGATTTTTTTTATGGTCTTACTTTTTATTTCTTGATTAATTTGAACATTGTTGATATTTTTCTCTTTATTTTCTATTTTTAAACATTATTTTTTAACCCTTTTGTATATATTAAAATGTGATATTATTTTGTGACTATTTTCTGGCTGATCTTTGGTTAGATTTTGGATCATGAACTTTATTAACATCATTGGATCCATGGTGTTGAGTTTAACTCCACAAAAATGGATGAATAATTTTAATAATAGTTTGATTAAAATCTAATTCAAATGTGGTTTGTATAATTTTTCCCCATCCCTCTTCACCTCATCCCTTTATTATTGCACTAGATGTTGTTGGAGCATGATCTCTATATCATGTCTCAAAATAAATGATGCATAGATTGCTATTGACCGGCCTCAAAATAGGTGCGACTTCTATATAAGTCCACTTACGATTGCTTAACATAGCGCTAAATTTTGTCCTGATTCGAATAAATGATCATTCGTGGCCCAGACTTATGATTGCAAGCCCAAGTATGTTAATTTGATATCTGTGATCCAATAACCTTGAGATTCATTGTGTGGAGGCTTTAGTTCTACCAATCCTCTAATGGATCTACAACACCTTTGGTCAACGCGGATCACTTAAACATCATTGATCATTAAATGGTACTTGTGAGAATTCCAAATGGATGATATACTTGACAAAAAGCAAATGCAACTTGTTGTGTGGAGGCTTTGGTTCTACCAATCCTCTAATGAGTTCCAAATCCAAGCTATAAGATGGTCATCCAACTAACCACTAATTATTGACTTGTCTTACCTTATACTTTTATTCTTTTTTATGCTTTATGTACCATTTACTTTTAGCATTTACATTTCATGCCATTTTCATCTTTGCTCATTTGAGCATTTACTTTCTTTCCATTTTTACTTTGCTCACTTGAGCTTTTCTTTTCCTTTCTTAAGATGCTTAATAATCAACATAAACCCTAAAAAATCTTTAATGGTACTTGGACTATTTGGTTACTATCCTTGGCATTATGGAGCATTGGACTTTTCTTGGACTTAGGTTTAGAAACCTTGGCCTATTTTGGAGACCTTGTGATCTTATCTGATTATTCTGTCTGGAGTTCTTGAGGTTTACCTCAAGACACTGGGTTGCTTGTTTGTTTTTGTGTGCAGGTTTTTGTGATTACACCCCTTATTTGTAATCTGGAATTCACCCGTATACAGCCGTTACTCTACCCAATTTTTGTGAAGACTTAATACACTTGAAGTTTGGTTCTCTCAAGAGGTATAGTATTTTTTGCTTGATTGGTTCCAATCAAAGGAATGTGAATTTTATCTTGGCTCATAATGTCAAGTATTGGCTTCTTGTTGGTTAGATGGTTCTTATCCCTAGCTTTTACCTTATGCTTTAGGATAGTCCCTTCTTCTCCTCCCATCTTCTTTAATTTCAAAAATCTTCTTCCCCCTTTTTGAAAACTCTTCTTGTTTTTGAACTTGAACCACTTTCATAATAAAATTGGACTCATGTCCATGAATTTTCAAAACATTTTTCATAAATAAACTCCAATCAACTTAATAATAGCTTGACATTTTTTTGTGAGAAGACTAAAAGTCAATCAATCTCATTTAAAACCATTTTGCCACTTTGGCTTTTATCTTTAAACTTTTCTCAAAAAGGTTGAACTCTTGTCAATCCTTGTAGTGATGCAAACAACTATACTTCTACAATATGTAGTGAAGAGAGATATTTTCCACTTGGGTGTTGAGTGAGGCATAGTTGATTTTAAAATACAAGCCATATCCTCCACTTTGAGATGATGAAAATTCTCCTTTCTCATGACTGTGGGTAGTAGGCATGTTTTCCATATGGGCAATTACGATGATGTTTTATCTCATAAAATTAACCAACACATTTGTGTTTTAAACTTTTGAAAGAGGAACTACGTGTACCCTGACCCCCATTGCATGAAAAGGTGGTACGTAGGCACTAAAGGTTCGCAACCGCGACGGGTGCAAAAATTATAAAAAATAAATATATTTCTTTCCTCACCTCCACCATCCATTTTTTATATACAACATTTTTTTATATAGCCAAAATATACAGATTTTACAAAGAGGCTCCTGCGGAGTACCGTAGATGTTTAGGGTGCTAATACCTTCCCTTTGCATAACAAACCCCCTTACCTTGAATCTTTCCCCTTCTTTTTGGGTTATTCGCTCTTTTCCCATTCCTTTGGAAACAATAAAGCACGGTGGCAATTTTGATTTTGATTTGTATAAAGTCTAGTCAATCCAACGGCTTAGTCTTAAACATTTCTACCGCTACAAAAAAATGGCGACTTCACTGGGGAAAGATTGACCTCTTGCTGGTCCATCCCTAAGAGGGTTGAGCCTATATTTGTTTATATCCTTATATGTGTTATTACTGTTTTTTTGTGTTATATGTTGTATATTTGTTTGTCTGGATTTTCCCTGTTTTCAGGGTGCTTGGTGATTACTCATAAGTCCTATACCCGGACTTGGGCAAACTTTAAGATAGGATGGGCGGTATAGTCATGTTAACTTTGAGGGAGTAATCCCAAAAAAGGAGGCATGAGATCCTCCACTCAGTGGAGGCCCCTTTGATTGTAGTGTTGTTTACCGAGTAATCGGGAAGACGTACTGCTTTTGACCTGGGAGCCCGCTGAAACTGAGGACCGTAGAATACCAAACCCATCTTGGCCTTTTAGGTGTAGTGCGGAAGCTTTGATGGAGTAATCCAGAAATAGTTGTCACACGATACTATGCTCGGACGAGTCTTTCTTGAGAATATTACTAATTACCCAGTTAATCAGGAAGTTAGTAATATCTGAAGGAAGGATGTAGACTCTGGAAACCTCTAGAACCTTGTTCGGCAGGTGATAACTTTTAGACCAATACCTTATGGGTAGTACCTCCGACCTCATGCTCGTGACGTTGAACCTATGAACCCTATATGTGTGATCTTGTGTGTGATTGTTACATCATGCATCCATGCACTCATAAGCATCTTTTGAAGAAACCATATTTCAAGGGATTTAAAGGTTGACTATTTGTGAATCTCTCAGGTACTTTTTAACCATGGATTCTGGAAAGAGAAAGACCAGGAAATACAGTTTCAAGGATCCAAAGATAGATGAGTTGATCAGTCTAATTCCCGAGATCGAGTGTTTTATAGACTTTCGGAAGAAGTATGGATCCATTATTCCTCTCATGAAGCTGAAGATGAAGAACGGTATTCTCTCGACCTTGGTCCAGTTCTATAATCCGATGTATCATTTCTTTACTTTTCTCGACTATCAGTTGATTCCTACACTGGAGGAGTATTCTTATCTATTAGATTTACCTGTTACCCATCGTGTTCCTTTTACTGGTTTGGAGGGTGAGCCAAAACTACATGAGATTGCTGCTTTGATTCACCTAGGGAAGTCTGAGGTGGAAGCCCATATGACTACCAAAGGAGGGATTAGAGGATAACCAGCTCAGTTCTTATTGGAGAAAGCTCGTTACTTTTCCATAATGAAGAGTACAATTGCTTTTGAGGCCATCTTTGCTCTACTTGCTTACGGGTTGTTCTTATTTCCTAATGTGGACAAGTTTGTTGACATTAATGCTATCAGGATCTTCATGATGGGAAACCCAGTTCCTACATTGTTGGGTGATGCTTATTACTCTATTCATCTTCGAAATTATTATCATGGAAGGATGATTATCTGTTGCACGCCTCTGTTGTACAGGTGGTTTATCTCTCGTATGCCTCAGTCTGATGCTTTTTGGGATGTCAAGAAGGAACCCCGTTGGGCTCCTAAGATCATGGCACTTACTCACTCGGACAATGATTGGTATCATCAAGCTTACTAGGATATAAAGATTGTTGACAGTTGTGGTAGTTTCCCCAATGTACCTCTTCTTGGTACAAAGGGAGGAATTAACTATAACCCTGTTCCTGCATGTCGACAACTTGGTTATCTGATGAGGGATATGAAGATGTGAAAAACACAAGAAAGGGGGTTGAATTGTAAAAGTTAAAATCAAATGCAGACAACACGTTATTTTTATCCTGGTTCGTTTGATCTCAAACTACTCCAGTCCACCCGTCAAGGTGATTTCGCCTCTCTCCAACGAGGTCTTAATCCACTATATTCAACTGAATACAACAACTGCTTTAACAACTGTTAAAGCCTTCTTGAGTCTAACCACAGACCGATTTATCTCAAGGAAATTCTCTTACAGATAATTGAACAAAAGTGTGTTTGATGTTTTCTAATAAAACTATATATCACAACTGTGATAATACACAATATTAAGCTTAGATTGAAAACTGAATTGCTAATGCTTTTGCAGTAGGCGTGGTATGAAGGCTTTAGCAAATTGTATGAATGAGAACATTTTCGTATGCGTGCATGTGTGTAGAGTATTAGCCATTTCTTTTCTCACAGACTTGTTTAAATAGCCTAGGAAGAGATACATTGCTGTCCATAAATCCATTTCAATGCAAATAACGTTCTTTCCTTTTTGAGAAGATATTTGTCTTAGAATAAAGCCGTTGGTAATAAATCTGTCTTGAATGATTAGTAACGTTGACACTTCAGAGTGTTCTCTGCTTATGGTAATCAGAGTGTTCTTTCCTTTATGTTGACGCTTTTGAGTGCTGATGACTTGGTTAGGATCTTGATCAGAGTCAGAGTATTTTATGCGCAGATTCTATTCATCAGGCTTCAGCGTATAACACATGTTATTTGATCTTCTGATGCTGACATATCTTCTGATGCTGATGTTGATACTGATATTCTGATGCTGATGTTGATACTGATATTCTGATGCTGATTCCATCAGAGTTTCTGTAAATACACAACATAATTTTAAGTAGCATATATGTCTTATATAAATCTCATAATTCATTTAATCTTGTATTTTGTTATCATCAAAACTCTAACTGAGGGTTATAGAATCAAACTATGTTCTAACAGGATAAACTGAATAATATTCATTTGAGTAGTTTCTTTCTGAAGGAAGGAGAAGACCATAGGGAAGCTAGGGAGCAGATTGCGAAGGCCTGACGTCACATTCATAAGAAGAGTAGGAAGGATTTGGGGCCTAGGGGTGTTGTGTCTTTGGAGCCATATCTTCAGTGGGTTCGATCGAGAGCCATTCAGTTGAAGATGCCGTATACCCGGGAGACACCCATGCCTGATCTATTTATGAAGACCACTCCTCCCTTATTATATGATTTAGAAGAGCTACAACTCGCTTTGGTTAGGATGCAACAGGAAAAGGATGCTTAGAAGAACAAGTTCCAAACTTTAGAGAGTTCATACAAAGCAGACTTGAAGGAGAAAGACAACTTGATTGAGATCCTTGAGAGTCGAGCGGTAGAGTCTATGGAGAGGCAAGGGGATTTATTTTATCCTAAGCCTCAATCAGGTGCTGATCACTCACTTCCTAATTTAGATGATTGGAAGGAGGTTACCATCAGACATGTGAAAGAAAACCAGAGGTTGAAGGCTCAGATTTCCAGGCTCACGGGGAAGCGCCAGCGTACAGAGTGATCTCCATCAGTTCTATTTCTCATGGTTTTAGATTTTATTTTCATCTTGTACTTGGGATCATTGAAACTTGTAATCCATTTTGGAGTTATTATAATAATTTTTTTCTTCAGTATTTCGAAAGCGTTATTACTTTGATGTTTGCAATATGTCTATAAAACTTTAAATCCCTTGAAATATTAAACAACAAAGTAAAAATAATCATGTGCATTACATATCATGCATCATATTGCGCATATTTCTTGCATTTGTTATGCATATCTAGGTATCTTACCAAGCTTCTTTACTTCGTTCAGCAAGCTGACTCATCACTATAATACTCGGGCTAATTTCAAAAAGAAGATGGACAACTTAGAACAAGAGAATCGCGAGCTGCGCGAGGAAGTTTCTGCTTCGAAGGCCCGCATGGCCAATCTGACTACTTTGATGGAAGCTCTGGTGGCTGCTTAGAATCAGCCACTGAGTATTCAACCTCAACCAACAAGGGCAACTACTGAAGCTCTGACTATTCCCGTATCTACTACTCCAGCTGTTGTTCAGAATTGCATGCCCCAAGGATATCCGTGGGGAATTCCATAGAATTCTGCACCTGAAGGTTTCAATCTTGGTCCTCAAGATACTAAAGTGGTTCAGACTATTGTTACTTCGGCACCTCCTGTGGTGCATGCTGTTCCTGCTGCACCTCCTTCGGTAAATATGGTTCCGTTTGTTAATGATGATGTGTGTCGTCCTTTCCCCATCACTGAGTGAAGACTTGGGTCTTTATGAAAGAATGGATTATTTTCAAGAGCAGTTTGACAAGATGCAAAGAGACATGAAGGCCCTCAGAGGAAAAGAGCTATTTGGGCAGAATGTGAATGAGCTATGTTTGGTCCCGAATGTTAAGATACCTGCTAAGTTTAAGGTCCCGGAGTTTGAGAAGTATAAGGGAAACACTTGCCCTCGTGCTCATCTGGTAATATACCTGAGGAAAATGTCTACCCATATTGATGATCAACGTCTGCTGATTCACTTTTTTTAGGATAGTTTGACCGGTGCTGTGTTGAAGTGGTATATGAGTTTGGACAATGCCAATATCCATACTTTTAATGAATTTAGAGAAGCATTCATCAAACAGTACAAGTACAACGTGGACATGGCGCCTGACTATGATCAACTCAGGGCCATGGTTTAGAAAGACAGGGAATCGTTCAAAGAGTATGCGCAGAGATAGCGTGAGGTAGCCTCCCAAGTGATTCCTCCCATGGAAGAGAAGGAGATGATTAAGATTTTATTAAAGCCACTGGGTGCTTTCTACTACGAGAGGATGGTAGCAAGTGCGCCAAGTGACTTTACTAAGATGGTAGGAATGGGTATCCGCTTATAAGAGGCTGTAAGAGAAGGCCTTTTGACGAAGAGTGAAGGATCTGAAGGTGTGAAGAAGCCATCTTATGGGTTTACCAAGAAGAAAGAAGGAGATGCAAATGCTGTTATACAAGAGAGAAGTGTAAACACTTCTTGAATGAATTATCTGCGTCATCAGCAAGTTGCCTCAGTTACTCCCGTTATGAATGCTGCTCCAACTACCGTTGCTTATCAGAGACTGTCCTAACAGGGGAATCAAGGGTATAATCAGAGAAGGGAGAGTTATGACCCTATTCCCATGAGCTATACAGAGCTACCACCTGCATTGATTCAGAAGAAGTTGGTTCAAACCCGACCACCTCCCGCCATACCGTCACCATTGCCTTGGTATTACAAGGCAGACCAAACATGTGCTTTTCATCAGGGAGCACCAGGGCATAATGTTGAAAATTTTTATCCTTTGAAGACTGAAGTACAGAAATTGGTGAAGTCTGGTGTTCTATCTTTCAAAGACGTGGGACCTATTGTGAAAGATAATCCCCTACCTAAGCACGAGGGAGTAAATGCTGTGAATATGGTGGCCAGTTGTCCAGGCGACTTTCGGATTTTTGATATTAATCTGGTTAGAGGAGATTTGGTGAAAATGCATGCAGACCTCTGTGAATTTAGCTACTATACACATGACCATTCTGGTTATGCTATTTGCAGTACAAACATACATGGTTACGATAAGATAAAGGCTGATTTACAAGAGATGATGGATGAGGGCCTAATCCATATAATCAGGCCTAGGGTAGAGTATGAAGAGGAAGTGAACATGGTTTCCGGATGTCCTGGAGAATTCATAATTTTTGATGTAGGGTATATGAATGAGGACCTCGTGTAGTTGCATGCTACCTTCTACCATACGGCTGGTCAGGTGGAACACCAATGTGGATCTTGCCGAGTTTGTTGTCGAGACCCCCGAGGATGTTCAATCGTGAAGAAGGGTGTTCAGTTGTTGTTAGAAAATGGAACTATCAAGATCACGGGTCAGAGGGATGATTACCATGAAGTTGATATGGTTGAAGTTTGTTTAACGGAAGAAGAGTCAGATAAAGAGTATGCCTCTGCAGATGAGTATTTCTCTTCAGACGAAGATTTGTTTTCCAGAAATGACTTATTAATGACTGATTATGTTGAAGAAGGGGTAAACATCATTGTGCCTTGTTTTGGTGCACCCGTCCATTTTGAAGTTGAGTATCATAGCAAGCCAGTTGTTACCCCATTGGTGATTAGTTTTCCAGGTCCTATCCTCTACAAATCAGATAAGGATGTGCCTTACAAATACAACGCTACAATCTTAGAAGATGGAGTGGAAGTTCCCATCCAGCCAATGCCTGATGTTGGAAATATAGCTGAAAATAGCAGGGTGACCCATAGCGGTCGTGTGTTTGCGCCAGTTGTCCGAAGAGATGTTAATGCTGGAAATAAAATTGCTGAGCATGATGAACCTAAGAAGGCTACGGGTGAGACTAGTGGAGCTACGTTAGAGAAAGAAGTGGATGATATTTTGAAGATAATTAAGATGAGCGACTACAGAATTGTAGATCAGCTACTGCAGACTCCTTCAAAAATATCTATCTTAGCTTTATTGATGAACTCCTCTGCTCATAGAGAATCCTTGATGAGGGTACTGGACCAAGCTTTTGTGGAGAGTGATATGCCAATAGATCAATTCAGAAGCGTAATAGGAAACATTACTTCATGTAATAACCCAAGTTTCTGCGATGATGAATTACCAGATGAAGGGAGGAATCACAACCTGGCCCTCCACATCTCTATGAACTGCAAGAATGATTCACTATCCAAGGTGCTGATTGATAATGGATCTGCGTTGAATTTTATACCGAGGAGTACTCTCATGAAGTTGAAATATCAAGGAACGCCTAAGCGCCCTAGTGGCATCATTGTGAAAGCGTTTGATGGGTCAAGGAAATCTGTCATCGGTGAAGTGGACTTACCTATCCATATAGGATTGCATTTGTTTCAGATAACTTTCCAGGTCATGGACATTGTTCCCGCTTATAGTTGTTTGTAGGACGGCCGTGGATACATGAAGCAGGGGCTGTCACTTCAACTTTACACCAGAAGCTAAAGTTTGTACGTGAAGGGAAAGTAGTAATCATAAATGGGGAACAAGCATTGTTGATATCTCATTTATCCTCTTTCAGCATTGTAGAAGCGGATGAAGCTGCTGTTGGAACCCAATTCCAATCCTTATCCATTGACAACATAAGAGGAAATGATAATTCCATGGTTTCGCTGAAGAATGCGCAACAGGTTGTGCGTAATGGTCATAGTGAAGTTTGGGGACGAATTGTGGATCCATCTGTGAACAAGAACAAAATTGGCTTGGGGTTCTCTTCGAAGAATGACAAAAAGAGGACATGAAGCCTAAGTCTGCTGCAGGCAGGTGTCAAGACATTTTCCATAGCGGGGGCTATCTTCATCCGACTGTTTCCAGGATTAACACCATTGTGGAAGATGAAGCAGAGCAGGAAAGGCCGAATCATGTGACGCACAGAGTTAGGGTTCAGAACTGGATCACCATTGATGTTCCCTCTTGCATACATGTTTCAAAGTAATTTGATTGGTTAATCTTTTTGAAAAATCTTT
Organism: Vicia faba; assembly: GCA_948472305.1. Classification (NCBI taxonomy): domain Eukaryota; kingdom Viridiplantae; phylum Streptophyta; class Magnoliopsida; order Fabales; family Fabaceae; genus Vicia; species Vicia faba. The sequence goes on from OX451738.1 coordinate 884,156,395, forward strand.
CACTCTGCCCAAGGTGGAAGTATTAATGTTGTAGGGCTTATCTGTTTGCTGTGACTTTTAAGATCAATAATAAAAGTTGTCTTTGCTTCCCGAATTATGTCTTTATTTTCTGCTTTTTCTTGGAAAATGGTAATTAGAAAAAACCTTTCAAAATAAATAATAACTGAAATTCAATCTGCATGATAACTTGTTATATGTGTCAGTTTCTAAATGCAATCACAAATCATATGTGCAGATTAACTAAAAAACCCGTTGAATACAATGACCCTGCACCCTCTCCCAACTTTGAATGTCCTGTGTATGGGGATGAAGAAGAAGATTATGATGAGATTCCAGAAGAGGTCTCATGGTTGTTTGAGCACGAGGAAAATACCATTTAGCCATATAAAGAGCCTTTGGAAGTGATCAATTTGGGTTCAGAAGAAGATCCAAAGGAAGTCAAGATTGGAGCATTACTGCATCCCGATGTGAAGAGAAGGTTGATTGAGCTGTTGAAAGAGTATGTGGATATTTTTGCTTGGTCTTACCAAGATATGTCTGGTCTAGACACAAATATTGTAGAACACCGTTTGTCGTTGAAGCCAGAGTGTCCGCTAATCAAACAGAAGTTGAGAAGAACTCACCCAAATATGGAAGTAAAAATTAAAGAGGAGGTTCTAAAGCAGATTAATGCTGGTTTTCTTGTGATGTTAGTGTATCCTCAATGGATTGCCAATATTATCCCAGTACCTAAAAAAGATGGAAAAGTACGCATGTGCGTAGATTACAGAGATCTAAATAAAGCTAGTCCAAAAGATTATTTTCCATTGCCACACATCGACATGTTAGTGGATAGCACAACAAAATTCAAAGTATTCTCGTTCATGGACGGATTTTCCGGGTATAATAAAATAAGAATGGCTTCAGAGGACATGGAAAAAACAATGTTTATCACACCCTTGGGAACATTTTGTTACAGAGTGATGCCCTTCGGGTTGAAGAACGCTAGTGCAACATACCAGAGGGCTATGACAACCCTATTCCATGATCTGATGCACAAGAAAATTGAAGTATATGTTGATGATATGATCACTAAATCCCAGACTGAATAAGGGCATATAGAAGATTTGTTGAAGTTGTTTCAGCATTTGAGGAAGTATCGTCTCTGCTTGAATCCAAATAAATGCACCTTCGGTGTTCGATCAAGGAAATTGTTGGGTTTCATTGTTAGCCAGAAAGGAATTGAAGTTGACCCTGATAAAGTCAAAGCAATTCAAGAAATGCCAGCACAAAGAACTGAAAAGCAAGTCAGAGGTTTCCTCGGGCATTTGAATTATATTTCCAAATTCATTTCCCACATGACTGCAACATGTGAACCAATCTCTAAGTTGTTAAAGAAAGATCAAGGTTGTGCATGGACGGATGACTGCCAAAGGGCATTTGAAAGAATTAAGGAATATCTGCTTGAACCTCCTATCTTTCTCCCTCCTATAAAAGGAAGACCGTTGATTATGTATCTGACAGTGTTAGATAAATCCATGGGTTGTATTCTGGGACAACATGATGAAACAGGGAAGAAGGAGTTCTCCATTTATTATCTCAGTAAAAAATTCACTGATTGTGAGTCACTGTATTCCATGCTAGAAAATACATATTATGCTTTAGCCTGGGCGACAAAGCGTTTGCGGCAATATGTGTTGAATCACACTACTTGGTTGATCTCCAAAATGGATCCAATCAAGTACATTTTTGAAAAGCCTGCTCTTACTGGGAGAATTTCCTGCTGGAAGATGTTGTTATCTGAATATGATATCAAATACCGCACTCAAAAGGCTATTAAAAGTAGTGTGTTGGCGGATTATCTTGCTCACCAACCAGTGGAGGATCACCAGTCTGCAGAATATGAATTCCCCGATGAGGATGTGATGTTCCTGAAAGTGAAGGATTGTGATAAACCATTGCTTGAGAAAGGTCCTGACCCAGAATCTCGTTGGAGTATGATATTCAATGGAGCTGTGAATGCTTATGGTAAAGGAATTGGTGTTGTGATTGTCACTCCTCATGGATCACACATTCCTTTTACTACAAGGTTAACATTCGATTATACTAACAATATGGAAGAATACGAGGCTTGCATCATGGGTCTCAAAGAAGCTATGGATCTCAGAATTAAAATTCTAGATGTGTATGGTGATTCAGCTTTGGTAATAAATCAGATTAAAGGAGAATGGGATACTCGTCACCCCGGATTGATCCCTTACAAATATTATGCTAGAAGATTATTACCATTCTTCAATAAAGTTGAATTCTATCACATCCCTAGAGATGAAAATCAAATGGCGGATGCTCTGGCAACTCTAGCTTCTATGCACCAAGTGAATACTTGGACTGATATACCCCGAATTACGGTTTGACAATTGGATAGGCCCGCTCATGTGTTTACAGTAGAGGAGGTAGCAGATGAAAAACCTTGGTATTATAATATCAAGCATTTTATTCAGACTCAGGAATACCCGATTGGTGTGTCGAAGAAAGATAGAAAGACATTGAGAAGATTGGCAGGCAGTTTCTTCCTCATTGAAAATGTGTTATAAAAGAGAAATTATGACATGGTCTTGCTCAGATGCATGGATAGACACGAATCAGACATGTTAATGCATGAGATTCATGGGGGTTCATTTGGCACTCATGCTAATGGACATTCGATGGCTAAAAAGATGCTAAGGGCAGGTTACTATTGGCTGACAATGGAATCTGATTGTTACAAATTTGCAAAGAAGTGTCATAAATGCCAAATTTATGCAGACAAGTGAAGAAGTGAAAAACACAAGAAGGGGGGGTTGAATTGTAAAACTGAAAATCAATGCAATGAACACGATATTTTTATCCTGGTTTGTTTGATCTCAAACTACTCCAGTCCACCCGTCAAGGTGATTTCGCCTCTCTCCAACGAGGTCTTAATTCACTATATTCAACTGAATATTACAATCCTCTTTAACAACTGCTAAAGCCTTCTTGATGCAAACCACAAACCGGTTTGTCAAGAAATCACTTTCTTACAAAGAATTGAGATCTAGGTGTGTGAATGTTTTCTACAAAACTGTTTATCACAACTGTGATATTACACAACTTAAGCTTATGGAAACTAGATTGCTAAAATAATTGAGTAAGGAATTATGGAGCTTTTAGCAAACTGAGAATAAGAAGATGATGAATAGCTTTTAGGCGTGTGAATTGTGTAGAGCATTAGCTAATTCAATCTTCATTGTCTTGTTTATATAGCATTGAGATTGATGAACGTTGGAGCAATAATCTTGATTCAATGCCAATTACAAACTTTCCTTATTAAGCAGATCTTGTATGGAATGATGCCGTTGGTTAATAACTCGTCTTGAATGCACAGTACCATTGCTACTTAAGGCGTGTTCTGGCTTTGGCTCATTCTGACGCTGCTTAAGTGCTGATGAACTGTTATTGTCTTTATCAGAGATCAGAGTGTTGAGCGCAGTTCTGTTCATCAAGCTTCAGCATAAACGTGAGTTGTTCTTCTGATTCTGGTATCTGATATAACAACTTCTGATGCTGATGTTGATAACCAATATTCTGATGCTGATTATGATGTACTCTTGCTGATACCTATCAGAGTTTCTGCAAGACAGAAAGTAATATTTTAGGTAGCAAATAGTTCTTACATGAATCACATAATTAATATATCATTTCGTTTTGTTATCATCAAAACTTAAACTTAGGGTAGTAGATTCAAACTTTGTTCTAACAATCTCCCCCTTTTTGATGATGACAAAAATTTGATATTTTTTAATTGAAAATGGCGTGAGAAAGTATCAGAGATAACTAAATGATAGGTTGTATCAGAATTAAATAAGGAGTTATCAAAGATAAGGGATAAAGAGATAAGATCAGAGACACTCCCCGTGAATTTATTACTTCCCTTTATAATTCCAAGAGTTCTTCAGGATCAGATCTTTATTGAATTCTTGAACATCAGAATGTTAGAGCTTTGACTATCAGAGCTTCAGATCAGAATATCAGAGCTTTATCAGAGCTTTGCTTTGGATCAGAGGATCAGGGCTTTGGGATTCAGTGAATCAGAAAACATTCTTGTACCTGTAGACTTATGCAAAAACAGAAAACATATTCAAGTATATCAGAGTTAGAATGTTCGAGACTTTTTGTCTCAGTAATCCGTTATGAAAAATATCATTCTTGTTCTCCCCCTTTTTGTCAGCAATCAAAAAGTGTAAGTGATGTGCTAAAACAATTAGAGCAGAAAAACTAGTCATATTAAAATATTCAGAGCCAGACAAAACAGTACAAAAGATATGCAAAGAAAACATGAAAATATCATGAATGAAAAACTAAGGTTGGGGAGGAAAGCGTGTGAACAGAGTCTCCAGCATTGCCTTAATCTGATCAGCAGTTTTAGTCTACTTGTGCACCATGCTGACTACTGTATCTATCTTGATGTCCTGCACATCCATCCTTTCCTTCATATTCTGATCATTTTCATCCATCCTTTGCTGCAGACGAATATCATTCAGCTTCGGTTCTTCTAGAGTCTTCCTGTCCAAGGCAGCTTGAGAAACATCAGAAGCAGGGAGCTTCTGAGAGCTTTCTGCAACATCTTCAGCTTGTCTGACTTCAGCTTGAATTGTCTGATCTTCTTCTGGATGCACTTTTGAAGCTGGACGCTTCTCAGACCATGGCTCACTGTCCAGAAGGAGCACGTCTTCCTGTGGCAGCTGACTTTCAACTTCCTTCAGCAGCTTGCTGAAGTTCTGTTGTGCCTGCTCATAGTTGATATCTTGCAACTTGAGGGCTTCAGCACGTACCCAAATTCTGAAACGTGACCAGAGCTGGTCTGAGGCAGCAGGATCAATCATTCCAGGACAGACTTGCTTCAGAGAAGCAATCCATTGCTGCAAACCTGTTTCAAAATTCACAGTGCCAGAGCCAACATCTGGCTGTTTTGGTTTTGGAATGGCTATTTTATTTTTGAGATCAACAAGACGGTCAAGGATTGTTAAATCGATGAAGGTCCTGCTGGGGTCATCTGTAGTTTGTTTGGGAGATGCTTGTTTGGGAGATGGAGTGGGAGAGTCAGAGATAATAATTGGACTGTGTGGGGTTTTTGGAGTATTTGGAGGGGTAGTTTCTGGCGAGGATGGCAGCTGGGCCATGGTTACGGTTGTTCCACATGGAAGCTGAATTGCCAGAGGTTGTGGCTCAGAGGATTGAGGAGAATGAGGTTCAGGAGATGGAGTTTCAGAATGATGAAACTTAGGTTGAGGAGGTGATGGAGGAGGTGATGGTGGATGAATTTCTGGTTGAGGAGAGGGAGGAGGAATTGCTGGTTGTGGAGAAGGAGGAGGAATTTCTGGTTGTTCAGGAATTTGAGGTTCTTCTGGTATGGGTGAGAGAGGTTGTTCTGGTTGGGGAGAGTGGACAATTTCTGGTTCAGAGTTTGGATTATTGGAGAGGTGATCAGAAACACGTTGATCAATGTCAGACAAAACTTTGTCAAGTTCTGATGTTGTTGAAGTTGTTGGTTTGGAATGTTTGGTGCGGGGTCTTCTGAGAGTCAGTGACTCAGAAGGGTCCTCTTCTGGTTCGGTTTCATTTATTGTTGGTATGGGGATTGGGATTTCATTTGAGGCTGGAGTTGGGATTGATGTTGGAATAGCAGAAGAATTTAAAACAGAAGCAGCAGATAAATTACCTCTTTTCTTGGGTGTCTGCTGGGATGATCCTTCTGAAGTGGCCTTCCTTTTCTTTGTCTTCTTCAGTGTAACTTCTGGTTGAGGTTGGTGCAGATCTTCGATATTCAGCTTGGGATCTGTACCATCAGCCTTGCACGCGTCCAAGTATCTGAGAACCACCACTGGTTTAGATTCTATCTCAGAAGATAATGGAAAGTCGCTCAGTGGGACTCTTCTGCTGGTTATGTCAGTAATAGGAGTAACGCTGGGTTCCTTTCTGATATTCTCTATTAATTTCATTTTCTTCAGATTCTTCGTGTTCAGAGGCTTGCCAATAGTTGGTTCAATAGTGCTTAACTCCCGAGCTTCTATCAGGTGCTCTATCAGCCTATTCTCAGTCAGAATATCTGATATTAACCTTCCAAAGGGTATCCAATCCCTCTTTGTTCTTTCTTCTTCCCTGGTTTCCTTCACGCTTGTTCTGAGGTGATTAAACAGAAGATGAGCCAAGTTGATTTTTACCTTCTGATTAATAAAGTAGATCAGAAACTGCTGATCTATATTTATATAATCAGGGGAGCTAGTTGGCTTCCTGTGATTAAAACACCCCAGAATGATCTTCGCCCAAACTCTGTGGTGATCCTTTAAGTCTCTGATCTTGCTGCTGGGCACCCCATGGGTGATAATCTGTTGTGCTATGACACCAACGTCAGAGCATCTTTCAGCCATATCAATACATCGGACTCCACCGCCACTGTAACCAATCAGTTTTGCTATGTGATCCTCAGTGATCACAATCTTCTTTCCCATTATGTAGGAGGTGACTTGATGCATTGAAGAGGTCGCATGAATCCATAACTCCTTGACCAAAGCTGGAAACGTTGGTCCAACCAACCTGTCAAAATATCTCTCCCATTTCTATGCCCTAACTTCTTCTGTCAAGTCAAAACCATTCTCTTTCAAACCGTCGAAGTCAATAATCAGTTCAGACAACACTTCTAGATTCTTCACTGGAGTAAGGAGTGTTCTGAAGGGAACTTGGTACTTTTCAGAGGAATCTTTCTTCTGAGAACCTGCAGAAGCTTTGCTGGAGGTTGCCATGTTCACACTTAGGGTTTTTCCTGAGAAAACTGAGAAAATGGGTTTAAGTTTGAAAGAGATGAACACAGAGAAAATGCAGAAAATATTTGAGAGATTATGAGAAACGGTAAAGGATTAATGTGAGAAGTTAACGTGCTTAAATAGATTTAAGAAATTTTTTGAAAGTGTAAACGGTTTCAAGAAAGAGAAAATAAAATCATGATTACGTTTTAAAAACATGATTACTTTCATTTAATGCTTGCTGATTTTGGGGGATTTGAGAAAGATACTTGAAACGGTTACCAGACATGTGTCTCAATGCACCCAATCAGCGTTTTGCCTTCTCAGAAGCGTGCACGCGTTCTGCTTCAGAGATTTGCTAATGATTGGATGACACTTGTTTGATTTAGTGAGCAGCACGTCTATCCTTAAGCTGAAACGCTCAGAACTTTAAGACTAGCATCTGATACAATCTGCATGTTCTATCTTTCTGAAAGGAGATTGATCAGAAGTTCACAGTAAAACAAATACATTCTGAAAGATAATATATGGAATTAAAACAGTTTCACTCTGGGCAAATTTTCATGCTGAGATGTTTCAGAATGAAATTGAGCCTATCTTCAGAAAGGGGTTTAGTGAAGATATCAGCCCATTGATGGTCTGTATCAATGAATTTTAAGTTCAAAATTCCTTTCTGAATATAGTCCCTAATGAAATGATGTTTTATTTCTATATGCTTAGCTCTAGAATGTAAAATAGGATTCTTACTCAAGCAAATAGCAGAAGTATTGTCACAGAGTATAGGGATGTTACTCTCAAAGATCTGGAAGTCTTCAAGCTGACTTTTCATCCAGAGCATTTGTGTGCTACATCCTGCTGCTGCTATGTACTCAGCTTCTGTTGTTGATAGTGCAATTGTGGATTGCCTTTTGCTGGACCAAGAGATTATATTGTCTCCCAGAAACTGGCAGCTTCCAGAAGTACTTTTACGCTCTACTCTGTCTCCAGCAAAGTCAGCATCGCAGTAGCCCACTAAGCTGTAATCACTAGATTTTCTATAAAATAAACCCAGATTAGTAGTACCTTTCAGATACTTGAAAATTTGCTTAACAGCTGTTAAGTGAGATTCTCTAGGATCTGATTGGAATCTAGCACAAATACATACGCTGAATAAGATATCGGGTCTTGAAGCAGTCAGATAAAGGAGAGAACCAATCATACCTCTGTAGACCTTCTATTCTACCTTTTTGCTTACCTCTTCTCTTTCCAGAATGCACGTGGGATGCATTGGAATCTTTGATGGCTTACATTCTGAGAGGTCAAATTTCTTCAGAAGATCTCTGATATATTTGCTCTGATGAATGTAAGTTCCCTCTGGAGTTTGATTGATCTGAGTTCCTAGAAAGAATTTCAGTTCCCCCATGAGGCTCATCTCAAATTCTGCCTGCATACACTTAGCAAATTTTCTTCCAAGAGAAGGATTAGTAGATCCAAAAATAATATCATCAACATAAATTTGACAGACTAAGATGTCATTCTTAACAGACTTACAGAATAAGGTAGTGTCCACCTTCCCTCTGGTGAATTCATTTTCTAACAGAAAGTTACTTAGTCTTTCATACCAAGCTCTGGGAGCTTGTTTCAGACCATATAGTGACTTCTTTAGTTTGAAAACATGTTCTGGATGTTTTGTATTTTCAAAACCAGGGGGTTTGTGCACATAAACCTCTTCTTCTATATAACCATTTAAGAATGCACTCTTGACATCCATCTGATACAGAGTGATGCCTCTATTAACAGCAAATGAAATTAAAAGTCTGATAGATTCTAACCTGGCGACTGGAGCAAAGGTTTCTGTATAGTCTATCCCCTCTTGCTGACTATAACCTTGTGCTACCAGTCGTGCCTTGTTTCTGATGACTTCACCTTGTTCATTTAGCTTGTTTCTGAAGACCCATCTTGTTCCAATGACGTTGAATCCTTTAGGTCTGGGAACAAGATCCCATACGTCATTTCTGGTGAATTGATTCAGCTCTTCTTGCATTTCCAGAATCCAGTCGTTGTCCAGAAGTGCTTCATCAATAGAAGAAGGTTCAATCAGAGACACAAGTCCCATGAGGGTTTCTTCAGAGTTTCTGAAGCTTGCTCTTGTTCTGATTGGATCTTCCTTTCTTCCTAAGATAGTTTCTTCTGGGTGATCCAAGCTGCTTCTGGGTAATCTCTTCTGAGGTTGATCAGCAGCGGTTGTAGGATTGCTAGCAGTGCTCCTTTCAGACGTTGAAGGAGTGTCTGTGTTGAGAGCTTCTGATGACTTGTCTTCAGAACCTGTAAATTCAATTTCCATACCTGCAAAAACTTCATTCTGCTTTGACTTTTCAGAGTCAAGCTTATCATCAAAACGAACACTGATTGATTCTTCCACAATCTGTGTTTCTGTATTGTATACTCTGTACCCTCTTGAGCGTTCAGAGTATCCGAACATAATACACTTCTGTGCTTTAGAGTCAAACTTGTTCAAATAATTCTTTGTATTTAACATAAAACAGGTACATCCAAATGGATGAAAATATGAAATGTTGGGCTTTCTGTTCTTCCACAATTCATATGGAGTCTTTTCCAGAATAGGTCTTATTGAGATTCTATTCTGAATGTAGCACGCTGTGTTTATTGCCTCTGCCCAGAAGATCTTAGCAACGTTTGTCTCATTGATCATGGTTCTGGCCATTTCTTGCAATGTTCTGTTCTTTCGTTCTACAACTCCATTTTGTTGGGGAGTTCTAGGACAAGAGAAATCATGCAGAATGCCTCTGTCATTAAAGAATGACTCAAAATCTTTGTTTTCAAACTCTCCACCATGATCACTTCTGACTTTAACGATTCTAAGATCCTTTTCATTATGAACTTGGTTACAGAAGGTAACAAACACAGAGTGTGACTCGTCCTTGTGTCTTAAGAACTTTACCCATGTCCATCTGCTATAGTCATCTACGATTACTAACCCATACTTCTTGCCACTGACTGAAGCAGTTTTAACTGGTCCAAATAAGTCAATGTGCATAAGTTCTAATGGCTTAGAGGTAGAAACAACATTTTTAGATTTAAAAGAAGGTTTTGCAAACTTGCCTTTCTGACATGCTTCACACAGAGCATCTGAATTGAACTTCAAATTAGGAAGTCCTCTGACCAGATTGAGTTTGTTAATCTGAGATATTCTTCTCATACTAACATGCCCCAATCTTCTGTGCCAGATCCACTGCTCGTTGTTAACAGATAGAAGACACTTTACATTCTGACTTTTCAGTTCAGAAAGTTTGATTTTGTAAATGTTGTTTTTCCTCTTTCCATTAAACAGGATAGTCCCATCTTTCTGACTAACATCTTTACATGATTTTTGATTAAAGATTATATCATAACCGTTATCACTTAATTGACTTATGGATAACAGATTATGCATTAATCCATCTACTAGCAGAACATTATTAATAGAGGGAAGATTTCCATTACCTACAGTTCCAGAGCCAATTATCTTTCCCCTCTGATTGCCTCCAAAGCCAACGTGGCCTCCAGGCTTAAGTTCCAGGCTTCGGAACATATGCCTTCTTCCCGTCATGTGTCGCGAGCAGCCAGAGTCCAGGTACCATGACTGGTATTTCTGATTTGCTGCTAAAGATATCTGCAACATGTATTATTTTATCCTTAGGTACCCAGATTTTCTTGGGTCCTGATTTGTTAGATTTACCAAAACTCTGGTTGAATTTTGGTTTCACAGAGTACTTACTGCTAGTGTATTTAATATCATGTGTGTGACCATACACAAAATGTGAATTCATAGGTGTGTGTTTAATGGTTAAATCCATGACATTCTTTGGTGTAGGAACCTTACCTTGGTATCCTATTCCCTTCCTGCCGTTTCTGCTAACTCCATAGATCATTGAAGCCATTTTGCTTCTATCTATGCTTTTAGCAAGGAACTTCTGGAAACTGTGATCATACTCCTTGATGATCTCATCAGCGTTGCTGGGAGTTTCAGAAATTGGTTCCTTCTGAGAGTTTTGTAAAGTATTTTCTAATTTTGAAATTTTATTTCTCAGCTCAGAATTCTCCAATTTAAGACTCTCAGTCTTATCAGAGTCAGATTCAAGATTCCTTTTCGGGTTTCTGAATTTAACTCTAATCTGCTGATACCTTTCCAGAATTTCATTAAGGCTTTCAGCAAGTTCAGCCTTGGTAAAATTAACAGCAAAGTTAGGAAATACCTCTTCAGTATCTGATTCTGAGTCTGATTCAGAAGCTTCACTATCTTCTGAAATGTTGGCCATGAGAGCTATGTTTGCTCTCTCATCATCTGATTCAGAGTCAGCTTCAAACGAGTCAGAGTCATCCCATGTAGCCATGAGACTTTTCTTCTTTTCTCTTCCAAACTTCTTTTTGGGCTTTTCCCTCTGAAGCTTTGGGCAGTCACTCTTGTAGTGTCCTTGCTCATTGCACTCATAACAGATGATGTCCTTGGTGTTTGACTTTCTGCTTCTTGAGGAGCCTTCAGATCTTCTGTATCCAGAGGAAGAGTCTGTCCTTCTGTATCTGGAAGAAGACACGTTCTGATCAGATCTTCTGGGATTCCTGAACTTCCTTTGCCTCTGCTTCCACAGTTGATTCACTCTTCTGCAGAGGAGGGAGAGTTCGTCTTCTTCTAATGAGGATCCATCATATGTTTCTTCAACTGCCTGCAAAACTTTAGACTCAGATTTTTTGTTAGATTTTAATGCTAAAGGCTTACCTTGCTTCTGGGGTTCATCAGCTTCTAGCTCTATCTCATGACTTCTGAGGGAGCTGATAAGTTCCTCCAGAGAAATTTTGTTGAGATCTTTTGCTAGCTTCAGAGCTGTAACCATTGGCCTCCACTGCTTGGGTAAGCTTCTGATGATTTTCTTGACGTGATCAACAGTAGAGTAACCTTTGTCCAGAACCTTGAGACCAGCTACAAGAATCCGGAATCTTGAGAACATTGTTTCAATGGATTCACTTTCTTCCATTTTGAATGCCTCATACTTCTGAATGAGCGCCAGAGCTTTAGTTTCTTTGACCTGAACGTTGCCCTCATGTGTCATTCTGAGTGAGTCAAACATGTTCTTAGCTGTGTCTCTGTTAGAGATCTTTTCATATTCAGCATACGAGATGGCGCTTAGAAGGATGGTTCTGGCCTTGTGGTGATTTTTGAAGTCACGCTTTTGTTGGTCAGACATTGCTTTCCTATCAACCTTCTGACCGCTTGCATTCACAGGGTGCGTGTATCCATCTGTCACCATATCCCACAGATCAGCATCATGTGCCAGAAAGAAGCTTTCGATTCTGTCTTTCCAGTAATCAAAGTTTTCTCCATCAAAGACTGGAGGTTTGCCGCTGAATCTGTCTCTGTCCTCATGGTTGTCATTGCTGGTGTGTGAATAAGTTCCTGCCATTGTGTTTTTCTGACGCTGGATCTTGTACTGACACGGTTAGGTGTTTTAGCTCAGAACCAGGCGCTCTGATGCCAATTGAAGAAGTGAAAAACACAAGAAGGGGGGGTTGAATTGTAAAACTGAAAATCAATGCAATGAACACGATATTTTTATCCTGGTTCGTTTGATCTCAAACTACTCCAGTCCACCCGTCAAGGTGATTTCGCCTCTCTCCAACGAGGTCTTAATTCACTATATTCAACTGAATATTACAATCCGCTTTAACAACTGCTAAAGCCTTCTTGATGCAAACCACAAACCGGTTTGTCAAGGAATCACTTTCTTACAAAGAATTGAGATCTAGGTGTGTGAATGTTTTCTACAAAACTGTTTATCACAACTGTGATATTACACAACTTAAGCTTATGGAAACTAGATTGCTAAAATAATTGAGTAAGGAATTATGGAGCTTTTAGCAAACTGAGAATAAGAAGATGATGAATAGCTTTTAGACGTGTGAGTTGTGTAGAGCATTAGCCAATTCAATCTTCATTGTCTTGTTTATATAGCATTGAGATTGATGAACTTTGGAGCAATAATCTTGATTCAATGCCAATTACAAACTTTACTTATTAAGCAGATCTTGTCTAGAATGATGCCGTTGGTTAATAACTCATCTTGAATGCACAGTACCGTTGCTACTTAAGGCGTGTTCTAGCTTTGGCTCATTCTGACGCTGCTTAAGTGCTGATGAACTGTTATTGTCTTTATCAGAGATCAGAGTGTTGAGCGCAGTTCTGTTCATCAAGCTTCAGCATAAACGTGAGTTGTTCTTCTGATTCTGGTATCTGATATAGCAACTTCTGATGCTGATGTTGATAACCAATATTCTGATGCTGATTATGATGTACTCTTCCTGATACCTATCAGAGTTTCTGCAAGATAGAAAGTAATATTTTAGGTAGCAAATAGTTCTTACATGAATCACATAATTAATATATCATTTCATTTTGTTATCATCAAAACTGAAACTTAGGGTAGTAGATTCAAACTTTGTTCTAACAACAAGGTCCATGTGCCTCTGACACTTCTCAATGTGATTTCCTCCCCGTGGCCTTTCTCTATGTGGGGTATTGACATGATTGGGATGATAGAACCCAAAGCTTCAAATGGGCACCGTTTTATCTTGGTAGCAATTGACTACTTCACAATATGGGTGGAGGCTGCTTCATATGCCAATGTTACTAAGCAGGTGGGTTTGCGCTTCATTAAGAATAACCTTATATGCCGGTATGGTGTACCGAGCAGAATCATCACTGACAATGGCTCGAATTTGAACAACAAGATGATGACAAAACTGTGCGAAGAATTCAAGATTGTCCATCACAATTCATCTCCATACATGCCAAAGATGAATGGTGCTGTTGAAGCTGCTAATAAGAATATCAAGAGAATTATCCAGAAAATGGTTGTTACTTATAAGGATTGGCATGAAATTCTCCCTTTTTCTCTACATGGTTATTAAACATCTGTCCGCACTTCAACATGAGCCACCCCATTCTCCCTAGTGTATGGGATGGAAGCTGTACTCCCAGTCGAGGTGGAGATTCCCTCGTTGCGTGTTATAATGGAAACCAAGTTGACAGAGGCTGAATGGGCCCAGAACAGGTTTGACAAATTGAATTTGATTAAAGAGAAGAGGATGACAACTTTATGTCATGGGCAGTTATATAAGAAAAGAATGAAGAAAGCTTTTGATAAAAAGGTCAAACCTCGTGAATTCAGAGAAGGCGACCTCGTGCTCAGGAAGATCATGTCTTTCAACACTGATTCTAGGGGCAAGTGGACTCCCAATTTTGAAGGCCCATATGTTTTCAAGAAAGCCTTCTCTGGCGGTGCATTATTTCTTGAAACTATGGATGGTGAGGAGTTCCCACGTCCCATGAACACTGACGCAGTCAAGAAATACTTCGCCTAAAGAAATAAAAGAACAACTCGCTAAGTTGAAAACCTGAAAGGGCGGCTTAGGCAAAAAAGGAGCGTCTCGGTAGACTGAAAACCCAAAAGGGCGGTCTAGGAAAATATTAGAGACATAAACAGAATAAATTTCCCGCTAAGTTGAAAACATGCAAGGGCAGCTTAGGCAAAAGTTAGGGACTTTCTTGGCAAGTAACTACGTTAGACAAGACTTGATCATTGAAGCAACAATCTTATCGGATCCTCACCATACTTCAACAGAAGCTGCTGCTTAGGATTTCAAAAGTTGTTAGAGGGGATCGTGGTCATTGTATCTCAATGTATCTTTTCCAATATATATTACCATTTTTCGAACTTTGTAATAATCTATGGAGTCTCACCATTCGCAGACTACCATTCTATTAATGAAATTTGAGCTTTTACCCAATTCTTTGTATTTCTTATTTTATTTAGCTTGCAAAGACTCCATTTATTATTGATAGTAACTTTCAAAGCAAAAAAGATTAAATAACAAAATTGATTTTTCAAAAAAGGATTTTACAATCTGCTCTTACTTTGAGATTTATGATGAAACAATGACAACAAACATGGTGATCCCAGGAATGGACAAACTCCAGCTGTTTTGAGAAGTTTTATTTCCCTCTGGAAGGTTTACTCGGGATGTTTTCACCGTATTGGGTTCATGATTCTTGTATCCTCGGTTAAGTTTGGACTCATTTCTCCTCTTTTCTGATTTTTCATGAGGCGAAGTTTCAATCCGCATTTTCTCCAGTGAAGTTTTCGTTTGGCCTAAAAGAAGTTCTTTTTCTAGAGAAGTTGGTATCATACCCGCTCTTGAAGAACACAAGTCCATGGTTTCTCCAAGTGAAGGACGTTTTGTGAATGTGGTGTTAACCTCGCTAGTGAAGTAGGCCTGAATTCCCTAGTGAATGTTTTGATGTTTTGGTGTCAGTCTGCTTTACTTGAGACTGGTCTTGCAATCTCCAGTAGGAATGTTACTTTTGAAAAACACTTGTTTCCTCGGTGAAGCCTGAAGAAGGATGTTCTATTCCTGTATCTGTACTATTTTATCACTTTAATTTGTCTACCTCCGGATTATGTTTTTCCTCAGTAAAGATAAAGCAGGCAGTAGGTTTTGTTTCCTCATCTGGCATTTACTTTTCTTGGAATGATCATCTTGGATGAAGTTTAGCCGAGTGTTGTTAGTGCCCGAGGCAGTTTTGCCTGGTTGTTCCCAATGTTGTGTATCTATTTCATCAGCATACGCACGATAACACTCATACATTCATACATACATCATGCATAGCTAAAATTGGCATATCATTGTTCATCGACATGTGTTAATATTTTTGTTGACATATTACCCTGTTTTGCAGAGTTATGTTGTCCTCTCTTCGATAGAGTGTTGGCCTTAAGCAGAAAGTGTATATTCTTTCAACTTCCCCACTGAGTTATCCCTCGTGGAAGATTTTTGCTTTAGCTTTCCGGTACAGCTCCTTGTTTGGATGGATTTAGTTTTCCCTCTTGAGTTTATTTCTCAAAGGATGTATTCGGGTTGACTGTTTCATTCCAGTTTATTTCTGGTTTGAATCTGCGGTTCCACGATAATTTTATTTACTTTGAATTTCTGAAAGCTTCGAGTTTTGGTTTGTGCATTTATTTTGCACAAGAAGACTTTATATCCTCAGAAAGAATATCATGGCATCTCCCTAGGAAGTCATACCTCTTTCCCCATGAAGCCGTATTTCTATCCCCAGAAAGTCGTTTCTTTTTGAAATCCTCCATGATAACAAGAAGTAGCAGGACTCTTTAGTTGAGAAACTTGAGCTTCCCTGTAAAAGTAGACGTAACTTCTTGCTATCTCATCTATGAGTGAATAGTTTGTAGTTTGTCGTCAAATTACACCAATGGATGGCAAGACTTTCAATATCATAAGAAATAACTCATTGTGAAATCTCGGCCAGTGGAAGTCTCTTTATTTGAGACAACTTATATACTATCCTTTTCAGGTAGAGTGCCTTGGTTAAAGAAGAAGTTGAGACTCATTCTAGGTGAAATGCTAGAATTTTGAGGAAAACTTGTTATCTTTTTGCTACCCTCAGTGAACGTTGGTAGTTCATCGTCAGTGAACGGCAGTAATATGATATATTCTCTTTCTACCTTCAGTGAAAGTTGGTAGACCACCGGCAGTGAACGTCGATGTTTGTTATCTTTTTGCTACCCTCAGTGAACGTTGGTAGTTCATCGTCAGTGAACGACGGTGTTATGATATTAATTTTCTCTCTACCTTCAGTGAAAGTTGGTAAACCATTGGCAGTGAACGTTGATGTTTGTTATCTTTTTGCTACCTTCAGTGAATGTTGGTAGTTCATCATCAGTGAACGGCGATGATATGATATATTCTCTTTCTACCTTCAGTGAAAGTTGGTAGGCCATCGGCAGTGAACGTCGATGTTTGTTATCTTTTTGCTACCCTCAGTGAATGTTTGTAGTTCATCGTCAATGAACGGTGATGATATGATATATTCTCTTTCTACCTTCACTGAAAGTTGGTAGACCATCGGCAGTGAACATCAATGTTTGCTATCTTTTTTCTACCCTTAGTGAACGTTGGTAGTTCATCGTCAGTGAACGAAGGTGATATGATATATTCTCTTTCTACCTTCAGTGAAAGTTGGTAGGACATCGGAAGTGAACGTTGATGTTTGTTATCTTTTTGCTACCCTCAGTGAATGTTGGTAGTTCATCGTCAGTGAACGATGATGATATGATATATTCTCTTTCTACCTTCTGTGAAAGTTGGTAGGACATCGGCAGTGAACGTCGATGTTTGTTATCTTTTTGCTACCCTCAGTGAATGTTGGTAGTTCATCGTCAGTGAACAGCGGTGATATGATATATTCTCTTTCTACCTTCAGTGAAAGTTGGTAGACCATCAGCAGTGAACGTTGATGTTTGTTATCTTTTTGCTACCCTCAGTGAATGTTGGTAGTTCATAATTAGTGAACGACAGTGATATGATATATTCTCTTTCTACCTTCAGTGAAAGTTGGTAGGACATCGGCATTGAACGTCGATGTTTATTATCTTTTTGCTACCCTTAGTGAACGTTGGTAGTTCATCATCAGTGAACAACAGTGATATGATATATTCTCTTTCTACCTTTAGTGAAAGTTGGTAGATCATCATCAGTGAAAGTTGGTGTTTGTTATCTTTTTGCTACCCTCAGTGAATGTTGGTAGTTCATCGTCAGTGAACGACAGTGCTATGATATTTTCTCTCTCTCTTTCTCTCTCTCTCTCTACCTTTAGTGAAAGTCGGTAGGATATGGGCAGTGAATGTCGATGTTTGTTATCTTTCTCCCTGCCTTCAGTAAATGTCGGTAGCTTCGCCTTCGGTAGAAGTTGGTGTATCCTTTGACCATTCTACCATCCTCTTTGATTCAGGTCTTTTGATCCACCAGTGATTTATTTTCTTGGTGGGGTTGCTCCCTTGTTTCTTTATTATTGTTACATCCCTAGTGGCGTTTTGCGTCTCTTTGGTCCTGTTCAGATGCATTCATGATCATAAACATTTGCATGGCATCTTAGGGCCAAAAAATAGGGCTTGTCTTATATTTAAGTATCTTCGATCGCGTCGACACGAAGATTTTTAACCTTCGTATCTCCAGATAGAAGAAACTTAAATAAGGGTAGCTGTTGTACCCCAATTTTTGCCCCTAAGATCACTTCATCATACCATGTTGATTCATTCACGACAAGATCACACTAGGATTCTTGGTTCCCCTCCCTACATTTAGTTTTGCCTATTTGAGGGATTACCAAGCACCTTGACTTATGTTCCTTTTGTGATCATGAATATTGTTTTGATTTCTTCACTTAACTAATAAAATGCAATGTTGGTTTATTTTGCTTGTTATCCATATAGGTAAAGGCAATGAGATTTAACAAGTTACCCAATGGGTTCATGAGTTTATGTCCATGCCCTAGTCAATAAAGCTGGAGAAGTTCAAACCTCACCATTGGATTGGTTTTGGAAGAATTGGCATGACAAGGTTGTTTCGGTTCATCACATTTCAAGGTTATTAGATTTGACTCAAAAGTACAAAGGGTTGACTGAAGAAGTTGTCATGTTGGACAAGGCCTTGTTCCTATTGGTCACAAGAGCATATTTCTCTAAAATTTCAAGATATGGAAGTGGTTTTGGTGGCTAAGAGTTCTCATTATCATCCTCAACAACTTCTATTCACAAAGCAAGAATGTTGGTACAAGAAGTTTGTTCAAGCTTGTCGAAGTTCCTCAAAGCATTTTCTTGATTTAGGAGCTAGGGTTTTGAACTTCAAAGGGGTATATCTTGCTCACCTTTTGGTATTTTTGAGTGATTACAAAGACATCATTCTCTTCAAAGGGTTATTAACAAATCACGTCAAAAGTTCCAAGGAGTTTTCATGAGGAAGAGACTTGAGGAGGAAGCAAGATTACAAGTCCTCCAGATGAATCCCCAATTCTCCATGTGTGAATTCAAATGGTCATAATTTGTTCAATTTCCATCACCTTGAGTCCATTATTTTTCCACAATGGTCTTGAATATGTGAACTTTATGCCTTCTTCTATGTGCAAAATGGGAAAATGGATGGAAGTTGCCTTAAAGATGCAAAAGATTATAGGTCATTTCATGATTTTTTGCCAACTTCAACAATTCATAACTCTCTCAAATTTTGGATATTTTGAATGATTCAAGTTTCAAAATGTCATTCAAGAGATCTACTTCATGCCATATTTTTTGGTCAAGAGCAAATTCCAAGTGGAAGGCCATGTTTGGATGCAAGACATTATAAGTCATTTTTGAAGATGAATTTGAAATATTTCTAAGTATGGAAAGTCAACCCTTTTTCTCCAACTTTGACTCAATGCAACTTTCAGCTCAAGCATCCATTTAAGTCCATTCTTTTTCCATTACAAAGCTTGTAACCTCATCTTTCTAAAGCATCAAGAATCATGCCTTAAGACCCCTTGAGCTGAGAATGCCATTGTTTTAAAAGTGGTAACTTAGAATTGAAGTTTCCTTGCAAGTCAGAATTTGAATTTCATGCTACAACCTCTAAACCTCAAATTAACACGCGTTTTGGGTCTAAACATGATTAGCCAACTTTCCCAAGTGGATTAGTGCATCAAAACGCAAGAATAGGATGAGTTTTGGTGAAGTTTGGATCACACTTCACTCGTGCATCAGGTTTGCACGAATTCCCTCCAAAACATATCATTCACTCTTCCTTTTGATCCCATTTGCTTCTCATATAAATACATGTACTACCCCATTCATTTTCCCAAGCTTGGATAGCCAGAATCACCCTGCCAAACTTGTTTCATAACTCAGAATTCAGTAACTTCAAAATCCATTCTCGAGCCTTTTTCAATCCAATTTTTCCATCAATTCACCTTCCTCGATCTTCCCTGAAGCTAACCACATAATTACATCCAAGAATCGTGTCCTATACTGCTCCATAGAAGTCCAGTTTCAGAGCTCTGCAACTCAACTTCAATAGGTAGATTCCTTCATCAATTCTTCAAAACTCTGATATCATTGTGTTGCTCTCATTGCCTTGGTTCTAGTCGCAACACTTACCTTTTACTGGAAACACGTTTTGACCATGAAATTTCAAATCCCTTTTCAAAACTTTCCTTCCAAATTGCTTGAGCTACAGTTTATATAAATTTGGCGCGAGGGTGTGGTTGTCTTTGTCTTGAAGAGACGAAGCGAATAACATAGGTCTAAGCTTCTGATTTTATAGTTTGAGAGACGTGTAATTCGTGATGGCTGGAGGTTGAAAATGACCAACGTGTCATCTTCCAACCAATGAAGGTGCGCCATCTGTTTTTTTTCAAATTCTTATTTAATTAATGATTCTGTACATTATTCACTAATGACCATGATATGCACAGCGCGCCAGATCCCTTGGATTTGATTACTATCACGTTTTGACTCTCATCCAATGGTCCAGATATTTTACTTTCATTTTCTTTTTCTAATTTTTATATTTTAATTGTTTTAAATTTCAAAAAATCATAGAAAAATCATTTTTAGTCCAAAAAATCTGAAAAACTTATGAAAAATATTTTTGATTATTCTCTTTCTGATTTTAATTTTTTCACAATTTAATTTTTTGTTTTGGTATTTTTTTATAAATTTTACACTTTATTTGATTTGTTTTAAATGTTAAAAATACTTTTATACATTTTTAAATTCTGAAAAAATTATGGAATGATCCAATGATATTGTGACAAATATTGGTGACCTTATTTTATTTTTGTTCCTGACTTTACTATTTTTTTAAATCATTTTTAGTTTATTTTACCCATTTATTTTAATTTTAAAAAATAGTTTCTGACTTTAAAAAATTACCAAAAAATTTGTAAAATTATTTGAGCCCTTTTCTGATTTTTCTATGGTCTTACTTTTTATTTCTTGATTAATTTGAACATATTTGATATTTTTCTCTTTATTTTCTATTTTTAAACATTATTTTTTAACCCTTTTGTATATATTAAAATGTGATATTATTTTGTGACTATTTTCTGGCTGATCTTTGGTTAGATTTTGGATCATGAACTTTATTAACATCATTGGATCCATGGTGTTGAGTTTAACTCCACAAAAATGGATGAATGATTTTAATAATAGTTTGATTAAAATCTAATTCAAATGTGGTTTGTATATTTTTCCCCCATCCCTCTTCATCTCATCCCTTTCTTATTGCACTAGATGTTGTTGGAGCATGATCTCTATATCATGTCTCAAAATAAATGATGCATAGATTTCTATTGACTGACTTCAAAATAGGTGCGACTTCTATATAAGTCCACTTACGATTGCTTAACATAGCGCTAAATTTTGTCCCGATTCTAATAAATGATCATTCGTGGCACAAACTTATGATTGAAAGCCCAAGTATGTTAATTTGATCTCTTTGATCCAATAACCTTGAGATTCATTGTATGGAGGCTTTGGTTCTACCAATCCTCTAATGGATCTATAACACCTTTGGTCAACGCAGATCACTTAAACATCACTGATCATTAAATGGTACTTGTGAGAATTCCAAATGGATGATATACTTGACAAAAAGCAAATGCAACTTGTTGTGTGGAGGCTTTGGTTCTACCAATCCTCTAATGAGTTCCAAATGCAAGCTTCAAGATGGTCATCCAACTAACCACTAATTATTAACTTGTCTTACATTATGCTTTTATTCTTTTTTATGCTTTATGTACGCTTTACTTTTAGCATTTACATTTCATGCCATTTTCATCTTTGCTCATTTGAGAATTTACTTTCTTTCCATTTTTACTTTACTCACTTGAGCTTTTATTTTCCTTTCTTAAGATACCTAATAATCAACATAAACTCTAAAAAATATTTAATGGTACTTGGACTATTTGGTTACTATCTTTGGTATTATGGGGCATGAGACTTTTCTTGGACTTAGGTTTAGAAACCTTGGCCTATTTTGGAGACCTTGTAATCTTATCTGATTATTCTGTCTAGAGTTCTTGAGGTTTACCTCAAGACATTGGGTTGCTTGTTTGTTTTTGTGTGCAGGTTTTTATGATTACACCCCTTGTTTGTAATTTGGAATTCACCCATATACAGCCGTTACTCTGCCCAATTTTTGTGAAGACTTAATACACTTGAAGTTTGGTTCTCTCAAGAGGTCTAGTATTCTTTTCTTGATTGGTTCCAATACAAGGAATGGGAATTCTATCTTGGCTCATAATGTCAAGTATTGGCTTCTTGTTGGTTAGATGGTTCTTATCCCTAGCTTTTACCTTATGCTTTAGGATAGTCCATTCTTCTCCTCCCATCTTCTTTAATTTCAAAAATATTCTTCCCCCTGTTGTACCCTAAAATTTTCCCTCTCATATTATAAAGATTTTCCTCACAAGACTCCTAGACTCAAGACAAAATTAGGGTTTGCTCAGCTCAAGACCTCCTCTTGCACTGGTGACCTGAAATTAGGGTTTGAGTTTGCACAGGGATTTTTGGACTTCCAATGCTCAATGTGAATTTCATACTTCATGTTGAACTTATAAGATTGCCCATACCAAGTTTCAAGCCTTGAATCAAATTTTTGCCCAGTCAATTGGACAATTGACCTAAAAATCTACTATATTGGGGAAAAAGTCAATTGTGGCCAGTTTACAGTCAAACCTCATAATTTTTGATCCACATCAACATTATAGACTCATATGAACCATTTGATCAAGTTTAGACCACAACTCCTCAATAAATTTGATCAGATCATCAAAAGGGCAAAATGGTCATTTTTAGGGTTTTGACTGCAGAAGGGCAATTTCTGATTTTTAACCTAGCCAATGGAAAATTGGGTTCAAGAATGGATTCAAGGACTCAATGGCACCATCTTTACCTAATCACAAGGTTCAAAAGATCTCAAATGCATTGGATTGACAGATGAATTTTCTAGTCAACTGATCAAAAATCAATTGTACATTGAAAAGTTAAACTTTGACTTTTTGGTTAAAATCAAGTGCCAAGGGTCATTTTTCATCAAGATGTGTCAAAACATGAAACTTGTTCACCAAGAAACCTAATTTTGAAAATTAGGGTTTAAAATGGAA
Source organism: Vicia faba (assembly GCA_948472305.1). NCBI lineage: Eukaryota > Viridiplantae > Streptophyta > Magnoliopsida > Fabales > Fabaceae > Vicia > Vicia faba. Next base: position 884,179,222 of record OX451738.1, read on the forward strand.
AATTTTCATAACTTAGAAATTTTCTAAGTTATGAAAATTTCTTAATTTTTCCCAACTTTTCCCAACATGTTCACCATGATGCAATTGGATTCAAAGAAAACTTCCAATATGAAAGTTGTAGTACTACACAAAATATACAACTTTGACACACAGTTTTCCCAAAAGATGCTTGGATCTCAAGTTATGATTTTGTGAATAGAGGTCCAAAAACTTTCTAACTTAGTGAAATTTTGCCCTAGTTTAGGCAGGATTTTGACCTATCTTCATGACACTTTTTCACATAGTTTCAAGTGTAATCTCAAAATTCATTTCAAATATGTATTTATAGCATGTCACAAGCTTTCCAAAATGTCCAAGAACTCTCCAAAATCATTTGTGGTTAGGGAGAATCGAATGTTTAAAAATGGAAAAATATCACTTTTGGCGAAGGCATTTTGCACCATTGCTACAACTTACAATTCTGTCCAAAGCATGCTTGTACTTGGTTTACAGGTTCTAATATCTTCTACACTCAAAAAATTAAATACAAATACATTGCATAAAGGTTTTATTCTGAGCTTTAGAGCATTATACAAGGGTTTATTCCATTTATGGCATAAAGATAACAATGCCATTTACATAAAGCGTGCTTTTGGCAATTTTGTTTGTCTTGAGCCATGTACCTGATTTCTTTATGAAAAAAAAGTTCACTAATATCAGGAAAGGTATACCAACTCTCAGCAGGCCTCAAGCTAGCTTGTACAACCTTGGCCTTTGTCACTTCTCACCTTTTGCTTCAAAAACAAGCAAGTGTGCAAAAACTCCACATCTCTTGTATCTGTTAAAACCAAGCCTTGTGCACATTTCAAACAACTTCAGCACATCACACCAAGCCAAAAGCACGAGCTACAAGCCTCTAAAACATACACAAAACACTCCATTTCTACCCAAAACAGGGCAAGCCCTGCAGAACTCAAGCTATCTTCACATTGCCTCGTGCGTTTTGCTTGAAACCATTTCCAACACACTCCATACAACATACCTAAACTATCCCAACCCTTCTCAAGCAATTGTAACTCCATTTTCACACTTCACCATTTTTAAATTCTGAGTTTGCAGGTTGAGTTCTATAGAGACATTCAGGCCATTTCAAAGCAAACTAAGCATTGGGAAAGGTCAAGGGAACATCAAGCAAGCTCAAAAGTCCCTCAGGCCTCACTGAAACTTGCTGCATTTCCATATTCGAACTTGACTGAAACAGGTATTTCTCAAACTTCTATCTCCTTATTTAGGAATCATTAGGCTTAGGTTTGTGAAGCAAAAATGTAGTCCTCATTGTCCTTGAACTGTACATATGCTTAGAATTCATTTATGTTAACTGAGCTAGGAGAATTTGGATGTTGATGTTTCTGAAAAAACTAGGTTAGAATTTAGGGCCAAGGAAATTCTCTCTAGTCTTTGAGGGTTAGATCAAGTTTTTTATATGGTTAGAATCGTGGTTTAAAGCTCTATAATTTTCATGTTATGAGTTTTTGATTTCAAGCAAAGAATAGAGAGAACATGTTTGAAGTTGCAGGCGCGCATATTTTTGTTCCAAGGACAGGGATGAAGTGTGACATTGGGCTGGGCCTGGCTACTTTTGGCTATTTGCACCCCTTAGCTTGCTTTCTGCACCCCCTTGGCCCATTTGCTTTATTTTTGTATATTTTTTATTTCTTTTACATTTCTGACTTTTATTTATTTTTTCTAAATATTAAAAATCATCAAAAATATTTTCTTAAATTTTCACATTTTATTTTATGATTTTTATTATTTTTTGGCATAAGAATATTTTTATTAAATAATATATACTTTTATTTTCTTAAATAAATTTATAAATAATACAAAAATATCATATATTTTTATTTCTATTATTTATACACTTAAATAATACTTTCTCACACATTTTAATTTTTTAACATTTGTTATATATATATTTATTATTTTCTTGTACATAAAAATGAATAAATAATAATTAGAATATATATTTCCTTTTAAAACCAAAACTAGGGTTTCTATCCTTCCAAAAATAATCATTAATATTTTTCTTATTTTTGAGACATAAATAATTTATTTTATATACATAAAATAAATACAAAAACATTTTTGCATATTTATAATTTATTTGCATATTTAAATAATTGTCTATTTATTTATTTTGTGCAATAAATTCAATATGGTGGTAATAGTTTTAGGGTTTATTTTTGAGCAATATCCCTCTATTCAAACGTGTATCCCCCTCCCCATAATAATGTTGTAATAGTCTTAGATTTACTTTTACGCATTTTATCGCTTTTATATGCATGATAGTAACATTAGGGTTTGTATGCAAAAAACCAAAATCAAAACAATTAGGAAGACCTAAACACAAGATAAAAATACATGAAAAATGACAACACAATGCACACAAGCACCCTTAGGGTTTCATCCACTTGTTGCCTTAAAAACATGACCATGGTATGCATGCTAGGTATCTTGGCAAAACAAAAACAAAACAAAAGATCATAGTCCCTCGATGATGCTATCTTGGTTGCCTATACAAAAATGATCTAGTCCCTACAAAAACTTACTAAGATACTTGGCAATATTGTTATCATGGTCATACGATGACCCACGCCTGTCCCGTTTAACATCCAAAGATAGGGTTGTTTACTAAACACAATGGTAAAACAACAATGTCAAAGGGTTAAAAATGTGTAGGAAAGATCTTTGAGTAGGGTAGACAACTCCTAGTTACTTGATCAAATTTGCAAAACATCCTTGCTATTTTCAAAACACACAACACAATTTCAAAACATTTCCCAAACAAACTTTCAAACATTGAAACATTTTTTTCAAAAGACAAACACCTTTGTATACATTCAAACAAGAATTATTACAAAGGTTACCTATACAAAGGCCTCTTTTCAAAATACTTTCAAAACCACACACAAAAGCACCATTTCAAACAATTGAAAAGCAAAAGCAAGTGATCTAAAACAAGTAACTAAGAGCCCATGGAAAACCATGGATGAAAAGGGTGCTAGCACCTTCCCTTTTCATAATATACCCCCCGAACCTAAAAAACAATCTCAAAGGTCTTTCCTGTGCTTTTTTACCTTTCCTTTTGGATAAAATAAAAGTCGGTGGCGACTCTTGCTAAACCAAAACATTTGCGAACAAAAAACGCAAAAACTCAAGTCAGTTCTCCCACCGCGTCACAGAACTGGCGACTCTGCCGGGGATTATAATAAAAGTGGGGTTACCTTAGGGTTTTAGATCACCTTTACATGCTTATCTTGCTTGATTTGTATGCTTTACATTTGGTTCTATTGTTTGGGTTTGAATCCTCTACCCGGATTTGGGAAACATTCATAGGTAAATAACAACACATTGTGGAAACTGTGCGGGGTATACCGACATGGTTGAAGCAATAGCTATATTAGTGCGACATATTTGTGGGTACCGGTAGCCTTTGAGTTAATCAAAGAGAATACGGGGCCGCTGAGTGATGTCATGAAGCACTAATGGACTTTTAGAACCTTTACTTGACCAACTTGGCCTTTTTAGGGGTAGTGAGATGACCGACTTTGGTGCAGTCCGAAGTTGGTAGATACTCGATACTACACTCATTGAGGGTTGTTTTCTTGGAAGATTTCGGTCGCCAGTAAAGTGGCTAAACTGAAATAATGAACACATAAAATAATCCAGTGATATTGAGCTCCTTAGAACCTGGTTACTATTTATAGGACAGGTTGAGCCAACTAAACTTCAAGAGGGTACTTACCTATGAAACCCCATGAAAGCCTGAAACTAGGATCTTGTGTGATTTGATTGTACATATATACTTGTGCGTAACATCATGACATCATGAAGCATCATGTGCATCCACTAACCATTTCAAGGATTTGGATCTTCATCTTTGTTCCTGTTTTGTAGGTAATGGATTCACTTCACAGGAAAACAATTCAAGTCAACCTTGTAAGGATTCCTCCTTAACTCAAGGATCTAGCTTCAAGGATTCCTGAGAATTCTCCATTCACCGAGAGGCATGGTCGTCTTCTCAAATTAGTCAACACCAACACTGAGGAAGACATGGTGAAATTTCTTTTCCAGTTCTTTGACCCCCTACACCACTGCTTCACATTTCCTGATTACCAGCTTGTGCCTACTTTGAAGGATTTTTCTCAATTCCTAAGGATTCCTATTCTCCATAAACTACCCTACAACGGTACAGAAAGAGATCCAAAGCCTGAAGATGTTGCTCAAGCCTTACACTTGCAATCATCTGATATCATAGGCCATTGGGAAACTAGAAGTGGTGTCAAGGGTTTCTTGGCAAAGTTTCTGTTTGAGAAAGCTCAAAGCTGCTGGAATTCATTGGACTTACAAGCTTTTGAGGAGATTGTAGCTCTTCTCATCTATGGGTTGGTATTGTTCCCAAACCCTGACCAGCTTGTAGATGTAAGTGCTGTCAAAATTTTCATGGCTCGCAACCCAGTGCCTACATTGCTTGGGGATATCCTCCACTCATTTCACACTCGAACAATGAGGAAAAGAGGTGTTCTCATGTGATGTACTCCTCTACTGGAAAGATGGTTTATTTCTCATCTTCCCCAATCAGTTTTGAAGAATGAGCAAGGTTTGAGGTGGTCACAACGGTTGATGACCCTTACACATTCAGATGTTCATTGGTGTTCTCGATCCCGAGAAAATGTCATCATTATTGACCATTGTGGGGAATTCCCTAATGTCCCTCTACTTGGCATTAGTGGAGGCATTACCTATAACCCTTGCTTAGCTATGAGACAGTTCGGGTATGCCCGAAGGGATGGCCCACATGACATGCTGATTCCAGACTTGGTTTTTGACTTCGACAATGACGATCAAGGACTTCAACAAAGGTTCATCCGAGCTTGGAGGATGCCCAACAAGGTGGATAGTAAGACTCTGGGACACAAGAATTCCATCCCCCTTGAGCCTTACCTCAAGTGGGTACGAACCCACGCCCAAAGTCTTATGATGCCTTACCCCTACATTCTGCCTATGACCAAAGAGCCTGTTATGGAAGGAGAGGTTCCATACACCCTCCTACATCCTGACATGCCAACATCATTGGAAGATTTGCAAAAGAGTTGGATACTCTCAAGAAAGAACAGAACACTTTTGAAGCCAGCTTCTACGCCAGTGAGAAGAAGGTTTTGGAACTTACTCGTCGACTTCACGAAGAGCAGAATCTCAACACCTACATTGCACCAAAGAGGATGCACAACATCTTTTTACATTAGAATTTTGTATTATTTTGCCCATGGGGCATTTATGTACTAACAAATTCTATCTTATTAATATGACGTGTGTTCCCTTTTGGTTTAAAAAAAATTTGAATTTATGAATCCTTGAATGCATTACATGAATACATATCATTCATCATATGCATAAGCAGGTCTTCACACCAGGTTTCCTTATCTCTCTGCTGTTTATTTTAGCAAGATGGATATTGAGTAGATGGTTAAAGACTTACAAGCACAGAATTCACAGTTTCAACAGCTACTTCTGACCTGGGCAAAGGGGAAGGAGGAGCTCAAGACTCTACTGGAAAAATAAAAGGAGAAAAAGAAAAAGAAGAGAGTTGGTGTGGCCTCTTTGGGTAGAAGATTTGAAGGTCAATCTAGAAGAGTCCTGGATTTCCCCTCAACATCTGATGAAGGGGTAGGAAAAGGAAAGGGAGTTGCAGTACCAACTGAGTCTGAGGAAGAAGAAGAAGAGGAGGAGGATGAAGACTATTATGAGAAACAGTACCCTCCTGCAGATGACAAATACAAGAATCTGGAAGAGCGTCTGGCAGCCATGGAAGTGCAGAGAGTGCCTGGGCTGGACTTTGAAGATTTAGGGCTGGTTTCTGGGATTGTGATCCCTCCTAAATTCAAAGTGCCTCTTTTTGCTAAATACGATGGGGTGTATTGCCCAAAGATGCATCTGCGATCGGACGTCATAAAAATTCAACCGCATTCTTCTGACGAGGATTTGTGGGTCCATTTCTTCCAGGACAGTTTATCGGGGACGCAGCTGGACTGGTTTTACCAATTGGAGAGGTCTGATGTGCATAATTGGGAAGATTTGGCGGCCGCCTTCTACAAACAGTATCAATATAATGCGGACTTAGCACCGACCCATACTCAATTATAGAGTATGGGCATGGTCTCGAATGAAGGTTTCAAGGAGTATGCCCAGAAATGGAGAGACTTGGCGGGACGAGTACAACCACCTCTATCTGAGAGAGATCTAGTTGATATGTTCTTGGGAACACTGTCAGGTCCCTTTTTCAATCACCTGATTGGAAGTTCGTCTGCGGGGTTCACCGAGTTAATTCTGACTGGTGAGAGAGTCGAAGCCGGAATCAAGAGCGGGAAAAAGCCTTTTCCAGCAAAGAAGGAGGTGTCAGCTGTATACTCTCAAAGAAGTCAAGGAAGAGTTAAGCGCCGACCAGCGGTGGGGGCCGTAATGATTCAGAAGTCTGAAACTGATCAGCCCAGAAATGATCAACCAAGAACCAACCAAGCAAGAGTGGAAAGGCCTGCACGATAATACACCCGGATAAACATGACTCCTGCTCAAGTCTTACCCCGTCTCTTGAAGTTAAACCTTATCAGTCTGAAAGAGGCCCCGAAGAATCCGAATACATCTTCTCCGTTCTACCATGCGAATGCCAAGTGTGTTTATCATTCAGACAGCGTGGGGCACGACACCAACCATTGTTGGCCCCTCAAGAATAAGATTCAAGATTTGATAGATGCTAAATAAGTTGAATTCGATGCCCCTGAAAATCCGAACGTAATCTATGCTCCAATGCCAAAGCATGGCTACCATGCCCATGCTGTTGAAGAGGATCTATTTGTTGCTACTGTTGATGACTTGATGACTCCGTTACTGATAATCAAGTTGAATTTGCTGAAGGCTGGGATTTTCCCAGGATGTGAAGAAGATTGCTACCTTTGTTCATCCTTACCAATCGACTGTCCGTTGTTGAAGTTAGGCATCCAGCGCCTAATGGATAACCAAGAGACCCTTTTTGAGAAGACTCTTGTTACACCGACTCCTGCCAATGATGTTTCAATAATTACCATATCCGCCAATCTTTCCAAGGTCTCCAAAAGACCTGTTAAGATTACATCCGATCTGAAGATTGCACCTTTGAAGATAACTATGCCCGAGCCTGTCCCGTACAAGTCCGACAAATCCATACCGTGGAACTATGGGGAAGAGATCTTTTACCACGGTATTAAAAAAATTGAATCAACTGAAGAGAGTTCTGATGAAGAGACTTACGACATTGGAAACATTGCCGGAACGAGTAAAATCACCCGCAGTGGAAGAATTTTCTCTCCGGAGATTGCGCCTCCAAAGGCAATCTTCGGACCCTCAGCCGCTCCCAAGGTTACCCCTGCACCGGTAAATATATCTGAGAGAACTCCAGTTATTGAAGAAATTGTAACTCCTGTGGTTGTCCCCTCTGCTGTTGCTGATGATAGAGGGAAAGGGATCCAAGAAGAGCCCGTCAGGACGAGGGCTCAGCCGTTGATCATCCCTGAAACCACTCAGAAAGAAATGGAAGAGATTTTGAAAATAATCAAGAAAAGCGATTATAATGTTGTAGAACAACTGGGGAAAACCCCCTCAAATATCTCCATGTTGGCTTTGCTGCTTTGTTCAGAGGCTCATGCTAAAGCTTTGATAAGATTCTTGAAGACGGCCCACATGACCCAGGAAACCTCCGCGGATCAGTTCCAGGAATGTGTAGCTAGCTTAACAGCTGACAATGGTCTAGGATTCTCCGATGCTGATTTAACATCAAAAGGGAGAAAACATAATGACGCTTTGCATGTCTCGCTGGAATGCATAGGGACTACTCTAGCACACGTTCAGGTAGACACTGGTTCTTCGCTGAACGTCTTACCAAAGAAAGCATTGGATAGGCTAGATTGTGAAGGTTTAACCTTGAATCCCATCAACATCATTGTCAGAGCCTTTGATGGTTCTAAAAGGATGGTCCACAGGGAGGTGGACATCCCGATTAAAGTAGGAACTGAAACCATTAACTCCACATTTTATGTGATAGACATCCGTCCCTCCTATTCTTGCTTGTTAGGAAGACCCTAGATTCACCATGCTGGAGCCGTCACTTCAACTCTGCATCAAATGCTCAACTACCCTCTCCAGGGGAAAACTATAACTGTTCACGGTGAAGAGGAATACATGATAAGCCATCTAAATTCTTTCCGCTATGTTGAATTGGATGGCAAATTCATCGAAACCCCCTTTCAGCATTTTGAAGAGGTAGCTCCAGAGATTGCGGTAACCAAGGCAGTGGCTTCTGTACCCATGATTACAAGACCTCCGCCTTGAATGTCTTCTTTAAAGGATACTAAGGCTGTGATTGAAGAAGGAGGATCCACAATCTGGGGGCAACTTCCCGACTTTCCTTTCAAGACAGATAAATGCGGCTTAGGTTTCACTTCAGCTAGTCAAAAGGCTGTGCGCCGCTCCCGGGCTGGAGGGCCACCTGTGAAGATCACCCATCATGGAGTCAATGCTTTAGAGGATAGTGAAGAGGAGAGCAACTTGGAAGACTGGATTTTCCCTACTGTGGAAGGAGGACTATGCAATTGGGAGGCAAAGGACTTTGTTCCCATTACTTTCATGAATCCGTAATTTATCTTTCAAACATTTCTGTTGGTTTGTAATAATTCTCAAAACAATTCGTACACTTTTAGCCTTGTGCCTTACCCAAGGCACAAAGGTCCATTTGTAAGGGTTTGGTTTTTCATCTTCATATGCCATTTTAATGAATCATGGACGTTTTCACATATAAACTTTTGTGTTTATTTTCTTTCTTTTTGCATTTTATTTGTTTAAAGGTGGCTATCCCTTACACACACCCACACTCACAAATGCAGGTGTTGTACCCCAAAATTTTCCCTCTTATTTTATCAAGATTTCCCCTCACAAGACTCTTTGAACTCAAAACCAAGCTAGGGTTTGCTCTGCTCAAGATATCTCCTTGCACTGATGACCTAAATTAGGGTTTGAGTTGGAACAAGGAATTTTGGACTTCCAATGACCCAAGTGACTTTAATACTTCATGTTGGACTTATAAGATTGCCTCTACCAAGTTTCAAGCCTTGAATCAAATTTTTGCCCAGTCAATTGGACAGTTGACCTAGAAATCAGCTGTATTGGGGAAAAAGTCAGCTTTGGCCAATTTACAGTCAAACCTCATTATTTTTGATCCACATACACATTATGAGCTCATATTAACCATTTGATCAATTTTGGATCACAACTCCTCAAGAAATTTGATCAGATCATCAAAAGGGAAAATGGTCATTTTTAGGGTTTTGACTATATAAGGGAAATTTCTGATTTTTTACCTAGCCAATGGCAAATTGGGTTCAAGTATGGACTCAAGGACTCAATGGAATCATCTTGACCTAATCACAAGGTTCAAAAGATCTCAAAAGCATTGGATTGACAGATGAATTTCCAATCAACTGATCAAAAATCAATTGTACACTGAAAAGTCAAACTTTGACTTTTTGGTCAAAAATCAAGTGCCAAGGGTAATTTTTCATCAATATGTGTCAAAACATAAAACTTGTTCATCAAGAAACCTAATTTTGCAAATTAGGGTTTAAAGTTGAAAAATTTCATAACTTAGAATTTTTCTAAGTTATGAAATTTTCTTATTTTTTTCCAACTTTGCCCAACATTTTCACCATGATGCAATTGGATTCAAACAAAACTTCCAACATGAAAGTTGTAGTCCTCCATAAAATCTAAAACTTTGATTCACAAAGTTTTCCAAAAAGAATCTTTAATCTCAAGTTATGAGTTTTGGAATAAGGGTCCAAAAACTTTCTAACTTAGTGAAATTTTGCCCTAGTTTAGGCAGGATTTTGACCTATCTTCATGGCCATTTTTCACCTAGTTCCACTTGGAATATCAAAATGAATTTCATAGATGGATTGTAGAGCATATTACAAGCTTTTCAAAATGTCTAAGAACTCTCCAAAATCATTTATGGTTAGGGAGAATCGAAAGTTTGAATTTGGCAAAAACTCACTTTGATCCATGGCATTTTCATGTTGACACAAGTTGCAAAATCTGTCCAACTTTGCTTGTACTTGAATAAAGGTCTATAAACCCTTCCACACTCAAAAATTGAATGCAAACTCATTGGTTTAAGACATTATTTTGATCAATGGAAGTTTACACAAGGGTTTAATCTATTTTTGGCAAAAAGTGAACTATGCCATTTTGATAAAGGCAACTTTATGTCAACTTGCTTCCCTTGAGCCTTGGACCTCTCTCTTTGCAGCAAACAAGTTCCATAAACTTAGGCAAAGGTATAACCATCTTGTTCATGCTTGAAGATAGCCTGTACAGGCCTGTCTTGTATCACTTCACACTTTTCTTCAAAACCAAGAAATGTGCAAAAGTCTACACAACTTGAGTATCTGATATAACCAACTCTTGTAAGCATTTGAAACAAGTTTTGCACATTGCCTTAAGCCAAAAACACGAGCTATCCATTCCTCAAGCATCCTAAAACACCAAAACACATTCCTCTTGCAAAACATGGCAGTTTTTGCATTTTGAGTTCCAAAACAAAAACCACTCGTGCGTTTTGCCCCAAACCTCTTCCAACACACTCCATACAACCTATCTGAACTATCCCAACCATTGGCCATTGACTGTAACTCCATTTGCAAGCTTCACCATTTCTAACTTCAGCTTGTGCAAGTTGACTTCTACAGGCTTATTCAAGCAAGCTCAAGGCAAACAAAGCATTGGGGAAGGTCAGAGGAAGTTCAGGCAAGCTCACAAACATCTCAGGCCTCATTAAAAACCTCCACATTGCCATACACGAGTTCAACTGAAACAGGTATTTTCCAACTTTCTATCTCTCTATTTAGGAATCATTAGGCTTAGGTTTGTGAATAAAAAATGTAGTACTCATTGCCCTCAAGTTGTACATATGCATAGATTTCATTTAAGTTAAGTGAGTTAAGAGAATTTGATTGATGAACATTCTGAAAATGATAGGTTAGAAATTAGGGCCAGAGAAATTCTCTCTGGTCTTTGAGAGTTAGATTAAGTTCTTTATAAAGTTGGAATCGTGTTGAAAAATGCTATAACTTTCATGTTGTGAGTTTTTGCTTTAGAGCACGTATGCAGGAGTTGGACATTTGTATAGGAAACACGTGTTTTTGTTTGAACGAAGGTTGAAGATGAAGTAGCTGGGCTGGGCCTGGCTATTTCTCACTTTTGGCACCCCCCAGTTTGCTGATTGCACCCCCTGGCCCATTTCATTATATTTTTATATTTTTCTATTTCTTTTTCATTTCTGATTTTATTTTATTTTTTCTAAAAATAAAAAATTACCAAAAACATTTTCATAAATTGTCACATTTTATTTTGTATTTTTTATTATTTTTCTAACATAAAAATAATTATTAAATAACATACTTTTATTTTATTTAATAAAAACTTGAAAATAATACATAAAAATATTATATTTTTATTTTTATCATTTACATACTTAAATAATATTTTTTCTGATATATTTTTATTCTTTGATATTTGTATATATTTTATTATTTTATTTTATTGTACATAAATAATATAATATATATATATATATATTTTCTTAAAATAAATTAGGGTTTTACCCTTAACAAAAATAACTTTTTATTTTCTTTTTTTCTATATACATTAAATATTATATTTTTACACACATAAAAATAAATAATTTTTTTTTTTGCATATTTATAATATATTGCATATTTATTTAATTGTCTATTTAAATATTGCTTATTCATCATTTGTGCAAAGAAATTCAATTTGGTTGTAATAACTTAGGGTTTTAATTTCTTGCAAAATAATCCCCTATTCAAAATTGTATCCCCCTCTCCATATCAATGTTGTAATAACTTAGATTACTTTTACGCATTTAAGCTTTCAAATATGCCATGATAGAGATTAGGGTATATATGCAATATCCAAAATCAAAACAAATAGCTAGACCTAATACAAGACATAAATGCATGAAATTGACAACACAATGCACACATGCACCCCTAGGGTTTCATCCACTTGTTGCCTTTAAAATGGCCATGGTATGCATGTTGAGTATCTTGGCAAAACAAAAATCAAAACAAAAAGATCATAGTCCCTCGATGACGCTATCTTGGTTGCATATACAAAATGATCTAGTCCCTCAAAAATTTGCTAAAGATACTTAGCACAATTGCTATCATGGTCAATACGATGACCCACGCCTGTCCCGTTTAACATCCAAAGATAGGGTTGTTTACCAAATGCAACGGTAAAACAACAATATCAAAGGAATAAAAATGTGTAGGAAAGATCTTTGAGTAGGGTAGACAACTCCTAGTTACTTGATCAAACTTGCAAACCATCCTTGCTATTTTCAAAAACACACAACACAATTTCAAAACATTTCCCAACAAACTTTCAAACATTGAAACATTTTTTAAAAGACAAACACCTTTGTATACATTTAAACAAGAATTATTACAAAGGTTGCCTAGACAAAGGCCTCTTTTCAAAATAATTTCAAAACCACACACAAATGCACCATTTCAAACAATTAAAAAGCAAAAGCAAGTGATCTAAACAAGTAACTAAGAGCCCATGGATAACCATGGATGAAAAGGGTGCTTGCACCTTCCCTTTTCATAATCTACCCCCCGAACCCAAGAAAACATCTCAAAGGTTTTTCCTGTGCTTTTTGACCTTTCCTTTGGATAAAATAAAAAGTCGGTGGCGACTCTTGCTAAACCGAAACATTTGCGAACAAAAACGCAAAATCCTAATTGTCTCAAAGCTAGAAAAGGGTTGTAGGTAATGCCTCCCCTAATGCCAAGTAATGGAACATTAGGGAACTCTCCACAATGATCGATGATGATGACATTTTCTCTGGACCGAGAGCACCAATGTAATCAGAGTGAGTGAGGGTCATCAATCATTGTGACCACCTTAGGCCTTGGTCATTCTTCAAGACAAATTGTGGAAGGTGCGAAATAAACTACCTTGCAAGGAGAGGAGTACAGCACATGAGAACACCCCTCTTTCTCATTGTTCATGTGTAAAATGAGTGAAGAATGTCCCCAAGCAATGTTGGTATTGGATTCCTGGATAAGAAGATTTTGACGGCGTTGACATCCACCAGCTGGTCAGGATTTGGGAACAAGACAAACCCATAAATGAGGAGTGCCACAATTTCTTCAAAGGCTTGTAGGTCCAATGAATTCCAACACTCTTGTGCCTTCTCAAACAAGAATTTTGCCAAGAAGCCTTTGACACTGCTTCTAGTTTCCCAATGCCCCTTGATGTCAGATGGTTGCAAGTGTAGTGCTTGAGCAACATCTTCAGGCTTTGGTTCTTTTTCCGTACCGTTGTAGGGTAGTTGATTAAGAATAGGAATTCTTAGGAGTTGAGAAAATTCCTCCAAAGTGGGCACCAACTGGTAGTCGGGGAAAGTGAAACAGTGGTGAAGGGGGTCAAAGAACTGGAACAACACCTTTACCATGTCCTCTTCAATGTTGGTGTTGACTAGGCTGAGCAGTCTACCATGTCTTTCACTGAAGGGAGAGCTTTCCGGAATCCTGGATGTGGGCTCCTTGAGTTGAGGAGGGATTCTCACGAGGTTGACTTGGATAGTTTTCCTGCGAAGAATTTCCATGACCTACAAAACAAGAACAAAGATGAAGATCTAAACCTTTGAAATGGTTAGTGTATGTATATGATGCTTTATGATGCTCATGATGTATGCACAAACATATGTATAAGCAATTCACACAAAACCCTAGTTTCAGGCTTGCATGAGGTTTCATAGGTAAGTACCCTCTTGAGTGTAGTTGGCTTAAAACCTGTCCTATTATAGTATTAACCGGGTTCTAAGGAGCTCAATATCATTGGATTGTTTTCCATGTTCATTGTTTTGGTTTAGCCACTTAACTAGCGACCAAAATATTCCAAGAAAGCAACCCTCAATGAGTGTAGTATCGAGTATCTACCAACTTCGGACTGCACCAAAGCCGGTCATCTCACTACCCCTAATGAAAGGCCAAGATGGTCAAGTAAGGTTCTAGGTCATTAGTGCTTAGTGACATCACTCAGCGGCCCCGTACTCTCCTTGATTGAACTCAAGGGTTACCGGTACTCACAAATATGTCACACTAATATAGCTATTGCTTCAACCGTGTCGGTATACCCCGCACAGTTTCCACAATGTATTGCTATCTATGAATGTTTCCCCAAATCCGGGTGTAGGATTTCAAGCCCAAACAAGAGAACCAAGATGTAAAGCAATCAAAGCAAACAATTAGTCATGCAAGAGGGTTATCTAAGCCCTAAGGTTACTCCACTTTTAAAATTCTCCCCAGCAGAGTCGCCAGTTCTGTGATACGGTGGGAGAACTGACTTGAGGTTTTGCGTTTGTTTTCGCAAATGTTTCGGTTGAGCAAGAGTCGCCACCGACTTTTTATTTTATCCTAAGGAAAGGTTAAAAAGCACAGCAAAAACCTTTGAGATGTTTTCTTGGGTTCGGGGAGTAGATTATAGAAAGGGAAGGTATTAGCACCCTTTTTATCCATGGTTATCCATGGGCTCTTAGTTACTTGCTTAGATAAACTTGCCTTGATTTTCAATTATTTGAAATGGTGCTTTGTGTGTGTGGGTTTAAAAATGTTTTGAAGAGAGGCCAATGTGGTGGCAACCTTTGTAATGATCCATGTTGGGATGTATACAAAGATGTACTATCTTTTGAAAAGTTTTCAATGTTTTTGAAAGTTGTTTTTGAAAGTGTGTTGTGATGTGGTTTTGAAAAATAGGCAAGTGTTTTTGTTTTGCAAGTTGGCAAGTAACCAAGAGTTGTCTACTCCTAAATTTACTCAAAGATCTTTGCTATGTTTTAACCCTTTTAACAATTTTGTTCCACCATTGTGTTTGGTGGACAATCTTGTGTTAGGATGTGAACGGGACGGGCGCGGGTCATTGTTTAGACCATGATTGCAATGGTGCCAAGTGTCTTTGGGCAATTTTTCCTTTAAGGGACTTGATCATTTTTAGGCAACTTTCGAAAGCGTCATCGAGGGACTATGATCATTTGAATTGTTTTGTTTTTGCCAAAGACACCCAACATGCAACATGGCCCATTATTGAAGGCAACAAGTGGAGTAACCCTAAGGGGTGCAAGTGTGATTGGTGTTTGTTCATTTTCATGCTTTTTATCTTGGAATTAGGTCAAGCTATTTGTTTGGTTGATTTTTGCATACAAAACCCTAAGTCTATCATGGCATATTTAGAAAGCTTTTAAATACGGAATTTAAAGGTCCTAAATTATTACAACACAATTATGGGATGGGGGGTACAAATGTTCAAATGGGGATATTTAGCAAGAAATTTAAATCTAAGCTATTACAATCCAAATGGAAATTACAAATTATTTAATTGCACAAATTAAATAAAAATAAAATAAATATGCAAGATGCAAAAAATGATTTTTATATATGTATGTAAAAGGTATTTTTTATGTGTCAAATAAAACAAAAATAAAAAGTATTAATTTTTGGATTTTTCATGTTTAGGGCAAAACCCTAATTTGCTAAATAAAATGTATTTATTATTTAATGTATGCAATATTTATTAATTATGTACAAAAAATAAAATAAAAGGAAGTATATTGTAAAAAAGTGATTTTTGAGGTCAAATATTAATAAAAATAAAAATGTATTATTTTTGTATTTTTTATCCTAAATATTCTATATATATATATATATATATATATATATATATATATATATATATATATATATATATATATATATATATATATATATATATATATATATATATATATATATATATATATATATATATATATATATATATATATATATATATATATATATATATATATATATATATATATATATATATATATATATATATATATATTTATATTATGTATTAAATATATTAAATATATACAAAAAATAAAAATATTTATTATTTACAAAAAAAGTATATTTTTTTGAAAAATGTTTTCAAGATAAAAAATAAAATAAAATCAGAAAATAAAAATGTATTGGTATTATTTCTAGTATTTTAAATAAAAGTATTTATATATTTATTTACATATAAACTAAATGAAACAAAATAAATACCAAATAAAATGCAAAAAATGTGAGAAAAATATTTTTAATGTTTTTTCATGTTTAAATAAAAATATAAAATCAAAATCAAAAGGAAAAAATCAAAAATGACAAATATATCTCAAAATGGGCCAGGGGGTGCATGTGTAAAAAGATGGTGCAAAAAGAAAGAACAACACAGGCCCAGCCCAAAGACTTTGTCTTCAACCTCCAACACTTTTCAAAAACAAAAACGCGCGTTTTGCCTTGTCCCTGCTATCTCTTGATTCCTTGACTTTTAACAAAAACTCACAACAACAATGTTATAGAGCATCATGTCACGAGTTCATACATATAAAAACCTTGACCTATCTCTCAGAAATGAGAGAGAATTTCTTCTCCCCCAATTTCTGACCTAAGTTTTTGTCAATGTTCAGGTTCAAAATACTCTTAGCACACACAACATAAATGAAAAGTAACTATATGGATGGCTTCAGGGCTATGATTAGAACATGTTTTCTTCACAAACATAAACCTAACTATGCATGGATAGAGAGATAGAAGTTCAAAAACTTACCTGTTCAGCTTGATTCATGTATGACAATGGAGGTACTTTCAATGCAATGTGAGGAATTGTATAGCTTGCTTGAAGTTCAGGGATGCTTCTCCAACCTTTAGTTTGCTTTGAAACTAAATGAACCTAGCTATAGAAGTCAACCTGCAAAACAGAAAAAGTGAAAATGGTGAAGTTGGTTAGAGGTGTTACAGTCTGAAGCTAGGTCTTGGGATAGTTTGTATGGATGTTATGGAGTGTGTATGAACTGGTTTTGGCCAAGGCGCACGAATGGATTGAGTTGTGGACCTCAATCAGCAGCAGGTGCCCTGTTTTGTGCAGCAAAGTGGTGTTTTTGTGTTTGATGAGGTTTGGAAGGTGGTTAGCTCGTGTCTTAGCTCAGGTTTGATGTTTGGAATGTGTTCAACAAGTTTACTTTGGCTTGTGTTGACAGGAATGAGAGTTGTGTTTCAAAATGCAAGGTTTCTTCTTTGTTAAGCAAAAGTTGTCAACTTGGAATGTAGGCTACCACAGGCCCCTCAAGTATGCTGCAAATGTTAGTCTTGATCAGTGGGATATGTCCATGCCTTTGTGCCTCAAAGATCTGCATTGTACCTCATAGATTGTAAACTTGACATAAAGTTCACGTTTTCAAAAATGGCTAAGTCACTTTTTCCAAATATGGCTTAATTCTTCATGTAATGACCAAATGCACAAAATAACATCTTGGCGCAATGGATTGGAATTTAATTATTGAGTAAGAAAAGGATTAGAGGCCTGTAACTAGCTTGAAGCATGCTGAGTTCAAAAAATGCAAAGTTATGAACATGGAAATGGCTCATGAACAAAGTGACTTTTGCCCATATTGAAAAATTCGATTCTCCCTAACCACAAGGGTGTTTGAGAAGTTCTTGGACAATTTGGAAAGCTTGGAATGTGTACTACAATCCATCTTTGTAATGCAAGTTGAGATTCCAAGTGGAAGCATGTGAAAAGTGGCCAAGAAGTTAGGCAAAAATCCTGCCTAGAATAGGTCAAAATTTTTCTAAGTTAAGAATGTTTTGCACCCTTGTTCCAAAAATCATAACTTGAGCTACAAGCTTCTTTTAAGGAAACTTTGTGAATCAAAGTTGTAGATTTTGCAATGGACTATAACTTTAATGTTTTGAGTTTTGTTTGAATCCAAATGTATCTTGATGAAAAGATGGGACAAAGTTAGGAAAAAATTAGGAATTTTCATAACTTAGAAAAATTCTAAGTTATGAAATTTCTTCATTTCAAACCCTAATTTATGATTTTTGATTTCTTGATGAACAAGTTTCATAATTTGACATGTCTTGATGAAAAATGAATCTTGACACTTGATTTTGACCAAAAAGTCAAAGTTTCACTTTTCAGTATACAGTCAAATTTTGCTCAGTTGACTGGAAAATTCATCTGTCAATCTTGTGCATTTGGGATCTTTTGAACTTGTTGAACATGTCAAGACCATGCCATTGGGTCCTTGAGTCCATATGTGAGCTTGGTTTGCCATTGGCTAGGTCAAACAGTCAAATATTACCTTTGTGCAGTCAAAACCCTAAAAATGACCATTTTGCCCTTTTGGTGATCTGATCAAATTTCTTGTGGAATTGTGATCCAAACTTGATAAAATGGTCCATATGAGTTCATAATGTTGATGTGGGTCAATAATCATGAGGTTTGACTGTCAATTGACCACAGTTGACTTTTTCCCCAATACAACTGATTTCTAGGTCAACTGTCCAATTGACTGGGCAAAGATTGGAATCAAGGCTTGAAACTTAGTATGGATAAACTTGTGAGTCCAACATGAAGCATGAAAGTAATCTTGGGAATTTTAGGTCAAAACATCTTTGTGCAAACACAAACCCTAATTTGGTTCAACAGTGCAAGGAGAAGTCTTGAGCAGAGCAAACCCTAACTGGATCTTGAGCTCCAAGGGTCTTGTGGTGAGAAAATATTGAGGAAATGAGAGGGAAAATTTTGGGGTACAACAGTTGCCCCTGTTCAATCTTCTTGGACCTGAAGAGTTAGATTGGCGAGTTTGCCGTCCGTGACTCGAAGGTAAAAGGAGATTGGACACTAGAGTGCCCGGAAATTTGCACTCGCATAGTAGGGTATCAGCAGTGTGATGGCGGGAATGGGCTTATAGATGCCATTTGGAGATAGGATGGGTAGGAGGATGGGCTTATAGATGCCATCTGAAGACGTGACAGAACCTTGTCGGGAATGGGCTTATAGATGCCATTTGGAAGTGTTGATCGCGTAAGAGATTCCTTAGCGAGAACTTGCGTACTTTGAGAAAGAAAGATGGTTTCCTGGCTTGTTACAGGTGTTGATCTTCAATATCTTCATGTAGATATGCCCTGTCTAGATACAGGTATCGAATCTACAATTAGTTGCTCACAGATGTGCCCTGGCTAGATACTGGAATCGAATCTGGAATTGGGTTGTCTACAGATATGCCCTGGCTGGATACAGGTGTCGAATATGGAATTGTTGTCTACAGATGTGCCCTGGCTAGATACAGGAATCGAATCTAGAATTTTGCAAAAGGTTGGTAGAGATAGCTTTCCTGGCTGGATACAGGTGTCAGATCTCTAAACTGAGAATGAAAGATAATTTCCTGGCCTGTTACAGGGGTTGATCTTCAAACTCTTCATGCAGATATGCCCTGGCTGGATACAGATGTCGAATCTACAATCAAATCACTCACAGATGTGCCCTGGCTAGATACAGGAATCGAATCCGGAATTGTGACAGTTGATAGTAATCCTCTTTGGATTGACCTTTTCCTGAAAAGGCAAGACATTAGTTGTATGCAATGTCACGATGTATGAGATACATGATGTCATGATGCTCAAAATGAGATAGTGTTGTATGCACTTTATCATGTATGTAAGCAGGATGTATGAAATGTGAAATGTCTATGAATGTATTTTCGTCTAGGAAAATAAATCCTTGACGAGTGCCGGGAGTTTGTGGAATCCTGGGCTGATGTTGAAGAGTGGAGTTCTTCGTTTCCGCTGGGGATGATGGTTGCAAGAATAAAACCGGTAGGAAAAGATGACTCCGTTGGGGGATAAACTTGTTGGAGAGATTACTCTGCGGGGAATAAAATAGGTGAAGAGATACTTCGCTGAGATTTTGATGAGAGCTCCGCTGGGGATTCCACTGATATGTTATGTTGGGTAACTTGATGAACTCCGCTGGGGATAGGAAGAACTTTTCCGAGGACGAACTTTCCGTGGCCACTAGCTGAGGATAACCCAGTTATACCCTGGTGGGGAAATAACCTTTGAATAAAGTCGGGGAGAGACGTATGTACTCTGCAGGTGATAAGCTTCCAGAATCTACTGGGGACATGGATTCCACTTTCCTGGGGAAACCTTTAAGATTGTACTGGGGAACGGTTTCACTGGATGTCGGTATTCCGCCGGGGAACAATCTTATATTAAGACTGTCGGGGATGCTTGTTGAGGAATGTCTATACTCCGCTGGGGAATGTTGAGATCTTCTGGGGATACCCAACTTCCTTAAGGCTGACAGTAGACTAACACTGCTTGGGGAGAGTATCACCGACTTGCTAGGGGAACCATGTGCCTTTTTAGGGCTGATGGGAGACCAAACTCTTCCTGGGGAGAGTATTGCTGAATCTTGTCTTACTCTGTGGGTAGTTGAGGTAACTTGGTTACATTTTTCAGCCGAACCTACCTTGGTACCTTGGTGGACAGAGCAACTAGATTGCTTAGACAATTCTTTATTGTCCCTGTTTCTGATGTCACCTGTAATTAGTCCTTTGTTTCGCATGCAGATATTTATGATTAGCAATTAATGTCAAATACATATATCAAAATGAACATTGTACGTTCTTTGCAAAACAAAACAGAAAAAGGAAAAACGATGGGTAATTTGTCTGAAAAATTGAACTTGTATTGATTTTGAAATTTGCCTATAAATAGGCGTTTTATGTACAAGAGGCTGACGTCCTAGTAAGAGAACACCGCCGAACAGCATAGAGTTTATACAATTTTGTGAAAAGGAAACAAAACAGCTATGTGAAAAATAATCCCACTGGGTTCCAACTCTGCTATCGCCTTTATGTCTTCAAGCGTCTCATTGCTTTGCTGTTTAGTTGAAGATGAAGCTGATTGATTGGAGTCATCTGAGCCTGATAGTTGATGCCGGATTCTGGATGCAAGGTGATCTAATGAGACATAGTATTACGCTTTATCCCTAACTTTTTCCTGGACCGCCCTTTCGGGTTTTCAGTCCACCGGGATACCCATTTTTTCCCAACCCGCCTTTTCAGGTTTTCGACTTGCCGGGTGTACAGATTTTTTTCATTTCATCCCTTATTTTTGCCCGAACCCTTTTGGTTCACCAGGAAGCCCTTATAGTTGCCTAGGTGTGTCAACCTAGCGGGTCCTTAATTCATGCGTAGTATCTTTTTACTATGTCTGCATTGGCAGGGTGAGGAAGGTCGTCACCATCCATGGTAGTTAGAATCATCGCTCCTCCTGAGAAGATATTCTAAACCACAAATGGCCCTTCGTACGTAGGGGTCCATTTGCCCCTGGGATCACCTTGAGGAAGAATGATGCGCCTGATTACCAGGTCTCCGACTTGATACTCTTGTCGTCTGACCTTCTTGTTAAATGCCCTGATCATCCGTTTTTGGTACGTCTGACCATGACAAATAGCAGTGAGTCTCTTCTCGTCAATTAGGTTTAACTGATCAAGCCGAGTTTGGATCCAGTCATCTTCGCTCAAGCCTGCATCCTTCATTATCCGGAGAGAGGGTATCTGGACTTCAATAGGCAAGACTGCCTCCATGCCATAGACCAAGGAAAAGGGAGTTGCCCCTGTTGACGTCTGTGCCGAGGTACGGTACCCATGAAGAGCAAACGATAACATTTAGTGCCAATCTTTATAGGTCAATGTCATCTTTTGCACAATCTTCTTGATGTTCTTATTCGCTGCTTCTACAGCTCCATTCATTTTCAGCCGGTAAGGAGAAGAGTTGTGGTGCTGTATCTTGAATTGTTCGTAGAGCTCAGTGATCATCTTGTTATTAAGATTGGTACCATTATCCGTGATGATCCTCTCAGGTACACCGTATCGACAGATCAGGTTGTGCCGAATGAAACGTGCCACAACGTTCTTGGTTACCGTAGCGTAGGAAGCTGCTTCAACCCACTTTGTGAAGTAATCAATCGCCACCAAGATGAAGCGATGCCTGTTAAATGCCGTAGGTTTGATTTCAACGATCATATCAATGCCCCACATTGCAAAAGGCCAAGGTGCTGTCAAGACGTTCAGAGGAACCAGAGGAATGTGCACCTTATCAGCATAGATCTGGCATTTGTGACACGTCTGAGAATGTTGGTAACAGTCGGCTTCCATTGTGGACCAGAAATATCCTGCCCGAAGATTTTCTTCGCCGTGGTATGTCCACTGGAATGTGTTCCAAAGGTACATTCATGTAGCTCTGCCATGATCTTTTCTGCTTCAGTCTTATCCACACAACGCAGTAATGTCGAATCATGGTTTCGTTTGTACAGAATGCCATTGCTGAGGAAGAACTTTGCCGCAAACCTTCTCAGGAACTTCTTGTCATTAACCGATGCGCCTTCGGGGTATTCTTGAGCTTCCAAGTACCTCTTCACTTCATGATACCAAGGTTTTTCAGTTACCTCTTCGGTCTCGAGATCGCAGCAATGTGCAGGTTCATCCAACTTCCAGATAATGATTCGGGGAGCCTCATTGTCCCATTTGACTTTGAACATAGAAGACATCGTAGCCAACGCGTCCGCTAACTGATTCTCCTCTCTTGGGAAGTGTTCAAAAGTTATCTCTTCGAAGTGGGGAATCAACGTCAATACATACTCCTTGTAAGGAATAAGGTTCGGGTGTTTCATATCCCACTCACCCTTGACCTGATTGATCACGAGAGCGGAATCTCCGAAGACACTCAGAAACTTGATCCTTAAGTCAATTGCAGCTTGAAGACCCATGATGCATGCTTCATATTCTGCCATGTTGTTGGTGCAGTTGAAACATAGCCGAGCGGTGAGTGGAGTATGAGTGCCTTTAGGGGATATGATCACAGCTCCGATACCATTACCCAAAGCGTTTGAGGCTCCATCAAAGTGCATAGACCATCGGGATCCTTCCTCAGGTCCTTCATCCGGTCCAGGTACTTCACAATCAGTCACTACCATGATGTCCTCGTCTGGAAATTCAAAGTTCATTGACTGGTAATCGTCCACTGCCTGATGTGCCAAATAGTCTGCCAACACACTTCCCTTGATTGCTTTTTGAGTCGTGTACTGGATGTCATATTCTGTCAAGATCATTTGCCATCTTGCTATTCTTCCGGACAAGGCGGGCTTTTCGAATATGTATTTGATTGGATCCATTTTTGAAATCAACAGAGTAGTGTGAGTCAACATATACTGTCTCAGCCGGCGAGCAGCCCATACCAAAGCGTAGCAAGTTTTCTCGAGCAGTGAGTACCGGGTCTCACAGTCGGTAAACTTTTTGCTAAGGTAATAAATGGCATGTTCTTTTCGGCCAGACTCGTCATGCTGCCCCAACACACACCCCATTGAGTTGTCTAGTACTGTCAAGTATAAGATTAGAGGTCTCCCTTCAACCGGTGGCATAAGAATGGGTGGCTCTTGGAGATACTCTTGATCTTTTCGAAAGCGGCCTGACATTCATCATTCCAACATACCACTTGATCTTTCTTCAGCAGTTTGAAGATTGGTTCACAGGTAGCAGTTAGATGTGAAATGAATTGGGCAATGTAATTCAAACGTCCTAGAAAGCCTCTGACTTCTTTCTCTGTCTTGGGAGTTGGCATCTCTTGTATGGCTTTCACTTTGGCAGGGTCCACTTGAATACCTTTGTCGCTTACGATGAAGCCTAGCAATTTTCCAGATCTCACCCCAAAGGTGCACTTGTTTGGGTTCAACCTCAGCTTGTACAACTTCAGACGGTCAAACAGCTTTCGTAGATGGCCAAGATGTTCCTCCTCAGTTTGGGACCTTGCGATCATATCGTCGACGTATACTTCTATCTCATGATGGATCATGTCATGAAATAAAGCAACCATGGCACATTGGTAGGTTGCCCCAGCATTTTTTAACCCAAAAGGCATGACCTTGTAGCAAAAGGTGCCCCACTGAGTAACAAAAGTGGTCTTTTCCATGTCTTCAGGAGCCATATTTATTTGATTATAACCGGAGAAGCCGTCCATGAAGGAGAATACTTTATGCTGAGCAGTTTTGTCAACCAGAACGTCGATATGAGGCAAAGGGAAATCATCCTTAGGGCTCGCCCTTTTCAAATCCCTGTAATCAACACACATTCGGACCTTACCATCTTTCTTCGGCACTGGAACCACATTGGCAATCCACTGAGGGTAAAAAGTCACTGCTAGAAACCCGGCATCAAATTGTTTCATAACCTCAGCTTTGATCTTCTCGGACATTTCTGGACGCATACGGCGGACCTTCTGTTTTACCGGAGGGCAATCTTCCTTGGTAGGCAGGTGATGAACCACAATGTCGGTATCCAACCCAGGCATGTCTTCGTAAGACCAGGAAAAGATTTCCACATAGTCATGCAACATCTGAATCAACCGTTGTTTCACACTGAGCTCTAGATTGGCACCAATCTTGACTTCCTTTCTGTCTGTCTCAGTACCCAGATTTACCGTTTCCACTGGCTCTTCATGTGGCTGAATGGCCCTCTCTTCCTGGAGAAGTAGTCTTGCAAGCTCACCAGGCACTTCGCAATCATCTTCACCTTCGTCTTCGGCTAAGTTGATCGGATTTTCAAAGTCATAACTGGCAGTAGCAGAGTCGTTACCAGTGAGATCCAGAGTGGATTGGAACCTGTATAAGTGAGTGTGTGTAAATATAGCTGTTTTGCAATATAATAAAGAAAGAAAAGGAGCGCAAGATTTTGAAATGAAACAAACGTCCAATGTTTTGATTAATGATATATGAAAATGACATACAAAAGCCCTCACAAATGAAGCCACGGTGCCTCGGGTAAGACACCGAGCCATAAAAGTTTCAAAATATTGTCTGTTACAAATTCAAAACAAAAGAGTTCATTACTGAGTGACAAAAGTAATAGGCGTGAATTCTTTGGCAGTCCAGTTGCTTGGTCCACCGTCGGTTGTTGGGTAGATCCAGCTGTCGAATTCAGATTCCTCCACGTCGTCTTCAATAGCATTCACTCCCGGGTTGGTGATGAACACAGAAGGTCTTCCAATCCTTGCCTTACAAACAGCCTTCTGAGCCTCTGCAGTGAAACCCAAGCCAAACTTGTCGGTCTTCAGGGTGAAATCAGGAAGTCGGCCCCAGTTTGCGCATTCACCCTTCTCAATAACAGCCCGATCATCCTTTAAGGAAGCCATCTTGAAAGGAGGGTCTTCAATCACAGTTTCAGCTGATGCCAGTGTCTGAGGCACTTCTTCAAAGTGCTGGAATGGAGTCTCAATGAATTCCCCATCCATTTCTATGTACCAGAATGAGTTAAGGTGGCTGACCATATACTCTTCTTCCCCCTGAACTGTCACAATCTTCCCTCTGACTGGGTACTTCAGCTTCTGATGTAGTGTGGAGGTCACAGCTCCAGCCTTGTGGATCCATGGACGACCCAGCAAACAAGAGTAGGATGGTCGGATGTCCATCACATAGAAAGTGGAACCAAAAACTTGAGAACCAACCCTGATTGGAATGTCAACTTCCCCATGTACCATCCTTTTCGAACCATCAAAGGCTCGGACAACAATGTTACTTGGCTTGAGCTCTAAACCCTCACAATCCAGCCTGTCTAGAGCCTTCTTGGGCAATACATTCAATGAAGAACTGGTGTCTACCAACACATGGGCAAGAGTGGTTCCCCTGCATTCAATGGAGACATGCAGGGCGTCGTTATGGTTCTTTCCTTTGGCAGTCAGATCGGCGTCAGAGAAGCCCAAACCATTATCGGCAGTCAAGTTGGCCACACAATCGGTAAATTGATCAGCAGACGTTTCTTGTGGCACATGGGCCGTCTTCAGGAAGGAAATCAGGGCCTTGGCATGGGCCTCTGAACACAACAACAGTGATAGCATAGAAATCTTTGATGGGGTGTGCCCCAACTGCTCAACTACATTGAAATCACTCTTCTTGATAATCTTGAGAATCTCTTCCATCTCTTGCTGGGAAGCTTCAACAGTGGTTGTCTTTGGTGCCTCCGTCCGGGCAGGCAAATCAGTAGCAATCCCTTTGCCCCGAGCGTCAGATGACTCGGCAGCAGGGGTAGAAGCAGGAACTTGATTAGGAAGGGAAGCAGGCACACTTGGAGGTGTGGTGATAAGAGGTTTCTGAATAGCTGGTGGCACAATATCTGGAGAGAACAGCCTACCACTGCGAGTAATCTTGGCAGGCCCGGTGATGTTGCTGACGCCGGTACTAGTATCAAATTCTTGCTTTACTCCGAGCACATAAACATCTGCCCCATAGTGCCATGGGACAGCTTTGTCGGATGTATAAGGGAGAGGCCCCGGAACAGTGATGATGATAGGAGAAATATTCTGAGTGGACATGATTTTGACAGGCTTCTTTGAGGGAGCCTTAAGAGGTTTATTGAAAATAGTGACAATAGAAATTTCTTCAGCAGGGGCAGCAGGAACAACAATCTTTTCGAACAAGATTTCTTTGCTATCCATCAGGCTTTGGATACCTGATTTCAGCAAAGGACAACCAACAGGTGAAACAGCACATAGAAGGCAACCTTTACCACATCCCGGAAATAAACCGGCTAGCAACAGGTTCCTTTTGACAGTCAACAACGGAGTAACAATCTCTTCCATGGAGGCTACATACCGGTCTTCTTCCATAGCATTCACTCCATGCTGGGGCATAGGAGCAGTCACAACATTGGGCCTTTCGGGCACCTCAAACTGTATTTCTTTAGCATCAATAAGGTCCTAAACCTTATTCCTCATAGCCCAACAATCGTCCGTAGTATGTCCCGGGCTATCAGAGTGATAAGTGCAACGGGCGTTGGGATTGTACTTTGGAGAAGCTGTGTTCACTATCTTCGGAGCTTCTTTGACAGTTACCAGATTGGTTGACAGTAGTTGCAGCAATATCTGAGACAGGGTCATACTGAGCTGAGTGTACTGCCTTTTGGGCCTCTCACCCCTTGGTTGGTTAAACTGCTGAGGAGAAGCAACAAGCTTTGAAATTACCAACGCATTGACAGCTTGGCGGCGCTCCGGCTTAACTTGTCTTCTGGGACCATAAACAACACTGGCTTCCTTCTTGAGGGGCTTCTTCTCAGTATTCGCGGAGGCACCTTTCTGTATCTTCCCCGACTTGATACCAGCTTCTATTCTCTCACCAGTCAAGATCAAATCTGTAAACCCAACAGAGGAATTACCAATCAGATGATTGAAGAACGAACCAGATAGGGTCCCCAGGAACATGTCAACAAGTTCACGGTCAGTCAGCGGTGGCTGCACCCTGCCAGCCAGGTCTCTCCACTTTTACGCATACTCCTTGAATCCTTCACCCGTCCCTAGTGACATACCCTGAAGTTGGGTACGCGTGGGAGCGAGGTCAGAATTGTACTGATATTGCTTATAAAAGGCAGTAGCCAAGTCCTCCCAGTTTCGGATACTGGCTCCATCCAGCTGATAGAACCATTCGAGTTGAGCCCCTGAAAGGCTATCCTGAAAGAAATGAATCCACAAGTTCTTGTGTGCAGTGTAAGGTTGGATCTTCCTTACATATGATCTGAGATGCATTTTAGGGCAAGACAGCCCGTCATATCTTGCAAAGACTGGTACTTTGAACTTCGGGGGGATCACAATTCCAGCAACTAATCCCAAATCTTCGAAATCTAAGCCGGGAACTCTCTGCAGCTCCATAGCTGCCAACCTGTCTTCCAAGCTTTTGTACTTATCATCGGCGGGCTGGTATTGTTGCTCAGAGTAGTCTTTGTCTTCTTCAGCCTCTCCTTCTTCAGCTTCAGATTCGGAAGGTACTGCAGCCGCATTCCCTTTACTGGTTCCTTCTTCAGATGTAGGGGGAAATTCAAGAACTCTTCGGGCTTCACCCTCAAACCTTCTTCCTAGGGTAGCCACCCCGACTCTCTTCTTCTTCTTTTTCACTTGCTCTTTGTTCCCAAGCAGGGCCTTCAGATCCTCCTGACCCTTTGCCATGGTCATCAGGAGATGTTGAAACTGTGAGTTTTGAGACTGCAAGTCCTTGACCGTCTGTTCGAGATCCATCCTACTGAAATAAACAGCAGACAAATAAGGAAACCTGGTGTGGAGACCGGCTTATGTGCATGATGAATGATATGTTATGTATGCAATGCATTCAAGGATTCAGAAAATTCAAAATTGTTGCAAACAAAAAGAACACACGTCATATTAATAAGAAGAAATTTGTCAGTACATAAATGCCCCATGGGCCAAATATTACAAAAAAAACTTCTCAAGGTAAAAAGACGTTGCGCATCCTCTTTGGTGCGATGTAGGTGTTGAGGGTCTCTTGCTCATGGAGTCGGCGGGTAAGCTCCAAAACCTTCTTCTCACTGGCGTAGAAGCTGGCTTCAAAAGTATTCTGTTCCTCCTTGAGTTGGATCCAACTCTTCTGCATCTCCTCCCACGATGTAGGCATGTCAGGATATAGGATGGTGTAGGGAACCTCTCCTTCCTTAACGGGCTCTTTAATCACAGGGAGAACATGAGGATAAGGCATAATTAGACTCTGGGCTCGGGTTCGTACCCACTTGAGGTAAGGCTCAAGAGGGATGGAGTTCTTGTGTCCCAGTGTCTTGCTGTCTACCTTGTTAGGCATCCTCCAAGCTCTGATGAATCTTTGGCGAAGTCCTTGCGCATTGTTGTCGAAGTCAAAAACTAGGTCAGGAATCAACATGTCGTGAGGGCCATCCCTCCGTGCATATCCAAATTGTCTCAAAGCTAGACAAGGGTTGTAGGTAATGCCTCCCCTAATGCCAAGTAATGGAACATTAGGGAACTCTCCACAATGATCGATGATGATGACATTTTCTCTGGACCGAGAGCACCAATGTACATCAGAGTGAGTGAGGGTCATCAATCGTTGTGACCACCTTAGGCCTTGGTCATTCTTCAAGACAGATTGTGGAAGGTGCGAAATAAACCACCTTGCAAGGAGAGGAGTACAACACATGAGAACACCCCTCTTTCTCATTGTTCGTGTGTAAAATGAGTGAAGAATGTCCCCAAGCAATGTTGGTATTGGATTCCTGGATAAGAAGATTTTGACGGTGTTGACATCCACCAGCTGGTCAGGATTTGGGAACAAGACAAACCCATAAATGAGGAGTGCCACAATTTCTTCAAAGGCTTGTAGGTCCAATGAATTCCAACACTCTTGTGCCTTCTCAAACAAGAATTTTGCCAAGAAGCCTTTGACACCGCTTCTAGTTTCCCAATGCCCCTTGATGTCAGATGGTTACAAGTGTAGTGCTTGAGCAGCATCTTCAGGCTTTGGTTCTTTTTCCGTACCATTGTAGGGTAGTTGATTAAGAATAGGAATTCTCAGGAGTTGAGAAAATTCCTCCAAAGTGGGCACCAACTGGTAGTCGGGGAAAGTGAAACAATGGTGAAGGGGGTCAAAGAACTGGAACAACACCTTTACCATGTCCTCTTCAATGTTGGTGTTGACTAGGCTGAGCAGTCTACCATGTCTTTCACTGAAGGGAGAGCTTTCCGAAATCCTGGATGTGAGCTCCTTGAGTTGAGGAGGGATTCTCACAAGGTTGACTTGGATAGTTTTCCTGCGAAGAATTTCCATGACCTACAAAACAAGAACAAAGATGAAGATCTAAACCCTTGAAATGGTTAGTGTATGTATATGATGCTTTATGATGCTCATGATGTATGCACAAACATATGTATAAGCAATTCACACAAAACCCTAGTTTCAGGCTTGCATGAGGTTTCATAGGTAAATACCCTCTTGAGTGTAGTTGGCTTAAAACCTGTCCTATAATATTATTAACCGGGTTCTAAGGAGCTCAATATCATTGGATTGTTTTCCATGTTCATTGTTTTGGTTTAGCCACTTAACTAACGACCAAAATATTCCAAGAAAACAACCCTCAATGAGTGTAGTATCGAGTATCTACCAACTTCGGACTGCACCAAAGCCGGTCATCTCACTACCCCTAATGAAAGGCCAAGATGGTCAAGTAAGGTTCTAGGTCATTAGTGCTTAGTTACATCACTCAGCGGCCCCGTACTCTCCTTGATTGAACTCAAGGGTTACCGGTACTCACAAATATGTCACACTAATATAGCTATTGCTTCAACCGTGTCGGTATACCCCGCACAGTTTCCACAATGTATTGCTATCTATGAATGTTTCCCCAAATCCGGGTGTAGGATTTCAAGCCCAAACAAGAGAACCAAGATGTAAAGCAATCAAAGCAAACAATTAGTCATGCAAGAGGGTTATCTAAGCCCTAAGGTTACTCCACTTTTAAAATTCTCCCCAGCAGAGTCGCCAGTTTTGTGATACGGTGGGAGAACTGACTTGAGGTTTTGCGTTTGTTTTCGCAAATGTTTCGGTTGAGCAAGAGTCGCCACCGACTTTTTATTTTATCCTAAGGAAAGGTTAAAAAGCACAGCAAAAACCTTTGAGATGTTTTCTTGGGTTCGGGGAGTAGATTATAGAAAGGGAAGGTATTATCACCCTTTCTATCCATGGTTATCCATGGGCTCTTAGTTACTTGCTTAGATCAACTTGCCTTGATTTTCAATTGTTTGAAATGGTGCTTTGTGTGTGTGGGTTTGAAAATGTTTTGAAGAGAGGCCAATGTGGTGGCAACCTTTGTAATGATCCATGTTGGGATGTATACAAAGATGTACTATCTTTTGAAAAGTTTTCAATGTTTTTGAAAGTTGTTTTTGAAAGTGTGTTGTGATGTGGTTTTGAAAAATAGGCAAGTGTTTTTGTTTTGCAAGTTGGCAAGTAACCAAGAGTTATCTACTCCTAAATTTACTCAAAGATCTTTGCTATGTTTTAACCCTTTTAACAATTTTGTTCCACCATTGTGTTTGGTGGACAATCTTGTGTTAGGATGTGAACGGGACGGGCGCGGGTCATTGTTTAGACCATGATTGCAATGGTGCCAAGTGTCTTTGGGCAATTTTTCCTTTAAGGGACTTGATCATTTTTAGGCAACTTTCGAAAGCGTCATCGAGGGACTATGATCATTTGAATTGTTTTGTTTTTGCCAAAGACACCCAACATGCAACATGGCCCATTATTGAAGGCAACAAGTGGAGTAACCCTAAGGGGTGAAAGTGTGATTGGTGTTTGTTCATTTTCATGCTTTTTATCTTGGAATTAGGTCAAGCTATTTGTTTGGTTGATTTTTGCATACAAAACCCTAAGTCTATCATGGCATATTTAGAAAGCTTTTAAATGCGGAATTTAAAGGTCCTAAATTATTACAACACAATTATGGGATGGGGGGTACAAATGTTCAAATGGGGATATTTAGCAAGAAATTTAAATCTAAGCTATTACAATCCAAATGGAAATTACAAATTATTTAATTGCACAAATTAAATAAAAATAAAATAAATATGCAAGATGCAAAAAATGATTTTTATATATGTATGTAAAAGGTATTTTTTATGTGTCAAATAAAACAAAAATAAAAAGTATTAATTTTTGGATTTTTCATGTTTAGGGCAAAACCCTAATTTGCTAAATAAAATGTATTTATTATTTAATGTACGCAATATTTATTAATTATGTACAAAAAATAAAATAAAAGGAAGTATATTGTAAAAAAGTGATTTTTGAGGTCAAATATTAATAAAAATAAAAATGTATTATTTTTGTATTTTTTATCCTAAATATTCTAAATATATATATATTTATATTATGTATTAAATATATACAAAAAATAAAAATATTTATTATTTACAAAAAAAAGTATATTTTAGAAAAATGTTTTCAAGAGAAAAAATAAAATAAAATCAGAAAATAAAAATGTATTGGTATTATTTCTAGTATTTTAAATAAAAGTATTTATATATTTATTTACATATAAACTAAATGAAACAAAATAAATACCAAATAAAATGCAAAAAATGTGAGAAAAATATTTTTAATGTTTTTTCATGTTTAAATAAAAATATAGAATCAAAATCAAAAGGAAAAAATCAAAAATGACAAATATATCTCAAAATGGGCCAGGGGGGTGCATGTGTAAAAAGATGGTGCAAAAAGAAAGAACAACACAGGCCCAGCCCAAAGACTTTGTCTTCAACCTCCAGCACTTTTCAAAAACAAAAACGCGCGTTTTGCCTTGTCCTTGCTATCTCTTGATTCCTTGACTTTTAACAAAAACTCACAATAGCAATGTTATAGAGCATCATGTCACGAGTTCATACATATAAAAAACTTGACCTATCTATCAGAAATGAGAGAGAATTTCTTCTCCCCCAATTTCTGACCTAAGTTTTTGTCAATGTTCAGGTTCAAAATACTCTTAGCACACACAACATAAATGAAAAGTAACTATATGGATGGCTTCAGGGCTATGATTAGAACATGTTTTCTTCACAAACTTAAACCTAACTATGCCTGGATAGAGAGATAGAAGTTCAAAAACTTACCTGTTCAGCTTGATTCGTGTATGACAATGGAGGTACTTTCAATGCAATGTGAGGACTTGTATAGCTTGCTTGAAGTTCAGGGATGCTTCTCCAACCTTTAGTTTGCTTTGAAACTAAATGAACCGAGCTATAAAAGTCAACCTGCAAAACATAAAAAGTGAAAATGGTGAAGTTGGTTAGAGGTGTTACAGTCTGAAGCTAGGGCTTGGGATAGTTTGTATGGATGTTATGGAGTGTGTATGAACTGGTTTTGGCCAAGGTGCACGAATGGATTGAGTTGTGGACCTCAATCTGCAGCAGGTGCCCTGTTTTGTGCAGCAAAGTGGTGTTTTTGTGTTTGATGAGGTTTGGAAGTTGGTTAGCTCGTGTCTTAGCTCAGGTTTGATGTTTGGAATGTGTTCAACAAGTTTACTTTGGCTTGTGTTGACAGGAATGAGAGTTGTGTTTCAAAATGCAAGGTTTCTTCTTTGTTAAGCAAAAGTTGTCAACTTAGAATGTAGGCTACCACAGGCCCCTCAAGTATGCTGCAAATGTTAGTCTTGATCAGTGGGATATGTCCATGCCTTTGTGCCTCAAAGCTCTGCATTGTACCTCATAGATTGTAAACTTGACATAAAGTTCACGTTTTCAAAAATGGCTAAGTCACTTTTTCCAAATATGGCTTAATTCTTCATGTAATGACGAAATGCACAAAATAACATCTTGGCACAATGGATTGGAATTTAATTATTGAGTGAGAAAAGGATTAGAGGCCTGTAACTAGCTTGAAGCATGCTGAGTTCAAAAAATGCAAAGTTATGAACATGGAAATGGCTCATGAACAAAGTGACTTTTGCCCATATTGACAAATTCGATTCTCCCTAACCACAAGGGTGTTTGAGAAGTTCTTGGACAATTTGGAAAGCTTGGAATGTGTAATACAATCTATCTTTCTAATGCAAGTTGAGATTCCAAGTGGAAGCATGTGAAAAGTGGCCAAGAAGTTAGGCAAATATCCTGCCTAGAATAGGTCAAAATTTTTCTAAGTTAAGAATGTTTTGCACCATTGTTCCAAAAATCATAACTTGAGCTACAAGCTTCTTTTGAGGAAAATTTGTGAATCAAAGTTGTAGATTTTGCAATGGAATATAACTTTCATGTTTTGAGTTTTGTTTGAATCCAAATGTATCTTGATGAAAAGATGGGACAAAGTTAGGAAAAAATTAGGAATTTTCATAACTTAGAAAAATTCTAAGTTATGAAATTTCTTCATTTCAAACCCTAATTTGTGATTTTTGATTTCTTGATGAACAAGTTTCATAATTTGACATGTCTTGATGAAAAATGAATCTTGACACTTGATTTTGACCAAAAAGTCAAAGTTTGACTTTTCAGTATACAGTCAAATTTTGCTCAGTTGACTGGAAAATTGATCTGTCAATCTTGTGCATTTGGAATCTTTTGAACTTGTTGAACATGTCAAGACCATGCCATTGGGTCCTTGAGTCCATATGTGAGCTTGGTTTTCCATTGTCTAGGTCAAACAGTCAAAAATTGCCTTTGTGCAGTCAAAACCCTAAAAATGACCATTTTGCCCTTTTGGTGATCTGATCAAATTTCTTGTGGAATTGTGATCCAAACTTGATCAAATGGTTCATATGAGTTCATAATGTTGATGTGGGTCAAAAATCATGAGGGTTGACTGTCAATTGACCACAGTTGACTTTTTCCCCAATACAGCTGATTTCTAGGTCAACTGTCCAATTGACTGGGCAAAGATTGGAATCAAGGCTTGAAACTTAGTATGGATAAACTTGTGAGTCCAACATGAAGCATGAAAGTCATCTTGGGCATTTTAGGTCAAAACATCTTTGTGCAAACACAAACCCTAAGTTGGGTCAACAGTGCAAGGAGAAGTCTTGAGTAGAGCAAACCCTAACTGAATCTTGAGCTCCAAGGGTCTTGTGGTGAGAAAATATTGAGGAAATGGGAGGGAAAATTTTGGGGTACAACAGAATCACTCCGCAGAAAAACAATCCAGGTCAACCTTGTGAGAATCCCTCCTCAACTCAAGGAGCTTACTTCCAAGATTCCAAAGGATTCTCCCTTCACTGAAAGACATGGTAGACTTCTTAACTTGGTCAACTCCAACATTGAGGAAGACATGGTGGAAGTTCTCTTCCAGTTCTTTGACCCCCTACACCACTATTTCACATTTCCTGATTATTAACTAGTGCCTACTTTGGAGGAATTTTCTCTACTCCTGAGGATTCCTATTCTCCATCAACTACCCTACAATGGCACGGAAAGAGAACCAAATCCTGAAGATGTTGCTCAAGCTTTACACTTGCAACCATCTGATATCAAAGGTCATTGGGAAACCAGAAGTAGTGTCAAGGGTTTCTTGGAAAAGTTTCTGTTTGAGAAGGCACAAGACTGTTGGAATTCTCTAGATCTGCAAGCTTTTGAGGAGATTGTAGCACTTCTCATCTATGGATTGATCTTGTTCCCAAACCCTGATCAGCTTATAGATGTGAATGCTGTCAAGATTTTCATATCTCAGAATCCTGTGCCTACATTGCTTGGGGATATCCTCCACTTATTTCACACACGAACAATGAAGAAAAGAGGTGTTCTCATGTGCTGTACTCCTCTTCTAGCAAGGTGGTTTATTTCTCACCTTCCCCAGTCAGTCTTGAAGAATGAGCAAGGCTTGAGGTGGTCACAATGGTTGATGACTCTTACATATTCTGATGTTCATTGGTGTTCTCGGTCCAGAGAAAATGTCATCATCATTGATCGTTGTGGGGAATTCCCTAATGTCCCGTTACTTGGCATTAGGGGAGGCATTACCTACAACCCCTGCTTGGCTCTGAGAAAATTTGGGTATGCCCGAAGGGATGGCCCTCATGACATGCTGATTCCAGACTTGGTTTTTGACTTCGACAACGACGCTCAAGGACTTCGACAAAGGTTTATCCGAGCTTGGAGGATGCCCAACAAAGTGGACAGTAAGACCCTGGGACACAAGAATTCCACCCCCCTTGAGCCTTACCTCAAGTGGGTACGAACCCGCGCCCAAAGTCTTATGATACCTTACCCCTACATTCTGCCTATGATCAAAGAGCCTATTATGGAAGGAGAGGTTTCATACACCCTCCTACATCCTGACATGCCAACATCATTGGAAGATTTGCAAAAGAGTTGGATACAGCTCAAGGAAGAACAAAACACTTTTGAAGCCAGCTTCTACACCAGTGAGAAGAAGGTTTTGGAACTTACTCGTCGACTTCATGAAGAGTAGAATCTCAACACCTACATTGCACCAAAGAGGATGCGCAACGTCTTTTTACATTAGAATTTTGTATTATTTTGCCCATGGGGCATTTATGTACTAACAAATTCTTCTTATTAATATGACGTGTGTTCTTTTTGTTTGCAACAAATTTGAATTTCTGAATCCTTGAATGCATTACATGAATACATCTCATTCATCATATGCATAAGCAGGTCTTCACACCAGGTTTCCTTATCTCCCTGCTGTTTATTTCAGCAAGATGGATATAGAGCAGACGGTCAAAGATCTACAAGCGCAAAATTCACAGTTCCAACAACTACTCATGACCTTGGCAAAGGGTCAAGAGGATCTTAAAGAACTTCTGGAAAAGGAAAAGGAAGAAGAAAAGGAGAAAAAGAAAAAGAAAAAAATGGGTGTGGCTACTTTGGGAAGAAGATTTGAGAACCAAGCTAGAAGGGTCCTTGATTTCCCCTCATCACCTGAGGAAGGGGCAGGAAAGGGAGCTGCAGTACAACCTAACTCTGAGGAAGAAGAAGAAGAAGAGGATGGAGATTACTCTGAGCAACAGTACCCTCTTGCAGACGACAAGTACAAGAATTTGGAAGAACGTCTGGCCGCCATGGAGGTACAAAGACTGCCTGGACTGGATTTCGAGGAGCTAGGGTTGGTTGCTGGGATTGTGATTCCCCCTAAATTCAAGGTGCCTACATTTGCTAAATATGATGGTTTGTATTATCCGAAGATGCACCTATGGTCTTACGTCAGAAAGATCCAACCTCATTCTTCTGATAAGGATCTGTGGGTCCACTTTTTTCAAGATAGTTTGTCGGGTACACAATTGGATTGGTTCTACCAGCTTGAAAGATCTGATGTGCATAATTAGGAGGATTTGGCTGTTGCCTTCTACAGACAATATCAATATAATGCGGATTTAGCACCTACTCGTACTCAATTACAGAGTATGGGTATGGTCTCTAATGAAGGCTTTAAGGAGTATGCCCAGAAATGGAGGGACTTGGCTGGAAGGTTGCAGCCACCATTGTCTGAGAGAGAGCTTGTGGATATGTTTTTGGGGACCCTGTCAGGTCCATTCTTTAATCACTTAATCGGGAGTTCGTCTGCGGGGTTCACCGAGTTAATTCTGACTGGTGAAAGAGTTGAAGCTGGCATTAGGAGCGACAAAATTCAAAAAGATGCATCTGCTTCCGCTGCTATCAAGAAGACTTTTCCAGCCAAGAAAGAAGTCTCAGTTGTTTACTCCCAGAGAAGTCAAGGAAGAGTCGAGCGCCAGCCAGCGGTGGGGGCTGTGATGATTCAGAATTCCGCAGCTGATCAACCTCAAAACAGTCAACCCAGAACCAACCAAGCAAGGGTGGAAAGGCCTGCACGACAATTCACTCGGATCAATATGACATCTGCTCAGGTTCTCCCTCATCTGTTGAAGTTAAACCTTGCAAGCTTGAAAGAGGCACCAAAGAATCCGAATACCTCTTCTCCCTACTACCATTCAAATGCAAAGTGTGCTTATCATTCAGACATCATGGGGCACGACACCAACAATTGTTTGGCCCTCAAAAATAAGATTTAAGATTTAATAGACGCCAAGGAGGTGGAGTTTGACGTCCCTGAAAAACCTAATGTGATATCCGTTCCAATGCCAAAACATGGTCATAACGTCCATGCCGTTGTAGAAAATATTTATGTTGCTGCTGTTGATGACTTAATGACTCCATTACCAATGATCAAGATGAATCTGTTGAAAGCCGGGATTTTCCCAGGCTGCGAAAAAGATTGCTACCTTTGTTCATCCCCACAATCCGACTGTCCGCTGTTGAAGTTAGGCATCTAACGCCTAATGGATAATCAAGAAATCCTCTTTGAGAAAACTCCTGTTACTCCAACTCCTATCAATGATGTTGCTATAATTACCATTTTCGCCAGTCTTTCCAAGGTCTCTAAAAGACCTGTTAAGATTACACCCGATCCAAAGTTTGTACCTCTGAAGATAACTATGCTGGGGCCTATCCCATACAAGTCCAACAAGACAATACCGTGGAATTATGGAGGAGAGATCTTCTACCACAATGTTAAGCAAATTGAATCAGTTGAAGAAAGTTCTGATGAAGAGACTCCTGACGTAGGAAATATTGCTGGGACGAGTAAGATCACCCGCAGCGGAAGAATTTTCTCTCCGGAGATTGCTCCTCCAAGGGAAATCTTCGGACCCTCAAATGCTCCTAAGGTTACTCCTGTGCCGATCAACATCTCTGTGCGAACTCCAGTGATTGAAGAAATTGTTACTCCCGTAGTTGTACCCTCTGTTGTTGCTGCTGATAAAGGTAATGGGATCCAAGAAGCGCCCGTCAGGACGAGGGCTCAGCCTTTGGTAATCCCCGAGACCACTCAAAATGAAATGGAGGAGATTTTAAAAATAATTAAGAAAAGCGACTATGATGTCGTAGAATAACTGGGGCAAACCCCTTCAAAAATCTCTATGCTGGCCTTGTTGCTCTGTTCCGAAGCTCATGCCAAAGCTTTGATCAAGTTCTTGAAGATGGCCCATGTGCCCCAGGAAACCTCCGCGGACCAGTTCCAAGAGTGTGTAGCCAGCCTAACAGCCGACAACGATCTTGGCTTCTCTGATTCCGATTTAACATCTAAAGGGAGAAAGCATAATGACGCGCTGCATGTCTCGGTGGAATACAGAGGGACTACTCTTGCTCACGTTCTGGTGGACACTGGATCGTCTTTAAATGTCTTTCCTAAGAAAGCATTAGACATATTTGACCGTGAAGGTTTAATTTTGAATCCCAGCAACATCATTGTCAGAGCCTTTGATGGTTCTAAACGGATGGTCCACGGGGAGGTGGACATCCCGATTAAAGTGGGTACTGAAACTTTCCACTCCATATTCTATGTCATGGACATCCGTCCCTCCTACTCTTGATTGTTAGGAAGGCCCTGAATTCATCATGCTGGAGCCGTCACATCTACTCTGCATCAGAAGCTTAAATACCATGTCCAAGGGAAAATTGTGACAGTTCGTGGCGAGGAGGAGTATATGATAAGCCATCTGAATTCATTCT
Organism: Vicia faba; assembly: GCA_948472305.1. NCBI lineage: Eukaryota > Viridiplantae > Streptophyta > Magnoliopsida > Fabales > Fabaceae > Vicia > Vicia faba. The sequence continues at coordinate 884,218,070 of OX451738.1, forward strand.
GCTATGTTAAATTAGATGGTGAATTAATTGAGACACCCTTTCAGCACTTTGAAGAGGTTTCTCCTAAAGTTGCGGTAGCCAAGACAATGACTTCTGCATCCGTCATTACCAAACCTGTGTCTCGGATGTCATCCCTTAAAGATGCGAAGGCTGTGATTAAGGAAGGAGGAAGCACAATATGGGGTCAACTGCCAGATTTTCCTTACAAGACAGATAAGTTCGGCTTGGGTTTCACTGCTGCTAGTCAAAAGGCTGTGCGTCGCTCCCGGGCTGGAGGACCACAATTGAAGATCACCCATCGTGGAGTTCATGCTTTAGAGGAGGATGAAGAGGAGAGCAATTTTGAAGACTGGATCTTTCCAACTATTGAAGGAGGGTTGAACAACTGGGAGGCGAAAGACTTCGTTCCCATTACTTTCATCAATCAGTAATTTATCTTTCAAACATTTTCTGTTGGTCTGTAATAATTTTTAAATAATTCGTACACTTTTTGCCTTATTCCTTACCCGAGGCATATAGGTCCATTTGTAAGGGCTTGATTTTTCATCAATATATGCCATTTTAATGAATCATGGACGTTTTCATATATAAACTTTTGTGTTCATTGTATTTCTTTTTACATTTTATTTGTTTAAAGGTGGCTATCCCTTACACACACCCACACTCACAAAATGCAGGTACCCATCCACTCCGGATTCCATGGGTAACAATTCTGCTATGGCCTTTAGTGACCCTGAAGATTTGGTCAATCACGCTGAATATGAAGGTGATGAAGACTGTGAAGTGCCTGGAGAGTTGGCTAGACTGTTGCAACAGGAAGAAAGGGCTATTCTACCTCACGAGGAGTTGTTAGAGACTATCAACTTGGGAACAGAGGAAGACAGAAAAGAAGTTAAAGTGGGTGCCAACCTAGAACCAAAGGTCAAGGAGCGTTTAGTTCAGCTGTTGAATGAATATGTTGAGATCTTCGCCTGGTCCTACAAAGACATGCCAGGACTGGATACAGATATTATGGTTCACCGTCTCCCTACAAGAGAAGACTGTCCATCGATCAAACAGAAAGTCCGCCGAATGAGGCCCGACATGTTCAAAAAGATCAAAGCTGAAGTGATGAAGCAGTTCAATGCTGGCTTTCTTGCTGTTACTTCCTATCCATAATGGGTTGCTAACATTGTGCCCATGCCCAAGAAGGATGGAAAAGTCAGAATGTGCGTGGATTACAGAGACTTAAACAGGGATAGCCCTAAAGATGACTTTTCACTACCGCATATTGACATCTTGGTTGACAACACAGCTCAACACAAGTTATTTTCTTTCATGGATGGATTTTAAGGGTACAACCAGATCAAAATGGCCCCCGAAGACATGGAGAAGACTACTTTTGTTACGCAGTGGGGTACGTTCTGTTATAAAGTGATGCCATTCGGACTGAAGAATGGCGGGGCAACCTATCAACGCGCCATGGTGGATTTGTTTCATGATATGATACATCATGAGATAGAAGTTTACGTAGACGACATGATATCCTGTTCATAGACTGAAGAAGAACACCTCGACCATCTGCAAAAGCTGTTTGTCAGATTGAAAGAGTACACGCTCAGACTGAACCCTAACAAGTGCACTTTCGGAGTCAGGTTAGGTAAACTCTTGGGATTCATCGTCAGAAACAAAGGCATCGAGGTTGATCCTGCCAAAGTCAAAGCTATACAAGAAATGCCTGCCCCTCGCACTGAGAAGGAGGTTAGAGGTTTCTTGGGACGCCTAAACTACATTGCAAGGTTCATTTATCACCTAACATCTACCTGTGAACCAATCTTTAAGCTGTTGAAGAAAGATCAGGTGGCTAAATGGAATGATGATTGTCAAGTTGCTTTCGATAGAATCAAGGAGTATTTACTGGAACCTCCTATCTTGATGCCACCTGTCGAAGGAAGGCCGTTAATCATGTAACTGACTGTCCTGGAGAATTCAATGGGGTGCGTATTGGGCCAACATGAAGAGTCTGGCCGAAAAGAGCATGCCATTTATTACCTTAGAAAAAAGTTTACCGACTGTGAGACCCGATACTCACTGCTCGAGAAAACTTGTTGCGGTTTGGTATGGGCTGCTCGCCGGTTAAGGCAGTATATGTTGACTCATACCACTTTTTTGATCTCTAAGATGGATCCGATCAAGTACATCTTCGAGAAGCCTGCTTTATCTGGAAGAATAGCTAGATGGAAAATGATCCTCACCAAATATGATATACAGTACACGACCCAGAAAGCTATAAAGGGGACTGTGCTAGCCGATCATTTGGCCCATCAAGCTGTCAAAGATTACCAATCCATGAGGTTCGACTTCCCCGACGAAGATATCATGACTTTGAGCAACATTGAAGAAAGCAGACCGTATGACGGACCTGAACAAGGATACCGATGGACCCTGTACTTTGATGGTTCCTCCAATGCACTTGGAAACGGTATCGTTGCGGTACTTATCTCTCCAGAAGGTTGCCATACACCTTTCACCGCCAGACTCTGCTTCAGCTGCACCAGTAACATGGCCGAGTATGAAGCTTGTATCTTTGGTCTCAAGGATGCTATTGACTTGGGAATCAAATCTTTGGTTGTATTTGGGGACTCAGCTTTGGTTATCAGTCAAATCAAAGGAGAGTGGGATACTAAACACCATAACCTCATCCCTTACAAAGAACATGTCCTGACATTGTTACCACACTTCGAGCAGATCACCTTCGAGCACTTCCCGCGAGAAGAGAATCAACTAGCAGATTCTCTAGCTACAATGGCATCCATGTTTAAACTTAATTGGGATAATGAGGCTCCCCAAATCACCATTGAACGGATGGACGAACCCGCACATTGTCACGAGATTAATACCGAAGAAGTAGTGGACCGACCATGGTTTCATGACGTCAAAAGGTATCTCGAAGCACAAGAATACCCTGAAGGAGCTTCAGCCAACGACAAAAAGTTCTTAAGGAGGTTCACGGCCAAGTTCTTCCTAAGTAATGGTATCCTATACAAGCGCAATCATGATTGTGTCCTGCTTCGTTGTGTGGACAAAGTTGAAGCTGAGCAGATCATGGATGAACTACACAATGGTACCTTTGGAACCCACTCGAGCGGACACACGATGGCCAAAAAGATTCTAAGGGCAGGCTACTACTGGTCTACCATGGAAGCTGATTGTCATCAACATTCCCGTACTTGTCACAAATGCCAAATCTATGCTGACAAGGTACATATTCCTCCAGTTCCTCTCAATGTCTTAACCGCTCCTTGGCCATTCGCGATGTGGGGAATCAACATGATTGGAGAGATCAAGCCTACAACATCCAATGGACATCGTTTCATCCTGGTGGCCATTGATTACTTTACCAAGTGGGTCGAAGCAGCTTCCTTCGCCTCCGTTACAAAGAATGTGGTTTCCCTCTTCATCAAGCAGAACCTCATTTGCCGGTATGGTATCCCCGACATGATCATCACTGACAACGGTACAAATTTGAACAATAGCATGATCACCGCCCTGTGCGAACAGTTCCAGATTCAACATCACAATTCATCTCCCTACCGACCGAAGATGAACGGTGCTGTCGAAGCTGCGAACAAAAATATCAAGAAGATCATTCAAAAGATGACAGTCACCTATAAGGACTGGCATGAGATGTTACCATTTTCTCTGCACGGGTACCGTACCATGACACGCACATCAACTGGGGCAACACCCTTTTCTTTGGTATACGGCATGGAAGCTGTTTTACCTATCGAGGTTCAGATTCCCTCCTTGAGAATCATGAAGGATGCTGGTCTGAGTGAAGACGATTGGATTCAGACCCGGCTTGATCAACTTAACTTGATTGATGATAAGTGACTTATTACTGTTTTCCATGGTCAGGCGTATCAAAAACGAATGATCAAAGCTTTCAACAAGAAAGTCAGAAGACAAGTATATCAAGTCGGGGATCTTGTAACCAAGCGGATCATCTTGCCGCAAAGTGATCCCAGGGGCAAGTGGACTCCTACCTATGAAGGACCATTTGTGATCAAAAACATCTTTTCTGGTGGGGCAATGATCCTGACCACCATGGACGGTGACGACCTGCCGCACCCTGCGAACACAGACATAGTCAAAAGATACTACGCATAAACGACCCGACAAGTTGAAAACCCGAAAGGGCGACTTGGGCAAAAATGGGCATCCCGGTGAATCGAAAACCTGAAAGGGCGGTTCAGGCAAAAATTATGGATAAATAAAAAAAAAACTGTACACCCGGCAAGTTGAAAACCCGAAAGGGCGACTTGGGAAAAAAAGGGTTTCCCAGTGGACTGAAAACCTGAAAGGGCGGTCCAGGCAAAAGTTAGGGAATTAAAGCATATGACTATGTCTCGTCGGATCACTTTATGGACAATTTCTTCACAGACAAGCTCCAGGCTTTTGATCAATCCAATCATCTGCGGACGAAGTAACGAATGGACAAGCTATCCAGAGTTACGAAGGCTATAGCAGAATGGGAACCCCATGGAATTTTTACACATAGCCATCTTTCTTTGTATAAATTTTTCTCAATTATTACGACAACATTCTATTACTAGGATGTCTGTCTCCTTTGTACAAAATACTTACACAAAGTTAATACAAAGATACTTCAAAATGCAGAAAACCATTTGTCTTTTTACACTTGTGTTTTATTTGAAAACGTCCAACGATTTATTAAATGATCATATGCATTTGAATATAATCACTGTCTACAAATAAACGAAAGGGGGAAGGAATAATTACTGATAGGTTGGAAGGATAGGAAAACGTCTTTAGGATATTCCGAGTGAAATCCCCTGCAGTACATCATCAAGGTCCCCGGTGGAGCCAAAACCTTGAAATACATATGCCCCGCGGAGTTAAATTTCAAAATCGCCACTAGAACTAAGTTTCCAAGCTCCCAATCCACAGCGGAGCCAAATATTTGAACTACAGACCCTCAACAAAGTCCAAAACTTCAACCCTTAAATCCCAGTGGAAGACCATCCAGTTTCCTCCAATTCCCATGCAAGCTATCTTAGAAACCATACCACAGCTTCGAATAATCCCTCAGAAGATTGGCATACAACCCAAGCTCTTGAAAACTCTCCAACAAAATAAACTTTATCCCCACAGAGTTATTTTCCCAATAGATTGAAGATTCTCAATCCTCAGCCACAATCATCAAGTTTCTCGGGATTCCCCAAACAGGTTTCTTAAACAACACTCGACATTATTCTTACAACGGAATGTTTATCATGTTCCAACTTCAAAGGACTTGAAGGATCCCTATATCCCCAGGAAGTCGTGAAGGATTCTCACATTCCCACATAAGTTGTCAAAGTTCTTATTAATCCCCACAAGTTGCCAAAGATTTTCTATCCCCAACAATGGTCCAAGGATTTCTCATTTTTAGCAATCAAAGATTGTGGAATCCCCGACATCGGTCCAGGATTTATTTTCCTCGACAGCAGTAAAAGATTTTACTATCTCCAGCTATCAAAGATTTATTTTCCTCAGCAAGACAGCTAATCAGCTTACATGCGCATACATTACATTCATATATCATAGACATTGATAAAACACATTTTATTGCATCATACATATCATGCAACATAACTTTGTGTTTCAGCTAACATTTTACCCTTTTCAGGATAAGATTAAAAGCTACCTTTAACAAATATTCAAAGATTTCAGATACAGTACGGATACACTCCAGATGATGAAGTCATTCTGTTACTCATTCAGATCTCTTATTCAGATACAGTATGGATACACCCCAGACACGGAGGTCATTCTATTACTCATTCGGAATTCAAAGTCAAGATACAATATAGATACACACCAGACACAAATGCCATTCTGCCACTCATTCAGACTTCAGCAATCAGATACAGACTAGATACGCTCCAGACCCGGAAGCCATTCTATTTCTCATTCAGATTCAACTATCAACTTCAAGCTCAGATACACTCCAAGACACGAAAGTCATTCTGTCACTTGTCCAGATCCCAGTTACAGTACGGATACACTCCAAGACATGGAAGTCATTCTGTTACTTATCCAGATCCCAGTTACACTACGGATACACTCTAAGACATGGAAGTCATTCTGCTACTCATACAGATCCCAACTTCAGATACAGTTCAGATGCGCACCAGACACAATTGCCATTCTGTCACTCATTCAGAATTTATCCCCAGCCCAGAGGTGCTCCATACACGGATGCTATTCTGTCGCCCATTCAGAATTCAGATACAATACAGATACACTCCAAACACGGCAGTCATTATGATATTCATTCAAGAATCAGCTCGGATACACTCCAGACATGGACGCCATTCCATTGCTCATACAAATTCAATCTCTAGATACAACTCAGATACGTTCCAGACACGGATACCATTCTGATGTTCATTCTCCTGATTTACAACATACATTTTTGGATGGCATCTCTAAGCCCATCTCCAGCAAAGCTTCTATCATCTCCAAATGGCATCTTTAAGCCCATTCCCTCAACCTACATTTTGACGAGTGCAAATTTACGGGCACTCTAATGTCCAATCCTCTTTTACCTTCGAGTCACGAAAGGCAAACTCGCCAATCTAACTCTTCAGGTTCAAGAAGATTGAACAGGGGCATCTGTTGTACACCAAAATTTGCCCTCTCATTTTATCAAGATTTTCCCTCACAAGACTCTTTGAACTCAAGACCAAGCTAGGGTTTGCTCTGCTCAAGATATCTTCTTGCACTGATGACCTAAATTAGTGTTTGAGTTGGCACAAGGAATTTTGGACTTCCAATGACCCAAGTGACTTTCGTACTTCATGTTGGACTTATAAGATTGCCTCTACCAAGTTTCAAGCATTGAATCAAATTTTTGCCCAGTCAATTGGACAGTTGACCTAGAAATCAGCTATATTGGGGAAAAAGTCAATTGTGGCCAATTTACAGTCAAACCTCATGATTTTTGATCCACATCAACATTATGAGCTCATATGAACCATTTTATCAAGTTTGGATCACAACTCCTCAAGAAATTTGATCAGATCATTAAAAGGGCAAAATGGTCATTTTTAGGGTTTTAACTGTATAAGGGCAATTTCTGATTTTTTACCTAGCCAATGGCAAATTGGGTTCAAGTATTGACTCAAGGACTCAATGGCATCATATTGAACTAATCACAAGGTTCAAAATATCTTAAAAGCATTGGATTGACAAATGAAGTTTCCAGTCAACTGATCAAAAATCAACTGTACACTGAAAAGTCAAACTTTGACTTTTTGGTCAAAAATCAAGTGCCAAGGGTCATTTTTCATCATGATGTGTCAAAACATGAAACTTGTTCATCAAGAAACCTAATTTTGCAAATTAGGGTTTAAAGTTGAAAATTTTCATAACTTAGAATTTTTCTAAGTTATTAAATTTTCTTATTTTTTCCCAACTTTGCCCAACATTTTCACCATGATGAAATTGGTTTCAAACAAAACTTCCAACATGAAAGTTGTAGTCCTCCACAAAATCTACAACTTTGATTCACAAAGTTTTCCAAAAAGAATCTTTAATCTCAAGTTATGATTTTTGGAATAAGGGTCCAAAAACTTTCTAACTTAGTGAAATTTTGCCCTAGTTTAGGCAGGATTTTGACCTATCTTCATGGTCATTTTTCACCTAGTTCCACTTGGAATCTCAAAATTCATTTCAAAGATGGATTGTAGAGCATGTTACAAGATTTCCAAAATGTCAAAGAACTCTCAAAAATAATTTATGGTTAGGGAGAATCGAAGGTTTGAATTTGGAAAAAACTCACTTTGATCCATGGCATTTTCATGTTGACACAATTTGCAAAATCTGTCCAACTTTGCTTGTACTTAAATACAAGTCTCTAAACCCTTACACACTCAAAAGTTGAATGCAAACTCATTGTTTTAAGACATTATTTTGATCAATGGAAGTTTACACAATGGTTTAATCTATTTTTTGCAAAAAGTGAACTATGCTATTTTGATAAAGGCAACTTTACGTCAACTTGCTTCCCTTGAGCCTTGGACCTCTCTCTTTGCAGCAAACAAGTTCCATAAACTTAGGAAAAGGTACAACCATCTTGTGCATGCTTGAAGATAGCCTGTACAGGCCTGTCTTGTATCACTTCACACTTTTCTTCAAAACCAAGAAATGTGCAAAAGTCTACACAACTTGAGTATCTGATATAACCAACTCTTGTAAGCATTTGAAACAAGTTTTGCACATTTCCTTGAGCAAAAAACACGAGCTATCCATTCCTCAAGCATCCTAAAACACCAAAACACATTCCTCTTGCAAAACAGGGCAGTTTCTGCACTTTGAGTTCCAAAACAAAAACCACTCGTGCATTTTTCCCCAAACCTCTTCCAACACACTCCATACAACCTATCTAAACTATCCCAACCATTGGCCATTGACTGTAACTCCATTTGCAAGCTTCACCATTTCTGATTTCAGCTTGTGCAGGTTAACTTCTACAGGCTTATTCAAGCAAGCTCAAGGCAAACAAAGCATTGGGGAAGGCCAGAGGAAGTTCAGGAAAGCTCACAAACATCTCAGGCCTCATTGAAAACCTCCACATTGCCATACACGAGTTCAAATGAAACAGGTATTTTCCAACTTTCTATCTCTCTATTTATGAATCATTAGGCTTAGGTTTGTGAATAAAAAATGTAGTACTCATTGCCCTCAAGCTGTACATATGCATAGATTTCATTTAAGTTAAGTGTGTTAAGAGAATTTGATTGATGAACATTTTGAAAAAGTTAGGTTAGAAATTAGGGCCAGAGAAATTCTCTCTGGTCTTTGAGAGTTAGATTAAGTTCTTTATATGGTTGGAATCGTGTTGAAAAATGCTATAACTTTCATGTTGTGAGGTTTTGCTTTAGAGCACGTATGCAAGAGTTGGACATTTATACAGGAAACGCGTATTTTTGTTTGAACGAAGGTTGAAGATGAAGTAGCTGGGCTGGGCCTGGCTATTTCTCACTTTTGGCACCCCCCAGTTTGCTGATTGCACCCCCTGGCCCATTTCATTATATTATTATATTTTTATATTTCTTTTTCATTTCTGATTTTATTTTATTTTTTCTAAAAATAAAAAATTACCAAAAACATTTTCATAAATTGTCACATTTTATTTTGTATTTTTTATTATATTTTCTAACATAAAAATAATTATTAAATAACATACTTTTATTTTCTTTAATAAAAACTTGAAAATAATACATGAAAATATTATATTTTTATTTTTATCATTTACATACTTAAATAATATTTTTTCTAATATATTTTTATTCTTTGACATTTGTATATATTTTATTATTTTATTTTATTGTACATAAATAATATAATTAATATATATATACTTTCTTAAAATAAATTAGGGTTTTACCCTTAACAAAAACAACTTTTTATTTTCTTTTTTTCTATATACATTAAATATTATATTTTTACACACATAAAAATAAATAAAAATATTTTTTGCATATTTATAATATATTGCATATTTATTTAATTGTCTATTTAAATATTGCTTATTCATCATTTGTACAAAGAAATTCAATTTGGTTGTAATAACTTAGGGTTTTAATTTCTTGCAAAATAATCCCCTATTCAAAATTGTATCCCCCTCCCCATATCAATGTTGTAATAACTTAGATTACTTTTACGCATTTATGCTTTCAAATATGCCATGATAGAGATTAGGGTTTGTATGCAATATCCAAAATCAAAACAAATAGCTAGACCTAATACAAGACATAAATGCATGAAATTGACAACACAATGCACACATGCACCCCTAGGGTTTCATCCATTTGTTGCCTTTAAAATGGCCATGGTATGCATGTTGAGTATCTTGGCAAAACAAAAATCAAAACAAAAAGATCATAGTCCCTTGATGACGCTATCTTGGTTGCCTATACAAAACGATCTAGTCCCTCAAAAATTTGCTAAAGATACTTAGAACAATTGCTATCATGGTTAATACGATGACCCACGTCTGTCCCGTTTAACATCCAAAGATAGGGTTGCTTACCAAATGCAATGGTTAAACAACAATATCAAAGGAAAACAAATGTGTAGGAAAGATCTTTGAGTAGGGTAGGCAACTCCTAGTTACTTGATCAAACTTGCAAACCATCCTTGCTATTTTCAAAAACACACAACACAATTTCAAAACATTTCCCAACAAACTTTCAAACAGTGAAACATTTTTTAAAAGACAAACACCTTTGTATACATTCAAACAAGAATCATTACAAAGGTTGCCTAGACAAAGGCTTCTTTTCAAAATACTTTCAAAACCACACACAAAAGCACCATTTCAAACAATTAAAAAGAAAAAGCAAGTGATCTAAACAAGTAACTAAGAGCCCATGGATAACCATGGATGAAAAGGGTGCTTGCACCTTCCCTTTTCATAATCTACCCCCCAAACCCAAGAAAACATCTCTAAGGTTTTTCCTGTGCTTTTTGACCTTTCCTTTGGATAAAATAAAAAGTCGGTGGCGACTCTTGCTAAACCGAAACATTTGCAAACACAAATGCAAAATCCCAAGTCAGTTCTCCCACCGTATCACAGCAGGTACCCATCCATTCTGGATTTCATGGGTAACAATTCTGCTATGGCCTTCAGTGACTCTGAAGATCTGGTCTATCATGCCGAGTACGAAGGTGATGAATACTGTGAAGTGCCAGGAGAATTGGCTAGGCTGCTACAACAGGAAGAAAGGGCTATTCTACCTCATGAGGAGCTGTTAGAGACAATCAACTTGGGAACTGAGGAAGACAGAAAAGAAATCAGAGTGGGTGCCAACCTAGAGCCAAGTGACAAAGAGCATTTAGTTCAGCTGTTGAATGAATATGTTGAGATCTTTGCCTTGTCATACGAAGACATGCCGGGACTCCATACAGACATTGTGGTTCACTGTCTACCCACAAGAGAAGACTGTCGACCAATTAAACAAAAAGTCCGCCGCATGAGGCCCGATATGTCTGAAAAGATCAAAGCTGAAGTGATGAAGCAATTCAATGCTGGCTTTCTTGCTGTTACTTCCTATCCATAATGGGTTACTAACATTGTGCCCGTGCCTAAGAAGGACGGCAAAGTGAGAATGTGCATGGATTACAGAGACTTAAACAGGGCTAGCCCTAAAGATGACTTTCCACTACCGCACATTGACATCTTGGTTGACAATACAACTCAGCACAAGGTATTTTCTTTCATGGATGGATTTTCAGGTTACAACCAGATCAAAATGGCACCTGAAGACATGGAGAAAACTACTTTTGTTACACAGTGGGGTACGTTCTGCTACAAAGTGATGTCATTCGGACTGAAGAATTCCGGGGCAACCTATCAACGCGCCATGGTAGCTTTGTTTCATGATATGATACATCATGAGATAGAAGTCTACGCAGATGACATGATAGCCCGATCACAAACAGAAGAAGAACACCTCGACCATCTGCAAAAGCTGTTTGTCAGGTTGAAAGAATACAAACTCAGACTAAACCCTAACAAGTGCACTTTCAGAGTCTGGTCTGGTAAACTCTTGGGTTTCATTGTCAGCAATAAAGGCATCGAGGTTGATCGTGCCAAAGTCAAAGCTATACAAGAAATGCATGCCCCTCGCACTGAGAAGGAGGTCAGAGGTTTCTTGGGACGCCTAAACTACATTGCAAGGTTCATTTCTCACCTAACATTTACCTGTGAGCCAATCTTCAAGCTGTTGAAGAAAGATCAGGTGGTTAAATGGAACGATGACTGTCAAATTGCTTTCGATAGAATCAAGGAGTATTTGCTAGAACCTCATATCTTGATGCCTCCCGTTGAAGGAAGACCGCTAATCATGTATCTGGCCGTCCTAGAGAATTCAATGGGGTGCGTACTGGGCCAACATGACGAGTCTGGCCGAAAAGAGCATGCCATTTATCACCTTAGCAAAAAGTTTACCGACTGTGAGACCCGATACTCACTGCTCGAGAAAACTTGCTGCGCTTTGGTATGGGCTGCTCGCCGGCTAAGGCAGTATATGTTGACTCATACCACTCTGCTGATATCTAAGATGGATCCGATCAAGTACATCTTTGAAAAGCCTGCTTTGTTTGGAAGAATAGCGAGGTGGCAGATGATCCTCACAGAGTATGATATACAGTACACGACCCAAAAAACTATAAAGGGAAGTGTGCTAGCTGATCATCTAGCCCATCAAGCTGTCGAAGATTACCAATCCATGAGGTTCGACTTCCCCGACGAGGACATTATGACATTGGATAACATTGAAGATTTCAGACCATATGACGGACCTGAACAAGGATCCCGATGGACCCTGTACTTTGATGGTGCCTCTAATGCACTTGGCAACAACATCGGTGTTATACTTATCTCTCCAGAAGGTTGCCATACACCTTTCACCGCCAGACTCTGCTTCAGCTGCACCAACAACATGGCCGAGTATGAAGCTTGCATCTTTGGTCTCAAGGCTGCCATAGACTTAGGAATCAAATCCATAGATGTGTTTGGGGACTCAGCTTTGGTCATCAGTCAGATCAAAGGAGAGTGTGATACTAAACATCCAAACCTCATCCCTTACAAAGGACATGTCTTGACATTACTACCTCATTTCGAGCAGATCAACTTCGAGCATTTCCCGCGAGAATAAAATCAGCTAGCAGATGCTCTAGCTACAATGTCACCCATGTTTAAACTTAACTGGGATAATGAGGTTCCTCGAATCACCATTGAACGGATGGACGAACCTGCACATTGTCACGAGATTAATACTGAAGAAGTAGTGGACTGAACTTGGTTTCATGAAGTCAAAAGGTATCTCGAGGCTCAAGAATACCCTGAAGGAGCTTCAGTAAACGACAAAAAGTTCTTGGGGAGATTCTCAACTAAGTTCTTCTTGAGCAATGGTATCCTATACAAGCGCAATCATGATTGCATTCTGCTCCGTTGTGTGGACAAAATTGAGGCTGAGCAAATCATGGTTGAACTGCACAATGGTACCTTTGGAACTTACTCCAGCGGACATAGGATGGCTAAGAAGATTCTGTGGGCAGGCTACTACTGGTCTACCATGGAAGCTGACTGCCATCAACACTCCCGTACTTGTCACAAATGTCAAATCTATGCGGACAAGGTACACATACCTCCAATTCCTCTCAATGTCTTAACAGCTCCTTGGCCATTCGCTATGTGGGGAATCAACATGATTGGAGAGATCAAGCCTACAACATCCAATGGGCACCGCTTTATTCTAGTGGCCATTGATTAATTCACTAAATGGGTCGAAGTAGCTTCCTTTGCATCCGTTACAAAGAATGTGGTTGCCCGCTTCATCAAGCAGAATCTCATTTGCCGGTACGACATCCCCGAAAGGATCATTACTGACAATGATACAAACCTTAACAACACTATGATCACCGCTTTGTGCGAGCAGTTCCAGATTCAACATCATAATTCATCTCCCTATCGGCCAAAGATGAATGGTGCTGTTGAAGTTGCTAACAAAAATATCAAGAAGATCATATAAAAGATGACAGTCACCTACAAGGACTGGCACGAAATGTTACCGTTTTCTCTGCACGGGTACCGTACCACGACACGTACATCAACTGGGGCAACACCCTATTCTTTGGTATACGGCATGGAAGTTGTTTTACCTATCAAGGTTCAGATTCCCTCCTTGAGAATCATGAAGGATGCTGGTTTGAGTGAAGACGATTGGATTCAGACTCGACTTGATCAACTTAGCTTGATTGATGAAAATCGACTTACTCCTGTTTGCCATGGTCAGGCGTATCAGAAACGGATGATCAAGGCATTCAACAAGAAAGTCAGACGCCAGACATATCAAGTCGGGGATCTTGTAATCAAGCGAATCATCTTGCCGCAAAGTGATCCCAGGGGCAAATGGACTCCTACTTACGGAGGACCATTTGTAATCAAAAAATCTTTTCTGGTGGGGCAATGATTTTAACCACCATGGACGGTGATGACTTGCCGCACCCTGCGAACGCAGACATAGTTAAAAGATACTACGCATAAATAATCGGAAAAGTTGAAAACCCGAAAGGGTGACTTGGGCAAAAAAGGGCATCCCGGTGAATCGAAAACCCGAAAGGGAGGTTCAGGCAAAAGTTAGAGATAAATGAAAAAAAATCTGTACACCCGACAAGTTGAAAACCCGAAAGGGCGACTTGGGCAAAAAAGGGTTTCCCGGTGGACTGAAAACCCGAAAGGGCGGTCCAGGAAAAAGTTAGGGAATTAAATCGTATGACTATGTCTCGTCGGATCACTTTAAGGATGATCTCTTCATAGACAAGCTCCGGACTTCTGATCAATCCAATCATCTTCGGACGAAGCAACGAATGGACAAGATATTCGGAGTTACGAAGGCTATAGCAGAATGGGAACCCCATGGAATTTTTACACATAGCCATCTTTCTTTGTATAAATTTTTCTCATTTTATGACAACATTCTCTTACTAGGATGTCTGTCTCCTTTGTACAGAATACTTACACAAAGTTAATACAAAGACACTTCAAAGTGCAGAAAACTATTTGCCTTTTCTTCTTTTTTACACTTGTGTTTTATTTGAAAACGTCCAATGATATATTAAATGAGCATATGCATTTGAATATAATCACTGTTTACAAATAAACAAAATGGGAAAGAACAATTACTGACAGGTTGAAAGTATAGGAAGACGTCTTCAGGCTATTCCAAGAGAAATCCCCTGCAGTACATCATCTAGATCCCCAACGGAGCTAAAACCTTGAAATACATATCCCCAGCGGAGTTATAATTTCAAATCCTTAATTCCCCATCAGAGTTAAGTCTTCAAACTCCCAATCCCCAGCGGAGTAAAAACTTTGGGTCATAAATCCCCAGCAAAGATGAAACCATCTTCCTCAGCAAAGTCAAGTTTCCAATTATCAATCCCCGACAGAAACCATCTAATTTCCCCAGCAAGTTGTCTTGAATCCTGGAAGTCAACCAGATAACAGTTAACTTTTTTCTTATCCCCAAACTAGGATAATTCCCCAGTAAATTGGAATACAACCCAAACTCCTGAACTTCTTCCAAACAGGAATAAGCTTTTCCCCCAGAGTCCTGAACTTACTCTCCAGCAGGATAGCTACTCCCCAGCAGTATAGCTATTCCCCACATAGTTTTTACTCCCCAACAGAATGAAGATTCTCACTCTTAACTCCCCAGTTTGAAGTCCCCAAGGATTCAAATTCCCCTAGCAGATTGAAGATTCTCATTCTTGATTCCCAAGTGAAGTTACCCGAGTCTTCATAACTCCCCAACATAAATTTGTCAGAATTTTTTAATCACCTACAGATCGAAGATTCTCTTTCTCACCTCTCCGGTGAAGCCCCCAAGGGTTCAATTTCCCCAGGAGATCGAAGTTTCTCATTCTTAGTTCCCCGCAGAAGCCATCAAAGTTTTCCTTATTCTCCAACAGACCAAGGTTTTCCTTTGTTTGATCCCCGGTAGAAATCGTCAGAATTTCCTTATTCCCCAACCGAGTAAGGATTCCCATGGTGTAATCCCCAGCCATAGCCACCAAAGTTCTCTGGATTCCCCAAGCAGGTTTCTCAAACAACACTTGGCATTATTTTCACAACAGAATGATTATCATAAGACTTGTAGGATCTCTATATCCCCAGGAAAGTCATGAAGGATTCTCACATCCCCACAGAAGTCGTCAAAGTTTTTGATAATCCCCACGAGCTGCCAAGGATTTTCTATCCCCAACAGTGGTCCAAGGATTTCTCACCCTTAGCAATCAAAGATTTTGAATCTCCAACATCGGTCACGGATTTATTTTCCCCGGCAGCAGTCAAAGATTTCTTTATCGCCAGCTATCAAGGGTTTATTTTCCTCAGCAAATACAGCAAATCAGCTTACATGCACATACATTACATTCATATATCATAAAACATTGATAAAACATTTTATTGCATCATACATTTCATGCAATATAACTTTGTGTTTCAGCTAACATTTTACCCTTTTCAGGATAAGATTAAAAGCTATCTTTAACAAATATTCAAAGATTTCAGATACATTATGGATACACCCCAGACACGGAGGTCATTCTATTACTCATTCAGAATTTCAAAGTCAAGATACAGTACGGATACACTCCAGACACGGAAGTCATTCTGTCACTTATTCAGATCTCAGTTACAGTTCAGATACACTCCAGACACGGAAGTCATTCTGCTATTCATACAAATCTCAACTTCAGATACAGTCCAGATACGCTCTAGACGTGGTTGCCATTCTGTCACTCATTCTGACTTTTTTCCCAGCCCAGAGATGCTCCAGACACGGAAGTCATTCTGCTATTCATTCAGGATCAAGTACGGTTACAGCTCGGATACACTCCAGACACGGCAGCTATACCCTTGCTCGTATAGATTCAGATGCAGTTACAGCTCGGATACGCTCCAGACACGACAACTATACCCTTGCTCGTATAGATTCAGATGCAGTTACAGCTCGGATACGCTCTAGACACGGAAGCTATACCCTTGCTCGTACAGATTCAACTCCAGTTACAGCTCAGATATGCTCCAGACACGTCAACTATACCCTTGCTCGTATAGATTCAGATGCAGTTACAACTCGGATACGCTCCAGACACGGTAGCTATACCCTTGCTCGTATAGATTCAGATGCAGTTACAGCTCAAATACACTCCAAACATGGTAGATATACCCTTGCTCGTATAGATTCAGATGCAGTTACAGCTCAGATACGCTCTAGACACGGAAGCTATAACCTTGCTCATACAGATTCAATCCCCAAATACAGTTCAGATGCGTTCCAGACATGGATATCATTCTGATACTTATTCTTCTGTTTTACAACATTCAATTCAACAAATATACTTGGATGGCATCTTTAAGCCCATCTCCAACAAGATTCTATCACATCTCCAAATGGAATCTTTAAGCCCATTTCCTCAACTACATTTTTGACGAGTGCAAATTTACGGGCACTCTAGTGTCCAATCTTCTTTTACCTTCGAGTCACGAACGGAGAAATTCGCCAATCTAACTCTTCAGGTTCAAGAAGATTGAACAGGGGCAGCTGTTGTACCCCAAAAGTTTCCCTCTCATATTATCAAGATTTTCCTCATAAGACTCTTAGACTCAAGACATAATTAGGGTTTGTTCAGCTCAAGACCTCCTCTTGCATTAATGACCTGAAATTAGGGTTTGAGTTTGCACAAGTATTTTTGGACTTCCAATGCTCAATGTGACTTTCATACTTAATGTTGGACTTATAAGATTTCCCATAACAAGTTTCAAGCCTTGAATCAAATTTTTGCCCAATCAATTGGATAATTGACCTAAAAATCAACTGTATTGGGGAAAAAGTCAACTGTGGCCAGTTTATAGTCAAACCTCATAATTTTTGATCCACATCAACATTATAGACTCATATGAACCATTTGATCAAGTTTGGACCACAACTCCTCAAGAAATTTGATCAGATCATCAAAAGGGCAAAATAGTCATTTTAGGGTTTTGACTACAGAAGGGCAATTTCTGATTTTAACCTAGCCAATGGCAAATTGGGTTCAAGCATGGATTCAAGGACTCAATGGCACCATCTTGACCTAATCACAAGGTTCAAAAGATCTCAAATACATTAGATTGAGAGATGAATTTTCCAATCAACTGATCAAAAATCAACTGTACACTAAAAAGTCAAACTTTGACTTTTTGGTCAAAATCAAGTGCCAAGGGTCATTTTTCATCAAGATGTGTCAAAACTTGAAACTTGTTCACCAAGAAACCTAATTTTGAAAATTAGGGTCTAAAATGGAAAATTTTCATAACTTAGAAATTTTCTAAGTTATGAAAATTTCTTATGTTTTCCCAATTTTTCCCAATATTTTCACCATGATGCAATTGGATTCAAAGAAAACTTCCAACATGAAAGTTGTACTCCTCCACAAAATCTACAAATTTGAATCACAAAGTTTTCCCAAAAGATGCTTGGATCTCAAGTTATGATTTTGTGAATAGGGGTCCAAAAGCTTTATAACTTAGTGAAATTTTGCCCTAGTTTAGGCAGGATTTTGACCTATCTTCATGGCAATTTTTCACATAGTTCCAAGTGGAATCTCAAAATTCATTTCAAAGATGGATTGTAAAGCATGTTACAAGATTTCCAAAATGTCCAAGAACTCTCCAAAATAATTTGTGGTTAGGGAGAATCAAAAGTTTGAAAATGGCAAAATATCACTTTTGGCCAAGGCATTTTGCACCATTGCTACAACTTGCAATTCTGTCCAAAGCATGGTTGTACTTGGTTTACAGGTTCTAATCTCTTCTACACTCAAAAATTAAATTCAAGTACATTGGATAAAGGTTTAGTTCTGAGCTTTAGAGCATTATACAAGGGTTTATTCCATTTATGGCATAAAGATAACAATGTCATTTACATAAAGCATGCTTTTGGAAATTTTGTTTGTCTTGAGCCATGGACCTGATTTCTTTATGAAAACAAAGTTCACTAATATCAGGAAAGGTATACCAACTCTCAGCAGGCCTTAAGATGGCTTGTACAACCTTGGCCTTTGTCACTTCTCACCATTTGCTTCAAAAACAAGCAAGTGTGCAAAAACTCCACATCTCTTGTATCTGTTAAAACCAAGCCTTGTGCACATTTCAAACAACTTCAGCACATCACACCAAGCCAAAAGCACGATCTACAAGCCTCTATAACACCCATATACACAAAACACTCCATTTCTGCCCAAAACAGGGCAAGCCCTGCAGAACTCAAGCTATCTTCACATTGCCTCGTGCGTTTTGCTTGAAACCATTTCCAACACACTCCATACAACGTACCTAAACTATCCTAGCCCTTCTCAAGCAACTGTAACTCCATTTTCACACTTCACCATTTTTAAATTGAGTTTGCAGGTTGAGTTCTATAGAGACATTCAGGCCATTTCAAAGCAAACTAAGCACTGGGAAAGGTCAAGGGAACATCAAGCAAGCTCAAAAGTCCCCCAGGCCTCACTGAAACTTGCTGCATTGCCATATTCGAACTTGACTGAAACATGTATTTCTCAAACTTCTATCTCCTTATTTAGGAATCATTAGGCTTAGGTTTGTGAAGCAAAAATGTAGTCCTCATTGTCCTTGAACTGTACATATGCTTAGAATTCATTTATGTTAACTGAGCTAGATGAATTTGGATGCTGAAGTTTCTGAAAAAACTAGGTTAGAATTTAGGGCCAAGGAAATTCTCTCTGGTCTTTGAGAGTTAGATCAAGTTTTTTATATGGTTAGAATCGTGGTTTAAAGCTCTATAATTTTCATGTTATGAGTTTTTGATTTCAAGCAAAGAATAGAGAGAACAGGTTTGAAGTTGCAGGCGCGTGTATTTTCGTTCCAAGGACAGGGATGAAGTGTGACATTGGGCTGAGCCTGGCTGCTTCTGGCTATTTGCACCCCTTAGCTTGCTTTCTGCACCCCCTTGGCCCATTTGTTTTATTTTTGTATATTTTTTTATTTCTTTTACATTTCTGACTTTTATTTATTTTTCCTAAATATTAAAAATCATCAAAAATATTTTCTTAAATTTTCATATTTTATTTTATTATTTTTATTATTTTTTGGCATAAGAATAGTTTTATTAAATAATATATACTTTTATTTTCTTAAATAAATTTATAAATAATACAAAAATATCATATATTTTTATTTCTATTATTTATACACTTAAATAATACTTTCTCACACATTTTAATTTTTTTAACATTTGTTATATATATTTTTATTTATTTTCTTGTACATAAAAAATGAATAAATAATAATTAGAATATATATTTCCTTTTAAAACCAAAACTAGGGCTTCTACCCTTCCAAAAATAATCATTAATATTTTTCTTATTTTTGAGACATAAATAATTTATTTTACATACATAAAATAAATACAAAAACATTTTTGCATATTTATAATTTATTTGCATATTTAAATAATTGTCTATTTATTAATTTTGTGCAATAAATTCAATATGGTTGTAATAGTTTTAGGGTTTATTTTTGAGCAATATCCCTCTATTCAAACTTGTATCCCCCTCCCCATAATAATATTATAATAGTCTTAGATTTACTTTTACGCATTTTATCGCTTTTATATGCATGATA
Organism: Vicia faba; assembly: GCA_948472305.1. Classification (NCBI taxonomy): domain Eukaryota; kingdom Viridiplantae; phylum Streptophyta; class Magnoliopsida; order Fabales; family Fabaceae; genus Vicia; species Vicia faba. Next base: position 884,238,315 of record OX451738.1, read on the forward strand.
GTAAGATTAGGGTTTGTATGCAAAAAACCAAAATCAAAACAATTAGCAAGACCTAAACACAAGACAAAAATGCATGAAAAATGACAACACAATGCACACAAGCACCCCTAGGGCTTCATCCACTTGTTGCCTTAAAAATATGACCATGGTATGCATGCTAGGTATCTTGGCAAAACAAAAACAAAACAAAAGATCATAGTCCCTCGATGACGCTATCTTGGTTGTCTATACAAAAATGATCTAGTCCTTACAAAAACTTGCTAAGATACTTGGCAATATTGTTATCATGGTCATACGATGACCCACGCCTCTCCCGTTTAACATCCAAAGATAGGGTTGTTTACCAAATACAATGGTAAAAAAACAATGTTAAAGGATTAAAAATGTGCAGGAAAGATCTTTGAGTAGGGTAGACAACTCCTAGTTACTTGATCAAATTTGCAAGACATCCTTGCTATTTTCAAAACACACAACACAATTTCAAAACATTTTCCCCAAACAAACTTTCAAACATTGAAACATTTTTTTCAAAAGACAAACACCTTTGTATACATTCAAACAAGAATTATTACAAAGGTTTCCTAGACAAAGGCCTCATTTTAAAATACTTTCAAAACCAAACACAAAAGCATCATTTCAAACAATTGAAAAGCAAAAGCAAGTGATCTAAAATAAGTAACTAAGAGCCCATGGAAAACCATGGATGAAAATGGTGCTAGCACCTTCCCTTTTCATAATCTACCCCCCGAACCCAAAAACAATCTCAAAGGTCTTTCCTGTGCTTTTTTACCTTTCCTTTTGGATAAAATAAAAGTCGATGGCGACTCTTGCTAAACCAAAACATTTGCGAACAAAAAACGCAAAACCTCAAGTCAGTTCTCCCACCGCATCACACCCCCTTTTTGAAAACTCTTCTTGTTTTTGAACTCGAACCACTTTCATAATAAAATTGGACTCATTTCCATGCATTTTCAAAACATTTTTCATAAATAAACTCCAATCAACTTAATAATACCTTGACATTTTTTTTGTGAGAAGACTAAAAGTCAATCAATCTCATTTAAAACCATTTTGCCACTTTGGCTTTTATCTTTAAACTTTTTTCAAAAAGGTTAAACTCTTGTCAATCCTTGTAGTGATGCAAACAACTATACTTTTACAATATTTAGTGAAGAGAGATATTTTACACTTGGGTGTTGAGTGAGGCATTGTTGATTTTTAAATCCAAGCCATATCCTCCACTTTGAGATGATGCAAATTCTCCTTTCTCATGATTATGGGTAGTAGGCATGTTTTCCACACGGACAATGATGATGATGTTTTATTTCATAAAATTAACCAACACATTTGTGTTTTAAACTTTTGAAAGAGGAACTAAGTGTACCCTGATCCCCTATTGCACGAAAAGGTGGGTCGTAGGCACTAAAGGTTCGCAACCGCGGCGGGTGAAAAAATTATAAAAAATAAATATATTTCTTTCCTCACCTCCACCATCCATTTTTTATATACAACATTTTTTTATATAGCCAAAATATATAGATTTTACAAAGAGGCTCCTGCGGAGTACCGTAGATGTTTAGGGTGCTAATACCTCCCCTTTGCATAACCAACCCCCTTACTTTGAATCTTTCCTCTTCTTTTTGGGTTATCCGCTCTTTTCCCATTCCTTTGGAAACAATAAAGCACGGTGGTGATTTTTATTTTGATTTGTATAAAGTCTAGTCAATCCAATGGCTTAGTCTTAAACATTTCTACCTCTACAGAGGGACATGACTGTGTTTCATTTCGAAGGCAACAAGGGAGGTTACCTTAGAGGTGCGCGAGTGCAAAGTGATTCATGATTCAGTTATTTTATCTTGTATTAGGTTAGCTATTGATTCGTTATTAGTCTTTTCATGTAAACCCTAATTACTAAGCAATAGCAACAAATATAGTAAAGTGATAAATGTACGGAGAATGAAATTCTATGTTATTTCAAAGCTTCGGGAATGAGGGGGTACAAGTAATAAAACTGCGGGAAAAGTAAAACTCTAATTAACTATTACAAACCATGAGCAGTTACAATAATCATAAAAAAACACGAAAAGAGTAAACTATGCAAAAAATATAAAATAAAGAAAAGAGGAAGGAAATTGTTTTGGTGATTTTTTGATAAAAGATTTGATGATTAACCTAAAACCTAAATTGATTTTAATTAATTAAAACCTAATAACCCTAATTATCTTTATTTTGAAAAAATAAGAAAGTTTATTAATTAAACAAAAACTAAACCCTAATGTTGATTAGGGTTTATGAAAAAATTAATTTATAAAAAATGGTTTTAGTTTGATGAATTTAGTGTTTATAAGTTAAATTAGTAAGAAAATAAGGGTTTTAAAAAAGGTTACTAGGGCTGGGTGTTGGACCCACGCCCTCTACGCTTTCAATCAGCACCTTCACCATTAGGTCAGGCGCGCGCCCGTGTCAAAGGATAGAAGTCAAAGCGCTTTGTATTCAATCCTGCAAAATATGAAAAATTATGACAAAAAACAATAAAAGGCAGGGATTGAACCCACGCCTTGATAGGGTAAGGCCTTAGCGCGCGTTTTAACTGCTAGGGCGGTAATACATCCGTTAACTTATGTGAAACAATCAAAAGAAGTATGAAACTCAAACGCATTGATCGGAGAGACGCCGAAGCCCTAGCTCCGGTTGTCTTCTCTGGTGAGCCAATTTATTGTTCCTACAAAATAGCACACATTAGGGATCCAGGGGGACCCTACCCCCTTAAATCAGGCCCTATGAATCCATTCGTGGCCTTAGTTTGGGCTGAATCATCTTGCAAAATGAGATATGAACAAAGTGATGAAAAATGATGTAAGAATGGTGGTATACGATTCAAGCATAATGGGCTTCATGTAATGGGTCAATCCTACATCATTTTGGCTCAGAAACACATTGCAAATATTAGTTCAAGTCAAAGCATAATGAAAATTAAAAACGAAATTCATAAAAAGCATGTGAAATGATGATGCATGAAATGCAGATATTAGACCTCTTTGATCATCCAAAATACTCCATTCTTACCGTACAAGGTCCCTAGAGTGGAATGGGATGGTTGGATCGCGTGGAAAGAGACTGTAACTAGGGTTTACAACTTGCCCTAAACTTGAACAAATTTTGAGTTTTTGGAGGTAATTCTTGGACAAGGGTTTCGTGGTCGATTTGTATGAATAATGGAGATTATATAATATGTAATTAGGTCAAAATATATGGGCTTGGACCTTTGTTGACAAGCCTTGTATTTTTATCTTATTTATTTTGAATTATTAATGAATAAATAAAAAATATTTAAAATAAAATAGAACAAGAGGTACATGAACAAGATATAAGGTGCATAAGGAGTGCAATACACGCTTGGACTTTAAATAAATGGCCCAATAGCCCAAAATATAGTGTTTGCTCAATTTGAACTTCATGTATTTGCTCAAAATTTCCCAACTTGCACTGGGTATAACTCTCTCAATTTTCATCTTTGGAAGGTGATCTTGGACTTTTTGGAAATCTCAAGATGTCTCCTTCAATCCCTGTGTTTATCATTTTTTCATTTGGAGACTTTATCTTGATGTAAGTTGTCTTGACAAAAAGTGTCTTTTTGTTGACTTTTGAAATGCCCTATAATGTATTGACCCATATCTCTCAAATGAAGCATTTTTTGGACTTGAGCTTAGAGAGAAAAAATTGTAGAGAATTGAATTTTATTCAAAATGAGCTTTGGTTGGGGAAAAATGATGAAGAATGTGAAAGTTATGCTTGGTCAAAGTTTAGTTGACTTCTCTTACGGGAAACCCTAATTTAGCAACTTTTGACTTTTGATGATTTGAGAGTTTTCCTTGATGAATCGTGATCAAACCTTGATCAAATGATGAATATGACTTCAAAATATTGATTTTGACCAAAAATATTGAAGTTTGACTCTATGTTGACCATAATTGACTTTTTGTCCAATGCAATTGATTTTCAGTCATCTGAGCAATTCATTGAGAAAACTTGTGATGTAAGGCATGAAACTTGGTATGAGCATTCTTGGAGACCTATAAGAAACCATGAAAACCACTTGAAACCTTAGAAACCCAAACTTCTTTGAGAAAAATGAAACCCTAATTGTAAGTCCATTGCTTAGAGGAGAATTTGTCTGATCAATTCTTGAGCAACCTTGAGCATTTGAGAGCCCTAGAAGAAGGTATTGAATAAAATGGGAGGGAAAATTTTGGGGTACAATAGCTGCCCCTGTTCAATCTTCTTAAACATGAGGAGTTAGATTGGCATGTGCTCCATTCGTGATCTGAAGGTAGAAGAGGATTGAACACTTAAGTGCCCAAAAATTTGCACTCACATGTGCAAGAGGTAACATTGTTGGTTGATAATATTGCTTGAATGGGCTTAAATATGCCATTCGGAGAGGTTACAAAATGTCATTGGAGATGGGATTATAGATGCCATCAAAATAGCTGTTGATAGGAGTATCATAAGGAGTCTACGCTTGACTATATCTGAGGAATGCTTTTTAGAATGACTCTTTGGGGAAAGTGCTTGAGTAGCTGCTTGTCAGATTTAGTCTCTGAAGGAAATGTTTGTCAGAGTCCAGTATGAGGTAAATGCTTGTCATGTAGATAGTCGTCTCGTCCTATTTCGGGAATTGATCCACAATCTACTTCTATTGGTAAACTTATCCTATTTTGGGAATTAATAGCACCTGATCATGTTGATAATTTCCCCGTCCTATTTAGGGAGTTAATCTTTTCCTGGTTATAAAGATAGTTTCCCCGTCATGTTTTGGGAGTTAATCTTTGTCTGATCATACAGATAAAGGCCCCGTCCTGTTTCGGGAATTCATCTTTGACCTGCTTTCTGTTGGTTAACCCACCCTGTTTCGGGAATTCATACCGTCTGGTCGTACAAATAGTTTCCCTGCCTTATTTCTAGAATTAATATTGGACTTGGTCATCTAGATATTTTCCCTGTCTTGTTTCAGGAATTAATCTATGACCTGTTTGAGAATTGTTGATGATATTCATCTATTTGTAGACTTTTAACTGAAAAACAAAGTTAGTCTTTATGCAATGTCATGATGTATGTAATGCATTGCGTAATGATGTTATCAAAGTAAATAAGAGTGTGCTATATGCATTTCGTATGCATATGCTATGATACTTGTAAATGATGTATGGGTGCAAGATGTCGTTAAAGTGTATTGGTAGCTTCGTATAACATCTTCGCTAGGGAAAATAAATTCCTGACTGTTGTTGGGGACGAAGAATATGAATCTTCAATATTGTTTAGAATGTCTCCGTTGGGGATTCCTACTTTCTGTTTTGAGGATACTCAGCTGGGAATGTTTGACTTCAGCTTGGGGATAGAAGAGTTCAAGAACATTGGTTGTTTATCACTCTACTAGGGAATTTAGTTCTTATATACCCTGACTGGGGATAAAAAGGATGAATAACCTTCAGAGGTGCCGTATGACCGAGTTTCCGATATGGACATCAACTCTTCTGGGGGAGGAAAAAGTTAAATGATGTCTGGCTCGGTTTTAGATTGTGTAGCAACTTTATGGGGATAACAGCTTGGATTGCCCTTTGCTGGAGAAGATAAAACTTGTCGGTGTTTTGCAATAGTCAGAGAAATGATTTTTCTTGGGAAATTAAATTCTGTTGGGGAAATAAACCCTGCTGGGGAAATATAATCTGCTAAGGAAATGGGCCCTGCTAGAGAAGAGAATTCTATAGGGGATTTTACAATGTTGGAGAAATAACTCAGTTGGGGAATTAAGTTCCTCTGAACTATGCTGAGGACATATTTCTAATAGAATTGGAATTCCGTAGATTGTGTGGAGGAAATTTCCATCGTATGTTGGGGAAATGACCAAACTCCTTTATCCGCTAGAGGGATCTGCTGGGGAGTATGATCATGTTAATAGATGGAAGATGCCCTGATTCATGTCTGGAAGCATATTGGACTTGTAGGGGAATGTATCTCCGTCTAGGATGAGCTTATGAAGGTAACTCTGGGGATAATCCCATAGAGGTTGCTCTGTGGGGATTTGTGGACGACTTGAATGTTATCCCAACTCCTATGGTCTTTAGTAAATGCTTATTCTTGTTTTTATGCATATATTTATTAACAGTGATCATATTCATATGCATATGTTCATTCAATTTAGTCATTTGACGTTTTTACAAACAAGACAAAGAAAGTAAAACAAAGTTGAATTTTGAAATTGTATTTGTATCGATAATTCGCCTATAAACAGGCGATTTTTGTACATAGAGACAGAAATCCTAGTAAGAGGAAATCATCATAAAATGAAAAGAGTACAAAGTAAAACAAAAAGAAAACAACTATGTGGAAACGATCTTATTGAGTTTCAACTCTGCTATTGCCCCTATGTCATCGAGCATTTCATCCCTTGTTGTCATAAGAAGTTGACTGAATTGATTTGTACCATTTGAACTTGACGTTGGTAATAAATCTTATTGTATGTAGATGATCCAACGGGACATAGTCGTATGCTTTAATCCCTAACTTTTTCCTAGACCGCCCTTTCAGGTTTTCAGTCCACTGAGATACCCTTTTTTTCCCAAGTTGCCTTTTCAGGTTTTCGACTTGCCGGGTGTACAATTCTTATATACATCCCTTATTTTTTCCCGAACCCTTTTGGTTTGCTGGGATACCCTTATTTTTTCCTAGGTCAGTCAACCTAGAGGGTTTCTTTCATGCGTAGTATCTTTTAACTATGTCTGCATTCACAGGGTGCAAAAATTCTTCACCGTCCATGGTGGTAAGTATCATAGCACCGCCAGAAAATATCGTCTTGACTACTATAATATGGTGGGAGAACTGACTTGGGTGTTTTGCCTTTTATCGCAATTGTTTCGGATAGCAAGAGTCACCACTGAATTTTCTTTTATCCAATAAAGGAAAGAGTGAAAAAAACAAGAAAGACCTTTTGAGAACTTTTCTTGAGTTCGGGGGGTAGGTTATGAAAAGGGAAGGTGCTAGATCACTTTTAAAATGCTTTGTAAAATGTGTTTGTGTTTGTTTGAAAGTATTTTTAAAAAGTGCCTTTGTTTAAGAGAACTTTGTAATGATTCTCGTCTCTATAAGAATGTATACAAAGTGTTGACTTTTGAAAATATTTCATGAAAAGTGTTGATGTGTTTTGAAAGATGTTGGTTTTGAAATGTTTTGTGAGCAAGCAACTATGAACGTTCTACCTGCTCAAAAATTCTTTGTTCTTTTCCTCCTCCTTTAAATATTATTATCTTACCATTGATTAGTAATTAACTATATCATTGGATTTGAAGGGACATGCACGGGTCATCATACGGTTATAGAAAGAGACATCGTAGGACACCTTAGCAATTTTTTGTAAGGGTCTAAGATCTTTTACCGAAGGCAACATCGAAGGATCATCGAGGGACCATGATCTTGTAATTGAGGGTCTTTGATAAAGTATCCTACATTCGAGGGACATGACTGTTTTATTCTAAGGCAACAAGTGTGGGTTAACCCTAGAGGTGCAAGTGTGTAAAGTGTTTTGTTTTCATGCAATTTGTCTTGTATTAGGATTGTCTACTTGTTGCTTTTAAGTCTTGCCATATAAACTCTAATTACTAGCAATAATATGGAAAACGATAAATTGCGAAAATTAAAAGTCTTACACTATTACATCACTTTTAAGGTATGGGGGTACAAATTCCAAATGGGGATGGTAAGAGAAAATAAACCCTAACTATTACAACACTTTGACAATTATATTGTAAGGTGCAAAATAATAAAATGTGCAAAGAAACATAGAGAAAAGAAATTAAAGAGAAAATTGTTTTTATGTCTTTTTGTATGAAAAGATTAATTTAACTAAATTAGATGGAAAGAAGTTAATTAATTAAATTCCTAAATTCTAGGTTAATTTAATTAGAAAATAAAATTAAAATAAAGCTAAGTCTAAATTAATTTTAATCAATTTAAGAAAGAAAATGTTTTTTAGGGTTTTTGTTTAAAAGAAATGAAATAAAGTGAAAATAATAATTTTTAATCTAAGTATTTAATAAAATAATTTTTGGTATTTTAATTTAAAAATAATAATAATAAGATAAAATAAGATAAATAAAATATAAAAAAAAAATAGAAAATAAAAGTATAAAAATTTGCATCAGGGGAGTTTGAAAGTGAAAAGGGTGGTAGAAAGTAAAACAAACAATTTTTGTTTGTTTTAGGCCAAAACCCTTTGGGTAATCAGAAATAAAAATAAAAAAATAAAAAAGGTGGGCTGCGTGTTATATAAAAAGTGAGGGGTGATGTTGAATAAAATGAAACAAGCCCAGCGCTGAAGAGCCCAATGCGCTGCCAAAAAAAAAGAATAAGGAAAATGTGAAAAATACAAAAGGTCTCGCTGGGGCTTGAACCCAGAACCTTATAGAGGTATATCTTACGCGTGCGCTTCCTGCCACTGGGGTGGTTGTTTCACATGGTTATAAAACTTAAAATAAACTAAGTTCATGATGTCAACTTCATCTTCTTCCTCGCGCCAGCCATAACTCTAACTTTCTCAACTCTCAACCATTTCAGAAATTATAAACATCAAACTTGTTAGAAATTTCACCACGATTTCAAATATGTAAATAACTTAAGCAATGGATCAAAGATGAACACGAATTTTAAATGGTACCAAATTTAACCTAATATTTTCAGAAAGTTCAGGCTCAAAATTCTCACTACTCAGGCAACATAAATGAATTCTAAGGACATGGTTAGTTTCAGGGCTATGATGTCTACATTTTATCTTTTAAAATGGAAGCCAAATGGTGCTTGTATTTTTAAATCAGAAATGACAAGTTTTGAGATTTTTTGGTGATTTTGTTGTAAGTACGAAGTGAGCCTAAGAGGGGGGGGGGGGGGGGGGGGGGGGAGGGGGTGAATTAGGAACTTTAAAATTTTTCTGGTTTTTGGTGATGATGGATAATATTTTTCTGGTTTATGGTGTGTTTATGAAAGAGTAAAATGCAGAAAAATAAAGAGACACAAGCGATATATCCTGGTTCCCCTCACAGTCCGAGAGTACTCCAGTCCCCTTTCAAAATGAAAGAGATTTCCTTATAGTGGAAAACTTAAAACAAGAACTACCAAAACCAAGAACAATCCTCTTAGATTTTCACTATGTCAACAATGAGAACAATCCTCTCAAGGTGACCATACTTGTATCTAACAATCCTGAAAAAACAAGATTACAAAACCACTTGAACTTATTTTCAACAATCCTGAAAAATAAGAAAGCGTATAACAATATTTAATTGATAGAGTTTGTAGTGCAATAATCACTTTGAGTAATTTTATCAATGACTTGATCTTCTCTTCCAATAACAATAATATACAATGACTCAAGACTATAGAATTATCAAAGTTTTCTATTTAACAATATATGAAAATGTGCAGAAAAACTTTGTGTATGAAAGTGAAGAAAAAGCTTGAGTTTTAATATTTTAAAATTCAGAAACTATTGATTGGAAGAGGTTGTTTTTTATTTTGAAAAATATCAGTATTTATATGTTCATAGCACCTCTTTGAAACAACATAAGTTTATGTAAATTAATCATGAACAATTGCCAAGATTAAGTGAAAAGACTCCATGAAATGGTGTTATGAAAAGGTATGTTCAAAGCTGTTGATTTTCAAAAACGTTCAGTGAGCAATCGATTGCACCCTTGTGTAAATCGATTGCACGGGTTTTAACAGCTACAAAATTCAAATATTTTCAGTGAGCAATCGATTGCACATGTGTGTAAATCGATTGCACTTTAAAACAGTAGCAAAATTTGATAGAGAGCAATTGATTGCACAAACATACAAATCGACTGCACTTAGAAACAATGTCTAACACTTTGAAAATGTGAACTACCAAACTGAGGGATATGTAGAATCTCACCAAGAATTTCAGGGGTTAGAGAAATTCTTGTGCCCAACACATATGTAACAAACTTGCCTTTGTAAGTAGTCAAATTACTGAAGAACACTCTTACTAGATCCGGGTAGTATGGACCAAATGATGAAATCAGTGGTTCCAATCCATATACAGTCAAATCATTCTGAAAAGTAAAGCATTCCTGAGGGAAAGATGATAGCATACCATATTTTGGAGTGGACACTATCTTCCTTTGAAAATTCCTTTTGAACTTTGTTTCTTGAACTTCAGTGAGAGTTAAGATTAATGGATTTTCTGCAGAAGATGAAGCAACTTTCTTCTTTCCTTTCTCTGTAGCTGACACTTTTCGTTTTTGTCTAGATTCCATGAGGAAGGTTTTTTTTCTCCTGAATTTAGGGTTTGGTAGATTTTGAGAAGTAGATATTTGATGAGATGAATTTGGATAGGATTTGTGAGTGGATAGTGATGAGTGGGTTTTAATATAGTCAATGATATTTAATTGATTTGTCAATAGTGGAGGTGAACTTGAGAATATGAGACAGAGATAAATTATAACCAACATAAAAGCCTGTCAAAAAAGTAATTTATAGCAGGTGCAATCGATTTGCATACAGGTGCAATCGATTTACACACAAAACAGAACCAACAGAAAATTGAAATGAACATCGTTCAATCGATCTGCACTAAAAACAGAAAGGTCAGAAAATAAAACATACAGTGAGCAATCGATTTGCACAATGGTCCAATCGATTTGCATCAACAAAAAATGACGAAAAACACATTTTTCTTAAATTTTAACAACACTTAGCATATATAGCATTTAAAGGCATCATATAATCATGAATTTTTACATATAACCAAGTTAATACAAGTATGTGAAAGAATAAAAAGGATAGAAAATACCTTATACGATGTGTTTATCATGAATTCCAAGTTCTCGTCGAATCTTGTAAAATGGTTCTCTTGCCAAATGTTTAGTGAAGATATCAGCAAGTTGATTATGAGTATCTTCATCGAATTTTTAATCAAACTTACCAAGGTTATCTTTGTCGTTTATTTAGGACAAAGCATTTGCAACCGAAAATGTGAAAGAAGCAATGTTTGGTTTCCTCCCTTTGAAAAGTTCATATGGAGTTTTCTTCAAGATTGGTCTTATGTTAACTCTATTGCTAACAAAACATGCCGTGCTCACCGCATCCGCCCAAAAATATTTTGGAAGATTTGAATCGCTAAGCGTCATTCTTGCAAGCTCTACAAGAGACCTATTCTTTCTTTCCACCACTCCATTTTGTTGAGGAGTTCTTGGTGCCGAGAAGTTGTGAGATATTCCATGTTCTCCATAAAATTCTTCAAAGAGAGCATTTTGAAATTCTCCGCCATGATCATTTCTTATGGAGGCAATAGTTAGAGATTTCTCATTTTGAATTTGTTTATCATACTTCTTGAAAGCCTTAAATGCATCACTTTTCTGCACAAAAAACAATGTCCAAGTATATCTAGATAAATCGTCAACAATAACCAAAGCATATACATTACCTCTGAAACTTCTTGTTCTTGATTTACCAAATAAGTCCATATGCAACAATTGTAGTGGTCTTGTAGTAGACACCACATTCTTAGATTTGAAAGTTGTTTTGTTTGTTTCCCTTTTTGACAAGCATCACAAAGTCTATCTTTGACAAAATTTCTCTTAGGTAACCCAATGACAAGATCATGCTTGATTAATTTATTCAAGTATTCCATATGATATGAGCAATTCTTTTGTGCCAAAGCCATGAATCATCGTTGTTCGCCATGATACATTTTACCTTCAAATATGGATCATCAAGGGAAATTATAAATATATTATTAATTCTTTTACCTTTAAGTATAACCTCATGTGTGATTTCGTCTTCTATCAAGCATTCATCTTTGGTGAACTTGATCTTGAGGCCTTTGTCACATAGTTGGATAATACTTAGAAGATTATGCTTTAGTCCTTCAACATAAAAAACATCTTCAATGGATGTGAAAGGCGGAGCACCAACTTTACCTTTGCCAAGAATCCTTCCCTTATTATTGTCTCCATAAGTGACAAAACCCTCGGCCTTTAGCACTAGATTTGAAAATTGGTTTATGTCTCCCGTCATATACTTTGAACAACCACTATCAATACCAAAAATTGCATGTGGTCTTCAAGCAACCTACAAAATAAATTAGGTTTTGTTAGGTGCCCAAGTTGCTTTGGGTCCTTCATAATTATTACCTTTCTTTACCCACACATAATGTCCACTTGCCACACTAAAGTTTCTAACATAGCAAGCATTAGGTGTGTGGCCTTTAATACCATAATAAAAACAAGTAGGTTTAAATTTACTTCTATATCTATAAGGGTAAGATTTCTTCTTAGGAAATGTTTTCTTTTTAGGATAATGATTAACCACTTTAGGTTTGTTCAATTTCTCTTTGGATGATTGATCACTAGCCTTAACAAAGATAGTTTTATTAGAACTAGGTTTTGAAAACTTTGAATATCCAAGTCCACTTTTATCATTGGAATATCTTTGTTGGCTAAGAACACCTTCCAATCCAATTTGACCTTTTTTATATCTTTCAATAACTCTTTTTAATTAGACAATTTGGAAAGAGAGTGATTCATAATTTTTGCATACAAAATTCTGTTTTTGTTCATCACTTAATTTTTGTTTTTCATCTTTGAAATATTTTTCCATAGTTTCACATTTTTATTCTAAAGATGAAATTTGTTTCTTTTGTGATGACATAGTTTTATACAGAATTTTGCATTCATTTAACAGTTCATCTATAGCATCTTGTGCATCACTATCAAAAAGAGAAAATTCACTACTAACCTCATCATCTTCATTATCGGAATGGTGTAAGGCCATCAATGCTAGATTTACACTTTCATCACTATCAAAATCAAAAGAAGAACTTATTTCATTATCCTCCCATACAACATAGGTCTTTTTGTTCTTAAATTCCTTTTTGCCTTTGTATCCACCTTTCTTGGAGAGTTTTGGACAACCCGGCTTGATATGACCTTGTTACCGCATTCATAACATGTGACTTCTTGTGTTGATGTGGAAGCTTCCCTTTTATTAAATTGTTTCTTTCTTTTTGCATGAGAAAGGGAATTGTCATTTCTACCAAAGGACTTACCAAGCCTTTTAACAAGAAGCATGAAATTTTCATCTTCTTCCGGATTGTATTCCTTTTCAACTTCCTTGGAATCAATCTTTAAGGCAATATTCTTGGATTTCTTCTCTTGATTTTCATGCTTTTCAAGTCTTCCGAGTTCCGTTTCATATTCTTGAAGTTTTCCAAACAACATTGAGGAAGTCATTGAAGAAAGACTTTTCTTTTCCGAAATTGCTGTTACCTTTGGTTGTCATTCCCTAGTTAAGGATCTAAGTACTTTCAGATTTAGTTCATCATTTGTCAAAGTCTTACCAAGAGCACTTAGATGATTTATCAAGTGCACGGATCTCTTTTGCAAGTCAAGGATGGTTTCTCCAGGCTGCATTCGAAATAACTCGTATTCTTGACTCAAAGTATTTAGCCTTGATCTTTTAACTTCAACAGTTTCTTCATGAGTTTGTACCAAGGTATCCCATATTTCTTTCGCTGTTTTGAATGCCGAGACACAGAAGAATTCATCCATGCTATGTGCACCTATAAGAAGATTAATTTCCTTTTTATCATAGAGATCCTTTTTATTATCATCTTCATCCCATTCAGTTTTAGGCTTTGATGAGCCAACACCATTGGTCACGGTTATAGAAATAAATGGACCATTCTCGATGGCATCCCATATTTCTTCTCCTTGTGCTTCTAGATGTGCCTTCAAGCGTATTTTCCAGAAGTCAAAATATTCACCTCAAAATAGGGGAGGCTTATTGTTACTACCACATATAAGCTTGAGTTGAAAATCTGAGTTCCCACCTTTATTGGGATGTCCACCTCCCCGTGGACCATCCTCTTCGAACCATCAAATGCTCTCACAACTATGTTACTGGGTTTTAAAGTCAGCCCTTCGCAATCTAATCTATCAAGGGCTTTCTTCGGTAATACGTTTAAAGATGATCCCTGCCCACCAAGACATGGGCTAGGGTTGTTCCTCTACACTCCACTGAGACATGTAATGCCTCGTTGTGTTTTCTCCCTCTGGGTGTCAAATCAGCATCGGAGAAACCTAAGCCATTATCAGCTGTCAAACTGGCCACACAGTCTTGGAACTGGTCAGCAGACGTGTCTTGTGGCACATGAGCTGTCTTCAGAAATTTTACCAGAGCTTTCGCATGTGCTTCAGAGCGCAGCAGCAGAGCTAGCATAGAGATCTTGGAAGGGGTTTTCCCCAACTGTTCAACCACATCATAATCACTCTTCTTTATTATCCTCAGGATTTCTTCCATTTCCTTCTTGGATGTTTCGGGAATAGCTAGTGATTGAGCCTTCGTCCGGACAGGCTCTTCTTGAATGTTTTCTCCTTTATTCTCAGCAGTGGAAGTATTGGCAGGGATATGGATTGTGTTGTCTTTGTCGGTAGGTACGCTTGCAGGTATAATCACTGGTGCAGAGGTAATCTTCGGAACGACCACGGGTCCAAAGACTGCCTTTGGAGGGGCAATCTCTGGAGAGAAGATTCTACTACTGCGGGTAATTTTGCTAGTTCCGGCAATATTGCCAATGTAGGAATTGTCCTCTTCAGAGCTCTCTTCTTCCGCAGTCAGTTCGTCTTGTTTAATACCATGGTAGTAGATTTCTCCATCATAATTCCATGTTACTGTTTTATCTGATTTGTACGGGACCGGCCCGGGCATTGTAATCTTAAGTGGAGTAGTCTTTGGAGCAGGTGTAATCCTAACAGGTCTTTTAGGGGCCCTGGAAGGATTGGCGTAGATGGTTATAATTGAAATGTCTTTAACTGGAATAGGTGAAACATGAGCATTCTCGAATAGAATTTCTTGGTTATCAATCAGTCGTTGGATACCTTTTTTCAACAAAGGGCAGTCAAATGATGAGGATAGGCAAACATGGCAGTCTTTATCACAACCTGGGAATATACCAGCTTTCAACAAATTCAACTTAATGATCGGGAGCGGAGTCAACAGTTCATCCATGGTGGCAACAAATAAATCTTCTTCAATAGCGTTGGCATTGTGACCATGCCTAGGCATCAGAGCGGAAATAACATTTGGTTTCTCAGGCGTATCAAACTCAACTTCCTTCGCATCTATTAGGTCTTGAATTTTGTTCTTCAGAGCCCAACAGTTGTTAGTGTCGTGCCCTGGACTTTCAGAATATTATGCACATCTGGAATTCGGATGGTAATGAGGAGACGCAATATTGGGATTCTTTGGGGCCTCTTTTAAAGTTTCCAGATTCAATTTCAGAAGATGTGGTAGAACCTGAGCTGGAGTCATGTTAATCCTGGTGAATTGCCGAACTGGCCTTTCCACTCTCGACTGATTAGTTCTTGGCTGGTCTGATGCAGGATTTGGAATCATAACGGTCCCCACCGTTGGTCGGCATTCAGTTCTTCCTTGATTTCTGTGTGAATAAACAACAGATACTTCCTTCCTTCCAGTGAAGGGTTTTTTCACAGCTGTAGAGGTAGACGCATCCTTCTGAATCTTCCCACTTCTTATACTAGCCTCCACTCTCTCGCCGGTTAAAATCAATTCAGTAAACCCTGCAGAGGAACTCCCAATCAGATGATTGAAGAAACGGCCCGATAGAGTTCCCAAAAACATGTCCACCAACTCCCTTTCGGACAGAGCAGTTTGCACTCTTCCGGCTAGATCTCTCCACTTTTGTGCATAATCTTTGAAGTCCTCATTGGAAACCATATCCATACTCTGAAGTTGAGTACGGGTAGGCGCCAAATCGGTGTTGTACTGGTATTGTTTATAGAAAGCCGCGGCCAAGTCTTCCCAATTATGGATGTCGACCCTCTCCAATTGGTAGAACCAATCAAGTTGCGTTCCTGATAAACTGTCTTGGAAAAAGTGGACCCACAAGTCTTTGTCAGCAGAGTACGGCTGAATCTTCCTAACATACAATCAAAGGTGCATTTTAGGACAAGACACCCCATCATACTTGGCAAATAATGGCACTTTAAACTTTGGCGGGATCACAATTCCTGACACCAGCCCCAACTCTTCAAAATCTAGCCCCGGTACTCTCTGTATTTCCATAGCGCTTAAATGCTCTTCAAGGTGTTTGTACTTATCATCAGCCGGAGGGTATTGTTGTTCAGAGTAGTCCTCCTCTTCCTCCTCTTCTTCAGAATCTGATGGTACTGCCATTTCTTTTCATTTTCTTTCCCCTTCATCAGATGTTGTTGGAAAATCTAAGGTCCTTCTAGCTTGTCCCTAAAACCTTCCGCCCATGATCACCACACCAGCTGGATTCTTCTTCTTTTTCTCTTTCTCTTTCTCTAGCAGAGTCTTCAGCTCCTCTTGCCCCTTGGCTAAGGTCATGAGTAACTGTTGAAATTATGTGTTCTGAGCTTGAAGATCTTTGATCGTCTGTTCGAGATCTATCTTACTGAAATAAACAGTAGAGAGATGAGGAAACTTGTTGCAAATACCTGTTTATGTTTATGATGAATGATATGTATTCATGCAATGTTTTCAAGGATTTAGAAATTCAAATTTGTTTCAACAAAAAGAAACACACGTTATATTAATAAGATAGAATTTGAGTACATCAATGCCCCTTGGGCAAAATAATACAAAATTCTAAGGTAAAAAGACATTGCGCATCCTCTTTGGTGCAATGTAGGTATTTAGAGTCTGCTCTTCATGAAGTAGCCGAGTGAGTTCCAAAACCTTCTTCTCACTTGCGTAGAATTGGGCTTCGAAAGTATCGCACTCTCCTTTGAGCTGTATCCAATCCCTTTGCAGGTCTTCCAGAGATGTGGGCATGTCAGGATGTAGGATAGTGTATGGAACTTCTCCTTCCTTAAAAGGCTCAATAATCACTGGGAGAATGGAAGGATAAGGCATCATAAGACTTTGAGCGCGGGTTCATACCCACTTGAGGTAAGGCTCAAGAGGGATGGAATTCTTGTGTCCCAAAGTCTTGCTATCCACCTTGTTTATCATCCTCCAAGCTCGGATGAATCTCTAGCAAAGTCCTTGATCGTCGTGGTCGTAGTCGAATACCAGGCCTTGAATCAGCATATCATGTGGGCCATCCCTTCGGGCATAACCAAACTGTCTTAGAGCTAAGCATGGGTTGTAGGTGATTCCTCCCCTAATACCAAGTAGAGGGACATTAGGGAATTCCCCACAACAGTCAACAATGATAACATTCTCTTTGGATCGAGAGCACCAATGCATATCTGAATGTTTAAGTGTCATTAACCTTTGTGACTACCTCAAACCTCGCTCATTCTTCAAGACTGATTGGGGAAGATGAGAAATAAACCATCTTTCCAAGAGAGGAGTGAAAAACATAAGAACACCTCTTTTCCTCATTGTACGGGTGTGAAAAGAGTGTAGGATATCCCCAAGCAAGGTAGGCACCGGGTTGCGAGACATGAAGATTTTGACAGCGCTTACATCTATGAGTTGGTAAGGATTTGGGAACAAGACCATCCCATAGATGAGAAGAGCTACAATCTCCTCAAAAGCTTGCAAGTCTAGGGAATTCCAACAGCTTTGGGCCTTCTCAAACAGAAACTTTGCTAAGAAGCCTTTGACACCACTTCTAGTTTCCCAATGTGTTGTGACATCAGATGAGTGCAAGTGCAGGGCTTGAGAAATCTCTTCTGTCTTTGGATCTCTTTCCGTACCGTTGAAGGGTAGTTGATTGAGAATAGGAATCCTCAGAAGTTGAGAGAATTCTTCCAAAGTGGGCATAAGTTGATAGTCAGGAAATGTGAAGCAGTGATGCAAAGGGTCAAAGAACTGGAAGAGAAACTTCACCATATCCTCCTCCGTGTTAGAAGTGACCAAGTTAAGTAGACGACCATGTATCTCGGTGAATGTATAGTTCTCTGGGATCCTTGAAGCTAGCTCCTTGAGTTGTGGACGAATTCTTACAAGGTTGATTTGGATAGTTTTGCTGCGAAGTGAATCCATAACCTACAAAACAAGAACAAAGATGAATCTCCAAAATCCTTGAAATGGTTAGTGAATGCATATGATGTTCATGATGTCCATGATGTTTATGTACATGCATATATAAGCAAATCAAGCAAGTTCTTAGTTTAGGCTTGCATGGGGTTTCATAGGTAAGTACCCTCTTGAAGTTTAGTTGGCTCAACCTGTCCTAACAATAGTAACCGGGTTCTAAGGAGCTCAATATCACTGGATTATTTCCTTGGTCATTGTTTCAGCTCAATCCTCTTTAATGGCGACCGAAATATCCCAAGAAACCAACCCTCAATGAGTGTAGTATCGAGTATCTACCAACTTCAGACTGCACCAAAGCCGGTCATCTCACTACATCCTAAAAAAGGCCAAGTTGGTCAAGTAAAGGGTTCTAGAAGTTCATTAGTGCTTCATGACATCACTCAGCGGACCCGTATTCTCTTTGATTAACTCAAAGGCTACCGGTACCCACAAATATGTCACACTAACATAGCTATTTCTTAGACCATGTCGGTATACCCCGCACAGTTTCCACAATGTATTTCTATTTACCTATAATGTTTTCCAAATCTGGGTGGAGGATTCAAACCCAAACAAAGAACCATAAATGTAAAGCAAACAAGTCAAACAAATGTAAGCAAATAAATGTGATCTAAACCCTAAGGTAACCCCACTTTTAGATTAGATCCCCAGCAGAGTCTCCAGTTGTGATACAGTGGGAAAGAACTGACTGTTTTTGGAATGCTAGTTTGCGTTTTGCGTTTGTTTTTGCAAAATGTCGCGGTAAGCAAGAGTCGCCACCGTCTTTTATTTTATCCAACAAGGAAAGGAAAAAAGCACAGAAAAATTCCTTTTTCAAGATGTTTCTCGGGTCCGGGAGGTAGATTATAAAAAGGGAAGGTGTTAGCACCCTTTCTATCCGTGGTTATCCATGGGCTCTTAGGTACTTGCTCAAAGTGTTTTCAAAAATGTGCTTTTCTTTGTGTTTGTGGGTTTGAAAGAAGTTTTTGTTTGAAAGGTGTGTAAGTGCGAAAAGTTTTGTTTTGTTTTGAGAGAGCAAGTACTTAAGAACCATCTACCTACTCGAAAAAGGAATTAATCTGTACAAATGTACTTTAGACAATGCTATCCTACTATTGATGAGTAGGTAGCACCGTTGTTGGAGTTTAAGGGTCAATTCGATTAAGGGACGTGTGGTCACTAAAGCAATGTTAGGACGCCTTAGTGGTAACCCTAATGTCTTAGATCATTTTTCCAAGGAAACTATGATCTTTGGACAAGAGGGCGACCTCTAAAATTTCCTATACTCAATGACCACGTTCGAAGGAAACCAAGTGAGGTGTACCCTAAGAGTGCACATGTGCGAGTGTGTTGTTTTCGGTTTATTTTATCTTTGTACATGTCAATGGTTATCTATGTTGATTTTAAGTTAAACATTCAATCTTGTCATGCATTCCCTATTATCAAACATCTAACAGTTTATAAGTTGCGAAAATTAAATTGTGGAAATTAAATTGCGAAAATTAAACTAACTATTATAAGGCGGGTATTTACATCGCCAAAAGCAACCCTTGAAATTAAAATGCAGAAAATAAATAAAGCGGTAAAAATATTTAAAGTCCCAATTATCTATTACAAACCGGAGGCAAGTACATTAATATGATAAAAATAAACAAACGCGTGCGGGAAATTAAATCGAGCGCAAAGTTCTAGGGTTTTGACCCTTTTTTGTTAAAGAAAAGATTTTTTAGTTTGTTTTTGAATTTTAAGAAATAAATTATCTAAGTTAATTATTAAACTACATTAAATTAATTAATTAATGAAAATAAATATTTTTGGGTTTTTTGATATTTAAAGAAAGAAAATAAAATTGATCAATGTTAATAAGTCCTAATTATGTCTAAATTAATTTTATTATTTACAAAAATATATTAAAGTTATTGTCTAATTAAAGCCTAAATTAATTACTAAATTAAATTAATTAAATTAATTAAATTGATGAATAAAAATAAATTAATTTTGATCTTTTGATATTTTAAGAAAGAAATCAAAATTAATGTTAGTAATTAAAACCTGGATTAATTCTAATTGAATTTTAATTATTTACAAAAAGAAATTAAAGTTTCCTAGAATTAAAAACCTAATTAATTAATCGGAATTTATTAAAGAAATAAAGTTCTTAATTTTAATTGGACAAAATGATATTTTTGTGATTTTTTTGATAAAAAGAAAATTTGTTATTGGTTAGTAAATTAATTAAGTAAAAATAAAATAATTAAACCAAATAAATAAAATATGAGAAAGTAGAGAAATTGGGCCTTTTTTTGGAGGGTGCAGAAAGCATTCCTGAGCTCGGATCTTCGAAAGCTTCATGCTCTAACTATGGTGTTTTTTGATTCTTGCGTTGAACCTATGATTCAACCATCCATAACTGTTCTATATAAACTCAAACAAACGTTAGCATACCATAAAATGTGATTAAAATTAGAGATTCGAAATTTAAAATTTTACCAAACCGGTGGGCGTGCTAGGCGTGTGATGGATTGCTCTTGGGCCTTGTAAGACTCATGAGGGCTTCAAGAGGATGGTTTGAGGCTTTATGTCAATTACGAGAGGCCGGAACCTCGAGATATGACTTGCACCAATTATTTGATTTCTGGAGAGATTTTTGAAGAGCTTTTAGAGAACTTTTTGAAGAGATTTTTGAGAGCTTTTTAAAGAGGATTTTCGTGTCTTTCAAGCTTGTGTGGATCTCTATTTATAGAGGAGAATGAGGAGACAAGAAAGCATGGAAAGAATCTCCCTCATAATGTTGTGTTTAAAGACCATGATCAGGATTTGAAAAAAATGCCATATTTGATGATTCTCCATTATTAAACCTTCCAAATTTGATTTGATTCAATCATTTTGCACATGATTAGGCTTGATACGAATTTTATGGTGACCATGATGATAATTAAGACCTATAACAACCAAAAAGATCCTAAGTAATCAATATTTGGATTTTATTTGATTTAAATTGATTTAAAATGAATTAATTCAATAAAAAATTAAATAAAATAGAAAAATTAATAAATGGACACAAGGCTGAAGCTAGGACACGTGTGTAGTGTGACAAGATCAAATCAAGTGGAAAAGAGTGGGCCTATTTGACAAAATTTGAAGTTTTGGGGATAGTTGATTTTTGGCAATTTTGGAAAAATGCCCAACTTCAACAATGCATAACTTCTTCAATTTTGAACTTTTGGAGGTTTTCTTTGACTTTTTAGAAACCTTGAGATGTACTTTAACCAACCCTTTTGGTCTCATCTGATTTTGATATTCCATGCTCAAGTTATAAGCTTTGGCAAAAAAGGTGTTTTTGTTGACTTTCAAAAATTACCTATAATGTCCAAATTTGTAACTTCTTGTGAGTGAATTTCTTGATCTTGGGGTGTGAAGATGGATTGTAGGGAATTGCATATTATTCAAAATGAGCTTTGGATGTGTCATTTCTGATAAATTATGAGAAAGTTATGCTTGGTCAAAGTTGAGTTGACTTTTCCTACAAAACCCTAATTTAGCAACTTTTGAATCTTGATGAATCTTTGAGCAATCCTTGATGAATCATGATCAAACCTTGATCAAATGATGAATTATCCTTAAAAATGAGAATGTTGACAAAAAATCTTGAGGTTTGACTATTTGTAGGTCACAGTTGACTTTTGCCCTAGCACAATCGACTTTTGGACCTCTTGAGCAATTGACTGACCAAACTTTCTCTGCAAGGCTTGAAATTTGACATGGATGAACTTGAGGACATAGTAGGACATTGGGGAGAAATTGAGGTTATTTGGATGTAAGGACCTTGATGTAACACAAAACCCTAATTTGAGATTGACTGCCTTAGGAGATGATTTGACTGTCCAACTCTTGAGCAATCTTGAACCATTTGGAGATTCTTCTTGCAATGTCTTGAGAAATATGTGAGGGAAAATTTTGGCGTACAACAGTTGCCACTGTTCAATCTTCTTATATATGAGGATGTAGATTGGCTTTCGAGCCTTTCGTGATCCGAAGGTGGAAGATGATTGAACACTAGAGTGCCTAGAAATTTGCACTCGCATGACATGATATCAGCATCGTGATGTCGGGAATGGGCTTACAAATTCCATTTGGAGATTGTTGATAGGTGGTTTTGTCTTCTTTGACTGGATTGTCTTCTTTGACTGGTTTGTCTTCTTTGACGGGTTGTCTCCTTTGACGGGTTGTCTCTTTTGACGGGTTGTCTCCTTTGACAGGTTGTCTCTTTTGACGGGTTGTCTCCTTTGACGGGTTGTATCCTTTGACGGGTTGTCTATTTTGACGGGTTGTCTCTTTTGACGGGTTGTCTCCTTTGACGGGTTGTCTCTTTTGACGGGTTGTCTCCTTTGACGGGTTGTCTCCTTTGACGGCGTTCGCATCAGAAAAATCTTTAGGAATCGATTTAACTGTTTTTGTCTCCATTGACTGCGTCCGCATCAGAAAAATCTTTAGGAATCGATTTAACTGTTTTTGTCTCCATTGACTGCGTTCGCATCAGAAAAATCTTTAGGAATCGATTTAACTGGTTTTGTCTCCATTGACTGCGTTCCCATCAGAAAAATCTTTAGGAATCAATTTAACTATTTTTGTCTCCATTGACTGCGTTCGCATCAGAAAAATCTTTAGGAATCGATTTAACTGTTTTTGTCTCCATTGACTGCGTTCGCATCAAAAAAATCTTTAGGAATCGATTTAACTGGTTTTGTCTCCATTGACGGGTTGACCTCAGAAAAATCTTGAGGAATCGATTTAACTGATGTTATCTCCATTGACGTGCTGGCCTCAGAAAAATCTTTAGGAATCGATTTAACTGATTTTGTCTCCATTGACGGGTTGGCCTCAGAAAATTCTTTAGGAATCGATTTAACTGATTTTGTCTCCATTGACGGGTTGGCCTCAGAAAAATCTTTAGGAATCGATTTAACTGATTTTGTCTCCATTGACGGGTTGGCCTCAGAAAAATCTTTAGGAATCGATTTAACTGATTTTGTCTCCATTGACGGGTTGAGAATTTAACTGTATCTTTCCTGAAAGGTAAAGGTCATCCATATGCAATGCATGATATGGATCAAGCAATGATGTTCTCAACATAAATGAGATTGTATGATATGATGCGTCTATGCATGTATTATGATGAATGGAAATGTGATGTTTTAGCTGGGAAAAATAAATCCCGGAGCTACTGGAGAATAGAATTGGATTCTTTGTTTCCGCTGGGGATGATGAACGAAGGTGATAAACTTGCAGGAGAGGATAACTTTGTTGGGGAATAAACTGATGAGGAGATTACTCCGAGGGGAATTACTCTGTGGGGAGGGATGCTCTGCTGAGGATTTTGACGATAAACTCTGCTGAGGATTCTGTTGATAAGCTCTGTTGGGGATGGATTACCGTTGCTGGTGATATTGGATCTGTTAAGGAGTGAATTCCTGCTCGGTAAGAAGAAAGAACTTCGCTGGGGACGATCTTTCAGTTGCAACTTGCTAGGGATAACCCTGTTAGACTTCTGTGGGGATAACCCTCTGAATTTGGTTGGGAGATTTATTTTTGTACTCCGCTGGGGATAAACTTCCAGAGTCTACTGGGGATGATGCCTTAACTCCGTTGGGGAAGCTTTTTTAGGCTGCCTGGGGAAATATTGACTCCACCAGGGGTATCTTGTATGCTGCCGGGGAACGTTCTTATACTCTGTTGGGGAATATTAAGACTGCCGTTGATACTCTTATACTTGCTGGGGAATATTCTTACACTCCGTTGGGGAATATTAAGACCCTTTTAGTGCTGATGGTAGACTAACTCTGCTTGGGGGAGAGCATTGCTGATTTGTTCGTGGCTGCAAGTCTCGGCTGGGGGAGAGCTACCATTACTGCCTTACTCTGCGGGGGGTGAAGGTATCCTAGCCATATCCTTCAACTGAATCTAACTTTGTACCTGGTGGACAGAGCAACTGTACAGTTTAGACAATTCTTATTTGCCCCTGTTTATGATATTACCAGTAATTCATCTTTTGTTTCGCATGTAAATATTTATGAGCAGCAATTAATGTCAAATGCATATATAAAAAATGAACATTGGACGTTCTTTGCAAAACAAAACAGATAAAGGAAAAACAGTTTGCAATTTGTCTGAAAATGATTTGTATTGATTTTGAAGTTTGGCCTGTAAATAGGCGTTTTTGTACAAGAGGCTGACGTCCTAGTAAGAGAATGCCGCCGAACAAATAGAATTTATACAATTTGTGAAAAGAAAACAAAACATCTATGTGAATGATCCTACTAGGTTCCAACTCTGATATCGCCTTTATGCCTTCGAGCATCTCATCACTTTGCTACTAGTTGAAGATGAGTCAGATTGATTAGTGTCGTCTGAGCTTGATAGTCGATACCGAAGTCTGAATGCAAGGTGATCCAATGAGACATAGTGTTACGCTTTGATCCCTAACTTTTGCCTGGACCGCCCTTTCGGGTTTTCAGTCCACCGGGATACCCTTTTTTGCCCAAGCCGCCTTTTCAGGTTTTCGACTTGCTAGGTGTACAGATTTTTATTTTCATCCCTTATTTTTTCCCGAACCCTTTTGGTTCACCGGGAAGCCCTTATTTTTTCCTAGGTCAGTCAACCTAGCGGGTCTTTGTTTATGCGTAGTATCTACTCACTATGTCTGCATTGACGGAGTGAGGAAGGTCGTCACCATCCATGGTGGTTAGAATCATAGCCCCTCCTGAGAAAATGTTCTTAACCACAAATGGCCCTTCGTAAGTAGGGGTCCATTTGCCCCTGGGATCACCTTGAGGTAGGATAATACGCTTGATAACCAGATCCCCAACTTGATACTCTTGTCGTCTAACTTTCTTGTTAAATGCCTTGATCATCCGTTTTTGGTACGTCTGACCATGACAAATAGTAGTAAGTCTTTTTTCGTCGATTAGGTCCAGTTGATCAAGCCGGGTCTGAATCCAGCCATCTTCACTCAAACCTGCATCCTTCATGATTCAAAGAGAGGGTATCTGAACTTCAATGGGAAAGACTGCCTCCATGCCATATACCAAGGAGTAGGGTGTTGCCCCTGTTGACGTCCGTGGTGAGGTACGATACCCATGAAGAGCAAATGGTAACATCTCGTGCCAGTCTTTGTAGGTCACTGTCATCTTCTGCACAATCTTCTTAATGTTCTTATTAGCCGCTTCGACAACCCCATTCATCTTCGAATGGTATGGAGAAGAGTTGTGATGTTGTATCTTGAATTGCTCGCAGAGCTCAGTGATCATATTATCGTTAAGATTGGTACCATTGTCCGTAATGATCCTCTCTAGTACACCGTATTGATAGATCAGATTATGCCAAATGAACCGTGCCACGACGTTCGTGGTTACAGTAGCAAAGGAAGTTGCTTCAACCCACTTTGTAAAGTAATCAATCGCTACTAGGATGAAATGATGCCCGTTGGATGCCGTAGGTCTGATATCGCCGATCATAACAATGGCCCACATTGAAAAAAGGACAAGGTGTTGTCAAAACATTCACATATTTGTCATCAATAAGGTAGTGAGAGTCAACATAACTGTCTTAGTCGGCGAACAACCCATACCGAAGCGTAGTAAGTTCTCTCAAGCAATGAGTATCGGGTCTCACGGTCGGTAAACTTTTTGCTAAGGTAATAAACAGCATGCTCTTTTCGGCCAGACTCGTCACGCTTCCCCAGCATACCTCTTTGTATTATCCAGCACTTATAAGATCAACGGTCTTCTTGTAATTGGAGGCATCAGAATTGATGGCATCAGAATTGATGGCTTGGAGGTAGTATGGCCCCCTTTTCTTGAAGTAGTAGTCTAACAAACTCAACAGACACTTTGCAATCATCTTCACCTTCATTTTCGGCTAAGCTGATCGGACTTTCGAAGTTATAACTGGTAGTAGCAGAGTCGTTACCAGTGAGATCCAGAGTGAATGTGGACCTGTATATGTGAGTGTGTGTAAAATAGCTGTTTTGAAATATATAATAAAGAAAAACAAGGAGCGCAAAATTTGAAATGCAAGAATGTCCAATGCTTTTATTAATGATATATGAAAATGACACATAAAAGCCCTCAAAATGAAGCCACAGTACCCCGGGTAAGACACCGGGCCATAAAGTTTAGAACATTGTCTGTTACATATTCAAAACAAAAAGTTTCATTACTAGATAATGACAGAAACGGGCATAGAATCCTTCGCTGTCCAGTTGCTTAGTCCACCGTTGGCAGTCAGGTAGATCCAACTGTCGATATCGAACTCTTCATCATCGTCATCCCTGATAGCATTCACCCCTGCATCTTGTTTAGGCTTCTCTGGTGCTCCGAACTCGATCTCTTTCGCATCGATCAAGTCTTGTACCTTGTTCCTCAAAACCCAATAATCATCCGTATTATGCCTCGGGCTATCAGAGTGAAAAGCACAGCGGGAATTAGGGTTGTACTTCGGTGATGTGGTATTCGGATTCTTTGGGGCTTCCTTTAGAATCACCAGATTGGTCTTCATTAGCTGTGGAAGAATCTGAGACAAAGTCATGCTGAGACGGGTAAATTGCCTTCGAGGTCTCTCATCCTTCTGTTGATTGTTGTGCTGCGGAGTACCAGCAGGTTTTGAGATAACGACTGCATTAACAGCTTGGCGGTGTTCAGGTCTATTCTATCTTCTCGAACTATAGACAGCACTGGACTCTTTCTTAAAGGGCTTCTTCTCGGTGCTCGATGAAGCACCCTTCTGTATCTTACCAGCCTTAATACCAACCTCAATCCTCTCACCGGTCAAAATAAGATCTGTAAACCCAGACGAAGAGCTTCCGACCAGATGGTTAAAAAATGGACCAGACAGGGTCCCCAGAAACATATCCACAAGCTCTCGATCAGCCAATGGTGGTTGCACCCTTCCGGTGAGGTCTCTCCACTTCTGAGCATAATCTTTGAATCCTTCACCCGTTCCCATTGACATACCCTGGAGTTGGGTACGTGTAGGAACGAGGTCGGAGTTGTATTGATACTGCCTGTAGAATGCAGTAGCCAAATCATCCCAACTACGGATGCTAGCTCCGTCTAACTGATAGAACCACTCAAGCTGAGTCCCTGAGAGACTGTCTTGAAAGAAATGGATCCATAAGTTGTTATCAGTGGTGTAAGGCTGAATCTTCCTCACATATGACCGGAGGTGCAGCTTCGGACAAGAAACTCCGTCATACTTAGCAAAGGCTGGTGCCTTGAACTTGTGGGGAATCACTACCCTAGATGATAGACCTAGATCACCAAAGTCCAGACCAGGCACTTTATGAACTTCCATAGCACTCAACTGGTCTTCCAGTTGCTTGTATCTATCCTCGGCAGGAGGATACTATTCTTCATCGTAGTCCGTCTCGTTGTCGGAGACCACATGGTTAGGAGCCCTCCTTTCTTCTTGACTGTCTTTCCCTCCAGATGAGGTGGTCAGATCAACTTCATTCTGTAGTCTGTTGCCAAACCTGTGCCCTGTGTTAAACAGGATTGTCCTCTTCTTCTTCTTCTTCTTCTTCTTCTTCTTCTTCTTCTTCTTCTTCTTCTTCTTCTTCTTCTTCTCTTTCAGAATCAAGGTCTTCAGGTCTTGCTGACCCTTAGCTAGATTCATGAACAGCTCTTGGAATTGGGCATTCTGGGCCTGGAGGGCCTTGATGGCTTGCTCAGTTGAAGGTTCAGCAGACATGATGAGTGCTGAAATAAACAGCGAAGAAGATAAGAGACCTGTAAGGGGTACCTGTTTATGAAGTGCATGGGATGAAATGCGTATGATTATGATTTCAAAGACAGTCGAGAGATTCAAATTTGTAAAAAAAAAGGAAACACACTTTTATTAGATTAAGCTTTGAAATTCAAATTGTTCAACCGATGCCCTTAAGGCGTTACATGAAAGGAAATACTGAAAAGTAAATAAAAACTGGAAAGGAAATCATCAAAGTTCAATCAGCGCTCCCATGGTCTCTTCTTCTCAGTGCGGACATAGTCATTCAGAAACCGCTCATTCTCCAACTGCCTAGTCAACCTCTGGATTTTCTGTTCTTGCTCGTTGAACTTCTCTCGGTAAGAATCCCGTTCTTCCCTCAGTTGCATCCAAGACCTTTTCAGTGCCCCAATGTCAGTGGGCATATAAGGATGGAGGATGGTTGGAAGAACCCCTTCTTCATTAGCAACTTCAAGAATGACAGGCCGGACAACTTCATATGGCATACCTAGCTTCTGGGCACGGATACAGACCCATCTGAGATATGGCTCCATTGGAAGGGAAGTCTTTGGACCCAGCTCATGTGGATCAGATTGGTGAACTCTATCCCAAGCCTTTATGAATCTGCGATGTTGCTCGTCGCTATCCCCTTGAAAATCAAAGATGATACTAGGCATTAAAATCTCATGAGGTCCTTCTCTTCTGCCATGCCCAAACTGACATAGAGCTAAGCATGGGTTGTAAGAAATTCCTCCATGGGTTCCTAACAGTGGAACATTGGGTTACTCCCCACATCAATCAATGATAGTCACCTCATCCATACCCTTGAGAGTCCAAATGATGTCATTATGCGAGAGAGACATAACTCTATAAGCCCAACCCATGCCTTCTTTCTTCTTCAGCACTGACTTGGAAAGGTGTGAAATAAACCACCTTGCCAATAAAGGAGCACAGAAAATCAAGGTTCCCCGCTTTCGGGAAGTACGAGCATAGAGTTGATGAAGAATGTCACCTAGGAGAGTGGGTACCGGATTCCGAGAGATGAAGATCTTTATCGCATTCACATCAACAAAAGAGTCTGAGTTCGGAAATAATACCAAGTCGTATATCAAAAGAGCCAGAATATCCTCGAATGCCTTGAAGTCTAGACTATCCCAGAAATAGTTAGCCTTCCCAACCAAGAACATAGTCAGAAACCCCTTAGCTCCACTTCTAGTCTCCCAATTAGCCATTACCTCCTCTTTGGTCAAATGAAGGGCTACAACAATCTCTTCAGGCCTAAGAATCTTTTCCCAACCAGTAAACGGGGTCTGCTCCAGAACAGAGATACCAAGCAGCTCGGAGAACTCTTCTAAGGTGGGAACCAATTGGTAGTCTTGAAAAGTAAAGCAATGGTACAATGGATCATAGAACTGAACCAAAACACTCATCATCTGCTCGTCCAATTTGGAGGTGACCAAAATGAGAAGATAACCATGTCTCCTGAGGAAGGAAGTAGTATCAAGCATCTTTGCAACCAGTTCCTTAAGCAAGGTGGGAACTTGAACAAAGTTGATCCGGATGGTATTCTTACGCATGGGCATCATGATGACCTACAAAACAGAGCAAAGATGAAACCCTCCTGTCTTTGAAATAGGTTAGTCTTATGCAAGATGTATGCAATCTTATGATGTCATGATGTCATGATGGTAAGCACGCCACAAATATCCACAAAAGGAAAACATGGTGAAGGCACACAAGTCACACAGAGAGCCCTTAGATTTCAGGCTGGCAAGGAGCTTAGGTACTACCCTCTTTCAGTTCAGTTGGTTTAAACCTGTCCTAAAAATAGTAACCGGGTTCTAGAGGATCTCAATATCACTGACTACCCTTAATCGGTCATAATTCCAGTTTAGCAACCTTTTCTTACAGCCGGAATCATCGCGGAAGTTTAGTCTCAATGAGTGTAGCATACTGCTACTGTTCTATGGCCAAGTTGGTCAAGTTAAAGGTTCTAAGGTCATTTGGTGCTTAATAACCCCTTAGATAACCCATATTCTCCTTGTTCCAACACAAGGGATATCGGTACAATCTAAAGTGCCACACCAACGTAGTTACTGCTTCAACCGTATCGGTCTACGCCGTACAGTTCCCTCACAGTTTATTGCTACTTACCTAAATGGTATCCCCAGATCCGGGTTAGGATCTATAGAAACTCCGATACAAGCCCACAAATATAAAGCATACAAAGCATACAATTGAAAACATAATGATCTAATCCTAAGGTACACCTCACTTATTAAAAGGTTATCCCCAGCAGAGTCGCCAGTTGTGATACGGTGGGAAAGAAGTGACTATTTTTGGAATGCTGGTTTGTGTTTTGCGTTTGTTTTTGCAAAATGTCGCGGTAAGCAAGAGTCGCCACCGTCTTTTATTTTATCGAACAAGGAAAGGAAAAAAGCACAAAAAAATTCCTTTTTCGAGATGTTTCTCGGGTCCGGAAGGTAGATTATAGAAAGGGAAGGTGTTAGCACCCTTTCTATATGTGGTTATCCACGGGCTCTTAGGTACTTGCTCAAAGTGTTTTCGAAAATTTGCTTTTCTTTGTGTTTGTGGGTTTGAAAGAAGTTTTTGTTTGAAAGGTGTGTAAGTGCGAAAAGTTTTATTTTATTTTGAGAGAGCAAGTACTTAAGAACCATCTACCTACTCGAAAAAGGAATTAATCTGTACAAATATCCTTTAGACAATGTTATCCTACTATTGATGAGTAGGTAGCACCGTCGTTGGAGTTTAAGGGGCAATTCGATTAAGGGACGTGTGGTCACTAAAGCAATGTTAGGACGCCTTAGCGGTAACCCTAATGTCTTAGATCATTTTTCCGAGGCAACCGTTTCGAGGCAACTATGATCTTTGGACAAGAGGGCGACCTCTAAAACTTCCTATACTCAATGACCACGTTCGAAGGCAACCAAGTGAGGTGTACCCTAAGAGTGCGCATGTGCGAGTGTGTTGTTTTCGGTTTATTTTATCTTTGTACATGTCAATGGTTATCTATGTTGATTTTAAGTTAAACATTCAATCTTGTCATGCATTCCCTATTATCAAACATCTAACAGTTTATAAGTTGTGGAAATTAAATTGCGGAAATTAAACTAACTATTACAAGGCGTCGGGTATTTACATCGCCAAAAGCAACCCTTGAAATTAAAATGCGGAAAATAAATAAAGCGGTAAAAATATTTAAAGTCCTAATTATCTATTACAAACCGGAGGCAAGTACATTAATATGATAAAAATAAACAAACGCATGCGGGAAATTAAATTGAGCGCAAAGTTCTAGGGTTTTGACCCTTTTTGTTAAAGAAAAGATTTTTAGTTTGTTTTTGAATTTTAAGAAATAAATTATCTAATTTAATTATTAAACTAGATTAAATTAATTAATTAATAAAAATAAATATTTTTTGGTTTTTTGATATTTAAAGAAAGAAAATAAAATTGATCATTGTTAATAAATCCTAATTATGTCTAAATTAATTTTATTATTTACAAAAAGTATATTAAAGTTATTGTCTAATTAAAGCCTAAATTAATTACTAAATTAAATTAATTAAATTGATGAATAAAAATAAATTATTTTTGATCTTTTGGTATTTTAAGAAAGAAATCAAAATTAATGTTAGTAATTAAAACCTAGATTAATTCTAATTGAATTTTAACTATTTACAAAAAGAAATTAAAGTTTCCTAGAATTAAAAACCTAATTAATTAATCGGAATTTATTAAAGAAAAATAAAGTTCTTAATTTTAATTGGACAAAATGATATTTTTGTGATTTTTTTGATAAAAAGAAAATTTGTTATTGGTTAGTAAATTAATTAATTAAAAATAAAATAATTAAACCAAATAAATAAAATATGACAAAGTAGAGAAATTGAGCCTTTTTTTGGAGGGTGCAGAAAGCATTCCTGAGCTCGGATCTTCGAAAGCTTCATGCTATAACTATGGTGTTTTTTGATTCTTGTGTGGAACCTATGATTCAACCATCCATAATTGTTCTATATAAACTCAAACAAACGTTAGCATACCATAAAACGTGATTAAAATTAGAGATTCGAAATTTAAAATTTTACCAAACCGGTGGGCGTGCTAGGCGTGTGATATATTGCTCTTGGGCCTTGTAAGACTCATGAGGGCTTCAAGAGGATTGTTTGAGGCTTTATATCAATTGCGAGAGGCCGGAACCTCGAGATATGACTTGCACCAATTCTTTGATTTTTGGAGAGCTTTTTGAAGAGCTTTTAGAGAACTTTTTGAAGAGCTTTTTGAGAGATTTTTAGAGAGGATTTTCGTGTATTTCAAGCTTGTGTGGCTCTCTATTTATAGAGGAGAATGAGGAGACAAGAAAGCATGGAAAGAATCTCCCTCATAATGTTGTGTTTTAAGACCATGATCAGGATTTGAAAAAAATGCCATATTTGATGATTCTCCATTATTAAACCTTCCAAATTTGATTTGATTCAATCTTTTTGCACATGATTAGGCTTGATACAAATTTGATGGTGACCATGATGATAATTAAGACCTATAACAACCAAAAAGATCCTAAGTAATCAATATTTGGATTTTATTTGATTTAAATTGATTTAAAATGAATTAATTCAATAAAAAATTAAATAAAATAGAAAAATTAATAAATGGACACAAGGCTGAAGCTAGGACACGTGTGTAGTGTGACAAGATCAAATCAAGTGGAAAAGAGTGGGCCCATTTGACAAAATTTGATGTTTTGGGGATAGTTGACTTTTGGCAATTTTGGAAAAATGCCCAACTTCAACAATGCATAACTTCTTCAATTTTGAACTTTTGGAGGTGTTCTTGGATATTTTAGAAACCTTGAGATGTACTATAACCAACCCTTTTGGTCTCATCTCATTTTTATATTCCATGCTCAATTTATAAGCTTTGGCAAAAAAGGTGTTTTTGTTGACTTTCAAAAATGACCTATAATGTCCAAATTTGTAACTTCTTGTGAGTGCATTTCTTGATCTTGGGGTGTGAAGATGGATTGTATGGAATTGCATATTATTCAAAATGAGCTTTGGATGGGTCATTTCTCATAAAGTATGAGAAAGGTATGCTTGGTCAAAGTTGAGTTGACTTTTCCTGCAAAACCCTAATTTAGCAACTTTTGAATCTTGATGAATCTTTGAGCAATCCTTGATGAATCATGATCAACCATTGATAAAATGATGAATTATCCTTCAAAATGAGAATGTTGACAAAATATCTTGAGTTTTGACTATTTGTAGGTCACAATTGACTTTTGCCCTAACACAGTCGACTTTTGGACCTCTTGAGCAATTGACTGACCAAACTTTCTCTGCAAGGCTTAAAATTTGACATGGATGAACTTGAGGACATATTAGAACATTGGGGAGAACTTGAGGTTATTTGGAAGTAAGGACCTTGATGTAACACAAAAACCTAATTTGAGATTGACTGCCTTAGGAGATGATTTGACTGTCCAACGCTTGAGCAATCTTGAACCATTTGGAGATTCTTCTTGCAATGTCTTGAGAAATATGGGAGGGCAAATTTTGGGGTACAACACCAGTTCTCTGATACGGTGGGAGAACTGACTTGAGGGTTTTGCGTTTGTGTTCGCAAATTTCGCGGTTAGCAAGAGTCGCCACCGACTTTTCTTTTATCCAAAAGGAAAGGTGAAAAGGCACAGGAAAGACCTTTGAGATGTTTTCTTGAGTTCGGGGGGTAGATTATGAAAAGGGAAGGTGGTAGCACCCTTTTCATCCATGGTTTTCCATGGGCTCTTAGATACTTGCTTAGATCACTTGCTTTGGTTTGTTTGAAATGGTGTTTGATGTGGTTTTGAAAGTATTTTGTAAAAGATGCCATTCGTTTAGGCAATCTTTGTAATGATTCTCGTTCGTAAGAATGTATACAAAGATGTTTGTCTTTTGAAAATGTTTTCAATGTTTTATAAGATGTTTTGAAATGTGTGTGTGTGTTTGTTTTTGAAAATATCAAGCATTGTTTGAAATGGAGCAAGTAACTTAGAAGCTATCTACCTACTCAAATGTCTTTCTTGTGCATTTTCTATTCCTTTGACATTGTTGACTTACCATTGATTTTGGTAAGCAACCCTATCTTTGGATGTAAACGGGAAGGGCGTGGGTCATCGTATAACCATGATAGCAATGTTGCCAAGTATCTTAGCATTTTTGAGGGACCAAGATCATTTTGTTTAGGCAACTTTTTGAATAGCGTCATCGAGGGGCTATGATCTTATACTTGTTTTGTTTTGCCAAGATACTTCGTGTGCGTAACATGGCCATTTTATTTTAGGCAACCAAGTGGTAGAAATCCTAAGGGTGCTTGTGTGCAAAGTGTACCATTTTCATGCTTTTGATTTTGTCTTGTATTTAGGATTTTCTATTTTGCTTTATTTTGTTCTTGTCATAAAAACCCTAATTACTAATCGTGGCATTTAAAGCGATAAATTGCGTAATGTAAATTTACTAAGCTATTACAACAATTTTTATGGGAGGGGAGAATACAAGTTTGAATGGGGATTTGCACAAATATAAAGCTAAATATATTATTACAACCAAATCGAATTTGCGCGAATTAAATAAATATAATACAAATATTTAAAATGCAATGCAATGTTCATGTTAGAAAAATGTTTTATGTCTTGTTTTTGTATAAGAAAAATATTTAATTTAAACCTAAAAAAAAGGAAAAAATAATATTTAATTTTGGAAGGGGAATAAACCCTAGTTTTTATTCAAAAGAAAATAATGTTCTATATTATTATTTTGTGCATTTTTGTATAAGAAATAATAAATAATATTATATATAAATATTAAAAATTAAATATGTGCAAAAATGAGTGTTTGTAAGTATAAAAAAATTTAAAATGATAAATATTAAGTATATTTAATTATTTATAAGTTTATTAAGAAAATCAATTATATTTATCAAAATAAACTATTTTTTTCATGTGAGAAATAATAAAATAAAATAAAATAAAAGTGTGAAAACAAATAAATCATTTTTTAGGATTTTTTATCATTAAGAATAATAAATAAAAGTATTAAATATAAAAATAAAAATAAAAATATAAAATATGAAATAGTTAGCAATGGGGGTGCAAAAGCAGATCAGGGGGGGTGTTTAGTAAAAACAAAAAAGGCCCAAGCAACAAAAAGCCCAGAACTTCATACCTGTCCTTCGTTCACCTTCTTCTTCACGCTTTTGCTAGTCAACATGTAACTTCCTCATGCTTGCATAAAAATGAAAACTCATAACATGAAAAATGTGGTATTTGAGCTCACGATTCCAACCATATAAATTATGTAACCTAACTATCAAAGATTAAAGAGAATTTTGGAATCCCTAAATCGTGACCTAATTTTTTCAGAGATTTCAAGCTTCAAATTCTCTTAGCACAAGTAATATAAATGCAAAGTAAGGATATGTACAACTTCGTTATGATGAGAACTACATTTTTCCTTCACAAATCGTGGCTTGAGGTTGCCTGTATAAAGAGATAGAGTTTAAGAAAATACCTCCTTCAGCTGGAATCGTGTATGAAAATGTAGGGACTTTAATGGAGGCCTGATGATTGTTTGAGCTTCCTTGAGCTTCCCTGAACCTATTCCAACTCTTACCTTGCTCTGAAGATGGCTAGAACTCGTTGTCCAAGTCCAACTGCAAGCTTCCAAGTTGAAAATGGAAGATGGTGAAACAGAGGTTACAGAACCATGGTGATGGCTTGGACTAACTAGGTATCAAGTGTATAAGATGTTTGAATCAGTTAAACACAAAACGCACGAGTCAAATGAGAGTTGGCTGAGCTTTTGCAGAAACTGTGTGCTTGGGAAGTTTTTTAGTGTTTTTCAGTGTGAGAGAGTTCTAGGTTTAAGCCAAGCGTGTTATGTGTTGCATATCCTTTGCATATTAGTATAGAAATGATCTCAAGTCTTCTTCTCAACAGATGTGCAAGCCATATCCCTTTTGCAACTTTTCTTGTACTTGAAGTAAAGTTGACAAGACCAATCCCACACGCTTGTACCAGCTTGCTTTAGGGTTGATATAAGTTTGTACCAGTTTCTTGAGACCTGTATAGTTTGCTTTTATCAAGGGGACAGGTCCAATGCTCCAAGTTGACAAAGTTGCAAAAGTGCATCTTTATGAAAATGGCAATGAAGCCTTTTTGCCCAAAATGGAATTACAACTTGTGTAAAGTTTCAAAAGCAAGGATAAAAGCTTTGTCAACTGAGTATGCATTTAATTAAGGAGTGTATAGCAAGATTAGGACCTGTAAAGCAAGAACTAACCAGCATAGGTTTGGTTTGCAACTTGATTCTATGTGAAAATGGCTTGAACAAAAAGTGAGAAAATGCCAACTTCCTCTCTTCGATTCTCCCTAATCAAAAATGATCTTAGAGAGTTCTTGGACATTTTGGAAAGCTTGCAATGTGCTCTATAATCCATATTTGAAATGAATTTTGAGATACCTCTTGGAACTAGGTGAAAAGTTGCCATGAATTTGGGTCCAAAACCTGCCTAAAGTAGGGCAAAATTTCACTAAGTTATTTAGTTCATGAGCATGTATTCATAAATTCATAACTTGATATCCAAGCATCTTTTGGGAAAATTTTATGAAGCAAAGTTGTAGATTTCATAGGGATCTACAACTTTCATGTTGGGAGTTTTCTTTTAATCAAAATGCATCATGGTGAAAAAGTGGTGCAAGGTTGAGAAAAAATAAGAAAAATTTTATACTTAGAAAAATTCTAAGTTATGAAAATTTTCAAATTAAAACCCTAATTTTCAAATTTAGTTTTCTTGGCCAACAAGTTTCACATTTTGACATATCTTGATGAATTATGACCCTTGGCACTTGATTTTGACCAAAAAGTCAAAGTTTGACTTTTCAATGCACAGTTGACTTTTGATCAGTTGACTGCAAATTTCATCTGTCAATCTAATGAACTTGAGATCTTTTGAACCATATAATTAGGTCAAGATAATGCCGTTGAACCCTTGAAATCATGCTTGAACTCAATTGGTCATTGGCTAGGTTAAAAATTAGAAATTGCCTTTTCTTAGTCAAAACCCTAATTTTGACCATTTTGCCCTTTTGATGATTTGATCAAATTTCTTGAGGTGTTGTGATCCAAACTTGATCAAATGGTACATATGA
This sequence comes from Vicia faba, assembly GCA_948472305.1. Lineage (NCBI taxonomy): Eukaryota > Viridiplantae > Streptophyta > Magnoliopsida > Fabales > Fabaceae > Vicia > Vicia faba. The sequence goes on from OX451738.1 coordinate 884,275,369, forward strand.
GTCTAAAATGTTTATGTGGATAAAAAATTTTGAAGTTTGACTGTAAATTGGCCATGGTTGACTTTTTCCCCAATACAGTTGATTTTTTGGGTCAATTGTCCAATTGACTGATCAAAAATGTGGTTCAAGGCTTGAAACTTAACATGAGCAATCTTAGGGGTCCAAAATGATGTATGAAAGTCACATGAAGCATTGGTGGTCCAAAAATCCTTGTGCAAACTCAAACCCTAATTTTGGGTTATCAGTGCAAGATGAGATGTCTTGAGCTAACCAAACCCTAATCTTGTCTTGAGTCCAAGAAGTCTTGTGAGAAAAGTCTTGATAAATGAGAGGGAAACTTTTAGGGTACAACAGCTTCCCCTGTTCAATCTTCTTGAATCTGAAGAGTTAGATTGGCGAGCTTTGCCGTTCGTGACTCGAAGGTAAAAGATGATTGGACACTAGAGTGCCCATAAATTTGCACTCGACAAAGTGTAGTTGAGGGAATGGGCTTCAAGATGTCATTTGGAGAGGTGATAGAATCTTGTTGGAGATGGGCTTGTAGATGCCATCCAAGAATGCTTGTTGAATTGTATGTTGTAAGTCAAAAGAATAAGTATCAGAATCGTGTCCGTATTTGGAACATATTTGAATTGTATCTGGAGACTGAATCTGTATGAGCAATAAAATAGCGTCTGTGATCGGTGGAAATAGAACTGACTGTTCTTTAGCTGGTTTCGCGAAATGTCGCGGTAAGCAAGAGTCGCCACCGTCTTTTATGTTCTCCTACATGGAAAGGACAAAAGCACAGCAAAATTCCTTATTTGAGATTTCTCTCGGTTCGGGAGGTAGATTTATAGAAAGGGAAGGTGTTAGCACCCTTTCTATCCGTGGTTATCCACGGGCTCTTAGGTACTTGCTCTTATGTTTTCAAAATTTGTTTGCTTTTCAAGTGTGTGTGGGTTTTGAAAAAAAGTTCGTTTGAAAACTTCTAGGTAACTCTTGTATCAGTCCTCAAGAGTGTATGAAGTATTGTTTGAAAACTTTTTGAAAGTGTAAGGTGTGAAAAGTATTTTGTTTGTTTTGAAAAGATCAAGTACCCATGAGTCATCTACCTACCCTAAGGAATTATGTTGTGTAAGAGTCCTTTAGATAGTGCTATCCCACCATTGAGAGGTAGGTAGCACCATCGTTGGAGGTGTTCGGGTCAATTCGATTATCGGGACAATGTGGTCACCGAAGCAATGGTAGGACATCTTAGAAGTAACCCTAATGTCCTAGATCCTTTTATCCGAGGCAACCGTTTCGAGGCAACTGGATCTTTTGGACAGAAGGGCGACCTCTAAGACACCCTATACTTGATGACCGCGTTTCGAGGCAACGAGTGAAGCGTACCCTAGGAGTGGCATGTGCTTTGTGTGTTGTTTTTCAGTTAATGTTTTTGTCTTGTACATGTTATTTTGTGAGCTACGAGTTAATTTTATTCACATACATTCTTTCATGCGTTTAACAGTAAAGGGGGTGCGAAAAGTAAATTGCAGAAATATAAAGTTCTACGCTATTACAAGGCGCGGGTCTATACATCGCCCAAAATACAAAGACCCATTTTGATAAATAAGTACGAGAAATTAAATAAAGCGATAAACCTAATTACTATTACATTCTCGAAAGCATTTACATAATAATCAAAATAAAATGCGCGCGAAAGAAAGAATCGAGAATGTTCTAAGGGTGTTGACCCTTTTTAGAAAAGAAATTGATTTTTTTGTCTTTTTTGTAATTAAAATGAAATTAAAACTAACTAATGACTAATTAATTAATTTAATTAAAAGAAAATATTTTTTTGTTTTTATGTTTTTATGAAATAAAATAAAAAGGAATTAAAATTGAAAGTCAATAAAACCTAATTCTAAACTTATTTTAATTATTAAAAAAGTTAAAGTTGCCTAATTAAACTATTTTATTTGTTAATGTTTATTTTACAAAAAATAAAATGACTTTAATAATAATAATAATAATGTTAGTTCTTTTTTTTGATTTTTTTTATGAAAATATTAATTAAGTTAATAGTTAATAAAAGGGAAAAATAAAATAAGACAAATAAAGTATAAAAAGAAAAATTGCAAACCCAAGGGGGGGGGGGGGGGGGTTGGGCCAAATAGGAGGTGTATTGTTGAATTCTGGCCCATTAAGAATATTCCAAGCCACGTTTGACTTTCCTTGATTGTCCAGAGCGCGTTTGACTTGGAACATGGTATTCCTCCCTCTCCTGGCCTTTGGATGGATGTCTGAGGACGCATGGCACGTTCGATGTGTGAGGTGTATGGTGCTCCACGTTTGGGAATCTGCACAAGAATACATTTGAAAAAATAATATTGGAATTATGGGGGGACCTGGGAATCGAACCCAGGTCCCATTGTTCACGTTCCAAGGCTTTGACCAACTGAGCTGCACGTTCCATTCATTATCAAAATAACACGCAATTATTAAATTAGAAAACAAAAGCATATGCCTGGAAAAAAATAAATATAAAAAACGCGCGCTTTTTGAAACAACGAATGAGGAGGGGACGCGTCAGCGTCTTCTTCCTTTGATACTGGTTTTTTACCTGCGGATTTTTATCCGCAGGTGGTTTCGCAGGCTTGCTCTGAAAATGCTCCTCAGGCCATGGAAATCCACTTCAAGACCATAGCTGATCTCGTTTCCACCTCCTGAATCCCTTCATGCTTATGATTTGTCTCGATTGTTCCTGGAGAAAGAATGCCTAAAAACAAACAATGCAAACCCTAGATGCGGGTATCATCATACAAAGCCCCAAAATGAAATTGAACAATATGGTTATGTTAGAAATCAAACAAGGAGTATGATTATGCCATTATTTTCCAGAAAAAATGCAAGAATAGAGAAACACGATTTCGTGTACAGGGGTGAGTTTGTGATGACTTACAGTGCTTGATATGGAGTCTTAGGGCGTGGTAAAGGTCTCTTTAGTTTCAGGGTATGGCAATGAAGGATCTCACGTGCTTTGTTTTGTCTGAAACTGCCTGCAACCTTGCTTTAGATCTCACACTTTTTTGACAAATTCTGAGTTTTTGCTCTGCCGTTTTAGGGATGCCTTTTTTTCGTCCATGAGGGTGGGAAGACTTGCATATGTGTATATGAATGAGAATCAATCACAATAAGGAGCCTTGAAGCCTTGCAATGAAGTTTTGATTTCCTCCATAACCACCATTGAACAACTTGCCTTTTTTGCTCCAAATTTGAATTTCATGCTTGGAATAGGTCTTGCACGAAATTGATATGTGTATTATGGTGTATCAAAGCTATTCAAACCACAAAATATCCCCTAATTAATTCTCTTGATTTTTATTTGAATTTTAAAGATTTAAAATGAATTAAATCAAATAAAATTAAACAAAAATAGAAAAATTAATTTTTATTCTTGAAATAAATCATCGGACACGTGGGAGGCATGGCAAAGCTGAATCAAGTGGAAAAAGTGGGCCCTTTTTGTCAAAAATGAAGTTTCAAGGATGGTTGACTTTGGCCATTTCACAAAAATTTCCCAACTTCTCCAATGCATATCTTGCTCAATTTTGAAGCTATGAACATGTTCTTGGACATTTTGGAAAGGTCTTGAAGTACTCTAACCAATGTATTTGGTCCCATTTCATTTGGATTTACCAATCTCAAGTTATGGTCTTTGACTTAAAATGCCTTTTTGTTGACTTTTAAAAATGACCTATAATGTTGAAATTGATAACTTTTTGTGAGAGCATTTCTTGGACTTGGAATGTGAAGATGAGTTGTAGGAAATGTCTTCCCCTTCAAGATGAGCATTGGATGGTATTTTTATGATGAACCATGAAAAAGTTATGCCTTGGTCAAGTTACAGTTGACTTTTCAACTGTCCAAAAATGGAAACTTTTGCATCTTGATGATTTTTGAGCCATTCTTGTGGAATCATGATCAAGATTTGATCCAATGATGATTGTGGCTTCAAAATAAGATGTTGACCAAAAATTTTGACTTTTGACTGCCAAATGACCATTTTGCCCCTGTAGTTGATTGTGAGGCAATTAGGGTTTTTGACTGTGCAACTTGACCTTGTGAGCCTTGAAACTTGACATGTAGATGCTTGACAATGTATATGAGCATATGGGACTTGATTGAGCCCTTGAAAACCTCAACTTCCTTGCAAGAACCAAAACCCTAATTTGACTGGCTTAGGAGAGTGGTTGACTGTGTAGCCCTTGAGTAGACTTTGAACCCTTTGAGGTGATGCTTGGCAAGACTTTGAAGATTATGGGAGGGAAAATTTTAGGGTACAACAGTTGCCCCTGTTCAATCTTCTTAGACCTGAGGATGTAGATTGACTTGTGTGCCTTTCGTGATCCGAAGGTGGAAGATGATTGAACACTAGAGTGCCCAGAAATTTGCACTCACATAGTAGAATGTTAGCAGTGTGATGTAGGGAATGGGCTTATAGATGCCATTTGGAGAGATGGTGGATAGGAGGATGGGCTTATAGATGCCATCTGGAGATGTGACAGAACCTTGTCGGGAATGGGCTTATAGATGCCATTTGGAACTGTAATGGGAGGATGGGCTTATAGATGCCATCTAGGTGTTGATCGTGTAAGAGATTCCTTAGAGAGGACTTGTGTACCTGAGAAAGAAAGATGATTACCTGACCTGTTACAGGGGTTGATCTTCAAACTCTTCAGACGTGCCCTGGCTGGATACATGAATTGAATCCGGAAATAGTCGTCAACAGATACGCCCTGGCTGGATACAGGAATCAGATCTTCAAACTCTTCAGACGTGCCCTGGCAGGATACAAGAATCGAGTCCGGAAAATAGTCTTCAACAGATACGCCCTGGCTGGATACAGGTATCGGATTTTCAAACTCTTCAGACGTGCCCTGGCAGGATACAAGAATCGAGTCCGGAAATAGTCGTCAACAGATACGCCCTGGCTGGATACAGGTATCGGATCTTCAAACTCTTCAGACGTGCCCTGGCAGGATACAAGAATCGAGTCCGGAAAATAGTCGTCAACAGATACACCTTGGCAGGATACAGGAATCGAATCTTCAAACTCTTCAGACGTGCCCTGGCAGGATACAGGAATCGAGTCCGGAAAATAGTCGTCAACAGATACACCCTGGCAGGATACAGGAATCAGATCTTCAAACTCTTCAGACGTGCCCTGGCAGGATACAGGAATCGAGTCTGGAAAATAGTCGTCAACAGATACGCCCTGGCTGGATACAGGAATCGAATCTTCAAACTCTTCAGACGTGCCCTGGCAGGATACAAGAATCGAGTCTGGAAAATAGTCGTCAACAGATACGCCCTGGCAGGATACAGGAATCAGATCTTCAAACTCTTCAGACGTGCCCTAGCAGGATACAGGAATCGAGTCCGGAAATAGTCGTCAACAGATACACCCTGGAAGGATACATGAATCGGATCTTCAAACTCTTCAGACGTGCCCTGGCAGGATACAAGAATCGAGTCCGGAAAATAGTCGTCAACAGATACACCCTGGCAGGATACAGGAATCGGATCTTCAAACTCTTCAGACGTGCCTTGGCAAGATACAGGAATCGAGTACGGAAAATAGTCGTCAACAGATACACCCTGGAAGGATACAGGAATCGAATCTTCAAACTCTTCAGACGTGCCCTGGCAGGATACAGGAATCGAGTCCGGAAATAGTCGTCAACAGATACACCCTGGTAGGATACAGGAATCAGATCTTCAAACTCTTCAGACGTGCCCTGGCAGGATACAGGAATCGAGTCCGGAAATAGTCGTCAACAGATACACCCTGGCTGGATACAGGAATCGGATCTTCAAACTCTTCAGACGTGCCCTGGCAGGATACATGAATCGAGTCCGGAAATAGTCGTCAACAGATACGCCCTGGCAGAATACAGGAATCGGATCTTCAAACTCTTCAGACGTGCCCTGGCAGGATACAAGAATCGAGTCCGAAAATAGTCGTTAACAGATACGCTCTGGCTGGATACAGGAATCGGATCTTCAAACTCTTCAGACATGCCCTGGCAGGATACATGAATCGAGTCCGGAAAATAGTCGTCAACAGATACACCCTGGCAGGATACAGGAATCGGATCTTCAAACTCTTCAGACGTGCCCTGGCAGGATACAGGAATCGAGTCCGGAAAATAGTCGTCAACAGATACACCCTGGCAGGATACAGGAATCGGATCTTCAAACTCTTCAGACGTGCCCTGGCAAGATACAGGAATCGAGTTCGGAAAATAGTCGTCAACAGATACACTCTGGCAGGATACAGGAATCGGATCTTCAAACTCTTCAGACGTGCCCTGGCAGGATACAGGAATCGAGTCTGGAAATAATCACTCACAGATATGCCCTGGCTAGATACAGGTATCGAATCTGGAATTGCGATAGTTGATAGTAATTATCTTTGGATTGACCTTTTCCTGAAAAGGTAAAACATCAATTGTATGCAATGTCATGATGTATGAAAAGCATGATGTCATGATGTTCTCAGGGAGAAATGAGATTGTGTGATATGATGCGTATGTGCATGCATTGTGTATGTAAGCAGGATGTATGAAAATGTGATATGTTTATGAATGTATTTTCGTCTAGGAAAATAAATCCTTAACGGATGTCGGGAAGTTGAATCCTGGGCTGATGCTGAAGAGTAGCGTTCTTCGTTTCCGCTGGGGATGATGGTTGCAAGAATAAACCGATAGGAGAAGATGACTCCGTTGGGGAATAAACTTGGCGAAGAGATTACTCTGTGGGGAATACTATGTAGGAAGAGATACTTCGCTGAGGTTTGATGATAACTCCGCTGGGGACACCGTTGATATGTTATGTTGGAAGATTTGATGAACTCCGCTGGGGGATAGAAAGAGCTTCGTCGAGGACGATCTTTCCGTGGTTTTTAGCTGAGGATAACCCAGTTATAAGCTCTGGTGGAGAATAACCTTTGAACAAAGCCGGGGAGACGCGTTCATACTCTGCAGGTGATCAGCTTCCAGAATCTACTGCGGATAAGCTTCCTACTGGTGAGATTGATTCAACTCTCCTGGGGAGACCTTTTTTGGACTGTACTGGGGAGGTGGCTCCGTTGGGGTGTCTGGTATTTCACCGGGGAACAATCTTAGATCAAGACTGCTGGGGATGCTTGCTTAGGAACATGTGTATACTCGGCTGGGGAATGTTGAGATCTTCTGGGGATACCCAACTTCCTTGAGGCTGACAGTAGACTAACTCTGCTTGGGGAGAGTGTTGATGACTTGCTGGAGATATTGTGCCTTCTCGGGGCTGATTGGAGACCAACTCTGCTTGAGGAGAATTGTTGAATGGTCTTACTCTCGGGGAGTGAAGGTATCTTGGTTACGTTCTTCAGCTGAACTTACCTTGGTGCCTCGGTGGGCAGAGCAACCAGATCGTTTAGACAACTTATTATTGCCCCCGTTTCTGTGGGAGAAGATACCTATGGAGGTGCTTGATGACTGCCGATTGACAAATCTTCTTCTGGTAGGCAAGTGATGAGATGACGGAACATAGTCGTACACTTTGATCCCTAATTTTTTCCTGGACCGCCCTTTCGGGTTTTCAGTCCATCGGGATACCCTTTTTTGCCCAAGCCGCCTTTTCAGGTTTTCGACTTGCCGGGTGTACGGATTTTTTCATTTCATCCCTTATTTTTGCCCGAACCCTTTTGGTTCGCCGGGAAGCCCTTATTTTTGCCTAGGTGTGTCAACCTAGCGGGTCTTTGATTATGTGTAGTATTTTTTCGACTATGTCCACGCTCTCAGAATGTAGGGAGATGCCCCTGTTGTTGTGTTGCCATGCGACCAGAAGATGTTTGATCAGGCAAGATTCGTAGCTGGAACTCATGTCCAATGCCCCAGGTGACTCAGGCAAAGATTTTCCCTAGGCTATTAGGCATTTGAGAGATTCTCTGAATCTTGACTGGACTGCCCCAGATGATGGACAATGATCATGCCATGCCCCTTGATTGGAGGTGCTTTTGTTCATTAGACATTCGTCGTGCGAACTTCTATGTTGTTCAAACAAATAGTCACATGCAAGCAATGTTATATTAAAAATGCAAAGCTTATGTCTGTCTTGAAATTTTTGAAAATGCGTTTTTTTTCATAAAAACAAGTGAGTGTTTTATAAACTGTGATGTCAACTCGTTATTTTACCGCAAGCCTTAAGGAGTCAGGATACCTTTCGTAACAGTATGCTTTCGAACTAACCCATGCTTCAGCTAGGACTTTTGAGGGTTATAACGTGGCCTGGTTCACGGTTTAAGAAACAAAGGATAAAGGCTCAAATTATTTGTACCCACCCGTTCTTCGTGATGTTCTTCAAACCTAAACTCAGCTGATCGTGCGTTAGACCTTATTTGAGTCTTTGTCCTGATATTTCAATGATGGTTCGGATGCTGACAGTTTATTTTGAATAGGCAGTCATTTCTTTTTTATTGAGGGTTTGTTGGACCTCTTTCTTTTTTGATTTTGTTATCCCTGTTTTTTTTTTGCCTGGACTGTTTCTTTTGAGATTACAGTCAGCGGGATGCCCCAGTTTTGTAAGTCTTCTTCATAGGTTTTGACTTAATGGGCTTTTATTTCTGAGAGATAATGGCTGCCTGTCTTTATGATTATTCGGAACCATCACTGTCTTTTTGTCTCGGAAGGATTCCTTTGATGCTGTTCATTGTGCACCTGGATCAACTGAGAGAACTACCCTACCCCGGGTTATGATTAAGGGTTTAATTTTTTTGTGAAAAGAAAAACTCCTACTTCTTTGGCTCGAAGGGGTTGACGAGGGATTATCTTCCTTATACCTCCAGTGTTTAGGAATTGAAACAATGCATGTACCTCATCAGCAGGGTCGGTTCAAAAGCATACTGTAGATCACGGTATCGTTTTTGTCATCCTCCCTCAAGAGGCTTAGAATTTTCAACCCAGAGTTGATCATCATAAAAATATGAAAACAGTTTGCATATAGCGAATGCGAATATATTGATTCAAAACAGACATATGCGATGCATTGATAAAGTAATAAAGTTTGCTATGACAATAATTGTTTGAACAATCAAAAGAAAATTACAACTTGAAAAATCTAATGAACAAAAGTCTTATAATTTGAACTAGTCACTTCAAGTGATGAATCTTGCAGGGATAGTAGAAGAACTCAGCCTGGCCATCTTGGGTGAATTCCACTGCTCCTTCATCAATCAGATCCTGGATCTTGTTCTTCAGAGACCAGAAGTCGTTTGTGGCATGCCCCGGGCTGTCCGAATGATAAGCACAGTGGGCGTTGGGGTTATACCTTGAAGGTGTCTTGTTGGGGTTCTTAGGAGGGTCCCTTAGAGTTACCAAATTCAACCTCAACAGATGTTGTAAAGCTTGAGACAACGACATGTTGATCTTGGTAAATTGCCTCCTAGGCTTGTCTGGCTTGCTCTGATCAACCCGTTGCTCTGGGCGAGGTTGTGGTTGGACCTGTGAAGTGGTAGCAATTTGGAGAGGTCTAATCTTCACCATGCCAGACTCTTGTCCTCCTGGAGGCTGATCAATGACCTGGTCCCTGACTTGGACTGTTTGCTTCATGTTGTATCTGTCCTGATGAAGCTGACTGATCATGGTCCTCAACTCTTCTTGATCCCGAGTTAAGCCTTGGATGAGAGCCATTTGCCCCAGCATCTGGGTTCTCATTGTATCTACCTCAGCTTGCAGACGTTTCAGCCGTTCGTCCTTATCATCTTCGGGACTTTTCTTGGACAAATTCCCCATGAGGAGTGTACTCAACTCTTCTTGCCCCTTGGATAGGCTTAGGAAGATCTCCCTGAACTGAGTCTCTTAAGCATGAAGACCCTGGTTATCTTGTTGGGAAGCCATTGCTGAAATAAACAGCGAAGAAGGTAAGTGACCTGTAGAACAGAGTACCTGTAGTGCAATGATATGTATGTATGCATGCGATGTTTTCAAGGATCTCGCGGGGTAAACAGAGAAACTTATTAGAATTTGAAGTTGGGTAGCTTGATTGAAGGAACTTCATGTTGCTGAGAGTCCTTCTTCAAGAGTCAAGGCTCATCATATCGAGTGGGTCATAGACCCTGACTCAAGTTATCAACCTTGGCTAGAGGAAAATAAATCCCCTTTGCCCCTTGCTAGACATTTTGATTCATCATGACCTGCATCACAGACCCTTGAGATCCTTGAAATGGGTTAGTCTTTATGCAGGATGTATGCAATGGTATGATGCTATGCTGTGCATGGGGTAATGTAGGTAAACCCTGTTATGAGTCCATATTAAGGACTGTAAATAAAACCTGCAAGAAACTCATGTGTCAGATAACAAGAACATGCAAGTAGTTCAAGTTTTAAGGCACACAAATCACACCAGAAAGCCCTTAGAGTTTAGGCTAGCATGAAGTTTAGGTACTACCCTCTTTCAGTTTTGTTGGTTAAGACCTGTCCTATCAAAAGTAACCGGGTTCTAGAGGGTCCCAATATCACTGACTACCCTCAATCGGTCATAACTCCAGCGTCGCAATCTTTTCTTGCGGCCAGAACCATCACGAGAGTTTAGCCTCAATGGGTGTAGCATACTGCTACTGTTCTATGGCCAAGTTGGGTCAAATTAGGGTTCTAAGGTCGGTTACTGCTTAATGACTCCTCAGAAGACCCATATTCTCCTTGTTGCAACACAAGGGATATCGGTACAGACCAAGGTGCCACACCAACGTAGCCACTGCTTCACCCGTGTCGGTCTACGCCGGACAGGTCCCTCACAGCTTATGCTACCTAAAAGGGTATCCCCAGATCCGGGTTAGGATCTATGAAACTCCAAGACAATGCCCACAATAATAAAGCAAACAAACATTCAATTGAAAACATAGGTATGAGCTATCCTAAGGTACACCTCACTTTAAGTATCCCCAGCAGAGTCGCCAGTTCTGTGATCGGTGGAAATAGAACTGACTGTTCTTTAGCTGGTTTCGCGAAATGTCGCGGTAAGCAAGAGTCGCCACCGTCTTTTATGTTCTCCAACATGGAAAGGACAAAAGCACAGCAAAATTCCTTATTTGAGATTTCTCTCGGTTCGGGAGGTAGATTTATAGAAAGGGAAGGTGTTTGCACCCTTTCTATCCGTGGTTATCCACGGGCTCTTAGGTACTTGCTCTTATGTTTTCAAAATTTGTTTGCTTTTCAAGTGTGTGTGGGTTTTGACAAAAAGTTCGTTTGAAAACTTCTAGGTAACTCTTGTATCAGTCCTCAAGAGTGTATGAAGTATTGTTTGAAAACTTTTTGAAAGTGTAAGGTGTGAAAAGTATTTTGTTTATTTTGAAAAGAGCAAGTACCCATGAGTCATCTACCTACCCTAAGGAATTAAGCTGTGTAAGAGTCCTTTAGATAGTGCTATCCCACCATTGAGAGGTAGGTAGCACCATCGTTGGAGGTGTTCGGGTCAATTCGATTATCGAGACAGTGTGGTCACCGAAGCAATGGTAGGACATCTTAGAAGTAACTCTAATGTCCTAGATCCTTTTATCCGAGGCAACCGTTTCGAGGCAACTGGATCTTTTGGACAGAAGGGCGATCTATAAGACACCCTATACTTGATGACCACGTTTCGAGGCAACAAGTGAAGCGTACCCTAGGAGTGGCATGTGCTTTGTGTGTTGTTTTTCAGTTAATGTTTTTGTCTTGTACATGTTATTTTGTGAGCTACGGGTTAATTTTATTCACATACATTCTTTCATGCGTTTATTAGTAAAGGGGGTGCGGAAAGTAAATTGCATAAATATAAAGTTCTACGCTATTACAAGGCGCGGGTCTATACATCGCCCAAAATACAAAGACCCGTTTTGATAAATAAGTACGAGAAATTAAATAAAGCGATAAACCTAATTACTATTACATTCTCGAAAGCATTTACATAATAATCAAAATAAAATGCGCACGAAAGAAAGAATCGGGAATGTTCTAAGGGTGTTGACCCTTTTTAGAAAAGAAATTGATTTTTTTGTCTTTTTTGTAATTAAAATGAAATTAAAACTAACTAATGACTAATTAATTAATTTAATTAAAAGAAAATATTTTTTTGTTTTTATGTTTTATGAAATAAAATAAAAAGGAATTAAAATTGAAAGTCAATAAAATCTAATTCTAAACTTATTTTAATTATTAAAAAAGTTAAAGTTGCCTAATTAAACTATTTTATTTGTTAATGTTTATTTTACAAAAAATAAAATGACTTTAATAATAATAATAATGTTAGTTCTTTTTTTTATTTATTTTTTTAATGAAAATATTAATTAAGTTAATAGTTAATAAAAGGGAAAAATAAAATAAGACAAATAAAGTATAAAAAGAAAAATTGCAAACCCAAGGGGGGGGGGGGGTTGGGCCAAATAGGAGGTGTATTGTTGAATTCTGGCCCATTAAGAATATTCCAAGCCACGTTTGACTTTCCTTGATTGTCCAGAGCGCGTTTGACTTGGAACATGGTATTCCTCCCTCTCCTGGCCTTTGGATGGATGTCTGAGGACGCATGGCACGTTGGATGTGTGAGGTGTATGGTGCTCCACGTTTGGGAATCTGCACAAGAATACATTTGAAAAAATAATATTGGAATTATGGGGGGACCTGGGAATCGAACCCAGGTCCCATTGTTCACGTTCCAAGGCTTTGACCAACTGAGCTGCACGTTCCATTCATTATCAAAATAACACGCAATTATTAAATTAGAAAACAAAAGCATATGCCTGGAAAAAATATATATAAAAAACGCGCGCTTTTTGAAACAACGAATGAGGAGGGGACGCGTCAGCGTCTTCTTCCTTTGATACTGGTTTTTTACCTGCGGATTTTTATCCGCAGGTGGTTTCGCAGGCTTGCTCTGAAAATGCTCCTCAGGCCATGGAAATCCACTTCAAGACCATAGCTGATCTCGTTTCCACCTCCTGAATCCCTTCATGCTTATGATTTGTCTTGATTGTGCCTGGAGAAAGAATGCCTAAAAACAAACAATGCAAACCCTAGATGCGGGTATCATCATACAAAGCTCCAAAATGAAATTGAACAATATGGTTATGTTAGAAATCAAACAAGGAGTATGATTATACCATTATTTTCCAGAAAAAATGCAAGAATAGAGAAACACGATTTCGTGTACAGGGGTGAGTTTGTGATGACTTACAGTGCTTGATATGGAGTCTTAGGGCGTGGTAAAGGTCTCTTTAGTTTCAGGGTATGGCAATGAAGGATCTCACGTGCTTTGTTTTGTCTGAAACTGCCTGCAACCTTGCTTTAGATCTCACACTTTTTTGACAAATTCTGAGTTTTTGCTCTGCCGTTTTAGGGATGCCTTTTTTTCGTCCATGAGGGTGGGAAGGCTTGCATATGTGTATATGAATGAGAATCAATCACAATAAGGAGCCTTGAAGCCTTGCAATGAAGTTTTGATTTCCTCCATAACCACCATTGAACAACTTGCCTTTTTTGCTCCAAATTTGAATTTCATGCTTGGAATAGGTCTTGCACGAAAATTGTATGTGTATTATGGTGTATCAAAGCTATTCAAACCACAAAATATCCCCTAATTAATTCTCTTGATTTTTATTTGAATTTTAAAGATTTAAAATGAATTAAATCAAATAAAATTAAACAAAAATAGAAAAATTAATTTTTATTCTTGAAATAAATCATGGGACACGTGGGAGGCATGGCAAAGCTGAATCAAGTGGAAAAAGTGGGCCCTTTTTTGTCAAAAATGAAGTTTCAAGGATGGTTGACTTTGGCCATTTCACAAAAATTTCCCAACTTCTCCAATGCATATCTTGCTCAATTTTGAAGCTATGAACATGTTCTTGGACATTTTAAAAAGGTCTTGAAGTCCTATAACCAATGTCTTTGGTCCCATGTCATTTTGATTTACCAATCTCAAGTTATGGTCTTTGACTTAAAATGCCTTTTTGTTGACTTTTAAAAATGACCTATAATGTTGAAATTGATAACTTTTTGTGAGAGCATTTCTTGGACTTGGAATGTGAAGATGAGTTGTAGGAAATGTCTTCCCCTTCAAGATGAGCATTGGATGGGATTTTTCTGATGAACCATGAAAAAGTTATGCCTTGGTCAAGTTACAGTTGACTCTTCAGCTGTCCAAAAATGGAAACTTTTGCATCTTGATGATTTTTGAGCCATTCTTGTGGAATCATGATCAAGATTTGATCCAATGATGATTGTGGCTTCAAAATAAGATGTTGACCAAAAATTTTGACTTTTGACTGCCAAATGACCATTTTGCCCCTGCAGTTGATTGTGAGGCAATTAGGGTTTTTGACTGTGCAACTTGACCTTGTGAGCCTTGAAACTTGACATGTAGATGCTTGACAATGTATATGAGCATATGGGACTTGATTGAGCCCTTGAAAACCTCAACTTCCTTGCAAGAACCAAAACCCTAATTTGACTGGCTTAGGAGAGTGGTTGATTGTGTAGCCCTTGAGTAGACTTTGAACCCTTTGAGGTGATGCTTGGCAAGACTTTGAAGATTATGGGAGGGAAAATTTTGGGGTACAACAGCGTCCGTGTCTGGAGTGTATCCGAGCTGTATCTGTACTTGAATCTGAATAAGTGACAGAATGGCAACCGTGTCTTGGAGTGTATCTGAACTGTATCTGAAAGATGAATCTGAATAAGTGACAGAATAGCCGCCGTGTCTGGAGCGTATCTGGACTGTATCTTGAAGTTAAGGTCTGAATGAGTATCAAAATGGCATCCTTGTCTAGAGCATATATGAACTGTATCTGATGTTGAGATCTGAATGAGTATCAGAATGGCATCCTTGTCTGGAGCGTATCTGAACTGTATCTGAAGTTGAGATCTGAATGAGTATCAGAATGGCATCCTTGTCTGGAGCGTATCTGAACTGTATCTAAAACCTTTGAACATCATTAATGGTAGCTGTTAATCTTATCCTGAAAAGGGTAAAATATTAGCTGAAACACAAAGTTATGTTACGTGAAATGTATGATGCAATATATGTGCTTTATCAATGTTTATGATATATGGATGTAATGTATGTGCATGTAAGCTGATTTGCTGTATTGCTGAAGAAAATAAATCCTTGATTGCTGAGGATATATGGATTCTTCATGTCTTGAAGTTGGAGTATTGACAAAAATTCTGTTGTGAGAGTAATGACATGTACTGCTTGCGGAATATGCTTGGGGAATCCAGAGAACTTTGACGACTTCTATTGGGAATTAATAATGGGAATCTTCATTCTGTTGGGGAGCAAAGAAAACTCTGTGGGAAAAAGCTTATTCCTGTTTGGAAAAAGGTTCAGGAGTTTCGGTCGTCTGTCACCCTACCAGGGAGTTATCCTAGGTTGGGGAGAAACAAAATTTAACTGTTATCTGGTTGCTTTTCAGGCTTCAAAACAACTTGCTGGGGAATTTGGAGAAACTGTATGGTTTCCACTGGGGATTAATAGTTGGAAGTTTCAGCTCCATCGGGGATCTTAATGATGTAATGTAGGGATTGCTCATGGAATATACTAAAGACATTTTCCTATTCTTTCAACCTGTAAGTAATTGTTCTTTTCCATTTTGTTTATTTGTAAACAGTAATTATGTTCTAATGCATATTGTGATACGGTGGGAAAGAACCGACTGTTTTTTGGAATGCTGGTTTGCGTTTTGCGTTTGTTTTTGCAAAATGTCGCGGTAAGCAAGAGTCGCCACCGAATTTTATTTTATCCAACAAGGAAAGGAAAAAAGCACAGAAAAATTCCTTTTTCGAGATATTTCTCGGGTTCGGGGGGTAGATTATAGAAAGGGAAGGTGTTAGGACCCTTTCTATCCGTGGTTATCCACGGGCTCTTAGGTACTTGCTCAATTGTTTTCAAAATTTGCTTTTCTTTGTGCTTGTGGGTTTGAAAAAGTTTTTGTTTGAACTTCGATTTAACTCTTGCTTCTGTCCTCAAGAGTGTAATGAAGTGTTTTTTGAAAACTTTGTTCGAAAAGTGTAAGTGTGAAGAGTTTTTGTTTTTGAAAGAGCAAGTATCTAAGAACCATCTACCTACTCGAGAAAGGAATCATTCTATGCTATCTTCCTTTAGACAATGCTATCCCACTATTGACGAGTAGGTAGCACTGTCGTTGGAGTTTGAGGGTCAATTCAAATTTAGGGACTTATGGTCACCAAAGCAATGTTAGGACGCCTTAGCGGTAACCCTAATGTCTTAGATCATTTGTTTTGAGGCAACAATATATGAGGCAACCGTTTCGAGGCAACTATGATCTTTGGACAAGAGGACGACCTCTAAAGTTACCTATACTCAATGACCGTGTACGGAGGCAACCAAGTGGGGTGTACCCTAAGAGTGCGCATGTGCGAGTGCGTCGTTTTCAGTTAATTTTATCTTTGTACATGTTAATGATGATCTATGTTGATTTTAAGTTGAAACATTCATTCTTGTCATGCATTCCTATTATCAAACATCTAACAATTATATTTTGCGGAAAATAAATTGCGGAAATTAAATTACAAGGCGTCGAGTATTTACATCGCCAAAAGCAACCCTTTGAAATTTAAATGCGGAAAAATAAATAAAGCGATAAAAACAATTAAATGGTCCTAATTATCTATTACATTCCGGGAACAAATACAATATTGAATAAATAGATCGCGTGCGGGAAAATTAAATCGAGCGCATGTAGGGTTTTGACCCTTTGTTATTTAAAGAAAAGATTTTTTGTTGTTTTTGAATTAAGAAAGAAATTATCTAAGCTAATTATTAAATCAATAAATTAATTAATTAATTAATGAAAATAAATATTTTTTTTGGGTTTTTGGTATTTAAAGAAATAAAATAAAATTAATTAATGTTAGTAAAAACCTAATTAAGTCTAATTGATTTTAATTATTTTAAAAAAATATTAAAGTTATTTCTAATTAATAGCCTAAATTAATTAATGGATTTATTAATAAAATATAAAATACTAAAATTTAATTTAATAAAGAAAATATTTTTTGGTTTTAATTTTATAAAGAAAAAAAATTGATTGGTTAGTTATTAAATAGAAATAATGAATAAATAATTAAAATAAAATAAATAAAAATATATAGAGAGAGGAGTATGGGCCTGTTTTGGGGGTCAGAATATCAATTCTATGGCCCATTAAGCGCTGGCCTGGTTGACCTCTGAGATTCCCTGCGCGCATGTTGACTTGGTCTATGGTAGACCATCAATTTCTGGCCACCAGATTTGGCCTGTGGCCATCTGGCCATCAGATGCTTGAGGATGTATGATAGGCATCACGCTTGGATTTGTACCTGATTATATGAAAAACAATAATATCAAAGAAGTGGAGGACCTGGGATTCGAACCCAGGTCCTGTACGTGACTGCCAACTCTCTTTACAACTAGGCCATTCGCTTCAGTTGTTAATGATATATGAATAAAATATAATATGTTAAACGAATTAATATGCCAGCAAACAACAAAAATACGCGCGTGGTTTTTGAATTGGACATTGGGGTATCGACACGTCTCTGTCTTCTTCCTCACGTCCGTGGCTAAAACTCTGTAACATCTATAGCCACGGACACTGCCTGTCACTAAAGGTCACGTATACCTATAATCTGTTGTGATCCATGGAAATGAAATCTAAGGGCAGGGTTGTGCTTGTCTCATCATCCCGGTCACAACCATGCCCTTCTCGATAGCCAATTTTTCTTGCAAGAGAAATACCCAAAAATGAGCCACAAAACCCTAGCTATGGTACCTCACAGCATAGGCCACATAAACAAAATTGGATAATGCAGAATGCTTAGAAATTTGATGAGGATTATGAATATGCAAATAATTTGTACAAAAGATGCAGGAATAATGATTTGCGAATTCAAGAAAGGAGCGGATTTTGTGACACTACCAGTGCTTTGTGATGTGCATGGAGGCTTGTTTGGGATTGGTTCTGCTTCAGTGATCGTCAAGGAATCGATTGAGATCGTTCTTGGCTTCTGAAAACACCTCTAGACAGGATTTTGATTTCAAACTTTTACCACTTTTTCAAGTTTTGGTTCTGCCTATTCTTACAGCCTCTAACCTATATTTCGTGTCCTTTGGCTTCTATATGTATCATGGAATGCATTAGGTCAAGAATCATGAATCCAATCTCTCTAAATCAATGTACCCATATTTGATTTGATTCACTTTTGAAAACTTGCCAAATTTGTCAAAAAACCATCTTTTTGCACATGATCTTGTGTGATACGAATTTGATGATGATATTGATGAGAATCCAATCCTGAAAATAGCAAAAAATCTCATGTAATCAAAGTTTGGGATTTTATTTGATTTTATTTGATTTAAAATGAAATAATTCAATAAAAAATCAAATAAAATAATAAAATTGATAAATGGACACATGGCTGAAGGTAGGACACGTGGACAATGATGCAAGCTCAAATCAAGTGGAAAAGAATGGGCCCATTTGACAAAATTTGAAGTTTTGGGGATAGTTGACTTTTGGCAATTTTACAAAAATGCCCAACTTCAACAATGCATAACTTCTTCAATTTTGAGCTTTTGGAAGTGTTCTTGGACTTTTTAGAAAGCTTGAGATGTACTATAACCAACCCTTTTGGTCTAATCTCATTTTGATATTCCATTCTCAAGTTATAAGCTTTGAAAAAAAGGTGTTTTTGTTGACTTTCAAAAATGACCTATAATGTCCAAATTTATAACTTCTTGTGAGTGAATTTTATGATCTTGGCGTATGAAGATGGATTGTAGGAAATTGCATCCTATTCAAAATGAGCTTTGGATGGGTCATTTATCATAAAGTATGAGAAAGTTATGCTTGGTCAAAGTTGAGTTGACTTTTCCTACAAAACCCTATTTTAACAACTTTTGAGTCTTGATGAATTTTGAGAAATCCTTGATAAATCATGATCAACCCTTGATCAAATGATTAACTATCCTTAAAAATGAGAATGTTGACAAAAAATCTTTAAGTTTGACTGCTTGTAGGTCACAGTTGACTTTTGCCCTAGCACAGTCGATTTTTGGACCCTTTGAGCAATTGACTGAGAAAACTTCCTCTGCAAGGCTTGAAACTTGACATGGATGACCTTGAGAACATATTAGGACATTGGGGAGCACTTGAGGTCATTTGGAATCAAGGATCTTGATGCAACACAAA
Source organism: Vicia faba (assembly GCA_948472305.1). Taxonomy (NCBI): domain Eukaryota; kingdom Viridiplantae; phylum Streptophyta; class Magnoliopsida; order Fabales; family Fabaceae; genus Vicia; species Vicia faba. The sequence goes on from OX451738.1 coordinate 884,294,597, forward strand.
ACCCTAATTTGGGGTTGACTGCCTTAGGAGATGATTGTCTGTCCAACTTTTGAGCAAGCTTGAGCCACTTGGAGATTTTTCTTGCAATTTTTTGAGAAATATGAGAGGGCAAATTTTGGGGTACAACAGCTGCCCCTATTCAATCTTCTTAAACCTGAGGATGTAGATTTGGCTTTCGTGCCTTTCGTGATCCGAAGGTGAAAGATGATTGAACACTAGAGTGCCCAGAAATTTGCACTCGCATGAAGTGGTGTCAGCCTTGTGATGTCGGGAATGGGCTTATAGATGAAATTTGGAGATTGCTGGCGGGAGGATGGGCTTACAGATGCCATCTGCAGGAGCGTCGATCGCATAAGAGATTCCTTAGCGAGAACTTACATACCTGTTGTTGTAGAAGATTCCGCTGGGGAAGTCTAACTTTTATTGAGATTTAGGGACTTGCCTGTACCTCAGCTGAGAGAACATCTTTGCTGAGTTTTAAGAACTTGTTCGTAACTCAACTGGGGGAACATCTTCATCAAGATCTATGAATTGTCTGGTCTTCAACATAGTATACCGTTGAGATTGTAGAACTCGTCCACACTATGACGGAGGAAAATTGTCGAGATTGAGAACCTTATCTGAAATTCAACCGAGGATAATTCAATTGAGGTTTAAGAACCGGTCAGGTCTTCGACTGAGGGAAACATCTTCATCAAGATCTAGGAACTGTCTGGTCTTCAACGTAGTATACCATTGAGATTGTAGAACTCGTCCACACTATGACGGAGGAAAACATCTTCATCAAGATCTAGGAACTGTCTGGTCTTCAACGTAGTATACCATTGAGATTGTAGAACTCGTCCACACTATGACGGAGGAAAACATCTTCATCAAGATCTAGGAACTGTCTGGTCTTCAATGTAGTATAGCGTTGAGATTGTAGAACTCGTCCACACTATGACGGAGGAAAACATCTTCATCAAGATCTAGGAATTGTCTGGTCTTCAACGTAGTATACCATTGAGATTGTAGAACTCGTCCACACTATGACGGAGGAAAACATCTTCATCAAGATCTAGGAACTGTCTGATCTTCAACGTAGTATACCGTTGATATTGTAGAACTCGTCCACACTATGATGGAGGAAAATTGTCGAGATTGAGAACCTTATCTGAAATTCAACTGAGGATAATTCAGTTGAGATTTAAGAACCGGTCCAGTTCTTCAGCATAGCTGAGAACTTAACTGCCTCCTTCCTGAAAGGTAAAGGTCAGTCGTATGCAATTCATGATATATGTCAAGCAATGATGTTCTCAAAATGAGATCGTGTTGTATGATGCGTATATGCATGTATCATGATGTATGGAAATGTAATGTTTCTAGCTGGGGAAAATAAATCCCGAATAGCTGCTGGAGAATAGAGTTGGATTCTTCGTTTCTGCTGGGGATGGTGAACGAAGATGATTGCGAGAATAACCATGCAAGAGAATATAACTCCGTTGGGGAATAAACTGAGGAAAAGATTACTCGGTGGGGAAGAGATGTTCTGCTGAGGATTCAACCAATAAGTTCTGTTGGGGATGAATTACCGTAGTTGGTGATAATGAATCCTGTTGGGGATTGAATTCCTGTTTGTGAAAGGAAAGAACTTCGCTGGGGATGATCTTTCAGTTGCGACTTCACTGGGGATAACCTTTTAGACTCTTATGGGGATAATCCTTTGAGCTTTGCTGGGGACAATCTTCCTTTGAACTCGGATGGAGATATTTATTTTTATACTCCGCCAGGGACGAACCTCTAGAGTCTACTGGGGATGATTCTTCAACTCCACTGGGGAAGCTTTTTCAGACTGCACTGGGAAAATTTTAAATCCATTGGGGATATCTTGGATTCTGCCGGGGAATATTCTTATACTTCGTTGGGGAATATTAAGACTGCCCGGGATATTAAGCCCTTTCAGTGTTGATGGTAGATAAACTCTGCTTGGGGGGAGAATATTACCAATTCAATCACAGTTGCAAGTCTCAGTTGGGGAGAGCTATCATTACTGTTTTACTCTACAAGGAGTGAAAGTACCTTAGCCATATTCTTCAACTGAATTTACCTTGTACCTGGTGGACAGAGCAACTGTACAATTTGGAAAATTCTCATTGCCCCTGTTTCTGATATTACCAGTAATCGTCTTTTGTTTCGCATGTAAATATTTATGAGCAGCATTTAATGTCAAGTGCATATATCAAAAATGAACATTGGACGTTCTTTGCAAAACAAAACAGATAAAGGAAAAATAGCTTGAAATTTCTTTGAAAATGAATTGTATTGATTTTGAAGTTTGGCCTGTAAATAGGCGCTTTTGTACAAGAGGATGAAGTCCTAGTAAGAGAACGCCGCCGAACAGATATAGTTTATACAATTTGTGAAAAACTAAACAAAATAGATATGTGAATAATCCCACTGGTCTACAACTCTGCTATTGCCTTTATGTCCTCGAGCATCTCATCACTTTGCTACTTGGTTGAAGGTAGATCAGATTGATTAGTGTCGTTCGAGCTTGATAGTTGATATCGAAGTCTAGATGCAAGGTGATCCAATGAGACATAGTGTTACTCTTTGATCCCTAACTTTTTCCTGGACCGCCCTTTCGGGTTTTCAGTCCATTGGGATACCCTTTTTTGCCCAAGCCTCCTTTTCAGGTTTTCGACTTGCCGGGTGTACAGATTTTTTTTATTTTCATCCCTTATTTTTGCCCCAACACTTTTGGTTCGACGGGAAGCCCTTATTTTTGCCTAGGCCAGTCGACCTAGCGGGTCTTTGATCATGCGTAGTATTTTTTCACTATGTCTACATTGACGGGGTGAGGAAGGTCGTCACCATCCATGGTGGTTAGAATCATAGCTCCTCCTGAGAAAATGTTCTTAACCACAAATGGCCCTTCGTAAGTAGGGCTCCATTTGCTCCTGGGATCACCTTGTGGCAGTATGATGCGCTTGATAACCAGGTCCCCAACTTGATACTCTTGTCGTCTGACTTTCTTGTTAAATGCCTTGATCATCCGTTTTTGGTACGTCTGACCATGACAAATAGCAGTAAGTCTCTTCTCGTCAATTAAGTTTAGCTGATCAAGCCGGGTCTGAATCCAGTCATCTTCACTCAAACCTGCATCCTTTATAATCCGAAGAGAGGGTATCTGAACTTCAATGGGCAAGACTGCCTCCATGCCATAAACCAAGGAATAGGGTGTTGCCCTTGTTGATGTCCGTGCTGAGGTACGGTACCCATAAAGAGAAAATGGTAACATCTCGTGCCAGTCTTTGTATGTTACTGTCATCTTCCGCACAATCTTCTTAATGTTCTTATTAGCCGCTTCTACAGCCCCATTCATCTTCAGCCGATAAGGAGAAGAGTTGTGATGTTGTATCTTGAACTACTTGCAGAGCTCAGTGATCATCTTGTTGTTGAGATTGGTACCATTGTCCGTAATGATCCTCTCTGGTACACCGTATCGACAGATCAGATTGTGCTGAATGAAACGTGCCATGAAGTTCTTGGTTACAGTAGCAAAGGAAGCTGCTTCAACCCACTTCGTAAAGTAATCGATAGCTACAAGGATGAAACGATTCCCGTTGGACGCTGTAGGCCTGATCTCGCCAATCATATCGATGCCCCACATTGCAAAAGGCCAAGGAGCTGTCACGATGTTCAGAGGAACTGGAGGTATGTGAACCTTATCAGCATAGACTTGGCACTTGTGACAGGTCCGAGAATGCTGATAACAGTCGGCTTCCATAGTGGACCAATAATATCCTGCCAAAAGGATTTTCTTTACCATGGTATGTCCACTGGAATGAATTCCGAAAGTACCTTTATGCAACTCTGCCATGATTCTGTCTGCCTCATTCTTATCCATACATCGCAGTAAGGTCGAATCATGGTTACGCTTGTAAAGGATACAATTGCTGATGAAGAACTTCGTCGCGAACCTTCTCAGAAACTTCTTGTCATTAACAGATGCACCCTCGGGGTATTCCTGAGCCTCAAGATATCTTTTCACCTCATGAAACCAGGGTTTATCTACTACCTCTTCAGTCTCAATGTCACAGCAATGTGCAGGTTCGTCCAACTTTTCAATGATAATCCGGGGAGCCTCATTGTCCCAATTAACTTTGAACATAGAAGACATCGTAGCCAGCGCGTCCACCAACTGATTCTCCTCTCTAGGGAAGTGTTCAAAGGTTATCTCCTCGAAATGTGGAAGCAGTGTTAATACATACTCCTTGTAAGGATTGAGATTTGGGTGTTTCGTATCCCACTCGCCTTTGATCTGACTGATCACGAGAGCGGAATCTCCGAAGACACTTAGAAACTTAATCCTTAGGTCAATTGCTGCTCGAAGACCCATGATGCATGCTTCATACTCCGCCATATTGTTGGTGCAGTTAAAACATAGTCGGGCGGTGAACAGAGTATGAGAGCCTTTAGGAGATATGATCACGGCGCCAATGCCATTGCCCAAAGTGTTCGAAGCTCCATCAAAGTACATAGACCATCAGGATCCTTCCTCAGGTCCTTCATCCGGTCCAGGTTCTTCACAGTCGGTTACTATCATGATATTCTCGTCCGAGAATTAAAAGTTCATAGACTGGTAATCATCCATTGCCTGATGTGCCAAATGGTCTGCCAACACACTTCCCTTAATTTCCTTTTGGATCGTATATTGGATGTCATACTCAGTCAAGATCATCTGCCATCTTGCTATTCTTCCGGACAAGGCAGGCTTTTCGAAGATATACTTGATTGGATCCATCTTTGATATCAATAGAGTAGTGTGAGTCAACATATACTGTCTCAGCCAGCGAGCAGCCCATGCCAAAGCGCAACAAGTTTTCTCGAGCAACGAGTATCAGGTCTCGCAGTCAGTAAACTTTTTGCTAAGGTAAAAAATAGCATGCTCTTTTCGGCCAGACTCGTCATGCCGACCCAACACACACCCCATTGAGTTATTGAGTATTGTCAAGTATAAGATCAAAGGTCTCCCTTCAACTGGAGGCATCAGAATGGGTGGCTCTTGGAGATATTCTTTGATCCTTTCGAAAGTGGCCTGACATTCATCGTTCCATCGTACCACTTGATCTTTCTTCAATAACTTGAAGATTGGCTCACAAGTAGCAGTCAGGTGCGAGATAAATCGGGAAATATAGTTCAAACGTCCCAGAAAGCTTCTGACTTCTTTTTCTGTTCTGGGAGCTGGCATTTCCTGTATAGCCTTTACCTTGGCAGGATCCACTTGAATACCTTTATCGCTTACAACGAAACCCAACAGCTTACCAGATCTCACCCCGAAGGTGCACTTGTTCGGGTTTAACCTCAGCTTGTACAATTTCAACCTGTCAAATAACTTCTGAAGGTGGTCAAGATGCTCTTCTTTAGTCTGAGATCTTGCAATCACATCGTCGACGTATACCTCAATTTCATGATGGATCATATCATGGAACAAAGCAACCATGGCACGTTGATACGTTGCCCCAACATTCTTCAACCCAAAAGGCATGACCTTGTAGCAAAAGGTACCCCAATGAGTAACAAAGGTTTTCTTCTCCATGTCTTCGGGAGCCATTTTAATCTGATTATAACCGGAGAAACCATCCATAAAGGAGAATACCTTATGCTGTGCGGTGTTGTCAACCAGAACGTCGATATGAGGCAGAGGGAAATCATCCTTGGGACTTGCCCTGTTCAGATCCCTATAGTCGAGACACATTCGAACCTTACCATCCTTCTTCGGCACAGGAACCACATTGGCCACCCACCGCGGGTAAGAAGTAACTGCTAGAAAACCGGTGTCAAACTGTTTCATCACTTCAGCCTTGATTTTCTCAGACATATCCGGGTGCATTCGACAGACTTTCTGTTTCACTGGAGGACAATCTTCCTTGGTAGGCAGGTGGTGAACCATAATATCGGTATCCAACCCAGGCATATCTTCATAAGACCAGGCAAAGATCTCAACATAGTCACGCAGCATCTGAATCAACCGTTGCTTCACACTAAGCTCCAGATTTTCCCTGATCTTGACCTCTTTCTTGTCCTCTTCTGTACCCAGATTTACCGTTTCCACCGGCTCTTCATGTGGCTGTATAACCCTCTCTTCCTGAAGTAACAGTCTTGCAAGTTCACCAGGCACTTCACAATCATCTTCACCTTCTTCTTCGGCTAAGTTGATCGGACTTTCGAAGTCATAACTGGCAGTAGCAGAGTCGTTACCAGTGATATTCAGAGTGGATGTAGACCTGTATATGTGAGTGTGTGTAAAATAGATGTTTTGCAATATGTAATAAAATAAAGACAAGGAGCGCAAAATTTGAAATGCAAGAAACATCCAATGCTTTTATTAATGATATATGTAGATGACACACATAAAGCCCTCACAAATGAAGCCACAGTGCCCCGGGTAAGGCACCGGGCCATAGAGTTTAAAACATTGTCTGTTACAAATTCAAAACAAAAGTCTCATTACTGGGTAACAAAAGAAATTGGGATGAAGTACTTTGCGGTCCAGTTGCTTAGTCCTCCATCAGTAGTAGGATAAATCCAACTGTCAAACTCAGACTCTTCAACGTCGTCTTCAATGGCATTTACTCCTGAATTGCTGATGAACAAGGGAGGTCTTCCGATCCGTACATTCCGAACAGCCTTCTGAGCTTCTGCAGTGAAACCCAAACCAAACTTGTTAGTCTTCTGTGCAAAATCAGGGAGTTGTCCCCAATTTGCACACCCACCTTTCTCGACAACAGCCTGGGCGTCCTTGAAGGAAGCCATGTTCATAGGAGGATCTTCAACAACAGTCTCAGTTGACGCCAGTGTTTGGGGAACCTCTTCAAAATGCTGAAATGGGGTCTCAATGAACTCCCCATCCATTTCTACATATCGGAAAGAGTTGAGGTGGCTCACCATGTACTCCTCTTCTCCTTGCACTGTCACAATTTTCCCTTTCACCGGGTACTTTAGCTTCTGGTGGAGCGTAGACGTTACTGCCCCAGCTTTGTGGATCCACGGACGACCCATCAAACATGAATAAGATGGCCGAATGTCCATCACATAGAATGTAGAGGTGAAAACCTGAGAACCAACCTTAATCGGAATATCCACTTCTCCATGTACCATTCTCTTTGACCCATCAAAGGCCCTGACAACAATGTTACTTGGCTTCAACTCTAAACCTTCACAGTCCAACCGGTCTAGAGCTTTCTTAGGTAAAACGTTCAATGAGGAATCAATATCCACCAATACATGGGCTAGAGCAGTGCCCTTGCATTCAATGGAGACATGCAGGGCGTCATTGTGATTCTTCCCTTTAGCACTCAAGTCGGCGTCAGAGAAACCCAACCCATTATCAGCAGTCAGACTGGCCACGCAATCTTTAAACTGATCAGCTGATGTTTCTTGAGGTACATGTGCAGTCTTCAGGAAAGCAATCAGAGCCTTGGCATGGGCCTCTGAGCATAGCAACAGTGATAACATGGAGATTTTGGATGGGGTTTGCCCCAGCTGCTCGACTACATTGTAGTCGCTCTTTTTGATGATCTTCAGAATTCCTTCCATCTCTTGCCTAGAGGCTTCAACAGTAATTGTCTTCGGTGCCTCCGTCCGGGCAGGCTCATCAGTGGTCCCTTTGCCCCGAGTGTCGGATGACTCGACAGCAGGGGTAAGAATGGGAACTTGAACAGGAATGGTAGCAGGTACACTGGCAGGTGTAATAACAACAGGTTTTCAGACAGTTGGTGGAGAGATATCAGGGGAGAAAAGTCTTCCGCTACAGGTGACTTTGGAAGGTCCAACAATATTGCTGACGTCAGTATCAACATCCAAATCTTGTTTAACTCCGTGATAATAAACATCATCCCCGTAATTCCAAGGGATAGCTTTATCAGATGTATAGGGGATAGGCCCTAGAACAGTGATAACCAATGGTGCGATTCTTGGAACAGATGTAATTCTAACAGGCTTTCTCAAGGAAGCCTTGGAAGAATTGTCGAAAATGGTGATGATAGCAACTTCTTCGGTAGGAACCAAAGGAACAACAGTCTTCTCAAACAGAATTTCTTTATTATCCATCAGGCGTTGGACACCTGACTTTAAAAGATGGCAACCGGTAGGTAGGATAGAACACATACGGCAAGCTTCGTCACATCCCGGAAATAAACCGGCTAGCAAAAGGTTCTTCTTCACAGTCATCAAAGGGGTAACAATGTCGTTCACAGAAACCACAAACGAGTCTTCATCTATAGCATTCACTCCATGCTTGGGCATAGGAGCAGTCACAACATTAGGTATTTCAGGTGCTTCAAACTCAATCTCCTTCGCATCAATTAAGTCCTGTATTTTGTTCTTCAAAACCCAACAATCATCTGTATCATGCCCCGGGCTATCAGAGTGAAAGGCACATCGGGCATTAGGGTTGTACTTTGGTGATGTAGTGTTGGGATTCTGCGGGGCCTCCCTTGGAATCACTAGATTGGTTTTTAATAACTGCGGCAGAATCTGAGATAAAGTCATGTTGAGATGTGTGAATTGTCTTCGAGGTTTCTCGGCCCTTAGCTGATTGTTACGCTGAGGAGCACCAGCAGGTCTTGAAATAACAACTGCATTAACAACTTGGTGGTGTTCTGGTCTATTCTGGCTTTTCGAACTGTAAACAACACTGGACTCCTTCTTAAAAGGTTTCTTCTCGGTTCCCGATGAAGCACCCTTCTTTATTTTACCGGATTTGATACCAGCCTCAATCCTTTCCCCGGTCATAATCAGCTCCGTAAACCCGGATGATGAACTTCCAATCAGATGGTTGAAATATGGACGAGACAAGGTCCCCAGAAACATATCAACTAACTCCCTATCAGCCAAGGGTGGTTTCACTCTTCCAGCGAGGTCCCTCCACTTCTGAGCATAATCTTTGAAACCTTCGCCCGCACCCATAGACATACCCTGGAGTTGGGTACGCGTGGAAGCGAGGTCGGCATTGTATTGGTACTGCTTGTAGAAAGCAGCAGCCAAATATTCCCAACTACGGATATTGGCTCCTTGTAGCTGGTAAAACCATTCAAGCTGAGTCCGTGAGAGACTGTCTTGAAAGAAGTGGATCCATAGGTTCTTGTCAGTGGTGTACGGCTGTATCTTCCTTACATACGACCGGAGGTGCAGTTTCGGGCAAGAAACTCCGTCGTATTTAGCAAAGGCTGGTGCTTTGAACTTGTGGGGAATCACCACTCCAGATGACAGACCCAGATCACCAAAGTCCAGACCAGGCACCTTCTGAACTTCCATCGCACTCAAACGATCTTCCAGTTGCTTGTATCCATCCTCAGCCGAAGGATACTGGTCTTCGTCGAAGTCCGTCTCGTTGTCTGAAACCACAGGGCTAGGAGCCCTCCTTTCTTCCTGGCTATATTTCCCTCCAGATGAGGTGGTCAAATCAACTTCATCTCTTAGCCTGTTTCCAAACCTATGGCCCATGTTAAACATGACCGTCTTCTTCTTCTTCTTCTTCTTCTTCTTCTTCTTCTCTTTTAAGATAAGAGCCTTCAGATCTTGCTGACCCTTAACCAAATTCATGAACAATTCCTGGAACTGGGCGTTTTGAGCCTGCAGAGCCTTGATTGCTTGTTCAGTTGATGGTTCAGAAGACATGATGCTGAAATAAACAGCGAAGAAGATGAGAAAACCTGTAAGGGTACCTGTTATGAGGTGCATGGAATGAAATGCGTATGCTATGATTTCAAAGACATCGAGAGATTCAAATTCGTAAACCAAACATGAAACACACTTTTATTATATAAACTTGAAATTAGATTGTTCCACAAATTCCCTTAAGGCGTTACAAGAAAGGAAATACTGAAAAGTAAATAAAAATTGGAAATAATCAAAGAACATCAGCGCTCCCATGGTCGTTTTCCTTTAGTGCTGACATAGTCATTGATGATCTGCTCCCTCTCCAGCTGCCTGGTCAACTTTTGAATCTTCTGCTCTTGCTCGTGATACTTTTCTCGGTAAGTATCCCGTTCTTATCTCAGCTGCATCCAAGACCTCTTCAATGCCCCAACATCAGTAGGCATGTAAGGGTGTAGGATGGTAGGAGGAACCCCTTCCTCATCAGCAACTTCAACAATAATAGGAAAGACGGCTTCATAGGGCATTCTCAGCTTTTGGGCACGTATGCGAACCCATTGGAGATATGGTTCCATTGGTAGAGAAGTCTTCGCACCCAGCTCGTGTGGATCAGATCTGTGTACTTTATCCCAAGCCCTTATGAATCTGCGGTGTTGCTCTTCACTATCCCCTCGGAAATCAAAGACTATACTAGGCATTAGCAGCTCATGAGGTCCTTCCCTTCTGGCTCGCCTAAACTGATGTAAGGCCAAGCATGGATTGTAAGTAATTCCTCCATTGGTTCCTATCAGTGGAACATTGGGGTATTCCCCACAGCGATCAATAATAGCCACCTCGTCCATACCCTTGATAGTCCAAATGATGTCATTGTGAGAGAGAGACATAACCCTATAAGCCCAACCCATGCCTTCTTTGTTCTTCAGAACTGATTTGGGGATGTGAGAAATAAACCACCTCGCAAATAACGGAGCACAGCACATCAAGGTTCCCCTCTTCCGAGCAGTACGGGCATAAAGCTGATGAAGAATGTCACCCAAGAGAGCGGGTACAGGATTACCAATGATGAAGATTTTTACTGCATTCACATCAACAAAGGAGTCAGAGTTAGGAAACAATACCAAGCCATATATCAGAAGAGCCATAATATCTTCGAATGCCTGGAAGTCTAGACTATCCCAGAAATGATTAGCCTTACCAACCAAGAACTTAGTCAGAAAGCCCTTTGCTCCACTACGAGTTTCCCAATTAGCCATTACCTCATCCTTTGTCATATGAAGGGCTGACGCAATCTCTTTCGGCCTAAGGATCTTCTCCCAACCTGTAAACGGGGTCTGCTCCAGAATAGAGATACCGAGCAGATCAGAGAACTCTTCCAAGGTAGGGACCAACTGTTAGTCCTGAAAATTAAAGCAATGGTATAGTGGATCAAAGAACTGGACTAGGACACTCATCATCTGCTCGTCCAATTTGGAGGTGACAAAACTAAGAAGATGCCCATGTCTTCTGATGAAGGAGGTAGTATCAGACATCTTTGCAACCAATTCTTTGAGCAAAGTGGGAACTTGGACAAGGTTGATCCGAATGGTGTTTCTACGCATGGGTGCCATGACCTACAAAACAAAACAAAGATGAATCCCTCCTATCTTTGAAATAGGTTAGTCCAATGCAAGATGTATGCAATGTTATGATGTCATGATGTCATGATAGAAAGCACACCACAAGTATCCACAAATAGAAAACATGGTAAAAGCACATAAGTCCCACAGAGAGCCCTTAGATTTCCGGATGGCAAGGAGCTTAGATACTACCCTCTTTCAGTTCAGTTGGTTTAAACCTGTCCTACAAATAGTAACCGGGTTCTATAGGATCTCAATATCACTGACTACCCTCGATCGTTCATAATTCCAGTTTAGCAACCTTTTCTTGCGGCCGGAATCATCGCGAGAGTTTAGTCTCAATGAGTGTAGCATACTGCTACTGTTCTATGGCCAAGTTGGTCAATTTAAAGGTTCTAAGGTCAGTTGGTGCTTAATGACCCCTTAGCAGACCCATATTCTCCTCGTTGCGCCACAAGGGATATCGATACATACTAAAGTGCCACACCACCGTAGATATTGCTTCAACCGTATCGGTCTATGCCGTACAGTTCCCTCACAGTTTATTGCTACTTACCTAAAGGGTATCCCCAGATCCGGGTTAGGATCTATAGTAACTCCGATACAACCCACAAAGATAAAGCATACAAGTCAAGAAATTGAAAACAATATGAACTATTCCTAAGGTACACCCCACTTATAAGCATCCCCAGCAGAGTCGCCAGTTCTGTGATACGGTGGGAAAGAACCGACTGTTTTTTGGAATGCTGGTTTGCATTTTGCGTTTGTTTTTGCAAAATGTAGCGGTAAGCAAGAGTCTCCACCGACTTTTATTTTATCCAACAAGGAAAGGAAAAAAGCACAGACAAATTCCTTTTTCGAGATATTTCTCAGGTTCGGGGGGTAGATTATAGAAAGGGATGGTGTTAGCACCCTTTCTATCCGTGGTTATCCACGGGCTCTTAGGTACTTGCTCAATTGTTTTCAAAATTTGCTTTTCTTTATGCTTGTGGGTTTGAAAAAGTTTTTGTTTGAACTTCGATTTGAAGATGTGAAAAACACAAGAAGGGGGGTTGAATTGTAAAACTTAAATCAAAAGAGCAGACAACACTATATTTTTATCCTGGTTCGTTTGATCTCAAACCACTCCAGTCCACCCGTCAAGGTGATTTCGCCTCTCTCCAAAGAGGTCTTAATCCACTATATTCAACTGAATACAACAACTACTTTAACAACTGTTAAAGCCTTCTTGAGTCTAACCACATACCGGTTTATCTCAAGGAATTTCTCTTACAGATAATTGAACAAAAGTGTGTTTGATGTTTTCTAGTAAAACTATATATCACAACTGTGATAATACACAATATGAAGCTTAGAATGAAACTAGATTGCTAATGCTTTTGAGTAGGCGGTTGAAAGCTTTTGCAAATTGTATGAGGGAGATTGTTTACGTGGGCGTGTATATGCGTGAAGATGATTAGCCTTTTCTTTTCTCATACTGACTTGTTTATATAGCCTAGGAAGAGATACGTTGTTGTCCATAAAGCAATTTCAATGTTAATAACGTTCTTTCCTTTTTGAGAAGATCTTGTCTTGGATAAAGCCGTTGGTAATTAATCTGTCTTGAATGCGTAGTAACGCTTCGGAGTATTCTGCTAATGATAGTCAGAGTGTTCTTTCCTTTATGCTGACGCTTCTGAGTGCTGATGACTTGGTTAGGATCTTGATCAGAGTCAGAGTATTTTATGTGCAGATTCTGGTCATCAGGCTTCAGCGTATGATCTGGTAACTTCAGTGTGTAGCACATGTTATTTGATCTTCTGATGCTGATGTTGATACTAATCTTCTGATGCTGATGTTGATACCGATCTTCTGATGCTGATTCCATCAGAGTTTTTGTAAATACACAACATAATTTTAAGTAGCATATATGTCTTATATATAAATCTTACAAATCATTTATTCTTGTATTTTGTTATCAGTAAAACTCTAATTGAGGGTTGTAGAATCAAACTATGTTCTAACAATCTCCCCCTTTTTGATGATGACAAAAACCAGATGTTTTTCAATTAAAATTAAAGAATAAAAGGTATCAGAGATTAAAGATAAAGAGTAAAAGGTATCAGAGATAAACAAATAATGAATAAAAGGTATCAGAGATAAGAAGATAAGGAATAAAAGGTATCAGAGCAACGAAGAGAAAAACTCCCCCTGAGTTGATTACTTCCCTTTAGTTCCATGAGACCTTAAGCATCAGAACTTTACTTTATCAGAATTCATCAGATTCATCAGATTCTTGCACCTGTAAGCTTTTCAGAAGAAAGAAATTCAAATATATCAGAATGTTAGAATGTTTGAGACTTATGTCTCAGTAATCCGTTATTGAAAAATATCATTCTTTCTCCCCCTTTTTGCCAGTTATCAAAAAGCACAAATAATCAGAGTTAAAATGATCAGAGCAAAAAGAGCGTTTATATAAAAACAGAAGCAATGATAAGTTCAGAACACGTAAAATATTACAGACAAACATGTATAGAAAACAAGGAAAACACAAGAAAATTCTAAGAGGGAGGTGGAAGACGTGTGAACAGAGCTTCCAACATGCTCTTGATTTGAGTGCTGGTTTCCTGTTGCTGAGATACCATGTTTGCTATAGCATCAATTTTGATGTCCTGCTTATCCATTCTTTCATTCATCAACATATCAGATCTTTTCAAGTCCTCCAGATTCTGCCTGTCAAGAGAGGAAGCTTGAGGATCTTCAGATACAGGATGCTTCTCAGAGCTTTCTTCAACATCTTATTCTTGACCCAAGTCTTCAGCTTGAATCATCTGTTCTTCTGCAGGTTGAACTTTGGATGTTGGACGTTGTTCAGACCACAGAGCAATGTCCAGATGGAGAACTTCTTCCTTAAGCAACTTGCTCAGAACTGGACCTTTAATTTCTTTCAGCAGATTGTTAAAGTTCTGTTGAGCCTGTCCGTAGCTCTGGTCTTGCAACTTAAAGGTTTCAGAGCATACCCATCTTCTGAATTTTGTCCAGAGAAGGTCTGATACAGCAGGATCAACCAGTTCCAGACTTGCTTGTTTCAGAGAAGTGATCCACTTCTGTATATCTGTTTCAAAGTTCAATATGCTGGAACCAACATCTGGATGTTTTGGTTTACGGATAGCAGTTTTGTGGTTGATGGTAGCAAGGCGTTCAAATACTGTTAAATCAATGACAATCTTGCTGTGGTCTTCTGAATTATTCTTAGGTGAGGGAGTGGGAGAGTCAGGAATTACGATTGGACTTGATGGGGAATTTGGTGGAGTTATTTCTGGTTAAGAGGGAAGTTGAGGAATATTCACAGTGGTACCACAGGGCAATTGAATGGCCAGAGGTTGTGGTTCAGGGGATTCAGAGTGTTGAGCCTCAGAGGCTTGAGTCTCAGGTTGTGGAGATTGTTCATGTTGAGGAGAGGGTGGATTAATATCTGGTTGAGAAGATGAAGGTAGTGGGATTTCTGGTTCTGGAGAGAGTGGAATTTCTGGTATTGGTGAGAGGGGAGTTTCAGGTTGTGCTTCTGTGTTTGGATTTGGATTTGGATTTTCTGTTTCGGGAGCGGAAGTGTGTTGGTCTATATCAGAAAGAACTTTTTCAAGGTCTTGTGCTGGTATGGCTTCAGTATTTGGATTTTGTGGTTGGGGGCGAGATCTTCTGAGGGTTAATGATTCAGAAGGGTCAAAGTCAAGGTCAAAATCATCGAAAGTTTGAGGTGTTGGGTTTTTAGATGGAGTTGGAATTGGAATAGATGTTGATACAACAGTTGAATCTAAAACAGTTACAGAAGAAGGATTACCTCTCTTCTTGGGAGTCTGTTGAGATGATCCTTCTGCAACAACTTTTCTTTTCTTTGTCTTCTTCAGAACAACCTCTGGAGCCTTCTGTTGAAGATCTTGAATATTCAGATTTGGTGCTGTACCATCAGCTTTACAAGCATCCAGATATCTCAGAATGATTTCTGGTTTGGAGTCAATCTCTGAGAACAAAGGGAAGTTGTCCATAGGGGCTCTTCTGCTGGAGATTTCAGCAAAAAGAGTGACGCTGGGCTCCTTCTTAATGTTCTCTATCAACTTCATTTTCTTTAGATTTTTGGCATTCAGCTGCTTGCCAACAGTAGGTTCCAGAGTGCTGATTTCTTGTGCCTCTGTCAGATGATCAATCAGCCTATTCTCTGTAAGAATATCTGATACCAGTCTTCCTAAGGGTATCCAATCCCTTTTTGTACGTTCCTCTTCTCTTGTTTCCTTGACACTTGTTCTGAGATGGTTGAACAGAAGATGAGCCAGATTTATCTTGACCTTCTGAGAGATAAAATAGATCAGAAACTGCTGATCAATATTAATGTAATCAGGAGAGCTGGTAGGCTTCCTGTGGTTGAAATAACCCAAAATGATCTTGGCCCAAATTCTGTGTTTGTCTTTCAAGTCCCTTATCTTGCTGGAGGGAAGCCCCAGCGTAAAGATTTCCCTTGCAATTAGGGCAACATCTGCACACCTTTCTGCCATATCAATACAACAAACACCACCACCATTGTAGCCTATCAAGCGAGCAATGAGGTCTTCAGTAATAACAATCTTCTTCCCCATGATATAAGACGTAACTTGATGATTTGAAGAAGAAGCGTGAATCCAAAATTCCTTTACCAGAATAGGGAATGTTGGACCCACCATCCTGTCAAAATACTTTTCCCAACCTTGAGCTTTAACCTCTTCAGATAAATCAAACCCATTCTCCTTAAGGCTGTTGAAATCCACGATTAATTCTGACAGAACCTCTAGGTTTTTGACTGGTGTTAGAAGCATTCTGAGGGGTACTTCGTATTGTTCAGATGAAACAATTTTTTGGGAACCTGCAGTAGGAATGCTGGAAGAAGCCATTGTTCACACGAGGTTTTTGTGAAAAAGATTGGAAGGGTTTTTCTTGAGAAAGTAAGAACACTGAAATCAGAAATATTCAGAGAAAACGAAAGTGAAGGTAAAAAAAAAAGTGAGTGGTGTGAAGTGTGTTTAAATAGATTTCTAAAAAGGTTTTGAAAACATAAACCTTAAGAGAGAGAAATTAATAATGATTATTAGCATTTAATGATAGCTGATTTTAGGGGATTCATAAAGATATTTGGAACGGTTACCCATGACATGTGTCTCAATGCATCCAATCAGCGCTTTTGCCTTTTCAGAAACGTGAACGCATGTTCAGCCTCAGAAAATGGCTGATGATTGCATGACACTTGTTTGCTTGAGTGAACAGCACATTTCCATCCTTGAAATGAAGCGCTCAGATCTTCATGGATAGATTCTGATACAATCTGCACTTCTAAAGTTCTGAAGGAAGATTGATCAATAGTTCACAGAAAAATAAACAAAGTTCTGAAGGTTAAGATATAAAATCAAAACAATTTTATTCTGGACAGAGCTTCATGCTGAGATGTTTCAGAATGAAGTTGAACATATCTTCAGAAAGTGGTTTTGTAAAAATATCAGCCCATTGATGGTCTGTGTTAATAAATTTTAAATTTAGAATCCCTTTCTGAATATAGTCCCTAATAAAATGATGTTTTATTTCTATATGCTTATCCCTAGAATGTAAAATTGGATTTTTACTTAAGAAAATAGCAGAAGTATTGTCACAGAGGATATGAATGTTAACTCTCAAATATCTGAAAGTCCTCAAGTTGACTTTTCATCCAGAGCATTTGTGTGCTGCATCCAGCTGCTGCTATGTATTCAGCTTCTGCTGTTGATAGAGAAATTATGGATTATCTTTTGCTGGACCATGAGATCAGATTTTCTCCCAGAAACTGGCAGCTTCTAGAAGTGCTTTTACGTTCTACTCTGTCTCCAGCAAAATCAGCATCACAGTATCCTACTAAGCTGTAATCACTTGATTTTCTATAAAACAAACCCAGATTAGTAGTACCTTTCAGATACTTGAAAATTCGCTTAACTGCTGTTAAGTGAGATTCTTTAGGATCTGATTGGAATCTAGCACAAATGCAAACACTGAATAAAATGTCAGGCCTTGAAGCCGTCAGATAAAGAAGAGAACCAATCATACCTCTGTAGACCTTCTGTTCTACCTTTTTACTTACCTCTTCTCTTTCCAGAATGCACGTGGGATGCATTGTAATCTTTGATGGCTTACATTCTGAGAGATCAAATTTCTTCAGAAGTTCTCTGACATATTTGCTCTGATGAATGTAAGTTCCTTCTGGGGTTTGATTAATCTGAATGCCCAGAAAGAATTTCAGTTCCCCCATTAGGCTCATCTCAAATTCTGCCTGCATACACTTAGCAAACTTTCTTCCCAGAGAAGGTTTAGTAGATCCAAATATGATATCATCAACATAAATCTGACATACTAAAATTTCATTCTTAACTGTCTTACAGAATAAGGTTGTGTCCACTTTCCCTCTGGTGAATTCCTTTTCTAACAGGAAGTTACTTAGTCTTTCATACCAAGCTCTGGGAGCTTGTTTCAGACCATAGAGTGACTTCTTTAGTTTGAAAACATATTATGGATTTTTGGAACTTTCAAAACCAGGGGGTTGGTGCACATATATCTCTTCTTCTATATAGCCATTTAAGAATGCACTCTTAACATCCATCTGATATAGAGTGATGCCTTTATTAACAGCAAATGAAATTAAGAGTCTGATAGATTCTAACCTGGCGACTGGAGCAAAGGTTTCTGTATAGTCTATCCCCTCTTGCTGACTATAACCTTGTGCTACCAATCGTGCTTTGTTTCTGATGACTTCACCTTGTTCATTCAGTTTGTTTCTGAACACCCATTTTGTTCCAATGACGTTGAATCCTTTTGGTTTGGGAACTAGATCCCATACATCATTCCTTGTGAATTGATTCAGCTCCTCTTGCATTGCTAGAATCCAGTCATTGTCCAGAAGTGCTTCATCAATTGATGATGGTTCAATTAGAGAAATAAGTCCCATGAGGGATTCTTCAGATTTTCTGAAGCTAGATCTTGTTCTGATTGGATCTTCCTTTCTTCCTAAGATTGTTTCTTCTGGGTGATCCATGCTGCTTCTGGATGGTCTTTTCTGAAGTTGATCGACAGAAGGTGCTGGATTGCTTGCAGTGCCTCTTTCTGATGTTGAGGGAGTGTCTCTGTTAAGAGCTTATGATGACTTGTCTTCACTACCTGTGAATTCAACTTCCATACCTGCAAGTAATTCATTCTGCTTTGACTTTGGAGAGTCAAGCTTATCATCAAAACAAACACTGATTGATTCTTCAACAATCTGTGTTTCTGTATTGTATACTCTGTACCCTCTTGAGCGTTCAGAGTATCCTAACATAATACACTTTTGTGCTTTATAGTCAAACTTGTTCAAATAATTTTTTGTATTTAAAATAAAGCAAGTACATCCAAATGGATGAAAATATGAAATGTTGGGCTTTCTGTTCTTCCACAATTCATATGGAGTCTTTTCTAGAATAGGTCTTATGGAGATTCTATTCTGAATGTAGCACGCTGTGTTTATTGCCTCTGCCCAAAAGATCTTAGCAACGTTAGTCTCGTTGATCATGGTTCTGGCCATTTCTTGCAATGTTCTGTTCTTTCGTTCTACAACTCCATTTTGCTGGGGAGTTCTAGGACAAGAGAAATCATGCAGAATGCCTTTGTCATTAAAGAATGATTCAAAATCTTTGTTTTAAAACTCTCCACCATGATCACTTCTGACTTTGACGATTCTAAGATCCTTTTCATTCTGAACTTGGTTGCAGAAGGTGACAAACACAGAGTGTGACTCGTCCTTGTGTCTTAAGAACTTTACCCATGTCCATCTGCTAT
The DNA here is from genome assembly GCA_948472305.1 of Vicia faba. Taxonomy (NCBI): domain Eukaryota; kingdom Viridiplantae; phylum Streptophyta; class Magnoliopsida; order Fabales; family Fabaceae; genus Vicia; species Vicia faba. The sequence continues at coordinate 884,313,691 of OX451738.1, forward strand.
AGTCATCTACGATTACTAACCCATACTTCTTGCCACTGACTGAAGCAGTTTTAACTGGTCCAAATAAGTCAATGTGCAGAAGTTCTAATGGCTTAGAGGTGGAAACAACGTTTTTAGATTTGAAAGCTGGTTTTGCAAACTTGCCTTTCTGACATGCTTCACACAGAGCATTTGAATTGAACTTCAGGTTAGGAAGTCCTCTGACCACATTGAGTTTGTTAATCTGAGATATCCTTCTCATACTAACATGTCCTAATCTTCTGTGCCAGATCCATTGCTCGTTGTTAACAGATAGAAGACACTTTACATTCTGACTTTTCAGTTCAGAAAGTTTTATTTTATAAATGTTGTTTCTCCTCTTTCCATTAAATAGGATAGTCCCATCTTTCTGACTAACAACTTTGCATGAATTTTGATCAAAGATTATATCATAACCGTTATCACTTAACTGACTTATGGATAACAGGTTATGCATTAATCCATCTACTAATAAAACATTACTTATAGAGGGAAGATTTCCATTACCTACTGTTCCAGTGCCAATGATCTTTCCTCTCTGATTGCCTCCAAAGCCTACGTGGCCTCCAGGTTTAAGTTCCAGGCTTTGGAACATATGCCTTCTTCCCGTCATGTGTCGTGAGCAGCCATAGTCCAGGTACCATGACTGGTGTTTCTGCTTTGCTTCTAAAGATATCTGCCACATGTATTATTTTATCCTTAGGTACCCATATTTTCTTGGGTCCTGATTTATTAGTTTTACCAAAACTTTGGTTGAATTTTGGTTTGACAAAATAATTACTACTAGTATATTTGATGTCATGTGTGTGCCCATATACAAAGTGTGAATCAAGTGAAGTGCGTTTTATAACTAAATCCATGGCATTCTTTGGTGTAGGTACCTTACCTTGGTATCCTATTCCTTTTCTGCCATTTCTACTAACTCCATAGATCATTGAAGCCATTTTGCTTCTATCTATGCTTTTAGCTAGAAACTTCTGAAAGCTGTGATCATACTCCTTGATGATCTCATCAGCACTGCTGGGAGTTTCAGGGATTGTTTCCTTCTGAGAGTTTTTCAATAGATTTTCTAATTTTGAAATTTTATCTTTTAACTCAAAATTCTCCAATTTGAGACTCTCAGTCTTATCAGAGTCAGAAGCAAGATTCCTTTTTAGGTTTCTGAATTTGACTCTGATCTGCTGATATCTTTCCAAAATTTCATTAAGGCTTTCAGCTAGTTCAGCCTTAGTAAAGTTTATGGCAAAGTCAGGAAATACCTCTTCTGTATCTGATTCAGAGTCTGACTCAGAAGCTTCACTATCTTCTGTTATGTTTGCCATGAGAGCTATGTTTGCTCTTTCATCATATGATTTTGAGTCAGCTTCAGATGTGTCAGAATCATCCCATGTATCCATGAGACTTTTCTTCTTCTCCTTGCCAAACTTCTTTTTGGACTTTTCCTTCTGAAGCTTTGGGCAGTCACTTTTGTAGTGTCCTTGCTCGTTACATTCATAGCAGATGATGTCTTTGTTGTTTGGCTTTCTGCTTCCTGAAGAGCCTTCAGATCTTCTGTGTCCAGAGGAGGATTCGGACCTTCTGTATCTGGAGAAAGATTCATTCTGATTCTCTGATCATCTGGGATTCCTGAACTTCCTTTGCCTCTGCTTCCATATATCGTTCACCCTTCTGGAGAGGAGAGATAGTTCATCTTCTTATGATGAGGACCCATCATAGGTTTCTTCTACAGCCTGCAAAACCTTGGAGTCAGATTTTCTGTTAGATTTTAAAGCTAATGGCTTACCTTGCTTTTGAGGTTCATCTGCTTCTAGCTCTATCTCGTGACTTCTGAGGGAGCTGACAAGTTCCTCCAGAGAGATTTTGTTGAGATCCTTAGCTAGTTTAAGCGCTGTAACCATTGGCCTCCACTGTTTTGGCAAGCTTCTGATGATCTTCTTAACATGATCAGCAGTAGAATACCCTTTGTCCATAACTTTGAGACCTGCCACCAGAATTTGAAATCTTGAAAACATCGTTTCTATTGATTCACTTTCTTCCTTCTTGAATGCCTCGTACTTCTGAATGAGCGCAAGAGCTTTGGTTTCTTTGACTTGAATGTTGCCTTCATGCGTCATTCTTAGAGAGTCAAACATATTCTTTGCAGTGTCTTTGTTCGATATCTTTTCATATTCAGAATAAGAGATGGCGCTGAGAAGAATTGTTCTGGCCTTGTGATGATTTCTGAAATCACGCTTTTGCTGATCAGACATTGCTTTCCTGTCAATCTTTTGACCACTTCCATCCACTGGGTGCGTGTATCCATCAGTCACCATGTCCCACAGATCAGCATCATGGGCAAGAAAGAAGCTTTCAATTCTGTCTTTCCAGTAGTCAAAGTTTTCTCCATACGACCGGAGGTGCAGTTTTGGGCAAGAAACTCCGTCGTATTTAGCAAAGGCTGGTGCTTTGAACTTGTGGGGAATCACCACTCCAGATGACAGACCCAGATCACCAAAGTCCAGACCAGGCACCTTCTGAACTTCCATCGCACTCAAATGATCTTCCAGTTTCTTGTATCTATCCTCAGCCGGAGGATACTGGTCTTCGTCGAAGTCCGACTCGTTGTCTGAAACCACAGGGCTAGGAGCCCTCCTTTCTTCCTGGCTATCTTTCCCTCCAGATGAGGTGGTCAAATCAACTTCATCTCTTAGCCTGTTTCCAAACCTATGGCCCATGTTAAACATGACCGTCTTCTTCTTCTTCTTCTTCTTCTTCTTCTTCTTCTTCTCTTTTAAGATAAGAGCCTTCAGATCTTGCTGACCCTTAGCCAAATTCATGAACAATTCCTGGAACTGGGCGTTTTGAGCTTGCAGAGCCTTGATTGCTTATTCAGTTGATGGTTCAGAAGACATGATGCTGAAATAAACAGCGAAGAAGATGAGAAAACCTGTAAGGGTACCTGTAATGAGGTGCATGGAATGAAATGCGTATGCTATGATTTCAAAGACATCGAGAGATTCAAATTCGTAAACCAAACATTAAACACACTTTTATTAGATAAACTTGAAATTCGATTGTTCCACAAACGCCCTTAAGGCGTTACAAGAAAGGAAATACTGAAAAGTAAATAAAAACTGGAAATAATCAAAGAACATTAGCGCTCCCATGGTCGTTTGCCTTTAGTGCTGACATAGTCGTTGATGATCTGCTCCCTCTCCAGCTGCCTGGTCAACTTCTGAATCTTCTGCTCTTGCTCGTGATACTTTTCTCGATAAGTATCCCATTCTTCTCTCAGCTGCATCCAAGACCTCTTCAATGCCCCAACATCAGTAGGCATGTAAGGGTGTAGGATGGTAGGAGGAACCCCTTCCTCATCAGCAACTTCAACAATAATAGGAAAGACGGCTTCATAGGGCATTCTCAGCTTTTGGGCACGTATGCGAACCCATCGGAGATATGGTTCCATTGGTAGAGAAGTCTTCGCACCCAGCTCGTGTGGATGAGATCTGTGTACTTTATCCCAAGCCCTTATGAATCTACGGCGTTGCTCTTCACTATCCCCTTGGAAATCAAAGACTATACTAGGCATTAGCAGCTCATGAGGTCCTTCCCTTCTGGCTCGCCCAAACTGACGTAAGGCCAAGCATGGATTGTAAGTAATTCCTCCATTGGTTCCTATCAGTGGAACATTGGGGTATTCCCCATATCGATCAATAATAGCCACCTCGTCCATACCCTTGATAGTCCAAATGATGTCATTGTGAGAGAGAGACATAACCCTATAAGCCCAGCCCATGCCTTCTTTGTTCTTCAGAACTGATTTGGGGATGTGAGAAATAAACCACCTCGCCAATAACGGAGCACAACACATCAAGGTTCCCCTCTTCCGAGCAGTACAGGCATAAAGCTGATGAAGAATGTCACCCAAGAGAGCGGGTACAAGATTACCAGAGATGAAGATTTTTACTGCATTCACATCAACAAAGGAGTCAGAGTTAGGAAACAATACCAAGCCATATATCAGAAGAGCCAGAATATCTTCGAATGCCTGGAAGTCTAGACTATCCCAAAAATGATTAGCCTTACCAACCAAGAACTTAGTCAGAAAGCCCTTTGCTCCACTACGAGTTTCCCAATTAGCCATTACCTCATCCTTTGTCATATGAAGGGCTGAAGTAATCTCTTTCGGCCTAAGGATCTTCTCCCAACCTGTAAATGGGGCCTGCTCCAGAATAGAGATATCGAGCAGATCAGAGAACTCTTCCAAGGTAGGGACCAACTGGTAGTCCTGAAAAGTAAAGAAATGGTATAGTGGATCAAAGAAATGGACTAGGACACTCATCATCTGCTCGTCCAATTTGGAGATGACCAAACTAAGAAGATGCCCATGTCTTCTGATGAAGGAGGTAGTATCAGACATCTTTGCAACCAATTCTTTGAGCAGAGTGGGAACTTGGACAAAGTTGATCCGGATGGTGTTTCTACGCATGGGTGCCATGACCTACAAAATAGAACAAAGATGAATCCCTCCTGTCTTTGAAATAGGTTAGTCCAATGCAAGATGTATACAATGTTATGATGTCATGATAGAAAGCACACCACAAGTATCCACAAAAAGAAAACATGGTAAAAGCACATAAGTCACACAGAGAGCCCTTAGATTTCCGACTGGCAATGAGCTTAGATACTACCCTCTTTCAGTTCAGTTGGTTTAAACCTATCCTACAAATAGTAAACGGGTTCTAGAGGATCTCAATATCACTGAATACCCTCGATCGGTCATAATTCCAGTTTAGCAACCTTTTCTTGCAGCCAGAATCATCGCGAGAGTTTAGTCTCAATGAGTGTAGCATACTGCTACTGTTCTATGGCCAAGTTGGTCAATTTAAAGGTTCTAAGGTCAGTTGGTGCTTAATGACCCCTTAGCAGACCCATATTCTCCTTGTTGCGCCACAAGGGATATCGGTACATACTAAAGTGCCACACCAACGTAGCTACTGCTTCAACCGTATCGGTCTATGCCGTACAGTTCCCTCACAGTTTATTGCTACTTACCTAAAGGGTATCCCCAGATCCGGGTTAGGATCTATAGTAACTCCAATACAACCCACAAAGATAAAGCATACAATTCAAGAAATTGAAAACAATATGAACTATTCCTAAGGTACACCCCACTTATAAGCATCCCTAGCAGAGTCGCCAGTTCTGTGATACGGTGGGAAAGAACCGACTGTTTTTTGGAATGCTGGTTTGCGTTTTGCGTTTGTTTTTGCAAAATGTCGCGGTAAGCAAGAGTCGCACCGACTTTTATTTTATCCAACAAGGAAAGGAAAAAAGCACAGAAAAATTCCTTTTTCAAGATATTTCTCGGGTTCGGGGGGTAGATTATAGAAAGGGAAGGTGTTAGCACCCTTTCTATCAGTGGTTATCCACGGGCTCTTAGGTACTTGCTCAATTGTTTTCAAAATTTGCTTTTCTTTGTGCTTGTGGGTTATAAAAAGTTTTTGTTTGAACTTCGATTTGAAGATGTGAAAAACACAAGAAGGGGGGTTGAATTGTAAAACTTAAATCAAAAGAGCAGACAACACTGTATTTTTATCCTGGTTCGTTTGATCTCAAACTACTCCAGTCCACCCATCAAGGTGATTTCGCCTCTCTCCAACGAGGTCTTAATCCACTATATTCAACTGAATACAACAACTACTTTAACAACTGTTAAAGCCTTCTTGAGTCTAACCACATACCGGTTTATCTCAAGGAATTTCTCTTACAGATAATTGAACAAAAGTGTGTTTGATGTTTTCTAGTAAAACTATATATCACAACTGTGATAATACACAATATGAAGCTTAGAATGAAACTAGATTGCTAATGCTTTTGAGTAGGCGGTTGAAAGCTTTTGCAAATTGTATGAGAGAGATCGTTTACGTGGGCATGTATATGCGTGAAGATGATTAGCCTTTTCTTTTCTCACACTGACTTATTTATATAGCCTAGGAAGAGATACATTGTTGTCCATAAAGCCATTTCAATACGTTCTTTCCTTTTTGAGAAGATCTTGTCTTGGATAAAGCCGTTGGTAATTAATCTGTCTTGAATACATAGTAACGCTTCAGAGTATTCTGCTAATGATAGTCAGAGTGTTCTTTCCTTTATGCCAACGCTTCTGAGTGCTGATGACTTGGTTAGGATCTTGATCAGAGTCAGAGTATTTTATGCGCAGATTCTGGTCATCAGGCTTCAGCGTATGATCTGGTAACTTCAGTGTGTAGCACATGTTATTTGATCTTCTGATGCTGATGTTGATACTGATCTTCTGATGTTGATGTTGGTACTGATCTTCTGATGCTGATTCCATCAGAGTTTCTGTAAATACACAACATAATTTTAAGTAGCATATATGTCTTATATATAAATCTTACAAATCATTTATTCTTGTATTTTGTTATCATTAAAACTCTAATTGAGGGTTGTAGAATCAAACTATGTTCTAACACGATTTAACTCTTGCTTCTGTCCTCAAGAGTGTAATGAAGTGTTTTTTGAAAACTTTGTTCGAAAAGTGTAAGTGTGAAGAGTTTTTGTTTTTGAAAGAGCAAGTATCTAAGAACCATCTACCTACTCGAGAAAGGAATCGTTCTATGCTATCTTCCTTTAGACAATGCTATCCCACTATTGACGAGTAGGTAGCACCGTCGCTGGAGTTTGAGGGTCAATTCGAATTTAGGGACTTACGGTCACCAAAGCAATGTTAGGACTCCTTAGCGGTAACCCTAATGTCTTAGATCATTTGTTTTGAGGCAACAATATCCGAGGCAACCGTTTCGAGGCGACTATGATCTTTGGACAAGAGGACGACCTCTAAAGTTACCTATACTCAATGACCGTGTACAAAGGCAACCAAGTGGGGTGTACCCTAAGAGTGCGCATGTGCGGGTGCATCGTTTTCAGTTAATTTTATCTTTGTACATGTTAATGATGATCTATGTTGATTTTAAGTTGAAACATTCATTCTTGTCATGCAATCCTATTATCAAACATCTAACAGTTATATTTTGCGGAAAATAAATTGCGGAAATTAAATTACAAGGCGTCAGGTATTTACATCGCCAAAAGCAACCCTTTGAAATTTAAATGCGGAAAAATAAATAAAGCGATAAAAACAATTAAATGGTCCTAATTATCTATTACATTCCGGGAACAAATACAATATTGAATAAATAGATCGCGTGCGGGAAAATTAAATCGAGCGCAAGTAGGGTTTTGACCCTTTGTTATTTAAAGAAAAGATTTTTTGTTGTTTTTGAATTAAGAAAGAAATTATCTAAGCTAATTATTAAATCAATTAATTAATTAATTAATTAATGAAAATAAATATTTTTTTGGGTTTTTGGTATTTAAAGAAATAAAATAAAATAAATTAATGTTAGTAAAAACCTAATTAAGTCTAATTGATTTTAATTATTTTAAAAAAAATATTAAAGTTATTTCTAATTAATAGCCTAAATTAATTAATGGATTTGTTAATAAAATATAAAATACTAAAATTTAATTTAATAAAGAAAATATTTTTTGGTTTTAATTTTATAAAGAAAAAAAATTGATTGGTTAGTTATTAAATAGAAATAAAAAATAAATAATTAAAACAAAATAAATAAAAATATATAGAGAGAGGAGTATATGCCTGTTTTGGGGGTCAGAATAGCAATTCTATGGCCCATTAAACGCTGGCCTGGTTGACCTCTGAGATTCCCTGCGCGCATGTTGACTTGGTCTATGGTAGACCATCAGTTTCTGGCCACCAGATTTGGCCTGTGGCCATCTGGCCATCAGATGCTTGAGGATGTATGATAGGCATCACGCTTTGATTTGTACCTGATTATATGAAAAACAATAATATCAAAGAAGTGGAGGACCTGAGATTCGAACCCAAGTCCTGTACGTGACTGCCAGCTCTCTTTACCACTAGGCCATTCGCTTCAGGTGTTAATGATATATGAATAAAATATAATATGTTAAACGAATTAATATGCCAGCAAACAAAAAAAATACGCGCGTGGTTTTTGAATTGGCCATTGGGGTATAGACACGTCTCTGTCTTCTTTCTCACGTCCGTGGCTAAAACTCTATAACATCTATAGCCACGGACACCGCCTGTCACTAAAGGTCACGTATACCTATAATCTGCTGTGAGCCGTGGAAATGAAATCTAAGGGCAGGGTTGTGCTTGTCTCATCATCCCAGTCACAACCATGCCCTTCTCGACAACCAATTTTTCTTGCAAGAGAAATACCCAAAAACGAGCCACAAAACCCTAGCTATGGTACCTCACAGCATAGGCCACATAAACAAAATTGGATAATGCAGAATGCTTAGAAATTTGATGAAGATTATGAATATGCAAATAATTTGTACAAAAGATGCAGGAATAATGATTTGCGACTTCAAGAAAGGAGCGGATTTTGTGGCACTTACAGTGCTTTGTGATGTGCGTGGAGGCTTGTTTGGGATTGGTTCTGCTTCAGTGATCGTCAAGGAATCGATTGAGATCGTTCTTGGCTTCTGAAAACACCTCTAGACACGATTTTGATTTCAAACTTTTTACCACTTTTTCAAGTTTTGGTTCTGCCTATTCTTACAGCCTCTAACCTATATTTCGTGTCCTTTGGCTTCTATATGTATCATGGAATGCATTAGGTCAAGAATCATGAATCCAATCTCTCTAAATCAATGCACCCATATTTGATTTGATTAACTTTTGAAAACTTGCCAAATTTGTCAAAAAACCATCTTTTTGCACATGATCTTGTGTGATACGAATTTGATGATGATATTGATGAGAATCCAATCCTGAAAATAGCAAAAAAATCTCATGTAATCAAAGTTTGGGATTTTATTTGATTTAATTTGATTTAAAATGAAATAATTCAATAAAAAATTAAATAAAATAATAAAATTAATAAATGGACACATGGCTGAAGCTAGGACACGTGGACAATGATGCAAGCTTAAATCAAGTGGAAAAGAATGGGCCCATTTGACAAAATTTGAAGTTTTGGGGATAGTTGACTTTTGGCAATTTTGCAAAAATGCCCAACTTCAACAATGCATAACTTCTTCAATTTTGAACTTTTGGAAGTGTTATTTGACTTTTTAGAAATCTTGAGATGTCCTATAACCAACCCATTTGGTCTTGTCGCATTTTGATATTCCATGCTCAAATTATAAGTTTGACAAAAAAGGTGTTTTTGTTGACTTTCAAAAATGACCTATAATGTCCAAATTTATAACTTCTTGTGAGTGCATTTTTTTATCTTGGGGTATGAAGATGGATTGTAGGGAATTGCATCCTATTCAAAATGAGCTTTGGATGGGTCATTTCTCATAAAGTATGAGAAAGTTATGCTTGGTCAAAGTTGAGTTGACTTTTCCTACAAAACCCTAATTTAGCAACTTTTGAGTCTTGATGAATTTTAAGCAATCCTTGATGAATCATGATCAACCCTTGATAAAATGATGAAATATCCTTCAAAATGAGAATGTTGACAAAAAATCTTGAAGTTTGACTGTTTGTAGGTCACAGTTGACTTTTGGCCTAGCACAGTCGATTTTTGGACCCTTTGAGCAATTGACTGAGCAAACTTCCTCTACAAGGCTTGAAACTTGACATGGTTGACCTTGAGAACATATTAGGACATTGGGGAGCACTTGAGGTCATTTGGACTCAAGGATCTTGATGCAACACAAAATCCTAATTTGGGGTTGACTGTCTTAGGAGATGATTGTCTGTCCAACTTTTGAGCAAGCTTGAGCCACTTGGAGATTTTTCTTGCAATGTTTTGAGAAATATGAGAGGGAAAATTTTGGGGTGCAACAAATATGTTCATTAATTAATCATTTGACGTTTTTTGCAAATAAAAACACAGGTGTAAAGAAAAAGGTAAATAGTTTTCTGTATTTTGAAAGAGATATCTTTGTATTTACTTTGAATAAGTATTTTGTACAAAGGAGACAAACATCCTAGTAAGAGGACGGTGTCATGAAAATAAGAAAACATTTATACAAAGAAAGACAGCTATGTGTAATAATCCCATGGGGTTCCCATTCTGCTATAGCCTTCGTATTTCCGAATATGTTATCCATTTGTTGCTTCGTCCGAAGATGATTGAATTGATCAGAAGCTCTGAGTTTGTCAGTGAAGAGATTGTCCTTAAAGTGATCCAACGAGACATAGTTATATGCTTTAAATCCATAATTTTTGCCTGGACCGCCCTTTCGGGTTTTGAGTCCACAGGGAAACCCCTTTTTGCCCAAGTCGCCCTTTCGGGTTTTCAACTTGCCGGGTGTACAGATTTTTTTATTTTATCCCTAATTTTTGCCCGAACCTTTTGGTTCGCCGGGATGCCTTTGTTTTTCCTAGGTGTGTCAACCTAGCGGGTCTCTTATGCATAGTATCTTTTGACTATGTCCGCATTCCCAGGGGGTGGCAGATCGTCGCCGTCCATGGTGGTTAAGATCATTGCCCCACCGGAAAAGATGTTCTTGATTACAAATGGTTCTTCATAGGTAGGAGTCCATTTTCCCCTGGGATCACTTTGTGGCAAGATGATGCGCTTGATCACTAGATCTCCAACTTGATATTCTTGGCGTCTGACTTTCTTGTTGAAAGCCTTGATCATCCGTTTTTGATACATCTGACCATGGCAAATAGCAGTAAGCCTCTTTTCATCAATTAGGTTCAGTTGATCAAGTCGGGTCTGGATCCAATCATCCTCACTCAAACCTACATCTTTCATGATTCTCAAAGAGGGGATCTGAAACTCAATAGGTAAAACAGCCTCCATGCCGTAAACCAAAGAATAGGGTGTTGCCCCAGTTGATGTGCGAGCCATGGTACGGTATCCGTGGAGAGAAAACGGTAGCATTTCATGCCAGTTGTTGTACCCCAAAATTCTCCCTCTCATTTATCAAGACTTTTCTCACAAGACTTCTTGGACTCAAGACAAGATTAGGGTTTGGTCAGCTCAAGACACCTCATCTTGCACTAATAACCCAAAATTAGGGTTTCAGTTTGCACAAGGATTTTTGGACCACCAATGCTTCATTTGACTTTCATACATCATTTTGGACCCCTAAGATTGTTCATGTGAAGTTCAAGCCTTGAACCACATTTTTGATCAGTCAATTGGACAGTTGACCTAAAAATCAGCTGAATTGGGGAGAAAGTCAACCATGGCCAATTTACAGTCAAACTTCATAATTTTTTATCCGCATCAACATTTTAGACTCATATGTACCATTTGATCAAGTTTGGATCACAACTCCTCAAGAAATTTGGTCAAATCATCAAAAGGGCAAAATGGTCAAAATTAGGGTTTTTACTGAGAAAGGGAAATTTCTGATTTTTAACCTAGCCAATGACCAATTGAGTTCAAACATGATTTCAAGGGTTCAATGGTATCATCTTTACTTAATTACATGGTTCAAAAGATCTGAAGTTCATTGGATTGACAAATGAATTTTGCAGTCAACTGATCAAAAGTCAACTGTGCACTGAAAAGTCAAACTTTGACTTTTTGGTCAAAATCAAGTGCCAAGGGTCATAATTCATCAAGATATGTCAAAATATGAAACTTGTTCACCAAGAAACTCAAAATTGAAAATTAGGGTTTTAATTTGAAAATTTTCAAAACTTAGAATTTTTCTAAGTATAAAAATTTTCTTATTTTTCCCCAAATTTTCACCATTTTTTCACCATGATGCATTTTGATTCAAGAGAAACTTACAACATGAAAGTTGTATTCCTCCATGAAATCTACAACTTTGATTCACAAACTTTTCCCAAAAGATGCTTGGATCTCAAGTTATGAATTTGTGAATATAGGTCCATGAACTTCTTAACTTAGTGAAATTTTGCCCTAATTTAGGCAGGTTTTGGACCCAACTTCATGGACATTTTTCACCTAGTTCCAAGAGGTATCTCAAATTGCATTTCATGGATGGATTATAGATCATATTGCAAGCTTTCCAAAATGTCCAAGAACTCTACAAGATCATTTTTGAGTAGGGAGAATCGAAGAGGGGAAGTTGGCATTTTCTCACTTTTGTTCAAGCCATTTTCACATAGCATCAAGTTGCAAATCAAATCTATGCTGGTTGCATCTTGCTTTACAGGTCCTAAGCTTGCTATACACTCCATAATTAAATGCATACTCAGAAGCTAAAGCCTTTATCTTTTCTTTTGAAGCTTTACACAAGATGCATTTCCATTTTGGGCAAAAAGTTCACAATGCCATTTTCCTAAAGATGAACTTTTGCAATTTTGTCAATCTTGAGCATTAGACCTGTCCCATTGGTGCAAGCAATTTCTACAGGTCTCAAGCAATGTGTACCAACTCTTATCAGCCCTCAAGCAAGCTAGTACAAGCATTTAGCATTGGTCTTGTCACTTTACTTCAAATGCAAGAAAAGTTGCAAAAAGGTCAAAAGCTTGCACAGCTAGTAAGGGTTGACTTTGTATCATTTCTATACAAATATACAAACTTGTTACAAGGCATAACACACTTAGATTGAACCTGAAACACTCTCAAACTCAAAAACTCCACAAAACTGCCCAAGACACATAATTTCCGCAAAAGCACATCCAACTCTCATTTGGCTCGTGCGTTTTGTGTTTAATCATTTTAAACACCTTCTATACATCATACCAAAGAAATCCAAGCCATCACCCTAGTTATGTAACCCCTGTTTCAGCATCCACCATTTTCACTTTGGAAGCTTGCAGCTTGACTTGTCTAGAGAGTTCCATCCATCCTCCAAGAAAGATAAGCATTGGAATAGCTTCAGGGAAGTTCAAGGAAGCTCAAACAATCATGAGGCCTCCATTAAAGTCCCTACATTGCCCTACCTGAATCCAGCTGAAGGAGGTATTTTTTTCAAACTCTATCTCTCTGAATAGGCAACCTCAAGCCACGATTTGTGAAGGAAAAATGCAGTCCTTATCATAACGAAGTTGTACATATCATTATTTTTCATTTATATTACTTGTGCTAAGAGAATTTGAAGCTTGAAAACTCTGAAAAAGTTAGGTCACGAATTAGGGATTCAAAAATTCTCTCATATCTTTAAGAGTTAGGTTACATAATTTATATGGTTAGAATCGTGAGCTCAAATGCCACATTTTTCTTGTTATGAGTTTTTGTTTTTGTGCAAGCATAAGCAAGATGCAGGTTGAATTGGAAAACGCATGCAGAAGAGAGGGACGGAGGTCAGGGATGAAGTCATGGGCTTTTTGGAAGCTTTGGCCTTTATGTTTTCACTAATCACACCCCCTGACTTGCTACTGCACCCCTGGCTGATTTTTATATTTTTCATATTTTTTTCATATTTTTATATTTATATGCTTTTGATTATTTTTTCTGAATAATAAGAAATCCTAAAAATAATTTCTTTATTTTTACAATTTTTTTTTATTATTTGTTTTTACATGAAAAATAGTTTATTTTGATAAATAGATTTTATTTTCTTAAATAACTTATAAATATATTTAAAAATACTTAATATTTTTATTATACATTTTATACTCATAAATACTTATTTTTGTACATATTTAATTTTTAATGTTTATATATAATATTATTTATTATTTTCTTATACAAAAAATGTACAAAATAATAAATATAGAACATTTATTTTCTTTTAATTAAAAACTAGGGTTTACCCCTTTCAAAAAGAATTAGTATTTTTTTTCTTTATAATTTTTAGGGTTTAAGTTAAATATATTTCCTACACAAAAACAAGACATAAAAACATTTTCCTAACATAAACATTGCATTGCATTTTAAATATTTTTTTTGTATTTATTTAAATTCGCGCATATTCGATTTGGTTGTAATAATATATTTAGTTTTATATTTTTACAAATCCCCCATTCAAAGCTTGTATCCCCCCTCCCATAAAAATTATTGTAATAGCTTAGTTTATTTTACGCAATGTATCACTTTTATACCATGATTAGTAAATTAGGGTTTGCATGACAAGAACAAAAACAAAGAAAAATAGAAAACCCTAAATGCAAGACAAAAGCATGAAAATGACACACTTTGCACACAAGAACCCTTAGGGTTTCTCCCACTTGGTTGCCTAAAATAAAATGGCCATGTTACACATGCGAAGTATCTTGGCAAAACAAAACAAAAAATAAGATCATAGTCCCTCGATGATGCTAATCAAAGGTTGCCTAAACAAAATGATCTTGGTCCCTCAAAAATGCTAAGATACTTGGCAAAATTGCTATCATGGTTATACGATGACCCACGCCCATCCCGTTTACATCCAAAGATAGGGTTGCTTACCAAATCAATGGTAAATCAACAATGTCAAAGGAATAAAAATGCACAAGAAAGACATTTGAGTAGGTAGATAGCTTCTAAGTTACTTGCTCCATTTCAAAACAATCCTTGTTATTTTCAAACAAACACACACACATTTCAAAACATCTTGCAAAACATTGAAAATATTTTTCAAAAGACAAACATCTTTGTATACATTCTTACGAACGAGAATCAATACAAAGATTGCCTAAACAATGGCCTCTTTTACAAAATACTTTCAAAATCACACCAAACACCATTTCAAACAAAACAAAGCAAGTGATCTAAACAAGTAACTAAGATCCCATGGAAAACCATGGATGAAAAGGGTTCTAGCACCTTCCCTTTTCATAATCTACCCCCCGAACTCAAGAAAACATCTCAAAGGTCTTTCCTGTGCTTTTTTACCTTTCCTTTTGGATAAAAGAAAAGTCGGTGGCGACTCTTGCTAACCGCGACATTTGCGACAAAACGCAAAACCTCAAGACAGTTCTCCCACCGCATCACAGAACTGGCGACTCTGCTGAGGAATATTTTAAAAGTGGGGTTACCTTAGGGTTTATATCACATTTATTTGCTTACATTGTTTGACTTGTTTTCTTTACAATTATGGTTCTTTGTTTGGGTTTAAATCCTCCACCCGGATTTGGGAAACATTATAGGTAAATAGCAATACATTATGGAAATTGTGCGGGGTATACCGACATGGTCTAAGCAATAGCTATATTAGTGTGACATATTTGTGGGTACCGGTAGCCTTTGAGTCAATCAAAGAGAATACGGGGCCGCTGAGTGATGTCATGAAGCACTAATGAACTTCTAGAACCTTTACTTAACCAACTTGGCCTTTTAGGATGTAGTGAGATGACCGGCTTTGGTGCAGTCCGAAGTTGGTAGATACTCGATACTACACTCATTGAGGGTTGGCTTCTTGGGATATTTCGGTCGTCAGTAAAGAGGCTTGAACTGAAACAATGAACAAGGAAACAATCCAGTGATATTGAGCTCCTTAGAACCCGATTACTATTGTTAGGACAGGTTGAGCCAACTAAACTTCAAGAGGGTACTTACCTATGAAACCCCATGCAAGCCTAAACTAAGAACTTGTTTGATTTGCTTGTACATATATATTTGTGCATAACATCATGAACATCGTGAACATCATATGCATTCACTAACCATTTCAAGGATTTTGGAGATTCATCTTTGTTCTTGTTTTGTAGGTTATGGATTCACTTCGCAAGAAAACTATCCAAATCAACCTTGTAAGAATTCCTCCACAACTCAAGGAACTAGCTTCAAGGATCCCTGAGAATTCTGCATTCACCGAGAGGCATGGATTCTACTCAACTTGGTCACTTCCAACACAAAGGAGGATATGATGAAGGTTCTCTTCCAGTTCTTTGACCCTTTGCATCATTGCTTCATATTTCCTGACTATCAACTTGTGCCCACTTTGGAAGAACTCTCTCAACTTCTTAGGATTCCTATTCTCAATCAATTACCCTTCAATGGTGCAGAAAGAGATCCAAAGCCAGAAGAGATTTCCCAAGCCCTGCACTTGCACTCATCTGATGTCACAACCCATTGGGAAACTAGAAGTGGTGTCAAAGGCTTCTTGGAAAAGTTTCTGTTTGAGAAGGACCAAAGCTGTTGGAATTCCCTAGACTTGCAAGCTTTTTAGGAGATTGTAGCTCTTCTCATCTATGGGATGGTCTTGTTCCCTAATCCTGACCAACTCATATATGTGAGCGCTGTCAAAATCTTCATGTCTCGCAACCCGGTGCCTACATTACTTGGGGATATCTTACACTCTTTTCACACTCGTACAATGAGGAAAAGAGGTGTTCTTATGTGTTGTACTCCTATCATGGTAAGATGGTTTATTTCTCATATTCCCTAATCTGTCTTGAAGAATGAGCAAGGTTTGAGGTGGTCACAAAGGTTAATGACACTCAAACATTCGGATATTCATTGGTGTTCTCGATCCAAAGAGAATGTTATCATTGTTGACCGTTGTGGGGAATTCCATAATGTTCCTCTACTTGGCATTAGGGGAGGCATCACCTACAACCCGTGCTTAGCTCTAAGACAATTTGGTTATGCCCAAAGGGATGGCCCACATGATATGATGATTCAAGGATTTGTTTTCGACTACGACAACAATGATTAAGGATTTCGCCAGAGATTCATCCGAGCTTGGAGGATGCCAAACAAGGTGGATAGCAAGACTTTGGAACACAAGAATTCCATCCCTCTTGAGCCATACCTCAAGTGGGTACGAACCCGCGCCCAAAGTCTTATGATGCCTTATCCCTCCATTCTCCCAGTGATTATAGAGCCTGTTAAGGAAGGAGAAGTTCCATACACTATCCTACATCCTGACATACCGAGATCACTCAAAGACCTACAAAGGGATTGGATACAGCTCAAAGGAGAGCGCGATACTTTTGAAGCCCAGTTCTACGCAAGTGAGAAGAAGGTTTTGGAACTTACTCGGCTACTTCATGAAGAGCAGACTCTCAATACCTACATTGCACCAAAGAGGATGCGCAATGCCTTTTTACCTTAGAATTTTGTATTATTTTGCCCAAGGGGCATTGATGTACTCAAATTCTATCTTATTAATATGACGTGTGTTTCTTTTTTCTTTAAAACAAATTTGAATTTCTAAATCCTTAAAAGCATTGCATGAATATATATCATTCATCATAAACATAAATAGGTCTTTGCAACAAGTTTCCTCATCTCTCTACTATTTATTTCAGTAAGATGGATCTCGAACAAACGGTCAAAGATCTGCAAGCTCAGAATACGCAATTTCAACAGTTACTCATGACCTTAGCCAAGGGGCAAGAGGAGATGAAGAATCTGCTAGAAAAATAAAAAGAGAAAGAGAAAAAGAAGAAGAAGCCAACTGGTATGGTAATCATGGGCAAAAGATTTTAGGGACAAGCCAGAAGGACCATGGATTTTCCAACAACATCTGATGAAGGGGAAAGAAAAGGAAAAGAAACGGCAGTACCATCAGATTCTGAAGAAGAAGAGGAAGAGGAGGATTACTCTGAGCAAAAATACCCTCTGGCTGATGACAAGTACAAACACCTTGAAGAGAGACTAAGCGCTATGGAAATCCAGAGAGTACCGAGGCTAGATTTTGAAGAGTTGGGGCTGGTGTCAGGGATTGTGATCCCACCAAAGTTTAAAGTGCCACTATTTGCCAAGTATGATGGGGCGTCTTGCCCTAAAATGCACCTCAGATCATATGTCAGGAAGATTCAGCCACATTCTGCCGACAAAGACTTATGGGTCCACTTTTTCCAAGACAGTTTATCAGGAACGCAACTTGATTGGTTCTACCAATTAGAAAGGGATGACATCCACAATTGGGAAGACCTGGTAGCATCTTTCTATAAACAATATCAGTACAACGCCGACTTGGCACCTACCCGTACTCAGCTGCAGAGTATTGTTATGGCTTCCATGAGGGCTTTAAAGTTTACGCGCAAAAGTGGAGAGATCTAGCCGGAAGGGTGCAACCCCCTCTGTCCGAAAGGGAGTTGGTGGACATGTTCTTGGGAACTCTATCAGGTCCTTTCTTCAATCATCTGATTGGGAGTTCCTCTGCAGGGTTTACTGAATTAATTTTAACCGGCGAAAGAGTAGAGGCTGGTATAAGAAGTAGGAAGATTAAGAAGGACGCGTCTGCCTCTACAGCTATGAAAAAGCCATTCAATGGAAGAAAGGAAGTATTTGTTGTTTATTCATAGAGGAATCAGGGAAGAACTGAACGCCGACCAACAGTAGGGGCCGTTATGATTCCAAAGCCTGCATCAGACCAGCCAAGAACTAACCAACAAAGGTTGGAAAGGCCAGTTCGGAAATTCACCAAGATTAACATGACTCCAGCCCAAGTTCTACCACATCTTCTGAAGTTGAATCTGGCCACTTTAAAAGAGGCCCTAAAGAATCACAATACCGCGTCTCCACATTACCATCCGAATGCCAGGTGCGCATACCATTCTGAAAGTTCAGGGCACGACACCAATAACTGTTGGGCTCTGAAGAACAAAATTAAAGACCTGATAGATGCGAAGGAAGTTGAGTTTGAAGCGCCTGAGAAACCAAATGTTATTTCCGCTCCAATGCCTAGGCATGGTCACAATGCCAATGCTATTGAAGGAGATTTGTTTGTTGCTAATGTGGATGAATTGTTGACTCCGCTCCCGATTGTTAAGTTGAATTTGTTGAAAGCTGGTATATTCCCAGGTTGTAACAAAGATTGTCATGTTTTCCTGTCCTCATCATTTGACTGCCCTCTGTTGAAGAAAGGTATCCAACGACTGATGGATAATCAAGAAATTTTGTTTGAGAATGCTTCTGTTTCACCCGTTCCAGTTAAAGAAGTTTCAATTATAACCATCTACGCCAACCCTTCCAGGGCCCCTAAAAGACCCGTTAGGATTACACCTGCTCCAAAGACTACTCCACTTAAGATTACAATGCCCGGGACGGCCCCATACAAATCAGATAAGACAGTACCATGGAATTACGGTGGAGAAATCTACTACTATGGTATTAAACAGGATGAACTGACTACCGAAGAAGAAAGCTCCGAAGAGGACAATTCCGAAATTAGCAATATTGCCGGAACAAGCAAGATTACCCGTAGTGGTAGAATCTTCTCTCCAGAGATTGCTCCTCCAAGGGAAGTCTTTGGACCCGTGGCCGTTCCGAAGATTACTACTGTACTAGTGATTATACCTGCAAGCGTACTTACCGACAAAGACAACATAATTCCTATCCCTACTTCCACTGCTGAGAATAAAGGAAAAAACATTCAAGAAGAGTCTGTCCGGACGAAGGCTCAATCACTTGCTATTCTTGAAACATCCAAGAAGGAGATGGAAGAAATCCTGAGGATAATAAAGAAGAGTGATTATGATGTGGCTGAACAATTGGGGCAAACCCCTTCCAAGATCTTTATGCTAGCCCTGCTGTTGTGCTCTGAAGCACATGCCAAAGCTCTGGTAAAATTTCTGAAGACAGCTCATGTGCCACAAGAAACGTCTGCTGACCAGTTTGACAGTTGATAATGGCCTGGGTTTCTCTGATGCTGACTTGACACCCAGAGGGAGAAAACACAACGAGGCATTACATTTCTCAGTGTAATGTAGGGGAACAACCATATCCCATGTCTTGGTTGATACTGGATCATCTTTAAACGTCTTGCCTAAAAAAGCCCTTGACAGACTGGATTGTGAGGGGCTGACTCTAAAACCCAGCAACATAGTGGTGAGAGCTTTTGATGGTTCAAAGAGGATGGTCCACGGGGAGGTGGACATCCCAATAAAGGTAGGAACTCATATTTTCAATTCAACCTTCTATGTGATGGACATCCGTCCTTCTTATTCCTGTCTGTTGGGACGCCCCTGGATCCACAATGCGGGTGCTGTCACCTCCATATTACACCAGATGCTAAAGTACCCGGTCCAAGGAAAGATCATAACTGTCCACGGGGAGGAGGAGTATATGATTAGTCATCTAAATTCCTTCCGATATATGGAGTTAGATGGCGAGTTCATTGAGACCCCTTTCCATCATTTTGAAGAAGTCTCTCTAGAAGTAGCAGTGACCAAGGCGGTATCCTTGATTCCTAAGATCACAAGACCTCCACCTCGGATGTCATCTCTAAAGGATGCAAAGGCAGTAGTGGAAGAGGGGGGATGCACCATCTGATGGCAGCTTCCAGATATTCCGTACAAATCAGACAAGTTTGGCTTGGGGTTTACTTTAACTGGTCAGAAGGTTGTGCGTCGTGCTCGGACTGGGGGGGCCACATGTGAAAATTAGCAACCAAGGGGTCAATGCAGTAGAAGACAATGAAGAGGATGGCAGCCTGGAAGATTGGATATTTCCTATTGTCAGCGGAGGACTTCGTAACTGGGAAGCCAGAGACTTCATCCCAATAACTTTCATCTCGCAGTACTTTATCTTTTACATTTCTGTTGGAC
The DNA here is from genome assembly GCA_948472305.1 of Vicia faba. Lineage (NCBI taxonomy): Eukaryota > Viridiplantae > Streptophyta > Magnoliopsida > Fabales > Fabaceae > Vicia > Vicia faba. The sequence continues at coordinate 884,334,074 of OX451738.1, forward strand.
TTGTAATATTCACGAACAATTCACACTTTAAAAACCTTGTGTCTTACCCGAGGCACAATGGTCCATTTGTAAGGGTTTTTATTTCATCTTCATATGACATTCAATGAATCATGGACCCTTTTTCATATATAAACCTTTTGTGCTCATTGTCTTTCTTTTGCATTTTATTGTTTTAAGATGGCTATATCCTTACACACACCCACACTCACAAATGCAGGTACCCCTCCATTCCAGATTCCATGGGTAACGATACTGCTATAGCCTTCAGTAACACTGAAGATCTAATCTACCAAGCCAAATACGAGGGTGAGGAAGATTGTGAGGTGCCAGGGGAATTGGCGAAACTACTACAACAAGAGGAAAGAGCTATTCAGCCTCATGAGGAGCTGTTGGATATAATCAATTTGGGTACCGAGGAAGATAAAAAGGAAATCAAAGTGGGCGCCAATCTAGAGCCGATTGTCAAGGAGTGCCTAATTCAGCTATTGCATGATTATGTTGAGATCTTTGCCTGGTCATACGAAGACATGCCGGGACTCGATACAGACATCGTGGAACATCGTCTACCCACAAGAGAAGACTGTCCACCAGTGAAACAAAAAGTCCGCCACATGAGACCTGGCATGCCAGAGAAGATCAAAGCAGAAGTTATGAAATAGTTCAATGCTGGATTTCTGGCTGTTACCTCCTATCCTTAATGGGTTGCTAACATTGTTCCCGTGCCTAAAAAGGACGGCAAAGTGAGAATGTGCGTGGATTATAGAGATTTAAACAGGGCCAGCCCTAAAGATGATTTTCCACTTCCACACATCGACATTCTGGTTGACAATACAACCCAGCACAAATTATTTTCTTTCATGGACGGATTCTCAGGCTATAACCAGATCAAAATGGCACCTGAGGACATGGAGAAAACTACATTTGTCACACTGTGGGGTACGTTCTGCTACAAAGTGATGCCATTCGAACTGAAGAATTTCGGGGCAACCTATCAACGTGCCATGGTAGCTTTGTTTCATGATATGATACATCATGAGATAGAGGTCTACGTAGATGACATGATAGCCCGATCACAAACTGAAGAAGAACACCTTGATCACTTGCAAAATCTATTTGTCAGATTGAAGGAATACAAATTAAGGTTGAACCCGAACAAGTGCACATTCGGAGTCCGGTCCGGTAAACTCTTAGGTTTCATTGTTAGCAACAAAGGCATCGAGGTTGATCCTGCCATGGTTTAAGAGATACAAGAAATTCCTGCTCCTCGCACTGAGAAGGAAGTCAGAGGTTTTTTGGGACGCCTAAACTATATTTCCAGATTCATTTCTCACCTAACGTCTACTTATGAACCAATCTTCAAATTGTTGAAGAAAGATCAAATAGTCAGATGGAATGATGAATGTCAGATTGCTTTCGATAAAATCAAGGAGTATTTACAAGAGCCTCCTGTCTTGATGCCACCAGTCGAGGGAAGAACACTAATCATGTATCTGACCGTCTTAAGGAATTCAATGGGGTGCGTACTGGGGCAGCATGACGAGTCTGGCCGAAAAGAGCATGCTATTTACTACCTGAGCAAAAAGTTTACCGACTGTGAAACCAAATATTCACTGCTCGAGAAAACTTGCTACGCTCTGGTATGGGCTGCTCGCCGGCTAAGACAGTATATGTTGACTCATACCACTTTGCTGATATCTAAGATAGATCCGATAAAGTACATCTTTGAGAAGCCTTCTCTGTTTGGGAGGATAGCTAGATGGCAGATGATCCTAACAGAATATGATATACAGTACACAACCCAAAAATCTATAAAGGGCAGTGTGCTAGCTGATCATCTTGCTCATCAAGCTGTAGAGGATTATCAGTCCATGAAGTTTGAATTCCCTGACGAAGACATCATGACTTTAGACAACTGTGAAGAAAATAGACCATATGACAGACCTGGACAAGGATCCCGATGGACCCTGTTCTTTGATGGGGCATCCAATGCACTTGGTAACAGTATCGGCGCTGTACTCATATCTCCGGAAGGATGCCATACTCCCTTCACTGCCAGACTTTGATTCAACTGTACGAACAACATGGAAGAATACGAAGCATGCATCTTTGGTCTCAAGGCTGCCATAGACTTGGGAATCAAATCTTTAGATGTGTTTGGGGATTCAGCTTTGGTCATCAGTCAGATCAAAGGAGAATGTGACACTAAGCATCCAAACCTTATCCCTTACAAAGAACATGTTTTGACATTGCTACCACATTTCGAGCAGATTACCTTCGAGCATTTCCCGCGAGAAGAAAATCAGCTAGCATATGCTCTAGCTACAATGTCATCTATGTTTAAACTTAATTGGGATAACGAGGCTCCCCAGATCACTATTGAACGAATGGACGAACCAACACACTGTCACGAGATTAATACTGAAGAAGTAGTGGACCAGCCTTGGTTTCATGAAATCAAAAGGTATCTCAAGGCTCAAGAATATCCAGAAGGAGCTTCAATGAATGACAAAAAGTTCCTAAGGAGATTCTCTGCTAAGTTCTTCCTAAGTAATGGCATCCTGTACAAACGTAATCATGATTCTATTCTGCTCCATTGTATGGATAAGATTGAAGCTGAAAAGATCATGGCTGAATTGCATGAAGGTACATTTGGCACTCACTCCAGCGGGCATACGATGGCGAAGAAAATCCTACGGGTAGGCTATTATTGGTCTACCATGGAAGCTGACTGCTATCAGCACTCCCGGACCTGTCATAAGTGTCAAATTTTTGCAGACAAGGTGCACGTGCCTCCGGTTCCTCTAAATGTCTTAACAGCTCCTTGGCCCTTCGTTATATGGGGAATCAATATGATTGAGGATATCAAGCCTACAACCTCCAATGGAAACCATTTCATTCTAGTGTCCATTGACTATTTCACCAAGTGGGTCGAAGCAGCTTCCTTTGCATCTGTTACTAAGAATGTTGTTGCCTGCTTCATCAAGCAGAATCTTATTTGACGGTACGGTATCCCAGAAAGGATCATCACTGATAACAGTACAAACCTTAACAATACTATGATCACCGCCCTGTGCGAGCAGTTCAAGATTCAACATCACAATTCATCCCCCTATCGGCCAAAGATGAATGGTGCAGTCAAAGCTACTAATAAAAATATTAAAAAGATAATACAGAAGATGACAGACACCTACAAGGACTGGCATGAGATGCTACCATTTGTTCTCCACGGATACCATACCACGACTCGCACATCAACTGGGGAGACACCTTATTCTTTGGTTTATGGCATGGAGGCTGTTTTACCTATTGAGGTTCAGATTCCCTCTTTGAGAATCATGAAAGATGCAGGTTTGAGTGAGGATGATTGGATCCAGGCCCGACTTGATCAACTGAACTTAATTGATGAAAAGAGACTTACTGCTATTTTCCAAGGTCAGATGTATCAAAAGCGGATGATCAAAGCTTTCAACAAGAAAGTCAGACGCCAAGTGTATCGAGTTGGAGATCTAGTGATCAAGCGCATCATCTTGCCACAAAGTGATCCCAGGGGCAAATAGACTCCTACCTATGAAGGACCATTTGTAATCAAGAACATCTTTTCTGGTGGGGTAATGATCTTAACCACCATGGACGGTGACGACCTGCCACACCCTGTGAACGTAGACATAGTCAAAAGATACTACGCATAAGAGACCCGCTAGGTTGACACACCTAGGCAAAACAAGGGCATCCCGACGAACCAAATGGTTCGGGCAAAAATTAGGGACAAAATAAAAAAATCTGTACACCCGGCAAGTTGAAAACCTGAAAGGGCGACTTGGGCAAAAAAGGGTTTCCCGGTGGACTGAAAACCCGAAAGGGAGGTCCAGGAAAAAGGTAGGGAATTAAAGCGTATGACTATGTCTCGTCAGATCACTTTAAGGACAATCTCTTCACTAGCAAACCCGGAGCTTCTGATCAATTCAATCATCTTCGGACGAAGCAACAAATGGACAAGATACTCAGAGATATGAAGGCTATAGCAGAATGGGAACCCCATGGGATTATCATATATAGCTATCTTTCTTTGTATAAAATTTTTCTTACTTTTATGACACCATCCTCTTACTAGGATGTCTGTCTCCTTTGTACAAAATACTTATTCAAAGTAAATACAGATATATATCTTTCAAAGTACAAAAAACTATTTGCTTTTTTTTCTTTACACTTGTGTTTTTATTTGCAAAAACGTCCAATGATTCATTAATGAACATATGCATTTGAACATAATTACTGTTTACAAATAAACAAAATGGAAAAGAACAATTACTGACAGGTTGAAAGAATAGGAAAACGTCTTTAGGCTATTCCATGAGCAATCCCTATAGTACATCATTAAGATCCCCAGCAGAGCTGAAACTTCTAACTCTTAATCCCCAGCGGAAACCATTTAGTTTCTTTAAATTCCCCAGCAAGTTGTCTTGAAGCCCGAAAATCAACCGGACAACAGTTAACTTCTGTTTCTCCTTAACCTAGGATAACTCCCCAGTAGAGTGGCTGACGACCAAAACTCCTAAAAATTTTCCAAACAAGAATAAGCTTTTTCCCCACAGAGTTTTCATTGCTGCCCAACAGAATGAAGATTCTCCTTATTAATTCCCAGCAGAAGTCATCAAAATTCTCTGGATTCCCCAAGCAAATTACTTAAGCAATATATGGCATCACCCTCACAACTGAAGTTTTGTCAAAACTCCAACTTCAAGACATGAAGAATCCATATATCCTCAGCAATCAAGGATTTATTATCCGTAGCAATCAAGGATTTATTTTCCTCAGCGATACAGCAAATCAGCTTGCATGCGCCTACATTACATCCATATGTCATAAACATTGATAAAACACATATATTGCATCATACATTTCATGCAACATAACTTTGTGTTTCAACTAACATTTTACCCTTTTCAGGATAAGATTAACAGCTACCATTTACAATGTTCAAAGATTTCAGATACGATACAGATACGCTCCAGACAAGGATGCCATTCTGATACTCATTCAGATTTCAAGTTCATGATACACTTCAGATACGATCCAGATGTGAATGCCATTCTGATACTTATTCAGATTCAATTTTCAGATACAGTTCAGATACAGTTCAGATACACTCCAGACACGGAAGTCATTCTGTTACTTATTCAGACTTCAACATTCATATACAGTTCAGATACACTCTAGATACGGAAGTCATTTTGTTACTCATTCAGTTTTAGATTTCATGATACAGTTCAGATACGATCCAGACACGGAAGACATTCTATTACTCATTCAGATCCAAGTTCAAGATACAGTTCAGATACGCTCCAAATATGGATGAAATTCCAATACTCATTCAGTTTTCAAATTCAGATACAGTTCAAATACGCTCGAGACGCGGATGCCATTCTGTTTCTCATTCATATTCAGTCTCCAGATACAGCTCATATACGTTCTAGATATGGACACCATTCTGATATTTATTCTTCTGACTTACAATGTACAATTCAACAAACATTCTTGGATGGCATCTATAAGCCCATCTCTAACAAGATTCTATCACCTCTCCAAATGGCATCTTTAAGCCCATTCCCTCAACTACACTTTGACGAGTGAAAATTTATGGGCTCTCTAGTGTCCAATCATCTTTTACCTTCGAGTCATGAACGACAAAACTCGCCAATCTAACTCTTCATGTTCAACAAGATTGAACAGGGGCAGCTGTTGTACCCCAAAATTTTCCCTCTCATTTATCAAGACTTTTCTCACAAGACTTCTTGGACTCAAGACAAGATTAGGGTTTGGTCAGCTCAAGACACCTCATCTTGCACTAATAACCCAAAATTAGGGTTTGAGTTTGCACAAGGATTTTTGGACCACCAATGCTTCATTTGACTTTCATACATCATTTTGGACACCTAAGATTGTTCATGTTAAGTTTCAAGCCTTGAACCACATTTTTGATCAGTCAATTGGACAGTTGACCTAAAAATCAGCTGTATTAGGGAGAAAGTCAACAATGGCCAATTTACAGTCAAACTTCATAATTTTTTATCCACATCAACATTTTAGACTCATATGTACCATTTGATCAAGTTTGGATCACAACTCCTCAAGAAATTTGGTCAAATCATCAAAAGGGCAAAATGGTCAAATTTAGGGTTTTAACTGAGAAAGGGCAGTTTCTGATTTTTAACCTAGCCAATGACTAATTGAGTTCAAACATGATTTAAAGGGTTCAATGGCATCATCTTGACCTAATTACATGGTTCAAAAGATCTCAAGTTCATTGGATTGACAGATGAATTTTGCAGTAAATTGGTCAAAAGTCAACTGTGCACTAAAAAGTTAAACTTTGACTTTTTGGTCAAAATCAAGTGCCAAGGGTCATAATTCATCATGATATGTCAAAATTTGAAACTTGTTCACCAAGAAACTCAAAATTGAAAATTAGGGTTTTAATTTGAAAATTTTCATAACTTAGAATTTTTCTAAGTATAAAATTTTTCTTATTTTTTCCCAAATTTTTACCACTTTTTCACCATGATGCATTTTGATTCAAGAAAAACTTCTAACATGAAAGTTTTATTCCTCCATGAAATATACAACTTTTATTCACAAAATTTTCCCAAAAGATGCTTGGATCTCAAGTTATGAATTTGTGAATATAGGTCCATGAACTTCTTAACTTAGTGAAATTTTGCCCTAATTTAGGCAGGTTTTGGACCCAACTTCATGGACATTTTTCACCTAGTTCCAAGAGGTATCTCAAATTTCATTTCAAAGATGGATTATAGAGAACATTTAAAAATTTCCAGAATGTCCAATAACTCTCCATGATCATTTTTGAGTAGGGAGAATCGAAGAAGGGAAGTTGGCATTTTCTCACTTTTGTTCAAGCCATTTTCACATAGCATCAAGTTGCAAATCAAATCTATACTGGTTGTATCTTGCTTTAAAGGTCCTAATCTTGCTATACACTCCATAATTAAATGCATACTCAGAAGCTAAAGCCTTTATCTTTGCTTTTGAAGCTTTACACAAGATGCATTTCCATTTTGGGCAAAAAGTTCACAATGCCATTTTCATAAAGATGAACTTTTGCAATTTTGTCAATCTTGAGCATTGGACATGTCCCCTTGGTGCAAGCAATTTATACAGGTCTCAAGCAATGTGTACCAACTTTTATCATCCCTCAATCAAGCTAGTACAAGCATTTAGCATTGGTCTTGTCACTTTACTTCAAATGCAAGAAAAGTTGCAAAAAGGTCCAAAGCTTGCAAAAATAGTAAGGGCTGACTTTGTATCATTTCTATACAAATATACAAACTTGTTACAAGGCATAACACGCTTGGATTGAACCTGAAACACTCTCAAACTCAAAAACTCCACAAAACTGCCCAAGACACAGAATTTCTGCAAAAGCACAGCCAACTCTCATTTGGCTCATGCGTTTTGTGTTTAATCATTTCAAACACCTTCTATACATCATACAAAAGCAATCCAAGCCATCACCCTTGTTCTGTAACCCCTATTTCAACATCCACCATTTTCACTTTGGAAGCTTGCAGCTTGACTTGTCCAGAGAGTTCCAGCCATCCTCCAAGCAAGATAAGCATTGGAATAGCTTCAGGGAAGTTCAAGGAAGCTCAAACAATCACCAGACCTCCATTAAAGTCCCTACATTGCCCTACTCGAATCTAGCTGAACGAGGTATTTTTTTCAAACTCTATCTCTCTAAATAGGCAACCTCAAGCCACGATTGTGAAGGAAAAATGTAGTCCTTATCATAACGAAGTTGTACATATCATTACTTTTCATTTATATTACTTGTGCTAAGAGAATTTGAAGCTTGAAAACTCTGAAAAAGTTAGGTCACGAATTAGGGATTTTTTTTTATTATTTGTTTTTACATGAAAAATAGTTTATTTTGATAAATAGATTTTATTTTCTTAAATAACTTGTAAACATATTTAAAAATACTTAATATTTTTATTATACATTTTATACTCATAAATACTTATTTTTGTACATATTTAATTTTTAATGTTTATATATAATATTATTTATTATTTTCTTTTACAAAAAATGTACAAAATAATAAATATAGAACATTTATTTTCTTTTAATTAAAAACTAGGGTTTACCCCTTTCAAAAAGAATTAGTATATTTTTTTTCCTTATAATTTTTAGGGTTTAAGTTAAAATATTTCCTACACAAAAACAAGACATAAAAACATTTTCCTAACATAAACATTGCTTTGCATTTTAAATATTTGTTTTGTATTTATTTAAATTCGCGCACATTCGATTTGGTTGTAATAATATATTTAGTTTTATATTTGTGCAAATCCCCCATTCAAAGCTTGTATCCCCCCTCCCATAAAAATTATTGTAATAGCTTAGTTTATTTTACGCAATTTATCGCTTTTATACCATGATTAGTAAATTAGGGTTTGCATGACAAGAACAAAAACAAAGCAAAATAGAAAACCCTAAATGCAAGACAAAAGCATGAAAATGACACACTTTGCACACAAGCACCCTTAGGGTTTCTCCGTCTTGGTTGCCTAAAATAAAATGGCCATGTTATGCATGCGAAGTATCTTGGTAAAACAAAACAAAAAATAAGATCATAGTCCCTCGATGACGCTATTCAAAGGATTCCTAAACAAAATGATCTTGGTCCCTCAAAAATGCTAAGATACTTGGCAACATTGCTATCATGGTTATACGATAACCCACGCCCGTCTCGTTTACATCCATAGATAGGGTTGCTTACCAAATCAATGGTAAGTCAACAATGTCAAAGGAATAAAAATGCACAAGAAAGACATTTGAGTAGGTAGATAGCTTCTAAGTTACTTGCTCCATTCCAAAACAATCCTTTCTATTTTCAAACAAACACACACACATTTCAAAACATCTTGCAAAACATTGAAAACATTTTTCAAAAGACAAACATCTTTGTTTACATTCTTACGAACGAGAATCATTACACAGATTGCCTAAACAATGGCCTCTTTTACAAAATACTTTCAAAATCACATGAAACACCATTTCAAACAAAACAAAGCAAGTGATCTAAACAAGTAACTAAGAGCCCATGGAAAACCATGGATGAAAAGGGTGCTAGCACCTTCCCTTTTCATAATCTACCCCCCGAACTCAAGAAAACATCTCAAAGGTCTTTCCTGTGCTTTTTTACCTTTCCTTTTGGATAAAAGAAAAGTCGGTGGCAACTCTTGCTAACCGCGACATTTGCGAAAAAATGCAAAACCTCAAGTCAGTTCTCCCACCGCATCACAGAACTGGAGACTCTGCTGGGGAATATTTTAAAAGTGTGGTTAACTTAGGGTTTGGATCACATTTATTTGCTTACATTGTTTGACTTGTTTGCTTTACAATTATGGTTCTTTGTTTGGGTTTAAATCCTCCACCCGGATTTGGGAAACATTATAGGTAAATAGCAATACATTGTGGAAACTGTGCAGGGTATACCGACATGGTCTAAGAAATAGCTATATTAGTGTGACATATTTGTGGGTACCGGTAGCCTTTGAGTCAATCAAAGAGAATACGGGGCCGCTGAGTGATGTCATGAAGCACTAATGAACTTCTAGAACCTTTACTTGACCAACTTGGCCTTTTAGGATGTAGTGAGATGACCGACTTTGGTGCAGTCCGAAGTTGGTAGATACTCGATACTACACTCATTGAGGGTTGGCTTCTTGGGATATTTCGGTCGTCAGTAAAGAGGCTTGAACTGAAACAATGAACAAGGAAACAATCCAGTGATATTGAGCTCCTTAGAACCCGGTTACTATTGTTAGGACAAGTTGAGCCAACTAAACTTCAAGAGGGTACTTACCTATGAAACTCCATGCAAGCCTAAACTAAGAACATGTTTGATTTGCTTGTACATATATATTTGTGCATAACATCATGAACATCATGAACATCATATGCATTCACTAACCATTAGAAGGATTTTGGAGATTCATCTTTGTTCTTGTTTTGTAGGTTATGGATTCACTTCGCAGGAAAACTATCCAAATCAACCATGTAAGAATTCCTCCATAACTCAAGGAGCTAGCTTCAAGGATCCCTGAGAATTCTCCATTCACCGAGAGGCATGGTCGTCTACTCAACTTGTCCACTTCCAACACAGAGGATGATATGATGAAGGTTCTCTTCCAGTTCTTTGACCCTTTGCATCATTGCTTCACATTTCCTGACTATTAACTTGTGCCCACTTTGGAAGAACTCTCTCAACTTCTTAGGATTCCTATTCTCAATCAACTACCCTTCAACGGTACGGAAAGAGGTCCAAAGCCAGAAGAGATTGCCCAAGCCCTGCACTTGCACTCATCTGATGTCATAACCCATTGGGAAACTAGAAGTTGTGTCAAAGGCTTCTTGGCAAAGTTTCTGTTTGAGAAGGCCCAAAGCTGTTGGAATTCCCTAGACTTGCAAGCTTTTGAGGAGATTGTAGCTCTTCTCATCTATGGGATGGTCTTGTTCCCTAATCCTGACCAACTCATAGATGTGAGCGCTGTCAAAATCTTCATGTCTCGCAACCCTGTGCCTACATTACTTGGGGATATCTTACACTCTTTTCACACTCGTACAATGAGGAAAAGAGGTGTTCTTATATGTTGTACTCCTCTCCTGGAAAGATGGTTTATTTCTCATCTTCCCCAATCAGTCTTGAAGAATGAGCAAGGTTTGAGGTGGTCAAAAAGGTTAATGGCACTCAAACATTCGGATATTCATTGGTGTTCTCGATCCAAAGTGAATGTTATCATTGTTGACCGTTGTGGGGAATTCCCTAATGTCCCTCTACTTGGCATTAGGGGAGGCATCACCTACAACCCGTGCTTAGCTCTAAGATAGTTTGGTTATGCCCAAAGGGATGGCCCACATGATATGCTGATTCAAGGATTTGTTTTCGACTACGACAACGACGATCAAGGATTTCACCAGAGATTCATCCGAGCTTGGAGGATGCCAAACAAGGTGGATAGAAAGACTTTGGGACACAAGAATTCCATCCCTCTTGAGCCATACCTCAAGTGGGTACGAACTCGCGCCTAAAGTCTTATAATGCCTTATCCCTCCATTCTCCCAGTGATTATAGAGTCTGTTAAGGAAGGAGAAGTTCCATACACTATCCTACATCCTGACATGCCGACATCACTCGAAGACCTACAGAGGGATTGGATACAGCTCAAAAGAGAGCACGATACTTTCGAAGCCCAATTCTACACAAGCGAGAAGAAGGTTTTGGAACTCACTCGGCTACTTCATGAAGAGAAGACTCTCAATACCTACACTACACCAAAGAGGATGCGCAATGTCTTTTTACCTTAGAATTTTGTATTATTTTGCCCAAGGGGCATTGATGTACTCAAATTCTATCTTATTAATATGACGTGTGTTTATTTTTTGTTTAAAACAAATTTGAATTTCTAAATCCTTGAAAGCATTGCATGAATATATATCATTCATCATAAACATAAATAGGTCTTTCAACAAGTTTCCTCATCTCTCTACTATTTATTTCAGTAAGATGGATCTCGAACAAACGGTCAAAGATCTGCAAGCTCAGAATACGCAATTTCAACAGTTACTCATGACCTTAGCCAATGGGCAAGAGGAGCTGAAGACTCTGCTAGAAAAAGAAAAAGAGAAAGAGAAAAAGAAGAAGAAGCCAACTGGTGTGGTAATCATGGGCAAAAGATTTCAGGGACAAGCCAGAAGGACCTTGGATTTTCCAACAACATCTGATGAAGGGGAAAGAAAAGGAAAAGAAACGGCAGTACCATCAGATTCTGAAGATGAAGAGGAAGAGGAGGATTACTCTAAACAACAATACCCTTCGGCTGATGACAAGTACAAACACCTTGAAGAGCGACTAAGTGCTATGGAAATCCAGAGAGTACCGGAGCTAGATTTTGAAGAGTTGGGGCTGGTGTCAGGGATTGTGATCCCACCAAAGTTTAAAGTGCCACTATTTGCCAAGTATGATGGGGTGTCTTGCCCTAAAATTCACCTCAGATCATATTTCAGGAAGATTCAGCCAAATTCTGCCGACAAAGACTTGTGGGTCCACTTTTTCCAAGAAAGTTTATCAGGAACGCAACTTGATTGGTTCTACCAATTAGAAAGGGCTAACATTCACAATTGGGAAGACCTGGAAGCAACTTTCTATAAACAATATCAGTACAACACCGACTTGGCACCTACTTGTGCTCAGCTGTAGAGTATGGCTATGGCTTCCAATAAGGGCTTTAAAGATTACACGCAAAAGTGGAGAGATCTAGCCGGAAGGGTGCGACCCCCTCTGTCCGAAAGGGAGTTGGTGGACATGTTCTTGGGAACTCTAGCAGGTCCTTTCTTCAATCATCTAATTGGGAGTTACTCTTCAGGGTTTACTGAATTAATTTTAACCGGCGAAAGAGTAGAGGCTGGTATAAGAAGTGGGAAGATTCAGAAGGATGCGTCTACCTCTACAGCTGTGAAAAAGCCCTTCACTGGAAGAAAGGAAGTATTTGTTGTTTATTCACAGAGGAATCAGGGAAGAACTGAACGCCGACCAATGGTAGGGGCCGTTATGATTCCAAAGCCTGCATCAGACCAGCCAAGAACTAACCAATAAAGGGTGGAAAGGCCAGTTCGAGAATTCACCATGATTAACATGACTCCAGCCCAAGTTCTACCACATCTTCTGAAGTTGAATCTGGCCACTTTAAAAGAGGCCCCAAAGAATCCCAATACTGCGTCTCCACATTATAATCCGAATGCCAGGTGCGCATACCATTCTGAAAGTCCAGGGCACGACACCAACAACTGTTGGGCTCTGAAAAACAAAATTCAAGACCTGATAGATGTGAAGGAAGTTGAGTTTGAAGCGCCTGAGAAACCAAATGTTATTTCCGCTCCAATGCCCAGGCATGGTCACAATGCCAACGCTATTAAAGGAGATTTGTTTGTTGCTACCGTGGATGAATTGTTGACTCCGCTCCTGATTGTTAAGTTGAATTTGTTGAAAGATGGTATATTCCCAGGTTGTGACAAAGACTGTCATGTTTGCATGTCCTCATCATTTGATTGCCCTCTGTTGAAGAAAGGTATCCAACAACTGATGGATAATCAAGAAATTTTGTTTGAGAATGCTCCTGTTTCACCCGTTCCAGTTAAAGAAGTTTCAATTATAACCATCTACGCCAATCCTTCCAGGGCCCCTAAAAGACCCGTTAGGATTACACCTGCTCCAAAGACTACTCCACTTAAGATTACAATGCCCGGGCCGGCCCCATACAAATCAGATAAGACAATACCATGAAATTACGGTGGAGAAATCTACTACCATGGTATTAAACAGGATGAACTGACTACCGAAGAAGAAAGCTCCGAAGAGGACAATTCCGAAATTAGAAATATTGTCGGAACAAGCAAGATTACCCGTAGTGGTAGAATCTTCTCTCCAGAGATTGCTCCTCCAAGGGCAGTCTTTGGACCCATGGTCGTTCCGAAGATCACCTTTGTACCAGTGATTATACCTGCAAGCGTACTTACCGGCAAAGATAAAACAATTCCTATCCCTACTTCCACTGCTGAGAATAAAGGAAAAAACGTTCAAGAAGAGCCTGTCCAGACGAAGGCTCAATCACTAGCTATTCCTGAAACATCCAAGAAGGAGATGGAAGAAATCTTGAGGATAATAAAGAAGAGTGATTATGATGTGGTTGAACAGTTGGGGCAAACCCCTTCCAAAATCTCTATGCTAGCCCTGCTTCTATGCTCTGAAGCACATGCCAAAGCTCTGGTAAAATTTCTGAAGACAGATCATGTGTCACAAGAAACGTCTGCTGACCAGTTCCAGGATTGCATGGCCAGTTTGACAGCTGATAATGGCCTGGGTCTCTCTGATGCTGACTTGACACCCAGAGGGAGAAAACACAACAAGGCATTACATGTCTCAGTGGAGTGTAAAGGAACAACCCTAGCCCATGTCTTGGTTGATACTGGATCATCTTTAAACGTCTTGCCGAAAAAATCCCTTGAGAGACTGGATTGCGAGGGGCTGACTCTAAAACCCAGCAACATAGTGGTGAGAGCTTTTGATGGTTCGAAGAGGATGGTCCACAGGGAGGTGGACATCCCAATAAAGGTGGGAACTCAGATTTTCAATTCAACCTTCTATGTGATGGACATCCGTCCTTCTTATTCCTGTCTGTTGGGACGCCCCTGGATCCACAATGCCGGTGCTGTCACCTCCAGATTACACCAGATGCTAAAGTACCCGGTCCAAGGAAAGATCATAACTATCCACGGGGAGGAGGAGTATATGATTAGTCATCTGAATTCCATCCGATATGTGGAGTTAGATGGCGAGTTCATTGAGACCCCTTTCCAACATTTTGAAGAAGTCTCTCCTGAAGTAGCAGCGACCAAGGCGGTATCCTCGATTCCTAAGATCACAAGACCTCCACCTCAGATGTCATCTCTAAAGGATGCAAAGGCAGTAGTGGAAGAGGGGGATGCACCATCTGGGGGCAGCTTCCGGACATTCCGTACAAATCAGACACGTTTGGCTTGGGGTTTACTTCAATTGGACAGAAGGCTGTGCGCCGTGCCCGGGCTGGGGGGCCACCTGTGAAGATTAGCAACCAAGAGGTCAATGCAGTAGAAGACAATGAAGAGGATGGAAGCCTGGAATATTGGATATTTCCTACTGTTAGCGAAGGACTTCGCAACTGGGAAGCCAGAGACTTCATCCCAATAACTTTCATCTCGCAGTAATTTATCTTTTACATTTCTGTTGGACTTGTAATATTCACGAACATTTCGCACTTTAAAAACCTTGTGTCTTACCCGAGGCACAATGGTCCATTTGTAAGGGTTTTTATTTCATCTTCATATGACATTCAATGAATCATGGACGCTTTTTCATATATAAACCTTTTGTGCTCATTGTCTTTCTTTTGCATTTTATTGTTTTAAGATGGCTATATCCTTACACACACCCACACTCACAAATGCAGGTACCCCTCCATTCCAGATTCCATGGGTAACGATACTGCTATAGCCTTCCGTAACTCTGAAGATCTGATCTACCAAGCTAAATACGAGGGTGAGGAAGATTGTGAGGTGCCAGGGGAATTGGCCAAACTACTACAACAAGAGGAAAGAGCTATTCAACCTCATGAGGAGCTGTTGGATACAATCAATTTGGGTACCGAGGAAGATAAAAAGGAAATCAAAGTGGGTGCCAATCTAGAGCCGAGTGTCAAGGAGCGCCTAATTCAGCTATTGCATGATTATGTTGAGATCTTTGCCTGGTCATACGAAGACATGCCGGGACTCGATACAAACATCGTGGTACATTGTCTACCCACAAGAGAAGACTGTCCACCAGTGAAACAAAAAGTCCACCGCATGAGACCTGACATGTCAGAGAAGATCAAAGCAGAAGTTATGAAACAATTCAATGCTGGATTTCTGGCTGTTACCTCTTATCCTCAATGGGTTGCTAACATTGTTCCCGTGCCTAAAAAGGACGGCAAAGTGAGAATGTGCACGGATTATCGAGATTTAAACAGGGCCAGCCCTAAAGATGATTTTCCACTTCCGCACATCGACATTCTGGTTGACAATACAGCCCAGCACAAAGTATTTTCTTTCATGGACGGATTCTCAGGTTATAACCAAATCAAAATGGCACCTGAGGACATGGAGAAAACTACATTTGTCACACAGTGGGGTATGTTCTGCTATAAAGTGATGCCTTTCAGACTGAAGAATGTCGGGGCAACCTATCAACGCGCCATGGTAGCTTTGTTTCATGATATGATACATCATGAGATAGAGGTCTACGTAGATGACATGATATCCCGATCACAAACTGAAGAAGAACACCTTAATCACTTGCAAAAGTTGTTTGTCAGATTGAAGGAATACAAATTAAGGTTGAACCCGAATAAGTGCACATTCGGAGTCCGGTCCGGTAAACTCTTAGGTTTCATTGTTAGCAACAAAGGCATCGAGGTTGATCCTACCAAGGTTAAAGCGATACAAGAAATGCCTGCTCCTCGCACCGAGAAGGAAGTCAGAGGTTTTTTGGGACGCCTAAATTATATTTCCAGATTCATTTCTCACCTAACGTTTACTTGTGAACCAATCTTCAAACTGTTGAAGAAAGATCAAATAGTCAGATGGAATGATGAATGTCAGATTGCTTTCAATAAAATCAAGGAGTATTTACAAGAGCCTCCTGTCTTGATGCCACCAGTCAAGGTAAGACCACTAATCATGTATCTGACCGTCTTAGAGAATTCAATAGGGTGCGTACTGGGGAAGCATGACGAGTCTGGCCGAAAAGAGCATGCTATTTACTACCTGAGTAAAAAGTTTACCGACTGTGAAACCAGATATTCACTGCTCGAGAAAACTTGTTGCGCTATGGTATGGGCTGCTCGCCGGCTAAGACAGTATATGTTGACTCATACCACTTTGCTGATATCTAAGATGGATCTGATAAAGTACATATTTGAGAAGCCTGCTCTTTCTGGGAGGATATCTAGATGGCAGATGATCCTAACAAAATATGATATACAATACACAACCCAAAAAGCTATAAAGGTTAGTGTGCTAGCTGATCATCTTGCTCATCAATCTGTAGAGGATTATCAGTCCATGAAGTTTGAATTCCCTGACGAAGACATCATGACTTTAGACAACTGTGAAGAAAACAGACCATATGACGGACCTGGACAAGGATCCCAATGGACCCTGTTCTTTGATGGGGCATCCAATTCACTTGGTAACGGTATTGGCGCTGTACTCATATCTCCGGAAGGATGCCATACTCCCTTCACTACCAGACTTTGCTTCAACTGTACGAACAACATGGCAGAATACGAAGCATGCATCTTTGGTCTCAAGGCTGCCATAAACTTGGGAATCAAATCTTTAGATGTGTTTGGGGATTCAGCTTTGGTCATCAGTCAGATCAAAGGAGAATGGGACACTAAGCATCCAAACCTTATCCCTTACAAAGAACATGTTTTGACATTGCTACCACATTTTGAGCAGATTACCTTCGAGCATTTCCCGCGAGAAGAAAATCAGCTAGTAGATGCTCTAGCTACAATGTCATCTATGTTTAAACTTAATTGGGATAACGAGGCTCCCCAGATCACCATTGAACGAATGGACGAACCGGCACACTGTCACGAGATTAATACTGAAGAAGTAGTGGACCAGCCTAGGTTTCATGAAGTCAAAAGGTATCTCGAGGCTCAAGAATATCCAGAAGAAGCTTAAATCAATGACAAAAAGTTCCTAAGGAGAATCTCTGCTAAGTTCTTCCTAAGTAATGGCATCCTGTACAAACGTAATCATGATTCTATTCTGCTCTGTTGTGTGGATAAGATTGAAGCTGAAAAGATCATGGCTGAATTGCATGAAGGTACCTTTGGCACTCACTCTAGCGGGCATACGATGGCGAAGAAAATCCTACGGGCAGGCTATTATTGGTCAACCATGGAAGCTGACTGCTATCAACACTCCCGGACCTGTCATAAGTGTCAAATCTATGCAGACAAGGTGCACGTGCCTCCGGTTCCTCTAAATGTCTTAACAGCTCCTTGGCCCTTCGCTATGTGGGGAATCAATATGATTGGGGAGATCAAGCCTACAACCTCCAATGGACACCGTTTAATTCTAGTGGCCATTGACTATTTCACCAAGTGGGTCGAAGCAGCTTCCTTTACATCCGTTACTAAGAATGTTGTTGCCTGCTTCATCAAGCAGAATCTTATTTTCCGGTATGGTATCCCAGAAAGGACCATCACTGATAAAGGTATAAACCTTAACAATACTATGATCACCGCCCTGTGCGAGCAGTTCAAGATTCAACATCACAATTCATCCCCCTATCGGCCAAAGATGAATGGTGCAGTTGAAGCTGCTAATAAAAATATTAAAAAGATAATACAGAAGATGACAGTCACCTACAAGGACTGGCATGATATGCTACCGTTTGCTCTCCACGGATACCGTACCACGGCTCGCACATCAATTGGGGCGACACCCTATTCTTTGGTTTATGGCATGGAGGCTGTTTTACCTATTGAGGTTCAGATTCCCTCTTTGAGAATCATGAAAGATGCAGGTTTGAGTGAGGACGATTGGATCCAGACCCGACTTGATCAACTAAAATTAATTGATGAAAAGAGACTTACTTCTGTTTGCCATGCTCAGACGTATCAATAGCGGATGATCAAAGCTTTCAATAAGAAAGTCAGACGCCAAGTGTATCGAGTTGGAGATCTAGTGATCAAGCGCATCATCTTGCCACAAAATGATCCTAGGGGAAAATGGACTCCTACCTAAGAAGGACCATTTGTAATCAAGAACATCTTTTCTGGTGGGGAAATGATCTTAACCACCATGGATGGCGACGACCTGCCACACCCTGCGAACGCAGACATAGTCAAAAGATACTACGCATAAGAGACCCGCTAAGTTGACACACCTAGGCAAAACAAGGGCATCCCGACGAACCAAAAGGTTCGGGCAAAAATTGGGGACAAAATAAAAAAATATGTACACCCGATAAGTTGAAAACCTGAAAGGGTGAGTTGGGCAAAAAAGGGTTTCCCGGTGGACTGAAAACCCGAAAGGGCGGTCCAGGAAAAAGTTAGGGAATTAACGCGTATGACTATGTCTCGTCGGATCACTTTAAAGACAATCTTTTCACTAGCAAACCCGGAGCTTCTGATCAATTCAATCATCTTTGGACGAAGCAACAAATGGACAAGATACTCAGAGATATGAAGGCTATAGCAGAATGGGAACCCCATGGGATTATCACATATAGTTATCTTTCTTTGTATAAAAATTTTCTTACTTTTATGACACCATCCTTTCAAAGTACAAAAAACTATTTGCTTTTTTTTCTTTACACTTGTGTTTTTATTTGCAAAAGCGTCCAATAATTCATTAATGAACATATGCATTTGAACATAATTACTGTTTACAAATAAACAAAATGGAAAAGAACAATTACTAACAAGTTGAAAGAATAGGAAAACGTCTTTAGGCTATTCCATGAACAATCCCTACAGTACATCATTAAGATCCCCAGCAGAGCTGAAACTTCCAACTCTTAATCCCCAACGGAAACCATTCAGTTTCTTCAAATTCCCCAGCAAGTTGTCTTGAAGCCCGAAAATCAACCGGATAACAGTTAACTTCTGTTTCTCCTTAACCTAGGATAACTCCCCAGTAGAGTGGCAAACGACCGAAACTCCTGAACTTTTTCCAAACAGGAATAAGCTTTTTCCCCACAGAGTTTTCATTGCTCCCCAACAGAATGAAGATTCTCCTTATTAATTCCCAGCAGAAGTCATCAAAATTCTCTGGATTCCCCACGCAAATTACTCAAGCAATATATGGCATCACCCTCACAACGAAAGTTTTGTCAAAACTCCAACTTCAAGATATGAAGAATCCATATATCCTCAATAATCAAGGATTTATTATCCTCAGCAATCAAGGATTTATTTTCCTCAGCGGTACAGCAAATCAGCTTACATGCACATACATTACATCCATATGTCATAAACATTGATAAAACACATATATTGCATCATACATTTCATGCAACATAACTTTGTGTTTCAGTTAACATTTTACCCTTTTTTGGATAAGATTAACAGCTACCATTTACAATGTTCAAAGATTTCAGATACGATACAGATACGCTCCAGACAAGGATGCCATTCTGATATTCATTCAGATTTCAAGTTCATGATACAGTTCAGATACGCTCTAGACGCAGATGCCATTCTGATACTTATTCAGATTTAATTTTCAGATACAGTTCAGATACACTCCAGACACGAAAGTCATTATGTTACTTATTCAGACTTCAACATTCATATACAGTTCAGATACACTCCAGACACAGAAGTCATTATGTTACTCATTCAGTTTCAGCTTTCATGATACAGTTCAGATACGCTCCAGACACGAAAGCCATTCTATTACTCATTCAGATCCAAGTTCAAGATACAGTTCAGATACGCTCCAGATACGGATGAAATCATGATACTCATTCAATTTTCAAATTCGGATACAGTTCAGATACGCTCCAGACGCGGATGCTATTCTGTTTCTCATTCAGATTCAGTCTCTAGATACAACTCAGATACGTTCCAGATACGGACACCATTCTGATACTTATTCTTCTGACTTACAACGTACAATTCAGCAAACATTCTTGGATGGCATCTATAAGCCCATCCCAACAAGATTCTATCACCTCTTCAAATGGCATCTTTAAGCCCATTCCCTCAACTACACTTTGACGAGTGCAAATTTTTGGGCACTCTAGTGTCCAATCATCTTTTACCTTCGAGTCACGAACAGCAAAACTCGCCAATCTAACTCTTCAGGTTCAAGAAGATTGAACAAGGGCAGCTGTTGTACCCCAAAATTTTCCCTCTAATTTATCAAGACTTTTCTCACAAGACTTCTTGGACTCAAGACAAGATTAGGGTTTGGTCAACTCAAGACACCTCATCTTGCACTGATAACCCAAAATTAGGGTTTGAGTTTGCACAAGGATTTTGGACCACCAATGCTGCATTTGACTTTAATACATCATTTTGGACCCCTAAGATTGTTCATGTTAAGTTTAAAGCCTTGAACCACATTTTTTATCAGTCAATTGGACAGTTGACCTAAAAATCAACTGTATTGAGGAGAAAGTCAACCATGGCCAATTTACAGTCAAACTTCATAATTTTTGATCCACATCAACATTTTAGACTCATATGTACCATTTGATCAAGTTTGGATCACAACTCCTCAAGAAATTTGGTCAAATCATCAAAAGGGCAAAATGGTCAAAATTAGGGTTTTGACTGAGAAAGGGAAATTTCTGATTTTTAACCTAGCCAATGACCAATTGAGTTCAAACATGATTTCAAGGGTTCAATGGCATCATCTTGACCTAATTACATGGTTCAAAATATCTCAAGTTCATTGGATTGACAGATGAATCATATCATCTCAAGTTCAAAAGATCTCACAAACAGCTTTTGCAAGTGATCAAGGTGTTCTTCTTCAGTTTGTGATCGGGATATCATGTCATCTACATAGACCTCTATCTCATGATGTATCATATCATGAAACAAAGCTACCATGGCACGTTGATAGGTTACCCCGACATTCTTCAGTCCGAATGGCATCACTTTGTAGCAGAACGTACCCCACTGTGTGACAAATGTAGTGTTCTCCATGTCCTCAGGCGCCATTTTGATCTGGTTATAGCCTGAGAATCCATCCATGAAAGAAAATACTTTGTGTTGGGATGTATTATCAACCAAGATGTCGATGTGTGGAAGTGGGAAATCATCTTTAGGGCAAGCCCTGTTTAAATCTCTATAGTCCACGCACATTCTCACTTGCCGTCCTTTTTAGGCATGAGAACTATGTTGGCCACCCATTGAGGATAAGAAGTAACAGCCAGAAATCCAACATTGAACTGTTTCATAACTTATGCTTTGATCTTCTCTGACATGTCAGGTCTCATGTGGCGGACTTTTTGTTTTACTGGTGGACAGTCTTCTTTTGTGGGTAGACGATGTACCACGATGTCTGTATCGAGTCCTGGCATGTCTTCGTATGACCAGGAAAAGATCTCAACATAATCATGCAACAGCTGAATTAGGAGCTCCTTGACACTCGGCTCTAGATTGGCACCCACTTTGATTTCCTTTTTATCTTCCTCGGTACCCAAATTGATTGTATCCAACATCTCCTCATGAGGCTGAATAGCTCTTTCCTCTTGTTGTAGTAGTCTGGCCAATTCCCCCGGCACTTCACAATCTTCCTCACCTTCGTATTCGGCTTGGTAGATCAGATCTTCAGAGTCACTAAAGGCTATAGCAGTATCGTTACCCATGGGATCCGGAATGGAAGGGTACCTGCATTTGTGAGTGTGGGTGTGTGTAAGGGTATAGCCATCTTAAAACAATAAAATGTAAAAGAAAGACAATGAGCACAAAAAGTTTATATGTGAAAAAGCGTCCATGATTCATTGAATGTCATATGAAGATGAAATAAAAACCCTTACAAATGGACCATTGTGCCTCGGGTAAGACACAAGGTTTTTAAAGTGCAAATTGTTCATGAATATTACAAGTCCAGCAGAAATGTAAAAGATAAATTACTGAGAGATGAAAGTTATTGGGACAAAGTCTCTGGCTTCCCAGTTGTGAAGTCCTCCGCTGACAGTAGGAAATATCCAATCTTCCAAGCTGCCATCCTCTTCATTGTCTTCTACTGCATTGACCCCTTGGTTTCTAATCTTCATAGGTGCCCCCCCAGCACGGGCACGGCGCACAGCCTTCTGAGCAGTTGAAGTAAACCCCAAACCAAACTTGTCTGATTTGTACAGAATGTATGGAAGCTGCCCCCAGATGGTGCATCCACCCTCTTCCACTACTTCCTTTGCATCCTTTAGAGATGACATCCGAAGTGGAGGTCTTGTGATCTTAGGAATCGAGGATACCGCCTTGGTCGCTGCTACTTCTTGAGAGACTTCTTAAAAATGTTGGAAAGGGGTTTCAATGAACTCGCCATCCAACTCCACATATCAGAAAGAATTCAGATGATTAATCATGTACTCCTCCTCCCCATGGACAATTATGATCTTCCCTTGGAACAGGTACTTCAGCATCTGATGCAATGTGGAGGTGACAGCACCGACATTGTGAATCCAGGGGCGTCCTAACAGACATGAATAAGAAGGACGGATGTCCATCACATCGAAGGTTGAGTTGAAAATCTGAGTTCCCACCTTTATTGGGATGTCCACCTCCCCATGGACCGTCCACTTCGAACCATCAAATGCTCTCACAACTATGTTACTGGGTTTTAAAGTCAGCCCTTTGCAATCCAATCTATCAAGGGCTTTCTTCGGTAAGACGTTTAAAGATGATCCTGTGTCCACCAAGACATGGACTAGGGTTGTTCCTCTACACTCCACTGAGACGTGTAATGCCTCGTTGTGTTTTCTCCCTCTGGGTGTCAAATCAACATCGGAGAAACCCAAGTCATTATCAACTGTCAAACTGGCCACACAGTCTTGGAACTGGTCAGCAGACGTCTCTTGTGGCACATGAGCTGTCTTCATAAATTTTACCAGAGCTTTTGCATGTGCTTCAGAGCACAGCAGCAGAGCTAGCATAAAGATCTTGGAAGGGGTTTGCCCCAACTGTTCAACCATATCATAATCACTCTTCTTTATTATCCTCAGGATTTCTTCCATTTCCTTCTTGGATGTTTCGGGAATATCTAGTGATTGAGCCTTCGTCCGGACAGGCTCTTCTTGAATGTTTTTTCCTTTATTCTCAGCAGTGGAAGTATTGGCAGGGATAAGGATTGTGTTGTCTTTGTCGGTAGGTACGCTTGCAGGTATAATCACTGGTGCAGAGGTAATCTTCGGAATAGCCACGGGTCCAAAGACTGCCTTTGGAGGGGAAACTCTGGAGAGAAGATTCTACCACTGCGGGTAATCTTGCTAGTTCTGACAATATTGTCAATGTCGGAATTGTCCTCTTCTGATCTCTCTTCTTTGGCAGTTAGTTCGTCTTGTTTAATACCAAGGTAGTAGATTTCTCCACCGTAATTCCATGGTACTATTTTATCTGATTTGTACGGGACCGGCCCGGGCATTGTAATCTTAAGTGAAGTAGTCTTTGGAGCAGGTGTAATCCTAATGGGTCTTTTAGGGGCCCTAGAAGGATTGGCGTAGATGGTTATAATTGAAATGTCTTTAACTGGAATGGGTGAAACAGGAGCATTCTCGAATAGAATTTCTTGGTTATCAATCAGTCGTTGGATACCTTTTTTCAACAAAGGGCAGTCAAATGATGAGGATAGGCAAACATGGAAGTCTTTATCACAACCTGGGAATATATAAGCTTTCAACAAATTCAATTTTATGATCGGGAGCGGAGTCAACAGTTCATCCATGGTGGCAACAAATAAATCTTCTTCAATAGCATTGTCATTGTGACCATGCCTAGGCATCAGAGCAGAAATAACATTTGGTTTCTCAAGCGCATCAAACTGAACTTCCTTCGCATCTATTAGGTCTTGAATTTTGTTCTTCAGAGCCAAATAGTTGTTAGTGTCGTTCCCTGGACTTTCAGGATAGTATGGGTATCTGGCATTCAGATGGTAATGAGGAGACGCAGTATTGGGATTTTTTGGGGCCTCTTTTAAAGTTGTCAGATTCAATTTCAGAAGATGTGGTAGAACCTGAGCTGGAGTCATGTTAATCCTGGTGAATTGCCGAACTGGCCTTTCCACTCTCGACTGATTAGTTCTTGGCTGGTCTGATGCAGGCTTTGGAATCATAATGGCCCCCACCGTTGGTCGGGGTTCAGTTCTTCCTTGATTTCTGTATGAATAAACAACAGATACTTTGTTCCTTCCAGTGAAGGGTTTTTTCACAGCTGTAGAGGTAGACGCATCCTTCTGAATCTTCCCACTTCTTATACCAGCCTCCACTCTCTCGTCGGTTAAAATCAATTCAGTAAAACCTGCAGAGGAACTCCCAATCAGATGATTGAAGAAAGGGCCCGATAGAGTTCCCAAAAACATGTCCACCAACTCCCTTTCAGACAGAGGGGGCTGCACTCTTCTGGCTAGATCTCTCCACTTTTGTGTGTAATCTTTGAAGCCCTCATTGGAAACCATAGCCATACTCTGAAGTTGAGTACGGGTAGGCGCCAAATCAGTGTTGTACTTGTATTGTTTATAGAAAGCTGCGGCCAGGTCTTCCCAATTATGGACGTCGGCCCTCTCCAATTGGTAGAACTAATCAAGTTGCGTTCCTGATAAATTGTCTTGGAAAAAGTGGACCCATAAGTCTTTATCGGCAGAGTGCCGCTGAATCTTCCTAACATACGATCAGAGGTGCATTTTAGGACAAGACACTCTATCATACTTGGAAAATAATGGCACTTTAAACTTTGGCAGGATCACAATTCCTTACACCAGCCCCAACTCTTCAAAATCTAGCCCCGGTACTCTCTGTATTTCCATAGCGCTTAAACGCTCTTCAAGGTGTTTGTACTTATCATCAGTCAGAGGATATTGTTTTTCAGAGTAGTCCTCCTCTTCCTCCTCTTCTTCAGAATCTGATGGTACTTCCGTTTCTTTTCCTTTTCTTTCCCCTTCATCAGATGTTGTTGGAAAATCTAAGGTCCTTCTAGCTTGTCCCTGAAACCTTCTGCCCATGATCACCACGCCAGCTGGCTTCTTCTTCTTTTTCTCTTTCTCTTTCTCTAGCAGAGTCTTCAGCTCCTCTTGCCCCTTGGCTAAGGTCATGAGTAACTGTTGAAATTGTGTGTTCTGAGCTTGAAGATCTTTGACCGTCTGTTCGAGATCCATCTTACTGAAATAAACAGTAGAGAGATGAGGAAACTTGTTGCAAAGACCTGTTTATGTTTATGATGAATGATATGTATTCATGCAATGTTTTCAAAGATTTAGAAATTCAAATTTGTTTCAAGAAAAAGAAACACACGTTATATTAATAAGATAGAATTTGAGTACATCAATGCCCCTTGGGCAAAATAATACAAAATTCTAAGGTAAAAAGACATTGCGCATCCTGTTTGGTGCAATGTAGGTATTTAGAGTCTGCTCTTCATGAAGTAGCCGAGTGAGTTCCAAAACCTTCTTCTCGCTTGTGTAGAATTGAGCTTCGAAAGTATCGCGCTCTCCTTTGAGCTGTATTCAATCTCTTTGTAGGTCTTCCAGAGATGTGGGCATGTCAGGATGTAGGATAGTGTATGCAACTTCTCCTTCCTTAACAGGCTCAATAATCACTGGGAGAATGGAAGGATAAGGCATCATAAGTCTTTGAGCGCGGGTTCGTACCCACTTGAGGTAAGGCTCAAGAGGGATGGAATTATTGTGTCCCAAAGTCTTTCTATCCACCTTGTTTAGCATCCTCCAAGCTCGGATGAATCTCTGGCGAAGTCTTTGATCATCGTGGTCGTAGTTGAATACCATGCCTTGAATCAGCATATCATGTGGGCCATCTCTTCGGGCATAACCAAACTGTCTTAGAGCTAAGCACGGGTTGTAGGTGATGCCTCCCCTAATACCAAGTAGAGGTACATTAGGGAATTCTCCACAACGGTCAACAATGATAACATTCTCTTTAGATCGAGAGCACCAATGCATATCTGAATGTTTAAGTGTCATTAACCTTTGTGACCACCTCAAACCTTGCTCATTCTTCAAGACTGATTGGGGAAGATGAGAAATAAACCATCTTGCCAGGAGAGGAGTGTAACACATAAGAACACCTCTTTTCCTTATTGTACGAGTGTGAAAAGAGTGTAGGATATCCCCAAGCAATGTAGGCACCGGGTTGCGAGACATGAAGATTTTGACAGCGCTTACATCTATGAGTTGGTCAGGATTATGGAACAAGTCCATCCCATAGATGAGAAGAGATACAATCTCCTCAAAAGCTTGCAAGTCTAGGGAATTCCAACAACTTTGGGCCTTCTCAAACAGAAACTTTGCCAAGAAGCCTTTGACACCACTTCTAGTTTGCCAATGTGTTGTGACATCATATGAGTGGAAGTGCAAGGCTTGAGCAATCTCTTCTGGATTTGGATCTCTTTCCGTGCCGTTGAAGGGTAGTTGTTTGAGAATAGGAATCCTCAGAAGTTAAGAGAATTCTTCCAAAGTGGGCACAAGTTGATAGTCAGGAAATGTGAAGCAGTGATGCAAAGGGTCAAAGAACTGGAAGAGAACCTTCACCATATCCTCCTCTGTGTTGGAAGTGACCAAGTTAAGTAGACGACCATGTCTCTCGGTGAATGGAGAGTTCTCAGGGATCCTTTAAGCTAGCTCCTTGAGTTGTGGAAGAATTCTTACAAGGTTGATTTGGATAGTTTTCCTACGAAGTGAATCCATAACCTACAAAACAAGAACAAAGATGAATCTCCAAAATCCTTGAAATGGTTAGTGAATGCATATGATGTTCATGATGTACATGATGTTTATGTACATGCATATACAAGCATATCAAGAAAGTTATTAGTTTAGGCTTGCATGGGGTTTCATAGGTAAGTACCCTCTTGAAGTTTAGTTGGCTCAACCTGTCCTAACAATAGTAACCGGGTTCTAAGGAGCTCAATATCACTGGATTATTTCCTTGGTCATTGTTTCAGCTCAAGCCTCTTTACTGGCGACCGAAATATCCCAATAAACCAACCCTCAATGAGTGTAGTATCGAGTATCTACCAACTTCGAACTGCACCAAAGCCGGTCATCTCACTACATCCTAAAAAAGGCCAAGTTGGTCAAGTAAAGGGTTCTAGAAGTTCATTAGTGCTTCATGACATCACTCAGTGGACCCGTATTCTCTTTGATTAAATAAAAGGCTACCGGTACCCACAAATATGTCACACTAACATAGCTATTGCTTAGATCATGTCGGTATACCCCGCACAGTTTCCACAATGTATTGCTATTTACCTATAATGTTTCCCAAATCCGGGTGGAGGATTCAAACCCAAACAAAGAACCATAAATGTAAAGCAAACAAGTCAAACAAATGTAAGCAAATAAATGTGATCTAAACCCTAAGGTAACCCCACTTTTAGATTAGATCCCCAGCAGAGTCGCCAATTCGGTGATACAGTGGGAGAACTGACTTGAGGGTTTTGCGTTTGTGTTTGCAAATGTCACCGTTAGCAAGAGTCATCACCGACTTTTATTTTATCCAAAAGGAAAGGTGAAAAATCACAGGAAAGACCTTTGAGATGTTTTATTGAGTTCGGGGGGTAGATTATGAAAAGGGAAGATGCTAGCACCCTTTTCATCCATGGTTTTCCATGGGCTCTTAGTTACTTGCTTATATCACTTGCTTTGGTTTTGAAAGTATTTTGTAAAAGAGTCCATTCGTTTAGGAAATCTTTGTAATGATTCTCGTTCGTAAGAATGTATACAAAGATGTTTGTCTTTTGAAAATGTTTTCAATGTTTTTAAAGATGTTTTGAAATGTGTGTGTGTTTGTTTTTGAAAATATCAAGGATTGTTTGAAATGGAGCAAGTAACTTAGAAGCTATCTACCTACCCAAATGTCTTTCTTGTGCATTTTCTATTTCTTTGACATTGTTGACTTACCATTGATTTTGGTATGCAACCCTATCTTTGGATGTAAACGGGACGGGCGTGGGTCATCGTATAACCATGATAGCAATGTTGCCAAGTATCTTAGCATTTTTGAGGGACCAAGATCATTTTGTTTAGGCAACTTTTTGAATAGCGTCATCGAGGGCTATGATCTTATACTTGTTTTATTTTGCCAAGATACTTCGCGTGCGTAACATGGCATTTTATTTTAGGCAACCAAGTGGGAGAAACCCTAAGGGTGCTTGTGTGCAAAGTGTACCATTTTCATGTTTTTTGTTTTGTCTTGTATTTAGGGTTTTCTATTTTGCTTTATTTTGTTCTTGTCATACAAACCCTAATTATTAATCATGGCATTTAAAGCGATAAATTGCGTAATGTAAATATACTAAGCTATTACAACAATTTTTATGGGAGGGGGGAATACAAGTTTGAATGAGGATTTGCACAAATATAAAGCTAAATATATTATTACAACCAAATCGAATTTGCGCGAATTAAATAAATATAATACAAATATTTAAAATGCAATGCAATGTTCATGTTAGAAAAATGTTTTATGTCTTGTTTTTGTGTAAGAAAAATATTTAATTTAAACCTAAAAAAAAGGAAAAAATAATATTTAATTTTGGAAGGGGATTAAACCCTAGTTTTTATTCAAAAGAAAATAATGTTCTATATTATTATTTTGTGCATTTTTGTATAAGAAATAAGAAATAATATTATATATAAATATTAAAAATTAAATATGTGCAAAAATGAGTGTTTGTAAGTATAAAAAAATGTAAAATGAGAAATATTAAGTATATTTAATTATTTATAAGTTTATTAAGAAAATCAATTATATTTATCAGAATAAACTATTTTTTTCGTGTGAGAAATAATAAAAATAAAATAAAATAAAAGTGTGAAAACAAATAAATCATTTTTTAGGATTTTTTATCATTAAGAATAATAAATAAAAGTATTAAATTTAAAAATAAAAAGAAAAATATAAAATATGAAATAGTTAGCAATGGGGGTGCAATAGCAGATCAGGGGGGGGGGGGTGTTTAGCCAAAACAAAAAAGGCCCAAGCAACAAAAAGCCCAGAACTTCATCGCTGTCCTTCGTTCACCTTCTTCTTCACGCTTTTGCTAGTCAACCTGTAACCTCCTCATGCTTGCATAAAAATGAAAACTCATAACATGAAAAATGTGGCATTTGAGCTCACGATTCCAACCATATAAATTATGTAACCTAACTATCAAATATCAAAGAGAATTTTGGAATCCCTAAATCGTGACCTAATTTTTTCAGAGATTTCAAGCTTCAAATTCCCTTAGCACAAGTAATATAAATGCAAAGTAAGGATATGTACAGCGTCGTTATGATGAGAACTACATTTTTCCTTCACAAATCGTGGCTTCAGGTTGCCTGTATAAAGAGATAGAGTTTAAGAAAATACCTCCTTCAGCTGGAATCGTGTATGGCAATGTAGGGACTTTAATGGAGGCCTGATGATTGTTTGAGCTTCCTTGAGCTTTCCTGAACCTATTCCAACTCTTACCTTGCTCTGAAGATAGCTAGAACTCCCTGACCAAGTCCAACTGCAAGCTTCCAAGTTGAAAATGGAAGATGGTGAAACACAGGTTACAGAACCAGGGTGATGGCTTGGATTGACTAGGTATCAAGTGTATAAGATGTTTGAATCAGTTAAACACAAAACGCACGAGCCAAATGAGAGTTGGCTGAGCTTTTGCAGAAACTGTGTGCTTGGGCAGATTTTTAGTGTTTTTCAGTTTGAGAGAGTTCTAGGTTCAAGCCAAGCGTGTTATGTGTTGCATATCCTTTGCATATTAGTATAGAAATGATCTCAAGTCAGCTTCTCAACAGATGTGCAAGCCCTAGCCCTTTTGCAACTTTTATTGTACTTGAAATAAAGTTGACAAGACCAATACCACATGCTTGTACCAGCTTGCTTTAGGGTTGATATAAGTTTGTACCAATTACTTGAGACCTGTATAGTTTGCTTGTATTAAGGGGACAAGTCCAATGCTCCAAGTTGACAAAGTTGCAAAAGTGCATCTTTATGAAAATGGCAATGAAGCCTTTTTTCCCAAAATAGAATTACAACTTGTGTAAAGTTTCAAAAGAAAGGATAAAGGCTTTGTCAACTGAGTATGCATTTAATTAAGGAGTTTATAGCAAGCTTAGGACCTGTAAAGCAAGAAATAACCAGCAAAGGTTTGGTTTGCAACTTGATTCTATGTGAAAATGGCTTGAACAAAAAGTGAGAAAAGGCCAACTTCCTCTCTTCGATTCTCCTTACTCAAAAATGATCTTAAAGAGTTCTTGGATATTTTGGAAAGCTTTCAATATGATCTATAATCCATATTTGAAATTCATTTTGAGATACCTCTTGGAACTAGGTGAAACGTTGCCATGAAGTTGGGTCCAAAACCTGCCTAAATTAGGGCAAAATTTCACTAAGTTATTTAGTTCATGAGTATGTATTCATAAATTCATAACTTGATATACAAGCATCTTTTTAGAAAAGTTTGTGAATAAAAGTTGTAGATTTCATGGGGATATACAACTTTCATGTTGGGAGTTTTCTTTGAATCAAAATACATCATGGTGAAAAAGTGGTGCAAAGTTGAGAAAAAATAAGAAAAATTTTATACTTAGAAAAATTCAAAGTTATGAAAATTTTCAAATTAAAACCCTAATTTTCAAATTTAGTTTTCTTGGCCAACAAGTTTCATATTTTGACATATCTTGATGAATTATGACCCTTGGTACTTGATTTTGACCAAAAAGTCAAAGTTTGACTTTTCAGTGCACAATTGACTTTTGATCAGTTGACTGTAAATTTCATATGTCAATCCAATGAACTTAAGATATTTTGAACCATGTAATTTTGTCAAGATAATTCCATTGAATCCTTGAAATCATGCTTGAACTCAATTGGTCATTGGCTAGGTTAAAAATCAGAAATTTCCCTTTCTCAGTCAAAACCCTAATTTTGACCATTTTGCCCTTTCGATGATTTGATCAAATTTCTTGAGGTGTTGTGATCCAAACTTGATCAAATGGTACATATGAGTCTAAAATGTTGATGTGGATAAAAAATTATGAATTTTGACTGTAAATTGGCCATCGTTGACTTTTTCCCCAATACAGTTGATTTTTTGGGTCAACTGTCCAATTGACTGATAAAAAATGTGGTTCAAGGCTTGAAACTTAACATGAGCAATCTTAGGGGTCCAAAATGATGTATGAAAGTCACATGAAGCATTGGTGGTCCATAAATCCTTGTGCAAACTCAAACCCTAATTTTGAGTTATCAGTGCAAGATGAGATGTCTTGAGCTAACCAAACCCTAATCTTGTCTTGAGTCCAAGAAGTCTTGTGAGAAAAGTCTTGATAAATGAGAGGGAAAATTTTAGGGTACAACACACCTCTTTGAAACAGCATAGGTTTATGCAAATTAATCATGAACAATTTCCAAGATTAAGTGAAAAGATTCCATGAAATGGTGTTATGAAAAGGTATGTTCAAAGCTGCTTATTTTCAAAAACATTCAGTGAGCAATCAATTGCACCCTTGTGTAAATCGATTGCACGGGTTTTTAACATCTAAAAAATTCAAATATTTTCAGTGAGCAATCAATTGCACATGTGTGTAAATCGATTGCACTTTAAAACAGTAGCAAAATTTGATAGAGAGCAATCGATTGCACAAACATGCAAATCGATTGCACTTAGAAACAATAGCTAACACTTTGAAAATGTGAAGCATGCAATCGATTGCACCAACATGCAAATCGATTGCACATAAGTGAAAATTGATTTTTTTTTGCTTAGAAAACTTGAGAAAAAGTTTGGACAAGATAAAACACTTCTTTTGATCATTGCATATCTAAGACTTAAGTTCAAAATAAGTATTGTCATTATATCTTGTGAAATTTGCTAAGAACTTGAAACAAAGTCTTTTATCCAATGAGGCTTTTAGCTTGATCAAAATCTTTGCCTTCTTGCCAATATAGTTTGTCTTCATCAGAACATAGTACATTGAGAATCATTTGAGAAGCTTGATATTACATCTGTGTTTGAGGAAGTTTGAGGGAGTTTTAAGGCTAGCAAAATCGTGTCCTTGGCTTGTAAATGAAGGCTCAATTTATAGGCAAGGGTTTGGAAGCTTGTAGGGATGAGAAACAAGAGTTCACATGTTATGGCCATTTGACTTGTTTTTGAAGCAAGCTTAACAAGCATTGTTCCAATTCAAGGTACATGGCTTGTAGGGTGGCTAGC
Source organism: Vicia faba (assembly GCA_948472305.1). Lineage (NCBI taxonomy): Eukaryota > Viridiplantae > Streptophyta > Magnoliopsida > Fabales > Fabaceae > Vicia > Vicia faba. The sequence goes on from OX451738.1 coordinate 884,366,632, forward strand.
AACTTTAAACATGTTTGTTGTGAGGTTTAGAGGATGTTTGTGCATAAAGAACAAGTGCAATGCTCAAGACAAGTTGACTTTGTGATTAAAGCAACTTTTCAAGAATGGCAATGGTGCCTTTGTGCCATAAATGGAAATGCAACTTGAATAATGGTTCAAATGCTTGGACAGTGGTTCTAATAGTTTTGTAATCAATTAATTATGGAGTGAAACACAAGTTAGAAGCATGCAAAGTGGAGTTATGCAGAATAGGCTAGGGTTTTGATCAAGTGTTCATCACAAAAATGACTTTTAATTCAAGAATGGATGCCCAACTTCTTCTCTTCGATTCTCTTAGCTCAAAAGTGATCTCTACAAGTTCTTTGACATTTTGGAAAGCTTTAAATATCCTCTACAACTTTCATGTTTTTCCATTTTTGATAAATTAAATTAGAGCTATGTGAAAAATGGCCAAGAAGTTGGGACAAAAATCTGCCTAAACTAGGTCAAAATTTCACTGTGTTTAAGAAAAAGGGCATAACGTCATGGGCCTATAACGCAAAATCTAAGAATTTTTTGGACATGAGCCCTAAAATAAAAATTTATATATTTCATCAAGATCTACAACTTTCATGTTGAAAGTTTTCTTTGAATCATCTTGCATCTTAGTGAAAAATTGGCATGAAGTAGTGAAATTATCATGTACAAAAACACTTTGAAAAATTTCTCTGTCTTAAAAAGTTTGACTTTTTAAATTGAATTTTGACTTTCTTGATTTCTTGATGATCAAGATTCATATTTTTAATTTCTTGATGAATCTTGACTTTTGAAACTCAATTTTGATCAAAAAGTTAAAATTTGACTTTTGGTGTATCAATTGACTTTTAACCAATTAACAAAATTTCATCTAACAATTGTTTGATCTTGAGAGATGAATTGAGTCATGCAATTAGGTCAAAATGATGTACTTGAATACTTGAGATCATGTTCCAAACCAATAAGTCATGTATTAGCTCAAAAGTCAAAAAACAGTCATTCTAGTAAAAAACCCTAATTTTAACCATTTTTCCCTTTTGATGATCTGGAAATTTTTCTTGGGGAATTGTGATCCAAACTTGATCAGTTGATAAATATGACTTCAAAATGTTGATATTGGTCAAAGATCTTGATGTTTGACTACAGGTTGACCACAATTGACTTTTTACCCAATACATTAGATTTTCAGTCATCTGGTCAATTGACTGAGCAAAATTGTGATCTAAGACTTGAAACTTGACACGAGTTTTCTTGGAGGTCTATAATTATACATGAATGTCATTTGAGGCATTAGATGTTCAATTGTCCTTGTGAAAATCAAAACCCTAATTTGAGGCATCAGTGTTTAGGAGGTGGTTTGACCTAGTCAACACTTGTGCAAACTTGAGCCATTGGAGATCTTGTGACAAATGTCTTGAGAAAAGAGAGGGAAAATTTTAGGGTACAACAAATTACCCTGTTCAATCTTCTTAAACCTAAAGAGTTAGATTGGAAGGTCCTTCATTCGTGACTTGAAGGTGGAAGATGATTGAACACTAGAGTGCCCAGAAATTTGCACTCGCTGGTGCACAAAGTAATGTGTTGGTTGATTGTATCGGGAATGGGCTTAAAGATGCCATTTGGGGAGGTAATAAAGACTTGTCGGAGATGGGATTGTAGATGTCATCCAAATATAGTTGCTTGACTTTAACTGGGAGAAATGTCAGAATAAATCTTGGGTTGATTTAAAATTGAACCAGAGAAGTGTTTTTGTCTTTAGCCGAAAGAAGTATCAAAACTTAATCTAATCTAGAGAGAGACCCAATGAAAGAGTTATCAAAACTTAATTTGAGTCAGAAGATGCCTATGTCTGAAAGAAGTATTAGAAATTAATCTGAGCCATATGAGGTCTTTATGTCTTGAACCGAACGAAGTATCAAAATTTAATCTGAGGCGGAGAGAGAGAGAGAGATCTACTGAAAGAAGTGTTAGAACTTAATCTGAACCAGAAGATGCCTATGTCTGAAAGCAGTATCAAAAATTAATCTGAGCTAGAGGAGGTCTTTATATATTCAACCGAACAAAGTATCAGAACTTAATCTGAGCTGGAGAGAGAGAGAGAGAGAGATCTACTGAAAGAAGTTTCAGAACTTAATCTGAGCCAGAAGATGCCTATGTATGAAAGAAGTATGAGAAATTAACCTGAGCCAGAGGAGGTCTTTATGTCTTCTACCGAACGAAGTATCATAACTTAATTTGAGCCGAAGAGAGAGAGAGAGAGAGAGAGAGAGAGAGAGAGAGAGAGAGATCTACAGAAAGAAGCATCAGAACTTAATCTGAGCCAGAAGATGCCTATGTCTGAAAGCAGTATCAAAAATTAATCTGAGCCAGAGGAGGTATTTATGTCTTCAACCGAACGAAGCATCAGAACTTAATCTGAGCTGGACAAAGGTCTACTGAAGGAGGTATCAAAACTTAATCTGAGCCAATAGATAATCTTGATGTCTTTAAACGAACTAAGTATTAGAACTTAATTTTAGCCGGAGAAAGGTCTACTGAAGGAGGTATCAGAACTTAATTTGAGCCAATAGATAATTTGTGTTTGTCTTTTGGTTGATCTTTCCTAAAATAGGTAAAGAATTAGTTGCATGCAGATGCATGCATTGCGTAATGATGTTCTCAAAATAAATGAGATTGTGCTATATGTTTAGTATGCATACGTCATGATGCATGAATGTTGTCAAAAATGCATCTTTGTCTGGAATATAAATCCCTGACTACTATTGGGGAGTTTTGGGAAGCTAAATTTTGGACTACTACTGGAGATGAAGAGTATGTGTATATTCAACCTTGTCTAGAGTGCTTCTACTGGAAATTCCTATTTGTTGTTTGAGGAAACTCTACAGAGAATGTTGATTTCTGCTAGGGGAATAGATTTTAGGAACTTTGGTTGTCCATTTCTCTACTGGGGAATTTAATTTTCATATACCCTGATTGGAGATAAAAGAGATGACTAAACTTCCGATTTGTCCGGGGAAGATAAAGTTAACTGGTATCTAGTTAGATTCCAGGCTTTGAAGTAACTTTCTTGGGATAGTATCAACTTTACCGGAGAAGAGGAATTTTCCAATGAGTGGTCTGAGGAATAGACTCAAGCTGGGGAGGTTGTAGTCTGTTGGGGAAATAAACCCTATTGATGAAGGAATTATTGTGACCTTACTGGGGAAGAATTTTGCAAGGTTTCCTCTTTCAGTTTTGGAAGACTCGGCCGAGGAAGATAATTTCCAAGGAATATGTCGATTGGAAATCTGGATGGAGAATGTATTAATTCACTCTGTGGGGATAATCTTATTGAAGCAACTTTGTGGGGATATCCCAAATCCTTAAGTAAATGCTTATTACTATTCTTGTGCGTACATTTGGTAACAGTTAATCAGGTTCATATGCATATGTTCATTCAGTTTTAGTCATTGGACGTTTTTGCAATCAAAATAGAAAAAACAAAAAGTTTGCACTTCAAGGTATATTTGTATTGATAATTTGCCTCAAAACAGGCGTTTTTGTACAGAGAGACATAAACTCTAGTAAGAGGAAGTCATAAAAAAAATGAAAAGAATACAAAGTGAAAACAAAAATTGTATAGCCATGTGGAAGTGATCTCATTGGGTTCCAACTCTGTTATTGCCCCTATGTCTTTGAACATCATCCCTTGTCGTCGAAAGAAGTTGATTGAATTGATCTTGTACCTTTTAAACTTTTGACCTTGGTAATAAAGCTGGTTGTAGTGAATCAACGGGACATAGTCATATGCTTTAATTCTTAACTTTTTCCTGGACCGCCCTTTTGGGTTTTCAGTTCACCAGGATACCCTTTTTTGCCCAAGCCGCCCCTTCAGGTTTTCAACTTGACGGGTGTACAATCTTTAGTATATATCCCTAATTTTTTTGTGAACCCTTTTGGTTCGCCGGGATGCCATGATTTTTGCCTAGGTATGTCAACCTAGCGGGTCGTTCTTTATGCGTAGTATTTTTTGACTATGTCCGCGTTCACAGGATGCAGGAAATCTTTGCCGTCCATAGTGGTTAACATCAAAGCACCGTCAGAGAATAATTTCTTGACAACAAATGGCCCTTCGTAAGTGGGAGTCCATTTTCCCCTGGGATCGCCTTGTGGTAAAATGATGCGCTTTATTACCAAGTCACCAGCTTGGTATACTCGAGGTTTGATCTTCTCGTTGAATTCCTTGATCATACACTTTTCATACATCTGACCATGATAGACAACAACTAGTCTCTTCTCATCAATCAAATTCAACTAATCCAATATAGTCTTAATCCATTCGTCTTTGCCTAAGTTTGCTTCTTTCATAATCCTTAAGGAAGGAATCTGAACTTCAACAGGCAGGACAACTTCCATGCCATAGACTAAAGAGAATGGGGTTGCCCTAGTTGATGTTTACGCTGAGGTATGATAACCATGAAGAGAAAACAGTAGCATCTCATGCCAATCTTTATAGGTCACCACCATCTTTTCACAATCTTCTTTATGTTCTTGTATGGAGAAGAGTTGTGATGCTTGATTTTGAACTGCGTGCAAAGTTCAGTGATCATGGCATTATTGAGGTTGGTTCAGTTGTCAGTGATGATCCTTTCAGGGATTCTGTACCGACATATGAGGTTATGCTTGATAAACCGGGCTACAACATTATTAGTGATTGAGGAAAATGAAGCAACTTCGACCCATTTGGTGAAGTAGTCAATGGTGACGAGGATGAAACGATGTCCATTGGAGGAAATGAGCTTGATTTCTCCAATGATATCAATGCCCCACATTGCAAATAGCCATAGAGCATTCATGACATTTAAGGGAATTGGAGGCACATGAACCTTATCGTTATAGATCTGACACTTATGGCAAGTCCTCGAGTGGTGGTGACAATTAGTTTCCATAGTCAAACAATAGTATTCAGCTCTTAGAATCTTCTTTGCCATAGTGTGTACACTAGAGTGAGTCCCGAAGATACCTTCATGCATGTCTTCCATGATCTTTTCTGCTTCCTTCTTATCTATACAACGGAGCAGAGTAGAATCATGGTTACGCTTGTACAGGATCCCATTGCTTAAGAAGAATTTGGATGAGAACCTCCGCAGGAATTACTCGTCGTTGATTGAGGCTCCCTCAGGATTTTCTTGTGCTTCAAGGTACCTCCCCACTTCATGATACAAAGGCTTCTCCTCATCAGTGTCGATCTCATAATAGTGCGCAGGTTCATCAAATATTTCGATGGTAATTTTGGGAGCTTTGTTATCCCAATTGACCTTGAACATAGACGAAATAGTTGATAAAGCATCTGCCAACTGATTTTCCTCCCTCAGGATATGTTCAAAGGTGACCTCCTCGAAGTATGGGATCAAGGTTAGAACAAGATCTTTGTATGGGATCAAGTTTGGATGCTTGGTATCCCACTCTCCTTTAACTTGACTTACCACCAGGGCCGAGTCTCCGTAAACACTCAAGATTTTGATTCTTAGGTCAATGGCATCCTTTAGACCCAAGATGCATGCTTCATACTCGACCATTTTGTTCGTACAGTCGAAGCAACGTCTGGCAGTGAAAGGTGTATGGAAATCTTCAGGAGAAATAATCACATCACCAAATCCGTTACCCAATGCATTAGAAGCTCCATCAAAAACCATAATCCATCGGGATCCTTGTTCAGGTCCTTCATACGGTCCAGGATTTTCACAGTCGGTTATCAGCATGATGTTCTCGTCCAGGAATTCAAAGTTCATGGATTGGTAGTCGTCAACAGGTTGATGGGATAAATGATTTTCCAGTACACTTCCCTTTATTTCTTTTTGTGTAGTGTACTAGATATCGTATTCAGTAAATATCATTTGCCATTTAGCTATTCATCCGGAGAGAGTTGGCTTCTCGAAGATATACTTAATGGGATCCATCTTAGAAATCAATAGATTGGTGTGAGTCAACATATATTGTCTTAGCCGGCGAGTAGCCCATGCCAAAGCGCATCAAGTTTTCTCGAGCAGTGAATATCTTGTTTCACAGTCGGTAAACTTTTTGCTAAGGTAGTATATTGCATGCTCTTTTCGTCCAGACTCGTCATGTTGGCCCAGCACACACCCCACTAAATTCTCTAATACAGTCAAGTACATAAACAAAGGTCTTCCTTCAACTGGAGGCATCAAGATTAGAGGTTCTTGTAAGTACTCCTTGATCTTGTCAAAAGCTGCTTGGAAGTCGTCGTTCCATCTAACTACTTGATATTTCTTCAATAGTTTGAAGATTGGCTCACAAGTAACAGTTAAGTGAGATATGAACCGGGCAATATAGTTGAGTCGACCCAAGAAACCCCTGACCTCCTTCTCAGTACAGGTAGCTGGCATTTCTTGTATGACTTTGACTCTTGCGGGATCGACTTCAATACCTTTTCCACTAACGACAAACCCTAGGAGTTTTCCACACCTTACCCCAAAGGTACATTTGTTGGGATTTAGCCTCAGCTTGTATTTCTTCAACCTTTCAAATAGCTTGTGTAAATGATCAAGGTGTTCTTCCTTAGTTTGTGACCTTACAATCATATCATCAATATACATTTCTATCTCATGATGGATCATGTCATGAAATAGAGCTACCATAGCCCCTTGATAGGTTGCACCTGCATTCTTCAAACCGAAAGGCATGACCTTATAACAGAAGTTGCCCCACTGTGTGACAAAAGTGGTTTTCTCCATGTCTTTGGGCACCATTTTGATTTGATTGCAATCAGAGAAGCCATCAATGAAGGAGAAAACTTTGTGTTGAGCCATGTTGTCAACCAAGACATCGATATGTGGTAGCGGGAAATCATATTTGGGGCTTTCCCTATTCAAATCCCTGTAGTCTACGCACATACGGACTTTTTCGTCTTTCTTCGGCACTGGGACCACATTTCCAACCCATTGGGGATATGATGTCACTGCCAGGAAACCTGCATTGAACTGTTTCATTACCCCAGCTTTTATTTTCTTAGACATATTTGACCACATGCGTCAAACCTTTTTCTTGACTGGAGGACAACCTTCCTTCATTGGAAGACGATGAACTACGATTTCAGTATCAAGCCCTGACATATCTTCGTATGACCAAGCAAACACCTCAACATAGTCGTGCAACATTTGGACCAATCTGCTCTTGACACCGTCTTCCAAGTTGGGGTCGATCTTGACTTCCCTCTTATCTGTCTCAGTACCTAGGTTGATCACTTCAACTGATTCCTCGTGCAGTTGAATGACATTTTCCTCTTGTATTAGAAGTCTGGCGAGTTCCTAAGGTATTTCGTAATCCTCCTCACCTTCGTCTTTGGCTTGGTATATTGGATGTTCAAAGTCATAGATGGTAATAGCGGGATTGTTGTCAATGAGATCCAAAGTGGATGTGGATCTGCAAATGTGTGTGTGCATGTAAGGTCACATGGCTATTTGAAAATGCAACAAAGTAAGAAAAAGACAGAGAGCTCAAAATTTGAATGCAAAATAGTCCAATGTTTTTCATTAAAATGAGCATATGGCATATGAAAATGATAAACCCTTAACAAATGGGCCATTGTGCCTCAGGCAAGGCACATGGCTTAAAGTCATTGTTTTAATGGAAATTACAGACAAATTTATCAAAGTAATAAAAACAGTAAATGGTAGTTAGTCTTGGCTGAAGGAGATTGGAATGAAGTCCTTGGTCTGCTAGTTGTTAAGTCCTTCACTAGTAGTTGCGTAGATCCAGTCGTCCCAGTCACCATCATTATTAGAGTCTTTAAGAGCATTAACTTCATGGTTACTAATGCGGAGAGGTGGTTTCCCTACACGAGCACGTCGAACCTCCTTTTGAGCCTTGGCAGTGAATCCCAACCCAAACTTGTCTGACTTGAAAGGGATATCAGGGAGTTGTCCCCAAATGGTGCAGCCTCCGCCTTCAACAACAACATGAGCATCTTTGAAAGAGGACATTCTTGGTGTATCTTTAGCAGTTTTAGGAATGTCAGGAGTGGCTTTGGCAATAACAACCATGGTAAAGACCACTTTAAAGTATTGACAAGGAGTCTCTATGAATTTGTCATTCATTTCAACATACTTGAATGAATTCAGATGACTAATCATAAATTCTTCTTCTTCGCATATAGTGACAATTTTCCCCTTGACCGGGTACTTATACTTTTGATGTAGTATAGAGGTTACCGCACTTGCCCCATGTATCCATGGGAATCCAAGAAGGAAAGAATAAGTAGGACGAATATCCATCACATAGAATGTTGAGTTGAAGACTTGAGACCCAACTTTGATAGGGAGATCAACCTCTCCATGGACCATTCTCTTTGATCCATCAAAAGCTCTCACCATAATGTCGCTTGGTTTTAGCACCAAACCTTCACAGTCCAACCTATATAGAGAACCTTTGGGTAAGACATTCAGGGAGGACCCAATATCCACCAACACATGTGCTAAAGTGGTACCTTTACACTCGATGGAAACATGTAGAGCTTTTTGTAATTTTTCCCAGCTGAAGTCAGATCTGCGTCCGAAAATCCAAAACCATTGTCAACAGTCAAACTGGCTACACAAATTTCAAATTGGTCGACCATAGTTTCTTGAGGGACATGTTCATTTTTCAAGAATTTTATCAATGCTTGAGCATGTGCCTCGAAGCACAGCAAAAAAGAAAACATAGAAATCTTCAAGGGTGTTTTCCCCAACTATTCCACTATCTTATAGTCGCTTTTTCTTATAATTTTTAAAATCTCCTACATCTCTTGGGTAGATGGTTCCTCAGTGGTAATATCTTTTTTGGGCGCCTCCGTCAGGGTAGACTCAATCATTTTTCCTTTCCTCAAGTATCAGCAACATGTTTAACAACAGTAATACGAATGGGTGTAGTAGTCGTTGTCGGAGGTGAAATCTCTGGAGAGAAGATTCTCCCCGTCCTAGTAACTTTTCTTGATCCAACAATGTTTGTAACATCAATAGTTTCATCTTCAGCAATCCAGGAATCTTGTTTGATACCATGGTAATACACTTTTGCCCCATAATTCCAGGGCACAACCTTATCGGAAGAGTAGGGGACTGGCCCCGGTGTGGTGATAATTAGTGGAGCTATTCTTGGTTCAACGGGATTCCTAGTAGGACCTTTCGAGGTGATCCTAATAGGTTTGTTTGAGATAGTAATGATGGACACGTCTTCTTGAGATACATTTTTGGCCAAACTTTTCATAGATGAAGTTCTTTCAAATAGAATCTCATGGCTATCCATCAGGTGTTAGACACCTTTCTTCATCCATTCACAAAAAATTAATTTTTACAACATAACAATAACAGTCTTTAAGGCATCCAGGGAATACCCCAGCTTTCAACAAATTCTCTTTAACAATTTTCAAAGGAGTGGTCTAATCATTGACGGAGGAAACTAAAGAGGCATCTTCAATAGCATTGACACCCTTACCATGATTTGGCATGGGTGCGGTGATCACGTTGGGAGTTGGTAGAGTGTCGAATTCAGTTGTCTTATTATCAATTAGGTCTTGGATTTTGTTTTTTAACGCCCAACAGTTGTTGGTATCATATCCAGGGCTATTTGAGTGGTAGGCGCATCTTGCATTGTGATTGTATTTTGGTGAGGATGTATTTCTATTTTATGGAGTATCTCTTAGTAAATTGAGCTCAGCTTTGAATAAATGTTGTAGGGCTTATGGTAAGGACATCCCAATCTTGGTGTACTGTCTTGGTGGAGCATTTGACCTTTGTTGATTAGCTCGTTGTTGTGGTTGTTGAGTAGAAGTTGGATTAGAAATTAACACCGCACTTACTGACTGATGACAGACCTTCTTAGCATGTCTCCTTGACCCATACACAACATTAGTGTCTTTTTTACCAGTAAATGGATTTTTCACAGTATTTGAGGTGGAGGCCATGGGTATCTTCCCGCTTATAATCCCATTTTCAACTCTCTCACCAGTCAAGATCAATTCAGTAAATCTGGATGAAGAACTCCCAATCAGCAAGTTGAGAAATGGTCCAATCAATGTTCCCATAAACATATCTACCAACTCTCTATCACTCAAATGTGGCTTCACTCTACCAGCCATGTCTCTCCATTTTTTAGCTTATTCTTTGAAGCCCTCGTTTGAACCCATGGTCATTCCTTGTAATTGCACCCTAGTTGGCGCAAGATGATCGTTATATTGATATTGGCGGTAAAAGGCAGTGGCCAAATTTTCTCAAGTATGGATGTTAGTCCCTTCCAATTGGTAAAACCACTCCAACTGCGTCCCAGATAGACTTTCTTGAAAAAAGTGCACCCACAGTTTCTTATCAGCGGTATGCGGCTGAATTTTGCGGACGTAAGATCTTAGGTGAAGCTTTAGACACGAGACACCACCGTACTTAGTAAAAACAAGGGTCTTGAATTTGTGGGGAATGACTACCCTAGGAACCAAACCCAAGTCACCAAAGTCCAAGCTAGGCACAACTTGGATTTCTACAGTCTTTAGTCTGTCTTCTAGTTGCTTATATTTTTCTTCAGCCGGTAGATATTGCTCGTCAAAATAATCCTCGTCTTCAGAGATTTGATTGTTTCCACCCCCATCACGGGTGCTCCTAGCATCTTCATCTTGATTCTCATCCTTTTCGGAGGAGTCCTCTTCAATTTGAACTTGTCGGATGGGGCCCTTGAACCTCTTCCTTATGTTGATTACAACTTTCTTCTTGGTCTTCTTCTTCGTGACAAGAAGTGTCATCATTTCTTGCTGCCCCTTTGCTAAGTTGAGGAGAGTCTCTTGAAACTGAGAGTTTTGTGTCTTCAAGTCCTTGACATTTTGCTTGAGATCCATCTTATACTGAAATAAACATTAGAAAGATGAGGAAACCTGTGTCAGAAAACCTGCTTATGATATGATGCATGTTATGCGTATGCAATGTTTTCAAGGACCTTTAAGATTTAAATTTGCTTAAACAAAGAGGAAACAAAACATTAATTGTATTAATAAGTTCAATGGTTACAAAATACCTCTTGGGCTTACAATGAAAGAAAAATGACAAAATGAATTTATACAACAAAAGACTCAGGTCTCCCATGGACGCTTCCTCTTTGGACTGATGTAGGCATTCAAGCTTTTCTCCTCGTGAAGTCGCCTTGTGAGCTCGAACACTTTCTTCTCACTTGTATAGAATTGGGCTTCAAAGGTGTCTCGATCTCCCTTGAGTTGAATCCACGACCTTTGCAATTCCTTGAGAGTAGTAGGCATGTCAGGATGGACAATGGTGTAGGGAACATATCCTTCGGTAATAGGCTCCACAATTATTGGTAGGATGGCCACATATGGCATTGGGGTTTCGAGCTCGAGCTTGCACCCACTTGAGATAAGGTTCCAAAGGAATGGAGTTCTTATGCCCCAAAGTTTTTCTATCAACCTTGTTTACCATTCCCCAGGCTCGTATAAATCTTTGACGATAACCTTAGACATCGTTCTCATAGTAAAATACAATACCTTAAATAAGTGCATCAAGAGGACCATCCCTCCGAGCATACCCAAAATTTTGTAGAGCCAAGCAAGGATTATAAGTGATACCTCCACTAATGACAAGGAGTGGGACATTAGGGAATTCCCCACATTGATCGATAATGGTAACATCCTCCAAAGATCGAGAACACCAATGGATATCTAAATGCGAGAGTGACATCAACCTTTGAGACCACCTCATGCCTTATTCGTTCTTCGAAACTGATCGAGGAAGGTGCGAAATAAACCACCTAGATAGCAATGGAGTGCAACACATAATAATACCTCTTCTCTTCATGGTACGGGCGTGAAGAGAATGAAAAATGTCTCAGAGTAAGGTAAGCACCGGGTTACGAGATAGGAAGATTTTGACTGCATTCACATCTATAAGTTGGTATGGGTTAGGGAACATTACCATCCCCGTAGATTAAAAGAGCCAAAGATTCTTAAAAATCTTGCAAATCCAGAGCATCCCAAAACAATTGAGCCTTCTCAAACAGAAACTTGGCTAGAAAACGCTTAACACCACTTCTTGTTTCCCAATTAGCCACACTGTTGGACCATTGCAAATGTAAGGCTAGAGAAATCTCCTTAGGTCTTGGGTCTTTCTCAATACCGGTGAAGGGTATTTGATCAAGAATAGGTATTCCCAAAAGTTGAGATAACTCTTCCATGGTAGGCACCAATTGGTAATAAGGAAATATGAAACAGTGATGTTTAGAATCAAAGAATTGAAAAATCACATGTACCATGTCTTCTTAAAAGTTTGAGGTAACCAAGTTGAGGAGTCAACCATAGTTCTTGGTGAACGGAGAATTTTCGGGGAGCCTTGATGCCAACTCTTTGAGTTGAGGAGGCATTTTCACAAGGTTGATTCAGATGGTATATCTGCGAGTGGTAGACATATCCTACAAAACAGAACAAAGATAAATCTCTAGGTCCTTGAAATGGTTAGTGCAAATGCCATGGTATGATGTCATGATGTTATGTGCAAATAATCATATACAAACAAAACAAACAAGTCATTAGGTTTAGGCTTGCATGGAGTCCATAGGTAAGTACCATCTTGAAGTTTAGTTGGTTCAACCTGTTCTAGAAAGTAATCGGGTTCTAGGGAATCTCAATATCATGGATCTTTCTTCATCGGGCATTTTTTCAGCGCAAGCCTCTGATTTGGTGACTGTGATACAATGGGAGAACTGACTTGAAGGTTTTAAATTTGATTGCAAATGTTGCGGTTAGCAAGAGTTGCCACTGACTTTTCTTTTATCCAAAAGGAAAGGTGAAAAAGCACAGGAAAGACCTTTGAGATTATTTCTTGAGTTCGGGGGGTAGATTATGAAAAGGGAAGGTATTATCACCCTTTTCATCCATGGTTTTCCATGGGCTCTTAGTTACTTGCTAGATCACTTGCTTTTGTTTGAAATTGTGCTTTGTGTGGTTTTGGAAAGTATTTTGTAAAGAGGCCATTGTTTAAGCAATCTTTGTAATGATTCATGTTTGTAAGAATGTATACAAAGATGTTTGATCTTTTTGAAAATGTTTTCAAGTTTTGTAAGATGTTTTGAAAGTGTGGGTGTTTGTTTTGAAAATAGCAAGGATGCTTTATTTTGAAACAGAGCAAGTAATTAGGAGCATTCTACCTACTCAAAAGTCTTTCTTGTTCATTTTCCTTTGACATTATTATCTTACCATTGATTTGGTAAGTAACCCTATCTTTGGATGTAAACGGGACGGGCGTGGGTCATCGTATAACCATGATTAGCAATGTTGCAAGACATCTTAGCATTCTTTTTAGGGACTAAGATCATTTGAAAGGCAACTTAGATAGCGTCATCAAGGGACTATGATCTTGTATTTGCTTTGTTTTTGCTAAGATACCTTACATGCGTAATATGACCATTTTGTATAAGGCAACCAAGTGGAATAACCTAGGGGTGCTTGTGTGCAAATGTATTGTTTTCATGCTTATTTTTTTTCTTGAATTAGGGTTTTCTAAGTATTGATTTTAGTCTTTCCATACAAACCCTAATTACTAGCATGTTATATATAAAAGCGATAAATTGTGGAATTTAAAGTTACTATGCTATTACAACATTTGTGGGAAGGGGGTGTACAAATTGAATGGGGATTGCAAAAATGTAAACCTAGTTAGTCTATTACAACCATATTGAATATGTATTGATGTGCAAATATTTAGATGAATATAATGTACAAGATGAAATAAATATACAAGAAATGTAATTGTTAAGGAAATGGGTATTTTTGGATTTTTATGAGAAAAAGGGAATTTGTTTTAACCTAATTAATTAAACTTGAACTTATTTAAGAAAAGATTTTAAATAAAACCCTAGTTCTATTGATTAATCAAAAGAAAATAAGTTTAAGAAAAGTATTTTTTAGTATTTTTATCTTGAAAATATTTATGACATTATAAAATATTTTTGGCCCCTTTTTTATATATAACTAAATATATTTTAATAGGTGTAAAAAAGAAAAAGAAATACTAACCTAGTTTTAATTTAATTTACAAGATGATTTGTAAAAAAAAGATAAAGTATAGTTAATACAAATATTTTTTGTGAGAAAAAATAAAATAAACTAAATTAAAATGCAAATATAATTTTTTATATCTTTCATGATTTTTAATATTAGTAAAAAAATAATTAAGAAAACAAATGAAATCAAATATAGGAAAATAAAAATAAACTGGGCCAGGGGTGCAATTAGCCTGCATGGGGGTTAGTAAGCAAAAAAAAACAGTATAAGCCCAATAAGGCCCAGGCACTTGCAAAAATAAGAATGGTGCAAAAATATGAAAAAAACATAAAAGGGTACCACCGGGGCTCGAACCCAGGTCCCAAAGGTTACAGGCGCGCGCTTCTACCACTGAGGTGGCTATACATCTGTTAACATAGGCAAATCAATAAATATGTAAGGCAAAACGTGCCCTGATGACTTCATCTTCAACCTCAAGCCAAACCAACTGTAACTTGCTCATTTCTCATCAAAAATGAAAACTGTAAACATGAAACTTATAGAAAATTTTCTCACGGTTTCAGAAATGTAAAGCATTAAAACTATAGATCAAAGATAAGTATGAATTTTAATGGCCCTAATCTGAACCCTAAAAATCTCAGAAATTTCAATTTCAAAATTCTCTAAGCTCAAGAAAAATTAATGGAAACTATGGACATGGTTAGCTTCAGGGCAATGATACCTACATGTTTTGTTCATAAATAAACTATTGATGATGCATGTATGAAGAGTTCAAAGTTGAGAAAGCTTACCTCAAAATTGGAAATCGTGTTTTGAGTTTGAGCTTGTTTCAAGTGATGGTGATGATCAAGTTAGCTTCCTTGAGGTCCCAGGAAGCTAATGCAATGCTTATCTTGAGCAATAGATGGTTGAAATGGTCTGGAGAAGTCAATGTGCAGAGCTCTGTTTTTGGAAATGGAGGATGGTGTTAATGGTGTTACAGTTCTATAACAGGGTGTGGGATCAACTCTATATGATGTTTAGAAACTTAAGAAACCAAAAGGCCAAGAAACGCACGAGTAGATTATGAGTTTCAAGTTTTTGGTTAGTTTGTGTGAAAATGGAAGTGTGAAGTGTGATTCTGAGTTTTAGGTGTTGTCAAGGCTTGAGCATTCGTGTGTTTGTGTCAAATGGTTTCTGTATGTATAAACAAAAGTGTTTGAGTGCATTGGCAAGTCAGAAGTACAAGTTCTTAGCTTTTGGCTAGGTTACTTGATTTTGAAGAAAAGAGGGAAACAAGTTTCAAGAAGAGGTACAAGCATGGGATGGGTGATTGTAAGTGTTTTAAACATTCCTCATGAGTTATAGGACCTGTTTGATCAGAAGATAACAAGTGCAAGTCTCAAGAACAAGTTTTGAACAAAAAGTCACTTTATCAAAATGGCAAAATGACCTTTCTTCCAAAAATGGATAAAAATCATGTCCATGCATTGAATGCTTGAAGTGAGGCCTCTAACAGCTGTGTAAACCATTAATTATGGAGTGCCTAACAAGTTTGAGGATGCAAAGTAGAGTTAATGCAGCACAACTTTGAATTTGAATTTTGTTCATCACTAAAATGACTTGTAATTAAAGTGATAAAACCCTAACTTCATCTCTTCGATTCTCCCTACTCAAGAATGATCTCAAGGAGTTCTTGGACATTTTGGAAAGCTTGCAATATGCTACACGACCCATATTTGAATTGATTTTGAAGATTCCCCTTGGAACTATATGAAAAAGTGCCATGAAGTTGGGTCAAAATCCTGACCAAATTAGGGCAAAATTTCACTAAGTGTTTTGTTTCATGACCACATGTTCTTAAAATTTTAACTTGAGATCCAAGCACTTTTGGAAGAAGTTGTGTGAAGAAAAGTTATAGATTTCATGGAGATCTATAACTTTCATGTTGAAAGTTTCTCTTGAATCATCTTTCATCATGGTGAAAATTTTGCTCAACGTTATGAAAAAATAAGAAATTTCCAAAATGAAATCTTGACTTTTTTATTTCTTGATGAATAATTTTCATATCTTGACTTTTCAGTATACAATTGACTTTTGATCAATTGACTGAAAATTCATTTGTTAATCCTTTGAACTTGAGTAATGTTTTGAGCCATGTTATTAGGTCAAAATGATGCAATTGTACTCTCGAGATCATGCCTTAAACCAATTGATCATTTTCTAGGTCAAAAATCAGAAATTGCCCTTTCCCAGTCAAAACCCTAATTTTGACCATTTTGCCTTTTGAAGATTTGATCAAATTTCTTGAGGAGTTGCGGTCCAAACTTTATCAAATGATACATATGAGTTTAAATTGTTGATGTGGATCAAAAATTATGAAGTTTGACTGTAAATTGGCCATGGTTGACTTTTTCCCCAGTATAGTTGATTTTTAGGTCAACTGCTCAATTGACTGATCAAAAATGTGATCCAAGGCTTGAAACTTGACATGAGTAATCTTGGGGGTACATAATGATCAATGAAAACCATATGGGGCATTGTAAGTCCAAATATACTTGTGCAATCTCAAACCCTAATTTTGGTCATCAGTGCTTAAGGAGGTGTCTTGAGCTGATCAAACCCTAGTGCAGTCTTGAACCCAAAGAGATCTTGTGAGCAAAATTCTTGATAAGTGAGAGGGAAAATTTTGTGGTACAACAGTGACCAAAATATACCAAAAGTCAAATCTCAATGAGTGTAGTATCGAGTATCAACTAACTTCAAACTGCACCAAAGCCGACTATCTCAGTACTTCCTAATGGAAAAGTTGTTCAACTAAAGTTCTATGGTTAGTTAGTGTTTCATGACACCACACAACGGCCCTGTATTATCCTTGATTATCCATAAGGGATACAAATACCTATAAATGTGTTACACTAGAGTAGCTATTGTTTCAACCATATCGGTCTACGCCATACAGTTTCTCCAATCTTTGCTACTTAAATAATAATTTTCCCATATTCGGGTAGGGGATCTATTCAAAGCCAAAACAGCCTTTTAAGAGTAAAGAAAGCAAGTCAAACAATGAAATCATTTGGAGGTGATCTAGTCTCTAAGGTAACCCCACTTTTAAGTTCATTCCCCAGTAGAGTCGCCAGTTCTATAATACAGTGGGAGAATTGACTTGGGTGTTTTGCGTTTTATCATAATTATTGCGGATAGCAAGAGTCGCTGTCGACTTTTCTTTAATCAATAAAGAAAAGGGTGAAAAGAACAGGAAAAACAATTTAAGAACTTTTCTTGAGTTCAGGGGGTAGGTTATGAAAAGGGAAGGTGTTAGCATCCTTTTCACCCGTAGTTATCAACGGGCTCTTAGTTGCTAGCTCACTTTTGAAATGCTTTATAAAATGTGTTTGTGTTTGTTTGAAAGTATTTTTAAAAAGTGCCTTTGTTTGGGCGAACTTTGTAATGATTCTTATCTCTATAAGAATGTATACAAAGTATTGACTTTTGAAAATATTTCATGAAAAGTGTTGATGTGTTTTGAAAGATGTTGGTTTTGAAATGTTTCGTGAGAAAGCAACTATGAACGTTTTACTTACTCAAAAAATCTTTGTTCTTTTTCTCCTCCTTTAGATAGTGTTATATTACCATTGATTAGTAATTAACTATATCATTGGATGTGAAGGGACGGGCATGGATCATCGTACAATCATAGAAAGCAACATTGTAGGATACCTTAGCAATTTGTTATAAGTGTCTAAGATTGTTTACCGAAGGCAACATCGAAGGGTCATCGAGGGACTACACTCTTGTAATCAAGGGTCTTTGCTAAAGTATCCCACATTCGAGGGACATGACTGTTTTATTCTAAGGCAACAAGTGTGGGTTAACCCTAGAGGTACAAGTGTGCAAAGTGTTTTGTTTTCATGCAATTTATCTTAAATTAGGATTGTATACTTGTTGATTTTAAGTCTTGCCATACAAACCCTAATTACTATCAATAATATGGAAAGCGATAAATTGCGAAAATTAAAAGTCCTACGCTATTACATCACTTTTAGGGGATGGGAGTACAAATTACAAATGGGGATGATAAGAGAAAATAAACCCTAACTATTACAAGGCTTTGACAAATACATTATAAGGTGAAAAATAATAAAATGTGCAAAGAAATATAGAGAAAAGAAATTAAAGAGAAAATTGTTTTTATGTCTTTTTGTATGAAAAGATTAGTTTAACTAAATTAGATGGAAAGGAGTTAATTAATTAAATTCCTAAATTCTAGGTTAATTTAATTAGAAAATAAAATTAAAATAAAGCTAAGTCTAAATTAATTTTAATTAATTTAAGAAAGAAAATATTTTTTAAGGTTTTTGTTTAAAAGAAATGAAATAAAGTGAAAATAATAATTTTTAATCTAAGTATTTAATAAAATATTTTTTGGTATTTTAATTTTAAAAAAAATATAAAATAAGATAAAGAAAAGAAAATAAAAAAATTAAAAAAATAGAAAATAAAAGTATACAAATTTGGATCAAGATGGTTTGAAAGTGAAAAGAGTGTTAAAAAGTATTAAAAAAAACAGTTTTTGTTTGTTTTAGGCTCAAACCCTTTTTGTAATCAGAAATAAAAACAAAATAAAATGAAAAAAGGTGGCCTGCGTGTTATATAGAAAATGGGGGGGGGGGGGGTGATGTTGAAGAAAATGAAACAAGCCTAGTGCCGAAGAGCCCAATGCGCTGCTAAGTAAAAAAAGAACAAGGAAAATGTGAAAAATACAAAAGGTCTCGCTGGGGCTTGAACCCATGACCTTATAGAGGTATGTCTTACGCACGTGCTTCCTGCCCCTGGGGTGGCTGTTTCACCCGGTTATAAAACATATTTTAATAAACTTAAAATAAACTAAGTTCATGATGTCAACTTCATCTTCTTCCTCGCGCCAGCCATAACTCTGTAACTTTCTCAACTCTCAACCATTTCAGAAATTATAAACAAAAAACTTGTTAGAATTTCACCATGATTTCAAATATGTAAATAACTTAAGCAATGGATCAAAGATGAGCACATATTTTAAATGGTACCAAATTTAACCTAATATTTTAAGAAAGTTCAGGCTCAAAATTCTCACTACTCAGGTAACATAAATGAATTCTAAGGACATGGTTAGTTTCAGGGCTATGATGTCTACATTTTATCTTTTAAAATGGAAGCCAAATGGTGCTTGTATGAAGAGTTAGAATTTCAGGAAACTCATCTTGCATATGGAGATCGTGTTTTGAGTTTGAGAAACCTTCAAGGTGTTCCAATGATCTGGTTAGCTTCCTTGACCCTCTAGAAAGCTAATGCAATACTTAGCTTGAGATGAGAGTGTCTGGAATATTCTGGAGAAGTCAAGTTGCAAAGAGCTGTTTTTGAAAATGGAGGATGGTGAAGATGGAGTTACAGAAGTGATCCAGGTGTTTGAATCACTTATCTATAATGTATAGATGATGTTTGAAGGGTTAGAATGAAAAACGCACGAGGGAAATTAAAGCATGGATTTCAAAACCAGAAATGACAAGTTTTGAGGTAATTTGGGTAATTCTGTGTTTGAGGAAGTATGGGGGAGTTTTCAGGCTGGAAAAATCGTGTCCTTGGCTTGTAAATGAAGGCTCAATTTATAGGCAAGGGTTTGGAAGCTTGTAGCGATCAGAAACAAGAGTTCACATGTTATGGCCATTTGACTTGTTTTTGAAGCAAGCTTAACAAGCATTGTTCCAATTCAAGGTACATGGCTTGTAGGGTGGCTAGCAACTTTAAACATGTTTGTTGTGAGGTTTAGAGGATGTTTGTGCATAAAGAACAAGTGCAATGCTCAAGACAAGTTGACTTTGTGATTAAAGCAACTTTTCAAGAATGGCAATGGTGCCTTTGTGCCATAAATGGAAATGCAACTTGGATAATGGTTCAAATTCTTGGACAATGGTTCTAACAGTTGCGTAATAAATTAATTATGGAGTGAAACACAAGTTAGAAGCCTGCAAAGTGGAGTTATGCAGCATAGGCTAGGGTTTTTATCAAGTGTTCATCACAAAAATGACTTGTAATTCAAGAATGGATGCCCAACTTCTTCTCTTCGATTCTCTTAGCTCAAAAATGATTTCTTCAAGTTATTGGAAATTTTAGAAAGCTTGAAACATCCTCTACAACTTTCATGTTTTTCATTTTTGCTAAATCAAATTGGAGCTATGTGAAAAATGGCCAATAAGTTGGAACAAAAATCTGCCTAAACTAGGTCAAAATTTCACTAAGTGTTTAAGAAAAAGGGCATAACTTCATGGGCCTATAACTCAAAGTCTAAGCATTTTTTATACATGTGCCCTAAAATACAATGTTGTAGATTTCATCAAGATCGATAACTTTCATTTTGAAAGTTTTCTTTGAATCATCTTGCATCTTTGTGAAAAATTGGCATGAAGTAGTGAAATTATCATGTACAAAAACACTTTGAAAAATTTTTCTGTCTTAAAAAGTTTGAATTTTTAAATTGACTTTTGACTTTCTTGATTTCTTGATGATTAAGATTCATATTTTTGAATGTCTTGATGAATCTTGACTTTTGAAACTCAATTTTGATCAAAAAGTTAAAGTTTGACTTTTGGTGTATCAGTTGACTTTTCATAAGTTGACCAAATTTCATCTATCAATTGGTTGATCTTGAGAGATGAATTGATTAAATAAATTAGGTAAAAATGATGTACTTGAATCCTTGAGATCATGTTTCAAACCAATAATTCATGTATTAGCTCAAAAGTAAAAATCAGTCATTCTAGTCAAAAACCCTATTTTACCCATTTTACCCTTTTGATGATTTGAACATTTTTCTTGGGGAATTGTGATCCAAACTTGATCAATTAATAAATATGACTTCAAAATGTTGATATTGGTCAAAGATATTGAAGTTTGACTGTAGGTTTACCACATTTGACTTTTTACCCAATATAGTTGATTTTTAGTCATCTGGTCAATTGACTGAGCAAAATTGTGATATAAGACTTGAAACTTGACATGAGTATTCTTGGAGGTCTATAATGATCCATGAAGGTCATTTGAGGCATCATAATTCCAATTGTCCTTGTGAAAATCAAAACCCTAATTTGAGGCATCAGTATTTAGGATATGGTTTTACCTAATCAACACTTGTGCAAACTTGAGCCATTAGAGATATTATGAGAAATGTCTTGAGAAAAGAGAGGGAAAATTTTAGGGTACAACAACCGCCCCTATTCAATCTTCTTAAACCTGAAGAGTTAGATTGTAAGGTCCGCCATTCGTGACTTGAAGGTGGAAGATGATTGAACACTAGAATGCCTAGAAATTTGCACTCGCTGATGCACGAAGTAATGTGTTGGTTGATTGTATCGGGAATGGGCTTAAATATGCTACTTGGGGAGGTAATACAGAGTTGTCAGAGATGGGCTTGTAGATTCCATCCAAAGATAATTGCTTGACTTTAACTGGGAGAAGTGCCAGAATAAATCTTGGGTTGATTTAAAACTGAACCATAAAAGTATTTTTGTCTTTAGCCGAAAGAAGTCTCAGATCTTAATATGAGCCAGAGAGAGGTCCACTGAAAGAGGTATCAGAACTTAATCTGAGCCAGAAGATTCCTATGTCTGAAAGCAGTATCAAAAATTAATCTGAGCCAGATGAGGTCTTTATGTCTTGAACCGAATGAAGTATCAGAATTTAATCTGACTCGGAAAGAGAGAGAGAGAGAGAGAGAGAGAGAGAGAGAGAGAGAGAGAGAGAGAGAGAGAGAGAGAGAGAGATCTACTGAAAGAAGTATCAAAACTTAATCAGAGCAAGAAGATGCATATGTCTGAAAGCAGTATCAGAAATTAATCTAAGCCAAAGGAGGTCTTTATGTATTCAACCGAACAAAGTATCAGAACTTAATATGAGCCAGAAGATGCCTATGTCTGAAAGCAGTATTAGAAATTAATCTGAGCCAGAGGAGATCTTTATGTCTTCAACCGAACAAAGTATCAGAACTTAATCTGAGTCGAAGAGAGAGAGAGATCTATCAAAAGAAGTATTTGTTGTACCCCAAAATTTGCCCTCCCATATTCTTCAAAATTTGCAAAGAGCAAGCTTCAAAATCTCCCCAAGGGTTGCACAGTTCAAGGGTCTCCTAACAGTCAAAAACTAGGGTTTTGGTTCTGACAAAGAAAATGAAGTTTCCAAGGGTCCAATCAAGTCCCACATGCCTACAAACATGGTCAAGTATCCTCATGCCAAGTTTCAAGACTTACAGCACAAAATTGCACAGTCAAAAACCCTAATTGCTCAACAGTCAACTGCAGGGGTAAAATGGTCATTTGACAGTCAAAAGTTCAAATTTTTGGTCAAACATCTAATTTTGAAGCCACAAACATCATTTGATCAATGCTTGATCACGATTCTCAAAGCTTGGCTCAAAAAGTCTCAAGATGCAAAAGTTTCCATATTTGGACAGTTGAAAAAGTCAACTGTAACTTGACCAAGGCATAACTTCCACATGGATTATCAGAAAAATTCCATACAAAGCTCATTTTGAAGATAAAGACATTTCCTACAACTCCTCTTCACACTTCAAGTCCAAGAAATGCTCTCACAAAAAGTTATCAGTTTCAACATTATAGGTCATTTTCAAAAGTCAACAAAAAGGGACTTTAAGTCAAAGGCCATAACTTGATATTGGTAAATCAAAATGACATGGGACCAAAGACATTGGTAAGAGGACTCAAAGACATTTCCAAAATGTCAAAGAACATGAGCAAAGCTTAAAAATTGAGCAAGATATGCCTTGTGGAAGTTGGGAAATTTTTAGGTATTTTGAAAAGTCAACATTGCTTCAAAAGTCTTAAAAATGCTAATGGGCCTCTTTTTCTTCCAAAATCCATCATCCAAGGCATGTGCACGACCATTTGGCCCAAAGGGAAGTTTTTCATCATTTTTATTTATTTATTTGAATTTTTAAATGCTAATAATTCATTTAATTAAAATAAATATGTGGAAAATACTAAACCTAAGTTTTTAAATCTTTTTGTGCATGAAATAGTCTCAAGATTTCGTGCATGATCTGATTTAGAAAGAATCCATGTGATTGGACATGATTGGAACCAAAATATGCATGAAAAATATTGGAAAATTATGGCATGGAAATCAAATATTTGCTCATCAATTCATTGATTCTTTGGACCAAATTTCCAACCCTAATCATTCACACATATATACTGATGAAAACCCTAGTGTCCATGACCTCCCAGCTGCGCAAGAACATCATCACCACTTTTGCATTTTTTGTGAAAAACTCAAATACTGAAAACTGTCTTCCAGTGCGATTCAAGCCAAAACAATTATCTCATCACCTTCCTGAGACATCAAGAAACGTGTCTGAATAGTTTTCCATATCCCTAACGCCCATAATTGGTGAATGGAACTCAAACTTTTTCACTTTTTTGCATAAATCGTATTTCATCATTCATGTCATGTTTTTGAATTCTAATACTTGTTTTGTGTTACTCTCACATTCTGAAGCTAACTGTGTTGTTCAATTAAGTTTTCCACACCCATACGCGATTTCACCATTAAAGGATGCTAGGGTTACAGGACTTTCAAATTAGGCGTTTCTAAATACTGTAAAATTAGAGAACATCAGTGTCATGTTTGGAATCAAGAAGCTTGGACGAATTGATTGCCATAGTCGCGCCTAATTTATGTGGCCATATGGCCTAATCGCTATTTTGGAAAACTGCATGTTTTGGGGGGGGTTTAAAACCCCCGCTAACCCTTTTTTATGTTTCAGAAAAACAAAAGCCATGGAGAAGATGATGAAGTGTCAAGGCGTGGTTGGGTGATTTGAATTGCACGCTAAAATTCCCCACTAACCATTGTTTTATCTTATATTATTTGTTTGTTATTATATAACCAAAACGCGCAGTTGGAGCAGTTGGCAAGGCATAGTGTTGGTAATCCCTGGGACCTGGGTTCGATCCCAGGTCCCCCTCCCTTTACTTATATTTTTCTTCTAATTGTATTCTCATGCAGCTCATGCCCTGAAGTGCACCATACGCTCCCCACTCAAACGTGCCACACGTCCCACAATCTCCATCCAAGGGCCAAGATCTGAGGCCTATGATATGCTGCAGTCAACGCACATGCATGCCAGCATCAAAGTCAAATGAGGCCATAGACAAGTGGGCCAGAATTACTGGACTTTACCTCCAATTTGGGGACAGACCCCCCAAGGTTTTGATTTTTATTTTCTTTCTTATTTTATTTATTTCAATTATTTCTTTTTTATATGTTCCTTAAATTAATTATTTTCATTAAAAAATAAAAATAACAAAAAATCATAAAAGACAAAATTAAAAATATATTTTATTTTAATATTTTTTAAAGTAAATATCATTAATTAATTTAGCTTTGTAAAATTAGGTTTAATTCAAACATTTTTCTTAATAAACTTAAAATTTGTAGAATTAGGTTTTAATCAATTTTTATCCTTTTTCTTTTCTTTTCACTAATAATTAATTATTTATTTTCATAAATCAAATTGCCATTAATTAATTAATTTAATTTTAGGTTTAAATTTTAACATGTTTTTTCTTAATAAATAAAAGTTGTAGAATTAGGGTTAATTAGTTAATTTCATTTAATTCACATAAAAAACCATAAATCCAAAAAATCACAAAATAATTTCTTGTTTCATTTTTATTTAATCAATTTAATAATTTAATTTCATTTCATTAAAAAGGGTCCAACGCCCTCGTTTCCAACTTTAATTCCAATTCGCGCATTTTATTTTATTTCTTATAATATTAATGTAATTCTCCCAAAGCCTTGTAAACTCGAACATTTTATTTCTCGCACTTTATTTACTTCCTGTCAAATCGGGTCCTGGACTTTAATTTTGGCGATGTGGACCCGCGCCTTTGTAATAGTTTAGGAATTTTATCTTTCCGCACTTTTTTAACTGTTAATAATGGCATGCAAGAATGAATGATAAAATAAAAACAAATGCATAGATCACTTTGACATGAACAAGATAAATGCAAATGAACATGACACACAAATCACACACCACCCCTAGGGTACGCCTCACTGTTGCCTTGCCTCGAAAGGTGATTGTCGAGTAGAGGATGTCTTAGTAAGTCCTCATGATCCGGGAACCTGGCATGAGGGTAGCTTCTAAGGTATCTTCCCATTGCTCTGGTGATCACCACGTCCCGAACCTCGAATTGACCCGAACACCTCCAACGGTGGTGCTACCTACCTCTCAATGGTGGGATGGAACTACTTTAAAGGACATTTACACAGACGAATTCCTTAGGGTAGGTAGACGACTCTAGATACTTGCTCTAATTTCAAAACAAATTCAAAAATACTTTTCACACCGACACCTTTTCAAAAAGCTTTCGAAAGCAATTTTTCAAACACTCTTGAGGACCGATACAAGAGTCGAACTGAAATTTTCAAAGAAACTTTTTAAAACCCACATTGAAAAGCAAACAAACCATTTTTGAAAACACAAATGAGCAAGTATCTAAGAGCCCATGGATAACCATGGATAGAAAGGGTGCTAACACCTTCCCTTTCTATAATCTACCTCCCGAACCGAGAGCAATCTCTATAAGGAATTTTTCTGTGCTTTTGTCCTTTCCATTTGGAGAAAATAAAAGACGGCTGCGACTCTTGCTTACTGCGACATTTCGCGAACCAGCGTTAAACAGTCAGTTCCAGATCCACCGATCACATAACTGGCGACTCTGCTGGGGAATTAAACTTAAAGTGAGGTGTACCTTAGGGTTAGTTCATAACTGTGTTTTCAATTGTATTGACTTGTCTGCTTTAAATTTGTGGGTTGCATGGGAGTTACATAGATCCTAACCCGGATCTGGGGATACCCTGTTTAGGTAGCATAAGCTGTGAGGGACCTGTCCGGCATAGACCGACACGGGTGAAGCAGTGGCTACGTTGGTGTGGCACCTTGGTCTGTACCGATATCCCTTGTGTTGCAACGAGGAGAATATGGGTCTTCTGAGGAGTCATTAAGCACCAACAACCTTAGAACCTTAAATGACACAACTTGGCCATTAGAACAGTAGCAGTATGCTACGCCCATTGAGGCTAAACTCTCGTGATGGTTCTGGCCGCAAGAAAAGATTGCGATGCTGGAGTTATGACCGATTGAGGGTATTCAATGATATTGGGATCCTCTAAGAACCCGGTTACTCTGATAGGACAGGTATGAACCAACAAACTGAAAGAGGGTAATACCTAGACCTCATGCTGGCCTAAACTTTAAGGGCTTGTCTTGTGTGACTTGTGTGCCTTACCATGTTTGCCTTTGTATCTATTTGTGGTGTGCTTTATCATAACATCATAACATCATGAGCATTGCATGCATCCTGCATAAGGACTAACCATTTCAAAGACAAGAGGGTTTCACCTTTGCTCTGTTTTGTAGGACATCATGATGCTTGTGCGAAGGAATACTATCCGGTTCAACTTTGTTCACTCACCTGAGTTGCTTGAAGAGTTGGTTAGCAGAATTCCGAATACCACTTCCTTCATTCAGAGGCATGGTTCTCTTCTCAGTTTAGTCACTACAAAGCGGGATCAACAGTTGATGAGTGTTCTGACCCAGTTCTATGACCCTCTGTACCAGTGCTTCACCTTTCAAGACTTCCAGTTGGTCCCTACCCTGGAAGAGTTCTCTGATTTGCTGGGTATCCCTATCTTGGATCAGACTCCCTTTACTGGTTAGGAAAATACCCTCAGGCTTGAGGAGGTTGCTGCAGCCCTTCCCTTGACACATCAAGAGGTAATGGACAACTGGGTAACTAGAAGCGGAGTCAAGGGTTTCTTGGCCAAGTTCCTGATTGGTAAAGCTAACAGTTTCTGGAATGACCTGGACTTTAGGGCATATGAAGACATCCTAGCTCTCTTAATCTATGGGCTAGTCTTGTTTCCTAATCCTGACAACTTCATCAATGTCACTGCCATAAGGATCTTTATGTCTCAGAACCCTGTACCCACTCTCTTGGGTGATATCCTGCAACAACTTCAAGCTCGTACTACCCGAAGACGAGGAACCCTATGGTGTTGTATCCCTTTGTTGGTGAGGTGGTTTATTTCACACCTCCCTAAGTTCGTACTGAAGAACCAAGAAGGAAGAGGTTGGGCTCATAGGTTAATGTCTCTCACCGATAAAGACATCATTTGGACTTGCAGAGGTTTGGATGAGATAGCTATTATTGATCGATGCAGGGAATACCCTAATGTTCCTCTGATTGGTACCCAAGGAGGAATCTCTTACAATCCATGTCTAGCACTCCGTCAGTTTGGAAGAGCCAGAAGAGCAGGGCCTCATGAGATGTTGGTGCCTCACATCAGTTTTGAGTTTCAGGTGGATAGTGACGAGTTGCGTCATAGGTTCATCAAGGCTTGGGACAAAGTTCATAAAGCTGACCCACAAGAGTTGGGGCCAAAGACTTCTTTACCTATGGAAGCCTACTACAAATGGGTTCGCATCCGTGCTCAGAAGTTAGGTATGCCATATGAAGCCGTCAGACCCGTCATTCTTGAGTATCCTGACAAAGTTGGAGTTCCTCCAACTGTCCTTCCTCCTCAGATACCTACTGATTATGAGACATTAAAGAGGTCTTGGTCGCAACTGCGAGAAGAGCGGGATTCTTACCGGGAAAAGTTCAACGAGCAGGAATTAAAGATCCAGAAGCTGACCAAGCAGTTGGAGAATGAGCGAGTCTTGAATGCTTACATCCGTACTGAGAAGAGGAGACCATGGGATCAATAGGGAGCTCTGGATGTCTTTTTACAATTTCATTTCCCTTTTCAAGTATTTCCCTTTTATGTAACGCCTAAGGGAAACCTATTGAACAATTTAAGTTTTAAAGTTGAATCTAATGAAGCGTGTTCCTTTTTTTGTTTACAAAGTTGATTCCCGATTGTCTTTGAAAACATAAATCATACGCATTCCATTCATCATGTGCATAGCAGGTTTTCTTCTTTTCAGGTTGCTTACCGTTCTTCGCTGTTTATTTCAGCATCATGAATCCTGACTCATCATCAACTGAGATGTCCATCAAGGCTCTTCAGGCGCAGAATGCGCAATTTCAGGAACTAATCATGGGTTTGGCTCAGGGCCAAGAAGAGCTGAAGGCTCTGCTCCTGAAGAAAGAGAAGAAGAAGAAAAGGAGAACTGTTCTGTTCAACTCGGGCCGAAGGTTTGGCAATACTCTGCAGAATGAAGAGGCTGGTTCTTCTATAGGCAAGGGTACCCCTCAAGGGGAAAAAGGTCCTAGTCCGGTAGTCTCCGACAACGAGACTGATTTTGATGAGGAACAGTATCCTCCTGCAGAAGACAGATACAAGCAGTTGGAAGACAGATTGAATGCTATGGAGATCCAACAAGTGCCTGGGCTGGATTTCGGAGACTTGGGTTTGTCTACTGGTGTGATTATTCCTCATAAGTTCAAAACACCATCTTTTACTAAGTACGATGGGGCGTCTTGTCCCAAGCTACATCTCAGGTCCTATGTTCGGAAGATTCAACCGTACTCAGTGGACAAGAATTTGTGGATCCACTTCTTCCAGGAGAGTCTTTCAGGGACTCATCTCGAATGGTTCTATCAGCTGGATGGGACCAAGGTTCGTAACTGGGAGGAGTTGGATACTGCTTTCTATAAGCAGTATCAATATAATGCCGACCTTGCCCCTACACGTACCCAACTCCAGGGTATGTCGTTAGGTTCAAGTGAAGGTTTTAAGGAGTACACACAGAAGTGGAGGGATCTGGCTGGCAGAGTGCAGCCTCCGTTGACTGATCGGGAGTTGGTAGACATGTTCTTGGGGACCCTATCTGGGTCGTTTTTCAACCATCTTATCGGTAACTCATCTGCAGGGTTTACTGATCTTATTCTGACTGGAGAGAGAATTGAGGCTGGGTTGAAGTCTGGTAAGATTCCGAAGGGTGCATCTACAAGTTCTGAGAAGAAACCCTTCAAGAAGGAGGCTAGTGCCGTATATGGCTCTAGAAGACAAGAGAAACCTGAGCGCCGCCAATCTGTCAACGCGGTGATGATTGCCAAGCCTGTTGCCGCTCCTCGGCAAACCAATCCACCAAGGGCTGAAATACCTAGAAGGGAGTTCACCCGTTTGAGCATGACTTTGTCGCAGATCTTGCCACAGTTTCTATCCACCAACCTAGTGACTGTCAGAGAGGCCCCAAAGGTTGTAAACATTGCCTCCCCCAAATACAATCCAAATGCCCGCTGCGCTTATCACTCCGATAGCCCGGGGAATTCCACTGATGACTGTTGGGCATTAAGGAATAAGGTGCAAGACCTTATCGACGCAAAAGAGATACAATTTGAAGCGCCTGAGAGGCCGAATATGGTGACTGCTCCCATGCCCCAGCATGGAGTAAATGTTGTTGATGAAGATGTATACGCTGTTTCTGTGGATGATCTAGCTACTCCCTTAATGACTGTCAAGAGGAACCTACTGCTGGACGGTTTATTTCCGGGTTGCAGTGAGGGTTGCCTGTTCTGTGCTGTTTCCCTATCTGGTTGTCCTTTGCTGAAGTTGGGCATCCAAAGCCTAATGGATAGCAAGGAGATTCTATTCAAGAAGTCCGCTGTTCAGTTGGTTCCGGTAGAAGAAGTTTCTGTTGTTACCATCTTTAATAATCCAATCAAGGCTCTCCCGAGGAAGCCCGTTCAAATCATGATTGTCGCACCTGTTGTTATTACTGTTCCGGGTCCTCTCCCCTACGTATCTGATAAGGCTGTCCCCTGGCACTATGGGGCAGATGTGTATGTGAATGGAATCAAGCAAGAGTTCAACACTGGCACCAGTATCAGCAATATTACTGGTCCAGCCAAGGTTACCCGCAGTGGCAGGCTCTTCTCGCCTGACATTGCACCGCCCGCTATTCGAAGACCTCTCACAATAACACCTAAAAGTGTACCTGTTCCTGTTTCTGATCAAGTTGTTTCCCCTGCTGCCGAGTCATCTAATGCCCGGGGCAAAGGGATTGAAGATGATCCTGCCCGGATGGAGGCACCAAGACCTATAACTGCTGAGGCCTCCCAACAAGAGATGGAGGAGATTCTAAAAATAATCAAGAAGAGTGACTTTAATATTGTCGAGCAGCTGGGGCATACGCCCTCCAAAATCTCCATGCTCTCCTTATTACTGTGCTCAGAGGCCCATGCTAAGGCCTTAATTTCATTTCTCAAGATGGCCCATGTGCCACAGGAGACATCTGCAGTTCAGTTTATTGATTGCGTAGCAAATATGACAGCAGACAATGGCTTGGGTTTCTCAGATGCTGACCTTACTGCCAAGGGAAGAGACCACAATGATGCCCTGCATGTCTCTATTGAATGCAGGGGCACTACTCTTGCGCACGTGTTGGTGGACACTGGTTCTTCCTTAAATGTGCTACCTAAGAAAGCCTTAGACCGTTTGGATTGTGAAGGCCTGGAACTAAAGCCTAGCAATATTATCGTCAGAGCCTTTGACGGTTCCAAGAGGATGGTTCATGGAGAGGTTGACATTCCTATTCGCGTGGGATCTCAAGTATTTGACTCTACCTTTTATGTGATGGATATCCGTCTGTCGTATTCTTGTCTGCTGGGTCGACCTTGGATCCACAAAGCTGGGGCAGTGACCTCTACCTTGCACCAGAAGCTAAAATACCCTGTCAGAGGGAAGATCGTCATTGTGCAAGGGGAGGAGGAGTATATGGTGAGCCATTTGAATTCCTTCAGGTACATTGAGATGGACGGGGAGTTTATTGAGACCCCCTTTCAGCATTTCGAAGAGGTACTTCAAACTTTAGCAGCAGCAAAAACAGCGGTCGAAGAAGATGTTCCGTTGAAGATGGCTTCCCTGAAGGATGCCCGGGCTGTGGTTCAGAAAGGTGAATGTACTAACTGGGGAAGGCTTCCTGATTTTACACAGAAAACTGACAAGTTTGGGCTGGGTTTTACTGCAGAGGGATAGAAAGCTATGTGGAAGGCAAAGACCAGAAGACCTCCTGTGCTCATTACCAATCCAGGAGTGAATGTTGTTGGGGAGGATAATGAAGTGGATGAAGCTGAGTTCAATAGCTGGATCTACCCGACAACTGAGGGCGGATTGACCAATTGGATTGCCAAAGACCATACTCCTGTTACTTTTGTTACGCAGTAATAAACTTCTTTGTTTTGTTATTTGTAATAAACAATTAAGACTCTATGGCCCGGTGTCTTACCCGGGGCACCGTTGGCTTCATTTGTGAGGGCATATAAATTGTCATTTCATATATCATAAATAAAAATCTTGGACGTTTTCTCGCATTACAAATCTTATGCTCCTTTTCTTTCTTTCCTTCCTTTATATATTTCAAAAACAGCTGTATTTACACACACTCACTCATACAGGTTTCAATCCACTCTGGATCTCACTGGTAACGACTCTGCTACTGCAAGTTATGACTTCGAAAATCCGATCAACTTAGCCGAAGACGAAGGTGAAGATGATTGCGAAGTGCCTGGCGAGCTTGCAAGACTGTTACTTCAGGAAGAGAGGGCAATTCAACCACATGAAGAGCCAGTGGAAAAAATAAACTTGGGTACTGAAGCAGACAGGAAAGAGGTAAAGATTGGTGCCAACCTAGAGCTCAGCGTGAAGCAACGGTTGACTAAGATGCTACATGATTATATGGAGATCTTTGCCTGGTCCTACGAAGACATGCCCGGGTTGGATACCGATATTGTGGTCCATCACTTGCCTACTAAGGAAGACTGCCTTCCGGTTAAGCAAAAGGTCCGCCGTATGCGTCTAGAGATGTCGGAGAAGATCAAAGCCGAGGTTATGAAACAGTTTGATGCCGGTTTCCTTGCAGTGACTTCTTACCCTCAGTGGGTTGCTAATGTGGTGCCGGTACCAAAGAAAGACGGAAAGGTCAGAATGTGTGTTGACTACAGGGATCTGAACAGGGCCAGCCCCAAGGATGACTTCCCCCTACCTCACATTGATGTCCTTGTTGATAATACAGCTCAGCATAAGGTGTTCTCTTTCATGGATGGTTTTTCAGGTTATAATCAGATCAAGATGGCTCCTGAAGACATGGAAAAAACTACCTTTGTTACTCAGTGGGGCACCTTCTGCTACAAGGTCATGCCTTTTGGACTGAAGAACGCTGGGGCAACCTACCAACGTGCCATGGTTGCTTTATTTCATGACATGATCCATCATGAGATAGAAGTGTATGTTGACGACATGATTGCAAGGTCCCAGACTAAGGAAGAGCACCTTGATCATCTGCAGAAGTTGTTTGACCGTCTGAAACTGTACAAGTTGAGGTTGAACCCGAACAAGTGCACCTTCGGGGTAAGATCTGGAAAGTTGCTAGGCTTCGTGGTAAGTGATAAAGGTATTCAAGTGGACCCTGCCAAGGTTAAAGCTATTCAAGAGATGCCAGTTCCTAAGACGGAGAAAGAGGTCAGAGGCTTTTTAGGACGCCTGAATTACATTGCTCGATTCATCTCACACCTGACTGCTACCTGTGAGCCAATCTTCAAGCTGCTGAAGAAAGATCAGGTAGTACGTTGGAATGATGAATGTTAGGCTGCTTTTGACAGAATCAAGGAGTATCTCCAAGAACCACCCATTCTTATGCCACCGGTTGAGGGGAGACCTCTGATACTATACCTGACAGTACTTGATAACTCAATGGGGTGTGTGCTGGGGCAGCATGACGAGTCTGGCCGAAAAGAACATGCCATTTATTACCTTAGCAAAAAGTTTACCGACTGTGAGACCCGATACTCACTGCTTGAGAAAACTTGCTGCGCTTTGGTATGGGCTGCTCGCCGGTTGAGACAATATATGCTGACTCACACTACCTTGTTGATCTCAAAGATGGATCCTATAAAGTACATATTTGAAAAGCCTGCTCTGTCTGGGAGAATAGCAAGATGGCAAATGATCTTGACGGAATACGACATTCAGTATACGACCCAGAAAGCCATCAAGGGAAGTGTATTGGCAGACCACTTGGCACATCAGGCCGTAGACGACTATCAGTCAATGAACTTCGAGTTTCCGGATGAAAGCATCATGATTGTGACTGATTGTGAAGTACCTGGACCGGATGAAGGACCTGAGGAAGGATCCCGATGGTCTATGCACTTTGACGGAGCCTCCAATGCTTTGGGTAACGGTATCGGCGCTGTGATAATATCTCCTCAAGGCACTCATACTCCACTCACTGCCCGGCTATGTTTCAACTGTACCAACAACATGGCAGAGTATGAGGCATGCATCATGGGTCTTCAAGCTGCGATCGACTTAAGGATCAAGTTTATGAGTGTCTTCGGAGATTCCGCTCTTGTGATCAATCAGATCAAAGGAGAGTGGGATACGAAACATCCGAATCTTATTCCTTACAGAGAATGTGTGTTGACATTGATCCCCCACTTCACGAAGATAACCTTTGAACATTTCCCAAGAGAGGAGAATCAGTTAGCGGACGCGTTAGCTAAAATGTCTTCTATGTTCAAGGTCAAATGGGATAATGAGGCTCCCTGGATCATCATCTGGAAACTGGACGAACCGGCATACTGTTGTGATCTCGAGACTGAATTGGTAACTGAGAAGCCTTGGTACCATGAGGTAAAGAGATATCTGGAATCTCAGGAATACCCTGAAGGTGCGTCTGTCAATGATAAGAAGTTTCTGAGAAGGTTCACAGCGAAGTTCTTCCTTAGCAACGGCATCTTGTATAAGCGAAACCATGATTCGACCTTACTGCGTTGTGTGGATAAGACAGAAGCAGAAAGGATCATGGAAGAGTTACATGAAGGGACCTTCGGAACACATTCCAGTGGACACACTATGGCAAAGAAAATCCTTCGGGCAGGGTATTTCTGGTCCACCATGGAAGCTGACTGCTACCAACATTCTCGGACATGCCATAAATGCCAGATTTATGCAGACAAGGTGCATGTTCCTCCAGTTCCTCTGAATGTTCTGACTGCGCCTTGGCCGTTTGCAATGTGGGGCATAGACATGATCAGCGAGATTAAACCTACGGCATCCAATGGGCATCGCTTCATCCTAGTGGCGATTGATTACTTTACGAAGTGGGTTGAAGCAGCTTCCTATGCTACGGTAACCAAGATTGTTGTGGCACGGTTCATTCGGCATAACCTGATCTGTCGATACGGTGTCCCAGAGAGGATCATTACAGACAACGGTACCAATCTCAATAACAAGATGATCACTGAGCTCTGCGAGCAGTTTAAAATACAGCACCACAACTCTTCTCCTTACAGACCGAAGATGAATGGGGCTGTAGAAGCGGCAAATAAAAATATCAAGAAAATCGTGCAGAAGTTGACAGTGACTTATAAAGATTGGCACGAGATGTTACCGTTCGCTCTACATGGGTACCGTACCTCAGCCAGGACGTCAACCGGGGCAACTCCTTTCTCCTTGGTCTACGGCATGGAGGCAGTCTTACCGATCGAAGTGCAAATACCCTCCCTCCGGATAATGAAGGATGCAAATCTGAACGAAGATGATTGGATCCAGACACGACTTGATCAGTTAAATCTTATCAATGAAAAGAGGCTTGCTGCTATCTGTCATGGTCAAACGTATCAGAAACGGATGATCAGGGCATTTAACAAAAAGGTCAGACCACAAGAGTATCAAGTTGGGGATCTGGTAATCAAGCGAATCATCCTTCCTCAGAGTGATCCAAGGGGCAAATGGACCCCTACGTACGAAGGGCCATTTGTGGTTAAACATGTGTTCTCAGGAGGAGCCATGATTCTAACCAACATGGATGGTGACGACCTTCCTCACCCCGCCAATGCAGACATAGTAAAAAGATACTACGCATAAAAAAGACCCTCTAGGCTGACATGCCTAGGCAAAAATTAGGGCTTCCCGACGAACCAAAAGGGTTCGGGCAAAATGAAGGGATGAAATGAAAAAATCTGTACACCCGGCAAGTCGAAAACCTGAAAAGGCGGCTTGGGCAAAAATGGGTATCCCGGTGGACTGAAAACCCGAAAGGGCGGTCCAGGCAAAAATTAGGGATAAAGCGTAATTGATCACTTTGCATCCAGAATCCGGTATCTACATCAAGTTCAGACGGCATCGATCAGTCAACTTCATCTTCAACTAAGGTCATCAAGTGATGAGATGCTCAAAGGCATAAAGGCGATAGTAGAGTTGAAACCCAGTGGATCATTCATTTCACACAGCTGTTTTCTTTTGTACAAATTTGTATAAACTATTTTGTTCGGCGGTGTTCTCTTACTAGGACGTCAGCCCCTTGTACATAAAACGCCTATTTACGGGCAAATTCAAAATCAATAAAAATACACTTTTCAGTTAAAATTGCCAACTGTTTTTTCCTTTTCTGTTTTGTTTTGCGAAGAACGTCCAAGGTTCAATTTGTGATATATGCATTGACAATAATTTGCTAACCCATGAATATTTGCATACGAAACAAAGGATTAATTACAGGTAACATTAGAAACAGGGGCAATAAAGAGTCGTCTAAGCAATCTAATTGTTCTATCCTCCAAGGTATCAAGGGATTTTCAGCTAAAGAACATCACCAATACATCTTAATTCCCCAGAGAGTGAGCCAGCAAGTCAGTACACTCTCCTCAAGCAAAGCTACTATCAAACTTAAGGAAGTTGGGTATCCTCCCGCAGATCTCAACATTCCCCAAGCAGCATATATACATTCTTAACAAGCATCCCCGACAATCTTGGCCTAAAGATTGTTCCCCAGAGGTATATCAAACATTCAAGGGAGTCACTTCCCCGATACAGCTCAAAACTTCCCCAGGAGAATCCAATCCAGCTTCCCCAAGAAAGTTGGAATCCATCTCCCCAAGCAATAAGCTTATCCCCAGTAGATTCTGGAAGCTTATCCCCGCGGAGCACGAACGCGTCCCCCGGCTTTATTCAAAGAGTTATTTCCTTACCAGGATATAACTGGGTTATCCTCAGCCAAAAGCCACGGAAAGAGCGTCCTCGACGAAGTCGTCTTACCCCCAGCGAAGTCTATTAACACTTCCAACACAACAAGGGTATCCCCAGCAAGTTATTATCAACACACAGCAAAATATCTCTCTCCCCACAGAGTATTGCTTCCCAGCAAGATCGTTAGAGTACTTTTCTCCCCGCAGAGTAATCTATTCGCCAAGTTTATTCCCCAACGGAGTTATCTTCTCCTACCGGTATTCTTGCAACTATCACCCAGCGGAAGCAAAGATCTATTCTCCAACATCATCCCAGGAGCGACTTCCTGGCACCCGTCAAGGATTTACTTTCCTAGAAGACAAACATATTCATAGACATCGCACTTCCATACATTATAGCATGCATATACGCATCACATCTTACAAATCTCATTTATGTTGAGAACATCATTGCTTGATCCATATCATGCATTGCATATGACTGACCTTTACTTTTCAGGAAGAATTCAGTTAAGTTCTCAGCTATATTCAAGACCTTGACCGGTTCATCCAAGGCCTTCTCTGGTTCAGTCAGATCGACCCTAAGATCTCCCTGTTTCTTATCCAGTTGAAGATTTCAAGACCTAGACCGGTTCAGTTAAATCGACCCTAAGATTTTTCTATTTCTTATCCAGCCCAAGGCCTTCTCTGGTTCAGTCAGATCGACCCTAAGATCTCCCTGTTTCTTATCCAGTTGAAGATTTCAAGACCTAGACCGGTTCAGTTAAATCGACCCTAAGATTTTTCTATTTCTTATCCAGCCCAAGGCCTTCTCTGGTTCAGTCAGATCGACCCTAAGATCTCCCTGTTTCTTATCCAGTTGAAGATTTCAAGACCTAGACCGGTTCAGTTAAATCGACCCTAAGATTTTTCTGTTTCTTATCCAGTCCAAGGCCTTCTCTGGTTCAGTCAGATCGACCCTAAGATCTCCCTGTTTCTTATCCAGTTGAAGATTTCAAGACCTATACCGGTTCAGTTAAATCGACCCTAAGATTTTTCTGTTTCTTATCCAGTCCAAGGCCTTCTCTGGTTCAGTCAGATCGACCCTAAGATCTCCCTGTTTCTTATCCAGTTGAAGATTTCAAGACCTAGACCGGTTCAGTTAAATCGACCCTAAGATTTTTCTGTTTCTTATCCAGTCCAAGGCCTTCTCTAGTCCAATTAAATCGACCCCTAACAGATTTTCCTGATAAAGACTCAGTAGAAGATACCCAAGATTCTCTCAATGATTACTGTTGAGGTAGAAGTCGCCCAAGATTCTCTCAATGATTACTGTTGAGGTAGAAGTCGCCCAAGATTCTCTCAATGATTACTGTTGAGGTTGAAGTCGCCTATGGTTCTCTCCCCGTTACTGCGGAGGTAGTAATCGTCCCAAGATTCTCTCAATGATTACTGTTGAGGTAGAAGTCGCCCAAGATTCTCTCAATGATTACTGTTGAGGTTGAAGTCGCCTATGGTTCTCTCCCCTTTACTGCGGAGGTAGTAATCGTCCCCAGATTCTCTCAGTGTTCCTGTTGAGGTAGTAATCGCCCAAGGTTCTCTCCCCGTTACTGCGGAGGTAGTAATCGTCCCCAGATTCTCTCAGCTTTACTGTTGAGGTTGAAATCGTCCCCAGATTCTC
Source organism: Vicia faba (assembly GCA_948472305.1). Lineage (NCBI taxonomy): Eukaryota > Viridiplantae > Streptophyta > Magnoliopsida > Fabales > Fabaceae > Vicia > Vicia faba. The sequence continues at coordinate 884,404,340 of OX451738.1, forward strand.
TCAATGATTACTGTTGAGGTAGTAATCATCCAAGGTTCTCTCACCGTTCCTGTTGAGGTAGTAACCATCCCTGGTTCATTCATCACCTTTTAAAGATCCAGATCCAGCTCCTGTAACCAGTCAGGGCACCTCTATACAAAGAGTTTGAAGACCAGCTCCTGTAACAGGCCAGGTAATCATTTTTTCTTTTGCAGGTACGCAAGTTCTCGCTAAGGAATCTCTTACGCGATCGACATCCAAATGGCATCTATAAACCCATCATCCTATCCATCAATCTCCAAATGGCATCTATAAGCCCATTTCTACATCACACTGCTACTATGTGAGCGCAAATTTTTGGGCACTCTAGTGTTCAATCATCTTCCACCTTCGGATTACGAAAGGAACGTCAGCCAATCTGCATCCTCAGGTCTAAGAAGATTAAACATGGGCAACTGTTGTACCCCAAAATTTGCCCTCCCATATTCTTCAAAATTTGCAAAGAGTAAGCTTCAAAATCTCCCCAAGGGTTGCACAATTCAAGGGTCTCCTAACAGTCAAAAACTAGGGTTTTGGTTCTGACAAAGAAAATGAAGTTTCCAAGGGTCCAATCAAGTCCCACATGCCTACAAACATGGTCAAGTATCCTCATGCCAAGTTTCAAGACTTACAACACAAAATTGCACAGTCAAAAACCCTAATTGCTCAACAGTCAACTGCAGGGGTAAAATGGTCATTTGACAGTCAAAAGTTCAAATTTTTGGTCAAACATCTCATTTTGAAGCCACAAACATCATTTGATCAATGCTTGATCATGATTCTCAAAGCTTGGCTCAAAAAGTCTCAAGATGCAAAAGTTTCCATATTTGGACAGTTGAAAAAGTCAACTGTAACTTGACCAAGGCATAACTTCCACATGGATTATCAGAAAAATTCCATCCAAAGCTCATTTTCAATAGAAAGACATTTCCTACAACTCCTCTTCACACTTCAAGTCCAAGAAATGCTCTCACAAAAAGTTATCAGTTTCAACATTATAGGTCATTTTCAAAAGTCAACAAAAAGGGACTTTAAGTCAAAGGCCATAACTTGATATTGGTAAATCAAAATGACATGGGACCAAAGACATTATTTAGAGGACTCAAAGACCTTTCCAAAATGTCCAAGAACATGAGCAAAGCTTAAAAATTGAGCAAGATATGCCTTGTGGAAGTTGGGAAATCTTTAGGTATTTTGAAAAGTCAACATTGCTTCAAAAGTCTTAAAAATGCTAATGGGCCTCTTTTTCTTCCAAAATCCATCATCCAAGGCATGTGCACGACCATTTGGCCCAAAGGGAAGTTTTTCATCATTTTTATTTATTTATTTGAATTTTTAAATGCTAATAATTCATTTAATTAAAATAAATATGTGGAAAATACTAAACCTAAGTTTTTAAATCTTTTTGTGCATGAAATAGTCTCAAGATTTCGTGCATGATCTGATTTAGAAAGAATCCATGTGACTGGACATGATTGGAACCAAAATATGCATGAAAAATATTGGAAAATTATGGCATGGAAATCAAATATTTGCTCATCAATTCATTGATTCTTTGGACCAAATTTCCAGCCCTAATCATTCACACATATATACTGATGAAAACCCTAGTGTCCATGACCTCCCAGCTGCGCAAGAACATCATCACCACTTTTGAATTTTTTGTGAAAAACTCAAATACTGAAAACTGTCTTCCAGTGCGATTCAAGCCAAAACAATTATCTCATCACCTTCCTGAGACATCAAGAAACGTGTCTGAATAGTTTTCCATATCCCTAACGCCCATAATTGGTGAATGGAACTCAAACTTTTTCACTTTTTTGCATAAATCGTATTTCATCATTCATGTCATGTTTTTGAATTATAATACTTGTTTTGTGTTACTCTCATCATTCTGAAGCTAACTGTGTTGTTCAATTAAGTTTTCCACACCCATACGCGATTTCACCATTAAAGGACGCTAGGGTTACAGGACTTTCAAATTAGGCGTTTCTAAATACTGTAAAATTAGAGAACATCAGTGCCATGTTTGGAATCAAGAAGCTTGGACGAATTGATTGCCATAGTCGCGCCTAATTTATGTGGCCATATGGCCTAATCGCTATTTTGGAAAACTGCATGTTTTGGGGGGGTTAAAAACCCCCGCTAACCCTTTTTTATGTTTCAGAAAAACAAAAGCCATGGAGAAGATGATGAAGTGTCAAGGCGTGGTTGGGTGATTTGAATTGCGCGCTAAAATTCCCCACTAACCATTGTTTTATCTTATATTATTTGTTTGTTATTATATAACCAAAACGCGCAGTTGGAGCAGTTGGCAAGGCATAGTGTTGGTAATCCCTGGGACCTGGGTTCGATCCCAGGTCCCCCTCCCTTTACTTATATTTTTCTTCTAATTGTATTCTCATGCAGCTCATGCCCTGAAGTGCACCATACGCTCCCCACTCAAACGTGCCACACGTCCCACAATATCCATCCAAGGGCCAAGATCTGAGGCCTATGATATGCTGCAGTCAACGCACATGCATGCCAGCATCAAAGTCAAATGAGGCCATAGACAAGTGGGCCAGAATTACTGGACTTTACCTCCAATTTGGGGACAGACCCCCCAAGGTTTTGATTTTTATTTTCTTTCTTATTTTATTTATTTCAATTATTTCTTTTTTATATGTTCCTTAAATTAATTATTTTCATAAAAAATAAAAATAACAAAAAATCAGAAAAGACAAAATTAAAAATATATTTTATTTTAATATTTTTTAAAGTAAATATCATTAATTAATTTAGCTTTGTAAAATTAGGTTTAATTCAAACATTTTTCTTAATAAACTTAAAATTTGTAGAATTAGGTTTTAATCAATTTTTATCCTTTTTCTTTTCTTTTCACTAATAATTAATTATTTATTTTCATAAATCAAATTGCCATTAATTAATTAATTTAATTTTAGGTTTAAATTTTAACATGTTTTTTCTTAATAAATAAAAGTTGTAGAATTAGGGTTAATTAGTTAATTTCATTTAATTCACATAAAAAACCATAAATCCAAAAAATCTCAAAATAATTTCTTGTTTCATTTTTATTTAATCAATTTAATAATTTAATTTAATTTCATTAAAAAGGGTCCAACGCCCTCGTTTCCAACTTTAATTCCAATTCGCGCATTTTATTTTATTTCTTATAATATTAATGTAATTCTCCCAAAGCCTTGTAAACTCAGACATTTTATTTCTCGCACTTTATTTACTTCCTGTCAAATCGGGTCCTGGACTTTAATTTTGGCGATGTGGACCCGCGCCTTTGTAATAGTTTAGGAATTTTATCTTTCCGCACTTTTTTAACTGTTAATAATGGCATGCAAGAATGAATGATAAAATAAAAACAAACGCATAGATCACTTTGACATGAACAAGATAAATGCAAATGAACATGACACACAAATCACACACCACCCCTAGGGTCGCCTCACTGTTGCCTTGCCTCGAAAGGTGATCGTCGAGTAGAGGATGTCTTAGTAAGTCCTCATGATCCGGGAACCTGGCATGAGGGTAGCTTCTAAGGTATCTTCCCATTACTCTGGTGATCACCACGTCCCGAACCTCGAATTGACCCGAACACCTCCAACGGTGGTGCTACCTACCTCTCAATGGTGGGATGGCACTACTTTAAAGGACATTTACACAGACGAATTCCTTAGGGTAGGTAGACGACTCTAGATACTTGCTCTAATTTCAAAACAAATTCAAAAATACTTTTCACACCGACACCTTTTCAAAAAGCTTTCGAAAGCAATTTTTCAAACACTCTTGAGGACCGATACAAGAGTCGAACTGAAATTTTCAAAGAAACTTTTTAAAACCCATATTGAAAAGCAAACAAACCATTTTTGAAAACACAAATGAGCAAGTATCTAAGAGCCCATGGATAACCATGGATAGAAAGGGTGCTAACACCTTCCCTTTCTATAATCTACCTCCCGAACCGAGAGCAATCTCTATAAGGAATTTTTCTGTGCTTTTGTCCTTTCCATTTGGAGAAAATAAAAGACGGTGGCGACTCTTGCTTACCGCGACATTTCGCGAACCAGCATTAAACAGTCAGTTCCAGATCCACCGATCACAGTATCATAACTTAATCTGATCTAGAAGATGCCTATGTCTGAAAGAAGTATCAGAAATTAATATGAGCTAAAGGAGGTCTTTATGTCTTAAACCGAACAAAGTATCAGAAGTTAATCTAAGCCAGAGAAAGGTCTACTGAAGGAGGCATCAGAACTTAATCTGAGCCAGCAAATAATCTTGATGTCTTTAAACGAACGAAGTATCAAAACTTAATCTGAGTCGGAGAAAGGTCTACTGAAGGAGGTATCAGAACTTAATCTGAGCCAACAGATAATTTGTGTTTGTCTTTTGGTTGATCTTTCCTGAAATAGGTAAATAATTAGTTGCATGCAGATGCATGCATTATGTAATGATGTTCTCAAAATAAATGAGATTGTGCTATATGTTTAGTATGCATACGTCATGATGCATGAATGTTGTCAAAAATGCATCTTTGTCTAGAAAATAAATCCCTGACTACTGTTAGGGAGTTTTGGGAAGCTAAATTCCAGACTACTTCTAGAGATGAAGAGTATGTGTATATACAACCTTGTCTAGAGTGCTTCTGCTGGAAATTCATGTTTGTTGTTTGAGGAAACTCTGCTGGGAATGTTGATTTATGCTAGAGGAATAAAGTTTAGGAACCTTCATTTTCCATTGCTCTACTGGGGAATTTAATTCTCATAAACCGTGGCTGGGGATAAAAGAGATGACTAAACTTCCGATTTTCCTGGGGAGGATAAAGTTAACTGGTATCTGGTCGAATTCCAGGCTTTGCAGTAACTTTCTTGGGATAGTATCAACTTTACTAGAGAAGAGGAATTTTACAGTGAGTGGTTTGAGGAATAGACTCAAGTTGGGGAGGTTATAGTCCGTTGGGGAAATAAATCCTGTTGAGGAAGGCATTATGGTGACCTTACTAGGGAAGAATTTTTCAAGGTTTCCTCTTTCAATTTTGGAAGACTCGGCTGAGGAAGAGAATTTCCAGGCAATATGTCGATTGGAACTCTGGATGGAGAATGTATGAATTCACTCTGTGGGGATAATCTTATTGAAGTAACTCTGTGGGGATATCCAAAATCCTTAAGTAAATGCTTATTATTGTTCTTGTGCATACATTTGTTAACAATTAATCATGTTCATATGCATATGATCATTAAATTTTAGTCATTGGACGTTATTGCACTCAAAATAGAAAAAACAAAAAAGTTTACACTTCAAGGTATATTTGTATTGATAATTTGCCTAAAAACAATTATTTTTATACAGGGAGACATATATTATAGTAAAAGGAAGTCGTCAAAAAAAACGAAAAGAATACAAAGTGAAAACAAAAATTCTATAGCGATGTGGAAGTGATCTCATTGGGTTCCAACTCTGCTATTGCCCCTATGTCTTCGAACATCATCCCTTGCCGTCGAAAGAAGTTGATTGAATTGATCTTGTACCTTTTGAACTTTTGACCTTGGTAATAAAGCCGGTTGTAGTGATTCAACGAGACATAGTCGTACACTTTAATCCTTAACTTTTGCCTAGATCGCCCTTTCGGGTTTTCAATCCACCAGGATACCCTATTTTGCCCAATCAGCCCTTTCAGGTTTTCGACTTGCCGGGTGTACAATCTTTTGTATATATCCCTAATTTTTTCCCGAACCCTTTTGGTTCGCCGGGATGCCCTCATTTTTGCCTAGGTATGTCAACCTAGCAGGTTGTTCTTTATGCGTAGTATTTTTGAATATGTCTACGTTCACAGGATGCGGGAAATCTTCATCGTCCATAGTGGTTAGCATCATAGCACTGTCAGAGAATACTTTCTTGACAACAAATGACCCTTCGTAAGTGGGAGTCCATTTTCCCCTGGGATCACCTTGAGGTGAAATGATGCACTTTATTACTAAGTCTCCAGCCTGGTATACTCGAGGTTTGATCTTCTTGTTGAATGCCTTGATCATACACTTTTGATACACCTGACCATGACATGCAACAACCAGTCTCTTCTCATCAATCAAATTCAACTGATCCAATCTAGTCTGAATCCATTCGTCTTTGCCTAAGTTTGCTTCTTTCATAATCCTTAAGGAAGGAACCTGAACTTTAACAGGCAGGACAACTTCCATGCCATAGAATAAAGAGAATGGGGTTGCCCTAGTTGATGTTCATGCTAAGGTTTGATAGCCATGAAGAGAAAACAGTAGCATCTCATACCAGTCTTTATAGGTCACCACCATCTTTTGCATAATCTTCTTTATGTTATTTTTGGCAGCTTCCACTGCACCATTCATCTTAGGTATGTATGGAGAAGAGTTGTGATGCTTGATTTTGAACTACATGCAGATTTCAGTGATCATGGAATTGTTGAGGTTGGTCCCGTTGTCAGTGATGATCCTCTCAGGGATGTCGTATCGACAGATGAGGTTATGCTTGATAAACCGGGCTATAACATTCTTAGTGACTGAGGCAAATGAAGCAGCTTCGACCCATTTGGTGAAGTGGTCAATGGCGATGAGGATGAAACGATGTCCATTGGAGGTAGTGGGATTTATATCTCCAATCATGTCAATGCCACACATTGCAAATAGCCACAGATCAATCATGATGTTCAAGGGTATTGTAGGCACATGAACCTTGTCGGCATAGATCTGACACTTATGGCAAGTCCTTGAGTGGTGGTGATAATCAGTTTCCATAGTCGACTAATAGTATCTAGCTCTTAGAATATTCTTGGCCATAGTGTGTCCACTAGAGTGAGTCCCTAATATACCTTCATACATGTCTTCCATGATCTTTTCTACTTCCTTCTTGTCCATACAATGGAGCAGAGTAGAATTATGGTTATGCTTGTACAGGATCCCATTACTTAATTTGGTCGAGAACCTCCGCAGGAATTTCTTGTTGTTGATTGAGGCTCACTCATGATATTCTCGTGCTTCAAGGTACCTCCTCACTTCATGATACCAAGGCTTCTCCTCATCAATGTTGTGGAAAATGGTTTTTGTATGTATAAGCAAAGAGGTTTGAGTGTATTGGAAAGTCAGAAGTAAAAGTTATAAGCTATTTGCTAGTTTACTTGATTTTGAAGAAAACTGGGAAAACAAGTTTCAAGAGGAGGTACAAGCATGGGCTAAGTGATTGTAAGTGTCTAAATCATTTCTCTTGTGTTATGAGATATGTATGATCAGAAGAGAACAAGTGCAAGGCTCAAGAACAAGTTTTGTGCAAAAAGTCACTTTATCAAAATGGCAATGTGCACTTTCTTCCAAAAATGGATATAAAGCATGGTCTTGCATTGAATGCTTGAAATGAGACCTATAACAGATGTGCAAACCATTAATTATGGAGTTCCCAAAAAGTTTAAGGACTGCAAAGTAGAGGTTATGCAACACAACTTTGAATTTGAATTTGTTCATCACAAAATGACTTGTAATTCAAGTGATAAAACCCTAACTTCATCTCTTCGATTCTCCCTACTCAAAAATGATCTCAAGGAGTTCTTAGACATTTTGGAAATCTTGCAATGTTCTATACAACCCATATTTTAATCACTTTTCAATATTCCCATGGAACTATATGAAAAAGTGCCATGAAGTTTGGTCAAAATCCTGACCAAATTAGGGAAAAATTTCACTAAGTGTTTTGTTTCATGACCATGTATTCTTAAAATTATAACTTGAGATCCAAGAACTTTTGGAAGGAGTTGTATAAAGAAAAGTTGTAGATTTCATGGAGATATACAACTTTCATGTTGGAAGTTTCCTTTGAATCAGCTTGCATCATGGTGAAAATTTTGCTCAAAGTTATGAAAAAAAAAAAGAAATTTCCAACACTTAGAAAAATTTCTAAGTTTAGAAATTTTAACTTTTCAAAATGAAACCTTGAATTTTGGATTTCTTGATGAATAAATTTCATATTTTGACATGTTTTTATGAATTGTGATCTTTGACATTGAATTTTGACCAAAAAGTCAAAGTTTGACTTTTCAGTGTACAATTGACTTTTGATTAGTTGACTGCAAAATTCATCTCTCAATCCATTGGACTTGCAATGTTTTGATCCATGTAATTAGGTCAAAATGATGCAATTAGACTCTTGAGATCATGCCTTAAACCAATTGATCATTTGCTAGGTCAAAAATCAGAAATTTCCATTTCCCAATCAAAACCCTAATTTTGACCATTTTCCGTTTTGAAGATTTGATCAAATTTCTTGAGGGATTATGGTCAAAACTTGATAAAATGATACATATGAGTTTAAGATGTTGAAGTGGATCAAAAATATGAAGTTTGATTGTAAATTTTCCATAGTTGACTTTTTCCCAATACAACTGTTTTTTAGGTCAACTGCTCAATTGACTGATCAAAAGTGTGATCCAAAGCTTTAAACTTGACATGAGTAATCTTGAGGGTCCATAATGATCCATGAATGTCATATGGGGCATTGTAAGTTCAAATATCCTTGTGCAATCTCAAACCCTAATTTTGGTCATCAGTGCTTAAGGAGGTGTCTTGAGCTGATCAACCCTAGTTCAGTCTTGAGTCAAATGAGATCTTGTGAGAAAATTCTTGATAAATGAGAGGGCAAATTTTGGGGTACAACAGCTTCCCCTGTTCAATCTTCTTAAACCTGAAGAGTTAGATGGGCGAGTTTTACCATTCGTGACTCGAAGGTGGAAGATAATTGGACATTTGAGTGCCCAGAAATTTGCACTCGGTGATGTGATGGTTGATGGTATAGGGAATGGGCTTAAAGATGCCATTTCAAGGGGTGATGAGAAGTTTTCGGGGGTGAGCTTGCAGATGCCATCCAAAATGATTGTTGGACCGTATCTGTAAGTTGAAACTGAATGATTAACATAATGGCGTCCGTGTCTGGAGCGTGTTTGAACTATATCTGAGAAGCTGAATCTGAATGAGTATTAGAATGGCGTCCTTGTCTGGAGCGTATCTGAACTGTATCTGAAGGTTGAATCTGAATGAGTATCAGAATGGCATCTATATCTGGAGCATATCTGAACTGTATCTGAAGTTTGAATCTGAACGAGTATCAGAATGGCATCTGTGTCTGGAGCGTATCTGAACTATATCTGAAGGTTGAATCTGAATGAGTATAAGAATGACATTCGTATCTGGAGCGTATCTGAACTGTATCAAAAGTTGAATCTAAAGAACCCGTGATGGATTTCTTCAGTTGGTCGTGTAAATAATTGTCCTGGCTTATCTTAGGCATCAACCTCTGACCTTTGTAATTTGTTGATGATAGCCATTGACTAATCTTATCCTGAAAAGGGTAAAACATTAGCTGTAAGTAATGTCATGATGTATGAAATGCATGGTACAATGAGATTGTGATATATGCATTCGTGTTATCAATGTTCATGATATATGGATGTGATGTATGCGCATGTAAGCTAATCTGCTACACTGCTTGTTGGATTTGGGGAAAATAAATCCCTGACTGATGCTGAGGATAGAGTGTAAGTCTTCATGTTTTAATGACCTTCCACTTAGAGAAATAAACTCCGCTGTAAGGGAAATTCCATGGACTTCCTTTTAAAATCCTGTTGGGAAATCCTGAGAAATTTGGAAGACTTCTACTGGGGATTGATAATTGGAAGCTTTGTTCTGCTGGGGATTAAACTGCACACTGCGGGGAATTTTTATGGAATTAGCTTAGAGATATTTCCCTATCTCTTAAAGCCATCAGTGATTATATTTCTATTTTGTTCATTTGTAAACAATAATTATGTTCAAATGCATATGTTCAAAACTAAATCATTGTACGTTTTTGTAAACAAAACACAGGAGTAAAGAAAAACAAATAGTTTTGCACTTTCAAAGGGATATCTTTGTATTAACTTTGAGTAGGTATTTTTGTACAATGAGGAAAACATTCTAGTAAGAGAATACCGTCGTAAAAAATGAAAATTTTGATACAAAGAAAAGATAACTATGTGCAATAATCCCATGGGGTTCCCATTCTGCTATAGCCTTCGTGTCTTTGAGCATCTTATCTATTTGTTGCCTTGTCCGAAGCTGATTGAATTGATCAGAACCGTCGAGTTTGCAGGTTGTCCGTAAGGTGATCCAACGGGACATAGTCATACGCTTTAATTCCCTAACTTTTTCCTAGACCTCCCTTTCGGGTTTTCAGTCCATCGGGATTCCCTTTTTTGCCCAAACCGCCCTTTCAGGTTTTCAGCTTTCCGGGTGTACAAATTTTTTTGTTTCATCCCTAATTTTTGCCCGAAACTTTATGGTTCCCCGTGATGCCCTTGTTTTTCCTAGGTGTGTCAACCTAGCGGGTCTCTTATGTGTAGTATCTTTTGACTATGTCCGCGTTCACAGGGTGCGGTAGGTCGTCGCCATCCATGATGGCCAAGATCATTGCTCCACCAGAGAAAATGCTTTTGATTACAAATGGTCCTTTGTATGTGGGGTCCATTCACCCCTAGCATCACGTTGCGGTAGTATGATACGTTTGATCACCAGATCCACGACTTGATACACTTGGCGTCTGAACTTTTTGTTGAAAGCCTTGATCATCCGTTTTTTATACATTTGACTATGACCAAAAACAATCTTTTCTCATCAATTAAGTTCAATTGATCAAGACAAGTTTGGATCCAATCTTCTTTATTCAGCCTCGCGTCCTTCATAACTCTCAGAGAGGGGATATGGACCTCAATAGGCAAGACAACCTCCATGCTGTAAACCAGAGAGTAGGGTGTTTCCCCGGTTGATGTGCGAGCTGTGGTACGATACCCATGGAGAGCGAATGGTAGCATCTCATGCCAGTCTTTGTATGTGACTGTCATTTTCTGTATGATCTATTTAATGTTTTTATTCGCGGCTTTGACAGCACCATTCATCTTTGGCCGATAAGGGGAAGAATTATGATGCTGGATCTTGAATTGCTCGCATAGGGAAGTGATCATAGTATTGTTTAGATTCGTACCATTGTCTGTGATGATCCTCTCTGGGATACCATACCGACAGATGAGATTCTGTTTAATGAACCGGGCTACAACATTCTTGGTCACAGAAGCGAAAGAGGCTGCCTCAACCCACTTTGTAAAATAGTCAATGGCCACTAAGATGAAGTGGTGTCCATTGAAGGCAGTTGGAGCTGTCAAGACATTCATAGGAACCGGAGGTACGTGCACCTTGTTAGCATAGATCTGACACTTATGGCAGGTTCGAGAGTGTTGATATCAATCTGCTTCTATGGTAGACTAGTAATAGCCTACTCGTAGGATCTTCTTTGCCATCGTATGCCCACTGGAATGGGTGCTAAAAGTGCCCTCATGTAGATCAACCATGATCTTTTCAGCTTCAACCTTGCCTATGCAACGAAGCAAAACAGAGTTGTGGTTGCGTTTGTAGAGGATGCCATTACTGATGAAGAACTTAGCAGAGAATCTCCTTAAGAACTTCTTATCATTGACTGAAGCTCCTTCCAGATATTCTTGAGCCTCGAGATACCTCTTGACTTCGTGGAACCAAGGCTGGTACACTACCTCTTCAGTATTAATCTTGTGACAGTGATCTGGTTCATCCATTCGTTCAATGGTGATCTGGGGAGCCTCGTTATCTCGTTTAAGTTTAAACATGGATGACATTGTGGCTAGTGCATCTGCTAGCTGATTTTATTCGCGCGGGAAATGCTCGAAGGTAATGTTTTCAAAATGTGGGATCAATGTCAGTACATGTTCTTTGTAAGGGATAAGGTTTGGGTGTTTGGTGTCCCATTCCCCTTTGATCTGGATGATGACCAAAGCTGAATCTCCGAATACATTTAAGGATTTGATCCCCAATTCTATGGCAGCTTTGAGACCAAATATGCACGCTTCGTATTCTGCCATGTTATTTGTACAATTGAAGTAGAGTATTGTCGTAAAGGGAGTATGACATCCTTCAGGAGATATGAGTACATCACCTATACCATTGCCGAGTGCGTTGGATGCCCCATCAAAAACCAGGGTCCATTGGGATCCTTGTTCAGGTCCGTCATATGGTCTGAATTCTTCATGGTTGTTTACCATCATGATGTCTTCATCTGAGAATTCGAACTTCATGGACTGGTAGTCTTCCACAGCTTGGTGAGCCAGGTGATCAGCTAGTACACTTCCCTTTATTTCTTTCTGGGTAGTATACTGTATGTCATATTCTGTCAGGATCATCTGCCATCTCGCTATTCTCCCAGAGAGTGCAGTTTTCTCGAAGATGTATTTTATTGGATCCATTTTAGATATTAATAAGGTAGTATGGGTCAGCATATACTGTCTTAGCCGGTGAGCAGCCCATGCCAGAGCGCAACAAGTTTTCTCGAGCAATGAATATCTTGTTTCACAGTCGGTAAACTTTTTGCTCAGGTAATAAATAGCATGCTCTTTTCGGCCAGACTCGTCATGCTGCCCCAACACACACCCCATTGAGTTTCCCAAAATAGTTAGATACATAATCAATGGTCTTCCCTGGACTGGTGGAATCAAAACAGGAGGTTCTTGCAGGTACTCTTTGATCTTGTCGAAAGTAGTTTAGAACTCATCATTCCATTTGACTACTTGATCTTTCTTCAGTAATTTGAAGATTGGTTCACAAGTAGCTATCAGGTGAGAAATGAATCTGGCAATGTAGTTTAAACGTCCCAAGAATCCTCTGACTTCCTTCTTAGTACGAGGAATAAGCATCTCTTGTATTGCTTTCACCTTGGGGGGATCCACTTTGATACCTTTATTGCTGACGACAAAGCCTAGGAGCTTACCAGACCTCACCCCAAATATGCATTTATTTGGGTTCAACCTCATCTTGTATTTCTTTAGTCTCAAACAATTTCTGTAAATGATCAAGATGCTCTTCTTCTGTTTGAGATCTAGCTATCATGTCGTCCATATAGACCTCTATTTCGTGATGTATCATGTCGTGAAATAAGGCTACCATGGCATGCTGATAGGTTTCCCCAACATTCTTCAGTCCGAATGGCATAACCTTGTAGCAGAATGTGCCCCACTATGTGACAAAGGTTGTTTTCTCCATGTCCCCAGGTGCCATTTTGATTTGGTTGTAGCCCTGAGAAGCCGTCCATGAAGGAAAACACTTTATGTTGTGCCGTATTGTCAACTAGAACATCAATATGGGGAAGTGGGAAATCATCCTTAGGGCTTTCCCTATTCAAATCTCTGTAGTCCATGCACATTCGTACCTTGTCGTCCTTTTTAGGCATGGGAATAACATCGAAAACCCATTGTGGATAGGAGGTGACGGCCAAGAATCCAGTGTTGAATTGTTTCATGAATTCAGCTTTAATCTTCTCCGACATATCTGGTCGCATACGACATACCTTTTGTTTTACCGGTGGGAAATCCTATTTTGTAGGTAGACGATGTACTACAATATCTGCATCAAGTCCTGGCATGTCTTCATACGACCAGGAAAAGACCTCAACATAATCGTGTAGCAACTGAATCAGACGCTCTTTGACACTTGGTTCCAGATTGGCACCCACCCTGACTTCTCTTTTGTCTTCTTCGGTACCTAGGTTGATTGTGTCCACTGGTTATTCGTGGTGCTGAATGGTCCTCTCTTCTTGTTGTAGTAACCTGGCGAGTTCCCCTGGTACTTCACAATCTTCCTCACCTTCGTCTTCGGCTTGGTAGATTAGATTTTCAGAGTCACAAAAGGCCATAGTAGAATCGTTACCCATGGGATCCTGAATGGATGTAGACCTGCATTGTGAGTGTGATTGTGTGTAAGAGTATAACTATCTTTGAAAGAAATGAAAATGTAAAAATAAAAACAATGAGCACAAAGTTTGTATGCAAAAACGTCCATGATTCATTGATGTCATATGGAAATGAGATAATAACCCTTACAAATGGACCGTTGTGCCTCAGGTAAGACACAAGGTTTTAAGAGTCTGAATTATTTTAATATTACAGATCCGACAAAATTTAAAGACAAATTACTGTGGGATAAATGTGACCGGGACAAAATCTATAGCTTCCCAGTTGCTGAGCCCTCCACTGACAGTTGGGAAAATCCAATCCTCCAGGTTATAGTTGTCTTCTTCATCCTCCACGATGCTGACTTGGTGGTTGCTGATCTTCAAGGGTGGTCCTCCGGCGCGAGCGCGGCGTACAACTTTCTGGGCCTCTGCAGTGAAACCCAAACCAAATTTGTATGGGATATCTGGGAGTTGGACCCAAATAGTGCACCCACCTTCTTCTATCACTGGTTTGGCATCCTTCAAAGATGACATCTTGAGTGGAGGCCTTGTAATCTTGGGGATTTGAGACACAACCTTGGTTACTGCCACAATCTGTGGGACTTCTTTAAAGTGCTGGAATGGAGTTTCAATAAATTCACCATCTAGTTCCACATATCTGAAGGAATTTAGATGGCTGGCCATATACTCTTCTTCTCCATGAACGGTGATGATTTTCCCTTGAATTGGATATTTCAGCATTTGATGCAATGTAGAAGTAATGGCACCAACATTGTGAATCCATGGTCGGCCTAATAAGCAGGAATATGAAGGGCGAATATCCATTACATAAAAAGTTGAATCAAATGTTTGGGTTCCAACTTTTATGGGATGTCCACTTCCCCATGCACCATCCTTTTTGAGCCGTCAAAGGCCCTCACTACTATGTTGCTCGATTTCAATGTCAATCCTTCATAGTCAAGCCTATCAAGAGCCTTTTTAGGCAACACATTTAGAGATGAACCAGTGTCCACCAAAACATGAGCCAAGGTCGTACCCCTGCATTCGAATGAGACATGTAATGCCTCATTATGCTTCCTCCCTCTTGGCGTTAAATCAGCATCTAAAAAACCTAAGCCATTATCTGCAGTCAAGCTGGCTATGCAGTCTTGGAACTGATCGGCAGATGTTTCTTGGGGTACATGGGCAGTTTTCAGGAATTTTACCAAGGCCTTTGCATGAGCCTCAGAACATAATAATAAAGCCAACATGGAAATTTTTGATGGAGTTTGCCCCAGTTGCTCAACTACATTGTAGTCGCTTCTTTTTATGATCTTTAGAATTTCCTCCATTTCTTTTCGGGAAGTCTTAGGTATAGCTACTGATTGTTCCCTCGTCCGGACATGCTCAATCAGAATACCTTTACCTCGAGTCTCGGTTGACTCGACAGCAGGAATGTCAGTAGGGGTGATAACAGGGATTGTAATAGTCTTGTCAACAAGAGTATTAGCAGAGATGATTGTAGGACTGGGAATAGCCTTTGGAGGAGCAACAACAACAAGAATGATTACAGGTCCAAAAATAGCTTTTGAAGGAGCAATTTCTGGAGAGAA
This sequence comes from Vicia faba, assembly GCA_948472305.1. Taxonomy (NCBI): domain Eukaryota; kingdom Viridiplantae; phylum Streptophyta; class Magnoliopsida; order Fabales; family Fabaceae; genus Vicia; species Vicia faba. Next base: position 884,419,765 of record OX451738.1, read on the forward strand.
AACCCTTCCACTTCGAGTGATCTTACTAGTCCCTGCGGTATTACTGGTATCAGAGTTAACTTTCTCAGAGCTTGAATCTTCAGCAGCTGGCCAATCTTGCTTGATACCGTGGTAGTAGACATCACCTCCATAATTCCACGAGACGGTTTTGTCTGACGAATACGGGATTGATCCAGGCATTGTAATTATCAACGGAGCTACTTTAGGAACTGATGTAATTCTGACGGGTCTTTTGTTGGAGACCCTGGAATAATTGTCGGAAATGGTCACTATGGAAACATCATTATAAGAAGCAGTTGGAATAGAGGTTTTCTCGAACAAAATCTCCTTGTCATCTATTAGGCATTGAACGCCTGCTTTTAATAAAGGATAACTGGTTGGTGAGGATAAACAAAAATGACAGCTTTCATCACAGCCTGGGAATACACCGGCATTCAACAAGTTCTTTTTGATAGTTAGGAGTGGGGTCACAAGTTCATCAACCAAAGTAACAAACATATCTTCCTCCACGGCGTTGACATCACGACCGTGCTTGGGCATAGGGGCAGTAATGACTTTGGGAATTTCTGGCGAATCAAATTCAATCTCTTTGGCTTCAAGAAGGTCTTGTACTTTGTTCTTCAGAGCCCAACAATTGTTAGTGTCATGGCCGAGACTCTCAGAATGGTATGCACAACGGGCATTAGGATGATAGTAAGAAGAGGTTGTGTTGGGGTTCTTTAGAGCTTCTTTCAAAGTCACTATATTGGATCTTAACAGATGTGGCAATACTTGAGATAATGTCATATTAATTCAGGTGAATTGTCTGACTGGTCTTTCTATTCTTGGTTGGTTGCTTCTTTGCTGAGCAGGTGCATGTTTAGGAATCATGACAGCCCCCACCATTAGACGGCGTTCAGTCCTATCTTGATTTCTCTGAGGATATATAGCAACAAATTCTTTCTTCCCAATGAATGGTTTCCTTACAGCAGCAGAGGATGCATCTTTTTGAATCTTCCCATTCTTTATCCCGCCTTCCACCCTTTCTCCGGTCAATATTAATTCAGTAAAACCCGCCGAAGAGCTCCCAATTAAGTGATTGAAGAAAGGTTCAGACAAGGTGCCCAAAAACATGTCTACTAATTCTCTTTCAGATAGGGGAGGATGGACCCTTCCTGCTAAGTCCCTCCATTTTTTTGCATAGTCTTTGAAGCCCTCACTTGAAACCATGGCCATACTCTGGAGTTGAGTATGGGTGGCAGCAAGATCAGCATTGTATTGGTATTGTTTATAAAAGGCAGCAGTAAGATCTTCCCAGTTATGAACATTGGCTCTTTCGAACTGATAAAACCAATCAAGCTGAGTTCCAGACAGACTGTCTTGGAAAAAAAGTACCCATAAATCCTTGTCAGCGGTATGAGGCTGGATTTTCCTCACATAAGACCGGAGATGCATTTTGGGACATAAAACTCCATCGTATTTGGCGAACACAGGTGCTTTGAATTTTGGAGGAATGACAATCCCCGATACTAATCCCAACTCCTCAAAGTCCAATCCAGGCACTTTTTGGATTTCCGTTTCACTTAATTGTTCTTCTAGATGCTTATACTTATCGTCGGCTGGAGGATACTGTTCTTCAGAATAATCTTCTTCTTCCTCTTCCTCTTATGATTCTTGCTGAACAACTGCTTCCTTGCCTTTCACATCTTGATTGTCTTTCTCACCATATGACGTTGCAAAGTCCAAGGTCCTTCTTGCTTGCCCTTGGAATCTTCTTCCCATATTTAAAATTCCGGTTACTTTCTTTGCTTTCTTCTTTTTCTCTTCAACCAGCAAGGTCTTCAACTCTTCTTGTCCTTTGGCTAGAGTTAAGAACATTTGTTGAAACTAGGCATTTTGTGCTTGGAGGTCCTTCACCGTTTGCTCGAGATCCATCTTACTGAAATAAACAGTAGAAAGATAAGGAGACTTGTTGCAAGAAACCTGCTTATGTTATGATGAATGGTAAATGAATATGCAATGGTTTTAAGGATTTTAAAGATTCAAATTTGTTTTAGACAAAAAGGAAACACACGTTATATTAATAAATTAAAGCTTGAGTACATCAATGCCTCTTTGGGAAAAATAATACAAAAACTCTAAGATAAAAAGGTAGTACGCATCCTCTTTGGTGGGATGTAGGCATTCAGAGTCTTCTCCTCATGAAGTTGCTTAGTGAGTTCCAAAACCTTCTTCTCGCTAGCATAGAATTGGGCTTCAAAGGTTTCTCGCTCCACCTTGAGTTATATCCAATCTCTTTGTAAGTTTTCAAGAGAGGTGGGCATGTCAGGATGCAGGACAATGTATGGAACATCTCCTTCCATAACAGGCTCAATGATTACCGGGAGAATGGAAGGATAAGGCATCATAAGACTTTGAGTGCGAGTTCGTACCCATTTGAGGTAAGGCTCAAGAGGGATGGAATTCTTATGCCCCAATGTCTTTTTATCTACCTTGTTCAACATCCTCCAAGCTCGGATAAACCTCTGGCGATGACCTTGATCGTCGTTTTCGTAGTCAAATACCAAACCTTGAATGAGCAACTCATGTGGGCCATCCCTTCAGGCATAACCAAACTGTCTTAAGGATAAGCAGTGGTGGTAGGTGATACCTCCTCTAATGCCAAGTAAAGGGACATTAGGGAATTCTCCACAACAGTCGAAAATAGTAACATTCTTTATAGATCGGAACACCAATAGATGTCTGAATGTTTGAGCGTCATCAACCTTTGTGACCACCTTGAACCTTGCTTGTTCTTCAATACAGATCAGGAATATGCGAAATAAACCATCTTGCCAAGAGAGGAGTGAAACACATAAGGACACCTCTTTTCCTCATAGTGCGAGTGTGAAAAGAATGTAGGATGTTCCCTAGAAAAGTAGGCACCGAGTTGCGGGATATGAAGATTTTGACGGTGTTCACATCTATGAGTTGGTCAAGATTTGGAAACAAAACCATACCATAGATGAGGAGAGCCACAATTTCCTCAAAGGATTTAAAATCCAAGGAGTTCCAACGGTTTTGGGCTTTCTCAAACAAGAACTTTTCTAGGAAACCCTTGACACCACTCCTTGTTTCCCAATTAGTTGTGACATCAGATGATTGCAAGTGTAGAGCTTGATTAATCTCTTCTGGCTTTGGGTCTCTTTATGTGCCGTTGAAATGTAGTTGATTGAGAATGAGAATCCTCAAGAGTCGGGAGAATTCTTCCAAAGTAGGAACAAGTTGATAGTCGAGAAATGTGAAGCAATGGTGTAAGGGATCAAAGAACTGAAAGAGTACCTTCATCATGTCTTCATTAGTGTTGGAAGTGACCAATTTGAGTAGGCAACCATGTCTCTCGGTGAATGGAGAATTTTATGGAATCCTTGAAGCTATATCTTTAAGTTGTGGATGGATCCTTACAAGATTGACTTGAATGGTTTTCCTGCGAATATAATCCATGTCCTACAAAACAGAAGAAAAGTAAATCCAAAGATCCTTGAAATGGTTAGTGAATGAGTATGATGTTATGTACAAGTAAATATACACAAACAAAGAAAACAAGTTCTTAGGTTTAGGCTTGCATGGAGTCTCATAGGTAAGTACCCTCTTGAAGTTTAGTTGGCTCAAACCTGTCCTAACAATAGTAACCGGGTTCTAAGGAGCTCAATATCACTGGTTTGTTTCCTTGGTCATTGTTTCAGCACAAGCCTCTTTAATGGCGACCGAAATATCCCAAAAAACCAAACCTCAATGAGTGTAGTAACGAGTATCTACAACCTTTGGACTGTACCAAAGCCGATCATCTCACTACGTCCTAAAGGCTAAGTTGGTCAAGTAAAGGTTCTAAAAGTTCATTAGTGCTTCATGACATCACTCAGCGGCCCCGTATTCTCCTTGATTAACTCAAGGGTTACCAGTACCCACAAATATGTCACACTAACATAGCTATTGCTTAGACCATGTCGGTATACCCCACACAGTTTCCATAATGTATTGCTACTTACCTATAAGGTATCCAAAAACTGGGTAGAGGATTCAAACCCAAACAAAGAACCATAATGTAAAGCATACAAGTCAAACAATGAAAGCAAGTAAATGTGATCTAACCCTAAGGTAACCACACTTTTAGAATTTTCCCCAGTAGAGTCGCCAGTTCTGTGATACTGTGGGAGAACTGACTTGAAGGTTTTGCGTTTGATCGCAAATGTTGCGGTTAGCAAGAGTCGCCACCGACTTTTCTTTTATCCAAAAGGAAAGGTGAAAAAGCACAGGAAAGACCTTTGAGATTATTTCTTGAGTTCGGGGAGTAGATTTTTAAAAGGGAAGGTATTAGCCCCCTTTTCATCCATGGTTTTCCATGGGCTCTTAGTTACTTGCTAGATCACTTGATTTTGTTTGAAATTATGCTTTGTGTGGTTTTTGAAAGTATTTTGTAAAGAGGCCATTGTTTAGGCAATCTTTGGAATGATTCTCGTTCGTAATAATGTATACAAAGATGTTTGATCTTTTTAAAATGTTTTCAAGTTTGTAAGAGGTTTTGAAAGTGTAGGTGTTTGTTTTTGAAAATAGAAAGGATGTTTTGAAGTTAAGAAAGTAATTAATAGCACTCTACATACTCAAAACTCTTTCATGTTCATTTCCTTTTTCCTTTGACATTGTTATCTTACCATTGATTTGGTAAGTAACCCTATCTTTGGATATAAATGGGATGGGTGTGGGTCATCGTATAACCATGATTAGCAATGTTGCAAGGTATCTTAGAATTCTCTTTTAGGGACTAAGATCATTTGAAAGGCAACATGGATAGCGTCATCGAGGGACTATGATCTTGTATTTTTCTTGTTTTGGCTAAGATACCTCACATGCGTAATATGGCCATTTTGTAAAGGCAACCAAGTGGATTTACCCTAGGGGTGCTTGTGTGCAAGTGTATTATTTTTCATACTTAATTTTGTCTTTGATTAGGGTTTTCTAATTGATTGGTTTTAGTCTTTCCATTCAAACCCTAATTACTAGCATTTATATATAAAACCGATAAATTGCGGAATTTAAAGTTACTACGCTATTACAATACTTGTGGGAGGGGGGTGTACAAATTATAAATAGGGATTGCAAGAAAATAAACCTAATTAATCTATTACAACCATATTGAACTTATACAAGAATTGAAATAAATAATGTACATAATGAATAAATATACAAGAATGCAAATGTAAAGAACATGGATATTTGGTTTTTATGAGAAAAGGGGTTTTGATTTTAACCTAATTAGCTAGAAGAAAGTAATTAATTAAAAGTAAAACCTAACTTTACTAAGAAAATATTTTAAATAAAACCCTAAATCTATTTGTTGATTAGAGAGAAATTAAGTTTAAGAAAATTATTTTTGGTATTTTTGTCTTAAAAATAATTTATGGTATTATAAAATATTTTTGGTCTTTTTGGTTTTAAAAGAGCATTTTTAAATTATGAGAGAAATAAACTAAAACCCTAATCTTTAATTAAATTTACAAAATATTTAGCCAAAATAAACAAATTATGATTAAATGAAATAATTTTTTGTGTGAAAAAAATAAATAAACTATGTCCAAATATAGATCTACTATTTTTATATTTTTTATGATTTTTTAGTATTAGAAAAATAATTAAAGAAATAAATAAAATGAAAATAAGAAAAGAAAATAAAAACTGGGCCAGGGGTATGAATAGCCTGCAAGGGGGTTAGAAAGTAAAAACAAAAACAACAAGGCCCAAGGAGGCGGAACGCATGCCAAAAAAAAGTCAGAATGTAAAGAAAATCTAAAAAAGATCAAAAGAGTACCACTGGGGCTCGAACCCAGGTCCCTCTGGATACAGGCGCGCACTTCTTCAACTGGGGTGGCTATACATCCGTTTATATAAATCAAACCATAAATATATATGGCAAACACGTTCCTGAGGCCAACTTCATCTTCAACCTCACGCCCAACCAGAAGCTCTGTAACTCAATCAATCCTCAACAAAAATGAAAACTGTAAACATGAAACTTGTAGCAAATTTCCTCACGACTTCAGAAATGTAAAGCATTAAAACTATAGATCAAAGAAAAACATGAATTTCGTTGGCCCTAATATAAACCCTAAAAATCTCGGAAATTTCAATCTTAAAATTCTCTAAGCTCAAATAAAATTAATGAAAACTATGAAAATGGTTAGCTTTAGGACAATGATATCTACATGTTTCATTCACAAATAAATCATTGATGATGCATGTATGAAAAGTTCCAAAGTTAGAAAAATTACCTTGCAAGAGGGTATCGTGTTTTGAGTTGGAGAAGCTTTCAGTGAGTTCCAATGATTGGGTTAGCTTCCTCAAGTTCCCAAGAAGCTAATGGAATGCTTAGCTTGAGCTGAAAGTGCCTGAGGAGTTCTGGAGAAGTCCAAGTGCAAAGCTCTGTTTTTGAAAATGGTGGATGATGATGGAGGTGTTACAGTGGTGCTGCAGGTGTTGAGATTGTTTGTGTATGTTGTTTAGAAGCTTTTGAAATTAAAAGGCCAAGAAACGCATGAGTAGATTTGAAGATTGGCTTCAAAACTCAGAAATGACAAGTTTTGAAGTGTTTTTGGTGATTCTGTGTTCTAGGTCTTTTCAGGGCTTAACCATTCGTGTAATTTGTGGAAAATGGTTTTTGTATGTATAAGCAAATAGGTTTGAGTGTATTGGAAAGTCAGAAGTACAAGTTACAAGCTATTTTCTAGGTTATTTGATTTTGAAGAAAAGTGGGAAAACAAGTTTCAAGAGGAGGTACAAGCACGGGCTGAGTGATTGTAAGTGTCTAAAACATTTCTCTTATGTTATGAGACATGTATGATCAGAATAGAACAAGTGCAAAGCTCAAGAACAAGTTTTGTGCAAAAAGTCACTTTATCAAAATGGCAATGTGCACTTTCTTCCAAAAATGGACATAAAGCATGGCCTTGCATTGAATGCTTGAAATGAGACCTCTAACAGATGTGCAAGCCATTAATTATGGAGTGCCCAACAAGTTTGAGGCCTACAAAGTATAGGTTATGCAGCACAACTTTGAATTTTTAATTTGTTCATCACAAAATGACTTGTAATTCAAGTGATAAAACCCTAACTTCATCTCTTCGATTCTCCCTACTCAAAAATGATCTCAAGGAGTTCTTGGACATTTTGGAAAGCTTGAAATTTTCTATACAAACCATATTTGAATCACTTTTGGATACCCCTCTTGGAAATATATGAAAAAGTTCCATGAAGTTGGGTCAAAATCCTGACCAAATCAGGGCAAAATTTCACTAAGTGTTTTGTTTCATGACCATGTATTCTTAAAATTATAACTTGAAATCCAAGCAATTTTTGAAGGAGTTGTGTAAAGAAAAGTTGTATATTTATTGGATATCTACAACTTTCATGTTGGAAGTTTCCTTTGAATCAGCTTGTATCATGGTGAAAAGTTTGCTCAAAGTTATGAAAAAAAAGAAATTTCCAACACTTAGAAAATTTTTTAAGTTTAGAAATTTTAACTTTTCAAAATGAAATCTTGAATTTTTTATTTCTTGATGAATAAGTTTCATATTTTGACAAGTTTTGATGAATTGTGATCTTTGACATTGAATTTTGACCAAAAAGTCAAAGTTTGACTTTTCAGTGTACAGTTGACTTTTGATCAGTTGACTGCAAAATTCATCTGTCAATCCATTAGACTTGCAATGTTTTGAGCCATGTCATTAGGTAAAAATGATGCAATTTTACTCTTGAGATCATGCCTTAAACCAATTGATCATTTTCTAGGTCAAAAATCAGAAATTGCCATTTCCCAATCAAAACCCTAATTTTGTCCATTTTTCCCTTTTGAAGATTTGATCAAATTTCTTGAGGAATTGTGGTCCAAACTTGATAAAGTGGTACACATGAGTTTAAATTGTTGAAGTGGATCAAAAATAATTAAGTTTGACTAAATTTTCCATAGTTGAATTTTTCCCCAATACAATTGATTTTTAGGTCAACTGCTCAATTGACTGATCAAAAGTGTGATCTAAAGCTTGAAACTTGACATGAGTAATATTGAGGGTCCATAATGATCCATGAAAGTAATATGGGGCATTGGAAGTTCAAATATCATTGTGAAATCTCAAACCCTAATTTTGGTCATCAATGCTTAAGGAGGTGTCTTGAGTTGATCAACCCTAGTGCAGTCTTGAATCAAATGAGATCTTGTGAGCAAATTCTTGATAAATGAGAGGGCAAATTTTGGGGTACAACATCCTGCATTCTTCAAACCGAAAGGCATGACCTTAAAACAAAAGGTTCCCTATTGTGTGACAAAAGTGGTTTTCTCCATGTCTTCGGGCGCCATTTTGATTTGATTTAATCGGAGAAGCCACCCATGAAGGAGAAAACTTTGTGTTGAGCCATGTTGTTAACCAAGACATCGATATGTGGTAGCGGGAAATCATCTTTGGGGCTTTCCCTATTCAAATCCCTGTAGTCTATGCACATACAGACTTTCCCGTCTTTCTTCGGCACTGGGACCACATTTGCAACCTATTGGGGATATGATGTCACTGCCAGGAAACCTGCATTAAAGTTTTTTTACTACCTCAACTTTTATTTTCTCAGACATATATGGCCGCTTGCGTCGAACCTTTTGCTTGACTGGAGGACAACCTTCCTTTATTGGAAGACAATGAACTACGATATCAATATCAAGCCCTGGCATATATTCGTATGACCAAGCGAACACCTCAACATAGTCATGCAACATCTGGACCAATCTACTATTGACACTGTCTTCCAAGTTGGCGCCGATCTTGACTTCCCTCTTATCTGTTTCAGTACCTAGGTTGATCACTTCAACTGGTTCCTTGTGCGGTTGAATAACCTTTTCCTCTTGTATTAGAAGTATGGCAAGTTCCCAAGGTATTTCACAATCCTCTTCACCTTCGTCTTCGGCTTGGTAGATTGGATGTTCAAAGTCATAGATGGCAATAGAAAAATTATTGTCAATGAGATCTGAAATGGATGTGGATCTGCAAATGTGTGTGTGTTCATGTAAGTTCACATGGCTATTTGAAAATGCAATAAAGTAACAAAAAGACAGAGAGCACAAAATTTGAATGCAAAATAGTCCAATGTTTTTCATTAAAATGAACATATGACATATAAAAAAGACAAACCCTTAACAAATGGGCCATTGTGCCTTGGGCAAGGCAAATGGCTTAAACTCATTGTTTTAATGGAAATTACAGACAAATTTCTCAAATTAATAAAAACAGGAAATGGTAGTTACTCCTGGCTGAAGGAGATTGGGATGAAGTCCTTGGTCTGCCAGTTGTTGAGTCCTCCACTAGTAGTTGGGTAGATCCAGTCGTGCCAGTCACCGTCATTGTCAGAGTCTTCAAGAGCATTAACTTCATGGTTACTAATGTGGAGAGGTGGTTTCCCTACACGGGCACGTCGAACCTCCTTTTGAGCCTTGGTAGTGAAGCCCGACTCAAATTTGTCTGACTTGAAAGGGATATCGGGAAGTTATCCCCAAATGGTGCAACCTCCGTCTTTAACAATAGCACAAGCATCTTTGAAAGAGGCCATCCTTGGTGTATATTTAGTAGCTTTGGGAATGTCAGGAGTGGCTTTGGCAACAACAACCATGGGAGAGACCACTTCAAAGGCTTGACAAGGAGTCTCTATGAACTCGCCATCAATTTCAACATACTTGAATGAATTCAGATGACTAATCATAAACTCTTCTTCTCCGCATAAAGTGACAATTTTCCCCTTGACCGGGTACTTAAGCTTTTGATGTAGTGTGGAGGTCACTGCACCTGCCCCATGTATCCACGGGCGTCCAAGCAGGCAAGAATAAGCAGGACGGATATCCATCACATATAATGTTGAGTTGAAGACTTAGACCCAACTTTGATAGGGAGATCAACCTCTCCATGGGCCGTTCTCTTTGATCTATCAAAATCTCTCACCATAATGTCGTTGGGTTTCAGCACCAAACCTTCATAGTCCAACCTATCTAGAGCACCTTTGGGTAAGACATTCAGGGAGGACCCAATATCCACCAACACATGTGCTAAAGTGGTACCTTTACACTCGATGGAAACATGTAGAGCTTTTTGTGATTTTTCCCAGCCAGAGTCAGATCCGCGTCCGAAAATCCCAAACCAATGTCAGCAGTCAAACTGGCTACACAATTTTCAAATTGGTTGGCCATAGTTTCTTGAGGGACATGTGCATTTTTCAAGAATTTTATCAGTTCTTGAGCATGTGCCTCAGAGCACAGCAACAAAGATAACATAAAAATCTTCGAGGGTGTTTTCCCCAACTGTTCCACTATCTTATAGTCGCTTTTTCTAATGATTTTTAAAATCTCATATATCTCCTGGGTAGATGGTTCCTCAATGGTAATATCTTTTGTGGGCGCCTCCGTCAGGGAAGACTCAGTCATTTTTTCCTTTCCTCGAGTATCAGCAACAAGTTTAATAGCAGTAATACGAATGGGTGTAGTAGTGGTTGTCAGAAGTGAAATCTATAGAGAGAAGATCCTCCCCGTCCTAGTAACTTTGCTTGATCCAACAATGTTTGTAACATCAACAGTTTCATCTTTAGCAATCCAAGAATCTTGTTTGATACCATGGCAATACACTTCCTCCCCATAATTCCAGGGCACAACTTTATCGGAAGAGTAGGGTACTGGCCCCGGTGTGGTGATAATTAGTGGAGCTATTCTTGGTTCAACAGGAATCCTAATAGGACCTTTGGAGGTGATCCTAATAGGTTTGTTTGAGATAGTAATGATGGACACGTCTTCTTGAGATTCATTTTGGGCAAACTTTTCATAGATGGATTTCTTTCAAATAGAATCTCATGGTTATCCATCAGGTGTTGGACACCTTTCTTCAGCCATTCACAACCATTAATTTGTACAGAACAACAACAACAGTCTTCAAGGCAGCCAAGGGAATACCCCGACTTTCAACAAATTCTCTTTAACAGTTTTCAAAGGAGTGGTCAAATCATTGATGGAGGAAACAAAAGAGGCATCTTCAATAGCATTGACACCCTTACCATGATTTGTCATGGGTGCGGTGATCACATTGGGAGTTGGAGGAGGATCGAATTCAATCATCTTATTATCAATTAGGTCTTGGATTTTGTTCTTTAATACCCAACAGTTGTTGGTATGATGTTCGGGGCTGTTTGAGTGGTAGGCGCATCTTGCATTATGATTGTATTTTGGTGAGGATGTACTGGTATTTTGTGGAGGATCTCTTAGTTAAATGAGCTCAGCTTTCATTAAATGTTGTAGGGCTTGTGGTAAGGACATCCCAATCTTGGAGTATTGTCTTGGTGGAGCATTCGACCTTTGTTGATTAGCTCGTTGTTGTGGTTGTTGAGTAGAAGTTGGATTAAAAATTAACATTGCACTTACTGATTGATGATGGTCCTTCTTAGCATGGCTCCTTGACCCATACACAACATTAGTCTCTTTTTTACCAGTAAATGGCTTTTTGACAGTATTTGAGGTGGAGGCCATGGGTATCTTCCCACTTTCAACTATCTCACCAGTCAAGATCAATTAAGTAAATCTTGATGATGAACTCCCAATCAGCAAGTTTAAAAATGGTCCAGACAACATTCCCATAAACATATCTACCAACTCCATATCATTCAAAGGTGGTTGCACTCTGGCAGCCAGGTCTCTCTATTTTTTAGCGTATTCTTTGAAACCCTCGTTTGAACCCATGGTCATTCCTTGTAATTGCACCCTAGTTGGTGCAAGATCAACGTTATATTGATATTGGCGATAAGAGGCAGTGGCTAAATCCTCCCAAGTATGGATGTTAGTCCCTTCTAATTGGTAAAACCACTCTAGCTGCGTCCCAGATAGACTTTCTTGAAAAAGTGCACCCGCAGTTTCTTATCAACGGTATACGGTTGAATTTTGCGGACGTAAGATTTTAGGTGAAGCTTCAGACATGAGACACCATCATACTTGGAAAAAACGGGGATCTTGAATTTGTGGGGAATGAATACCCCAGGAACCAAACCTAAGTCACAAAAGTCCAAGCCAGGCACAACTTGGATTTCTACAGCCTTTAGTGTGTCTTTTAGTTGCTTATATTTGTCGTCGACCGGTGGATATTGCTTGTCAAAATAATCCTCGTCTTCAGAGATTTGATTGTTTCCACCCCTAACACGGGTGCTCCTAGCATCTTCATCTTGATTCCCATCCTCTTTGGAGGAGTCCTCTTCAATTTGAACTTATCAGAAGGGACCCTTGAACATCTTCCCCATGTTGATTACAACTTTCTTCTTGGTCTTCTTCTTCGTGACAAGAAGTGTCATCATTTCTTGCTGCCCCTTTGCTAAGTTGAGCAGAGTCTCTTGAAACTGAGAGTTTTGTGTTTGTAAGTCCTTGACAGTTTTCTTGAGATCCATCTTATATTGCAATAAACAATAGAAAGATGAGGAAACTTGTGTCGGAAAACCTGCTTATGATTTGATGCATGTTATGCGTATGCAATGTTTTCAAGGACCTTTAAGATTTAAATTGTCTTAAACAAAGAGGAAACAAAACATTAATTGTATTAATAAGTTCAACGATTACAAACTGCCTCTTGGGCTTACAATGAAAGAAAAATGACAAAATGAATTTATACAACAAAAGACTCAGGCCTCCCATGGACTCTTCCTCTTTGGACTGATGTAGGCATTCAAGCTTCGCTCCTCGTGAATTCGCCTTGTGAGATCCATTTCTTCTCGCTTGTATGGAATTGGGCTTCAAAGGCGTCTTGCTCTCCCTTGAGTTGAATTCATGACCTTTTCAATTCCTCGAGAGTAGTAGGCATGTCAGGATGGACAATGGTGTAGGGAACATCTCCTTCGGAAATAGGCTCCACAATTATTGGTAGGATGGCCACATATGGCATCATGAGGTTTTAAGCGTGAGCTCGCACCCACTTGTGATAAGGCTCCAAAGGAATGGAGTTATTATTCCTCAAAGTTTTGCTATCAACCTTGTTTACCATGCCCCAGGCTCGTATAAATCTTTGACGATAACCTTGGACATCGTTCTCATAGTCAAATACAATACCTTGGATAAGTGCATCATGAGGACCATCCCTCAAAGGATACCCAAACTTTCGTAGAGCCAAGCAAGGATTATAAGTGATACCTTCCCTAATGATAAGGAGCGGGACATTAGGGAATTCCCCACATCAATCAATAATGGTAACATCCTCCAAAGATCGAGAACACCAATGAATATCTAAATGCGAGAGTGACATCAACCTTTGAGACCACCTCATGCCTTGTTCATTCTTCAAAGTTGATCGAGGAAGGTGCAAAATAAACCACCTAGATAGTAATGGAGTGCAACACATAATAATACCTCTTCTCTTCACAATACGGGCGTGAAGAGAATGTAAAATGTCTCCGAGTAAGTTAAGCACCGGGTTACGAGATAGGAAGAATTTGACTGCATTCACATCTATAAGTTGGTCTGGGCTAGGGAACAGTACCATCCCATAGATTATAAGAGACAAAACTTCTTCAAAAGCTTTGACATCCAGAGCATCCAAAAACAATTGAGCCTTCTCAAACAGAAACTTGGATAGAAAACCCTTAACACCACTTCTTGTTTCCCAAATAGCCACGATGTCAGACTGTTGCAAATGTAAGACTAGAGAAATCTCCTCAAGTCTTGGGTATTTCTCAATACCCGCGAAGGGTATTTGATCAAGAATAGGTTCTCCCAATAGTTGAGAGAACTTTTCTGTGGTAGGCACGAATTGGTAATCAGGAAATGTGAAACAATGATGTTTAGGATCAAAGAATTGAAAAAGCACATGTACCATGTCTTCTTCAAAGTTTGAGGTAACCAAGTTGAGGAGTCGACCATACTTCTTGGTGCACGGAGACTTTTCGCGGACCCTTGTTCTAACTATTTAAGTTGAGGTGGCACTTTCACAAGGTTGATTCAGATGGTATTTCTGTGAGTGGAAGCCATATCCTACAAAACAGAACAAAGATAAATCTCTAGGTCCTTGAAATGGTTAGTGCAAATGCTATAGTATGATATCATGATGTTATGTATAAATAATCATATACAAACAAAACAAATAATTCCTTAGGTTTAGGCTTGCATGGAGTCCATAGGTAAGTACCCTCTTGAATTTTAGTTGGTTCAACCTGTCCTTGAAAATAACCGGGTTCTAGGAAATCTAAATATCATTGATCTTTCTTCATCGGGCATTGTTTCAGCGCAAGCCTCTATTTTAGAGACTGAAATATCCCGAAAGTCCGATCTCAATAAGCGTAGTATCGAGTATCAACCAACTTCGAACTGCACCAAAGCCGGCTATCTCACTACTTCCTAATGGCAAAGTTGTTCAACTAAAGGTTCTATGGTCAGTTAGTGCTTCATGACACCATACAGCGGCCCCGTATTCTCCTTGATTCGCCACAAGGGATACCGGTACCCACAAATGTTTCACACTAACGTAGCTATTGTTTCAACCATATCGTTTTACACCATATAGTTTTCACAATCTTTTCTACTTACCTAATAATGTTCCCAGATCCGGTAGAGGATCTATACAAAGCCCAAACACCATTTTAAAAGTAAAGCAAGCAAGTCAAACAATGAAAGCATTTAAAGGTGATCTAGTCTCTAAGGTAACCTCATTTTTAAGTTCATTCCCCAATAGAGTCGTCAGTTCTGTAATACAGTGGGAGAACTGACTTGTGTGTTTTGCATTTTATCGCAATTGTTGTGGATAGCAAGAGTCACCACCGACTTTTCTTTTTCCAATAAAGGAAAGGGTGAAAAGAACAGGAAAGAACTTTTGAGAACTTTTGTTGAGTTCGGGGGGTAGGTTATGAAAAGGGAAGGTGTTAGCACCCTTTTCATCTATAGTTATCTACGGGCTCTTAGTTGCTAGCTCACTTTTGAAATGCTTTGTAAAATGTTTTTGTGTTTGTTTGAAAGTATTTTTGAAAAGTTCCTTTGTTTGGGAGAACTTTGTAATGATTCTCGTCTCTATAAGAATGTATACAAAGTGTTGACTTTTGAAAATATTTCATGAAAAGTGTTGATGTGTTTTGAAATATGTTGGTTTTGAAATGTTTTGTGAGCAAGCAACTATGAACGTTCTACCTACTCAAAAATTCTTTGTTATTTTCCTCCTCCAATAGATATTTTTATCTTACCATTGATTAGTAAGTAACTATATCATTGGATGTGAAGGGACAAGCATGGATCATCATACAGTCATAGAAAGCAACATTGTAGGATACCTTAGCAATTTGTTGTAAGGGTCTAAGATCGTTTACCGAAGGCAACATTCAAGGGTCATCGAGGGACTACGATCTTGTAATCGAGGGTCTTTGCTAAAGTATCCCACATTTGAGGGACATGACTGTTTTATTCTAAGGCAACAAATGTGGGTTAACCCTAGAGGTGCAAGTGTGCAAAGTGTTTTGTTGTCATGCAATTTGTATTGAATTAGGATTGTCTACTTGTTGATTTTAAGTCTTGCCATACAAACCCTAATTATTAGCAATAATATGGAAAGCGATAAATTGCGAAAATTAAAAGTCCTAAGCTACTATATCACTTTTAAGGTATGGGGGTACAAATTACAAATCGGGATGATAAGAGAAAATAAACGCTAACTATTACAAGACTTTGACAATTACATTATAAGGTGGAAAATAATAAAATGTGCAAAGAAATATTGAGAAAAGATATTAAAGAGAAAATTGTTTTTATGTCTTTTTGTATGAAAAGATTAGTTTAACTAAATTAGATGGAAAGAAGTTAATTAATTAAATTCCTAAATTCTAGATTAATTTAATTAGAAAATAAAATTAAAATAAAGCTAAGTCTAAATTAATTTTAATTAATTTAAGAAAGAAAATGTTTTTAGGGTTTTTGTTTAAAAGAAATGAAATAAAGTGAAAATAATAATTTTTAATCTAAGTATTTAATAAAATATTTTTTGGTATTTTAATTTAAAAATAATAATAATAAGATAAAATAAGATAAAGAAAAGAAAAGAAAATATAAAAAATAAAAAATAAAAGTATAAAAATTTGGGTCAGGGGGGTTTGAAAGTGAAAAGGGTGTTAGAAAGTAAAAAAACAATTTTTGATTGTTTTAGGCCCAAACCCTTTTTTAATCAGAAATAAAAACACAATAAAGTAAAAAAGGTGGGCTGCGTGTTATATAGAAAATGAGGGGTGATGTTGAAGAAAATGAAACAAGCCCTATGCTGAAGAGCCCAATGCACTACCAAACAAAAAAAGAACAAGGAAAATGTGAAAAATGCAAAAGGTCTCGTCGGGGCTTGAACCCAAGACCTTATAGAAGTATGCCTTACGCGTGCTTCCTGCCACTGGGGTGGCTGATTCATCCGGTTATAAAACATATTGCAATAAACTTGAAATAAACTATGTTCATGATGTCAACTTCATCTTCTTCATCACGCCAGCCATAACTCTAACTTTCTCAACTCTCAACCATTTCAGAAATTATAAACATCAAACTTGTTAGAAATTCCACCATGATTTCAAATATGTAAATAACTTAAGAAATGGATCAAAGATGAGCACAAATTTTAAGTGGTACCAAATTTAACCTAATTTTTTTAGAAAGTTCAGGCTCAAAATTATCACTACTTAGGAAACATAAATGAATTCTAAGGACATGGTTAGTTTCAGGGCTATGATGTCTATATTTTATCTTTCAAAATAGAAGCCAAATGGTGCTTGTATGAGGAGTTAGAATTTCAAAAAATCCACCTTGCAGATGGAGATCGTGTTTTAAGTTTGAGTAACCTTCAAGGTGTTGTAGTGATCTGGTTAGCTTTCTTGAACCTCTAGAAAGCTAATGCAATGCTTAGCTTGAGCTGTGTGTGCCTAGAATGTTCTGGAGAAGTCAAGTTGCAAAGAGCTATTTTTGAAAATGGAGGATGGTGAAGATGGATTTACAGAACTGATTCAAGTGTTTTAATCACTTCTCTATAGTGTATAGATGATGTTTTAAGGGTTAGAATGAAAAACTCACGAGGGAAATTGAAGCTTGGATTTCAAAACCAGAAATGACAAGTTTTGAGGTATTTTTGGTGATTCTGTGTTTGAGGAAGTTTGAGGGAGTTTTTAGGCTAGAAAAATAATGTCATTGGCTTATAAATGAAGGCTCAATTTATAGGCAAAGGTTTTGAAGCTTGGAGGGATCAAAAATAAGAGTTCACATGTTATGGCCATTTTACTTGTTTTTGAAGCAAGCTTGATAAGTATTGTTCCAATGCAAGGTACATGGCTTGTAGGGTGGCTAGAAACTTTAAACATGTTTGTTATAAGTTTGTAGAGGATGCTTGTGCAGAAAGAACAAGTTCAATGCTCAATACAAGTTGACTTTGTGATTAAAGCAACTTTTCAAGAATGGAAATGGTGTCTTTGTGCCATAAATGGAAATGCAACTTAGATAATGGTTCAAATGCTTGGACAATGGTTCTAACAGTTATGTAACCAATTAATTATGGAGTAAAACACAAGTTAGAAGTCTGCAAAGTGGAGTTATGCAGCATAGGCTAGGGTTTTGATCACGTGTTCATCATAAAAATGACTTGTAATTCAAGAATGGATGTCCAACTTCTTCTCTTCGATTCTCTTAGCTCAAAAATGATCTCTTTAAGTTCTTGGACATTTTGGAAAGCTTGAAACATCCTATACAAATTTTATGTTTTACATTTTTACTAAATCAAATTGGACCTATGTGAAAAATTGCCAAGAAGTTGGGACAAAAACTGCCTAAACTAGGTCAAAACTTCACTAAGTGTTTAAGAAAAAGGGCATAACTTCATGGGCCTATAACTCTAAATCTAAGCATTATTTGGACATGAGACTTCAAATACAAAGTTGTATATTTCATCAGGCTCTACAAATTTCACGTTGAAAGCTTTCTTTGAATCATCTTGCATCTTGGTGAAAAATTGGCATGATGTAGTAAAATTATCATGTATAAAAACACTTAGAAAAATTTCTCTGTCTTGAAAAGTTTGAATTTTTAAATTGACTTTTGACTTTCTTGATTTCTTGATGATGAATCTTCATATTTTTGAATGTCTTGATGAATCTTGACTTTTGAAACTCAATTTTGATCAAAAAGTCAAAGTTTGACTTTTTATCAGTTGACCAAATTTCATCTATCAATTTTTTGATCTTGAGAGATGAATTGAGTCATGCAATTAGTTCAAAATGATGTACTTGAATCCTTGAGATCATGTTTCAAACCAATAAGTCATGTATAAGCTCAAAATAAAAAATCAATCATTCTAGTCAAAAACCTTAATTTTGACCATTTTGCCCTTTTGATGATTTGTACATTTTGCTTGGGGAATTGTGATCCAAACTTGATCAATTGATAAATATGACTTCAAAATGTTGATATTGGTCAAAGATATTTAATTTTTATTGTAGGTTGACCATAATTGACTTTTTACCCAATACAACTGATTTTCAGTCATCTGGTTAATTGACTGAGCAAAATTGTGATCTAAGACTTGAAACTTGACATGAGTATTCTTGGAGGTCTATAATGATCCATCATTTGAGGAATTATAAGTCAAATTTTCCTTTTGAAAATCAAAACCTTAATTTGAGGCATCAGTGTTTAGGAGGTGGTTTGACCTAGTCAACACTTGTGCAAACTTGAGCCATTGGAGATCTTGTGAGAAATATCTTGAGAAAATAGAGGGAAAATTTTGGGGTAGAATAACTACAAATGGCCCTTAATAGGTGGGAGTCCATTATCCCCCGGGATTACCTTGCAGTAGGATGATGCGCTTTATTACCAAATCACCAGCCTGATATGCCCTATGTTTGACTTTTTTGTTAAAGGCTTTGATCATGCGCTTCTGGTATATATGACCATGACAAATAGCCGCAAGACTTTTCTCGTCGATCATATTTAACTGGTCCATCCTAGTCTGAATTCACTCGCCTTCGTCTAGATCTACGTCTTTCATAATCCTTAAAGAAGGAATCTGAACCTCGACAGGTAGAATAGCTTCGATACCATAGACTAGAGAAAATGAGGTTGCCCCAATTGATGTTCGTATGGAAGTGCGGTAACCATGAGGAGCAAATGGTAACATCTTGTTCCAATATTTATACGTTATCGTCATCTTTTGTATAATCTTCTTGATGTTCTTATTGGAGGCTTCCATCGTGTCATTCATCTTCGGTCGATACAGTGAATAATTATGGTGTTTGATCTTGAAATGCATGCAGAGTTCCATAATCACAGTGTTGTTGAGATTGGTTCCATTGTCTGTGATAATTCTCTCAGAGATGCCATACTGACAGATAAGGTTATGCTTGATTAATTGAGCCACCACATTCTTGGTAACAGAAGAAAACGAGGCTGCTTCAACCCACTTCGTGAAGTAATCAATGGAAGCAAGGATAAAACGTTGTACGTTAGAAGCCGTAGGCTTAATCTCACCAATCATATCGATTCACCACATTGTAAATGGCCAAGGAGCAGTCAAGACATTCAGAGGGACCAGTGGCACATGCACTTTATCAGCATAAATCTGGCATTTGTGACAAGTTCTTGAGTGGTGATATCAATCAGTTTCCATGGTCGACCAATAATAACCCGCTCTCACAATCTTCTTAGCCATCGTATGCCCACTGGAGTGGTACCAGAGATACCTTTGTGCATATCTACCATAGTCCTTTCAACTTCCTTCTTGTCCATACAACGAAGCAGAGTCGAATCATGGTTACGCTTGTACAAAATTTCGTTGCTCAGGAAGAACTTAGCAGAGAGCCTCCGTAGGAATTTCTTGTCATTAACAAATGCCCCCTCATGATATTCTAGGGCCTCGAGGTATCTTTTCACTTCATGATACCAAGGCTTCTCTTCTACTCCTTCAGTATCAACTTCATAAAAGTGTACCGATTCGTCTAGTCTCTCTATGGTAATTCGAGGAGCCTCATTTTCCCATCTGACTTTGAACATAGATGACATGGTAGCCAATGCATCTACCAACTGGTTCTCTTCTCGTGGGATATTCTTAAAAGTGATCTCCTCGAAGTAAGATATAAGGTCAACACATGTTCTCGATAAGGAATGATATTCAGATGCTTCATATCCCATTCTCCTTAATCTGACTGATAACTAGGGCTGAGTCCCCATATACGCTCAAGAACTTGATTCTCAGGTCAATAACAGTTTTGATGCCCATGATGCACGCTTCATATTCGGCCATATTATTGGTACAATCAAAGCAAAGTCTGACGGTGAAAGACGTATGGAAACCATTGGGGGAGATGATCACAACACTAACTCCATTACCAAGCGTGTTGAAAGCTCCATCAAAAACCATAGTCCATCAGGATCCTGGCTCAAGTCCTTCATACGATCCATGTTCCTCACTATCCATAACTAACATGATATTCTCGTCCGGGAACTCGAAATTCATAGACTGGTAGTCATCTACAGCTTGATGAGCCAAATGATCTTCCAGTACACTTCCTTTGATTGCTTTATGAGTGGTGTACTGAATATCGTATTTTGTCAAGACCATTTTCCATATGGATATCCTTTTGGAGAGAGCGGGCTTCTCGAATATATATTTGATGGGGTCCATTTTAGAGATCAATAAAGTAGTATAGGTCAACATATACTGTCTTATTTGACGAGCAACCCATGCCAAAGTGCAGCAAGTTTTCTTGAGAAATGAGTATCTTGTTTCTCAGTCGGTAAACATTTTTCTAAGGTAGTATATTGTATGCTTTTTTCGACCAGACTCGTCATGTTGGCCCAATACACACCCCATTGAATTCTCCAACACTGTTAAGTACATGATTAAAGGTCTTCCTTCAACTGGTGGCATCAAAATTGGAGGTTCTTGGAGGTACTCCTTGATCTTGTCAAAGGCTATCTGGAAATCTTCGTCCCACTTCACTATATGATCTTTCTTCAGTAACTTGAAGATTGGCTCACAAGTATCGGTCAGATGGGAAATAAATCGGGAAATGTAATTCAGTCGTCCCAAGAAACCTCTGACTTCCTTCTCAGTACGGGGGACTGGCATTTCTTGAAAAGCCTTGACCTTGGTGGGATCAACTTCAATACCTTTACCAATGACGACAAAACCCAAGAGCTTATCGGATCTCACCCCAAAAGTGCACTTGTTCGGATTCAACCTCAGCTTGTACTTCTTCAGTCTTTCAAACAACTTGTGTAGATGGTTAAGATGTTCTCCTTCAGTATGAGACCTAGCTATCATGTCTTCATCATAAACTTCGATCTCATGATGGATCGTGTCATGAAACAAATCTACCATGGCACACTGATATGTCGCACCGGTGTTCTTCAACCCAAAAGGCATAACCATGTAACAGAAAGTGCCCCACTATGTGACGAAGGTTGCTTTCTCCATGTCTTCAGGTTCCATATTGATCTGATTATAACCCAAGAAACCTTACATGAAGGAGAATACCTTATGTTGAGCGGTGTTTTCAACCAGAACATCAATATATGGAAGTGGGAAGTCATCTTTGGGGCTCGCCTTGTTCAGATCCCTGTAGTCTACACACATATGTACCTTGTCATCTTTCTTTAGTACCGGAACCACATTTGCAACCCACTGAGGATATGATGTAACTTCTAAGAAACCTATGTTGAATTGCTTCATAACCTTAGCCTTGATCTTCTCTGACATCTCGGGACGCATGCGACGAACCTTTTGCTTTATTGGAGAAAAAACCTCTTTCATTGGCATACAGTGAACCATAATATCAGTATCGAGCCCTAACATGTCTTCGTACGACCAAACAAAGATCTCAACATATTCATGCAACATCTAAATTAATATGTTCTTGACTTCGCCTTCTAGGTTGGCACCTATCTTAACTTCTTTCCTGTCTGCTTCAATACCCAAGTTTACAACCTCAACTAGCTCTTCATGCAGTTGTAGAGCCTTTTCTTCTTGCACTGACAGTCTAGCAAGCTTTCCAGGTATTTCACAATCTTCCTTGCCTTCGTCCTCGGCTTGATAGATTGTATTTTCAAAGTCATAAGTGGCAATAGCATAATTATTATCAACGGGATCCACAGTGGATGTGGATCTGCAATTTATTTTGTGGGTGTGTGTAAGAACACATAGCTATTTGAAAGTAATAAAAGTAAATAAAGATAAATAACACAAAATTTGAATGAAAAACATCTAATGCTTTATTAAATGAAGACATGTTTATGAAATGACAAGCCTTAACAAATGGACCATTGTGCCCCGGGTAAGGCGCAAGGCTTAAAGTCATTATTTAAAGTTTACATAACCAAAAATTTGAAAGAAACAAAAAAAAAGTAGCAATTAATCCTGACTAAAGGAGATTGAGATAAGGTCTTCAGTCTTCCAATTGCTGAGCCCGTTGCCGATGGTAGGAAAAATCCAACTGTCGAGGTCATAATCATTGTCAGCATCTTCTATAGAAACATCATCAATAGCATTAACACCCTTTTCGTGCTTAGGCATAGGAGCAGTAATCTCTTTGGGGGTCTCAGGAGGATCAAACTCAATCTCTTTGTTGTCAATCATGTCTTGAATTTTGTTGTTCAAAGCACAACAACTATTGGTGTCGTGCCCGGGGCTATTGGAATGGTAAGCACATTTCACATTTGGATTATAGCAGGGGGATAAGGTGTTGGGATTTTGAGGAGGATCCCTTAATGTTATTAATTATGCCTTCAAAAGATGTTTTAATGCCTAAGACAATGGTATACTAATCTTGGTGAACTGTCTTCTCGGTGCGCCTGATCTACATTGATTGTTTTATTGTTGTTGCACAGGCGCAGAACTAGAAATTAGCATTGCCCCAACAGATTGGTTGTGATCACTTCTAGCATGACCCTTTTGGCCATACACAACATTAGTTTCTTTATTTCTGCTAAATGTCTTCTTTATAGCACTCGAAGATGCAACCACTTGAATTTTTCCACTCTTGATACCACTTTCGACATGTTCCCTAGTTAGAATCAGCTCAGTAAAACCAGACGAGGAGCTTCTGATAAGATGGTTAAAGAAAGGCCCATGTTAAAGTGGCTATGAACATATCAACTAGCTCCATGTCAAATAAAGGAGGTTTCACTCTTCCAGCCATATCTCTCCACTTTTGGGCATACTCATTAAACCCTTCATGAGAGCCCATGTCATACTTTGTAACTGCACACGAGTCGATGCAAGAACAAAATTGTATTGATACTTCTTGTAAAAGGCAGCTGATAGGTCTTCCCAAGTGAGAATGTTGGTTCCTTCCAACTGATAGAACCATTCTAGTTGTGTCCTAGATAGACTCTCATGAAAGAAGTGAACCCATAATTTTTTGTCAGCAGTATGGGGTAAGACCTTTCGAACGTAGGACCACAAATGAAGCTTTGGACAGGACACACCATCATATTTAGCAAAAGTAGGAACCTTGAACTTGTGAGGGATAAAAACCCACAAAATAAGACCCAACTCTTCAAAGTCCAGCCTAGGCACTTTCTGTATCTCCATATCATTAAGTCGATCTTCCAGATGCTTGTATCTGTCGTCAGCGGGAGGATACTGTTCAGCAGAATAGTCTTCATCAGAATCTTGGCCAGACCCAAGGTTGTTATTCTCTTCAGCTTTCACACTCTTGTCATCCTCTTCTTGGTTATCGTCTTCATTTAGGGGGACCTCAAAATCTAAAGCCCTTCTGATCGGACCCTTGAATCTTCTTCCCATGTTAAGAAAAACTGTTGGCTTTTTGGTCTTCTTCTTATTCCCCTTTGTGATGAGGGTCTTCAACTCGTCTTAACCCTTAGCTAAGTCCAAGAACATTTGCTGAAACTGAGCGTTCTGTACTTGAAGTTCTTTCACAGTTTGTTCGAGTGCCATCTTTTACTGAAATAAACAGCAAGAAGATGAGAAAACTTATCTAGAAAGTACCTATTATGTGATGATATCCATGATATGTATATGCAAGTGCAATGTTTTCAAGGACCTTTGTGGGATTTAAATTTGTTTAAAGAAAAGGAAACAAAAGAAATTTTAGTGACAAGCTCAAATTATAATTGCCTTCTAGGCTTATAATGACAATTAAAAGAGTTAAAAAGAAGCAAAATATGAATTCAAGACTCCCATAGGCGCTTCCTCTTTGTGTTGACATATGCATTAAGACTTTGTTCTTTGTGGAATCGTTTCGTTACATCCAATACTTTATTCTCACTAGCGTAGAGCTGAGTTTCAAAGGTATCCCTTTCTTCCTTGAGTTGAATCCAGGAATTCTGCAGTTCTTCAAAGTCGATAGGCATGTCTGGATGAAGAAGGGTATGAGGAACATCTCCTTCAATAATAGGTTCTACGATCACTGGTAGGATATCAAGATATGGAATCATAAAATTTTGAGCACGATACCATACCCATCTGAGGTAAGGCTCTAGAGGAATGAAATTCTTGTGTCTCAAAGTCTTGCTATCAATCTTGTTGACTAGGCCCCGGGCACATATAAACCTTTGATGGTAATTTTTAGGGTCATTCCCATAGTCAAACACAATACCCTGGATGAGCATATCATGGGGACCGTCTCTTCAAGCATAACCAAACTGACGTAGAGCTAGAGAAGGGTTGTAAGTGATGCCCCCTCTTATACCAAGGAGTGGTACATTAGGAAATTCCCCACAATGGTCAATAATAATGATATCTTCTTGAGATCGAGAACACCAATGGATATCCGAATATGCAAGTGACATCATCCTTTGAGACCACCTCCACCCTTGTTCACTTTTTATCACTAATTAGGGGAAGGTGCAAAATAAACCACTTGGACAGTAGAGGTATATAACATATAAGAGTTCCCTGCTTTTTCATAGTACGAGTGTAAAGGGAATGCAGGACATCTCTGTCGTACCCCAAATTTTCCCTATCTCTTTTACCTTTTTTGTCTAGCTTTGAATTTTGCATTCCAGTTGCATCATTTTATCATTCAGTCATTTGCATATCCCGCATCTCAGGGAATCAGGCGCTTTGGTTTGAAGTTTCAGGGCGGCTCCCTCTTTATGTCTAATCTTGTTTTGAGGTTTTCTTATCAGGTAAAAAGGGAAACGCATCTGGTTCTCGATTAGTGGATTGTGGAATGAATTTTGTCATCACATTACAAGGTTGGTTCTCGCTCAAATTTATCAGAGCATGGATTAGGGTTTATTTCCCTATGTGTGCTGGTCGAAAGGCTAGGGTTTTCGGTTTTTTGGTTTCTGTGAAGATGTTTCTCTCGCCTGCCTCGAGGATGGATTAAAGCTCAGTGAATTAGATGTGGAGTTGGAGCACTTCAGGAAATGAGTTTAAAGGTTCATGATGATCAAGACATGTTTTGGGTTGCTTAAGTAGCAAGTTACTTGTGATATGAATGTCAAAGTTAAAGTTATGGTCAAGAAGTGCAAGTTGGTTCAGGCATGATATGAAGATCAAGGTTTAAGCGAACGGTGTTTTGAGTTCGAATTAACCAGTGGAATTAAATTCTTAAGCATTTATTTTGTTTGAGAGTTTGATTGGATTTTGAAAGATAAGGCGCGTGATTGTTTGGAATACAAGTTATAACAATTGCTCACAATTTCTTGAAGTTTAAGTTACAAAGTCAAAGGGTGAATTCTAATCATTCAAGTGGAAATTACCACTTTCAATCAAAGTTCAAGAGTTGTTTGATTTCCATACAAAAAAAATTCATTAAAAAATATATCATTTAATGCTTTCGTGTTCATTACATTTTTGGGACAGATTACAGAGCATGTGAAATCATAAGTTACAATTATTGAAATACAAATTACATTTGTTTTGTTTACAAAAAAAAAAAGGGAGAGAAATAATGGGTGTTTCTTCAAGTCTTCATCTTCAAGCCATTCGTCCTCACCATGGTATTTTCATCATTCAATCTCGCTTTGGACCATCCAATACTCATGCTCATAAAACAAGGAAAAAGAAAAAGTTAGCAATCAACATACGAAAAAGAAATTCCAAACAAGAATTAATTGATAAAAAGAATCAGTGTCTCATCATAAAGGTTCGCGTTTGGAATCAGTCAGGGAGTTATTTTTATCATGGTTTATTTTCTCCCAATTGCAAATCACAAAAATAGTTGTTCTCTTTGGTTCACAAAAAGGAAAAAAAAGGAAAAAAATTGCAAATGTTTCCTGCTACTAAAGCAAATAACCAGCAACGCTACTAAAAAATAGCAAGGTAAAAGTCCAGAACAACAAAACAACCAAGTTGTAGAACAAGGCAGCAGGCTGCCTAGGCAATAGCAATAACAGGTCACAGGCTAGCAAACAAGCAGCAACAGTAGGCCAAGGCAGACACACCAGAATATAAAATGCAGTATTAAACAAAAAAAATAATATAGAAGGCTAACATTAGCCCAAAGCCCCATGGTATCATCACTTTCCTAATAAGCAAACCCTTCAGAATTATGTAAAAGGCAAAGCAGCTTTTTATCATAGAAAGATGAAAGAGGAAAAGATAAAACCTGCATCATTACAAAAAACCAAAATAGTCCCAAAAACTTACACATTGCTTCCCACTCTACTACTATCCTGCATCACAAAAAACTAGTCCATCAGTTTGCATCAATGGCTATCCAAAATAGGCCAAGTGTGTCAACCCAATGTATGCACCAAAATAGCAAAAACTGAACCTGTAACCATAACTGCAAACCTGTATCATGTTAAACTCATCATTTCACTAAAACAGAAAGGACAAATAACTTGCATTCAAAAAGTCCAAAGTCATGATACCCTAATATGTTCAAAATTTCTCTAATTTTCCCCCCAATTTTTATTGCTGTTTCACTATAAAAAAAAAGGGCCACTGTTTCATTAGAAGGATCTTCTTTTTTTCACACAGCCTAAAAAACGCAGAAAAGAGGATTTTTATAGATAACTAGCAAAAAAATAAAAATAAAATAGAAAAGAGCTTTGGTTCCAAAGATTTCAGCAAGAGAAAAAATTGAAAGCAGAAAAAGGGAGAACAGCCTATCCAGCAAGAGAGTGAAAACAGGAAAAGAGAGTTTTGTTCAACAATCCACCGAGAAAGTGAAGGTAGAAAAAATATAATTTTGTTCTAAAATTCAGAAGAGTAACATTTGGAAAACACAAAAAGGGATCAGGCTTCCTTTCATCTTTGCAGATCCGCCAATTCAAAACCTGAAACTACATCACTTCTACTATCATCATTTCAGCAGAACAAAAATACAAAGAATAAGAAGAGCGGCATCAGGCATCAAAGTGCAATTTTACCTGACTAAAATCTTGTCTTTGGCTCTCTGTTTGCATCTTCAAGGCAATTGCAGGTAAGATCTCTATTTCTTATGGGGTATCCATTTGTTTAAGCTGGCATTCAATATAATCATGAAAACGGGGCTGAAATAATTATTGAACCAACTAAAACAAAACACAAAAAACCAAGTAGTCAATTATTGTTGTAACCAGAACCAAGAGTGTCGTGAACTATTTTTTTTCTGTTTTGTTGAATGATCGTGAGAAAACAATTATTAGGAATCCACAAGTTTCGCAGTAAGAATTCATATCATAAAGTTTACCTCTGTTGAAACCCCGCTAAAACGAACACTCTCCTTATTCCCTCAAAAACGTGCCTCTCAGATAACCTTACCTTGGAATGATCAGAAACGGACAAGCCACATCAACAACCGTACTCATCATCATCAAAATAGCACTCACAGTGACCCCGACTCAAACTTCGGACCTGCATAGGCAGAATAACCAACAATTATTTCACTGTTCCAGAAGCAATCACAAAAGACAGAATCGAACGTAGAGAGGAAGAATCTCCATACCTTCGTTCGTGTAGTTTTTTTTTTAGATTTCTCAGTATTTCGTTCATTTATCTTCACCAGTGAGCGTGTCCAAATCAGCGGTATGGGTTTTCTTTGGAGATTAAGCGCATTTCGCTTGATTGTTGTCGTTTCTTGTTTCTTCCATGGCAGTTTCATTGTTAAATTGAGGTTTGAGACAAGGAGTAAGGGAACGATTTCTTTGAAGGAGAAGAAAGATGAGCAAGGTTATGTTGTGGAAGCAGGAGAACAGAGCGAGAATTGGGAGAGGGAGGCGGCGAGTTTGAATCGGGAAAGGGTTTGAGGAACGGTGGATATTCATTCTGAGAGAATAAGATGATCATGAAACAGGGAGAAATAGAGACTATGAGAGGGAAATTAGTGGAGGAAGAGTGAGCAAGAAGGAAATAGTTATTATCATTGTTTAATTCAGTTATTGGAAATGAAAATGTTTCTTTTCCTCTTCCCCTTTGAAAACAGCGCCGCCGCACCTTCCTTGTTTCCTTAGGGTTTTGAAAACCCTTCTTTTTCTCCAAAGGCCAGTTCGGGTATGGGCCTAGATTAAGAGCCCAACCTGTTTGTTTTACCCTTTATTATTACTTTTGCTTAGAGATTATATAACCAAGAGGTGTCATTAGTTTAGTGGTTGGGTCAGGTGGTTGAGATGTAGAGTGCATGTGTTCAACTCTCAACTGGGCCATTTTCCTTTCTTTTTCATTCTCTTTGTTTTATCTCCTAAATCTTACATATGTTTATTTATTTAAATTTTTTCTTTAAATAAATAACTACAACTTAATCTAATTTTGATTTCATTTTCCTTACACCAAAGAAAAAAAATTAGAATATTTTAGATTTAGGTTCTAATTGCCATTTGAATTCAATATTTCTTTAACTTGAAAAACCCCAAAAGTACTAGAATTGTATTTTCTTTTATCTTAAGTTGATTAGATATAAGGTTTTAAATCTTGGCATGACAATTTTAGGATAGAATTCTTTTTTCAATCTCTACTTTAAGTCCATACTTTGTACATAACAAACAATTAGGCTTTTCTAGGCTCCCTCTTAACTTTTTTCTTTTGTAATTAAAACTTCTTATTCACAAATATAAAATCCAAAAACACTTCTTAATAAATGCTTGAATTTATTTTAAAACTCGCAAAACACTCAACAAATCAAAACTCCCCCAAAGGGCATGTTATTTCCGTTCTACCGCGATATCGGCCGTGCCTATTGCTAGAATTCGTACGTTAACGTCGCCCACTAAAATACACAAACAAACCAACCATTTTCTAGAGGAACTACGGTGTTTTGATTCCTTCATTGGATACATAGGAAAAGGGTCGCAAAACCCTCACGAACGCAATAATAAAAACCATTCATTTCCCTTTAAGCAAGCATAGTTGTAGACAAATACACCCCTTTAAGACAAATAAACAAAATGGATCCCGTTGAGTACAACGGATGCGAGGGGTGCTAATACCTTCCCCTTGCATAACCGACTCCCTTACCCTTTCTCTTGGTCGCAAGACCATCTTATCCATTCCCTTGTGGTTTTATCGACATTTCCCCTTCCTTCGAGATAAATAAAGTTCGGTGGCGGCTCTGTGTTTTCTGCTGGAGGCTTCAGCTGGCGACTCTGCTGGGGACCTTTAGCGAGTCTCTCCTAGTTTTGTTTATTGTCTTTTGGGGTGTTTATTTATTTGTTTTATCTTGCTTTACTGTTTCATTTCTTTATTTATTTTATTCTTTTGTATGTATTGCATATATTGTTGTTACTCACATATTCTGGATACCCTGTGATGTTGGGTTTGGTGATTACTTTTGATAAGTCTTATACCTGGACTTGGGTTGCACATAGGATTAGGATGGGCGGTATAGTCATTTTAACTTTGAGGGAGTAATCCCGAAGAAGGAGGCATGAAAATCCCCACTCAGTGGAGGTCCCCTTGAAAGTAGTAATGTTTACCGAGTAATCGGGAAGACGTTGTTGCTTTTGACCTGAGAGCTCGAGAAGCTGAGGGCCGTAGAACCATTAACCCATCCTGGCCTTTTAGGTGCAGTGCAGAGACTATAACCGAGTAATCCAGAAGTAGTTGTCACGCGATATTGCACTCGGACGAGTTTTTCCTGCGAATATTACTGATTACCAAGTAATTGGGAGGTCGATAATATCCAAAGGAAGAGCGTAAACTTCGAGGACTCTTTAGAACCTTGTTCGGCAGGTGATAAACCCCTAGTATATACCTCGTGGTTGGTTACTTTGACTCCATGCCTGTGACGTCGGACTTTTGATCCTGTTACTTTCAACCTGTGCAACGGACTACGTAATGGTTATCCAGAATATGTGGAGCTGAGACTTCATGCCATAGCATACCATGACATCATATCATCATGTATATATATCTCATATCTAGAGAAATCCAAAGACAAGTCTTGTTGATATAGCTTTTCAAAAAAGGAAATTTTAAAAAAGATAGACGAGTCTTTGGGTCTCATTAGAAATGAAGATAAAGCATTCATCCATATTACCATGCATTCATTTTTTCACAATAAAAACTAATTGGGGTCCCGTTTCTCGAAATCCAGTAAACAGCAAAGACGACTTCCCCACATCCTTACCGTACCAGAGGCAACCAACAAAGGCTAATGGATCTTTTCGAAGAGAATCAGAATGCACTCCGTCGGGATATGGACACTATGGGTACTCGCATGGATCAACTCATGGAAACTCTTCATGCCGTGATCAAGGGTCAAGAAGAACTACACCAGAGTGTTGCCAAGCTTACTACTGCTGCTCCTTCCACTTCTGCTAATGGGAGAAATGACGATGCAAATGTTGAGACTCCTACCGGTGCTCCTAGGAATGATGTCGACGATCACCATGATGTTATTGATCTTGATGAACCTCAAGTGAACCTTGTTGCCGGGGTTGCCAAAACTGCGAAAATGTATCATTCTCTCGAAGAGCGACTTAGAGCCATGGAGGGTATCAAGGCTTCCAGATTCAATACTGCTGCAATGTGCCTCGTGCCTGGGGTAGTTATTCCTCCCAAGTTCAAAGTCCCAGGGTTTGACAAATACAAAGGCACTTCTTGCCCAGAGACTCATCTTTGTTCCTATTGTCGCAAAATGGTGGCCTATGCTGAAAATGAACCTTTACTCATGCATTTCTTTTAAGACAGTTTGACCGGGGCATCGTTGGATTGATATATGAAATTGGAAATATCTCATGTCAGTACTTGGGGAGAGCTTGCTGATGCTTTTTTGAAACATTACCATTACAATAATGCCATGGCTCCTAGCTGTACTCAGCTCCAGGGGATGGTACAAAAATCTGAAGAGTCTTTCAAAGAATACGCTCAGAGGTGGCGTGAATTAGCCGCAAGGGTCCAACCTCCTCTCTTGGATCGTGAGTTGATTGATCTGTTTATGGGTACTCTACGAGGCCCTTATCTCCAGCATATGCTTAGTAGCACTTCTACTTCTTTCTCGGATATGGTCATTATTGGTGAACGTGTTGAGACGTGTATTAAGGCTGGAACGATTCAAGGTGTTCCTAACAATGCTAACAACAATACAGGCATTAATAGGAAACAATTTTCTGGTTTTGTCAAGAAGAAAGAGGGCGAGACCAGTGCCATCATCGTCAACCAAGGAAGAGCTCCCACATTTCCTCAAGTCTGGTTCCCTTATTTTCCTACACCTGCTACTGTTCCCAACCAATTTGTTCCACAAGTATATGTTGCTACAACTCCAGCATCCTGGATGGCCCAACAACGGCCTTTCGCTTCGCCACCACATTATGTTCCGCAACAACAATTTTCACCTCCTACAACTTATCAACAACCGAATCAACAACCACAAGGCCCAAGAGCCTCTCAAAGACAGAGAGCCCCTGAAAGAAGATTTGATCTCATTCCCATGTCATACGCTCAGCTTCTCCCATAGTTACTTTCTAGTCAAATGGTTCAATTGCACGAACTCGGTCCACTGCCAAATCCTCTCCCTAGGGGATATGATATTAATGCTCATTGCGAATTCCATTCTGGTGCCCCCGGCCATACAATTGAAATTTTTAGAGCATTCAAGTGTAAAGTTCAAGATCTCATCGATGTAAAAGCCATCAACTTCAACCCTGTTGGTCCGAAGATTCAAAATAATACCATGCCTCCTCATCAAGGGGGAACAGTCAACGCTATTGAAGAAGTTAATGAACGGGTTTTGGTATCAAAGGTTGATGAAATTAAGATATCTTTGGAAACTCTCAGAGAACATTTGTTGAAGCATGAAGTGCTACAAGAACTCCATGACTTCTGCTTAACATGTTCTTCCAAACTAGAAGAGTGTGCTGAGTTGAAGACGGCCATCCAACAGTTGATCGACGAAGGTGTCTTACAGATAGGGAAAGTATTATGAGAAGAAGAGATTGATGTCCTGGAAATCCCCTACTATCCGAGAAGCTTTTCAGCCACCCCTAGTATTCCATTAACAATTCAGGTTCCTATTACCCCCACAATGATTCAACCTCCTATTCCTCCTACAAGCAACGACTCGAAGACAGTTCCATGGGAGTATAATGTAGTTTATATTCATAGAAAGAGGCATGAGTGCCCCCCGGTTGGTGATAAGAATGTTACCAACATTGCGGGAACAAGTAACATGACTCACAGTGGTCAGATCTTTTCTCCTCCACCACCATCTCCTAAGGAAACTAATAGTGAAGCTCTAGCTAAGGCCAGGGGAAAGTAAGTGATGGATAATCAACCTGAACCTTCTATAGGACAAGAGGCGGAGCAACTTTTAAGAATTCTCAAGCGGAGTGATTACAAAGTAGTGGACCAGCTCAACCAGACACCATCAAAGATTTCCATCTTGTCTCTCCTTTTGTGCTCAGAGGCCCACTACAACGCCTTATTGAAGAACTTATGTTCTGCTCATGTTACCCAAGACATCTTTGTGGCCCAGTTTGAAGGAATAGTCACCAATATTGCTGTGCGAAATTGTTTGGGTTTCTGTGATGATGAACTCCCGGTTGAAGGCGGAGCCCGTAATAAAGCGCTGCATGTTTCTATGAAGTGTTTGGACACTGTTTTATCTCGAGTTTTGGTGGATCCAGGGTCTTCACTCAATGTGATGCCTAAGGTTACCTTGTTTAAGCTGAATATGGATGGAGTAATGATGAGGCCCTCCACTCTAAATGTTCGAGCGTTTGATGGTTCGAGAAGATCGATGGATGGATAAGTTGATTTGCTTGTCAAGATTGGTCCCCACACTTTCTATTTGTCATTCTATGTTATGGACATTTGTCCATCCTATACTTGCCTTTTGGGTCGTCCACGGATTCATGTAGTAGGAGCTGTGACATCCACTCTTCATTAACGCCTGAAGTTTGTTGCGAATGACCAAGTTGTCGTCGTTTACAAGGAAGAAGACATAGTGATTAATAATCTGACTACCTACCGTTATGTGGAAGTGGAAGGCGAGGTACAAGAGTTGCCCTTTCAAGCTCTGGAGATTGTTACTGTTGACAAATTCCCTGTCGTGGAATGTAAGAAGTCTGAGATACCCCTGGCCTCTTTGAAGGATTCCAAAGCCCTCATAGAAGCTAGACCTCCCCATGACAGTTGGGGCAAATTGATTGAAGCTCCAGAGAAGAAAGATCATTTTTGTCTTGGGTATCAACCATCATCCTCCGTGCAAGCTGGTTGGGTTCCTCTCAAAGGACAGCAGGTTCCCCCAATTTCTGAAGTGTTCGTCAGTGCTGGTGTAAGAAAAGAAGGACAAGTGCTCTCCACAGATGCTGAAGGTGACGGTGAATATATTTCAAGATTTATCTATCAAGTTGCGCCGGACCAGGAGCTCAGTAATTGGATTGCCGTGGACATCCCTGAAGTTGTTTTCCTTGATGTGTAATTTTCTGTTTCTATCTTAAGTCATATGTCCTGCCCAAGGCATACTGACAGCTTGTAGAAGGGGCCCCTTATGTTTCAATCTTCGTTTAACATTGAATGAAAAATCGCACTTTCGCATACAATTTTGTTCCTTGTCTTTTCTTTTACTTTTACTTTTTCAAAATAAAAATGGCAATACTTTTCTTTTCATGTTCTAAATATTCTTTTGCACTTTCTAAAAAATAAAACATAAAATCATCGATCATGCAGATCCGTCTCGGACTCCGTTGGAAATGATAATGCTATGGCTCCTTATATCCTTGAGAATTCAGTTGATCATGCTAACGAAGATAATGAGGAAGATTGTGAAGTCCCTGAAGAACTAGCCAGGCTCTTGAGATAGGAAGAGAAGATCATTCAGCCGTATCAAGAAGAAACAGAACTCGTCGATCTCGATACTGAAGAGGTAAAGAGAGAAGTCAAGATAGGGGCCGCCTTGTAAAGTGAAGAAAAGAAGGGGTTGATTGAATTGCTTCAAGAGTATGCTGACATCTTCGCCTGGTCATATGAAGACATGCCCATCTTAGACACTGATATAGTAATGCATAGATTGCCACTCAAGCCAGAATGTCCTCCTGTAAAGCAGAAACCAAGAAGGACCAGACTCGACATGGCCTTGAAGATCAAATAAGAGGTTCAAAAAAAGCTCGAAGCAGGTTTCCTATCTGTGATAAATTATCCACCTTGGATTTCTAACATTGTGCCCATACCGAAGAAGGATGGTAAGGCACGTATGTGTGTTGACTACCGAGACTTGAATAGAGTAAGCCCGAAGGATGATTTTCCGTTGCCTCATAATGATGTATTGGATGATAACACTGCTCAGTCTTTGTTATTTTCCTTTATGGATGGTTTCTCTGGATATAATCAGATAAAGATGGCTCTAGAGGACATGGACCAAACAGCTTTCACAACTCCTTGGGGTACCTTTTGCTATAGAGTCATGCCTTTTGGTCTTAAAAACGCTGGTGCGACATATCAGCAAGCTATGGTGACTCTCTTTCACAACATGATCCATAAAGAAGTCGAGGTGTATGTGGACGATATGATTGCGAAGTCACAGACGGAGGAAGAACATTTGGTTCATTTGAAGAAGTTGTTTGATCATTTGTGAAAGTTCAGGTTAAGGCTTAATCCCAACAAATGCACCTTTGGGGTTCGATCGGGTAAGTTACTTGGTTTTATCGTGAGTCAACGAGGAATTGAAGTAGATCCAGACAAAGTAAAAGAAATACAAGATATACCGGTGCCGAAAAATGAGAAGGAAGTACGAGGTTTCCTTGGAAGGTTGAATTACATAGCCAGGTTCATTTCCCATCTTACTGCTACCTGTGAACCCATCTTTAAATTGTTACGCAAGAATCAGGATGTCTGTTGGGATGAGAGTTGTCAAGAAGCTTTCGAGAAGATTAAGCAGTATCTTCAAGAACCACCAATACTCATACCACCAGTTCCAGGGAGACCTCTCATTATGTATTTGACTGTGCTTGAAGGATCTATGGGTTGTGTTCTTGGACAACATGATGATACTAGAAGAAAAGAACACGCCATTTACTATTTGAGCAAGAAGTTTACTGATTGTGAATCGAGGTATTCCTTACTTGAGAAGACTTATTATGCTCTTACGTGGGAAGCCCGACGTTTGAGGCAGTATATGTTTACACATTCTACGCTTCTGATATCTAAGATGGATCTGATAAAGTACATCTTCGAGAAACCAGCACTTACAGGCAGATTGGCTCGGTGGCAGATGCTTTTGTCCGAGTATGACATCCAGTACGTCACACAAAAAGCCATCAAAGGTAGCATTCTTGCTGATCATCTCGCTCACCAACCATTGGAAGAATATTAGCCCATGAAGTTTGACTTTCCAGACGAGGATATTATGAAACTTGATGACAATGAAGGACCTGAACCAGGGGAGCGATGGACTCTCACGTTCGATGGTGCGTCAAATGCTATGGGTCACGGTATTGGGGCAGTTCTGACCTCTCCACGCAACACTCACATACCTTTCACTACCAGATTATGTTTTGATTGCACGAATAATGTCGCTGAATACGAAGCTTGTGTGATGGGCCTTGAGGCAGCCATTAATTTGAAGATCAAGATTCTTGAAGTTTATGGGGACTCTGCCTTAGTGATACATCAAGTACGGGGTGATTGGGATACACGACACCCTAATTTAGTTCCATACAAGGATTACATAGTTGAGTTGTTGCCCGCTTTCGGTGAGGTCACCTTTGAGCACATTCCTAGAGAAGCGAATCAACTGGCAGACGCTCGGGCCACTTTAGCAGCAATGTTTAAAGTCAATTACCTGAATCATGCACCCAGTATAAGGATCTGCTGTTACAAGGAGCCAACACATATTTTCCCTGCTCATTGTCTCACCACTGAAGATGTATCAGACGAAAGGCCATGGTATTTTGACATCAAAAGATATCTCGAGAAGCAAGAGTACCCCGAAGGTGCTACAATTTGTGATAAGCGGACTCTCAGAAGGTTGGCGTCTAAGTTTTTATTGTCAGGAGACGTTCTGTACAAGAGAAACTATGATTCGGTTCTGCTCAGATGCATGGATAGACACGAGGCGGAATCCATTATACGAGACATACACGAGGGATCTTTTGGGACTCATGCTAGTGGGCATTCCATGGCCAAGAAAATCCTATGAGCAGGTTATTTCTGGATAACGATGGAAAGTGACTGTTGTGTATATGCCAAAATGTGCCATAAATGTCAGGTTTACGCAGACATGATACATGTTCCTCCCACTCCTTTGAATGTGATGACTTCACCATGGCCCTTTGCAATGTGGGGTATCGATATGATTGGACGCATCAAGCCGAGTGCTTCAAATGGACACAAGTTTATCCTCGTTGCTATTGACTACTTCACCAAGTGGGTAGAAGCGGCTTCGTACAAGAATGTGACCAAGAAAGTTGTCACTCGTTTCATTAAAAGAGAGATCATATGCCGGTATGGAACTCCTAACAAGATCATCATTGATAACGGGTGAAATCTCAACAACAAGATGATGAAGGAAATGTGTGAAGAGTTCAAGATCGAGCACCATAATTCATCACCCTATCGGCCAAAGATGAATAGGGCAGTCGAAGCCGCTAATAAGAACATAAAGAAAATCGTCCAAAAAATGGTGAGAACGTACAAGGATTGGCATGAGATGTTGCCTTCTGCCCTGCATGGCTATCGAACTTCGATACGTACTTCCACTGGGGCAACTCCATTTTCACTAGTCTATGGTATGGATGTGGTACTCCCAGTAGAAGTGGAGATTCCTTCCTTAAGGGTTCTGATGGATACTAAACTTGATGAAGCAGAATGGATTCAAACGAGACTCGACCAACTCAATCTTATCGAGGAAAAGCGCCTGGCAGCCATTTGTCACGGTCAGTTATACCAACAACGTCTCAAGAGAGCATTTGACAAGAAGATTCGTCCTCGAGAGTTCCACTCAGGTGACCTGGTCTTGAGAAATATTCTCCCAATCCACACTGATCCAAGAGGCAAGTGGACTCCCAACTATGAGGGACCGTACATCGTGAAGAAAGCTTTCTCAGGAGGTGCTCTAATCCTGACAAACATGGATGGAGAAGACGTTCCGCTTCTAGTCAATTCAGACTCAGTCAAAAAATACTACGCATGAAAGGACCCGCTAAGTCGAAAACCCGAAAGGGCGGCTTAGG
Source organism: Vicia faba (assembly GCA_948472305.1). Taxonomy (NCBI): domain Eukaryota; kingdom Viridiplantae; phylum Streptophyta; class Magnoliopsida; order Fabales; family Fabaceae; genus Vicia; species Vicia faba. The sequence continues at coordinate 884,457,329 of OX451738.1, forward strand.
CAAAAATTAGGGCTAAAAAAGGAAAAAAAATAACCCGCTAAGTCAAAAACCCAAAAGGGAAGCTTAGGCAAAAATGGGTGTTCTGGTGGATTGAAAACCCGAAAGGGCGATCCAGGCAAAAATTAGGGACAAAAAAGTGAGAGACTGCAGTCTGAAGACTCTTCACGTACACCCTCCTAATGCGGGATGGATCTATCTAACTATTATCCTTTGGAAGCACGACACTAGGACGACCCAGGATGCGAGAACTATAGTAATATCAGTTTTAACGGAAATTCGAGATTTTCTTATTGCCATTTTACCCGTTGTATTTCTTTTCTTCTCTGAAACTTCCTCATTTAGGAGTTGTTTCTATGTATTAATGCCCATTCACGGGCCAAACTCATTAATAAAAATTTGCCCTTCCATTAAAAAAATCTTTGTTATGTTCTTTTACTTTATTCTTCGTATGCGAATTGTGATTTAAATTCTTTGTTAAGCATTGCATTGGAAACAATAAGTCAATAATAATCGCGAGCTAAGATGTGAAACACTACATTACATGGATATGAAGGCATCCCAAGGGAATTTTGTGGCGTTCAAGTGTTCTCTCTTCTATGCAGGTAGCAAGTCATCACAGTCGCCTTGACCTAGCTTTCATCGTCGTCGCCTCCTTACAGTCGACCGAGCGCCTGTTTCTCCCACACAGAGAGACCTGGGGGTTTGGTTGGGATCCATTCTCCTCATGAAGGAAGCCAGATCAAGTCATTTCTCCTCAGCAAGATTTAATTCCCCAGTGAACTCGACAAGGATATAACTCAATTCTCTCAATTTTCAAGCACCAGTCCATATTGGTACCTCAAGATGACGGACAACAGATCCCAATGAGTTTTTGACATTTTGAATACAATAATCATCACGACATATTGCATTGCATCCTCAAACGCACAACATATCCATGGATCATCATGTCACACTTCAAATGCATATGAAACCTGAGCCAGATCAATCCCAAATAAACAAAACATCCCCACAAATAATAGCATCCTCATAATTCCCAATTAACAACTGTTATTACACTACCAACTAAAATAAACCATGGTGCCAGTACGTCGTACTCCATCAACTCTCAATATTTACGTTATCTTTTCTAGGGTCGTAGGTTGCTCGTAGGTCTTACCCTCACGTTATCTATTCTAGGGTCGTAGGTCGCTCGTAGGTCTTACCCTCACGTTATCTTTTCATAGGGTCATAGGTCGCTCGTAGGTCTTACCCTCACGTTATCTTTCATAGGGTCGTAGGTCGCTCGTAGGTCATACCCTCACGTTATCTTTCATAGGGTCGTAGGTCGCTCGTAGGTCTAACCCTCACGTTATCTTTCATAGGGTCGTAGGTCGCTCGTAGGTCTTACCCTTACGTTATCTTTCAAAGGGTCGTAGGTCGCTCGTAGGTCTTACCCTCACGTTATCTCTCATAGGGTCGTAGGTCGCTCGTAGGTCTTACCCTCACGTTATCTTTGCTAGGGTCGTAGGCCGTTCGTAGGTCTTACCCTCACGTTATCTTTCATAGGGTCGTAGGTCGCTCATAGATCTTACCCTCACGTTATCTTTCATAGGGTCGTAGGTCACTCGTAGGTCTTACCCTCACGTTATCTTTCATAGGGTCGTAGGTCACTCGTAGGTCTTACCCTCATGTTATCTTTCATAGGGTCGTAGGTCGCTCGTGGGTCTTACCCTCACGTTATCTTTCATAGGGTCGTAGGTCGCTCGTAGGTCTTCCCCTCACGTTATCTTTCATAGGGTCATAGGTCGCTCGTAGGTCTTACCCTCACGTTATCTATTATAGGGTCGTAGGTCGCTCGTAGGTCTTACCCTCATGTTATCTTTTTTATGGTCGTAGGTCGCCCATAGGTCTTACCCTCACTTTACCTTTCTCTTGGTTCATAGATTATACGCCGATCTTTACCCATTATCTTTACCTTTCTTTTTAGGTCGTGAAGTACCGCTTGATAGATTCTCTGTCGTCCTCAAGTTCTACTCATTGTATTTAAGTTATCATTTTGTCAAGTAAATATACTTTCAGTCATCATGACATTGTCAACCATATCCTTTCAGTCACTCTACCACTCAGTCCCTCAAGAACCTTGTATTGGCACCGTTACCCCAGTACGAGCTACTCTTTTTTAACCATGTTTTATCCATCATGACCAGTCCACCAGAAGACCAGTTTGTCTTTCCCCAACAGACATTCACACCAATGAATGACACTCATCCATCTCTCCAGGGCAACTTCGGGTCCTAGTATTTAATCATCTTCCACCTTGAACTCTCGAAAGGCTGATGCCAATCTCGCCTTCAGGTTTAAGACGATTAAATAGGGGCAGTTGTCATACCCCAAATTTTCCCTATCTCTTTTACCTTTTTTGTCTAGCTTTGAATTTTGCATTCCAGTTGCATCATTTTATCATTCAGTCATTTGCATATCCCGCATCTCAGGGAATCAGGCGCTTTGGTTTGAAGTTTCAGGGCGGCGCCCTCTTTATGTCTAATCTTGTTTTGAGGTTTTCTTATCAGGTAAAAAGGGAAACGCATCTGGTTCTCGATTAGTGGATCATGGAATGAATTTTGTCATCACATTACAAGGTTGGTTCTCGCTCAAATTTATCAGAGCATGGATTAGGGTTTATTTCCCTATGTGTGCTGGTCGAAAGGCTAGGGTTTTCGGTTTTTGGTTTCTGTGAAGATGTTTCTCTCGCCTGCCTCGAGGATGGATTAAAGCTCAGTGCATTAGATGTGGAGTTGGAGCACTTCAGGAAATGAGTTTAAAGGTTCATGATGATCAAGACATGTTTTGGGTTGCTTAAGTAGCAAGTTACTTGTGATATGAATGTCAAAGTTAAAGTTATGGTCAAGAAGTGCAAGTTGGTTCAGGCATGATATGAAGATCAAGGTTTAAGCGACCGTTGTTTTGAGTTCGAATTAACCAGTGGAATTAAATTCTTAAGCATTTATTTTGTTTGAGAGTTTGATTGGATTTTGAAAGATAAGGCGCGTGATTGTTTGGAATACAAGTTATAACAATTGCTCACAATTTCTTGAAGTTTAAGTTACAAAGTCAAAGGGTGAATTCTAATCATTCAAGTGGAAATTACCACTTTCAATCAAAGTTCAAGAGTTGTTTGATTTCCATACACAAAAAAAATCATTCAAAAATATATCATTCAATGCTTTCGTGTTCATTACATTTTTGGGACAAATTACAGAGCATGTTAAAATCATAAGTTACAATTATTGAAATACAAATTACATTTGTTTTGTTTACAAAAAAAAGGGAGAGAAATAATGTGTGTTTCTTCAAGTCTTCATCTTCAAGCCATTCGTCCTCACCATGGTATTTTCATCATTCAATCTCGCTTTGGACCGTCCAATACTCATGCTCATAAAATAAGGAAAAAGAAAAAGTTATCAATCAACATACGAAAAATAAATTCCAAACAAGAATTAATTGACAAAAAGAATCAGTGTCTCATCATAAGGGTTCGCGTTTGGAATCAGTTAGGGAGTTATTTTTATCATGGTTTATTTTCTCCCAATTGCAAATCACAAAAAGAGTTGTTCTCTTTGGTTCACAAAAAGGAAAAAAAAAGAAAAAAATTGCAAATGTTTCCTGCTCCTAAAGCAAATAACCAGCAACGCTACTAAAAAATAGCAAGGAAAAAGTCCAGAACAGCAAAACAACCAAGCTGCAGAACAAGGCAACAGGCTGCGTAGGCAATAGCAACAACAAGTCACAGGCTAACAAACAAGCAGCAACAGCAGGCCAAGGCATACACACTAGAATAGCAAATGAAGTATTAAATAAAACAAATAATATATAAGGATAACATTAGCCCAAAGCCCCATGGTATCATCACTTTCCTAATAAGCAAACCCTTCATAATTATGTAAAAGCCAAAGCAGCTTTTTATCATAGAAAGATGAAAGAGGAAAAGATAAAACCCACATCATTACAAAAAAACCAAAACAGTCCCAAAACCTTACACATTGCTGCCCACTCTACTACTATCCTGCATCACAAAAAACTAGTCCATCAGTTTGCATCAATGGCTGTCCAAAATAGGCCAAGTGTGTCAACCCAATGTATGCACCAAAATAGCAAAAACTGAACCTGTAACCATAACTGCAAACCTGTAACATGTCAAACTCATCATTTCACTAAAATAGAAAGGACAAATAACTTGCATTCAAAAAGTCCAAAGTCATGATACCCTAATATGTTCAAAATTTCTCTAATTTTCCCCCCAATTTTCATTGTTGTTTCACTATAAAACAAAAGGGGCCACTGTTTCATTAGGAGGATCTTTTTTTTTTTCACACAGACTAAAAAATGCAGAAAAGAGGATTTTTAGAGATAGCCAGCAAAAAAATAAAAAAAATAGAAAAGAGCTTTGGTTCCAAAGATTTCAGCAAGATCAAAAATTGGAAGCAGAAAAAGGGAGAACAACCTATCCAGCAAGAGAGTGAAAACAGGAAAAGAGAGTTTTGTTCAACAATCCACCGAGAAAGTGAAGGCAGAAAAAATATAATTTTGTTCTAAAATTCAGAAGAGTAACATTTGGAAAACACAAAAAGGGATCATGCTTCCTTTCATCTTTGCAGATCCGCCAATTCAAAACCTGAAACTACATCACTTCTATTATCATCATTTCAGCAGAACAAAAATACAAAGAATAAGAAGAGCGGCAGCAGGCATCAAAGTGCAATTTACCTGACTAAAATCTTGTCTCTGGCTCTCTGTTTGCATCTTCAAGGCAATTTCATGTAAGATCTCTACTGCTTATGGGGTATCCATTTGTTTAAGCTGGCATTGAATATAATAATGAAAACGGGGCTGAAATAATTATTGAACCAACTAAAACAAAACACAAAAAAATCAAGTAGTCAATTATTGTTGTAACAAGAACCAAGAGTGTCGTGAACAATTTTTTCCTGTTTTGTTGAATGATCATGAGAAAACAATTATTAGGAATCTACAAGTTTCGCAGTAAGAATTCATATCATAAAATTTACCTCTGTTGAAACCCCGCTAAAACGAACACTCTCTTATTCCCTCAAAAATGTGCCTCTCAGGTAACCTTACCTTGGAATGATGAGAAACGAACAAGCCACATCAACAACCATACTCATCGTCATCAAAATAGCACTCACGGTGACCCCGACTCAAACTTCGGACCTGCATAGGAAGAATAACCAATGATTATTTCACTGTTCCAGAAGCAATCACAAAAGACAGAATCGAACCTAGAGAGGAAGAATCTCCATACCTTCATTCGTGTAGTTTTTTTTGTATATTTCTCAGTATTTCGTTCATTTATCTTCACCACTGAACGTGTCTAAATCAACGGTCTTGGTTTTCATTGGAGATTAAGCGCATTTCGCTTGATTGTTGTCGTTTCTTGTTTCTTCCATGGCCGTTTGATTGTTAAATCGAGGTTTGAGACAGGGAGTAAGGGAACAATTTATTTGAAGGAGAAGAAAGATGAGCAAGGTTATGTTATGGAAGTAGGAGAACAGAGCGAGAATTGGGAGAGGGAGGCGGCGAGTTTGAATCGGGAAAGGGTTTGAGGAACGGTGGCGATTCATTCTGAGAGAAGAAGATGATCATGAAATAGGGAGAAATAGAGACTATGAGAGGGAAATTAGTGGAGCAAGAGAGAGGAAGAAGAATATAGTTATTATCATTGTTTAATTCAGTTATTAGAAATGAAAATGTTTCTTTTCCTTTTCCCCTTTGAAAACAGCGCCGCCACACCTTCCTTGTTTCTTTAGGGTTTTGAAAACCCTTCGTTTTCTCCAAAGGCCAGTTCGGGTATGGGCCTGGATTAAGAGCTCAACCTGTTTGTTTTACCCTTTGTTATTACTTTTGATTAGAGATTATATAACCAAGAGGTGTCATTAGTTTAGTGGTTGGGTCAGGTGGTTGTGATGTAGAGTGCCTGAGTTCAACTCTCAGCTGGGCCATTTTCCTTTATTTTTCATTTTCTTTGTTTTATCTCCTAAATCTTACATTTGTTTATTTATTTTAATTTCTTCTTTAAATAAATAACTACAACTTAATCTAATTTTGATTTCATTTTCCTTACACCAAAGAAAAATAATTAGAATATTTTAGATTTAGGTTCTAATTGGCATTTGAATTCAATATTTCTTTAACTTGAAAAACCCCAAAAATACTAGAATTGTATTTTCTTTTATCTTAGGTTGATTAGATATTAGGTTTTAAATCTTGGCATGCAAATTTTAGGATAGAATTATTTTTTCAATCTCTACTTTAAGTCCATACTTTGTACATAACAAACAATTAGGCTTTTCTAGGCTCCCTCTTAACTTTTTTCTTTTGTAATTAAAACTTCTTATTCACAAATATAAAATCAAAAAACTCTTCTTAATCATTACTTGAATTTATTTTAAAACTCACAAAACACTCAACAAATCAAAACTCCCCCAAAGGGCATGTTATTTTCGTTCTACCGCGATACCGGCCGTGCCTATTGCTAGAATGCGTGCGTTAACGTCGACCACTAAAAACCACAAACAAACCAACCATTTTCTAGAGGAACTACGGTGTTCTGATTCCTTTATTGGATACGTAGGTAAAGGTTCGCGAAACCCTCACGAACGCAATAAAAAAACCATTCATTTCCCTTTAAGCAAGCATAGTTGTAGATAAATACACCCATTTAAGACAAACAAACAAAATGGATCCCGTTGAGTACAACGGATGCGAGGGGTGCTAATACCTTCCCCTTGCATAACCGACTCCCTTACCCTTTCTCTTGGTCGCAAGACCATCTTATCCATTCCCTTGTGGTTTTATCGATATTTCCCCTTCCTTCGGAATAAATAAAGTTCGGTGGCGGCTCTATGTTTTCTACCGGCGGCTTCAATATCTATGCAAAGTAGGCACCAGATTATGAGTGAGAAATATTTTAATGGCATTCACATCTACGAATTGGTATGGATTAGGGAATAGTACCAAACCATAGATCAGCAAAGCCAAAATATTGTCAAAAGCACGAAAACCTATGGCATCCAGAAACCATTGAGCCTTCTCTATCATAAATTTATGGGAAAAACCCTCGACTATATTTCTTGTCTCCCAATTAGATAAAATGTCTGATCATTTCAAATGTAAGGCTATTGCAATCTCTTCAGATTTTGGAACTTGCTCTAGACTGGTGAAGGGTATTTGATCAAGAATAGGCACTTCGAGCAACTTAGAGAATTCTTCCATTATGGGCACCAACTGATAATCCAGAAAGGTAAAACAATGATGCTTAGGATCAAAGAACTAGAACAGAACACTTATCATGTCTTCTTGGAAACCAGTAGTAACTAAAATGAGTAGATGACCATGTCTCTTGGGGAATTTAGAATTGTCACGGACCTTTGAGATTAATTCCTAAAACTTGGAAGGTACCCTTACAAAGTTTATTCGGATAGTATTCCTACGACTGAAAGCCATGACCCTGCAACACAGAACAAAGAAAACCCCCTAGATCCTTGAAATGGTTAGTCATTATATGATGTTATGATGTTATGATGTAATGATGTTATGGTGTCATGTTTAAATAGATAACAAACACAAAGAAATCACACAAAAGCCTTAGGTTTAAGGCTTGCATGGGGTTTGTAGGTAAATACCCTCTTGAAGTTTATTTGGCTCAACCTGTCCTAAAGAAGTAACCGGGATTTAGGGATCTCAATATCACTTATTTTCCTGTAGGTTTTGTTTAGTACGACAACTGACTTGCCACAAAACAAAAATTCGAGAGTCAAATCTCAATGAGCGTAGAATCGAGTATCAACCAACTTTGGATTGCACCAAAGCCGGCTATCTCGCTACCTTCTAATGGCTAAGTTAGGTCAATTAAGGTTCTAAAGGTCAATTAATGCTTATGACACCACGCAGAAGCCTAGTATTCTCCTGGGCTGACTCGAGGGACACCAGTACCAACAAATGTGTTGCACTAATGTAACCATCACTTCAACCATATCGATATATACCGTATAGTTTGCATGATCTATTGCTACTTACCTAAAATGCACCCAGATCCGGGTGTAAGATCTTTGCAAGAAAATAAACCCAAACAATCCCTCAAATGTAAAGAATATAAAGCAAATAAGGAAAGCATTTAAAAGTGATCTAACTCTAAAGGTAACCCCTATTTTAATTACACTCCCCAACAGAGTCGCCAGTTCTGTAATACGGTGGGAGAACTGACTTGGTTTTGTGTTTTATCGCAAATGTTGAGGATAGCAAGAGTCGCCACAGACTTTTCTTTTATGCAATAAGGAAAGGGTGAAAAGAACATGAAAGACCTTGAAGATTTTGAGTTTGGGGGGTAGGTTATGAAAAGGGAAGGTGTAGCACCCTTTTTATTCGTAGTTATCTACGGGCTCTTAATTACTAGCTCACTTTGTTTTGAAAACTGCTTTGTGAATGTGTGATTGAAAATATTTTGAAAATGCCAATAGTAAGGAAAACTTTGTAATGATCCCCGTATCTATTTTTGAGAATGCGTACAAAGTGTTTTGTTTGAAAATATTTTTGAAAGTATGATGGTGAAATGTTTTTGTTTTGAAATGTTTGCGAGCAAGAGACTACGAGTGTTCTACCTACTTGTTCTAACCCAAAATTTTCCCTCCCATATTTCTCAACACATGGCAAGTGAGGTCCCCAAATTGCTCAAGGAAGTTCAAGAACTGACCAGACAAACTCTCTCCTAAGGCAGTATATCTCAAATTAAGGTTTGCATCTTCATCAAGATGTGTGAACCACAGAGGACTCAAATGCTCACCATTATCCTAATATGTTATCAAGATCATCCATGTCAATTTTCCAGCCTTGCAGAAGAAGTTTGCTCAGTCAATTGCTCAAATGCCTGAAAATCAATTATACTAGGTCAAAAGTTAACTGTGGCCCACATACAGTTAAACTTCAAGATTTTTGGTCAAAATCCTCATTTTGAAGTATTATCCATCATTTGATCAAGGGTTGATCATTATTCCTCAAGGATTGCTCACAATTAATCAAAACCCAAAACTTGCTAAATTAGGGTTTTACAGGAAAAGTCAACTCAACTTTGACCAAGCATAACTTTCTCATAATTTATCAGAAATGACCCATCCAAAGCTCATTTTGAAGAGGATGAAATTCCTTACAATTCATATTCAGTTCTTAAGTCAAGAATATGAACTCACAAAAAGATATGACTTTTGACATTATAGGTCCTTTTGAAAAGTCAACAAAAACACCTTTTGGGTCAAAGCTTCATATATGAACATGGAAGACTCAATTGAGATGAGACCAAAAGGGTTGTTTATAGGACATCCTAATATTTCTAAAAAGTCCAAGAACACCTCTCTAGGGTCAAAATTGAGAGAGTTATGCATTGGCCAAGTTGACCGTTTTTGCAAAATTGCCAAAAGTCAAATGTGCTCAAATTTGCAGTTTTTGCTAAATGGACCCAACTTTTTATGCTTGCACCTCAATTATAATGTGGTCCACGAATAAATTTTCACTAACACATTATGTGCTTCATTTTTCAATTTATTTTGATTTTTCATTAATTAAAAAGTGAATTAAATCAAATAAATGATGAAAATTAACAAAGATATGATTTGATTTGTTTTTTGACAGATTGGAAATCAAGATATGCTGAGTTAACAAGATCAAATCGAATTAAGGTCAATTGGTACAAGAAAGGTATGGTTTGGCTCAAAATAGCAACATATCATATAACTTGCAAATCAAATCAAATTTTGGATAAATGCAAAGATTTAGTCCAAGTTTGTTAACCTAATTCACTCTAGGTTATATAATGAACAATTCCAGATCAAAGACAGGGGTTAGAGGTCGTGAGAGGCATAGAACAAAACTCAAAAAAGTGACAAAAAGTGTTGGATAGTTTTTTCATTTAAAGATCAATTCAGACCATTCCAATGCTGCTAATCAATTCTTGGACCTTCCCAGAAGCCAATTGGATCAGTTGCAAGGCTTGAAGCACCTATAAACACCAATTGTAACTCACACGGTTTGCGTTTTTTTCCAGAATCGATTATCCCAATTCTTGCATCATTAGCAATTTTAATTGTCATATTTGTGATTATCAACATGTTTGCAAGCTAACTGTATTATTTAATTTCGTTTTTGAAGCATGTACACGATGTTGCCATTGCTAGGGTTTCTGTGTTGTTTTTAGGGTTTCTTGATGCAGGAAAAATTAGGCCTTGAATCAGGTACCATGATGCTCGTGAGGATGAGATGAGTTGATTGGTACCATTACCTTTCATTTATTTTGCGTGTGCAACATTTTTGAAATATGCAGGGTTATACCTACGCTGGGTGTCTGCAGGTAAAAGTCTTTTTTTTCTTTCTAAAACGACAGAATCCATGAGGAAGACGATGGCGTGGCAGCATGTGACTGGCCCGTTTGAACTTTCACACGCTTTGGAATCAGCTCTTTTGTTTTTCTCATATTATGTTTTATTATTATTGTAATTACAACTAACAATCATAGCGCAGCTGGAAACATGGCGTTGGCAAAAGGCATAAGGACCTGGGTTCGATCCCAAGTCCAGACCACTTTCTTTATTTTCTTTTCCTCCAACATATCCAGTGCCTCACAATCTCAAGCGCCCACCATACAACTCAAGGTCTGACCATCAGACCTATCTCCAGCCAGGATCCAATGCCTCCAATGAAAGACCATGGTGTACCACAAAGTCAACACCATACAGGATCAAGCATGGTCAACCTGGGCTTAGCTTGTTGGGCCAAAAAATTCAGATACTCGCCCCCTCTTTCAGCAAGACAACAGGCCCAATTCTCAATTTCTTTTTATTTTTAGTTTTTATTTTATATTTTAATTTGTTTAATTATTTTATTTTAAAAAAAATCAGTTTTAATTAAATCATAAAAATCAAAAAGTCAAAAAAATTAGATTTAGTTGTTTTTCTTATTAAATTTAATTTTGTTAATTAATTAGATTAATATTTAAATTAGGGTAACTTTAATTTTTTTTTCACAATTAAAATTAAATTAGAAAATTAGGTTAACTCTTGATTTAATTTTTCTCTTTTTCTCAAATAAAAGAAAAATACAAAAATAGGTTGTTTAGAATTAATTAATTTATTTTCAAAAATTAATATAGATTAGAATTTAGGATCTTCTTTGCAATTTAATTATTCATTATTTTCTCAAATAACAAAAACGACAAAAAAATATTTTTTCTTTAATCAATTGCAATTAGGTTTAGTCAAGGGTCAAAACCCTAATCGCCTCGCATTTAACTTACCACGCACATGTAATTCTTTTATTATTTTTGTAACTGTTCAGGGTTTGTAATAGTTAACTTAGGGTTTTTATTTACTGTTTAAATTCCCGATTTTTGGTTATGTAATTAATCCCCCTCCCAGAAGCCTTGTAATAGTTAGGTTTTATATTTTCTCACTTTTAAGCTTCCGCAATTATTAACTGTTAGATGTATATTTAGGATTGTATGGCAAGAATGCATGACAAAATTAAAATGGTTAGAAAACCCTAATGTGCAAAGATAATAAACTGAAAATAAATCACTCGCACATATTCACTCTTAGGGTATGCTCTCACTTCGGTTGCCTTCCGTAAACAATCATTAAGCATAGGGTGTCTTAGTGGTTTCCCTCCCGTCTAAAAAGATCAAATGTCCCATTCGAATGTTGCCTCAGAAATATTGCCTCGGAAATGTTGCCTCGAAAAGATCTTAAGACTCTAGGGTTACTACTAAGGTGTCATAATATTGCTTTACTGACTGTACCTCCCTTTCGAATTGACCCTTACAAATTCCAACGACGGTACTACCTATTTCTCAATAGTAGGATAACACTGTTTAAAGGAAGCAAGAATAGAAACGATCTTTTTTTGAGTAGGTAGATGCTAGTAGGTACTTGCTCAAATAAAAAAATTTCACACTTACACTTTTCAAACAAATTTTCAAAACAACTTCATTATTTTCAAAACATTTTCAAAGCAAGCACACAAACACAAGCAATTTAAAAATGATCAAGTACCAAAGAGCCCATGTAAAACCATGGATGGAAAGGGTGCTAATACCTTCCCTTTCCATAATCTACCCCCCGTACTCAAAATCTCGAAAAAGGATTTTTGTTTATGTACTTTTTTCCTTTCCGATTGGATGAAATAAAAGTCGGTGACGACTCTTGCTTACCGCGACATTTTGCGAATAAAAAAACGCAAAATGCAAACCAGTAAAAACAGTCGGTTCTGCCACCGTATCACATAACTGGAGACTCTGCTGGGGAAATATAAGTGAGGTATACCTTAAAATCTAGGTCATTAAAATTGCTTCTCATGATTTCTTTGTTTGCTTTATTTTTGAGGGTTCTGTTTGGGGTTACTATAGATCCTATACCTGGATATGGGGGCACTCATTAGGTAAGTAAAAATAGACTGTGAGGGAACTTTACGGCGTAGACCGATACGGTTGAAGCAGTAGCTACGTTGGTGTGGCACTTTGGTTGGTACTGGTATCCCTTGTGGTGAAACGAGGAGAATACGGGGCCGATGCATGGTGTCGTGAAGCACTAACGAACCTTAGAACCTTAGTTGAACAACTTGGCCATTAGAAAGTAGTAAGATAGCCGGCCTTGGTGTAGAGCTGAGAACTGGTTGATACTCGATGCTACATTCATTGAGATCATACTTTCGGAATATTTTGGCTGCAAGAAAAGATTGCGTGAGCTGAAACCATGACCGATAAAGGATGGTCAGTGATATTGAGATCCTCTAAAACCCAGTTACTTTTCTAGGACATGTTTTGAAACCAACTTAACTTCAAGAGGGTACTACCTTTAACCTCATGCAAGCCTTAAACCTAAGGACTTGGTGTGATTTGACTGTGCTTGCTATACCTGTGTTTGCTATACCTATGTTTTACCATGACATCATGCATTATAACATAGCATCCATGCTTATTGCACTAACAATTTCAAAGACTAAGGGAATTTATCTTTGTTCTGTTTTGCAGATCATGGCTTCCGTGCATAGAAATACTATCTGAATCAGCTTTGTGAAGATACCTTCCCAACTCAAAGAGCTAGTATCAAGAGTTTCTGAAACTTCTACTTTCATTAAGAGACACGGTCAACTTTGATGAACATATGATGAACGTACTTTTTCAGTTCTTCGATCCCAAGCATCACTGCTTCACCTTTCCAGATTATCGGTTGGTACCCACCTTGGAAGAATTCTCTCAGCTATTGGGCATACCCATTCTTGAACAGGTACCCTTCACAGGTATAGAAGAAGTTCCTAAGCCAGAAGTCATTGCCTCAACTTTGCATTTGAAACGGGCCAACGTGGTATCCAATTGGGAAACTCAAAGCGGAGTCGAGGGTTTTCTAGCCAAATTTCTAATAGACAAGGCTCATCTATTTTGGGATGATATGGAATTTCAAGCTTTTGAGGAGGTCTTGGATCTTCTTATCTATGGTTTAGTTCTCTTCCCTAATCCGGACTCCTTCGTAGATGTGAATGCTATCAATATTTTCCTTTCTCGCAACCCCGTGCCTACCTTGCTTGGAGATATTTTGCACACTCTCCATACTCGTACCATGAAGAGAAGAGGGACTCTTATGTGTTGCATGGTGTTTCTGTCGAGGTGGTTTATTTCTCACCTCCCTAAGTCTATACCGAAGAACGAAGAAGGTTTAGGTTGGTCGCAAAGGATAATGTCACTCGCTCATACGGATATTCTTTGGTGTTCCTGAGCTATGGAAGACATTGCTATTATTGACCGCTGTGGGGAGTACCCTAATGTCCCATTACTTGGTATCAGAGGGGGTATAACTTACAATCCTTGTCTAGCTTTGCGACAATTTGGTCATTCTCGAAGGGATGGTCCCCATGAGTTACTTATTGAGGGCATTGTATTCAACTATGAGGATGATGTTAATGAGTATTGTCGGAGGTTCATACGAGCTTGGGGCATGGTAAACAGATCTGACGCCAAAGATTTGGGACCAAAGACTTCCATTCCTATGGAGCCTTACCTCCAACGGGTACGAGCTCGTGCCCAGAAGCTTATGATGCTTTATATGGCTGTATTACCAGTGATTGTGTATCCTACTACTGAAGAAGGCATTCCTTACACGGCTCTCTATCCTTACATGCCCACTGATCTTGGGGAGTTACAGAGGTCTTGGATTCAACTGAAGAATGAGCTGGATACTTATAAGGACCAATTCCATGATCAAGAGAGGAAGGTTTTAAAGCTCACCCGGCAGCTCCAGGAAGAAAGAGTGCTCAATGATTATATCAGCATAAAGAGAAAGCGTCCATGGGACTTTTGATTTTTCTTTTCTAGTTTTAGATTTGTTTTATTTACTTATTTGTAATGCCTTAAAGGCATTTTGAACCTTAAAATTTAAGCTAATAAAGTTTTTGTTTTGGTTTGAAAATTTAAATTTCCCGAAGTCTTTGAAATCATTACATGTGCATCCCATTATCATACACTTCATTATAGGTACCACTACAGGTTTATCATCTTCTTCGCTGTTTATTTCAACAGAAATGTATTCTGATCAAGCCATCAAAGACCTTCAGGCACAGAACGCCCAGTTCCAACAAATGTTCATCAGTTTGGAAAAAGGGCAAGAGGATCTGAAAGCCCTCATTCTGAAATAGAAGAAGAAGAAGAAGAAGAAGGCTGTCGGTATTCTGAATATGGGCAGAAGGTTTGGAGAAAGGTTGAAGCAACAAACTGATATGACATCTTCATCTAAGGAAGGGGAGAACCAAGAAGGGGAAAAAGACCCTAGTCATTGTTGGCTCCTAAATTCGACACCTTTGTTTTGATTGATGGCAGCCATTAAAAGCTGAAAGATGCTTTCGACTGGCTAAGCCTGTCGAAGTGCCCGTCGAAAGATGGTAAAATACTTAGAAGATTTCTTCCAAGGGAGAAGGCTGATTGCCTTCGACGTCGAAGGAGTAGTCGTCGAAGATGTCTCTTGATGAAAGTGTTCGATGGTCCAGAGTGGAGCAGTTTGAAATTCAAAGCTTTGGAGGGAAAACGGTTTCCAGCAGTTACTACGTGCAAACGTGCAAGGATCTGGAGCGTCGAGCATGGAGAACGTGCCAAGTGGCTTAATCTCGAAGCAGCATAACTGCCCGACAGTTACTTGGATGTTTTAGTATAAATAGGAGTAGACATGTAGTTTCTCGCGTGTGTTCACAAACAAATACATAGTCACTCATTTAGATTCAAGTACCCAGTGTGAGCGAAAGAATTGTTGAGAAATGTATGTGTGAAACACCAATTTTATCAATTAAAAGTCATTTACTTTTCCAGTATTTTACATGCTTTTCCCCTTTAAATTCCTGTCGAACCTTTACTTTAAAGCCTTGTTTATTTTACCAAGCCTTTCCTTTATGCAATTTACTTGAAACATTTTATTTAAAGCCTTATCCACATTAATCAAACTTCAAAATCAACCTATGTCCATAGGATCAATCTGATCGATCCTGCGAGTAACCAAATAAGTAACCATTTGGAGGATCAGCGGTTGTTTACCAAAACCCAAGGTAAACAAATTGGCACACCTGGTGGGACTGTGTGTTGATTGTTGAAAAATAATCTCATCTTTTCGAGTTGTATGTTATTGAGGAGTGGTAGAATATATACCAACGATAACAATACTGCCAGAAGAAGGGAAGAGATGGCGAATCCGCCAAACAATAACGAAATTCCACCACCAAGTGTGGGAGCAACGGTTAATATGACCGTTAGTGAAGCGACGAATGTTGGTTCGACACCAGCAGTGTCAGTCACAACCACGGGGCCAATAACTTCGTTTGCAGGCCCCAGAATACCTTTGGGAACTCCCCCTCCAAGGGGAAATATAGGCACAAGGCCTGTGGTTCCCCCAGGATTTATTCCATTCTATGGTATGCCAACTTCTGAAGTGGCAAGCCTGACGAATGCTGCGTCCACTTATTCAGACCCTTTCGTGAGTGCCTCTTCGCCACTCCAAGGCTCTGGAATAGGCATGGCGAATAGAAATAGGACCCAATTCCTAGGAGGAACGTCCCAAGTAGCCCATGGCCTTACAAATGCCTCGACAGCAGTCTTGAGGCAACAGATGGACGAAAGCAACCATGATATGGTGCAAATGTTGGCACAAACTTTGAGTACGGTGCTAAATCCTCTAATACAAAATACTACTCAATCGAATCAGCAAGTTACAGCGCAAATGACGCGTTTGGCTGACTTCTTTGGAGTACCCCCACCTATTCGACAGCCCCAAAGGGCGCAAACAAGAGGAAATCAGGGGATATTTGTAGAGGAAGAAACCACCATTAATCAGGCTCAACAGCCTGTAGAACAACCTGTCGAAGAACCTAGGGTAATAGCCCCAGAGGTAAGGTTAGTAAACAGAAACCAAAATGCTGACGAAGTGGTTCAGCATATCCAACACCAAAACATGGGTTTGGAAAATAATCTGGCAACCATGATCGAAAGGATCATGAATCAGAATGGGATGAACATGGGCTTTCGAAGGCCCAACTTTACATCACCATTGTCAGAATACGTATTGCAAACGGATTTACCTCCTAGAAGCAAAGTCCCCAAATTTACTAAGTTCTCTGGGGACACGACAGAATCCACTGTCGAACACGTGGCGAGGTATTTGATCGAAGCAGGAGACATTTCAAATAATGAAAACCTAAGGATCAAATACTTCCCAAGTTCCTTAACCAAGAACGCTTTTACTTGGTTCACAACTCTACCCCCCAATTCGATCCACCATTGGACCCAGTTGGAAAGATTGTTCCATGAACAATTCTATATGGGGCAAACCAAGATAAGCCTGAAAGAACTGGCGAGTGTGAAGAGACGTTTCACTGAACCTATAGACGAATATCTGAATAGGTTTAGGTTACTTAAGGCGAGATGTTTTACACAAGTGCCAGAACATGAGTTGGTCGAAATGGCCGCAGGCGGTTTAGATTATTCCATTAGGAAGAAGCTAGATACCCAGTACCTAAGAGACATGGCCCAACTGGCCGATAGAGTTCGACAGGTCGAACGCCTCAAAGCTGAAAAAGCTAAGGCAACGAAAACTCACAAGAGAGAAAGAATAGCTTACGTTGAGATGGATGACGAAGATCTAGAATCCTTCGACGATACTTTAGCTGTCGAAGAAGGAGAAGTCGATTTAGCAGAACTAAAACAAGGGCCACCATACTCTTGTAAACAGTTAGTCCCCTCAAATGGGAAAAATCCCATTGGTCCAGACAGGACCAACGATAGGTTCCCAAAAAAGACTTATAGTTTTGACATCACAAAATGTGATGAAATATTCGACTTGCTAGTTAAAGATGGCCAAATGATAGTACCCCCTGGGGTAAAAGTGCCTCCTCTTGATCAAAGAAAGAAGAGAGGTTTTTGCAAATATCATAATTTTTTGGGCCATAAAACTTCTCAATGTTTTCTTTTCAGGAATCTTGTGCAAGACGCTATTGAGGAAGGGAGATTAAAGTTTGCTGACAAATCCCCCATGGCTGTCGACTCCAACCCACTAAAGGCTGAAGCCCACTATGCAGAACCCTCTGAGGTGAACATGATAGAGGCAACCAGGATCCAGTCGAAGAAGCCAGGCATTACCATGGTCGAAGTCTCAAAGGACCACATCAACATGCCAATCTTTGGCAGTTTTTCTGGAAATTTATCCAGGAAGACAATTGAGGCTGTCCAGAAAGCGGTCGAAGACCCGAAGTCGAAGACTGCTGAAGCACAAAAAACTGGACCAAAGCCCAGTTCCCACTTGGCCACTGTACAAGGCCAGACGGAGAATCTGGAGACACAAATGAAGCAACTAACTCTTGCTACTAAGGATACCATGAATATCAACATGGTTGAACTTTCTGACCCTAAAGCTTCAGAAGAAGCCATAAGGCAAGAGCAGGCAAATAAAACGGCTTTCCCTAAGGAAAACGAAAACTTGGCAGATTTTTTACAAAGATGCCAGAAGAAGAAATCAGAGGTGATGCTGTGTCCAAGATGCAGTTCTATCTTTGATAAAAAAGCTGCTGAGCACATACAAGGCGTAAGAGCGGCGAACAAGAGAAGGGAGAATGCTGACCTTCGACATGATCCCAGAAGGGGTTCTAATCAAGACAAGAGGCCATTGACTTTTAGGCCTCCAACAAATGTACCAGTAGACACTTGGTACAAAACATCTGGCCGGAAAAGGCCAAGTGAAGAGAAATGGCATTCTTTCGAAGTACCAAGAGGTTCCTCTTTAACTCAGAAGAAAGAGCCTCAAGTTGCTGCACCCAAGGTTGCTCAAGTGTCCAGCAACTACAAGGGAAAAAATCCTATGTCGAGATCCCAATGGAGGAGATATCAAAGAAGGCGAAAAGCTGAAAGGGAGGCTGCCAACGAACCTAAGGCAGAAACTAGTTCGAATGTGCCTCAAAGGAAACAAAGAAAACCTCTTGAGAGAGAACCAGTTACCAACAGGCTAGTTTGGCCTAACCAAAGTGAAGTCGAAGACGAAGATGATGCTGAGTCCGACGATACTCTGGATATAATGGTGAATATTGTTTCAGTACTGCCTAGGGAATTCAATCGACAGGTAGAGGTCGAAGCCAGTGACTGGGAGGTGGAACAAGAAATGGCCAAACATAGGCCAGTGTGCTATTTTGTCATGGACAATGGCACTACAGAGGAACAAAATGGCTTCTTCGAGCCACCTACAGAGGCGATGAAGAATCACCTCAAACCTTTGTTCATAAGGGCCAAGCTCGAAGAGACCACTGTGAACAAAATATTGGTCGACTGTGGGGCCACTATCAATATTATCCCTCATTCTATGCTAAGGAAGATTGGCAAAAGGGATGAAGAAATCAAACCTCACAATATGGTCCTGTCCAACTATGAGGGAGGCATTGGGACCACCATAGGAGTGATCCAGCTAGACATAAAAGTTGGGTCGATCCTTCGACCAACAATGTTCATGGTCATATCGGCCAAACCTAACTACAACCTTTTGTTAGGCCGTGAGTGGATTCATGGTGTAGGTGCTGTGCCTTCATCGATGCATCAAAGGCTGCTTCTATGGCGTCCAGATGGGATGGTCGAAAACATAGAGGCAGATCAGAGTTACTACCTTGGCGAAGTGAATCACTTGGGTGTAACAGATTTCGACAAAAACTTGGCTCACATAGGGCCATGTCCAACTCCTGACTTCGACATGGCGCCAGCGCCAAACACCTTTTGTTCCCTATACCTGCATCCTGAGCATGGTTTCCAATGGGACAAAGAAGACTTGTCCCACATAGACTTCAGTGGGCTAACTGATATCCAACCAACTGGTTGGGGAAGTGAATTCAGTGATAATGACTGAGTCACAATCTCTGAAGCGAATTTCGGCTTATGTGGCCGAAACCAAGATGATAACGGCTCTCGAAGCCGAAGTAAAGTACATGGCCACACATGCCAATGATCAACAATTATCTGCTGTTGGCCCAGGAAAGGATTTCGATCCAAGACCTCCTGATATCATGCCAGATGAAATGCAGGAACAGAGGCTCGACGCTATCTATGACGATGAGCCTTTGGGCTTCGAAAAGGATCCCTTGGCGAACAACATTAAGATGTTAGCACAAGACCCTTTAGAAGAAATCAACTTAGGCGAAGGATCAGAGAATAGGCCAACTTACATCAGTGCCAAAATTGATCCAGAACTTAGGTTGGAAGTAATCCAATTGCTGAAAGAGTTTAAAGACTGTTTCGCATGGGATTATGACGAAATGCCCGGTCTCGACAGAGGATTGGTAGAACTTCAGTTGCCAATCAAACCTGGAAAGAAGCCAATCAAGCAAAATCCAAGACGCTTCGCTCCAGAAATATTGTCGAAGATCAAAACGGAGGTCGAAAGACTTCTGAAATGCAAATTCATCCGTGTTACAAGGTATGTCGAATGGATTGCAAATATTGTGCCAGTAATCAAGAAAAATGGCACATTAAGGGTGTGCATAGATTTCAGAGATTTGAATGCTGCCACCCCCAAAGATGAATATCCTATGCCTGTGGCGGAAATGCTAGTCGATTCTGCCGCTGGCTACGAATACCTGAGTATGCTCGATGGTTATTCAGGATATAATCAAATATTCATTGCTGAAGAGGATGTGTCGAAAACAGCTTTTCGATGCCCTGGGGCCTTAGGCACTTACGAATGGGTAGTGATGCCTTTTGGCCTAAAGAACGCTGGGGCAACGTACCAGCGAGCAATGAATACTATCTTCCATGATTTTATTAACACTTTTATGCAAGTTTATATTGATGATATTGTTATAAAATCTGTTTCCAGGAAGAGTCACATTGACCACCTTCGACAATCATTCGAAAGAATGAGAGAACATGGTCTGAAGATGAACCCTTTGAAGTGTGCGTTCTGTGTAAAAGCTGGAGATTTCTTGGGTTTCGTTGTCCACAAGAAAGGAATCGAAATAAATCAGAACAAGACGAAGGCAATTTTGGAAGCGAAAGCGCCATCGAATAAGAAGGAATTGCAATCTCTCTTAGGCAAGATAAATTTCTTGAGAAGGTTTATATCTAACCTAAGTGGGAAAGCTCAGGCCTTTTCACCCTTACTTCGACTGAATAAAGAGGGGTTCGAATGGGGGCAAGAGCAGCAAGAAGCCTTCGACAAAATCAAAGGGTACCTCACTAAGCCACCTATTTTGGTGCCTCCTTGTAGCAATAGGAGTATGAGATTGTACATAGCTGCATCTGACAAAACTCTGGGAAGTATGTTAGCCCAAGAGGATGAGAATGGAGTCGAAAGACCCATTTATTATCTCAGTCGAGTTTTGAATGATGCAGAAACTAGATATAGCGAAGTTGAAAAATTGTGTCTATGTCTGTATTTCTCTTGTACAAAACTCAAGCAATATATAAAACCGGTTGATGTTTATGTTTCGTCTCATTTTGATGTTTTCAAATATATGTTGTCGAAACCTATCTTGCATAGTCGAATTGGCAAGTGGGCATTAGCATTGACTGAATACTCCTTGACCTTTATGCCTCTTAAGGCAGTAAAAGGACAAGTGGTTGCAGACTTCATAGTCGACCACTCAATTCAAGTCGAGGATATTAATTATGTGGAGATAGAACCTTGGAAATTCTACTTCGATGGTTCCAGCCATAAAAATGGAACATGAGTAGGAGTCTTGATTATCTCTCCAGATAAAATTCCAACAACATTCAAGTACCAAATAGAAGGTTCTTGTTCGAACAACGAGGCTGAGTATGAAGCTCTAATTACTGGCCTTGAGGTATTGTTGGAATTGGGGGCAACTCGAGTCGAAATAATGGGAGACTCAGAGTTAGTCATCAAGCAAGTCACAAAGGAGTATAAATGCATAAGAGAGAATCTCATTATGTACTTTGTGATAGCAAATCGTTTATTGAAACAATTTGAAAGTGTCAATATTCGACACATACCCAGAGTCGAAAATCAAATAGCCAATGACTTGGCACAAATTGCATCAGGGTATAAAATTTCAAAAACGAGATTACAAAGAGCAATCGAAGTTCGAGAAAAGATAAAGGCAACTTGTTTATCACCATCAGACTTGGAATCGACGAGGCTAGGTTATGCTGATCACTCAAACTTCGAGATTTCGTTCATTGATAATTTGTCAGAGCAAGATTGGAGGAAACCCATTGTGGACTATCTTCAAAATCCAGGAGCTCCGACAGAACGAAAGACAAAATACAGGGCGTTGAGTTTTGTACTCATGGGTAATGAGTTATTCAAGAAGACGCCTGAAGGGGTGTTGCTGAAATGTTTAAGTGAAACTGAAGCATACATAGCCCTTTCGACTACACATGCTGGGGCATGTGGGGCTCACCAAGCAGGCCATAAGATGAAATGGTTGTTGTTTCGACAAGGACTATATTGGCCCACTATGCTGAAAGATTGTGTTGAGTTCGCCAAAGGTTGCCAAGAGTGTCAAGTACATACAGGCATCCAACATGTACCAGCAAGCGAACTTCACTCGATAGTGAAGCCTTGGCCCTTTCGAGGATGGGCGTTGGATCTTATTGGAGAGATTCGACCAGCATCATCAAAGAGTCAGAAATACATATTGGTAGGCATTGATTATTTTACTAAGTGGATCGAAGCTGTCCCTTTAGTCAATGTAGACCAAGAAAATGTCATTGAATTCATTCAAAAGAACATTATATTTAGGTATGGAATCCCTGAGACAATAACAACTGATCAAGGTTCAGTTTTCACTGGTCGAAAGATGCAGGAATTTGCTCAGGAAACAGGTTTCAAACTCCTAACATCCACGCCTTACTATGCTCAGGCGAATGGTCAAGTCGAAGCAGCTAACAAAGTGGTGATTGGCTTGATAAAGAAACATGTTGGGAAGAAACCAAAGAATTGGCATAAGACGTTAGACCAGATTTTATGGGCTTGTCGAACGTCCCCAAAAGAAGCCACTGGTACAACACCATATAGGCTAACTTTTGGCCATGATGCAATATTGCCAGCTGAAATTTGTCTTCAATCTGCAAGAGTTCAGAGGCATTATGATATTCCTTCTGAGGTTTATTGGAATATGATGTTAGATGAACTGGTGGATTTAGACGAAGAGAGATTACACGCTCTCGACTTACTCAGGCTTCAGAAGAAAAGAGTAGAAGACTCTTATAATAGAAAGGTAAAACCTAAGGTATTTTTGCCTGAAGATTTAGTTTGGAAGGTAATTCTTCCCATGGATCGACGGGATCGAAGCATGGGAAAATGGTCACCTAAATGGGAAGGACCCTTCAGAGTTATCCAAACTTTTTCTGGTGGAGCCTATGAGGTCGAAGAGATAAGTGGTGATAAAAGGCTCTTGAGAGTAAATGGTAAATATTTGAAAAAATATAAGCCTATACTTCAAGAGATAAAAATAAAATAATAAAAGAACAAGCTAAATTAACCATAAAAATGCCAAAATGGAAATTTTTATTAATTTCAGCCAAAATGGCAATTGTTGTCGAAAGCGATTACAGAAGATGGTTACAACAGAGAATCAATCAAAAGGAAAGAGAATTCTTGAGTCGAAGATACTTGGCATACTGCAGATCCAACCTCTTTTTGCACCAAGATTTTTCTTGCACCAGTTTGGCAATTTGAGCGTCGAGGCTTTGAGCCCTCTCAGCGAATTCCAGGCCTTGCTTGATCTCAGTCTGGCTCTCAGCGTCTGGGATGGTCGAAAGAATTTCCTCCTGGAGTACAGTGTTGGCGTTTATCTTCGCCTCTATCTCTGCAATTTGTGCTCGGAAGGAGACATTCTCTCGCTCAATAGCATCGACCCTTTCCTGTGCAGACGCTTTCTGTTTCGACAACTCGGCAATTCGAGAAGTCGAATCTGAGACAGCAGTCCACGCAGATGAGCTTTTGCCATGCAGCGCTTCGAGCTGACTGTTAAAAGTTCGTTGGCGCCTGTAATCCGCTGAGACTTGATCAATCATGGAATGTAATTCCATGATTAAGTCTGAGATTTCTGGGGCTACAGCTTCGAAGTCAACAGCATTCAAAACCTCTTTTAAGCATGATGGAGCAGTGGGGTCCCCCTCTAAAGCCTTCATTAAATCTCTCTTGAAGAACTGGGCCTTAACCTTCGCCAACGCATCATCAAGAGGAGAAGTTTCAGTAGATTTCCCCGACAGGGTAGGAATTTCCTGACTAGTGTCAGAAGAACTCTTACTCTCGATGATTGCATTGAGGTAGCTGACAGGGTCAGTTTGTTTCAAGATTTCCAAGTCCTCTTTTGACCTGTGCTTTGAGGAGGTGACCCTTGCCACAGTATTATCTTGGGCTTGAGGCGGTTGAATGTTGAGTGCCTCGTTTGGTTGCTCTTCGACTTGGACTGAGGCGGTACTAGCGTCGACTTGTGGTTCTTCGTTAACATCACCTTGGGGTCTTTCGCCAGCATCATTTTGTGGTTCTTCGCTAGCGTCACCCTGGTGTTCTTCGCCAGTACCACCTTGATGCTCTTCGTCAACAGCATCTTGATTCTCTTCGCCATTGCCTTGGTCTCTTCCTTCAGGATTCTCTTCTGACAACAAGTCCACCACAGGAACCGTTTCTGGCTGTGTTTCCTCCACCATAGGTTCTTCTGTTGTCTTCTCCACTGTTTCGGCATTGGCCTCATTCTCAGTATGGGCTTCGTCATTGCCCAAATCTTTTACCAGAGGCCTGCTAAGTTCAGCAGATTCTAGAGTTTCTGAAGTCCTTGGTGGAGAACTTTCAGTGGTGTCCTGAAGAAAAGAAAGAAGACAAGTCTTCAGATGTCGAAAGAGACATAATCGAATACTGGTATCTATGCCTAAGTTATGAGAAGGGTCCAATAGATTACCTGTGGATTAACCTCAGCCCCAGGGCTGGAATTGTCACTTTCGACAGGCTTGGTAACAAGAGCGTTCAGTTCCTCCTCAGTTGGTTCCTCGATGACCACTGCAGGTGGCCTAGGCTTTCTCACACCGACCTTTATTCTGACGGTTCGACCTTCAGGAGCAGGAGTAGGAACAGAAGCGTCCTTCGTTAACTTTCGCCTCTTTAAGGGAGTAGGAGGGGAATCACTGTCGTCATCACTTCCCGATTCGATCATCAATGCTGCCCTTTTCTTGGGCGAAGGGGCCTAGAAAACCAATAGGAATTCGATTGAATAATCACGTCGAAAATAAAAAATCGAAAGCCAGAATGAAAATGAAGAAAATCTGGTTACCGATGCAGGAGGCCTCCTCGAAGAGCCTTCCCCTGTTGGTTGCCCGTTGTCTTCGCTGGTGCTATAGTCTTCGCCGGCGGTGGAGGTTTTGTCGAAGGGACTCTTCCTTGTGGGCCTTCTGTAGCTTTCTTGGCTAGGGGTTTTCGAACAACTGAAAGCGAAAAGGAAAGTTAACAGGCTAACAGTCGAAGAGAAAGATAAAAAGTAATGTGAGAGCATGAACTTACATTTCTTTACTTTGTCCAACACAAGGACAAAAGACTTCTGCAACTCTGCTATGAAGTCCTTCTCGTCGAAGAAGTACTCAGCATAATAGCTTCTCCACCACTCTTCAAAAGATGGTGAGCAAAGGAAGTTAAGCTGGTAGTTGAACAGCGAGAGGATTGTTCGACCAGCATATCTTCCGATATGCTTGGTAGCAGCTTCTTCTGTATAATCGTTGCAGAAGTACAACATTGACTTCTCTCTTTGGAAAATGGGAGAAGGCAGGGTTTGGATGATACCAAACTGGCGAGATACCAGATTTGGTTGATAGGCAAGCAGACTCAAATGAGTCTTAGAACTCTTAAATCGAAGAGGCATGATCCTGGGTGTCAGGAACGCCTCCCAAAGTACAGTGTGCTCATCGACGTTGGGACCACTCGACTCCTTTGGATGTGGCCTTGTAAAGCATGCTGGCCCCACCTTCCGTTGAGCAAATGGAGCCATAGTTGAAACAAATTCCTTCCTTTGAGCGAACATCAGAACAAAGTTAGTGAAGGTTTGTTGGAACTCCAGCCCATCTTCCACAGGTGTCAGTAGAGCCAGCCTAATTCCTTCGATACGTCTATTAGCTATCGCTGGGGCTTGTTCATTTATCTGAATCTTCTTGGGTAAGAAAGATTCGAAAGTGGCGTTGAGCCACAGTTGAAGTAGCCAGAAAGGCCCAGCGAGTAGCAAACTGTTCCTATCTTCGACATGTTTCAAGAGAGTAACCCCATTGCTGATTGAGTCATAAAGACTGGCCAGAATTAGTTCTGCCAAACAGATGTTTTGGCGGTGATGCAGTTGGGTGGCAAGAGTGACCATCTTTTTGGTCACTTGTAGAGATTTCGAGCAAAACACAAAGCGAGTTAGCCATAAGGCTAGAAACGCTATGTGTTCGACATCCGACACTGTATCCGTCGACCTGTCGTGATAATGGTTGATAAAGGTGGTATATGTTGGCTTGGTCTCAGAAAAGCCAATTTGGTCCTCCGACATCTCCTCCGGGTCGAAGTAATCTCCGGTTGGTCGAAGGCCAGTAATGGCCGCTACGTCGAAGAGTGTGGGGGTTAACATCCCACATGGAAGGTGAAAGGTGAAGTGAGAGTTATCCCAAAACAACAGCGAAGCTATAAGCATCTCTGGGGAGTAGTTTAAGCCTGTCTTCGACAGCATTACTAGGTCAAAGATTCCCATTTCCTTCCAGACTGGAGTTTGATGTTTCTCCAACTTTGTTAGCCAAGCAACATAGTCAGAGGTCAGATTAGGGCAAGACCTGAAGACCCTAACACTTCTGTTGAAGAAACGGAGGTCGATCTTCTCGTGTGTAGGGTCTTCGTTGTCTTCTGCGTCCTTCTTGGCGCATGCTACTGGCTTGAGTTTCTCGACGATGGGGAAATAGCTCTTGATCTTCAGAGCTTCAGAGATGCTTGGGTTCATGGGTCCAGACATTGCGAAGATTTGGTTGGAGTATCCAACCGGAATCATCAAGTGACGCGAGTAAGCATCGCGAACGGAGATGTCAGAAGGTTCAGGGACCCTTCGTTTCCCTGTAGAGTTCACTACCGGAGCAGTAACAAAGACCTTGGGCTTAACAAGCTGTTCAGTTGGTGCGTTAGTCTTGGGGGCAGTGGAAGCAGAGGCCATTGTTGAGGATGAAGATGAAGTGGAAAAGGAAGAGTTTTTTCTGCAAAGAGAGCAAGTTTGTATGAAAGCAAGGGAGTTTGAGGGCTAGTTTGCGTGAAAAGTCCCACAATGGGATATTCACTACTATTTATAGTAGTGGGAGAAATTCCCAATAACGAGGACATTAAATGTCATTTAATGCTGCAGGAATTAGTGGGACGCGTGGCAGCATCCTGTTGTTTTGGCCGTTTCTGCAGAAACAGAGAGACGCAGCGTGCGTCCTCGTTTTTGGGATTTGTCATAATGACAAATTCTGAAGTGATGTTTGGTACTGCACGCCGTACTGAAAGTGACGTCCTAGGATCAAATCAATGATGGTTTCTTGGGATTGCCAATAGTTGGTAAAAAGCAACAAAAAGTGCACAAGTTAACTTGTGACTAAGCGTGGAAAAAACAGGTGTCGAATGGCGTTTTCAAAGAATGCCTTTTTCTTTCAGAGTCGAAATAAGGCATTCTTGGGGGGAAATTTGTTGGCTCCTAAATTCGACACCTTTGTTTTGATTGATGGCAGCCATTAAAAGCTGAAAGATGCTTTCGACTGGCTAAGCCTGTCGAAGTGCCCGTCGAAAGATGGTAAAATACTTAGAAGATTTCTTCCAAGGGAGAAGGCTGATTGCCTTCGACGTCGAAGGAGTAGTCGTCGAAGATGTCTCTTGATGAAAGTGTTCGATGGTCCAGAGTGGAGCAGTTTGAAATTCAAAGCTTTGGAGGGAAAACGGTTTCCAGCAGTTACTACGTGCAAACGTGCAAGGATCTGGAGCGTCGAGCATGGAGAACGTGCCAAGTGGCTTAATCTCGAAGCAGCATAACTGCCCGACAGTTACTTGGATGTTTTAGTATAAATAGGAGTAGACATGTAGTTTCTCGCGTGTGTTCACAAACAAATACATAGTCACTCATTTAGATTCAAGTACCCAGTGTGAGCGAAAGAATTGTTGAGAAATGTATGTGTGAAACACCAATTTTATCAATTAAAAGTCATTTACTTTTCCAGTATTTTACATGCTTTTCCCCTTTAAATTCCTGTCGAACCTTTACTTTAAAGCCTTGTTTATTTTACCAAGCCTTTCCTTTATGCAATTTACTTGAAACATTTTATTTAAAGCCTTATCCACATTAATCAAACTTCAAAATCAACCTATGTCCATAGGATCAATCTGATCGATCCTGCGAGTAACCAAATAAGTAACCATTTGGAGGATCAGCGGTTGTTTACCAAAACCCAAGGTAAACAGTCATGCAATCTCTGACAATGATACTGATTATAACGATGAGTAATATACTCCTGCTGAGGATAGATACAAGCAGTTAGAAGATCGTCTGAGTGCCATAGAAGTTCAGAGGATACCTGGTTTGGATTTCAGAGAATTGGGACTGGTACCGGGAGTGGTCATCCCTCAGAAGTTCAAAGCTTCAGTCTTTGCCAAGTATGATGGAGTGTCCAGCCCAAAGCTTCATCTCCGCTCTTATGTCAGAAAAATCCAACCCCACACAGCTGATAGAAATTTGTGGGTGCACTTATTTCAAGATACTTTGTCATGGACTCAGCTTGAATGGTTATACCAGTTGGAGGGAACCAGTGTCCGAAACTGGGAAGATCTTGCTGCTGCTTTCTACAAGCAGTATCAGTATAATGCCGACCTTGCTCCCACTCGTACTCAACTCCGGAGTATGTCCATGGGTGCAGGTGAAGGTTTTAAAGATTATGCTAAAAAAATGGAGAGACTTGGCTGGGAGAGTTCAACCCCCTTTGTCTGATAGGGAGTTGGTTGATATGTTTCTAGGAACTCTATCAGGTCCAATTTTCAATCACTTAATCGGCAGCTCGTCATCTGGTTTCATCGAGCTGATTTTAACTGGAGAAAGAGTAGAAGCTGGAATTCGGAGTGGTAAAATACAGAAGGATTCCTCCTCGAGTTCAGCAAAGAAGCCTTTCGCTAGTAAGAAGGAAGCCAATACGGTCTATATCCAGAGGGGCCAAAGCAGATCTGAACATCGTCAAACGATAAATGTTGTAGTGATACCAAGACCCGCAATTGCTCAACAATGCAACAATCAACAAAGGGTGGAAAGACCACAATGGCAGTTTACCTGCATCAACATGACTTTGGATGAAGTTCTACCTCACTTATTAAAATCCAACTTGGCAACCTTGAATGAGGCTCCCAAGAATCCAAACACTACCTCTCCCAGATACAACCCCAATGCGCGGTGCGCCTACCATTCTGAGAGTCTTGGCCACGATACAAATGATTGTTGGGCTCTGAGAAACAAAGTACAAGACTTGCTTGAAGCTAAGGAGATAGAGTTCGATGCTCCAGAAAATCCGAATGTTATAACTGCTCCCATGCCCAAACATGGTCGTGGAGTTAATTCCGTTGACACTGATTTGTTTGTGACCTCTGTTGAAGAAATTTCTACTCCTCTTATGACTGTTAAGAAGAATTTGCTGTTGGCCGATTTATTTCCGGGTTGTGGTGAAGGTTGCCACATGTGTTCGATTCTACCTTCTGGTTGCCGTTTGTTGAAGTCAGGTGTTCAGCGCCTGATGGATGATAAAGAGATTTTATTCGAGAACATTGTGACCCCTGTTGTTCCCATTGAAGACATCGCTATTATAACCATTTCTGCCAATCCTTCCAAGGTTTCCTCGAGAAGACCTATTAGGATTACACCTACTCAAAGAATTTCTCCGCTGATAATCACTGTTCCTGGTCCCATCCCGTACACCTCAAATAAGGTTGTCCCATGGCATTATGGTACTGATATGTACTATCATGGCATTAAGCAAGATCTGAAGAATGAAGAAGCTAATACTGATGTCAGTAATATTATCGGGACTAGTAAGGTTACCCGAAGTGGAAGGGTTTTCTCCCCTGAGATTTCTCTGAAGATCATCAAGCCTACTGTGATTCCAACTACTGATCCAACCAGCACTCCTGACATTTCTCCTGTTCCTACTCTAGTTATTACCCCTGCCGCTGAGCCATCTAGGACTCTGGGCAAGGAAATTATAGGTGAGCCTGCCCGGACGAAGGCACCTAAGAAAATCGTTGTGGAAGCCTCTAAACAAGAAATAAAGGAAATACTGAAAATCATTAAGAAGAGAGACTACAATATGGTCGAGCAGCTGGGGCAGACCCCATCAAAGATATCCATGTTGTCTCCGCTGTTGTGTTCTGAAGCCTGTTGTACCCCAAAATTTTCCCTCTCATTCTTCAAGGCCTTTCTCACAAGGATTCTCAAGGTTCAAGCTTGCACAAGTACTTTGGAATTTTCCAGTACCAAAATTAAAAGGAAACTGTCAAAAAGGGAGAAAACAGATAAAAATATGATTTTGACAAAATTTGGAGAAATACAAGTGTTCTTCGTTTCAGCTCCTTCGATTGGCCTTTTGGCCTCTTTTGATACATGCTTGGCTTGCATCCTTCGACTGGGCATGGGCCTCTGGCACATTTTGGTTTGGATTCACAAGGAAAAAAGCCTCTTGTAATCTATTTCATTTCCAAGGCAAAAAAGGCTCTCTTTTAGCATCCTTCGATTTGCACTTTTTGTTCCCTATATGCCTCTTTCGAATCTGAACATTTTGTCCTCCTACATGCACCTTTCGTTTGGACATGTTGGTTCCCTTTATACAAGCTTCGTTCGAACATAGATCTTTTACGTGTTGGCATAAAGTTACAAGACAGGGACCCTCTATGTACACTCTTTCGTTTGACCACATGTAACCCCTGGCATGCAAGCCTTCGATTGGACATGAGCCACCTTCACACAAAAGCTTCGATTGGAGTTTTGGTTCCCTTCGAATCAACATCTTTCAAACCCAACTCTGAATCCTTCGACGCAGTCTTCTTTAGAACATTTCTAGAAATCTTCGACACAAGTGGAAAATAGGATTTTGAAAGGACACTGATCAAATCTTTGGACCATGCTACATGATCTTACTTTACAAGCCTTAATGCTTGTATTTCACTCCATAATTAATTGCTTACACTTTGGATTAAG
This sequence comes from Vicia faba, assembly GCA_948472305.1. Taxonomy (NCBI): domain Eukaryota; kingdom Viridiplantae; phylum Streptophyta; class Magnoliopsida; order Fabales; family Fabaceae; genus Vicia; species Vicia faba. Next base: position 884,488,100 of record OX451738.1, read on the forward strand.
TTATTGTCCAGGTGATTAAACCTTTGTCCAGAAGATTATTTTCTTGAAAGTGAATTTGTTAGTACAAATCATGTCCTAAGCCCATGCTTTGCTTAAATCCTATTTGTACTTCACCATAAGTCAGGGGAGTCAGCCCCTTTTAACCAACAACTTCAGTACTTCACCTTGGGATCTTGGAAAATCTGACTTAGCTTAATATTCACGTTTCAGCCAAGCCACCTTTTTTTTAAACTCCCAAACCTTTTCTCTATAAATAGAGAAACCATTGACAAAGAAAGAGTCCAGATTTTTGCTAGAGAAAAATCATAAAAAATACTCAAACTCTCCCATATTATCAAACTCTCCAACATTCTCAAACCTTCAAAACTCTAAGATTTTTTTTTTGTAAAAAGGCCTCAGTAGTGTACCTTTCGATTTACTTCCCCTAAACTGTAGCAACCTTAGATTCACGCATCACCATCATATACTCTCTTTCGATTCAGTGACTGCCCAAACTAAGCAGTGACAGAACTAGCTTAAGGAAGATCCCAACGAAGCTCCCTCCACCATCAAAGAAGTCACCTATAGCTCTTTCGATTAAACACTTCAAGAGGTAAGTTCTCTCTAAACTTGGAACTCTTTCATTTAAACATCATATGCACATGCCAATAAAGAAAAATGTAGATATTTCTAGACCATGTTTTAGCATTAGATTCTGTCTGCTCTTATGCTGAAAACTCAACCTTAATTAGTTATAATTTGGACTTTGAGACCCGTTGGTTTTTGTGCTAACCCCTGGACTGTAGTTATGTTTGGATGTTGCATTTTAAGAACTAGAGACAGGTTTCTTATACCCTTCGATTGGATAGCTGCACAAGCCTTTCGAATCACAGTTTGAGGGCCTAATATGCTTACAAGGAGTCAGCAAGGAGCCTGTGGAAAAGCCAGAACCTTGTTGTTTCCAGACCTCAGACGAAATCCATAACCTTTTCGTTTCCATGCCTCAAACAAAAGATAGAACCACTGACTCCAACCCCCAGTTGAAGGAGACAAAGGAAAATCGAAAGCCACTCCCTCACTGCTTTTAACCCCCATTCGAAGGAGGCAGAAAGGCAGCTTGCATCTTATACTGGTTCCAGGCCCAGTCGAAAGGCACAACATGCTGTCCCACTGGTCCCAATCGAAAGTCACAACATGCTGACCGTGAGGCCTCAGTCGAAAGTCATGCCTTCACCCTTTTCAGGCCAAATCAAAGTGAGCTAGAAAGTGCAGAATCGAAGGGTTTTCTGCCTCAATCGAAAGACCCTCATTTTTCTTGCTTTTATTTTATTTTTGCCTTTATATTTTTATGCAATTCAATATGGTTGTAATAGTGTAGGATTTTATCTTTCTGCGCTTTATTACTTTTATATGCTTGCAAGTAAATAGGATATGTATGGCAAGATAAAATCAACAAGTAGACAATCACTAATAAAAAACAAAGCATGAAAATAACACACATGCACACTTGCACCCCTAGGGTTTCAATCCACTTGTTGCCTTCAAAAATGGGCCATGATATGCATGTCAAGTACTTTGGCAAAACAAAAACAAAACAAAAGATCATAGTCCCTCAATGACGCTATCTGAGTTGCCTAAACAAAATGATCAAGTCCCTCAAGAAAATTTGCAAAAATACTTGACACCATTGCTATCATGGTCTATACGATGACCCGCGCCTGTCCCGTTTAACATCCTAACACAAGGTTGTTCACCAAATATAATGGTGAAGCAACATTGTTAAAAGGGTTAAAAACATAAGAAAGATCTTTGAGTAAAATAGGGTAGACAACTCTTAGTTACTTGATCAAAGCTTGCAAAAACATCCTTGCTATCTTCAAAACACACTTCACAACACAATTTCAAAACCCTACTTTCAAACATTGGAAACTTTTCAAAAGACAAAAAAAACACCTTTGTATACATTCAAACAAGAATCATTACAAAGGTTGCCACAACGATGGCCTCTTTTCAAAACATCTTTCAAAACCACACACAAAGCACCATTTCAAACAATTGAAGAGCACCATTTCAAACAATTGAAAAGCAAAGCAAGTGATCTAAGCAAGTAACTAAGAGCCCATGGATAACCATGGATAGAAAGGGTGCTAATACCTTCCCTTTCTATAATCTACTCCCCGAACCCAAGAAAACATCTGAAAGGTCTTTCCTGTGCTTTTTGACCTTTCCATTAGATAAAATAAAAAGTCGGTGGCGTCTCTTGCTAAATCGAACATTTGCAAACACAAACGCAAAATCCCAAGTCAATTCTCCAATCGTATCACAGAACTGGCGACTCTGCTGGGGAAATACTTTAAAAGTGGAGTAACCTTAGGGCTTAGATCACCCTTTACATGATTATATTGTTTGCTTTGATTGCTTTACATTTGGTTCTCTTGTTTGGGCTTGAAATCCTCCACTCGGATTTGGGAAACATTCATAGGTAAATAGCAATACGTTGTGGAAACTGTGCGGGGTATACCGACATGGTTGAAGCAATAGCTATATTAGTGCGACATATTTGTGAGTATCGGCAGCCTTTGAGTCAATCAAAGAGAATACGGGGCCGCTGAGTGATGTCATAAAGCACTAATGAACTCTTAGAACCTTACTTGTCCATCTTGGCCTTTTTTAGGGGTAGTGAGATGACCGGCTTTGGTGCAGTCCAATGTTGGTAGATACTCGATACTACACTCATTGAGGGTTGTTTTCTTGGAATATTTTGGTCGCTAGTTAAGTGGCTAAACCAAAACAATGAACATAGAAAACAATCCAGTGATATTGAGCTCCTTAGAACCCGGTTACTATTTATAGGACAGGTTTGAGCCAACTAAACTCAAGAGGGTACTTACCTATGAGACCTCATGCAAGCCTGAAACTAGGGATTTGTGTGACTTACTTGTACATGTGCTTGTGCATACATCATGAACATCATAAAGCATCATACGCATCCACTAACCATTTCAAGGGTTTGGATCTTCATCTTTGTTCTTGTTTTGTAGGTCATGGAATCTCTTCATAGGAAAACCATTCAAGTCAACCTTGTGAGAATCCCTCCTCAACTCAAGGAGCTTACTTCCAGGATTCCGGAGAATTCTCTCTTCAGTGAAAGACATGGTAGGCTTCTCAACTTGGTCAACTCCAACATTGAAGAAGACATGGTGAAAGTTCTCTTCCAGTTCTTTGACCCCCTAAACCACTGTTTCACATTCCCTGATTACCAACTAGTACCCACTTTGGAGGAATTTTCTCAACTCCTGAGAATTCCTATTCTTCATCAACTACCCTACAATGGTACGGAAAAAGAACCAAAGCCTGAAGATGTTGCTCAAGCATTACACTTGCAACCATCTGACATCAAGGGACATTGGGAAACCAAAAGTGGTGTCAACGGTTTCTTGGCAAAGTTTCTGTTTGAGAAGGAACAAGACTGTTGGAATTCTCTAGATCTATAAGCCTTTGAAGAGATTATGGCACTCCTCATCTATGGGTTGGTCTTGTTCCCAAACCCTGATCAGCTTATAGATGTGAATGCTGTCAAGATTTTCATATCCCGAAATCCTGTACCTACATTACTTGGGGAAATCCTACACTCATTTTACACACGAACAATGAGGAAAAGAGGTGTTCTCATGTGCTATACTCCTCTCCTAGCAAGGTGGTTTATTTCTCACCTTCCACAATTAGTTTTGAAGAATGAGCAGGGTTTAAGGTGGTCACAACGGTTGATGACCCTCACACATTCTGATGTACATTGGTGTTCTCGGTCCAGATAAAATGTCATTATCATTGATCGTTGTGGGGAATTTCCTAATGTCCCACTACTTGGCATTATGGGAGGCATCACCTACAACCCCTGTTTAGCTCTAAGGCTGTTTGGATATGCTCGGAGGGATGGCCCTCATGACATGTTGATTCCTGACCTAGTTTTTGACTTCGACACCGATGCGCAAGGACTTCGACAAAGGTTCATCAGAGCTTGGAGGATGCCCAACAAAGTGGATAGTAAGACACTGGGGCACAAGAATTCCATCCCCATTGATCCTTACCTCAAGTGGGTACGAACCCGCGCCCAGAATCTTATGATGCCATATTCTCACATTCTCCCCTTGATCAAAGAGCCTGTTATGGAAGGAGAGGTTCCATACACCCTCCTACATCCTGACATGCCAACATCATGGGAAGAAATGCAAAAGAGTTGGATCCAACTCAAGGAAGAACATAGTACTTTTGAAGCCAACTTCTATGCCAGTGAGAAGAAGGTTTTGGAGCTTACTCGCCGACTTCATGAGGAGGAAACTCTCAACACTTACATCTCACCAAAGAGGATTCACAATGTCTTTTTACATTAAGAATTTTGTAATATTTCGCCCATGGGGCACTTATGTACTAACAATTTATTCTTAATATGACGTGTGTTCCTTTTTGTTTGCAACAAATTTGAATTTCTGAATCCTTGAATGCATTACATGAATAACACATCATTCATCATATGCATAAACAGGTCTTCACACCAGGTTTCCTTATCTTTTTGCTGTTTATTTCAGCAAGATGGATTTGGAGCAGACGGTTAGGGATCTGCAAGCACAGAATTCTCAATTCCAGCAACTCCTCATGACCTTAGCAAAGGGTCAGGAGGACCTTAAAGCACTGTTGGAGAAAAATAAAGAGAAAAAGAAGAAGAGGCCCGGAGTAGCCACTTTTGGAAGAAGGTTTGAAACCAATGCTAGAAAATTTCTCGAGTTCCCCTCAACGTCTGACGAAGGGGCTTGTAAAGGAAAAGGAACTGCGGGACCTTCTGAATCTGAAGTTGAAGAGGAAGAAGAGGAAGAAGATGAAGACTACTCCGAACAGCAATATCCCCCGGCGGATGATAAATATAAAAATCTTGAGGATAGATTGGCAGCCATGGAGTTACAGAGGGTACCTGGTTTAGATTTTGAAGAACTAGGGTTGGTCGCTGGGATCGTCATTCCTCCCAAGTTCAAAGTTCCTACATTTTCTAAGTATGATGGTCTGTCCTGCCCGAAAATGCATCTGAGATCGTATGTCAGAAAGATCCAACCCCACTCATCTGATAAAGACCTCTGGGTACACTTTTTTCAAGACAGTTTGTCTGACACACAATTGGACTGGTTCTATCAACTCGAGAGATCATAGGTTCACAATTGGGAAGACTTAGCTACTACTTTCTACCGTCAATACCAATACAATGCTGATTTGGCACCCACTCGTACTCAGCTACAAAGTATGGGTATGGCTTCTAATGAAGGGTTTAAAGAGTATGCCCAGAAGTGGCGTGATCTGGCTGGAAGGGTGCAGCCACCATTGTCGGATAGAGAGCTGGTTGACATGTTTCTGGGGACCCTATCTGGCCCTTTCTTCAATCATTTAATCGGGAGTTCCTCCGCGGGATTTACTGAACTAATTCTGACCGGCGAAAGGGTCGAGGCCGGTATTAAAAGTGGTAAGATTCAGAAAGATACCTCTGCATCCACTGCTAGTAAGAAAACCTTCCCAGCTAAGAAGGAAGCCTCTGCTGTTTACTCTCAGAAAAGTCAGGGAAGAACCGAGCGCCGACCAACTGTAGGGGCTATGATGATTCAAAACTCTTTAAATGATCAACCTCGCTGCAATCAGTCGAGACCTAATCAACAACGGGTAGAAAGGCCACAACGGCAGTTCACACGAATCAACATGACGCCAGCTCAAGTACTCCCTCATTTGTTAAAACTGAATCTGACCAGTTTGAAGGAAGCGCCAAAGAACCCTAATACCTCCTCTCCATACTACCACTCCAATGCCAAGTGTGCTTACGACTCTGACAGTGCTGGGCATGATACCAACAATTGTTGGGCGCTTAAGAACAAAATACAAGACCTGATTAACACCAAGGAAGTAGAATTCGATGCGCCTGAAAAGCCAAATGTGATTTCTGATCCAATGCCCAAGCACGGTCATAATGTTCATGCCGTTATGGAAGACCTTCATGTTACTGATGTTGCTGACCTTTTGACTCCTTTACTAGTGATTAAAGAGAATTCGAAGAGAGCCGGGATATTCCCAGGCTGTGGGAAGGACTGTTACTTTTGTTTAAACATACGAGCTGACTGCCCAATGTTGAAATCAGGTGTCCAACACCTGATGGATACCCAAGAGATACTCTTCCAAAAAAACCTGTTGATACCTTCACTCCTGTTACTCCTGTTACTTTTGCTACTTCAACCAACGATATTGCAATCATAACCATTTACGACAATCTTCGCAAGGCTTGCAAAAGGCCTGTCAAGATTACACCCGATTCTGAATTTGTACAATTAAAAATCACCATGCCGGGGCCTGTCCCGTATCAATCTGACAAGACGGTACCATGGAACTACGCGGGAGAAATCTTCTATCATGGTATCAAACAGATTGAAGCAGTCCAAGAGAATTCTGAAGAGGAAACCTCTGATATAGGGAACATTGCTGGAACAAGCAATATAACCCGCAATGGACGGATTTTTTCTCCGGAGATTGCTCCCCCTCGAGCAGTCTTCGGACCCTCGAAAGCTTCTGTACCTGTTAGGCCATCTGTGCAAGGCCCGATGATTGAAGAATTGGATACTCCTGAAGTAAGACCATCTGTTGATACTACCGACAAGGGTAAGGGGACACTAGAAGCGCCTGTCAGGACGAAGGCTCATGCTGTGGTTATCCCCGAAATCACCCAGAAAGAAATGGATGAAATCTTGAAAATAATCAGAAAGAGTGACTATGACGTCGTGGAACAGCTAGGGAAGACCCCTTCTAAAATTTCGATGTTGGCTCTTCTACTCTGCTCTGAGGCCCATGCTAAGGCCCTGATCAAAATTTTGAAGGCGGCACATATACCCCAAGAAACTTCGGCTGACCAGTTTCAGGAGTGTGTGGCCAGTCTTACTACTGATAATGGCCTTGTCTTTTCCGATGCTAACTTGACTCCCAAAGGAAGGAAACACAACGACGCGCTACATGTCTCAGTTGAATGCAGGGGAACCACCCTCTCCCAAGTCTTAGTTGATACTGGTTCTTCCTTGAATGTGCTACCGAAGAAAGCCTTAGACCGTTTGGACTGTGAAGGATTAACCCTCAAACCTAGTAACATCGTTATTAGGGCCTTTGATGGGTCCAAAAGAATGGTTCACGGAGAGGTTGACATTCCTATCAAAGTAGGCACAAAGGTTTTTAACTCCACCTTTTATGTGATGGACATCCGTCCTTCATACTCGTGTTTGTTGGGAAGACCGTGGATCCATTATGCCGGGGCAGTTACCTCATTTTTGCACCAAATGCTGAAATATCATGTTAAGGGTAAAATTATAACGGTGCACGGTGAGGAAGAGTACATGATAAGTCACCTCAACTTCTTCCGCTATGTGGAGTTGGATGGCGAGTTCATCGAAATGCCTTTCCAACATTTTTGAGGAAGTTTCTCCTGAGGTAGCGGTTGCGAAGACAATGGTTGAGGTGCCTATCGTTCCCAAGCATGTATCTAGGATGGCATCTCTCAAGGACGCAGAGGCGTTAGTCAAAGAAGGGAAGAGTACAGTATGGGGGAAACTGCCCGATTTTCCCCATAAGACAGACAAGTTTGGGTTAGGGTTTACTGCTGCAGGACAAAAGGCTATGCGTCACTCCAAGGCTGGAGGACCACCCGTCAAGATCACCCGCCATGGAATCAATGTTGTAGAAGATGAAGATGAAGAGAGCCACTTTGAAGATTGGATCTTCCCAACCGTCGAAGGGGGTTTAAGCAACTGGGAAGCAAAGGATTTTATTCCCATCACCTTTATCAACCAATAATTTTATCTTTCCTATTTTTGGTCTGTAATAACTAAACAATTCGTACACTATTTTGACCTCATGCCTTGCCCGGGGGATGTAGGTCCATTTGTAAGGGCTTGATTTTCTTCATTATCATATGCCATGTTTTAATGAATCATTGGATGTTTTTCATCTATAAACTATTGTGTTCATTTTCTTTCCTTTTGCATTTTTGTTTGTTTAAGGATGGTTATCCCTTACACACACCCACACTCACAAATGCAGGTACCCATCCACACCGGGTTCCATGGGTGACTATTCTATTTTAGCCTTCGATAACTCTGAAGATTTGGTCAATCATGCTGAGTACGAAGTTGACGAAGACTGTGAAGTGCCGGGAGAGTTAGCCAAACTTTTGCAACAAGAAGAGAGGGCTATTCTTCCTCATGAAGAGTTGCTAGAAACCATCAACTTAGGAACAGAGGAAGACAAGAAAGAGGTAAAAGTGGGTGCCAACCTAGAACCAAGTGTCAAGGAGCGCTTAGTGCAGTTGTTGAACGAATATGTTGAAATCTTCGCCTGGTCTTATGAAGACATGTCGGGACTAGACACAGATATCGTGGTTCATCGTCTCCCTACAAGAGAAGACTGTCCACCGGTCAAGCAAAAGGTCCTCCGAATGAGGCCCGACATGTCTGAGAAGATCAAAGCTGAGGTAATGAAGCAATTCAACGCTGGATTTCTAGCTGTTACTTCCTATCCACAATGGGTTGCTAACATTGTGCCCGTGCCTAAGAAGGACGGCAAAGTCAGAATGTGTGTGGACTATCGGGATTTAAATAGGGCTAGCCCCAAAGATGATTTTCCACTGCCACACATCGACATCTTGGTTGACAACACAGCTCAACACAAGGTATTTTCCTTCATGGATGGATTCTCGGGATACAACCAGATCAAAATGGCCCCCGAGGACATGGAGAAAACTACTTTTGTCACGTAATGGGGTACCATCTGCTACAAAGTGATGTCATTCGGACTGAAGAATGCAGGGGCAACCTATCAACGCGCCATGGTAGCTTTGTTTAATGATATGATACATCATGAGATCGAAGTTTACGTAGACGACATGATAGCTCGATCACAGACAGAAGAAGAACACCTTGATCATTTGCAAAAGCTGTTTTCCAGGTTGAAGGAGTATAAGCTCAGGCTGAATCCAAGCAAGTGCACTTTTGGAGTTAGGTCTGGTAAACTTTTGGGATTTATTGTCAGCAACAAAGGCATTGAGGTTGATCCAGCTAAAGTGAAGGCTATACAAGAAATGCCTGCCCCCCGTACTGAAAAGGAGGTTAGAGGATTCTTGGGACGCTTAAACTATATCGCGAGGTTTATCTCTCACCTGACATCTACCTGTGAACCAATCTTCAAACTGTTGAAGAAAGATCAGGTAGTTGAATGGAACAATGATTGTCAAGTTGATTTTGATAAGATCAAGGAGTATTTACTGGAACCTCCTATTCTGATGCCACCCATCGAAGGAAGGCCGTTAATCATGTATCCGACTGTGTTGGCTAATTCAATAGGGTGCGTACTGGGCCAACATGACGAGTCTGGCCGAAAAGAGCATGCCATTTATTACCTTAGCAAAAAGTTTACCAACTGTGAGACTCGCTACTCACTGCCCGAGAAAACTTGCTACGCTTTGGTATGGGCTGCTCGTCGGCTAAGGCAGTATATGTTGACTCATACCACTCTGCTGATTTCCAAGATGGATCCGATTAAGTATATCTTCGAGAAGCCTGCTTTATCTGGAAGAATTGCTAGATGGCAAATGATCCTAACTGAGTATGATATCCAGTATACTACCCAAAAAGCTATAAAGGGGAGTGTACTAGCTGACCATCTAGCTCATCAAGCCGTCGAAGATTACCAATCTATGAGATTCGATTTCCCTGACGAGGACATCATGACATTGGACAACATTGAAGGTAATGGACCGTATGACGAACCTAAACAAGGATCCCGATGGACCCTATACTTTGATGGTGCTTTAAATGCACTTGGAAACGGTATCGGCGCGGTACTCATTTCTCCGGAAGGTTGCCATACACCCTTCACTGCCCGACTTTGTTTCAGCTGTACCAACAACATGGCTGAATATGAAGCTTGCATCTTTGGTCAAGGCTGATATAGACTTGGGAATCAAAATCTTTGGTCGTATTTGGGGACTCGGCTTTGGTTATCAGTCAAGTCAAAGGAGAGTGGGACACCAAACATCCTAATCTTATCCCATACAAAGAACATGTCTTGATGTTGTTGCCTCATTTCGAGAAAATTACCTTCGAGCATTTCCCGCGAGAAGAAAATCAGTTAGCCGATGCTCTGGCTACAATGTATTCCATGTTTAAACTCAACTGGGATAACGAGGCTCCCCAAATTACCATCGAGCGAATGGACGAACCTGCGCACTGTCATGAGATTAACACCGAAGAAGTAGTGGAACAACCCTGGTTTCATGAAATCAAAAGGTATCTCCAGACTCGAGAATACCCTGAAGGAGCTTCCGTCAATGACAAAAAGTTCTTAAGGAGATTTGTTGCCAAGTTCTTCCTAAGCAATGGCATCCTTTATAAGCATAGCCATGATTGTGTTCTACTTTGTTGTATGGACAAGGTTGAAGCAGAGTTGATCATGACCGAAATATATAGTGGCACGTTTGGCACCCACTTGAGCGGACATACGATGACTAAGAAGATTTTAAGGGCAGGCTACTACTGGTCAACCATGGAAGCTGACTGCCATCAACATTCCCGTACTTGCCACAAATGCCAAGTCTATGCCGACAAGGTACATATTCCTCCCGTTCCTCTCAACATTCTGACAGCTCCTTGGCCATTCGCAATGTGGGGCATCGACATGATTGGAGAAATCAAGCCCACGGCATCCAATGGACATCGCTTCATCCTGGTGGCTATTGATTACTTCACCAAATGGGTCGAAGCAGCTTCCTTTGCCTCCGTTACAAAGAATGTGGTTGCCCGCTTCATCAAGCAAAATCTCATATGCCGGTATGGTATCCCCGACAGGATCATCACAGACAACGGTACAAATTTGAACAACACTATGATCACCGCTCTGTGCGAGCAGTTCAAGATTTATCATCATAATTCATTTCCCTATTGGCCGAAGATGAACAGTGTTGTTGAAGCCGCAAACAAAAATATCAAGAAGATCATTCAAAAGATGACAGTCACCTACAAGGACTGGCATGAGATGTTACCGTTTGCTCTGCATGGATACCGTACCACGGCGCGTACTTCAACAGGGGCAACCCCCTTTTCTCTGGTATATGGCATGGAAGCTGTTTTACCTATGGAAGTTTAGATTCCTTCCTTAAGGATTATGAAGGATGCCGGTTTGAGTGAAGACGATTGGATTCAGACCCGACTTGATCAACTTAACTTGATCGACGAGAAGAGACTTACTGCTGTTTGTCATGGTCAGACATATCAAAAATGGATGATCAAGGCTTTCAACAAGAAAGTCAGGCGTCAGGAATGTCGAGTCGGAGATCTCGTAATCAAGAGGATCATCTTGCCGCAAAGTGATCCCAGGGGCAAGTGGACTCCTACTTACGAAGGACCATTTGTGATCAAGAGCATCTTTTCTGGTGGGGCAATGATTCTGACCACCATGGACGGCGACGATTTACCGCACCCTGCGAATGCAGACATAGTCAAAAGATACTACACATAAAACGACCCGACAAGTTGAAAACCCGAAAGGGAGACTTGGGCAAAAATGGGCATCCTGGTGAATCGAAAACCCGAAAGGGCGGTTCAGGCAAAAATTAGGGATAAAACAAAAAAAATCTGTACACCCGGCAAGTTGAAAACCCGAAAGGGCGACTTGGGCAAAAAAGGGTTTCCCGGTGGATCGAAAACCCGAAAGGGCGGTCCAGGCAAAAGTTAGGAAATTAAAGCATATGACTATGTCTCGTCGGATCACTTTAAGAGCAATCTCTTCACCAACAAGCTCCAAGCTACTGATCAATCCAATCATCGACGGACGAAGCAACGAATGGATAAGATACTCAGAGTTGTGAAGGCTATAGCAGAATGGGAATCCCATGGAATTATTACACATAGCCATCTTTCTTTTGTATAAAATTTTTCTCAATTTTTACGGCAACACTCTCTTACTAGGATGTTTGTCTCCTTTGTACAAAGATACTTACGAAAGTTAATACAAAATTACTTCAAAGGCAGAAATTTGCTTGCCTTTCTTTTCTTTTTACACTTATGATTTATTTGAAAACATCCAAAGTTTTGTTAAATAGGCATATGCATTTGAATATAATCACTACTTACAAATAAAACGAAATTGAGAAAGGATAATTACTGATAGGTTGAAGGTGTAGGAAGACATCTTTGTGCCATTCTGGAAGAAATCTCCTACAATACATCATTCAGATCCTCAAAAAGCTAAAACCTCGGAGTACATGTCCCCAGCGGAGTTAAACTTCAAGATCCCCAGCGGAGCCAGTGCATCCTAAACTTGATTCCCCAGCTGAGTTAAGTTTCAAAGTTCCCACCAGAGTTCAAACTCCCGATCCCTAGTGGAGCCTGAAAACCCTGAAGTACCTATCCCTAGCAGAGCCAGAATATTTTAAATCTTCTTCCCCGGCGAAGTCAAATTTCCAACTATCAATCCTCGGTGGGAACTGTTCAACTTCCCCCAATTTCCCCAGCAGGCTATCATTAGAAGTTTGAAAACCAAGCAGATAACGGTTAACTTCTTAGCTTATCCCCAACTAGGATACTTCCCCAGTAGTTTGGCGTACAACCCAATCTCCTGATTTCACCGGCCGAGTAAACATTCTCCCCACAGAGTTATCTCCCAACAGATAAAAGATTCTTGGTCTCATAAGTTTTAACTCCCCGGTAGAGATTTTTAGAGTTTTCCCTATTTCCCAGGAAAGTCATGAAGGATTCTCATTCCCCGCAGAAGTTGTCGAAGCTCTTGTTAATCCCCACAAGTCACCAAGGATTTTCAATCCCCAGCTTTGGTCCCAAGATTTCTCCTTCTCAAATGATCAGAGATCTGTAATCCCCAAGCAGTCAGCAAGGGTTTCTCATCTTCAATAAAGATTTTTGAGTCCTCAACATCGGTCAAGGATTTACTTTCCCCAGTAGCAGTCAAAGATTTCATTATTTCCAGTTATCAAGGATTTATTTTCCTCAGCAAGACAGCTACTCAGCTTACATGCATAACCATTACATACATATATCATAAACATTGATGAAACACAGTTCATTGCATCATACATATCATACAACATAACTTTGTGTTTTAGCTAACATTTTACCCTTTTCAGGATAAGATTAAAAGGCTATCATTAACAATTTTTCTGATACAGTATGGATACACCCCAGACGCGGCGATCATTCTATTACTCATTCAGAACTTCAAGTCAAAATACAGTACAGATACACCCCAGACACGGCGGTCATTCTACTACTCATCCAGACTTCAGCAATCCGATACCGACTAGATACGCCCCAGACACGGCGGCCATTCTATCTCTCATTCAGATTCAACTATCAACTTCAGGTTCAGATACGCTCCAAACACGGATGCCATTCTGGCCCTTACACCAACAATTTGATTCTCCCCAGTGCAGTCGCCACGGAAGTCATTCTGTCACTTATTTATATCCCAGTTACAGTTTCAGATACACTCCAGACACGGAAGTCATTCTGCTACTCATACAGATCTCAACTTCAGATACAGTCCAAATACGCTTCAGACACGGTTGCCATTCTATCACTCATTCAGAACTTATCCTCAGCACACAGTTGCTCCATACACAAATTTTTCTCTGTTACCCATTCAGAATACAGATACACTTCAGACACGGCAGTCATTCTGATATTCATTAAAAGAATCAAATATAGTTACAGCTCAGTTACGCTTCAGACACGGACGCCATTCTTTGGCTCATATAGACTCAGTCTCCAGATACAGTTCAAATGCATTCCAGACACGGATACCATTTTGATGCTCATTATTCTGACCTACAACATTGCAATTCAACAAACATTCTTGGATGGCATCTTTAAGCCCATCTCCAGCAAGATTCCACCATCTCCAAATGCCATCTTTAAGCCCATTTCCTCATCTATATTTTGACGAGTGCAAATTTACGGGCACTCTAGTGTCCAATCCTCTTTTACCTTCGAGTCGCGAAAGGCAAACTTGCCAATCTAACTCTTCAGGTTCAAGAAGATTGAATAGGGGAAGCTGTTGTACCCCAAAATTTTCCCTCTCATTCTTCAAGGCCTTTCTCACAAGGATTCTCAAGGTTCAAGCTTGCACAAGTACTTTGGAATTTTCCAGTACCAAAATTAAAAGGAAACTGTCAAAAAGGGAGAAAATAGATAAAAATATGATTTTGACAAAATTTGGAGAAATACAAGTGTTCTTCATTTCAGCTCCTTCGATTAGCCTTTTGGCCTCTTTTGATACAAGCTTGGCTTGCATCCTTCGACTGGGCATGGGCCTCTGGCACATTTTGGTTTGGATTCACAAGGAAAAAAGCCTCTTGTAATCTATTTCATTTCCAAGGCAAAAGGCTCTCTTTTAGCATCCTTCGATTTGCACTTTTTGTTCCCTATATGCCTCTTTCGAATCTGAACATTTTGTCCTCCTACATGCACCTTTCGTTTGGACATGTTGGTTCCCTTTATATAAGCTTCGTACGAACATAGATCTTTTACGTGTTGGCATGAAGTCACAAGACAGGGACCCTCTATGTACACTCTTTCTTTTGACCACATGTAACCCTTGGCATGCAAGCCTTCGATTGGACATGAGCCACCTTCACACAAAAGCTTCGATTGGAGTTTTGGTTCCCTATGAATCAGCATCTTTCAAACCCAACTCTGAATCCTTCGACGCAGTCTTCTTTAGCAAATTTCTAGAAATCTTCGACACAAGTGGAAAATAGGATTTTGAAAGGACACTGATCAAATCTTTGGACCATGCTACATGATCTTACTTTACAAGCCTTAATACTTGTATTTGACTCCATAATTAATTGCTTACACTTTGGATTAAGTTATTGTCCAGGTGATTAAACCTTTGTCCAGAAGATTATTTTCTTGAAAGTGAATTTGTTAGTACAAATCCTGTCCTAAGCCCATGCTTTGCTTAAATCCTATTTGTACTTAACCATAAGTCAGGGGAGTCAGCCCCTTTTAACCAACAACTTCAGTACTTCACCTTGGGATCTTGGAAAAACTGATTTAGCTTAATATTCACGTTTCAGCCAAGCCACCTTTTTGTTTAAACTCCCAAAGATTTTCTCTCTAAATAGAGAAACCATTGACAAAGAAAGAGTCCAGATTTTTGCTAGAGAAAAAATCATAAAAAATACTCAAACTCTCTCATATTCTCAAACTCTCCAACATTCTCAAACCTTTAAAACTCTAAGATTTTTTTTTGTAAAAAGGCCTCAGTAGTGTACCTTTCGATTTACTTCCCATAAACTGTAGCAACCTTAGATTCACGCATCACCATCATATACTCTCTTTCCATTTAGTGACTTCCCAAACCAAGCAGTAACAAAACTAGCTTCAGGAAGATCCCAACGAAGCTCCCTCCACCATCAAAGAAGTCACCTACAGCTCTTTCGATTAAACACTTCAAGAGGTAAGTTCTCTCTAAACTCGGAACTCTTTCATTTAAACATCATATGCACATGCCAATAAAGAAAAATGTAGATATTTCTAGACCATGTTTTAGCATTAGATTCTGACTGCTCTTATGCTGAAAACTCAACCTTAATTAGTTATAATTTAGACTTTGAGACCCATTGGTTTTTGTGCTAACCCCTGGACTAGTTATGTTTGGATGTTGCATTTTAAGAACTTGAGACAGGTTTGTTATACCCTTCGATTGGCTAGCTGCACAAGCCTTTCGAATCACAATTTGAGGGCCTAATATGCTTACAAGGAGTCAGCAAGGAGCCTGTGGAAAAGCCAGAACCTTGTTGTTTCCAGACCTCAAACGAAATCCATAACCTTTCCGTTTCCATGCCTCAAACAAAAGATAGAACCACTGACTCCAACCCCCAGTAGAAGGAGACAAAGGAAAATCGAAAGCACACCCTCACTGCTTTCAACCCCCAGTCGAAGGAGGCAGAAAGGCAGATTGCATCTTATACTGGTTCCAGGCCCAGTCGAAAGGCAGAACATGTTGTCCCACTGGTCCCAATCGAAAGGCACAACATGCTGACCTTGAGGCCTCAGTCAAAAGTCATGCCTTCACCATTTTAAGGCCAAATCGAAG
Source organism: Vicia faba (assembly GCA_948472305.1). Taxonomy (NCBI): domain Eukaryota; kingdom Viridiplantae; phylum Streptophyta; class Magnoliopsida; order Fabales; family Fabaceae; genus Vicia; species Vicia faba. The sequence continues at coordinate 884,504,255 of OX451738.1, forward strand.
AGAGCCAGAAAGTGCAGAATCGAAGGGTTTTCTGCCTCAATCGAAAGACCCTCATTTTTCTTGCTTTTATTTTATTTTTGCCTTTATATTTTCATGCAATTCAATATGGTTGTAATAGTGTAGGATTTTATCTTTCTGCGCTTTATTACTTTTATATGCTTGCTAGTAAATAGGATATGTATGGCAAGATAAAATCAACAAGTAAACAATCACTAATAAAAAACAAAGCATGAAAATAACACACATGCACACTTGCACCCCTAGGGTTTCACTCCACTTGTTGCCTTCATAAATGGGCCATGATATGCATGTCAAGTACTTTGGAAAAACAAAAACAAAACAAAAGATCATAGTCCCTCAATGACGCTATCTGAGTTGCCTAAACAAAATGATCAAGTCCCTCAAGAAAATTGCCAAAAATACTTGACACCATTGATATCATGGTCTATACGGTGACTCGCGCCTGTCACGTTTAACATCCTAACACAAGGTTGTTCACCAAATATAATGGTGAAGCAACACTGTTAAAAGGGTTAAAAACATAAGAAAGATATTTGAGTAAAATATGGTAGACAACTCTTAGTTACTTGATCAAAGCTTACAAAAACATCCTTGCTATCTTCAAAACACACTTCACAACACAATTTCAAAACCCTACTTTCAAACATTGGAAACTTTTCAAAAGACAAAAAAACACCTTTGTATACATTCAAACAAGAATCATTACAAAGGTTTCCACAATGATGGCCTCTTTTCAAAACATCTTTTAAAACCACACACAAAGCACCATTTCAAACAATTGAAGAGCACCATTTCAAACAATTGAAAAGCAAAGCAAGTGATCTAAGCAAGTAACTAAGAGCCCATGGATAACCATGGATAGAAAGGATGCTAATACCTTCCCTTTCTATAATCTACTCCTCGAACCCAAGAAAACATCTCAAAGGTCTTTCCTGTGCTTTTTGACCTTTCCATTGGATAAAATAAAAAGTCGGTGGCGACTCTTGCTAAACCGAACATTTGCGAACACAAACGCAAAATCCCAAGTTAGTTCTCCCACCGTATCACAAATCCCATGTGAAGGCTTTGAATGCATTTCTCAAGACTACGCATGTGCCGCAAGAAACTTCAGTAGATTAATTCAAAGATTATGTGGCTAGCCTGACTGCTGACAATGGGTTGGGTTTTTCAGATACGAATATGACACCGAAAGGAAGGAAGCATAATGATGCTCTATATGTCTCGATTGAGTACAGGGGCACCACTATGGCTCATCTGCTGATAGATACCGGGTCTTCACTAAATGTTATGCCGAAGAAAGCGTTGGACCGTTTGGATTGTGAGGGTTTGACTCTAAAGCCTAGTAACATTGTGGTAAGGGCTTTTGACGGATCGAAGAGAATGGTGCACGGGGAGGTAGACATCCCTGTCAAAGTGGGTTCACAGACTTTTTGGTCCACCTTCTACATAATGGATATCAGGCCGTCGTATTCTTTCTTGCTGGGTCGTCCTTGGATCCATGAGGTTGGGGCAGTTACTTCCACACTCCATCAAATGCTGAAGTATCCGGTGAAGGGAAAGATTGTCACAGTGCGAGGTGAAGAAGAATATATGGTGAGTCACCTCAATTCCTTCCGCTAGGTAGAGATGGATGGGGAATTCATAGAAACTCCTTGTCAAAATTTCGAAGAAGTCCCTCAGATCTTGGCATCAACTGAAGTTACTACCAAGAAACCTCCGTTGAAGATGGCTTCTCTCAAGGACGCCAGGGCTGTGGTTGAAGAAGGTGGGTGTACCAATTGGGGTCAGCTCCCTGATTTCACTCACAAAACTGACAAATTTGGTTTGGGCTTTACTACAGGGGTACAAAGGGCTGTTAGGTGCGCTCGAGCTGGAAGACCTCCTCTACACATCAGTAATCGGGGAATTAATGCAATTGAAGACAGTGAAGAGGATTCAGACATCGACAGCTGGATCTACCCAACAACTAATGATGGACCGAATAACTGGACGGCCAGGGACTTCATACCTGTTTCTTTTATTCGGCAGTAATTGACTCATTCGTTTAAGATTTGTAATAAACAATTTGAAACTTTATGGCCCGGTGCCTTGCCCGAGGCACCTTAGCTTTGCTTGTGAGGGCTATTATTTGTCATTTCATATATCATTAATAAAGCATTGGACGTTTCTTGCATAAAAATTTTGCGCTTCTTGTTTTTCTTTTCTGTCTCTCACTTTATCAAAACAGCTATTCTCTTACACACACTCACGTATCATACTGCAGATCCATATCCACTCTGGATCCCATTGATAACAGATCTGCTACTGCCAGTTATGACTTCAAAAATACGATCAACCAAGCCGAGGACGAAGGTGAGGACGATTGTGAGGTGCCTGGAGAACTATCTAGACTATTACAGCAGGAAGAAAGGGCCATACAGCCTAATGATGAGCTAATTGAGTTAGTGAATTTAGGTACAGAGGAAGACAGAAAAGAGGTTAAAATAGGTGCGAATATGGAGCCTAGTGTCAAACAACGGTTAATACATATGCTACATGACTATGTTGAGATCTTCGCCTGGTCCTATAAAGACATTCCTGGTTTGGACACTGATATTGTGGTACATCGTCTGCCGACTAAAGAAGACTGCCCTCCGATAAAGCAGAAGGTCCTCCATATGCGCCCTGAAATGTCAGAGAAAATAAAGGCAGAGGTCATGAAACAGTTCAATGCAGGATTCTTAGCTGTCACTTCTTATCCGCAGTGGGTTGCTAACGTTGTTCCGGTACCTAAGAAGGACGGTAAGGTACAGATGTGTGTGGACTACAGATATCTGAACAGGGAAAGCCCCAAGGATGACTTCCCACTTCCTCACATTGATGTTCTAGTCGACAACACCGTGCAACACAAGATCTTCTCCTTCATGGATGGTATTTCTGGCTACAACCATATCAAGATGGCTCCTGAGGACATGGAGAAAACAACCTTCGTTACACAGTGGGGCACTGTGATACGGTGGGAGAACTGACTTGAGTTTTGCGTTTGTATTCGCACTTGTTCGGTTTAGCAAGAGTCGCCACCGACGTTTTATTTTATCCTAAAGGAAAGGTTAAAAAGCACAGGAAAAACCTTTTTGAGATGTTTCATGGGTCCGGGGGGTAGATTATGAAAAGGGAAGGTATTAGCACCCTTTTCATCCATGTTTATCCATGGGCTCTTAGTTACTTGGTTTTTAGATCACTTGCCTTGATTTTTGATTGCTTGAAATTGTGGTGTATGTGTGTGTTTTGAAAATGTTTTTGAAATAGACGCCTTTGTCACGGCAACCAATGTAATTGACTCGTGTTTGAGTGTTTTACAAAAGTGTGTATCTTTTCGAAAAGATGTTTCAAATGTTTTTGAGAGTTTGTTTTGAAAGTGTTTGTGAGGTGTGGTTTGAAAAGGAGGCAAGTGTTTTTGCAAGTTGATCTCAAGTAACTAAGAGTTTTGTCTACCCCTATTGTACTCAAAGGTTTTCTCTATGTTTTTAACCCTTTTTAACAATTTTGTTCCACCATTGAATTTGGTGGACAATCTTGCGTTTAGGATGTGATTGGGACAGGCGCGGGTCATCGTACGGACCATGAATGCAATGGTGCCAAGTGTCTTTGGCAATTTGCTTGAAGGGACTATGATCATTCCGTTTTAGGCAACTTTCGAAAGCGTCATCGAGGGACTTATGATCATTTGAATTTGTTTTGCCAAAGAAACTCGACGTGCAAGCATGGCCCATTTTGGAAGGCAACATTTGGGATTACCCTAGGGGGTGCAAGTGTGATTGTGTGTTGATTTCATGTATTTGTCTTGTATTAGGTTATCTAGCGTTTGATTTTATGTACATGCAAACCCTAGGTCTAATCATGGTATAATTGAAAAGCGATAAATTGCGGGAATTTTAAAGTCTACGCTATTACAAATAGTATCCGGGAGTGGGGGTACAAATTTACAAATGGGGATGAGACTTTAGGAATGTAGTGTCCAATAATTTACAACCAAATCGAATTGTGATAAAAGTGTAAATATAACGTATAGCAATGTATAAGAATAGTAATTGTATGTGTATCAAATGTAAAGTGTATTATGTAGGTGTAAGTGTACATGTATGAGATTTATTTACAAGTTATGAAAATGCGAATTTAATGTGAAGATTAAGTATTGTTAACCTAATGAAGAGAATTAAATGCTTTTTTTATTTAATTTTTGGTAATCTTGTATATTTCTTTAATAGGTACAAAAGTATCTTAATTAAAAGATAGGAAAAAATGTTTTAAATTTTAATTATATGTATTTTTTAGTATTAATGTACAAAGATAATATCTTAAAAAAAAGAAAAGTATTTATCTAAAAGGAAAAATTATGTAATTATGATTTATATACAAAGAATACTTTTAAGAAAAGAAATGTGTTATCTTAAATAAAGAATTATGTATTTATGTATGAAAGTTTTTTAAGAAAAGAAAAAAAAAATTCAAATTCTATATATTAATGTCTTTAAAGAAAAGTATTTTTTATTTACTTAATCATTTTATGTATAAAAGGAAAAGGAAAATGTTTTTTGAGAAAATTAATATTTCAAGTTTGTTTTAATTACTATCTTTATACAAAATTAGAACAAAAATTGAGGTATTGGATTAAGTGATAAAAGATGTTAAGATAAAAATGTTTTTAGTCTTAAAAGAATGGGCTTTAGGCATTTTTAGAAAAGGGCCAGGCCCACATTTTGAGTAAAACGTTTTGCAAAGGGGCTTAATTGTTTCGTTCATTTGGTGTAAGGTTTAGGGTTACAGCGCCGTCTACTTCACTTCGTCTTCCTCCTTCGTTCGCCCTTTCGCCATGGATTCAGAACAACGTCCCTTGCCCAGCCACCAACGCCATCATCACCTCCTCTCTTTCTTCGGTCCAACGAGACTGTAAGGTGATAGTTCTGTTTTAAATTTTAGGGTTTTGAACCTTAGAGGCCTTGCATGTTTAGTTCTATGCTCTGATTATTATTAAGCCTCGTCATTGATTATGATCACGCGTTTTTTGTTTGAGGTGTGAAGAGAAGGACAAAATATGTTACCTTCGTTGGAGGAGGAGATTAGGAGGCGTTTGGAGGCTTGACGGGCGGAGAGACGGTGATGTTCGCTAGCTTTGAATCCACGGTACTCTGTGTTGCTTTGCTTGTTGGTTTGATGATGATAATGCCTGAGAACTTTTTGTTAATTCTTTCTCCTTCTTGCTGTTAGCCTTGCCTTTGCCTATGTATGCTTCTTTATCTTCTTCTTATGGTTGCCTTATCTTCTTCTGGTCGCCTTTGTATGCTTGAGATTTATTTGAACCTTTGCCCAATGATGAAGTTTTCTGAGGGCCCTTGTGATGTTTGACCCTGTGTGTTTCTGAGTATGCTTCTTTATCTCCTACTTCTGGTTGCCTTGGGTTGCTTGGATGTGTTTGTTGGTATGTTTGAATATTTGTTGATTCTGTTGGTTGGTGAATATCCCTATGATGAACTCCTTGAGTTCTGAGGGTTTGATGGCTTGACAGATGAAGGTTTCGCTTGAATGGTTATTTGTGTGCTTGAAAGGTTTTTGGCTTCAGCAGGCTCTTTGAATTAAGCTGTTTGAATTAGCTTATGCTTTTTTTGCTTCAGCAGGTTTTGAGGGTCTAAGGCTTTTGTTGCTTGATTTCTGTTTGTTTATCAGTTGCTTCAAAGTTTGTGTTCTTGTCAACTGGTTTTGTTCTTGAATGTGCTGGTTCAAGTTTTGGGAGGCTATGCTTCAGGTTAGGCTTAGCAGGTTATATCTGTTTGAAGTTTGTGGTTTTAAGGCTTTTGTGGCTTAGGTTTAGAGCTGGACAGGTTTTGAGGCTTCTTGACTCGTATATGGCTTTTTTTTGTTTTTTTAATAGCTTTTTTTCTTGTATCTTTTGTGATGTTTTTGTATATCTATTTAGGCTCTTTGGCGCCTATGATTTTGAATGTTTCAGATTTTTTCTCTTTTTTGTTTTGGGTCCAACTGATGGGCAGATTTGCAAGTTTTTTTACGTGGAAAGATGCTTCTGTTACTTTTCATTGACAGTTTTGTTTGCATTCTAAATTCTTCAGATTTCTGCCTTCTGTCTCACTGTTTCATTGCAGTTTTTGTTTTCTATATTTTCCTATGCCTCAAGCCTAAACCTGTAAGCCCATTTCTTTTCTCTCTTCCTTTCTCTCTCTAGTACGATTAAAACATTTAAATAATGTTGTATGTACTTTCTTCTGAAAAGGTGACACTGGAAAATGATGAAACTGGAATTAGTTTGCTTGCATATATGGTCTTAACCTGCATACTTTCCTTCTTCAGCTTTCCTGCATCTTTGTTACAGTATGGAGGAGCCTTTGTATCTTGACATCCTTCCATATTTTGGATAGTTTGACATTGAACTTTGTTTTGGCAATTTGAACTTTTATACATGCTTTTGGTTTTGAACTATGCAGTTGGTTTTGACAAAATTTGAATTTGTGCATTTCAATACTTGTGCATTCATGTTTAGCAAGCAATATTCATCCCTCTTTGTGAACCGGGAGAAATCCCGTGATTTGCGGAGAGGGTTAACTGATTCCAGTCAGTTGCCTTTAATGATGACTCCAAATTGTCTGCTTTTAATTATTTATCCGCTTCAATTGACTTTTTCTTCTTCTCTTTGCAGATAACAATTAAATGGGGAGAAATAGCAACAGATGGAGGAAGAAGAATTGAAGACTTAGAAAAATATTAGGATAGTTTTATTTAAATTTAAATAAATGTAATATTATTATTGTAAACATTTTGTAAACAAAAACAATTATACAAATAATTTAAAGATAAATAAAAAATCCTTTTATTTGATTAATTCTTCTTATTCTTTTCAATTGTTTACTTTATTATTTATAATTCTTTAAATTAAAATAATTGAAAATAAATTCCAACTATTTAATCTTAGAATAATAAATAATTAAATAAACATTGTTTCAGCATTGATCAACTAATAAGCCCGGCGCTTCACAAATCCAAATCAATGCACAGTTAGTCACAACAACTGCCCAGACGTATTTTCCTTTTACTGACTTTAATCAAACCCTGCAAATTCAATCCAAATGTATCCTTTCACTGATTTAATCACACAATGCGAACTAAATCCAAATGTTTCAATCCACATCTCAGCAAAACTTGAAAAGCACTGTAGAATTAGTCTTTCTAAAAATCTGTGCACAAAAACCTAGTTCCTGATTAAATGCCAAAGAAGCGTTCGCCTGATCGAAGCTGAACCAAAATCAACCAAATCCCTAAGCAAACTGTTTGAATTGTTCTAGAGCCATGAAAACCAATGAAAACCCTAATTTTGTCTGACTGACGAGAAAAGTCTGTTTGACCGATTCTCGAGCCAGTTTGAAAAATCAGGAAACGTCTGAAGCTGTGATTTCTTGAGGAAAAAGGCAAGGGCAAATTTTGGGGTACAACAGTTGCCCCTGTTCAATCTTCTTGGACCTGAAGAGTTAGATTGGAAATTTTGCCTTTCGCGACTCGAGGGTAAAAGGAGATTGGACACTAGAGTGCCCAGAAAATTTGCACTCGGTGATGTGATGGTAAAGGGAATGGGCTTAAAGATGCCATTTGGTGATGGGCTTAAAGATGCCATCTGGAGATGTCTAGAGGGGGATGGGCTTATAGATGCCATCTGGAAATAGGCTTAAAGATGCCATTTAGAAATGTTTGTTGAGGAGAATGGGCTTATAGATGCCATCTGGAAATGATTGTTGGACTGTATGTCACTGGTGAGTGGACGAATATCAGAAAGGTATCCATGTTTTGGAACGTCTCTGAACTGGGGGTCTGAACAAGCAATAGATTGACATCCGTATTTGGAGAATCCGTAAACTGTTTTCAGGAGTTGAAGCGGCATCCGTTATTGGGAAGCGTCCGTGAAGAAGTCGCATCTGAACAAGTGATAAATTAACATCCGGTGTTGAGAAGAATCCGTAAACTATTTTCAGAAGTCTGAAGAAGGAACCGGTGTAGGGTTTCCTGATGATGAGTCCGTGTGAAACTGCATCTGGATGAATCTGGAACAAGTATCAGAATATCTCCGTGTCTGGGTCACATCTGAACTGTCTCTGAGTGAATCTGGAATAAGTATCAGAATATCGCCGTGTCTAGGTCACATCTGAACTGTCTCTGAGTGAATCTGGAATAAGTATCAGAATGTCACCGTGTCTGGGTCACATCTGAACTATTTATAGAAAGAATCTCGGAAGATGATTGTCTTTGTCTGTCGACTGATCTCACCTGAAAAAGGTAAAGAGTTAATCGTATGCAATGTCATGATGCATGATGCAATGTATGTTAATATGAATGTGATGAATGTGCATGTAAGCTAATGAGTTATCCTGCTGAGGATAGATGAATCCTGGATGGCTGAAGATAAAAGAATCTTGACCGCTGTCGGGGAGAACAATTCCTTGGCTGCTGCTGTGGAGGGCAAGAATCTTTGATCGTTGAAAATGAGAAGTCCTGGGACCACTATTGGGGAATCAGAAGCTTGGGTTGTATGCCAAACTATTGGGGAATTCTTGTCTTGAGGAGATCTTCACCGGAGAATATTCGAATATTCTATGAGGAACTGAGAATGAGAGTCTTCACTCTGCTTGGGGATTGATAGTTGGAAGTTTTAGCTCCGCTGGGGGTTTTGAAACTTGACTCTGAGGGGAATTAGATTCTGGAAGTCTTTGACTGGGGATTGCAAGAATCTCCCGATTGCTGCAGGTGTTGGCCTCGGGAATAGGCTTACAGATGCCATATGGAGGTAGGATGAATGATTGACTGGAGATGTGTTGAATTGTGAGTTTGAAAGAAGGAACCTGTGTAGGGTTGCTTCATGATGAGTCCGTGTAAAACTGCATCTGATTTTGAGAAGGAACCTGTGTAGGGTTGCTTCATGATGAGTCCGTGTAAAACTGCATCGGGATGTTTGAGAAGGAACCTGTGTAGGGTAGCTTCATGATGAGTCCGTGTAAAACTGCATCTGAGGTTGAAAGGGAACCGGTGTAGGGTTTCCTGATGATGAGGTTGAAAGGGAACCAGTGTAGGGTTTCCTGATGATGAGTCCGTGTAAAACTGCATCGGGTTTTGAGAAGGAACCTGTGTAGGGTTGCTTCATGATGAGTCCGTGTAAAACTGCATCTGAGGTTGAAAGGGAACCGGTGTAGGGTTTCCTGATGATGAGTCCGTGTAAAACTGCATCGGGTTTTGAGAAGGAACCTGTGTAGGGTTGCTTCATGATGAGTCCGTGTAAAACTGCTTCTGGTTTTGAACACTTTTGACATTCGAATGCCCCAAGTGGTGATGTAGATAATTTCCTGGCTTGTTACAGGTGTTGATCCACAATCAGTCGTCCACAGATTTTTTTCTGGTTTGTTACAGGCATTGATCTGGAACTTAAGAAAGGTAACAGAATGGCAACCGTGTCTGGAGCACATCTGGACCGTATCTTCCAACAGGTGATGAAGGAATTGTCGAACACTTTTGACATTCGAATGCCCCAAGTGGTGTTGATCTGGAACTTAAGAAAGGTAACAGAATGGCAACCGTGTCTGGAGCACATCTGGACCGTATCTTCCAACAGGTGATGAAGGAATTGTCGAACACTTTTGACATTCGAATGCCCCAAGTGGTGTTGATCTGGAACTTAAGAAAGGTAACAGAATGGCAACCGTGTATGGAGCACATTTGGACCGTATCTTCCAACAGGTGATGAAGGAATTGTCGAACACTTTTGACATTCGAATGCCCCAAGTGGTGTTGATCTGGAATAAGTTGCTGAATGTCGCCATCTCTGGGTCACATCTTAACTATATCTGAAAGCAGGCTGAATGAGTTATAGAATGTTGCCAAGATCTTGGGTCACATCTTGAACTATCCCAATCTTTTGAGGTAATAAGGAAATGGTTGAACACTTTTGACATTTGAATTCCCCAAGTGATGATGTAGGAGTCTCTTCAGGTTACTCCACAATTGAGAGGTTTTGTTGAAATCTTAACTGGATTGCCCCAGGTTAACTGCACTTTGAAAGATCTGTTGAAACCTTGACTGGACTGCCCCAGGTTAATTGGATAGTGACATGTGATGCCCCTTGTTGATAGGAGATTTGTAAATGGAAGTGTCATCCTTTTGAAGTGATTTCGCTCACTGAGAGAGCTTCCGTTCCTCCGAACATTCGCCGTATGAATTTCTTAGCTGTCAAACAAAAAGCCAAATGGAAACAGTGATATTCAAGCAATGCAAAGTTTATGTTTGTCTCGAAGTTTTGCAAAATGCGATTTTTAGCAGAAAACTTTTTATAAGACAAGTCAACACAAGATTTTAGAGCAAAGCCTTATAGGAGTCAGGATACCTTTGGTAACAGTATGCTTTCGAACTAACCCATGCTTCAATTAGGACTTTTGAAGGGTTGTAACGTGGCTTGGTTCACGGTTTAAGAAACAAAGGATAAAGGCTCAAAGTGTGTTTGTACCCACCCGCTCTTCGTGATGTTCTTCAAACCTAAGCTCAGTTAATTGTGCGTCGTACTCTGTTTTGAGTTTGCAATGACTTTTGGGCGATGGTTCACTAGTTGAATTTGGGGAGACAGTCATCATCTCCTTTTTCTTTTTCAACATTTTTCATGTTGTTGAGGATTTGTAATGACCTCACTATTTTGATTTTGATTTGTTATCCCTAACTTTTGCCTGACTGTTCCCGTTTTCGAGATTACAGTCAGCGGGATGCCCCAGCTTTCTTAAGCCTCCTTTATAGGTTTTGGCTCGGTGGGCTTTTCTCTTTTGAGAGATTGACTGTCTATGTGATAGGGAACCACCCTTGTCTTTTGATTCCAAGGGAATGCTTTTCTTTTTTGACGTCGTTCGTTGTGTTACGAACTGAGAGTTTGCGGCTTCAATGCGCATTTTCTTTTGAATTAACTGAGATACTACCCTGCCCCTGGTTTATATCAAAGGTTTTGATTGTTTAGAACAGAAAACTTCTACTTCTTTGGCTCGAAGGGGCTGACTAGGGATTAACTTCCTTATAACTCCAGTGTTTGGAAATTGAAAGAAATGCCTGTACATCATCAGCAAGGTCTGTTCAAGAGCATACTGTATGAGATCATGGTATTGTTTCATCATCCTCCCTCTAAAGGCTTGCAGCTTTTTATCAAGAGTTAAATATCATAAAGAAAGCATAAGAGTAGTGAAAACGAATGGATGAATTCAAGACAAACATATGCAATGCATTAATGAAACAGAGTTTGACATTAGAAGAAAATTGTTTGAATAACAAAAGAAATTACAACTTTGAAAACTCAAACGAAGCAAAAGTCTCTCAGTTTGAGCTTCGTCACTTCGGGCGGAGAACCCCTTAACGGAAGATTTTCATCTCGCCGTCTGGCATGAATTCCAGCACTCCAATGTCGATCAGATCTTGAATCTTGTTCTTCAAGGCCCAACAGTCGTCGGTGTCGTGTCCCGGGTTGTAGGAGTGGTAATAACAAAATGCGTCGGGACGATAGTTAGGAGCGGAGGTATTGGGCCTCCGAGGAGGATCCCTTAAGGTAAGCAGGTTGACCTTCAACAGGCGCTTCAGTATGAAGGATGATGGTATTTCAGTCTCCGTGAACTGTCTTCCCGACGTTTCTCGCTTTCGTCGATTACCCCGTTGACGCTGGCGAGGTTGTTGCTGGGCTTGTGACCCTGAAGCAAGAAAAGGAGCCTTCCCTTTGTCTTCTTGAGTGGATGGAGGCTGAGCGGTGACTTGCTCTTCAACCTCAGATGCCTGCCCCAATTGGTTGTTTTGAAGCAGTTGGCAGACGAGAACTCTGAGTTCCTCTTGTCTTTGAGACAGATCTTGGATGAGAGCCATCTGGCCCACTAACTGCCCCATCACTTGGATCCTCAATGTTTCCAGATCAAACTGCAACTCTGCAAGCTGATCACTCCTGGCATTGTTTAAATTCTCCAAGCCCTTTGTGAGGAGAGCTTTCATTTCTTCTTGCCCCAGAGACAAGTTCAAGAACATTTCCTGCAGCTGAGCAGTCTGGTCTTGGATGTCTTTGACAGACCTTTCTAGAGCCATCTCTTACTGAAATAAATAGTATGAGAGTAAGGAAACCTGAAAAAAGGAAAAACTGTCAAAATGCAATGCATGATATGTGGATGCATGCTTTCAAGGATCTCTTGGGGTAAACACAAGAAAATGTTAAAGGTTGAACTTTTCTCTTGGATTAGAGAACTTGGTATCGGTGGATGTCTTCCCACGAGAATCAAGCTCACCATGTCGAGTGGGTCATAGCCACTGATTCAAGTTATTGTATTTGATCTTTGATTGGAGAACTGTGCACCTGTGGATGTCTTTCCACAAGAATCAAGCTCACCATGTTGAGTGGGTCATAGCCCCTGATTCAAGATGTTGTACTTGATCTTTGATTGGAGAATTGTGCACCTGTGGATGTCTTTCCACAAGAATCAAGCTCACCATGTCAAGTGGGTCATAGCCACTGATTCAAGTTGTTGCACTTGATCTTTGATTGGAGAACTGTGCAACTGTGGATGTCTTTCCACAAGAATCAAGCTCACCATGTCAAGTGGGTCATAGCCACTGATTCAAGTTGTTGCACTTGATCTTTGGTTGGCATTTGTTTAGAGGAGAAACCTCTTGCCCATTGGTAGACGTCTGGTTCAATGTAGCCCTGCATCAAAAGAACCCTCGAGATCCTTGAAATGGTTATTGAAAATGCTATGGTATGATGTTATGATGTTATGTACATGTATGCACAAGCAAGTAAGTGTATATACAGGCAAACATATTCACACAAAGCAAACAAGTCCCTAGGTTTAGGCTTGCATGAGGTTCAGGTACTACCCTCTTTCAGTTTCGTCGGTTAAGACGTGTCCTATCAAAAGTAACCGGGTTCTAGAGGATCTCAATATCATTGACTACCCTCAATCGGTCATAACTCCAGCATCGCTATCTTTTCTTGCGGCCGGAACCATTGCGAGAGTTTAGCCTCAATGAGTGTAGCATACTGCTACTGTTCTATGGCCAAGTTAGGTCAATTTAGGGTTCTAAGGTCGGTTGGTGCTTAATGACTCCTTGGAAGACCCATATTCTCCTCGTTTCAACACAAGGGATATCGGTACAGACCAAGGCGCCACACCAACGTAGCCACTGCTTCACCCATGTCGGTATACCCCGGACAGGTCCCTCACAGATTATGCTACCTAAAAGGGTATTCCCCAGATCCGGGTTAGGATCTATGAAACTCCGATGCAAAGCCCACAAATGTAAAAGCAAACAAAGCAAGAAATTGAAAACAAAAGCTGATCTAAACCCTAAGGTAACCCCACTTTTAAGTAATTCCCCAACAGAGTCGCCAGTTCTATGATACTGTGGGAGAACTGACTTGAGTTTTGCGTTTGTATTCGCACTTGTTCGGTTTAGCAAGAGTCGCCACCGACTTTTTATTTTATCCTAAAGGAAAGGTTAAAAAGCACAGGAAAAACCTTTTTGAGATGTTTCGTTGGTCCGGGGGGTAGATTATGAAAAGGGAAGGTATTAGCACCCAATTCATCCATGGTTATCCATGGGCTCTTAGTTACTTGGTTTTTAGATCACTTGCCTTGATTTTTGATTGCTTGAAATTGTGGTGTATGTGTGTGTTTTGAAAATGTTTTTGAAATAGACGCCTTTGTCTCGGCAACCACTGTAATTGACTCGTGTTTGAGTGTTTTACAAAAGTGTGTATCTTTTCGAAAAGATGTTTCAAATGTTTTTGAGAGTTTGTTTTGAAAGTGTTTGTGAGGTGTGGTTTGAAAAGGAGGCAAGTGTTTTTGCAAGTTGATCTCAAGTAACTAAGAGTTTGGTCTACCCCTATTGTACTCAAAGGTTTTCTCTATGTTTTTAACCCTTTTTAACAATTTTGTTCCACCATTGAATTTGTGGACAATCTTGCGTTTAAGATGTGATTGGGACAGGCGCGGGTCATCGTACGGACCATGAATGCAATGGTGCCAAGTGTCTTTGGCAATTTGCTTGAAGGGACTATGATCATTCCGTTTTAGGCAACTTTCGAAAGCGTCATCGAGGGACTTATGATCATTTGAATTTGTTTTGCCAAAGAAACTCGACGTGCAAGCATGGCCGATTTTGGAAGGTAACATTTCGGATTAACCTAGGGGGTGAAAGTGTGATTGTGTGTTGATTTCATGTATTTGTCTTGTATTAGGTTATCTAGCGTTTGATTTTATGTACATGCAAACCCTAGGTCTAATCATGGTATAATTGGAAAGCGATAAATTGCGGGAATTTTAAAGTCTACGCTATTACAAATAGTATCCGGGAGTGGGGGTACAAATTTACAAATGGGGATGAGACTTTAGGAATGTAGTGTCCAGTAATTTACAACCAAATCGAATTGCGATAAAAGTGTAAATGTAACGTATAGCATTGTATAAGATTAGTAATTGTATGTGTATCAAATGTAAAGTGTATTGTGTAGGTGTAAGTGTACATGTATGAGATTTATTTACAAGTTAAGAAAATGCGAATTTAATGTGAAGATTAAGTATTGTTAACCTAATGAACATAATTAAATGCTTTTTTATTTAATTTTTTGTAATCTTGTATATTTCTTTAATAGGTACAAAAGTATCTTAATTAAAAGAAAGGAAAAAAATGTTTTAAATTTTAATTATATGTATTTTTTAGTATTAATGTACAAAGATAATATCTTAAAAAAAAGAAAAGTATTTATCTAAAAGGAAAAATTATGTAATTATGATTTATATACAAAGAATACTTTTAAGAAAAGAAATGTGTTATCTTAAAGAAAGAATTATGTATTTATGTATGAAAGTTTTTTAAGAAAAGAAAAAAAAATTCAAATTCTATATATTAATGTCTTTAAAGAAAAGTATTTTTTATTTACTTAATCATTTTATGTATAAAAGGAAAAGGAAAATGTTTTTTGAGAAAATTAATATTTCAAGTTTGTTTTAATTACTATCTTTATACAAAATTAGAACAAAAATTGAGGTATTGGATTAAGTGATAAAAGATGTTAAGATAAAAATGTTTTTAGTCTTAAAAGAATGGGCTTTAGGCATTTTTAGAAAAGGGCCAGGCCCACATTCTGAGTAAAACGTTTTGCAAAGGGGCTTAATTGTTTCGTTCATTTGGTGTAAGGTTTAGGGTTACATCGCCGTCTACTTCACTTCGTCTTCCTCCTTCGTTCGCCCTTTCGCCATGGATTCAGAACAACGTCCCTTGCCCAGCCACCAACGCCATCATCACCTCCTCTCTTTTTTCGGTCCAACGAGACTGTAAGGTGATAGTTCTGTTTTAAATTTTAGGGTTTCGAACCTTAGAGGCCTTGCATGTTTAGTTTTATGCTCTGATTATTATTAAGCCTCGTCATTGATTCTGATCACGCGTTTTTTGTTTGAGGTGTGAAGAGAAGGACAAAATATGTTACCTTCGTTGGAGGAGGAGATTAGGAGGCGTTTGGAGGCTTGACGGGCGGAGAGACAGTGATGTTTGCTAGCTTTGAATCCACGGTACTCTGTGTTGCTTTGCTTGTTGGTTTTATGATGATAATGCCTGAGAACTTTTTGTTAATTCTTTCTCCTTCTTGCTGTTATCCTTGCCTTTGCCTATGTACGCTTCTTTATCTTCTTCTTATGGTTGCCTTATCTTCTTCTGGTCGCCTTTGTATGCTTGAGATTTATTTGAACCTTTGCCCAATGATGAAGTTTTCTGAGGGCCCTTGTGATGTTTGACCCTGTGTGTTTCTGAGTATGCTTCTTTATCTCCTTCTTCTGGTTGCCTTGAGTTGCTTGGATGTGTTGGTTGGTATGTTTGAATATTTGTTGATTCTGTTGGTTGGTGAATATCCCTATGATGAACTCCTTGAGTTCTAAGGGTTTGATGGCTTGACAGATGAAGGTTTCGCTTGAATGGTTATTTGTGTGCTTGAAAGTATTTTGGCTTCAGCAGGCTCTTTGGCTTAAGCTGTTTGAATATGCTTATGCTTTTTTTGCTTCAGCAGGTTTTGAGGGTCTAAGGCTTTTGTTGCTTGATTTCTGTTTGTTTATCAGTTGCTTCAAAGTTTGTGTTCTTGTCAACTGGTTTTGTGCTTGAATGTGCTGGTTCAGGTTTTGGGAGGCTATGCTTCAGGTTAGGCTTAGCAGGTTATATATGTTTGAAGTTTGTGGTTTTAAGGCTTTTGTGGCTTAGGTTTAGAGCTGGACAGGTTTTTGAGGCTTCTTGACTGGTATATGGCTTTTTTTTGTTTTTTTGATAGCTTTTTTTCTTGTATCTTTTGTGATGTTTTTGTATATCTGTTTAGGCTCTTTGGCGCCTATGATTTTGAATGTTTAAGATTTTTTCTCTTTTTTCTTTTGGGTCCAACTGATGGGCAGATTTGCAAGGTTTTTTACATGGAAAGATGCTTCTGTTACTTTTCATTGACAGTTTTGTTTGCATTCTAAATTCTTCATATTTCTGCCTTCTGTCTCACTGTTTCATTGCAGTTTTTGTTTTCTATATTTTCCTATGCCTCAAGCCTAAACCTGTAAGCCCATTTCTTTTCTCTCTTCCTTTCTCTCTCTAGTACGATTAAAACATTTAAATAATGTTGTATGTACTTTCTTCTGAAAAGGTGACACTGGAAAATGATGAAACTGGAATTAGTTTGCTTGCATATATGGTCTTAACCTGCATACTTTCTTTCTTCAGCTTTCCTGCATCTTTGTTACAGTATGGAGGAGCCTTTGTATCTTGACATCCTTCCATATTTTGGACAGTTTGACATTGAACTTTGTTTTGGCAATTTGAACTTTTATACATGTTGTTGGTTTTGAACTATGCAGTTGGTTTTGAACTATGCAGTTGGTTTTGACAAAATTTGAATTTGTGCATTTCAATACTTGTGCATTCATGTTTAGCAAGGAATATTCATCCCTCTTTGTGAACCGGGAGAAATCCCGTGATTTGCGGAGAGGGTTAACTGATTCCAGTCAGTTGCCTTTAATGATGAGTCCAAATTGTCTGCTTTTAATTATTTATCCGCTTCAATTGACTTTTTCTTCTTCTCTTTGCAGATAACAATTAAATGGGGAGAAATAGCAACAGATGGAGGAAGAAGAATTGAAGACTTAGAAAAATATTAGGATAGTTTTATTTAAATTTAAATAAATGTAATATTATTATTGTAAACATTTTGTAAACAAAAACAATTATACAAATAATTTAAAGATAAATAAAAAATCCTTTTATTTGATTTATTCTTCTTATTCTTTTCAATTGTTTACTTTATTATTTATAATTCTTTAAATTAAAATTATTGAAAATAAATTCCAACTATTTAATCTTAGAATAATAAATAATTAAATAAACATTGTTTCAGCATTGATCAACTAATAAGCCCGGCGCTTCACAAATCCAAATCAATGCACAGTTAGTCACAACAACTGCCCAGACGTATTTTCCTTTTACTGACTTTAATCAAACCCTGCAAATTCAATCCAAATGTATCCTTTCACTGATTTAATCACACAATGTGAACTCAATCCAAATGTTTCAATCCACATCTCAGCAAAACTTGAAAAGCACTGTAGAATTAGTCTTTCTAAAAATCTGTGCACAAAAACCTAGTTCCTGATTAAATGCCAAAGAAGCGTTCGCCTGATCGAAGCTGAACCAAACTCAACCAAATCCCTAAGCAAACTGTTTGAATTATTCTAGAGCCATGAAAACTAATGAAAACCCTAATTCTGTCTGACTGACGAGAAAAGTTTGTTTGACCGATTCTCGAGCCAGTTTGAAAAATCAGGAAACGTCTGAAGCTGTGATTTCTTGAGGAAAAATGCAAGGGCAAATTTTGGGGTACAACAGGCACCTTCTGTTACAAGGTGATGCCTTTTGGATTGAAGAATGCTGGGGCAACTTATCAGCGCGCCATGGTCGCTTTGTTCCACGATATGATTCACCACGAGATCGAGGTATATGTTGATGACATGATAGCCAAGTCCCAGACTGAGAAAGAGCACCTTGATCATCTCCAGAAATTGTTTGACAGGTTGAAGACGTACAAGCTAAGGTTGAATCCGAACAAGTCTACCTTCAGGGTAAGGTCTGGTAAGCTTCTGGGTTTTGTTGTCAGTGACAAAGGTATTCAGGTAGACCCTGCAAAGGTAAAATCCATATGTTGTACCCCAAAATTTGCCCTCTCATTTATCAAGATTTTTCCTCACAAGACTTCTTGGACTCCAAACAGGATTAGGGTTTGCTCAGCTCAAGACCTCCTCTTGCACTGATGACCTGAAATTAGGGTTTGAGTTTCCACAAGGATTTTTCGGCCATCAATGCCTCATGTGACTTTCATACACCATCTTGGACCCCTAAGATTGCTCATATCAAGTTTCAAGCCTTGAATCACATTTTTGCCCAGTCAATTGGACAGTTTACCTAAAAATCAGTTGTATTGGAGAAAAAGTCAACCATGGCCAAATTACAGTCAAACTTCATAATTTTTATCCCCAACAACATTCTAGACTCATATGAACCATTTGATCAAGTTTGGATCATAACTCCTCAAGAAATTTGATCAGATCATCAAAAGGGCAAAATGGTCAAAATTAGGGTTTTCACTAAGAAAGGGCAATTTCTGATTTTTTAACCTAGCCAATGACCAATTGGGTTCAAGCATGATTTCAATGACTCAATAGAATCATCTTGACCTAATCATATAGCTCAAAAGATCTCAAATGCATAGGATTGACAAATGAATTTTGCAGTCAACTGATCAAAAGTCAATTGTACACTGAAAAGTCAAATTTTGACTTTTTGGTCAAAATCAAGTGCCAAGGGTCATAATTCTTCAAGATATGTCAAAATGTGAAACTTGTAGACCAAGAAACCTAAAATTGCAAATTAGGGTTTTAATTTGAAATTTTTCATAACATAGAATTTTTCTAAGTTATGAAAAATTTCTTATTTTTTCCTAACTTTCCACAACTTTTTCACCATGATGCAGTTGGATTCAAATAAAACTTCCAACATGAAAGTTGTATTCCTCCATGAAATATACAACTTTGATTCACAAAGTTTTCCCAAAAGATGCTTAGATCTCAAGTTATGATTTTGTGAATAGGGGTCCATAAACTTCTTAACTTGGTGAAATTTTGCCCTAGTTTAGGCAGGTTTTTGACCCAATTTCATGGACATTTTTCACCTAGTTCCAAGATGTATCTCAAAATGAATTTCAAAGATGGATTGTAGAGCATGTTACAAGCTTTCCAAAATGTTCAATAACTCTCCAATATCATTTGTGGTTAGGGAGAATCGAAGAAGAGAAAATAGCAATTTATCACTTTTGTTCAAGCCATGTTTACAAAGTTACCAGTTGCAAATCAGTTTCAAGCATGCTTGTACCTTGCATTACAGGTCCTAATCCCTTCTACACTCCATAATTAAATGCAAACTCAATTGATATTGGCTTTTTTTTTACTTTTGAAGCATTGCACAATGAATTAATCCAAAAATGGCATAAAGTTCATAATACCATTTTGATAAAGCATGCTTTTGCAAACTTTACATTTCTTGAGCTATGGACCTGATCTTTTGTTGCAAGCAAGATCCACAAACATCAGGAAAAGTATACCAACCCTCTGCAGTCCATAAGCTAGCCTGTACAGGCCTTTGGCATTGTCACCTCAAACTTTCTTCAAAAGCAAGCAAATTGGCAAAAGTCAAGGAAGCTTGTGCATCTGATAAAGAGAAGCCTTTGTATCATTCTAAACAACTTCAGAACTTTGTCACAAGCAAAAGCACGAATTTCTAACATCCCAAACATTCTCAAACACCAAAATCACAAGTTCTTGCCCAAATAGGGCATCTTCTGCAGAACCTTTGCCAAATCAACATTGGCTCGTGCGTTTTGTTTTGAAATACTTCAAACACTTTACATACATCCTACCTAAACTATCCAAGCCCTTGTCTTGCAACTGTAACCCCTGTTTCAAGCTTCACCATTTTCATTTTTGAAGGTTGCAGGTTGACTTCTACAGGAAGTTTCAAGCATCCTCAAGGCAAGTTGAGCATTGGGATAGCTTGAGGGAACTTCAAGGAAGCTCACACAATCTTCAGGCCTCACTCAAAATCCCCACATTGCCATATCCAAACTCAACTGAACAAGGTATTTTTCAAAGTTATATCTCCTTATTTAGGCATCCTTAAGCTTTGATTTGTGAAGCAAAAATGTAGTCCTTAACTTGCTTAAGCTGTACATATGCATAGTTGTTATTTATATTAACTGAGTAGTGAGAATTTGAAGCTTGAAGTTCATGAAAATTTTAGGTCAGAAATTAGGGGTGATAAAATTCTCCTTGATCTTTGAGTGTTAGGTCACAAACTTTATATCATTGGAATCATGAGTTTACAAGCTACACTTTTTATGTTATGAGTTTTTTATTTTATGCAAGCTAGACAAAGATACGGGATTGAAAGCAAAACGCGCGTTTGGATGTTGGCTGGAGGTCAGGGACGAAGGCTGGTTGGGCCTGGCGCCTTGGACCTGTTGCTTTTCACACCCCCTTGTTTCCTATCTGCACCCCCTTGGCATATTTTGATATTTTTCATATTTTATTTTTATTTTTGTGTTTATTGACTTTATTATTTTTTCTGAACATTAAAAAATCCCAAAAATATTTTCTTAATTTTTTGCATTTTATTTTATTATTTTTATTATTTTTTGGCATAAAAATAGTTTATTAGGTTTATAGAATTAATTTTCTTAAATAAACTTATAAATAATAATAAAATACTAAATATTTTATTTCATTATCTTATACACATTAAACATTTATTTTTCATACATATTTAATTTTTAAATATTGGTACATAATATTATTATTATTTTTCTTAAACAAAAAATGAATAAAATAATAATAGAAAACATATTTTCTTTTAAATCAAAAACTAGGGTTTTTCACCCTTTCAAAAATAATATTATTATTTTTTCTTATTTTTAAGACTTAAATAATTTTATTTTTACATACATAAAATAAATACAAAACATTTTGCATAAATACATTTTATTTGCATATTTAAATAATTGTATGTTTATTTATTTATTGTGCAAAGTTCAATTGGGTTGTAATAGTAAATTAGGGTTTTATTTTGTGCAAATATCCCCCATTCAAAACTTGTATCCCCCCTCCCATAATATTGTTGTAATAGTTTAGATTTACTTTATGCAATTTATCACATTATATCCATGTTTAGTAAAAACTAGGGTTTTGTATGATAAGACAAAAATGCAAACAAATAGCATGACCTAATGCAAGACAAAAATGCATGCAAAATGAAAACATATTGCACACAAGCACCTCTAGGGTTTCACCCACTATGTTGCCTAAAAATGGCCATGGTATGCATGCTAGATATCTTGGCAAAATCAATCAAAACAAAAGATCATAGTCCCTCAATGACGCTAACAAAAGTTGCCTAAAAACAAAATGATCTTAGTCCCTAAAACTTGCTAAGATACTTGGCAACATTGTTATCACGGTCATACGATGACCCATGCCCGTCCCGTTTAACATCCAAAGATAGAGCTGTCTACTAAAACAATAGTAGGTCAACAATGTCAAAGGAATAAAAATGTACAAGAAAGACTTTTGAGTAGGTAGATAGCTTCTAGTTACTTGATCTTTGCAAACAATCCTTTCTATTTTCAAACAAACACACACACATTTCAAAAACAATTTCCAAACAACTTTCAAAACATTGAAACATTTTCAAAGGACAAACATCTTTGTATACATTCTTACAAACAAGAATCATTACAAAGATTTCCTAAACGATGGTCTCTTTTCAAAATACTTTGAAAACCACACAAAGCACCATTTCAAACAATTTAAAAAGAAAAGCAAGTGATCTAAACAAGTAACTAAGAGCCCATGGAAAACCATGGATGAAAAGGGTGCTAGCACCTTCCCTTTTCATAATCTACCCCCTGAACTCAAGACAACATCTCAAAGGTCTTTCCTGTGCTTTTTACCTTTCCTTTTGGATAAAATAAAAGTCGGTGACGACTCTTGCTAACCGCGACATTTGCGAACACAAACGCGAAACCTCAAGTCAGTTCTCCCACCGCATTACAGAACTGGCGACTCTACTGGGGATAATATAAAAGTGGGGTTACCTTAGGGTTTTAGATCACCTTTACATGCTTATCTTGCTTGACTTGTTTGCTTTACACTTTGGTTCTATTGTTTGGGTTTGAATCCTCTACCCGGATTTGGGAAACATTCATAGGTAAATAGCAATACATTGTGGAAACTGTGCGGGGTATACCGACATGGTCTAAGAAATAGCTATATTAGTGTGACATATTTGTGGGTACCGGTAGCCTTTGAGTCAATCAAAGAGAATACGGGGCTACTGAGTGATGTCATGAAGCACTAATGGACTTTTAGAACCTTTACTTGACCAACTTGGCCTTTTAGGATGTAGTGAGATGACCCTCTTTGGTGCAGTCCGAAGTTGGTAGATACTCGATACTACACTAATTGAGGGTTGGTTCCTTGGAATATTTCGGTCACCAGTAAAGAGGCTGAATTGAAACAATGAACAAGGAAACAATCCAGTGATATTGAGCTCCTTAGAACCCGATTACTATTTTCTAGGACAGGTTGAGCCAACTAAACTTCAAGAGGGTACTTACTTATGAAACCCCATGCAAGCCTAAACTACGAACTTGTGTGACTTGCTTATACATATATACTTGTGTATAACATCATGGACATCATGAACATCATATGCATCCACTAACCATTTCAAGGATTTTGTAGATTCATCTTTGTTCTTGTTTTGTAGGTTATGGATTCACTTCGCAAGAAAACTATCCAGATCAACCTTGTAAGAATTCCTCCACAACTCAAGGAGCTAGCTTCAAGGATTCCTGAGAATTCTCCATTCACCGAGATACATGGTCGTCTACTCAACTTGGTCACCACCAACACAGAGGAGGATATGTTGAAAGTTCTCTTCCAGTTCTTTGACCCTTTGCATCATTGCTTTACATTTCCTGACTACCAACTTGTGCCCACTTTGGAGGAATTTTCTCAGCTCTTGAGGATTCCTATTCTCAATCAACTACCCTTCAACGGTACGGAAAGAGATCCAAAGCCAGAAGAGATTGCTCAAGCCTTTCACTTGCACTCATCTGATGTCACAACACATTGGGAAACTAGAAGTGGTGTCAAAGGCTTCTTGTCAAAGTTTCTGTTTGAGAAGGCCCAAAGTTGCTGGAATTCTTTGGACTTACAAACTTTTGAGGAGATTGTAGCTCTTCTCATCTA
The DNA here is from genome assembly GCA_948472305.1 of Vicia faba. Taxonomy (NCBI): domain Eukaryota; kingdom Viridiplantae; phylum Streptophyta; class Magnoliopsida; order Fabales; family Fabaceae; genus Vicia; species Vicia faba. The sequence goes on from OX451738.1 coordinate 884,527,687, forward strand.
TGGGATGGTCGTGTTCCCTAATCCTGACCAACTTATAGATATGAACACTGTCAAAATCTTCATGTCTCGCAACCCGCTGCCTACATTGCTTGGGGATATCCTCCACTCTTTTCACACTCGTACAATGAGGAAAAGAGGTGTTCTCATGTGTTGTACTCCTCTACTGGAAATATGGTTTATTTCTCATCTTCCCCAATAAATTTTGAAGAATGAGCAAGGTTTTAGGTTGTCACAATGGTTAATGACTCTTACACATTCAGATATTCATTGGTTTTCTCGATCCAGAGAGAATGTCATTATCATTGACCGTTGTGGGGAATTCCCTAATGTCCCTCTACTTGGCATTAGGGGAGGCATCACCTACAACCCTTGCTTGGCTCTAGGACAGTTTGGTTATGCCCGAAGGGATGGCCCACATGACATGCTGATTCAAGGATTGGTTTTCGATTTCGACAACGACAACCAAGGGCTCTGTCAGAGATTCATCCGAGCTTGGAGGATGCCCAACAAGGTGGACAGTAAGACCCTGGGACACAAGAATTCCACCCCTCTTGAGCCTTACCTCAAGTGGGTACGAACCCGCGCCCAAAGTCTTATGATGCCTTACCCATCCATTCCTCCTGTGATTATAGATCCTGTTATGGAAGGAGAGGTTCCATACACCATCCTACATCCTGACATGCCAACATCACTCGAAGATCTGCAAAGAAGTTAGATACAGCTCAAGGGAGAGCACGATACTTTCGAAGCCCAATTCTACGCAAGCGAGAAGAAGGTTTGGGAACTCACTCGGCTACTTCACGAAGAGCAGACTCTCAACACCTACATTGCACCAAAGAGGATGCACAATGTCTTTTTACCTTAGAATTATGTATTATTTTGCCCAAGGGGCATTGATGTACTAACAATTCTATCTTATTAATATGACGTGTGTTCCTTTTTTGTTTAAAACAAATTTGAATTTCTGAATCCTTGAAAGCATTGCATGAATACATGTCATTCATCATATGCATAAACAGGTATTCACACCAAGTTTCCTCATCTCTCTGCTGTTTATTTCAGCAAGATGGATATTGAACAAACGGTCAAAGATTTGCAAGCTCAGAATTCACAATTTCAACAGCTACTCTTGACCTTAGCCAAGGGGAAGGAGGAGCTCAAGACTTTGCTAGAGAAAGAGAAAGAAAAAGAGAAAAAGAAGAAGAAGCCAACTGGTGTGGTTCTCATGGGTAGAAGATTTCAGGGACAAGCCAGAAGGACCTTAGAATTCCCATCAACATCTGATGAAGGGGGAAGAAAAGGAAAAGAGACAGCAGTACCATCAGATTCTAAGGAAGAAGAAGAGGAGGAAGAAGATGACTACTCTGAACAACAATACCCTCCGGCCGATGATAAATACAAAAATTTGGAAGAACGTCTAGCTGCTATGGAAGTGCAGAGAGTACCGAGGCTGGATTTTGAGGAGTTAGGGCTGGTTTCTAGAATTGTAATCCCTCCTAAGTTTAAAGTGTCACTGTTTGCTAAGTATGATGGGGTGTCTTGCCCTAAGATGCACCTCAGATCCTATGTTAGGAAAATTCAACTACATTCTTCTGACAAAGATTTATGGGTCCATTTTTTCCAGGACAGTCTATCAGGAACGCAGCTTGATTGGTTCTACCAGTTGGAGAGAGCATATGTCCATAATTGGGAGGATTTGGCAGCCGTATTCTATAAACAGTATCAATACAACGCCGACTTGGCGCCAACCCGTACTCAGCTACAGAGTATGGCTATGGCTACCAATGAGGGCTTCAAAGACTACGCCCATAAATGGAGGGATTTGGCCAGAAGGGTGCAACAACCTTTATCTGAAAGAGAGCTAGTGGACATGTTCTTTGGGACCCTTTCTTTAATCACCTGATTGGAAGCTCCTCTGCAGGTTTCACTGAACTGATTTTAACTGGCGAAAGGGTGGAAGCCGGTATTAGAAGCGGAAAAATTCAGAAAGACGCATTTGCCTCAACTGCTGCAAAAAAGCCCTTCACTAGAAAAAAGGAAGTGTCTGCTGTCTATGCCCAGAGGAATCAGGGAAGAATTTAAAGACGACCAACTGTGGGGGCCATGATGATTCAAAAGTCTTCCTCAGATCAGCCGAGAAACAACCAACCGGGAAATGATCAGCCGAGAAATAACCAGCAAAGGGTGGAAAGGCCTGTAAGGCAATTCACCAAGATAAACATGACTCCTGCTCAAGTCCTACCACATCTCTTGAAGTTGAACCTGGCCATGCTGAAAGAGGCCCCTAAAAATCCTAATACTACTTCTCCACATTACCATCCCAACTCCAGATGCGCGTACCATTCTGAAAGTCCAGTGCACGACACCAACAACTGTTGGGCTCTGAAGAATAAGATTCAAGATCTGATTGATGCTAAGGAAGTTGAATTTGAAGCTCCTGAAAAGTTGAATGTTATCTCCGCTCCAATGCCTAGGCGTGGGCACAATGTCAATGTTGTGGAAGAAGATCTGTTTGTTTCTACTATGGACGAACTGTTAACTCCTCCCTTAACCATCAAGTTGAATTTGTTGAAGGCTGGGGTGTTCCCAAGTTGTGACCAAGATTTCCATGCTTGCATGTCCTCCCCATTTGACTGTCCTCTGTTCAAGAAAGGAATCCAACAATTGATTGATAACAAGGAAATTTTGTTTGAGAAAGCTCTCGTCTCACCCATTCCAGTTCTAAAAGTTTCAATAATAACCATATACGCCAACCCTTCCAGGGTTCCTAAAAAACCCGTTAGGATTACATCTGCTCCTATGACTACTCCGTTGAAGATAACAATGCTCGGACCAACCACATACAAATCCGATAAAATGGCACCATGGAACTATGGTGGAGATATCTACTACCATGGTGTCAAACAGATTGAACAGACCATTGAAGAAGAAAGCTCTGAGGAGGATAATCCCGACATCAGTAACATTGCCGGAACAAGCAAAATTACTCGTAGTGGGAGAATCTTTTCTCTAGAGATTTCTCCTCCAACAACAGTCTTTGGACCTGCGGCCATTCCGAAAATTACCCCCGTAACTGTACCTGCAAGTGTACCTGTGATCCGCTGTCGCGCGCGGGTCAAAAACGAGTTAAATTGCAAAACCGTAGTAACGACGGTAACGGTAACTCGTGTATCGTCTCTCAAGGACTCTTGGGTTTTACTAACTAAAAACGGAATTGGGGGGGGGGGGTTTGGTTTGGTCGAAAAAATGATTATCAAAAGTGATTATGAAAATAAGCTGTTTTGAAAAAGTGATTATGAAAATAAGTCAATCTACCGATTCAGTTCCTACCAATCATCGATTATTAAAATCTCACTATCCTAAGCGGATTCCTTTCCCGTTCGATTACAATATAATCAACAAGCTCAACAATATTATACGGATTATATTTTCCGTTTGCCGAATTAAGCATTCGGTTAAGCGATAAACGGTTTAACGATTAAGCATACGATAAACACGCAGATAAATTGAAAAACATAAATCAATCGAACCAAACAATATATATTACGAATATCAAATTAAGCAAAAGATAAACAAAATATATAATTGAAGGAAAAGGAATTTTATTGCAAAACTTATAATAATCTCATAGTTTCGGAACCTGAATTCGGTAGATCAACCAAAAGTGATTAGTTCTCCATGGCCATTCGTACAAGCTTACAATTAAAATCGTGAATGGAAGATAGCTGCTACAGTGCCACGGCTACTACCCTAAGGGGAAAAAGTACAACCCGTTTTACAATCCAACTGGGTCAAACATACGACCCAGGCCCAAAACTAATTGACCCGAAACTTAACTAAAACTAGTGCTGCAACTTCAACGAATTTTCTGGCCCTTCTACAGTCCGATTCTGAGTTCGACTCCAACATAAGAATTGTAGCTCTTTCTCTTAGATTTCCTTCGATTATTATAACGCCTCAATCGGACTTCTGGAACTCCAGTTATGATCGTTTCCGTGCAGACTGCTAAAGCTGAAAATTAAATACGAAAATCAAATAACAATAAAAATAAATTAAAATATAAAAACATTATAAAATACAAAAATAAGACAAGCAAACCATGGAAATGTATAAGTACAACCGTAGAGTAATGTGCATCAAAATGCACTGATTAAATTCCCCCACACTTGAACTTTTGCACTCCGAGCAAAATGAAAAACAAAACAAAGAAAGCACAAATACATCAACAGTTACTTATCCTAGGCTACAAATCTTCTTCGGGTAAGTTTGCATCAACAGGTACTAATCTTGCATACTAAGAACATCGTAAGAACACTAACCACAGATATGCAGACATAAGCCTCCTAAATACATAAACCAATTTCAAATCATATTATTATACCATAGCCTAACTTACTCATCCTTTTTGCTCTTTTTCATTCAGGCGCAATCACATTAAGCCCGTTATCTCCACACACTTATAGCAGGACGACCGGTTAGTGACTCTGATCCTTTTGCACGGGGTTTTGGTACTTACGTGGCATAACCCTTTGTTTACTCAGATGTAGTTGCGGGGGATCGGACCGTAATCCTCCCTACCAAGTTCAGCACCAGAAACCGCTGAACCAACTAACAAAGAGTTTTGAAAACTTTTTTTTTGAAGATTACACAACCGTTGGGTTAAGTGATCGGGTGAGGGTCACCAGACTTAGAAGGTGTATTCTCTTTTTCTTTTCTCTCTTTTTTTTTTCTTTTCGGAACATTCACTTATATTCATCGGTTTTCCTGCGTAAAGTGTGTGAGAGATGGTGCCGACTGCTGAAATAAACTACTCAAGAGTTGTCAAAGAATGAGAAATTAAGGCTAAAACATAATAACAAATTCAAATCAATTTCCATATGTAGGAGACTTACGGTGTTAGAACGATACCGATCTTGTGAATTTTTCCCACGTCTCCGCAAACCCGACTCAAATCAGTCTATAGCCTAAAACTTTCAAGAAGATGCTTTTTTTTATTGGTTGAAATTAAAAAAAAACTAACAAACAAAAACAAATAAAACACACGATTTCCTCCCCCACACTTAAACTAAGCATTTCCCTCAATGAAAGGACATTACTAATAAAGTAGAGAGAAGGAAAGAAGGACTCCCTGATCAAGTTGCAGTGTAGTTAGGTGCTTCCAAAGAAAGCTCCTCTATGCTGACATTTTCAGGAACCGAACTTTCATGGAATAACTTCAGCCGCTGCCCGTTAACCTTGAAGATTTTGTCAGTACCTTCCCTTTTTATTTCTACTGCACCATGAGGGAAAACATTAGTAACAACAAAGGGGCCAATCCATTTGGATCGAAGTTTCCCAGCCATAAGCTTAAGGCGGAAGTTAAACTGTAAAACCTGTTGTCCCACAGAAAATTCCTTCCTAGAAATCATTTTATCATGGAAGTGCTTAGTTTTCTCTTTATAAATCCTAGAGCTCTCATAAGCCTCTAATCTAAGCTCTTCCAACTGTTGTAATTGGAGTTTTCTTTCAATACCTGCTTGTTGCATCTCCAAATTACAACTTTTCACCGCCCAAAAAGCACGGTGTTCTATCTCAACAGGAAGATGACATGCCTTACCAAAAACAAGTCGATAAGGAGACATCCCAATGGGTGTCTTGAAAGCTGTCCTTTGAGCCCAAAGTTCGTCTTCTAGACGACGACTCCAATCTTTCCTGTTTGGCTGCACCATTTTCTCTAAAACCTGTTTGATCTCCCTGTTTGAGATCTCAGCTTGCCCATTAGTCTGTGGGTGATATGCAGTAGAGACTTTGTGCACAACTCCATACTTTCGGAGTAAAGCTTCCATGGTGCGGTTACAGAAATGAGTGCCTTGGTCACTTATGATGGCCCGCGGTATTCCAAACCTACAAAAGATATTAGACCTGACAAAATCTGCAACAACTCGAGAATCATTAGTCCTAGTGGGGATAGCTTCCACCCACTTTGAAACATAATCAACAGCAAGTAAAATGTAAAGGAAACCAAATGATACAGGAAAAGGACCCATGAAATCGATTCCCCATACATCAAATACCTCACAGAAAAGCATCGGCTGCTGAGGAATTTCACTCTTGCGAGTGATGTTTGTACCTGCTATCTAGCACTCTTTACAAGTGAGGTAAGTCTCAAAAGCATCCTTAAAAATAGTTGGCCAATAGAAACCTAAATCAAGGACTTTTCTCGCAGTCCTTTGAGGACCGAAGTGTCCGCCGACTTGAGATGCATGAGAAAATTTCAAAATAGATTCAATCTCATTGTCGGGGACACATCTCCTGATTACCTGATCACTACCAAACTTCCATAGATATGGATCATCCCAAACATAATACTTGGCATCACTCTTGAGTTTGTGAACCTGTGCTCTCGATGCACCTGTGGGAAAAACACCAGCAACAAGAAAATTAACAATGTCAGCAAACCAAGGTGTAATCCCGTGCAAAAGAAACAACTGCTCATCAGGAAAGTCATCCTGAATAGGAAAAGGGTCTTCATCTCTCTCTATCCTGCTTAAGTGGTCAGCCATTAGGTTCTCAGCTCCACTTTTGTCTTTAATATCGACATTAAACTCCTGGAGCAACAACATCCACCGAATCAATCTCGGTTTTGCATCCGGCTTCTTCAGCAAGTACTTTAAAGCTGCATGGTCAGTAAAAACAACAACCTTGGAACCTAGCAAATAAGATCTGAATTTGTCAAGAGCAAAAACAATAGCTAGCAGTTCTTTTTCAGTGGTAGTGTAATTTGACTGTGCAGAATCTAAAGTCCTAGAAGCATAGTAAATAACATGGGCAGCCTTGTCAACTCTTTGTACAAGGACAGCCCCAACAGCATAATTCGAAGCATCACACATAAGCTCAAAAGGAAGTGTCCAGTCAGGGGGCTGAATGATGGGAGCGGAGGTCAATGCTTACTTCAAGAAGTCAAACGCTTGTTTGCATTTGTCATCAAAATCGAAAGTGACGTCATTCTTCAACAAGTTCGACAGCGGAAGAGCTATCTTGCTGAAATCCTTGATGAAACGCCTGTAAAAACCTGCATGACTAAGAAAAGAACGAATCTCGCGAATGCAAGAAGGGTAAGGAAGTGTAGAAATCACATCAATCTTAGCAGGGTCAACAGAAATTCCTTTTTCAGAAATAATGTGACCAAGGACAATTCCCTGCTCAACCATAAAATGACACTTTTCATAATTCAACACAAGGTTAGTCTCGATGCATATTTCTAAAATCAAGCTTAAACTGTTCAAGCATGCATCAAAAGAAGAACCATAGACAGTAAAGTCATCCATAAACACTTCCATGCAATTTTCAATAAAATTAGAGAAAATACTCATCATGCATCGTTGGAAAGTGCCAGGAGCATTGCAAAGGCCAAAAGGCATCTTCATGTAAGCAAATGTACCGAATGGGCACGTGAAAGTGGTTTTTTCTTGATCTTCAGGTGCAATATGAATCTGAAAGTAACCTGAAAAACCATCAAGAAAACAATAATGTGATTTACCAGCTAGCCGTTCAAGCATCTGGTCAATGAACAACAAAGGAAAGTGATCCTTTCTAGTAGCCTGGTTCAGTCTCCTGTAATCAATACAAACTCTCCAGCTGTTCTGGACTCTAGTGGGAACAAGTTCATTCTTTTCATTTTTTACCACTGTGAGTCCAGATTTCTTAGGTACAACCTGCACTGGACTTACCCACTTACTGTCAGAGATAGGATAAATGATACCTACTTGCAAGAGTTTGGTTACCTCTTTCTTTACAACATCAAGAATCAAAGGATTAAGCCTCCTTTGGGGCTGCCTTACTGTTTTTGCTCCATCCTCAAGTAAAAACATGTGCATGCACATCGAAGGACTAATACCTGGAAGGTCGGCTAATGTCCACCCGATTGCTTTCTTGTGCCTCTTCAATACCTGCAAAAGTCTGTCTTCTTGATTGAAATCAAGGTTAGAAGAGATAATAACAGGAAGTTTTTCATTATGCTCCAAGTAAGCATATTTCAGGTTCCCAGGGAGCTCTTTTAGCTCTAAGGACGGGGGCTGCTCGATGGATGGAATGCTTGGGGCAGCCGGGATGTCAAGAGCATCGACGACAAAAACAGCCTCATCGGTAACAACTTCACCTGTAGGAAATGTATCAGGCTGCAAGGAAGCATCAATCTCAGCACAAAGAACACAAACATTAGTGTCAGTGCAATTAGGACATGAATAAGTATCATCAAAATCAGAGAGAGATGGAAAATCAAGTGCAAATAATTCAGAACAACTATCATCAACTAGTTCAGAAATCAACTCAATGTGAAAAACGGAATGCTCCTCCAAGGGATGTTTCATGGCGTCAAAAATGTTGAATTTTGCGACAATGTCACCAAATTCCATGGACATGGTTCCATCGCCAACATCAATCTTCGTTTTTGCCGTTTTCATGAACGGTATGCCTAAAATTATGGGAGCTCTGGTTGTCTTGGTTTCGCCTTCTATGTCTAGAATATAAAAATCTGCAGGAAAAATCAAATCGTTAACTTGAACAAGGACATCTTCGACAACCCCGGCGGGTCGAGCGTTGCTCCTGTTTGCCAATTGAATGATTAAACCTGTATGCTGCAAAGGGCCAAGACAAAGGTTATTATAAACAGAAGTAGGCATAACATTAATGCCCGCTCCCAAATCAGGCATGCAATTCTCAAATTTACTATCCCCGATGGTACAAGGAATAGCAAATGTTCCCGGATCCTTCTGCTTTTGTGGCAGCACCTGAGTAGTGAGGGCTGAAACATTTTGCTCACTTACAGCCTTGTCAGATGATTGTTAGGGCTGAATAAAGGCAGAAATATTTCGTCCTAAGTTCACTCTTTCACTTCCCTTAATCCTCCTCTTGTTAGTACACAAATCTTTCAGAAACTTTGCATACTTAGGAACCTGTTTTATAACATCAAGTAGCGGAATATTTACCGCCACCTTTCGAAACACATCCAAAATCTCTCTTTCTTTGTCTCCCTCCTCAATTCTTTTATTTTTCAGAACTCTATGTGGGAAGGGGACTGGTGGCACATACTCCTTTTCTCTAATTTTTTCAGTTTCGACCATAACAGAAGAAGGAGAAGAAAGTGCAGCAGGGGAAGGTTCAGATGGAGAAAGTTCAGAAGTTACCCAATGACTTTTTTTATCTTTTTCAGGGGCTGGTTCTGTAACTTTTCCGGATCTCAAAGAAATAGCGCTCACATTAGCATTACCATTCGGATTGACAACAGTTTGTGCTGGAAGTTGGTTCGAACCTTGAGCTTGCATATTATTTATTTGAGTAGCAAGTTGTCCCATCTGTGTGGTCAAGGTCTGAATGCTAGTGCCGGTTCTTTGTTGGAACTGAAGGTTGTTCACGGCCATTTGTTTAACAAGATCTTCCAAGGATGGTCCGGAAGTAGTAGCTGGAGGGGTGTGATGTGGCTGGGGTAGTGGAACGGTGAGTTGTTGTTGTGAGGGCTGCTGATTTCCATATCGAAGGTTGGGATGATTCCTCCAATTGGGGTGATATTTGTTGGTGGACAAGTCAGGGGTGTTGTTGTACCTGTTCTGGTTGTAAAGGTTGGCTGCATAAGCTTGAGGCAGCTCGGTAACAGTATCATCTTTCAGAAGAGGACAAGTATCAGTGGGATGATCATGAGTTGTACAAATGCCACATACAGTTGCTGTTTGAGGTTTCTCTACTGCAAGTTGTTTGACTAAAGCGGTCAACTCATCAATTCTGGTTTCTAAAGCTCTGTTCGAGGAACCTTGAATTTGATGTACACCCTTGGTCTGGACAGAATTGGTTCGAGTGGTGAACTGCTGGGAATTTAAGGACATATTTTCAATGAGGGCCCTGGCAGCAGCTGGAGTTTTGTCAACAAGTGCTCCACCACTAGCAGCATCAAGAATGTTTCTATCCATAGGTAACAACCCCTCATAAAAGTACTGAATGAGAAGTTGCTCGGTAATCTGATGTTGAGGGCAGCTTGAAACTAACTTCTTGAACCTATCCCAATACTCAGCCAATGAATCGTTATCTTGTCTAATGCCACAAATCTCTTTTCGAATTGAGACAGCTCTAGAGGCAGGAAAATATCTCTCCAAGAACACTTTTTTCAGAGCATTCCAGCTTGTGATTGAATTCGGTTCGAGATCATATATCCAATCCTTCGCTGCACCCTGCAAAGAAAAAGGAAAAGCACGAAGTTTGATATGATCTTCAGTGATCCCTTCAGGCTTCAATGGTGTAGAGCACACCACCTGGAATTCCTTCAAATGTTTGTGCGGATCCTCACCTGCAAGACCATTAAACTTTGGCAACAAGTGTATTAAACCCGATTTTAATTCAAAAGGAACAGCAACAGCACCATATTCAATACACAAGCCATTATAATTCACATCAGGGGATGCAAGTTGTCTTAGAGTTCTATTGTCAGCCATTTCAAAAGCAAATTCAGAATCAGAAGCAAACAAGTTATGCAAACATTCGGACTCAGAATCAGACTCAACTATGGTCGGTGAAGGTGAACTATTGCTAGCCTGGCCTGCTCTACGAAGTGTGTGCAAGGTCCTTTCTACCTCAGGATCAAAAGCAACAAGTTCAGGACAAGAAGATCTAGTAGCCAGGACTAGTGCACAGCAATGCAACAACAATCGTGAAAATGCCAACTATGTCCCTAAAACAAACAAAATGAAGCAAATCAATTAAAAACAATTCAAAAAAATAAACTGACACCGAAAATAATCAAATGACGTAAAAATAGAATTTTGATAATTTTTTGGATTTTTTTGACTCTATGAAAACAGAAAATAAATCTTTAAAAATAGTAAAAAGGCTTTTTTCGCGATTCAAAAAAAGTTGTCACATAACTACTCTATAGTAAGTGACTTTTGATTAGGGAATTTTTTCACACCTAACTGTCGGGACAGATTTTCAAAACGGTGCAATTTTTCCGAAAACCGACTTTTCGACTCAAAAGGCGTTATTACCGAAACCGCGAGGAACCTATGGCCAAAACGCATAAACACTACACTTAAGACTCTAATATCAGTTAATATTCACAAGAGTCCCCGACAACGGCGCCAATTTGATCCGCTGTCGCGCGCGGGTCAAAAACGAGTTAAATTGCAAAACTGTAGTAACGACGGTAACGGTAACTCGTGTATCGTCTCTCAAGGACTCTTGGGTTTTACTAACTAAAAACGGAATTGGGGGGGGGGGGGGTTGGTTTGGTCGAAAAAATGATTATCAAAAGTGATTATGAAAATAAGCTGTTTTGAAAAAGTGATTATGAAAATAAGTCAATCTACCGATTCAGTTCCTACCAATCATCGATTATTAAAATCTCACTATCCTAAGCGGATTCCTTTCCCGTTCGATTACAATATAATCAACAAGCGCAACAATATTATACGGATTATATTTTCCGTTTGCCGAATTAAGCATTCCGTTAAGCGATAAACGGTTTAACGATTAAGCATACGATAAACACGCAGATAAATTGAAAAACATAGATCAATCGATCCAAACAATATATATTACGAATATCAAATTAAGCAAAAGATAAACAAAATATATAATTGAAGGAAAAGGAATTTTATTGCAAAACTTATAATAATCTCATAGTTTCGGAACCTGAATTCGGTAGATCAACCAAAAGTGATTAGTTCTCCATGGCCATTCGTACAAGCTTACAATCAAAATCGTGAATGGAAGATAGCTTCTACAGTTCCGCGGCTGCTACTCTAAGGGGAAAGAGTACAACCCGTTTTACAATCCAACTGGGTCAAACATATGACCCAGGCCCAAAACTAATTGACCCGAAACTTAACTAAAACTAGTGCTGCAACTTCAACTAATTTTCTGGCCCTTCTACAGTCCGATTCTGACTTCGACTCCAACATAAGAATTGTAGCTCCTTCTCTTAGCTTTCCTTCGATTATTATAACTCCTCAATCGGACTTCTGGAACTCCAGTTATGATCGTTTCCGTGCAGACTGCTAAAGCTGAAAATTAAATACGAAAATCAAATAACAACAAAAATAAATTAAAATATAAAAACATTATAAAATACAAAAATAAGACAAGCAAACCATGGAAATGTATAAGTACAACCGTAGAGTAATGTTCATCAAAATGCACTGATCAACCCGCCAACAATGATAATACAATTCCCATCCCTGTTTCCGCTACTGAGAAAAAAGGAAATAATGTTCAAGAGGAGCCTGTCTTGACGAAGGCTCAATCTCTAGTCATTCCTGATACATCCCAGAAAGAGATAGAAGAAATTCTGAGGATCATTAAGAAAAGTGATTATGATGTTGTTGAACAAGTGGGGAAGACCCCCTCCAAAATCTCTATGTTAGCCATGTTGCTGTGCTCTGAAGCACATGCTAAAGCTTTGGTCAAGTTTTTGAAGACGGCCCACGTGCCGCAAGAAACCTCCGCTGATCAGTTCCAGGAATGTGTGGCTAGTTTAACAGCTGACAATGGTCTAGGATTCTCCGATGCAGATCTAACTTCGAAAGGGAGAAAACATAATGATGCTTTGCATGTCTCGGTGGAATGTAGAGGGACAACCCTAGCACACATATTGGTAGACACTGGTTCATCTTTAAATGTCTTGCCGAAGAAAGCCTTGGATAGATTGGATTGTGAAGGCCTAACCCTGAAACCCAACAATATAATTTTCAGAGCCTTTGATGGTTCTAAGAGGATGTTCCATGAAGAGGTGGACATCCCGATCAAGATGGGTACCCAGACGTTCAATGCAACATTCTACGTGATGGACATCCGTCCTTCCTATTCTTGCCTGTTGGGAAGACCTTGGATCCACCATGCTGGAGCTGTCACTTCTACTCTGCATCAAATGCTCAAGTACCCTGTCCAGGGGAAAATCATAATTGTTCATGGCAAAGAGGAATACATGATTAGTCATATGAATTCTTTCCGTTATGTAGAATTGGATGGCGAATTAATAGAAACCCCTTTCCAACACTTTGAAGAAGTTTATGAAGAAATAGCAGCGACCAAGGCGATGCCCTCAACTCCTGTGATCACAAGACCTGTACCTCAAATGTCTTCTTTAAAGGATGATATGGCAGTAGTGGAAGAAGGCGGATCCACTATCTGGGGGCAGCTTCACGACTTTCCTTTCAAATCAGACAAATTCGGCTTGGGGTTTACTTCGACTAGTGAGAAGGTTGTGCTCCGCTCCCGTGCTGGAGGGCCACCTGTGAAGATCAGCCACCGAGGGGTTAATGCACTAGAGGACAGTGAAGAATAGGGAAGCCTGGAAGACTGGATTTTTCCTACTGTTGACGGAGGATTGTGCAACTGGGAAGCAAAAGACTTTGTTCTGATTACTTTCATACCGCAGTAATTTATCTTTTCCATTTCTGTTGGATTGTAATAATTCACAAACAATTCGTACTTTTTCAACCATGTGTCTTACCCGAGGCACACCGATCCATTTGTAAGGGTCTTTATTTCATTTTCATATGTCATTTCAATGAATCATGGACTCTTTTCATATTTAAACCTTTTTGTGCTCATTGTCTGTCTTTTACATTTTGTTATTTTAAGATGGCTATCCCTTACACACACACCCACTCACAAATGCAGGTACCCTTCCATTCCGGAACCCATGGGTAACAATACTGCTATAGCCTTTAGTGACTCTGAAGATCTGATCTACCAAGCCGAATACGAAGGTGAGGAAGATTGTGAGGTGCCAGGGGAATTGGCCAGATTACTACAGCAAGAGGAAAGAGAAATTCAGCCTCATGAAGAGCAGTTGGATAAAATCAACTTGGGTACTGAGGAAGATAAAAAGGAAATCAAGATAGGTGCCAATCTAGAGCCGAGTGTCAAAGAGCGCCTAATTCAGCTATTGCATGATTATGTTGAGATCTTTGCCTGGTCATACGAAGACATGCCGGGACTCGATACAGATATCGTGGTACATCGTTTACCCACAAGAGAAGACTGTCCACCAGTGAAACAAAAGGTATGCTGCATAAGACCTGACATGTCAAAGAAGATCAAAGCAGAAGTTATGAAACAGTTCAATGTTGGATTTCTGGCTGTTACTTCCTATCCACAATGGGTTGCTAACATTGTGCCCGTGCCTAAGAAGGACGTCAAAGTGAGAATGTGCATGGATTATAGAGATTTAAATAGGGCCAGCCCTAAAGATGACTTTCCACTTCCACACATCGACATTCTGGTAGACAACATAACTCAGCACAAAGTATTTTCTTTCATGGACGGATTCTCAGGCTATAACCAGATCAAAATGGCACCTGAGGACATGGAGAAAACTAATTTTGTTACACAGTGGGGTACGTTATGCTACAAAGTGATGCCATTCGGACTGAAGAATGTCGGGGCAACCTATCAACGTGCCATGGTAGCTTTGTTTCATGACATGATACATCATGAGATAGAGGTCTACGTAGATGACATGATAGCCCGATCACAAACTGAAGAAGAACACCTTGATCACTTGCAAAAGCTGTTTGTCAGGTTGAAGGAGTACAAGCTCAGATTGAATCCAAACAAGTGTATATTTGGAGTCCGGTCCGGTAAGCTCTTAGGTTTCATTGTTAGCAACAAGGGCGTCGAGGTTGATCCTGCCAAAGTCAAAGCTATACAAGAAATGCCTGCTCCTCGCACTGAGAAAGAGGTCAGAGGTTTCTTGGGACGCCTAAACTACATTTCTAGGTTCATTTCTCACCTAACATCTACTTGTGAACCAATCTTCAAGCTGTTGAAGAAAGATCAGGTAGTTCGATGGAATGATGACTGTCAAATTGCTTTTGATAAAATCAAGGAGTATTTGCTAGAACCTCCTATCTTGATGCCACTCGTCGAGGGAAGACCACTAATCATGTATCTGACCGTCCTAGAGAATTCAATGAGGTGTGTACTGGGACAACATGACGAGTATGGCCGAAAAGAGCATACCATTTATTACCTTAGAAAAAAGTTTACCGACTGTGAGACCCGATACTCACTTCTCGAGAAAACTTGTTGCGCTTTGGTATGGGCTGCTCGCCGGCTAAGGAAGTATATGTTTACTCATACCACTTTGTTGATATCTAAAATGGATCCGATAAAGTACATCTTTGAGAAGCCTGCTTTGTCTGGAAGAATAGCTAGATGGCAGATGATCTTAACAAAATACGACATACAATACACGACCCAAAAAGCTATAAAGGGGAGTGTGCTAGCCGATCATCTGGCTCATCAAGCTGTCGAAGATTACCAATCCATGAAGTTTGACTTCCCTGACGAAGACATCATGACATTGGACAATATTGAAGATTTCAGACCATATGACGGACCTGAACAAGGATCCCAATGGACCCTGTACTTTGATGGGGCATCCAATGCACTTGGTAACGGTATCGGTGTTGTGCTTATATCTCCAGAAGGTTGCCATACTCCTTTCACCGCCAGACTTTGCTTCAAATGTACGAACAACATGGCAGAGTATGAAGCGTGCATCTTTGGACTCAAGGCTGCCATAAACTTGGGAATCAAATCCTTAGATGTGTTTGGGGACTCAGCTTTGGTCATCAGTCAGATCAAAGGAGAGTGGGACACTAAGCATCTGAACCTCATCCCTTACAAAGAACATGTCTTGACATTGTTACCACATTTCGAGCAGATTACCTTCGAGCACTTCCCGCAAGAAGAAAATCAGCTAGCAGATGCTCTAGCTACAATGTCATCCATGTTTAAACTTAACTGGGATAATGAGGCTCCCCAAATCACCATTAAACGGATGGACGAACCGACACATTGTCACGAGATTAATACCGAAGAAGTAGTGGACCATCCATGGTTACATGAAGTCAAAAGGTATCTCGAGGCTCAAGAATACCCTAAAGGAGCTTCCGTCAATGACAAAAAGTTCTTAAGGAGATTCTTAGCTAAGTTCTTCTTGAGTAATGGCATCATGTACAAGCGCAATCATGATTCTATTCTGCTCTGTTGTGTGGACAAGATTGAAGCTGAAAAGATCATGGCTGAATTGCATGAGGGCACCTTTGGAACTCACTCTAGCGGGCATATGATGGCTAAGAAGATTCTACGGGCAGGCTATTACTGGTCTACCATGGAAGCTGACTGCTATCAACACTCTCGTACCTGCCATAAATGTCAAATCTATGCAGACAAGGTGCACGTGCCTCCTATTCTTCTAAATGTCTTAACAGCTCCTTGGTCATTCGCTATGTGGGGAATCGACATGATTGTAGGGATCAAGCCTGCAGCATCCAATGGACAACGTTTCATTTTGGTGGCCATTGACTACTTCACCAAATGGGTCGAAGTAGCTTCCTTCGCATCTGTTACTAAGAATTTTGTTGCTCGCTTCATCAAGCAGAATCTTATTTGTCGGTACGGTATCCCCGAAAGGATCATCACTGATAACGGTACAAACTTTAACAATACTATGATCACCGCCTTTTGCGAGCAGTTCAAAATTCAAAATCACAATTCATCTCCCTACCGGCCAAAGATGAATGGTGCAGTCGAAGTTGCGAACAAAAATATCAAGAAGATCATACAAAAGATGACAGTCACCTACAAGGACTGGCATGAGATGTTACCGTTTTCTCTTCACGGGTATTGTACCACGGCTCGCACGTCAACTGGGGCAACACCTTATTCCTTGGTATATGGCATGGAAGCTATTTTACCTATCGAGGTTCAGATTCCCTCCTTGAGAATCATGAAAGATACTGGTTTGAGTGAAGACGATTGGATCTAGACCCGACTTGATCAATTGAACTTAATTGACGAGAAGAGACTTACTGTTGTTTGCCACAATCAGACGTATCAAAAACGGATGATCAAAGCTTTCAACAAGAAAGTCAGACGCCAGACATATAAAGCCGGGGATCTAGTGATAAAGCGCATAATCTTGCCACAAAGTGATCCCAGGGGAAAATGGACTCCTGCCTACGAAGGACCATTTATGATAAAGAACATCTTTCTGGTGGGGCAATGATTTTAACCACCATGGACGGTGACGACCTGCCGCACCCTGCGAACGCAGACATAGTCAAAAGATACTACGCATAAATGACCCGCTAGGTTGACACACCAAGGAAAAAAAGGGCATCCCGGTGAATCGAAAACCCGAAAGGGCAGTTCAGGAAAAAATTAGGGATAAAACAAAAAAAATCTGTACACCCGGCAAGTTGAAAACCCGAAAGGGCGACTTGGGAAAAAAAGGGTTTCCCGGTGGACTGAAAACCCGAAAGGGCGGTCCAGGAAAAAGTTAGGGAATTAAAGCGTAAAGCTATTTCTCGTCAGATCACTTTAAAGACAATCTCTTCATAGACAAACTTTGAGCTTCTGATCAATTCAATCATCTTCGGACTAAGCAACAGACGGACAAGATATTCAGAGATACGAAGGCTATAGCGGAATGGGAACCCCATGGGATTTTTTCACACATAGATATTCTTTGTATAAATTTTTCCTATTTTTTAAGATACCATCCTCTTACTAGGATGACTGTCTCCTTTGTACAAAACACTTATTAAAAGTAAATACAAAGATTCCTCTTTCAAAGTACATAAAACTATTTTCCTTTTACACTTGTGTTTTTATTTTCCAAAACGTCCAATGATTCGTTGATGAACATATGAATTTGAACATAATTATTGTTTAAAAATAAACAAAGTGGAAAAAAACAATTATTGACAGGTTGAAAGGATAGGAAAATGTCTCTAGGCTATTCCAGGAGCAATCCCTACAGTACATCATCTAGATCCCCAGCGGAGCTAAAACATTGAAATACATATCCCCAGCGGAGTTATAATTTCAAACCCTTAATCCTCATAAGAGTTAAAACTTCAAACTCCCAACCCCCAGCGGAGCAAAAACTTTGAGTTACAGATCCCCAGCGGAACTGAAACCTTCTTCCCTAGTCGAGTCAAAACTTCAAACTATCTATCCCTAGCGGAAACCTTTCAGACAATCCAACTTCCCCAGCAAGTTATTTTGAAGCCTGGAATTCAACCAGATAACATCTAACTTTTATCTCTCCCCAACCTAGGATAATTCCCCAGTAGAGTGGCAGACAACCGAAAACTCCTGAACTTGCTATCCAGTATTAAGCCTTCTTCCCCACAGAGTTTTTACTCCCCAGCAGAATGAATATTCTCATTCTTATTTCCCTAGTGAAGTCACCAAAGTTTTTATTGCTCCTCAATAGAATGAAGATTCTCATTCCTACTTCCCCACAGAAGTCATCAGAGTCTTCCTTATTCTCCAGTAGATCAAGGATTTCCTTTGTATAACCCCCAGTAGAGGTCATCAAAGTTCTCTGGACCTCCCAAGCAAATTATTCAAGCAGTTCGGCATTACACTCACAACAAAATTTTTGTCATTACTCCAATTGCAAGGCATGAAGGATTTTTAATCCCCAACAGTCGCCCAAGATTTCTTATCCTCAACATTCAGGGATTTATTTTCCCTGGCAGCGGTCAAGGGTTTTATTATCCCCAACTATCGAGGATTTATTTTTCAGTAATACAGTAAATCAACTTACATGTGCATACATTACATTCATATATCGTAAACATTGATAAAAAACATTTATTGCATCATACATTTCATGCAACATAACACTGTTTCAGCTAACATTTTACCCTTTTCAGGATAAGATTAAAAACTATCATTAACAATATTCAAAGATTTCAGACACAGTAAAGATACACTCCAGACACGGAAGTCATTCTATTACTCATTCAGAATTCAAGGACAAGATACAGTTCAGATACGCTCCAGACACGGAAGCTATTCTATCACTTATTCAAATCTCTTATTCAAATACAGTCTGGATATGCCCCAGACACGGTTGCCATTTTGTCACTTATTCAGATTACAGTACAGATACACTCCAGACACGGAAGTCATTCTGCTACCTGTTTAGTTTCCAGTCCAGATACGCTCCCGACACGATTGCCATTCTGTCACTTATTCTGATTCTCCCCGGCTCAGAGATGCTCCAGACACGGATGCTATTCTATTACTCATTTAGATTCCAACTACCAGATACAGTTCAGAGACGCTCCAGACACGGATTCTATTTTGTTTCTCATTACAAGTCTCCAGATACAGTTCAGATACGTTCCAGACGCGGACACCATTCTGAATACTCATTCTTTTGACTTACAACTTACCACTCAACAAACATTCTCGGATGGCATCTTTAAGCCCATCTCCAACAATATTCTATCACATATCCAAATGGCATCTTTAAACCCATTTCCTCAACTACATTTTGACGAGCGCAAATTTACGGGCACTCTAGTGTCCAATCATCTTTTACCTTCGAGTCACGAACGACAAACTCGCCAATCTAACTCTTCAGGTTCAAGAAGATTGAACAGGGGCAGCTGTTGTACCCTAAAATTTTCCCTCTCATTTATTAAGATTTTTCCTCACAAGACTTCTTGGACTCCATACAGGATTCGGGTTTGCTCAGCTCAAGACCTCCTCTTGCACTGATGACCTGAAATTAGGGTTTGAGTTTGCACAAGGATTTTTGGGCCATTAATTCCTCATGTGACTTTCATACACCATCTTGGGCCCCTAAGACTGCTCATATCAAGTTTCAAGCCTTGAATCACATTTTTGCTCAGTCAATTGGACAATTAACCTAAAAATCAGTTGTATTGGGAAAAAAGTCAACCATGGCCAAATTATAGTCAAACTTCATAATTTTTTATCCCCAACAACATTCTAGACTCATATGAACCATTTGATCAAGTTTTGATCACAACTCCTCAAGAAATTTGATCAGATCATCAAAAGGGCAAAATGGTCAAAATTAGGGTTTTGATTGAGAAAGGGCAATTCCGGATTTTTTAACCTAGCCAATGACCAATTGGGGTTCAAGCATGATTTCAAGGACTCAATAGCATCATCTTGACCTAATCATATAGCTCAAAATATCTCAAATGCATAGGATTGACAGATGAATTTTGCAGTCAACTGATCAAAAGTCAACTGTATACTGAAAAGTCAAACTTTGACTTTTTGGTAAAAGTCAAGTGCCAAGGGTCATAATTCATCAAGATATGTCAAAATGTGAAACTTGTTGACCAAGAAACCAAAAATTGCAAATTAGGGTTTTAATTTGAAATTTTTCATAACTTAGAATTTTTCTAAGTTATGGAAAATTTCTTATTTTTTCCTAACTTTCCACAACTTTTTCACCATGATGCAGTTGGATTCAAAGAAAACTTCCAACATGAAAGTTGTATTCCTCCATTAAATATACAACTTTTATTAACAAAGTTTTCCCAAAAGATGCTTGGATCTCAAGTTATGATTTTGTGAATAGGGGTCCATAAACTTCTTAACTTAGTGAAATTTTGCCCTAGTTTAGGCAGGTTTTTGACCCAACTTCATGGAAATTTTTCACCTAGTTCCAAGAGGTATCTCAAAATTCATTTCAAATATGGATTGTAGAGCATGTTACAAGATTTTCAAAGTGTCCAAGAACTCTCCAAGATCATTTATGGTTAGGGAGAATCGAATAAGAGAAAATGGCAATTTATCACTTTTGTTCAAGCCATGTTTACAAAGTTACAAGTTGCAAATCAGTTTCAAGCATGCTTGTACCTTGCATTACAGGTCCTAATCCCTTCTACACTCCATAATTAAATTCAAACTCAATGGATATTGGCTTTGTTTTGACTTTTGAAGCATTGCACAATGAATTAATCCAAAAATGACATAAAGTTCATAATACCATTTTGATGAAGCATGCTTTTGCAAACTTTACATTTCTTGAGCTATGGACATGATCTTTTGTTGCAAGCAAGATCCACAAACATCAGGAAAAGTATACCAACCCTCTGCAGTCCATAAGCTAGCCTATACAGGCCTTTGGCATTGTCACCTCAAACTTTCTTCAAAAGTCAAGGAAGCTTGTGCATCTGATAAAGAGAAGCCTTTGTATAATTCTAAACAACTTCAGAACTTTGTCACAAGCAAAAGCACGAATTGCTAACATCCCAAACACTCTCAAACACCAAAATCACAAGTTCCTGCCCAAACAGGGCATCTTCTGCAGAACCTTTGCCAAATCAACATTGGCTCGTGCGTTTTGCTTTGAAACACTTCAAACACTTTACGTACATCCTACCTAAACTATCCAAGCCCTTGGCTTGCAACTGTAACCCCTGTTTCAAGCTTCACCATTTTCATTTTTGAAGGTTGCAGGTTGACTTCTACAGGAAGTTTCAAGCATCCTCAAGGCAAGATGAGCATTGGGATAGCTTGAGGGAACCTCAAGGAAGCTCACACAATCTTCAGGCCTCACTCAAAGTCCCCACATTGCCATATCCAAACTCAATTGAACAAGGTATTTTTCAAAGTTCTATCTCCTTATTTAGGCATCCTTAAGCTTTGATTTGTGAAGCAAAAATGTAGTCCTTAACTTGCTTAAGTTGTACATATGCATAGTTGTTATTTATATTAACTGAGTAGTGAGAATTTTAAGCTTAAAGTTCATGAAAATTTTAGGTCAGAAATTAGGGGTGATAAAATTCTCATTGATCTTTGAGTGTTAGGTCACAAACTTTATATCATTGGAATCGTGAGTTTACAAGCTACACTTTTTATGTTATGAGTTTTTGATTTTATGCAAGCTACAGCAAGATACAAGATTGAAAGAAAAACGCGCGTTTGGATGTTGGCTAGAGGTCAGGGACGAAGGCTGGTTGGGCCTGGCGCCTTGGGCCTGTTGCATTTTACACCCCCTCTGTTTCCTATCTACACCCTCTTGGCATATTTTGATATTTTTCATATTTTATTTTTATTTTTGTGTTTATTGACTTTATTATTTTTTCTGAACATTAAAAAATCCCAAAAATATTTTCTTAATTTTTTGCATTTTATTTTATTATTTTTGATATTTTTTTGGCATAAAAAGAGTTTATTAGGTTTATAGAATTTATTTTCTTAAATAAACTTGTAAATAATAATAAAATACTTAATATTTTATTTCATTATCTTATACACAGTAAACATTTATTTTTCATACATATTTAATTTTTAAATATTGGTACATAATATTATTATTATTTTTCTTAAACAAAAAATGAATAAAATGATAATATAAAACATATTTTCTTTTAAATCAAAAACTAGGGTTTTTCACCCTTTCAAAAATAATATTATTATTTTTTCTTATTTTTAAGACTTAAATAATTTTATTTTTATATACATAAATTAAATACAAAACATTTTGCATAAATACATTTTATTTGCATATTTAAATAATTGTATTCTTATTTATTTATTGTGCAAAGTTCAATTGGGTTGTAATAGTAAATTAGAGTTTTATTTTGTGCAAATATCCCCCATTCAAAACTTGTATCCCCCCTCCCATAATATTGTTGTAATAGTTTAGATTTACTTTACGCAATTTATTGCATTATATCCATGTTTAGTAAAAACTAGGGTTTTGTATGATAAGACAAAAAATCGAACAAATAGCATGACCTAATGCAAGACAAAAATGCATGCAAAATGACAACATATTGCACACAAGCACCTCTAGGGTTTCACCCACTATGTTGCCTAAAAATGGCCATGGTATGCATGCTAGGTATCTTAGCAAAATCAATCAAAACAAAAGATCATAGTCCTCGATGACGCTATCAAAAGTTGCCTAAAAACAAAATGATCTTGGTCCCTAAAACTTGCTAAGATACTTGGCAACATTGCTATCACGGTCATACGATGATCCACGCCTGTCCCGTTTAACATTCAAACATAGAGTTGTCTACTAAAACAATAGTAGGTCAACAATGTCAAAGGAATAAAAATGTACAAGAAAGACTTTTGAGTTGGTAGATAGCTTCTAGTTACTTGATCTTTGCAAACAATCCTTGCTATTTTCAAACAAACACACACACATTTCAAAAACAATTTCCAAACAACTTTCAAAACATTGAAACATTTTCAAAGGACAAACATCTTTGTATACATTCTTACAAACAAGAATCATTACAAAGATTGCCTAAACGATGGCCTCTTTTCAAAATAATTTCAAAACCATACAAAGCACCACTTCAAACAATTGAAAAAGCAAAGCAAGTGATCTAAACAAGTAACTAAGATCCCATGGAAAACCATGGATGAAAAGGGTGCTAGCACCTTCCCTTTTCATAATCTACCCCATGAACTCAAGAAAACATCTCAAAGGTCTTTCCTGTGCTTTTTACCATTCCTTTTGGATAAAATAAAAGTCGGTGGCGACTCTTGCTAACCGCGACATTTGCAAACACAAACGCGAAACCTCAAGTCAGTTCTCCTACCGCATCACACCATACAAGAGATGCCGGCTCCCCGCACAGAAAAAGAAGTTAGAGGTTTCTTGGGATGCCTGAATTACATCGCCAGGTTCATTTCACAACTGAATGCTACTTGTAAGCCAATCTTCAAGCTTCTAAAGAAAGATCAAGTGGTAAAGTGGAATGACGAATGCCAGACCTCTTTTGAAAGAATCAAAGAATACCTTCAAGAACCACCAATTCTGATGCCTCAAGTTGAAGGAAGACCTTTGATATTATCCTGACAGTGCTAGACAGTTCAATGGGGTGTGTGCTGGGGCAGCATGATGAGTCTAGTCAAAAAGAGCATGCAATTTATTACCTTAGAAAAAATTGTACTAACTGTGAGACTCGATACTCATTGCTCGAGAAAACTTGCTGCGCTTTGGCATGGGCTGCTCACTGACTGAGACAGTATATGCTGACTCACACTACCTTGTTGATATCAAAGATGGATCCGATCAAATATATTTTTGAGAAGCCCGCCTTATCCGGAAGAATAACAAGATGGAAGATGATCTTAACCGAGTACGACATCCAATACACAACCCAAAAAGCAATCAAGGGGAGTGTATTGGCGGATCATTTGGCGCATCAGGCCGTGGATGACTACCATTCCATGAATTTCGAGTTCCCGGATGAGAATATCATGTTGGTAACCGACTGCGAAGAACCTAGACTGGATGAAGGACCCGAGGAGGGATCCCGATGGTCTATGCATTTTGATTGAGCCTCGAACGCATTGGGTAATGGCATTGGCACAGTAATTATATCTCCTGAGGGCTATCATACTCCATTCACCGCCCGATTATGTTTTAACTGCACCAACAATATGGCGGAGTATGAAGCGTGTATCATGGGTCTTCGAGCTGCTATTGACCTGAGGATTAAGTTCTTGAGTGTATTCGGAGATTCTTCTCTGGTGATAAGTCAGATCAAAGGAGAGTGGGATACGAAACACCCGAATCTCATTCCTTATAGAGAATATGTACTGACATTGCTCCCACACTTTGAGAAGATAACCTTTGAACATTTCCCACGAGAAGAGAACTAGTTGGCAGACGCGCTAGCTACCATGTCTTCCATGTTCAAAGTTAGGTGGGAAATTGAAGCTCCCCAGATTACCATTGAGAGGTTGGATGAACCCGCACACTGCTGTGAGATCGACACCGAAGAATTAACAGACAAACCCTGGTTTCATGAGGTAAAATGGTATCTTGAGGCTCAAGAATACCCCGAGGGTGCATCTGTTAATCATAAGAAGTTTCTGAGAAGGTTCGCTGCGAAGTTCTTCGTCAGTAATGGAATCCTCTATAAGCGTAACCATGACTCCACACTACTACAGTGTGTAGACAAGAGCGAGGCAGAAAGGATCATGGCAGAGTTACATGAAGGCACTTTTGGAACCCATTCTAGTGGATAAACCATGGCTAAGAAGATCCTATGGGCAGTATACTACTGGTCCACTATGGAAGCCGATTGTTATCAGCAGTCTCGAACCTGTCATAAGTGCCAAATCTATGCTGATAAGGTGCATGTGCCTCCGGTCCCCTTAGACGTCAGACCTATTGCGTCTAACGGGCATCGTTTCATTCTGGTAGCCATTGATTACTTTACGAAGTGGGTTGAGGCAGCTTCCTTTGCTACAGTAACCAAGAACGTCGTGGCGCAGTTCATCCGACACAATCTGATCTGTCGATACAGTGTGCCAGAGAGGATTATTACTGACAATGGTACAAATCTCAATAACACAATGATCACCAAGCTCTGCAAACATTTCAAGGTTCAGCATCATAACTCTTCTCCGTACCGGCCGAAGATGAATGGGGTTGTTGAAGCAGCTAACAAGAACATCAAAAAGATTGTGCAGAAGATGACGGTGAAATACAAAGACTGGCACAAGATGTTACCATTCACTCTTCATGGATACCGTACCTCAGCACGAACGTCGACAGGGTAAACACCCTACTCTTTGGTGTATGGCATGGAGGTAGTCCTACCCATCGAGGTCCAGATACCCTCTCTTAGCATTATGAAGGATGCGGGTTTGAACAAAGACGACTGGATCCAAACCCGACTTGATCAGCTGAATCTAATCGATGAAAAGAGACTTACTGCTATCTGTCATGGTCAGACGTATCAAAAGCGAATGATCAAGGCTTTTAACAAGAAAGTCAGACGTCAAGAATATCAAGTCGGGGATCTAGTGATCAAACACATCATACTATCGCAAGGTGATCCCAGGGGAAAATGGACCCCCACATACGAAGGGCCATTTGTGGTTAAGAACATTTTCTCGGGAGGAGCTATGATTCTAACCACCATGGATGGTGACGACCTTCCTCACCCCGTCAATGCAGACATAGTGAAAAGATACTACGCATAATCAAATACCCGCTAGGTTGACTGGCCTAGGCAAAAATAAGGGCTTCCTGGCGAACCAAAAGGTTTCGGGAAAAAGTAAGGGATGAGAATGAAAAAAACTGTACACCCGGTAAATCGAAAACCTTAAAAGGCGACTTGGGAAAAAAAGGGTATCCCGGTGGAGTGAAAACTCGAAAGGGCGGTCCAGGCAAAAATTAGGGATCAAAGTGTAACACAATGTCTCATTGGATTACCCCGCAACCAGACTTCGGTATCAACTATCAAGCTCGGACGGCGCCAATCAATCTGATCAATCTTTGGCCAAGTAGCAAAGTGATGAGACGCTTGAAGATATAAAGGCAATAAAAGAGTTGAAACCCGATGGGGTCGTTCCACATAGCTGTTTTTCTTTCTTTAACACAAATTGTAATTTCTATCTTTCGGCGGTGTTCTCTTACTAGGACGTCAACCTCCTTGTATAAAACGCCTATTACAGGCCAATTGCAAAAATCAATACAATTCATTTTCACAAGAAATTTCAACTTGTTTTTATTTTTCTGTTTTGTTTTGCAAGAACATCCAATGATTCATTTTTGATATATGCATTTCAAAATAATGGCTGCTCATGAATATTTACACAAGAAACAAAAGATGATTACTCGTAATTCCAAAAACAGGGAAAACAAGAAGTGCCCAAACCTTACAGTTACTCTGCTCATCAGGTACTGGGATAGAGCCAGCTTAAGAACATGAGTAGTGGTACATATACTCCCCACAGAGTAAAAAGTATCCAAAGACAGTGATGTTAGCTTTCCCGAACAGGACATAACTCTCCCCAGCTGAGGTTCACGATCGCGAGTGAGTCAGTAAATTTTTCCCCAAGCAGAGTTTATTTCTCTCACAAGCAGAAATTCAATCTCCAACAGAATTCATTATCACCAGCAATAGAAATTCATCCCCAGCTGAGTTTATTTCTCCAAATCAGCAGATCTATCAACAAAGTATCACCTCTCCAACAAAGTTCCTCCCCGTAGAGTTATCCTCAGACAGGGTCTCTTCCGGCAGAATATTCACCAGCCGAATGGATGTGAATCCCCAGCTAGTCATCTTTGTTCACCATCCCCAACAGAAGTAGAGGAACTGTGGTTTTTTACAGCTGTCAAGAATACCATGTCTCATACTCTCCAAACAGCAGTCAAGGATTTATTTTCCCGGACTCAGATTATTACGTCAGCATTTCATGTTCATACATCATGACATGTGCATACATTACATATAACATAATCTCAGTTATTTTGAGAACATCATCTCACAATGCATTTCATGCATCGCATATAACTAACCCTGTTATCTTTTCAGGAAAGACAATTATTATCAACAATTTCCAGCAGGTCCATGATCAACACTCGAAGCTAAACAAAGTAATCATCAGTGCGACAAAAGTAACCTTACCCCGGTTCATCCTGAAGTCTTACACAAACTTATAACGTTACCCCGGTTCCTCCTGAAGTTTTACATGAACTTATCTCAAGGTAACCTTACCCCGGTTCCTCCTGAAGTTTTACACGAACTTATCACAAAGCAACCTTACCCCGGTTCATCTTGAAGTTTTACACAGACTTATAACCTTACCCAGGTTCCCGCTGCAGTTTTACCCATACTCCTCATGAAACAACCTTATCCAGGCTGTCATATCAAAATAACTTTACCCCGGTTCATTTTGAAGTTTTACACGAACGTATCACGAAGTAACCCTACGACCCAGGTTCCTTCTCACAGCCCTACTATCCAGGCTTTCATATCAAAGTAACCCTACTACCCAGGTTCCTTCTCACAGCCCTACTATCCAGGCTTTCATATCGAGGTAACCCTACGACCCATGTTCCTTCTCACAACCCTACTATCCAGGCTTTCATATCGAAGTAACCCTACTATCCAGGTTCCTTCTCAAGCCCTACTATCTAAGATTTCAACTCGAAGTAACCCTACGATCCAAGTTCCTTCTCAAGCCCTACTATCCAGGCATTCATCTCGAAGTAAACCTACTATCCAGGTTCCTTTTCAAGCCCTACTATCCAGGCTTTCATCTCGAAGTAACCCAACTATCCAGGTTCCTTCTCAAGCCCTAGGATCCAGGCTTTCATCTCGAAGTAACCCTACGATCCAGGTTCCTTCTCAAGCCCTACTATTCAGGCTTTCATCTCGAAGTAACCCTACTATCCAGGTTCCTTCTCAAGCCCTACTATCCAGGCTTTCATCTCGAAGTAACCCAACTATCCAGGTTCCTTCTCAAGACCTACTATCCAGGCTTTCATCTCGAAGTAACCCTACTATCCAGGTTCCTTCTCAAGCCCTACTATCCAGGCTTTTATCTCGAAGTAACCCAACTATCCAGGTTCCTTCTTAAGCCCTACTATCCAGGCTTTCATCTCGAAGTAACCCTACGATCCAGGTTCCTTCTCAAGCCCTACTATCCAGGCTTTCATCTTGAAGTAACCCTACTATCCAGACTCCTTCTCAAGCCCTACTATCCAGACTTTCATCTCGAAGTAACCCTATGATCTAGGTTCCTTCTCAATCCCTACTATCCAGAATTTCATCTTGAAGTAACCTTACTATCCAGGTTCCTTCTCAAGCCCTACTATCCAGGATTTCATATCGAAGTAACCCTGCTATCCAGATTCCTTCTCACTGCCCTACTATCCAGGCTTTCATATCGAAGTAACCCTACGATCCAGGTTCCTTCTCACAGCCCTGCTATCCAGGATTTCATATCGAAGTAACCCTGGGATCCAGGTTCCTTCTCATAGCCCTACTATCTAGGCTTTCATATCGAAGTAACCCTACGATCCAGGTTCTTTCTTACAGCCCTACTATCCAGGCTTTCATATCGAAGTAACCCTACTATCTGGGTTTCTTCTCACAGCCCTACTATCCAGGCTTTCATATCGAAGTAACCTTACTATCTAGGCTCCTTCCCAAGCCCTACTATCCAGGCTTTCATATCGAAGTAACCCTACCATCCAGGTCCCTTCTCATAACCTTAATATCCGGGTTCTTCCTCTCTTATCCCCAGATAGTAGTCCACAACACTGTAAGACCGGGACCCGATCAAACACGATTAGTTTTGCATCTCTCCAGTAAGTCGCGGTGCAGCATATACCCCGACCAGACACGCAGTTCACTTCCACTTCCCCAAACCAGAGTTATTCCCCAGTAGAGTAATGGACAACTGAAGCTCCTAAAACTCTATTTCTCCCATGACAGAGACCAGCATTCCCTAGCAGATCCCTCCTTAATAACAGCAACAGGGACTCTCGTCAAAGGAATATCTCAGGAAATCCACATTCTCTAAATGTCATCTTTAAGCCCATCTCAGACAATTCTCCGTCACATCCAAGATGGCATCTTTAAGCCCATCTCCGACAAATATTCTATCATCTACTTCCAAATGGCATCTGAATCCCATTCCCGATGTCACAAGTTGAGTGCCACTTCATGCGAGTGCAAATTTCTGGGCACTCTAGTGTTCAATCATCTTCCACCTTCAGATCACGAAAGGCAGACGAGCAAATCTACATCTTCAGGTTTAAGAAGATTGAACAGGGGCAGCTGTTGTACCCCAAAATTTTCCCTCCCATATTTCTCAACACATGGCAAGTGAGGTCCCCAAATTGCTCAAGGAAGTTCAAGAATTGACCAAACAAACTCTCTCCTAAGGAAGTATATCTCAAATTGGGGTTTCCATCTTCATCAATATGTGTGAACCACAGAGGACTCAAATGATCACCATTATCCTAATATGTTCTCAAGATCATCCATGTCAAGTTTCCAGCCTTGCAGAAGAAGTTTGCTCAGTCAATTGCTCAAATGCCTGAAAATCAACTGTACTAGGTCAAAAGTCAATTGTGGCCCACATACAGTCAAACTTCAAGATCTTTGGTCAACATCCTCATTTTTAAGTATTATCCATCATTTTATCAAGGTTTGATCATGATTCCTCATGGATTTCTCACAATTCATCAAAACCCAAAAGTTGCTAAATTAGGGTTTTACAGGAAAAGTCAACTCAAGTTTGACCAAGCATAACTTTCTCATACTTTATCAGAAAATGACCCATCCAAAGCTCATTTTTAAGAGGATGTAATTCCTTACAATTCATATTCATTTCCCAAGTCCAGAATATGCACTCACAAAAAGATATGAATTTTGACATTATAGGTCCTTTTGAAAAGTCAACAAAAACACCTTTTGGGTCAAAGCTTCATACATGAACATGGAATACTCAATTGAGATGAGACCAAAAGGGTTGTTTAGAGGACATCCTAAGCTTTCTAAAAAGTCCAAAAACACCTCTCTAGGGTCAAAATTGAGAGAGTTATGCATTGGACAAGTTGACCATTTTTACAAAATTGCCAAAAGTTAAATGTGCTCAAATTTGCATTTTTTGCTAAATGGACCCAATTGTTTATGCTTTCACCTAAATTATAATGTGGTCCATAACTCAAATGTTCACTCACCCATTATGTTCTTCATTTTTCAATTTATTTTGATTTTTCATTAATTAAAAAGT
The DNA here is from genome assembly GCA_948472305.1 of Vicia faba. NCBI lineage: Eukaryota > Viridiplantae > Streptophyta > Magnoliopsida > Fabales > Fabaceae > Vicia > Vicia faba. The sequence continues at coordinate 884,558,017 of OX451738.1, forward strand.
GAATTAAATCAAATAAATGATGAAAATTAACAAAGATATGATTTGATTTGGTTTTTGACAGATTGTCAATCAAGATATGCTGAGTTAACAAGATCAAATTGAATTAAGGTCAATTGGTACAAGAAACGCATGGTTTAGCTCAAAATAGAAACATATCATATAGCTTGCAAATCAAATCAAATTTTGGATAAATGCAAAGATTTAGTCCAAGTTTGTTAACCTAATTTACTCTAGGTTATATAATGAACAATTCCAGATCAAAGACAGGGGTTAGAGGTCGCGAGAGGAATAGAAAAAAAACTCAAAAATTGACAAAAAGTGTTGGATAGTTTTTTCATTTAAAGAACAATTCAGACCATTCCAACGCTGCTAATCGATTCTTGGACCTTCCCAGAATCCAATTGGATCAGTTGCAAGGCTTGAAGCACCCAGAAACACCAACTATAACTCACATGGTTTACGTTTTTTTTCAGAATCGATTATCCCAATTATTGCATCATTAGCAATTTTAATTATCATATTTGTGATTATCAACATGTTTGCAAGCTAACTGTATTATTTAATTTCGTTTTTGAAGCCTGTACACGATGTTGCCATTGCTAGGGTTTCTGTGTTTTTTTAGGGTTTCTTGATGCAGGAAAAATTAGGCCTTGAATCAGGTACCATGATGCTCGTGAGGATGAGACGAGTTGATTGGTACCATTACCTTTCGTTTATCTTGCGTGTGCATTATTTTTGAAATATGCAGGGTTATACCTACAGTGGGTGTCTGTAGGTAAAAGTCCTTTTTTCTAAAACGACGGAATCCATGAGGAAGACGATGGCGTGGTAGCATGTGACTGGCCCGTTTAAACTTTCGTGCGCTTTGGAATCAGCTCTTTTGTTTTTCTCATATTATGTTTTATTATTATTGTAAATACAACTAACAATCATAGTGCAACTGGAAACATGGCGTTGGCAAAAGGCATAAGGACATGGGTTCGATCCCAGGTCCAGACCACTTTCTTTATTTTCTTTTCCTCCAACATATCCAGTGCCTCACAATCTCAAGCGCCCACTATACAACTCAAGGTCTGACCATCAGATCTATCTCCAGCCAGGATCCAATGCCTCCAATGAAAGACCATGGTGTACCACAAAGTCAACACCATACAGGATCAAGCATGGTCAACTTGGGCTTAGCTTGTTGGGCTAAAAAATTTAGATACTCACCCCCTCTTTCAGCAAGACAACAGGCCCAATTCTCAATTTCTTTTTATTTTTAGTTTTTATTTTATCTTTTAATTTGTTTAATTATTTTATTTTTAAAAAATCAGTTTTAATTAAATCATAAAAATCAAAAAGTCAAAAAAATTAGATTTAGTTGTTTTTCTTATTAAATTTAATTTTGTTAATTAATTAGATTAATATTTAAATTAGGGTAACTTTAATTTGTTTTTTCACAATTAAAATTAAATTAGAAAATTAGGTTAACTCTTGATTTGATTTTTCTCTTTTTCTCAAATAAAACAAAAATACAAAAATAGGTTGTTTAGAATTAGTTAATTAATTTTCAAAAATTAATACATATTAGAATTTAGGATTTTCTTTGCAATTTAATTATTCATTATTTTCTCAAATAACAAAAACGACAAAAAAATGATTTTTCTTTAATCAATTGCAGTTAGGTTTAGTCAAGGGTCAAAACCCTAATCGCCTCGCATTTAACTTACCACACGCATTTAATTCTTTTATTATTTTTGTAACTGTTCAGGGTTTGTAATAGTTAACTTAGGGTTTTTATTTACTGTTTAAATTCCCAATTTTTGGTTATGTAATTAATCCCCCTCCCCGAAGCCTTGTAATAGTTAGGTTTTATATTTTCGCACTTTTAAGCTTCCGCAATTATTAACTGTTAGATGTATGTTTAGGATTGTATGGAAAGAATGCATGATAAAATTAAAATGGTTAGAAAACCCTAATGTGCAAAGATAATAAACTAAAAATAAATCACTCGCACATATTCGCTCTTAGGGTATGCTATCACTTCGGTTGCCTTCGGTAAACGATCATTAAGCATAGGGTGTCTTAGTGGTTGCCCTCCCGTCTAAAAAGATCAAATGTCCCATTCGAATGTTGCCTCGGAAATGTTGCCTCGAAAAGATCTTAAGACTCTAGGGTTACTACTAAGGTGTCATAATATTGCTTTAGTGATCGTACGTCCCTTTCGAATTGACCCTTACAAATTCCAACGACAGTGCTACCTATTTCTCAATAGTAGGATAGCACTGTCTAAAGGAAGCAAGAATAGAAATGATCTTTTTTCGAGTAGGTAGATGCTAGTAGGTACTTTCTCAAATAAAAACTTTTCACACTTACACTTTTCAAACAAATTTTCAAAACAACTTCATCACACCCTTGAGGACTGATATAAGGGTTATCACGAAGTAAAACATTTTCAAAGCAAGCACACAAACACAAGCAATTTAAAAATGAGCAAGTACCTAAGAGCCCATGGAAAACCATGGATGGAAAGGGTGTTAATACCTTCCCTTTCCATAATCTACCCCCCATACTCAAAATCTCGAAAAAGGATTTTTTTCTGTACTTTTTTCCTTTCCGATTGGATGAAATAAAAGTCGGTGGCAACTCTTGCTTACTGCGACATTTTGCGAATAAAAAAACGCAAAATGCAAACCAGTAAAAACAGTCGGTTTTACCATCGTATCACACTACTCAAGGTCTTTATTGTTTGTTTCCTTCTCCTTTAGATAATGCTATCCCAACATTAGTTAGTAGGAAGCCCTGTCACTGCATACGAAGGGACAAGCGCAGGTCATCGTAAAGTCATAGAAGGCAACTCATAGGGACACTAGCAATTTCGTAAGGGACTAGATCGTTTACCAAAGGCAACATTCAAAAGGTTCATCGAGGGACTATGATCTTTTTAATCGAGGGACAGTGCTAAATCATCCCCACGTTCGAGGGACATGACTATGTTTCGTTTCGAAGGCAATAAGGGAGGTTACCCTAGAGGTGCGCGTGTGCAAAGTGATTCATGATTCAGTTATTTTATCTTGTATTAGGTTAGCTATTGATTCGTTATTAGTCTTTTCATGCAAACCCTAATTCTAAGCAATAGCAACAAATATAGTAAAGCGATAAATGTATGGAAAATGAAATTCTACGCTATTACAAGGCTTCGGGAATGGGGGGTACAAGTAATAAAATTGCAGGAAAAGTAAAACCCTAATTAGTTATTACAAACCATGAGCAGTTACAATAATGATTAAAAAAACGCGAAAAGAGTAAACTACGTGAAAATGTAAATAAAGAAAAGAGGAAGGAAATTATTTTGGTGATTTTTTGATAAAAGATTTGATGATTAACCTAAACCCTAAATTAATTTTAATTAACTAAAACCTAAAACCATAATTAATTTTAATTTGAAAAAATAATAAAATTTATTAATTAAAACAAAAACTAAACCCTAATGTTGATTAGGGTTTATGAAAAAAGTAATTGATAAAAAATGGTTTTAGTTTGATGAATTTAGGGTTTATAAGTGAAAATAGTAAGAAAATAAGGGTTTTAAAAAAGTTAGCAGGGCTGGGTGTTGAACTCACACCCTCTACCCTTTCAATCAGCATCTTCACAATCAGGCCAGGCGCGTGCCTATGTCAAAGGATAAAAGCCAATGCGCTTTGTATTCAATCCTACAAACGATGACAAAAAACAGCAAAAGGCAGGGATTGAACCCACACCTTGATAGGGTAATGCCTTAGCGTGCGTTTCCCGTTGGGGCGGTAATACATCTGTTGTACCCAAAAAATTTCCCTCCCATTTTTCTTTAAGGAATTCTTTCAAGGCTTCTCAAATACTCAAGGATCTCAAGGGATGACCAGTCAAATGCTCCTCCGAAGCCAAAGGTCTACAACTAGGGTTTTGAGTTTCTTAAGTAAATTTGGGTTGCAAAGGTCTCAAATGATTTCCATGGTTCTCCATAGGTCTCCAATAGGATTCATGTCAAGTTTCAAGTCTTGCATCACAAGTTTGCCCAGTCAATGGCTCAGATGACTGAAAATCAACTGTATTAGGTAGAAAGTCAACTATGGTCAACATACAGTCAAACTTCAAGATTTTCTGTCAACGTCAAAATTTTGAAGTGATATTCATTATTTGATCAAAGGTTGATCATGATTCCCCAAGGAAAGCTCTCAAATCATCAAAAGTAAAAAATTGCAAAATTAAGGTTTCCTCAGAAGAAGTTAACTGAATTTTGACCAAGCATAACTTCCACATGCTTCATCAACTTTTCCCCAACCAAAGCCCATTTTAAAGAAAATTCAATTCTATACAACTTTTTATATGCTCAAGTCCAAAAAAGGATTCATTTGAAAAATATGAGCTAATACATTATAGGTCATTTTCAAAAGTCAACAAAAGACACTTTTTGTCAAGGAAACTTACATCAACATAAAATATCGAAATGCAAAAATGATCAAAAGAGAAATTGTAGAGGACATCTTGAGATTTTCAAAAAGTTAGAGATAACTTTCAAGAGATGAAAATTGAGCAAGTTATGGGTTGCACAATGTGGGAAATTTTGAGGAAATTCATGAAAATACAAAATGAGCAAATTTGATATTTTGAACTAGTGGGCCTAATTTGTGATGCTCAAACATGTTCGTAAGATGTTAGAGGACCTATAAATCAATTCAAATATTTTTCATGATTTTATTTCCTTTATTTGAATTTTAACTCATTTAAAAATAAATAAAATCAAATAAATGTAAAATATTGGTATGAGGGCTTGGGCCTTTTGATTTCAAACATAAACAAGCCCAATACAGCTCATGCAGGCCTGTTAAAACATGCCAAATCTGTGTGAATTCAAGAAGGAAGGGAATATTTCAAGATGGAAAGTTTTCAAAGTGTTTTATCTTGTTTTGATTAAGGCCATCATGGTTTGATTTTGTTTCATATTTGTGGAGTCGTTTCCCTTCTCTATAAAAGGACAGGCCTAACAGATCCAAGGACACAAGATCACTTCCTAGAGGAGCCACTCAAAATCCACAATAATTCAAAAGAATTGTAGAATATGTAATTTAGTTTCCAGCCCTTCTCACTAGAAACCAAGGTAAGCATTCACCTCCTGAAGATCAAAGGAGTGGATCTAGATCCATAACTGTATCCCTCAAGCACCAGAACATAGTTTCTTCATCACTCCGGTTTTAAAATTGGTAAAAATAAAAGCTATGTTTTCTTGCATTTTTAATCATTGCTAATCTGTTTGATCTCTTCATGTGCATCATTAGAACAGGATAGGCGCATTACACGTGTATCTTAACGTTGAAATCGTACTTCACCATTGTTGGGGCTCAAAAAATCGTTGAGCACCTAAATGGATGATACAAGCATGCTCCATTATCATGAGCCATGCCATTGAGATTGAAGCTTGTTAATTAGTGGATTCAAGTTGTTTGATCTGTCTTTTTAACGTGTTTTTATAGGTTTGGTGCTTGGGACGACCAAAGAAGATGACCGGAGGTTGACTCCGGTGTCCCTGAATTTTGTTGACTCCGGCAAGGGCATACATGGCCTAATAGAGTCTTATGACTGGTTGGTTCAAATAACAGTGGTCCACCTGTTCTTCTTGCGTGTTTGAAATAAAAAATACAATTAACTTTTATTATATATTTATTCGTTTGTGTTTTGGTTAACAGATGTATAAGAAACCCCAGTGGCAGCACACTTGCATGTAAGTCTCTCATATGCCTGGTCCTGGGTTCGATCCAAGCGCGAGGCATTTTTTATTTTCCATGTTTTCATTTTAGATCCGGTGCAACTGATCAAGCGTGCTCACCATGTACACTCATTCCATGACCCTTAGATCTCAGAAGATCCAGATCCAACGTTGCTAATGGTCACGCCCACGATGCACTCCAGGATATAATCCTCATTGGATATCCCAGGCGCTTAGGCCCTCTTGTTTTTGGGCCTGGAATTTTGCTTTCTAACCCCCCCCCCCCAATTTCCTTTTTGCACCGCAGACCCATTAAACCTTTTTTTGTTGTTTTAGTTTAATTATTTCTTTTAAACCATTTATTATTTAATCATAAAAATAAAAAATAAAAATCAGAAAATCAGAAAAACATTAGATTTAAGTTTTTTATTAATTAATTTAATTTTTGTTAATTTTAATTAATTTAATTTAATCACTTTGAGTTTATTTTATTAATTAAAAATTAATTAGAATTAGGTTTTCATCATTTCAATTATTTTTCCATAATAAAAACTACAAAAAATATTTTCTTAAATGTTTAGGAATTTTTGGGGTTTTTGACATCTCTTCAATCTCTGCGCGCTTATCTATTTTCGCAATTTTATTTTCATGAATTGTGTAATTGACAAAGGGATGTGATAGTTTAAAATTAGGAATCTTTACATTTTTCTTCTCCCCATTTGAGGTTTTGTACTCCCCATCCCTGAAGCACTGTAATAGCGTAGATTCAACTTCCTGCATTTTTACTTTCCGCACTACTATATGAATGCTTATATACATTTAACTGCTAGTTTAATAGGATTGCATGGTAAGACTTAAAACCAAACGTTAGAAAACCTAACATCCAAGTTAAGAATAACTGAAACATAACACACTTTACACCCGCGCACCTCTAGGGTACCCCCACTTGTTGCCTTCGGAAAACAACAGTCACGTCTCTCGGGCGTGGGATGTTTTAGCAAAGATCCTTTAGTTAAAAGATTGTAGTCCCTCGATGAATCTTCGATGCTGCCTTGGTAAAAGATCTTAGTACCTTAGGATAATTTTTAAAGTATCATACGAGTTATTTTCGTGACTGTACGATGACCCGCGCATGTCCCTCAAAACATCCAATGATAGGGCTACCTATTAACTAATGGTAGGATATCACTATCTAAAGGAAAAGAGGAAAAGAACAAAGACCTTTTGAGTAGGTAGATAGCTTATAATTGCTTACTCACTAAACAAAACAACTTCTCATACATACACTCTCTTTTCTAAATATTTTCAAAGACAAAACACATTGTATGCATTCTCAACGATACAAGAATCATTACAAAGTTTTCCGCACTAAGGCATCTTTTCATAATATTTTCAAAATACACTCACGCAAAAAGCATTTTCAAAGTGAGCTAGCAACTAAGAGCCCGTAGATAACTATGGATGAAAAGGGTGCTAACACCTTTCCTTTTTATAACCTACCTGTTATACCCCAAAATTTGCCCTCTCAGTTCTCAATGGATCACCCTGGACCCTCAGGTTTGCTTCTATCCAATTCCAAGCCCTGAATTACAAATTTTCCAAGAAAGTCATTCATAAGGACAAAATGGTCATTTGCACACTAAAAAGTCAAACTTTGACTTTTGGATCAAAATCAAGTTTCAAGAATCATATTTCATCAAGACATGTTGAAATATGAAGTTTGTTTCATCAAGAAATTCAAAAGTCAAAATTACTTTGGAAAAGTCAAAATTCTAAATACTTAGAATTTTTCTAAGTGTTTAAGAAATATGATAAGCTCAGAACTTCTGGCTAGATTTCCACCATGATGCAAACGGATTCTGAAAGAACTTCATACACAAGAGTTTTAGATATCAATAAGACCCAAAACATTGCAGAACATAACTTTTTCTAGAAGTGTTGGGATTTCAAGTTGTATGTCTTCAAAGATACGTCTCTGAAACTTAGGCACTTAGTAAGTTCTGAGCATTTTCAAGTCAGAAGTTGTCAACAACTTCTGGGCCAGTTTTCACGTAGGTTCAGTCAGAAGTTGCAAGAGTAATTCAAAGAGGGCTTACAAAGCATGTCATAAGCTTTCTGGAAAGTCTGAGAACTCGCTCAGAACATGCTGGAGCAAAGAGATTAAAGGATCAGAAGTTGGATGTTGGTTCTAAGTTGCGCCGATGCTGAACTTCTGACCCAAAATTAAGCTATGATGCATAATCTCATGTTGCAGGGTTTCTGGTTTGATAAATCTCATCATCATTTAATGCTCACAACCACTTTTGAGTTTTTATCCAAAGGATTTCCCCACATGTGGCATAGAAGTACATTGTTGTCCTTGAAAAGGCAAACTCTTGTACAAAAGTATGTTGGGCCCATGCTTTGCTTTTGCCTCTGAGGGTAATTTTCCTTAATTCATGCTTACAAATCCAGCTTAGGCACGACTAAAAGCTACTAACCACCATACTTGTTTATCTTGCTTCAAGAACAAGCCAGCATGCTAGCATGATGTTGGTACTCTTGACTTCTCCAAGCTAGAAAATTCTTGCCTATAAATTGAACTTCATTTGCAACTGTAAGGGGGGGAGGTCGAAAATTTGAAAAGAAAAAGCTTTGAAACCTTGCTAAAAATTCTAGGAATCCGAAATTGCAAACAAAAATGCAAAACCTGTTAATTTTTTATTCTTGCATTCAAACTCTGATTTCCTTCAAGTGTTTCTTGACCAAATCATCCATACGCAATTCATAACCCGAGTTAAAGGTTGTTCCCATATGCTGAGCACATGAGGAAGCTGATCAGAACATTACAAGTAGTTAGAACCAAGTTCTAGTTCACAGGACCTTTTCCAGCTGCAAGGTAAGCTTCTGCTGACTCTCATCATATTACTTAGACATTGTTAGATTTGCATGTTTAAAATAAAATATAGATATCCTTGACTCTGATGCAGTATGTATTCTGAGGTTTCATGTATTTGTCTGCCTAAGTATGGAGAACATCAGTTCATAACTTCTTAAGGAAACTAGGTTTAACAGATACATGCTTGTTGCTGATTTACTGTCTTGACTCTTTTTTATGTCTCTGAAACCATGATGGAAACCTGCCATAATTGCTATGTTTATGTTTTCTGTTCTGTTAAGAAATGACTAAGTTATAGATGTTCTGATTAGTATGAAGAAAGAGATGGAATTTATCATCAGAGTTTACTTTGTAATGCATATTTATGGTTTTACTTCTAATACTAGATGTACAGCCACCCCAGTGGTAGAAAGCGTGTGCATAAGACATTAGTAATAAGGGTCCTGGGTTCTAACCCTAGAAGCATCTTTTTAGGTTCATTTATTGACATTTTTACCCATTCATCTGTCAGACAATATTCATAAATCAGAACTTCTAAACAACCTTACCCAACATCATTATCACCTCACTCTCTCAAACAACTAGAACTTCTGACTTGCCAGTGATATATGAACTTCTAGGTTCCCAGGTACACTATAGCTTCTGAACCCCCTCAATAATCAAAGTTTATGAGTTTGCCTTTATTCTCGGTAATCTCATAACTTGGTTACCCAGGCCCAGAACTTCTGACCTTCTACTTTCCTACTAACATTTTCTCTCTTGCAGCGTATCAGAGTCAGAACTTTTGTTCCTTCTCGTTTCAGCAACGTGCTGATTCTGACTCCATTTTCTCTTATATATCTTATTTTAGCTTTGATGACCAAAAAACATTTTTTTATATTTACATACTTTATTTTATCTCTTTTTTAAGCTAAAAGATCAAAAATATTTTCTTAAGCCAATTTATTTCTTTTCCTAACAAAAACAAAACAAGTCCATTTCAATTCTTGTACATTATTTCAATATGGTTGTAATAGATAATTAGGGATTTAATTTCTTGCAATCCCCATTTGTAAATTTGTACACCCCATCCCCTTGATGATGTAATAGTGTAGGACTTTACTTTTCTGCACTTTTATTTCTTTCATATATTGTTAGTAATTAGCGCATGTATGGCAAGACATGAAAACAACAAATAGATAACCCTAATTCAAGACAAAACAATACATGTAAATCAACACACTTGCACACTTTGAACATCTAGGATTAACTCCACTTGTTTCCTTGAGAAATAAATGGTCATAATATGCATGTAAGGCGTCTTAGCAAAAACAAACAAAAATACAAGATCATAGACCCTCGATGACGCTACAAATGTTGCCTTACGAATGATCTTAGTCCCTTAAAGAAAATGCCAAGATATCTTAAAAAATTTCTATTCATGGATATACGATGACCCTTGCCCGTCCCTTTTACATCCAAAGATAAGGTTACTTACCAATCCATGGTAAAATAACAATATCAAAGGAAAGAGGAAATAAACTAGAAAGACTTTTGAGTAGGTAGAATGTTCCTAGTTGCTTGCTCATTTTCAAACCAAAACATCCTTGCTATTTTCAAAACAAACACCAACGCTTTCAAAACATCTTCCAAACTTGAAACATTTTCAAAAGATCAACACTTTGTATACATTCTTATGAACGAGAATTGTTACAAAGTTTGCCTAAACGATGGCACCTTTTCAAAACACTTTCAAAAACCACACAAAGCACATTTCAAACAAAAGCAAGTGATATAGAAAGCAACTAAGAGCCCATAGATAACTATGGATGAAAAGGGTGCTAACACCTTCCCTTTTCATAATCTACCCCTCGAACTCAAGAAAACATCTCTAAAGTTCTTTCCTGTTCTTTTCAGCCTTTCCTTTTTGGATAAAATAAAAGTCGGTGGTGACTCTTTCTAACTGCAACATTTGCGATAAAACGCAAAAATAACCAAGTAAATTCTCCCACCGTATCACACTACCCCCCTTACTCATAAAAATTCTCAAAGGTCTTTCTTGTTCTTTTCACTCTTTCCTTTATTGGATAAAAGAAAAAGTCCATGGCGACTTTTGCTATCCGCGACATTTGTGATAAAAAATCAAACCAAAAGTCAGTTCTCTCACCATATTACAACATCTATTAACTTATGTGAAACAATAAAAAGAAATATGAAACTCAAATGCATTGACCGAAGAGACGCTGGAGCCCTAGCTCCGGTCGTCTTCTTTGGTGAGCCAATATATTGTTCCTGCAAAATAGCACACATTAGGGATCCAGGGGGACCCTACCCCCATAAATCAGGTCTTATGAATCCATTAGTGGTCTTAGTTTAGGATGAATCATCTTGCGCAATGAGATATGAATAAAGTGATGCAAATCGGTGTAAGAATGGTGGTATAAGATTCAGGCATCATGGGCTTCATGTAATGGGTCAATCCTACATCATTTTGGCTCAGAAACACATTTCAAATATTAGTTCAAGTCAAAGCATCATGAAAATTAAAAACAAAATTCATAAAAAGCATGTGAAATAGTGATGCATGGAATGCAGATCTTAGGCCTTTTTGATCATCCAAAATACTCCATTCTTACCTGCGATACGGTGGGAGAACTGACTTGAAGGTTTTGTGTTTGATCGCAAATGTTGCGGTTAGCAAGAGTCGCCACTGACTTTTCTTTTATCCAAAAGGAAAGGTGAAAAAGCACAAGAAAGACCTTTGAGATTATTTCTTGAGTTCGGGGGGTAAATTATGAACAGGGAAGGTATTAGCACCCTTTTCATCCATGGTTATCCATGGGCTCTTAGTTAGTTGCTATATCACTTGCTTTTGTTTGAAATTATGCTTTGTGTGGTTTTTTAAAGTATTTTTTAAAGAGGCCATTGTTTAGGCAATCTTTGTAATGATTATCGTTCATAAGAATGTATACAAAGATGTTGATCTTTTGAAAATCTTTTCGAGTTTTGTAATATGTTTTGAAAGTGTAAGTGTTTATTTTTGAAAATAGCAAGGATGTTTGTTTTGAAATGGAGAAAGTAATTAGGAGAAATCTACCTACTCAAATGTCTTTCTTGTTCATTTTCTTTTCCTTTGACATTTTTGTCTTACCATTGATTTGGTAAGCAACCCTATCTTTGGATGTAAATGAGACGGGCGTGGGTCATCGTATAACCGTGATTAGCAATGTTGCAAGTTATCTTATCATTATTTTTGAGGGACTAAGATCATTTGTAAGGCAACTTAGATAACATCATCGAGGGACTATGATCTTGTATTTGCTTGTTTTTCTAAGATACCTTACATGCGTAATATGGTCATTTTGTATAAGGAAACCAAGTGGGATAACCCTAGGGGTGCTTGTGTGCAAGTGTATCATTTTCATGCTTGTTTTTATCTTGAATTAGGGTTTTCTAAATATTGGTTTTAGTCTTTCCATACAAACCCTAATTACTAGCATGTTATATAAAAGCGTTAAATTGCGAAATTTAAAGTTACTACGCTATTACAACATTTGAGGGAGGGGGGTATACAAATTCATGAATGGGGATTGCAAGAATTTAAACCTAATTAGTCTATTACAACCATAGTAAATTGATATCAATGTACAAGGAAATGAATAAATACAAAGTAAAAAAATGAATGAATTGTACAAAAATGCAAAAAATTTAAAGAGGATGTATCTTTGTTTGATTTTCATGAAAAAGGGATTTTGTCTTGACCTAATTAAATAAAGAAAATAATTAATTGAATTTGAATTTTATTAAGAAAAGATTTTAAATGAAACCCTAATTCTATAAATTAATCAAAAGAAAATAAGTTTAAGAAAAGTATTTTTAGTATTTTTATCTTTAAAAATATTTATAGTATTATAAAATATTTTTAGTCTTTTTTATATAAAAAATAATGTATTTAAATTAATATGAAAGAAAATAACTAATAACCTATTTTATTTATTAACAAGATAATAAGTAAAAAATAAATAAAGTATAATAAATAAAAATATTTTTGTGAGAAAAATAAGATAAACTAATGCAAAATATAAATATATTATTTTTTGTATTCTTATGATTTTTTTCTGTATTTTAGAAAATATATTTAAGAAAATAAAATAAAATAATTTAAAAAAACAAACTTGGGCCAGGGGTGCCATTAGTCAGCAGGGAGGTTAGTGAGCAAAAACAAAAAACAAGCCAGGCCCAAAGGGGACCAACGTCTGCCAAAAACAACCAAAATCAGAAAAAATGAAAATGTGAAAAATGAAAAGGGTACCACTAGGGCTTGAACCCAGGTCCCATAGGTTACAGGCGCGCGCTTCTACCACTGGGGTGGCTATACATCCGTTAATACAAGTGAAACAATAAATATGTAAGGAAAAATGCGCCCTGAAGACTTCATCTTCAACCTCCAGCCAGACCATCTGTAACTTGATCATTTCTCATCAAAAATAAAAACTGTAAACATGAAACTTGTAGCAAATTTTCTCACGATTCAAGAAATGTAAAGTATTAAAACTATAGATCAAAGATAAGAATGAATTTTAATGGCCCTAATCTGAACCCTAAAAATTTTAGAGATTTCAGTTTCAAAATTCTCTAAGCTCAAGTAAAATTAATGGAAACTATGGACATGGTTAGCTTCAGGGCAATGATATCTACATGTTTTGTTCATAAATAAACTATTGATGATGCCTGTATGAAGAGTTTCAAGTTGAGAAAACTTACCTCAAAACTGGAAATCATGTTTGGAGTTTGAGCTTGTTTCAAGCAGTGGTGATGACCATGTTAGCTTCCTTGGACCTCTAGGAAGCTAATGCAATGCTTAGCTTGAGTTAAGGGTGGCTGAAATGGCTTGGAGAAGTCCAACTGCAATACTCTATTTTTGGCTATGGAAGTTGATGAATATGGAGTTACAGTTTGCAAACAGGGACATGGGTGGTCTATATTTTGTATGAGGAAGCTTTTGAAACAAAAAGGCTAAGAAATGCACGAGTGGTTTTGAAGATTGAAGCTCAAGGTCAGAAACTGTGTAACAATGGAGTTTTTTGGCAATTTCTGATTTGAGAGAGTTTTCGTGGGTTTTAGGGTGTTCAAGCTCGTCCTCTAGCTCACAAATAGTGACTCTATTTATAAGCAACAAGTTTGGAGACCTCTTGTTGATCATAATTCAAATTTACATGTTTAAGTTAAACATGTGATTTTTTTGACAAAACAAGTTTCCATGCCTTGTACTTGCTAAGATAGAGTGGTTATGCTTTAAACTAACTTGCTTCTGACTTTTTGGATGGAGTGTGATCAGAGGGAACAAGTTAGAGGCTCAATGTGAACTTTATGCAAAAAGCTTGCTTTACAAGAATGGCATTGTTAACTTTGTGCCATAAATGGAAATGCATTTTGGACAATAGCTTAATTGCTTGGATCAAAGCCATAACAGTTGTGTAAACATTTAATTATGGAGTTACAAACAAGTTTGAGGCATGCAAAGCAAATATTGTGCATACTAGCATGGATTTTATTCAAGTGTTCATTAAAAATGACTTGTAATTCAAGTGACAAAACCCTAACTTCATCTCTTCGGTTATCCCTCCTCAAAAATGATCTCAAGGAGTTTTTAAACATTTTGGAAAGCTTGAAATGTTCTATAAAACCCATATTTGAATTTCTTTTGAAGACTCCACTTGGAACTATATGAAAAAGTGCCATGAAGTTAGGTCAAAATCCTGACCAAATTAGGGAAAAATTTCACTAAGTGTTTAGTTTCATGACCACATGTTCATAAAATTATAACTTGAGATTTAAGAACTTTTAGAAAAGTTTTGTAAAGAAAAGTTGTAGATTTCATGGAGATATACAACTTTCATGTTGGAAGTTTCTCTTGAATCCTCTTGTATCATGGTGAAATTTTGTTCAAAGTTATAAAAAAACTTGAAATTTCCAACACTTAGAAAAATTTCTAAGTTTAGAAATTTTGACTTTTCAAAAATGAAATCTTGACTTTTTTGATTTCTTGATGAATAAGTTTAATATTTTAACATGTTTTGATGAACTGTGACCTTTGGCACTTGAATTTGACCAAAAAGTCAAAGTTTAACTTTTCAATATACAGTTGACTTTTGATCAGTTAACTGAAAAATTCATTTGTCAATCCTTTGAACTTGGGATGTTTTGAACCATGTTATTAGGTCAAAATGATTTAATTGGACTCTTGAGATCATACCTTAAACCAATTGATCATTTTCTAGGTCAAAATCTAAAATTTCCCTTTTCCAGTCCAAACCCTAATTTTGACCATTTTGCCCTTTTGGGGATTTGATCAAATTTCTTGAGGAATGGTGGTCCAAACTTGATAAAATGATACATATGACTTTAAAATATTTATGTGGATAAATAATTATGAATTTTGACTGTAAATTGGCCATAGTTGACTTTTTCCCCAATATGGTTGATTTTTAGGTCATCTGCTCAATTGACTGCGCAAAAATGTGATTCAAGGCTTGGAACTTGGCATGATTAATCTTATGGGTCCATGATGATCCATGAAAGTCACATGGGACATTGGAAGTTCAAAAGTTCTTGTGCAAACTCAAACCCTGATTTTGGTCATAAGTGCTTGAGGAGGTGTCTTGAGCTGATCAAACCCTAGTGCAGTCTTGAGCCCAAGGAGATCTTGTGAGTAAATTATTGATAAGTGAGAGGGAAAATTTTTGGGTACAACAGCTTCCCCTGTTCAATCTTCTTAATCCTGAAGAGTTAGATTGGCATGTTTTACCATTCGTGACTCGAAGGTGGAAGACGATTGGACAATAGAGTGCCCAGAAATTTGCACTTGACGATGTGATGGTAGAGTGGATGGGCTTAAAGATGCCATTTGGAGAGGTAATAGAAAGTTGTTGGAGATGGGCTTGTAGATGCCATCCAATAGTGATTGTTGAATTGTAATTTGTGAGCTGAAAGAACGAGTATCAGAATGGCGTCCGTGTCTGGAGCGTATCTGCATTGTATCTGAAGTAGACTTTGAATGAGTATCAGAATGGCGTCCGCATCTAGAGCGTATCTGAACTGTAAATGAGTTTCATGATGGCATCCGTGTCTGGAGCGTATCTGAACTATATCTGGAAGTTGAAATCTGAATGAGTATCAGAATGGAATCCGTGTCTGGAGCGTATCTAAACTGTATATGAATGTATCTGATAGTTGAATGAGCTTCAGGATGGCATCCGTGTCTGGAGCGTATCTGAATTGTATTAAAACTTGAGTCTGAACGAGTATCAAGATGGCATCTGTGTCTTGGAGCGTATCTGAACTGTATCTGAAAACTTTGAACAATGTCAATGGTCGTTGTTAATCTTATCCTGAAAAGGGTAAAATGCTAGCAAAAATGCAAAGTCATGGTGTATGAAATGCATGGTATAATGCATTCGTGTTATCAATGTTTATGATATATGGATGCAATGTATGCGTATGCAAGCTAATCTGCCACATTGTTGTTGGATTAGGGAAAATAAATCCCTAACTGATGTTGAGGATATGGAGTATAAGTCCTCATGTTGTGAAGTCTAAGTGTTGATGAATTTCTGCTTGGAGAAATAAACTCTGTTGTAAGGGAGATGTTGTGTACTGCTTGTAAAATCCTATTGGGGAATCTTGAGAAATTTGATGACTTCTATTAGGGATTGATAACTGGAAGCTCTGTTCCACTGGGGATTAAACTGCACACTGCGAGGGATTATGGAAATAGCATAGAGAGATTTCCCTACCTCTTAAAGCCATCAGTGATTGTCTTTCTATTTTGTTTATTTATAAACAGTAATTATATTCAAATGCATATGTTCAAAAATTAATCATTGTACGTTTTTGTAAACAAAACACAAGAGTAAAGAAAAAAAAACAGATAATTTTGCACTTTCAAAGGGATATCTTTGTATTGACTTTGAGTAAGTATTTTTTGTACAATGAGACAAATATTCTAGTAAGAGAATACTATCGTAAAAAATGAAAATTTTGATACAAAGAAAAGATAGCTATGTGAAATAATCCGATGGAGGTCCCATTCTGTTATAGCCTTTGTATCTCCGAGCATCTTGTCTATTTGTTGATTCGTCCAAAGATGATTGAATTGATCAGAACCTCTGAGTTTGTCAGTTGAAGCCAAAGGTTGTCCGTAAGGTAATCCAACGGGATATAGTCATATGCTTTAATTTCCTAACTTTTTCCTGGACCGCCCTTTCGGGTTTTCAGTCCACCGGGAAACCCTTTTTTGCCCAAGTCGCCATTTCGGGTTTTCAACTTGCCGGATGTACAGATTTTTTTTTTTGTTTTATCCCTAATTTTTGCCCGAACCTTTTTGGTTCGCCGGGATGCCCTTATTTTTCCTAGGTGTGTCAACCTAGCGGGTCTTTTATACGTAGTATCTTTTGACTATGTCTGCATTCGCAGGGTGCGGCAGGTCGTCACCATCCATGGTGGTCAAGATCATTACTCCACCATAGAAAATGTTTTTGATTATAAATGGTCCTTCGTATGAAGGAGTCTGTTTGCCCCTGGGGTCACCTTGCGGCAATATGATACGTTTGATCACCAGATCCCCAACTTGATACACTTGGAGTCTGACCTTTTTGTTGAAAGCCTTGATCATCCGTTTTTGATACAATTGACCATGACAGACAGCAGTGAGCCTTTTCTCATCAATAAAGTTTAGTTGATCAAGTCGAGTCTGGATCCAATCGTCTTCATTCAGCCCTGCATCCTTCATAATTCTCAGAGAGGGAATCTGGACCTCAATAGGCAAGACAACTTCCATGCTGTAAACCAGAGAATAGGGTGTTGCCCCGGTTGATGTGCGAGCTGTGGTACGATATCCGTGAAGAGCGAATGGTAGCATCTCATGCCAGTCTTTGTATGTGACTTTCATTTTCTGTATGATCTTTTTAATGTTCTTATTCGCGGCTTCGACAACATCATTCATCTTTGGCCGATAAGGGGACGAATTGTGATGCTGAATCTTGAATTGCTTGCATAAGGCGGTGATCATAGTATTGTTCAAGTTTGTACCATTGTATGTAATGATCCTCTCCGGGATACCGTACTGACATATGAGATTTTGCTTAATGAACCGGGCTACAACATTCTTGGTGACAAAAGCGAAAGAAGCTGCCTCCACTGACTTTTTAAAATAGTTAACAGCCACTAAGATGAAGCGGTGTCCATTAGAGGCTGTTGGCTTGATTTCCCCAATCATATCAATTCCCCACATAGAAAAGGGCCAAGGAGCCGTCAAGACATTCAGAGGAACCGGAGGTACGTGCACCTTGTCAGCATAGATCTGACACTTGTGACAGGTTCGAGAGTGTTGATAGAAATCTGCTTCCATGGTAGACCAGTAATAGCCTGCCCGTAGGATTTCTTTGCCTTCGTATGCCCACTAGAATGGGTGCCAAAAGTGCCTTCATGTAACTCAGCCATGATCCTTTCAGCTTTAACCTTGTCGACGCACCGAAGTAACACAGATTCATGGTTGCATTTGTAAAGAATGCCATTACTAAGGAAGAACTTAGCAGAGAATCTCCTTAAGATCTTCTTATCATTTACTGAAGCTCCTTCTTGATATTCTTGGGTTTCGAGATACTTCTTGACTTAGTGGAACCAAGGCTGGTCCACGACTTCTTCAGTATTAATCTCGTGACAGTGTGCTGGTTCATCATTTTGTTCAATGGTGATCTGGGGAGCCTCGTTATCCCATTTAAGTTTAAGCATAAATGAAATTATGGCTAGTGCGTCTGCTAGCTGATTTTCTTCTCGCGGGAAATGCTCAAAGGTAATCTTCTCAAAATGTGGGAGAAATGTCAAAACATGTTCTTTGTAAGGGATAAGGTTATGGTGTTTGGTCTCCCATTCCCCTTTGATTTGGATAATAACCAAAGTTGAATCTCCGAATACATTCAAAGATTTGATCCCCAAGTCTATGGCAGCTTTGAGACCAAAGATGCACGCTTCGTATATCGCCATGTTATTTGTACAATTGAAGTAGAGTCTTGCAGTAAATGGAGTATGACACCCTTCAGGAGATATGAGTACTTCACCAATACCATTGCCGAGTGCCTTAGATGCCCCATCAAAAACCAATGTCCATCAGGATCCTTGTTCAGGTCCGTCATATGGCCTGAATTCTTCACAGTTGTTTACCATCATGATGTCTTCATCCAGGAATTCGAACTTCATGGACTGGTAGTCTTCCACAGCTTAGTGAGCAAGGTGATCAGCTAGTACACTGTCCTTTATAGCTTTCTGGGTAGTATACTGTATGTCATATTCTGTTAGGATCATCTTCCATCTTGCTATTCTCCCAGAGAGAGCAGGTTTCTCGAAGATGTATTTTATTGGATCCATTTTAGATATCAACAAGGTAGTATGGGTCAGCATATACTGTCTTAGGCGACGAGCAACCCACGTCAGAGCGCAGCAAGTTTTCTTGAGCAGTGAATATCTTGTTTCACAGTCGGTAAACTTTTTGCTCAGGTAATAAATGGCGTGCTCTTTTCGGCCAGACTCGTCATGCTGCCCCAACACACACCCCATTGAATTTTCCAAAACGGTCAGATACATGATCAATGGTCTTCCCTCGACTGGTGGAATTAAAACAGGAGGCTCTTATAAACACTCTTTGATTTTGTCAAAAGCAATTTGGCACTCATCATTCCATTTGACTACCTGATCTTTCTTCAGTAGTTTGAAGATTGGTTCACAGGTAGCTGTTAGGTGAGAAATGAATCTGGAAATGTAGTTCAAGCATCCTAAGAATCCTGACTTCCTTCTCCGTACAAGGAGCATGCATCTCTTTTATTGCTCTCACCTTGGCAGGATCTACTTCAATACCCTTATTGTTGACGACAAAGCCTAGGAGCTTACCAGACCTTACCCCAAATGTGCATTTATTTGGGTTAAACCACAGCTTGTACTTTTTTAATCTCTCGAAAAATTTCTGTAAATGATCAAGATGCTCTTCTTCTGTTTGAGATCTAGCTATCATGTCTTCCACATAGACTTCTATTTCGTGATGTATCATATCGTGAAATAGAGCTACCATGGCACGCTGATAGGTTTCCCCAGCATTCTTCAGTCCGAACGACATCACCTTGTATCAAAATGTGCCCTAATGTGTGACAAAGGTTGTCTTCTCCATGTCCTCAGGCGCCATTTTGATTTGGTTGTAACCTGAGAAAACGTCCATGAAGGAAAACACTTTGTGTTGTGCAGTATTGTCAACTAGGATGTCAATGTGGGGAAGTGGGAAATCATCCTTAGGGCTTGCCCTATTCAAATATTTGTAGTCCATGCACATTCGTACCTTGCCGTCTTTTTTGGGCACGGGAACGAAATTGGCAACCCATTGCGGATAGGAGGTGACGACCAAGAACCCATCATTGAATTGTTTCATGACTTCTGCTATAATCTTTTCTAACATATCTGGTCGCATTCGACGGACCTTTTGTTTTACCGGTGGGCAATCCTCTTTTGTAGGTAGACGATGTACCACAATATCTACATCAAGTCCTGGAATGTCTTCATACGACCAGGCAAAGATCTCAACATACTCGTGTAACAACTTAATCAACCGCTCCTTGAAACTGGGTTCCAGATTGGCACCCACCTTGACCTCTCTTTTGTCTTCTTTGGTACCTAGGTTGATTGTATCCATGGGTTCCTCGTGGGGCTGAATGGTTATCTCTTCTTGTTGTAGCAATCTGGCAAGTTCCCCTAGTACTTCACAATCTTCCTCACCTTCGTCTTCAGCTTGGTAGATTAGATTTTCAGAGTCAGGGAAGGCCATAGCAGAACTGTTATCCATGGGATCCCGAATGGATGTAGACCTGCATTGTGAGTGTGAGTGTGTGTAAGGGTATAGCTATCTTTGAAATAAATGAAAAATGTAAAAGAGAAAAACAATGAGCACAAAGTTTGTATGCAAAACGTACATAATTCATTAATGTCATATGGAAATGAGATAATAACCCTTACAAATGGACCATTGTGCCTCGGGTAAGACACGAGATTTTAAGAGTTTTGAATTGTTTTAATATTACAAATCCAACTAAATGTAAAGACAAATTACTGTGGGATACAAGTGATCGTGACAAAATCTCTAGCATCCCAGTTGCTGAGCCATCCACTGATAGTTGGGAAGATCCAATCCTCTAGGTTGCAACCCTCTTCATCATCCTCTACCGTGTTGACTTCACGGTTGCTGATCTTCAGGGGTGGTCCTCTGACACGAGCGCGGCGTACAGTCTTCTGAGCACCTGAAGTGAAACCTAGGCCAAACTTGTAAGACTTGTATGGGATATCTAGGAGTTGTCCCCAAATAGTGCACCCACCTTCTTCTATTACTGCTTTTTCATCCTTCAATAATGACATCTTGAGTGGAGGCCTTGTGATCTTAAGAACAACCGTAGTTACTGCCACATCTTGCGGGACTTCCTCAAAGTGTTGGAATGGAGTTTCAATAAATTCACCATCTAACTCCATATATATGAAGGAATTGAGATGGCTGATCATATACTCTTCTTCTCCATGAACAGTTATAATATTCCCTTGAACCGAATACTTCAGCATTTGGTGTAACATAGAAGTAACAGCGCCAACATTGTGAATCCATGGTCGTCCTAGCAAGCAGGAAAGGGAGAATATCCATTACATAAAAAGTTGAATCAAATGTTTGGGTTCAAACCTTTATGGGTATATCCACTTCCCCATGCATCATTCTTTTCAAACCGTCAAAAGCCCTCACTACTATATTGCTTGGTTTCAATGTCAATCCCTTGCAATCAAGCCTATCAAGAGCCTTTTTAGGCAATACATTCAGAGACAATCCAGTGTCCACCAAAACATGAGCCAAGGTTGTGCCCTTACATTCCACTGAGACATGCAATGCCTCATTATGCTTCCTTTCTCTTGGCGTTAAATCAGCATTCGAAAAACCTAGACCATTATCTGCAGTCAAGGTGGCTACACAGTCTTGGAACTGGTCGGCAGATGTTTCTTGGGGTACATGAGCAGTTTTCAGGAATTTTACCAAGGCCTTTGCATGCGCCTCGAAACATAGTAGTAAAGCCAGCATGGAAATTTTGGATGGATTTTTCCCCAATTGTTCAACTACATCGTAGTCGCTTCTTTTTATGATCTTTAGAATTTCCTCCATCTCTTTCTGGGAGGTCTCAGGGATAGCCAATGATTGTGCCTTCGTCTGGACAGGCTCAATCAGAATACTTTTACCTCGAGTCTCGGTTAACTCGGTAGAAAGAATGTTAGTAGGAGTAATAGCAGGGATTGTAACATCTTTGTTAGTTGGAGCATTGGTGGAGATGATTGCAGAACTGGGAATAGCCTTTGGAGGAGCAACAACAACAAGAATTATTACGGGTCCAGAAACTGCTTTTGGGGGAGAAATTTCTGGAGAGAATATCCTTCCGCTTCGGGTAATCTTGTTAGTCCCTGCAATGTTACTGATATTGGAGTCATCTTTCTCAGAACTTGAATCTTAGGCAGCTGGCCAATCTTGCTTGATACTGTGGTAGTAGACATCCCCTCCATAAATCCATGGTACGGTTTTGTCTGACAAATACGGGACTGGTCCAGGCATTGTAATTATCAAAGGAGCTTTTTTTAGAACTGATGTAATTCTAATGGGTCTTTTGGTGGAGACCCTGGAAGAATTGTTGGAAATGGTCACAATGGAAACATCATTATAAGAAATAGGTGGAACAAAAGTCTTTTCGAACAAAATCTCCTTGATATCTATTAGGCACTGAATGCATGCTTTTAACAAAGGACAGCTGGTTGGTGAGGACAAACAGAAATGGTAGCTTTCATCACAACCCGGGAAAACACTGGCATTCAATAAGTTCTTTTTGATAGTCAGCAGTGGGGTCATAAGTTCATCAACTGAAGTAACAAACATATCTTCCTCAATAGCATGGGCATTATGGCCATTGTTGTACCCCAAAATTTTCCCTCCCATATTTCTCAAAACATTTCAAGGAAGATCCTCAAGTTGCTCAAAGAAGTCCAAGGGTTGACCGGACAAACTCTCTCCTAAGACAGTCTACCTCAAATTAGGGTTTCACGTTGCATCAAGGTACTTGAGTCCAAGGGATCCCAAATTATCATCATTGTCCTAATATGTTATCAAGATCATCCATGCCAAGTTTCAAGCCTTGCCGAGAAAGTTTGCTCAGTCAATTGCTCAAAGGCCTGAAATCGACTATGCTAGGGCAAAAGTCAACTGTGGCCTACATACAGTCAAACTTCAAGATATTTGGTCAACATCCTCATTTTGAATTATATTTCATCATTTGATCAAGGGTTGATCATGATTCATCAAGGATTGCTCATAATTCATCAAAACCCAAAAGTTGCTAAGTTAGGGTTTTGTAGGAAAAGTCAACTCAAATTTGAACAAGCATAACTTTCTAATACTTTATGAAAAATAACCCATCCAAACCTCATTTTTAAGAGGATGAAGTGCTCTACAATCCATCTTCAGCTCCCAAGTTCAAAATATGCACTCACAAGAAGTTATGAATTTGGACATTATAGGTCATTTTGAAAAGTCAACAAAAACACCTTTTTGTCAAAGCTTCATACATGAACATGGAAGATTCAATTGAGATGGTACTAAAAGGGTTGCTTAGAGGACATCTTTAGCTTTATAAAAAGTCCAAGAACACCTTCAAAGAGTCAAAATTGAGGAAGTTATGCATTGATTAAGTTGACCTTTTTTGCAAAATTGCCAAAAGTCAAAAGTGCCTCAAATTGCAATTTTTGTTAAATGGGCCCAATCCTTTGCACTTGTTTTGAGTTGGTAGCATGGTCCACGAGCCCTAGCTCTTACCATTTGTCTTTATCTTATTTTTTCTATTTATTTTGATTTTATTGCAATTAAATCAATTTAAATCAAAACAAATCATGAAAAAATCCAAATCATTGAAACCTCAAGATCTTGTGCATGTTTCAGGTTCCATATACAGCTAGCAAGTGAATCAAATCGTGCAAGGCCTATGTGTTCATGAAAAGATTGGTTTTGGCCTATTTTTGGAAAGATTTTAAAGTGAATCAAATCAAGATCAAAAATCATAATGGACAAAGATTGAAGGCATGTTTTTAACCCTAATTCGTTCCTTGGTATAAAGTGAACAATTGCATCCAGAAAGAACAAGATTTGGAGGCGTGAGAAGTCAGAACTGAATTTAAAAAAAAATCACTCAAAAGTGTTGGTTCGAATTACTAGTTAGAGGAAGATTCAAGGCAATTTGAAGCAGCTAATCCATTCCTGGACCTTCTCTGAAGCAGATTCAATCGTTTGCCAGCCCTATCAAGCCCAGAAACAGGACATATAGTCATCACGGTTTGGTATATTTTCTAAATTCGATTATCCAAATTCTTTCATCTTTATCATGTTTCAATAGTATATTCTGAATCCCTAACACATTTGCAAGTTGTCTATATCATTTAATTGCATTTTTGGAAGCTATATCAGAATCCACCATTACTAGGGTTCTTGGTTTTGTTTTAGGGTCTTTTCACACAGGTAAAATTGGTCCTCAAGAAGGGCACCATGATGCTCAACAGGTCAAGCAGTTTGATTCATGGCTTTGGATTTCATTTATCGTGCCTGTGGACGATTCTGGAAAATCGTTGGCTTATAGTTACAGATATTCATCTGTAGGTAAAAGTCAGTGATCTTTTACCAACGGAGAGAGGACAGGGACGAATTGCATGGCACCATCTTATTTGTTCATTTGAATTCTGGCGCGCATATTTTTTTTATTCCGACTAACTCACATTATTATATATTATCCATTATTATTATTCTATGTACAATATAAGCGCGCAGCTCAGTTGGTGAAGAGGCATTGGAAAAAGCCCTAGGACCTGGGTTCGAATCCCAGGTCCCCCATATACTTCATATTATTTTTCATTGTTTAATCAGGCGCGCACATAGGTGTGATGACCACCATGGACCATCTTAATCCAACCAACCAGATGTCCACAGGCCAGATCTGAAGGTTATCATGTGATGGTCCACCAAAAGCTCCAGTCAACGTATAGCATGGGAACCTTGAAAGTCAACAAGGACCTTTGGTTTTGAGCAAAGATTGCTAGCAACACACCCCTCCATTTGCTATTTCACATACCCATTTTCTTCTTCTTTTCTTTTATATTTTCTTAATTAATTTATTTAAATTATTTTTACTAACACCAAATTAATTCTTTTTATAAAAAAAATCATAAAAATAATTTTCACCCCAAATTAGATTTAGGTTTTATTTTTTTACAAAAATTAATTTAATTAGTTTATTTAATTTTAGGGTAACTTTAATTCTTTTGTAAATAAATTAAAACAATTAGAAAATTAGGGTTTTAGTTTAATTTAATTTCTATTTTCTTTTTCTTAAAAAATAACAAAATACAAAATAGGTTAATTTTAGTATTTTTCTTAATTTAATTTAATTAGTAATTAGGTTTGTATTAAATTTAAAACCTTATTCTTTTTATGAAGAAAAAAAATCAAAAACAATCAAAAAATCTTTTCTTTTAATTAGGATAGACGGGGTCAAAACCCTAATTTCCTCTCGTTCTCTATTCGCCGCGCGTTTGTTTATTTTTTTACAATATTGATGTAATTTCCCATGGGATGTAATAGATTAATTAGGACTTTTTCGTTTATTTATCATTTTAGGGATTTTTTTTTTGCTATGTAATTAATACCCGAAGCCTTGTAATAGCGTACCTTTACTTTCCGCACTTTAATTTCTGCAAAATATTAAACTGTTAGATGTATGATATTAGGGATGCATGACAATAATGTATGTTAAATTTAAAACGGTTAGCAAACCCTAAATGTGCAAAGATAATAACTTGAAATTGAATCACTTGCACATGCGCACTCCTAGGGTACACTCCCACTTCGGTTGCCTTCGGTAAACGGTCATTAAGTATAGGATACTTTAGTGGTCACTCTCTTGTCTAAACAAAGATCAAAGTCCCGTTCGGAAAAGTTGCCTCGGAAAAGTTACCTCGGATACGTTGCCTCGAATATTGATCTTAAGACATTAGGGTTATTACTAAGACGTCCTAACATTGCTTTAGTGATCGTACGTCCCTTTCGAATTGACCCTTTAAAACTCCAACGACGGTGCTACCCACTCGCTAATAGTGGGATAGCATTATCTAAAGGAAACAAGAATAGAAACATTCTCTTTTTCGAGTAGGTAGATTAGTTCTTAAGTACTTGGTCAAACAAATCAACTTTTTCACACTTACACTTTTTTCAAACAAAGTTTTCAAAACAACTTTGTAACACTCTTGAAGACAGAAGCAAGGGTTAAATCGGAGTAAAAACAAAAACTTTTTTTTCAAATCAAACACACACAAGAAAATTTTGAAAATGATGAGCAAGTACCTAAGAGCCCGTGGAAAACCACGGATAGAAAGGGTGACAATACCTTCCCTTTCTATAATCTACCCCCCTGTACTCAAAATCTCGAAAAAAGGAATTTTTCTGTTCTTTTGTCCTTTCCAGTTGGATAAAATAAAAGTCGATGACGACTCTTGCTTACCGCGACACTTTGCAAACACAAACTCAAAACGCAAACCAGCATTTCAAAACAGCCCGGTTCTGGCCACCGTATCACAGAACTTGTGACTCTGCTGGGGAAATAATAAGTGGGGTATACCTTAGGATTAGTTCATCATATTTGCTTCTATTGTTTGATTTGATTGCTTTATCTTTGAGGGCTTTGTATCAGGAGTTACTATAGATCCTAACCCAGATCTGGGGAACACCTTTTAGGTAAGTAGCAATAAACCGTGAGGGGACTGTACAGCGTAGACCGATACGGTTGAAGCAGTAGCTACGTTGATATGGCACATTGGTTGGTATCGGTATCCCTTGTGGAGAAACGAGGAGAATACGGGGCTGCTATATGGGTCATTAAGCATCAACTGACCTTAGAACCTATAATTTACCAACTTGGCCATAGGAAGTAGTGAGATAGCCGGTCTTGTTGTAGAGTTGGGAACTGGTTGATACTCAATGCTACACTCATTGAGACCATACTCTAGAGATAGTTCCGGCTGCAAGAAAAGATTGCGTGAGCTGAAACCATGACCGATGAAGGATGGTCAGTGATATTGAGAACCTCTAGAACCCGGTTACTTTTCTAGGATAGGTTGAAACCAACTGAACTTCAAGAGGGTAATACCTAGACCCCATGCAAGCCTGAAACTTAAGGGCTCTTGTGTGACTTGTTTGCCTTTACCATGTCTGCTATCTGCTATACATGTTGTGTGTTTTATCATGACATCATGCATCATAACATAACATGCATACTTCATTAGACTAACTATTTCAAAGACCGAGGGGATTTATCTTTGTTCTGTTTTGCAGATTATGGCTTCTATGCGCAGAAACACCATCCGAGTTAACTTTATGCAAATACCTGCTCAACTCAAAGATTTGGCCTCGAGAGTTTCTGATACTTCCTCATTCATTAGAAGACATGGTTATCTTCTTAGTCTGGTTACCTCCTGGTTTGATGAGAAAATGATGAGTGTGCTATTCCAGTTCTTTGATCCAGTGCATCATTACTTTACCTTCCCAGATTATCATCTAGTTCCCACTTTGGAAGAGTTTTCTCATTTGTTGGGTATATCCATCCTCGAGAAGATGCCCTTAATAGGTTTGGAAGAGGCTCCTAGACCAGAGGACATTACTTCAGCTCTACATTTGACAAAGGCCGATGTAGTATCCAACTGGGAGACACAGAGCGGGGTTAAAGGTTTCTTAGCCAAGTTTCTAATGGATCAAGCTTAACTATTCTGGGACAGTTTGGACTTTCAGGCTTTCGAAGACATCTTGGCTCTCCTTATCTACGGTTTGGTTCTCTTCTCGAATCCAGATTCCTTCATAGATGTGAATGCTGTTAAGATCTTCCTGTCTCGCAATCCTGTGCCTACCCTCCTAGGTGATATTTTTCATGCTCTCTATAATCGTACGGCGCGTAGAAGAGGGACCCTCATGTGTTGCATGCCGCTGTTGGTGGGGTAGTTTATTTCGCACCTCCTCAAGTCCATGTTGAAAAATGAGGAAGGGTTAGGATGGTCTTACAGGATAATGTCCCTTGCCCATACGGACATTCTTTGGAGTTCAAAAAATATGGAAGGTGTTGCTATTATTGATCGATGTGGGGAATACCCTAATGTTCCGTTGCTTGGAATTAGAGGGGGAATAACCTACAGTCCTTGTTTGGCTTTACGACAGTTTGGTCGCGCTCGGAGAGACGGTCCTAATGAGCTACTTCTTACAGACGTTGTCTTTGACTATAAGGATGACGTCGAAAAGCATCGTCGAAGGTTTATACGAGCCTGGGGCATGGTGAACAGGTCTGACCCTCAAGAGCTAGGACCGAAGACTTCTCTCCCCATGAAACCTTACCTGCAGTGGGTACGAGCCCGGGCTCAAAAGCTTGGGATGTCTTATGAAGCTGTGTTACCAGTGATTGTGGAGCATACTAATGAAGAAGGGGTTCTTTACACAGTCCTTTATCCCTACATGCCTACTGATCTGGGGGCATTAAAGAGATCCTGGATTCAGCTAAAGGAGGAAAGGGATACCTACAGGGAGAAGTATCATGAGCAAGAGAGGAAGATCTTGAAGCTCAAGAGGAAACTTGATAATGAGAGGATGATCAATGACTATGTCAGCACGAAGGGAAAGCGACCATGGAACTTCTGATTTTGTTGTTTTTTCTAGTTTAGATTTGCTTTTAGTCTATTTCTTTTGTAACGCCTTAAAGGCATTGTTAAACATTTTACAAGTTTGAATCTAATAAAGTTTGTTTATTTCTTGGTTTGCAAATGTAAATCTCCCAAAGTCTTTGAAATCATTTCATACGCATTCCATTATCATGCATCTCATTACTGATATCATTACAGGTTTCTCATCTTCTTCGCTGTTTATTTCAGCATAAAATGTCTTCTGAAATACCTACTGATCAAGCCATTAAAGCTCTTCAAGCACAAAATTCTCAATTCAAAGAGATGTTCCTGAACTTGGCTAAAGGGCGGGAAGATTTGAAGACTCTCATCGTAAAGGAGAAGAAAAAGAAGAAGAAGGTGGTTCTTTTGAATATGGGTCAAAGATTTGGGAATAGGTTGCAACAGGAAGCTGATTTGTCTCATTCATCTAAAGGAGGAGAGAATCAAGAGGAAGAAAAGGCTCCTAGTCCTGTAGTCTCTGATAATGACACTGATTTTGATGAAGAACAGTATCCTCTCGCCGAGGATAGGTACAAACAACTTGAAGATCGTCTGAGTGCAATGGAGATTCAGAAGATACCTGGTTTGGACTTCGGAGATCTGGGACTAGCATCTGGGGTAGTGATCCCTCACAAGTTTAAAGCTCCTGTTTTTTCTAAGTACGATGGAGCATCTTGTCCAAAGCTCCACCTCCGCTCGTACGTCAGAAAAATACAACCCTACACTGCTGATAGAAATTTGTAAGTTCATTTCTTTCAAGATAGTCTGTCAGGGACTCAGCTTGAATGGTTTTATCAATTGGAAGGAGCTAATGTCCGCAATTGGGAGGACCTTGCTACTGCTTTTTACAAGCAATACCAGTATAATGCTGACCTTGCTCCCACGCGTACTCATCTTCAGGGTATGTCTATGGGTATAGGCGAAGGCTTTAAGGACTATGCTCAGAAGTGGAGAGATCTGGCTGGGAGAGTTCAACCCCCTCTGTCTGATAGGGAGTTGGTGGATATGTTTCTTGGGACTTTGTCTGGTCCATTTTTCAATCATTTGATTGGCAGTTCATCATCAGGGTTTACTGAATTGATTTTGACTGGGGAGAGGGTAGAAGCTGGTATCAAAAGTGGTAAGATACAGAAAGGTGCTTCATCAAGTATAGAAAAGAAGCCTTTCATAAAAGAAGCTAGTGCAGTTTACATCTCAAGGAGCCAAAAACGACCTGAACGCCGCCAAGGAGTAAACGCGGTAGTAATATCAAGACCCATTGTTGCCCCCTGTGATCGGTGGAAATAGAACTGATAGTTTTAAAGCTGGTTCGCGAAATGTTGCGGTAAGAAAGAGTCTCCACCGTCTTTTATGTTCTCCAACATGGAAAGGACAAAAGCACCGCAAAATTCCTTTTCGAGAATGTTTCTCGGTTCGGGAGGTATATTTATAGAAAGGGAAGGTGTTAGCACCCTTTCTATCCGTGGTTATCCATGGGCTCTTAGGTACTTGCTTACTATGTTTTCAAAAATTGTTTGCTTTTCTTGTGTATGTGGGTTTTGAAAAAAGTTTTGTTTTGAAAACTTCTAGGTAACTCTTGTATCAGTCCTCAAGAGTGTATGAAGTGTTTATTTGAAAACTTTTTGAAAGTGTAGGTGCGAAAAGTGTTCTTGTTTTTGAAAGAGCAAGTACCCAGGAGAAATCTACCTACTCTAAGGAATTAAGTTGTGTAAGAATCCTTTAGACAGTACTATCCCACTATTGAGAAGTAGGTAGCACCGTCGTTGGAGTTGGTCGGGTCAATTCGATTAAGGGACAATGTGTGGTCACCAAAGCAATAGTAGGACGCCTTAGCGGTAACCCTAATGTCCTAGATCCTTTTTATCCGAGGCAACCGTTTCGAGGCAACTGGATCTTTAGACAGGAGGGCGACCTCTAAAACACCCTATACTTGACGACCACGTCGAGGCAACCAGTGAGGCGTACCCTAGGAGTGGCATGTGCATGTGTGTTAAATTCAGTTAAGGTTGTCTTGTACATGTTATTTGTGAGCTACAGATTGATTTTTATTTGTCAGGCAATCTTGTCATGCATAATTAACAGTTAAGAGTGCGGAAAATAAATTGCGGAAAGGTAAATCTACGCTATTACAAGGCGCGGGTCTATACATCGCCAAAAACAAAACCCGTTTGGAAAATAAATGCGAGAAAAGTAAAGAAAGCGGTAAAGCCTAATTAACTATTACATCCTCGGAAACAGATACATAAATATGACCAAAATAATAAAGCGCGAAAAGAAATTAACTCGGGAAAAGTCTTAGGGTTTTGACCCTTTTTGAGAAAAGGAAGAAGTTTGTCCTTTTTTGCATTTAATGAAATATTAAACCTAATAACTAATTAATTAATAATTAAAAGAAAAAAATGTTTTTGTGTTTTTATATTTTAATGAAATAAAAATAAAAAAAAGTTAGTAAAACCCTAAGTCTAATCTATTTTATTTATTGTGAAACAAAATTGAAATTTAACCTAATTAAAACAACTAAATTAATTAGTTAGAATTTATTTATGAAAATAATAATTAAGGTGAAATTGATAATAATAATAATAATTAATAAAAATATTTACATTTTTAATGGTCTGAATTTATTATGAAAAATAATTATTTGTTAGTTAATAATAATAATGATAATAATTATAATTAAAAGAAAATAAAAGAGAAAATAGAAACCAGGGGGGTTGATGGACCCATTATGAGGTGAGTTTAGAAATTATGGCCCATTAAGAATCAGGCCACATTTGACTTCTGGGGATTATCTGTACGTGCATTGACCTGAGCATACCATGAACATCCAATTTTGACCACTGGATTTGTGCTTGAAGACACTTGGCGTCTGGATGAGCAAGGTGCATGATGGACACCTCCTAAAGCGTTGTATGAGAATACATTATGAAAAATAATATGAAGATTTTGGGTGGACCTGGGAATCGAACCCAGGTCCCAATGATGATCAGCCAGGTCACTAACCACTCCACCACGCGCTTGCTTCTGTTAGTATAATAACCGATAAATATAATATAAAAACATAACGCCTATGCTGGAAAGAGAAACAAGCGCGCGTTATTTTTTGAATCGTCCAATGGCATGCTTCCACGTCCTTCGTCTTCCTCCCTGAATACCTATAAAATAAATCAAATAGCGGGGGTTTTTAACCCCCACAAACTGAAAAAGGAAAAATAGCGATTAGGTTTGTGCGTAATATAAATTCATCGCGAGGGTTCCATCTTGCTCGTCTTGTTCAGACGGTTCCAACCATGGGCATTAGGGGTCCTGATTTTTCTTGTGCAGCAAATCCCTAATTGGAAAGCTTCGGAACCCTAAAAATCATTAATGGCAATTCACAATCCTGTGCATTATAATCCAATTAATCAATACCAATAGCTTCATATGGATGCAAACAATACAAAACAAACCATAAATCACATCAAATGTTCATGAATTTTGAGTTTCGATTATGGCAAAAGTGTGCAAACCGTATGACTGTTCTTGCGTGTTCTTTGGATGTTAGCCCTTGATTTTGATTCCAATCCGTTCCTGGGAGTGCTAGCAATGTATTTGAATCACTGAAACACCTTGAATTGGCTTGGAAGGTAGCAAACAATTTTCACTTTTTCCTTGGATTTTTTGAATGTGATTATGGTTTTCTGTAGTAGCTTGCACGTGAACAGCATTAGGGTTAGGTTGTGCATATGTATTGGAAGGGAATTAGGTCAAGTCTTGGCCCAAAGATCCATTGCTTTGATGTTTCAATATTTGATTTCCAATCAAATCTTTTTGCCTCTTTTTGATTGAAAAATATTGCCAATTTTGGATTTTTTGACATCTTTGATTGGCACACGAATTCTCCAGCTTGCCTTGAGCCTATTTGCTTCATAAAAAGATTTGAAAACCATATCTTTATATTTTCTACATTTTAAATCAATTAAATGAATTAATATTAATAAAAAATTCAATTAATTAATTAAAAATAAGAAAATAAATCAATTTGAGCTCAATGGGTCGTGCATAGGCCTTGGATAAGGTTTCAAGAAGAAATTTGAGGCCCATTAGCAAAAATGATGTGTTTTGAGCAAAGTTGACTTTTGCAAATTCACAAAAATTTTCCAACTTCTCCAATGCATATCTTGCTCAATTTTAATCATATGAACATGTTCTTGGACATTTTGGAAAGGTATTGAAGTCCTCTAACCAATGCCTTTGGTCCCATGTCATTTTGATTTACCAACCTCAAGTTATGGTCTTTGACTTAAAATGCCTTTTTGTTGACTTTTGAAATTGACCTATAATGTAGAAATTGATAACTTTTTGTGGGAGCATTTCTTGGACTTGGAATGTGAAGATGAGTTGTAGGAAATGTCATCCCCTTCAAAATGCGCATTGGATGGGATTTTTCTGATGAACCATGAAAAAGTTATGCCTTGGTCAAGTTACAGTTGACTTTTCTACTGTCCAAAAATAGCAACTTTTGCATCCTTGATGATTTTTGAGCCATGCTTGTGGAATCATGATCAAGACTTGATAAAATGATGATTGTGAGCTCAAAATAATATGTTGACCAAAAATTATGACTTTTGACTGCAAAATGACCATTTTACCCAGCAGTTGATTGTAAACCAAATAGGGATTTTGACTGTGCAACTTGGTGTTGTGGGTCTTGCAACTTGGCATGTAGATGCTTGACAATGCATATAGGCCTATGGGACTTGTTTAGACCACTGAAAACCTCAACTTCCTTGCAAGAACCAAAACCCTAATTTTGACTGGCTTAGGAGATGGTTTGATTGTGCAACCCTTAAGTAACCTTGAACCATTTGAGGATGATTCTTGATAAACCTAGAAGAATATGGGAGGGAAAAATTTGGGGTACAACACCCCACAACGCAAAAATCAACAAAGAGTAGAGAGACCGCAAAGACAGTATACTCGGCTCAGTATGACCTTATCTCAAATTCTACCGCAATTGTTGAAGACTAACCTGGTAAATCTGAGGGAGGCCCCGAAAAATCCCAGTACTACATCTTCGTTGTATAATCTGAGCGCATGTTGTGCCTATCACTCCGATAGCCCAGGGCATGATACAAACAACTGCTAGGCCTTGAGGAATAAGGTGCAAGATTTGATTGAAGCTAAAGAAATTGAGTTTGACGCACCAGAAAAGCCCAACGTTATGACTGCTCCTATGCCCAAGCATGGAGTAAATGTTGTGGACGATGATTCATTTGTGACCTCTGTGGAAGAAATTTCTACTCTGTTGATGACAGTAAAGAAGAACCTATTATCGACCAATTTATTTCCGGACTGTGGAGAAGGTTGCCACCTATGTTCAATCCTTCCTACTGGTTTCCGTTTATTGAAATCAAGTGTTCAACGCCTGATGGATGACAAAGAGATCCTGTTCGAGAAAACTTTGATTCCGTTGATTCCTGTTGAAAATTTTTCCATCATAACCATTTCCGCCAATCCTTCCAAGGCTTCCTCGAGAAAGCCTGTTAGGACTACATCTGTTCCGAGAGTTGCTCCATTAATCATTATTGTTCCTGGTCCTATCCCATACACTTCGGATAAGGCTGTCCCGTGGCACTATGGGGTCGATGTGTATTATCATGGGATCAAACAAGATTTGAAGGTTGAAGAGGCTGATACTGATGTCAGCAACATTGTCGGGGATAGAAAGGTCACCCGAAGCGGAAGACTCTTCTCTCTTGAGATTTCCCCTCCGACCGTTCAAAAGCGTGCTTCTATTCCATCTGCCAGTACATCAGCTATTATCCCAGTTCATATTCCAGTTATCACCCCTGTCGCCGAGCCATCTGACGCTCGGGGCAAAGAGATCACAGGTGAGCCTGCCCGGACGGAGGCACCTAAGAAGATTGTTGTAGAAACCTCTAGGCAGGAGATAGAGGAAATTCTGAAGATTATCAAGAAAAGCGACTACAACATAGTCGAGCAGCTGGGGCAGACCCCATCGAAGATCTCTATGTTATCCTTATTATTGTGCTCAGAAGCCCATGCAAAGGCTTTAATTGCTTTCCTTAAAACTGCGCATGTGCCGCAGGAAACATCTGTTGAGCAATTCAAAGACTGCGTGGCTAGTTTGACCGCTGACAACGAGTTGGGTTTCTCCGATGCAGATCTGACTGCCAAGGGAAGAAATCATAATGATGCTCTGCACGTCTCGATCGAGTGCAGGGGCACTACTTTGGCCCATGTACTGGTAGATATTGGGTCCTCATTGAATGTTTTACCCAAGAAAGCATTAGACCGCCTGGACTGTGAAGGTTTGGTTTTGATGCCGAGTAATATTGTTGTTAGGGCCTTTGACGGGTCCAAAAGGATGGTGCACGGGGAGGTGGATGTCCCTGTCAAAGTTGGCTCTCAGACTTTCGCATCGACGTTCTATGTGATGGATATCCGACCATCTTATTCTTGTTTGTTGGGTCGCCCGTGGATTCATAAAGTTGGGGCAGTGACTTCCACGCTCCATCGGATGTTGAAATATCCAGTAAAGGGGAAGATTGTTACAATACGAGAAGAAGAGGAGAACATGGTGAGTCATTTTAACTCCTTTCGGTATGTGGAGATGGATGGATAATTCATCGAAACTCCGTGTCAGAACTTTGAAGAGGTCCCCCAGACTCTAGCATCGACTGAAGTTGTTGTTGAAGAACGTCCGATGAAGATGGCTTCCCTCAAGGATGCCAGGGCTGTAATTGACAAAGGTGGGTGTGCAAATTGAGGACAACTCCCTGACTTCGCACACAAAAATGACAAGTTTGGCTTGGGCTTTACTGCAGAGGCTCAAAGGGCTGTTTGGCGCCCACGGATTGGAAGACCTCTTCTACGCATCAGTAATCCGGGAGTGAATGCAATTGAAGACGATGAAGAAGAGTCAAAGTTCGAAAGCTGGATTTACCCGACTACCAACAGTGGATTGAACAATTGGACGGCAAAGGATTTTGTGCCCGTTTCTTTTATACACAGTAATAGACTTTTGTTTTGAGATTTGTAACAGACAATTTGAAACTTTACATCCCGGTGCCTTGCTCGAGGCACTTTGGCTTTGTTTGTGAGGGCTTAATATTTGTCATTTTCATATATCATCAATAAAGCATTGGATTTTTTCTTGCATTACAAATTTTGTGCTCCTTGTTTTTCTTTTTTATCTTGCACTTTATCAAAACATCTATTGTCTCACACACACTCACATTTCATAATGCAGATCCACATCCACTCTGGATCCCACTAATAATGACTCTGCTACTGCCAGTTATGACTTCGAAAATTCGATCAACCAAGCCGAGGACGAAGGTGAGGATGATTGTGAAGTGCCTGGGGAACTTGGTAGATTGTTACTACAGGAAGAGAGGGCCATACAGCCTCATGAAGAGCCAGTAGAATCAGTGAATCTGGGTACAGAAGAAGACAAGAAAGAGGTCAAGATAGGTGCAAATATGGAGCCTAGTTTCAAACAACGGTTGATACAGATGCTACGTGACTATGTTGAGATTTCCGCTTGGTCTTATGAAGATATGCCTGGTTTAGATATTGATATTGCTGTACACCGCTTGCCAACTAAAGAAGATTGTCCTCCGGTAAAACAAAAGGTTCGCCGCATGCGCCCAAAGATGTCTGAGAAAATCAAAGCTGAGGTCATGAAACAATTTTATGTCGGTTTTCTAGTTGTTACTTCTTACCCGCAGTGGGTTGCCAACGTGTTTCCGGTTCCGACGAAAGATGGTAAAGTACGAATGTGTGTGGACTATAGAGATCTGAATAGGGCAAGCCCCAAGGATGATTTCCCATTCCCTCACATCGATGTTCTGGTCGACAACACCGCACAACATAAGATCTTCTCCTTTATGGATGGGTTTTCCGATTATAATCAGATTAAGATGGCTCCCGAGGATATGGAGAAGACAACTTTCATTACGCAGTGGGGCACCTTTTGCTACAAAGTCATGCCGTTCGGATTGAAGAATGCTGGGGCAACGTATCAGCGCGCCATGGTCGCTTTGTTCCATGACATGTTTCACTATGAGATTGAGGTATACGTTGATGACATGATTGCAAGGTCCCAAACTGAAGAAGAACATATTGACCATCTCCAGAAACTATTTGACAGGTTGAAAATGTACAGGCTGAGGTTAAACCCGAACAAGTGCACCTTCGGGGTAAGGTCTGGTAAGCTGCTGGGTTTCGTTGTTAGTGATAAGGGTATCCAAGTGGATCCTGCCAAGGTAAAGGCTATACAGGAAATTCCAGCTCCCCGAACGGAAAAGGAAGTCAGAGGCTTTTTGGGACGTCTGAGTTACATTGCCCGATTCATTTCACATCTGACGGCTACTTGTGAACCAATCTTCAAACTGTTGAAGAAAGATCAAGTGGTAAGATGGAATGATGAATGTCAGGCCGCTTTCGAAAGGATCAAGGAATACCTCAAAGAGCCCCCTATTCTGATGCCTCCAGTTGAAGGAAGACCTTTGATCTTATACTTGACAGTACTCGACAATTTGATGGGGTGTGTGCTGGGGCAGCATGACGAGTTTGGCCTAAAAGAGCATGCTATTTACTACCTGAGCAAAAAGTTTACCAACTGTGAGACCCGACACTCACTGCTTGAGAAAACTTGTTGCGCTTTGGCATGGGCTGCTCGCCGGCTGAGACAGTATATGCTAACTAACAGTACTCTATTGATATCAAAGATGGATCCAATCAAGTATATCTTCGAAAAGCCTGCCTTGTCCGGAAGAATAGCAAGATGGAAGATGATCTTAACAGAGTACGACATCCAATACACAACCCAAAAGGAAATCAAGGGGAGTGTATTGGCAGATCATTTGGCACATCGGGCCGTGGATAATTACCAGTCTATGAATTTCGAGTTTCCGGATGAGAACATCATGTTGGTGACTGACTGTGAAAAACCATGACCGGATGAAGGACCTGAGGAGGGATCCCAATGGTCTATGTATTTAGACGGAGCTTTAAACGCGTTGGGTAATGGCATTGGCGCCGTGATCATATCTTCTGAAGGTTGTCATACTCCGTTCACCGCCCGATTATGTTTTAACTGCACCAATAACATGGCGGAGTATGAAGCATGCATCATGGGCCTTCAAGCATCTATTGACCTGAGGATTAAGTTCTTGAGTGTGTTCGGAGATTCCGCTCTAGTGATCAGTCAGATCAAAGGCGAGTGGGATATGAAGCACCCAAATATTATTCCTTACAAAGAGTATGTATTGACGTTGCTTCCACACTTTGAGGAGATAACCTTTAAACACTTCCCGAGAGAGGAGAATCAGTTAGCGGACGCGCTAGCTACCATGTCTTCTATGTTCAAGGTCAGGTGGGACAATGAAGCTCCCCAGATTACCATTGAAAGGTTGGACGAACCCGCACATTGCTGTGACATTGAGACTGAAGAGGTAGCAGATAAACCTTGGTTCCACGAGGTAAAGAGGTATCTTGAGGCTCAAGAGTACCCCGAGGGTGCTTCTGTTAACGATAAGAAGTTTCTGAGGAGGTTCGCAGCGAGTTCTTCATCAACAATGGTTTCCTTTACAAGCGTAACCATGACTCAATCTTACTGCGATGTGTGGATAAAAGCGAGGCAGAAAGGATCATGGAAGAGTTGCATGAAGGTACTTTCGGAACTCATTCCAATGGACATACCATGGCAAATAAAATCCTATGGGCGG
Source organism: Vicia faba (assembly GCA_948472305.1). Taxonomy (NCBI): domain Eukaryota; kingdom Viridiplantae; phylum Streptophyta; class Magnoliopsida; order Fabales; family Fabaceae; genus Vicia; species Vicia faba. The sequence continues at coordinate 884,596,190 of OX451738.1, forward strand.
GATACTATTGGTCTACTATGGAAGCCGATTATTATCAGCATTCTCGGACCTATCATAAGTTCCAAGTCTATGCTGATAAGGTGCATATACCTCCAGTTCCTCTGAATGTTTTGACGGCACATTGGCCTTTCGCAATGTGGGGCATCGACATGATTGGCGAGATCAGACCTACTGCTTCCAAAGGGAATCGTTTCATCCTGGTAGCGATTGACTACTTTACGAAGTGGGTTGAGGCAGCTTCCTTTGCTACAGTAACCAAGAACGTCGTGGAGTGGTTTATTCGGCACAATTTGATCTGTCGATATGATGTACCAGAGAGAATCGTTATAGACAATGGTACAAATCTCAACAATACGATGATCACCGAGCTCTGCAAACAGTTTAAGATACAGTATCACAACTCTTCTCCTTACCGGCCGAAGATGAATGGGGATTTTGAAGCGGCTAATAAGAACATCAAGAAGATTGTGCAGAAGATGACGATGACATACAAAGATTGGCACGAGATGTTACCATTCGCTCTTTATGGGTACCGTACCTCAGCACGAACTTCAACAGGGGAAACACCTTACTATTTGGTGTACGTAATGGAAGCATTCTTACCTATTGAGGTCCAGATACCCTCTCTTCGAATTATGAAGGATGCAGGTTTGAGCGAGGACGACTGGATCCAGATCCGGCTCGATCAGCTGAACTTAATCAACGAAAAGAGACTTACTGCTATTTGTCATGGTCAGACGTATCAAAAGCGAATGATCAAGGCATTTAACAAGAAAGTCAGATGACAAGAGTATCAAGTTGGGGATCTAGTGATCAAACGCATCATATTGCCGCAAGGTGATCCCAGGGGCAAATGGACCCCTACGTACGAAGGGCCATTTGTGGTTAAGAACATTTTCTCAGGAGGAGCTATGATTCTAACCACCATGGATGGTGACGACCTTCCTCACCCCGTCAATGCAGACATAGTGAAAAGATACTATGCATAATTAAGGACCCGCTAGGTCGACTGGCCTAGGCAAAAATAAGGGCTTCCCGGCGAACCAAAAGGATTCGAGCAAAAATAAGGGATGAAAATAAAAAAAAAACTATACACCCGGCAAGTCGAAAACCTGAAAAGGAGGCTTGGGCAAAAAAGGGTATCCCGGTGGACTGAAAACCCGAAAGGGCGGTCCAGGAAAAAATTAGGGATCAAGGCGTAACACTATGTCTCATTGGATCATCTTGCAACCAGACTTCGGTATCGACTATCCAGCTCGGACGACACCAATCGATCAGATCTACCTTCAACCAAGAAGCAAAGTCATAAGATGTTTGAAGATATAAAGGAAATAGCAGAGTTGGAACCCAGTGGGATTGTTCACATAGCTGTTTTTCTTTGTTTTTCACAAATTGTATAAATTCTATCTTTCAGCGGCATTCTCTTACTAGGACGTCAGCCTCTTGTACAAAAACCAATATTTACAGGTCAACTTCAAAATCAATATAATTCATTTTCACAAAGAAATCTCAAATTGTTTTACTTTTTTTCTGTTTGTTTTGCAAGAACGTCCAATGGTTCATTTTTTATATATGCATTTGACAATAATTGCTACTCATAAATATTTACATACGAAACAAAAGATGATTACTCGTAATATCAGGAACGGGGGAAAACAAGAAATGTCCAAACCTTACGGTTGCTCTGTCCACCAGGTATAAGAATAGACCTAGCTGGGGAATACGATTAAAGGTACATTCATTCCCTACAGAGCAAAAGGTATCTAAAAACAGTGATTCTCCCCAAGCAGAGTTTATTTATCACCAGCACTAGAAGATTATCCCTAATGAAGTTCATTTCTTCCACAAATAGAAACTCAATCCCCAACGGGTTTCATTATCGCCAGCAGTGGTAGTTCATCCTCAGCCAAGGTTATTCCTCTGAATCAACAAATCCTCTAGCAGAGTATCTCTTCCCCACAGAGTCATTTTCTCGTCAATTTATTCTTCAGCAGGATTATTCTCACAATCATCTTCGATCGTTATTCCCAGCAAGAACGAAGGATTCAACTCTTTTTCTCCAGCAGCAACCGGGATTTATTTTCCCCAGCTAGAGAATATCATAAAAACATTGCATGTCCATACATCCTGACATGCACATAAGCATCATACAACACAATCTCATTCATTTTGAGAACATTATTACTTGATACATATCATGCATTACATACGACTAACCATTTACCTTTCAGGAAAAATACATCCAAATTATCACCAAGTTCAAGCTATGAAGCCCAGATCCGACCGGATAGTATCTTGATTTCAACATCATATTGTGAAGCCCGGAGAACGACCGGATAACAGTATCAAACACCACGAAGCTTGGATTTGACCAGATAGTGGTTTATCTCTAAGCTATGAAGCCCGGATTCGACCGGATAATAGTTTAATCCCCAGCAAGCCGTGAAGCCTGGATTACGACCAGATAGCAGCCAAGAATACTACGAAGCCTGGAGTCGACCAGATAGTGGTATATTTTTAATGCAAGTTATGAAGCCCAAATTCGACCGAATAATATCTTGATTTCTCCAAATGCTATGAAGCCTGGATTCGACCAGATAATGGTATAGTACATCGTGAAGCCTGGATTACGACCAGATAGCGGTAAAATATAGTGAAGCTTGGATTTCGACCAAATAGCAGTCTACACGGCCAATTACTATGAAGCCCAGGAATCAACCAGATATTAGTAGGCCTAAAAAAAACCAAATGGAAAGCCCGGATGCGACCGGATAACCACTTGATTTCTTCTGAAGCCTGGATTACGACCAGATAAGAAGTACGAAGTTGTGAAGCCTGGATTACGACCAGATAGCGGCAGAGGACTGAAGCCTAGATTATGACCAGATAACAGTGAGGGACACTGTGAAGCTTGTATTACAACCAAATAGCAGTTTACCCGGCCAATTACTATGAAGCCCGAATTCGACCGGATATTAGTAGGCCTAAAAATCAAATGGAAGCCCGGAGCCGACCGTATAACCACTTGATTTCTTCTGAAGCCTGGATTACAACCAGATGAGAAGTAAGGTATTGTGAAACCTGGATTACAACCAGATAATAGTACAAGACACTGCGAAGCTTGGATTGCGACCAAATAGAAATTTACCTGGACAAAAACTAAGAAGCCCGGAGTCAATCGGATATTAGTATGCCCTAAATTCAAGTTGAAGCCCGGAGGCGACCAAATAACAACTTAATCCCTTTCTGAAGCCTGGATTACGACCAGATAAGAATCGAGAAATTGTGAAGCCTGGATCACGACCAGATAGCAAGTTTAATCTCATCTCCCCAGTAAGTCACTGTAAAGCCTGGATTACGACCAGATGGCAGTCGGTCTTATCACTATGAAGCCTAGATCATGATCAGATAGTAGTTCATTTCCCCCTCCTCTACTAAGATACGATTCACCAGTAGAATAACGGACGACCGAAGCTCCTAAAATTCTATTTCTCTCAAGGCAGAGACCAGCACTCCCCAACGTAGTCTTCCTTAACAATAGGTATACAGACTCTCGCTAAGGAATATCTTATGCGATCGACACTCCTTCGGATGGCATCTTTGAGCCCATCTTCCATCATCAATCTCCAAATGGCATCTATAAGCCCATTCCTGACGTCACAAGACAATTACCACTTCATACGGGTGCAAATTTCTGGGCACTCTAGTGTTCAATCATTTTCCACCTTCGGATCACGAAAGGCAGAAAAGCCAATCTACATCCTCAAGTTTAAGAAGATTGAACAGGGGTAGCTGTTGTACCCAAAAACTTTCCCTCCCATATTTCTCAAAACATTTCAAGGAAGATCCTCAAGTTGCTCAAAGAAGTCCAAGGGTTGACCAGACAAACACTCTCCTAAGGTAATCTACCTCAAATTAGGGTTTCATGTTGCATCAAGATACTTGAGTCCAAGGGATCCCAAATGCTCACCATTGTCCTAATATGTTATCAAGATCATCCATGCCAAGTTTCAAGCCTTGCAGAGAAAGTTTGCTCAGTCAAATGCTCAAAGGCCTGAAAATCGATTGTGCTAGGGCAAAAGTCAATTGTGGCCTACATACAGTCAAACTTCAAGATTTTTAGTAAACATCCTCATTTTGAAGTATATTTCATAATTTGATCAAGGGTTGATCATGATTCATCAAGGATTGCTCATAATTCACCAAAACCCAAAAGTTTCTAAATTAGGGTTTTGTAGGAAAAGTCAACTCAACTTTGACCAAGCATAAATTTCTCATACTTTATGAGAAATGACCCATCCAAAGCTCATTTTGAAGAGGATACAGTGCTCTATAATCCATCTTCATCTCCCAAGTTTCAAATATGCACTCACAAGAAGTTATGAATTTGGACATTATAGGTCATTTTGAAAAGTCAACAAAAACACCCTTTTTGTCAAAGCTTCATACATGAACATGGAAGATTCAATTGAGATGGGACAAAACGGGTTTCTTAGAGGACATCTTGATCTTTCTAAAAAGTCCAAGAACACCTTCAAAGAGTCATAATTGAGGAAGTTATGCATCGGTGAAGTTGACCTTTTTTGCAAAATTGCCAAGAGTCAAAAGTGCCTCAAATTGCAATTTTTGTTAAATGGGCCCAATCTTTTGCACTTGTTTTGATTTGTTAGCATGGTCCACGAGCCCTAGCTCTTCCCATTTGTATTTATCTTATTTTTTCTATTTATTTTGATTTTTATTGCAATTAAATCAATTTAAATCAAAACAAATCATGAAAAAATCCAAATCATTGAAACCTCAAGATCTTGTGCATGTTTCAGGTTCCATATACAGCTAGCAAGTGGATCAAATCGTGCAAGGCCTATGTGTGCATGAAAAGATTGGATTTGGCCTATTTTTGGAAATATTTTCAAGTGAATCAAATCAATATCAAAAATCATAATGGACAAAGATTGAGGCATGTTTTTAACCCTAATTCGTTCCTTGGTATAAAGTGGACAATTGCAGCCAGAAAGAACAAGCTTTGGAGGCATGAGAAGTCAGAACTGAATTAAAAAAAAATCACTCAAAAGTGTTGGTTCGAATTACTAGTTAGAGGAAGATTCAAGGCAATTTGAAGCATCTAATCCATTCATGGACCTTCTCTGAAGCAGATTCAATCGTTTCCCAGCCCTCCCAAGCCCAGAAACGGGACATATAGTCATCACAGTTTGGTATATTTTCTAAATTCGATTATCCAAATTCTTGCATCTTTATCATGTTTCAATAGTATATTCTGAATCCCTAACACATTTGTAAGCTATCTATATCATTTAATTGCATTTTTGGAAGCTATATCAGAATCCACCATTGCTAGGGTTCTTGGTTTTGTTTTAGGGTATTTTCACACAGGTAAAGGCGGATTGATTCATGGCTTTGGATTTCATTTATCGTGCATGTGGACGATTCTAAAAAATCATTGGCTTATAGTTACGGACATTCGTCCATAGGTAAAAGTCAGTCATCTTTTACCAACGGAGAGAAGACATGGATGACTTGCGTGGCACCATCTTATTTGTTCATTTGAATTCTGGCGCGCATCTTTATATTTATTCCCACTAACTCACGTTATTATATATTATCCATTATTATTATTCTGTGTACAACACAAGCGCGCAACTCAGTTGGTGAAGAGGCATTAGAAAAAGCCATACGACCTGGGTTCGAATCCCAGGTCCCCCATATACTTCATATTATTTTTCATTGTTTAATCAGACGCGCGCATAGGTGTGATAACCACCATGGACCATCATCATCCAACCAACCAGATGTCCACAGGCCAGATCTGAAGGCTATCATGTGATGGTCTACCAAAATCTCCTGTCAACGCATAGCTTGGGAACCTTGAAAGTCAACAGGGACCTTTGGTTTTGGGCCAAGATTGCTAGCAACACACCCCTGCATTAGCTATTTCACAGGCCCATTTTCTTCTTCCTTTCTTTTATATTTTCTTAATTAATTAATTTAAATTATTTTTACTAACACCAAATAAATTCTTTTTATCAAAAAAATCATAAAAATAATTTTCACCCCAAATTAGATTTAGGTTTTATTTTTTTACAAAAATTAATTTAATTAGTTTATTTAATTTTAGGGTAACTTTAATTCTTTTGTAAATAAATTAAAACAATTAGAAAATTAGGGTTTTAGTTTAATTTAATTTCTATTTTCTTTTTCTTAAAAAATAACAAAATACAAAATAGGTTAACTTTAGTATTTTTCTTAATTTAATTTAATTAGTAATTAGGTTTGTATTTAATTTAAAACCTTATTCTTTTTCTGGAAAAAAAATAAAAAACAATCAAAAAATCTTTTCTTTTAATTAGGATAGACGGGGTCAAAACCCTAATTTCCTCTCGTTCTCTATTCGACGCGCGTTTGTTTATTTTTTTACAATATTGATGTAATTGCCCATGGGATGTAATAGATTAATTAGGACTTTTTCGTTTATTTATCGTTTAGCGGGTTTTTTGGCTATGTAATTAATACCCGAAGCCTTGTAATAGTGTAGCTTTACTTTCCGCACTTTAATTTCCGTAAAATATTAAACTGTTAGATGTATGATATTAGGGATGCATGACAAGAATGTATGTTAAATTTAAAACGGTTAGCAAACCCTAAATGTGCAAAGATAATAACTTGAAATTGAATCACTCGCACATGCGCACTCCTAGGGTACACTCCCACTTCGGTTGCCTTAGGTAAACAGTCATTAAGTATAGGATACTTTAGTGGTCGCTCTCTTGTCTAAACAAAGATCAAAGTCCCGTTCGGAAAAGTTGCCTCGGAAAAGTTGCCTCGGATACGTTGCCTCGAATATTGATCTTAAGACATTAGGGTTATTACTAAGACGTCCTAACATTGCTTTAGTGATTGTACGTCCCTTTCGAATTGACCCTTTAAAACTCCAACGACGGTGCTACGCACTTGCTAATAGTGGGATAGCATTGTCTAAAGGAAACAAGAATAGAAACATTCTCTTTTTCGAGAAGGTAGATTAGTTCTTAAGTACTTGCTCAAACAAACAAACTTTTTCACACTTACACATTTTTCAAACAAAGTTTTCAAAACAACTCCGTAACACTCTTGAAGACATAAGCAAGGGTTAAATCGGAGTAAAAACAAAAACTTTTTTTCCAAATCAAACACACACAAGTAAATTTTGAAAATGATGAGCAAGTACCTAAGAGCCCATGGAAAACCACAGATAGAAAGGGTGCTAATACCTTCCCTTTCTATAATCTACCCCCTGTACTCAAAATCTCGAAAAAAGGAATTTTTATGTGCTTTTGTCCTTTCCAGTTGGATAAAATGAAATTCGGTGGTGACTCTTGCTTACCGCGACATTTTCCGAACACAAACGTAAAACGTAAACCAGCATTTCAAAACAACCTGGTTCTGGCCACCGTATCACAGCCATGTTTTGGCATAGGGGCAAAAATGACATTGGGATTTTCTGGCGCATCGAATTCAATCTCTTTGGCTTCAAGGAGGTCTTGTAATTTGTTCTTTAAATCCCAACAGTTGTTAGTGTCATGGTCGGGACTCTCAGAGTGGTATGCACAGCGGGCATTAGGATGATAGTGAGGAGATGTTGTGTTAGGTTTCTTTGGAGCTTCTTTCGAGGTCACTAGATTGGATCTTAACAGATATGGTAATACTTGAGATAGTGTCATGTTAATTCTGGTGAATTGTCTGACTAGTCTTTCCATTCTCGGTTGGTGGTTTCTTTGCTGATCAGGCGCATGTTTAGGAATCATGACAGCCCCCACCATTGGACGGCGTTCGGCCCTATCTTGATTTCTCTGAGGATAAACAGAAACCACTTCCTTCTTTCCGATGAATGGTTTCCTTACAGCAGCAGCGGATGCATCTTTTTGAATCTTTCCATTCTTTATCCCGACTTCTACCCTTTCTACAGTCAATATCAGTTCAGTAAAACCCGCCGATGAACTCTCAATTAGGTAATTGATGAAGGGACCAGACAAGGTGCCCAAAAACATGTCTACTAATTCTCTTTCAGATAGAGGAGGTTGAACTCTTCCAGCCAAATCTCTCCATTTTTGCGCATATTCCTTGAAGCCTTCATTTGAAACCATGGCCATGCTCTAGAGTTGAGTACGGGTAGGCGCAAGATCACCGTTGTATTGGTATTGTTTGTAAAACCAATCAAGTTGAGTTCCAGAGAGACTGTCTTGGAAGAAGTGTACCCATAAATCTTTGCCAGCGGTATGGGGCTGGATTTTCCTCACATAGGACCAGAGAGGCATTTTGGGGCATGAGACTCCGTCGTATTTGGTGAACACAGGTGCTTTGAATTTTGGAAGAATGACAATTCCTGATACCAGTCCCAACTCCTCAAAGTCCAATCCAGACACTTTTTAGATTTCCATTGCACTCAACCGTTCTTCTAGATGCTTATACTTGTCGTCTGCTGGAGGGTATTGTTCTTCAGAATAGTCTTCTTCTTCCTCTTCCTCTTCTGAATCATATTGAACAATCGTTTCCTTGCCCTTCCCATCTTGATTGTCTTTCTCTCCGTATGTTGTGGCGAAGTCTAAGGCCCTTCTTGTCTGCCCTTGGAATCTTCTTCCCATGTTCAGAATTCCAGTTATCTTCTTCATCTTCTTTTTCTTTTCCTCAACCAGCAAGGTCTTCAACTCTTTTTGTCCTTTGGCCAGAGTTAAGAACAACTGTTGGAACTGTGCATTCTGAGCTTGGAGGTCCTTCACCGTTTGCTCGAGATCCATCTTATTGAAATAAATAGTAGAGAGATGAGGAGACTTTTTGCAAGAAACCTGTTTATGTTATGATGAATGATAAATGCGTATGCAATTATTTCAATGATTTTTTAAAATTCAAATTTGTTTTAGACAAAAAGGAAACACACGTTATATTAATAATTTAAACTTTTGAGTACATCAATGCCTTCTTGGGCAAAATAATACAAAACTATAAGATAAAAAGGTAGTACGCATCCTCTTTGGCGCAATGTAGGTATTCAGAGTCTGCTCCTCATGAAGTAGCCTAGTGAGTTCCAAAACCTTCTTCTCGCTTGCGTAGAATTGGGCTTCAAAAGTATCTCGCTACCCCTTGAGTTGTATCCAATCTCTTTGTAAGTCTTCAAGAGAGGTGGGCATGTCAGGATGTAGGATAGTGTATGGAACATCTCCTTCCATGACAGGCTTAATAATTACCGGGAGAATGGAAGGATAACGCATCATCAGACTTTGAGCACGAGTTCTTACCCATTTAAGGTAAGGCTCAAGAGGGATGGAATTCTTGTGCCCCAAAGTCTTTCTATCTACCTTATTTAACATCCTCCAAGCTCGGATAAATCTCTGTCGAAGACCTTGATCGTCGTTGTCGTAGTCAAATACCAAACCTTGATCTAGTATCTCGTGTGGGCCATCCCTTTGGGCGTAACCAAATTGTCTTAAGGCTAAGCAAGGGTTGTAGGTGATACCTCCCCTTACGCCAAGTAAAGGGACATTATGGAATTCTCCACAATGGTCGACAATAATAACATTCTCTATGGATCGGGAGCACCAATGAATGTCTTAATGTTTGAGTGTCATCAACCTTTGTGATCACCTTGAACCTTGCTTGTTCTTTAATATAGATTGGGGAAGATGAGAAATAAACCATCTTGCCAAGATAAGAGTGCAACATATAAGGACGCCTCTTTTCCTCATTGTGCGTGTATGAAAAGAGTGTAGGATATCCCCTAGCAATGTACGCACTGGGTTGCGGGATATGAATATTTTGACGGCGTTCACATCTATGAGTTTATCAGGGTTTGGAAACAAAACCATCCCATAGATGAGGAGAGCCATAATTTCCTTAAAAGCTAGCAGGTCCAAAGAATTCCAACAGTTTTGGGCTTTCTTAAACAAGAACTTTGCTAGGAAACCTTTGACACAACTCCTTGTTTCCCAATGAGTTGTGACATCAGATGAGTTCAAGTGTAGAGTTTGAGCGATCTCTTCTGGCTTTGGGTCTCTTTCCGTACCGTTGAAAGGTAGTTGATTGAGAATGGGAATTCTCAAGAGTCGGGATAATTCTTCCAAAGTAGGCACAAGTTAATAGTCGAGAAATGTGAAGCAATGGTGTAAAGGATCAAAAAACTGAAAGAGCACCTTCATCATTTATCATCTGTGTTGGAGGTGACCAAGTTCAGTAGGTGACCATGTCTCTCGATGAATGGAGAGTTTTCAGGAATCCTTGAAGCTAGCTCCTTAAGTTGTGGAGGGATCCTTACAAGGTTGACTTGAACAGTTTTCCTGCGAAGAGAATCCATATCCTATAAAACAAGAACAAAGATGAATCCAATAATCCTTGAAATGGTTAGTAAATGTGTATGATGTTATGATGTTCGTGATGTTATGTACAAGTATGTATATACAAACAAAGAAAACAAGTCCTTAGGCTTAGGCTTGCATGGAGTCTTATAGGTAAGTACCCTCTTGAAACTTAGTTGGCTCAACTTGTCCTAGTAATAGTAAACGGGCTCTAAGGAGCTCAATATCACTGGTTTGTTTCCTTGGTCATTGTTTCAGCACAAGCCTCTTTAATGGCGACCGAAATATCCCAAGAAACCAAACCTCAATGGGTGTAGTATCGAGTATCTACCAACTTTGGACTGCACCAAAGCCGGTCATCTCACTACATCCTAAAGGCCAAGTTGGTCAAGTAAAGGTTCTAAAAGTTCATTAGTGCTTCATGACATCACACAGCGGCCCCGTATTCTCCTTGATTAACTCAAAGGCTACCGGTACCCACAAATATGTCGCACTAACATAGCTATTGCTTAGACCATGTCGGTATACCCTGTACAATTTCCACAACATATTGCTACTTACCTAAAATGTATCCCAAATCCATGTAGAGGATTCAAACCCAAACAAAGAACCATAATGTAAAGCATACAAGTCAGACAATGAAAGCAAATAAATGTGATCTAGCCCTAAGGTAACCCCACTTTTAGAATTTCCCCCAGTAGAGTCGCCAGTTCTGTGATACGGTGGGAGAACTGACTTAAAGGTTTTGCGTTTGATCGCAAATGTTGCGGTTAGCAAGAGTCACCACCAACTTTTCTTTTATCCAAAAGGAAAGGTGAAAAAGCACAGGAAAGACCTTTGAGATTATTTCTTGAGTTCGGGGGGTAAATTATGAAAAGGGAAGGTATTAGCACCCTTTTCATCCTTGGTTATCCATGGGCTCTTAGTTACTTGCTAGATCACTTGCTTTTGTTTGAAATTATGCTTTGTGTGGTTTTTGAAAGTATTTTGTAAAGAGGCCATTGTTTAGGAAATCTTTGTAATGATTCTCGTTCGTAAGAATATATACAAAGATGTTGATCTTTTGAAAATGTTTTCAAGTTTTGTAAGATGTTTTGAAAGTGTAATTGTTTGTTTTTGAAAATAGCAAGAATGTTTGTTTTGAAATGGAGAAAGTAATTAGGAGCAATCTACCTACTCAAATGTCTTTCTTGTTCATTTTCTTTTCCTTTGACATTGTTGTCTTACCATTGATTTGGTAAGCAACCCTATCTTTGGATGTAAATGGGACGGACGTGGGTCATCGTATAACCATGATTAGCAATGTTGCAAGGTATCTTATAATTCTTTTTTAGGCACCAAGATCATTTGTAAGGAAACTTTGATAGTGTCCTCGAGGGACTATGATCTTGTATTTGCTTGTTTTTGCTAAGATACCTTACATGTGTAATATGACCATTTTGTATAAGGCAACCAAGTGGGATAATCCTAGGGGTGCTTGTGTGCAAGTGTATCATTTTCATGCTTGTTTTTGTCTTGAATTAGGGTTTTCTAAGTATTGGTTTTAGTCTTTCCATACAAACCCTAATTACTAGCATGTTATATAAAAGCGATAAATTGCGAAATTTAAAGTTACTACGCTATTACAACATTTGTGGGGAGGGGGTATACAAATTCATGAATGGGGATTACAAGAATTTAAACCTAATTAGTCTATTACAACCATATTGAATTGATATCAATGTACAAGGAAATGAATAAATACAAAGTAATAAAATGAATGAATTGTACAAAAATGCAAAAAATGTAAAGAGAATGTATCTTTGTTTGATTTTCATGAAAAAGGGATTTTGTCTTGACCTAATTAAATAAATAAAATAATTAATTGAATTTGAATTTTATTAAGAAAAGATTTTAAGTGAAACCCTAATTCTATAAATTAATCAAAATAAAATAAGTTTAAGAAAAGTATTTTTAGTATTTTTATCTTTAAAAATATTTATAGTATTATAAAATATTTTTAGTCTTTTTTATATAAAAAATAATGTATTTAAATTAATATGAAAAAAAAATAACTAATAACCTAATTTTATTTATTTAAAAGATAATAAGTAAAAAATAAATAAAGTATAATAAATAAAAATATTTTTTGTGAGAAAAATAAGATAAACTAATTCAAAATATAAATATATCATTTTTGTATTTTTATGATTTTTTTCAGTATTTTAGAAAATATATTTAAGAAAATAAAATAAAATAATTATAAAAAAAAACAAACTTGGGCCAGGGGGGCCATTAGTCGGCAGGGAGGTTAGTGAGCAAAAGCAAAAAACAAGCCAGGACCAAAGGGGCCCAGCGCCTGCCAGAAAACCAAAATCAGAAAAAATGAAAATGTGAAAAATGAAAAGGGTACCATTGGGGCTCGAACCCAGATCCCATAGGTTACAGGCACGCGCTTCTACCATTGGGGTGGCTGTACATCCGTTAATACAAGTGAAACAATAAATATGTAAGGCAAAATGCACCCTGAAGACTTCATCTTCAACCTCCAGCCAGTTCTGTAACTTGCTCATTTATCATCAAAAATAATAAACATGAATCTTGTAGCAAATTTTCTCACGATTCCAGAAATGTAAAGTATTAAAACTATAGATCAAAGATAAGCATGAATTTTAATGGCCCTAATCTGAACCCTAAAAATTTCAGAGATTTGATTTTCAAAATTCTCTAGGCTCAAGTAAAATTAATGGAAACTATGGACATGGTTAGCTTCAGGGAAATGATATCTACATGTTTTGTTCACAAATGAACTATTGTTGATGCATGTATGAAGAGTTCCAAGTTGAGAAGACTTACCTCAAAACTGGAAATCGTGTTTGGAGTTTGAGCTTGTTTCAAGAAGTGGTGATGATCAGGTTAGCTTCCTTGGACCTCTAGGAAGCTAATGCAATGCTTAGCTTGAGTTGAGGGTGGTTGAAATGGCCTGGAGAAGTCTAACTGCAATACTCTGTTTTTGGCTATGGAAGTTGATGAAGATGGAGTTACAAAAAGGTACAAGGATGGTCTATATTTGGTATGAGGAAGCTTTTGAAACAAAAAGTCCAAGAAATGCACGAGTGGTTTTGAAGATCGAAGCTCAAGGTCAGAAACTGTGCAACAATGGAGTTTTTTTGGCAATTTCTGATTTGAGAGAGTTTTGGTTGGTTTTAGGGTGTTCAAGCTCGTCCTCTAGCTCACAAATAGTGACTCTATTTATAAGAAACAAGTTTGGAGACCTCTTGTTGATCAGAATTCAAATTTACATGTTTAAGTTAAACATGTGATTTTTTTAACAAAACAAGTTTCCATGCCTTATACTTGCTAATATAGAGTGGTTATGCTTTAAACAAGCTTGCTTATGACTTTGTGGATGGAGTGTAATCATAGGGAACAAGTTAGAGGCTCAATGTGAACTTTATGCAAAAAGCTTGCTTTACAAGAATGACATTGTTAACTTTGTGCCATAAATGGAAATGCAACTTGGAAAATAGCTCAATTGCTTGGATCAAAGCCCTAACAGCTGTGTAAACATTTAACTATGGAGTGACAAATAAGTTTGAGGCCTGAAAAGCAAAGATTATGCAGCCTAGCATGGATTTGATTCAAGTGTTCATCAAAAATGACTTGTAATTCAAGTGACAAAACCCTAACTTCATCTCTTCGATTCTCCCTCCTCAAGAATGATCTCAAGGAGTTCTTTGACATTTTGGAAATATTGAAATATGCTCTATTACCCATATTTGAATTTCTTTTGAAGATTACCCTTGGAACTATATGAAAAAGTGCCATGAAGTTAGGTTAAAATCCTGACCAAATTAGGGCAAAATTTCACTAAGTGTTTAGTTTCATGACCACATGTTCATAAAATTATAACTTGAGATCCAAGAGCTTTTGGAAGGAGTTATGTAAAGTAAAGTTTTAGATTTCATGGAGATCTACAACTTTCATGTTGGAAGTTTCTCTTGAATCCTCTTGCATCATGGTGAAAATTTTGTTCAAAGTTATGAAAAAACATGATATTTCCAACACTTAGAAAAATTTCTAAGTTTTGAAATTTTGACTTTTCAAAAATGAAATCTTGACTCTTTTTATTTCTTGATGAATAAGTTTCATATTTTAAATTTTTTTTATGAATTGTGACCTTTGACACTTGAATTTGACCAAAAAGTCAAAGTTTGACTTTTTAGTATATAGTTGACTTTTGATCAGTTGACTGAAAAATTCATTTGTCAACCTTTTGAACTTGGGATGTCTTGAACCATGTCATTTGGTAAAAATTATGTAACTAGAATCTTGAGATAATTCCTTAAACCAATTAATCATTTGCTAGGTCAAAAATCAAAAATTGCCCTTTCCCAGTCCAAACCCTAATTTTGACCATTTTGCCCTTTTGGGGATTTGATCAAATTTCTTGAGGAATTATGGTCCAAACTTGATCAAATGATACATATGACTTTAAAATATTGATGTGGATAATGTTTTTTGAATTTTGACTGTAAATTGGCCATAATTGACTTTTCCCCTAATACAGTTGATTTTTAGGTCATCTGCTCAATTGATTGAGAAAACATGAGATTCAAGGCTTGGAACTTGGCATGATTAATCTTGGGGGTCCATGATGATCCATGAAAGTCACATGGGACATTGGAAGTTCAAAAATCCTTGTGCAAACTCAAACCCTAATTTTGGTCATCAATGCTTGAGGAGGTGTCTTGAGCTAATCAAACCCTAGTGCAGTCTTGAGCCCAAGGAGATCTTGTGAGTAAATTCTTGATAAGTGAGATGGCAAATTTTTGGGTACAACATTACCCTACAAGGTCCCTGAAGTGGAATGGGATGGCTGGCTCGCATGGAAAGCGACTGTAACTAGGGTTTACAACTTGCCCTAAATTTAAACAAATTTTGAGTCTTTGGAGGTGATTCTTGGACAAGGGTTTCGTGTCCTGTTTGTATGAATAATGGAGATTATATGACATTTAATAGAGTCAGAATATATGGGCTTGGACCTTTGTTGACAAGCCTTGTATTTTTATCTTATTTATTTTTAATTATTAATGAATAAATAAAAAATAATTAAAATAAAATAGATCAAGGGGTAAATGAACAAGATATGAGGTGTATAAGGAGTGTAATACACGCTTGGACTTTAAAGCAATGGCCCAATAGCCCAAAATATCAAGTTTGCTCAATTTGAACTTCATGCATTTGCTCAAAATTTCCCAACTTGCACTGGCCATAACTCTCTCAATTTTCATCTTTCGAATGTAATATTGGACTTTTTGGAAATCTCAAAATGTCCTATTCAATCCCTATGTTGATCATATTTGAATTTGGAGAATTTATCTTGATGTAAGTTGCTTTGACAAAAAGTGTCTTTTTGTTGACTTTTGAAATGACCTATAATGTACCATATCTCTCAAATGAAGCATTTTTTTGGACTTGAGCTTAGAGAGACAAAGTTGTAGAGAATTGAATTTTCTTCAAAATGAGCTTTGGTTGGGGAAAAACTGATGAAGCATGTGAAAGTTATGCTTGGTCAAAGTTCAGATGACTTCTCCTAATGGAAACCTTAATTTAACAACTTTTGACTTTTGATGATTTGAAAGTTTTCCTTGATGAATCATGCATGATCAACACTTGACCAAATTATGAACATGACTTCAAATTCTTGATGTTGACCAAAAATCTTGAAGTTTGATTGTATGTTAACCACAATTGACTTTTTGTCCAATACAATTGATTTTCAGTCATCTGAGCAATTGACTGAGCAAACTTGTGATGCAAGACATGAAACTTGGTATGAGCATTGTTGGAGACCTATAAGAAACCATGAAAACCACTTTAGGCATTAGAAACCAAAACTTCCTTGATAAAAATGAAACCCTAGTTATAAGTCCATTGCGTAGGAGGAGAATTTGTCTGATCAATTCTTGAGCAACCTTGAACATTTGAGAACCCTAGCAACAAAACATTTTTGATTCTTTGTTTTTAGGGTGTTGTTATGTCTGCAATGAATAATATACTTTCCAAGTGGGTTCTAGTGTCAGAGAGAAGCAGATCACTTGGACTAGTGTATAATGGCATATACCTTGGTTCTGTCACATGATTGTCATTCTCACCTTTTCTAATCAATAAATTGGGGTGCCCATCTGGGTTTTACTCATTTGGATCACTTGGAAGTATCTATTTTTCCTTGTGGTTGAGAAAAGTAAGTCAACTTTCACTCTTTCAATGATATCCTCTAACTGTAATTGTATTTAATTGAAAAATGATTTAATAAGAAACCATGCATTTCTACTCTACCAATCATACGGAGCAGGGTTAGCTCTGGGTCAGGACTATTAGATGACAACAACTTATATAAGGGGGGTGAATAGATACCCAATTCAAACTTCAGTTTTTAAACAGTTTTTAAATCAACTTTTTAACAATCTTTGTGTGTTGTTTATGCTTTTCAATACTGTTTTTATTGTTTATACCTTAGCTGTGTTGTTTAAGTCAGATCATATATCCTAACATGCTATAGGATATCTGAAGTTCTGATCTACCAGAATTTCAATTGGTATCAGAGCAAGCATCTTGTTCTGTTTTTGGGTGAGACCCTGGGATGATACTTTTTGGTCTTGGGCAAGGAATGAGGTATCTACTGAAAAGTTGTTTGAACTTAGACAATTCATATTATTGTTTGAATGGTCCCTTAAAGTGGAGGATGGACTATATATGACAGGGTGTGTATTGGACCTGTCTATTATTGTCAAGCGTGTAGCTTTGGTGGTGAGATGTTGTGTTGAGGTTTGATTTATTTTCAGCAATTTGGGCAGAATCCTATTAAATAAAGGATTAGATCAGCAGATGCTTTGGGAGCTAAACAAATATGTATTGATCACATATGTTTGGAACCTGCTCCTTGTCTGGAAGAGGAGGCGTCTGGGGTGTTATATTGTCACTCATTGGATTAGTTTATTTCTGACCCAAGTGAGGTGGAGTATGGAGGCTGTACTTTATTTTCCCTTGGAGGCATGTTAATGGTATATTGTGCAATTCTTTTATTTGTTGGTCAAGCTCATATGTCAAGGACATTCTCTATGATATTTAGAAGTTCCTTCTGATCAAAGGAGCCAGATCTGTGGAATCTTGTTTGTGGCCATATAACATATTCTATTTGAGGGGAGTAATTTGTGTGTACCAACTACATGATGTGCAACTATTGGAGGGGAGAATGTATAATTCTCATAGGAGTTCTCAACAGTTAATATGGGGGATTCCTTAATCTTAAGCTGGAATAACTTGAAGAAATTTTAGATATAATGTCTTGACATATCTGTATTGAGAATTTATTTTTCTCAACATGCCTGGTGGTGTTTTTCTCTTAATGTGATATTATCAAGTATATGAGAGCATATAACTCTTGTTGTATTGTTGTGGAATAGAATTTCAAGTGGTTGTGAGCATTGAAGATGTATAAACCGAAGTTATATAGTTGAGTGGTGTCTGCATTATTGAAGTGTCATCTGAATCACCTAGGATGAGCATTTCAGATTTCTGTCTAGAGTAAGGAAGAGGAGTTTGTTTTGGAACCAAAGGATCGTGGTTCTCATTGTTTAGGAAGTTTCTTCTTAAGCATGGGTTCAGTTATGTGGTGTCCTCACATAATGGAACATTTGTTTTTGCAAGGATTGAAGGGCATCCTTGTGTTTTGGAAGCTTGAGAGCAGCAGGCTTAGTCTGAACATTTTGCTTGTGACGAATAATATCAGTCAATGCCATGTTTGTTGAAGTCTGCTCCAAATACCCGTTAGAGTGAATCTCCTCTTTAGGTACATAATAATAATGGTGTCTAACACCTCAAAGTCAGACAGGAGGACTGTATATTTCTCTCATGAGAAGAAATTTTCTTGAGGTGTGCATGCTTTGCATGTATTGTGATCTGGTCTTGACGGTTGCTCAGCTATTCATGGTTGATTGTCTCGTGTCCCTTGCAAGAGTTATGGATTACTATGGTGTCTCTAGACCATAGTTAAGGGGGAAATCCATGTGATTAGGATTGGTGTAAAAATTGATGTTGGGACATCATCTCAAGGACTTGTTTCTTCAGCCAAGGAAGTTTTTTTGTGGAGCTCAAGGTGGAAGTGTAAGGTCAAGCCACTGGCCTAATTTCGAATAGTCTATAGTGTGAAGGGGTGTCATGACTGTTTGTCATGAAGAATAATCCTATGGGGCCAGATGTGTGCAGAAGAAGGATGTTAGACCAAATGTTCTTCCATTTTCAAAGAGAACGGCATTATCTGATGTTTGTATGTGTGAAAGTTTCTCTGTGATGACAAATACCTTGTCGGGAGATGGGTATTAGTCTGATATGGTGAAGATGTGTAGGTGAATGATGGTAAAGACCTTGTCGGGAGTTGGGTACTTATCTGATGTGTGGCTGTAAATATGCTTTCTGAACGGTTGGTTCAGAAATTGGGTGGGTTTATTTCTAAAATTCATGGTGTTCTGGTGTTTGTGATAACTTGAATTAGCTGCACTGGTTGTGTTTATTGGGAGCTTCTTGAGGGACTTCTATGCATGATGAGTCCTTTGGATGGTGATTTAAGAACCAAGGTGATTGGGTTCTGTGATGAGAAGTTGGTGTCTTAAATGATGTTGTAACATCATGTTAAGGTGTCCTTGGAAGATGCTTGAGATTATGGATGTGGAGCTGAGGCTCAACTTTATTGTGAGTAGAGGAATCTCTTGATATGTGGATTAGAATGTGCAGATTCTGATCGTGTCTGGAGTAGTATGCTTGGTGAATTCATTACTATTATGTTGAAGACTTCACTAGTATCAACAATTGCTAGTGAATGATAGGGAATAAGAAGTTCATATGATATTGAGGTCTAAATTGAATGTTTTGGAGGTGTTATTCTTCTGATCAGAATGATGTTGAGGTGGTGGCTTCTTCTACTACAAGTAAAATATGATGGAAATCTTGAACTTCTGTAGCAAGCAAGCTAAGAGAATTTTTTCTTGAATATGTGAGAAATTACAAATCAAGTGTATCTTGTGTGGGTTTGTTGTATCCATAGTGTGTGAATAGCTCAGGGTGCTTGGAGTTATTCTCAAAAAGCTGGTGTACTTGGATCTATAAAAGTCAAGATTGATTTTATAGTTGGTGATTATGCTCAACAGGTGTGTGCATCCAGATGCTTGAAGTGGTTGTCCTCCACAATGAGATTATGAAGTCCTTTGGGTAATTTTATTTGATTCTCAAGTGTTCCTCCTTAGCAGGAGATCTAATTATCCATGCCAGTGGGTGTTAGGTCTTTTCTATGAATGGTTGTTGTAGTGAGGCAAAAGTTTTTACGAGGTTGTGATGTCAAACAACATGTTGTGACATTGGGCTGCTGAATGTTATTATGGTTTGTGCTTATTAACGGTGCATGGTTGGTGCTACCTTTGTAAGATAGTTGTTTGAATCATGAGCACACATGCTTCTTAGAAGGAGTCTGAAGGGCAGTTTTGTTGGTATCTGGGAGTATTTAGTTTTCTTTGCAGATTGTGGAAGGACTCTATGAAGTTGAGTTCGATAGGAAATGTCCAGCATATGATGTTTTTGGGTCTTGATATTTTGATCTGTGCTGGCCAAAAGAAGAGCATGTATAGTCCATAGGAAGGCATTATGTTTATGCTTCATAACATATGGAGAATTCTGTGAAGCATTTTTGAAGAAGTGTTGGTCAAGTTGTTTTGTGTGCCTGGAAGACCAAGTAGACAATGTTTGACATGATGTCAGGACATTTATCAGGACATGTTTTTTTCCTTGATCCAAACAAGGAAATATTTTTGGATGGTGCAATTGTTACGTGTCAAGAAGAAGTTTAAAGTGTGCTTATTCACTATGCATGTGCCTTTATTGGAAATAACTTTTTTAGAAGAATCAGTCAAGAATCAATGAAGGTAGTCAAAAGTAGTTTTGGAAGGTGCACTTGTTTTTGGTCTGTTTTTTCTCAAGTAACATTCTTGACCAAGACCAATGACTCAGTTTAGGATCATTAATTCCTATGTCATTTCTTGGTTATTTATTGAGGTAATTTTCCTCTCTTCCTTCACCTTGTGTTTGTTTGTTGTTTAAGATAGTCCTCATGTCCTTTGTCCGGGTATGAGCGAGTTCTGTTTGGGTCTGGTTTTGTGAAGGTGTTTGTATGTCACTTTTTGCCAAAAATGGGGGAGAAAGGTTTTTGGGATTGAAATCGTATTGTATTGGCCATAATATATTGGTTTGACTGAATATGAAGAGGAGTTGCTCTATTTTAAAGAAGAGATATTTTCTCTTCTGAGTTTGAGAGTAGGGTACTATGATGTTGAGCTTGAATGTGCTGAAATAGAGCTCATTTATAATGTTATGAAGAAAAAGCCGAACAAATTTATTATTTTTCTTCTCCATGTGGCCATTGTCATATTCTGGCTAAAAAGAGGGAGACAGATCACATGTCTATGTTGGACTATCATGAAGAAGTCATATTGTTGATGTTGTGACATCATGTGAGAAGACAGTGAAGACTGAAGACTGTTAAAGATGTGAAGACTAAAAACTAACTGCTTCTGATGTTTTTAGTTTATGATTGTTGTTGAATGTTTTTTAGTTAACTTGTGATTTATTATGTTTGTGTTTTTGTATGCAAAGGTTATGTAAATTATTTTTTTCCAAAATAATCCAAAGGAAGAGATTATTAATTCTCTGAATTATGTGATTGGCATTATGTTTGTTAAAACTAATATAGCAGCAATATGTTAAATAGGATTTTCTAACTTGTACAGAAAACAGATTGAAGTTCTAATTGATGAAGAACATGTTGAGTTGAAATGTTTCAACATATGGAGCAATGTGTCGAACAAGATGTTCTATGTAGGGTCATACGACATCGCACTTGTGCTGAGCTAGTTTGTTGGATTCTGTTATGTTTTAATAGATTCATAATATTCTGGGAATATTATGCAATCCTATGTGGTGTTGATTTAAAGATCTGGAAGAATGAAGAAGAATATTGAAGAGTATTGACTTTCTAAATAAGGATTCCTTTTAGGAAAGATTTGATTAAAGACCTATTTTGTTACAGAATCTTCTGCAGTTGGGAGCAGTTGATATGCTACGATTTGAAGCCCAAATCCAGTTGGGAGATAGGTTATAAATAAAAGCATTGTAACCTAGGTAAATGTATCAGCCGAGAATTAAAAAGATGTAATCATTAGGGATGAGTCTGTACCACTCTCTAGGAGAGTTGGTTGTGTAATCCACTCGACATTTGAGTTGGATTGTGTTCCTTGAATTGCAAGGTTCTATTATCACTCTTAAGATTTTAAGCACACAGTTGATTATTGTTCTTGGAGGAAGCTTTTAAGAAAATCCAAGTTGTATTCTTATTTAGGAATAAAGTTATAAATGATGGAGTTTAGCTTTAGGTCTAGACTGAGTATTGTCACAGAAATGTGTCTTCTGTTTTGTTGTCATGGAAGTGTGTCTTCCTGTTTGTTATCCAATCGTTGTCTGTGATTGATGAGGGGTTGAGTAGGGACTCATATCTAGCTTAGTCTTAGATAGAAGTATAGCATGGGTAGTGATTAAGTGAGTAGATCGTAAACTGGTATGTTTGTTGCAGGGTCTATGAATTGATACTATCATAATGGACTTGTCCTTGGCTTGGTATGCCCCTAGAGTTGAAGATTTGCTCTGTACTGAGTTAACAATCTATGTGTGTTGTTTATGCTTTTAAATACTATTTTTATTGTGTATACCTTGCATGTGTTGTTTAAGTCAGGTCAGATATCCCAACATGTCATAGAACATCTGAAGTTCTGACCTACCAAATTTTCATTTATGATGGCAAAACTCAAGGCTTTTAATGATGTTTTTCGTGTCTTCAATGACTGCCCTCTGAACATGTGCATTCATCTTCTTTCCTTATACTTATCCCCCTTTGATAACATCAAAAAGAGAAAAAAACACATGATGAGAAGTATCAAAATTCACACAAATATGGATATATCACACATAGGCGTTTTAAAAAGTAAGAGCATAAACATACATGTTCTCATACACATGATGTTACTAAAGTTTAATAAATAAATAACAAGAAACACAAAACAAAACAATGTGATAACAACACACATTGATATTAATTGTCTGATTTATGGCAAGATAGATAAACAACAACACGAGCATTTCAACTACATATTATTTTAATACATAAACAAACATGAAACAAACGAAGTTATGATATGCGATATGCAAGACGAAAATATAAAATGCATGAACAACAACTAGAGAAACTCCAAGCTAGTGATACACAAAGGTTTCACCATTAACGACCCCTATAATTGTCTCCACGATATGGTCTTTCACCATTTTCCATTTGGTTACGCATGTCATTGTAGAATTGCACACTTTCTTCTTAATTGGAGGAGCCAAGATTCATGACGCTGCTCAATTTATTGTCCACAGTTGTGAAAAATCTGGAATATTTTTTCTCTAAAGCACTTCTTCATACCTTTTATCTTGCTTGACATCCATATTTTGAAGCAGTGTTATCAAACTTGACTCATTATTTGGTGTAGTCCAAAAGTTACTTTGCAAACCAGATCTATATTATTGGTACCTACCATCACTTTGTTATGGCTAGCTATCTTGTTGTATTTTTTATTGATCAGTAGTAGCCCTCATCCATGCTCCATCTTCCGCATAGTCCCCATTTGCCATATTTATGTATTCTTCACCACTTCGGCAAATGGGTTGCTCCTCCATCACATGAGCATCCACATTATCTTCAAGGCCAGTCAGATCATCAAAGTTGAAAATTTTCTTGTTGCCTACATAAAGATAATATGCGTTCTCTTTAATATCCCAACTATACCTCATGTGTCTTAGAAAACTTAGATCAAATTGTTGAGCAAGTTCTGGAGAGGTTAAAGGTAAGTTTGGAACACCAATATTGAATGAGTTAAGGATCTTAGCAATCATGAGGGATAGTAAAAAGATTTTCTTTTGTTCCCCTTCTTAATAGTGAAGAGACAAGAAACAAAGTTATTTGGTCAATTTATCTTAATTTTGTGAAGTAGTACATAGACAAGGTGTACCTCCATTAGATCCACTCTCGGATGCCCGCCTTTCTTAGGCCGTAGAGCATGAGAAAAAAATCCAATGTAACACGCGAGGGAGTTTTTTAAATTGACCAATTGTTATTCCTTCAGTGTTCCCTTCATCTCACGGAACTTTTAGCATTTCATTTGAGTGCACGCTCCAACAAAAAAGTTCATGAATGTTGTCATCCGATGTATTCGGAAGTGCAACATCACCATCAGTTATAGAAATGTCAAAAAGTGATTTCCACATATCATTTGTGAATTTGCAACCCTTACCTCCCATTCTAAACATGAACTCACTTCCTTCATGTTTGTGCAGTCCTGCATAGAAGACCCGAATGGGATCTTCATTGTAATCTTAAGACAGTTGTAAGAAGTAATTGATTTTATGATGTTCCATACGATCAACCACATCAGGAATGTTGAGTTCATCAACCACAATTGGGTTGTAGACATGTTGTTTTATAATCCCCCTATTTTTTCACTTGTCATCAAAGAAATCATGATCCTCCTCGTCAATCAAATGATTTTTAGGTTCATCTGTCACTTGAGGAGTCTTCCCTTTACCCTTGGTAACCCCTATTGTACCCCAAAATTTGCCCTCCAGTTTTTCATGCAAGATGCTTATCCTAGGGTTTCTCGTACACTTAATTGGCTCAAAGGTCGACCAGCCAGATTCTCTTCCTAGGCGGCAAATCAATAATTAGGGTTTGGGATTTCTCAGAGATAATTGAGTCTTCAAATTTTCAAATGTTCTTAAACACAATTTGCTGAAGTTTGTTAATTCTACAAGATTGACGAATGTTCTTAAATCATGTTTGATAGACAATGAAGTCCCGTTTGAATCAAGTATGACATGCGAACTCATTTTGATCACACGTTAGCCATTGGACAATGGTTGAAGAGACTTTTTGACCATAAGTCTTTGGATTCAAGTTAGTCAAGTGGAATTAAAATTCTTAAACATTTATTTTGTTTTAGAACTTTGATTGGAGTACAAAGTGTTTGTTCTGTTTGATCATTTTTGGTGATAGCTTGAAATACAAGTTACCCAAAACAAGGTGTTTTACTCAAAACATTCAAATAATAATTTCAAAGTTCAAATTTGAGATTGGTACAATAATTTCATTTCACCAAATTTATTCAAAGGACATTGTGTTCATTACATTGCAAGTAAGTTGAAATTACAAATTTTGTCTTGTCTACAAATGTAATAAATTACAAAGTTTTGTTTTATTTACAAAAATAAGAAATTTTGTTTCTTCAAAATCTTCATTTGCTTCATCTTCAAGAAACCCCTCCAATCTTCGCTTGCTGCCCACGCCTCATGTTCATGAAACAAAGAAGAAAAGAAGATTAGCAAGCATTTCAAATAAAAATGATGTAAGAAATTCATCATCAGTGTTTAGGTTTAGGAATCAGATTTTAAAGGGAAAACTGCATAGCAAGGCAAGCTACAGCAAGCAGCAAACAGGGCAGGCTACAGTAGGCAGCAAGCAACAACAATGCTGGAAACTGCCAAAACAAAAGTTGCAGCAAGCAGCAAACAAAGGCAAGCTACAGCAAGCAGCAAGCAGGGCAGGCTGCAGTAGGAAGCAAGCAACAACAATGCTGCAAACTGCCAAAACAAAAGTTGCAGCAAGCAGCAAACAAAGGCAAGCTGCAACAAGCAGCAAACAGGGCAGGCTGCAGCAGGCAGCAAGCAACAACAATGTTGCAAACTGCCAAAATAAAACCTGAAACAAATGTAGCAAACATGACAAACAGCAGGGCAGGTTGCAGCAAGCTGCCAGAACAAAACCTAAAGGGGAACAAAGTATCAAGAGTTCAGAAAAAGGAGGTTTTGTATTCTAAGGCCTCAAACAATATCAATTTTTATCATGGGCCAATTATCATTTGCAAATCACAAGATAAAACTTGGTTCACAATAAACAAATTCAAAATAATTCCAACCATATTTGAAGCCCATTAGCAAAAGATTCAAATCAAGAAATTCAAGCCCAATAAAGGCCTCAAAATAGTGTCCTATCATTGGCCTAAAGATATGTTTGCAAATCACAAAGCTTGGTTCACAAACAAGGGAAAACAGAATGATAAAAGCCTTATACAGAACTCTATCATTGGCTAGGAGTAGGACTTTTTCAAATCACAAAGACAAATCTTGGTTCACAAAAGATAAAGAGGAAATAAGAAATATCAAATCAACAAGCAAAAGCCTCATGTTGCTTCAAATCTGAAAACAGTCTCAACAGAAAACCAGTACAATAAACAATCAAAGAGTCTCAAAATATGTAAAGTCATGTCATTGGCCTAGGGTACTTTATTGCAAATCTCAAAAAAAAGTTGTTTGGTTCATAGAAAAAGTCCACAAGTGACAAAATACAAAAGCCATCAGCAAATACAAGTTTGAAATAAAGCAATATAGAAAATCACAAAGTCGGCAAGTACAAAAGCAACCAACAAAACTCAGCATTTGACATATAAGTAAAGACGGAAAACTCAGAGAATGCTCATCACAGTACAGAAAGCACAGTCCAGCAAAACCAACCAAAGCGCCAAGTATAGAAAAAGGGGCCATCAAATCTAATTAGAAATCCAGAACAAGTACAAAAAAGTAACAAGTCAAGAAAAGCCATGCCCTCAAGTCAGCGTAAAAACTGGTACAAGGAAAAGGCAAACCATGGTATAAAAATAGCAAAACTGTTCTGAAGAGAGGGGGATTCTTTTCATCATAAAAAAAATATACAAAGAAACAGAAACAAAAATCACAACAAGCCAATAAAACCATCTCCCAAACTCCTCATCATCAAAAAATATACAAAGAAACAGAAACACAAATCGCATGCAAACAACAACGAAACCCTAAATATTTTCCATCATCATTTTCTCAAAACATAAACCCTTCAGAATTGGTAGAAGATGAACAAAGAAAAAGACAAAATCCAGAAACGAAACGTGACCAAGCAAACATTCTGAGATATAAAACACAGAAAAATCTCACCAAAGGGTAGAAAACTCGCTCTCTCGTTTCTCACGGCCTCCGTCTCTCTCCTTCCTTTCGTTCTCATTTCTGTATGTGCATCCATTATCATAACCTTCGTTGTTCTTGAATTTGAGCATTAGGGTTTTGAATTTTCCCTTTTAGATCTAGGGCAAATCACGCCAAATCTGCAAAAATCATTCATAGATTAAGATAGAGGAGAGGAAGACGAACCAAATGGCATAAAAAAAGTAAGATCGACACATCTCCGTCGTGGACCTCTGTCGTCGCCACCATGGGTGATTTCCGGCGAGTATTACGTTCGGTCTCAGGTCAGAGAGGGCGAAGGAGTATATAAGGGAAGAGAACTGTTTTCACCTTTCAGTTTTAAAACAAACATTTTATTTTAATATTTTTATTTTCTTTATTTAACTGTTTTCTTTTTTTTTATTTGCAAGGAATGGATGGGCCAACAAAATCAATGACCATCAGCAGGCCCAACTCCCTATTCATCACGCACCCCCCTCATGTTGCTAATCATACCACGCAGGCCCAGTTTCTCTATTCTTTTTGTTGTGCATAAAATTTTTTCCATTTGGGCCAGACCCTAACCAAAACTGTTTTCTATAAAAACACCCCAAATCCAAATTACACCCCCTGACTTATTTCTTTATTTATTTTATTTTTATTTTATATCATTTTTATTATTATTATTTCTATTAATAAAAATCCCAAAAAATCTTATTTTAATACTTCTACTTTAATATACTTGTTTCATTTTTCTTTCAATAAAAAGGCCAAAAATATCTTTTTATACAAACTTAATTTTTAATTTGATTAAGGTTTAATTTACTTTTTAAGTTAAATTTAACTTAGGTTTTCTTTTAATTATTTTTATGTTATTTTTAGTTAATATTAAATTTGTTCGTAAAAAAACACTAAAATATTTTTTCTAAATTAAGTTAATCTATTTCTCTTCTTTTTTAAATCATTTTTTTTAGTTTATTAGGTTAAGATAAAAACCTTTTCTTAACAAAACAAATAATTCATTTCTTTTTCATTCAATACCTTATACATTTATTTCTTAAGTATTGTATATTATTTACTTCAATTTTTTGTACATTATATCATTACTTGTGCATTATATTCATTCACATTTTTTGTACATTTATATAAATTCAATTTGGTTGTAATAGATAATTAGGGTTTAATTGCTTGCAATCCCCATTTACAAATTGTATACCCCTCCCCACAAATGATGTAATAGCATAGTAACTTTAAATTCGGCATTTATCGCTTTATATTCAATTGCTAGTAATTAGGGTTTGTATGGAAAGACTTAAATCAAATAAATAGCAAACCCTAATTCAAGACTAAGTCAAGCATGAAAATAATACATTTTCACACAAGCACCCCTAGTGTAAAATCCACTTGGTTTCCTTATAAATGGCCATATTACGCATGTGAGGTATCTTAGCAAAAAAAACAAGCAAAAATACAAGATCATAGTCCCTCGATGACGCTATTTAAGTTGCATTACAAATGATCTTAAGTCCCTAAAAAAGAATGCTAAGATACCTTGCAACATTGCTAATCATTTTTATACGATGACCCACGTCCGTCCCGTCTACATCCAAACATAATGTTGCTTACCAAATCAATGGTAAGACAACAATGTCAAAGGAAAAGAAAATGAACAAGAAATACATTTGAGTAGGTAGAATGCTCCTAATTACTTGCTCCATTTCAAAACAAACATCCTTTCTATTTTCAAAACAAATATTCACACTTTCAAAACATCTTATACACTTGAAAACATTTTCAAAAGATCAACATCTTTGTATACATTCTTACGAACGAGAATCATTACAAAGTTTGCCTAAACAATGGCCTTTTTACAAAATACTTTCAAAAACCACACAAAGCACAATTTCAAACAAAAGCAAGTGATCTAGAAAGTAACTAAGAGCCCATGGAAAATCATGGATGAAAAGGGGGCTAACACCTTCCCTTTTCATAATCTACCCCCCGAACTCAAGAAACAATATCAAAGGTCTTTCCTGTGCTTTTTCACCTTTCCTTTTGGATAAAAGAAAAGTCGGTGGTGACTCTTGCTAACCGCAACATTTGTGATCAAACGCAAAACACCCAAGTCAGTTCTCCCACCGTATCACAGAACTGGCGACTCTACTGGGGAATATTCTAATAGTGGGATTACCTTAGGGTTAGATCACATTTACTTGCTTACATTGTTTGACTTGTATGCTTTACATTATGGTTCTTTGTTTGGGTTTGAATTCTCTACCGGATTTGGGATACCTTATAGGTAAGTAGCAATACGTTGTGGAAATTGTGCGGGGTATACTGACATGGTCTAAGCAATAGCTACGTTAGTGTGACATATTTGTGGGTACCAGTAGCCTTTGAGTTAATCAAAGAGAATACAAGGCCGCTGAGTGATGTCATGAAGCACTAATGAGCTTTTAGAACCCTTACTTGACCAACTTAGCCTTTAGGATGTAGTAAGATGACCGGCTTTAGTGCAGTCCGAAGTTGGTAGATACTCGATACTACACTCATTGAGGTTTGGTTTCTTGGGATATTTTGGTCTCCATTAAAGAGGCTTGTGCTGAAACAATGACCAAGGAAACAAACCAATGATATTGAGCTCCTTAGAACCCGGTTACTATTACTAGGACAGGTTGAGTCAACTAAACTTCAAGAGGATAGTTACCTACAAACTCCATGCAAGCCTAAACCTAAGGACTTGTCTGCTTTGTGTGTATATGAGCTTGCTTACTTTGCATACTTGTACATAACATCATGACATCATACCATAGCATTTTCAATAACCATTTCAAGGATCTCAAGGGTCTTTGATGCAGGGTCACAATGAACCAGACGTATATCAAGGGGCAAGAGGACTTATTTTCCTCTAACCAAAACTCCGTCGAAAGTCAAGTACAACAACTTGAGTCAAAGGCTATGACCCACTCGACATGGTGAGCTTAATTATCATGGAAAGACATCCATCAATGCAAAATTCTCCAATCAAAGTTGTAATTGACTACTAACATTTACCCCGCGAGATCCTTGAAAACATTTGCATGTCATATACGTCATTGCATAACAGGTAGTCTCTAGTACCGGTTTCTCATGTTCTCGCTATTTATTTCAGCAATGGCTCTCTAACAAGACAACGTAGATCTTCAAACTCAAGAGGCTCAGTTTAGGGAAATGTTCCTTAACCTATCCAAGGGACAGGAAGAATTGAAAGCACTCCTCACTAGGAATCTAACCAAGAAACATCCTGATAACAACAAGGATGACCAGGTTGAACAGCTGCAGGTTGAGATGGAAGCAATGAGAATTCAAATGCTACGCCAGATGGCTCTCATCCAAATCTTGGCTCAAGGACAAGAAGAGCTAAGGACCCTCATCAACAAACTCTATCAAGAAGGATGTAACCAAATGGGGCGAACAGCTAGGAGTATGGGTCAAATCATAATCCACCCACCCACAAGACAAGAAGTTGGTTCAAGAGAAAATAGACCATTCTGAATTGCCACCACGTCACGGGTCTAACAACGGCCTCGTCAACATCAACCGAAAAATCAGCAAAGGCAAAAAGAACCCAAAAGACAGTTTACTAACGTCAACATGCCACTGTCTCAAGCTTTTCAACATATGTTAAGGATGGATCTGATTAAACCAATAAGACCTCGTCCAAATCCCAAAACTTATGCTCCCAACTACAATCCTGATGCTAGGTGTGCCTATCATTTTGACAGTCCTGGACATGATACAAATGATTGTTGGGCATTGAAGTACAAGATTCAAAACTTGATCGATGAAGGAGCGTTGGAGTTCACACAAGACGGTCAACTGGAGCTTTTTTCTATCACCCCTCAAAGGCTTACCACTTAAAGTGACAAGTCCAGACAAAGAGGCTTCTGTTTAGTGGAATTTTCAATTGTAATCTCTTTTGTTGCTCAGACAATTATCTATTAATGTCAAACTTTGTTTCATTAATACATTGCATATGTTTATCTTGAATCCGTCCATTCGTTTTCACTATATTTAAACTATGTTTTTACTCTCTTTATGACATTCAACTCTTGCTAAAAGTTACAAGCCTTTAGAGGGAGAATGACGAAAACAATGCCATAAATCTCATACAGTATGCTTTTGAACAGACTTTGCTAACAATGTACAGGCGTTCTTTCAAATCCTAAACACTGGAGTTATAAAGAAGATAATCCCTAGTCCACCCCTTCGAGCCAAAGAAGTAGAAGTTTTACCTTTTTTACAAATTAAAACCTTTAATCAAAACCTGGGGCAGGGTAGTCTCTCAGTTAATTCAAATACACGTTCAAATCACAAACTCTCATCTCGTAATACAACGAGTAACGTCAAAAAAATTACTCTGAAATCAAAAGACAGTGATGGTTCCCTATCAAATAGGCAGTCATTATCTCTCAAAAGCCCACTAAGTCAAAGAAGACTTAAGAAAAAAACTAGGGCGTTCCGCTGACCGTAATCTCAAAACAAGAATAGTCAGGCAAAAATTAGGGATAACAAATCAAAAGAAAGAGGACACTATAAATCCTCAACAACATAAAAAAAACATTGCAAAAATGATTGCCTTCCGACAAACCTAACTTGTCTGAGCCATCCCCAAAACGCCATTCCAGACTCAATTGAAGTTCAAACGCACAATTAACTGAGTTTAGGACCGAAGAACATCACGAAGAGCGGGTGGGTACAAATACACTTTGAACCTTTATCTTTTGTTTCTGAAACCGAGAACCACGCCATGTTACAATCCTTCAAAAGTACTAATTGAAGCATGAGTTAGTTCGAAAGCATACTTTTACCAAAAGGTACCCTGACTCCTGTAGGGCTTTACTCTAAAATCTTGAGTTGAACTTTTCTTACAAAATTTCTTTACTTGCTAAAATGCATTTTTAAAATTTTTTTTGAGACAAACATAAACATTGCATTACTTGAATATCACTATTTACATATGGTGATTTGTTTGGCAGCAAAGAAATTCACACAATGAATATCTAGTGAACGAAAGCTCTCTCAGTGAACAAAATCACTTTAATAGGAAAGACACTTCGAAATGACATATCTCTCATGATCAAGGGGCACAGAATGACCTTTGTCCAACACATCTGGGGCAGTCAAGTCAAGATTTAAAGAATATCTCAAAAATTATTTAATAACCAGGGGCAAATCTCCATATGTATCGCTCAAGGGGAAATGTTACGTTGATCAGGGGTTCGAACAAAATCCACTCTGAATACTTTCGGTACCATCAAATTACTTGTCTGTACCAGTAGTATCAGATGGTGTCAGTATCGTGTCTTCAGATCCTTCCATGACAGTTCTTAGAAATTTCTGAGACTTGACCAAAGATCTTGGGTATCACCTATTCGTTCGTTTGCACCAGTAGTATCAGATGGTATCAGTATCATGTCTTCAGATCATTCCACAACAGTCTTAGAAAAATATCTTTAGGAAGTTCAGGGCTACCGAAAATATGATCAAAATATCAAGCGTCGAGGTGCATCAGATTAACTCTAGGGGATAAACAGATTCCCACATAAAAGGTCATGTGCGACCAAGCAAACATTTCTGGCATTACTACAACACTTACTACTATGGGCAGTGATAAATCTCCCCAAAATCCTTCTCATAGATTGACTCCAAGCCAGAGTTTCAATCTCTGAAAATTCCTCACCAGCTGAGTTGACCTCAAGAACCCTCGAGAACTTTTCCCCAATGAAGAAGACACTTCTCCAACAGACCGCCAACAGGGTTTATTTCCCCAACAAACTACAGATCCCCCGCAGTATGCAGTTTAATCCTCAGCGAAACAAAGCTTCCAGTTATCAATCCCTAGTTGGAAGTCACCAAATTTCTCCGGATTCCCCGACAGGATTTTACAAAGCAATACATGGCATTTCCCTTACAACAAAGTTTATTTGTCTAAGGGAAATTCATCAACACTTCAAGCTTCACAACGTGAAGATTTATAATCCTCGGTAGCGGACAAGGATTTATTTTCCCCCAATCCAGTAGCAGCGCAGCAGAGTTAGCTCACATACGCATACATCGCATACATATATCATAAACATTGATAACACAAATGCATCATACCATGTATTTCATACAACGTGACTTTGCATTTTAGCTAACATTTTACCCTTTTCAGGATAAGGCTAACATCTACCATTGACAATGTTCAAAGTTTTTAGATACAGTTCAGATACGCTCTAGATACGGATACCATCCTGATACTCATTCAGAGTCAATTCTTAGATACAGTTCAGATACGCTCCAGATGCAGATGCCATTCTGATACTCATTCAGAATCAATTTTCAAATACAGTTCAGATGCGCTCAAGACACGGATGCCATTCTGATACTCATTCAGATTCAAATTTCAGATACAGTTCAGATACGCTCCAGATATGGATGCCATCCTGATACTCATTCAGATTCACCTTTCAGATACAGTTCAGATACACTCCAGTTACGGATGCCATCCTGATACTCATTCAGATCCAACTTTCAGATACAGTTCAGATACGCTCTAGATATGGATGCCATTATGATACTCATTCAGATTCAACTTTCAGATACAGTTCAGATACACTCCAGATACACTCCAGATACGGATGCCATCTTGATACTCATTCAAATTCACCTTTCAGATACAGTTCATATACGCTCCAGATACGGATGCCATCCTGATACTCATCCAGATTCAACTTTCAGATACAGTTCAGATACCCTCCAGATACGGATTCCATCCTGATACTCATTCATTTTCAACTTTCAGATACAATTAAAATACGCTCCAGATACGGATTCCATCCTGATACTCATTCAGATTCACCTTTTAGATACAGTTCAGATACGCTCCAGATACAGATTCCATCCTGATACTCATTCAGATTCACCTTTCAGATAGAGTTCATATATGCTCCAGATACGAATGCCATCCTGATACTTATTCAGATTCAACTTTCAAATACAGTTCAGATACGCTCCAGATACGGATGCCATCCTGATACTCATTCAGATTCAACTTTCAGATACAATTCATTTATGAATATTATTCTGTTGCTTATTTAAGACCCCTTCTGGTTCAAACAAACCTCTCAATGATTATTCTGATTCTTTCCTAGTAGGTCCTTTTTTCTGTTTCAAATAAATCGCTCCAAAGGTTTATTCTGATTCATTCCCAGTTGAAATCAAGGCCGAACTTAGTCCATTTTCTGCCAATAGTCACCCCTGGATGGCATCTGTAAGCCCATCTCTGATAGTTATCCCACAGTTCATTCAATGGTATCTTTAAGCCCATTCTCGATACAATAGATTCAAGGCATTACTTCATACACCAGCAAGTGCAAATTTTGGGGCACTCTAGTGTTCAATCATCTTCCACTTTCAAGCTACGAATGACAAGCGTGCCAATCTCACTTTTCAAATTTAAGAAGATTGAACCGGGGCAGCTGTTGTACCCCAAAATTTGCCCTCCAATTTTTCATGAAAGATGCTTATCCTAGGGTTTCTCATACACTCAATTGGCTCAAAGGTCGACCAGACAAATTGTCTTCCTAGGCGAAAAATCAATAATTAGGGTTTACGATTTCTCAGAGATAATTGAGTCTTAAAAATTTCAAATGCTCTTAAACACAATTTGCTGAAGTTTGTTAATTCTACAAGACTGACAAATGTTCTTAAAACATGTTTGATAGACAATGAAGTCTCATTTAAATCAAGTATGACATGCGAACTCATTTTAATCACCTGTTAGCCATTGGACAATGGTTGAAGATTAAGACTTTTTGACCATAAGTCTTTGGATTCAATTTAGTCAAGTGGAATTAAAATTCTTAAACATTTATTTTGTTTTAGAATTTTGATTGGAGTACAAAGTGTTTGTTTTGTTTGATCATTTTTGGTTATTGCTTGAAATACAAGTTACCCAATACAAGGTGTTTTACTCAAAGCATTCAAATAAGAATTTCAAAGTTCAAATTTGAGATTGGTACAATAATTTCTGATCTGACCTGATCAGAAATGGACCGTCACGGCTGGCTCCTAGCAGAAAGCTTTTTGAACGAAGTGGGGGGGGGGGGGGGTACCTGCAAGGCACTCCGATGCTGAAGTAAGTAGAAGTACGAGCAGGTAATAGCAAGTGTATGGTTAGAATGATGAATACCTGACCCTCTGGAAAAAGAGGGTATTTATAGCCCCCAGCGCTGGGCCAAGGTTCCTTCACTGGGCCGGGCAAGTTTGGCCCAATGGAGGAACTGCCAGGTTCTACGTGCGTAGTGGGGACCCGCACGTGGTCCCCTTTCTGGATGTTCTGCGTGAAGTGCGGGCGGACGGAGACGCGGTCTTTTCGGGGCCTAGTTGGGAGTGCAGTGGACTGAGTCTTCCCTAGTTGGGGTGCTCGAGGTGATGTCGAGCTGGACAGCAGGATGTCGAGCTGGAGATGTAGAGGTCGAGCACATGGCCTCAGGGAGCACGTCGGCCACGACTGTGACCCTTTGGTCGGCGTGGTCCTCAGCTGGAGATGTAGAGGTCGAGCATGTGGCCTCAGGGAGCACGTCGGGCACGACTGTGACCCTTTGGTCAACATGGTCCTCAGCAAGTCTATTTGGATTGGGCCTTGGCAATGCTTTTGGGCCTGTCGGGCCCAGTCCAGAACAGGAGCCCCCCAAGTCGTGGTTCCTTTGTTAGGAGCCATGGCTTGAACTCAGGTCACTTCCGCTTCGGGGTCTCGTGCCCGGGATAGAGATGCAGGCCCTCGAGGGCCTCTCCGTGCCGTGCTCGGAGACATCTTCCGCGGTGGATGCCCGGAGGATCCTCACCGGCGCGTGTCTGTCGAGCACGCGAGGTATCTTTCGGGAACTGTGCCACCACCCTATGATGATAGGGTCATCATTGCGTTGGGAGCAGCGCGTCGGGGAGAAAAACTCCGTGGTTGCCCGAGGTGACGTTTGGTATTCCACGTCATCACTATAAATAGGAACCTTGGGCCCCATAACACGTTTCTACTCTTTGTGCTCCCACTGTTGCTGTTCTTCCAGATTTTTCCCAGCTGCGATCTTCTGTTACAGATTATTTTACTCCGTAGCCAAATCCTACTTTTTGATTCAAGTAAGTGGTCTATCTTCTTCATTTTCTTGTTTGTAATGCATGATTTTCAGCGTTTGTAGATGTTTTAGGGACTGTGCGCGTGGGACTAGCCCGGTAAACTCATACTTAGCTCGACATATTCATGCTTAGGACCGGCAAACGCATGCTTGTGGCCGGTATATTCATAGTTTTAGGTGATAATCAGCAGCGCTGCCCGGGGTCTTCATGATCCAGGGCGCCTGATTCATGATCGCGCCCGGTATGTTCATGGTCCTGGCCGTAGGTCTCATGATGTTGCTCGCCATGTTCATACCTTGGGTCGACATGTTGGAGAGTGGCCGCTTAGTCGGTTTGGAGAAGAACACATCGAGTTTTCTGGATGCCGGGGAGGCGACTACTCGTGTAAACTGACTTTTATGGTCGTGTATGGGACGACGTGGTTTGTCGAGCGTATTGTTTCGTGCCCGATTGAATGGTTTCCCGTGCTCTGCAGGTAACCATGGCGGACGAGCCGAGTTCCTCTGGGCACCACGAACATGAAGAACAAAGTGTCGATGAGTCGGTCAGCTTGATTGATACTTTCGATGACCCTTTGCTGGATTGGGTGGGCGCCGAGCCCCGAGGGATCACGTCGATATATAGTCGGCGTGACCGAAATCCGTATGCTGTCGTCGAAGCGGGCCAGGGCCAGCCAGACTTCCAGAAGAATTTTGTTTTCATGCGCCCGACCTCCCATGCACGGATCTGCTCGGTGTACCCGGAGTACAGCTTCCCGATGTACGAGATCGCGTTTAAAGATCTAGGGCTGCAGCTGCCCTTTAGTGATTTTCAGATCCGGGTCTTCACCTACCTGGAGTTGGCCCCGTCTCAGCTACATCCGAACTCAATCGCCTTTATCCGGGCGTTTGAGCTGACGTGTCGCTTTCTGAGGATCAGGGCGACCATACCGCTCTTCTTCAGGATTTTTCATCTGCAGCGCCAGTCCCGAGGAGGGAAACACAGCTGGGTCTCTTTAAAGCAGTCGAGGAGACTCTTCAAAATGTATATGGACTCCATAAGGGGTTTTAAAGACAAGTGGTATGTTGTGCGGCCAGTTACCAACTCTGCTTTGGGATCCCTGTACGAGGAGGAGGCACCCATAAGCGATGATGACGGGGAGGCGATTTTGGGCGACGATGGGAATCCCGTGATGGCCCGTACGGCCAAGTTCCCTGTGCACTGGATGTTTAGGCACTACGAGCACGGGACTGGTTACTACCATACTGCTGCCGGGGACATGTGCTCGGAGGACGAGGAGGCGTACGCCACACTTTGTCGGTTTGTCGATAGCTTCCACCCTGCCCGGTGGGCCACGAGGGAAGGGGATGATGTCTTGGATGCAGAGGGTTATCCGACATTTGAGTCCCGGCCGATTGATACTAAGGCACTCGTGGAGTGCCAGACGTACAGGCAGGCCGCTCGTCTGCTAGGTCGTTTATTGCTTGAATTTCTTTGCTCGTCATTTAGTTATGAACTTGCTCGATACTAACCCGTCTTTTATTTTGTGCAGGTTCGATGGCCGGTCGACGGGAAAGGCTTTTGAAGTTGTCTTGCGACCAGAAGCGAGGCAGGAGGGTCGTGAAGGCTCCCCAGGCGACGAGGATGGGCCCGCCACACAGTCTGAGTGCTCCTCAGCCGGTGAGGGTGGATTCGCCGCCCAGCTCGGGGGCAGCGTCGGACGGGACCCTAGAGGTTGAAGAGGTCGATCCTAATACCGTCCTGATACAAAGGAAGAGGACCCGGGTGGAAAGTGGTCCGGCTGTCAGCGAGGACGCCAACGCTGTCAGGTCTTTCGGGTTCCCCCCTTGTTTCAAAGAGGAGGGTTTCTTCGAGAGGTTCCCTCTGTCAGTGGTTGCCGACGAGGCTGAGGCTATTAAAAGGATGAGCAAGGAGGATCGGAAGAGGCATCTGGCCGCCAGCATGGACGGGCTGGTGAAAATGGCCAAGCTGGCCCTGGTGTTGTCCGAGGAGGGGGGGGGGATCCTGTCCGTATCGAAGAACTTGAGCAGGAGAAAGCGGCTCTCACCTCGAGCTCGCGGAAGTTGAAGACCGCCCTGGAACGCTCCGAGGAGATGTTCCGCGAGCAGACAGCGATGCTGGATGCTGAGAGGGAGATGTTGGTCCTGGAGAAAGAAAAGTCGGGGAAGCTGGTCGAGGAGGGGGAGCTTCTACGTGCGGGCAGGGATCGTCTGGAGACCGAAGTCGGGCGCTTGGCCCAACAGATCGAGAAAATGAACGCTGTCATGCTACCTGCCGAGGACGAGCCGGAAGACATAACGGCTTTGAAGAGTCGAACGGAGTTGGTCGCTCATATCCGGATGCTCAAGGCAGATTGCGTCGGTGCTCTAGAGGAGGGGTTCGACTCTGCAGTCGGCCAGCTTTCCTTGTTAAACCCTGGTCTGGTCACTGAGGGTATAGGCCACACACATCAGACCGTGGATGGCGTGATCGTGCCCCCGCCCGACTCTCCAGGCGCTGATAATGATGGTTCTGGGGAAGCCAGACTGTAGGATAGCGGGCCTGCGTGCCTTTGATATTTGTATTTTTTGGGCCTGCGTGCCCGTCAGTTGTACGTTATGAACATCGCTGGCCTTCTTGGTCGGTTTATATTTGTTTGCTTGTCGCCTTCGGGCATTTTTATTTGAATGAATGTTGTTTTACATTTGAATGTTTTGCCCGTGCTTGAAATCATATATTTGCATAAAATTTTAGCCTAAGTCGTGGGCCCGAGGAGTGCCCGTAAGTGGCTGTGATTTAGCGAGCGAGTCTGCCCGTCTTTCGTTTGTATATGTGCCCGGCCCTCTTTCGCTGGCCAGAGTCACCTAAGTGTTGCGCTCGAGGGGAGAGACTTCCCTTTGACCCTTTTAGATGGCCCGTCATTCTTGACGACTTGCCGGGCATATGGAGCGAAGTTGCTCAGTCGGACGCGAAGCCCGGTAGGGACTATTCGCCCTTGGCGTGAACTGCCCATCGCGAGCTGGGTGTTCTGCCTTATGGGTACAACAACGGTGGTGCTCGGTGTAGCTGTCCACGTCGGGCACTATCGATCATCCTCGTTTGCTGTGCGATGCTGTGCGATTTGGCCGTATGTCGGGCTTGTACCTTAGCCTTTATACGAAGTCGGACGTTTTTCCTCGTTGACCGAGCGCGAGTGCCGTTGGTCGAGGGTCCCAGGTGTTGGTAGTTTCTAACTGTAGTACTGCTTTAGCTTAGCAGCGTTCCAGGGTCGCGGTAATGGCTCTCCGTCTAATTGCTCGAGGTAGTACGCCCCGGTACCAGTGGTGTCGTGGACGCGATAAGGTCCTTCCCAGTTCGCGGCCAGCTTCCCTTCGCGGGAATCCTTCTGGTTCCTACGTAATACCAGGCTGCCAATTTCGAACTCGCGCTTGATGACCTTGTCGTTGTGGCGTAGAGCCACACGTTGTTTTAGGGCGGCTTCGCGCAGGGCTGCACCCGAGCGGATTTCCTCGACTAGGTCGAGTTCATCCCTTAGTGCCTCGTCGTTCATTTCTTCGTCGAGGGGGTTCTCTGTTCGTCGGGATGGTTCCATGATTTCGACCTGGATGACAGCCTCGGTGCCTTATGTCAGTCGAAATGGTGTCTCACCCGTCGTTGAGTGGGGTGTGGTGCGGTATGCCCACAAGACGCTGTGGAGCTCCTCGACCCATCCTCTCTTGGCTTCGCCGAGTCTACGTTTGAGTCCTCGAAGGATGACTCTGTTCGCGGCT
Source organism: Vicia faba (assembly GCA_948472305.1). Classification (NCBI taxonomy): domain Eukaryota; kingdom Viridiplantae; phylum Streptophyta; class Magnoliopsida; order Fabales; family Fabaceae; genus Vicia; species Vicia faba. Next base: position 884,635,578 of record OX451738.1, read on the forward strand.
TCGGCTTGCCCGTTGGTCTGAGGGTGCTCGACTGACGTGAAATGTTGTTTTGTCCCTAGTTTGGTGACGAAGTCCTGGAACCCGTGGTCGGTAAACTGGGTACCGTTGTCGGTCACCAGGGCCTGCGGAATTCCGAATCTGGCGAGGATGTTTCTTTTGTAGAAACGGAGGATATTGTGCGAGGTGATTTTTGCGAGGGCCTCGGCCTCGATCCATTTTGTGAAGTAATCCACGGCGACGATGAGAAATTTGTTCTGGTAGGTTCCTTGCACGAAGGGCCCGAGGATGTCCATGCCCCACCAGGCGAACGGCCACGGGGACGATAATATGCTCAGCTCGTGCGGAGGGGCGAGGTGCATATCCCCGTGCTTCTGGAACTTATCACATTTTTTTACGTGTTCCTTGGCATCCTGTTGCATCGTCGGCCAGTAGTATCCTGCTCGAAGGGCTTTCCGTGCTAAGGATTTACCGCCCATGTGCTAGGCGTTGATCCCTTCGTGTATCTCTCGCAGTACGTCGGGGATGGTGGACTCGTCGATGCATTTCAAGAGGGGGATGGAGAATCCTCTTCGGTACAGTTTCTGCTCGAGAACCACGTAGGAACATGCTCGTCGCTTGATAATGGCAGCTTCGGCCTGGTTCGACGGGAGTTCTCCTTTTTGTAAGGAAATTATAAACCGGGGTCATCCAGGACGTGGCATCCCCGATGGCATGGATCTCGACTGTAGTCGAGGGTGGCTCGATACTTGGACGTGCCAAAGATTCCTGGATGACGGATTTGTTCCCGCCCTTCTTTCGCGTGCTCGCAAGTTTGGACAATATGTCCGCCCTCGTGTTTTGCTCGCGGGGAACATGCGAAATTTCTGCTCGTACGAACTTTGTCATGTGTTTTTTGACTAAGTTCAAATACTCGATGAGGTTGTCGTTTTTGGCCTGGTAGCTCCCCTGTACTTGAGAGGCGACGAGCTGGGAGTCGGTGTAGATCTGTACCTCGCGGTCTCCCAGGTCCTCGACCAGTCTCAGTCCTGCGAGCAGGGCTTCGTATTCTGCCTGGTTGTTTGACATCGGGAAGGAGAGAGCTAATGAGTGCTCGATTACTACGCCTTCTTCGTTTTCCAGGAGGATTCCTGCGCCGCTTCCGGACGAGCTGGACGCTCCGTCGACGAAGATGGTCCACTTGTGTTCTTTCCCCAGGGGAGGGTCGTGAGTGGTCATTTCCGCGACAAAGTCGGCCAAGGCCTGTGCTTTCAGGGCTTTCCTACTTTCGTACCGAATGTCGAATTCGGAGAGTTCCAAGGACCATTTCAGCATCCTGCCCGCCATATCTGGCCGACCCAGGAGTTGCCTTACCGGTTGATCGGTTCGCACGATGATGGTGTGGCTCAGAAAGTAGTGTCTGAGCCTCCTCGCCGCGTTGACGAGGGCCAGAGCCACCTTTTCTATCTGCTGGTATCTGCTTTCAGTCCCTTGTAAGGCTTTGCTCGTGAAGTAGACAGGTTTCTGCCCGTCGGGGGTCTCGCGGACAAGGGCGGCGCTGATGGCTTCGTTTGAAACGGCCAGGTATAAGTACAGCGGTTCCCCGTCGTCGGGCCGAGATAGCACGGGTGGCTGGGACAGGCTTTGCTTTAGGTGGCGAAGCGCTTGCTCGTATTCCTCATTCCATTCGAAGGCTGCTTCCTTTCGAAGGAGTTTGAAGAAGGGAAGGGCGTGCTGAGCAGACTTCGCGACGAAGCGGGACAGCGACGTGAGCATGCCGTTCATGATTTGTATCGACTTCTTCGACGTCGGTGTTGGGAGGTCAGAGAATGCCCGACATTTGTCGGGGTTGGCTTCGATTCCCCTTTCTGTTAGATAGAATCCAAGGAATTTTCCTGCCTTAACCCCGAACGTGCATTTCTCGGGGTTGAACCTCATTTTGCACTGTCTTGCTTGGGCGAAGACTGTCTTGAGATGAGCTGCGTGGTCGGTGTCTGCTCGGGATTTGACGATCATGTCGTCCATGTATACCTCGAGCATGTCGCCGATCTGTTTTTTGAAAACTCTGTTCATCATGCGTTGGTAAGTCGCTCCGGCATTTTTCAGTCCGAAGGGCATTACGTTGTAGTAATAGTTGCCCGAGCTGGTCATGAATGCCGTGCAGTGTATGTCGCCCAGGGCCATTGGGATTTGGTTGTATCCCGAGTAGGCGTCTATGAACGACAAAGTTTTGTAGCCGGCCGAGTTGTCGACCAGCATATCTATGTTAGGTAAGGGGAAAACATCTTTCGGGCAAGCCCGGTTGATATCAGTATAATCAACGCACATTCTCCATTTTCCATTATTCTTTTTTACAAGTACAACATTTGACAGCCAGGTGGAATACCGGGCTTCAGAAATAAAATTTGCCTCTAGGAGGTCTTTTACAGCTTTTTCAGCAGCCTCTGTTTTTTCTGGAGACTGCCTACGCCTACGTTATACTACGGCCTTGGCGGCTGGATCAATGGCGAGGTGGTGATAGGCGACCTCAGGGTCGAGTCCGGGCATCTCCGCCGCGCTCCAGGCGAAGAGATCAACATTCTCGTGCAGACAGGCCTTGATTTGCTTCCTGGCCAAGTCGGGGAGGTCTTTGCCAATCTTCACTCCCTTGGTCGGGTCTGCGCCGAGGGGAACGAGTTCAAAATCCCCATCCGGAATTGGTCGGAGTGGGATTTGCTCGCTGCTGGATGGCTCGTCCTGATCGAAGCGGGCGTCGAGGGCTATGGAGTCGACCTTTGGTGGAGCCTTCTGGACTTCTTCCTTGGGGGATGCTTTCCTGCTGGGCTCCTGTTTTGTCCTTTTAGAGGGTCTGGTCCCTATGTCGACGGTGTCCCGTCCCTTAGAAGCAGTGTTGAAGCACCTACGGGCAGCGGCTAGGTCTCCTTGGATGGTGGCTACCCGTGCCCTTCTGGTGTAGAACTTCATCTTCAGATGGACGGTCGAGGGCACCGCTGTCAGCTCTGCCAGTGTCGGTCTCCCCAAGATGCAATTGTATAGAGATGGGCAATCAATGACGAGGAACCAGACCTTAACTTGTCTCGTAGCCGTTCCTTCGCCGAACGTAACCAGGAGCTCGACATAACCCCAAGGTTTAGAAGTCGAGTCGTTGAAGCCTTGTAGATCCGACCCCACATATGGAGAGAGATGTGAGTCGTCCAGCTGTAAGGTTCGGAACAGCTGGCTGTACATAACGTCGATGGAACTCCCTTCGTCGACCAAGATGCGATGCACGTCAAAATTGGCCATTCTTTCCCTTATCAGTAAGGGGATGACCGCGTTCGGGGCTTCTCCGGGGAGCTCTTCTAGGTAGAAGGTGATGGGCTCTGACCTGCCCTTCACCCTTTCGAATGTTACAGTTTGCGGGGGAGCCATGTCGACCAGCTCGTCCAACTTCCTCTTAGCTGAATTGATGGTGAGGTCGTTGAACCCGCCCCCGTTGATGACCATGGCGGAGGGAAAGTATTCCCACCTGCTGTGCGTTGTCAGCGGCTCCTGCAGGTGCTCGGGAAATTCGAAATCCTCGGGCCTGGTTACCGAGAAGGCGGTCTGGATAGGCACCGACTCATCGGATGGTAAGGCGTCTTCTTCAGGCTCCTTGGTTTCATGGGCGTCACGACGAGGAGCGTCGTTTCGCCTGTACTGCGCGAGCCTCCCTCCCTTGATGAGGGTTTCAATGGCGTCCTTGAGGTGGACGCAGTCCTCTGTCAAGTGACCATGACTCCTATGGTATTGACAGTATTTATTTTTATCTGCCCCTGGCTTGGCGGGAGAAGGCCGGGGATGCTTGACGCCGCCGTCCTTGAAGTCTGTACTGGCACACTCCGCCAGAATACGCTCGCGGGAAGCTGTGAGCGGAGTGTACTCGGTGAAACGGCCCGAGGGGCCCCTTTGCTCCCGGACTTCCCGGGGTCGGTCTTCTTTCCTTTTCTCCCCGGTACGTCGGGGAGGAGCCTCTTGTCGTGAGCTGCTGCTGTTGTTGGGACCCCGAGCCCTTGAGTCTCGGGCCCTGTTGGCAGCTTCCCTCTCCTCGTAGTCCATATATGCTCGGGCCTTATCGAGGAGGGCATCAAAAGTCGGAGGTGGCTCAATACCCACAGCCTTTCTGAATTATGTGCCGGGGAGGAGACCCCTCTCCAGCAAGTATCTTTTCATATGGTCCGCGCAGGGGACCTGTATTGCTTCTCGGTTGAAGCGGTTGATGAACTCCCTCAAGGTTTCATCCTGTCTTTGGATGATGGCCTCGAGGGCCGCCTCGGTCTTCGGATGGCGCCGAGAAGCTGTGAAGGAACTGATGAACTGGTTCTTCAGATTCCGCCACGACGTGATTGAGCCCGGGGCGAGTCCTTTATACCGTCCATGGCCGCCTTCCTGAGAGTCGTGGGGAAAAGACGGCACTTGATGGGCCCCCCGACATTATGATAGTGGAGCATGGCTTCGAACCCGTCAATGTGGTCGACCGGGTCCGCAACTCCGTCATACTCCTTCAGATGTGGGGGCTTCTCCATGCCCGGGGGGATGGGTGCATCCATGATGGCCTGCGACAGGGGACCGCGGGGGTCGTCCTCATCGCTCCTCTCCGGAGAAAGAGATGGGGACCTGTAGTATTGTCTGGCACGGTGGTCGTGCTGAGTTTCCCTCGAGCGTGATGCTCGGTGGTTGAATGTCACACGCCCGTCCCCAGCGTGTCTCTTGTCGTGCCTTGCCGGGTCGCGACTGGGTTCTCGGGCAGGGATGGCGGGCTGTCTCTCCAAGTAGGGGCGCCTCTGCTTTGGCCGGGGAGAGGGGGTTCTGGAGTTCTCCCTGTAGTGTCTCCGCGGGGGAGAAGGGTGTCGAACTTCTGTGACCCGAGGAGGTGGAGAATGTGGCCTCCGATGCCTCCTCGGGGGTCGTCGGTCATCTTCAAGTGCCCTTAGTCTTTCTCCTTGGGCGAAGATGAGATAGTTTGTCTGATTAATGGCCGCGAACAGTGCCTGAGTCGTGGCATCTGCCCCGGCGGGAACTGGGACTTCGTGGAACCGGGTAGCTCTGTAATGGGCGAGAGCTACCGGGTCGTCCTCGAGTAGTCGTGGGATCGGGGAGGATGATGAGGTGGCTCCGTCCCTATGCGAGGAAGTTCCGAGGACGGTGGTTGCAGGAGCGGTGTTGACGGGATTGACGATGTTGTCGAGATGCCCGTTTTTGTCCGTCGTGCAGTTATTGGTGTCGGTGATACGGACGTTCTGCTCGTCGCGAGCTGGATCAGCCATGACAGTTAGTTGAATTGAGCTTTGGTCTTTTGAGTTGTTCGTTAGACGGGGAAGCTAGTTTCCCACAGACGGCGCCACTGATCTGACCTGATCAGAAATGGACCGTCACGGCTGGCTCCTAGCAGAAAGCTTTTTGAACGAAGTGGGGGGGGGTACCTGCAAGGCACTCTGATGCTGAAGTAAGTAGAAGTACGAGCAGGTAATAGCAAGTGTATGGTTAGAATGATGAATACCTGACCCTCTGGAAACATAGGGTATTTATAGCCCCTAGCGCTGGGCCAAGGTTCCTTCACTGGGCCGGGCAGGTTTGGCCCAATGGAGGAACTGCCAGGTTCTACGTGCGTAGTGGGGACCCGCACGTGGTCCCCTTCCTGGATGTTCTGCGTGAAGTGCGGGCGGACGGAGACGCGGTCTTTTCGGGGCCTAGTTGGGAGTGCAGTGGACTGAGTCTGCCCTAGTTGGGGTGCTCGAGGTGATGTCGAGCTGGACAGCAGGATGTCGAGCTGGAGATGTAGAGGTCGAGCACATGGCCTCAGGGAGCACGTCGGCCATGACTGTGACCCTTTGGTCGGCGTGGTCCTCAGCTGGAGATGTAGAGGTCGAGCACGTGGCCTCAGGGAGCACGTCGGGCACGACTGTGACCCTTTGGTCAGCGTGGTCCTCAGCAAGTCTATTTGGATTGGGCCTTGGCAATGCTTTTGGGCCTGTCGGGCCCAGTCCAGAACAATTTCATTTCACCAAATTTATTCAAAGGACATTGTGTTCATTACATTGCAAGTAAGTTGAAATTACAAATTTTGTCTTGTCTACAAATGTAATAAATTACAAAGTTTTGTTTTATTTACAAAAAGAAGAAATTTTGTTTCTTCAAAATCTTCATTTGCTTCATCTTCAAGCAACCCCTCCAATATTCGCTTGTTGCCCACGCCTCATGTTCATGAATACAAGAAGAAAAGAAGATTCGCAAGCATTTCAAATAAAAATGATGTAAGAAATTCATCATTAAGGTTTAGGTTTAGGATTCAGATTTTAAAGGGAAAACTGCATAGCAAGCTGCAAACAGAGCTGGCTGCAGCAAGCAACAAGCAACAACAATGCTGCAAACTGCCAAAACAAAAGCTGCAGCAAGCAGCAAACAAAGGCAAGCTACAGCAAGAAGCAAACAGGGCTGGCTGCAGCAGGCAGCAAGCAACAACAATGCTGCAAACTACCAAAACAAAAGCTGCAGCAAGCAGCAAACGGGGCTGGCTGCAGCAAGCAGCAAGCAACAACAATGTTGCAAACTTCCAAAACAAAAGCTGCAGCAAGTAGCAAACAAAGGCAAGCTGCAGCAAGCAGCAAACAGGGCAGGCTACAGTAGGCAGCAAGCAACAACAATGCTGCAAACTGCCAAAACAAAAGATGCAGCAAGTAGCAAACAATGGCAAGCTGCAGCAAGCAGCAAACAGGGCAGGCTGCAGCAGGCAGCAAGCAACAACAATGCTGCAAACTGCCAAAACAAAAGTTGCAGCAAGTAGCAAACAAAGGCAAGTTGCAGCAAGCAGCAAACAAGGTAAGCTGCAGCACGTAGAAAGCAACAACAATGCTGCAAACTGCCAAAACAAAAGTTGCAGCAAGTAGCAAACAAAGGCAAGTTGCAGCAAGCAGCAAACAGGGTAAACTGCAGCACGTAGAAAGCAACAACAATGCTGCAAACTGCCAAAACAAAACCTGCAACAAATGTAGCAAACATGACAAATAAAAGGGCAGGTTGTAGCAAGCCGCCAGAACAAAACCTAAAGGGGAACAAAGTATCAAGAGTTTAGAAAAAGGATGTTTTGTATTCTAAGGCCTCATACAATATCAATTTTTATCATGGGCCAATTATCATTTGCAAATCACAAGACAAAACTTGGTTCACAATAAACAAATTCAAAAGAATTCCAACCATATTTTCAGCCCATTAGCAAAAGATTCAAATCAAGAAATTCAAGCCCAATAAAGGTCTCAAAACAGTGTCCTATCATTAGCCTAAATATATGTTTGCAAATCACAAAGCTTGATTCACAAACAATGGAAAACAGAATGATAAAAGCCTCATACATAACTCTATCATTGGCTAGGAGTAGAACTTTTGTAAATCCTAAAGACAAATCTTGGTTCACAAAAGATAAAGAGGAAATCAAAAATATCAAATCAACAAGAAAAAGCCTCATGTTGCTTCAAATCAGAAAATAGTCTCAATAGAAAACCAGTACAATCAACAATCAAAGAGCCTCAAAATTTGTAAAGTCATGTCATAGGCCTAGGTTACTTTACTAAAAATCTCAAAAAAAAGTTGTTTGGTTCATAGAAAAGTCCACAAGCGACAAAATACAAAATCCATCAGCAAATACAAGTTTGAAAAGAAGCAATACAGAAAATCACAAAGTCAACAAGTACAAAAGCAGCCAACAAAAGTCAGCATTTAACATATCAGTAAAGAGGGAAAACTCAGAGAATGCTCATCACAGTACAGAAAGCACAGTCCAGCAAAACTAGCCAAAGCGCCAAGTACAGAAAAAGGGTCCATCAAATCTAATTCAAAATCCAGAACAAGTACAACAAAAGTAACGAGTCAAGAAAAGCCATGCCCTCAAGTCAGCATAAAAACTAGTACAAGGAAAAGGCAAACCATGGTATAAAAATAACAAAATTGTTCTGAAGAGAGGGGGATTCTTTTCATCATCAAAAAAATATACAAAGAAACAGAAACAAAAATCACAGTAAGCCAATAAAACCATCTCCCAAACTCATCATCATCAAAAAATATACAAAGAAACAGAAACACAAATCGCATGCAAACAACAAAGAAACCCTAAATACTTTCCATCATCATTTTCTCAAAACATAAACCCTTCAGAATCGGTAGAAGATGAACAAAGAAGAAGAAAAAAGCCAGAAACGAAACGCGACCAAGCAAACATTCTGAGATATAAAACACATAAAAATCTCACCAAAGGGTAGAAAACTCGCTCTCTCATTTCTCACGGCCTCCGTCTCTCTCCTTCCTTTAGTTCTCGTTTCTGTATGTGCATCCATCATCATAGCCTTCGCTGTTCTTGAATCTGAGCATTAGGGTTTTGAATTTTCCATTTTAGATCTAGGACAAATCACGCAAAATCTTCAAAAATCATTCATAGATTAAGATAGAGGAGAGGAAGACGAACAAAATGGAATAAAAAAAGTAAGATCAGTGCATCTCCGCCGTGGACCTCCGTCGTCGCCACCATGGGCGATTTCCGGCGAGTATTACATTTGGTCTCAGGTCAGAGAGGGCGAAGGAGTATAGAAGGGAAAAGAACTGTTTTCACCTTTCAGTTTTAAAACAAACATTTTATTTTAATATTTTTATTTTCTTTATTTAACTGTTTTCTTTTTTTATATTTGCAAGGAATGGATGGGCCAACAAAATCAATGAACATCAGCAGGCCCAACTCCCTATTCATCATGCACCCCACTCATGTTGCTAATCATACCACACAGGCCCAGTTTCTCTATTCTTTTTGTTGTGCATAAAAAAATTGCCATTTGGGCCAGACCCTAACCAAAACTGTTTTCTATAAAAACACCCCAAATCCAAATTACACCCCCTGACTTATTTCTTTATTTATTTTATTTTTCTTTTAAATTATTTTTATTATTATTATTTCTATTAATAAAAATCCCAAAAATATCTTATTTTAATACTTCTACTTTAATATACTTGTTTCATTTTTCTTTCAATAAAAAGGCCAAAAAAATATTTTTATACAAACTTAATTTTTAATTTGATTAGGGTTTAATTTACTTTTTAAGTTAAATTTAACTTAGGTTTTCTTTTAATTATTTTTATGTTATTTTTAGTTAATATTAAATTTGTTCGTAAAAAAACACTAAAATATTTTTTCTAAATTAAGTTAATCTATTTCTCTTATTTTTTAAATCATTTTTTTTAGTTTATTAGGTTAAGATAAAAACCTTTTCTTAACAAAACAAATAATTCATTTCTTTTTCATTCAATACCTTATACATTATTTATTTACAGTCTTATATATTATTTACTTCAATTTTTTGTACATTATATCATTACTTATGCATTATATTCATTCACATTTTTTGTACATTTATATAAATTCAATTTGGTTGTAATAGACTAATTAGGGTTTAATTGCTTGCAATCCCCATTTACAAATTGTATACCCCCTCCCCACAAATGATGTAATAGCATAGTAACTTTAAATTCGGTAATTTATCGCTTTATATACAATTGCTAGTAATCAGGGTTTGTATGGAAAGACTTAAAACCAATAAATAGCAAACCCTAAATCAAGACTAAATCAAGCATGAAAACAATACATTTTCACACAAGTACCCCTAGTGTAAAATCCACTTGGTTTCCTTATAAATGGCCATATTACGCATGTGAGGTATCTTAGCAAAAAAAAACAAGCAAAAATACAAGATCATAGTCCCTCGATGACGCTATTTAAGTTGCCTTACAAATGATCTTAAGTCCCTAAAAAAGAATGCTAAGATACCTTGCAACATTGCTAATCATGGTTATACGATGACCCACGCCTGTCCCGTCTACATCCAAAGATAGTGTTGCTTACCAAATCAATGGTAAGACAACAATGTCAAAGGAAAAGAAAATGAACAAGAAAGACATTTGAGTAGGCAGAATTCTCCTAATTACTTGCTCCATTTCAAAACAAACATCCTTGCTATTTTCTAAACAAACATTCACACTTTCAAAACATCTTATATACTTGAAAACATTTTCAAAAGATCAACATCTTTGTAAACATTCTTACGAACGAGAATCATTACAAAGTTTTCCTAAACAATGGCCTTTTCACAAAATACTTTCAAAAACCACACGAAGCATAATTTAAAACAAAAGCAAGTGACCTAGCAAGTAACTAAGAGCCCATGGAAAACCATGGATGAAAAGGGTGCTAATCTCAAAGGTCTTTCCTGTGCTTTTTCACCCTTCCTTTTGGATAAAAGAAAAGTCGGTGGCGACTCTTGCTAACCGCAACATTTGCAATCAAACGCAAAACACCCAAGTCAGTTCTCCCACCGTATCACAACCCCTTTCCTTCTTTCCATTCTTATAGGCATGGTAAAATGAAGATCATAGCTTGCACGGAAGGTGTTTGATGAAAGTTCTGAGAGAGACAACTTGTTATATGAATGAATTTTGATTACCCATAAAACTCAATTGCTAACATGTAATGCAATCATAGATAACAATGATAATGCATCACAAATAGATGAAGATGTGTAAGATTTATGATGTGGGTATGTGCGGTGGTGAGAAATAAAAAGGATTTGTTGGTCAATATGGTGCTAAATGGTTTGAAGATGGGGTGTTGTAGAACTTTTAGTGTGTGGGTTGAACAAATTTTGATTCAACTTGTGTTTTTGTGAAACAAAGAAATTTGTGCAAAAGTGCTGAAGCGGTAAAGCGGCAAGTAAAAGTAAGTATTTTTATAAGAGTGATATACAGTTATATCGTATCGTCTTTACAAGGATTAGTGAAAGGGAAAAACTATTGTTCAACAGTTTCAATCCTTCTAAGTTTGAAAAAGGGTTTGCGGAAAAAGTGCATGAAAAGTAAATAAAGCTATAAATAAAGAAATAAACAATCATCTGTAGCTTAAGAGAATTCATTCTAGAATTGCATTTCACTCTACCCGTCAAATACCTAAACTTGCGGATCAATTACATGCAACCTAAATCACTCGTCAATACCATCACATATTTATCACACTAAGGCTATCTCTAACGAAAAGTGAGACATCACCAATATTGCTCTCGGAGGCGATTTCATGCGTATCTCAAACAACCCGGATGCATTTCATAACCGATACCCACATGAATATTAAGCCTAAATCTATGTCTATAACTAGAACCTAATAGATATTCATTCAAGAAAGAGATTCAGAAAGCATATGTCTATGACAAACTAAAACTCCGTGATAAAGCAAAACTCAAGAACAAACACCGGTATTAATTCGTAAAAGAGATTTCATACAATCCCATGATCAACAAATGCACATACATAAAGAGTAAATATATACATACAACACCCACCATTGGAATGATACATAGGGAAGAAGGAGATAAATAGTAAACTTCTCGTGGTATCAACACGATCTGAGACAACCCATAACCAATCGACAAGATGCACCACCCAATGACGTTTGCTAAACCTCTAAACTACAAAGAATTGGATTATAGCTCCTCCAAGAGGGAAAGAGATGATAAAAACCCTAAAAAAATGTGTTCTAAGATCTTTATACAAAACTGAAAAACACAGAGTGCGCTAAGCCCCAAATTTTGCGCTTAACCCGCTTTCATTTATTCCCTAAACTGCCTTAAAGCGTGCTTAGCCCCAAATATCGCTAAGCACCAAACCTACTTCCCCTGCTCTAGAATCCACGTTGGGAGCATGCTAAGCGCGACCTGAAGCAACTTTATTTCTAGATTTTGACCAAAAATGCATTGCCTTCGACACCTTATTCCTCGATGCTTCAAATACGCAAAAATACTTACAAAAAGACATTAAAAATATCAAATGACAGATAAATGAATCATAAATACAATTATACACTAAGTATACATATTTACACAAAAGTCGGGTTTATTCAACCTAAATTAACAACAAAGAGTCGATAAGTGCAACAAAAAGTATATACAAAAATAGCTATAATTTGCACTTATCAAAGAGGGATACTCAATGAGGAAAAGAGAGGAAAAAAGACAAAACCAATTGAAATGCTTCAATATATTCAGGCAAATGCCTTTCCAGAAATTATGTGTCAACACATGCGTCCTATGTGTTGGCACATACTAAACTGAAAAAGAGAGTTATTTTGAAACATTGACACATATGTCGACACATACGACACATGTGTCGACTCATACTAAACTAAAAAGCACTTATTTGAAATAATGACTTATGTGCTGATCTATACATATCATGTGCCGACTCATGACATGTAAAAAACATGATTTTTCATGAGAACTAAGATTGTTAGTGGTTTTGAAGTGACAGAACCTAGACTTATGCATGAATGAATATGAAATGCAATGAAGATGTTTATGTTTCATGGTTTCTTATAGATAAATAACATACATAGATAGGACATAAAGAATACAATAATATACATGATAAGTGGTTTTTGTACCATTTTTATTGGAATTTTTACTTTATTATTTTATTAATTTTATCCTTGTTTCCTTCACTTTGTTATGTTTTATGCTTTAGTATTGTGTTTTTGTTGTTTTCATGTGTTTAGAAACATTGCTGACAAAAGGAGGATCAAATTGGATGAAACATGGAAAAAAGGCAACAACAAAAAACTCAGTAATCTCCCATACAAAATCCAAGGGGTTGTTACAGCCACTTGTAATGGCTATTACTGGCCGTAACAACATGGCGCCCCAGACTCCCCCAAATTGTTTTCCATGCCAAAAATGCACAGGCCTGTTACGGGTACCCGTAATGGCTATTACGGGTCGTAATAGGCAGGCGTGCTTTCACTATTTTGTTTTATTTTTTGGTTCGATTTATCACCATTTTGGGACTTTTATGCGTTCCAAATTAGGATGATTCTTATCTTCATAGGCATTGATGTTGATTATTTGTGTCATGTTTAGAATTTCATTATAAAAAACTCATAGGTAGCTGAGTTTTGCAAGATCAAGTTTTATTCTAATTTTCTTTCACACTTTATTTCAACGCTCTGTAAAAGTCTCCACTAGGAGAACTGGATCATATTTCGTTTAAGCAAATTATTCAGGTTTTATTTTACTGTAACTTTTATTCTCGTTATACTATTGTTATTGTTATTATGTTTTCTTTTGTTAAAATTGTTCCATTTGTGATATTCCTCACCATGAGTGAGTAGACCTTTAGAGACTAAGGATCATGAACCTTACTTATCTATTATCCGTGTAAATTAGCATAAGTCAATTATGAGAATTTCCCTATTTTTATTTTAAAACAAGAGTTTCAATTCAAACCTCGCTATGAAAGTAGGAGCATTCTCAGGCATTAACCGTAATCTGAAATGATATGTGTGAATGCCCGATAATAGGTTTTTAAACAATTAAGTTCGATGACGTGAAAGTGCTCGAATGAAATTGAGAAAATTCCCATTTTTAATAGTTATGCAATAGTAACGATCTTTGACGAATAATTATGCGTGAGCGAAAGCCGACGAGCAACTTATTCGTCAGAGATATGGAAATACGCTGGCGAAAGTATGTATTGTCTATAATAGTCTATTTTTCTATCATTTGTGTCAAAATTCTCGTAATAGAAGTGCTCAAGTTATACAAATAATTCAGAAATAGGAGTCATGACCCTAAAGTCCTGTTTGCTTTATATATTTTAAGTGTTTTCTATTTAAGTTGTTCCTAAAATACCAAATTTCGATTTCTCTAGATATACAATGATAGAACAGAGTTCGGTACTCACCATTGGTCCTTGTGGTTCGATAACTTTTTACTACTTCACATAGTCGTACACTTGCAGTGTGTCAATACATGCGATGAATTTTTGAATGAGGTTATTATAAACACGTAAATTGAAAACACGTAGTTTATCAATTAGAAATATTTTCAAATTAACACTCATATTATATATCATTTATCAAGTATGTCATATACCTTTGAACAATAAAACGAATAAAAGAAAGAACTTACATACAAGGCGAAAATAGAAAAGATACAACATCACCGTTCAACAAGACACTATGCATTTCATGAGGAACCTTCGAATGAAGGTGGAAACAAATGCAATAATGTGCCATAAGATCTTTTAGACATTAACTTTTTCACCACTTTTCTCTTTGTAGAAGATTATAATTCCTTTATCACACTTAGAATAACTTGTTGACGCTTTCATGATAACAACATCCTTTTACATTTGACACAAAGTCAACATGATTTGAATGTTGCCACCTGTTGTACCCAAAAATTCTCCCTCCCATTTTCTTCAAGACATTCTTATAGGGTTCTCAAATGCTCTAGGATTCTCAAGAGTTGATCAGATAAATTCTTCTCTTAAGAAAAGGGTCCACAACTAGGGTGTCATCTTGAACCAGGAAGAATGGGTTTCAAAGGTCTCAAATGGTTTTCATGGTTCATCATAAGTCTTCAATAGTGCTCATATAATGTTTCAAGCCTTGCATCACAAGTTTGCTCAGTCGATGACTCAGATGACTGGAAATCAACTGTATTGGGTAAAAAAGTCAATTATGGTCAACATGCAGTTAAATTTCAAGGTTTTTGGTCAAAAACAACATTTTGGAATGATATTCATCATTTGATAAATATTTGATCATGATTCCTCAAGGAAAGTCCTCAAATCATCAAAAGTCAAAAGTTACCAATTTAGGGTTTCCTTAGGAGAAGTCAACTGAACTTTGACCAAGCATAACTTTCACATGCTTCATCAACTTTTCCCCAGCCAAAGCCTATTTTGAAGGAAATTCAATTATATACAACTTTGTATTTGTATTCTCAAGTCCAAAAAGTGCTTCATTTGGGAGATATGAGCCCATACATTACAGGTTATTTCAAAAGTCAACAAAAAGACACTTTTTGTCAAAGCAACTTACATCAAGATAAATCTCCAAATGCAAAAATGATCAAAAGAGAAATTAAATAAAACATCTTTAGATTTTCAAAAAGTCAAAGATCATCTTCAAAATATGAAAATTGAGAGAGTTATGACCATTGCAAATTGGGAAATTTTGGTAAAATGCATGAAATGCAAAGTGAGCAAACTTGAAATTCTAGACTAATGGGCCTAACTTTTGATCTTCAAACATGCTCAATATGTGTTAGAAGACCTATAAATCTATTCATATATTTTTTATGATTTTTATTTCTTTTATTTTAATTTTTTATTCATTTAAATGCAAGTAAATCAAATAAAATATAAAATCATTGGGCCAAGGCGCATGGGCTTTTGATTTCAATCACATGGAGGCCAAAGAATACATGAAAAACATGTCAAAACCGTGAAAACATGTTGAGAACAAGAATCTTCAAGTTTAGAATGTTTTTTAATAATTTTGGAAATATTTCAATGTGTTTTTTTGTAATGAATTGTGACATGATGGTACAAGATTCTTGTCTTGTTCTTGTTCCATTTCATTCCTCTATAAATACATGTAATACTCAAGTGCAAAATACACACAAGTTGCTGCCTCAAGAACCACTTCAAAAATCTCTCAAAATTATCAAGAAAAGTGCAAATTCGTATCACATGATCCAGCCACTCTCAAGCCAAACGAAGTGTCCAAACCTCTTCCTGAAGTCCTCAGGAACACATCCAGCCCAAGAACCAGAAGATTTGGTACCTGGAACTCGTGCTTCAAACTTCACCAGAACAATAATCCACCATTATTAGGACAACGTTTTGATGAAGCTTCAGATCCATAGCTGCAGTCACTTTTAGATCAAACTAACCTCACCACCAGATTCACAAGGTCCAAATTAGTGGATCTGAGTGGTTTGATTTTGTTGTTTGAATCTTTTTATCAATAATCAATTTTGACATCTTTTTAATTAAATTTAATTAATATTTTTCTTTATTAAAATTAATTAGAAACAAGTAGGTTTTAATTATTTAATTAACATCAAACTATTTTCCATAAAAATACAAAAAAAAAACATTTCTTTTCTAACATTTTCTCTTTTTTTTTTTTTGCTATTTAAAATTCCTAGAGAAATTGTATAGGTCGCGCAGCTTAAATGTAATGACTTAGATTTACATTCTCACACTTTTTCCTAATTATCTAACTGTACCAAAGCCCAGTAATAGTTGTAGGCCTTTACTTTCTCACGCTTTACTTTCCACACCTTTATTTCTCTGCACTTATAATTATATGTCTGTATATATAATTGTTAGTAAATAGACTTGTATGGCAAGATTTAAAATCAACCAGTAGATAACTCCTAACTAATAAAGATAATATAATTGAACTGAACACACTATGCACACATACACCTCTAGGGTAACCTCTCTTGTTGCCTTCGGATAAAAAACAGTCATGTCCCTCAAACGTAGGGATACCATTAGTAAAGACCCTCGGTTAAAAATTATCATAAATATCATAGTCCCTCGATGACCCATCGATGCTGCCTTCGGTAAATGATCTTGTCCCTCGATGTTGCCTATGAATACATGATGGTAGTCCCTTCGAATTGGTAAAGGTATCCCTATATGTTGCCTTTATGATTGTATGATAAATTGCGCATGTCTCTCAAACATCCAAAGGTAGGGCTTCCTATTAACTAATGGCAGGATAACACTATTGTTGTATCCCAAAATTTACCCTCTTCTTTTTCACAAGAAATCACAGCTTCGGGCTTTTCCTGATTTTTCAAGATTGGCTCAAGAATCAGTCAAACAGAATTTTTCTTGTCAGTCACACAAAATTAGGGTTTCCATTAACTTTTGATACAGTTCAAACAGATTATTAGGGTTTGGTTGATTTTGGCTCAGGGTTTGATTAGGCAGGCGCTTCTTTGACATTTAATCAAGAACTAGGGTTTTGTGCGCGCATTCTCAGAAAGAATTAATTCTACAGTTCTTTTCAAGTTACTCTGAGATTTGGATTGAGGCATTTGAATTGAGAACTTGCAGTGTTTTGTTTAATCAGTAAAGGCAAGGGCATAAGGATGTTGGTTTGATTCGACTGTGCAATGCTTATGGCCATTTGAAACGCCGAGTTTATTATTGATTGATGCTAAGACCACAGTGTTTATTAATTGTTTATTTATTCTAAGTTAGAATAATTGGGATTTATTTCCATTTATTATAATTTGAGAATTATAAATAATTTAATAAACATTTAAAGAAGAAAAAGGAATATCAATAAAAAGGCTTTTATTTATTTTTAATTATTTGTACAATTGTTATTTAAATACAGTAATTATTTACAAGTATTTACAATAATAATGCTACAATGATTAAAAGGAAAATAAAATTGCATCCTAAATTTTTCTAAGTCTTCCTCCTCCATTTGCTGCTCCCCATTGCTCAATTGATTTTCATCTGCAAAACAAAGAAAAAGAAGTCAAAAGCAGATAAAAGAAACAGACAGTTAATTTAAAAGTTCATCATTAAAAGTAACTGGCCGGAATCAGTTTGTTTGCCCTCTCTGCAAATCACAAGATTTCTCTTGGTTCACAAAGAGGGATAGAAATAGTGTTTGCAAATAAAATGTGAAATGCACAAAAGCTACCATACTGCATAAATTTTCAAACATACTACATTGTCAACAAGCTGCATAGTCAAAGGCAAATAGCAAACCAAACTGCATAGCTTACAAAGTTCAATATGCCAAAACAAGTCACAATTTCAAACTAAGCCAAAGCTGTCAAAAATTGTCCAAGGATATCAAAAGATATCAAACACCAAAAAGCTGTCAACAAAGTACACAAAGTATGCAGGAAATATGGAGAGTATGAAAAGGAAAGACCACATTGCAAACATATTCAAAAAGTGCATCACTTTCTAGCCAGTTACTTTTTCAGAAAAAAGACAAATTTAAGCAATAAAAATACTTTTCTTTAATCTGGAGAGAGAAAGAGAGAGGAAGGCAGCTTACAGTACAGCAGGCTAGAGGTTAAAAAAGAGATATAAACAGGATGTATCAGAACACATAGAGGGAGGAGGCAGAAATAACACAAAGCAAAGACCACAAAACTGTATCAACAAAAACATACAGAGCTGCCTCCAACCTGCTTCAAACACAAGCTTACAAAACCAACTGTAACAAAGCCTCTAAACAAAAGCCTTCCAACTTACAACCCCTTCCTCAAACCTGTGATTCAAACTTCAACCAAAGCCTTTCAAAACTCAGGCCTGTAAACTCCAAACAAAATCAAACTACCTGCTTCACCAACCTGTCAAAACCAGCCTCAAACAGAAGCCTGTAACCTATTTTTGAACCAGAAGCCTGTAACTGGTAAACTTGTGTCAAGCATAAACAAACAGCAAGCCATACAAGCCTAAACCTGCATCAAGCCTCAAAGCCATACAAGCCTAAACCTGCATCAAGCCTCAAAGCCATACAAGCCTACTACTTCAACCTGCATAAGCCTTAGCATTCAAACCAACCAAAACCCTCAGAGCTAGGCTCATCCTAGGGTCATAAACATCATCAAAGCAATACTCCAAAATCAACATCAACAAGCATTTCAGAGGCAACTCAAAATCAGAATAATATTCAAATCACAAAGCCCTCAGAGTTGGGCTCATCATAGGGTTCAGCAACATATCAAGCATACAGAAGCAGGCAACCAGAAGATGAAAAGAAAATAAAGAAGTGTTTTCAGATAATCATCATAAAACAACACAAAAGCGAAATACAGAGTACCAGGCTTTCCAGCAAGAGCAAGCTAGCATCACTACTCCTCGTCTCCAGCCACCCCAGGCGCCTCCAAGCCACCGTCCTCCTCCGTCTCCAAAGGCCAGAGGTAGTATCTCTTTATTTTTTTTCTTTTCACACCTCATACAAAACATAACCATAATCAAAGAATTAGAACAAAGTAAAACATGCAAAACAGAAACTTGAAACCCTAACAGACAGAAATTAAACCTTGTAAACCACCGCTTGAGTAATCCATGGAGAGGAGGAAGTAGCGATGGCGCCTTGTGGCCATAGACAGAAGGCTTGTTCAGAGGCATGGTACGAGCGAAGAAAGATGAAGAGGAGACGAAGAAGCGGCGCCTCTCTAAGCCTAACCCTAATCCAAAATGAAACAAACAATTTCAACCCTAACAAAATATGCAAAACTCGTTTGGGCTACCCCCATTCACTGCCTAAGCCCAAAATCTGGACGCACCCCCCCTTTTCCATTTCTCTCTCAAGTTTTGCTTTGGGCCAAGAACAACATAAAGCCCATATAGTTTTTCTTTATTTTATTTGAAAAAACTAACATCTCCTAATTTTCTTTTATTTTATAACCTATTTCTCTTTTTATAATATATTAATCCATCATGTAAAATGCTCATTAATACTTTTTTATCATATTTAAAGAGTACCTAAAAATAGATTTCTTTTCTAACATAAATAATCTTCCTTTTTAGAATTTGTGTTTAATAGACTTTTGTATATTAACTAAATACCTAGACAATAGGATAATTAAATTTAAAACATTTTTTATTTTCTTTTAATTAAAACCTTTGTATATAAAATATAAAAACAATAAAATACATAAAAATAGAATTCTTAAACATTTTCTTTTCTTTTATTAAAATCTTTTGTTTGTACATAATTAACAAAAACACATAAAAAGAATAAATACAATACTTAATTTTACATTAAGTTAAACATTTTTATCACTTGTTCATATACAGTTACACCTATACACAAATACATTTGCTTACCTTTTATTCTTATACATTGATACATTACATTTTGAGAATGCGATTCGATTTGGTTGTAAATATATTTGGACACTACTCTCATAATAAGTCTCATCCCCATTTGTAAATATTAGTACCCCCATTCCCGGATACTTATTTGTAATAGCGTAGACTTTAAATTCCTGCAATTTATCGCTTTCAAATATACCATGTTTAGACCTAGGGTTTGTATGTAAATAAAATCAAACACTAGATAACCTAAATACAAGACAAATGCATGACAATCAATACACAATTCACACTTGCACCCCTAGGGTAATCCCACTCGTTGCCTTCCAAAATGGGCCATGCTTGCACGTTGAGTATCTTTGGCAAAACAAAACAATCAAAATGATCATAATCCCTCGATGACGCTTTCGAAAGTTGCCTAAACAAAATGATCATAGTCCCTTCAAGCAAAATTGCCAAAGACACTTGACACCATTGCATTCATGGTCTATACGATGACCCGCGCCCGTCCCGCTAACATCCTAACACAAGATTGTCCGCCAAATACAATGGTGGAACAATACTGTTAAAAGGGTTAAAACATAAGAAAAACCTTTGAGTAAACTTAGGGGAAGACAACTCTTAGTCACTTGATCAAACTTGCAAAACACACTTGCCTACTTTTCAAAACCACACTTCACAAACACAATTTCCAAACAACTTCCAAAAACATTTGAAACATCTTTTCGAAAAGATACACACCTTTGTAAAACATTCGAGTAAAGAATTGTTACAACGGTTGCCTAGACAAGGCGTATTTTTCAAAACATTTTCAAAACACACACACACCACCATTTCAAGCAATTGAAAATCAAGGCAAGTGATCTAAACAAGTAACTAAGAGCCCATGGATAACCATGGATGAAAAGGGTACTAATACCTTCCCTTTTCATAATCTACCTCCCGAACCCACGAAACATCTCAAAAGGTTTTTCTTGTGCTTTTTAACCTTTCCTTTAAGATAAAATAAAAAGTCGGTGGCGACTCTTGCTAAACCGAACAAGTGCGAATACAAACGCAAAACCTCAAGTCAGTTCTCCCACCGTATCACAGAACTGGTGACTCTGCTGGGGAGAAAGTTCAAAGTGGGGTTACCTTAGGGTTTAGATCACCTTTACATTCTTGCTTTGATTGCCTTGATTGCTTTACTTTTTTGGGTCCTTGTTTGGGTTTGTTGTAAATCCTACACCCGGATTTGGGGGCACCTTCTTAGGTAAATAGCAATAAAACTGTGAGGGAACTGTGCGGGGTATACCGACACGGTTGAAGCAGTAAGCTATGTTAGTGTGACATATTTGTGAGTACCGGTAACCCTTGAGTTCAATCAAGGAGAGTACGGGGCCGCTGAGTGATGTCATGAAACACTAACGAACTCTTAGAACCTTAATTGACCATCCTAGCCTTTTTAGGGGTAGTGAGATGACCGACTTTGGTGCAGTCCGAAGTTGGTGGATACTCGATACTACACTCATTGAGGGTTGTTTTCTTGGAATATTTTGGTCGCCAGTTAAGTGGCTAAACCAAAACAATGAACACAGAAAACAATCCAATGATATTGAGCTCCTTAGAACCCGGTTTCTATTTTAGGATAGGATGAGCCAACTAACTTCAAGAGGGTACTTACCTACAAACCCCATGCAAGCCTAAACCTAAGGACTTGTTTGCTTTGTGTGAATATGATTACCTGTATATACACTTGCTTGTTTTTGCATACATGTACATAACATCATGACATCATACCATAGCATTTTTTCACTAACCATTTCAAGGATCTCGAGGGTTCTTTTGATGCAGGGTTACGTTGAACCAGACGTCTACCAAAGGGCAAGAGGTTTCTCCTATAAACAAATGCTATCAAAGATCAAGTGCAACAACTTGAATCAGGGGCTATGACCCACTTGATATGGTGAGCTTGATTCTCGTGGAAAGACATCCACCAATGCAAAGTTCTCCAATCAAAGATCAAGTGCAACAACTTGAATCAGGGGCTATGACCCACTTGACATGGTGAGCTTGATTCTCGTGGAAAGACATCCATCGGTGCAAAGTTCTCCAATCAAAGATCAAAGTTCAACCTCTAACATTCTCTTGTGTTTACCCCAAGAGATCCTTGAAAGCGTGCATCCGCATATCATGCATCGCATTATAACATTTTTTTCTTTTTCAGGTTTCCTTACTCCCCTACTGTTTATTTCAGTAGAGATGGCTCTGGAGCAGAATATCAAGGGCCTCCAAGCTCAAAATGCTCAACTTCAAGAGATGTTCTTGAACCTATCCAAGGGACTAGAGGAGGTCAAGGCACTCCTCACCAGGGACATGATCATAGGAATTCCTGAGGACGACAGAGACAACTTCTTGGGGCCATGAATTGAGGTAGCCATACTGAAGGATCAACTGGCGAGTCAGATGGCTCTTATCCAAAATCTGGCGCAAGGACAAGAAGAGCTTAGGGCTCTCGTCAACAAACTGCTTCGAGATAACCAAGTAGGATAGACAACTAGGGTGGAAGATCAAGTCATCATTCAACCCCCTTTGAGACAAGAAGACAAGGGAAAAGCTCCTCAACTTGCTTCAGGTTCACAAGCCCACCAACAATCTCGCCAGCATCAACAGGGTAATCGGCGCAAGCGAAACGTACCTGGAAGGCATTTCTCCGAGACTGAGATACCATCATCCTTCATACTGAAACGCCTGTTGGAGGTCAACCTGCTTACTTTAAAGGATCCTCCCCGGAATCCCAACACCTCTGCTCCTACCTATCGCCCCAATGAAAGGTGTGCATACCACTCCCGTGGTCCTGGACATGACACTGACAACTGTTGGACCCTGAAGAACAAGATCCAAGACTTGATTGACGAAGGAGTGCTGGAATTCATGCCCGATGGCGAGATGAAAATCTTCCGTTAAGGGTTTCTCCACCTGAATTGATGAAGCTCAAACTGAGAGACTTTTGTTTTATTTGGATTTTCAAGTTGTAATCTCTTTGATATTCAAACAATTTATCTATTAATGTCAAACTTTGTTTCATTAATGCATTGCATATGTTTGTCTTGAATTCATCCATTCGTTTTCACTACTCTTATGCTTTCTTTATGATATTTAACTCTTGATAAAAAGCTTCAAGCCTTTAGAGGGAGATGACGAAACAATACCATAATCTCATACATTATGCTTTTGAACAGACCTTGCTGATGATGTACACGCATTTCTTTCAATTCCCAAACACTGGAGTTATAAGGAAGATAATCCCTAGTCAACCCCTTCGAGCCAAAGAAGTAGGAGTTTTCTGTTCTAAACAAATCAAAACCTTTGATATAAACCTGGGGCAGGGTAGTCTCTCAGTTAATCCAAAAGGTGTGCATTCAAGTCGCAAACTCTCAGTTCGTAATACGACGAACGACATCAAAAACATTCCTTTGGAATCAAAAGACAATGATGGTTCCTTATCGCATAGGCAGTCATCACCTCTCAAAAGAGAAAAAGCTCACTAAGCCAAAACCTATAAGGGAGGATTAAGAAAACTGGGGCATCCCGTTGACTGTAATCTTGAAAACGGGAACAGTCAGGCAAAAGTTAGGGATAACAAATCAAAAGAAAGAGGTCATTACAAATCCTCAACAACATGAAAAAATGTTGCAAAAGAAAAAGGAGATGATGACTGTCTTCCAAAATTCAACTGGTGAACCCTCACCCAAAAAAGTCGTTCCAAACTCGAATAGAGTGCGACGCACAGTTAACTGAGTTTAGGGTTGAAGAACATCACGAAGAGCGGGTGGGTACAAATATACGTTGAGCCTTTATCCTTTGTTTCTTAAACCGTGAACCAAGCCACGTTACAACCCTTCAAAAGTCCTAATTGAAGCATGGGTTAGTTCGAAAG
This sequence comes from Vicia faba, assembly GCA_948472305.1. Lineage (NCBI taxonomy): Eukaryota > Viridiplantae > Streptophyta > Magnoliopsida > Fabales > Fabaceae > Vicia > Vicia faba. The sequence goes on from OX451738.1 coordinate 884,659,168, forward strand.
CATACTGTTACAAAAGGTATTCTGACTCCTGTAAGGCTTTGCTCTAAAATCTTGTGTTGAATTTGTCTTATAAAAGGTTTTCTGCTAAAAAACGCATTTTTAAAAACTTCGAGACAAACATAAACTTTGTATTATTTGAATATCATTGTTTGCACATGGTTATTTGTTTGACAGCGAAGAAATTCATACAGCGAATGTTCGGAGGAACGAAAACTCTCTCAGTGAACAAAATCACTTCAAAAAGGATGACACTTCCAACGAAAAATCTCATGTCGACAAGGGGGCATCACATGTCACCATCCAATTAACCTGGGGCAGTCCAGTCAAGGTTTCAACAGATCTTTCAAATTTCAGTTAACCTGGGGAAGTCCAGTCAAGGTTTCAACAGATCTTTCAAAGTTCAGTTAACCTGGGGCAGTCCAGTCAGGGTTTCAACAGATCTTTCAAAGTTCAGTTAACCTGGGGTAGTCCAGTCAAGATTTCAAGAAATCTCTCAATTGCAGATTAACCTGGGGAAAATCTCCGTCACCATCACTTGGGGCATTCGAATGTCAAACTCAAGGTTGTTCAAAATTTCCTTCATCACCTGCTGGAAGTTACGATCAACATCGAAGATTCCTTCATCACCTGTCGGAAGTTACGGTCGTCAAAGATCAAATTCTCACAAAATTCAAGTTATGAAGCCCGAATTTGACCGGATAGTATCTTGATCTCTACAGCACATTGTGAAGACCGGACTACGACCAGATAACAGTGTCAGACAACCGCAAAGCCTGGATTACGACCAGATAGTGGGATCTCCTGAATTCAAGTTATGAAGCCCAGATTTGACCGGATAGTATCTTGATCTCTACAGCACATTGTGAAGACCGGACTACGACCAGATAACAGTGTCAGACTACCGCAAAGCCTGGATTACGACCAGATAGTGGGATCTCCTGAATTCAAGTTATGAAGCCCGGATTTGACCGAATAGTATCTTGATCTCTACAGCATATTGTGAAGACCGGACTACGACCGGATAACAGTGTCAGACTACCGCAAAGCCTGGATTGCGACCAGATAGTGGTATCCCCTCAGAGCAAGCTATGAAACCTAAATTCGACCGGATAATAGTTTAATCCCCAACTAGCTATTGTGAAGCCTGGATTACGACCAGATGACAATACAAATTTCTGCGAAGCCTGGATTACGACCAGACAGCAGTCAAGAGTACTACAAAGCCTGGAGTCGACCAGATAGTGGTATATCTTCAACACAAGCCGTGAAGCCCAGATGTGACCGGATAACAGCTTAGTTAGCTATTGTGAAGCCTGGATTACGACCAGATGACAATATAAATTTCTGCGAAGCCTGGATTACGACCAGACAGAAGTCAAGAGTACTACAAAGCCTGGAGTCGACCAGATAGTGGTATATCTTCAACACAAGACGTGAAGCCCAGATGTGACCGGATAACAGCTTAGCAAGCTATTGTGAAGCCTGGATTGTGACCAGATAGTGGTATCCCCTCAGAGCAAGCTATGAAACCCGAATTCGACCGGATAATAGTTTAATCCCCAACTAGCTATTGTGAAGCCTGGATTACGACTAGATGACAATAGAAATTTCTGTGAAGCCTAGATTACGACCAGACAGCAGTCAAGAGTACTACAAAGCCTGGAGTTGACCAGATAGTGGTATATCTTCAACACAAGCCGTGAAGCCCGGATATGACCGGATAACAGCTTAGCAAGCTATTGTGAAGCCTGGATTACGACCAGATGACAATACAACTTTCCACGAAGCCTGGATTACGACCAGGCAGCAGTCAAGAATACTACAAAGTCTGGAGTCGACCAGATAGTGGTATATCTTTAACACAAGCCGTGAAGCCCGGATGTGACCGGATAACAGCTTAGCAATTTCTGTGAAGCCTGGATTACGACCAGATAACAGTTAACCTTCAAGAATGAAGACTCTCATCCTTAAAACCTCAGAAGATTGGTATACTACCAGTTTCTGACCGTTAACAGCAGAATGAAGACTCTCATCCTTAAAACCTCAGCAGATTGGTATGCTCCCAGTTTCTGACCGTTAACAGCATGAAGATTCTCATCATCTCAGAAGATTGGTACACTCCCAATTTCTGATCCCCAAGCAGAATGGAGACTTTCATTCTCAGTTCCTCACAGAATATTCGAATATTCTCTAGTGAAGATCTCCTCAAGACAGGAATCCCCAGTAGATTGGCATACAACCCAAGCTCCTGATCCCCCAACAGCGGTCCCGGGACTTCTCACTTTCAGCAATCAAGAGATTCTTGCAATCCCCTGCAGCAGCCAAGGAATTACTTTCCCCGACGGCAGTCAAGATTCTTTTATCTCCTGCCATCCAGGATTCATCTATCCTCAGCAAGACAGCTCATCAACTTACATGCACATTCACCACATTCATATCATAAACACTGATATAACATACATTACATCATGCATCATGACATTGCATACAACTAACTCTTTACCTTTTCAGGAAAGATCAGTCAACAGACAAAGATCATCATCTTCCGAGATTCCATCCAGAAATAGTTCAGATATGACCCAGACATGGCGACATTCTGATACTTCTTCCAGATTCACCCAGATGCAGTTTTACACGGACTCATCATCAGGAAACCCTACACCGGTTCCTTCTCCAATTCAAGACTTCTGAAAACAGTTCACGGGTTCTCCAGTAACGGATGTTAACCTATCGCTTGTTCAGATTCTTCTCAACTTTTGAAAACAGTTTACGGACGCTTCCCATCAACGGATGTTGCTCTATTGCTTATTCAACTTCAAGACTTCTGAAAACAGTTCACGGGTTCTCCAGTAACGGATGTTAACCTATCGCTTCTTCAGATTCTTCTCAACTTTTGAAAACAGTTTACGGACGCTTCCCAACATGGATGCTGCTCTATTGCTTATTCAACTTCAAGACTTCTGAAAACAGTTCACGGGTTCTCCAGTAACGGATGTTAACCTATCGCTTGTTCATATTCTTCTCAACTTTTGAAAACAGTTTACGGACGCTTCCCAACATGGATGCTGATCTATTGCTTATTCATCTCCAAGACTTCTGAAAACAGTTCACGGGTTCTCCAGTAATGGATGTTAACCTATCGCTTGTTCAGATTCTTCTCAACTTTTGAAAACAGTTTACGGATGCTTCCCAACATGGATGCTGATCTATTGCTTATTCATCTCCAAGACTTCTGAAAATAGTTCACAGGTTCTCCAGTAACGGATGTTAACCTATCACTTGTACAAATTTCAACTTCTGAAAACAGTTCACGGATTCTCCAAATACGGATGTTAATCTATCACTTGTTCAGACTCTTCAAACTTCTGAAAACAGTTTACGGATTCTCCAAACATGGATGTCAATCTATTGCTTGTTCAGACCCCCAGTTCAGAGATGTCCCAAAACGTGGATACCTTTCTGATACTCACCTACTCACCAATGGCATACAGTTCAACAATCACCTTCAAATGGCATCTCTAAGCCCATCCCTCGACAAGATTCTGTCATATCCCTAGATGGCATCTCTAGGCCCATCACCAAATGGCATCTCTAAGCCCATTCTCCTACCAACAACTTCCAGATGGCATCTCTAAACCCATCCCCCGACAAGATTCTGTCGCATCCTTCCGATGGCATCTATAAGCCCATCCTCCTACCAACAACTTCCAGATGGCATCTCTAAGCCCATCCCCCGACAAGATTCTGTCACATCCCCAAATGGCATCTTTAAGCCCATCTCCAAATGGCATCTTTAAGCCCATTCTACGCTTTGACGAGTGCAAATTTTTTGGGCACTCTAGTGTCCAATCTCCTTTTACCCTCGAGTCGCGAAAGGCAAACTTGCCAATCTAACTCTTCAGGTTTAAGAAGATTGAACAGGGGAAACTGTTGTACCCCAAAATTTGCCCTCTTCTTTTTCACAAGAAATCACAGCTTCGGGCTTTTCCTGATTTTTCAAGATTGGCTCAAGAATCAGTCAAACAGAATTTTTCTTGTCAGTCACACAAAATTAGGGTTTCCATTAACTTTTGATACAGTTCAAACAGATTATTAGGGTTTGGTTGATTTTGGCTCAGGGTTTGATCAGGCAGGCGCTTCTTTGACATTTAATCAAGAACTAGGGTTTTGTGCACGCATTCTCAGAAAGAATTAATTCTACAGTTGTTTTCAAGTTACTCTGAGATTTGGATTGAGGCATTTGAATTGAGAACTTGCAGTGTTTTGTTTAATCAGTAAAGGCAAGGGCATAAGGATGTTGGTTTGATTCGACTGTGCAATGCTTATGGCCATTTGAAACGCCGGGTTTATTATTGATTGATGCTAAGACCACAGTGTTTATTAATTGTTTATTTATTCTAAGTTAGAATAATTGGGATTTATTTCCATTTATTATAATTTGAGAATTATAAATAATTTAATAAACATTTAAAGAAGAAAAAGGAATATCAATAAAAAGGCTTTTATTTATTTTTAATTATTTGTACAATTGTTATTTAAATACAGTAATTATTTACAAGTATTTACAATAATAATGCTACAATGATTAAAAGGAAAATAAAATTGCATCCTAAATTTTTCTAAATCTTCCTCCTCCATTTGCTGCTCCCCATTGCTCAATTGATTTTCATCTGCAAAACAAAGAAAAAGAAGTCAAAAGCAGATAAAAGAAACAGACAGTTAATTTAAAAGTTCATCATTAAAAGTAACTGGCCGGAATCAGTTTGTTTGCCCTCTCTGCAAATCACAATATTTCTCTTGGTTCACAAAGAGGGATAGAAATAGTGTTTGCAAATAAAATGTGAAATGCACAAAAGCTACCATACTGCATAAATTTTCAAACATACTGCATTGTCAACAAGCTGCATAGTCAAAGGCAAATAGCAAACCAAACTGCATAGCTTACAAAGTTCAATATGCCAAAACAAGTCACAATTTCAAACTAAGCCAAACCTGTCAAAAATTGTCCAAGGATATCAAAAGATATCAAACACCAAAAAGCTGTCAACAAAGTACACAAAGTATGCAGGAAATATGGAGAGTATGAAAAGGAAAGACCACATTGCAAACATATTCAAAAAGTGCATCACTTTCTAGCCAGTTACTTTTTCAGAAAAAAGACAAATTTAAGCAATAAAAATACTTTTCTTTAATCTGGAGAGAGAAAGAGAGAGAAAGAGAGAGGAAGGCAGCTTACAGTACAGCAGGCTAGAGGTTAAAAAAGAGATATAAACAGGATGTATCAGAACACATAGAGGGAGGAGGCAGAAATAACACAAAGCAAAGACCACAAAACTGTATCAACAAAAACATACAGAGCTGCCTCCAACCTGCTTCAAACACAAGCTTACAAAACCAACTGTAACAAAGCCTCTAAACAGAAGCCTTCCAACTTACAGCCCCTTCCTCAAACCTGTGATTCAAACTTCAACCAAAGCCTTTCAAAACTCAGGCCCGTAAACTCCAAACAAAATCAAACTACCTGCTTCACCAACCTGTCAAAACCAGCCTCAAACAGAAGCATGTAACCTATTTTTGAACCAGAAGACTGTAACTGGTAAACCTATGTCAAGCATAAACAAACAGCAAGCCATACAAGCCTAAACCTGCATCAAGCCTCAAAGCCATACAAGCCTAAACCTGCATCAAGCCTCAAAGCCATACAAGCCTACTGCTTCAACCTGCTGTTGGATGAAGATTTTGATAATATTATTAGAAGCCAAATGAATTAAACGTTTCGGTCGAAATGAAGTAAAACGTCATGTTTCGAAGTAGCAGAAGCGGTGTTTCGAATAAGCATATCAAAGCTGGAGCTTCGAGTGGCAATTATGGGAACATATCTAAAGAAGTCTCGAAATAACAACAAGGCTGTGTCTGGGAAGTACGTTCGAAACGGAGAAGTACCAAAGCATTTGAAATTCAAATGGAAGCGGGACATTCGAAGTTTGAAATTTATGTGCTGGAGCATTTGGAGACACGTGGAAAGAAGAAAGAGGCATTGTTCTGCATGTTCTGAACGTGGCATAATCCTATAGCAAGACCGTTATGGTCGAATTAGTATAAATAGAAGTCTTAGTATTAGGATTTCGTGTGTCATATCTATTGTACTAAATACTCAGTAACATTCAAACTACCACATGGCAAGGGAAACGAATGCAAGAGAAATGTACGTATGATAGCACCATGTATTTCTGATTTAATGAAAAACTTTTACCATTTCCAGCACTTTCCTTTATCTTTCTGTCAAATAACATTTACAAGTTTTCTCATTTACAGTTTTTTCACTTCGAAATCTCTCCTTTAAAGTTTTACATTTTAATGCTTTCTTCACATTTCAAGCACTTTACATTTCAGAAAACTGTCATATTTTCCATACCTTTACCTTCAAGTCTTATCCTTCGAACGCATATTTTTACTTAAAGTCATTTACTGATTTCTTGCATTAAACGCTTTCTTCATATTTCAAACCTTTTATGTTCCAGAAATCCTTTACATTAACTGTTTTTATAATTCAAAACCATTTACTTGCCTTTTATGCAATTTTACATGTCTTTACAATTAACATTTATTCATGCAACTTAGTTTCGTACACGCACATTTTGATTACGTCTTTAGACCTTTTGAGAGAGAAATCGAAATAAGCCAAACGCATATACAACACTCAAATATCAACCATGAATATCTGTTCGATCATGAGAGTAACCTTAATGTCCAAGGAATCCTAGGATCAATCTAGTCGATCCTGTGAGTTACCAGAGGAATTGAATAACAGTAAGAAAGATTATTCGATAGTTTGGAAAACTAGCGGTTGTTTACCAGAAATCACTGGAAACAAATTGGCACACCCGACGGGACGAATAATTGGATATTAGAAATAAAGATTGTTGAGACATAACCATTATAAAAACGTTGGAACCTAAGAAGTTTGTTGTTTTATGAACCTAAGAAGTGGTAAAATATCCAACAGCAACCAACCTTTATCTAGAAGAAAACGTTTGGACAAAATGTCTAATTCTGACAATCAACAAGGGGAACAAAATGCCCCACATACAACAGGCACTAATGTGTCCACTTCGATCGGAACATCTAATGTGATCCCTTCGAATGCACAGTCTGTTGCATCTTCAACCAGTAACATAGCCACCAATGGAGTAAGTGGCATATCAACTAATAGTTCGATCTTAGGAAATACTGGAACCATTGGTTACCCTGGGGGATTCGTTCCACCATCAGGGACACAATCCCATTTCGCCACTCCATTAACTAGACCACCCGGTTTCGATGGGAATAGAACCAGAAATTCCTCTTATGGAATGCCAACATCTTTTAGGGCAGGTTTACACAATTCCACATCGAATTCATCCCCACAACTAGGGTCTGGGTCTGGGGCGAATCAGTTTATGACAAATAACCAAGGGTCACTGGGTTATAGCACAATGCCTATCTTAACCACAGACAACCAGTTGGCTTTTAGGCAATTGATGGATGACAGTAACCATAATATGATAGGGGTGTTAGCACAAACCATGCAGGAGATATTTGCCCCAATAGTGAAAAATGTGACTGTGACAAACAGAGAAAACGCTGACAATATGAGTCGAATAGCAGATTTCTTTGCTCCCCCAGAAAGGCGTAGGCAGAATCAGGCGGGATTTCGAGCAAACATGCCTGTTATAGAACAAATTACTAACGACCCAATTTATAGACCACCCAGGGAAGAAGTTAACTTAGGGGCCAGGGCACCAAGGTTAGAAGCCCCAATAATCCCAGGCCCACAAAGAGAAATTATGGAAGCAGGGGCAAGGGTCGAAAGGCTAGAAGCCCCAGAGTTTCGAGAAGAACAACCTAGGGGAGTTGTCTTGGTTGGTCGAAATCAAGATGCCGATGCTGTCGTTCATAGAATTCAAAACGTTAACATCTTGGCAGAAAACAATCTAACCACCATGATAGAGAGAGTCATGGCCCAGAATGGCCTCAACACTGGAATGAGAAGGCCAAATTATGCTTCTCCTATATTGGATTGCATAATGCATACTGATTTACCAATGGGATATAAAGTCCCTAAATTTACAAAGTTCGCTGGGGATACCAATGAGTCAACAGTCGAACACATAGCGAGATATCTAACCGAAGCAGGAGATATAGCCAATAATGAAGATCTCAGGATCAAATACTTCCCAAGTTCCTTGACTAAAAACGCCTTCACATGGTTTACCACTTTGCCTCCTGGGTCCATTGATACTTGGGCTCTCTTAGAGAGATTATTCCATGAACAATTTTACATGGGACAGTCGAAAATAAGTTTGAAGGAATTGGCCAGTGTTAAGAGAAAGTTCACCGAACCCATAGATGATTATCTGAATAGATTTAGGCTTTTGAAATCCAGATGTTACACAGTAGTGCCTGAACATGAGTTAGTCGAAATGGCCGCTGGTGGCTTGGATTATTCTATTCGAAAGAAACTAGACACTCAATATTTGAGGGATATGGCTCAGCTAGCCGATAGGGTTCGACAGGTCGAAAGACTAAAGGCCGAAAAAGCCAGAGTCTTTAAGAATAGCAAGAAAGAAAGGATTTCCTATGTTGGGACTGAGGAAGCAGAAGAATATCCTGAATTCGAATTCGAAGAGGTCGAAATCGACCTCGCTGAATTAAAACAGGCCCCGCCTTATTCCTGCAAATTGTTGGTTCCCACAAAAGGGAAAGACATTGTTGAAAATGAGAAAAGTGACAAATTTCCAAAGAAGGTTTATACCTTCGATGTCACTAAATGTGACGAGATTTTTGACTTACTTGTCAAAGATGGCCAACTAATTGTGCCATCAAATGTCAAAATACCTCCTTTGGATCAGAGAAAGAAGAGAGGATTTTGCAAATATCATAGTTTCCTAGGCCACAAAACCTCACAATGTTTTCTTTTCAGGGACCTAATTCAAAACGCGATCAAAGATGGTAGACTAAAGTTTGCTGATAAGGTGAGGATGAAAGTGGACGAAGATCCCTTGGACGTCGCAGACACTAACTACTCCGAGCCTGCATGCATTGGAGAGATCAACATGGTGGAAACTGATCAAAGCAACGCCCTAACAGGAGAGAAGGGTACTGAAACTGAAAACTGGGTGATGGTCGAAGTCAATAAGGAGGTCACTGAAGACATCCAGAATACGCCAAAGACTTCGATTGCCGCACCTGTAGCTGTTGCAAGAGAAACCCAGGCTACTAAAGGCCAGGGAAATCAAGAACTAACACAAGTCACTGAAGGCTTGAGGCTGGAATTGGAGAAAGTCCAAATCACGAAGCCAATTTCCCCTCAGAAAAGTGGAAAATTTGACTACTTGGTCAAATATTCTGCCCCAGAGAGTTCGAAAGTTCAGATCAAGGATATAAAGCCCACAGGATGGGGCGATGATGAAGCTAAGGGGGAAGATGTCGAAATAAATATGGTGGATATGGAAAGGCCTCGCTCTGAGATGGAGGAAGTAGAAAAATACTTAGAAAAAGAGAAGTATAGAATGGAGGATAATCACACTGGAGATGCTAGTCTCAAGGATTATCTCATGACATGCCACAAAGGAGATTCAGGCATGATATTATGCCCTAGGTGCAGCATCCTCTGCAATCAAAGAATCGCTGCGAATTTCAAAAGGGTACAGAGGACTCGAACTGGCAACAATTGGCGCCAGGATAACCAGCTTTTTAGGTGTTATCCCAAGGCTGGAGAAAGTTTGTTGGAATTTGTGTTTCGCTGCTACAAAGGGGCAACCAAGTGCTTGATTTGCCCAAGGTGTTCTGCTGTGTATGACCAAAGCATGGCCAGAGCCTTCAAAATGATTCCCTTCGCCCCTTGCTGGAACAATCAAGAAACTGTCCAGATGGGCCCACGTTTCGACAGCAGACACAAACAGCGAAGGCCTGATAGCCCTCACCCTAAGGCTGCTCGAAGAGTGACTTTCAAACTCCCTACTGAAGTGCCAACCGATAGATGGTTACAGGTCATAAATGACAAAGGCAAAGATAGATGGAGAAACGTTGAATGAAATGCACGCCATGCTGTGACATACAGGAGGCAATTCAACACAGCAAAAAGGGAGGAGGTGAGATTAGAAAATTACAAAGGAAGGAACCCGATGTCAAGATCCCAGTGGCGCAGACAGCAAAGGATTCGAAAGGCTGAGAGGGAAGTTGTGGCAAACAAAGGGGTTACTTCAACAAAGAACCAAGGTGAATCTAGCACCAACAAACTAAAAAATCAAACTGAAGACAAACCTCCAGTCAATAGGAGGCTTTTCTCTGAAGTACAACGCGATGAACCAAAGGAATACACTTCAGGCCCAGAAGAGGACGAAGATATGATAACTGATAACTTCGAATCGGAGGGGGGGTCTTCATTCAACCTGAACTGTAACGTGGTGTCTGTGCTTCCCTGTGAATTTGGGCAGGAAACCGAAATCGATGAGTATGAGGAGGAAGACACCATAGATTTGATGAAACATAGGCCTGTGTGCTACTATGTGATGGACAATGGGGCTGTTGAGGAACAAAATGCGTTCTTCGAACGTCCAGAACCTGCTATGAAGAACCATCTCAAGCCACTTTTTATTCGGGCGAAAGTTGGTGTCCATGATGTGAACAAAGTTCTAGTGGATGGGGGTGATGCAGTCAATTTGATACCCCATTTCATGCTAAAAAGATTAGAGATCCGCGAAGGAGACATCAAGCCCCATAATATGGTTCTGTCCAATTATGAGGGAAAAGTGGGCAAAACACTGGGAGTGGTCCAGTTGGAATTGACGATAGGCTCAAGCTGTAGGCCCACCATGTTTATGGTGATCGAAGCCAAGGCCAACTATAACTTATTGCTGGGAAGGGAGTGGATCCATGGCGTGGGGGCAGTTCCTTCGTCAATGCACCAGCGACTAGTTCTGTGGAGAGATAATGGAATCGTGGAAAACATCGAAGCAGACCAGAGTTACTTCATGTCAACGGTCAATTTAGTTGACAAGAGGGATTATGATAAAAATCTGGCAAAGATTGCTCCGTGTGTTCCAAATGATGAGATTAATGAAACTAGAAACGCCCACTACTACATGACCCTTCGCCATGATGGCCTTTACTGGGATAGAACAATAATCAGTGAAGAAGAGGGAGTCGAAAGCACTATACAAAAACGGCCAGCAGGCTGGGACTTCGACAACCTTATCCATGACTGAGTCCACCTTTTTCGAAAGGATTTCGGCCTATATGGCTGAGAACGAATCAAAAGCGGCCTTAGAGGCTGAAATAAATAAATCAACTATAAAGATGAACGAAGTAAGTGGGGATGGTTCGAAATGCTCACCCTTCGAAGAGTTTGAGATGGATCAAAGGTTGGATGCCATCTATGATAAAGAACCCTTAGGCTTCGAAAGGGACCCCATAAACTCAGGTGCCAAAATGTTGGCACAAGATCCACTCGAAGAAGTCAACTTAGGGGATGAAAAAACCAAAAGAGTAACCTACATAAGTGCTAAACTTAGCCCAGGCCTCAAGAAGGAAGTGATCGAAGTCCTCAAGGAAAACAAAGATTGCTTCGCATGGGATTATGATGAGATGCCTGGTTTAAAGAGGGAGTTGGTCGAACACAGACTGCCAATCAAAGATGGCAAGAGGCCCATCAAACAAACTCCCAGAAGATTCGCACCAGCGGTTCTCACAAAAATTAAAGTTGAGATCGAAAGGTTGCTGCGTTGCAAATTCATCAGAACAACAAGGTACGTCGAATGGTTAGCAAACATAGTACCTGTTATTAAGAAAAATGGTTCTTTAAGAATTTGCATAGATTTTAGGGATTTAAACACTGCAACCCCTAAAGATGAATATTCCATGGCTGTGGCAGAAATGCTAGTAGATTCTGCCGCAAGGTTCGAATACTTGAGTATGTTAGATGGATACTCTGGGTATAACCAGATTTTCATTGCTGAAGAAGATGTTGCGAAGACAGCATTTCGTTGCCCAGGAGCCTTAGGCACCTACGAATGGGTGGTGATGCCTTTTGGTTTAAAGAACACTGGGGAAACTTATCAAAGGGCAATGAATTCAATTTTTCATGATTTCATTGAAACCTTCATGCAGGTGTATATTGATGATATAGTCATCAAATCTATATCTGCAGAAACACATTTGCATCATTTGAGCCAATCATTCGAACGAATGAGAAAACATGGCTTAAAGATGAATCCCCTTAAATGTGCATTTTTTGTGCAGGCTGGAGATTTTCTTGGTTTTGTGGTTCACAAGAAAGGTATTGAAATCAACCAGAACAAAACTAAAGCCATAATGGAGACGAAAGCACCTGCATCAAAAAGGGAGTTGAAATCTCTGCTAAGGAAAATTAACTTCCTCAGAAGATTCATTTCGAACCTGAGTGGAAGAACCCAAGCTTTTTCTCCGTTACTTCATCTAAAGCAAGGCCAGGCCTTCGAATGGAACGAAGCTCACCAGGAGGCATTTGACAGGATAAAAGAATACCTTTCCCAGCCTCCTATTTTGTCTCCACCTTCATGGGGGAAGCCCATGAGATTGTACATATCTGCCTCTGAAGTTAGTATAGGTAGTATGCTAGCACAAGAAGATAGCAATGGCATCGAAAGAGCCATATACTATTTAAGTAGAGTGCTAAATGATGCAGAGACCAGATATAGCAATTTAGAAAAGCTATGTCTCTGCTTGTATTTCTCTTGTATGAAACTCAAGTATTATATAAAACCTGTTGATGTTTATGTTTCATCTCATTTCGATGTCATTAAACATATGCTTTCAAAACCAATAATGCATAGCAGAGTTGGCAAGTGGGCTTTAGCCTTAACAGAATATTCTTTGACTTTCATGCCTTTAAAAGCTATGAAAGGTCAAGTGATTCCTGACTTCATTGTGGACCATTCTTTGGTTGAGCAGACTGTCATGAGTTACGTCGAAATGCAACCATGGAAATTGTACTTTGATGGTTCAACCCACAGGAATGGAAGTGGCGTTGGAGTCCTTCTGATTTCTCCTGAAGGAATTCCAACAAAATTCAAGTATAAATTAGATGGTCCTAGTTGCTCGAACAACGAAGCTGAGTATGAAGCGCTCATTGTTGGACTTGAAGCTTTGTTGGAATTGGGGGCAACCAGAGTCGAAATTAAAGGAGACTCTGAATTAGTGGTCAAACAAATCACAAAGGAATATAAGTGCATAAAGGAAAACTTAATGGTATACTTCGTCATAGTCAATAGGCTATTGAGGAGATTTGAATACATGTATATTCAACACATACCAAGAATAGAGAACCAAGAAGCAAATGACTTAGCGCAGTTGGCTTCGGGTTATAAAGTGTCTACCAAGAACTTCAAGGATTTGGTTGAATTAAGGGGAAGAGTTATGGCTACTAGATTCACACCATCAGATCTGGAAAGTATGAAATTGGGATATGCTGAGAAACAGGGATTCGAAATATTAGCCATAAATACTTTGTCAGATGCAGATTGGCGAAGTCCACTGAAGAGTTATTTAGCATACCCAACTCTAAATGTGGATAGAAAGACAAAATATAGAGCATTGTCATATCTCCTCATGGGGAAAAAATTGTTTAAAAAGACCCAAGAGGGTGTATTATTGAAATGCCTAGGAGAAAGTGAGGCATATTTAGCATTGTCAGAAGTCCATAATGGGGCATGTGGGGAATATCAAGCAGGCCATAAAATGAAATGGTTGTTATTTCGATACAGCTTGTATTGGCCTAGCATGCTCAAAGATTGCATAGACTTTGCTAAAGGATGTGAGGAATGTCAGAAACATGCAGGGATTCAACATGCCCCTGCAAGTGAGTTGCATTTGATCATCAAACCATGGCCATTTAGAGGATGGGCGTTGGATTTGATAGGAGAAATAAATCCTGCTTCGTCCAAAGGACAGAAATACATCTTGGTGGGAATAGAGTATTTTACCAAGTGGATCGAAGCTATACCACTGATAGTTGCTGATCAAGAGGCTATTATTGAATTTATACAAAAGCAAATTATCTATAGGTTCGGATTGCCAGAGAGCATAACCACAGACCAAGGCTCTGTGTTTACTGGTAGAAAAATGCAAGGATTTTCCCAAGAAATGGGGTTTAGATTGCTAACATCAACGCCATATTATGCTCAAGCAAACGGTCAAGTCGAAGCAGCAAATAAAGTAATAACAGGATTAATCAAGAAGCATATTGGCAAAAAGCCAAAAAACTGGCACAAAACTCTGGACCAAATATTATGGGCTTGTAGAACATCTCCTAAGGAAGCTACTAACACTACGCCTTTCCAACTCACATTTGGTCATGATGCAGTGTTGCCAGTAGAAATTCATCTACAATCAGTTCGAATTCAGAAACAAAACGAAATCCCAGCTGCATTATATTGGGAAATGATGATGAATGAATTAGTTGAGTTAGACGAAATTAGATTACATGCATTGGAAGTCTTGATGAGACAAAAAGAAAGAGTGGCCAGAACATACAATAAAAGGGTGAAGAAAAAAGTATTCATTATTAATGACTTAGTTTGGAGAGTCATATTGCCTATGGACAAGAAGAATAAAGCATTAGGTAAATGGTCACCTCATTGGGAAGGACCTTTTCGAATATTAAAAGTATTCTCAAACAATGCATACGAAATCGAAGAACTCGTGGATGATAAACGTATCCTAAAGGTTAATGGGAAATATTTAAAGAAATATAAGCCACGCCTGCAGGAGATTCGAATAGTAACAACGTAACCAAGATGTTATAAAAGGCCAAAATGGCAAGATAAAATGCCAAAATGGCGTTGTTCGAATATTACATATAAGAAACCAAAATTGTAGTCAAATAAACATCAAAACCTAGAAATAAGAGTTATTTCTCAACCGATTGAAAGTGCTTCGGAATGATTCAAGCTTCTGCTGAGCGAAACGTCTGGCTCCTTCCAAGGTTGCCACTTCTCCTTTAAGTTGTTCTGCATTCTCCATTTTTGCAAGCCCCTGGTTGAGAAGCTCTTCGAATTGGTTACCAGCAGTATTGGTTTCGAAGGCTATTTGTTGTTCTTTAGCCTCCTTAACCTTCTGTTGAAGTTCCAGAATCTGCCTTTCCTAAAGAAGTATGGACTCAGCTCGAGCCTCATAATCAGTTTTCGCCTGCTTCAGATGCATAGCTTAATCCTCGGCTTCTTGAGAGAGTTTCGAAGCTTGTTCATAAGCAACATCCATGGCAATGCGTTTCTCTTGAACCTTCTTGGAAGCAGATTCATCTTGGAGAAGGTAACCAGTTACGTTGTCCAGCAAAGCCTGAAGATCAAACAAGAGAGTACTAACTGGCAAGGAGCAGGTAGAAAGATTGACCTTTGTGAGCAGCTCCTTCATAGTATAGCAAGCAGTACTATCTTGCTTAAGCACTTCGAATATATCCACATTGAGAATGGTTTTCCTAATTTTATTAAGAAGAACAATTCTTTCATCTGTGGGAAGAGGATAGCTGGTCGAACTTGTGCCAGCCCTAGCAAGTGGGACGTCCCTCTGTGCCAACTTTGCCTTCATGTACCCAATAGGGTCATTTCGTCTCAGAAGTGCCAGTTCCTCGTCAGTCATTCGAGACAAAGAGGATTGAGGGAGTTCCACACGTAGGGAAGCCACGTCCATTTCAACCTCTATGGGTTCGTTGGTTGCATTACCATCCCCTTCATTCGTTTCGTGCTCTTGGTCTTCTTCATCCTCATCCAAGTCCACCACTTCGATATCATCCATTTCACTGCTATTTGCATTGGACTCCGTCCCAGTAGTCAAACCGTCATTGGCATTCTCCTCCTCAGATTCTTCGTCTGCAGATTCTTCGGCTCTTTGCCCAGAATCAGCTTTCTCTTCTTCAGTTTGAGTGTCCTTTGGGTCCTCTTGAAGATTTTCAAGAGGGGACTTTTGAAGAGAAGCTCTCTGCAAATCCTTTACAGATGTTTGAAGTGGTGTTTCGTTTATCTCTTTCAGAGGAATGGAGGTACCTTGATCATCCTGCTGTTCAGAAGTTCCAGCCAGAACCACCATATTGGAGGAACCTTTATTTTGAACGAGGTTGCTGGAATCTCCTTGAGGAGAGGAGTTGAGTGGAGCAGCAGCTCTGGATGGTGAGTTCGAAGTAGTGGAAGCTGGATTCAAGATGTTCTGCAAGGAACAACAGAATGTTAAAAAACATTCACCAAGGTAATAAGAAGTTATTATTGTCAAAAAATTTAAAGGTTCAATTTACCTGTGGACTCTCGGAGGAGAGGTTACTAGCTATACGTTCCAACGTTGTGTTGGAGGTCGAAGGTGGATTTTTGGATTTGGGTGAGGGAGCAGCATCCCTGGAATCAAGTCCAGAGACACTAGTTGGAACGGTACTTTTCGAAATATCTTTCTTTGGCTTCTTCTTCGAAGCAGTGTTTAAGTTTCCTCCAGCCTTGGGATCTTCCCCAGTGGTGCTTGATTTCCGCTTCTTGGGAGTAGTAGGAGGAAGCTTGTTGGTCTGAAAGGATTTAAACGAAGAGTTAGATGCAAACCATAAAACATGAGTGAATTCGAAACATCAAGGCTAAGTGATTACCGTTGGAGTTGGAACATTGGTTGTTGTTGGTATTATTGTTGTTGTTGTGGTTGCAGCAATAGTGGTTGTTTCGGGTGGAGTCACTTTGTCAGTAGTTTCGATGGAGGCTTGAGAGGCACTCCCTTCTTTCGACTTCGAGGCAGTTGTCTTTATCCTGATGGCTGAAAATCGAAACAATTAAAGCAAAGGTTAAAGATATGGAAAATAAAAGACGTTTGGGATTTTTCCCAAGCATTCGCACCTGTGCCTTGATCAGATTTAATTGACATGGCAGAAAGGTCGTATCGAAGGTGTCCTAGGAAATCATGAAGCCAGTGTCGAGCCCATATCACAGTCTCAGATGGCTTTGGTTTCCTTTGAAGATGTTTGAACATCTCTTTGCAAGTGAACCACCAAGGGTATGGGGGAAACCAAGCCATAGCCAGTTCTGAGGTAGGTAATCTGGGAAATTTAGGTGGATGCATTTCGAATGCAAACCTATACCTATCCTCAGGTGACAGCCCTGAAGGAAGTTTTAACTTAGAAACTTTTTGTTTAAATTTTTCCTTCAAGGTCTCAGCCGCTTGATGCACAATGGAGTCCAAGCGCGTGGGGTCATAAGTAGTTTCAAAATAATTTTGGAAAGCTTTAATCTCTTTGGCATGAGTAAACATACCTTTCTTTGTTGGTACCTGCACATCGAAGGCATCAATTAGTTTCTGTTGAATTGTAAGTGTATCGAACATATAAGTTTGATAAAACTTGGTCCACCATTCCAGAAACCCTTTAGCTGTGAGATGGGTAGGTTCGAAGGTTATCAGCTCAAATTGGGCAAAGCCTTGATATTGTTCTTGCTGTATTTTAGCTTCCCGTGCCTTGAAAGTTTGTCCAGAAGTGATGGCACTCTTAGTTTGAAATAAAGGTTCAGGAATCAATTGGCATAAGCCAAACTGCCTCGAAACAAAGTTTGGTTGGTAGGCAAAAAGAAAAATCTGGTTCTTGGCTGGAGTTATTCTTGAAGAAATGAGTCTAGGTAGCAAAAAAGCTCTCCATACATCCTGAATCTCCTTGCTCTTGATAGCTTCTGAGAGAGCCATGGTGAACCAAGAAGGTCCATGAGCCCTCGAAGCAAAAGGCGCCATGCTCTCTTCGAACTTGTGCCTTTTGGAGAATATCATGATGTACTTCGAGAATTGGACTTTGAAGTCATCTTTGTCGTCATTGGGAGTTAATCTTCGAAGCCTAGTGCCTTCGACTATCCTATCATTTATCTCAGGATCTTGCTCATCAATGGTGTTGGCGGTTGATAAGGATGGTTCGAACATGGCATTTAGCCATAGTTGAAGTAACCAAAAAGGGCCAGCCAACAGAATATTTTTGGAGGTGTGGGATTTGAGGCTCGAAACAGCTGACCTCAGGCTTTCATAAAGGTCAACTAAGAGCAGTTCACTTAGGCACACTTTTCGATTTTCATGCAAGTCCCTAGCTAGAGGAATGAACCTACTAGCTACCTGTAGGGATCTACTGCAGAAAACGTATCTTGACAGCCACAGGGTTAAGAAAGCAATGTGCTCTACGTCAGACACATTGTCCCCCTCAGCATGGTAATGACTGATAAACTTGGAAAAACTGGCTAGCTTGACTTCGAAGTCAATTATGCTTGAATGTTCTTCGTTGTTGGGTATATAAGTTTCTCCCACTGGCGATAGCCCAGTGATGGCCGCTATGTCGAAGAAGGTTGGGGTGATCATTCCACCTGGGAGATGGAAAGTGTTATAGGTACTGTCCCAAAAATAGAGGGACGCGAATAGTAGAGGGTGGCTGTAGGTGAAACCAGGCTTCGATAGCTTAATCAGGTTATAGATACCTAATTCTTCCCATTGCTGGGATTTCTTAGCTTCTACTTTCTTGAACCAATTTTGATAAGCAATATCAGAGGTGGGGCAAGATCGAAATGGCTTAAAATTACTTTTTACATAATCCAATACAAAGGGGTCCTTAGGAGGAACAGTTGGGTTTTCTATGGTATTTGAACTAGAAGATTCTATTTCCTTAGGGGCGTCCATTTTGTTAAACAAGGGTTTAAAACTATAACAAACTGGGAAAATCGTCCTGGTGTCTTTTAATATTTCAAAAACCGTAAGAGGGCCATTTAAAGCTAACCTCTTACCAGCAACGTTGGTAGGAATGAGTACCTGTGACGCATACAGCATTTCTTTTTCCTTTGAAATCATCTGAGGGGCAAGAACGGATTGACCTTGGTGAGTGATGATCTTACTTTCCATGGTAGTTCCTGTAGTTTTTCCTTTCTTCTTGGAGACTTTCTTGAGTTGGGATGAAGTAGAATAAGACATTTTTGAAGGATGTTGAAAGCTTGGGTTTTTGACGAGAGAAGGAGGGTAAAAGATTCAGAGTGTGAAAAGAAAAGAAAAAGATTAAGTTGGTGATGTTTTATAATGGGGAAGTTTAAGCATCCACTGAATAAGGGTGTGATACGTGGAAATCATGGGTTGGTGTGATGAAGAGGTGGCGTAAAGTTAACATGGGTAATAGGCGTGATTTAAAGATAATCATTATTTGTAACTGCACCATACTGTGAAGTGGCTCCAGGCGGTTAAGGAATCCAAAAAGGTGCTATGATTGACGTGACTGGAGTCAAATGCATTAAATGTTACGATGATTCGAAAGTCACATCAAAATCTTGTGTAGATGTTTAAAATAGGTATTTCTCAGAGGAATCGAAATACATATTTTAAAGGGGCAATTTGTTGGCTGAAGATTTTGATAATATTATTAGAAGCCAAATGAATTAAACGTTCCGATCGAAATGAAGTAAAACGTCATGTTTCGAAGTAGCAGAAGCGGTGTTTCGAATAAGCATATCAAAGCTGGAGCTTCGAGTGGCAATTATGGGAACGTATCTAAAGAAGTCTCGAAATAACAACAAGGCTGTGTCTGGGAAGTACATTCGAAACGGAGAAGTACCAAAGCATTTGAAATTCAAATGGAAGCGGGACATTCGAAGTTTGAAATTTATGTGTTGGAGCATTTGGAGACACGTGGAAAGAAGAAAGAGGCATTGTTCTGCATGTTCTGAACGTGGCATAATCCTATAGCAAGACCGTTATGGTCGAATTAGTATAAATAGAAGTCTTAGTATTAGGATTTTGTGTGTCATATCTATTGTACTAAATACTCAGTAACATTCAAACTACCACATGGCAAGGGAAACGAATGCAAGAGAAATGTACGTATGATAGCACCATGTATTTCAGATTTAATGAAAAACTTTTACCATTTCCAGCACTTTCCTTTATCTTTCTGTCAAATAACATTTACAAGTTTTCTCATTTACAGTTTTTTCACTTCGAAATCTCTCCTTTAAAGTTTTACATTTTAATGCTTTCTTCACATTTCAAGCACTTTACATTTCAGAAAACTGTCATATTTTCCATACCTTTACCTTCAAGTCTTATCCTTCGAACGCATATTTTTACTTAAAGTCATTTACTGATTTCTTGCATTAAACGCTTTCTTCATATTTCAAACCTTTTACGTTCCAGAAATCCTTTACATTAACTGTTTTTATAATTCGAAACCATTTACTTGCCTTTTATGCAATTTTACATGTCTTTACAATTAACATTTATTCATGCAACTTAGTTTCGTACACGCACATTTTGATTACATCTTTAGACCTTTTGAGAGAGAAATCGAAATAAGCCAAACGCATATACAACACTCAAATATCAACCATGAATATCTGTTCGATCATGAGAGTAACCTTAATGTCCAAGGAATCCTAGGATCAATCTAGTCGATCCTGTGAGTTACCAGAGGAATTGAATAACAGTCAGAAAGATTATTCGATAGTTTAGAAGACTAGCGGTTGTTTACCAGAAATCACTGGAAACACCTGCATAAGCCTTTGTCCAAACAGCATTCAAACCAACCAAAACCCTCAGAGCTAGGCTCATCCTAGGGTCATAAACATCATCAAAGCAATACTCCAAAATCAACATCAACAAGCATTTCAGAGGCAACTCAAAATCAGAATAATATTCAAATCACAATGCCCTCAGAGTTGGGCTCATCATAGGGTTCAGCAGCATATCAAGCATACAGAAGCAGGCAACCAGAAGATGAAAAGAAAATAAAGAAGTGTTTTCAGATAATCATCATAAAACAACACAAAAGCGAAATACAGAGTACCAGGCTTTCCAGCAAGAGCAAGCTAGCATCACTACTCCTCGTCTCCAGCCACCGTCCTCCTCCGTCTCCAAAGGCCAAAGGTAGTATCTCTTTCTTTTTTTTCTTTTCACACCTCATACAAAACATAACCATAATCAAAGAATCAGAACAAAGTAAAACATGCAAAACGGAAACTTGAAACCCTAACAGACAGATCAAACCTTGTAAACCACCGTTTGAGTAATCCATGGAGAGGAGGAAGTAGCGATGGCGCCTGGTGGCCATAGACAGAAGGCTTGTTCAGAGGCATGGTACGAGCGAAGAAAGATGAAGAGGAGACGAAGAAGCGGCGCCTCTCTAAGCCTAACCCTAATCCAAAATGAAACAAACAATTTCAACCCTAACAAAATATGCAAAACTCGTTTGGGCTACCCCCATTCACTGCCTAAACCCAAAATCTGGACGCACCCCCCCTTTTCCATTTCTCTCTCAAGTTTTGCTTTGGGCCAAGAACAGCATAAAGCCCATATAGTTTTTCTTTATTTTATTTGAAAAAACTAACATCTCCTAATTTTCTTTTATTTTATAACATATTTCTCTTTTTATAATATATTAATCCTTCATGTAAAATGCTCATTAATACTTTTTTATCATATTTAAAGAGTACCTAAAAATAGATTTCTTTTCTAACATAAATAATCTTCCTTTTTAGAATTTGTGTTTAATAGACTTTTGTATATTAACTAAATACCTAGACAATAGGATAATTAAATTTAAAACATTTTTTCTTTTCTTTTAATTAAAACCTTTGTATATAAAACATAAAAACAATAAAATACATAAAAATAGAATTCTTAAACATTTTCTTTTCTTTTATTAAAATCTTTTGTTTGTACATAATTAACAAAAACACATAAAAAGAATAAATACAATACTTAATTTTACATTAAGTTAAACATTTTTATCACTTGTTCATATACACTTACACCTATACACAAATACATTTGCTTACCTTTTATTCTTATACATTGATACATTACATTTTGAGAATGCGATTCGATTTGGTTGTAAATATATTTGGACACTACTCTCCTAATAAGTCTCATCCCCATTTGTAAATATTTGTACCCCCATTCCCGGATACTTATTTGTAATAACATAGACTTTAAATTCCCGCAATTTATCGCTTTCAAATATACCATGTTTAGACCTAGGGTTTGTATGTAAATAAATCAAACGCTAGATAACCTAAATACAAGACAAATGCATGACAATCAATACACAATTCACACTTGCACCCCTAGGGTAATCCCACTCGTTGCCTTCCAAAATGGGCCATGCTTGCACGTTGAGTATCTTTGGCAAAACAAAACAATCAAAATGATCATAATCCCTTGATGATGCTTTCGAAAGTTGCCTAAACAAAATGATCATAGTCCCTTCAAGCAAAATTGCCAAAGACACTTGGAACCATTGCATTCATGGTCCATACGATGACCCGCGCCCGTCCCGCTAACATCCTAACACAAGATTGTCCACCAAATACAATGGTGGAAAAATATTGTTAAAAGGGTTAAAACATAAGAAAAACCTTTGAGTAAACTTAGGGGTAGACAACTCTTAGTCACTTGATCAAACTTGCAAAACACACTTGCCTACTTTTCAAAACCACACTTCACAAACACAATTTCCAAACAACTTCCAAAAACATTTGAAACATCTTTTCGAAAAGATACACACCTTTGTAAAACATTCGAGTAAATAATTGTTACAACGGTTGCCTAGACAAGGCGTCTTTTTCAAAACATTTTCAAAACACACACACACGCACACCACCGTTTCAAGCAATTGAAAATCAAGGCAAGTGATTTAAACAAGTAACTAAGAGCCCATGGATAACCATGGATGAAAAGGGTGCTAATACCTTCCCTTTTCATAATCTACCCCCCGAACCCACGAAACATCTCAAAAGGTTTTTCCTGTGATTTTTAACCTTTCATTTAGGATAAAATAAAAAGTCGGTGGCGACTCTTGCTAAACCGAACAAGTGCGAATACAAACGCAAAACCTCAAGTCAGTTCTCCCACCGTATCAAAACTATTTAAAGAAAAAGGAAAATAAAACGAAAGGCTTTTGAGTAGGTAGATAGTTCTTAATCGCTTGCTCGCAAACATTTCAAAAACATTTTTTACACAAAACTTTTCTGAAATATTTTCAAACAAACACTTTGTATGCATTCTCAAATGATACGAGAATCATTACAAAGTTGTCGAACTTAGGCATTTTCAAAATATTTTCAAACTTACACATTCACAAAGCATTTTCAAAAGTGAGCTAGCA
The DNA here is from genome assembly GCA_948472305.1 of Vicia faba. Lineage (NCBI taxonomy): Eukaryota > Viridiplantae > Streptophyta > Magnoliopsida > Fabales > Fabaceae > Vicia > Vicia faba. The sequence goes on from OX451738.1 coordinate 884,682,320, forward strand.
ATTAAGAGCCCATAGATAACTACGGATGAAAAGGGTGCAAACACCTTCCCTTTTCATAACCTACCCCTTGAACTCAGAAAATTCTCGAAGGTCTTTCCTGTTCTTTTCACCATTTCCTTTATTGGATAAAAGAAAATTCTGTGGCAACTCTTGATATCCGCAACATTTGTGATAAAACACAAAACCAAAAAGTCAGTTATCCCACCGTATTACAGAACTGGAGACTCTGCTGGGGAAAACTAAAAGTCGGGTTACCTTAAAGTTAGATCACATTTAAAATTCTTTACTTGCTTGATTTGTATGCTTTAAATTTCAGGGTTTTGCTAGGGTTTATTTTTTTTGAAGATCCTATACCCGGATCTGGGGGCATTTTAGGTAAGTAGAAATAGATCGTCAAAATTGTAAGGTGTATAACGGTACAGTTGAAGTGATGGCTACGTTAGTGTGACACATTTGTTGGTGTTGGTGTCCCTTGAGTTAAGTCAAGGAGAATGTTGGGTTGTCGCATGGTGTCATAAAGAACTAACTAACTGTAGAACCTTAGTTGACACAACTTAGCCATTAGAAAGTAGTGAGATAGCCGACTTTGGTTCAGACTGAAGTTGGTTGATACTCGATACTACACTCATTGAGGTCGGACTCTCGGGATATTTTGGTCGCAAATCAGATGCTTGTGCTAAAACAATGCATGGGAGAAAGATCAGTGATATTGAGGCTCCTAGAACCCGATTACTTCTTTTAATATAGGTTCAGCCAACTAAAACTTCAATAGGGTACTTACCTACAAACTCCATGTAAGCTTAAACCTAAGGCCTTGTGTGTTTTATTTGTGTATGATTAATTATTCAAACATGACATCATAACATCATGGCAATACTATATCATTTTCACTAACCATTTCAAGGATCTCAAGGGCCTGTGATGCATGTTTATCATGAACCAGACGTCTAGCAAGGGGCAAGAGGTTTATTTTCCTCTAGCCATATACCATCAAGACCAAAGAAAATTTTCTCTAGTCAGAAACTAGGACCCACTTGACATGGTGAGTTTGATCCTCATAGAAGGACCTTCAAAGACGAAAAGTTCTTCAGTCAAAGCTGCAGTAATTTCTAACATTTTCTTTGTTTACCCCGCGAGATCCTTGAAAACATTGCATTTACATATCATGCATCATTACATAATAGGTTTTCCATACACGTTTTCTCATCTAATTACTGTTTATTTCAGTATAAGATGGCCCTCGAACAGGCTATTAAGGACCTTCAAGCTCAACATGCACAATTTTAAGAGACTCTTCTGAATCTGGAACAGGGACAGAAAGATCTGATGGCGCTCATCGCCAAGAAAAAGAAGACTAAAAAGTCAACTGTTATCCTCAATATGGGGAGAAGATTCAAAGGTCCTGCTCAACCGGTTCAAGTGGATGATTTTTCCTCTGAGGAAGATGACAACCAAGAAGAGGATGCTAGAAGCATCAAACCTGAAGGAGAAATAACTAGGGTTCTGAGAATATTCATGAAGATGAAGACTACTCCAACGAACAATATCCTACTGCAGATGACAAGTAAAAGCAGTTGGAAGACCGTCTCAAAGCTATGGAAATCCGGAAAGTGACTGGATTAGATTTTGGAGAACTAGGTCTAATCCCGGGGTGGTCATCCCTCACAATTTCAAGGTCCCGGTATTTGCTAAATATGACGGGGTCTCTTGTCCAAAACTTCATCTAAGGTCGTATGTTCGAAAAATCCAACCCCATATTGCTGAAAGGAAGTTACGGGTCCATTTGTTTCAAGAAAGCTTGTCCAGCACTCAACTTGAATGGTTCTATCAGCTGGAAGGAACCAACATTCACACGTAAGGAGACTTGGCTATTGCTTTTTACAAGCAGTATTAATATAATGTTGACCTTGCACCGACTCGTGTGCAATTGCAAAACATGTCCATGGGCTCGAATGAAGGGTTCAAGGAGTATGCACAAAAATGGAGGGATTTAGCTGGAAGAGTTCAACCTCCTCTGTCTGATAGGGAGCTGGTTGATATGTTCATGGGCACTCTGAAAGGTCCATTCTTTAACCATCTAATTGGAAGCTCCTCATCTGGTTTTACTGAGGTGATTCTAACTGGGAAACATGTCAAAGGTGGTATCAAGAGTGAAAAGATTCCAGTGGTTGCGTCTTCAAGTGCTGTGAAGAAGATATTTAGTGATAAGAAGGAAACCAATTCCATTTATGGCCAGAAGGGTCGTTTTAGAAGTAACAGCAACCAATCCATGGGAGTTGTGCTAATCTCCAATCCCGCACCAACGCAACATCAACAGCAAGGCAATCATCATAGGCCGGATGCACGTAGGAGACAATTTACTAAAATCAACATGCCACTATCACATGCACTACAACACCTGTTGAAGGAAAAGCTGATAACATTGAAGGATCTTCCTCAAAATTCCAACACCTTCTCTCCTCGATATAATCCTAATGTGAGATGCGCATATCGTTCCAATAGTCTCGGACATGACACAAATAGCTGTCGGGCTTTGAAAATTAAAATCTAAGATTTGATTGATTCTAAGGAGATTGAGTTCGACCCTCCCGAGACCCTCAATGTGATCACTGCTCCCATGCCAAATCATGGCCAAGATTGAGAGTGTCTATTTCATTTGAATTTTCAAATTGTAATTTCTTTTGATTGTTCGAACATTTATTTTATGTTAAACTTTGTTGTTCCATTAATGCATTGTATATGTTTGTCTTGAATTAATCCATTTGTTTTCACTATACTTAAGCTATGCTTTTACTTACTTTTCGTGATATTCAACTCCTGATTAAAAGCTATAAGCCTTTAGAGGAAGGATGACGAAAATGATACCATAATCTCTATAGTATACTTTTGAACAGACCTTGTTGACGATGTACATGTGTTGTTTCAAATCCTAAACAGGGGAGTTATAAGGAAGATAATCCCTAGTCAACCCCTTTGAGCCTAAGAAGTAGGAGTTTTCTTTTTCACGCAAATTGAAACCTTTAATCATAACCTGGGGCAGGGTATTTTCTCAGTTAATTCAAATGCACATGTTGTCACAAGCTTTTACTTTGTACACAACGAATAGTATCAGAGACATCCTTCAAAATCAAAAGACGGTGATGGTTCCCTGTAAAATAGGAAGTCATTATCTCTCAAAAGAAAAGTCCACTAAGTCAAAACCAATGAAGGAGACTTAAGAAAAAACTGGGGCATCCCACTGACTGTAATCACAGAAGAAACAATTCAGGCAAAAGGTAGGGATAATAAAATCAAAAAGAGGTCGCTACACATACTCGACAACAAAAAGATGTTACAAAAATGACTTCTTTCTCAAATAAACTTCCAGTATCCAAACCATCAACAAAATATCAATCCAGACTCCATTGGAATCTAAACGTACAATTAACTGAGTATAGGGTTGAAGAACATCATGGAGAACGTGTTGGGTACAAATAAATTTTGAGCCTTTATCCTTTGTTTCTTAAACCGTGAACCAGGCCATGTTACAACCCTTAAAAGTCCTAACTGAAGCATAGGTTAGTTCAAAACATACTATTAAAAAAGGTATCCTGACTCCTATAAGGCTTACTATAAATCCTAAGTTGAATTCATATTCTTACAAAATTCTATCTGTTTACTAAAAATGCATTTTCAAAACTTCAAGACAAACATAAGCTTTGCATTTTTAATACCACTGTTTGCATATAACTAATTGTTCGACAACCGAGAAATTCACACGACGAATATTCAATGAACATAAATCCTCTCAATGAACAGAATCACTTAAAATGGAAAGACACTTCCAATAAAAAGCCTTCCATAATCAAGGGGCATGACATGTTATTATCCAACTCATCTGTGGCATTCGAGTCAAGATTCAAACAATCTCTCAAAAGTGTCGAATAGCCAGGGGCATACCTCTATATGAATCACTTGGGGAATTGAACATGAGTTCCAGCAAAGGGCCACGTGTGATCAAGAAAACATTCTCTGGCATGATAAAACACTTACAATGAAAATTCTCCGTACCCTGTGAACACAGAAATAGTCAAAAAATACTACACATGAAAGAGAACCACTAGGTTGACAGGCCTAAGCAAAAATAAGGGCATCCCGGCAAACCAAAAAGGTTCAGGAAAAAATTAGGGATATATATAAAAATAAATTATACACCCGACAAGTTGAAAACCTGAAAAGGCGGCTTGGGCAAAAAAGGGTATCCTGGTGGACTGAAAGTTTGAAAAGATAGTCCAGGAAAAAGTTAGGGATTAAAGCGTACAACTATGTCCCGTCATCTCATCACTTTTCTATCACTGGAAGACTTATCACTCTAATTAGTGTTTACCAAGAACTTCAGGAGTGGAGAGGATGTTCAAGTCCATTATAAATCCCCAAAGAGCAGTTTCCACAGAATTATCTCTACAGAGCTATCTGCACAAGCTCATCTTCAATAGAGATACATTCCCCACAAGTCTAATATTCCTTCAATAAAGAAATTGGGACATCTTCCAGATGTTAACATGATAATACTCACCAGCAGATCACCCTAGCGGATAAAGGAATATGATCTTTTCCCCGGAAATATCGCCAACCTACTGAGTCCCAATCTCCATCAGAGATTATGGCATCAGTACAGTTTATGGAAATTCTTTTCCCCAGCTATGCTTATTCCTCCAAAACTATAAAACTCCCGACAGATTTCTTTCCTCCAGCAACGCTCATTTCCTCAGCAAGAGTTTTGCTCAGCAAAGTGTTTCCCCAGTAGGTTTAGGGTTTATTTTCCCAACAGGGTTTATTTCCCCAACAGATTACAGTCTCCCCAGCTTGAGTCTATTTCTCTAACTACCATAAATTACTGGCAAAGGATAATTAGGGTTGTTATCCCCGAAGAGTTGCTACTGAATCGGAAACCGGACCAGGTATTGTTCAACCTTATTCTCTCCAAACGAGTTGGCACTTGTGATACGGTGGCAAAGTCGACTGTTTAATACTGGTTTTTGAATTTTGTATTCACAAATGTTGCGGTAAGTAAGAGTTGCCACTGACTTTTCTTTTATCTAACAAAGGAAAGGGTGAAAAGAACAAAAAAAGACCTTTTTCGAGATTTTCTGAGTAAGGGGGTAGATTATGGAAAGGGAAGGTATTAGCACCCTTTCCATCCGTGGTTTTCCACGGGATCTTAGGTACTTGCTCATTTTTTTAAAACTGTTTGTGTTTGTATGTTTTGAAAGATTTTTGTTTGCTTTATGGTAACTCTTGTATCAATCCTCAAGAGTGTGATAAAGTGTTTTTGAGATTAGTTTTTGAAAAATGTGTAAGTGTGAAAAATTTAGATTTGAGCAAGTACTTAAGAACAGTCTACCTACTCGAAAAAAGGATGTTATTTTCCTCCTTTCCTTTAGACAGCGTTATCCTACTATTAGTGAGTAGGTAGCCCTATCGTTGAATGTATTAGGGACATTCCAAAGGGACGTTACAATCACGAAGGCAACTTGTGGAGACACTTTAGCAATTTTGTTTAGGGACTAGATCATTTATTGAGAAGGCAATTGTACGGTCATCGAGGGACTATGATCTTTTGATTTATGGGTCTTTGCTAAAGTGTTCCTGCCTCATGACTATTTTATTTCTGAAGACAACCAAAGTGGGGTACCCTAGAGGTGTATATGTGCAAGTGTGTTATGCTCAGTTATTTTTGTCTTTTTGTTAAGTTTGTTAACGTTTGATTTCAGTCTTTTCATACACGCCTAGTTACTAGCAGTTATATGTACATAAAATAAAGTGCGGAAAGTGTAAATCTAAACTATTACATGACTTTTGGGGAGGGGGTATTTACAATGTACAAAAATTGGGAGAAGGAAAATAAAGAAAGCAGCTAAAATCCTATTAATTATTACATCCAGTATGCAGTTACATTAATATAAAGATGCGGAAAATAAATAACGCGCGAAAGGTTGAAAGTTTGTCTAAAACCTAATAAGAAAAATCCTTTTTGTTGTTTTTGATTTAAGAAAAATAACTAAATTAATTATCCTAAAGTCTAATTATAAAATTAAATTAAGAAAAATAAACTAAGCCTTTTGTGTGGTTTTTTTATTATGAAAAGAAAGTAATTAGACTTAAATTCTAATTCATTTTTAATTAAGAAAAAGGTTAAAGTTTTAATTAATTAATTAATTAAAAAAATTAATTATTTAATTTAAAAAGTCTAAGCCTAAATTTTTTCTGAGTTTTTTTATTATTATAATTAAAATGATTAGGAGACGAAATAATTAAATAAAGCAAAAAGAAAAGGAATTGGGCTTGACGACTGAAGTAGAATGGGGGGTGCAATTGAAATTTCGCTAAGCCCGGATTGTGAAGCCCAGGTCCATCCTTGGATCCAGTGCGGGCAGTACTTGATGGTACATGGTATCTCATGTTCTAGATGTCATGCATTCCATGTAATTCCCCAACCTGCTCTAAGGATATCCAGGAACTCATATACACACATTAGAACATTCAACAATTAATAAAAATAGAGATTCGAATTTGAGATTATACCAAAATGGTGATAGCTTGGATCCGGTGATCTGGGACCTTGCAAACTTTGAGGATGGTTGGAACAAGTCCCTGGGAACCTCAAGAGCAATGTATGATTACTAGTTCGTACCAAAAGTGCCTGCAAAGTGGGTTTCAAATTTTTACCGCTTTTGATAATTTTGCAAAAATGGCATAGCTCTCTCTTGGCTGTGTAGGCGTGTTGAAAAGCTTGCTAGATGCTTTTTTATATAGAGAGGAATGAGGGGACAAGAAAACAAAGGTTTAAACAATCTTAAAGCAAACGATTCAAAGCCATGAATGAAATTTGTAACTTTGGCCAAAAACAAGAAAACTTGTCCTTTTTTGAATTTGAATGAATATGGACACCTTTGCACAAACTTTTATGGGCCTAGGTTGTCCAGAACATCAATCCAAAGCTCAAAGCCCATTTCCAATTATTTTATACATTTTATTTAATATTTATTTGAAATAAATATAAAATAAATATGAATGAAATAGTTAGAAAATGCAAGGCATGGCAAGAATAATTTTAGAGGTCCTCTATAAACTTAGGAAGATGCTTGAAGTCCAAGAAATTGAGCCCTTACCTTAAAACTTCAAGTTTGTTCAATGCATAATTCTTGAAAATTCCCAAATTTTCCCAACTTGGGAAAGCCATAACTTGCTCAATTTTTATCTCATGATGATGATCTTGGACTTTTTTGAAAGCCCAAGATGTTTACTTAAATCCCTCTTATTTCAATTATGAATTTGAAGATTTTAACTTGATGTAAAATGTCTTGGAAAAAAGTGGCTTTTGTTGACTTTTTGAAAATGACCTGTAATATATGAGCTTGTATCTTTTAAATGGTGCATTTATTGGACTTGAGGGCTGGATAGAAGTTGTATGGAATAAGATTATATTCAATATGAGCTTTGTTTAGGGAAAAATGGATGAAGTATGTGAAAGTTATGCTTGGTCAAATTCAGTTGACTTTTCCTATAGAAACCCTACTTTAGCAATTTTGACTTTTGATGAATTAGGGGCATTTCTTGAGGAATCATGATCAACCCTTGATAAAATGATGGATATTACTTCAAAATGTTGAGGTTGACCAAAAATATTGAAGTTTGACTGTATATAGGCCACAATTGACTTTTGATCTAGTACAATTAATTTTCAAGCATTTGAGTAATTGACTGAGCAAACTTGTAGTGCAAGGTATGAAATTTTTCATGGATAATCATGAATACATATTAGGACCATGGAAGACACTTGATATCTTTTGAGCTCACACATCTTGGTGAAAAATGAAACCCTAGTTGGAAGGTTCATTGCCTTAGGAGGAGAATTAGTCTGGTTAATTCTTAGTCATCCCTGGGCAAGTTGGGACCTCAATGGGCATGCCTTGAGAAAAATGAGAGGGAAAAGTTTGGGGTACAACAGCTTCCCCTGTTCAATCTTCTTAGACCTGAAGCTGTAGATTGGTTTGTCTGCCTTTCGTGATCTAAAAGTGGAAGATGATTGAACACTAGAGTGCCCAGAAATTTGCACTCGCTTGAAGTAACATTGTTGATTGATAATATCAGGAATGGGCTTACAAATGCGATTTGGAATAGATGACAGAGAGTTATCGGATATTGGATTAAAGATGCCATCCAAAGAAAATGACGAAGAGTCGTCAGAGATGGGCTTAAAGATTCCATCTAGAGTAGATGTTGATTTTACAAGAGATTCCTTTATGGGGATTCCGGTTCCTGTCGTTTGAGGAGGGCTCAATTGGGGAATGTTGGTCTCTATTTTATGGAGTAGAGTCTAGGAGCTTCAGTTGTCCGTTACTCTGCTGAGGAGTTGTCTCTTGACTGAAGAAGTGAAAGTTAGCTGTTATCTGGTCGGGTACAGGCTTCACAGCGACTTACAATGAATATTGATCGTCATTTGTCAGGGTCCAAGTTTTACAGTGTTATAAACTGCTATCTGGATATATAAGAGAAGGAACCTGTGTAGGGCTGCTTCAGGATGAGTCCGTGTAAAACTTCATAAGGATCCCGGGTAGAGCTGCTTCAGGATAAGTTCGGGTAAGACTGCATATGTATGAGATATCTGAGAAGGAGCCTGGGTAGGGCTTCTTCGGGATAAGTTCGTGTAAAACTTCAGAAGGAGCCTGGGTAAGGCTGCTTTAGGATAAGTCCGTGTAAAACTTCAGAAGAAGCCTGGGTAGGGCTGCTTCAGGATAAGTCTGTGTAAAACTTCATAAGGAACTTGGGTAGGGTTGCTTTGGGATAAGTCTGTGTAAAACTTCATAAGGAGCCTAGGTAGGGCTGCTTCGGGATAAGTTCATGTAAAACTTCAAAATGAGCCTGTGTAGGGCTGCTTCGGGATAAGTCCGTGTAAAACTTCAGAAGGAGCCTGGGTAGGGCTGCTTCGAGATAAGTCTGTGTAAAACATCAGAAGGAGGGAGAAGGAACCCATGTAAGATTGCTTCATGAAGAGCTCGTGTAAAAGCTGTATTTTAGAAGGAGAAGGAACCCGTGTAAGATTGCTTCATTAAGAGCTCGTGTAAAAGCTGTATTTTAGAAGCAAAAGTGTAAGTATGAGAGTGCGCCTAAGAGGGGGGTGAATTAGGTAATTTAAAAGTTTTACCGTTTTAGTGAGATGGATATTATTTTTCTGGTTTAGTGCATGAGTTTACAATTATGTTTTCTTTCTTTTCTGGTTTATGACTAGTGATGAAAGCGGTAAATGCGAAAAAGTAAAGAACACCGAGATGTATCCTGGTTCCCCTCACAGTCCGAGAGTACTCCAGTCCCCTTTCAACATGAAAGAGATTTCCTTATTGTTAGATCTCTAGACAAGACACCCTAGTCCTTCTATACAAGACACTAACCAATAAAACCACCAAGAACAATCCTCTTGGACCAAGAACAATCCTCTTGGATTTTTACTATGTCAACAATGAGAATAATACTCTTAAAGTGACCACACTTGTATCCAACAATCCTGGAAAGACAAGATTTAAAAAACCACTTAAACTTATTTCCAACAATCCTGGAAAAATAAGTAAGTATCTATCAATATTTGAGTTTGAGTGAGTTGAGTAGTATTTATCACTTAGAGTGATTTAACAATGAATGGTCTTCTCTTCCAATGATAATATTGTACAATAACTCAAGATATAATTTGCTCAAAGTTTTCTGTTTAATAATGTATGAAAGTGTGCAGAAAACTTATGTATGAAAGTGAAGAAAAGCTTGAGTTTGTATTTTGAAAATTCAGAAAATATATTTGAAAGAGGTGTTGAAAATGATTTTGAAAATGAATATTTATATGTTCATAACACCCTTTTGAAACATCATAAAGTTCTGAAAATGAATCATGAACAAATGCAAAGATTGAGTGAAAGGTTTCAATGAAAATGTATTATGAACAGGCATGTGCAAAGCTGCTGTTTTTCAAAATCGTGCAGCATGCAATCGATGCACCCTTTGTGTAAATCGATTGCACGGGGTTTCAACAGCTATATTTTCAAAAGTTTTAAGTGTGCAATCGATTACACAAGCAATGTAAATCGATTGCATGTAAAGTCAGTAGCAAAAAATAAGTGAGTGCAATTGATTGCATAAGCAATGTAAATCGATTGCACTGAGAAACAGAAGAAAACGTTTTGAAAATTTTAAGTATGCAATCGATTTCACAAGTAATGTAAATCGGTTGCACTGAGAAACAGAAGCAAAAGATCTAAAAAATTGAAGCATGCAATCGATTGCACTAATATGCAAATCGATTGCACTCAAGTGAAAAATGAATTTTAACTTTGAAAAACTTGAGTAATGATTTATAAAACATTTATTATTCACCATTGAGCATCTATATCTTAAGATGAAAGTAAGTAATATCATTATACCTTGAAAGTTGCTAAGAGCTTTGAACTGAAGATTTTGTCCGTAGATGCTTTGAGCTTGATCATAAATCTTTTCCTTCTTTGTCAATCATGGTTTCTCTTCATCAAAATAAAAGTTCATTTGAGAAGCTTGATTTTACAAGAAGGAACCCGTGTAAGATTGCTTCATGAAGAGCTCATGTAAAAGCTGCATTTCAGGAGGAGAAGGAACCCGTGTAAGATTTCTTCATGAAGAGACCGTGTAAAGTTGTATTTCAGAAGGATAAGGAATCCGTGTAAGATTGCTTCATGAAGAGCCCATGTAAAGCTGTATTTCAGAAGGAGAAGGAACCCGTGTAAGATTACTTCATGAAGAGCCCGTGTAAAGCTGCATTTCAGATGGAGAAGGAACCCATGTAAGATTACTTCATGAATAGCCCGTGTAAAGCTGCATTTCAGAAGGAGAAGGAACCCGTGTAAGATTGCTTCATGAAGAGCCCGTGTAAAGATGCATTTCAGAAGGAGAAGCAACCCGTGTAAGACTGCTTCATGAAGAGCCCATATAAAGTTGTATATAGAAGTCAAAAGAAACCCGTGTAAGATTGCTTCATGTTGAGCCCGTGTAAAGCTGTATTTGGAAGTCAGAAGAAATCCGTGTAAGGTTGCTTCCTGTTGAGTCCGTGTAAAGTTGTATTTGGAAGTCAGAAGAAACCCGTGTAAGATTGCTTCATGGTGAGCCCGTGTAAAGCTGTATTTGGTCGTCAGAAGAAACCCGTGTAAGATTGTTTCATGTTGAGCCCGTGTAAATCTGTATTTGGAAGTCAGAAGAAACCTGTGTAAGATTTCTTCATGATGAGCCCGTGTAAAGTTGTATTTGGATGTCAGAAGAAACTCGTGTAAGATTGCTTCATGATGAGCCCATGTAAAGTTGTATTTTGTCGCACGGATAATTACTCTTTTTTTTTTCAGGAGCTAATCCTGGACCTATTGAAAATTGTTGATGATAAATATTTGTTGATTGATCTTTCCTGAAATAGTAAAGTGTTTGCTGTATGCAATTTCATGATGTATGAAATGCATTGTGTAATGGTGTTCTCAAAATAAATGAGATTGGGATGTTTGCATTTGTACTGTAGATGTTATGACGTTTATAGTATGATGTATGAATGCAATATATGAATGTATCAATTGTTCTATTGCAGCGCTGTTGAATTAGGGAAAATAAATCCCTGATTGTAGCTGGCGATGAAGAATGTAGGTCTTCAGATTTTGTTGAAGCTGAACTTCTGGGAGATGGTCTTCCGTTTGTTAGAGAAATAAACTTTGTTGGGCAAGGAAAGCTCTTTACACTGCCTGAGGATTTTGTGAAAACCTATTGGGGAATCCTGAGAAGTTTGACAACTTTATTGGGGAAAACCTGATATCGGAACAGTAGTTGCAAATTCCTGTTCTGTCGGGGATACAAGAACACCTGACATCACTAGGTTGTAAGTTGAGGATATGGCGGCGACTTTTTAGTAAGATGCCCCTGCCTCTGTACCTGCTGGAGAAAGTACCTGCAGAGACTTTGTGGATGGTTTGAGTGTCATCCCAACTCTTGGGGTGCTTGGTAAATGTTGATCAGGATGATAAGTCTTCTACTGATAAACAAATTACAAGATGACGGGACATAGTCGTACGTTTTTAATCCCTAACTTTTGCCTGGACCGCCCTTTCGGGTTTTCAGTCCACAGGGATACCCTTTTTTGCGCAAGTTGCCTTTTTAGGTTTTCGACTTGCCAGGTGTACAATGTTTTTGTATATATCCCTAATTTTTTCCCGAACTCTTTTGGTTCGCCGGGATGCCCTTAATTTTGCCTAGGCTTGTCAACCTAGCGGGTCTTTTTCATGCTTAGTATTTTATGACTATGTCCGTGCTCATAAGATGTGAAGAGTTATCACTGTCTATGACAACAAGTGTTGTAGAAATTCCAGAAAATGTTTATGTGATCGCATGTGCCCTTTCATACGTGGGAGCCTGTGTGGGGCTGCTTCAAGATGAATCTGGTGCACCTGATGTTTGATCAAGTTTATGATAGTCTTGAATTTCCTAGGTATCTTTTCTAAGAACTGTCATGGAAGGATTCAAAGACATGATACTGACACCATCTGATACTACTGGCACAGGCAAGCAATTTTGTGGCACCAAAGATTCAAATTTCAGTGATTTTCTGCTGGAATCCTCGATCAATGTAACATCCCCCGAGTGATTCAGATGGAGATCTGCCCCTGGCTATTCAACATTTTTGGAGAGATTCTTTTCATATTTGCTTGACTTCCCCAGATTAATTAGAAACCATGTCATGCCCCTTCATTATGAAAGGCTTGTTAGTGGGAATGTTTTTTTCGTCTGAGGTGATTCTGTCCATTGAGGGGGTCTTTGTTCACTGAATATTCGTTGTGTGAATTTCTATGCCATTTGAACAATTAACCATACACAAACAATGTCATTTAAAGAATGAAAAGCTTATGTTTGTCTTGAAATTTTTAAAAAATGCATTTTTTATAGTAAAACAAAATTTCCAAGAATGTGATATCAACTCATGATTTATAGCAAACCTTACAGGAGTCAGGATAGCTTTGTAATAGTATGCTCTCGAACTAACTCATGCTTCAGCTAGGACTTTTAAGGGTTGTAACTTGGCCTGGTTCACGGTTTAAGAAACAAAGGATAAAGGCTCAAAATTTATTTGTATCCACCCGTTCTTCGTGATGTTCTGTAGTCCTATACTCAGTTAATTATGTATTTCGAATCCCAGTTGAGTTCTGGAATGTTGGCCCCGATATTTCGGTGATGGTTCAGAAATTGAACGTTTATTTGAGAAGGCAATCATTTTTGTGACCTTTCCTTTTTGTTAAGGATTTGTAGGACCACTTTCTTTTTTGATTTTGCTATCCCTGTCTTTTGCCTGAACTGTTTCTTTTGTGATTACAGCCAGCGGGATGCCCCTGTTTTTTTCTCAAGTCTCCTTCATAGTTTTTGACTTAATGGGCTTTTATTTTGAGAGATAATGAATTCATGTTCTTAATGATTATGTGGAACCATCACCATCTTTTGGAGAGCATCTTCTACATTATTTGTCGTGTATGAAGGGAAAGCTTGCGACTGAATGCACATCTGAATTAACTGAGAAAACTACCCTGCCCCAGGTTATGATTAAGAGTTTTAATTTGTGTGAAAAGAAAACTCCTACTTATTAGGCTCAAAGGGGTTGACTAGGGATTATCTTCCTTATAACTCCATTGTTTAGGATTTGAATCAACGCCTGTACATCGTCAACAGGTTCTGTTTAAAAGCATAGTGTAGATATTATGGTATCGTTCTCGTCATCCTCCCTCTAAAGGCTTACAGCTTTTAATCAAGAGTCAAATATCACGAAAGGAAGTAAAACATAGTTTGAATATAGTGGATACGAATTAAATAATTCAAGACAAACATATGCGATGCATTGATGACATAACAAATTTTGACATAAATAAGTGTTCAAACAAAAAGAAAATTACAATTTGAAAAATTCAAATGAACAAAAAGCCCCTTTGTCTGAACTTGTCACTTCAGATGGTGTGCCTTTGAGGGATGGAAAAAGACTTCAGTCTGATCACCTTGTGCAAACTCCAACGCTCTTTCATCAATCAGGTCTTGAATTTTGTTCTTCAACGGCCAACAGCTATTAGTGTCATGTCCAGGACTGTTGGAGTGGTACGCACACCTTGCATTTGGATTGTACCTTAGGGAGGCATTGTTGGGATTCTGAGGAGGATCCTTTAACGTAACCAGTTTGGCCTCCAATACCTGATACAATGCTTGAGTTAAGGACATGTTGATTTTGGTGAATTACCTCTTGGGCTTGTCCTTACTTTTCTGATTACCCTATTGTGGTTGGCGAGTTCGTTGTTGGACCCTTGGCGTAGCAGTCATCTGGAAAGGTCTACTCTCCAAGCTAACTTTTTGTCCCATCAGGGGTTGATGAATGCCTTGATCCCTAGCCTCGGTTGTTTGTTTCATACGATTGCATTCGTCTTGATGAAGCTGGCTGGCAAGGGCTCTCAGCTCTTCTTGTCCTCGGGCTAGGCTTTGGATATGAGCCATCTGCCCCCAACATTTGGATTCCTATTGCTTCCATATCAGCCTGTAGTTGTTCAACCTAGTCATCCTTGTTGTTATTAGGACGTTTCTTGGTCAGATTCCCAGCGAGGAGTGCTTTCAATTCTTCCTTCCCCTTGGATAGGTTTAGGAACATTTCCATGAAGTGAACCTCTTGAGTTTGGAGATCTCTGTTGTCTTGTTTGAGAGCCATTGCTGAAATAAACAGCGAGAACATGAGAGACCTGTACCGGAGACTACCTGTTATGCAATGACATGTATGATATGCAAATGTTTTCAAGGATCTCTCGGGGTAAACACAAGAAAGATGTTAGGCGTTGAACTTTACAGCTTTGATTGAAGAATTTCGTATCGTTGAAGGTCCTTCTACAAGAGTCAACCTCACCATATCAAGTGGGTCATAGCCCCTGACTCAAGTTGTTGAGTTTTGATCTTTTAATGGCATTGACTAGAGGAAAATAAATCCCCTTGCCCCTTGCTAGACGTCTGATTTATCATAACCTGCGTTACAAACCCTTGAGATCCTTGAAATGGTTAAGGAAATGTTGTGGCATGATGTTATGATGTGTATGTTATGTGTTAAGAAAAAGTGTAAGGTGATGAAGACAAGTGAGTCTAAGAAGTCCAGGTTACTGGTAAATGACTGTAAACAAATCCTGCAAGGAGATCTTGTTGTTAGATAAAAACCCAGCAAGTAGCTCAAGTAGAAAGCAAACAAATCACACAAGTAGCCTTAGGTTTAGGCTTGCATGAGGTTTGTAGGTAAGTACCCTCTTGAAATTTAGTTGGCTTAACTTGTCCTATACATAGTAATCGGATTCTAAGGGATCTCAATATTACTGATCTTTCCCACAAGTTTCATTCGATAGGCGACTGACTCGCAACCAAACAAAACTCAAGAGTCAAATCTCAATGAGTGTAGCATCGAGTATCTGCCGACTTTGGGAATACACTAAAGACGTCCATCTCGCTACGTCCTAATTACCAAGTTGTTCATTTAAAGGTTCTAAGGTCATTTGACACTTCATAACATCACGCAGTGGCCTCGTATTCTCCTTGATTAACTCAAGGGCTACCAGTACCAACCAAAGTGTCGCATCAATATAGCCATCACTTCAACCGTGTCGGTATACCCTGCACAGTTTCCGTGATCTATTGCTACTTACCTAAAAGGTTTCCCCAGATCCGGGTGTAGGATCTATAGTAACCCCAAACAATACCCTTAAAAATAAAGAAATCAAACAGTCAAAGAAGGAAAATGATCTAGACCCTAAGGTAAACCCCACTTTTATTATTTTCCCCAGCAGAGTCGCCAATTCTGTGATACGGTGGCAGAACCGACTATTTAATACTGGTTTTTTAATTTTGTATTCGCAAATGTTGCAGTAAGCAATAGTCGCCACCAGCTTTTCTTTTATCCAACAAATGAAAAGGTGAAAATAACAGAAAAAACCTTTTTTGAGATTTTCTGAGTAAGGGGGGTAGATTATGGAAAGGGAAGGTATTATCACCCTTTCCATCAGTGGTTTTCCACGGGCTCTTAGGTACTTGCTCATTTTTTGAAATTGTTTGTGTTTGTATGTTTTGAAATATTTTTTTTTGCTTTATGATAACTCTTATATCAGTCCTCAAGAGTGTGATAAAGCATTTTTGAAAATAGTTTTTGAAAAGTGTGTAAGTGTGAAAAACTCAGATTTGAGCAAGTACTTAAGAATAGTCTACCTACTCGAAAAAAGGATGTTCTTTTCCTCCTTTCCTTTAGACAGTGTTATCCTACTATTAGTAAGTAGGTATCCCTATCGTTGGATGTATTAGGGACATTTGAAAGGGACGTTACAGTCACAAAGGCAACTTGTGGAGACGCTTTAGCAATTTTGTTTAGGGACTAGATCATTTACCGAGAAGACAATTGTAGGGTCATTGAGGAACTATGATCTTTTTATTTATGGGTCTTTGCTAAAGCGTTCCTGCCTCATGACTGTTTTATTTCTGAAGACAACCAAAGTGGGGTACCCTAGAGGTGTATATGTGCAAGTGTGTTATGTTCAGTTATTTTTGTCTTTTTGTTAAGTTTGCTAACGTTTGATTTCAGTCTTTTCATACACGATGATGGTTTTGTTTGTTAAAGATGATGTGTGTCTTCCTTTCCCTCCACCGAGTGAAGACTTGGGCCTTTATGATAGAATGGATGATTTTCAAGAGAAATTTGACAAGATGCAAAGAGAGATGAAGGCCCTCATGGGAAAAGAGCTATTCGGGCAGAATGTGAATGAGTTATGCTTGGTCCCGAATGCTAAGATACCTGCTAAGTTTAAGGTCCCAGAGTTTGAGAAGTACAAGGGAAACACTTTCCCTCGTGCTCATCTGCTGATGTATGTAAGGAGAATATCTACCCATACTGATGATCAACGTCTGCTGATTCACTTTTTTCAGGATAGTTTAACCGGTGTTGCGCTGAAGTGGTATATGAGTTTGGACAGTGTTAACATCCATACTTTCAATGATTTGGGAGAAGCGTTCATCAAACAATACAAGTACAACATAGACATTGCGCCTGACCGTGATCAACTCAGGGCCATGGTTCAGAAAGACAGGGAATAGTTCAAAGAATATGCACAGAGATGGCGTGAGTTATTCGCCCAAGTGATTCCTCCCATGGAAGAGAAGGAGATGACTAAGATTTTCTTGAAAACATTGGGTTCTTTCTACTACGAGAGGATGGTAGCAAGTGCGCCAAGTGACTTTACTGAAATTGTAGGAATGGGTACCCGCTTATAGCTGTTTGCTAGGAAGGTCGTGGATACATAAGGCAGAGGCTGTCACTTCAACTTTACACCAAAAACTGAAGTTTGTACGTGAAGGGAAAGTGGTAATCATAAATGGGGAACAGGCATTATTGATATCTCATTTGTCCTCTTTCAGCATTGTGGAGGCGGATGAAGCTGCTGTTGGAATCCAGTTCCAAGCCTTATTCATTGACAACATAAGAGGAAATGATAATTCCATGGTTTCGCGTAAGGATGCGCAACAAGTTGTGCGAAAGGGTCATAGCGAGGTATGGGGAAAGATTGTGGATCCACCTGTGAACAAGAACAAAGTCGGCTTGGGGTTCTCTTTGAAGAATGACAAAGGCAAGAGCATGAAGTCGAATTCTGCTGCGAGTAAGTATCAAGACATCTTCCGTAGTGGGGGTTATCTTCATCCAACTGTTTCCAAGATTAATGCCATTGTGGAACATGAAGCAGAGCAGGAAATTCCGAATTATGTGACGCACGAAGTTAGGGTTTAGAACTAGATCACCATTGATGTTCCCTCTTGCATACATGTTTCAAAGTAATTTGTTTTGTTAATCTTTTTAAAAATCTTTCACTCTGCCCAAGGTGGAAGTATTAATGTTGTAGGGCTTATCTGTTTGCTGTGACTTTTAAAATCAATAATAAAAGTTGTCTTTGTTTCCCAAATTGTGTCTTTATTTTCTGCTTTTTCCTGGAAAATGGTAATAAAAAAAACCCTTCAAAATAAACAATAACTGAAATTCAATTTGCATGATCACTTGTTATATGTGTCAGTTTCTAAAAGCAATCATAAATCATATGTGCAGATTAATTAAAAAACTCGTTGAATACAATGACCCTGCACCCTCTCCCAACTTTGAATGTCCTGTGTATGGGGCCGAAGAAGAAGATTATGATGAGATTCCAGAAGAGGTCTCACAGTTGCTTGAGCATGAGGAAAATACCATTCAGCCATATAAAGAGCCATTGGAAGTGATCAATTTGGATTCAGAAGAAGATCCAAAGGAAGTCAAGATTGGAGCATTGCTGCATCATGATGTGAAGAGAAGGTTGATTGAGCTGTTAAAATAGTATGTGGATATTTTTTCTTGGTCTTATCAATATATGCCTGGTCTAGATACAAATATTGTAGAGCACCGTTTGCCCTTGAAGCTAGAGTGTCCGCCAATCAAATAGAAGTTGAGAAGAACTCACCCAGATATGGAAGTGAAGATCAAAGAGGAGGTTCTAAAGAAGATTAATGCTGGTTTTCTTGTGACGTCAGTGTATCCTCAATGGATTTCCAATATTGTCCCGGTACCGAAAAAAGACAAAAGTTTGCATGTGCGTAGATTACAGAGATCTAAATAAAGCTAGTCCAAAAGATGATTTTCCATTTCCACACATTGATATGTTAGTGGATAGCACAGCAAAATTCAAAGTATTCTCGTTCATGGATGGATTTTCTGGGTATAATCAAATAAGAATGGCTCTGGAGGACATGGAAAAGACAACGTTTATCACATCCTGGGTAACATTCTGTTACAGAGTGATGCCCTTCGGGTTGAAGAACACTGGTGCAATGTACCAGAGGGCTATGACAACCCTATTCCATGATCTGATGCACAAGGAAATCAAAGTATATGTTGATGATATGATTGCTAAATCTCAGACGGAAGAAGGGCATGTAGAATATTTATTGAAGTTGTTTCAGAGATTGAGGAAGTATCGTCTCCGCTTGAATCCAAATAAATGCACCTTCGGTGTTTGATCAGGAAAATTGTTGGGTTTCATTGTTAGCCAGAAAGGAATTGAAGTTGACCCTGATAAAGTCAAAGAAATTTAAGAGATGCCACTGCCAAGAACTGAAAAGCAAGTCAGAGGGTTCATCGGGCGTTTGAATTATATTTTCAGATTCATTTCCCACGTGACTGCAACATGTGAACCGATGTTTAAGTTGTTAAATAAAGATCAAGGTTGTGTATGAACGGATGATTGCCAAAGGGCATTTGAAAGTATTAAAGAATATCTGCTTAAACCTCCTATCTTGCTCCCTCCTGTCGAAGGAAGACCATTGATTATGTATCTGACAGTGTTAGATAAATCCATGGGTTGTATTCTGGGACAACAGGATGAAACAGGGAAGAAAGAGTTCGCCATTTATTATCTCAGTAAAAAGTTCATTGATTGTGAGTCGCGGTATTCCATGCTGGAAAAGACATGTTGTGCTTTGGTCTGGGCGCAAAGCATTTACGGAAGTATATGTTGAATCATACCTCTTGGTTGATCTCCAAAATGGATCCAATCAAGTACATTTTTGAAAAGCCTGCTCTTATTGGGAGAATTGCCGGCTGGCAGATGTTTCTATCTGAATATGATATCGAATACCGCACTTAAAAATCTATTAAAAGTAGTGTGTTGGCAGATTATCTTGCTCACCAACCAGTGGAGGATCATCAGTCTGTAGAGTATGAATTCCCCGATGAGGATGTGATGTTCTTGAAAGTGAAAGATTATGATGAACAATTGCCTGAGGAAGGTCCTGACCCCGAATCTCGTTGGAGTATGATATTTGATGGAGCTGTGAATGCTTATGGTAAAGGAATTGGTGTTTTGATTGTCACTCCACATAGATCGCACATTCCTTTTACTGCAAGGTTGACATTTGATTATACTAATAATATGGCAGAAAATGAGGCTTGCATCATGGGTCTCGAAGAAGCTATTGATCTCAGAATTAAAATTCTAAATGTGTATGGTGATTCAGCTTTGGTAATAAACCAGATTAAAGGAGAATGGGATACTCGTCACCCCGGCATGATCCCTTACAAAGATTATGCTAGAAGGTTATTACCCTTCTTTAATAAAGTCGAATTCCATCACATTCCTAGAGATGAAAATCAGATGGCGGATGCTCTGGAAACTCCGACTTCTATGTATCAAGTGAATACTTGGAATGATATACCTCGAATTATGGTTCGGCGACTGGATAGGCCCATTCATGTGTTTACAACAGAAGAGGTAGCAGATGAAAAACCTTGGTATTATGACATCAAGCATTTTCTTCAGACTCAGGAATACCCGATTGGTGCATCGAATAAAGATAGAAAGACATTGAGAAGATTGGCAGGCATTTTTTCCTCTGTGAAAATGTGTTGTATAAAAGAAATTATGACATGGTCTTGCTCAGATGCGTGGATAGACACGAAGCAGACATGTTGATGCATGAGGTTCATGAAGGTTCATTTGGCACTCATGGCAATGGACATTCGATGGCTAAAAGGATGCTAAGGCCAGGTTACTATTGGCTGACAATGGAATCTGATTGTTATAAATTTGCAAAGAAGTGTCATAAATGCCAGATTTATGCGGACAAGGTTCATGTACCTCTGACACTTCTCAATGTGATCTCTTCCCCATGGATTTTCTCTATGTGGGGGTATTGACATGATTGGGATGATAGAACCCAAAGCTTCGAATGGACAGCATTTTATCTTGGTAGCAATTGATTACTTCACCAAGTGGGTGGAGGTTGCTTCGTATGCTAATGTTACTAAGCAGGTGGTTATGCGCTTCATCAAGAATAACCTTATATGTAGGTATGGTGTGCCGAGCATAATTATCACCGATATGGCTCGAATTTGAATAATAAAATGATGACAGAACTGTGTGAAGAATTCAATATTTTCCATCACAATTCATCTTCGTACAGGCCAAAGATGAATGGGGCTGTTGAAGCTGCTAATAAGAATATCAAGAAGATTATCCAGAAAATGGTCGTTACTTATAAGGATTGGCATGAAATGCTCCCTTTTGCTTTGCATAGATATCGAACATCTGTCCGCACTTCAACAGGAGAAACTCCATTCTGCCTGGTGTATGGAATGGAAGTTGTACTCCCAGTTGAAGTTGAGATTCCCTCTTTGCGTGTGATAATGGAAACCAAGTTGACTGAGGCTGAATGGGTCCAAAACCGGTTTGACCAATTGAATTTGATTGAAGAGAAGAGGATGACAACTTTGTGTCATGGACTGTTATATCAGAAAAGAATGAAGAAAGCTTTCAAAAAAAAGGTCAAACCTCGTGAATTCAGAGAAGGTGATCTCGTGCTCAGGAAGATCATGTCTTTCAACACTGATTCTAGGGGCAAGTGGACTCCCAATTTTGAAGGCCCATATGTTGTCAAGAAAGCCTTCTCTAGCGGTGCATTAATTCTTGAAACTATGGATGGCGAGGAGTTCCCACATCCCATGAATGCTGATGTAGTCAAGAGATACTTTGCCTAAATAAGTAAAAGAACGGCTCGCTAAGTTGAAAACCCGAAAGTGAGGCTTAGGATAAAAAGAGCGTCTCAGTAGGCCGAAGCCCGGAAGGGCGGTCTAGGCAAAAGTTAGAGACATAAACAGAATAAATTTCCTGCTAAGTTGAAAACCCGTAAGGGAAGCTTAGGCAAAAGTTAGGGACTTTCTTGGAAAGTAACTGCATCATGCAAGATCTGATCATTGAAGCAACAATCTTCTTGAATCCTCACCATACTTCAACGAAAGCTACTGCTCTGGATTTCAAAAAGTTGTTAGAGGGGATAGTGGTCATTGTATCTCAATGTATCTTTTCCATTATATATTACCATTTTTCAAACTTTGTAATCATCTATGGAGTCTCTCCATTCACAGACTACCATTCTATTAATAAAGTTTGAGCTGTTACCCAATTCTTTGTGTTTCTTATTTTATTTAGCTTGCAAAGACTCCATTTATTATTGATAATAAATTTCAAAGAAAAAAGATTAAATAACAAAATCGATTTTTCAAAAAGAATTTACAATTTTCTTTTACTTTGGAATTTGTGATGCAAAAAAAAACAACAACAACAAAAATGGTGATCCCGGGAATGGACAAACTCCAGTTGTTTTAAGAAGTTTTTGTTCCCCTCGGGAAATTTTACTCAGGATGATTCGCCGTATTGGGTTCGAGACTCCGGTATCCTCGGTCAAGTTTGGATTCATTTATCCTCTTTGTCTGAGTTTTCATGATGTAAAGTTTTAATCCGAGATTTCTCCACTGAAGTTTTAATTCGGTCTAATGGAAGTTCTTTTTCCAGAGAAGTCAGTACCATAACCACTCTTGAAGAATGCAAGTCCTCGATTTCTCTAGTGAAGAACGTATTGTGGTTTTCCCTTTAAGGATGTGGTGATTAACCTCCCTAATGAAGTGGACCTGAATTCCCTAGTGAATGCTTTGATGATTTGGTGTCCATCTACTTTACTTGAGATTGGTTTTGAAATCCCCAGTAAGAGCGTTACTCTTGAAATCATTTGTTTCCCCGGTGAAGCCTGGAGAAGGATGTTCTATCCCTATATTTGTACTATTCTGCCACTTTGTTTTGTTTACTTCTGGATTATGTTTCTCCTCAGTAAAGCTAAAGCAGGCAGTGGTTTTTTTTCCTCAGTTGGCATTTACCTTTTTTTGGAATGATCATCTTGGATGTGATTTAGCCGAGTGTTGTTTGTGCCCGAGGTGGTTTTTCCTGGTTACTCCCAGTGTTGTATATCTGTTTTGTCAGCATACGCACGATAACACTCATACATTCATACATACATCATGCATAGCTAAAGTTGGCAAATCATTGTTCATTAACATTTGTTAATATTTTTGTTGACATATCACCCTGTTTTACAGAGTTACGTTGTCCTATCTTCAATAGAGTGTTGGCCTTAAGCAGAAAACTTATATTCTTTCAATTTCCCCACTAAGTTATCCCTCGTGGAAGATTTTTGCTTTAGCCTTCCTATACAGCTCCTTGTTTTGGATGGATTTGGTTTTCCCTCTTGAGTTTATTTCTCAAAGGATGTATTTTGGTTGACTGTTTCATTCCAGTTTATTTCTGATTTGAATCTTTGGTTTCCCAGTGATATTATTTACTCTGGATTTCTGAAAGCTTCGAGTTTTGATTTGTGCATTTATTTTGCACAAGAAGACTTTATCTCCTCAGAAGGAATATCGTGGCATTTCCCTAGAAAGTCATATTTCATTCCCCAGGAAGCCATAATGTTCTCCCCAGAAAGTCATTTTTTTACAATCCTTCCTATAACAACAAGTAGCAGGTCTCTTTATTTGAGAAACTTGTGCTTCCCTGTAAAAGTCGACATAACCTTTTTTTTATATCTCCTCTATGAGTGGATATTTTGCAGTCTGTCGTTGGTTTACGCCTGCGGATGGCAAGACTTTCAAATTCGCAGAGACAGATCGTTGTGAAATCTTTGCAGGTGATATCTCTTTATTTGAGACAGTTTATATATTATCCTTCCCAGGCAGAGTGCCTCGGTTAAAGAATAAGTTCAGACCCTTTCTAGGTGAAAAGCCAGAATTTTGGGGAAACTTGTTATCTTTTTGCTACCTTCAGTGAACGTTGGTAGTTCATCATCAGTGAACGGCGATGCTATGATATATTCTCTTCCTACCTTCAGTGAAAGTTGGTAGATTATTGGTAGTGAACGTCGATGATTGTTATCTTTTTTCTAACTTCAGTGAACGTTGGTAGTTCATCGTCAGTGAACGGTGATGCTATGATATATTCTCTCTCTACCTTCAATGAAAGTTGGTAGGTCATCGACAGTGAACGTCGATGATTGTCATCTTTTTGCTACCTTCAGTGAACTTTGGTAGTTCATCGTCAGTGAACGGAGATGCTATGATATATTCTCTCCCTACCTTCAGTGAAAGTTGGTAGGTCATCGGCAGTGAACGTCGATGATTGTCATATTTTTTCTACCTTCAGTGAATGTTGGTAGTTCATCGTCAGTGAACAGTGATGCTATGATATAATCTCTTTCTACCTTCAATGAAAGTTGGTAGGTCACCTTCAGTGGAAGTCGGTGATTGTTATCTTTTTGCTACCCTTAGTGAACGTTGCTAGTTCATCGTTAGTGAACGGCGGTGCTATGATATATTCTCTCTCTACCTTTAGTGAAAGTTGGTAGATTACCATCAGTGAAAGTTTGTGTTTGTTATCTTTTTGCTACCCTCAGTGAATGTTGGTAGTTCATCGTCAGTGAACGGCGATGCTATGATATACTTCCTCCCTACCTTCAGTGAAAGTTGGTAGGTCATCAGCAGTGAACATTGATGATTGTTATCTTTTTGCTACCCTCAGTGAATGTTGGTAGTTCATCGTCAGTGAACGGCGATGTTATGATATATTTTCTCTCTACCTTCAGTAAAAGTTGGTAGATCACCTTCAGTGAAAGTTGGTGATTATTATCTTTTTTCTACCTTCAGTGAATGTTGGTAGTTCATCGTCAGTGAACAACGATGATATGATATTTCTTTTCCTTCTACCCTCAGTGAACGTTGGTAGTTCATCGTTAGTGAACAGTGATGCTATGATATTTATTTTCTCTCTACCTTCAGTGAACGTTGGTAGCTTCACCTCTGGTGTTGGTGTATCCTTTGACCATTTTACCATCCTCTCTGATTAAGGTCTTTTCGATCCACCAGTGATTTATTTTTCTGGTTGGGTTACTCTCTTGTTTCTTTATTTTTTGTTACATCCTCAGTGGTGTTTTGTGTCCCTTTGGAGTTTTCCATGTGCACTCATATTCATAAGCATTGCATGGCATCTTAGGGCCGAAAATAGGGTTTGTTTATAATTTAAGTATCTTCGATCGCGTCGACACGAAGATTTTTAACCTTCGTATCTCCGGATAGAATAAACTTAAATAAGGGCAACTGTTGTACCCCAATTTTTGCCCCTAAGATCCCTTCATCATACCATGTTGATTCATTCACAATAAGATCACATTAGGATTCTTGGTTCCCCTCCCTATATTTATCTTTGTTGTTTGAGGAATCACCAAGCACCTTGACTTGTGTTATTTTGTGATCATGAATATTTTTGTTTTGATTTCTCCTCTTAATTAATAAAATGCAATGTTGGTTTGTCTTGCTTGTTACTAATATAGGTAAAGGCAATGAGATTTAGTAAGTTGCTCCATGGGTTCATGAGTTTATTTCCATGCCCTAGTCAATAAAGCTTGAGAAGTTCAAACCTCACCATTGGATTTGTTTTGGAAGAAATGGCATGGCAAGGTTATTTTGGTTCACCACATTTCAAGGTTATCAAATTTGATTCAAAAGTACAAGGGGTTGATTGGAGAAGTTGTCATGCTCGGACAAGGCTTTGTTCCCATTGGTCACAAATGCATATTTCTCTCAATTCTCAAGATATGGAAGTTGTTTTGGTGGCTATGAGTTCTCATTTTCACCCTCAACAAATTCTATTTACAAAGCATTTGTGTTGGTACAAGAATTTTGTTCAAAATTGTCAAAGTTCCTCAAGGCATTTTTCTTGATCTAGGAGCTAGGGTTTTGAACTTGAAAGAAGTCTATCTTTCTCATCTTTAGGTATTTTTGAGTGATTCCAAAGACATCCTTATCTTCAAAGGGTTATTAAAAAATCACTTTAAAATTTCCAAGGAGTTTTCATGTGGAATAAACTTGATGAAGAAGAAAGATTACAAGTCCTCCAGATGAATCCCCAATTTTCCATGTGTGACTTCAAATGATCATAACTTTGTCAATTTTTATCACATTGAGCCCATTATTTTTCCTTAAGGATACAAAAGATTATAGGTCATTTCATGATTTTTTGCCAACTTCAACAATTCATAACTCTCTCAATTTTTGGAGATTTTGAATGGTTCAAGTCTCAAAATGTCATTCAAGAGGTCTATTTCATGCCATATTTTTTGGTCAAGAGAAAATTCCAAGAGGAAGGCCATGTTTGGATGCAAAACATTATAGGTCACTTTTGAAGAAAAACTTGAAATATTTCTAAGTATGGAAAGTCAACCCTTTTTCCCCAACTTTGACTCAATGCAACTTTCAGCTCAAGCATCCATTTGATTCCATTATTTTTGCATTGCAAATCTTGTAACCTCATCTTTCTAAAGCATCAAGAATCATGCCTTAAGACCCCTTCAGCTGAGAATGCCATTGGATTGAACTTGGTAACTTGGAACTGAAGTTTCATCTCAAGTCAGATTTTGAAATCTTTGTTTTGCCTTCTAATCCCAAGTTTTCCACGCGTTTTTGCCTCTAAACATGTTTAATGAAGTTCCATAATTGATTAGCACAACAAAACGCGTGTTTTGGATGAATTTTGATCAATTTAGAAGTCACACTTTTCTTGTTTGCAACTTCACACGATTTCCCTCCAAACTTCACCATTTCACACGCTTGGACATTCCATTTGATTCACTATAAATAGAGGGTCATCCCCTATTCATTTCCTCAAGCTTGGATAGCTAGAATCACCCTGCCAAACTTGTTCCATAACTCAAAATTTAGCAACTTCAAAATTCATTCTCAAGTATTTTTCAATCCAATTTTTCCATCAATTCACCTTCCTTAATCTTCCTTGAAGCTAACCATATAATTACATTCAATAATCGCGCCTTAGATTGCTCCATAGAAGTCCAGTTTCAGAGCTCTGCAACTCAACTTTAATAGGTAGATTCCTTCATCAATTCTTCAAAACTTTGATATCATTGTGATGCTCTCATTGCCCTGGTTCTAGTCGCAACACTTGCTTTTTACTGAAAACGCATTTTGACCATGAAATTTCAAATCCCTTTTCAAAACGTTCCTTCCAAATTGCTTGAGCTACATTGTATATAAATTTGTCGCGAAGGTGTGGTTGTCTTTGTCTTGAAGAGACGGAGCGAATGACATAGGTCTCGTGCTCTAATTTTACAGATTGAGCAACCTGGTTTTGGGACTGGCTGGAGGTTGAAGATGACCAACGTGTCATCTTCCAACCAATGAAGGCGCGCCAACTGTGTTTTTCAAAAATCTGATTTAATTAATGATCCTATCCATTATTCACTAAAGTCCATAACATGCACATCGCGCCAGGTCCACTTGATCTGTTTACTAATGCATTTTGACATTGATCAGATGGCCCATATTTTTTTGGTTTTTATTTTCTTTTCTGATTTTTATATTTAATTGTTTTAAACTTCAAAAAATCATAGAAAATTCATTTTTAGTCCAAAAAATCTGAAAAAATTATGAAAAATATTTTTGATTATTCTCTTTCTGATTTTTATTTTTTCACAATTTTATTTTGTGTTTTGGTATTTTTTATAAATTTTCACTTTATTTGAATTGTTTTAAATGTTTAAAAAATAGTTTTATGCATTTTTAAATTCTGGAAAAAAAATATGGAATGATCCAATGATATTGTGACAAATATTGGTGATCTCACTTATTTTTTATTTCTGAATTTGGTATTTTTTATCATTTTTGGTTTATTTTACTCATTTCTTTTAATTTTAAAAATAGTTTCTGACTTTAAAAAATTACCAAAAAAATTATAAAATCATTCGAGTCCTTTTCTGATTTTTCTATGGTCTTACTTTTTATTTTTTGATTAATTTGAACATAGTTGATATTTTTCTCTTTTATTTCTATTTTAAAAAAAAATTTAAAAACCTTTTTTGTATATATTAAATATAATATTATTTTGTGACTATTTTCTGGCTGATCTTGGATCAAATTTTTTATCATGAACTTTATTAACATCATTAGATGCATGGTGTTGAGTCTAACTCCACAAAAATGGATGAATGATTTTAATAATAGTTTGCTTAAATTTAATTCAAAAGTGGTTTGTATATTCTCTCACACTCCTCTTCATCTCATCCCTTTCTTATTGCACTAAGTGTTATTGAAGCATGATCTATATATCATGTCTCAAAACAAATGGTGCATAGATTGCTATTGACCGGCCTCAAAATAGGTGCGACTTCTATATAAGTCCACTTACGATTACTTAACATAGTGATAAATTTTGTCCCAATTCGAATAAATGATCATTCGTGGCCCAAACTTATGTTTGCAAGCCTAAGTATGTTAATTTGATCTCTTTGATCCAATAACCTTGAGATTCATTGTGTGGAGGCTTTGGTTCCACCAATCCTCTAATAGACTACAACACCTTTGGTCAACGTGGATCACTTAAACATCGTTGATCATTAAATGGTACTCATGAGAATTTCAAATGGATGATATACTTAACGAAAAGCAAATGCAACTTGTTGTGTGGAGGCTTTGGTTCTACCGATCCTCTAATGAGTTCCAAATGCAAGTTTCAAGATGATCATCCAACTAACCATTAATCACTAATAATTGACTTTATCCTTTATTTTTATTATATACCCCTTTTATTTTTATGCACTATTTACTTTTAGCATTTATATTTCATGCCATTTTCATCTTTGCTCATTTGAGTATTTACTTTCTTGTCATTTTTATTTTTGCTCACTTGAGCTTTACTTTTCTTTTTTAAAACACCTAATAATCAACATAAACCCTAAAAATCTTTAATGATACTTGGACTATTTGGTTACTATCCTTGGCATTATGAAGCATTGGACTTTTTGGACTTAGGATTAGAAACCTTGGCCTATGATTGGAGACCTTGTGACCTGATCTGATTATTTTGTCTGGAGCTCTTGAGGCTTACCTTAAGGCATTGGGTTGTTTGTTTGTTTTGTGTGTAGGTTATTGTGATTACACTCTTTGTTTGTAATATGGAATTCACCCGTATACAGCCGTTACTCTGCCCAATGTTTGTGAAGACTTAATACACTTGAAGTTTGGTTCTCTCAAGAGGTCTAGTATCTTTGCTTGTTTGGTTTCAATCCAAGGAATGGGAATTCTATCTTGACTCATAATATCAAGTTTTGGCTTCTTGTTGGTTAGATGGTTCTTATCCCTAGCTTTTACCTTATGCTTTAGGATAGTCCCTTCTTCTCCTCCCATCTTCTTTAATTTCAAAAATCTTCTCTCTCCTTTTGAAAAACTCTTTATTGTTTTTTTAAACTTGAACCACTTTCATAATAAACTTTGACTTAGGTCCATGCATTTTCAAAACATTTTCATAAATAAACTTCAATAAACTTAATTATACTTTGACATTTTTTGTGAGAAGACTAAAAGTCAATCAATCTCATTTCAAACCATTTTACCACTTTGGATTTTATCTTTAAACTTTTCTCAAAAGATTGGACTCTTGTTAATCCTTGTAGTGATGCAAACAACTATACTTCTATAATATATAGTGAAGAGAGATATTTTCCACTTGGGTATTGAGTGAGGCATTGTTGATTTTAAAATGCAAGCCATATCCTCCACTTTGAGATGATGCAAATTCTCCTTTCTCATGATTGTGGGTAGTGTTGTACCCCAAAATTTTCCCTTGCATTTTTTCCTCAAGAAATCACAGCTTCAGGCGTTTCCTGATTTTTCAAACTGGCTCAAGAATCGGTCAAACAGACTTTTCGCGTCAGTCAGACAAAATTAGGGTTTTCATTGGTTTTCCTGGCTCTAGAACAATTTAAACAGTTTGTTTAGGGTTTTTGGTTGATTTTGGTTCAACTTCGATCAGGCGAACGTTTCTTTGACGTTTAATCAGGAATTAGGGTTTTCATGCGTGGTTCCTCAAAAAGATTTAATTCTACGGTGCTTTGAGCCTTTATCCTGTGTTTCTTAAACCGTGAACCAAGCCACGTTACAACCTTTCAAAAGTCCTAATTGAAGCATGGGTTAGTTTGAAAGTATACTGTTACAAAAGGTATCCTGACTCCTGTAAGGCTTTGCTCTAAATCTTGTGTTGACTTGTCTTATGAAAAGTTTTCTGCTAAAAAACGCATTTTTCAAAACTTCGAGACAAACATAAACTTGGCATTGTTTGAATATCACTGTTTGCATTTGGCTATTTGTTTGACAGCGAAGAAATTCATACAGCGAATGTTCGGAGGAACGAAAACTCTCTCAGTGAGCGAAATCACTTCAAAAGGATGACACTTCCCACGACAAATCTCCTATCAACAAGGGGCATGACATGTCACTATCTAACTAACCTGGGGCAGTCCAGTCAAGGTTTCAACAGATCGTTCAAAGTTCAGTTAACCTGGGGCAGTCCAGTCAAGATTTCATTAAAATCTCAATTGCAGATTAACTTGGGGCAAGCCTCCCTCACCACCACTTGGGGCATTCGAATGTCAAAAGTGTCCAACAAGTCTTTATCAAATCCAAGATGCATTTTTACACGAACTCATCATCAGGCAACCCTACACCGGTTCCTTCTCAATTTCCAGACGAAGTCTTACACGGACTCACCCTCCACAAGTAACCCTACACCGGTTCCTTTTCTTTCAGAAGTCTTACACGGACTTACCTCAAGGTGACCCTACACCGGTTCCTCCCAAAGTCTTACACGGATTTACCCCAAGGTAACCCTACACCGGTTCCTCCCAAAGTCTTACACGGATTTACCCCAAGGTAACCCTACACCGGTTCCTCCCAAAGTCTTACACGGATTTACCCCAAGGTAACCCTAAACCGGTTCCTCCCAAAGTCTTACACGGATTTACCCCAAGGTAACCCTACACCGGTTCCTACCAAAGTCTTACACAGATTTACCCCAAGGTAACCTTACCCCGGATCATCCAGAAGTTTTACACGAATTTACCCCGAAGAAACCCTACACAGGTTCTCTCTCTCCAGACGTAGTTTTACACGGACTCGTCATCAAGAAACCCTACACAGGTTCTCTCTCTCCGGACATAGTTTTACACGGACTCGTCATCAAGAAACCCTACACAGGTTTCCTTATCAATTCCAGATGCAGTTTTACACGGACTCATCATGAAGCAACCCTACACAGGTTCCTTCTCAAACTCCCGATGCAGTTTTACACGGACTCATCATGAAGCAACCCTACACAGGTTCCTTCTCAAACTCCCGATGCAGTTTTACACTGACTCATCATGAAGAAACCTTACACAGGTTCCTTCTCAAACTCCCGATGCAGTTTTACACGGACTCATCATGAAGCAACCCTACACAGGTTCCTTCTCAAAACCCGATGCAGTTTTACACGGACTCATCATGAAGCAACCCTACACGGGTTCATTCTCAAACTCCCGATGCAGTTTTACACGGACTCATCATGAAGCAACCCTACATAGGTTCCTTCTCAACCTCAGATGCAGTTTTACACGGACTCATCATCAGGAAACCCTACACCGGTTCCTTCTCAAAACCTGATGCAGTTTTACACGGACTCATCATCAGGAAACCCTACACATGTTCCTTCTTTCAACTTACAAATACAACACATCTCCATTCAATTATCCATCCTACCTCCAAATGGCATCTGTAAGCCCATTCCCGAGATCAAGTGCCTACGGCAATCAGAAGGTTCTTGCAATCCCCAGCCTGAGAACCTTCCGGAATCTAATTCCCCTCAGAATCAAGTTTCAATATTCCCGGCGGAGCTAAACTTCCAACTATTAATCCCCAAGCAGAGTTGAAAACTCTAATTCTCAGTTCCTCACAGAATATTCGAATATTCTCCGGTGAAGATCTCCTCAAGACAGGAATTCCCCAGTAGATTGGCATACAACCCAAGCTTCTGATTTCCCCAACAGTAGTCCCAAGACTTCTCATTTTTAACAATCAAAGATTCTTGCCCTCCACAGCAGCAGCCAAGGAATTGTTCACCATGGCAGCAGTCAAGATTCTTTTATCTTCAGTCATCCAGGATTCATCTATCCTCAGCAAGACATCTCATCAGCTTACATACGCATTCATCACATTCATATCATAAACATTGGTATAACATACATTGCATCATGCATCATGACATTGCATACAGCTAACTCTTTACCTTTTCAGGAAAGATCAGTCGACAGGCAAAGATCATCTTCCGAGATTCATCCAGAAATAGTTCAGATGTGACCCAGACATGGGAACATTCTGATACTTATTCCAGATTCACTCAGAGACAGTTCAGATGTGACCCAGACACGGCGACATTCTGATACTTGTTCCAGATTCATCCAGATGTAGTTTTAAACGGACTCATCATCAGGAAACCCTACACCGGTTCCTCCTTCAGACTTCTGAAAATAGTTCACGGATTCTTCCCAACACCGAATGTTAATCTATCACTTGTTCAGATGCAACTTCTTCACGGACGCTTCCCAACAACGGATGTTGTTTCAACTCCTGAAAACAGTTTACGGATTCTCCAAACACGGATGTCAATCTATTGCTGTCTCACACCCCCAGTTCAGAGATGTTCCAAAACATGGATACCTTTCTGATACTCGTCCATTCACCAGTGACATACAGTTCAACAATCATTTCCAGATGGCATCTTTAAGCCCATTTCCAGATGGCATCTATAAGCCCATCCTCCTACCAGCAGTCACCAGATGGCATCTTTAAGCCCATCACCAAATGGCATCTTTTAAGCCCATTCCCTCTACCGTCACGTCACCAAGTGCAAATTTCCGAGCACTCTAGTGTCCAATCTCCTTTTACCTTCGAGTCGCGAAAGGCAAACTTGCCAATCTAACTCTTCAGGTCCAAGAAGATTGAACAGGGGCAACTGTTGTACCCCAAAATTTGCCCTTGCATTTTTTCCTCAAGAAATCACAGCTTCAAGCGTTTCCTGATTTTTCAAACTGGCTCAAGAATCGGTCAAACAGACTTTTCGCGTCAGTCAGACAAAATTAGGGTTTTCATTGGTTTTCCTGGCTCTAGAACAATTCAAACAGTTTGTTTAGGGTTTTTGGTTGATTTTGGTTCAACTTCGATCAGGCGAACGTTTCTTTGACGTTTAATCAGGAATTAGGGTTTTCATGCGTGGTTCCTCAGAAAGATTTAATTCTACGGTGCTTTGCAAGTTATTCCGAGATTTGGATTGAATTCGCATTGTGTGACTGTGAAAGGATGCATTGGGTTTGAATTTGCAGCATTTGATTAAAGACAGTAAAAGGAAAATATGTCTGGGCAGTTGTTGTGATTGACTGTGCTTTGCTTTGGATTTGTGAAGCACCAGATTTATTAGTTGATCGATGCTGAAACATTGTTTATTTAATTGTTTATTATTCTGAGTTTAGATAATTGGAATTTATTTCCATTTATTATAATTTTAGAATTATAAATAATAAAATAAATAATTGAAAAGGATAAAAAGAATTAATTGGATAAAAAGAATTTTTATTTCATCTTTAAATATTTGTTACAAATTATTATGTAAATACAAGTATTCATTTACACGGTATTTATAATAATAATAGTTACAATAATTAAATTTAAAATAAGACTATCCTAATTTTTTCTAAATCTTCAATTCTTCATTCTTCATCTGTTGCTAAATCCTCTCCATTCAATTTTTATCTGCAAAAGAAAAGAAGAAAAGTTAGAAGCAGATAAATAATTAAAAGCAGACAATTAATTTGGGCTCATCATTAAAGGCAACTGACTGAAATCAGTTAGCCCTCTCTGCAAATCACGGGATTTCTCCCGGTTCACAAAGAGGGATGAATATTTGCTTGCTAAACTTTGAATGCACATAATTAAAAAATGCACAAGTTCAAGTTTGTCAAAAAACTGCATAGTTCAAAGTAAGACAGCTCTACAAAGTCCAAATTCAAATTGAACCACAAAGTCCCAAACTGAGTTCATATTCAAACTTTCCACAAGCTGCCAAAAAAGCTGTCAAAGATATCAAAGTATCAAAAGGTACAAGATGCAGCACAAAGTATGGAAAAGAGAAGACAAATATGCAGAGATAGCTACATATGCAAGCAAACATAGCTCATTTCATCATTTCCCAGTGTTGCCTTTTCAGAGAAAGGTACAAACACAAACATTTTTTATTGTTTTAAGTTGTACTGGAGAGAGAAGAAGAGGGAAAAGAGCAGGCTTACTGGCTTTTAGGCTTGAGACATAGAAAAATGATATAAAACTAACTGCAATAGAATAGTAGAAAGGGGGCAGAAATCACAAGAAAAAAATATAACTCAAAAACTGCCTCCACCCCGTTAAAGCAAGACAGAAGCATCAAGCTTCAAATCAAAACCTGTCAAACACACAAACAGGTCTATACAAGCCTAACCTGCATAAGCCTTTAACCTGCACCAAACTGAAGCCAAGCTTCAGAACCAGAAAAAGCCTAAGACTGTGTTAAGCCAACAAAGCCTAAACCTGAGTCCAAGTCAAAACCAGTTAACCTGCATAAGCACGAACAGAAGCCAGGTCTCAAACTTACACTGTCTAAAAGCCAAAAAACCTCAATAAACATTCAAAGCCAAACCTGTGATGTCCAAAACCAGTAAGGCCAAAACCTGCTGAAACAAAATCCCAAACAACAAAAATAACTTGTTAAGGCCCCTCAAGCCATAAAAACATGTCCAGCCTTAACCATCAAACAATGTCAAAACCTCCCATAAGCCTAAAACTGGAAATAGCATAACATCCAAACCAAGTTCAAGCAAACAACTCAAAACCCTCAGAGTTCCTCATCGTTGGGTGATCAACAGCAACATCATTGAAAGTATTCAGCAACCAAACACAAGGCAAACGTTCAAAGCAACGAAGACCCTCAGAACTCGAAGAGCTCATCATTGGGTAACCAACAAAATCAAATCATCATCTCAAAATCCCTAAGCATATCAAGCTAGGCAACAGAAGCAAAGCAAAGAGAGAAGAAGAAAAGCAAACAGAAGCACACAAGGCGAGGCATCAAGGCAACGAAGAAGAAAGAAGTGATATCAGAAGTGGTGGTTCAGTTCATCATCATCACCAAACAAAAGAAGTAAGACACAAATACCAGAGTACCAAGGCATCAAGCGAAGCAAGCGAGCTCAACCTCACGCGTATCCCTCCGTCCGGCCCTCCACGTGCCTCCGGTCCACCTTGTCTCCATCTCCAAGGCTAGAGGTATAAACCCATCTCCTTTCTCCTTTCACAAAAACAACAACATTTAATCCGAATCAGTAAGCAAGAAAAAAAATAAAAAAATATGAGATATAAACCCTAACGCGAATGATTAAGGATTCATTACCTTGTACAACACCGCTGAAGCAATCGTTGGAGGGAGAAGAGGTGGAGGCTGCACCGGTGGCCATTGGGCGAATAAGGAAACTCAGTCGAAGGTGGGAGAACAAACAAATAAGACGAAGAGCAAGTGAACGGCGCTGTAAAGCCTAAGCTATGTCCAAATGAAACAAAAACTAGTGAACCCTAAAACAAAATCTCGTGTCAATACTGGGCCTTGCCCTCTTCAACGCTTAAGCCCATTTGTCAAAACTAACAGACGCATCCCCCCTCTTTTCCATTGTCCTGACTAATTTGTTTGGGCCATGATCTCCCTTAAGCCCATATAATTATTTTTCTCGTAAACTAACAACTTTTTCTACTTATCATTTTATCATTTTCTTTTTTAAAACTAATATATATTTCATTTTGTTTGTAAATAAATAACACATTAATTCTTTTATACAAAATTCTCTTTAATTTTATTGCATTAAAAAAAATATAATTAGGTTAATAGATTTTGTCTTAAAACTATTTTAATAAATCTTTTTCATATATAAATATTAACTTTCTTTAAATATTTCTCTTTTCTTAAAAATATTATTTGTGCATAATCAATTAAAATACATTTTTAATATACACAATATAATTAAAAGTTAAAACATTTTTCTTTCTTTTAAATAAAATACTCTTTTTTTGTACATATCAACAAATACGAGAATACAAAAATTAAATAAACGAAACATCTAATTCTTTTCATTAAGTAAACCATACTTAATAATACATTCAAATTCACATCTCAACTTGTAAATAATATACATGTACACGTACACTTACACAATACATTTTACATTTGATGCATTATACATTTGCTATACATTGCTATACGTTACATTTACACTTTTATCGCAATTCGATTTGGTTGTAAATTATTGGACACTACATTCCTAAAGTCTCATCCCCATTTGTGAATTTGTACCCCCACTCCCGGATACTATTTGTAATAGCGTAGACTTTAAATTCTCGCAATTTATCGCTTTCGAATTATACCATGGTTAGACCTAGGGTTTGCATGTACATAAAATCAAACGCTAGATAACCTAATACAAGACAAATACATGAAATCAATACACAATCACACTTGCACCCCCTAGGGTAATCCCACATGTTGCCTTCCAAAATGGGCCATGCTTGCACGTCGAGTTTCTTTGGCAAAAAAAATTCAAATGATCATAAGTCCCTCGATGACGCTTTTGAAAGTCGCCTATCAAAATGATCAAGTCCCTTCAAGCAAATTGCCAAAGACACTTGGCACCATTGCATTCATGGTCCATACGATGACCCGCGCCCGTCCCGTCAAACTTCCTAAACGCAAGATTGTCCACCAAATTCAATGGTGGAACAAATTTGTTAAAAAGGGTTGAAAACATAGAGAAAACCTTTGAGTACAATAGGGGTAGACAAAACTCTTAGTTACTTGAGATCAACTTGCAAAAACACTTGCCTTCTTTTCAAAAACCACACTTCACAAACACTTTCAAAACAAACTCTCAAAAAACATTTGAAACATCTTTTCGAAAAGATACACACTTTTGTAAAACACTCAAACACGAGTCAATTACATTGGTTGCCTAAGACAAGGCATCTCTTCAAAAACATTTTCAAAACACACACACACACCACAATTTCAAAGCAATCAAAAATCAAGGCAAGTGATCTAAAAACCAAGTAACTAAGAGCCCATGGATAACCATGGATGAAAAGGGTGCTAATACCTTCCCTTTTCATAATCTACCCCCCGAACCCACGAAATATCTCAAAAGGTTTTTGCTGTGCTTTTTAACCTTTCCTTTAGGATAAAATAAAAAGTCGGTGGAGACTCTTGCTCAACCGAACAAGTGCGAATACAAACGCAAAACTCAAGTCAGTTCTCCCACCGTATCACAGAACTGGCGACTCTGCTGGGGAGTACTTAAAAGTGGGGTTTACCTTAGGGTTTAGATCACCTTTGTTTTCAATTGATTGCTTTGTTTGCTTTTACATTTGTGAGCTTTGCATCGGAGTTTCATAGATCCTAACCCGGATCTGGGGAATACCCTTTTAGGTAGCATAATCTGTGAGGGACCTGTTCGGCGTAGACCGACATGGGTGAAGCAGTGGCTACGTTGGTTTGGCACCTTGGTTTGTACCGATATCCCTTGTGTTGAAACGAGGAGAATATGGGTCTTCTAAGGGGTCATTAAGCACCAGCCGACCTTAGAACCCTAAATTGACCCAACTTGGCCATTAGAACAGTAGCAGTATGCTACACTCATTGAGGCTAAACTCTCGCGATGGTTCTGGCTGCAAGAAAAGATTGCGATGCTGGAGTTATGACCGATTGAGGGTGGTCAGTGATATTGAGATCCTCTAGCACCCGGTTACTTTTGATAGGACAGGTCTTAACCAACGAAACTGAAAGAGGGTAGTACCTGAACCTCATGCAAGCCTAAACCTAAGGACTTGTTTGTTTGGTGTGAATATGTCTGTATATACACTCACTTGCTTTTTGCATGCATGTACATAACATCATAACATCATACCATAGCATCTTCAAATAACCATTTCAAGGATCTCGAGGGTTCTGTTGATGCAGGGATACGTTGAACCAGACGTCTACCAAAGGGCAAGAGGTTTTCTCCTCTAAACAAATGCCATCAAAGATCAAGTGCAACAACTTGAATCAGGGGCTATGACCCACTCGACATGGTGAGCTTGATTCTCGTGGAAAGACATCCACCAGTGCACAGTTCCCCAATCAAAGATCAAGTGCAACAACTTGAATCAGGGGCTATGACCCACTTGACATGGTGAGCTTGATTCTCGTGGAAAGACATCCACCGGTGCAAAGTTCTCTAATCCAAGAGCAAAGTTCAACTTCTAACATTTTCTTGTGTTTACCCCAAGAGGTCCTTGAAAGCATGCATCCACATATCATGCATTGCATTTTGACAGTTTTTCCTTTTTCAGGTTTCCTTACTCTCCTGCTGTTTATTTCAGTAAGAGATGGCTCTAGAAAGGACTGTCAGGGATATCCAGGATCAGACTGCTCAGCTGCAGGAGATGTTCTTGAACTTGTCTCTGGGGCAAGAAGAAATGAAAGCTCTCCTCACAAAGGGCTTGGAGAATTCAAACAATGCCAAGAGTGATCAGCTTGCGGAGCTGCAGTTTGATCTGGCAACATTGAGGATCCAAGTGATGGGACAGTTGGTGGGCCAGATGGCTCTCATCCAAGACCTATCTCAAAGACAAGAGGAACTCAGAGTTCTCGTCCGCCAACTGCTTCAAAACAACCAATTGGGGCAAACATCTGAGGTTGAAGAGCAAGTCACCGCTCAGCCTCCATCCACTCAAGAAGACAAGGGGAAGGCTCCTTCGCTTGTTTCAGGGTCACAAGCCCATCAACAACCTCGCCAGCATCAACGGGGTAATCGGCGTAAATAAGAAACGTCGGGAAGACAGTTCACGGAGACTGAGATACCATCATTCTTCATACTGAAGCGCCTGTTGGAGGTCAACCTGCTTACTTTAAGGGATCCTCCTCGGAAGCTCAATACCTCCTCTCCTAACTATTGTCCCGACGCATTTTGTGTTTACCACTCCTACAGCCCGGGACACGACACCAACGACTGTTGGGCCTTGAAGAACAAGATTCAAGATCTGATCGACATTGGAGTGTTGGAATTCATGCCAGACGGCGAGATGAAAATCTTCCGTTAAGGAGTTCCCCACCTGAAGTGACAAAGCTCAAGCTGAGAGACTGTTGCTTCATTTGAATTTTCAAAGTTGTAATTTTCTTTTGTTATTCAAACAATTAACTGTTGATGTTAAACTCTGTTTCATTAATGCATTGCATATGTTTGTCTTGAATTCATCCATTCGTTTTCACTACTCTTGTGCTTTCTTTATGATATTCGACTCTTGATAAAAGGCTACAAGCCTTTAGAGGGAGGATGACGAAACAATACCATAATCTCATACAGTATGCTTTTGAACAGACCTCGCTGATGATGTACAGGCATTTCCTTCAATTCCCAAACACTGGAGTTATAAGGAAGTTAATCCCTAGTCAACCCCTTCGAGCTAAAGAAGTAGGAGTTTTCTGTTCTAAACAATCGAAACCTTTGATATAAACCTGGGGCAGGGTAGTATCTCAGTTAATTCAAGAGAAAATGCGCATTGAAGTCGCAAACTCTCAGTTCGTAATACAACGAACGACGTCAAAGAAAACGAAAAGCATTCCCTTGGAATCAAAAGACAGTGATGGTTCCCTATCACATAGGCAGTCAATCTCTCAAAAGAGAAAAGCCCACCAAGCCAAAACCTGTAAAGGAGGCTTAAGAAAGTTGGGGCATCCCGCTGACTGTGATCTCAAAAATAGAGACGGTCAGGCAAAAGTTAGGGATAACAAATCAAAATCAAAATAGTGAGGTCATTACAGATCCTCAACAACATGAAAAATGTTGCAAAGAAAAAAGGAGATGACGATTGTCTCCCAATTCAATTGATAAACCATCACCCAAAAGTCATTCCAAACTCAAACAGAGTGCGACGCACAATTAACTGAGCTTAGGGTTGGAGAACATCACGAAGAGCGGGTGGGTACAAATACACTTTGAGCCTTTATCCTGTGTTTCTTAAACCGTGAACCAAGCCACGTTACAACCTTTCAAAAGTCCTAATTGAAGCATGGGTTAGTTTGAAAGTATACTGTTACAAAAGGTATCCTGACTCCTGTAAGGCTTTGCTCTAAATCTTGTGTTGACTTGTCTTATGAAAAGTTTTCTGCTAAAAAACGCATTTTTCAAAACTTTGAGACAAACATAAACTTTGCATTGTTTGAATATCACTGTTTGCATTTGGCTATTTGTTTGACAGTGAAGAAATTCATACAGCGAATGTTCGGAGGAACGAAAACTCTCTCAGTGAGCGAAATCACTTCAAAAGGATGACACTTCCCACGACAAATCTCCTATCAACAAGGGGCATGACATGTCACTATCTAACTAACTTGGGGCAGTCCAGTCAAGGTTTCAACAGATCGTTCAAAGTTCAGTTAACCTGGGGCAGTCCAGTCAAGATTTCATTAAAATCTCAATTGCAGATTAACTTGGGGCAAGCCTCCCTCACCACCACTTGGGGCATTCGAATGTCAAAAGTGTCCAACAAGTCTTTATCAAATCCAAGATGCATTTTTACACGAACTCATCATCAGGCAACCCTACACCGGTTCCTTCTCAATTTCCAGACGAAGTCTTACACGGACTCACCCTCCACAAGTAACCCTACACCGGTTCCTTTTCTTTCAGAAGTCTTACACGGACTTACCTCAAGGTGACCCTACACCGGTTCCTCCTAAAGTCTTACACGGATTTACCCCAAGGTAACCCTACACCAGTTCCTCCCAAAGTCTTACACGGATTTACCCCAAGGTAACCCTACACCGGTTCCTCCTAAAGTCTTACACGGATTTACCCCAAGGTAACCCTAAACCGGTTCCTCCCAAAGTCTTACACGGATTTACCCCAAGGTAACCCTACACCGGTTCCTCCCAAAGTCTTACACGGATTTACCCCAAGGTAACCTTACCCCGGATCATCCAGAAGTTTTACACGAATTTACCCCGAAGAAACCCTACACAGGTTCTCTCTCTCCAGACGTAGTTTTACACGGACTCGTCATCAAGAAACCCTACACAGGTTCTCTCTCTCCGGACGT
The DNA here is from genome assembly GCA_948472305.1 of Vicia faba. NCBI lineage: Eukaryota > Viridiplantae > Streptophyta > Magnoliopsida > Fabales > Fabaceae > Vicia > Vicia faba. The sequence goes on from OX451738.1 coordinate 884,723,316, forward strand.
AGTTTTACACGGACTCGTCATCAAGAAACCCTACACAGGTTTCCTTATCAATTCCAGATGCAGTTTTACACGGACTCATCATGAAGCAACCCTACACAGGTTCCTTCTCAAACTCCCGATGCAGTTTTACACGGACTCATCATGAAGCAACCCTAAACAGGTTCCTTCTCAAACTCCCGATGCAGTTTTACACGGACTCATCATGAAGCAACCCTACACAGGTTCCTTCTCAAACTCCCGATGCAGTTTTACACGGACTCATCATGAAGCAACCCTACACAGGTTCCTTCTCAAAACCCGATGCAGTTTTACACGGACTCATCATGAAGCAACCCTACACGGGTTCATTCTCAAACTCCCGATGCAGTTTTACACGGACTCATCATGAAGCAACCCTACATAGGTTCCTTCTCAACCTCAGATGCAGTTTTACACGGACTAATCATCAGGAAACCCTACACCGGTTCCTTCTCAAAACCGGATGCAGTTTTACACGGACTCATCATCAGGAAACCCTACACAGGTTCCTTCTTTCAACTTACAAATACAACACATCTCCATTCAATTATCCATCCTACCTCCAAATGGCATATGTAAGCCCATTCCCGAGATCAAGTGCCTACAGCAATCAGAAGGTTCTTGCAATCCCCAGCCTGAGAACCTTCCGGAATCTAATTCCCCTCAGAATCAAGTTTCAATATTCCCAGCGGAGCTAAACTTCCAACTATCAATCCCCAAGCAGAGTTGAAAACTCTAATTCTCAGTTCCTCACCGAATATTCGAATATTCTCCGGTGAAGATCTATTCAAGACAGGAATTCCCCAGTAGATTGGCATACAACCCAAGCTTCTGATTTCCCCAACAGTAGTCCCAAGACTTCTCATTTTTAACAATCAAAGATTCTTGCCCTCCACAGCAGCAGCCAAGGAATTGTTCTCCCCGGCAGCAGTCAAGATTCTTTTATCTTCAGTCATCCAGGATTCATCTATCCTCAGCAAGACATCTCATCAGCTTACATACGCATTCATCACATTCATATCATAAACATTGGTATAACTTACATTGCATCATGCATCATGACATTGCATACAGCTAACTCTTTACCTTTTCAGGAAAGATCAGTCGACAGGCAAAGATCATCTTCCGAGATTCATCCAGAAATAGTTTAGATGTGACCCAGACATGGGAACATTCTGATACTTATTCCAGATTCACTCAGAGACAGTTCAGATGTGACCCAGACACGGCGACATTCTGATACTTGTTCCAGATTCATCCAGATGCAGTTTTAAACGGACTCATCATCAGGAAACCCTACACCGGTTCCTCCTTCAGACTTCTGAAAATAGTTCACGGATTCTTCCCAACACCGGATGTTAATCTATCACTTGTTCAGATGCAACTTCTTCACGGACGCTTCCCAACAACGGATGTTGTTTCAACTCCTGAAAACAGTTTACGGATTCTCCAAACACGGATGTCAATCTATTGCTGTCTCAGACCCCCAGTTCAGAGATGTTCCAAAACATGGATACCTTTCTGATACTCATCCATTCACCAGTGACATACAGTTCAACAATCATTTCCAGATGGCATCTTTAAGCCCATTTCCAGATGGCATCTATAAGCCCATCCTCCTACCAGCAGTCACCAGATGGCATCTTTAAGCCCATCACCAAATGGCATCTTTTAAGCCCATTCCCTCTACCGTCACGTCACCAAGTGCAAATTTCCGGGCACTCTAGTGTCCAATCTCCTTTTACCTTCGAGTCGCGAAAGGCAAACTTGCCAATCTAACTCTTCAGGTCCAAGAAGATTGAACAGGGGCAACTGTTGTACCCCAAAATTTGCCCTTGCATTTTTTCCTCAAGAAATCACAGCTTCAGGCGTTTCCTGATTTTTCAAACTGGCTCAAGAATCGGTCAAACAGACTTTTCGCGTCAGTCAGACAAAATTAGTGTTTTCATTGGTTTTCCTGGCTCTAGAACAATTCAAACAGTTTGTTTAGGGTTTTTGGTTGATTTTGGTTCAACTTCGATCAGGCGAACGTTTCTTTGACGTTTAATCAGGAATTAGGGTTTTCATGCGTGGTTCCTCAGAAAGATTTAATTCTACGGTGCTTTGCAAGTTATTCCGAGATTTGGATTGAATTCGCATTGTGTGACTAAATTAGTGAAAGGATGCATTGGGTTTGAATTTGCAGCGTTTGATTAAAGACAGTAAAAGGAAAATACGTCTAGGCAGTTGTTGTGATTGACTGTGCTTTGCTTTGGATTTGTGAAGCACCATATTTATTAGTTGATCGATGCTGAAACATTGTTTATTTAATTGTTTATTATTCTGCGTTTAGATAATTGGAATTTATTTCCATTTATTATAATTTTAGAATTATAAATAATAAAATAAATAATTGAAAAGGATAAAAAGAATTAATTGGATAAAAAGAATTTTTATTTCATCTTTAAATATTTGTTACAAATTATTATGTAAATACAAGTATTCATTTACACGGTATTTATAATAATAATAGTTACAATAATTAAATTTAAAATAAGATTATCCTAATTTTTTCTAAATCTTCAATTCTTCATTCTTCATCTGTTGCTAAATCCTCTCCATTCAATTTTTATCTGCAAAAGAAAAGAAGAAAAGTTAGAAGCAGATAAATAATTAAAAGCAGACAATTAATTTGGGCTCATCATTAAAGGCAACTGACTGGAATCAGTTAGCCCTCTCTGCAAATCACGGGATTTCTCCCGGTTCACAAAGAGGGATGAATATTTGCTTGCTAAACTTTGAATGCACATAATTAAAAAATGCACAAGTTCAAGTTTGTCAAAAAACTGCATAGTTCAAAGCAAGACAGCTCTACAAAGTCCAAATTCAAATTGAACCACAAAGTCCCAAACTGAGTTCATATTCAAACTTTCCACAAGCTGCCAAAAAAGCTGTCAAAGATATCAAAGTATCAAAAGGTACAAGATGCAGCACAAAGTATGGAAAAGAGAAGACAAATATGCAGAGATAGCTACATATGCAAGCAAACATAGCTCATTTCATCATTTCCCAGTGTTGCCTTTTCAGAGAAAGGTACAAACACAAACATTTTTTATTGTTTTAAGTTGTACTGGAGAGAGAAGAAGAGGGAAAAGAGCAGGCTTACTGGCTTTTAGGCTTGAGACATAGAAAAATGATATAAAACTAACTGCAATAGAATAGTCGAAAGGGGGCAGAAATCACAAGAAAAAAATATAACTCAAAAACTGCCTCCACCCCGTTAAAGCAAGACAGAAGCATCAAGCTTCAAATCAAAACCTGTCAAACACACAAACAGGTCTATACAAGCCTAACCTGCATAAGCCTTTAACCTGCACCAAACTGAAGCCAAGCTTCAGAACCAGAAAAAGCCTAAGACAGTATTAAGCCAACAAAGCCTAAACCTGAGTCCAAGTCAAAACCAGTTAACCTGCATAAGCACGAACAGAAGCCAGGTCTCAAACTTACACTGTCTAAAAGCCAAAAAACCCCAATAAACATTCAAAGCCAAACCTGTGATGTCCAAAACCAGTAAGGCCAAAACCTGCTGAAACAAAATCCCAAACAGCAAAAATAACCTGTTAAGGCCCCTCAAGCCATAAAAACATGTCCAGCCTTAACCATCAAACAATGTCAAAACCTCCCATAAGCCTAAAACTGGAAATAGCATAACATCCAAACCAAGTTCAAGCAAACAACTCAAAACCCTCAGAGTTCCTCATCATTGGGTGATCAACAGCAACATCATTGAAAGTATTCAGCAACCAAACACAAGGCAAACGTTCAAAGCAACGAAGACCCTCAGAACTCGAAGAGCTCATCATTGGGTAACCAACAAAATCAAATCATCATATCAAAATCCCTAAGCATATCAAGCTAGGCAACAGAAGCAAAGCAAAGAGACAAGAAGAAAAGCAAACAGAAGCACACAAGGCGAGGCATCAAGGCAACGAAGAAGAAAGAAGTGATATCAGAAGTGGTGGTTCAGTTCATCATCATCACCAAACAAAAGAAGTAAGACACAAATACCAGAGTACCAAGGCATCAAGCGAAGCAAGCAAGCTCAACCTCACGCGTATCCCTCCGTCCGGCCCAAACGCGCCTCCGGTCCACCTCGTCTCCATCTCCAAGGCTAGAGGTATAAACCCATCTCCTTTCTCCTTTCACAAAAACAACAACATTTAATCCGAATCAGTAAGCAAGAAAAAAAATAAAAATATATGAGATATAAACCCTAACGCGAATGATTAAGGATTCGTTACCTTGTACAACACCGCTGGAGCAATCGTTGGAGGGAGAAGAGGTGGAGGCTGCACCGGTGGCCATTGGGCGAATAAGGAAACTCAGGCGAAGGTGGGAGAACAAACAAAGAAGACGAAGAGCAAGTGAACGGCGCTGTAAAGCCTAAGCTATGTCCAAATGAAACAAAAACTAGTGAACCCTAAAACAAAATCTCGTGTCAATACTGGGCCTTGCCCTCTTCAACTCTTAAGCCCATTTGTCAAAACTAACAGACGCACCCCCCCTCTTTTCCTTTGTCCTGACTAATTTGTTTGGGCCATGATCTCCCTTAAGCCCATATAATTTTTTTTCTCATAAACTAACAACTTTTTCTACTTATCATTTTATCATTTTTTTTTTTAAAACTAATATATATTTCATTTTGTTTGTAAATAAATAACACATTAATTCTTTTATACAAAATTCTCTTTAATTTTATTGCATTAAAAAAAATATAATTAGGTTAATAGATTTTGTCTTAAAACTATTTTAATAAATCTTTTTCATATATAAATATTAACTTTCTTTAAATATTTCTCTTTTCTTAAAAATATTATTTGTACATAATCAATTAAAATACATTTTAAATATACACAATATAATTAAAAGTTAAAACATTTTTCTTTCTTTTAAATAAAATACTCTATTTTTGTACATATCAACAAATACGAGAATACAAAAATTAAATAAACGAAACATCTAATTCTTTTCATTAAGTAAACCATACTTAATAATACATTCAAATTCACATCTCAACTTGTAAATAATATACATGTACACGTACACTTACACAATACATTTTACATTTGATGCATTATACATTTGCTATACATTGCTATACGTTACATTTACACTTTTATCGCAATTTGATTTGGTTGTAAATTATTGGACACTACATTCCTAAAGTCTCATCCCCATTTGTGAATTTGTACCCCCACTCCCGGATACTATTTGTAATAGCGTAGACTTTAAATTCTCGCAATTTATCGCTTTCGAATTATACCATGGTTAGACCTAGGGTTTGCATGTACATAAAATCAAACGCTAGATAACCTAATACAAGACAAATACATGAAATCAATACACAATCACACTTGCACCCCCTAGGGTAATCCCACATGTTGCCTTCCAAAATGGGCCATGCTTGCACGTCGAGTTTCTTTGGCAAAACAAATTCAAATGATCATAAGTCCCTCGATGACGCTTTCGAAAGTCGCCTATCAAAATGATCAAGTCCCTTCAAGCAAATTGCCAAAGACACTTGGCACCATTGCATTCATGGTCCATACGATGACCCGCACCCGTCCCGTCAAACTTCCTAAACGCAAGATTGTCCACCAAATTCAATGGTGGAACAAAATTGTTAAAAAGGGTTGAAAACATAGAGAAAACCTTTGAGTACAATAGGGGTAGACAAAACTCTTAGTTACTTGAGATCAACTTGCAAAAACACTTGCCTTCTTTTCAAAAACCACACTTCACAAACACTTTCAAAACAAACTCTCAAAAAACATTTGAAACATCTTTTCGAAAAGATACACACTTTTGTAAAACACTCAAACACGAGTCAATTACATTGATTGCCTAAGACAAGGCATCTCTTCAAAATCATTTTCAAAACACACACACACACCATAATTTCAAAGCAATCGAAAATCAAGGCAAGTGATCTAAAAACCAAGTAACTAAGAGCCCATGGATAACCATGGATGAAAAGGGTGCTAATACCTTCCCTTTTCATAATCTACCCCCCGAACCCACGAAATATCTCAAAAGGTTTTTGCTGTGCTTTTTAACCTTTCCTTTAGGATAAAATAAAAAGTCAGTGGCGACTCTTGCTCAACCGAACAAGTGTGAATACAAACGCAAAACTCAAGTCAGTTCTCCCACCGTATCACAGGTAGTAAGTATGTTTTCCACACGGACAATGACGATGATGTCTCATCTCATAAAATTAACCAATACATTTGTGTTTTTTTAAAATCTTTTAAAGAGGAACTATGTGTACCCTGATCCCCTATTGCACGGAAGGTGGTACGTAGGCACTAAAGGTTCGCAACCGCGGTGGGTGCAAAAACCATAAAAGTATATTTCTTTTCTCACCTCCACCATCCATTTTTTACACAATATTTCATAGCCAAAATACACAAATTTTACAAAGAGGTTCCTACAGAGTACCGTAGATGTTTAGGATGCTAATACCTTCCCTTTGCATAACCAACCCCCTTACCTTGAACCTTTCCCCCTTTTTTGGGTTATTCGCTCTTTTCCCATTCCTTTGGAAACAATAAAGTGCGGTGGCGATTTTATTTTGATTTGTACAAGTCTAGTCAATCCCATGGCTTAGTCTTAAACATTTCTACCGTTACAGAAAAATAATTAAATTAATTATCCTAAAGTCTACTTAGAAAATTAAATTAAGAAAAATAAACTAAGCCTTTTTTGTGGGTTTTTTATTATGAAAAGAAAGTAATTAAACTTAAATTCTAATTCATTTTTAATTAAGAAAAAGGTTAAAGTTTTAATTAATTAATTAATTTAATTAATTATTTAATTAAAAAAGTCTAAGCCTAAATTTTTTGTGAGTTTTTTTATTATTATAATTAAAATGATTAAGAGATGAAATAATTAAATAAAGCAAAAAGAAAAGGAATTGGGCTTGACGACTAAAGTAGAATGGGGGGTGCAATTGAAATTTCGCTAAGCCCGGATTGTGAAGCCCAGGTCCATCTTTGATCCAGTGTGGACAGTACTTGATGGTACATGGTATCTCATGTTCTAGATGTCATGCATTCCATGTAATTCCCCTAACGTGCTCTAAGGATATCCAGGAACTCATATACACACATTAGAATATTCAACAATTAATAAAAATAAAGATTTGAATTTGAGATTATACCAAAATGGTGATAGCTTGGATCTGGTGATCTGGGACCTTGCAAGCTTTGAGGATGGTTGGAACAAGTCATTGGGTACCTCAAGAGCAATGTATGATTACTAGTTCAGACCAAAAGTACCTGCAAAGTGGGTTTCGAATTTTTACCGCTTTTGATCATTTTGCAAAAATGGTAGAGCTCTCTCTAGGCCGTGTAGGCGTGTTGAAATGCTTGCTAGATGCTTGTTTATATAGAGAGGAATGAGGAGACAAGAAAACAAAGTTTTAAACAACCTTAAAGCAAATATTTCAAAGCCATGAATGAAATTTGTAACTTTGGCCAAAAATAAGGAAACTTGTCCTTTTTTGAATTTGAATGAATGTGGACACCTTTGCACGAAATTTTATGGGCCTAGGTTGTCCAAAACATCAACCCGGAGCTCAAATCCCATTTCCAATTATTTTATACATTTTATTTTATATTTATTTGAAATAAATTAAAATAAATATGAATAAAATAGTTAGCAAATGTAAGGCATGGCAAGAATAATTTGAGAGGTCCTCTATAAACTTAGGAAGATTCTTGAAGTCCAGGAAATTGGTAGTTCTTTTTATTGAAGGACTTGATTCTTATGTACCCTGACTAGGATAAAAGAGATGGATAAATCTCCGATACACTATCTGACCGGGTTTCAGATACGGATGTCAACTCTTCTAGGGTGGTACAACGTTGGATGACATTTGGCTGGAGAAGAGAATTATGTCGGGGAATTTGCAATATTAGAGAAATAAAATCTGTTGGGGAATTAAATCATGTAGACTGCATTGAGAAAATAATCTCTGATGGGGATCGGAGTTTCATAGGTTGTGTTGAGGAAGTTTCCACCATATGTTGGGGAAATGATCCAACATCCTTATCTGCTAGGGGACCTATTGGGGAAGATGATCATGTCAAGCTATCTATTAGGGATATTAAGGTGAACAGCTGGAAGATGCCCTGATTTCTGTCTAAGGGCATATTAGACTTACTGGGGAATATATCTCTATTGAGGATGAGCTTGTGAAGATAGCTCTGTAGAGATAGTTCCATGAAGATTGCTTTGTGGGAATATATGGACAACTTTTGAATATTACCCTAACTCCTAGGGTCTTTAATAAATGCTAATCTTGTTTTCATGCATATATTTTGTAAATAGTAATCATATTCAAATACATATTTTCATTCAATATAATCATTTGATGTTTTTGTAACTACAACAGAGAAATTAAAAACAATTTTGAATTTTTAAATTTAGTTGTATTGATTCTGAAAGTTTGCCTATAAGCAGGCAGTTTTATACCAGAAGATAGAAATCCTAGTAAGAGGAAATCGTCGTAAAAATTGAAAAAGGGGTACAAAGTGATAAACAAAGAAAAATATCTATGTGGAAACGAGCCCATCGAGTTTCAACTCTGCTATTTCCCCTATGTCTTCAAGTATCTCATCACTTGTTGTTGAAAGAAGATGATTGAATTGATCTGTACCATTTGAACTTGAAGCTAGTAATAAAGCTGGATGTAATTAGATGGGTGATCCAACGGGACATAGTCATACACTTTAATCCCTAACTTTTTCCTGGACCGCCCTTTCGGGTTTTCAGTCCATTGGGATATCCTTTTTTGCCCAAACTGCCTTTTCAGGTTTTCGACTTGCCAGATGTACAATTACATATATATATATATATATATATATATATATATATATATATATATATATATATATATCCCTAACTTTTTCAAGACCCCTTTTGGTTCGCCGGGATACCCTTATTTTTGCCTAGGCCTGTCAACCTAACGGGTATCCTTTATGCGTAGTATTTTTTGACTATGTCTGCGTTCCAGGGGTGCGGAAAATCTTCACCGTCCATGGTGGTAAGTATCATAGCACCGCCAGAAAATATATTTTTGATCACAAATGGCCCTTCGTATGTGGGAGTCCATTTTCCCCTGGGATCACCTTGTGGTAGGATGATGCGTTTTATTACCAAATTACCAGCCTGGTACACCTGATGTTTAACTTTCTTGTAAAAGGCCTTGATCATGCATTTCTGATACATTTGACCATGACAAACAGCCGCAAGCCTTTTTTCATCAATCAAATCCATCTGGTCAAGTCGAGTCTGAATCCATTCGTCTTCATCTAAACCTGTGTCTTTCATAATCCTTAGGGAAGGAATCTGGACTTCAACAAGTAAGATAGCCTCCATACCGTAGACTAGAGAGAGCATGGTTGCTCCAGTTAATGTATGTACTGAAGTGCGGTAAACATGAAGAGAAAATGGTAGCATCTCATGTCAATCTTTGTATGTCACCGTCATCTTCTGCAAAATCTTCTTGATATTCTTGTTGGCGGCTTCCACTGCGCCATTCATCTTTGGTCGGTACAGAGAAGAATTGTGATGCTTAATATTGAACTGTGTGTAGAGTTTCATGATCATAGTATTGTTAAGATTGGTACCATTGTCCATGATGATCCTTTTAGGGATGCCATACCGACATATAAGGTTATACTTAATGAACCGAGCCACAACATTCTTGGTAACAGAAGCAACTGAGGCTTCCTCTACCCACTTCGTGAAGTAATCAATAACGACAAGGATGAAATGATTCCCATTGGAAGCAGTGGGCTTAATCTATCCACTCATATCAATGCCCCATATTTCAAACAGCCAAGGAGAAGTCAAAACATTCAAAGGAACCGGAGGCACATGTACTTTGTCAACATAAATCTGGCATTTGTGGCAAGTTATGGAATGATGATGGAAATCAGTTTCCATGGTAGACCAATAATAACCTGCTCTTAGAATCTTCTTAGTCATTATATGTCCACTGGAGTGAGTACCAAAGACACCTTCGTGCATATCTTCCATAATTTTCTCGGCTTCCTTCTTGTCTACACAACGAAGCAAAGTCGAATCATGGTTGCGCTTGTACAAGATTTCGTTACTCATAAAGAACTTGGCAGAGAACCTCCTTAGAAATTTCTTATCATTGATTGATTCCCCTTCATGATATTCTTGATTTTCGAGGTATCTTTTTACTTTATGGTACCAAGGCTTTTCCTCGACTCCATCAGTATCAACTTCATAACAATCCGCTAGTTCATCTATTCTCTCAATAGTAATTCGTGGAGCTTCATTATCCCATCTGACTTTGAACGTAGATGACATGGTAGCTAGTGCGTCTTCCAATTGATTCTCTTCTGGTGGAATGTGTTTAAAAGTGATTTCTTTGAAGTACAGAATTAATGTCAACGCATGCTCTCGATAAGGAATGAGATTTGGATGCTTTGTGTCTCATTCTCCATTAATCCAAATGATCACTAGGGATGAGTCCCCATATATATTCAAGAGTTTAATTCTCATATCGATGGCAGCTTTGATACCCATGATGCATACTTCGTACTCGGCCATATTATTGGTACAGTCAAAACACAATCTAGCGGTGAAGGGTGTATGGAAACCCTTGTGAGAGACAATCACATCACCAATTCCATTACCAAGTGTGGTTGAAGCTCTATCAAAAACCATAGTCCATTGGGATCCCGGTTCAGGTCCTTCGTATGGTCCAGGTTCTTCATAATTAGTAACTAGCATGATATTCTCGTCTGAGAACTCAAAATTCATAGACTGATAGTCATCCACAGGTTGATGAGCCAAATGATCTTCCAATACACTTCCTTTGATTACCTTTTGAGTTGTGTACTTAATGTCGTATTCTGTCAAGATCATTTTCCATCTTGTGATTCTTTCGGAGAGAGCGGGTTTCTCGAATATGTATTTTATTGGATCCATCTTAGAGATCAACAAAGTAGTATGAGTCAACATATACTATCTTAGTCGATGAGAAGCCCATGTCAAAGTGCAACAATTTTTCTCAAGCAGTGAGTATCTTGTTTCACAGTCGATAAAATTTTTGCTAAGGTAGTATATTGCATGCTATTTTTGACCAGACTCGTCATGTTGCCCTTATACACACCTCACTGAGTTCTCTAATACTGTCAAGTACATGTTCAGAGGTCTTCCTTCAACTGATGGCACCAGAACTGGAGGTTCTTGGAGGTATTCCTTTATTTTGTCAAAGGCTATCTGAAAATCGTCATTCCACTTCACTACTTAATCTTTCTTTAGTAACTTGAAGATTGGCTCACAAGTAGCAGTTAAATGGGAAATAAATCTGGAAATGTAGTTCAGTCGTCCCAAGAAACCTCTGACTTCCTAGTACAAGGAGTTGGCATTTCTTAAATGGCTTTAACCTTGGAAAGATCAACTTTAATATCTTTTTCACTTACGATGAAACCTAGAAGTTTACTGAATCTTACCTTAAAGGTGCACTTGTTTGGATTTAACCTCAACTTCTACTTCTTCAATCTCCCAAACAGCTTGTGCAGGTGGTCAAGATGTTCTTCTTCAGTCTGAGACTTGGTTATCATGTCATCAACGTAAACCTCTATTTTATGATGGATCGTATCATGGAACAAAGCTAGCATAGCATATCGATATGTTGCACCGATGTTCTTCAAACCAAAAGGCATAACTTTGTAATAGAAAGTGCCCCACTGTGTGACAAAGGTAGTCTTCTCCATGTCTTTAGGTGCCATCTTGATTTGATTATAATCAGAGAAACCATACATGAAGGAAAATACTTTATGTTGAGCAGTGTTTTCAACCAGAATATCAATATGAAGAAGCAGAAAGTCAGCTTTGGGGCTTGCCCTATTTAAATCCCTGTAGTCTATACACATATGCACCTTACCGCCCTTCTTAGGTACTGGCACCACATTTGTAACCCACTGAGAATAAGACGTAACAACTAAGAAACGTGCATTGAAGTGCTTCATCACATCGACTTTGGTCTTTTTAGACATCTCGGGATGCATACGATGAACCTTCTACTTTATAGGAGGACAACCTTCCTTCATCGATAGACGGTGAACCACAATGTCAGTATCAAGCCCTGGCATGTTTTCTTAAGACCAAGCAAAGATCTCAACATAGTCGTGTAACATCTAGATTAACCTCTTTTTGACATTGTCTTCTAGGTTGGCACTTATCTTGATTTCTTTCTTGTCCTCTTTAGTACCCAAGTTCACAACCTCGACTGGCTCTTCATGCAGTTGTATGGATCTTTCTTCCTGCTCTAACAGTCTAGCAAGCTCTCTAGGTACTTCACAATCTTCCTCACCTTCGTCCTCGACTTGGTAGATCGGATTTTTAAAGTCATAATTGGCAATAGCATAATTGTTATTAATGGGACCTAGGGTGGATGTGGATCTGTAATTTGTTATGTGGGTGTGTGTAAGAACACATAGCTATTTTGAAAGCAATAGAGTAAAAGAAAGACAAAGAGCGCAAAATTTGAATGCAAACGTCCAATGATTTATTAAATGAAAATAGGTGGATGAAAATGATAACCCTAACAAATGGACCATTGTGCCCCGGGTAAGGCACAAGAGTTAAAGTTATTGATCAAATTATATAACCAAAAACTTGAAAGCAAGAAAAAATAAAATAGAATTTACTACTGACTAAAGGAGATTGGTATAAAGTCTTCAGCCTTACAATTGTTGAGCCTATTGTCGATAGTAGGGAAAATCCAACTTTCTATGTCACAGTCGCTATCAGCGTCTTCCACAATGTTGACTTAGTTTTTGTGAATTCCATTGTTGTTGATATGGAATGACGGTCTCCCAGGATTAGCACGAGCACGACGGACAACCCTCTGAGCCTCTAAGGTGAATCCCAAGCCAAATTTGTCGGACTTGTAATGAATGTCGGGAAGATGACCCCAAATAGTGCCACCACCTTCTTCTACCACAACCTCAACGTCTTTCAGAGAAGCCATTCTTGGTGGAATCCTGGTAACCTTAGGAACAATAGGAGCAACTTTAGCATTAGGGGTTGTCTGAGGAATAACTTCGAAGGTATAACATGTAGTCTCGAGGAATTCAACATCCATCTCAACATACTTGAAATAGTTCAAATGGCTCACCATGTATTCTTCTTTGCCACAAACTGTAATGATTTTTCCTTTTACGGGATACCTCAACTTTTGGTGTAAAGTAGAAGTAACAGTGCCGGCCCCATGAATCCAAGGGTGTCCAAGAAAACAGGAATAGGTTGGACGAATTTCCATCACATAGAAAGTAGATTCGAATACATGGGAACCCACTTTGATTGGAAAAGAAACCTCTCCATGCACCATTCTCTTCGAACCATCAAAATCTCTCACTACAATGTCACTGAGTTTTAGCACAACCCCTTCATAGTCAAGTTTGTCTAAAACAGCTTTTAGAAATACATTCAATAAGGAACCTGTGTCCACCAACACATGATATAAGATAGTGCCCCTACATTCAATAGAGACATGCAGGGCCTTATTATGGTTCCTTCCTGCGGAAGATAAATCAGCGTCAGAAAAGCCAAGCCCATTATCAGTTGTTAGCCTAGCAACACAATTTTCGAACTGATCAATAGAGATTTCCTGCGGTACATGAGCTAATTTTAGAAACTTTACTAAAGCCTAAGCATGGGCTTCAGAGAACAACAACAGAGATATGATAGATATTTTAGAGGGGGTTTGCCCTAACTGTTCAACAATCTTATAGTCACTCTTTCGAATAATTTTCAGTACCTCCTTCATCTCTTGCTTGGAGGTATCTTCAACAGTAACCTCTTTCACTGCCTCAGTCTGGGCAGGCCCAGTCATCTGTTCTTTTCCTTGAGTCTCAGTAGTTGATTCAATAGTAGTGATATGAACTGGTGTAGTAACAACCTTTGGAGAGATCTCTGGAGAAAAAACCTTCCACTTATGGTAACCTTGCTAGTCCCAACAATATTTCCAACATTGGGATCAACAACTTTAGTATTTTCATCTTCGACAGCCAATGGTTCTTGCTTGATACCATGGTAGTAGACATTATCTCCATAATTCCAAGGGATAACCTTGTTAGAGGAATATGGAATTGGCCTAGGTGTGGTATTGATCAGAGGAGCAAATCTAGGCTCGGTAGTAATCTTCACATGACCCTTAGAAGTGATCCTTATAGGAGTACCGGAAATTGTAATCATGGACACGTCTTAAAGTTTCAGGCCTTGAGACATATTTTTACATAAGATCTCCACAGAAGGAATCTTCTCAAATATAATTACATGGTCATCCATCAAACACTAAATACCTTCTTTTAGCAGTACACAACCATTGGATTGGGATGCACAGTAGTAGCAGTTTTCATCGCAACCTAGAAATAAACTGACTTACAACAGCTTCTTCTTAACAATCATTAAATGAGTAGTCAAGTCACTCACAACAGAAACATAAGAAACATCACCAATAGCATTAACGCCTTTTTCATGATTAGGCATAGGTGTAGTGATCACATTAGGAATCTTAGGAGGATCAAATTCAATCTCCTTATTGCCAATCATATCTTGAATCTTATTTTTCAGAGCCCAACAACCATTAGTGTCATGTCCAGGACTGTTGGAGTGATATGCATACCTTGCATTGGGATTGTAACTAGGAGAAGAAGTATTGGGATTCTGAGGAGGATCCTTCGATGTAATCGGCTATGCCTTCAATGTGTGTTGCAATGCTTGAGACAACGACATGTTGATTTTGGTGAATGGTCTATTGGGTGCGACTTTCCTACGCTGATTATTCTGTTGTTGTTGTTGCATTGGCGCAGGATTAAAGATCAGAACTGCCCCCATATATTGGTTGCGGTTACTCTTATTACGACCCTTCTGGCCGTACACAAAATTGGGTTCTTTCTTACCATTGTATGACTTCTTCGCAGTATTCGAAGATGTAGCCACCTGAATTTTACCACTTCTAATTCTATTCTCAACATGTTCCCCTGTCAATATCAGTTTAGTGAAACTGAATGAAGAACTTCCAAGTAGGTGATTATAGAAAGGACTTGTTAGCGTACTCATGAACATTTCAACCAATTCCCTATCAGCCAAAGGAGGTTGAACTCTGCCTACAAGATCTCTCCATTTTTGTGCGTACTCTTTAAAGCCTTCCTCAGAACCCATGGACATACTTTGTAGTTGCATGCGGGTTGGTGCCAAATCAAAATTTTATTGATATTGTCTATATAAAGCTGCATTCAAATCTTCCCAGGTATGGATATTGGTACCTTCGAGTTGATAATACCATTCCAATTGTGTTCCAGACAGGCTTTCTTGAAATAAATGCAACCATATTTTCTTCTCAGCAGTGTGTGGTTGAATTTTCTGAACATATGATCTTTAATGTAGCTTCGGGCAAGAAAGGCCATCATACTTAGAAAAGGTAGAAGTTTTGAACTTACGAGGAATGACGACTCCCGAGACTAAACCCAACTCTTCAAAGTTCAAGCCAGGCACCTTCTGGATCCCCATAGCTTTCACACTCTCTTCTAACAGCTTATACTTCTCGCTTGCAGGGGGGTATTATTCATCCAAATAATCCTCTTCCTCTTAATCAGAACATTTGTCAGAACCATGATTTCTTTTTTCAGTTTTAACACTCTTACCATCTTCATCCCGTTTGTCATCTTCGTCCAATGGGATATCAAGATCTTAAGCTCGCTTGACTGAACCTCTAAACTTTTTGCCCATGTTAAGGATGTTGATTGGCTTCTTTGTCTTCTTCTTCTTCTCGTTGGTGATGAGCGCCCTCAGTTCTTATTGTCCCTTTTCTAAGCTTAGGAACATCTCTTGGAACTGATCATTTTGAGCCTGAAGATCTTTGAATGTTTGTTTGAGAGCCATTTTTGTTCTGAAATAAATAGCGAGAAGATGAGAAACTTGTCTTAGAAACCTGTTATACAATGATATGCATGACATGTAGATGTATATGCAATGTTTTCAAGGACCTCATGGGATTTAAATTTGTTAATCAAAAGGGAACAGAAACAAAGACTCTTATTAGTATGTTCAAATTATAAATGCTTCTTATGCTTACAATGAAACCAAAAAGGGTTACAAGGAAACAAATTATGAACTCCTAATACCTAAGACTCAAGTCTCCCATGGACGCTTCCTCTTTGTGTTGACATATGCATTAAGGCTCTGCTCTTCGTGAAGTCATTTTGTCAGCTCCATCACTTTCTTCTCACTAGCATAGAACTGAGTCTCAAAGGTGTCCCTTTCTTCTTTCAATTGAATCCAAGACTTATGCAGCTCTTTAAGGTTAGTAGGCATATGTGGATGAAAAATGGTATGAGGAATATCTCCTTCAACAATAGGTTCCATAATTACTGGTAGGATAGCAGGATATGGCATTATAAGATTTTGAGCACGAGATCGTATCCATCTGAGGTAGGGCTCCAAAGAGATGGAGTTTTTCTATCCCAAATTCTTGCTATCAATCTTATTCACCATGCCCAAAGCACATATAAACTTTTGACGGTAACCTTGAGGATCATTCTCATAATCGAATATAATATCCTGGATAAGCATATCAATAGGACCGTCTCTTCGAGCATAACCAAATTGATGTAGAGTTAGGTAAGGGTTGTAAGTAATACCTCCCCTTATGCCAAGTAGTGGAACATTATGGAATTCCTTACAACAGTCAATCATAGTGATGTCCTCTCGAGATCGAGAACACCAATAGATTTCTGAATGAGAGTGACATCATCCTTCAAGACCACTTCAAACCTTGTTCATTCTTCATCACTGATCGGGGAAGGTGTGAAATAAACCACCTGGATAGTAAAGGTATGCAACACGTTAGAGTCCCTCACTCTCTCATAGTACGAGTGTGAGGAGAGTACAAAATATCTTTAAGCAAAGTGGGCACAGGATTATGAGTAAGAAATATTTTAATGGCATTCACATCTATGAGTTGGTCTGGATTAGGGAATAATAAACCATAGATCAACATGTCATACCCCAATTTTTACCTAAGATCCCACCCTCCATTTGCATCATTGTATAACAAGTGTTCACGAGTAGTTTGACCTATTTTTTGCCAATTCTTGAGTTAGATTTCAAAATTTTATAACTTCTTCAAATTTCGACATTTTTGAGCGGTTATTTTTGCATATGATTCCCTTGACATCATCTATAAATTCTCTTTACAAGTCAAGAGCTGATTGTGCTTTGAAAAGCCACGAAAAAATAGAAACGTTGGAAGTCGTTTATGAGTTTAGTGGAATTTGATTTTTATTGTGTTTTATTCATGATTTCTTTTCCATTTAAAAAAATTACAAAAAAATGTACTTAGCATCATGTTATTTTTATATTTACTATTTTTACCTCTTTACTAAAAAAATTATCAAAAATATGTTCTTTTATTAATTTAAATTTATATATTGGTATCATTTATTTAAAAAAAAAGTCTAGAAAAATTTATATAAGTTCTTTTACTTTCTTATATGTATTTTATTTTTTAATTTTTAATTTGTACTTATATTTTGATTTATTTTAACTCAAGAAAAAAATCATAAATAGTTAATTTAATGTCTCTTTTATTTTCTATTTTCTATTTATTATTATTACTAACACTTTTAGTTTTTATTATTATTATTATTATTATTATTATTATTACTTTGTCCTTTTGTTTTTTTTTGTCAATAAAGAAAAGTTGAGACCACTATAATATAGTACAAACACTTAACATGAATGGTCAACTTGTACTTATCAATGACCAAAAATCATTCTCACACTTCACATGTGTGATACGGTGGCAGAACCGACTATTTAATTCTAGTTTTGCGTTTGTGTTCGCAAATGTTGTAGTAAGCAAGAGTCGTCACCGACTTTTCTTTTATCCAAATTAAGGAAAGGGTGAAAATAAAAGAAAAAGACTTTTTCGAGAATTTTCTAAGTAAGGGGGTAGATTATGGAAAGGGAAGGTGTTAGCACCATTTTTATCCGTAGTTATCTACGGGATCTTAGTTTCTTGCTACTTCACTTTGCTTTTGTTTGAAAATGTGCTTTGTGGTATGGGTTTGAAAATATTTTGAAAACGTCTTTGTAATGGTTCTCGTCTCTATAAGAACGCGTACAAAGTGTTAGTTTTTAAAAATAGTTCAAAAAGGTGCTTGTGGAATATGTTTTTGAAAGTGATTTTGAAAAGTATCTTTGTAATGATTCTCGTCTCTATAAGAATGCGTACAAAGGACTTTGACTTTTGAAAATGTTTCAATTGAAAGTGTATGTGTAAAAATGATTTTTTGTTGTGAGCAAGCGAGCAACTAGGAGCATCCTACCTACTCAAAAAGGTCTAATATTCTTTTCCTCCTCCTTTAGATGTTTCTATCTTACCATTGTTTGATAAGAAGCCTCATTGTTGCATGTATAAGGGATATTATAAGGTACATACAATCATAAAGGCAGCAATATAGAGACGCCTTAGCAATTTCTATTTAGGGACTAGATCATTTACCGAAAGGCAACTATAGAATCATCGAGGGACTATGATCTTTTGATTTATGAGTCTTTGCTAAAGCATCCCTGTCTCGAGGGACATGACTGTTTTATTTCGGAAGACAACCAAAGTGGGGTACCCTAGTGGTGTATATATGCAAGTGTATTATGTTTCAGTTATTTTTTGTATTTTTGTTAAGTTTGCTAGCGTTTGATTTTAGTCTTTGCCATACAATCCTATTAATTAGCAGTTAATATATATACAGGAATTTAAAGTGCAGAAATGTAAAATGCGAGAATGTAAATCCTACACTATTACATGGCTTTGTGAGAGGTACATTATAAAAATACGAAAAGTAAAGTCCTAGTTACTATTACAGACTGGGAAGCAGTTACAATAAGATGAAAAATGCGAGAATACATAAATGCACAAACAAATTAAAATAGACGTCTAAATCCTGAGGGAAAGAAATCTTTTTGTTTATTTTTTTATTTCTAAAAGAAAATAAAACTTAAGTCTATTTAATTTTAAATTAAGGAAAAGGTTAAAATACTTAATTAATTTATTTACAAACTAATTTGATTAATAAAAACTATCCTAATGTTTTTTTGTGATTTTTTTTATTTAAAGTTAAAATAAAATAAAAAATAAATCAATAAAGAAATGAAAACAAAAGTAAAAATACAAAGGGAGGCATCCTTCGATTGCAGGGAGAGATGGGGCTTCGATTCAGAGGATTTTGCTCGTCGATTCTGTGAAGGGTGTTACCCTTCGATCCAGTGGCGAGATATGGCTTTCGATCCAAAGGGTGTTGCTGGGAGGGCCTGATGGAGCACCTGTGAGGGCACTGCATCTGCAAAGATATGTTAGCAAAACAAAAATGTAGGACTTGGGTGTTGAGCCTAGGTCCTTTGATCCTGTGCATGTTGGCTTGCTCAGGCTGTATCTGCAGTAAGTGTTAGAAACAAAAAATATGCAGACCTGGGATCGAACCCAGATTCTTAGTCCTGATTACAAATCGAATGACTACAAGTATTGATGTATCATGCAAATATAAAGTTTGATCTTTTACCCACTCTTACCAATAGTTGGAAACTTCGATTTTGCACTTTCTGGATATGGAGACACTTGCTTAAGGGTTGGGGATGATTGGAGAAGCCTCAAGAAACCTCCAAGAATGTTTTTTTTTTAATTTTGTGTGACTTTCTCTTCGATTGTGTCCAGCCTCCTCTATGTGTATGTATGTGGTTCTTTATATAGAGGGGATGGAGGGGACAAGAAAACAAAAGTTTAAATAGCCATAAACAAGTGTTTTCAAAGCCATGAATGATGTTTTGTAACGTTGCAGAGGTCATGGAAACTTGTCCTTTTTTTGAATTTTGAATGAACCTGGACATCAACGGCTTTCGAATGCCTGCAGCTCCTGCCCTTCGATTGGACTTCTTGTACGGCCTTCGAATGGGTCTTTTGAAAGGACCATTTGTGTACCCTTCGAAGGGGACTTTGGTGGCCTCCTTCGAATGGACATTTTTAGTATCCTTCGACTGGCTCATGTTCTCATCATTGGGGATTCTTCGTTTGAAACCTTATTCAGCTAGCCCAAACGAAAACTCATTCCTGGCCAATCGAAGCTTCTTTTTAGCATGAATGTGCTTGTGCATGTTGGTTTGAAACTGGAAGTATGTTGGCTTTTGGGCCAGAAGGCCTCTTTGAATATTTTTCTTTCATTTTGGCTAGCAATATGTGTATCCTTCATTTTGAACCAATGTGTGTGCTCTTTTGAAGGGACCCCATGTATCACTTGTGTGCATCACTTGCCATACCTTCGAGTGGGCCAACAAAGTAAGTCCTTTGAATGGAACACCCATGTATACCCCTTTAAATCCATCAATACATGTCTTTCAAATGGGGGAGATATATGTCCTTCGAATGGACCATGCGCCTGTTCTTCGAATGTGCCAGTTACGTACCTTCTGAAAGGGGCATCCGGGTACGTCATAGTACAGAAACTATGTGGGTTGAAGGGTCTTGGCATTGAGAGCAAGCACAAAATAAGTATTTTCCTTATGCTTTAAATGCAGTTATAGAAGAAGTCTTTGCCTTTTGAAACCAAGGCAATCATGAAGAGGCATACGTGCGCTGGTGACAAGCTGAGGGGCCTTTTTCCCAGTTGATCAAAGGCAAACATGAAGAGGCATTGCTCAATCGAATCTAGATAGCCATTGATTTATGAATCAAAGGTCAGTTAAAAAGGCATTTTGCCTTGTGGATCGAAGACATGCTGATGGGTCTTTGCCTTATGAAACCAAGGTAAGCATAAAGAGGCATATGTGCATTGGCGACAAGCTAAGGGACCTTTTGCTTTGTGCCTTGAAGGCATGCACAGAGGGAGAATTTGCCTAGTCGAAGTAGGAATCAAGCTTGCTCCAAAGAAATCAAATGCCCAATTGAAGCAAGAATTAAGCTTGCATGCAGGTAGCCATTGCATTGTGAATCAAACCAGCACGTAAAGCCAATGGTGCAATCGAATGATGTATGCAGGAGGCCATTGCTTTGTGATTGCTGGTATGAAGGAAGTTCCTTCCTTGTGAATTGAAGTCAAGCATAGAGAAGGCCCTTCCATTTTTGAATTGAAGGAGGTTGTTTCAAAGGAAACATGTGCCCAGTTGAAGCTTGTATACAGCAAACAAGCAAAAGGCCAAGGCTTCAATCGAAGCTTGGAAATTTGAAGCAAGCTTGGAGGAGGTTAGGTGCTCAATTTAAGTATGTCAATATGCCAATTGAAATACCTTGTTTATCTTCAAAAAAAAATATTTCCTTAATCAATTGTTTGTAATCACCTATGTAAGAGAAAAAATCTTGGAAAAATATGAGAGGGCAAATTTTAGAGTACAACAACATGGTTTGCCAACTTGGACTTATCAATGGCCAAGAACCGTTTTCATGAAGTCACATGGATTGCCACATCAACACTCCCACCTCATTCACCCTATAAATAAGACCTTTCTTTATTTCATTTAAAAAGACAATACCATAAATCATTCACTAAACTAAGTCAAAACTCTTCTTTTTTTCTCTTCATTTTCTTTCAAGTCATTTCTTTCTTTTATTGAATAGGTAGACTATTATACTTGTTCTTTATTTAATTATATTGTATTTCTACTCTTTATTTATTTATTTAGTACCATAATTATCACCATTTTGGAAGGAAACTCCATTTATTCAAAATCAAGAGTTGAAAAGTGTTCTTGAACCTCCAAAAGCAAAAGTGATTTATTGTTGTTTAATTTTCATTTTTTCTGTAATTTTTGTTGTTTATTTACTTATTTTGAGCATGGATCCTTGGTCGTGAGATTGAGTAGATAAACTTTCATTATTCATTTGTTTAATTTCATGAAAAATTGAGAAAGTTATGACATTTATATTATTTTTATTATAGACTTCATCTTATTCTTCTTTATATATTTTACTTTTATTTTTATTTGATCAATTTTGAAAGCATTTGAGCTTTTTTAGTTCATCTAATCTTGTCGGATATTTGATGAACTTTCATCATTTCCAATCTACCTCTAAATGGTCCTTTGATCATTCAAGGTACTTGGGATTGATGATAAGTTTGACATAATGTATCTTCCTTGACTTTGTCTTGACCCCCCATATTTGTTAATTGTACTACATGTATAAGAGAATAAACTTCAAAGTGTCATTTCTCTAACATGTACGGGTACATACATTTTATGCTCTATATAAAGTTACACTTATCCCAAATCATATTATTAACTTTATATTGTATTAACTTTACTTAAATATCATTTATATTTCCGCACTTTATATTTTCTTCTCTTTACTTTTACGTCATTTATCATCCATAACATTTTATTTTCTTTACTTTATGCATTTTTTCTTTGCTCACTTGAGGATTTATCTTCTATTTGCTCACTTTATTTTTTATTTCTAATTTTTAAGTCTTTTTCCTTATTTTCATTTAAAAATCCATACAAAAAATACAAAAAAAAAACTATTAGATTAGAATTATAATTATTTCTTTCTTGTCCTCTTTAAAAAAATGCCAAAAATATATATTAATATAATTTTGTCTTTCTTTATTTTATTTAATTTTTTATTGTTAATTATTTAGTTATTTAATTTCTATTTATTTAATTTCTCTTTGTCGATCATTTAGTCTTTATATTTTATTTGTCTAACTCCAAAGGAAAAATAGAATTCATTGACTTCATGTCATCGAATATATTTAATACGATTGTGCGAAAACCCCTTTGTATATTTTTTTAGTTTTACTAATCTAAAAACAAATCTCTTCTAAACCCTAATTTTAAAAAATCCGCACCTCTTTTAAGGCAAGAACTTCGACACTAGGTCATCGCATTTTCAAAATCTCATCCCCACACTCATTTAGCAAACAAACAATTTTAACTAAAAACAGATATTTCAAAAGGTTCCTATAAGATACTATAGATACATAGGGCACTATTACCTTCCCTTTATATAACCAACCCCCGAACCTTCGATCTCTTTCAAAAACGCATTGTATTTTCATTACTTTTAAGTATTACTTTACATTGCATATTTAAGGGTTTTATTTCTCTCTTTTCCCTTTTTCCTTAGAAATAATAAAGCGCGGTGGCGACTCTTGCTTATTTACGAGTCAAGTTAATTAATAGCTTGATCTCTGATTTTCACCACTACATAATTGGAGACTCTGCTGGGGATAAAATTTTCTAAGTGGGTTAAACCTAATTTGTTATATCTGTTTTTGTTATTATTTGTTGTTTTCTTATATGTGTTATTTTGTGGTTTCTTTGGGTGTTGATTACAATGGACAAGTCCTATACCCGGACTAAGTACACTTAAGATAGAATGGGCGGTATAGTCATGTTAACTTTGAGGAAATAATCCCAAAAAAGGAGGCATGATATCCCCCAATCAGTGGAGGCCCCTTTGGCTGTAGTATTTGTTTACCGAGTAATTGGGAAGACATTGCTACTTTCGACCTGGGATCCAGGGAAGCTGAGATCCGTAGAACCCTTAACCCATATTGACCTTATAGATGTAGTGTAGAGACTATGACGGAGTAATCTGGAAGTATTCATCACTCGATGCTGCACTCAGACGTGTTTTTCCTACGAATATTACTAATTATTGAGTAATTGGGACGTTGGTAATATCCGAAGGAAAGATGTAGACTTTGATAACCTTTTAGAATCTTGTCCGGCAGGTGATAAACCCTTAGTACATACCTTGTGGGTTGATTCTCACCTTTTGACTCCATGTTCGTGACGTTAAACCTTTGAACCTTGTATGTGTTTGTTGCATAGCCATAAATTCATGCATTCATAAACATCATGACATGCTTGTGACATACGTGGTCATTTCATTTCTAGGGAACTTTATCTTTGATTCTCGTATCAAGCTCATTACTCATAAATGGACACTAGAAATAGAAGTACCATCAGTTACAATGTTTAGATGCTAGTTCAAGTTGAGGTCACAAAGTCTGAAGATGAAGATCAGCAAGAAGATTTTTACGACCTTCAGCTTCAAGAAGAGATTGATCATCTGGAAAGCCCTTGTGCTCATCAAGGAGCTAATTGAGAGACCAAATATCGAAGCAATGAAGGAGATCTTTAAAAGGGCCCAAAAGCGGAGTAATAAGAATCTAGTTTGGGGTACCCTTACTGATGTAGAGTTTAGGTAAACATCTTAGGATTTATGATTTGTATTTTTTATGATCACCATCAGGTTTGTTGATTAGGATCTCTTAGCTTTGTATTTTGTAGCCTTTAGGCTCTTAACTTTTTATTAATTTTATTTTTCACACTTTGTTGTTAATTATTTCTCGCTTGAAGCTTGAATCAAAATTTGAGGTCCTTATAAATGAATTGAACTTACCATTTGCATAACCATGCATCATTCTACATTTTTGTTTCACTTTCGAAAGTCATTCCCTAGTCTTATTTTCCCTTTGGTCCCTGAGTACAACGCTCGCGCTAAGAGGAAGATGGAAAATATTGAGCAAGAGGCTTCTGAACTCTGCAAAGAGCTAACTACTTTGAAGGCTGGTATGGAGTATCTAACTGCTTTAGTTGAAACTTTGGTTGCTTCCCAAGTCAATCCTTCTAGGAAGGAAGAAGAGATTCAAAAGGTATTCATAAAAATTATGAAATCATTCTTTCATGAGAAGGTCAATACACCAAGTGATTACCCTGAAAAAGTGAATGTGAGAGTGCTTCTAGAAGAAAATGCCCGAGAGGAACGTTTTTCTGAAAATGGTAACTTGACATATAATGCAAAGAAGTATGGTGACAACTTCGCCAAGAAAGGAGATCAAAAGTTATCATGTTCTCATCGGAAGGACGGAATTCAAGTCCCTACTCAACTTTATCAGTCTCTAGTTTCTTCTTGCTTTTTCATTGTTAATCTTCCTTGTTAATTATTATGTTGTTTGCATGTAAGAACCTGTTTGCATTTGAATGATTATCTTAATACAATGAATATGTTTGTCATGAAGAAACCCATTTGTTTCACTCGTATTTGTTTTCAATTTTAAATTTCTTTTTGCTTTATGATACTAACTTGTTACCTATTATCTTGCCTAGGCATAGATTGAAGAGAGGATGATGAATTTAAAACACAAGATTTCTGGTTGTATGCTTTTTGATAAAACCTTGTTGATGATGTACATGCATTGTTTCAAATTCCCAAACACCGGATATATAAGGGAGTGAAACCTTTGTCAGCCCCTTTGATCCTTGAAGTAGGAGTTTCTTTTTGTTCAGAAAAAACCCTCATTTTTAACCTGGGGCAGGGTAGTGTTCAGTTAATCTGATTGATTATTAAAATCTCATCAAGAGTACGCGTCTAAGGATACAATAACGGTTATCCTTCAAATGTTTGAGGAAAGTTAAAATCACAATGGTCAATCTTCGCCTATCAGTAGTATGCATCGAAATAAGATGATGTCCCAATGGGTATCTCACGCACATCAAGTGGTCAACAAATAAGGATACAACAATGGCTATCCCTCATCTACCAAGAAATCAGGCAGTCACAATTCTTCCAACAAGTCACATGCGACTCGAAGTCACACGACGTGTTCAAAAGAAAAGAAAAAACAAAATGAATAAAAATGATTAAAAAAAAAGAAAGAGACAAAAATCTCCGCTAAGTCAAAACTTGAAAAAACAAGTCGCTTAGGAAAAAGTCAGGGCATCCCGCTGGACTATCAATTTAAAAGAATTAGTTCTGGAAAAAATTAGGGAAATCAATGAAGAAATGGAAAGCTTGAAAGGCGAGAAAGGATTACAACATAAAATCCTCAACAAAGAACAGATCCGTGTGACAAAAGTCAAGAGTGAGTGATTGTCATGTCCAAAGAATATCAGTGGTTCCTCAACCATCAGCTAAATCCTCTCGGGAGATGAGTGCTCATATCAATTAACTGAATATAGGAGTGAAGAACATCATGAAGGGGGTGGGAACCAAATATTTTGAGCCTTAAAATATTTTTTCTAAAACCGTGAACCAGACCACGTTACAACTCTCAAAATTCCTAATTAAAACAGAGTTTATTTCAAAAGCATACTCCAACGAGATGGTGTTTCCTGACTCCCATAAGTTTTGCTAAAATATTTGTGTTGGTATCATATGCTTTCGTTATCTTTCATACAAAAATAAATGATGCACTAATTCGCAAGCTTCGTGGCATTTTTTCAAAAAAAATCTTCAAGACTTACATAATTGTTGCATTAGAATTTTCATTCTCAGAATAAACTTTTCCTACTTGTAAAACATTTGTTTAATGTCAAGGAAGCTTAGTGATAAGCACCAGCGGAGGTTTTAATCTTTTTAGGTCTAAAACTTTGTTAAGTAATTGGCGAATCATTTCTAAAAATGATCACATCCAGGGGCATTTCGCCTGAAGACCTTCAGCATGAACAGGTTGTTGCCTTCATAGTTTATTTACCCTCATAGGGAAAATTTGAAAACTCTGTTGTGCCAAATATATTCAATATGGGGAAGTCACATCAAGATTCGACTAATCTCTCTAAGAGTTTAAAGACACTAGAGCATTTTGGATTCCAGGTCTTTTGTAAAATCCTCTTGAGACGATTTCTTATCATCAACCATATAACATGGGGAATTTTAGAAGTGAAGTTATTCACAAGATTTTTCGTGTGTCACGCAGCTTATCAGCAGTAAACTTGGTGCATCCAAAATTAGTTCCAGGGGTAATCCAGATTTGTCAAGATATATGATCTGCTTCGCACACATTATCAGATGGTGGAGTTCGACAGTATCTCCAGCTAAGCAAGATTTTTCTTCAGCTGAAGTGGAGTTCGTGTTGTTATCCTTTCAATGGATTATTGGTGTTAGAAGATTGGACTTTAGGTTTTCTCCCGAAAAATATCTTCCTCCCCAAAGAGATTAGAGCCTTATAGTAGAAATATGCTCCATCGATGGCTTTTATTCTATATCCAGTAATGTTCTCATCTTGTTGAGGTTAGCTGAGTATCTGGTTATACTGTAATTTCTTATCATCTCTAGTTTATCTCTTCTATCTGTTTTGTCAAACATATACATGATATTCATTTATTCATTTTGCATCATGCATGCACATTTGTATTTACTGATGTTATTGGGTTCGTATACATTCGTTATGTCTATTCAAATAGCGTATTTGCTCTTTCCAAATAGAGTGTCAACCTAAGCATAAAGTGCACCTCCTTTCTAATTCCCCACTGAGTTAACTCTCATGGAAGAATCTTACTTTAGCTTTCCTTTTCCATCTCTGAATAGGATAAATCCCCAATTGAGATGTTTCCTCATAGGGTGGAGTCTTGTTTGACTGTTTTCTCTCCAGTTTATTCCTGGATTGAGTTTTGTCTCTTGCAGACGCTACCCCGTGGATCTCTCTAGGTTGTGAAACCTAGATGGAGAGTGCATTTATTTTGCACATTTAAATACTTGGTCTCCTCAAGAATAATATATTCATGGTTTCCCATTGAAGATGAACTTTGTTTCCCAATAGTGTTGTTGCAACACTCTTTCAAAATCTCAACATGACAACAAGTGGTGGCCTCTTCATAAGCAGCTTGTGCATTATTGATATATTTGGAAAGCAGCAAGTGGCAGACTATTCATGAGCAGCTTATGTATTATTGATATCTTTGGAAGACAGCAAGTGGCAGACTCTTCATGAGCAGCTTGTGTATTATCGATATCTTTGGAAGATAGCAAGTGGCAGACTCTTCATGAGCAGCTTGTATATTATTGATATCTTTGGAAAGTAGTAAGTAGCAGACTCTTCATGAGAAGCTTGTGTATTATTGATATATTTGAAAGATAGCAAGTGGCAGACTCTTTATGAACAACTTGTGTATTATTGATATCTTTAGAAGATAGCAAGTGGTGGACTCTTCATGATCAACTTGTGTATTATTGATATCTTTGGAAAGAAGCAAGTGGCGGACTCTTCATGAGCAGATACAATCAAGATATGGATGTCATTCTGATACTCTTTCAATATCTTATCAGATACAATCAAGGCTTGGATTCATTCTGACATTCCCCGACTAATTTTTTCTTAACTGAAAAAAGAAACCTTATGGAGTTCTCCCCAAAAGAATTCATCTCCCCAATAAGGTCTTCAAAATATTCTCCTCAACAGGGTTTATTTTCCCAACAAACTACAGATTCCCCAACACAAGTCTTTTCTCAGACTATTACAAATCAACGGATAAAACCCCTTTGTCCCCCAGTGGAATCGTTACTATCCCCATAAAGTTGTTGTAAAGCCTGGAATTCGACAAGATATCAGTTAACTTTTACTCTCCCCGGTCAAGTTTCCCCAGTAGAGCAATGGACCACCAAGATTCTTGAACTTTTCTCCCCAAATAGAAATCAGCACATCCCCAGCGGAGTTCCTTCAAACAAATAAGCAAAACTCCCCAGCAATAGTCAGGAATTTACTTTCCTAGAAAAAGATACACTTCAACAACATTTCACATTTCATACATCATAGCATATGCATACGAAACGCATATAGCACTCTCATTCATTCTGAGAGCATTATTATGTAATACATTACATACATCATGCCCATACACGAAACTAACTTTATCTTTTCAGGCTGGTACCCGAACAGGTAGTTCTCGTCAACAGTCTATTATCTGTCATATACGATCAGCCAAAGATTCTCTTCTAGATACAGTTCAGATACGATCCAGAGACGGATGACATTCTAACACTTATTCCAAATTCTTTTCTAGATATAGTTTAGATACGATCTAGAGGCGGATGACATTCTGAAACTTATTCTAGATTCTCTTCTAGATACAATTCAGATACGATCCAGAGACGGATGACATTCTGACACTTATTCCAGATTCTCTTCTAGATACAGTTCATATACGATCTAGAGACGGATGACATTCTGAAACTTATTCCAGATTCTCTTCTAGATACAATTCAGATACGATCCAGAGACAGATGACATTCTGACACTTATTCCAGATTATCTTCTAGATACAGTCCATATACGATCCAAAGACGGGTAACTTTCTGACACTTATTCCAGATTCTCGTCTAGATATAGTTCAGATATGATCCAGAGACGGATGACATTCTGACACTTGTTCCAGATTCTATTCTAGATACAATCCAGATACGATCCAGAAACGGATGACATTCTAACACTTATTCCAGATTCTCTTCTAGATACAGTCCAGATATGATCCAGAGACGGATGACATTAAGACACTTATTCTAGATTCTCGTTTAGATTCAGTTCAGTTATGATCCAGAGACGGTTGACATTCTGACACTTATTCCAGATTCTATTCTAGATACATTTCAGATACGATCCAGAGATGGATGACATTTTGACACTTATTCCAAATTCTCTTCTAGATACAGTTCCGATATGATCCAGAGACGGATGACATTCTGACACTTATTCCATATTGTCTTCTAGATACAGTCCATATACGATCCAGAGATGGATGACATTCTGACACTTATTCCAGATTCTCTTCTAGATACAGTCTAAAATACGATCTTGAGACGGATGACATTCTGACACTTATTCCATATTCTCTTATAGATACAATCCAAATACGATCTTGAGACGGATGACATTCTGACACTTATTCCATATTCTCTTCTAGATACAGTCCAAATATGATCCAGATACAGATGGAATTCTGACACTTATTCCATATTCTCTTCTAAATATAGTCCAGATAGGATCCAGAGACGGATAACATTCTGACACTTATTCCAGATTCTCTTTTAGATACAGTCTAGATACAATTTAGAGACGGATAACATTTTGACACGTATTCCAGATTCTCTTCTAGATACAGTTCGGATATAATCCAGAGACGGATGACATTCTGACACTTATTCCATATTCTCTTCTTGATACAGTCCAGATACGATCTAGAGGCAGATGACATTCTGACACTTATTCCATATTCTCTTCTAGATATAGTCCAGATACGATCCAAAGACGGATAACATTCTGACACTTATTCCAGATTCTCTTCTAGATACAGTCCAGATACGATCTAGAGACAGATGGCATTCTAACACTTATTCCAGATTCACTCTAGAAACGATTCAGATATGATCCAGATACGGATGACATTCTGATACTTATTCCAGATTTACTCTAGAAATGGTTTAAATACGATCCAGATACGAATGACATTCTGATACTTACTCCAGATTCTCTCTAGAAACGGTTCAGATACGATCCAGATGCGGGTGTCATTTTGATACTTATTCCAGATTCTTTCATATACAGTTCAGATATGATCCATATGCGGATGTCATTCTGATACTCATTCAATACATCTTTCAAATACAGTTCAGATACGATCCATATGCGGATGTCATTCTGACACTCATTCAATACATCTTTCAAATATAGTTCAGATACGATCCAGATGCAGATGTCATTCTGAAACTCATTCAATACATCTTTCAAATACAGTTCAGATATGATCCAGATGTAGATGTCATTCTGACACTCATTCAATACATCTTTCAAATACAGTTCAGATACGATCCAGATGAGGATGTCATTCTGAAACTCATTCAATACATATTTCACATATGAGTCATATACGATCCGGTTATGGATATGATTCTGATACTCACCCCACTACATCTTTTGACTCAGATTAAATCATCCAAAGATTTATTCTGATGCTTCTCCCAGTTTCAGTCAGGCTTAGACTTAGTCTAATTTCTATCAACGATCACCTTTGGATGGTATCTATAAGCCCATCTACAAAAACTCTCCATCATATCTCCAAATGGCATCTCTAAGCCCATTCCCGATAATCAACAAACAATTCATCTCATTCAAGCGAGTGCAAATTTAAGGGAACTCTGGTGTTCAATCATCTTCCACCTTCAAGTCACGAATGGCGGACCCGCCAATCTAACTCTTCAGGTTTAAGAAGATTGAACATGGGCAGATGTTGTACCCCAAAATTTTCTCTTTTTCAAGTAACTTCTCACAAGATCTTAAAATAGCTCCAATTGGCACAAGGATTGATTAGGTCAAGCCATCTCCTCAACACTGATGCGTCATATTAGGGTTTGAGTTTTCATAAGGACAATTGGACTTTTAATGCCTCAAAATAATTTCATGGATCATTATGGACCTCCAAGAATACTCATGACAAGTTTCAAGCCTTGGACCACAAAATACCTCAAGAAATTTGATCAGATCACCAAAAGGGCAAAATGGTCAAAATTAGGGTTTTGACTAAGAAGGCTCAATTTTTGACTTTTGACCAAATACATGACTTATTGGTTTGACACATGATATCAAGGATTCAAATGCATCATCTTGACCTAATGGGATGGTTCAAAACACTTCTCAAGATCAATTGATTGATAGTTGAAGTTTGGTCAATTGATGAAAAAGTCAATTGTACACTGAAAAGTAAAACTTTGACTTTTTGATCAAAATCAAGTTTCAAAAAGCATATTTCATAAAGACATGTCAAAATACAAAGCTTGATCATCCAGAAATCAAGAAAGTCAGATGTCAATGTGAAAAGTCAAACTTTTCAAGACTTAGAAATTTTTTGTAAGTGTTTTTGTACATGATAGTTGCATTACTCCATGCCATTCTTTTACCAAGATAAAAGATGATTCAAAAGAAACTTTCAATATGAAAGTTGTAGATCTTGATGATATCTACAACTTTTCTTTGTTGATCAAGTCCTAGAAGTGCTTAGATTTTGAGTTATAAATTCATGAAGTCATGGCATTTTTGAATAAACACTTAGAGAAATTTTCGATAGTTTTGGTCAGGTTTTTATCCCAACTTCTTTGTCAACTTTCATCAAGTTATAATTTGATTCTTAAAACATGGAAAACATGAAAGTTGTAGAGGATGTTTCAAGCTTTCTAAAACATCCAAGAGCATGAATTTATCATACATAAGCTAGGAGATTCAAGGGCATGAAGTTAGGCATCTATTCTTGAATTACAAGTTATTTTGTTGAAGAACATATAGCAAAATCCTTATGCCGTGTTGCATAATCATACTTTGCAGGCCTCTTTAATTGCAAATATATCCATAATCAGATGTTTACACAATTGATTGAACCATTATCCAAGTGATTCAAGTATTGTACATTGCATCTTTCTGTTTTTGGCACAAAGTTACCATTGCCATTCTTGCAAAGCTCACTTTAATCAAAAGTCAACTTCTTGAGCCTCTAACTTGTTGTTCTGATCACACTCAACTCCTACAAGTCATAACAAACATGTTTAAAGTGATCAACCACTTTAGATAGCTGGGTATAAACATTGGAAACATGTTTTTCATGCTTGCTTCAAAAACAAGCAAGATAGCCATAACATGTGATTCAAAATATGAGTTGTTTCAAGTCTCAAACATTCTATACAAATAGAAAGGCCAATTGCAAGAGAAATAGGAAATAAAAAATAGAGATAAAGGCCATAAGTTTTGTTGTGTTGATAAACCCTCAAAATCTCATATTCAAAAAAAGCCATAACAGTCCACAAAGTTCCCACTCTTGAGCTTTAAAATCCAAATCCTATAACTCTACATACTTTGCAAGTTCTGTCCAAACATCTAAGCACCTCACATACATCACATAGAAGTTGTTCCAACTCAAGAACAACTTCTGTAACATCTCTATTTTTTCCAAGCTCAAGAACAGTCAAGACAGCAACTCAAACTCAAATCACAAAAATCCAGCTGCAAGGTAAGTCTTCTTGACTTTTACCCCATCATTTCAAGCATCATTAATGTTTCATTTTTGAATATAAAATATAGATATAATTTCCTTGAATCTAACCATATGCTTGCTTTTCATTTTCACTGACCATGTGTTGAGAACTAACCCATGTATGCAGCAGAATAATGATAAGGTGAAAAAAATGCAGGATGAGTTGACACATACTCACATGAGTCGAGTCATTTTAGTGATAGAAGAGGTTATGAGTCGACACAAGCCTCGTGAGTCAACACATAATGATGTTACATGCATAAAACAGAAAGAAAAAGCCACATGAGTCGACACAAAATGCATATGTGTCAACACAAACAAGGAATGAGTCGACACATGCCATTATAATCGACTCATACGGAGTTGATTTGGTTTTACAAGAGCAAGGAAAAGTTATGTTTCGATGCATAGGAGCATGTGTCGACACATAATTTTCAAAAATTCAATTTTCCTCTCTTTGACACTATTTTTACATATTTTACACGCTTTCTTCATTGCTATTCAATATAGTTGTAATATTTAAACTCCTATCCATCCCCATTTTTAAATTGTACCCCTCATCCCCCTAAACGGTGTAATGGCGTAAGACTTTACTTTCCTCAATTTATCGCTTTCAAATATAATTGTTAGTAATTATGATGCGGTGGGAGAACTGACTTGAGGTTTCGTGTTTGTGTTTGCAAATGTCATTGTTAGCAAGAGTCGCCATCGACTTTTATTTTATCCAAAAGGAAAGGTAAAAAGCACAGGAAAGACCTTTGAGATGTTTTCGTGCGTTCGGGGGGTATATTATGAAAAGGGAAGGTGCTAGCACCCTTTTCATCCATGGTTTTCCATGGGCTCTTAGTTACTTGTTTAGATCACTTTCTTTTCTTTTTCAATTGTTTGAAATGGTGCTTTGTGTGGTTTTGAAAGTATTTTGAAAAGAGGTCATCGTTTAGGCAATCTTTGTAATGATTCTTGTTTGTAAGAATGTATACAAAGATGTTTGTCCTTTCAAAATGTTTCAATGTTTTGAAAGTTGTTTGGAAATTGTTTTTGAAATGTGTGTGTTTGTTTTAAAATAGCAAGGATTGTTTGCAAAGATCAAGTAACTAGAAGCTATCTACCTACTCAAAAGTCTTTCTTGTACATTTTTATTCCTTTGACATTGTTGACCTACTATTGTTTTAGTAGACAGCTCTATCTTTGGATGTTAAACGGGACGGGCGTGGGTCATCGTATGACCGTAATAGCAATGTTTCCAAGTATCTTAGCAAGTTTTAGGGACCAAGATCATTTTGTTTTTAGGCAACTTTTGATAGCGTCATCGAGGGACTATGATCTTTTGTTTTGATTGATTTTGCCAAGATACCTAGCATGCATACCATGACCATTTTTATGCAACATAGTGGGTGAAACCCTAGAGGTGCTTGTGTGCAATATGTTGTCATTTTGCATGCATTTTTGTCTTGCATTAGGTCATGCTATTTGTTTGATTTTTTGTCTTATCATACAAAACCCTAGTTTTTACTAAACATGGATATAATGCGATAAATTGCGTAAAGTAAATCTAAACTATTACAAAAATATTATGGGAGGGGGGATACAAGTTTTGAATGGGGGATATTTGCACAAAATAAAACCGTAATTTACTATTACAACCCAATTGAACTTTGCACAATAAATAAATAAACATACAATTATTTAAATATGCAAATAAAATGTATTTATGCAAAATGTTTTGTATTTATTTTATGTATGTAAAAATAAAATTATTTAAGTCTTAAAAATAAGAAAAAATAATAATATTATTTTTGAAAGGGTGAAAAACCCTAGTTTTTGATTTAAAAGAAAATATGTTTTCTATTATTATTTTATTCATTTTTTGTTTAAGAAAAATAATAATAATATTATGTACCAATATTTAAAAATTAAATATGCATGAAAAATAAATGTTTAATGTGTATAAGATAATGAAATAATATATTAAGTATTTTATTATTATTTAGAAGTTTATTTAAGAAAATAATTCTATAAACCTAATAAACTATTTTTATGCCAAAAAAATAATAAAAATAATAAAATAAAATGCAAAAAATTAAGAAAATATTTTTGCGATTTTTTAATGTTCAGAAAAAATAATAAAGTCAATAAACACAAAAAGAAAAAGAAAATATGAAAAATATCAAAATATGCCAAGGGGGTGCAGATAGGAAACAAGGGGTGTGAAAAGCAACAGGCCCGAGGCTCCAGGCCCAACCAGCCTTCATCCCTGACCTCTAGCCAACATCCAAACGCGCGTTTTCTTTCAATCTTGTATCTTGCTCTAGCTTGCATAAAATCAAAAACTCATAACATAAAAAGTGTAGCTTGTAAACTCACGATTCCAATGATATAAAGTTTGTGACCTAACACTCAAAGATCAAGGAGAATTTTATCACCCCTAATTTCTGACCTAAAATTTTCATGAACTTTAAGCTTCAAATTCTCACTACTCAGTTAATATAAATAACAACTATGCATATGTACAGCTTAAGCAAGTTAAGGACTACATTTTTGCTTCACAAATCAAAGCTTAAGGATGCCTAAAT
Organism: Vicia faba; assembly: GCA_948472305.1. Classification (NCBI taxonomy): domain Eukaryota; kingdom Viridiplantae; phylum Streptophyta; class Magnoliopsida; order Fabales; family Fabaceae; genus Vicia; species Vicia faba. Next base: position 884,758,784 of record OX451738.1, read on the forward strand.
AAGGAGATAGAACTTTGAAAAATACCTTGTTCAGTTGAGTTTGGATATGGCAATGTGGGGACTTTGAGTGAGGCCTGAAGATTGTGTGAGCTTCCTTGAAGTTCCCTCAAGCTATCCCAATGCTCAGCTTGCCTTGAGGATGCTTGAAACTTCCTGTAGAAGTCAACCTGCAACCTTCAAAAATGAAAATGGTGAAGCTTGAAACAGGGGTTACAGTTGCAAGATAAGGGCTTGGATAGTTTAGGTAGGATGTATGTAAAGTGTTTGAAGTTTTTCAAAGCAAAACTCATGAGCCAATGTTGATTTGGCAAAGGTTCTGCAGAAGATGCCCTGTTTGGGCAGGAACTTGTGATTTTAGTGTTTGAGAGTGTTTGGGATGTTAGCAATTCGTGATTTTGCTTGTGAAAAAGTTCTGAAGTTGTTTAGAATGATACAAAGGCTTCTCTTTATCAGATGCACAAGCTTCCTTGACTTTTGCCAATTTGCTTGCTTTTGAAGAAAGTTTGAGGTGACAATGCCAAAGGCCTGTACAGGCTAGCTTATGGACTGCAGAGGGTTGGTATACTTTGCCTAATGTTTGTGGATCTTGCTTGCAACAAAAGATCAGGTCCATAGCTCAAGAAATGTAAAGTTTGCAAAAGCATGCTTTATCAAAATGGTATTATGAACTTTATGCCATTTTTGGATTAATTCATTGTGCAGTGCTTCAAATGTAAAAAAAAAGACAATATCCATTGAGTTTGCATTTAATTATGGAGTTTAGAAGGTATTAGGACCTGTAATTCAAGGTACAAGCATGCTTGAAACTGATTTGCAACTTGTAACTTTGTAAACATGGCTTGAACAAAAGTGATAAATGGCCATTTTCTCTTCATCGATTCTCCCTAACCACAAATGATCTTGGAGAGTTCTTAGAAATTTTGGAAATCTTTTAACATGCTCTACAATCCATCTTTGAAATGAATTTTGATATACCTCTTGGAACTAGGTGAAAAATGTCCATGAAGTTGGGTCAAAAACCTGCCTAAACTAGGGCAAAATTTCACTAAGTTAAGAAGTTTATGGACCCCTATTCACAAAATAATAACTTGAGATCCAAGCATCTTTTTGGAACACTTTGTGAATCAAAGTTTTATATTTCATGGAGGACTACAACTTTCATGTTGGAAGTTTTCTTTGAATCCAATTTCATCATGGTGAAAAAGTTGTGGAGAGTTAGGAAAAAATAAGAAATTTTCCATAACTTAGAAAAATTCTAAGTTATGAAAAATTTCAAATTAAAACCCTAATTTGCAATTTTAGGTTTCTTGGTCAACAAGTTTCACATTTTGACATATCTTGATGAATTATGACCCTTGGCACTTGATTTTGACCAAAAAGTCAAAGTTTGACTTTTCAGTGTACAGTTGACTTTTGATCAGTTGACTACAAAATTTATTTGTCAATCCTATGCATTTGAGATCTTTTGAGCTATATGATTAGGTCAAGATGATGATATTGAGTCCTTTAAATCATGCTTGAACCCAATTGGTCATTGGCTAGGTTAAAAAAAATCAGAAATTGCCCTTTCTCAATCAAAACCCTAATTTTGACCATTTTGCCCTTTTGATGATCTGATCAAATTTCTTGAGGAGTTGTGATCCAAACTTGATCAAATGGTTCATATGAGTCTAGAATGTTGTTGGGGATAAAAAATTATGAAGTTTGACTGTAATTTTGCCATGGTTGACTTTTTCCCCAATACAGCTGATTTTTAGGTCAACTGTCCAATTGACTGGGCAAAAATGTGATTCAAGGCTTGAAACTTGATATGAGCAATCTTAGGGGTCCAAGAGGGTGTATGAAAGTCACATGAGGCATTGATGGCCCAAAAATCCTTGTGCAAACTCAAACCCTAATTTCAGGTCATCAGTGCAAGAGGAGGTCTTGAGCTGAGCAAACCCTAATCCTGTCTGGAGTCCAAGAAGTCTTGTGTGGAAAAATCTTGATAAATGAGAGGGAAAATTTTGGGGTACAACAGTAATTAGGGAGTGTATGGTAAGACTTAAAATCAAAAAGTAGACAACCCTAATTCAAAGACAATAATGCATGCAATCAAAACAAAATTCACACAAGCACCTTTAGGGTAACCTCGCTTGTTGCCTCGGAAAATAGTCATGTCCCTCGAACGTGGGATACTTTAGCAATGACACTCGAATACAAGATCGTAGTCCGTCGATGACCCTTTAATGTTGCTTTTGGTAAACGATCTTAGACCCTTACGACAAATTGTTAAGGTATCCTACAATGTTGCCTTCTATGACTATACGATAACCCACGCTCGTTCCTTTACATCCAAAGATAGGGATTCTTACCAATCAATGGTAAGATAACAATGTCAAAGGAAGAGAGAAATGAACAAAAGACTTTTGAGTAATTAGAAAATTCTTAGTTGCTTGCTCACAACATTTCAAAACATCTTTCAAATACACCAACACTTTCAAATGAAATATTTTGAAAAGTCAACACTTTGTATGCATTCTTATAGAGACGAGAATCATTACAAAGTTCGCCTAAGCAAAGGCACTTTCAAAAAAACCTATCACAAACACATTTCAAACAAAGCAATTTCAAAAGTGATCTAGTAAGCAATTAAGAGCCCATAGATAAACTATGGATGAAAAGGGTGCTAACACCTTCCCTTTTCATAACCTACCCCCTGAACTCAAGAAAATATCTCAAAGGTCTTTCCTGTTCTTTTCACCTTTTCTTTATTGGATAAAAGAAAAGTTGGTGGCAACTCTTGCTATCTGCAACAATTGCAATCAAACATAAAACACTCCAAGTCAGTTCTCTACCGTATTATAGAACTGGAGACTTCGCTAGGGATTCTTCTTAAATGTGGGGTTACCTTAGAGTTAGATCACATTTAATTTCTTTTATTGTTTAATTTGTTTACTTTACATTTTTGGCCTTTATTTGGGTTTGTTTTGATCCTCTACCCGGATCTGGGAACATCGTTAGGTAAGTAGCAATATATTATGGAAACTGTATGGCATAGACCGATATGGTTGAAGAAATGTATGCGTTAGTGTGACGCATTTGTTGGTACCAGTATCCCTTGTGTTGAATCTAGGAGAATATGGGGACGTTGAGCGGTGTCATGAAGCACTAACTGGCCTTAGAACCATTAATTGAACAACTTGGCCATTAGGAAGTAGTGAGATAGCCGGTTTCAGTGGAAAGCTGAAAATTGGTTGATACTCGATACTACACTCATTGAGATCAGACTTTTGGGATATTTTGGCCACAAGAAAAGATTGGTTGTGCTAAAACAATGCCCAATGAAGAAAGATCAATGATATTGAGATTCCCTAGAACCCAGTTACTTTCTAGGACAGGTTGAACCAACTAAACTTCAAGAGGATACTTACCTATGAACTTCACGCAAGCCTAAACCTAAGGAATTATTTGATTTGCTTGTATATGTTATTTACACAAAACATCATGACATCATACCATAGCATTTTCAATAACCATTTCAAGGATATCAAGGGTTTGTGATGCAGGGTTATATTGAACCAGGCGTCTATCAAGGGGCAAGAGGATTTATTTTCCTCTAACCAAATGCTGTCAAAAAAGCCAAAGAGTCAAGGGCTATGACCCACTTGACATGGTGAGCTTGATTCTAGTAGAAAGACATTCAATGATGCGAAAGTTGTAATCAAAGTTCAACTTCTAACATCTTCTTGTGTTTACCCCGCGAGATCCTTGAAAATGTGGCATCCACATACTATGCATCATATCATGACAGGTTTCCTCATCCGCTTACTCTTTATATCGGTAAAAATGGCTCTATAACAGATTATCAAGGATATTCAGACCCAAAATGCTCAGTTTTAAGAAATGTTCTTGAACCTATCCAAGGGGAAAGAAGAAGTGAAAGCACTCCTCACTAGGAGCATGACCGATGCGAATCCTAAAGATGACAAGGAGGGTCAGATAAGATAATTGCAAGCAGAGATAGCAACAATGAGAATCCAGATGTTGGGACAAATGGCTCTTATCCAAAACTTAGCTCGGGGACAAGAAGAGTTGAGAACTCTTGTCAACAAGCTTCATCAAGACGGATGCAACCATATGAAACAAATAGTTAAAGGTGGGGATCAAGTCATTAATCATCCCCCGATGAGACAAGAAGTTGGCTTGGTGGAGAGTAGACCTTTCCAAATGACTACTACACCTCGAGTCCAACAATGACCTCGCCAACAACGACAGAGTGGCCTACGTAAGCAAGATACGCCCAAAAGACAATTTACCAAGGTCAACATGCCTTTGGCTCAAGCATTGCATCATATGTTGGAAGCCAAGCTGGTTACGTTAAGGGAGCCTCCTCAAAAACCTAACACTTCTGCTCCGAACTACAAATACAATGAAAGGTGCGCATACCACTCCAACAATCAGGGACACGACACTAAGCATTGTTGGGCGTTGAAGAACAAGATTCAAGACCTGATTGATAAAGGAGCATTGGAATTCACATAGGATGGTCAACTTGAGTTTTTCTGTCATCCCTCAAAGGCACACCATCTGAAGTGACCAGTTTAGGCGGAAAATTTTTTGTTCATTCGAACTTTCAGTTGTAATTTATTTGTTTGTTTGAACACTTACCTTTATGTCAAACTTTGGTTATTCTAACTAATGCATTGCATATGTTTGTCTTGAGTTAATCCATTCGTTTTCACTATATTTAAACTGTGCTTTTTACTCCCTTTTATGATTTTCAACTCTCGTGGTAAGCCTTTAGAGGGAGGATGACGAAAACAATACCATAATCTCATACAAAATGCTTTTGGACGGACCTTGCTGACGGTGTACAAACGTTCTTTCAATTCCTAAATAGTGGATTTATAAGGAAGATAATCCCTAGTCAACCCCTTTGAGCCAAAGAAGTAGGAGTTTCTTTTTCACATAAATTGAAACCTTTAATCAGAACCTGGGGCAGGGTAGCTTCTCAGTTAATCCTAATGCGCGTTCAGTCACAAGCTTTCACTTTGTACACAAGGAATGGCATCAAAAACATCCTTCTGAATCAAAAGACAACGATGGTTCCTTATGAAATAGGCAGTCATTATCTCTCAAGAAAAGCCCACTGAGTCAAAACCTATGAAGGAGACTTAAGAAAAAAATTGGGGCATCCCGCTGGCTGCAGTCTCAAAATAAAAATAGTCAGGCAAAAAAATTTGGGGCAATAAAAGTGGTCGTTAAAAATCCTTAACAACAGAAAAATGTTGCAAAAATGATTGCCTTCTCAAATAAACTTTCAGTATCTGAACCATTAGCAAAATATCATTCCAAATTCAATTGGAATCCAAACGCGCAATTAACTGAGTATAGTGTTGAAGAACATCATGAAGAACGGGTTGGGTACAAATAAACTTTGAGCCTTATCCTTTGTTTCTTAAACCATGAACCAAGTCACGCTACAACCCTTTAAAAGTCCTAATTGAAGCATAGGTTAGTTCGAAAGCATACTGTTACAAAAGGTATCCTGACTCCTGTAAGGCTTACTGTAAATCCTGAGTTGAATTCATATTCTTACAAAATTCTTTGATTTGCTAAACATAAACATAAACTTTGCATTGTTTGAATACCATTGTTTTCACATGGCTAACTGGTCGACAACAGAGAAATTCGCACGACGAATATCTAATGAACGAAAATTCTCTCAAGAAACATAATCACTTCAAATGGGAAGACACTTCCAATGACAAATCTCCCATAATCAAGGGGGCATGACAGGCTATTGTCCAACTTATTAGTGGCAGTCAAGCCAAAATTCTAAGAAATCTCTCATAAAGTCCTAAATAGCCAGGGACGGGTCTCCATCTGAATCACTTGGGGAATTGAACATGAATTCCAATAAAGGGTCACGTACAACCAAGAAAAAGTTTTATAGAAGTGCTACAACACTTACTACTATAGATAGTGACAAATCCCCACAAAGTCCCTTTCATAAGGTGATCCCCAGTGAAGTTACCAGAGCCACCTCTACAAGGCTATCATTGACAAACGCAGAAGTATCTTCAAAAAAAAGTGAGGCATCCTCCAGTTGATGACATATTCAAACTCGCCAGCAGATAGAGGATTTTGATCTTCTCCCAACGAATGCCTACATCATGCCAAATCCCAAACTGGTGGAAATTACCGGCAGTTTATCATCTTCTAGACACAATGCAGATACATTCTAAATACAAATTTACTATGACATTCATTCCAGACTCTCCTATAGATGGAGTTCAGATACGATCCAGATATAAATTTCATTATGATACTCGTTCAATATCTTCTCATATACAATAAAGTCTCAGATTCATTCTGACATTCCCTAGCTGAGTTATTCTTAACTGAAAAAAGAAACCTTACGGAGTTCTCCCCAAAAGAATTCATCTCCCCAATAAGGTCTTCAAAATATTCTCCTCAACAGGGTTTATTTCCCCCAAAAAAACTACAAATTCCCCGACATAAGTCTTTTCTCAGACTATTACAAATCAATGGACGAAACCCCTTTGTCCCCAGCGGAATAGTTACTATCCCAAGAAAGTTATTGCAAAGCCTGGAATTTGAAAAGATACTGGTTAAATTTTACTCTCCCCAATCAAGTTTCCCCAGTAGAGCAACGGACCACGAAGATTCTTGAACTTTTCTCCCAAACAGAAATAAGCACATCCCCAGCAGAGTTCCTTCAAACAAATAAGCAAAACTCCCCAGCAATAGTCAGGAATTTAATTTCCTAGACAAAGATACACTTCAATAACATTTCACATTACATACATCATAGCATGTTCATACGAAACGCATCTAGAATTCCAATTGATTCTGAGAGCATCCTTAAGCAATACATTACATACATCGTGCCCTTGCACGAAACTAACTTTATCTTTTCAGGCCGGTTCCCGAACAAGTAGATCTCGTCAACAGCCTATCATTTATCAAATATCATCAGCCAAAGATTCTATTCTAGATAAAGTCCAGATACGATCCAGAGAAGGATGACATTCTGACAGTTATTCCAGATTCTCTTCTAGATACAGCTCAGATACGATCCATAGACAGATGACATTCTGACACTTATTCCAAATTCTCTTCTAGATACAGTTCAGATACGATCCAGAGACAAATGATATTCTGATACTTATTCCAGATTCTCTTCTAGATACAGTTCAGATACGATCCAGAGACGGATGAAATTCTGACACTTATTCCAGATTCTCTTCTAGATACAGTGCAGATACAATCCAGATACGGATTACATTCTAACACTTATTCCATATTCTCTTCTAGATACATTCCAGATACGATCCAGAGACGAATAACATTCTGATACTTATTCCAGATTCTCTTTTAGATACAGTTTAAATACGATCCAGAGACAGATGACATTCTGACACTTATTCTAGATTATCTTCTAGATACAGTCCAGATACGATCCACAGACGAATGACATTCTTACACTTATTCAAGATTCTCTTCTAGATTCAGTCCAGATACGATCTAGAGACGGATGACATTCTGACACTTATTCCATATTCTCTTCTAGATATAGTTCAGATTCGATCTAGAGACGGATGACATTCTGACACTTATTCCAGATTCTATTCTAGATACAGTTCAGATACGATCCAGAGATGGATGACATTCTGACACTTATTCTAGATTCTCTTCTAGATACAGTCCAGATACGATCTAGAGACGGATAGAATTCTGACACTTATTCTAGATTCTCTTCTAGATACATTTCAAATACGATCCAGAGACGGATGACATTACGACACTTATTCCAGATTCTCTTCTACATACAGTCCAGATACGATCGAGAGATGGATGACATTCTGACACTTATTCTAGATTCTCTTCTAGATACAGTCCATATACGATTCAAGGACGCATGACATTCTGACACTTATTCCAGATTCTCTTCTAGATACAGTCCAGATACGATTCAAGGACGCATGACATTCTGACACTTATTCTAGATTATCTTCTAGATACAGTCCAAATACGATCCAGAGATGGATAACATTTTGACACTTATTCCTGATTCTCTTCTAGATACAGTCCAGATACGATCCAGAGACGGATAAATTTTTGACATTTATTCCATATTCTCTTCTAGATACAGTCCAGATACGATCCAGAGACGACTGACATTCTGACACTTATTCCATATTCACTCTAGAAACGGTTCAGATACGATCCACATACGGATGACATTCTGATACTTATTCCTAATTCACTCTAGAAATGATTCAGATACGATCCAGACACGGATGAAATTTTGATACTTATTCCATATTCTCTCTAGAAACGGTTCAGATACGATCCGTATGCGGATGTAATTGTGATAGTTATTCTAGATTCTTTCAAGTAAAGTTCAGATATGATCCAGATGCGGATGTCATTCTGACACTCATTCAATACGTCTTTCTAATTCAGTTCAGATACGATCCAGATGAGGATGTCATTCTGACACTCATTCAGTACATCTTTCAAATACAGTTTAGATACGATCCAGATGCAGATGTCATTCTGACACTCATTCAATACATCTTTTAAATACAGTTTAGATATGATCCAGATGCGGAAGTCATTCTGACACTCATTAATACATCTTTCAAATACAGTTCAGATATGATCTAGATGCGGATGTCATTCTGACACTCATTCAATACATCTTTCAGATACGAGTTAGATATGATCTAGTTATGGATATTATTTTGATACTCATCCAACTACATCTTTTGACTCAGATTAAATCGACCAAAGATTTGTTCAGATACTTCTCCCAGTTACTGTAAGGCTTAGACTTAGTCTAATTTCTATCAACGATCACCTTTAGATGGCATCTATAAGCCCATATCTGACAACTCTCCATCATATCTCCAAATGGAATCTCTAAGCCAACAAACAGTTCATCTCATGCAAGCGAGTGCAAATTTCTGGGCACTCTAGTGTTCAATCTTCTTGCACCTTCAAGTCACGAATGACGGACCCGCCAATCTAACTCTCCAGGTTTAAGAAGATTGAACAGGGGAAGTTGTTGAACCCCAAAATTTCCCTCTATTTTTCAAGATAATTCTCACAATATCTTAAAATAGCTCCAGTTGGCATAAGGATTGGTTAGGTCAAGCCATCTCCTTAATACTGATGCCTCAAATTAGGGTTTGAGTTTTCATAAGGACAATTGGAGTTTTAATGCCTAAAAGTACTTTCATGGATAATTATGGACCTCCAAGAATACCCATGACATGTTTCAAGGCTTGGATCACAAAATTCCTCAAGAAATTTGATCAGATCACTAAAAGGCCAAAATGGTCAAAATTAGGGTTTTGACTGAGAAGGCTCAATTTTTGACTTTTGACCAAATACATGAATTAATTGTTTAAGACATGATATCAAGGATTCAAATGCATCATCTTGACCTAATGGCATGGTTAAAAACACTTTTCAAGATCAATTGATTGATAGTTGAAGTTTGGTCAACTGATGAAAAAGTCAATTGTACACTAAAAAGTCAAACTTTGACTTTTTGATTAAAATCAAGTTTCAAAAATCATATTTCATCAAGACATATCAAAATAAAAAGCTTGATCATCAATAAATCAATAAAGTCAAAAGTAAATGTGAAAAGTCAAACTTTTCAAGACTTAGAAATTTTTCTATGTGTTTTTGTACATGATAATTGCATTACTTCATGCCATTCTTTCACCAAGATGCAAGATGATTCAAAGGAAACTTTCAGCATGAAAGTTGAAGATCTTGATGATATCTACAACTTTGCTTTTATGATCAAGTCCTACAAGTGCTTATATTTTGAGTTATAAATTCATGAAATCATGGCATTTTTTAATAAACACTTAGAGAAATTTTTAGCAGTTTTGTTCAGGTTTTTATCCCAACTTCTTGGTCAATTTTCATCAAGTTCCAATTGTATTCTTCAAAAATGGAAAACGTGAAAGTTGTAAAGTATGTTTCAAGCTTTCCAAAACATCCAAGAGCATGAATTTATCATACTTGATCTAGGAGATTCAAGGGCATGAAGTTGGGCATCCATTCTTGAATTGCAAGTTATTTTGTTGAAGAACATATAACAAAATCCTTATGACATGCTGCATATTCTTACTTTCCAGGCCTATTGACTTGCAAATCTATCCATAATCATATTTTTACACAATTGATTGAACCATTATCCAAGTGATTCAAGTATTGTCCATTGCATCTTTCCATTTTTGGCACAAAGGCACCATTGTCATTCTTGCAAAGTTCACTTAATCACAAAGTCAATTTCTTGAGTCTCTAACTTGTTGTTCTGATCACACACAACTCCTATAAGTAAGAACAAACATGTTTAAAGTGATCAACCACTTTAGATAGCTGGGTGTAAACATTGGAAACATGTTCTTCATGCTTGGTTCCAAAACAAGCAAGATAGCCATAACATGTGATTCAAAACCTGAGTTGTTTCAAGTATCAAACCTTCTCTATAAATAGAGAGGCCAATTACAAGAGAAAGAGGACACAAAAAATAGAGATAAAGGCCATAAATTTTATTGTGTTGATAAACCCTCAAAATCTCATATTCAAAAAACTCCATAACAGTCAACAAAGTTTCCACTCTTGAGCTTTGAAATCAAAATCCTAGAACTCTACATACTTTTCAAGTTCTGTCCAAACATCTAAGCACCTCACATACATCACATAGAAGTTGTTCCAACTCAAAAACAGCTTTTGGAACATCTCTGTTTTTTCCAAGCTCAAGAACAGTCAAGACAGCAAATCAAACTCAAAGCACAAAAATCCAGTGCAAGGTAAGTCTTGTTGATTTTTAACCCTTCATTTCAAGCATAATCAATGTTTCATTTTTGAAGATAAAATGTAGATATCATTGCCTTGAAGCTAACCATATGCTTGCTTTTCATTTTCACTGACCATGTGTTGAGAACTAACCCATGTATGCAGCAAAATAATGATAAAGTGCAAAAACTGCAGGATGAGTCGACACATATTCACATGAGTCAACTCATTTTAGTGACAGAACAGGTTATGAGTCAACACAAAGCCTCATGAGTCGACACATACTGCTATAACAGGCACAAAACAGAAAGAAAAAAAGCACATGAGTCGATACAAAACGCGTATGTGTCGACACAAACAAGGAATGAGTCGATACATGCCATTATGTATTGGCTCATACTGAGTTGATTTGGTTTAACATGAGCCAGGAAAAGTTATGTGTTGATGCATAGGAGCATGTGTCGACACATAATGTTCAAATATGAAATTTTCCTCTCTTTGACACTGTTTTTACATATTTTACATGCTTTCTTCATTGCTATTCAATATGGTTGTAATATTTAAACTCCTATCCCTCCTCATTTGTAAATTGTACCCCATCCCCCTAAACGGTGTAATAGCGTAGGACTTTATTTTCCATAATTTACCGCTTTCAAATATAATTGTTAGTAATTAGGGTGTGTATTGAAAGACTTAAAATTAACAAGTAGACAACCCCAATTCAAAGAAAAAAATGCATGCAATCAAAACGCAATTCACACAAGCACCTCCAGGGTAACCTCGCTTGTTGCCTCGGAAAATAGTCATGTCCCTCAAACGTGGGATACTTTGGCAATGACCCTTAAATACAAGATCGTAGTCCCTCGATGACCCTTCAATGTGCTTTCGGTAAATGATCTTAGACCCTTACGACAAATTGCTAAGGTATCCTATAATGTTGCCTTCTATTACTATACGATGACCCACGCCCATCCCTTTACATCCAAAGACAGGGCTTCTTACTAATCAATGGTAATATAGCAATGTCAAAGGAAGAGAGAAATGAACAAAAGACTTTTCTGTAAGTAGAACATTCTTAGTTGCTTGCTCACAACATTTCAAAACAACTTTCAAATACACCAACACTTTCAAATGAAATATTTTCAAAAGTCAACACTTTATATACAATCTTATAGAGACGAGAATCATTACAAAGTTCGCCTAAGCAAAGGAACTTTCGAAAATACTTTCAAAACCTATCACAAACACATTTCAAACAAAGCAATTTCAAAAGTGATCTAGCAAGAAACTAAGAACCCATAGATAAACTATGGATGAAAATGGTGCTAACACCTTCCCTTTTCATAACCTACCCCCCGAACTCAAGAAAATATATCAAAGGTCTTTCCTGTTCTTTTCACCCTTTCCTCATTGGATAAAAGAAAAGTCGGTGGCAACTCTTGCTATCCGCAACAATTGCGATCAAACGCAAAACACTCCAAGTCAGTTCTCTCACTGTATTACACCAATAAATGTCAAAATGAGTAAGAGCCATAATCTTTGGGGCCCAACATGGTTCCTTCTTGATATTCCAAAAAGGAAAAGACCGAGGTAAGTGAGAAATAAACCAATGATATAACAACGGCGTGCAATAGATAACCATCCCTCTTTAATAGAAATTTTGAAGATGGATGGAATAATAAGTATCTCCAAGCACCATAGGAACTACATTCCCAATCCGAAATACCCTAATGGCATTAATATCTACAAATTTGTCTATGTTAGGAAACATGAACAACTCATAGGCAAGCAAAGCAAAAATATCCTTAAAAGCAATTGTACTCTTCATCTTGACAAAGTAACGAGCTTTCTCTAATAGAAACTGAGCAGGTAAACCTCAGATTCCTCCTTTGGTAGTCATGTTAGCCTCAATCTCAGACTTCTTTAAGTGAGTCATGGTAGCAGTCTCATGAGACTTAGGCTCTCTTTCTAATCTGGTGAAAGAAACACCATCAGTAATGGGTAAACCAAGTAAGTAAGAATACTCCTTCAATGTAGGCATCAACTGATAATAAGGAAAAGTAAAACACCGGTATAACGGATCATAGAACTGGATCAATGTAGAAAGAATACCCTTATTCATCTTGAGCTTCATAAGAGGCACAATGGCTCCATAATTGTTCCAGAACTCTGTAGAACTCTCAGTCTCGGGAATCAAACTCATCAGTTCCTCTATCTTAGGATCTTTGAAACTATACTTCTGAGTCTTTCTCTTTCCAAAATCCAGGGTAAAAATTACCTAAGATATTTGCAACAATCAACCTTAAGTTCCTTAAAAAACCATTTAAATAATGCTTATGGATGCATGAATGCATGATGCAACAATCACACATAAGATCACAAACATGGAGGTTCATAGGTTCAAAGTCACGGGCATGAAGTCAAAGGTACTACCCATAAGGTAAGGACTATTGGTTTATCACCTTCCGAACAAGGTTCTAAAGAGTTCCCAGAGTCTACATTCTTCCTTCGGATATTACCATTGTCTTGATTAGCTTGGTAGTTAGTAATATTATCAGGAAAAACTCATATGAGTGTAGCATCGCGTGACAACCACTTCCAGATTACTCCTTCATAGTCTTCACACTACACCTAAAAGGATAAGATGGGTTTAGGGTTCTATGGTCCTCAGCTTCAGCAGGTTCCATGGTTGAAAGCATAATGTTTTCCCGATTGCTCGGTAAACAAATACTATAGTCAAAGGATCCTCCACTGAGTGGGTGATCTCATGTCTCCTTTTTTAGGATTCCTCCCTCAGTGTTAACATGACTATAACACCCGTCATATCTTAAGTTTTCCCAAGTCCGGGTAGAGGACTTATAAGAGATCACCAAGCACCCTGAAAACCAGAAAAATCCAGACATACAGGCATATATCCAACAAATAATATACAACAAAAAATAAATAGCACATACACAAATAAACAAAGATAGGCTCAACCCACTTAGATATTCCTTCCCCAGCAGAGTCGCTAGTTTTCTATTGTGGTAGAAATATTGAGACTAAGCCATTGGATTGACTTAACTCGCACAGATCAAAATAAAAATCGCCACCGCGCTTTATTGTTTACAAAGGAAATGGGAAAAGAGAGAATAAAACCAAAAGAGAGAGGGGAGAGAATCTAGGTACGGGGGTTGGTTATGAAAAGGAAAGTTATTAGCACCCTAAACATCTAAGGTACTCCGTAGGAACCTCTTTGAAAATTTATGTATTTTGGCTATAAAAGGTGTATACAAAAATATATGGTGGAGATGAGAAAAGAAGTGGTTTTTTTTACAACTTTTGCACCCGTCACAATTGCGAACCTTTAGTACCTACGTACCACCTTATGTGCAATAGGGGATCAGGGTACTCGTAATTCACCTCAAAAAATTTAAAACATATGTGTGTTGGTTAATTTTAAGAGCAGAGACATCATCGTCATATCCGAGTGAAAAATATACTTACTACCCAAGATTATGAGAAAGAAAAATTTGCATCATCTCAAAGTGGAGGATATAGCTTGGACTTTAAAATCAACAAATCCTCACTCAACACCCAAGTGGAAAATATCTTACTTCACTATATATCGTAGAAGTATAGGACCTCACATCACTATAAGAATTAACAAGAGTCTAATCTTTTGAGAAAAGTTTAAAGTAAAAAGCCAAAGTTGCAAAATGGTTTAAATGATATTAATTGACTTTTAGTCTTGATAAAGATGTTAAAGTATGGTTAAGTTTATTAAATTTTGATTAAGAAAAGGTTTTTGAAAACACATGGACATAAGTCCAAGTTTATTATGAAAGCGGTTCAAGTTAGAAAACAAGAAGAGTTTTGAAAATGAGGGAGAAAATTTTTGAAAATAAAGAAGATAGGAGGAGATGAAGGGACTATCCTAAAGCATAAGATAAAAGCTATGGAAAAGAACGATCTAACCAACACTTGACATATGAAGTTAATGTATAATTCTCACCCTTTGGATTAAAACCAAGCAAGTAAAAATACTAAACCTCTAAGGAATACCAAGCTTCAGATGAATTAAGTGTTCACAAAAATTGGGCAGAGTGACGGCTGTATACAGAGGAATTCTTAATCACAGATAAAGCATATAATCATAATAACCTGCACACAAAGAAAAAACAACCCAATGCCTTGGAGTAAAACCCAAGGATTTCAGACAAAATAACAACAGAGCCACAAGGTCCCAAAGTATCGAGGCTTCTAATCCTAAGTCTGAGAGATCCACAACTCCATAACGCTAAGGATAGTAACCAAGTAATCCAAGTAACTTTAAAGTTTTTATTGTTAAAGTTGATTAATAAGTGTCTTTAAAAGAAAATAAAAGCTCAAATGAGCAAAGATAAAATGGTATAAAGATAAATGCTCAAGTAAGCAAAAGAAAATGGTATGGAATGTAAATGATAAAATAAATGGTACATAAAAATAAAGGCGTAAAATAAAGGCATAAAGTAAAATTACAAAGTAAAGTTAGTTATTAGTGAATTAGAAGTTAGAAGGTTAGTTGAATGACCATCTTGAAGCTTGCATTTGAGAACTCATTAGAAGATTTATAAAATCAAAGCTTCTCAACAACAAATCTCATTTGCTTTTTGTCAAGTATATCATTCATTTCAACTGCTCAAAGTAACCACATATGATCAACAATGTTCAAATGATTCACTTAGACCAAAGTTCATAAAGTTCATTAGAGGATTGATAAAATCAAAGCCTCCTAACAATGAACTTCAAAGTTATTGGATTAAAGGTTTCAATTTAAACATACTTGGGCTTGCAAACATAGGTTTGATCCATGAATGATCATTTTTCGAATCGGGACAAATTTAGCTATATGTTAAGCAATCGTAAGTGAATTTATATAGAAGTCACACATATTTTGAAGTCGGTCAATATCAATATATGTACCAACATGTTAGAGAAATGATATGTAGATCATTCTACAAAATGTGTTAACACACCAAATAAAAATTCTAAAAGATACCAGAAGTCAAACATGAGTCAATAAGTGTTGACAAAAAATTTCAAAAATTTTTAAAGTCATAAACTATTTTTAAAATTTAAAGAAATGAGCAAAATAAACCAAAATTTATGATAAACAGTAAAATCAAAAATAAAAATAAAATAAGGTCACCAATATTTGTCAAGAGGTCGTTGGACCCTTCCATATTTTTTTCCAGAATTTAAAAATCAAGTATTTTTAAACAATTAAAACAAGTCAAATAAAGTTAAAAAACATAAAAAATATCAAATCAAAAAATAAAATTGTGAAAAAACAAAAATCATAAAAAGAAAAATCAAAAGTATTTGTAAGAATTTTTTCAGAATTTTAGAAGTTGAAATGAATTTTTTATGAATTTTTGAAATTTAAAATAATTAAAATATAAAATAAGAAAATAAAAATAAAGCCAAAAAGATGTAGACCATTGGATCAATGTCAAAACACATTAGAAATCAAATCCAAGGGATTTGTCGCGCTGTGCATATCATGGTTATTAGTGAATAAACCACCAAATCATTAATTAAAAAAACAGATTTTGAAAAAAATGTGTGGCACCATGTCATTGGTTGAGAGATGACACGTTGGTCATCTTCAACCTCCAGCCATGTGCGAATTTGAGGTCTCAAAAACTGTAAAGTCAGGAGCTCAGACCAGTGACATTCGCTTCGTCTCTTCAAGACGATTTCAATAAGACCCTCGCGAAAAATTTATATAACTTGTAGCTCAGTCTATTTGAGAAAAACCAGAGAGCTTTGAAAATTTTGAAATCAGAAACAGATGCATCAAATGCATCAATTAATCAAAATTAAACCATCAACAAGCATCAATGAACATCATAGATCATTCTAGTAATTTAAGTTAGAAGAATTAATGCCTTAAACTACCTGGACAAAGTATGAAGAAATTGCTCTGAAACTTGAGTTGGCTTGCGCGACTTTGAGTACCTCAAGACTTAATTCTTCTTTTGTTAGATTCAGTGAAGTTCAAGGATGAAGAATGAGCAAAGAAATTGGATTGAAAAATGATTTAAAACCAAATTCGGAGTTACATAATTAAGAGGTGTGGAGGAAGTTCAACAAAGGTTTTTTGGCTCTCTAAAATTGTAAAATGAAGTAGAGGAG
Organism: Vicia faba; assembly: GCA_948472305.1. Taxonomy (NCBI): domain Eukaryota; kingdom Viridiplantae; phylum Streptophyta; class Magnoliopsida; order Fabales; family Fabaceae; genus Vicia; species Vicia faba. The sequence goes on from OX451738.1 coordinate 884,775,776, forward strand.
ATCCCTATTTATAGGAGAATGTGATGCAATGCTGAGAGAGGGTGAATGATAAGCAATCAAGTGAAATCGTGTGCACCCTAATCATAACAAAAGTGTGACTTATAACTCATCAAAACTCAGCTAATTCTTGTGTTTCAACCCTTAATCCAACCTTAGCACCTTTGTTAAACATATTTAAGTGGAAAACATGCACAAAATTGATCATTAGAAGCCACATTAGTCAATTTGCAATCTGATTGTAAGTGAAACTTCAGTTCTAAGGTACCAACTTTGAATCAATGGTGCACACAACTCAGGAGGCTTTAGGGCATGATTCCCGAGGAATTTGAAAGATAAGGTCACAAACTTTACAATATGCCAAGAAATAATCCATTTGGATAATTTAGATGGAACTTATGTCCGCTTGAAATCGTGAAAAACAACAGATTTTGTACTTAGTAAAAATTTTAAGTATGGGACTTCAAAATGACCTATAATGTTCTTCAAAATTACATGACCTTACACTCAAAATTTGATCTTGATATCTAAAGATGACATGAAGTAGACCTCTTGAATTGCATTGTGGAATTAAGATCACTAAAAAATAATAAAAATCGAGAGAGTTATGGTCTTTGGAAGATGATGAACAAATTTTGGAAAATTCGCATAAGGCCTATAATCTATTCAATTCTTAAAAAACTTTCCAAGCATTTTCAAGTCTTGCACATTGTAAAAAAGTTATAGTAGAAATATCAAAGATTATTTTGAAAAATAATGGGCTCAAGGAGATAAAAATTGACCAAGTTATGATCATTTGAAGTCAAACCTTAAAATTTAAAGGCTTTTCAAGGAGACTTGTAATCTTTCTCAACCATTAGCAATCATCCATTCAAAATTAGCCTTATATTCATGAAAAGAACTTGTTGAGGACCATTTAAAGAGAATCATAGATTTGGAGTCAATCAAAAATATCAAAAAATTAAGAAGATATGGTCCTTAGAAGTCAACAAACTCTAGCTTAGAAAGTGTCAAAATGACTTGAAACCCCTTTCAACTTTTGATGATTTTTCTTGCACAATTCGATCTTGTCATGTGAAGAGAGGTTGATGTAGATGACGATAAGAATCCATAGAAAAAAGAACCAACTCATAATTTTGAAAATGGAGAGAGTTATGCACTTGTGATCACTGAATCAAGTATCTGCTCAATTAGGTCAAACTTGTTGAACCAACCTTAAATCTTTTGTACTTTCATGGAAAAATAAAGCATGATGAATCACAATAGGCCTTGAGATGATTTTGTATTGAAGCATACTCAAATATGGATCTAAAGTCTCAACGAAACTTATTGAAGAAGGCAAGAAAATAAACACATGAACCTATGAATCTTCTTGATGAATTCCACCACCAAATTTGAGGAAAGTTTGACCTAAATAAAGTTAGGGAACCCTTTGAACCATAAATATTGATATCATAGACATATCTTTGAAGCTTGAACTCTTGCAATCCATTAAAGAACCATTTGATTGAGGACCACCCCATAAACCCTAGGTTAGATGGTGAAATGAATGCAATTGTGTCATCACCTACAATATGAATATTCAAATAGACAATGTGATACGGTGGCCAGAGCCAGGACGTGGTTTCCCTATTTGTTTAAGGAATTTGTTGGTTTGCATTTTGCGTTTGTTTTCGCAAAATGTCGTAGTAAGCAAGAGTCACCACCATCTTTTATTTTATCCAACAAGGAAAGGAAAAAAGCACAGAAAAATTCCTTTTTCGAGATATTTCTAAGTACGGGGGGTAGATTTATAGAAAGGGAAGGTATTAAAACCCTTTCTATCCGTAGTTATCTACGGGCTCTTAGGTACTTGCTCATCATTTTCAAAATTGTTTTCTTTGTGTTTGTGTGATTTGAAAAGCTTTTGTTTTGACTTCGATTTAACTCTTGCTTCTGTCTTCAAGAGTGTAATGAAGTGTTTTTGAAAACTTTGTTTGTAAAGGAGTGTAAGTGTGAAAAGAAGTTTGTTTGGGTTGAGCAAGTACTTAAGAACTAATCTACCTACTCGAAAAAAGAATCGTTCTATGCTTGTTTCCTTTAGACAACGTTATCCAACTATTAGTGAGTAGGTAGCATCGTCGTTGGAGTTTTGAGGGTCAATTCGAAAGGGACGTACGATCACTAAAGCAATGTTAGGACGTCTTAGTAATAACCCTAATGTCTTAGATCAATTATTCGAGGCAACAATTCTGAGGCAACCATTCCGGGGAAACTTTTTCGAATCGGGACTTTGATCTTTCTTTAGACAAAAGGACGGCCACTAAAGCATCCTATACTCAATGACTATTTACCGAAGGCAACTAAGTGGGAGTGTACCCTAGGAGTGCGCATGTGCGAGTGATTCAATTTCAGTTTATTTATCTTTGCACATTTAGAGTGATCTAACTGTTTTAAAATTAATCATACATTCTTGTCATGCATCCCTATATCATACATCTAACAGTTAATAATTTGCGGAATTTAAAGTGCGGAATTTAAACTACGCTATTACAAGGCTTCGGGTATTTACATAGCCAAAAACAAACTCTTTGAAAATAAAGCGATAAATGTAAATAAACGTCCTAATTAAACTATTACAAATTATTGGCAGTTACATCAATATGGTAAATAATAAAAATGAAGTGCGCGAGAAGAATTAAGATCGACGAGAATTTAAGGTTTTGACCCTTCTAACCTAATTAAAATAAAAATTGTTTTTTTGTTGTTTTTAATAAAAGAAATAAGTTTTATAAATTAAATATTCAATTAATTAGTTAATTAAATTAATTAATAAAAATAATTATATGACCTATTTTGGTTTCTTGGGTTATTTTAGGAAAAAACAAAATATAATTAAGTTAGTAATAAAACCTATTTATTCTAATTATTTTTAAGTTATTTACAAAAAGAAATTAAAGTTTTACCTAAAATTAAAATTTAATTAAGAAAAAATCCTAAATCTATTTTTATGTTATTTTTATATTTGTTTATTGATAAAAAAAGGGATTAACAAAAATAAATAAAACGAATAAAACACGAAAATAAAGATGGGCCTAGTAGCAAAAGTAAACAGGGGGTGCAATCATCAGAAATCCCTAGGCCCAAATCTTCGAAAGCTTCATGCTCTAACTATGGTGTTTTTTTATTCTTGCGTGGAACCTATGATTCAACCATTCATAACTATTCTATATAAACTCAAACAAACGTTAGCATACCATAAAATGTGATTAAAATTAGAGATTCAAAGTTTAAAATTTTACCAAACAGGTGTTGTCAAATGGGGGGCGTGCTAGGCGTGTGATGGATTTCTCTTGGGCCTTGTAAGACTCTTGAGGACTTCAAGAGGATGGTTTGAGGCTTGATGTCAATTGAGAGAGACCAGAACCTCGAGATATGACTTGCACCAATTCTTTGATTTCTGGAGAGCTTTTTGAAGAGCTTTTTGAGATCTTTTTGAGAGCTTTTTAGAGAGGATTTTCGTGTCTTTCAAGCTTGTATGGCTCTATATTTATAGAGGAGAATGAGGGGACAAGAAAGCATGGAAAGAATCTCCCTCATAATGTTGTGTTTTAAGACCATGATCAAAACTTGAAAAAATGCCATATTTGATGATTTTATGCCATTTTCACATGTGGATGAACCTGGACATATTTGAAAGGTTATTGCACAAAATCAATTGACATAAACCAGCATAAAACTTGCCCAAAATAGATTCACATCAAAATTTACATTATTTTTATTATTTATTTATTTAATTCTGAATTTTATTGAATAAAATATCAAAATAAATAGCATAAATAGTAGAAAAATGTATGGGTGGGATTAGAGGTCGTGGACCATGTTACAAACTCAATGCAAGCATAAAAGGTTGGGCCCATTTGGCAAAAATTGCAATTTTGGACATATTTGACTTTTGGCAATTTTGCAAAAAAGGGTCAACTTCACCAATTCATAACTTCCTCAATTTTGACTTTTTGGAGGTGTTCTTGGACTTTTTAGAAAGCTTGAGATGTCCTCTAATCAACTCTTTTGGTCTCATATCAATTTGATATTCCATGATCATGTATGAAGCTTTGACAAAAAATGTGTTTTTGTTGACTTTTCAAAATGACCTATAATGTCCAAATTCATAACTTATTGTGAGTGCATATTTTGAACTTTGGAGATGAAGCTGGATTGTAGGGAATTACATCCTCTTCATCATGAGCTTTGGATGGGTCATTTATCATAAAGTATAAGAAAGTTATGCTTGGTCAAAGTTGAGTTGACTTTTCCTACAAAACCCTAATTTAACAACTTTTAAGTCTTGATGAATTATGAGCAATCCTTGATAAATCATGATAAACCCTTGATCAAATGATGAATAATACTTCAAAATGAGGATGTTAACCAAAAATCTTGAAGTTTGACTGTATGTGGGCCACAGTTAACTTTTGCCCTAGCAGAGTCGATTTTCAGGCCTTTGAGCAATTGACTGAGCAAACTTTCTCTGTAGGGCTTGAAACTTGACATGGATGATCTTGAGAACATATTAGGACATTGGTGAGCATTTGGGATCCCTTAGACTCAAGTATCTTGATGCAACATGAAACCCTAATTTGAGGTGGACTGCCTTAGGAGAGAGCTTGTCTGGTCAACCCTCGGACTACCTTGAGCAACTTGGGGATCTTTCTTGAAATATATTGAGAAATATGGGAGGGAAAATTTTTGGGTACAACAGCTTCCCCTGTTCAATCTTCTTAAACCTGAGGATGTAGATTGGCTTGCTGGCCTTTCGTGATCCGAAGATGGAAGAGGATTGAACACTAGAGTGCCCAGAAATTTGCACTCGCATGATGTGGTGTCTGTCTTGCGATGTCGGGAATGGGCTTATAGATTCCATTTGGAGTTTGCTGATGGGGGGATGGGCTTAAAGATTCCACCCGAAGGAGTGTCGGTCGCATAAGAGATTCCTTAGCGAGAGCTTGTATACCTGTTTGTTGAGGGAGATTCTGCTAGGGAATACTGATCTCTGTCTTGAGAGGAATAGAATTTTAGGAGCTTCAGTCGTCCGTTATTATACTGGGGTATCATCTCTGTTGAAATTTAGTAACTTCGGTCGTCCGTATTCGACCGAGGAATCATCTCTGTTGAATTTTAGGAACTTCGGTCGTCCGTATTCTATTGAGGAAACATCTCTGTTGAATTTTAGGAACTTCGGTCGTCCGTATTCGACTGGGGAATCATCTCTGTTTGAATTTTAGGAACTTCGGTCGTCTGTGTTCTACTGAGGAAACATCTCTGTTGAATTTTAGGAACTTTAGTCGTCCGTATTCGACTGAGGAATCATCTCTGTTGAATTTTAGGAACTTCGGTCGTCCGTATTCTACTGAGGAAACATCTCTGTTGAATTTTAGGAACTTCGGTCGTCCGTATTCGACTGAGGAATCATCTTTGTTGAATTTTAGGAACTTCGGTCGTCCGTATTCTACTGAGGAATCTTCTCTGTTGAAGAGGAAAGTTGAGAATGAACTATTATCTGGTTGTGTATAGGCTGCATCGCGACCTACTAGGGAAAGGTGAAATCGAACGTGTTTGATTAGGTCCAGGTCTTACAGTGTTGTGGACTGCTGTCTGGAGATAAGAGAAAAGAAACCTGGACGGTAAGGTTATTAGAAGGAACCTGGATAGTAGGGCTTATGGGAAGGAACCTGGGTAAGGTTGCTTCGTGAGGGGTTTGGATAAAACTGCATCTGAACCGAGAAGGAACCTGGGTAAGGTTGCTTTGTGAGGAGTTTGGGTAAAACTGCATCTGAACCGAGAAGGAACCTGGGTAAGGTTGCTTTGCGAGGAGTTTGGATAAAACTGCATCTGAACCGAGGAGGAACCTGGGTAAGGTTTCTTTGCGAGGAGTTTGGGTAAAACTGCATCTGAACCGAGAAGGAACCTGGGTAAGGTTGATTTGGGATAAGTTTGTGTAAAACTTCAGGAGGAACCTGGGTAAGGTTACTTTGTGATAAGTACGTGTAAAACTTCAGAATGAACCGAGGTAAGGTCACTTTGAGATAAGTTTGTGTAAAACTTCAGGAGGAACCTGGGTAAGGTTACTTTGTGATAAGTTCGTGTAAAACTTCAGAATGAACCGGGGTAAGGTTACTTTGTGATAAGTTCGTGTAAAACTTCAGGAGGAACCTGGGTAAGGTCACCTTGTGATAAGTTCGTGTAAAACTTTAGAATGAACCAGGGTAAGGTTACTTTGAGATAAGTTTGTGTAAAACTTCAGGAGGAACCTGGGTAAGGTTACTTTGTGATAAATTCGTGTAAAACTTCATGAGGAACCTGGGTAAGGTTACTTTGTGATAAGTTCATGTAAAACTTCAGGAGGAACCTGGGTAAGGTCACCTTGTGATAAGTTCGTGTAAAACTTCAGAATGAACCGGGGTAAGGTTACTTTGAGATAAGTTCATGTTAAACTTCATTCAGAAATATATGAGAAAGGACTTGTGTAAGATTTTTTAGGATAAACCCGTGTGAAGTTACATTTAGGAGAAACCCGTGTAAGATTTCTTCGTGACGAACCCGTGTAAAGCTGCATTTGATCGTGCAAATAATTACTCTGTTTAGTTTCCGGAGTTAATCTTGAACTTGCTGGAAGTTGTTGATGATAACCACCTTTCCTGAAAAGGTACATGATTAATCATATATGATGTATGACATGCATTGTATGATGATGTTCTCAAAATAAATGAGATTATGTTGTATGAAATATGTATGTGCACGTCATGATATATGAACATGAAATGCTATTGTGGCACGTTCGAGTTTAGGAAAATAAATCCATGATTGTTGTTGGAAAATAAAGAGTTTCGCTCGCTGGAGATAACGACTGAAGATGATTGGGGGAATAATCATGCAGGAGAGAATAACTCCGCTGGGGAATAGACTGACGAGGAAATTACTCTGTGGGGAAGAGATGTTTTGCTAGAGAATCTGTCGATTTGGAGGAACGATCTCGGCTGGGGATGAAGTACCGTTGTCGGTGATGATAACCTCTGTCAGGGATGAATTTCCTATTTGTGGAAGAAATGAACTCCGCTGGGGATAATGTTTAGTGGAGACTTCACTGGGGATAATCTTTCAGTGTTGGTGATAGATAAACTTTGCTTGGGGAGAATATCGCCGACTCATTCGCGGTTGCGAGCCTCAGCTGGGGAGAATTATGTCCTGTTTAGGACAACTAACATCACTATCTTTGTCTTACTCTGTGGGGAGTGAATGTTACTGGGACGCATGCAGAGGATATGACGATGACTTTGCATCGAGACTTTTCTGCCCCTGTTTCTGCGGGAGAAAGTGCCTGTGAGGGCCTTGTGGATCGAGTGTTATCCCAACTTATGAGGTGTTTGGTAACTTTCGATCGAAATGATCAGTCTTCTTCTGGTAGGCAAGTGACAAGATGACGGGACATAGTCGTACGCTTCGATCCCTAATTTTTGCTTGGACTGTCTTTTCAGATTTTCAGTCCACCGGGATACCCTTTCTTGCCCAAGCCGCCTTTTCAGGTTTTCGACCTGTCGGGTGTATAGATTTTTTTTGTTTTTATCCCTAATTTTTACCCGAACCCTTTTGGTTCGCCGGGATGCCCTCATTTTTTCCTCGGCCAGTAAACCTAGCGGGTCTTTATTCATGCGCAGTATTTTCTGACTATGTCCACGCTCTCAGTGTGTAGGGAATTGTCACTGTCGGTAGTGTTGCCACACTACCAGAAGTTGTTTGTTTGATCGTACATGATCCGTTGCTGGAATTCATGCCCAATGCCCCCAAGTGATTCAGATGGAGATCTGCCCCTGGCTATTTGGCATCTTTGAGAGATTCCTTGAATCTTGACTTGACTGCCCCAGATGATGGACAATGATCATGCCGTGCCCCTTGGTTGGAAGTGTTTTTCCACTTGAGGTGATCCTTTTTACTGAGAAGGTTTTTGTTCACTGGATATTCGTCGTGCGAATTTCTCTGCTGTTGAACAAATAGTCATATGCAAACAATGTTATTTTAAGAATGCAAAGCTTATGTCTGTCTTGAAATTTTTTAAAATGCATTTTTCAGTAAAACAGACAGATTTTGTAAAATGCGATGTCAACTCAGGATTTGTAATGGACCTTCAGGAGTCAAGATACCTTTTGTAATAGTATGCTTTCGAGCTAACCCATGCTTCAGCTAGGACTTTTAAGGGTTATAACGTGGCCTGGTTCCCGGTTTAAGAAACAAAGGATAAAGGCTCAAATTTTATTTGTACCCACCCCCTCTTCGTGATGTTCTTCAATCCTAAACTCACCTAATTGTGTATTTAGATCCCGTTTGAGTCTTTGCTCTAATATTCCAGTGATGGTTCGGATATTGACAGTTTATTTTGAACATGCAGTCATTTTTGTTGAGAGTTTGCAAGACCTCTTTCTTTTTTGATTTTATTATCCCTCTTTTTTGCCTGAACTGTTTCTTTTTGTGATTACAGTCAGCGGGATGCCCCAGTTTTTTGTTAAGTCTTCTTCATACGTTTTGACTTAATGGGCTTTTATTTCGAGATATAATGATTGCCTGTCTTTGACGATTATATGGAACCATCACCGTCTTTTGTTTTGGAAGGACCTTTTTGATGTCATTCATTGTGCACCCGAAGTAACTGAGAAAACTACCTTGCCCCGGGTTGTGATTAAGGGTTTTAATTTGTGTAAAAATAAAAACTCCTACTTCTTTGGCTCAAAGGGGTTGAATAGGGATTATCTTCCTTATAACTCCATTGTTTAGGATTTGAAACAACACTTGTACATCGTCAGCGGGGTCTGTTCAAAAGCATAATGTAGAGATTTTGATATCATTTTGTCATCCTCCCTCTAAAGGCTTAGAATTTTTTAATCGAGAGTTGAACATCACAAAAATGAAAGCAATTTGAATATAGTGAATACGAATGGATTGATTCAAAATAGACATATGCAATGCATTGATAAAGTAACAGAGTTTGACATGAACAAATATTCGAACAATCAAAAGAAAATTACAACTTGAGAATTCTAATGAACAAAAGCCTCTCTTGTCAGAACTTGTCACTTCAAATGGTGAGCCTTGGAGGATTGACATAAACATTCCAGTTGACCATCTTGTGTGAATTCCAATGCTCCTTCATCAATCAGGTCTTGAATTTTGTTTTTCAATGCCCAACAGTCATCAGTATCATGCCTCGGGCTGTTGGAATGGTATGCACACCTTGCATCAGGATTGTAGTTTGGGGAGGCTATGTTAGGATTATGAGGAGGGTCCCTTAACATAACCAACTTGGCCTTCAACATGTGTTGCAATGCTTAAGCCAATGACATGTTGATTTCGGTGAAGCATCTTTCAGATGTATTCTTCTTATGTTGATTTCCCCGTTGTTTATGGCAAGGTTGTTGTTGGACCCGTGATGTAGTAGCAATTTGGAAAGGTCCACTCTTCACCAAACCAACCTTTTGTCTTCTTGGAGGTTGATCAATGACTTGGTCCCCGGCCTCGATTGTTTGCTTCATACTGTTGTATCCATCTTGATGAAGTTGGTTGATGAAGGTTCTCAGCTCTCTTGTCCCCGGGCTAGGTCTTGGATAAGAGCCATCTGCCCCAGCATCTGGGTTCTTATTGCATCTACCTCGTCTTTCAGTTGTTCCAGCCGGTCGTCCTTATTGTCTTCAGGACCTTTCTTGACCAAATTCCCAACGAGGAGTGTTTTCAACTCTTCCTACCCCTTGGATAGGTTTAGGAATATGTCCCTGAACTGAGCTTCTTGAGTTTGAAGATCTTTGTTGTCTTATTTGAGAGCCATTGCTGAAATAAATAGCGAGAACATGAGAGACCTGTACTGGAAGATCTGTTATGCAATGATATGTATGATATATGTATGCAATGTTTTCAAGGATCTCGCGGGGTAAATAAGAAACTATTAGAATTTGATTGCATCTTGATTAAAGAAACTTCGTGTCGTTAAGATTCTTTCTTCAAGAGTCAAGCTCACCATATTGAGTGGGTCATAGCCACTGACTCAAGTTATCGTGTTTTGATTTCTAGACAATCTTGGCTAGAGGAAAATAAATCCCCTTTGTCCCTTTCTAGATGTTTGATTTACCATAACCTGCATCACAAACCCTTGAGATTCTTGAAATGGTTAAGGAAATGTTAAGGCATGATGTTATGATGTGTATGTTATGCATTTAAGCAAAAGTACGAGGTAATGTAAACAAGTAAATCCGGCAAGAAATCCAAGGTATTGGATAAGGACTGTAAACAAAACCTACAAGGAACTCAAGTTGTTAGATAACAAACATGTGCAAGTAGTTCAAGTTGAAGCACACAAGTCACACAATAGCCCTTAAATTTCAGGCTGGCATGGAGTTTAGGTATTACCCTCTTTCAGTTTAGTTGGTTCAACCTGTCCTAGTAATAGTAACCGGGTTATAGAGGTTCTCAATATCACTGACCATCCTCGATCGGTCATAATTCCAGTTTAGCAACCTTTTCTTGCGGCCGAAATCATCACGAGAGTATGGTCTCAATGAGTGTAGCATACTGCTACTTTTCTATGGCCAAGTTGGTCAATTATAGGTTCTAAGATCAGTTGATGCTTAATGACCCATTAGCATCCCCATACTCTCCTTGTTGCTCCACAAGGGATATCGGTAACAACTAATGTGCCATATCAACGTAGCTACTGCTTCAACCGTATCGGCCTACGCCGTACAGTTTCCTCACAGTCTATTGCTACTTACCTAAAAGGTGTCCCCCAGATCCGGGTTAGGATCTATAGTAACTTCGATACAAGGCCAACAAATATAAAGCAAACAATTCAAACAATTGAAAATAATATGATAAGCTATTCCTAAGGTACACCCCACTTATTCATTCCCCAGCAGAGTCGCCAGTTCTGTAATACGGTGGCCAGAACCGGGACGTGGTTTCCCTATTTTGTTAAGGAAATTTTACTGGTTTGCGTTTTGCGTTTGTGTTTGCAAAATGTCGCGGTAAGCAAGAGTCGCCACCGTCTTTTATTTTATCCAACAAAGAAAGGAAAAAAGCACAGAAAAATTCCTTTTTTCGAGATATTTCTGAGTACGGGGGGTAGATTTATAGAAAGGGAAGGTATTAGCACCCTTTCTATCCGTAGTTATCTACGGGCTCTTAGGTACTTGCTCATTGTCATACCCCAATTTTTGACCTAAGATCCCATTTTTATTTTGCATTTTTGTACAAAAGTCAAGGTCACTAAATACAGTCGGTTTTAACCTCTCACCTTCGAACATTGGCTATGCAGAAATTGTCAAGTGTTTTGAACATTCTTAGCCTATGTATCACTAACTTCCACTCAAGCACGAAATGTGTGTTTTTTTTGTTTCTTTGTTTTCATGTGCAGAGACAGGTCTAAATCAAGGACATCAGGCGTTGCGCTTCAATTAGGGTTTTGAGTTCTTCAAGCCAGAAGTACCATTGATTATTGATTCTCGAAGACTGATTCATCAAGACACGTCTTCTAAAGCTTTGTTCAGGCTTATTTTGATCACAGTTGTTTCAAGTATGATAGCTTCTGTCTCGAGGATCTTCAGAGGATCGTGTGTTTATTTCCACGCCTTGCTCGATAAGTGGTCTCGAGCTTCTTCCAAAATTCCCCAAAGCACAGTCAAGATTTCATCATCACTGGTTTACAGGTGCATCAAGATGCTTTAGAATGCAAAGAAAGATCAAGTTTGCAAGTCGATTCAAAGCATTTCGACCAAAAGTAAACTTTTGCAAGTTCAATTTCAAACGGTCATAACTTCTTCAATTTTCAACGTCATGAGGCGATTCTTTTGCAAAGTATCACAAATAGCGTTGTTTATGAGATTACTTCAAAGATTAAGGTTCAAGTCATGCCACAGACATTTTCTCAAGAACGTTTGATTTTTCTCTGTTGGGATAATTCATGAAACTGGAGTTTTAGTCCAATGATTCTTTGATTGATTGTGGACTACTTCAAGTCATTTTGCAATTGAACAGTAGCGATCATTGGATTAAGGTGGATTGTAGATTAAATTTCTTAAAGGCATGATTTGCGCTGGTCTGTATTACAAATTACTATGAGGCAAAGACGCGAGTTAGGGTTGAGAATTCTTCAAGTTCTTGTTGTTTGCAAGCTAACTTGGATTTGAGATTTGAATTAAGATTTGGATTCATTATTGTGAAGTTTTCTTTCAAGTAACCAATACCATGAAGCCAAAATATCCGAGTTTGTCAAATAACATTAGGGTTCTTATTTGCAAGAGAGATTCAAGAAGGTTTATGAATTTGATGTCTTGAGTAAGATGCATTCCAATTTCCCGAAGTTTATTCCAAGAGTGCAAGTTCATTAATATGAATTGTTCAAAATATCAAGAATTATTAAAGACCTTTCTCAATAATTCAACTTCATTCATCATTCATGCATTTCAAATTCAAAGACAAATTTCGACACAAATTTTAAACTCATCCATTATTCAAACTCATTCAATTCTCAAGACATCTTAAAAATATAACTTCAAAGTTCCAAGTAACCTTTGTTTCATCCATTTGCAAGTTGCACAAGTTTAAATTCCCATATCACATTCAATCAAGCTCTAAGTCAAAATTACAAGTTACCACAACAATTTTACACAAGTGTTTGTACAAGAAAACAAAAATCTAAACCCAAAGCTAAGACTTGTTCTTGATCCGAAATTCTGCCCAAATAATGCCAAAAGTATGCTGCAATGCTGCCCAAAACCTGCGAGGACATGCTGCTGCACCCTGCTACTGCTTTGATGTAAAATCTGCACCACAATACACCCAAAGAAGAATTTACATGAAAGTGACCATAACAAATCTGCATCAAAAATCCAAAAAAAAGATTACCATATTAGTCCAAACTCACTGGAATTTCCCCCCCAAAAGTCCCTCCAATTCCATCTCCTATCTTCTATAAAACAATAGGAAGGCAGTAGAGAAAGGGGGGGGGGAGAAAATTAACAGACAAAATACAAAAAAAAAACAATTGCACTTACAGTATTTCCTATTCTCTCTTTCCAACGCGTGATACTCCCTCCTGTTTCCTCTTCTTCAAACAACCCAACCTCTATCAATTCACCACTGTAACTAACTCCCTTCAATTACATCTCCCTCCGCCTTCATTCATCTCTCAACAACAGTAACCCACCTGCTTCTGTTTCCCCTTTATCACCTCATGAACAACACCGCCACTGGTAAACCGTAACACCCATAACCTCATCTCTGACCCGTCTCCGTAACAACTCCACACCACCACCATTTCCGTCCAACTCTGAAGCTAGACACCCTTCCACTCAACTGAACAAAACCCCTCTGTATACTTCCTTCCCCAACCCATCTCAATTTCCATTATTAAATCGTAACACCCACTCCGCCCAACATCCATCGCCAAGCAGTTGCCATCATCCCCAACCTTCACCCTGTTCCATTCAACAAACAACAATTCCACCAATTTCCATACTCTTTCGCGACGAACACCCAAACACCGGTCCTCCAGCATACTCCCTTGCCACTGTTAACCTTTCAACCACAACCATCACTATCAAACCGTATCAACAACCAGTAGCTACCTCCTCACCGATTACACACAAAAACATAGCAACAACATCCATAGAAGTTGAAGAAGTAGACAGACAAGGAAGAAGAAGAAAGCAAAGACTGACCTCAATCATTCCGCTTCGACACCTCCATCAATGACGAGACGGCATGCGTCTTTGTTTCCAAATGGGACATCAACCATTGTGGTACAACGCATGATGCACCTGTCTCGGCTGTTGTTGTTCCGAATTTCGTTTCCCTAGATCCGCAATCGATCATGGAAGAGTTTTTGTAAAGTAAATCTTGGTCATGGTTGTAGCTTAGCACGAGAAGGAAGGACGAGGAAGGAGATTGACAAAAGGTTTCTGCATTCGTGTGGTTTGAGAAGGAAGAAGAAAGGTGGGAGAGGGAATCTTTTCTGCAACTATGTCGTTCTGAGAAATAAAGAATAATAGGGTTTTCTTCAACCCAACTTTGTGAGTTTGGAAGATGGGTCCGGACCACCCTGACCCGGTCCGGCCCATCATATTTTTTTTTATATCTTTCTGATCTTTATTTGTGTTACAATTTAGGCTTATTGTTTCATTTTTTTTAGGCCCAACCGCTTTTACTACTCCCCCCAATAATTATTAGTTACACCCTTTCAATTTATTTATTTTAAATAATAATTAGTTAGTCAATCTAGTTATTTTGTAGATTTAATTAAACAACTATGTTTTAGTTAACTAGATAACCTTAATTATTTAGATTAGTTTTAGGCTTAATTTAATAACTTTAGAATTTTAATTTAATTAGATATAAATTAGTAATTTTAGAACCTTTAATTAGTTTAGGTGTATTTTGATAACTTGAAAATTTTAATTTGTTTAGATCTATTTTATAACTTTAGAACTTCTAATTAGTTTAGATACATTTTGATAACTTTAGAATTTTAATTTAGTCTTAGAATTTTAATTTAGTCTTAGAATTTTAATCTTTAATTTATAATTAATTTAGTTTAGATTTAAGTTAGTAATTTTCTTATTAATATAATTTAGATTAAATTAGTAATTTTATAATGAATTTAGTTTATACTTAAACTAGTTTAGATGTAATTTAGTAACTTTAGAATTAATTTAGTTTAAACCTAATTCAGTAATATTAGAGTGTTAATTTATTTTAGATTTAATTTAATAACTTACGAATTTTAGTTAGTAATTTTAGAATTTTAATTTAGTTTTAGTTAATAACTTCAAAATTTTATTTAATTTAGTTAGACGCTTTAAAATTTAAGTTTAGCTTACTTAGTAACCTTAGAATTTCAAATTAGTTTAGATAATTTTGTAATTACATTTTTCTTTTATTCATGATTCTTCTTTGTCTTTTCATTTAGTTTCTTACAATTTATCTCCTTATCTACCTTGTTCGTTTCTCGTGGATTTTAATTATTTATGCTTTCTCACTCGAATATTAGATCTACCTGCTTATAATTAATTCCAAGGGAAATGTTTCAACTCAGCTGACTTCATGTCATCAAATACATCTTCTACAATCGTGCGAATACCCTCATTCATTTTTTGCTTGTTTACTATTTCGCCAAACTTAAGATAATTTTCCCAAAAGACTCCATTTTCAAACTCACACCTTTTAAGTCAAAAACTTCAACACTAGGTCGTTGTATCCTCAAAATCTCATCCATACCCATTTAACTAAACAAACAATTTTAACCAAAAACAGATATTTCAAAAGGTTCCTGCGGAGTACCGCAGATGCATTGGGTGCTAATACCTTCCCATTGTATAACCAACCCCCGAACTCTCGATCTCTTTTAAAAACGCATTGTATTTTCATTACTTTTAAATATTACTTTACATTGCATATTTTAGGATTTTATTTCGCTCTTTTCCCTTTTCCCTTGGAAATAATAAAGCGCGATGGCGACTCTGGCTTTTGCGAGTCAAGTTAATTAATAGCTTGATCTCCGATTTTCACCGCTACAGAATTGGCGACTCTGCTGGGGAAAGATTGACCTCTTGCTGGTCCATCCCTAAGTGGGTTAAGCCTAATTTGTTTTATTTGTTTTATCATTATTTGATTGTTTGATTATATGTATATATTATGATTATTTGGGTGTTGATAATATTTACAAAGGACAAGTCCTATACCCGGACTAAGTTACACTTAGGAATAGGACGGGCAGTATAGTCATGTTAACTTTAAGGGAGTAATCCCGAAGAAGGAGGCATGAGATCCCCCACTCAGTGGAAGGCCCTTTTGAACGTAATATTTGTTTACCGAGTAATCGGGAAGACATTATTATTTTCGACCTGGGAGCCAGAGAAGCTGGGAACCGTAGAACCCTAACCCATCTTGGCCTTTTAGGTGTAGCGCGGAGATTATAACGGAGTAATCCGGAAGTAATTGTTACGCGATGCTACGCCCGGATGAGTTTCTCTTGAGAATATTGCTGATTATTGAGTAATCAAGACGTTGGTAATATCCGAAGGAGGAATGTAGACTCCGGGAACTCTTAGAACCTTGTTCTACAGGTGTGATTAAACCGTTAGTACATACCTTGGGGGTGTTCCTTACCTTGACTCCATGCTCGTGACGTTGGACCTTTCGACTTTATTTGTGACCTTGCTTGTGGTTGTTGCATAGCCATGCATTCATGCATCCATAAAACCCTTTTCACTTGACTTTGAAAGAATTTGGAGGTCTTTCTTTGTAAACATCTTAAGTTTCGTCAAGCTCAATGGATCTTGGGTGTTGATAGGGCGAAAACCCTAATCCACCAAAATGGATGATTGATCTTGATGATAACTTGATCAATGTTTGGAGCCAATTTAAAATTCATCTTCTATCTTCATACTTTGATGTTTACAACTTAATATCTTGAGTTCCTTGAAAATCAAATAAAAACTCTCTTTTGCATATCATACATCATTCTACATTTTTTGTTTCACTTTCAAAGGTCTTTTTCCAAGTCTTATTTTTCCTTTGGTCTCACCGGTGCAACACTCGCGCTAAGACAACAATGGAGAATATCAAGCAAGAGGTTTCTGAACTCCGTAGAGAGATGACTATTTTGAAAGCTAGTATGGAGCACTTAACTGGTTTGGTTGAAATTTTGGTTGACTCCCAAGTCCATCCTTCTAGGAGGAAGGAAGCGATGATAAGAGTCTTCACTGAAATTCTGAAATCATGAGAAGATGATAATTAATGCGCATAGTGACTTTCCTGACAAGGTGAATGTGGGAGTGCGTCTAGAAGAAGATGTCTGAAAGGGATGTTTATATGAAGATGGTAGCTCAGCTAATGGTGTGAAGAAGTTTGATAATGACTTTTCCAAGAAGAGAACCAGAGGAAGAAATAATCATCATCAGAATCATCATGTTTCTCCCATTTATCAACAGAATCAGCAAGTTCCTAATCAGAGGAAAACTCAATTTGATCCAATTCCAATTACCTATACAGAGTTGTTCCCTATCCTGATGCAGAGGAATTTGGTTCAGACCCGACCTCCATCGAAGGTTCCTGAGAAGATACATTGGTACTACAAAGCTGATTTGACTTGTACCTTTCATCAAGGTGTTCCTGGGCATGACTTGGAGGGTTGCTTTGCTTTGAAGATTGAGGTTTAGAAGTGGTATCTTGTCATTCAAGGACGTTGGTTTTGAAGTTCAAATCAAGCATGTGCCAAAGAGTAAACACGATTGATGGTCATTTTGATTTTTAAAGGATGTTTTCGGTAATTCAAGTCCAGATGGAAAGCCTTCCCAGATTATTAACTTATTTCTGCTTTTTGTAATTTTTCTTGTTTATCAAAACATTGTTTGCATGTAAGAACGTGTTTGCATCTGAATGATTATTTTAATGAGTATGTTTGTCTTGAAGAAATTCATTCGTTTCACTCATATTTGTTTTCAAATTTTAAATTTCTTTTTGCATTATGATACCAACTTGTTGCCCATTCTCTTTCCTAGGCAGAGATTAAAGGGAGGATGATGATCTAAAGAACACAAAATCTCTGGTTGTTTGCTTTTGGATAAAATCTTGTTGATGATGTACATGCATTGTTTCAAATCCCTAAACACCGGAGATATAAGGAAGATAATCCCTTGCTAACCCCTTTTGAGCCTTTGAAGCAGAAGTTTCTTTTCTATACGAAAAACCTTGAATTTTAACCTGGGGCAGGGTAGTTTTTAGTTAATCTGACTGAGTGTTCAAAATTCATAAGGAAGATGTTTTTTGAAGAGAAACTACGAGGGCTATCCTTCATGTATAATGAATCTAGAGGATATGGAACAACAATGTTATCCCTCATTCATCAAGAAACAAGGCAATCACAATCCTCTCAACAAGAAAAGACAAGCTAATGTCACACATTTTATTCAAAAAGTCAAAAAATCAAGAAAAAGAAAAGCCTGCTAAGTCAAAAAAAAACATGAAAACGTGTGACTTAGGCAAAATTAAGGCATCCCGCTGGACTATCAATTCAAAAAAATTAGTTCAGGCAAAAATTAGGGAAAATAAAAATTGCAAAGAAAGGACTACAAAGAAAAGTCCTCAGCAAAGAACAAATTGGTGACTACAAACACGAAGACATGAGGGTGGTTTCTACTCTGAAAACCTCGTCGTTTCCTTAACCGTCACAAAATCCTTTTGAGAGATGAACGCTCATGTTGAATTAACTGAACATAGGATTGGAGAACATCATGAAGGGGGTGGGCACCAAATATTTTGAGCCTTAAATCTTTTTTTCTAAAACCATGAACCAGACCACATTACAACCTTCAAAAGTCCTAATTGAAGCAAGGTTATTTTGAAAGCATACTTCAATGAGACAGTGTTCCTGACTCCCATGAATGCTCTAAATAGTTATGTTGGTATCATATGTTTTTCCTATACAAAAATAAATGGTGCTTTAACTCGCAAAATTTGTGCGATATCTTTCAAAATCTTCAAGACTTACATAACTGTTGCATTAGAATTTTCATTCTTATTGTAAAATTTTTCTAACTGCAAAACATTTGTTTGATATCAAGGAAGCTCATATAAGCACTAGTGATGAGTTTATTCTTTTAAGGCCTGAAACTATGATTGAGTAATTGGAGTATCATTTTAAGAAAAAAATCATATCAGGGGGCATGTCACATGAAAACCTTAAGCACAGACATGTTGCTTCTCCCAGTTAATGCTTTTCCCAACTTGTTTACTCTTTTGGGGCAAAATTTTAAGACTTTGTTGTGCCAACTACAATCAATTCGGGGCAATCACATCGAGATTTGATGAATCTCTCTAAGAGTTTGAAGACACCAGAGCATAGTGAATGCCAGGTCTTTTGTAAAATCCTCTTGAGACGATTTCTCCTTATCAACCATATAGCTTGGGGCATTTTAGAAGTGAAGTTATTCGCAAGAATTGTCGTGCAACATGCAGCTTATCAGCAGTAAACTTGGGGCATCCAAAATTAGTCCCAGGGGAAATCCAAATTTGTTAAGATATGTGATATGCTTTGCACACATTATCAGAGGGTGGTGTTCCCAGTATCTCCAGCTAAGCATGACTTTTTCCAGCCGAAACATTGTTCGTGTTGTCATCCTTTCAAGGGATTGTTAGTGATAGAAGACTGAACTTTGGGCTTTCTACCGAAAAATATCTTCCTCTTCAAAGAGATTTAAGCCTTGTAAAAGGATTTTTCTCCAATGATGGATTTTGTTTTTATCTCCAGTAATGTTCCCCTTTTGTTGAGATTAGCTGAGCGTCGGGTTGTACTGGGACGTCTTATCATCTTCTGTCTATCTCCCCTGTCTGTTTTGTCAACATATACATGACATTCATTCATTCGTTCATACTTACATCATGCACGCACATTTGTATTTGTTGATATCTTTGAGTTCGTATACCTTGGTTATGTCTATTCAAATAGCATATTTGATCTTTCCAAATAGAGTGTCAACTTAAGCAGAAAGTGCGCCTCTTTTCTAATTCCCCACTGAGTTAACTCTCGTGGAAGAATCTTGCTTTACCTTTCCTTTTCCATCTCTGGATAGGATAAATCCCCATTTGAGTTGTTTCCTCATTGGGTGGAGTCTTGTTTGACTATTTTCTCTCCAGTTTATTCCTGGATTGAGCTTTGTCTCTTGTGAATGATACCCTGTGGATCTCTCTAGGCTGTGAAACCTAGATGGAGAGTGCATTTATTTTGCAACGTAAATACTTGGTCTCCTCAAGAAGGATTTATTCATGGTTCCCCATTGAAGATTAACTTTATTCCCCAGTAGTGTTATCACAACCTTCTTCTGGAATATCGACATGACAACAAGTGACTGACTCTTTATTTGAGCAGTTTGATTATTTCTGATTTCTCTACAACAAATGGAGGTCTCTTCATGAGCAGTTTGTCCATCCTCGATGAAATTATTGATTCTCACCTCCAGTAATATCTTCACGATATTTTGGTGATACCTTTGGAAAAAATAGCAAGCGGCAGTCTCTTCATGAGCAACTTGTATGTTATTGATACCTTTGAAAAAACAGCAAGCGGCAGTCTCTTCATGAGCAACTTGTATGTTATTGATACCTTTGAAAAAGCAGCAAGCGGCAGTCTCTTCATGAGCAACTTGTATGTTATTGATACCTTTGAAAAAACAGCAAGCGGCGGTCTCTTCATGAGCAACTTGTATGTTATTGATACCTTTGAAAAACAACAAGCGGCGGTCTCTTCATGAGCAACTTGTATATTATTGATACCTTTGAAAAAATAGCAAGCGGCGGTCTCTTCATGAGCAACTTGTATGTTATCGTTACCTTTGAAAAAACAGCAAGCGGCGGTCTCTTCATGAGCAACTTGTATGTTATTGATACCTTTGAAAAACAGCAAGGGGCGGTCTCTTCATGAGCAACTTGTATGTTATTGATACCTTTGAAAAACAGCAAGCGGCGGTCTCTTCATGAGCAACTTGTATGTTATTGATACCTTTGAAAAATAGCAAGCGGCGGTCACTTCATGAGCAACTTGTATGTTATTGATACTTTTGAAAAAATAGCAAGCGACGGTCTCTTCGTGAGCAACTTGTATGTTATCGTTACCTTTGAAAAAACAGCAAGCGGCGGTCTCTTCATGAGCAACTTGTGTGTTATTGTTATCTTTGAAAAAAAACGACAAGCAACGGTCTCTTCATGAGCAAATTGTATGTTATTGACACCTTTGAAAGGTAGCAAGTGGCGGCCTCTTTATTTGAGCAGCTTGTGTATCCCCAACAATAATGCGAATGACACCTCTTCGGAAAAGTTCTGTGGGGAAACGTGTATTCTATCTGTTTCAAGAGATATCTTGGTTTAAAAAGGAATGTGTTACCGTTCTTGGCGAAATTTAGAAGTCAGAGATGTTTATTTCCAGTCTCAGTACTGATGCCAATCATTTTCCAGTCTCAGTATTGATGTCAATCATTTCCTTTTCCAGTCACAGTGCTAATGTCAATCATTTCCCTTCTGTCAGCCTTAGTGCTGATGTCAATCATTTTCCTTCCCCAGTCTCAGTACTGATGTAAATCATTCAAGAGTCTCTCATTTGAAGCCTATGACTCTGTTTCCCCAGTTAAGTTATAATCTCTTCCCCCTGTGTGATTACTGTATAATGTGATTGGTTTTTCCAACAATAGTTTATCTCATGCGGCATCATCCCTCATTAAAATATCACATTCATATCATATCATAAACTATTTGTGGTATCTTAAGGCCAAAAATTGTGTATTCTATATTTAAGTCCCTTCAATCTCGCCGAAATGAAGATTCGAATCTTCATATCTCCGGATAGAAGAAACTTAAATAGGGGCAGCTGTCATACCCCAATTTTTGACCTAAGATCCCATTTTTATTTTGCATTTTTGTACAAAAGTCAAGGTCACTAAATACAGTCGGTTTTAACCTCTCACCTTCGAACATTGGCTATGCAGAAATTGTCAAGTGTTTTGAACATTCTTAGCCTATGTATCACTAACTTCCACTCAAGCACGAAATGTGTGTTTTTTTTTGTTTCTTTGTTTTCATGTGCAGAGACAGGTCTAAATCAAGGACATCAGGCGTGGCGCTTCAATTAGGGTCTTGAGTTCTTCAAGCCAGAAGTACCATTGATTATTTATTCTCGAAGACTGATTCATCAAGACACGTCTTCTAAAGCTTTGTTCAGGCTTATTTTGATCACAGTTGTTTCAAGTATGATAGCTTCTGTCTCGAGGATCTTCAGAGGATCGTGTGTTTATTTCCACGCCTTGCTCGATAAGTGGTCTCGAGCTTCTTCCAAAATTCCCCAAAGCACAGTCAAGATTTTATCATCACTGGTTTACAGGTGCATCAAGATGCTTTAGAATGCAAAGAAAGATCAAGTTTGCAAGTCGATTCAAAGCATTTCGACCAAAAGTAAACTTTTGCAAGTTCAATTTCAAACGGTCATAACTTCTTCAATTTTCAACGTCATGAGGCGATTCTTTTGCAAAGTATCACAAATAGCGTTGTTTATGAGATTACTTCAAAGATTAAGGTTCAAGTCATGCCACAGACATTTTCTCAAGAACGTTTGATTTTTCTCTGTTGGGATAATTCATGAAACTGGAGTTTTAGTCCAATGATTCTTTGATTGATTGTGGACTACTTCAAGTCATTTTGCAATTGAACAGTAGCGATCGTTGGATTAAGGTGGATTGTCGATTAAATTTCTTAAAGGCATGATTTGCGCTGGTCTGTATTACAAATTACTATGAGGCAAAGACGCGAGTTAGGGTTGAGAATTCTTCAAGTTCTAGTTGTTTGCAAGCTAACTTGGATTTGAGATTTGAATTAAGATTTGGATTCATTATTGTGAAGTTTTCTTTCAAGTAACCAATACCATGAAGCCAAAATATCCGAGTTTGTCAAATAACATTAGGGTTCTTATTTGCAAGAGAGATTCAAGAAGGTTTATGAATTTGATGTCTTGAGTAAGATGCATTCCAATTTCCCGAAGTTTATTCCAAGAGTGCAAGTTCATTAATATGAATTGTTCAAAATATCAAGAATTATTAAAGACCTTTCTCAAGAATTCAACTTCATTCATCATTCATGCATTTCAAATTCAAAGACAAATTTCGACACAAATTTTAAACTCATCCATTATTCAAACTCATTCAATTCTCAAGACATCTCAAAAATATAACTTCAAAGTTCCAAGTAACCTTTGTTTCATCCATTTGCAAGTTGCACAAGTTTAAATTCCCATATCACATTCAATCAAGCTCTAAGTCAAAATTACAAGTTACCACAACAATTTTACACAAGTGTTTGTACAAGAAAACAAAAATCTAAACCCAAAGCTAAGACTTGTTCTTGATCCGAAATTCTGCCCAAATAATGCCAAAAGTATGCTGCAATGCTGCCCAAAACCTGCGAGGACATGCTGCTGCACCCTGCTACTGCTTTGATGTAAAATCTGCACCACAATACACCCAAATAAGAATTTACATGAAAGTGACCATAACAAATCTGCATCAAAAATCCAAAAAAAAGATTACCATATTAGTCCAAACTCACTGGAATTTCCCCCCCCCCCAAAAGTCCCTCCAATTCCATCTCCTATCTTCTATAAAACAATAGGAAGGCAGTAGAGAAAGGGGGGGGGGGAGAAAATTAACAGACAAAATACAAAAAAAAACAATTGCACTTACAATATTTCCTCTTCTCTCTTTCCAACGCGTGATACTCCCTCCTGTTTCCTCTTCTTCAAACAACCCAACCTCTATCAATTCACCACTGTAACTAACTCCCTTCAATTACATCTCCCTCCGCCTTCATTCATCTCTCAACAACAGTAACCCACCTGCTTCTGTTTCCCCTTTATCACCTCATGAACAACACCGCCACTGGTAAACCGTAACACCCATAACCTCATCTCTGACCCGTCTCCGTAACAACTCCACACCACCACCATTTCCGTCCAACTCTGAAGCTAGCCACCCTTCCACTCAACTGAACAAAACCCCTCTGTATACTTCCTTCCCCAACCCATCTCAATTTCCATTATTAAATCGTAACACCCACTCCGCCCAACATCCATCGCCAAGCAGTTGCCATCATCCCCAACCTTCACCCTGTTCCATTCAACAAACAACAATTCCACCAATTTCCATACTCTTTCGCGACGAACACCCAAACACCGGTCCGCCAGCATACTCCCTCGCCACTGTTAACCTTTCAACCACAACCATCACTATCAAACCGTATCAACAACCAGTAGCTACCTCCTCACCGATTACACACAAAAACATAGCAACAACATCCATAGAAGTTGAAGAAGTAGACAGACAAGGAAGAAGAAGAAAGCAAAGACTGACCTCAATCATTCCGCTTCGACACCTCCATCAATGACGAGACGGCATGCGTCTTTGTTTCCAAATGGGACATCAACCATTGTGGTACAACGCATGATGCACCTGTCTCGGCTGTTGTTGTTCCGAATTTCGTTTCCCTAGATCCGCAATCGATCATGGAAGAGTTTTTGTAAAGTAAATCTTGGTCATGGTTGTAGCTTAGCACGAGAAGGAAGGACGAGGAAGGAGATTGACAAAAGGTTTCTACATTCGTGTGGTTTGAGAAGGAAGAAGAAAGGTGGGAGAGGGAATCTTTTCTGCAACTATGCCGTTCTGAGAAATAAAGAATAATAGGGTTTTCTTCAACCCAACTTTGTGAGTTTGGAAGATGGGTCCGGACCACCCTGACCCGGTCCGGCCCATCATATTTTTTTTTATATCTTTCTGATCTTTATTTGTGTTACAATTTAGGCTTATTGTTTCATTTTTTTTAGGCCCAACCGCTTTTACTACTCCCCCCAATAATTATTAGTTACACCCTTTCAATTTATTTATTTTAAATAATAATTAGTTAGTCAATCTAGTTATTTTGTAGATTTAATTAAACAACTATGTTTTAGTTAACTAGATAACCTTAATTATTTAGATTAGTTTTAGGCTTAATTTAATAACTTTAGAATTTTAATTTAATTAGATATAAATTAGTAATTTTAGAACCTTTAATTAGTTTAGGTGTATTTTGATAACTTGAAAATTTTAATTTGTTTAGATCTATTTTATAACTTTAGAACTTCTAATTAGTTTAGATACATTTTGATAACTTTAGAATTTTAATTTAGTCTTAGAATTTTAATCTTTAATTTATAATTAATTTAGTTTAGATTTAAGTTAGTAATTTTCTTATTAATATAATTTAGATTAAATTAGTAATTTTATAATGAATTTAGTTTATACTTAAACTAGTTTAGATGTAATTTAGTAACTTTAGAATTAATTTAGTTTAAACCTAATTCAGTAATATTAGAGTGTTAATTTATTTTAGATTTAATTTAATAACTTACGAATTTTAGTTAGTAATTTTAGAATTTTAATTTAGTTTTAGTTAATAACTTCAAAATTTTATTTAATTTAGTTAGACGCTTTAAAATTTAAGTTTAGCTTACTTAGTAACCTTAGAATTTCAAATTAGTTTAGATAATTTTGTAATTACATTTTTCTTTTATTCATGATTCTTCTTTGTCTTTTCATTTAGTTTCTTACAATTTATCTCCTTATCTACCTTGTTCGTTTCTCGTGGATTTTAATTATTTATGCTTTCTCACTCGAATATTAGATCTACCTGCTTATAATTAATTCCAAGGGAAATGTTTCAACTCAGCTGACTTCATGTCATCAAATACATCTTCTACAATCGTGCGAATACCCTCATTCATTTTTTGCTTGTTTACTATTTCGCCAAACTTAAGATAATTTTCCCAAAAGACTCAATTTTCAAACTCACACCTTTTAAGTCAAAAACTTCAACACTAGGTCGTTGTATCCTCAAAATCTCATCCATACCCATTTAACTAAACAAACAATTTTAACCAAAAACAGATATTTCAAAAGGTTCCTGCGGAGTACCGCAGATGCATTGGGTGCTAATACCTTCCCATTGTATAACCAACCTCCGAACTCTCGATCTCTTTTAAAAACGCATTGTATTTTCATTACTTTTAAATATTACTTTACATTGTATATTTTAGGGTTTTATTTCGCTCTTTTCCCTTTTCCCTTGGACATAATAAAGCGCGGTGGCGACTCTGGCTTTTGCGAGTCAAGTTAATTAATAGTTTGATCTCCAATTTTCACCGCTACACTCATCATTTTCAAAATTGTTTTCTTTGTGTTTGTGTACTTTGAAAAGCTTCTGTTTTGACTTCGATTTAACTCTTGCTTCTGTCTTCAAGATTGTAATGAAGTGTTTTTAAAAACTTTGTTTGTAAAGGAGTGTAAGTGTGAAAAGAAGTTTGTTTGGGTTGAGAAAGTACTTAAGAACTAATCTACCTACTCGAAAAAAGAATCGTTCTATGCTTGTTTCCTTTAGACAACGCTATCCCACTATTAGTGAGTAGGTAGCACCGTCGTTGGAGTTTTGAGGGTCAATTCGAAAGGGACGTACAGTCACTAAAGCAATGTTAGGATGTCTTAGTAATAACCCTAATGTCTTAGATCAATTATTCGAGGCAACAATTCCGAGGCAACCATTCCGAGGCAACTTTTCCGAATCGGGACTTTGATCTTTATTTAGATAAAATGACGACCACTAAAGCATCCTATACTCAATGACCGTTTACCGAAGGCAACCAAGTGGGAGTGTACCCTAGGAGTGCGCATGTGCAAGTGATTCAATTTCAGTTTATTTATCTTTGCACATTTAGAGTGATCTAACTGTTTTAAAATTAATCATACATTCTTGTCATGCATCCCTATATCATACATCTAACAGTTAATAATTTGCGGAATTTAAAGTGCGGAATTTAAACTACGCTATTACAAGGCTTCAGGTATTTACATAGCCAAAAACAAACCCTTTGAAAATAAAGCGATAAATGTAAATAAACGTCATAATTAAACTATTACAAATTGTAGGCAGTTACATCAATATGGTAAATAATAAAAATAAAGCGTGCGAGAAGAATTAAGATCGACGAGAATTTAAGGTTTTGACCCTTCTAACCTAATTAAAAGAAAAATTGTTTTTTTGTTGTTTTTAATAAAAGAAATAAGTTTTCTAAATTAAATATGCAATTAATTAGTTAATTAAATTAATTAATAAAAATAATTACATGACCTATTTTGGTTTCTTTGGTTATTTTAGGAAAAAATAAAATATAATTAAGTTAGTAATAAAATCTGTTTATTCTAATTATTTTTAAGTTATTTACAAAAAGAATTTAAAGTTTTACCCAAAATTAAAATTTAATTAAGAAAAAATCCTAAATCTATTTTTATGTGATTTTTATATTTGTTTATTGATTAAAAAAAGGGGTTAAAAGAAATAAATAAAACGAATAAAACACGAAAATAAAGATGGGCCTAGTAGCAAAAGTAAACAGGGGGTGCAATCATCAGAAATCCCTAGGCCCGAATCTTTGAAAGCTTCATGCTCTAACTATGGTGTTTTTTGATTCTTGCGTGGAACCTATAATTCAACCATCCATAACTGTTCTATATAAACTCAAACAAACGTTAGCATACCATAAAATGTGATTAAAATTAGAGATTCAAAGTTTAAAATTTTACCAAATCGGTGTTGTCAAATGGGGGGCGTACTAGGCGTGTGATGGATTGCTCTTTGGCCTTGTAAGACTCTTGAGGACTTCAAGAGTATGGTTTGAGGCTTGATGTCAATTGAGAGAGACTGAAACCTCGAGATATGACTTGCACCAATTCTTTGATTTCTGGAGAGCTTTTTGAAGAGCTTTTAGAGAGCTTTTTAAAGAGGATTTTCGTGTCTTTCAAGCTTGTATGACTCTATATTTATAGAGGAGAATGAGGGGACAAGAAAGCATGGAAATAATCTCCCTGATAATGTTGTGTTTTAAGACCATGATCAAAACTTGAAAAAAATGCCATATTTGATGATTTTATGCCATTTTCACATGTGGATGAACCTGGACATATTTGAAAGGTTATTGCACGAAATCAATTGACATAAACCAGCATAAAACTTGCCCAAAATAGATTCACATCAAAATTTACATTATTTTTATTATTTATTTATTTAATTCTGAATTTTAATGAATAAAATATCAAAATAAATAGCATAAATAGTAGAAAAATGTATGGGTGGGCTTAGAGGTCGTGGACCATGTTACAATCTCAATGCAAGCATAAAAAGTTGGGCCCATTTGGCAAAAATTGTAATTTTTGACATATTTGACTTTTGGCAATTTTGCAAAAAAGGGTCAACTTCACCAATGCGTAACTTCCTCAATTTTGACGTTTTGGATGTGTTATTGGACTTTTTAGAAAGCTTGAGATGTACTCTAATCAACCCTTTTGGTCTCATCTCAATTTGATATTCCATGCTCATATATGAAGCTCTGAAAAAAAAGGTGTTTTTGTTGACTTTTCAAAATGACCTATAATGTCCAAATTCATAACTTCTTGTGAGTGCATATTTTGAACTTTGGAGATGAAGATGGATTGTAGGGAATTTCATCCTCTTAAACATGAGATTTGGATGGGTCATTTCTCATAAAGTATGAGAAAGTTATGCTTGGTCAAAGTTGAGTTGACTTTTCGTACAAAACCCTAATTTAGCAACTTTTGAGTCTTGATAAATTATGAGCAATCCTTGATGAATCATGATCAACCCTTGTTCAAATTATGAATAATACTTCAAAATGAGGATGTTAACCAAAAATCTTGAATTTTGACTGTATGTGGACCATAGTTGACTTTTGCCCTAGCATAGTCGATTTTCAGGCCTTTGAGCAATTGACTGAGCAAACTTTCTCTGTAGGTCTTGAAACTTGACATGGATGATCTTGAGAATATATTAGGACATTGTTGAGTATTTGGGATCCCTTGGACTCAAGTATCTTGATGCAACATGAAACCCTAATTTGAGGTGGACTGCCTTAGGAGAGAGCTTGTCTGGTCAACCCTTGGACTACCTTGAGCAACTTGGGGATCTTTCTTGAAATATTTTGAGAAATATGGGAGGGCAAATTTTGGGGTACAACAGACATATATACATATTTTGATGTTATTCTAAGAAAACATGTACAATATACACAATTTAAGGTGCTTGGTGATCCCTCAAGAGCAAACTTAAAGATAGGATGAAGTAGAAATTGAGAACCAACCCTAATGTGTGATCTTGATGCATTGATGATATGAGATGATGAGGAATCTTAGGGGGAAAATTTGGGGTATAACAATAATCAATATAGTGCTTTATTTTCCTTCTTCAAGAGTGTCATTATCTTGGGGATTGTACTTGTAAAATATTTAAAGGTTGCAATCTAAATCTGGAAGAAAAAAATTCAGGTGAAGGTTCTTTAGCTCAATTTATGTTAAAAGATATGTTTGATTATTGAAGGTTAGTGGGTTGATCCTGCAAAAGCTCAAATATGATTTTAGTCGAAATCACAAGAGGAAACTCTTGGGAATTGAAGTAGGCTAATTGGTTATGTCGAACCTGTATAAATCTCTAGTGCACTCTCTCTCTCTCTCTAATTCTTATTTCTTTATTTTTCCTTGATTATTTTATCTCCTCCACACATCTCTCTCCATCTCCATCTTTCTTCATATCCTTTAACATAAACGTTTTAAAAGTAAAAGAAATTTTAAATTAATCACTAATTTTGAATATCACATCACCTCATATTATGCTTGTAGTCTCTTGGTTAACATCCTCTTCATCTCTTGCATAAGATATTCTACCTTCTAAGCCAATATGTGAGGGTATCCAAAATTATGCACTTTAATTTCGATCTCTTTCAATAATCTAATTATCCTAGTAAAATCCTTCATGTACTGGTATTGCTTGATTATAAGAGCGTTGATGCACTCTCGAAGAAATTATTTTTCATTCTAAAGATGTCCAAACAAGAAGACATCGCCCCTTTTGGCAACATAGAAGGCCAATCCAGGCAACACACGACAAGTCTGGTACGCCAGTTCAGCCAACTTGTCTTGATAAATGGACACATACTTACCTAAAAGGTATGTATAATCCACCTGAAAGATATAAGATTTGAATTCCATAGTCGTCCTCATACTAGAACAAGAAAAAAGCGAAAGGGACAACACATTGTGTTCAATGTTATAGCAAAACACCAAGTTTGGGCTTTCCAAAGTCTTGATCAAGCATTTACTGTTGAGAAATTGGCCTTTTATTATGGTTCACCTTTACAATAGGCCTATTAACAATGATTCTTGAATTTACAAGCGACAAATTATAAATAGTACTTTCTTCCATGATTCGATCAAGGAATCACAAACTTCAGTTCGAACCGGGTCTAGAAGAGTAACAACACACAAATAAATATGAGACCACGTACAAAGTGTGGATATATGGGATTGCATGTATGACATTTGCAATGATCTATTTGGTTTTGAGGTTGTCGATGCTCTAAAGAGAAGTCTTCATTGAAGTATTATTTAAGTATTTTTAATCCAGATGATGGCAAGTGAAGTTATCATCTGATATGATCAACTGGTGGTGCTTGAAGATCAAGGTCTGGTGTGATAAAGTGGTAGTGCTTAAATATCAAGGTTTGGTGTGATCAAGTGGTGATGCTTGAAGATCAATGTATAATATATTTTAATTAAGATATCAAAGCTCAAAAGTTGAGATGGCCAAGTTGTGCTTAAGATATCAAAGCTTATGTTGTAGGTATCTAGATGTGATCAAATGCTTGGATATCTCTGAAGGACAATATCTTATGTCAAGAATAATTCGCTGTAATCTATAAAGATCTATGATCAAGCAGTATATCTAATGATGTTGTTTATCTTGAAGAGTCATCTCAAGCCTCAAAAGAAGAAGATTCAAGGTTCTAGTGAAGTTCTAAAGTCAAAGATAATATGGCAAGGAACCAGAAGCTTCATAAGCTTGAAAGGGAGGAAGTGTTAAAGCTCATTGAGTATGTGTCAAGTGATTAGTGTTTATAAATTTATAACCCTAACTCTCAACTTTACTAAGGCAAATCAAACACACACTTTAAACCTTTTGGAAAACCTTTATTTTTTTTATTAAAATCACCAAAAAAATTGTGCCTAGCTAATTGGCTAAGAACTCAAAAAGTTCTTTATGAAGGATTTTTTACACTGTAACGCCTTTTTGTAATTTAATAAAGGAACCAAATCTTCTAAGACGATTAACCCTTAGGCCTAATAAATTATCCCTTTTTGTAACTACTCGTAATTAACTATTAGGGTAAATAGTTTATTAGTAACCACTCTTTTGAAAACCTTCCATTTTTTCACCTCATAATCGATTGTGATACTTGTATAATCGATTAGGAACCTTAAAGCTCATGGATTATTTCCACGTTTAAGCCACCTTTTGTCCTATAAATAGAGGACATTTTTCTCATTTCTAACACAATAGAAAACATATTTGAGGCACCTTTGTCTCACTCTTCACTTTCTCTCTTTATTTTCTCAGATTTGCCTTAGTGCTTTTTAGAGTGAAGTCGTCACATCTGTGAGGTGTTTTGGTATGGTGTAAAGGAAATATTTTAAATTCTCACTGGGAGAAATTTTGTTTTGGTTATGAGCTAAATCAAGTATACCAAAGGAATAATTGATTATAATTTACCTTATTCTCAAGTTTTCAAGCGATATCAAAAGGTATCCCTTCCAAAATTAAATCAAATTAACTCTTAACTAAAGAGTTCCCAAATATTAATCTTTCTGAAGATCTAATCGATTATGCCTTAACTACAAGACCACAAAGTTTTTTTTTGAAAGTTTTTCAATTCTCTATTTTCTAGAGAAAACCTCCATTAATTTCATGGATTTTCTCACAAAAGTAGGCTCAGAAGTTGCACTATATAAAGGTACGCTCTCATTCATTCTTCTGCATCCCTCTCATTCTTCATTATATGTGTTCTTGTGTGATTTTCTATTATGCGACATTATTATCATCATCTATGGCTCCAACAAGAAGTCTCCCCACCGGAAGCTCTTCTTAAAAAAGTATCTCTTAGAAGGATCATATTCAAAAATGAAATAAAGAAATGAGATGTCCAACCACAAGGTTTTGTAGCCCATCATCATGGAAAAAACTTTCCTTAGGGAATACAAATCCTATTAAAACATCTACTGAGGTCTACTAAGAGAATTCTTCACCAAGATACCAAATCGAGTATTTCTAGATCTTGTTAAATAATTATACTCAAAAATCAAGATAAAAGATTTGTCCCTGAAGACTTCAGTGAAATGATAAGAGATTACTATTCACAAAGATCATTTTGGTATAATATTTGAGTTACCCTTCTATAGAGTATCTTACATCTATGATGGAACCTTAAAGTTTAAAGATTTAAAACTCTTTACCGCCATATTTAGCTTTATCATGAATCCTATGAAAGAAAAGAAGCTCCATCTCAGAAGAATTTTTACGAAGGCTAAGATTTGAGCGACACACTATTTACCACTACTACAGAAAAGCCATACCATAACTGTTGGAAAAGGGATACCACAACGCCTTACCAACCGTTGTGAGGTAAGGGATGGTTGTATGCCTGGTGTTTTCCACCACGGTCGCAAGACCGTGATAATAAGGCATGACACGTGCTATCTATCACAACAGTTACAATTAAAAACCATTGTGATATGTATTTAGGTAATGGGTTTGAAACCCAGCAATAATAATTTATTTGGAATATAATTAATATTTCACCACGATTATAATAGATAACTGTTCTGGAAAGTACCTTGAGTTTATTATATTAATATGTATATTTCTTGTTTTTCCATACATTTCGCTAAAAAAATACAACTATTCAAATTGATGAAGAAGTATATAATCTGAAAATTAAATTATTCTTGAAGAACAACTTAAACAAGCCACTATTTTTCAAATTGCATGCATATCATAACTCATATCTTTCTCTTTAACATGTATAATATGGTTCAATGGCCTATGTCCTTCATGGCATCAAATCCTTTGTTTCTAGTTTATTCTGAATAACATTAATGTATTGGCTAAGTCTGCCTCATCATCGTCACTACCATGATGATTGTGACGATGACTTATCATCATAACAATCATGATGGTAAGTGACGATGATGAGATAGACTTAGCCAATAAAGTGATGCTATTCAAAATAAACTATAATAAAAGGAATTTATGTCATAAAGTACTTAGGTCATTGAACCATATTCTATATGTTAAAGAGCGTGAGATGAATTATGAGACAGATGCAATTCGAAAAACATTGATTGATCTAAGTTGGTTTTCAAATACAACTTAACTTTAAGATTATAAGTTTCAAAATCAATTTAAATTAATTCATTTTCATTGAAGGGTTAGTGAAAAAACAATCTACATACAATATAATAAAATCAACTTGATCTTTTGTCAATCTGCATAAGAAATTAAAGAACAAAACATTGATAAGTCACAAGAAGCTTTTTTCTTGTGACTTAGCAATGTTTTGTTCTTGTTATGAGAACATTAATCAACAACAACAACATACAACAACATTTATCAATAACTTAACAACATCATACATTTTATCAACAAAACACTGACAACATACAACAATATACAATAACACAATACATAATAAATTATTTCACGAACATACCTTTTATTGAAAAGAATCATGGAATTAATGATGAATTTCATCTAATTTATGTTGCTATGAAAAAAAATACAAGGCGGGTGAAGTTTACACGATAACTTCATACTTCTTGTATTGTTTTTCCATAGCAACCAAAACGATATGTAAACCATAGCTAAAATATGCACTTTGTTAAAGGTGGTTATCTTCATTCACTTTCCCTATAAGTCAAAAAAACATAAACACCATGACACTAACAACTTACATGGAACATTCACCAAATGAAAAAACTAGAATATCATGCCAAATGAAAAAACCTTTTTTAACAAGAACTATGGAAAATGGGAGAAGTTGATTACCTATAAGTTTTAAGAAGCTTATGAGACGAGTTCACTATATGGAAGAGATAGATGTTAGGATTTTGTTTTAAGAAAAATGGAAGAAAGATTATGAAAAACAATAAAGATAAAGCTTTAAGTTTACTGCATTTGAACTTAATTACTTTTAAGTTTGAAGAAACATATGAGGACAAGTTCGCTGCATGTGTAAGAGAGAGGTGTTATGGTTTTGTTTTGAGAGTGATGGCTATTATGCGTTGAAGCTTAATAACTTCGCTTATGTGTGTGTGTGTGTGTGTATATATATATATATATATAAAAGTAAGACCTATTTACAACAATTTCAATAATAAATCATGGTGATAAATAATTTTATTTTAATAGATTTATAAGATTAAACTGACAACCCTTTTTTGTAACAAAAAGAAGAAAAAAAATGTTGGTGCTGGGAATTAAAGCAAGTAAGCTTTAATATACCACAACATTTGGGTTATAAGACCGTAATTAAATGTATTTTAATAAATAATTAAAAATCCAGGCGCACATAAACGCGATATTACAACGGTTAATATGAAGGTCGTTGTAATAACGTGTTACAAAAGGTCTTTTTGTAGTAGTGTGCTCACACTAATACTCATCCACAAATAATATAATCTTGAAGTCATCATTAGAGAATATATGATTCTTTTATGGTTGCTAACCGAACAGTTTTAAACAAATTGGGTCGACGAGATGTTTCTCCACAAGATTTTCTACAAGCAGACTCAACTAGTAGGCTTTTTGTATAAAGCGTTGATCACCAAGATATTAGTTGCTACCAGAGTTAACACTATGGGGGTATTAATGGATCCATTCCAATCTAAAATTAACCACTCCTCTCTCAATAGTATGCGGGTTCAGTTTTTTCAAAGAGAGGTGAGGAAAAACTCAAGATTTAGTCCAACCAGCTACAACAAATGATGAAGCAATGAAAACCCTTATGGAATGCACTCAACAGAACACTTTGGCTATTCAAAGTTTGGTGGAGGATGTGGCTATCATTTAGAGGAACACATCAAGAAAATCCATATTCAAATATGATGATTTAATGACAACAAGTAGTTGTCTCACTTTTGTTTTTCTTGCTTTTTAGTGATCATTCCTTAGTTGTTTCACTTTTATACTTGAATTCATTTATTTAATTAATGAATTATGATTTATGTTTTCAAATGCATATGCATGACTTTAGTGATATATGTGCTTGAATTACTGTTATATCTGGTTATTTGTTTTCTCACCTTTTTTATAATGCTAAAGTGGGAGAAATATACTCTTAGAGGGAGTATGGTATACTATTTGTATTTGTCAGGGGGTTTAACCACTCTTATTTTATCACATTTATTTATTTGTTTATCAGAGAAATGTATTGTCATCATCAAAAAGAGAGAATATGGATTTATGTACTTGCAGGTGTAACATATGCAACGATCTATTTAGTTTTGATGTTGACAATGCTCTTAGTATAAGTAGGCACGACAACAAAACTCGTACTCGCATGTACCCACCCGAACCCGCCCTAAAGTTGACGGAGAAAACCTGCTTTAAATGAGTTTGAGTTTTCTCCATGGAGACGGATCGAATAATGGAGACACTAATATCTACCCGAATTCACTCCATTTATTTCATTATGTACATTATTATTTATTTTTAAAAATTTAGAATACTAAAAATGTGACTAATATTTTAATATATATTTATTATTTAAAATATGAGTTAAATATATCATAGACCCTTTAATAAATTTTGTTGTGATTCTTCCCATAAGAAACCAATATTCCATCACTGTGTTGCTAACTTTATATTAAGTGGAATTTTTATTTTTATTTAAAAATTCACATAGATTAGTTTAATTTATTTTATTTTATTTATTTAATTACAGAATACATATTAATTAATAATTTTTGTTTTGTTTTTAAATTAATAAATTATTTAAATGAAAATTTAATTTAAGATAAAACATGTTAGTCTAATGGCCCATTTTGTCTTTTCCTATTTCAACTCAATTACAATTGTGTGTTTACTATATAAACACACTGCTATTTCTATTTCAAACAATGTGAGACTCAAATGTAGATTAAGGCACTAAGAAGGCCTATGAAAAAAGTGGCGGATATGTGCATCTTTCCTAATCCAACATCATTTTGCAGAACAATTTCTCATATTTTCTGTATTGCATATGCAAAGAAACTCTTCTTCTGGCTAGTGTGAGATTCATACATAGCAAAATATAATATTAGAGTGATAATAGTGGAATAAAGAATTCAATTAATCTAAAAATATTTGAAATGTATGTATGAAATTTTTTGAAATTATTTTATTTTATTATTAATAATGTAATTTAATTTTGAAAAAAATAAGTATTTCTATTAAAAAAAATTGATTTCACTAAACGGATAGTGGCGGGACAGTGATACCCTAACTCGTTTGGGTCGGGTTTGGATTTTAATTATCCATTCCCGTTTGGGTTTGGGGTGGGAAACATGGATTGTTTGGGATTCAGATTTAGGTTCAGGGGAGGTAATAACCATCTTCGCCCTTCCCCGTTGCCATGCCTAAATATAAGTCTTCATTAGAAGTATTGTTCAAGGATTTTTAGTTCATATGAGGACAAGTAAAGTTATCATCTTATGTGATCAAGTGGTGGTGCTTGAAGATCAAGGTCTGATGTGATAAAGTGACAATGCTTAAAGATCAAGGTCTAATGTGATCAAGTGGCACTGCTTGAAGATCAAGGTGTCATCTGTTGTGATCAAGATATCAAAGCTTAATTGTTGATATTATCAAGTTGTGCTCAATATATCAAAGTTCATGTTGTGGTGATCTAGTTGTGATCAAGTGCTTGGAGATCTCTAAAGGATAACACCTTATGTCAAGATGTGTCCGTTGAAGTCAACAAAGATATTTGATCAAGCAGTATATCTGATGATGATGCTTATCTTTAAGAGTTGTCTCCAGCATCATCAAAAGAAGATTCAAGGTTCCAGTGAAGTGATAAAGTCCAATATAATATGGAAAAGAACCAGAAGCTTTAGAGTTGTGAAAGAGAGTAAGTATAAAAGCATATCGAGTCTATATCGAGTTATCGGTGTCTGTAAAGGTATAAGACTAAATCTCGACTTTACTAAGGCAAATCATACAAGCACTTTCAACATTTTTGAAAGTCTACAATCTTATTAAAATCACAAAAGTTTTCTATGCCTAGATAATTGGCTAAGAATTCAAAAACTCTTTATGAAGGCTTTTTTTATTGTATACTCAATTAGCCCTTACATGATGCCTAATCAATTATCCCTTTTTATAACGTCTCATAATCAAATATTAGGATTAATAGTTGATTAATAACGGATTTTTTGAAAATCTTCCATTTACCTCATAATCAATTATAAAACTTACATAATCAATTAGGAGCCTTAAAGTTCATGGATTATTTCCATGTTGGAGCCACCTGTTGTCCTATAAATAGAGGGCTCTTTTCTCATTTCTAGCACACTAGAAAACATATTTGAAGTACCTTTCTCTCACTTTCCACTTTCTCTCTTTATTTTCTCATATTTGTCTTAATGCTTTTGAGAGTGAAATCTTTATATTTGTGAGGTGTTTTGGTATGATGTAAGGGAAATATTCTAAATTCTCATTGGAAGAATTTTTGTTTTGGTTATGAGCTAAACCAAGTGAAAACTTGTATTTGGCAGTGAGCTAAACCAAGTGAAAAACTCTTGTTTGGTTGTTAAGATAAACCAAGTAAAATCTCAATTGGTTGGGGAGGCTTCGTAGTTAAATCTCTTAGTCAGCTCGTGAGTTTAGCCTAATCTTAAAAGCTCTTAGTTGGTTGTGGAGGTCTCAGTAGTTAAAAATCCATGTTTGTTGAGAAGTTAACTATTGTAAAACTCTAATCCTTGTATTATGGGTTTGTGGGAAAAACCTATCAAAAGCTCTCATCATTGTGGAAACTCTCAAGAATGAATTATGGGGAGAGGAGTAAATCAGTTCATTTGACCAAACCTCTATAAATCTCTGGTATTTCCCCTATTCTCTTAAATATTTACTTTCCATTTATTATTTTCCGCTGTATTTCCATTTTCTTATTTTTGCTACTTTTATTCTATTTGTTTTGCAAAAGCTTTTCAAACTCCAATTTTGTGAAAGATTATTATTTGAAAATGGTTTTTCAAACCCATATAATTCACTCTCCTTCTTTTGTTTGAAGCCACTTGAACAACAAGAAGGATTATCCCAAAGGCCTGCCCGACTTTGACAACAGTGGGCAAGGGAACAAACCAAGGCATAATCTTTATTTAGAGCATTGTTGTATGATATATCATTTTATTTGAAAATCAATGATTAGTTTAGTACAATCAACAATGGTCATATAAGTAGTACCAAAGAAAATAATAAATCTCTCGCATTACTAACCAAATATGACTTGTCTATCCTCCTTAAAAGCAACTTAAACTTACAAATGTGCGCCTATGTAACACTTATTTTCTTTCCTTGGCCCCACCCCTTAAGGAACTACATTGTTAACATATCCTAACTCTTCAAAGAAGGCCATTGATTTTCTCTTCATATATGCTTTCTCTTAAGACAGATCATCCAGTCTATAAAACATAAGACCAAAATCTGCCAAGAAATTGCTCTAATGCTCAATCTTGTAGAACATATCCAAAAATTGGTAAGAAAGTTCAAAATTTATATGGTAGATACTGGTGTGAGCCACCTCATTAAGGGGGCTTATCAGGTAGTATTGTTCCTTGAAGTTCTTCACGCTCTATGAATAAACCTAAAAATCAAGGTACTATCCTTAAGGGAAATCAGACCCTAGCCCATGTTAAATCAACAAAACTTTGTTGGGGTTTAAAAAGGTGGAAGAAGAGTGTAAAAATGGAACATATTTCTTGTATTTGCACCAATACTTGAAGAATTTGATGTAAGACCTAATCACCCAGCGCAATCGTGAGGGAGGTGTTACTCAATGGTTTAGAACGACCATTTCAAAGTCATTGAAGGGGAGGCGGAAAATCATCAAAGAAAACATGCATTCATGACACTACTATAAAAAGCGCTTTTAACCTCAGACGCGAAATGCATTTTATCTCGGCTATAGAAGCGAGGTAACGAAAGGCGTCATGAAAAGTAACGACTTAACACCTCAGTTTTTAAAACACCAAGGGGTAAATTTATTTTCCCATGAGTTCTAACCCCATCATCTACACTTCTATTATTTACAAAACTAGTGCCTCATGCATATCGGTTAATAAAAAAATCGATGGGTATGATAGATTTTTTTTTATTAAAAAACATTGTTACATTGTTTACACAAAGTATTAATAAATTAGTTTGTTTACAATCTACAATTTTTACCCAAAGTATTACATTATTTACACAAAATATTAAAATAAAAATTAATTTGTCCATGAAGATCATATGTTGGATCTTCAATTTCTTGATATTCTAGGCAAGATCAAATGTTGGGTGTCAATATATTCTCAATTTTTTTATGCATTTGTTTCTGATGTAAACAAAAGAAAGGTTAGATTAATAAATGATTTTCTCCTTAAATAAATATTTAAGAACACAAACCTTAAACCTAAATAATTTTCTGCTCTTGCAATCCATCGTAGAGATAGTTTCATGGCAAATACTCTTGCAAACCTTAAAGTGGAGGATGTAGATAGTTTCAAGCATTTCATGATGTTTCATTATCTATTTTAGATATCATGATACTTTTATAATGGGAGTTTTTTAAAGTTTCATGTGGATCACTAATGTTAGTGTCTTGAGCATTGATACTCATGAAATGGACGACACAAATTTGTTTAAGGATGGTGATCAACATCCTTAATTATAATGCTAAATTATCCCCTTGGTTTTGTTAAAAACCAATGTGAAAAAGCTTTTTTTTATTACATTGTTTACGCAGAATATTAAAACACAATATTACAGCAAATCCTGATTATTGGAGAACAACAAATATACTCCAAACATTGGAAATGTTACATAGATTGAATGCATCCAACCTCTAAAGGAGATATATGTTCCAACCATTGAAAAATATTTTTATACACTTGCAATCCATCATAGAGAACTTTTCAAGCTTCTAGTTCCAAGATTTGATTATCTTGCAATCCATCCTAAAGAATGATATGTACAAGTTAGGATTAGGGTAAAATATATTTAAAGAGTGTTATTATAGTAAAATCTGATTCTTTTATCCCTCTGTTATTAAGAAAACCAATGGATAGATCATTTAGTTTACAAAAAATATAATAAAAAGAAAGCTTCATGAATTGTCTTTCCCTTCGGTTATAATAAAATATGAGGTAAGATGTGGTTTTATTTCTAAAAGATGGTGCGCGCGCATTGGAATCATATCACTGGAATAATAACGATAATCTATATTC
This sequence comes from Vicia faba, assembly GCA_948472305.1. Lineage (NCBI taxonomy): Eukaryota > Viridiplantae > Streptophyta > Magnoliopsida > Fabales > Fabaceae > Vicia > Vicia faba. The sequence continues at coordinate 884,815,777 of OX451738.1, forward strand.
AAAATGTAATGTATCTTTTGGATTTTCAAGGAGGATTTTGAGCTGTTTAAACCTTGTTTCAAAGTCTTTTCCTATTTGCAACGTCTCATTTCCAACTCTATGTGTCTTCAAATCTTGTTTCAAAATATCTTCTTTTATTCAAAAATGGATGCAAATCTTTTGTTTGTTATCAATGAAAAATTTGTTAATTTCGATGATTTGAAAGACAAAGGTTTTGATCTAAGGAAAATTTTATCCAAACAAAAGTTGAATGGTTACTTTGACCTTCTTCATAGCCCCATCTACACTAATCTCGTTAAAACGTTCGCGTTAAATGCCCTCGTTGTGCCATGTGGTCATGATGAAGCAATTCATTCATATGTCAATGGCTCTCATATCTTTATTACTTCATCACTTATTTCTAAGACAATAAAATTTGAAGAGACATGTAGTTATGTTGAACATTATAGATTCAATAATGTCTACTCATCCCACCTTCATTGAATTTATGTCAACTACAATCAACTTACCAGTCCTGCTACTCTACTCCCAATTGCAAAAGTTTTATATCAACTTCTATTGTCAAATCTCCATCCAAGAGAGAAACGACTGGAGACGCTTACTTGGATGACAAGCATCTCTTGTACTTCCTTACCTATAACGCCAGAGTTAATCTTCCTCTTACCATATTTAACTTCTTAATGGAAATGATAAGCATCTTTCGAGAGAAAATGACTTTGCTCATACCATATGGAAAAGTTATTTCTGAACTTTTCTCTCAGTTAAAGATAGTTAAGGATAATGTTGAAGTTGAGTGGAGTCAGAAGTTTAAATATGTGGAATAGTTATCTATGTTGTCCTGTTTTTTTTATTATCAATGAAATATTTCCTTTTCTATTATTTCCTATTTTTGTTTATTGATAACAAAGATTTTGAGAATTACTAATTAACAAAGAAAAACATGGAATTGGAAAGACGTCAAGTGAGAAATCATTGGAAAAAAACTTTAAATGCAGTAACAGTAACAGGGATTCAAAGCGAATGATGCTTTAAACAAATCAATTTAGAAATGTTTAGAGAGAGAAGCTTCTCTTTCTATATTATTTTTTCTTAGTTTGTTCGGTTACTTCTCCTTGGGTCACAACTAAAGATGGCTTGGCAGAAAGCGAGCAGAAGGAACTTCAGAAATCTTACTCAAAGATGGGATTCTTTTATGCTTGAAAGTAGTTGGAAGGTCGGGGAAGAGTCATGCTTATCATCCATTTTATTTTCGAAAATACCAGATAGAATAAAGGTAATGGACGTGTTTGAGTTGTTCGGGTGTACAGGAGAGATTGTGGAGGTGGTGATTCCTACGAAAAGGAATAAGCTAGGGAAGAGGTGGAAGATGTTAGACTGCTTTCTATCAAACTTGATAACATTATCATCGATGGGGTAAGAAACATGGAAATCCTCTGAGGTTTGATAGAAGCAACATTGGGGGAGCTAGTTTAGGGTCCAAAGGTGCGAAGTCGAAGTTCATTCCTTCTAGTTCCAGGTTGTGGCATTCGAAGAAAGATTTTGGCTTTGTAAGCAAGGAGGGTAAGAAAACGTTTGCAGAGGCACTGAGTAATAAATAAAAGATCTTAGGAGTTGGCAAAGGGGAGTATGCTTCAGTTGCAGCCATGAAGTGTTTCGAATCAAAGAAAGAGGATATGTCCATATTGTCTAAGGTGTTTGTTGGTCGCGTATCAATTCCTAGACTGACTTATAACATTCAAACATGTTTCGAAACTGAAGGCCATTTTTCTATAAAGGTAACTCCGTTAAGAGCTAACCTGTGTTTTCTGGAAGACGTTGAGGAAGTGGAGATAAGAGACTTGATCAGGGAAGGCGAGAGTTGTGGAAACAATGGTTCTTAGAGATTAGGGAATAGAAGAAGGAAGATGTTGATAAGGAGAGGGTTACTTGGTTAAGAGTATTTGGGATACTATGTCATGCTTGGAACTTTGACTTTTTTTATAAGTTGGCTAACAGGGTGGAAAAATATGTTTGTGCGGATGAGAATACTCTTAAGGCAGAGAATATGAATGTTGGGAGGTTCATAGTAAGCACATCATGCGCATCTGTGTTGAACGAATCATTACCTATTAAGATCGATGGTGAGTTATTTTACATCAAGATTTCAGAGGATGTTTATGGCCCGCTCTATTCAATATGAATTACAAAAACTCTCCTTTACACATCTCTAAATCTTTTTCTTCGGAATTTGATTTGGGATAGCATAATCAGGTTCAGAACTTAGAGAAGGAAGATGACCTTGAGTGTTCTTCAGAGAACTCTTCTGCTTTTAGTGAAAACTTTTTCTAGGCAGATAAAGGGGATGTTGACATTCCTTAGATATCGTGCAACATAGATACGACAGGTATCAAGGATGTACAGACTGCAGTAGAAGACAAAAGGAGCACACGTTCCAATTTCGATGAGGCGATTGAGGTGGCGAAATCAACTATTGCAGTAAAGTTATTATCTGGAGGTCAATCTGATATAAATTTACTTTCTCCTGGTTCTAGGGATACCAAGGCAAATAGTCTCTTAGAAGGATTTGGAACCGTAGAAGCTACTTCCAATAAAAACATTAAGTTGTCAAGAGGTGTGAAATCGAGCACTATCAAGATAGCAGAAGTAGAGGAGGAAAGATTTTCAACAGGTATTATTTTATGCAACAATCCTACTTCTGATTCAGATATGGTTCAAGGTAATTTCCTTTTTTGGGAGAATGTTGAATCAAATGTTGGCATGAATACTTGGAAGGCGATTTCCAATCTAGGTGCTCTACCTATTGGTTTTGTCAAAGATTATAGGCAGAAAATTAAAGATATGGAGAAAAGTGATCAAGAAAGGATGGCTATTAAGAAGGCGTCTGTTAAACAGTTGAAATGATTATTGGATCTTTGAACATTACAGGGGGGCGGAAATTTGTCAAAAAGAATAAGGATTAGTCAAATTTTAAAACAAGGTAAAGCTGTTATTTTATTGATTCAAGAGTCCGAATTATCAGTGGTGGATTAATCTATTGTAAATAGTTTGTGGAATAAGGAGAGTGTTGGGTGGTCGTATGCTAAATCTTCGGGTCAATCATGGGGTATAATTACTTTATGGAAGGATGGGATTTGTGAAGAGATTCAGAGTTTTGAAGGGGAAGAGTTCCTAGGGGTGAACTTAAGTTGGAAGGGAGTTTGTTTTTATGTAGTTAACATTTACTCTCCTTGTTCATTGGCTCAAAAGAGAACTCTTTGAGAATCTTTACTCAAGTTTAAAGAGAAGTTTGATGATGCAGAATGGTGTATGGTAGGAGATTTTAATTCAGTGATTAATCTGAGCGATAGGAAGGGGAGGTCAGCGGGTAGCAGGATATTGGAGATGGAGGAGTTTTCTCAATTTATGGAGGCAACTAATCTTTTGGAAGTTCCTTGCAAAGGGAAAAAATTTAGTCGGGTAAGTGGTGACAGTAAGTCTTTAAGTAGAATCAATTGTTTCATGATATCAGAAGTTTTAATCACTTTGTGGGGTGTTATGGGTCAGCTTATCAGTATGAGGGATATTTCAGATCATAGTCTGATTTGGACTGTGATAGACAAAGAAGATTGGGGTCCGAAACCCTTTGTGGTAAATAATGGTTGGTTTGAGAACAAAGAGTTTCTCCCTTTCGTCGAGATGGAATGGAAAATCTTGAGTGTTGGTGGAAGAAGTGATTACATGTTAAGGGAGAAGTTAAGGATTCTCAAAGTGAGTCTTAGAAGGTGGGACTCTAAGGTATTTGGGAGGATTGACTTGGATATCAAGGAGGATGTTACGGAAATTAATGTGGTTGATGACTTTCTGAGTTGTTGTGATGATACTAATCTCGAAGAAGTTGTTCATAAAAGGAGAAAAATGATGAGCCGTTTTTGGACGAACACGAGAATCAAGGAGAATATGCTCCTGCAGAAATCCAGATTGAGATGGGATAAGGATGGTGATGCAAACAGTGGGTTTTTTCATAGTGTGATAAAGGATAGGAGAATAAGAAATTATATAGGATACATCATGAGTGACAGAGGTTTGGTAGAGGAGGTAGAGGAAGTCAAGGAGGAAGTTTGGAGTCACTTTTCTAAGAAGTTTGTGGAGGTGGATTTGTGCAGGCCAATTCCTAAAGGGATCTCTTTTAACATTTTATCTTAGTTGGAAGTTAGTTCTTTAGAAGCACCTTTTTTGGATATTGATATTAAAGAGGCGGTGTGGGGGTGTGGTGGGTCGAAGAGTCCTGGGCCTAGAGGATATAAGTTTTACTTTATTAGGCAATGCTGACACTTCTTAATAGAGAATTTTACCAAGTTCTTCAATGACTTCCATGGCAATGCAGTTTTGGCAAAAGCGATTACACCTTCATTTTTAATGTTGATCCCAAATAATTATAATCCTTTGATTCTTGATGACTATCGCCCAATCAGCCTTGTTGGATGTTTGTACAAAGCTTTATCTAAGATGCTACGAGATTGAAGAAAGTGTTACATTCATTAGTGTCTAATTGTCATAATGCCTTCGTTCCAGGAAGACAACTTCTTGACGGTGTCCTTATAACAAATGAGGTGGTGGATTATATTACTAAGGAATCGAAAATTTGTTTTCTTTTTAAAAATCATATGATATGTTATTTGGGAATTTTTGAAGTATGTGATGAGGAGAATGGGGTTTGGAGTTTTGTGGATTAATTGGATTGAGGAAATGGTGTTCAATAGTCATATGTCGGTTCTCATTTACGGTATCCCAACGAAGGAGTTTAGAGTTGGTAGGGGTTTAAGGCAGAGCGATCATTTGTCGTTGTTCTTGTTTGTTTTGGTTACTGAGGGGTTAGCATGGTTAGTTAGAAGGTCTACTGAGGTGGGTGAGTTCACCAGCATAAACATTAAGGGGATTATAAGATGGATATTATGTAGTTTACGGATGACACGATGTTGGTTGGAGATGGGAGTTGGAAGCACGTGTGGGCTTTGAAGACGGCTGGTTCTCAGAGGTTTCAAATTAATTTCTAGTTTCGAGTTCAACTATCACAAGAGCAAGATGATTGGATTTAATCTCAATTCAAAAATTCTGAGTGCGATAGCTAACTTTCTATCTTACAGGATAGAGAGTAATGAGTTTTCTTTTCTCAGGATTCCGATTGGATCAAATCCAAGAAGAATTTTCTTCTGGCATCCTTTTATTAGCAAGTTGAAGGCGAGGCTAACTAATTGGAAAGGTAGATTACTCAGTTGAGGAGGGAGAATTACGTTGTTGAAGTCAGTGTTAAGCAGTATGTACATTTTTCATATATCGTTCTACAGGGCTTCAGTTTCGGTTTGTAAAGATATTACGAGGATTTAGAGCAACTTTCTATGGGGAGGTGTGGAAAAGGGGAAGAAGATTCATTGGGTGAGATGAGAGTATGTTTGTTTTCCTATTGTCTAAGGAGGTTTGAGGCTGAAAAGGGTCGAGGAATTCAACGTCGCATTGTTATTGAAATGGAGATGGAGGATTATGCAGGGTAGGGATTCTTTATGGATGAAGATTCTAAGGGAGAGATAAGGGAAGTTGCATAGTCAAGTGTTATCTGGTAAGACAGTGAGCAGCGCAAGAGTTTCGTCTTCTTGGTGGAAAGATATCCTGTGGCTGGAAAAGAGACACTCTGAGGGTAGTTTCGGATCGAATTGCAGGTTTGATTTAGGTAAGGGAGACATTATTGCCTTTTGGCACTCTAATTAGTGTAATGGTTTTATTTTTAAATCATCTTTTTTCGGATATTTTTTCTCTTTCTGTGTTCAAATACGAGGCAATTGAGGATATAAGTGTGTGGGAAAATGATGTGTGGACCTGGGGAGATTTGGGAATTCAAACAGAGTCAAGTTCGGCGGAGGAGGTTAGCCTAAATTTACTGGGGATTCTGTTAGTCCAATCAGTGCCGAATAGAGGGTGGAGGATTTTGTTTTATGGAAACCAAATATAGAGGAAGTCTTTTCGGTTAGAACTAGGGTTGTTATTCGCCCTCAGGATCTGAGATCCGAACTGAGATTCAGACCGGTAGACCTAGACCATTATCCCGACCGATAATAGAGATGGATCGGTCATGGATAAATTTTTTATCTATTACCCGAATGAAGATCTGGACCATTTATCCAATGAGTACCCGAAACACATGATATAAATTTTGTTTTCATATCATTTTATCATTTTCCCCCTACTTCAGTTTACGCTCCCCATTCCTCTCTAAGTCCCTTCGACGGTGACCTCCTCTTCCCCTCTCTCTCTCTCTCTCTCTCTCTCTCTCTCTCTCTCTCTGTCTGATAATGACGTTAAACCTAAATACTTTAGTATAGTGTTACTAGTGTATGTCTTCTTCTTCTTCTTCTTCTTCTTCTATTTCAGAGGCTTCCATAAACTTGTAATGTATTCAAATTTTTCTACTTTTTAGTTTTCTTATAGTATTATTTATCTTTACCTAGTATGCATGTTTGTTTTGAATAGTTTGATGAATCGTTTAATACCAATAACATGTTTCAGTGTTGAAAAAATTATTTTTGGCCTAAATTATTTTAAAGTTTTATCTAGGGTTTATGTTTTAAATCAAACATTTATGTTTTAACATTGACCTAATATCTTTGCATGTTACAATTTTGACCTAAGATTTGTGTTTTACCATTTGATTAATAATAATAAAGGGTAAGGCTAGGGTTTTGAATAATTTATTGTATTCATCTATTCTTAATAAATTTTGAGGGTGTGTGTTGTTGAGTTTTGTTTTAATTTCATAAAAAAATATTGTTTGATTGATTGTGTTTTTTCCATGTCTTTTCAAGATTTGTCATTGAGTCTTCCAACTATGGATGATCTACTTGATATTAATATGTTGCTTGCTGAAATTAGGGAAGAGGAGACAACAGATGAAGGTTATTTAGAGATTGGTGAGATGATTGATTTGGAGCTTCCAGTTCAAAATACCTCCACTGATAATACTACCACTCAAAATACTCCCACTGATAATACTACCACTCAAAATACCCTCACTAAAAATACTACCAATACTGATGGGTCAACCCCTCCAATTGACCAAGATCAGAGTTCTCAGAGTCAGATAAATGCTTTTGGTAAAGCTCCTCTTCCCAAAAAATCTCTTGTTCATACTGAAATGGTGCTTATTGAAGGACCTGATGACAGTAAGAAGTGGTAGTGCAAATGGTGTGGTAAACTTTACACATATGATACTAAGTGGAAAAGCACATCTAACGGTAAGAAACATTTAGCTGTTTGTATTCAGATAAAGTTAAGGTTGAAAGGTAATAATGACAAAGAGGTTGCACGATCTAGGTTAAATATAAGTGATTATACTCCAAGTTTGGCAACCTGGACATATAATCATGCTAGGGTTAGAGAACTTTCAGCACATATGATATTAGATCATGAATTTCCTTTTTCTGTTATGGAAGGTGTTATTTTTAATGAGTTTCTTAGGGAGATTTATCCATGGTACAAAAAGATTACTAGGCAATAGGTTAAGTTTGATTGTGAGACATTTTATGAGGCTGAGATAGTTAAGATGAAAAGGTCTATGACTTTGATTAACAGGGTCAGTCTTACCACTGACTTGTGGTGGTCTGGTGAACAGAGGATATGTTATATGATTGTGACTGGTCATTTCATTGATTTAAAATGGAAGCTTCATAAAAGAGTTTTATCTTTTCAGAATGTGCCACCTCCATGTTTTAGGGAGGTTTTATGTAAGGAGTTTGTAAGTTTTTGTTGGAAGCAATTTTAGTAAAACAATGTTTTGCTAAATGTCTTGACATTTGAAGCAAACTGTTTTGAATGATGTCAAAGAAGATGTCTTAACATCTGCCTCCTGAACTGAACGTAACTCATATCAGTTTAAGTTTTTTGTTTCTTGTTTTCATGTGTGCCATAATTCAGGATTTGTGACTCATAGCTTGCGAAAAATATGGAGGAATATTTTTATATTTGAATTATCCTTATGGATTTTATCTTGGCCTGTTTTCATGGAAATATTCAAAGATTGGAATATTTGTTTTTCAGCCCAAGCCCACTGTTGCGCCTTTATAAGGACTTGCTTCCTTATTCATTCAACTGCAACTTTTGAAGAAGAATACTTTATTTCTGTTTTAGAAGTCTAAGTCTTTTAATTGTCATACACTCTAGTATTGATTTAATACTTGAGTTGTTATTTGAGTTATGAATTGTGTATCATTCATAAGCTTTTAAGCATTGAATGATTGAAGTCTTCAAAAATTGTTATTTCAGTTGTTCTTCACTATAAGTGATTGAATGGATTTGAGGAGAGCTTCATACCTAGGTGTGTCTTAGGTAGAAGTATAGCACGGATAGTGATTAAGTGATTAGATCGTAAATTGGTTGTTTACTGAGGGTCTATGAATTAATACTATTTAGTTGACTTGTCCCTGACGTGGTAGCCCCCAGAGTAGGTGTTGTTGTACACTAAACTGGGTTAACAATCCCTTGTGTTTTTATTGTTTTTACTTTTGTTGCATTTTACATTGTCCTCGGATATTTGTGTCATGACATCTCCTTCGAAATCTCATATCTGATACTAGAATTTCAATTGGTATCAGAGCAGGCATCCTAGTCTATATCTGGGGGAGATCCAAGGAAGATACTTTCTAGTACTATAGACAAGGAAGGAGGATTTGTGAACATACCACCCATTCTAGATGAAAGTAATTATGACTATTGGAAACCATGTATGGTGGCCTTCTTAAAGTCTCTGGACAATTGAGCTTGGAAAGTTGTTTTGAAAGGATGGAAACACCCTGTCAAATTGGGAGAAAATGGAGAACCTACTTCTGAGTTAAAACCAGTAGAAGATTGGTCTAAAGAAGAAGATGAAATTTCTCTTGGAAATTCTAAAGCCTTTAATGCTATATTCAATGGAATTGACAAGAACATTTTCAGATTAGTGAACACATGTGATGTAGCTAAAGATGCATGGGGAATTCTTCAATCTACCCATGAAGGCACATCCAAAGTTAAGATGTCAAGACTTTAGTTGCTCACCACAAAATTTGAGAATTTGAGAATAAAGGATGAAGAAAGTATTAATGACTTCCATGTGAACGTTCTTGAAATTGCTAATGCATCCAGTGCTTTAGGAGAGAAAATACCTGAAGACAAATTGGTGAGAAAGATGCCCAGGTCTCTTACCAAGAGATTTGATATGAAAGTGACTACTATAGAAGAAGCTCAAGACATTGACAAAATGAAAGTGGATGAACTTGTTGGATCCCTTCTGACATTTGAATTAAGCATCAATGAAAGATATGAAAAGAAGATTAAAAGCATAGTCTTTGTATCAAATACTGAAGATGAAGAGGAGGATTATGATCTAGATACATATGGAGGAATATCAAATTCCTTATCTATGCTTGGAAGACAGTTTAACAAAGTGATAAAAAGAATAGATAGGAACCAAAGATCAAACGTCAAGAACATCTCATCTGACATCCATAAGTCAAATGAGTTTGTAAGAAAAAGGGATGAATAAAAATCCACTTAAGGGAAGGGAATACAATGTCATGAATGTGAAGGCTTTAGTCACGTTAGAGCTGAATTCCCTACATATCTTAAGAAATAGAAGAGGAATCTATCAGTTACTTGGTCTGAAGAGGACTCAGAGAGTGATCTTGAAGAATCTGTCAAGTATGTTAAAGCATTGATAGGCAAATATGTATTTGATGAAGAGTCTAGTGATGGGGGAACTAACCTTTGATGAGTTAGCTACTTCATACAAAGAATTATGTCTCAGCAGTGCAGAAGTGTACCTAGAAGCGGAGAAATAGAAAGTACTCATAACCCAGCTGAAGGCAGAAAGGAAAGAGCATTTGAAAACTATTTCTAATCTGGAAAGTGAACTGACTTATCTGAATTCAAATCTTGATAGAGTGGTAAAATCTCTCAAGATGCTGAATAATGGATCTGACGCATTAGATGAAATTCTTCAAGTGGGAGAGTGACAGGAGACAAGAGTGGTTCTAGGGTTTAATGAGAAAAAGAAACCTGATTTAGAAGAACCTTCACTAGATTCCACTCATGCCAATTCTAAACCAAGGATGTCGAGTCAAATGTCTAAACATCATGGCAAGAAAGGACATCATGGCAAGAAAAAGTTTAATTACACCAGAGAGAATTCCCAGCCTTGGAGAGGTCATCATTATGGAAGGCTTGGTCATATAAGGCCTTTCTGTTTCAAGTTGTATCGGTATCCTAAAACTACTCCTCTTCCCAAAACTGGTCAGATTCCTCGAAATAGCAAAAAGAAGAAACAATGGGTTCCCAAGTCAAATGTTGCTAGTTTCATAGCTTACTCTCTAAGAGTATCAACCAAAGACGACTGGTACTATGACAATGACTGTTCTAGACACATGAAAGGTGTCAAGAATCTATTGATAGATATCAAATCTCAATCCACCAGTTATGTGACTTTTGGTGATGGAGCCAAAGGTGAATCAAAGGAGTTGGCAAGCTGGAATGTTTAGGAGTCCCTAAGCTTGATGATGTGTTACTTGTTAAAGGGTTAACAGCTAACCTGATAAGTATAAGCCAATTGTGTGATCAAGGATTCAAATTAACTTCACCAAGGTATAATGTCTTGTATGCAATGAAAATAATGAAGTTATTATGAAAGGAATCAGATCTAAAGACAACTGTTATTTATGGGTTCCCTAAGAGTTTAACTTCTCCTCAACATGTGTTTTAGCCAAATAAAATGAAGTTAATCTATGGCGTCGAAAATTGGGACACTTGCATCTGAAAGGAATGAAAAGAATCATATCTGAAGAATTTGTGAGAGGGATTCCTAAGCTCAAGATAGAAGAAGGAAGAGTATGTGGTGAGTGTCAGATTGGAAAGCAAACTAAGATGTCACATCAGAATATCCAACATCTTACTACATCGAAAGTTTTGGAACTTCTTCACATGGACTTGATGGGACCTATGCAGGTTGAAAGTCTTGGTGGAAATAAGTATGCCTATGTTGTTGTAGATGACTTCTCTAGGTACACATGGATAAGCTTTATTAGAGAAAAATCAGAAACTTTTGAAGTGTTTAAAGATCTCAGTCAAAAACTTCAAAGGGAAAAAGATAGTCATGTGATTATAATCAGAAGTGATCATGAAAAGGAATTTGAGAACAATAAATTTGATGACTTTTGCTCTTTTGAAGGAATCAGTCATGAATTCTCTTCTCCCATTACTCCTCAATAAAATGGGATTGTGGAACGTAAAAAACAGAACCCTTCAAGAATCTACCAGAGCTATGATTCATGCTAAGAAGTTACCCTACCACTTTTGGGCTGAAGCTATGAATACAGTGTGTTATATCCATAACAGAGTCACTCTAAGGAATGGCACTTCAGCCACCCTATATGAAATATAGAGGGGAAGAAAACCAACTGTCAAATACTTTCATGTTTTTGGAAGTAAATGTTACATCTTAGCTGATCGTGAACAAAGGAGGAAGATGGATCCCAAGAGTGATGAAGGAATATTCCTGGGTTACTCTACAAATAGCAGAGCTTACAGATTCTTTAACTCCAGAACTAAAGTTATGATGGAGTCTATAAATGTTATTATTGATGATAGAGGATGGAATGATGAAGAAGATATCTTAGAAGATGTTGGAACATCCTTGTCTGATATTCCAACATAATAAAATGACAGAAGTATTGATTCTAATCCACCTCAAGAAGATCATGAGCCTAGTCATCTCAATAAAGGGCCTTCAATTAGAACCCAGAGAGATCATCATAAGGAGCTTATCATAGGAGATCTAAATAAAGGAGTTACTACCAGATCAAGAGAAGGGATATCAAACTCTTGCTTTGTTTCAAAAATTGAGCCTAAGAATGTCAAAGAGGCCCTAACTGATGAGTTTTGGATTAATGTTATGCAGGAAGAGCTAGAAAAATTCAGTAGAAATGAAGTTTGGGATCTAGTTCCAAGACCTGAAGGGACAAATGTGATTGGCAATAAATGGGTATACAAGAATAAATCTGATGAAAAAGGGGTGGTCACTAGAAATAAGGCAACATTAGTTGCACAAGGATACACTCAAATTGAAGGAGTTGACTTTGATGAAACCTGTGCTTCTGTGGCTAGACTTGAATCAATTAGACTACTCTTGGGAATTGCATGCATGCTGAAATTTAAATTGTTTCAAATGGATATAAAGAGTGCATTCTTAAATGGCTATCTGAATGAAGAAGTCTATGTGGAACAACCTAAGGGATTTATTGATCCAAGTTTTCCTAAACATGTGTACAAACTAAAGAAAGCTATGTATGGATTAAAGCGGGCTCCAAGAGCTTGGTATGAGAGATTGACAGAATTTCTTGGTGAGAATGGATATAGGAAAGCTGGCATAGACAAAAACCTTTTTGTTAAGGAAGAAGAAAGGGGGATCATGATTGCATTGATTTATGTTGATGATATTGTGTTTGGTGGGATGTCAAATGAGATGGTTCAACATTTTGTCAAGCAAATGTAGTCAGAATTTGAGATGAGCCTTGTTGGTGAACTAACCTATTTTCTTGGTCTGCAGGTTAAATAAATGAAAGATTCCATATTTTTATCTCAGAGAAAGTATGCTAAGAATATAGTAAAGAAAATTGAGATGGAAAATTCCAGTCACAAAAGAACTCCTACTCCCACACATCTAAAGTTGTCTAAAGATGAAAAAGGAGTAAGTGTGGATCAAAGTCTTTACAGAAGTATGATAGGCAGTCTTCTATATCTCACAGCTAGAAGACCTGACATTGCCTTTGTTGTAGGGGTGTGTGCTAGATATCAAGTTGATCCTAAAGTTAGCCATGCCAGCCATGTGAAGAGAATTCTTAAATATGTGAATGGGACAAGTGACTATGGTATGCTAAACTCTTATGGATCTAGTTCTGCCTTAATTGGTTATTGTGATGTTGATTGGGCAGGAAATGCTGATGATAGAAAAAGTATATTAGGAGGATGCTTCTTTCTAGGAAATAATCTCATATCTTGGTTCAGTAAGAAGCAAAATTGTGTGTCTCTGTCCATTGTTGAGGCTGAGTTTATTGTTGCAGGAAGCAGTTATTCTCAATTGGTTTGGATGAAACAAATTTTAACAGAATATAATGTAAAACAAGATGTGATGACATTATTCTATGACAATCTAAGTGCCATAAACATATAAAAAATCCTATTCAACACAGCAGGACCAAACACATTGATATTAGTCATCACTTCATAAGAGAGCTTGTTAAAGAAATGATTGTTGCCTTAGAACATGTAGGCACTGAATTGCAACTGGCTGACATTTTCACTAAGGCTTTGGATGCTAATCAGTTTGAGAACTTAAGAGGAAAATTAAGGATTTGCTTATATGAGGGTTCGTAGCAATTAAGGGTGTGTGGGAATATCATTAAAGTGATATTATATTATTTATGTTTCCAACAAATCAAATTTCGAAAGCAATCATTATAAGACTGCCTCAAAGTGTTTCCCACACTCTACGAAATCACATCTTTCTACTTTCACAAACTCTTCATTCTCCTCTACAGAAAAAGAACCCTTGTCATTCTTCATCTCTTTGCTCAAAAATCTTCAAAGATGTCTCAACATCATACATTGTCTTCCTCAAAATCTGTCGACCTCCCTGAGATACTCTCTCTTGACAGATTACTTGACGTTACTCCTCTAACAACTATCCTACCTCTTGAGAAGAAGGTCAAGAAACCCAGGTCATCACCTGCAATGAAATCCAAAGACGAGAAAGGTAATACTTCTACTACTGCTGATGATAGGATAGAAGAAGAGATTGTCAATGTTGATAGAAACATTAGAAGGCTAGTAGATAGAGTGTTAAATGAAGGTTTTGTTGTGCCTGGGATTTCTACTCCTCTTGCTCGTATACCTGCTCCGGCTGACAAAAGAAATGACCCTAAAAGTGATGCTGGATCATCCATCTCTAAGAAAGATTCTGCTGAAAGCAAACTTGATAAGCTTGCTACTTCTGCTATAAAGGAAGTGGAAGATGATGTTGAACCAAATGTTGAGAAGAACTCTCCTACTAGGGATGGCAACGGGGCGGGTCGGGGGCGGGTTTAAGCACACCCAGACCCGCACCCGCCACCCAGACCCGCACCCGCCCCTAAACCTGGTCGGGGCTAATATTTGTTCCCCCACCCCCGCCCCAATAAGAAACGGGTTTCCCCGCACCCGCCCGAATAAAATATTAATTTTTAAAAATTTATATTTTTTTTCAATAAAAATAAAAATCAATAATTAAACTAAATAGTTAATTATTTTAAAAGCATTTTTATGTTTGATATTTTTATTTAAATTGTATTTTCAAAAAAATAATAATAATTCTAATAAACATGATATTATAACATTAAAAAATGTAAATGAGTAATAAAACTATTAAAAAATAAATTAAATAAATTAAATTTAGTTGGCAGGTGCGGGGCGGGTGCGGGTGCAGGGTGGGTACTAGCATCACCCGCCCCCGCACCCCCACCCATAAATAAAAATCGGGTTTTTCCCGCACCCGCCCCCGGTTAAACCGAGTTTTCCCCGCTAATTTCGGGGCGGGGGCGGGCGGGGCCTGGCGAAGGCGGGTTTATTTGCCATGCCTATCTCCTACCAAGGAAGATGTTGCTGGCTCCAAAGCTACAGAAAATTAAAATGATGTGAATGTGGTTAATGTTGATGAGCTGTCTGAAAATGAGCTCATCTCTAATGTGGTGCCTGGAATTGTTAAAAGGCTCAAATCCAGGAAAGTGAAGGAGGTGAATATTACACCCCCTGCCAAGATAATCAAGAAGAAAACCATGTATGGTCCCCCAAAGCCCGGAAGTAAAGTGTTTCCTCCCTCTACCAAAATAAAAAGTAGACTTGATAGCTCCCCAGATGATGATGATGATGATGATGCTGTAAAGAGACCTAAAAGTAAGAAGAAAGTTGTATTAGTTGAAGAAGCTGACTCTGATTATGATGTCGAGGAAGATGTCCAGGACATCTCTCTTATGAAAAAGTCTGCAAGCAAGAAGCTTTCTATTAGGGTACCTGATGCCCCTCTTGACAATTCCTTCCATTCTGTTGGGAATGTTGAAAAGTGGAAGTATGTATTTCAAAGAAGAATTTCCCTTGAAAGAGAACTGGGAGTGGTGCACTGGAGTGCAAAGAAATTATGGATTTGATATCTTCTGCTGGATTGATGAAAACTGTTACTAGGTTTGCCAAATGCTATGAGACTCTTGTTAAGGAATTTATTGTTAATATTCCAATTGACTGTGCTGATCATAAAAGTAAGGAGTATAGAAAGGTGTTTGTTAGAGGTAGGTGTGTAGAATTTTCCCCTGCTATCATAAATAGATTTCTGGATATGTTTGAAGATGACTATTGTGAGCTGGAAGTAACTGATAATCAAGTATGCAAAGCCATCACTTCTAACCAAGTGAGTGAGTGACCCATGAAGAATAAACTTCCTGTTAGCAAGCTAAGTGTGAAATATGCTATCTTGCATAGAATTGGGGCTGCTAACTGGGTTCCTACCAATCATACTTCAACCATCACTATTAACTTAGGAAAGTTTATTTATGATGTTGGAAACAAGATACTGTTTGATATGGTACTTACATTTTTTATCATACTATTTAGCATGCAGGAACATGTGCCATTAAGATTCCTATTGCCTTTACTTCCCTTATCTGTGGAATTATTCTTAATCAGCATCCTAGAATTCTAAGTGGTAATGATGTAGTATGCAAGAGGGAGTCTGCTCGACCCTTCACTTCAAGCTTTTTTCAGGAAAACATGTCCCAGACATTGTTTTGACATCTGCATCAGTTGAAAACAAGATCTCCACCAAGGATGACATGATCAATGAATTAAGGGAAGCCTGCAAAGAATTAGATGATCTGATCAGAGTTAGCTCAGCAAGAAATCTAACTTTTGAAAAGATGATCAAGGAGGTGTAGAAGGACAACAATTTTGATGATAAAGTGAGCTCTGAAGAAGGAGATTCTAGTGAGGAAGGAAGTTCCGGCTCTGCCAAGTCTACTGGTCCTAAAGACAGTTAGACTATTTGCTGTTTATTTATTTGACCCATTTGTTTCTTTATGGCACTTGTATGTGGTAGACTTCTGAATTCTATGGTCTGTACCTATATTACTGATACTCTGTTAAATGCATCATTCTATTTGGCATATTATGAATAAAAAGGGGGAGAGAAACTAACTGACTGACCACTAACTGAGGGGGAGCTTAATACTTGATGGGGGGCCTCATGTCTTAGAAGATGTTCTGACATCTTCCTTTGCTAACAACTAATTGCTAACTGAGTTTTTGTTTTTGCTTGCTTATGCTGCTGCTCTGATAATGTGCTCAAATAATGTTTTAGCCAAAATTTGTCAAAGGGGGAGTTTTTAAGTGTTTGTTGGCAGCAATTTTGGTAAAACAATGTTTTGATAATGTTTTGCTAAATGTATTGACATTTGAAGCAAACTATTTTGAATGATGTCAAAGCAGATGTCTTTACATATGCCTCTTGAACTGAACGCAACTCATATCAGTTTAAGTTTTCTGTTTCTCGTTTTCATGCACGCCATAATACAGGATTTGTGACTCATAGCTTGCGAAAAATATGGAGGAATATTTTTCTATTTTAATTATCCTTATGGATTATATCTTGGCCCGTTTTTATGGAAATATTCAAAGATTGGATTATTTTTTTTCCAGCCCAAGCCCATTGCTGCGCCTTTATAAGAACTTGCTTCCTTATTCATTCAACTGCAACTTTTGAAGAATAATACTTTCTTTCTGTTTTAGAAGTATAAGTCTTTTAATTGTCATACACTCTAGTATTGATTTAATATTTGAGTTGTTATTTGAGTTGTGAATTATGGATCATTCATAAGCTTTTAAGCATTAAATGATTGAAGTCTTCAAAACTTGTTATTTCAATTGTTCTTCATTGTAAGTGATTGAAGGTATTTGAGGAGGGCTTCATACATAGGTGTCTCTTAGGTAGAATTATAGAACGGGTAGTGATTAAGTGATTAGATCGTAAACTGGTTGTTTACTGAGGGTCTATTAATTGATACTATTTAGTGGACTTGTCCTTGGCTTGGTAGCCCCCAGACTAGGTGTTGTTGTACACTGAACTGGGTTAATAATCCCTTATGTTTTTACTATTTTTACTTTTATTGCATTTTACATTGTCCTCAGATACTTGTGTCATGACATCTCCTTCGACATCTCATATCTGATACAAGAATTTTAGAGTTGATTAAGGTGATGAATGATTGGGGAATAAGGTATAAGGTAGCTTCAATTTTTGTAGATAATGCTAGTTCCAATGATAATTGCATTTCTAGATTAAAGAGGGATTATTCTGGTACGAGAAATTTACCCTTAGATGGTAAACTGTTTCATGTAAGGTATTATGGACACATCTTAAATTTGTTGGTGTAGGATGGTCTTGATATGATTAAGCTGATTGTTGATAAGATAAGAAATGGTGTCAAAGACATGCTGAATTCTGAAACTAGATGCAAAGCATTCAAAATGTTTGTTGATGAGTTACAACTTGAAGGCATAATGCAAGTGTTGGATACCAAGACAAGGTGGAACTTAACTTGGTTGATGTTGTCAACTGCATACCACTACAAAGAAGTGTGGCCTAGATATGCTGAGGAAAATGGTGCATTTCTCAGTTTTTTGCCTGAGGTAAATGATTGAGAAGATGTGTATGATATTTGCAAGTTTTTGGAAGTTTTTGCTGATGTGACATCAATTATAAGTGACACCTCTTACTCTACTGCTAATCTATTTTGACTGAGCTTTACAGGGTAAAGGTTCTACTTGATAAACCTTCAAGTATCTCAAATAATCTTCAACTTCAGGCGCTTGCTAATGAAATAAAGTTGAAATATGACAAGTATTGGTCAAAGTCTAATACTTTTATTTCTATTGGTGCAGTCCTTGATCCAAGGTATGAACATGTTAGCCAATGATAAATTTTGTATGATATGCTTAATTATTATCTGAGACTTCGATGAAATTTGTATGATATGCTTTATTATTATTTGTTGCCTATGATGAATTTTTTATGATATGAATGATTATCTGAGGCCTTTGATGAAATCTGTTTGATCTGCTTCATTATTATCTAATGACTATGATGAAATATATTTGTTTTGCTTCATTATTAACGGATGCCTATGATGAATTATGTATGATATTGATAATTATCTGAGGCCTTTGATGAAATCTGTTTGATATGCTTCATTATTATTTGATTCCAAATGCCAATGATGAATTATGTATGATATTAATGATTATCTGAGGCCTATTCTGTATTGTGAGTTGTGACTTAATAATGTCTATTGATTCAATTAAGTTGCCTAGTTAGTTGTGATTTAATAGTGTTTTACCCTAAAATTTTACCTCTCATGTTACTCAAAACATGCCCATAGAGATCCTCCATTTGCTCAAGGTTGCCCAAGAGTTGACCAGACACACTCTCTCCTAAGGCAATGTATCTTAAACTAGGGTTTCCATTTTCATCAATATGGGTGAACTCCAAAGACTTCATATACTTTCCATGGTCCTAATATGTTCCCAATACCTTCCATTTCAAATTTCAAGCCTTGCGCAAGAAGTTTGCTCAGTCAACTGCTCAAATGCTTGAGAATCAACTGTATTAGGTCAAAAGTCAATTGTGACCCACATACAGTCAAACTTTAAGATTTTTGGTCAACATCAACATTTTGAAGTTATATCCATCATTTGATCAAGGGTTGATCATGATTCCTCAAGGAAGGCCCTAAGTTTATCAAAACCCAAAAGTTGCTAAATTAGGGTTTCTCAGGAAAAGTCAACCAAACTTTGACCAAGCATAACTTCTTCATACTTTATCAGAAATTTTCCATCCAAGGCTCATTTTGAAGATAATACAATTACCTACAATTCATCATCATCCCTCAAGTTCCAAATATGCACTCACAAAAAGATATGAATTTCCATATTATAGGTGCTTTTGAAAAGTCAACAAAAACACTTTTTGGGTCAAAGCTTCTTACATGAACATGGAAGACCCAATTGAGATGAGACAAAAAGGGTTGCTTAGGGGACATCCTAAGCTTTCTAAAAAGTCCAATAACACCTTTCTAGGGTTAAAATTCGAAGAGATATGCCTTGTCAAAATTGACCCTTTTTGCAAAATTGCCAAAAGCCAAATGTGCTCAAAAATACATTTTTTTGCCAAATGGGCCTACCTTTTTATGGTTGCACCTCACTTATAACATGGTCCACGACCCAAATATTCACTCACATGTTATTTGCTTCATTATTTATTTTATTTTTATTTTTTATTTATTAAAAATTGAATTAAATCAAATAATTGGTAAATAATAGCAAAGATTTGTTTTGATTGGATTTTTGGACAGAATCACAAGCTCATTATGCTGGCATATCAGAATCAAATCAAATCAAAGCTAATTGGTACAAGAATGGCATGATTAGGCCAAATTTGGAAGGAGATCATACCATATGAAAACCAAATCAAATCTCCATAAATTTCAAGATACAAGTTGTTTTTTACAACCCTAATTCACTCTAGTACAAATAGATAACGCAGCCAAGGCAAGAGGACAAGGATTGAGGTCGTGAAAGTCATCAAGCAAACTCAAATTTTTGAAGAAAAAGTGTGGATCGGATTTCAATTTAGAGGATGATTCAAGGTGATTCAAAGCCACCAATCCACCCCTGGACATCCTCTGAAGCGATTGCAATCATCACAAAGCCTCCACAAGCCCAGAAACGCGCTACACGACCGTCACGGTTTGCCTACTTTTTTTCAAATCAATTACAATCATTCTCGTATCATTGGCATGATTTGATGATATATTTGTGACCATTGATGTATTTCTAACAGGTCCGGATTGTTTAATTGGATTTTTGATGCACAAACTGAGGTTTGCCATTGTTAGGTTTTATTTGGTCGATTTAGGGTTTTTTCATACAGGTAAAATTGGCCATAGAAAAGGGTACTAGGATGCTCGTGGCATCAAGACGGTTTGATCCATGTAACTGGAATTCATTTATCATACGTTGTGTTGATTTTTGAAGGTTTCAGGTTTGTGCTATGGAAGATGTCCGTAGGTATAAGTATTATACCTAAAACGATGGAGGGATGAGGAAGATGATAACGTGGTAGCCAACCACTGGGCCATTCAAACTGACACGCGCTTTTCTGTTTTGTCCACTAACTCACGTTTTAACATATATTATTGATTGTTGTTATTTAATTAACAAAGAATTCACGCAGCTCAGTTGGCCAAGGAATACGTGATTTGAGGGGGAGGACCTGGGTTCGATCCCAGGTCATAACAAATTCCCTTATTTTATTTTCCTTTAACAGATCATGCACGTCACCCACTAAATTATTCACCATGTACCTCCATCATCCAACCACGGGATCTAAGCACGTTCATGATTAACCATATCCAATGACTCCATTTGCAAGGGACCATGGTGTACCCTCCAGCATGGCCCTCATTGGATCAACGCAAAGCTTTGGGCTCAGCACATCTTGGGCTCAACAAAATCAGCAATACACGCCCATTCAGCTTTCATCACAGGCCCAATTTATATTTTTTATTTCTTTTATTTGTTTTGTTTTATTTAATTATTTGTTCCACAAATTAATTCTTTTTTATTAACTAAAAAAAAACATAAAATCACAAAAAACACCCAAAAATCATTTTTTCATTAAATAGTATTTTCTTTAATTAATTAATTTAGTTTAAATTAGGTTAATTTAATGCCTTTTCATAATTAAAACTAATTAAAAATTAGGGTTGTAAATAATTAATTTTTCTCCAAAAAATAACCAAATTATTTTAATTAGATTTTAGGTCTTCGCATTTAATTCATCGCGCGTGTTTTAATTACTGTTTTGATTTTTATTTATATAATTGTTTTGAGGTTGTAATAGATTTCAATTAGGTTTTTAATTTCTGCATTTTATTTTCAATTAAATAATTTTAATTTCCGCATCTAACTCCACATAACGGAAGGAATTCAGATGACTAATCATATATTCCTCTTCCCCATGGACAGTTATAATTTTCCCTTGGACGGGGTATTTGAGCATTTGATGCAGAGCAGAAGTGACAGCTCCGGCATTGTAAATCCAGGGACATCCCAACAGGCAAGAGTAGGAAGGACGGATGTCCATCACGTAGAATGTTGAATTGAATGTCTGGGTACCCACCTTGATCGGGATGTCCACCTCTCCATGGACCATCCTCTTAGAGCCATCAAAGGCTCTGACGATTATATTGCTGGGTTTCAGGGTTAAGCCTTCACAATCCAGTCTATCCAAGGCTTTGTTCGGCAAGACATTTAAAGACGAACCAGTGTATACCAGTATGTGTGCTAGGGTTGTCCCTCTGTATTCCACCGAGACATGTAAAACATCATTATGTTTTCTCCCTTTTGAAGTTAAATCTGCATCGGAGAATCCTAGACCATTGTCAGCTGTTAAACTAGCCACACATTCCTGGAACTGATCAGCGGAGGTTTCTTGTGGCACGTGGGCCGTCTTCAAAAATTTGACCAAAGCTTTATCATGTGCCTCGGAGCACAGCAACAGAGCTAACATAGATATTTTGGAGGGGGTCTGTCCCAGTTGTTCTACAACATCATAATCACTTTTCTTAATGATCCTCAGAATCTCTTCCATCTCTTTCTGGGATGTTTCAGGAATGATTAGTGACTGAGCCTTCGTCAAGACATGCTCCTCTTGAACATTCTTTGCTTTTTTTCTTAGCAACGGAAACAGGGATGGGAATTGTATTGTTACTGTCAGCGGGTACACTTGCAGGTACAATCACAGGGGTAATCTTCGGAGTGGCCACGGGTCCAAAGACTGCTGTTGGAGGAGCAATCTCTGGAGAAAAGATTCTTCCGCTACGAGTAACCTTGCTTGTTCCAGCAATGTTGCTGATGTTGGGAGTATCCTCTTCAGAGCTTTCTTCTTCTGCAATCTGTTCAATCTGTTTGACACCATGGTAGTAGATTTCTCCACCATAGTTCCATGGTACCATTTCATCGGATTTGTATGTGGTTGGTTCAGGCATTGTTATCTTCAACAGAGTAGGCATAGGAGCGGATGTAATCCTAACGGGTTTTTTAGGAACCCTGGAAGGATTGGCGTATATGGTTATTATTGAAACTTCGGGAACTGGAATGGGTGAGATGGGAGCTTTCTCAAACAAAATTTCCTTGTTATCAATCAATTGTTGGATTCTTTTCTTCAAAAGAGGACAGTCAAATGGGGAGGATAGGCAAGCACAACAATCTTGGTCACATCCTGGGAACACCCCAGATTTCAACAAATTTAACTTGATGGTGAGGAGAGGAGTTATTAATTCATCCACAGTAGAAACAAACAGATCTTCTTCAATAGCGTTGGCATTATGACCATGCCTCGGCATCGGAGCAGAGATAACATTAGGCTTTTCAGGAGCTTCAAATTCAACTTCCTTGGCGTCAATCAGTCTTGAATCTTATTCTTCAAGGCCCAACAGTTGTTGGTGTCGTGCCCTGGACTTTCTGAGTGGTAGGTGCATCTGGCGTTGGGATGGTAATGTGGAGAAGTAGTGTTAGGATTTTTAGGGGCCTCCTTTAGCATGGCCAGGTTCAACTTCAAGAGATGGGGTAATACTTGAGCAGGAGTCATGTTTATCTTGGTGAATTGCCTTACAGGCCTTTCCACCCTTTGCTGGTTATTCCTCGGCTGATCATTTTTCGGCTGATTGTTTCTTGGTTGGTCTGAGGCAGACTTTTGAATCATGATGGCCCCCACAGTTGTTCGTCGTTCGGTTCTTCCCTGATTCCTCTGAGCATAGACGACAAACACTTCTTTCTTTCCCGTGAAGGGCTTTTTTGCAGCAGCTAAGGTAGATGCATCCTTCTGAATGTTCCCGCTTCTAATACCGGCTTCCACCCTCTCGCCAGTTAGAATCAACTCAGTGAAACCTGCAGAAGAGCTTCCTATCAGGTGATTAAAGAAAGGACCTGACAGCGTCCCCAAGAACATATCCACTAGCTCTCTTTCAGATAAAGGTGGTTGCACCCTTCTGGCTAAATCCCTCCATTTTGGGCGTAGTCTTTGAAGCCCTCATTGGATGCCATAGCCATACTCTGTAGTTGAGTACGGGTTGGTGCCAAGTCAGCATTGTATTGATACTGTTTATAGAATGCGGCTGCCAAGTCCTCCCAATTATGGACATCTGCTCTCTCCAACTGGTAGAACCAATCAAGCTGCGTTCCCTAAAGACTGTCTTGGAAAAAGTGGACCCACAGGTCCTTGTCATAAGAATGTGGTTGAATTTTCCTGACATAAGATCGTAGGTTCATATTTGGGCAAGACACCCCATCGTACTTAGCAAACAGTGGCACTTTGAATTTAAGAGGGATTACAATTCCAGAAACCAACCCTAACTCTTCAAAGTCCAGCCCCGGAACTCTCTGTATCTCCATGACAGCTAGACGCTCTTCTAGGTTCTTGTATTTGTCATCGGCTGGAGGATACTGTTGTTCAGAGTAATCCTCATCTTCCTCTTCTTCAGCTTTAGATTCAGATGGCACTGCAGTTCCTTTAACTTTTCCTCCCCCCTCTTCATATGTTGATGGGAATTCTAAAGTCCGTATGGTTTGTCCTTCAAATCTTCTACCCATAAGAACCACCCCAGCTTTCTTCTTCCTCTTTTTCTCTTTTTCCTTCTCCAGTAGAGTCTTGAGCTCCTCCTTCCCCTTAGCCAAGGTCAAGAGTAGATGTTGGAATTTTGAATTCTGAGCTTGCAAATCTTTGACCGTTTGTTCAATATCCATCTTACTGAAATAAACAGCAGAGAGATGAGGAAACTTGGTGTGAATACCTGTTTATGCATATGATTAATGATATGTATTCATGTAATGCTTTCAAGGATTCAGAATATTCAAATTTGTGTTAAACAAAAAGGAACAAACGTTATATTAATAAAATAGAATTTGTTTACATCAATGCCCCTAGGGCAAAATAGTACAAAATTCTAAGATAAGAAGACGTTGCGCATCCTCTTTGGTGCAATGTATGTGTTGAGAGTCTGCTCTTTGTGAAGTAACCGAGTAAGTTCTAAAACCTTCTTCTCGCTGGCATAGAATTGGGCTTCAAAAGTATCGCGTTCTCTCTTGAGCTGTATCCAACTCCTTTGTAAATCTTCAAGTGATGTTGGCATGTCAGGATGTAGGAGGGTGTATGGAACCTCTCCTTCCATAACAATCTCTATAATCACAGGGAGAATGGAGGGGTAAGTCATCATAAGACTTTGGGCGCGGGTTCGTACCCACTTGAGGTAAGGCTCAAGGGGAATGGAATTCTTGTGTCCCAATGTCTTACTGTCTACCTTGTTGGGCATCCTCCAAGATCGGATGAACCTTTGTCGAAGTCCTTGATCGTTATTGTCGAAGTCAAAAACCAAGTCTGGAATCAGCATGTCATGTGGGCCATCCCTTCGGGCATAACCAAACTGTCTCAGAGCCAAGCAGGGGTTGTAGGTGATGCCTCCCCTAATTCCAAGTAGAGGGAAATTAGGGAATTCCCCACAATGGTCGATGATGATAACAATTTCTCTGGATCGAGAACACCAATGAACATCTGAATGTGTAAGAGTCATCAATCGTTGTGACCACCTCAAACCTTGCTCATTCTTCAAGACTGATTGGGGAAGGTGAGAAATAAACCATATTGCCAGTAGAGGAGTGCAACACATGAGAACACCTCTTTTCCTCGTTGTACGAGTGTGAAAAGAGTGTAAGATATCTCCAAGCAATGTAGGCACCAGATTGCAAGCCATGAAGATTTTGACAGCACTCACATCTATAAGTTGGTCAGGGTTAGGGAACAAGACCATCCCATAGATGAGAAGAGCTACAATCTCCTCAAAAGCTTCTAAGTCCAAGGAATTCCAGCAGCTTTGGGCCTTCTCAAACAGAAACTTTGACAAGAAGCCTTTGACACCACTTCTAGTTTCCCAATGTGTTGTGACATCTGAGGAGTGCAAGTTTAAGGCTTGAGCAATATCTTCTGGCTTTGGATCTCTTTCCGTACCATTGAATGGTAGTTTATTGAGAATAGGAATCCTCAAGAGTTGAGAAAATTCCTCCAAAGTAGGCACAAGTTGGTAGTTAGGAAATATGAAGCAATGATGCAAAGGGTCAAAGAACTGGAATAGAACTTTCAGCATATCCTCCTCAGTGTTGGTGTTGACCAAGTTGAGTAGACGACCATGTCTCTCGGCGAATGGAGAATTCTCAGGAATCCTTGAAGCTAGCTCCTTGAGTTGTGGAGGAATTCTTACAAGGTTAACTTGGATGGTTTTCCTGCGAAGTGAATTTATAACCTACAAAACAGGAACAAAGATGAAAATCGAAAATCCTTGAAATGGTTAGTGGATGCATATGATGCTTCATGATGTCCATGATGTTATGCACAAGTATATATGTACAAGAAAATCACACAAGTTCCTAGTTTAGGCTTGCATGGGGTTTCATAGGGAAGTACCCTCTTGAAGTTTAGTTGGCTCAACCTATCCTAGAAATAGTAATCGGGTTTTAAGGAGCTCAATATCACTGGATTGTTTCCTTGTTCATTGTTTCAATTCAGCCTCTTTACTGGCGACCGAAATATTCCAAGGAACCAACCCTTAATGAGTGTAGTATCGAGTATCTACCAACTTCGGACTGCACCAAATCCGGTTATCTCACTACATCCTAAAAGTCCAAGTTGGTCAAGTAAAGGTTCTAAAAGTCCATTAGTGCTCCATGACATCAATCAGCGGCTGCGTATTCTCTTTGATTGACTCAAAGGCTACCGGTACCCACAAATATGTTGCACTAATATAGCTATTGCTTAGTCCATGTCGGTATACCCCACACAGTTTCCACAATGTATTGCTATTTACCTATGAATGTTTCCCAAATCCGGGTAGAGGATTCAAACCCAAACAATAGAATCCAAGTGTAAAGCAAACAAGTCAAGCAAGATAAGCATGTAAAGGTGATCTAAAACCCTAACGTAACCCCACTTTTATAATAGTCCCCAGCAAAGTCGCCAGTTCTGTGATACGGTGGGAGAACTAACTTGATGGTTTTGCGTTTGTGTTTGCAAATGTTTCGGTTTAGCAAGAGTCTCCACCGACTTTTATTTTATCCAAAAGGAAAGGTCAAAAAGCACAGGAAAGACCTTTAAGATGTTTTCTTGAGTTCGGGGGGTAGATTATGAAAAGGGAAGGTGCTAGAACCCTTTTCATCCATGGTTTTCCATGGGCTCTTAGTTACTTGTTTAGATCACTTGCTTTGCTTTTCCAATTGTTTGAAATGGTGCTTTGTGTGGTTTTGAAAGTATTTTGAAAAGAGGCCATCATTTTGGCAATCTTTGTAATGATTCTCGTTCGTAAGAATGTATACAAAGATGTTTGTCTTTTGAAAAATGTTTCAATGTTTTGAGAGTTGTTTGGAAATTATTTTGAAATGTGTGTGTGATAGTTTGAATTTAGCAAGGATTGTTTGCAAATTGATCAAGTAACTAGAAGCATCTACCTACTCAAAAGTCTTTCTTGTACATTTTTATTCCTTTGACATTGTTAACCTACCATTGTTTTGGTAGATAACCCTATCTTTGGATGTTAAACGGGACGGGCGTGGGTCATCGTATAACCATGATAGCAATGGTGCCAAGTATCTTAGCAAGTTTGAGGGTGTAAGATCATTTGTTTTTAGGCAACCTTGTCTAGCGTCATCGAGGGACTATGATCTTTTGTTTTGTTTTGTTTTGCCAAGATACCTAGCATGCATACCATGGCCATTTTGTTTAGGCAACCAAGTGGGTGAAACCCTAGAGGTGCTTGTGTGCAAGGTGTTGTCATTTTCATGCATTTTTGTCTTGTATTTATGTCATGCTATTTGTTTGATTTTGTCTTATCATACAAACCCTAATTTACTAAACATGTATATAATGCGATAAATTGCGTAAAGTAAATCTAAACTATTACAACAATATTATGGGAGGGGGGATACAAGTTTTGAATGGGGGATATTTGCACAAAATAAAACCCTAATTTACTATTATAACCCAATTGAGTTTATTGTATAATAAATAAATAAACAATTATTTAAATATGCAATAAAATGTAAATATGCAAAAAAATGTTTTGTAATTGCTTTATGTATAAGAAAATAAAATTATCTAAGTCCTAAAAATAAGAAAAAATAATGTTATTATTTTTGAAAGGGGAAACCCTAATTTTGATTTAATAGAAAATATTGTTTTATAATATTTATTTGTCCATTTTTGTTTAA
Organism: Vicia faba; assembly: GCA_948472305.1. Lineage (NCBI taxonomy): Eukaryota > Viridiplantae > Streptophyta > Magnoliopsida > Fabales > Fabaceae > Vicia > Vicia faba. The sequence continues at coordinate 884,843,221 of OX451738.1, forward strand.
GAAAAATAATAATAATATTATGTACAAATGTTTAAAAAATAAAATATATATGAAAATAATTATTTTTATGTGAAAAAATAATTAAATAAAATGTATATTATTTTCAAATTATTTACAAGTTTTATTTAAGAAAATAAAGTATAAAATCTTAATAAACCATTTATTATGCAAAAAAATAAAATAAAATGCAAAAAATAAAGAAAATATTTTTGGGTATTTTTTATCATTTGAAAAAAACTGAATGCAAGCACAAAAAATAAAAATATGCAAGAAAATACAAAAATATAAAATAATAAGTCAGGGGGGTGCAGAAGTAAAATGGGGGGGGGTGCAAAAAGAAGAAACAGAAAAGGCCAGAAACAAAAAAGCCCAAGACAGCATCTTCATCCCTGTCCTCTGTCCCTGCGCGCGTTTCTGAGCTTGATTCTGTTCTTGCTCATGCTTGTATGAAATCAAAAACTTACAACATGAAACTTATAGCATTTTTAATCACGATTCCAACCATCCAGGTTCCTTCTCATAGACCTACTATCTTGGCTTTCATTTCGAAGTAACCCTACGACCCATGTTCCTTCTCACAGCCCTACTATCCAGGCTTTCATTTCGAAGTAACCCTACTACCCAGGTTCCTTCTCATAGACCTATTATCCAGGCTTTTATTTCGAAGTAACCCTACTATCCAGGTTCCTTCTCACAGCCCTACTATCTAGGCTTTCATTTCTAAGTAACCCTACTACCCAGGTTCCTTCTCACAACCCTACTATCCAGGCTTTCATTTCGAAGTAACCCTACTATCCAGGTTCCTTCTCACAACCCTACTATCCAGGCTTTCATTTCGAAGTAACCCTACTATCCAGGTTCCTTCTCACAACCCTACTATCCAGGCTTTCATTTCGAAGTAACCCTACTACCCAGGTTCCTTCTCATAGCCCTATTATCCAGGCTTTCATTTCGAAGTAACCCTACTATCCAGGTTCCTTCTCACAGCCCTACTATCCAGGCTTTCATTTCGAAGTAACCCTACTATCCAGGTTCCATCTCATAGCCCTACTATCCAGGCTTTCATTTTTAAGTAACCCTACTACCCAGGTTCCTTCTTACAGCCCTACTATCCAGGCTTTCATTTCGAAGTAACACTACTATCCAGGTTCCTTCTCACAACCCTATTATCCGGGCTTTCATTTCGAAGTAACCCTACTATCCAGGTTCCTTCTCACAGCCCTACTATCCTGGCTTTCATTTTGAAGTAACCCTACTATCCAGGTTCCTTCTCACATCCGTACTATCCAGGCTTTCATTTCGAAGTAACCCTACTACCCAGGTTCCTTCTCATAACCCTACTATACAGGCTTTCATTTCGAAGTAACCCTACTATCTAGGTTCCTTCTCACAACCTTATTATCCAGGCTTTCATTTTGAAGTAACCCTACTACCCAGGTTCCTTCTCACAGCCCTATTATCCAGGCTTTCATTTCGAAGTAACCCTACTACCCAGGTTCCTTCTCACAACCCTACTATCCAGGCTTTCATTTAGAAGTAACCCTACTATCCAAGTTCCTTCTCATAAACTTACTGTTGTACCCCAAAATTTTCCCTCTCATTTCACCAACATTTTCTCATCACAAGACTCTTGGAGCTCAAGATCAAGCTAGGGTTTGCTCTGCTCAAGACACCTCATTGCACTGTTGACCTAAATTAGGGTTTGAGTTTGCACAAGGATGTTTTGACCTATAATTCCCAAATTGACTTTCATACTTCATGTTGGACTCACAAGTTTGTCCATACCAAGTTTCAAGCCTTGATTCAAATTTTTGCCCAGTCAATTGGATAGTTGACCTAGAAATCAGATGTATTGGGGGAAAAGTCAACTGTGGCCAATTGACAGTCAAACTTCATGAATTTTGACCCACATCAATATTATGAACTCATATGAACCATTTGATCAAGTTTGGATCACAATTCCACAAGAAATTTGATCAGATCACCAAAAGGGCAAAATGGTCATTTTTAGGGTTTTGACTGTACAAAGGCAATTTTTGACTGTTTGACCTAGCCAATGGCAAATCAAGCTCAACCATAGACTCAAGGACTCAATGAAATTTTCTTGACCCATTCAACAAGTTCAAAAGGTCTCAAATGCATGGGATTGACAGATGAATTTTTCAGTCAACTGATCAAAATTTGACTGTACACTGAAAAGTCAAGCTTTGACGTTTTGGTCAAAACCAAGTGCCAAGGGTCATTTTTCATCAAGACATGTCAAATTATGAAACTTGTTCATCAAGAAACCCAAAAATGCAAATTAGGGTTTAAAATGGAAAAATTTCATAACTTAGAAATTTTCTAAGTTATGAAATTTTCTTATTTTTTCCTAACTTTACCCCTCATTTTCACCAAGATGCAAATGGATTCAAACAAAAATTATAACATGAAAGTTGTATTCCATCACAAAGTCTACAACTTTGATACACAAAGTTTTCTCAAAAGAAGCTTGGATCTCAAGTTATGATTTTTGGAACAAGGGTACCTAAAACTTTTAACTTAGAGAAATTTTGCCCTAGTTTAGGCAGGATTTTGACCCATCTTCTTGGCCATTTTTCACATAGTTCCTGTTGTACCCCAAAATTTGCCCTCCCATTTCTCAATGATTTCTCATCATTAAAGCGTATGACTATGTCTCGTCGGATCACTTCAAATACAATCTCTTCATCAACCAGTTCCAGGCTTCTGATCAATCCAGTCATCGGCAGACGAAGCATTGGATGGACAGATATTCAGAGTTGTGAAGGCTATAGCGGAATGGAATCCCATGGAATTATTTCACATAGACATATTTATTTTGTATAAATCTTTCAATATTTGCGACAGAATCCTCTTACTAGGATGATTGTCTCCTTTGTACAAATATACTCAGAGAAAGTTAATACAAATACTCTTCCCAGAAATTTGTGTCATTTCCTTTTTCTTTTTCTCTTGCACTAATTGTTTTATTTTGAGAAACGTCCAATGTTTTGTTAAATAGGCATATGCATTTGAACATAATCATTTCCTTATGAATCAAGAAAGAGGATTACTGATAGGTTGAAGGTGCAGTTGGATATCTTGATACCCTTTCAAAGGAAACCCCCAGGAGATTTGGAATCCATATCCCCAGCAAGTCTTGAAGCTTATCCCCAGTAGATTCTGGAAGCTTATCCCCTGCAGAATACGGACGTCTCTCCCGAGATTTATTCAAAGTTATTCCTCATGAAGGCTTATAACTGGGTTATCCTCAGCTAATTGCCACGGAAGATCGCACTCGGCAAGTTTCTTCCTATCCCCAGCGGAGTTCATCAGAGTTCCCCAACATAACTTATCAATACAATCCCCAGAGGAGTTTATCTTTGTTATCCCCAGCCAGAGAATCCTCCAGAACTCAATTCCCCTCAGAGTTTAAGTTTCAGTATCCCCAGCAGAGCTAAAACTTCAAACTATCAATCCCCAGCGGAGCCAGACTAGTGAACCTTTTCCCCACAGAAATGCTTCTCACTAGACTAGAGATTATCAGTCTTACCCCTCAGCTTAAGTCTACCAGGTTTTAAAATCCCCAGTAGACATCATCAGAAATTCTCTTACCCTGCAAGTCACCAGGAAATTCCAAGTACCCGCAAGTGGTTCTAAGGCCCCTCGACGATTGAAGGTCTGGTATTCCCCAAGCAAATCTGCAGACTTTCAGTTTTCAGTTCCTCATTGTATATTCAAGATTCTCCAATGAAGATCTCCTCGAGACAGGAATTCCCCAGAAGATTGGTATACAACCCAAGCTCCTTATTCTCCAGCAACCACCAGGAATTATTCTTCCCGGCAGCAGTCAAGATGCTTTCATCTTCAGCCATCTCGGATTCATCTATCCTTTGCAAGACAACTCTCCAGCTTACATGCGCATCCATTTACATTCATATCATATAACATACATTGTATCATGCATCATGACATTGCATATCACTAACTCTTTGCCTTTTAAGGTAAGATCAGTCGACAGACAAAAATCATTATCTTCCGAGATTCTTTCCAGGATTAGTTCAGATGTGACCCAGACATGGCGACATTCTGATGCTTATTCCAGATTCATCCAGGTGCAGTTTTACACGAGCTCATCATCAGGAAGCCCTACACCGGTTCCTCCTCAATTTCGAGACTTTTGAAAACAGTTTACGGATGCATCCCAACAACGGATGTCGCTCTATTGCTTATTCAACTCCAAGACTTCTGAAAACAGTTCACGGGTTCTCCAGTAACGGATGTCAACCTATCGCTTGTTCAGTTTCTTCTCTAGACTTCTGAAAACAGTTTATGGATTCTTCCCAACAACGGATGTTAATCTATCGCTTGTTCAGATGCAATTTTTGAAAACAGTTTACGGACGCTTCCCAACAACGGATGCTGCTCTATTGCTTATTCAACTTCAAGATTTCTGAAAACAGTTCACGGGTTCTCCAAGTAACGGATGTTGACCTATCACTTGTTCAGATTCTTCTCAAGACTTCTGAAAACAGTCTATGGATTCTTCCCAAGTAACGGATGTTAATCTATCGCTTGTTCAGATGCAACTTCTGAAAACAGTTTACGGATTCTTCCCAACAACGGATGTTAATCTATCGCTTGTTCAGACTCTTCTCAACCTCTGAAAACAGTTTACGGATGCCTCCAGATACGGATGTCAATCTATCGCTTATTCAGACCCCAGTTCAAAGATGGTCCTAAGCATGGATACCTTTCTGATACTCATTCCAGATGGCATCTTTAAGCCCATCCCCGACAAGTTTCTGTCACTCCTCCCGATGGCATCGTTAAGCCCATCTCCAAATGGCATCTCTAAGCCCATTCCCACATCCATTGCTTTGACGAGTGCAAATTTCCGGGCACTCTAGTGTCCAATCTCCTTTTACCTTCGAGTCGCGAAAGGCAAACTTGCCAATCTAACTCATCAGATTCAAGAAGATTGAACAGGGGCAACTGTTGTACCCCAAAATTTTCCCTCCCATTTCTCAATGATTTCTCATCACAAAGCCCTTGGAGCTCAAGATCTAGTTAGGGTTTCATCTGCTCAAGACTTCTCCTTGCACTGTTGACCCAAATTAGGGTTTGTGTTTGCACAAAGATGTTTTGACCTAAAATGCCTAATATGACTTTCATGCTTCATGTTGGACTCCCAAGTCTATCCACATCAAATTTCAAGTCTTGATTCCAAATTTTTGCCCAATCAATTGGACAGTTGACCTAGAAATCAACTGTATTGGGGAAAAAGTCAACTGTGGCCAATTGACAGTTAAATCTCATGAAAATTGACCCACATAAACATTATGAACTCACATGGACCATTTGATCAAGTTTGGATCACAATTCCACAAGAAATTTGATCAGATCACCAAAAGGGCAAAATGGTCATTTTTAGGGTTTTGACTGCACAAAGGCAATTTTTGACTGTTTGACCTAGCCAATGGCAAACCAAGCTCACATATGGACTCAAGGAGCCCATGGAATTGTCTTGACATGCTCAACAAGTTCAAAAGATCCCAAATACACAAGATTGACAGTTGAATTTCCCAGTCAATTGATCAATTTTGACTGTATACTGAAAAGTCAAACTTTGACTTTTTGGTCAAAATCAAGTGTCAAGATTCATTTTTCATCAAAACATGCCAAATCATGAAACTTGTTCATCAAGAAATCAAGAATTGCAAATTAGGGTTTGAAATGAAGATTTTTCATAACTTAGAATTTTTCTAAGTTATGAAAAAACCTAATTTTTTTTTCTAACTTTGCCCCACTTTCTCACCAAGATTCATTTGGATTCAAGCAAAAGTAAAAACATGAAAGTTGTAGCCTATTGAATAACCTACAACTTTTATTCACAAAGTTTTCCCAAAAGAGGCTTGTATCTCAAGTTACAATTTTTGGAGCAAGGGTACTAAACCATTCTTAACTTAGAGAAAATTTGACCTATTTTAGGCAAGGTTTTTACCTAACTTCAAGACCATTTTTCACATACTTCCACTTGGAATTTCAATTTGCATTTCAAATATGGATTGTATTACACATTCCAATCTTTCCAAAATGTCCAAGAACTCATCAAACAACCTCATGGTTTGAGAGAATCGAATTTTGCAATATGGCAAAAACTCACTTTTGTTATGGCCAATTTCCATGTTCATACACTTAGGCAATTTTCAAATCAGCATGCATTCCTTGATTACAGGCCCTAAATCTCTTTTACACTCATAAATTTAATGCAAAATCCTTGTGCCAAGACCATATTCTATGTGTTCAAGCATTGCATAATGGTTTAATCCCAAAATAGATAAAGCACTTTAACCATTTTTGCAAAAGTGAACTTTATGTCAATATGCAAATCCAAGAAGTACAGTTCAAATCCCCTTGGCACAAGTTTAGGAACTAATTACACTGATCAATGCCAAGGTTTAAAGCACATTAGGGGGGCCTCTACCTGTCTAAAAACCAACTTGGACATTTGTTGCTTAAAGTGTAAGAAACTTGCCATAACACACAACAACTTTCATCTCAGCACAAACAAGCTTAAGCAAAAACTTTGTACACTTTCTAAACATCCATTCTGAGCTAGAACATGAGCCAACCAAGTCCCAAACACTCTCATTCACAAAATCACCATTGAACTGCACAAAAACAGGACCTGCTGCAGATTGAATCCCACAACTCATTTCCATCGTGCATCCTTGCTAAAACCACTTCAAACACCTTCCCTACCATCAATGCAAACTATCCAAAGCATTAGAAGTGGACTGTAACTCCTCTAATCAGTTTGGCCATTTTCATTTTCTTGTTTTGCAGTTGAAGTTCCATAAGACGATTCAGCTAGTTTCAAAGCAAAGTAAAGCTTGGAATAGCATCCCCGGACCTCAAGGAAGCTGTACCAATCATCACCTTGCACTGAAAGTACCTCAATCATCAGATACAACTTCAACTGAACAGGTAAGTTCATGAGCTCGAATCTCTCTATCCAGGCATTGTTAGCTTTAGGTTTGTGAAGAAAACATGTCACATTCATAGCCCTGAACATGCCCATGTGATTAGATTTCATTTATATTATGTATGCTTAGAGAATTTTAAGTCTGAACATTGAACAAAAATTAGGTTAAGATTTAGGAATGGAGAAATTCTCTCTCATTTTTGAGAGTTAGATCAAGTTTTTGGTATGTATGGATTCGTTGTTTGATGCTGAACATTTTTGATGTTGTGAGTTTTCATTAAAAAGCCAGGAATCAGGATGTTTGAATCATGGTGTAAAACGCGCGTTTTTGACAAAGGTTCTGGCCAGAGGTTGAAGAAGGACTTGGTGGGCTGGGCCTGTTTGGTTATTTCTGTTTACACCACTTTTTTGCTTTCACACCCCCTAGGCCCATTTGGCTTATTTTTATGATTTTTTGACTTTTTCTTTTTTGCTCTGACTTATTTATTTTTTCTTATAATATTAAAAATATAAAAAATATTTTTCTCACCATTTTTAAATTTATTAGGCATTTATTTAGTTTCTTTTAGTTTTTTGTACATAAATAAATACATAAACATACTTTTATTTAAAAATACCAAAAACAATGCAAACACATTTATTTTCTAATTTTTATTTTATTTTATCTTCTGAAAATATTTTATATAAAATATACCTTTTTTTATAAATATTAAATATTATTATTTTTGTATATAAATACATATTTAGAAAATAATACAAATATATACATATTAATTAGCATATTTAGAAAATAATACAAAATATATACATTTTTTTATTTTATTAATATTTGACATTAAAAATACCTTTTTATAAATATACTTCATTTTTTTTATTTTTTTTTTGTATGTAATTATTAAATATTGTATATATTAAATAATTAATATATTTACTTAATAAAATTAGGGTTTTACCCTAAACATAAAAAACTCCAAAAAATAATACTTTTTATTTTTGTTTATTTGACATATAAAAATACTCTTTTTCATACATATAAAAACCCTTTTTTGCATCTTACATATTTATTTTATTTCTATTTAATTTGTGCAATTAAATATCTTGTAAATAATTCCAAATTGATGTAATAGCTAGGTTTAAATTCCTTGTCAAAAACCCCCCATTTGAACATTTGTACCCCCCTTCCTATATTGTGTTGTAATAGCTTAGGAACTTTAAATTTCGCACTTTAATGCTTTCTAATTATACCATGCTAGAATTAGGGTTTGTATGCAAATAAAAAGAACCAAAATAGTTTGACCTAATTTCAAGATAATCAAGCATGAAAATGGACAACACAATCACACTTGCACCCCTAGGGTATTCCACTTGTTGCCTTCAATAAATGGGCCATATTGCATGTTAGGTCTCTTTGGGCAAAAAACAAAACAAACAATCAAATGATCATAGTCCCTCGATGACGCTTTCGAAAGTTGCCTAAAAATGATCAAGTCCCTTAAAGGAAAATTGCCCAAAGATACTTGGCACCATTGCAATTATGGTCTAACGATGACCCACGCCCGTCCCTTTCACATCCTAACACAAGATTGTCCACCAAATGCAATGGTGGAACAAAATTGTTAAAAGGGTTAAAACATAGCAAAAATCTTTGAGAACTTTAGGGTAGATAGCTCTTAAGTACTTGTCAACTTGCAAAACAAAAACACTTGCCTATTTTTCAAACCACACTTCACAAGCACTTTCAAAACAAACTTTCAAAAAACCTTGAAACATCTTTTCAAAAAGACAAACACCTTTTGTAAAACATTCGAGTAAAGAATTGTTACAAGGTGTTTACCGTGGTTATTGGTAAACAACTGCTGATCCTCCAAATGGTTACTTATTTGGTTACTCGCAGGATCGATCAGATTGATCCTAAGACATGGTTGATTTTGAGGTTTTTATTAAGTTGGATAATGGTTAAATGACAAGGAAATAAAGAGGCCTTAAGTAAATTGCATGAAGAAATAGGCTTGATAAAATAAATGAAGGCTTGAAGTAAAGGGATTCGACAGGAAAAGTAAAGAAGAAAGCAAGTAAATTTTCTGGAAAATAAATGACTTTGATTAATAAAAGTGGTGTTTCACACATACATTCTCAACAATTCTTTCTCACACGCTGGGTACTCGAATCTATATGAGTGACTTTGTATATATTTGTGAACACACGCGAGAAACTGCGGGACCTACTACTATTTATACTAAAACATCCCAAGTAACCGTCGGGCAGTTACACTGCTTCGAGATGACTCCACTTGGCACGTTCTCAGCGTTCGACGCTCCATATATTTGCACGTTGCACTTGGTAACCACTGGAAACCGTTTTCCCTCCAAACGCTTGAATTTCAAACCGTTCCACTCTGAACCATCGAACACCTTCGTCGAGAAGCATCTTCGACGAGAAACACCTTCGACGTCGAAAGCAACCAACTTCTCCCTTGGAAGAAATCCTCTAAGTACATTGCCACCTTTCGATGGGCATTTCGACAGACCCAGCTGGTCGAAAACATCCTTCAGCTTTAATGGCTGATATTAATAAAACAAGGGTGTCGAATTTAGAAGCCAACAAATTGCCCCCCAAGAATGCCTTATTTCGACTCTGAAAGAAAAAGGCATTCTTTGAAATGCCATTCGACACCTGTCTTTTCATTCTCAGTCACAAATTAAATTGTGCACCTTTTTTGTCTTCTACCAACCACTGACAATCCCAAGGAAAAGCCATCATTTCATCCGTACCTAAGACGTCACTTCAGTACGGCGTGCAGCGTGCCAAACGTCTTTTCACAAATTGTCATCATGACAATTCCCAAAAACGAGGGTGCACGCTGCACCCTTTCATTTCTACAGAACGGCTACAACAACAGGGAGACGCCACGTGTCCCACTACCTTCTGCAACATTAAATGGCATTTAATGTCCTCGAATTTGGGGATTTCCCTAACTACTATAAATAGCGGTAAGTACCCATTGTGGGACTTTTTCACGCTACCTTGCTTTCAGATATCCCTTATTGCACACAAACTCTTGCAACCTTTGCAAACCAACTATTCTTCACTTCATCTTCAACCTTAGTACCAACAATGGCATCTGGTTCTTCCAACGCTCCTAGCGCCAACACTCCCTCTGGAAATGTCAAACCCAGGATTTTCTCCATTGCTCCCGTAGTAACTCCCACGGGTCAACGAAGGGTCCCTGAGCCTTTGGACATTGCTGTACGTGATGCTTATTCACGCCACCTCATGATTCCGGTCGGATATTCCAACCAAATCTTTGCCATGTCTGGCCCACTATACCCAAGCATTGTTGAAGCCATGAAGATCAAAAGTTACTTTCCGGTACTTGAAAGACTCAAACCGGTTGGATGCTCCAAGAAAGATGCAGAGGATAATGAAGATCCTGCTAAAGAGAAAATCGACCTCCGTTTCTTCAATAGAGGTGTTAGGGCTTTCAGGTCTGGCCCTAGCCTCACTCCTGATTATAGTGCTTGGCTGGAAAAAATGGAGAAACGCCAGGCTTCGATCTGGAAAGACATGGGGATATTCGACCTGGTTATGCTGTCGAAGACAGGTCTTAACTATTCCCCAGAGATGTTGATAGCTTCTTTACTCTTCTGGGATTACACCCATTTCACCTTCCATCTTCCCTGTGGAATGCTGACTCCCACGCTCTTCGACGTGGCCGCCATCACTGGCCTTCGACCCACTGGGGACTACTTCGACCCGGAGGAAATGTCGGAGGATCAGATTGGATTCTCTGCCACAAAACCAACCTACACCACCTTCATCAATCACTACCACGATAAGTTGACGGACGCTGTGTCGGACGTAGAACATATCGCGTTTCTAGCCTTATGGCTGACACGCTTTGTGTTTTGCACCAAGTCTCTACAGGTGACCAAGAAGATGGTCACTCTCGCCACTCAACTCCACCATGGACAAAATATCTGTTTGGCAGAATTGATTTTGGCGAGTCTGTACGAGTCGATTAGCAACGGAGCGACTCTTCTGAAGATCATCGAGAACAGGGCCAGCCTGCTGCTTGCTGGACCTTTTTGGCTGCTTCAGCTGTGGCTCAATGCCACCTTCGAGTCTTTCTTGCCTCAGAAGACTCAAATAAATGAGCAGGCTCCAGAAATAGCAAATAGACGCGTCGAAGGCACCAGATTGGCTCTGTTGACTCCAACGGAAGATGGGCTAGAGCTTCAACAAACTTTTACAAACTTCGTCTTGATGTTTGCTAAAAGGAAAGAGTTTGCTTCGACCATGGCTCCGTTTGCTCGACGAAAGGTTGGCCCAGAGTGGTTCACAAGGCCACATCCTAGGGCGTCGAGTGGTCCTCAGGTCGACGAACATACAACAGTGTGGGAGGCATTTCTCACACCAAGAATAATGCCCCTGCGATTCAAGAGCTCCAAGACTCACTTAAGTCTAATCGCGTATCAACCAAACCTGGTGTCTCGCCAGTTTGCTATTATTCAAACACTACCTTCTCCGATTTTTCCCAGGGAGAAGTCTATGTTATACTTCTGCAACGACTACACTGAAGACGCTGCCACTAAGCATATCGGCAGATATGCTGGTCAAACAGTTCTTTCGTTGTTTGACTATCAGCTTAACTTTCTCTGCTCACCATCCTTCGAGGAGTGGTGGAAAAGTTACTACACTGAGGAGTTTTTCGACGAGAAGGACTTCGTGGAAGAACTTCAGAAGTCTTTTGTCCTTGTCTTGGACAAAATAAAGAAATGTAAGTTCATCCTTTCGAATTACTTTGTCTTTCCCTTTCGACTGGTAGCCTGTTAATTATTTTGTCTACTTTCAGTTGTTCGAAAGCCTGCAGCCAAGAAGGCTGCAGAAGGCCACCAGGGAGGAGGCCCCTTAACAAAACCTCCACCACCGGCGAAGACTATAGCACCGGCGAAGACCACAACAAACCAACAGGGGGAAGGCCCTTCGAAAAAGCCTTCTGCATCGGTAACCAGACTTTTATTATTTTCTTCTGGCTTTAACTTTCTGACTTTTGATGCAACTTCTAAATCGAACTCCAATTGGTATTTTAGGCACCTTCACCCAAGAAACGGCCAGCACTGACGGTCGAATCTGGGAGTGACGAAGAAGATGATTCTCCCCCTGCTCCTCTTAAGAGGCGAAAGCTGAAGAAGGACGTTCCTCTTCCTGAGGCTCGAACCATCAGAATAAAGGTTGCTGGGAGAAGGCCCAGGCCACCTCCAGTAATCATTGAAGAGCCAACGGAGGAGGAACTAAATGTTCTTCTCAATAAACCTATCGAAAGCGACAATTCCAGCCCTGGGGCTGAAGCTCCTTTGCAGGTAATCTCTTTGATCCCTTTGTAACTCAGGTGTCGATACCCACGTTTGATTATGTTTCTTTCGAATTTAGAAGATTCTTCTTCTTCTCTTTTCAGGACACCACTGAAAGCTCAGCGCCAAGGACTTATGAAACCTTGGATTCTGCTGAACTCAGCAGGCCACAAGACAAAGACTTGGCGAACGATGAAGCCAACACTGAAATAAATGAAGCCAATGCTGAGACAGCAGAACAACCAACAGAAGATCCACAAACAGAAGAGCAACAACCAAAAGAGATTCAGGTGGTTGATCTGTCGGAAGAAAATCGTGACGAAGGGGACCGCGGTGACGCTGGCGAAGAGGATCAAGGTGACGCTGGTACTGCCGCAGTCCGAGTCGAAGAGAGTCAAGTCGAGGCAAATGCTACTCAACAGCCTCAAACCCAAGACAACGCTGTTGCAAAGGCTGTCACCTCAACAAAGCATAGGTCGAAAGAAGACTTAGAACTCTTGAAGCAAACTGATCTTGTTGGCTATCTGAACGCCATCATCGAGAGCAAGGGAAGTTCGTCTGATGCTAGTCAGGAGGTTCCTACTCTGTCGTGGAAGTCCACTGAAACTTCTCCTCTCGATGAGGCTTTGACGAAGGTTAAGGCTCAGTTCTTCAAGAAGGATTTGATGAAAGCTTTGGAGGGGGACCCTACTGCTCCATCATATTTGGGGGCTGTTTTGAATGCCGTAGACTTGCTAGCTGTGCCTCCGGAAGTTTCAGGCTTTATCATGGAGTTACACTCCATTATTGATCAAGTCTCAGCAGATTATCGGCGACAAAGGGGCTTTAATAGCCAGCTTGAAGTGTTATATGGCAAAAGCTCTTCTGCATGGACTGTTGTAGCAGAGACAACCTCTCGAATTGCGGAGTTGTCGAAGCAAAAAGCATCTAAACAAGAAGAAGTTGATGCCATCGATCGAGAGAATGCTTCCATCAAGGCGCAAATCGAAGAACTAGAGGCTAAGATGAATGCCAACACTAAGCGCAAGGAGGAACTTCTCTCGACTGTTCCAGACACCGAAAGTCAAGCTGAAATCACACAAGGCCTAGAATTTGCTGAGAAAGCTCAAGCCTTCGACGATCAAATTGCCAAGCTTGCGCAGGCGAATGCCTTGTGCAACAAAAGATTGGAGTTACAGCAAACTAAATACCTTCGACTCAAGGACTCCATCCCCTTCTGATTGATTCAGCCCTTTAACCATATTTTGTAATATGTATTCGACAATATTGCCATTTTGGCTAATTTATAAAAAATTTCCATTTTGGCTTATTTATGGTTAATTTAGTTGTTAGTTGTTATTTATTTTTATCTCTTGGAGTATAGGTTTATACTTTTTCAAATATTTACCATTTACTCTCAAGAGCCTTTTATCTTCACCTAGCTCTTCGACTTCATAAGCTCCACCAAAAAAAGTATGGATAACTCTGAATGGTCCTTCCCATTTGGGTGACCATTTTCCCATGCTTCGATCCCTTCGATCCATGGGAAGAATCACCTTCCAAACTAGTTCTCCAGGCGAAAATGCCTTAGGTTTCACCTTTTTATTATAAGAGTCTTCTACTCTTTTCTTCTGAAGCCTGAGTAGGTCAAGAGCGTGCAATCTTTCTTCGTCTAAATCCACTAGTTCGTCTAACATCATATCCCAATAAATTTCAGAGGGGATATCATAATGTCTCTGAACCCTTGCAGATTGAAGACAAATTTCTGCTGGCAACACTGCGTCATGGCCAAAAGTTAGCCTATATGGTGTTGTACCTATGGCTTCTTTTGGGGACGTTCGACAGGCCCACAAGATCTGGTCTAACGTCTTATGCCAATTTTTTGGCTTCTTCCCAACATGCTTTTTTATCAAGCCAATCACTACTTTGTTCGCTGCTTCGACTTGACCATTTTCCTGTGCATAATAAGGCGTTGATGTTAGGAGTTTAAAGCCCGTTTCCTGAGCGAATTCCTGCATCTTTCGACCGGTGAAAACTGATCCTTGATCAGTAGTTATAGTCTCAGGGATTCCATATCTAAAGATAATGTTCTTTTGAATAAATTCAATGACATTTTCTTGGTCCACATTGACTAAAGGGATAGCTTTGATCCACTTAGTAAAATAATCAATGCCTACTAATATATACTTCTGACTCTTTGATGATGCTGGTCGAATCTCTCCAATGAGGTCCAACGCCCATCCTCTAAAGGGCCAAGGTTTCACTATCGAGTGAAGTTCACTTGCTGGTACATGTTGGATGCCTGTATGGACTTGACATTCTTGGCAACCTTTAGCGAACTCGACACAATCTTTCAACATGGTGGGCCAGTATAGTCCCTGTCGAAACAACAACCATTTCATCTTATGGCCTACTTGGTGAGCCCCACATGCTCCAGCGTGCGTAGTCGAAAGGGATATGTATGCCTCAGTTTCACTTAAGCATTTTAGCAATACCCCTTCAGGCGTCTTTTTAAATAACTCATTACCCATGAGTACGTAACTCAACGCCCTGTACTTTGTTTTTCGTTCTGTCGAAGCTACTGGATTTTGAAGATAATCCACAATGGGCTTCCTCCAATCTTGCTCTGACAAATTATCTATGAACGAAATTTCGAAGTTACTTTGATCAGCATATCCTAGTCTTGTCGATTCCAAGTCTGTTGGTGATAGACAAGTTGCTTTTATCTTTTCTCGAACTTCGATTGCTCTTTGTAATCTCGTTTTTGAAATCTTGTACCCAGATGCAATTTGTGCCAAGTCGTTGGCTATTTGATTTTCCAATCTGGGTATGTGTCGAATATTGACCATTTCAAATTTTTTCAATAAACGATTTGCTATCACAAAGTACATAATGAGATTTTCTCTTATGCATTTATATTCTTTTGTGACTTGCTTAATGACTAACTCTGAGTCTCCCATTATTTCGACTCGAGTTGCCCCCAATTCCAACAATATTTCAAGGCCAGTAATTAGAGCTTCATACTGAGCCTCATTGTTCGAACAAGAACCTGATATCTTGTACTTGAATGTTGTTGGAATTTTTTCTGGAGAAATGATCAAGACTCCTACTCCTGTTCCATCTTTATGGCTGGAACCATCGAAGTAGAATTTCCAAGGTTCTATCTCCACATAATTAACATCCTCAACTTGAATTGAGTGGTCGACTATAAAGTCTGCAACCACTTGTCCTTTCACTGCCTTAAGAGGCATAAAGGTCAAGGAGTATTCAGTTAATGCTAGTGCCCACTTGCCAATTCGACTGTGCAAGATGGGTTTCGACAACATGTACTTGAAAACATCAAAATGAGACGAAACATACACATCAACTGGTTTTATATATTGCTTGAGTTTTGTACAAGAGAAATACAGACATAGACACAATTTTTCAACTTCGCTATATCTAGTTTCTGCATCGTTCAAAACTCTACTGAGATAATAAATGGGTCTTTCGACTCCATTCTCATCTTCTTGGGCTAACATGCTTCCCAAAGTTTTGTCGGATGCAGCTATGTACAATCTCATACTCCTATTGCTACAAGGAGGCACCAAAATAGGTGGCTTGGTGAGGTACCCTTTGATTTTGTCGAAGGCTTCTTGTTGCTCTTGCCCCCATTCGAATCCCTCTTTATTCAGTCGAAGTAAGGGTGAAAAGGCTTGAGCTTTCCCACTTAGGTTAGATATGAATCTCCTTAAAAAATTTATCTTGCCTAACAGAGATTGCAGTTCCTTCTTATTCGACGGTGCTTTCGCTTCCAGAATAGCCTTCGTCTTGTTCTGGTTGATTTCGATTCCTTTCTTGTGGACAACGAAGCCCAAGAAATCTCCAGCTTTCACACAGAATGCACATTTCAAAGGGTTCATCTTCAGACCATGTTCTCTCATTCTTTCGAATGATTGTCGAAGGTGGTCAATATGATTCTTCCTGGAAACAGATTTTATAACAATGTCATCAATATATACTTGCATAAAAGTGTTAATAAAATCATGGAAGATAGAATTCATTGCTCGCTGGTATGTTGCCCCAGCGTTCTTTAGGCCAAAAGGCATCACTACCCATTCGTAAGTGCCTAGAGCCCCAGGGCATCGAAAAGCTGTTTTCGACACGTCCTCTTCAGCAATGAATATTTGATTATATCCTGAATAACCATCGAGCATACTCAGGTATTCATAGCCAGCGGCAGAATCGACTAGCATTTCCGCCACAAGCATAGGATATTCATCTTTGGGTGTAGCAGCATTCAAATCTCTGAAATCTATGCACACCCTCAATGTACCATTTTTCTTAATTAATGGCACAATGTTTGCAATCCATTCGACATACCTTGTAACGCGTATGAATTTGCACTTCAGCAGTCTTTCGACTTCCGTTTTGATCTTCGACAGTATTTCTGGAGCGAAGCGTCTTGGACTTTGCTTGATTGGCTTCTTCCCAGGTTTGATTGGCAACTGAAGTTCTACCAATCCTCTGTCGAGACCAGGCATTTCGTCGTAATCCCATGCAAAACAGTCCTTGAACTCTTTCAACAATTGGATTACTTCCAACCTAAGTTCTGGGTCGATTTCGGCGCTGATGTAAGTTGGCTTTTTCTCTGACCCTTCGCCTAAGTTGATTTCTTCTAAAGGATATTGCGCTAACATTTTAATGTTGTTCGCCAAGGGGTCCTTTTCGAAGCCCAAAGGCTCATCGTCATAAATGGCGTCGAGCCTCTGTTCCTGCATTCCTTCTGGCATGATATCAGGGGGTTCTGGATCGAAATCCTTTCCAGGACCTGCAGCAGATAACTGTTGATCATTGGCCTGTGTGGCCATGTACTTTACTTCGGCTTCGAGAGCCGTTATCATCTTTGTTTCGGCTACATAAGCCGAAATTCGCTTCAATGATTGTGACTCAGTCATTATCACTGAATTCACTTCCCCAACCAGTTGGTTGGATATCAGTTAACCCACTGAAGTCTATGTGGGACAAGTCTTCTCTGTCCCATTGAAAACCATGCTCAGGGTGCAGGTATAGGGAACAAAAAGTATTTGGCGCTGGCGCCAAGTCGAAGTCAGGTGTTGGACATGGCCCTATGTGAGCCAAATTCTTGTCGAAATCTGCCAGCCCTAGGTGATTCACTTTGCCCAGGTAATAGCTTTGATCTGCTTCTATGTTTTCGACCATCCCATCTGGACGCCATAGCAGCAACCTCTGGTGCATTGATGATGGCACAGCCCCAACACCATGAATCCATTCACGGCCCAACAAGAGATTATAGTTAGGTTTGGCCGATATGACCATAAACATTGTTGGTTGAAGGATAGATCCCACCTTGATATCTAGTTGGATCACTCCCATAGTGGTCCCTATGCCGCCCTCATAGTTCGACAGGACCATGTTGTGAGGCTTGATGTCCTCATCCCTTTTGCCTATTTTCCTTAGCATAGAGTGACGAAATAGCACACTGGCCTATGTTTGGCCATTTCTTGCTCCACTTCCCAATCACTTGCTTCGACCTCCACCTGTCGGTCGAACTCTCTGGGCAGCACTGAGACTATATTCACCATGATGTCCAAAGTATCATCAGACTCATAACCATCTTCGTCCTCAATTTCACCTTGGTTAGGCCAAACTAGCCTGTTGGTTACTGGCTCTCTTTCCAGAGGTTTCCTTTGCTTCCTTAGAGGAACATTTGAACTGGTTTCTGCCTTTGGTTCATTGGCAGCCTCCCTCTCAGCTTTTCGTCGCCTCTGGTATCTCCTCCATTGAGATCGAGACATGGGATTTTTCCCTTTGTAGTTGCTTGACACCTGTGTAACTTTAGGGGCAGCAACTTGAGGCTCTTTCTTTTGTGTTAAAGATGAACCCCTTGGCACATCGAAAAAGTGCCATCTTTCTTCGCTAGGCCTCTTTCGACCAGATGTTTTGTACCATGTATCTACTGGCACATTAGTTGGAGGCCTGAAAGTCAATGGCCTCTTTTCTTGGTTTAAGCCTCTTTGAGAGGCTCTTCTGGGGTCATGTCGAAGATCAACATTTTCCCTTCTCTTATTTGCTGCTCTTACGCCTTGAATATGTTCAGCAGCTTTTTTGTCAAAGATCGAACTGCATCTTGGACACAGCATCACTTCTGACTTCTTTTTCTGGCATCTTTGCAGGAAATCCGCCAGATTTTCATTCTCCCGAGGGAAAGCAGTCTTGTTAGCTTGTTCTTGCCTCATGGCCTCCTCTGATGCTTTTGGGTCAGAGACTTCGACCATGTTGACATTCATGGTATCTTTGTTGGCAAGAGTCAACTGCTTCATTTGAATCTCCAAGTCCTCTGTCTGGCCTTGAACTGGGGCCAAGTGAGAACTGGGTTTTGGTCCAGATTTTTGGGTTCCAACTGTCTCCAGCTTTGGGCTTTCGACCGCTTTCTGAACCGCTTCAATTGTCTTTCTGGATAAATTCCCAGAAAAACTGCCAAAGATTGGCATGTTGACATGGTCCTTTGAGACTTCGACCATTGTGATTCCTGGCCTCTTCGACTGGCTTCTGGATGCCTCGATCACGTTCACCTCTGAAGGTTCAGCATAGTGGGCTTCAGCCTGCAACGGATTAGAATCCACAACCATGAGGGTCTTGTCAGCAAACTTCAACCTCCCTTCTTCGATAGCGTCTTGCACAAGATTCCTGAAAAGAAAACATTGAGACGTTTTATGGCCCAGAAAATTATGATATTTACAAAAGCCTCTCTTCTTTCTTTGATCAAGAGGAGGCACTTTTGCCCCTGGGGGTATTATCATTTGGCCATCTTTTACAAGCAAGTCAAAGATCTCATCACATTTTGTAATATCAAAACTATAAGTCTTTTTGGGGAACCTATCGTTGGTCCTTTCTGGACCAGTGGGGTTTTTCCCACTTGAGGGGACTAATAGTTTGCAAGAGTATGGTGGCCCTTGTTTTAGTTCTGCTAAATCGACTTCTCCTTCTTCGACAGTTATAGTATCGTCGAAGGATTCTGGATCTTCGTCATCCATCTCAACATACGCTATCCTCTCTCTCTTATGAGTTTTCGTTGCCTTTGCTTTTTCGGCTTTGAGGCGTTCTACCTGTCGAACTCTATCGGCCAGTTGGGCCATGTCTCTCAGGTATTGAGTGTCTAACTTCTTCCTAATGGAATAATCTAAACCGCCTGCGGCTATTTCGACTAACTCATGTTCTGGCACTTGTGTAAAACATCTTGCTTTGAGCAACCTAAACCTATTTAGATATTCGTCTATAGGTTCAGTGAAACGTCTCTTTACACTGGCCAATTCTTTCAGGCTTATCTTGGTTTGCCCCATGTAGAATTGTTCATGGAACAATCTTTCCAACTGGGTCCAATGATCGATCGGATTGGGGGGGAGAGTTGTAAACCAAGTAAAAGCGTTCTTTGTTAAAGAACTTGGGAAGTACTTAATCCTCAGGTTTTCGTTGTTCAAAATATCTCCTGCTTCGATCAAGTATCTCGCCACATGTTCGACAGTAGATTCTGTCGTGTCCCCAGAGAACTTAGTGAATTTGGGGACTTTACATCTAGGAGGTAACTCTGTTTGTAACACGTATTCTGACAGCGGGGATGTAAAGTTGGGCCTTCGAAAGCCCATGTTCATCCCATTTTGAGTCATGATCCTTTCGATCATGGTTGCCAGATTATTTTCCAAACCCATGTTTTGGTATTGGATATGCTGAACTACTTCGTCAGCATTTTGGTTTCTGTTAACTAACCTTACCTCTGGGGTTATTACCCTAGGCTCTTCGACAGGTTGCTCCAATCGTGCCCTAAGGTTTTCTTCGACAGGCTGTTGGACTTGGTTGATAGTGGTTTCTTCCTCCAAGAATACACCCTGGTTTCCCCTTATTTGCGCCCTTTAGGGCTATCGAATAGGTTGGGGTACTCCAAAGAAATCAGCCAAACGCGTCATTTGCGCTGTCATCTGCTGATTCGATTGAGTAGTGTTTTGTATTAGAGGGTTCAGCACTGTACTTAAAGTTTGTGCCAACATTTGAACCATATCATGGTTGCTTTCGTCCATTTGTTGCCTCAAGACTGCTGTCGAGGCATTTGTAAGGCCATGTGCTACTTGGGACGTTCCTCCTAAGAGTTGGGTCCTATTTCTATTCGCCATACCTACTCCAGAACCTTGGAGTGGCGAAGAGGCACTCACTAAAGGGTCTGAAAAAGTGGACGCAACATTCGTCAGGCTAGCCAAGTCAGAAGTTGGCATGCCATAGAGTGGTTCTCGATTATGACCGCCTGTCATAAATCCTGGGGGAACATAAGGCCTTGTGCCTAAATTTCCCCTTGGTGGGGGAGTTCCCAAAGGCACTTTGGGGCCTGTGAACGGAGGTAATGGCCCCGTTGTCGTGACCGTTACTGCTGGTGTTGAACCATCGGTTATTGCTTCACTTACGGTCGGGATAACCGTTGCTCCCACACTTGTTTGTGGGATTTCGTTATTGTTTGGCGGATTCGCCATCTCTTCCCTTCTTCTGGCAGTATTGGTATCGTTAGTGTATATTCTACCACTTCTCAATAACATACAACACTCCTCGAAAAAGATGAGATTATGTTTAAAAGGGTTAAACTTCAACAATCAACACACAGTCCCACCGGGTGTGCCAATTTGTTTACCGTGGTTATTGGTAAACAACCGCTGATCCTCCAAATGGTTACTTATTTGGTTACTCGCAGGATCGATCAGATTGATCCTAAGACATGGTTGATTTTGAGGTTTTGATTAAGTTGGATAATGGTTAAATGACAAGGAAATAAAGAGGCCTTAAGTAAATTGCATGAAGAAATAGGCTTGATAAAATAAATGAAGGCTTGAAGTAAAGGGATTCGACAGGAAAAGTAAAGAAGAAAGCAAGTAAATTTTCTGGAAAATAAATGACTTTGATTAATAAAAGTTGTGTTTCACACATACATTCTCAACAATTCTTTCTCACACGCTGGGTACTCGAATCTATATGAGTGACTTTGTATATATTTGTGAACACACGCGAGAAACTGCGGGACCTACTACTATTTATACTAAAACATCCCAAGTAACCGTCGGGCAGTTACACTGCTTCGAGATGACTCCACTTGGCACGTTCTCAGCGTTCGACGCTCCATATATTTGCACGTTGCACTTGGTAACCACTGGAAACCGTTTTCCCTCCAAACGCTTGAATTTCAAACCGTTCCACTCTGAACCATCGAACACCTTCGTCGAGAAGCATCTTCGACGAGAAACACCTTCGACGTCGAAGGCAACCAACTTCTCCCTTGGAAGAAATCCTCTAAGTACATTGCCACCTTTCGATGGGCATTTCGACAGACCCAGCTGGTCGAAAACATCCTTCAGCTTTAATGGCTGATATTAATAAAACAAGGGTGTCGAATTTAGAAGCCAACACAAGGGTAGCCTAGACAAGGCATCTTTTTCAAAACATTTTCAAAACCACACACAAAGCACCATTTCAAACAATTGAAAACCAAGGCAAGTTGATCTAAGCAAGTATCTAAGAGCCCATGGATAACCATGGATAGAAAGGGTGCTAATACCTTCCCTTTCTATAATCTATTCCCCGAACCCAAGAAAATATCTCAAAGGTTTTTGCTGTGCTTTTTAAACCTTTCCTTAGGATAAAATAAAAAGTCGGTGGCGACTCTTGCTCAACCGAAACATTTGCGAAAACAAACGCAAAAACCATAGTCAGTTCTCCCACCATATCACAGAACTGGCGACTCTGCTGGGGAGAATTTTAAAAGTGGAGTAACCTTAGGGCTTAGATCACCCTCTTGCATGATTAATTGTTTGATTTTATTGCTTTATATCTTGGCTCTCTTGTTTGGGTTTGCAATCCTATACCCGGATTTGGGGAAACATTCATAGATAGCAATACGTTGTGGAAACTGTGCGGGGTATACCGACACGGTCGAAGCAATAGCTATATTAGTGCGACATATTTGTGAGTACCGGTAACCCTTGAGTTCAATCAAGGAGAGTACGGGGCCGCTGATTGATGTCACTAAGCACTAATGACCTAGAACCTTACTTGACCATCTTGGCCTTTTATTAGGGGTAGTGAGATAACCGGCTTTGGTGCAGTCCGAAGTTGGTAGATACTCGATACTACACTCATTGAGGGTTGTTTTCTTGGAATATTTTGGTCGCTAGTTAAGTGGCTAAACCAAAACAATGAACAATGAAAACAATCCAGTGATATTGAGCTCCTTAGAACCCGGTTACTATTTATAGGACAGGTTTTTAAGCCAACTACACTCAAGAGGGTACTTACCTATGAAACCCCATGGAAGCCTGAAACTAGGGTTTGGTGTGAATTGCTTGTACATATGTTTTGTGCATACATCATAAACATCATAAAGCATCATATGCACTCACTAACCACTTCAAGGGTTTGAATCTTCATCTTTGTTCTTGTTTTGTAGGTCATGGAAATTCCTCGCAGAAAAACCATCCAAGTCAACCTTGTGAGAATCTCTCCTCAGCTCAAGGAGCTCACCTCAAGAATTCCGGAAAGCTCATCCTTCAGTGAAAGACATGGTAGACTGCTCAGCTTAGTCAACACCAACATTGAAGAAGACATGATGAAAGTGCTATTCCAGTTCTTTGACCCCCTTCACCACTGTTTCACTTTCCCCGATTACCAGTTGGTGCCCACTTTGGAGGAGTTTTCTCAACTCCTAAGAATCCCTATCCTTAATCAACTACCCTTCAACGGTACGGAAAAGGAACCAAAGCCGGAAGATGTTGCTCGAGCATTACATCTACAACCATCCGACGTCAAGGGGCATTGGGAAACCAGAAGCGGCGTCAAAGGATTCTTAGCAAAATTCTTGTTTGAGAAGGCACAAGAATGTTGGAATTCATTGGACCTACAAGCCTTTGAAGAAATTGTGGCACTCCTTATCTATGGGTTGGTATTGTTCCCAAATTCTGACCAATTGGTAGATGTCAACGCCGTCAAAATATTCTTGTCCAGAAATCCAATACCAACATTGCTTGGGGACATTCTTCACTCATTTTACACACGAACAATGAGAAAGAGGGGTGTTCTCATGTGTTGTACTCCTCTCCTTGCAAGGTGGTTTATTTCGCACCTTCCACAATCTGTCTTGAAGAATGACCAAGGCTTAAGGTGGTCCCAACGGTTGATGACTCTTACTCACTCTGATGTACATTGGTGTTCTCGGTCCAGAGAAAATGTCATCATCGTTGATCGTTGTGGAGAATTCCCTAATGTTCCTTTACTGGGAATCATAGGAGGTATCACCTACAACCCTTGTCTAGCTTTGAGGCAATTTGGATATGCACGGAGGGATGGCCCTCACGACATGTTGATTCCTGACCTAGTTTTTGACTTCGACGACGATGCGCAAGGACTTCGCCAAAGATTCATCAGAGCTTGGGGGAGGCCCAACAAGGTTGATAGCAAGACTCTGGGACACAAAAACTCCATCCCTCTTGAACCTTACCTCAAGTGGGTACGAGCCCGAGCCCAGAGTCTAATGATGCCTTATCCTCATGTTCTCCCTGTGATTAAAGATCCCGTCAAGGAAGGAGAGTTTCCCTACACCATCCTACATCCTGACATGCCTACATCGTGGGAGGAAATACAGAAGAGTTGGATTCAGCTCAAGGAGGAACGAAACACTTTTGAAGCCAGCTTCTACGCTAGCGAGAAGAAGGTTCTAGAGCTTACCCGCTGACTCCATGAGCAAGAGGCCCTCAACACCTACATCGCACCAAAGAGGATGCGCAATGTCTTTTTACCTTGAGAAGTTGTTTTTGTAATATTTGGCCCATGGGGCATTTATGTACTAACAAATTTCTTCTTATTAATATGACGTGCGTTCTTCTTTGTATGCAACAATTTTGAATGTTCTAAATCCTTGAATGCATTGCATACATAAGCATACCATTCATCATGTGCATAAGCAGGTCTCACGCCAGGTTTCCTTATCTGTCTGCTGTTTATTTCAGTAGGATGGATCTCGAGCAAACAGTCAAAGACCTGCAAACTCAAAATGCACAGTTCCAGCAACTCCTGATGACCTTGGCTAAGGGTCAGGAGGATCTCAAGACCTTGCTGGGGAATAAAGACCCAGTGAAGAAGAAGAAAAAGATACTCGGGGTGGCTACTTTAGGGAGAAGATTTGACGGAGAGGCCAGGAGAGTGCTTGAATTTCCTCCTATTTCTGATGAAGGAACCAGTAAAGGGGGTGGGGCTGCGGTACCTTTCGAGTCCGATGTGGAAGAAGAGGAGGTCGAAGAGGATGAAGACTATTCTGACCAACAATACCCTCCAGCTGATGATAAATACAAAGGTTTAGAAGACAGGTTGGCCGCCATGGAGCTACAGAGAGTACCGGGTTTGGATTTTGAAGACTTGGGTTTGGTTGCCGGGATTGTGACTCCCCCAAAGTTCAAAGTGCTAGTTTTTGTGAGGTATGATGGGCTTTCCTGTCCAAAAATGCATCTCAGGTCCTACGTAAGAAAGATCCAACCCTATACGGCAGATAAAAACCTCTGGATCCATTTCTTTCAAGACAGCCTTTCTGGGGCTCAACTGGAGTGGTTTTATCAGCTAGAGGGAACCAGCGTCCGAAATTGGGAAGACTTGGCCACCGCCTTCTACAAACAATATCAGTACAATTCTGACCTTGCTCCTACTCGTACCCAACTTCAGGGTATGTCATTAGGAACAAGCGAAGGATTCAAAGAATATGCACAACAATGGAGGGATTTGGATGGCAGGGTGCAGCCTCCTTTAACCGACCGTGAACTTGTTGATATGTTTCTAGGGACCCTATCTGGGCCATTTTTCAATCATCTGATTGGTAACTCTTCCGCGGGGTTTACCGATTTGATCTTAACAGGCGAAAGAATAGAAGCTGGCATCAAGTCAGGAAAAATTCAGAAGGGTGTTGCTGAAAGTGTTGAGAAGAAGCCTTTTAAGAAGGAAACGGCTGTGGTATACTCCCAGAGAAGAGCAGGGAAGACTGAGCGCCGACCGACCGTGGGGGCCATAATGATTCAAAATCCGTCAAGTGAGCAGCCTCGCTATAACCAGTCCAGACTAAATCAGCAACGGGTGGAACGGCCACAACGGCAGTTCACCCGCATTAATATGACGCCGGCGCAAGTGCTTCCCCATCTGTTGAAGTTGAATCTCGCCACTATCAAAGAGGCACCAAAAAATGTGAATACGTCCTCTCCACATTATCATCCTAATGCTAAATGCGCCTACCATTCTGACAGTGTCGGGCACGACACCAATGATTGTTGGGCACTCAAGCATAAAATCCAAGACCTGATAGAGGCGAAGGAGGTGGAGTTTGACGCTCCGGAGAAGCCTAATGTGATATCTGCTCCCATGCCGAAGCACGGCCGGAATGTCAATTCCATTGAAGAAGATTTGTATGTTGCCGATGTCAATGATCTGATAACTCCATTGTTAACCATCAAGTTGAATCTGTTAAGGGCCGGGATCTTCCCGGGATGTAAAGAAGATTGTTATTGTTGTTACTCTCTGCCGTTTGATTGTCCGTTACTGAAGAAAGGCATCCAATGCCTAATGGATAGCCGACAAATTTTGTTTGAAAAAGTTTCTGCCATTCCAACTCATACTGAAGATGTCTCAATCATAACCATTCACGCCAATCTTTCCAAGGCCGTCAGAAAGCCTGTTAAGATTACACCAGCTACGAAATCTGTTCCTTTGAAGATAACAATGCCAGGGCCTCTCCCCTATGTTTCTGAGAAGTCAATACCATGTAACTACGGCGGTGACGTCTACTACCATGGTATTAAACAAATCGAAATAACTGAAGAAAGTTCGGATGATGAAGAAGCCAGCATTGGTAACATTGCAGGCACGAGCAAAATCACCCGGAGCGGGAGAATATTTTCTCCAGAGATTTCCCCTCCAAGAGCAATCTTTGGACCCCCATCTGCCGACAAGGTTATCCCTGTACCAATAAAACTCTCTGCTAGAACCCCATTGATTGAAGATGTTGCTGTTCCTAGTACTGTCCCTCTTACCGCTGTTGATAAAGGTAAGGGAATCCAAGATGAGCTCGTCAGGACGAGGGCTCAACCCTTGGTCATCCCAGAAACCTCCAAGAAGGAAATGGATGAGATCTTGAGGATAATCAAAAGAAGTGATTACGATGTGGTAGAACAACTGGGGCAAACCCCCTCAAAGATCTCCATGCTGGCACTACTACTTTGCTCGGAAGCGTACGCTAAGGCTCTGATAAAATTCCTGAAGGCCGCCCATGTGCCCCAGGAAACCTCTGCGGATCAATTCCAAAATTGCGTGGCTAGCCTTACTGCGGACAATGGATTAGGTTTCTCTGATGCCGACCTAACTCCTAAAGGTAGAAACCACAATGATGCTTTGCACATTTCAGTCGAGTGCCGAGGAACTACTCTCGCACATGTCTTGGTCGACACTGGTTCGTCTCTGAATGTACTGCCTAAGAAGGCCTTGGACTGACTAGATTGTGAAGGGTTGGAGTTGAAACTGATTGATATTGTTGTCAGAGCTTTCGATGGTTCGAAGAGAATGGTCCATGGGGAGGTTGATATTCCCATCAAGATAGGCACTGAGGTGTTTAAATCTACTTTCTATGTGATGGACATCCGTCCGTCATACTCTTGCTTGTTGGGTAGGCCTTGGATACACCATGCTGGGGCAGTCACCTCCTCCTTACATCAGATGTTGAAGTATCCTGTCAAGGGAAAGATTATAACCGTCCATGGCGAAGAGGAGTACATGATCAGCCATTTGAACTCCTTCCGGTACGTGGAGGTAGAAGGTGAGTTCATTGAGACACCTTTCCAGCATTTCGAAGAAGTCCTTCCTGAAATAACAGTAGCAAAGTTGGCAGCTGAGGCACCGAGGCAGATGGCCAGGATGGCATCTCTGGAGGACGTAAGGGCCGCAATAAAGGAGGGGAAGAATTCAGCATGGGGGCAGTTGCCTGATATTCCACATAAAACAGACAAATTTGGATTAGGGTTCACTACCGCGGGCCAGAAAGCTATGCGCCGTTCGAAGATTGAAAGAGCGCCAGTCAAAATTTCTCCCTACGGAATCAACGCTTTGGAGGATGAAGACAAAGAGAGCAACATCGAAGAGTGGATTTACCCAACTGTCAAAGGAGGATTGTGCAACTGGGAGGCAAAAGACTTTGTCCCCATCACTTTTATTCATCAGTAATTTATCTGTCAAACATTTCCTTTTGGTCTGTAATATTTATTTTCGAACAATCCGTACACTATCTTTTCACCTCATGCCTTGCCCGGGGCATGTAGGTCCATTTGTAAGGGTTTTGATTACTTTCATATCCATATGCCATGTTTAATGATTCATTGGACATTTTTCATTTGATAAACTGCTTGTGTTCATTTTCTTTCCTTTTGCATTTTTTGTTTAAGGATGGCTATCCCTTACACACACCCACACTCACAAATGCAGGTACCCATCCACTCCGGATTCCATGAGTGACTATTCTGCTATATCCTTCAATAACTCTGAAGATCTGGTCAATCAAGCCGAGTATGAAGATGACGAAGGTTGTGAAGTACCAGGGGAACTAGCCAGACTTCTACAGCAAGAGGAAAGGGCTATCTTACCGCATGAAGAGTCATTGGAAACTGTCAACTTAGGGACCGAGGAAGACCGGAAGGAGGTGCAAGTGGGTGCCAATCTGGAACCGAGTGTCAAGGAACGTCTGATACAGTTGTTGAATGAGTATGTTGATATCTTCGCTTGGTCTTATGAAGACATGCCGGGTTTAGACACAGACATCGTGGTTCACCGTCTCCCCACAAGAGAGGATTGTCCACCGATCAAGCAAAAAGTCCGCCGAATGAGGCCTGACATGTCTGAAAAGATCAAAGCAGAAGTGATGAAGCAATTCGACGCTGGCTTTCTGGCTGTTACGTCCTATCCTCAATGGGTCGCTAACATCGTGCCAGTACCTAAGAAAGATGGCAAAGTCAGGATGTGTATGGACTACCGGGATTTGAATAGGGCCAGCCCCAAAGATGATTTTCCGCTGCCACACATTGACATTTTGATCGACAATACAGCTCAGCACAAAGTGTTTTCCTTCATGGATGGATTCTCGGGCTACAATCAAATCAAAATGGCCCCCGAGGATATGGAGAAAACAACTTTTGTCACACAATGGGGCACTTTCTGTTACAAGGTGATGCCGTTCGGGCTGAAGAACGCAGGGGCAACTTATCAACGTGCCATGGTAGCTTTGTTTCATGATATGATACATCATGAGATTGAAGTTTACGTAGACGACATGATAGCTCGGTCACAAACAGAGGAGGAGCACCTTGAACATCTAGAAAAGTTGTTTGCCAGGTTGAAAGAATACAAACTCAGGCTGAATCCAAGTAAGTGCACTTTTGGAGTTAGGTCTGGTAAACTTCTAGGATTCATTGTAAGCAACAAAGGCATTGAAGTCGATCCAGCAAAAGTGAAAGCAATACAAGAGATGCCTGCTCCCCGTACTGAAAAGGAGGTTAGAGGGTTCTTGGGGCGCTTGAACTATATTGCCAGATTCATCTCTCATCTGACTTCTACCTGTGAGCCAATTTTCAAACTCTTGAAGAAAGATCAGGTAGTCGAATGGAACGACGATTGCCAAGCTGCTTTTGATAAGATCAAGGAGTATTTGCTAGAACCTCCTATTCTGATGCCACCCGTCGAAGGAAGGCCATTGATCATGTATCTGACCGTCTTGGATAATTCAATGGGGTGTGTTTTGGGCCAGCATGACGAGTCTGGTCGAAAAGAGCATGCTATTTATTACCTTAGCAAAAAGTTTACCGACTGTGAGACTCGCTACTCACTGCTCGAGAAAACTTGCTGCGCTTTGGTATGGGCTGCTCGCCGACTAAGGCAGTATATGTTGACTCATACTACCTTGTTGATTTCCAAAATGGATCCTATCAAGTATATCTTCGAAAAGCCCGCCTTATCTGGAAGGATAGCTAGATGGCAAATGATCCTAACTGAGTATGACATCCAGTACACCACTCAAAAAGCTATAAAAGGGAGTGTACTAGTTGACCATCTGGCTCATCAAGCTATCGAAGATTATCAACCCATGAGATTTGACTTCCCAGACGAAGACATCATGAATTTGGACAACATTGAAGGTAACGGACCGTATGACGGACCCGAAAAGGGATCCTGATGGACCCTATACTTTGATGGCGCTTCAAACGCACTTGGAAACGGTATCGGCGCGGTACTCATTTCCCCGGAAGGTTGTCACACACCTTTCACGGCCCGACTTTGCTTCAGCTGCACAAACAACATGGCTGAGTATGAAGCTTGCATCTTTGGTCTCAAGGCTGCTATAGACTTGGGGATCAAATCTTTGATCGTATTTGGGGACTCGGCTTTGGTTATCAGTCAAATCAAAGGAGAGTGGGATACCAAGCACCCTAATCTTATCCCATACAAAGAACATGTCTTGACATTGTTGCCTCATTTCGAGCTAATTACCTTCGAGCATTTCCCGCGAGAAGAGAATCAACTAGCAGATGCTCTAGCTACAATGTCCTCCATGTTTAAACTCAACTGGGATAACGAGGCTCCCCAAATCACCATCGAGCGAATGGATGAACCTGCACATTGTCACGAGATTAATACCGAAGAAGTAGTGGAACAACCCTGGTTCCATGAAATCAAAAGGTATCTCCAGACTAGAGATTATCCCGAAGGAGCTTCCGTAAATGACAAGAAGTTCTTAAGGAAATTTGCTGCCAAGTTCTTCCTGAGCAACGACATCCTTTACAAACGAAGCCATGATTGTGTATTACTCCGATGCGTAGACAAAGCTGAAGCAGAGTTGATCATGACTGAGATACACAGCGGCACATTTGGCACTCACTTGAGCGGGCATACAATGGCTAAGAAGATCCTAAGGGCAGGCTATTACTGGTCTACCATGGAAGCTGACTGCCATCAACATTCCCGTACTTGCCACAAATTTCAAGTCTATGCTGACAAAGTTCATATCCCTCCGGTTCCTCTCAACGTTCTGACTGCTCCTTGGCCATTTGCAATGTGGGGCATTGACATGATTGGAGAGATCAAGCCCACGGCTTCCAACGGACATCGCTTCATCCTGGTTTCCATTGACTATTTCACTAAATGGGTCGAAGCAACTTCCTTCGCCTCTGTTACTAAAAATGTGGTGGCCCGCTTCATCAAGCAAAATCTCATATGTCGGTATGGTGTTCCAGACAGGATTATCACGGACAACGGTACAAATCTGAATAACACGATGATCACCGCATTGTGCGAACAGTTCAAGATTTATCATCATAATTCATCTCCCTATCGGCCGAAGATGAACGGTGCTGTTGAAGCTGCGAACAAAAACATTAAGAAGATCATTCAGAAAATGATAGTCACTTACAAAGACTGGCATGAGATGTTACCGTTTGCCCTACATGGATACCGTATGACGGCACGTACTTCAACCGGGGCAACCCCATTTTCGTTGGTATATGGCATGGAAGCTGTCCTGCCTATGGAAGTTCAGATTCCTTCTCTAAGGATTATGAAGGACACAGGTTTGAATGAAGATGATTGGATTCAGACCCGACTTGATCAACTCAATCTGATCGACGAGAAGCGACTCGCTGCTACATGCCATGGTCAGACGTATCAAAAGCGGATGATCAAGGCCTTCAATAAGAAAGTCAGACGTCAGGTGTATCAAGTCGGAGATCTCGTAATCAAGCGGATTATCTTGCCGCAAAGAGATCCCAGGGGCAAATGGACTCCTACATATGAAGGACCATTTGTGATCAAGAGCATATTTTCTGGTGGTGCAATGATTCTGACCACCATGGACGGTGATGATTTGCCGCACCCTGCGAACGCAGACATAGTCAAAAGATACTACGCATAAAATAACCCGACAAGTCGAAAACCCGAAAGGGCGGCTTGGGCAAAAATGGGCATCCTGGTGGATCGAAAACCCGAAAGGGCGGTTCAGGCAAAAATTAGGGATAAAAACAAAAAAATCTGTACACCCGGCAAGTTGAAAACCCGAAAGGGCGGCTTGGGCAAAAAGGGGTTTCCCGGTGGATCGAAAACCCGAAAGGGCGATTCAGGCAAAAGTTAGGGAATTAAAGTGTATGACTATGTCTCGTTGGATCACTTCAAAGACAATCTCTTCATCAACCAGTTCCAGGCTTCTGATCAATCCAGTCATCGGCAGACGAAGCATTGGATGGACAGATATTCAGAGTTGTGAAGGCTATAGCGGAATGGAATCCCATGGAATTATTTCACATAGCCATCTTTATTTTGTATAAATCTTTCAATATTTGCGACAGAATCCTCTTACTAGGATGATTGTCTCCTTTCTACAAATATACTCAGAGAAAGTTAATACAAATACTCTTCCCAGAAATTTGTGTCATTTCCTTTTTCTTTTTCTCTTGCACTAATTGTTTTATTTTGAGAAACGTCCAATGTTTTGTTAAATAGGCATATGCATTTGAACATAATCATTTCCTTATGAATCAAGAAAGAGGATTACTGATAGGTTGAAGGTGAAGTTGGATATCTTGATACCCTTTCAAAGGAAACCCCCAGGAGATTTGGAATCCATATCCCCAGCAAGTCTTGAAGCTTATCCCCAGTAGATTCTGGAAGCTTATCCCCTGCAGAATACGGACGTCTCTCCCTAGCTTTATTCAAAGTTATTCCTCATGAAGGCTTATAACTGGGTTATCCTCAGCTAATTTCCACGGAAGATCGCACTCGGCAAGTTTCTTCCTATCCCCAGCGGAGTTCATCAGAGTTCCCCAACATAACTTATCAATACAATCCCCAGAGGAGTTTATCTTTGTTATCCCCAGCCAGAGAATCCTCCAGAACTCAATTCCCCTCAGAGTTTAAGTTTCAGTATCCCCAGCAGAGCTAAAACTTCAAACTATCAATCCCCAGCGGAGCCAGACTAGTGAACCTTTTCCCCACAGAAATGCTTCTCACTAGACTAGAGATTCTCAGTCTTACCCCTCAGCTTAAGTCTACCAGGTTTTAAAATCCCCAGTAGACATCATCAGAAATTCTCTTACCCTGCAAGTCACCAGGAAATTCCAAGTACCCGCAAGTGGTTCTAAGGCCCCTCGACGATTGAAGGTCTGGTATTCCCCAAGCAAATCTGCAGACTTTCAGTTTTCAGTTCCTCATTGTATATTCAAGATTCTCCAATGAAGATCTCCTCGAGACAGGAATTCCCCAGAAGATTGGTATACAACCCAAGCTCCTTATTCTCCAGCAACCACCAGGAATTATTCTTCCCGGCAGCAGTCAAGATGCTTTCATCTTCAGCCATCTCGGATTCATCTATCCTTTGCAAGACAGCTCTCCAGCTTACATGCGCATCCATTTATATTCATATCATATAACATACATTGTATCATGCATCATGACATTGCATATCACTAACTCTTTGCCTTTTCAGGTAAGATCAGTCGACAGACAAAAATCATTATCTTCTGAGATTCTTTCCAGGATTAGTTCAGATGTGACCCAAACATGGCGACATTCTGATGCTTATTCCAGATTCATCCAGGTGCATTTTTACACGAGCTCATCATCAGGAAGCCCTACACCGGTTCCTCCTCAATTTCGAGACTTCTGAAAACAGTTTATGGATTCTTCCCCACAACGGATGTTAATCTATCGCTTGTTCAGACTCTTCTCAACTTTTGAAAACAGTTTACGGACGCTTCCCAACAACGGATGCCGCTCTATTGCTTATTCAACTCCAAGACTTCTGAAAACAGTTCACGGGTTCTCCAGTAACGGATGTCAACCTATCGCTTGTTCAGTTTCTTCTCTAGACTTCTGAAAACAGTTTATGGATTCTTCCCAACAACGGATGTTAATCTATCGCTTGTTCAGATGCAATTTTTGAAAACAGTTTACGGACGCTTCCCAACAACGGATGCTGCTCTATTGCTTATTCAACTTCAAGATTTCTGAAAACAGTTCACGGGTTCTCCAAGTAACGGATGTTGACCTATCACTTGTTCAGATTCTTCTCAAGACTTCTGAAAACAGTCTATGGATTCTTCCCAAGTAACAGATGTTAATCTATCGCTTGTTCAGATGCAACTTCTGAAAACAGTTTACGGATTCTTCCCAACAACGGATGTTAATCTATCGCTTGTTCAGACTCTTCTCAACCTCTGAAAACAGTTTACGGATGCCTCCAGATACGGATGTCAATCTATCGCTTATTCAGACCCCAGTTCAAAGATGGTCCTAAGCATGGATACCTTTCTGATACTCATTCCAGATGGCATCTTTAAGCCCATCCCCGACAAGTTTCTATCACTCCTCCCGATGGCATTGTTAAGCCCATCTCCAAATGGCATCTCTAAGCCCATTCCCGCATCCATTGCTTTGACGAGTGCAAATTTCCGGGCACTCTAGTGTCCAATCTCCTTTTACCCTCGAGTCGCGAAAGGCAAACTTGCCAATCTAACTCATCGGATTCAAGAAGATTGAACAGGGGCAACTGTTGTACCCCAAAATTTTCCCTCCCATTTCTCAATGATTTCTCATCACAAAGCCCTTGGAGCTCAAGATCCAGTTAGGGTTTCATCTGCTCAAGACTTCTCCTTGCACTGTTGACCCAAATTAGGGTTTGTGTTTGCACAAAGATGTTTTGACCTAAAATGCCTAAGATGACTTTCATGCTTCATGTTGGACTCCCAAGTCTATCCACATCAAATTTCAAGTCTTGATTCCAAATTTTTGCCCAATCAATTGGACAGTTGACCTAGAAATCAACTGTATTGGGGAAAAAGTCAACTGTGGCCAATTGACAGTCAAATCTCATGAAAATTGACCCACATCAACATTATGAACTCACATGGACCATTTGATCAAGTTTGGATCACAATTCCACAAGAAATTTGATCAGATCACCAAAAGGGCAAAATGGTCATTTTTAGGGTTTTGACTGCACAAAGGCAATTTTTGACTGTTTGACCTAGCCAATGGCAAACCAAGCTCACATATGGACTCAAGGACCCCATGGAATTGTCTTGACATGCTCAACAAGTTCAAAAGATCCCAAATACACAAGATTGACAGTTGAATTTCCCAGTCAATTGATCAATTTTGACTATATACTGAAAAGTCAAACTTTGACTTTTTGGTCAAAATCAAGTGTCAAGATTCATTTTTCATCAAAACATGCCAAATCATGAAACTTTTTCATCAAGAAATCAAGAATTGCAAATTAGGGTTTGAAATGAAGATTTTTCATAACTTAGAATTTTTCTAAGTTATGAAAAAACCTAATTTTTTTTCTAACTTTGCCCCACTTTCTCACCAAGATTAATTTGGATTCAAGCAAAAGTCAAAACATGAAAGTTGTAGCCTATTGCATAATCTACAACTTTGATTCACAAAGTTTTCCCAAAAGAGGCTTGTATCTCAAGTTACAAATTTTGGAGCAAGGGTACTAAACCATTCTTAACTTAGAGAAAATTTGACCTATTTTAGGCAAGGTTTTTACCTAACTTCAAGACCATTTTTCACATACTTCCACTTGGAATTTCAATTTTCATTTCAAATATGGATTGTAGTACACATTCCAAGCTTTCCAAAATGTCCAAGAACTCATCAAACAACCTCATGGTTTGAGAGAATCGAATTTTGCAATATGGCAAAAACTCACTTTTGTTATGGCCAATTTCCATGTTCATACACTTAGGCAATTTTCAAATCAGCATGCATTCCTTGATTACAGGCCTTAAATCTCTTTTACACTCATAAATTTAATGCAAACTCCTTGTGCCAAGACCATATTCTATGTGTTCAAGCATTGCATAATGGTTTAATCCCAAAATAGATAAAGCACTTTAACCATTTTTGCAAAAGTGAACTTTATGTCAATATGCAAATCCAAGAAGTAAAGTTCAAATCCCCTTGGCACAAGTTTAGGAACTAATTACACTGATCAATGCCAAGGTTTGCAGCACATTAGGGGGGCCTCTACCTGTCTAAAAACCAACTTGGACATTTGTTGCTTAAAGTGTAAGAAACTTGCCATAACACACAACAACTTTCATCTCAGCACAAACAAGCTTAAGCAAAAACTTTGTACACTTTCTAAACATCCATTCTGAGCTAGAACACGAGCCAACCAAGTCCCAAACACTCTCATTCACAAAATCACCATTGAACTGCACAAAAACAGGGCCTGCTGCAGATTGAATCCCACAACTCATTTCCATCGTGCATCCTTGCTAAAACCACTTCAAACACCTTCCCTACCATCAATGCAAACTATCCAAAGCATTAGAAGTGGACTGTAACTCCTCTAATCAGTTTGGCCATTTTCATTTTCTTGTTTTGCAGTTGAAGTTCCATAAGACGATTCAGCTAGTTTCAAAGCAAAGTAAAGCTTGGAATAGCATCCCTGGACCTCAAGGAAGCTGTACCAATCATCACCTTGCACTGAAAGTACCTCAATCATCAGATACAACTTCAACTGAACAGGTAAGTTCATGAACTCAAATCTCTCTATCCAGGCATTGTTAGCTTTAGGTTTGTGAAGAAAACATGTCACATTCATAGCCCTGAACATGCCCATGTGATTAGATTTCATTTATATTATGTATGCTTAGAGAATTTTAAGTCTGAACATTGAACAAAAATTAGGTTAAGATTTAGGAATGGAGAAATTCTCTCTCATTTTTGAGAGTTAGATCAAGTTTTTGGTATGTATGGATTCGTTGTTTGATGCTGAACATTTTTGATGTTGTGAGTTTTCATTAAAAAGCCAGGAATCAGGATGTTTAAATCATGGTGTAAAACGCGCGTTTTTGACAAAGGTTCTGGCCAGAGGTTGAAGAAGGACTTGGTGGGCTGGGCCTGTTTGGTTATTTCTGTTTACACCACTTTTTTGCTTTCACACCCCCTAGGCCCATTTGGCTTATTTTTATGATTTTTTGACTTTTTCTTTTTTGCTCTGACTTATTTATTTTTTCTTATAATATTAAAAATATAAAAAATATTTTTCTCACCATTTTTGAATTTATTAGGCATTTATTTGGTTTCTTTTAGTTTTTTGTACATAAATAAATACATAAACATACTTTTATTTAAAAATACCAAAAACAATGCAAACACATTTATTTTCTAATTTTTATTTTATTTTATCTTCTGAAAATATTTTATATAAAATATACCTTTTTTTATAAATATTAAATATTATTATTTTTGAATATAAATACATATTTAGAAAATAATACAAATATATACATATTAATTAGCATATTTAGAAAATAATACAAAATATATACATTTTTTTATTTTATTAATATTTGACATTAAAAATACCTTTTTATAAATATACTTCATTTTTTTATTTTATTTTTGTATGTAATTATTAAATATTGTATATATTAAATAATTAATATATTTACTTAATAAAATTAGGGTTTTACCCTAAACATAAAAAACTCCAAAAAATAATACTTTTTATTTTTGTTTATTTGACATATAAAAATACTCTTTTTCATACATATAAAAACCCTTTTTTGCATCTTACATATTTATTTTATTTCTATTTAATTTGTGCAATTAAATATCTTGTAAATAATTCCAAATTGATGTAATAGCTAGGTTTAAATTCCTTGTCAAAAACCCCCCATTTGAACATTTGTACCCCCCTTCCCATATTGTGTTGTAATAGCTTAGGAACTTTAAATTTCGCACTTTAATGCTTTCTAATTATACATGCTAGAATTAGGGTTTGTATGCAAATAAAAAGAACCAAAATAGTTTGACCTAATTTCAAGATAATCAAGCATGAAATTGGACAACACAATCACACTTGCGCCCCTAGGGTATTCCACTTGTTGCCTTCAATAAATGGGCCATATTGCATGTTAGGTCTCTTTGGGCAAAAAACAAAACAAATAATCAAATGATCATAGTCCCTCGATGACGCTTTCGAAAGTTGCCTAAAAATGATCAAGTCCCTTAAAGGAAAATTGCCCAAAGATACTTGGCACCATTGCAATTATGGTCTAACGATGACCCGCGCCCGTCCCTTTCACATCCTAACACAAGATTTTCCACCAAATGCAATGGTGGAACAAAATTGTTAAAAGGGTTAAAACATAGAAAAAATCTTTGAGAACTTTAGGGTAGATAGCTCTTAAGTACTTGTTAACTTGCAAAACAAAAACACTTGCCTATTTTTCAAACCACACTTCACAAGCACTTTCAAAACAAACTTTCAAAAAACCTTGAAACATCTTTTCAAAAAGACAAACACCTTTTGTAAAACATTCGAGTAAAGAATTGTTACAAGGGTAGCCTAGACAAGGCATCTTTTTCAAAACATTTTCAAAACCACACACAAAGTACCATTTCAAACAATTGAAAACCAAGGCAAGTTGATCTAAGCAAGTATCTAAGAGCCCATGGATAACCATGGATAGAAAGGGTGCTAATACCTTCCCTTTCTATAATCTATTCCCCGAACCCAAGAAAATATCTCAAAGGTTTTTGCTGTGCTTTTTAAACCTTTCCTTAGGATAAAATAAAAAGTCAGTGGCGACTCTTGCTCAACCGAAACATTTGCAAAAACAAACGCAAAAACCATAGTCAGTTCTCCCACCGTATCACAGTTCCACTTGGAGTTTCAAGTTGCATTTCAAAGATGGATTATAGTACATGTTGCAAGCTTTCCAAATTGTCCAAGAACTCCTCAAACACATTTGTGGTTAGGGAGAATCGAATGCTTGAAGTTGGCAAAAACTCACTTTGATCCATGGCCAATACATGTTCATACAAGTTTCATTTTCAAACCAGCATGCTTTGTACTTGTTTTCAGGCCTCTAAACCATTTTACACTCCTTAATTGAATGCAAATCCACTGAGCTAATGCTTTATCTTGGCCATTTGGACATTGCATACAAAACTAATCCTTAAGTAGAAAAAGGTACATTGCCATTTTTGAAAAGTTATACTTTATGTCAAACCATGATCTTTGAGCATATGGGCCATATCTCTGAGGCCAGATCAAATCCACAAATTCCAGTAACCAAGGGCAAAGTATGCAGCGTACAAGATAGAGGGTACAGGCCTGTAAGGACAGGTTACACTTTCTTGCTTCACAAAGAAGAAATTGGTTCAAATCTTGAAAACTTGAAAACCAGTCCATGATAGCTAAAACAAAGATTGCAAACACATTTCACACAACCCTCTGAGCCATAAACACGAGCTCTTCACCACTCAAACCTTCTTGTAAACAAAATCTCCATTTTTCTGCAAAACAGGGCAAGCCCTGCAGAATCACTTCCATCTCCACTTTGCCTCGTTGAGTTCTGTAGCACAATTCAGGCTACTTCAAAACAAACTAAGCATTGGGAGAGCTTCAGTGGACATCAGGCAAGCTCAAAAGAACCTCAAGCACCATTGAAAGTTGCTATATTGTCCAGCTCGAACTCAACTGAAACAGGTATTTTATGAACTTCTATCTCTCTATTTAGGAATAGTTAGACTTAGGTTTGTGAATGAAAGATGTTGTATTCATAGCCCTGAAACCATACATGTGCTTAGTTTTCATTTATATTAATCGTGCTAGGAGAATTTCATCCATGAACTTTCTGAAAAAACTAGGTTAAGAATTAGGGCCAGAGAAATTCTCTCTGGTCTTTGAGAGTTAGCTTAAGTTTTTTATATGGTTAGAT
The DNA here is from genome assembly GCA_948472305.1 of Vicia faba. Lineage (NCBI taxonomy): Eukaryota > Viridiplantae > Streptophyta > Magnoliopsida > Fabales > Fabaceae > Vicia > Vicia faba. The sequence goes on from OX451738.1 coordinate 884,882,376, forward strand.
TCGTTGTTTGATGCTCTACAAGTTTCATGTTATGAGTTTTGTCAAAAAAGCACAGAATCAGGAGATAGCATTTTGTACATAGAACGCGCGTGTTTCTGTCTAGAGGAAAAAGATGAAGTTGGTTTTGGGCTGAGCCTGGACAGGCTTGCTTTTGGCACCCCCCCCCCCCCCCACTTTTCTTTTACACCCCCTGGCCCATTTCTTGTATATTTGTCATTTTTTGCATTTTTATTTTATTTCTGACTTTGATGTTTTATTTTCAAACATGAAAAATGATCCAAAAATATTTTTATAATTTTTTGTATTTATTTGGTATTTATTTTTATTTTTACTAGTATAAAAATGTTTATATGCTTTTATATCATTTTGTTTAAATTAAAAAATAATACAAATAATAATTTTATTTTCATTTATTATTTTTATACACATTTGAAAATATTCTCTTGAAATATATACATTTTGTAAATAATTTATTTTATTTTTATACACACTTAATATATTTAATACATATATATACATATATACTATATTTTATTAAATAATTAGAACAAAAACACAAAAATAATACATTTTTATTTTTATTAAAATTTTATACTAAAAATACCTTTTTCTTTCAATATAATTTTATTTTTTGTACAAATTGATGCATTATTATATATAAATAATAAATAATACTATTTATTTAAGAAATTAGGGTTTTTGCTCTAAGAACAAAAATAATTAAAATTGACTTTTTATTTATTTATATTTCACATTAAAAATACTTTTTTACATACATAAAAACTTTTTTTTGCATAATACATTTTATTTAATATTTATTTATTGTATTTATTTAAATATTGTACATTTAATTGTTATGCCTTACACATTCAATTTGGTTGTAATAATTTAGAATTTAATTTCTTGTCTAAATAATCCCCTATTCAAAATTGTACCCCCTCCCTATTTCATGTTGTAATAGTGTAGAATTTAAATTCTTGCACCTTTAAATGCTTTCAATTATGCCATGATTAGACTTAGGGTTTGTATGCAAAATCAAATTAACAAATAGTTTGACCTAATCAAAGACAAAAATGCATGAAAAAACCAACATAATGCACACTTGCACCCCTAGGGTTTTGATCCACTTGTTGCCTTTAAAAATGGGCCATGATATGCATGTCAAGTACTTTGGCAAAACAAAAACAAAAAAAAGATCATAGTCCCTCGATGACGCTATCTGAGTTGCCTAAACAAAAATGATCAAGTCCCTCAAGAAAATTGCCAAAAATACTTGACACTATTGCTATCATGGTCTATACGATGACCTGCGCCTGTCCCGTTTAACATCCTAACATAAGGTTGTTCATCAAATACAATGGTGAAACAACACTGTTAAAAGGGTTAAAAAACATAAGAAAGATATTTGAGTAAAATAGGGTAGACGACTCTTAGTTACTTGATCAAAACTTGCAAAAACATCCTTGTTATCTTCAAAACACACTTCACAACACTATTTCAAAACCCTACTTTCAAACATTGAAAACTTTTCAAAAAGACAAAAACACCTTTGTATACATTCAAACAAGAGTCATTACAAAGGTTGCCACAACGATGACCTCTTTTCAAAACATCTTTCAAAACCACACACAAAGCATAATTCAAACAATTGAAGAGCACCATTTCAAACAATTGAAAAGCAAAGCAAGTGATCTAAGCAAGTAACTAAGAGCCCATGGATAACCATGGATAGAAAGGTGCTAATACCTTCCCTTTCTATAATCTACTCCCCGAACCCAAGAAAACATCTCAAAGGTCTTTCCTGTGCTTTTTGACCTTTTCTTAGGATAAAATAAAAAGTCGGTGGCGACTCTTGCTAAACCGAAACATTTGCGAACACAAACGCAAAACCTCAAGTAAGGTCTCCCACCGTATCACAGAACTGGCGACTCTGCTGGGGAAAATTTTAAAAGTGGAGTAACCTTAGGGCTTAGATCACCCTTTGCATGATTATATTGCTTCCTTTGTTTGCTTTACATTTGGTTCTCTTGTTTGGGCTTGAAATCCTCTACCCGGATTTGGGAAACATTCATAGGTAAATAGCAATACGTTGTGGAAATTGTGCAGGGTATACCGACATGGTTGAAGCAATAGCTATATAAGTGCGACATATTTGTGAGTACCAGTAGCCTTTGAGTCAATCAAAGAGAATACGGGGTCGCTGAGTGATGTCATGAAGCACTAATGAATTCTTAGAACCTTACTTGACCATCTTGGCCTTTTATTAGGGGTAGTGAGATGACCGACTTTGGTGCAGTCCGAAGTTGGTAGATACTCGATACTACACTCATTTAGGGTTGTTTTCTTGGAATATTTTGGTCGCTAGTTAAGTTGCTAAACCAAAACAATGAACATAGAAAACAATCCAGTGATATTGAGCTCCTTAGAACCCGGTTACTATTTATAGGACAGGTTTGAGCCAACTAAACTCAAGAGGGTATTTACCTATGAAACCTCATGCAAGCCTGAAACTAGGGTTTTGTGTGACTTGCTTGTACATGTGCTTGTGCATACATCATGAACATCATAAAGCATCATATGCATCCACTAACCATTTCAAGGGTTTGGATCTTCATCTTTGTTCTTGTTTTGTAGGTCATGGAATCTCTTCGCAGGAAAACAATTCAAGTCAACCTTGTGAGAATCCCTCCTCAACTCAAGGAGCTTACTTCCAGGATTCCAGAGAATTCTCTCTTCAATGAAAGACATGGTAGACTTCTCAACTTGGTCAACTCCAACATTGAAGAAGACATGGTGAAACTTCTCTTCTAGTTCTTTGACCCCCTACACCACTGTTTCACATTCCCTAATTACCAGCTAGTACCTACTTTGGAGGAATTTTCTTAACTCCTGAAAATTCCTATTCTTCATCAACTACCCTACAACGGTACGGAAAAAGAACCAAAGCCTGAAGATGTTGCTCAAGCATTACACTTGCAACCATCTGACATCAAGGCACATTGGGAGACCAGAAGTGGTGTTAAGGGATTCTTGGAAAAGTTTCTGTTTGAGAAGGCACAAGACTGTTGGAATTCTCTTGATCTACAAGCCTATGAAGAGATTGTGGCACTCCTTATCTATGGGTTGGTCTTGTTCCCAAACCCTGATCAACTTATAGATGTGAATGCTGTCAAGATTTTCATATCTCGGAATCCTATACCTACATTGCTTGGGGACATCCTACACTCATTTTACACACGAACAATGAGGAAAAGAGGTGTTCTCATGTGCTGTACTCCTCTCCTAGCAAGGTGGTTTATTTCTCACCTTCCACAATCAGTTTTGAAGAATGAGCAGGGTTTAAGGTGGTCACAACGATTGATGACCCTCACACATTCTGATGTACATTGGTGTTCTCAGTCCAGAGAAAATGTCATCATCATTGATCGTTGTGGGGAATTCCCTAGTGTCCCACTACTTAGCATTAAGGGAGGCATTACCTACAACCCCTGTTTAGCTCTAAGAAAGTTTGGATATGCTCGGAGGGATGGCCCCCATGACATGCTGATTCCTTACCTAGTTTTTGACTTCGACAACGATGCGCAAGGATTTCGACAAAGGTTCATCAGAGCTTGGAGGATGCCTAACAAAGTGGATAGTAAGACACTGGGGCACAAGAATTCCATCCCCCTTGAGCCTTATCTCAAGTGGGTACGAACCCGCGCCCAGAATCTTATGATGCCATACCCTCACATTCTCCCCTTGATCAAAGAGCCTGTTATGGAAGGAGAGGTTCCATACACAATCCTACATCCTGACATGCCAACATCATGGGAAGAAATGCAAAAGAGTTAGATCCAACTCAAATAAGAACGTAATACTTTTGAAGCCAGCTTCTATGCCAGTGAGAAGAAGGTTTTGGAGCTTACCCGCCGACTTCATGAGGAGGAAACTCTCAACACTTACATCGCACCAAAGAGGATGTGCAATGTCTTTTTACATTAAGAATTTTGTAATATTTTGCCCATGGGGCACTTATGTACTAACAATTTCTTTTTAATATGACGTGTGTTCCTTTTTGTTTGCAACAAATTTGAATTTCTGAATCCTTGAATGCATTACATGAATAACATATGATTCATCATATGCATAAATAGGTCTTCACACCAGGTTTCCTTATCTTTTGCTGTTTATTTCAGCAAGATGGATTTGGAGCAGATGGTTAAGGATCTGCAGGCACAGAATTCTCAATTCCAGCAACTCCTTATGACCTTAGCAAAGGGTCAAGAGGATCTGAAAGCACTGTTGGAGAAGAATAAAGACAAAAAGAAGAAGAGGCCCGGAGTAGCCACTTTTGGAAGAAGGTTTGAAAGCAACGCTAGAAAAGTTCTCGAGTTCCCCTCAACGTCTGATGAAGGGGATGGTAAAGGAAAAGGGGCTGCGGTACCGTCTGAATCTGAAGTTGAAGAGGAGGAAGAGGAAGAAGACGGAGATTACTCCGAACAACAATATCCCCCGGCAGATGATAAATATAAGAATCTTAAGGATAGATTGGAAGCCATGGAGTTGCAGAGGGTACCTGGTTTAGATTTTGAAGAACTAGGGTTGGTCGCTGGGATCTTCATCCCTCCCAAATTCAAAGTACCAACATTTTCTAAGTATGACGGCCTGTCTTTCCCAAAGATGCATCTGAGATCGTATGTCAGAAAGATCCAACCCCACTCATCTGATAAAGACCTTTGGGTACACTTTTTCTAAGACACTTTGTCAGGCACACAATTGGACTGGTTCTATCAACTCGAGAGGTCAGAGGTTCACAATTGGGAAGACTTAGCTGCTGCATTTTACCGTCAATACCAATACAATGCTGATTTGGCGCCTACTCGTACTCAATTACAAAGCATGGGGATGGCTTCCAATGAAGGATTTAAAGAGTATGCCCAGAAGTGGCGTGATCTGGCTGGAAGGGTGCAGCCACCGTTATCGGACAGAGAGTTAGTTGACATGTTTTTGGGGACCCTGTCTGGACCTTTCTTCAATCATCTAATTGGGAGTTCCTCTGCGGGATTTACTGAACTAATTCTGACCAGCGAAAGGGTCTAGGCCGATATTAAAAGTGGTAAGATTCAGAAAGATGCCTCCGCGTCCACCGCTGTCAAGAAAGCCTTCCCAACTAAGAAGGAAGCCTCTGCTGTTTACTCTCAGAAAAGTCAGGGAAGAACCGAGCGCCGGCCAACTGTAGGGGTTGTGATGATTCAAAACTCTTCAAATGATCAACCTCGCGGCAATCAGTCGAGACCTAATCAACAACGGGTAGAAAGGCCACAACGGTAGTTCACTCGCATCAACATGACGCCAATGCAAGTACTCCCTCATTTGTTAAAACTGAATCTTACCAGTTTGAAGGAAGCGCCAAAGAACCCTAACACCTCCTCTCCATACTACCACTCCAATGCCAAGTGTGCTTACCACTCTGACAGTGTTGGGCACGATACCAATAATTGTTGGGTGCTTAAGAATAAAATCCAGGACCTGATTGACGCTAAGGAAGTAGAATTTGATGCTCCTGAGAAACCCAATGTGATATCTGCTCCGATGCCCAAGCACGGTCATAACGTTCATGCTGCTATGGAAGACCTTCATGTTATTGATGTTGCTGATCTTTTGACTCTGTTACAAGTGATTAAAGAGAATTTGATGAGAGCCGGGATATTCCCAGGCTGTGGGAAGGACTGTTACTTTTGTTTGAACGTACAAGCTGACTGCCCAATATTGAAATCAGGTGTCCAACGCCTGATGGATACCCAAGAGATACTCTTCCAAAAAACCCCTGTTGATACCTTCACTCCTGTTACTCCTGCTACTTTTGCTACTTTAACCAACGATATTGCAATCATAACCATTTCCGACAATCCTCCCAAGGCTTGCAAAAGGCCTGTTAGGATTACGCCCGACCCTAAATTTGTACCATTAAAAATCACCATGTCAGGACCTGTCACGTATCAATCTAGCAAGACGATACCATGGAACTATGGAGGAGAAATCTTCTATCATGGTATCAAATAGATTGAAGCAGTCCAAGAGATTTCTGAAGAAGAGGACCCTGATATAGGGAACATTGCGGGTACAAGCAAGATAACCCGCAGCGGCCGGATCTTTTCTCCGGAGATTGCTCCCCCCCGAGCAGTTTTCGGACCCTCGAAAGCTTCTGCACCTGTTAAGTCATCTGTGTGAGACCCGATAATTGAAGAATTGGATACTCCTGAAGTTAGACCATCTGCTGATACTACCAATAAGGGTAAGGGGATACTAGAAGTGCCTGTCAGGACGAAGGCTCATGTTGTGGTTATCCCCGAAACCACCCAGAAAGAAATGGATGAAATCTTCAAAATAATCAGAAAGAGTGACTACGACGTCGTGGAACAGTTAGGGCAGACCCCTTCTAAAATTTCAATGTTAGCTTTTCTTCTCTGTTCTGAGGCCCATGCTAAGGCCTTAATCAAATTTTTGAAGGCGGCACATGTGCCCCAAGAGACTTTGGCTGACCAGTTTCAAGAGTGTGTGGCCAGTCTTACTGCTGATAATGGCCTTGGCTTTTCCGATGCTGACTTGACTCCCAAAGGAAGGAAACACAACGATGCACTACATGTTTCAGTTGAATGCAGGGGAACCACCCTCGCCCATGTCTTAGTTGATACTGGTTCTTCCTTGAATGTACTGCCGAAGAAAACTTTAGACCGTTTGGATTGCGAAAGATTGACCCTCAAACCTAGTAACATCGTTGTTAGGGCCTTTGATGGGTCCAAAAGAATGGTTCATGGAGAGGTTGATATTCCTATCAAAGTAGGCACAGAAGTTTTCAACTCCACCTTTTATGTGATGGACATCCGTCTGTCATATTTGTATTTGTTAGGAAGACCATGGATCCATTATTCCGGGGCAGTTACCTCCTCTTTGCACCGAATGCTGAAATATCTTGTTAAGGGTAAGATTATAACAGTGCACGACGAGGAATAGTACATGATAAGTCATCTCAATTCCTTCCGCTATGTGGAGTTGGATGGCGAGTTCATCGAAACGCCTTTCCAACATTTCGAGGAAGTTTCTCCTGAGGTAGCAGTGGCGAAGACAATGGTTGAGGTACCTATCGTTCCCAAGCATGTGCCTAGGATGGCATCTCTCAAGGACGCAGAGGCGGTGATCAAAGAAGGGAAGAGTACAGCATGGGGGTTCCTGATTTTCCCCATAAGACGGACAAATTTGGACTAGGGTTTACAGCTTCAGGACAAAAAGCTATGCGTCATTCCAAGACTGGAAGGCCACCAGTAAGGATCACTCACCATGAAGTTAGTGTTGTTGAAGATGAAGATGAAGAGAACAACTTCGAAGATTGGATCTTTCCAACCGTCGAAGGGGGTCTAAGAAACTGGGAAGCAAAGGATTTTATTCCCATCACCTTTATCAACCAGTAATTTTATCTTTGAACAATTTCTTATTTCGGTCTGTAATAACTAAAACAATTCGTACACTATTTTCACCTCATGCCTTTCCCGGGGCATGTAGGTTCATTTGTAAGGGTTTGATTTACTTCATTATCATATGCCATGTTTTAATGAATCATTGGACGTTTTCATAAACTGATGTGTTCATTTTCTTTCCTTTTTCATTTTTGTTTTGTTTAAGGATGGCTATCCCTTACACACACCCACACTCACAAATGCAGGTACCCATCCACTCCGGATTCCATGGGTGACTATTCTGCTTTAGCCTTCGATAACTCTGAAGATTTGGTCAACCATGCTGAGTCCGAAGTTAACGAAGATTGTGAAGTGCCGGGAGAGTTAGCCATACTTTTGCAACAAGAGGAGAGGGCTATTCTGCCTCATGAAGAGTTGCTAGAAACCATCAACTTGGGGACAGAGGAAGAAAGGAAGGAGGTAAAAGTGGGTGCCAACCTGGAACCAGGTGTCAAAGAGCGTCTAGTGCAATTGTTGAACGAATATGTTGAAATCTTCGCCTGGTCTTATGAAGACATGCCGGGACTAGACACTGATATCGTGGTTCACCGTCTCCCTACAAGAGAAGATTGTCCACTGATCAAGCAAAAAGTCCGCCGAATGAGGCCTGACATGTCTGAGAAGATTAAAGCTAAAGTAATGAAGCAATTCAACGCTGGCTTTCTGGCTATTACTTCCTATCCACAATGGGTTGCTAACATTGTGCCTGTGCCTAAGAAGGACGGCAAGGTCAGAATGTGTGTGTACTATCGGGACTTAAACAGGGCTAGCCCTAAAGATGATTTTCCACTGCCACATATCGACATCTTGGTTGACAACACAGCTCAACACAAGGTTTTTTCCTTCATGGATGGATTCTCGGGATACAACAGAATCAAAATGGCCCCTGAGGACATGGAGAAAACTACTTTTGTCACGGAATGGGGTACCTTCTGCTACAAAGTGATGCCATTCGGACTGAAGAATGCAGGGGAAACTTATCAACGCGCCATGGTAGCTTTGTTTCATGATATGATACATCATGAGATCGAAGTTTACGTAGACGACATGATATCTCGATCACAGACAAAAGAAGAACACCTTAATCATTTGCAAAAGCTGTTTGCCAGGTTGAAGGAGTATAAGCTCATACTGAACCCAAGCATGTGCACTTTTGGAGCTAGGTCTGGTAAACTTATGGGATTTATTGTCAGCAACAAAGGCATTGAGGTTGATCCATCTAAAGTAAAGTCTATACAAGAAATGCCTACCCCCCGCACTGAAAAGGAGGTTAGAGGATTCTTGGGACGCTTAAACTATATCGCGAGGTTCATCTCTCACCTGACATCTACCTGTGAGCCAATTTTCAAACTATTGAAGAAAGATCAGGTAGTTGAATGGAACAATGATTGTCAAGTTGCTTTTGATAAGATCAAGGAGTATTTACTAGAACCTCCTATTCTGATTCCACCCGTCGAAGGAAGGCCGTTAATCATGTATCTGACTGTTTTGGATAACTCAATGGGGTGTGTACTGGGCCAACATGACGAGTCTGGCCGAAAAGAGAATGCCATTTATTACCTTAGCAAAAAGTTTACCGACTGTGAGACTCGCTACTCACTACTCGAGAAAACTTGCTGCGCTTTGGTATGGGCTGCTCGCCGGCTAAGGCAGTATATGTTGACTCATACCACTCTGCTGATTTCCAAAATGGATCCTATCAAGTATATCTTCGAGAAGCCTGCTTTATCTGGAAGAATCGCTAGATGGCAAATGATCCTGACTGAGTATGATATCCAGTATACTACCCAAAAATCTATAAAGGGAAGTGTACTAGCTGACCATCTAGCTCATCAAGCTGTCGAAGATTACCAATCTATGAGATTCGACTTCCCTGACGAGGACATCATGACATTGGACAACATTGAAGGTAACGGACCGTATGACGGACCTGAACAAGGATCCCGATGGACCCTATACTTTGATGGTGCTTCAAATGCACTTGACAACGGTATCGGTGCAGTACTCATATCTCCGGAAGGCTGCCATACACCCTTCACTGCCCGACTTTGCTTCAGCTGTACCAACAACATGGCTGAATATGAAGCTTGCATCTTTGGTCTCAAGGCTGCTATAGACTTGGGAATCAAATCTTTGGTCGTATTTGGGGACTCGGCTTTGGTTATCAGTCAAGTCAAAGGAGTGTGAGACACTAAACATCCTAATCTTATCCCATACAAAGAACATGTCTTGACATTGTTGCCTCATTTTGAGCAGATCACCTTTGAGCATTTCCCGCGAGAAGATAATCAGCTAGCAGATGCTCTGGCTATAATGTCTTCCATGTTTAAACTCAACTGGGATAACGAGGCTCCCCAAATTACCATCGAGCGAATGGGCGAACCTACGCACTGTCACGAGATTAACACCGAAGAAGTAATGGAACAACCCTGGTTTCATGAAATCAAAAGGTATCTCCAGACTAGAGAATATCCTGAAGGAGCTTCAGTCAATGACAAAAAGTTCTTAAGGAGATTTGCTGGAAAGTTCTTCCTAAGCAATGGCATCCTTTATAAGCGCATCCATGATTGTGTTCTACTTCATTGTGTGGACAAGGTTGAAGTAGAGTTGATCATGACCGAAATACATAGTGGCACATTTGGCACCCACTTGAGCGGACATACGATGGCTAAGAAGATTCTAAGGGCAAGCTACTACTGGTCTACCATGGAAGCTGATTGTCATCAACATTCTTGTACCTGCCACAAATGCCAAGTCTATGCTGACAAGGTACATATTCCTCCTATTCCTCTCAACGTTCTGACAGCTCCTTGGCCATTCGCAATGTGGGGCATTGACATGATTGGAGAGATCAAGCCCATGGCATCCAATGGACATTGCTTCATCTCGGTGGCTATTGATTACTTCACCAAATGGGTCGAGGCAACTTCATATGCCTCAGTTACAAAGAATGTGGTTGCCCGCTTCATCAAGCAGAACCTCATATGCCAGTATGGTGTCCCCGACAGGATCATCATGGACAATGGTACAGATTTGAACAACACCATGATCACCGCTCTATGCAAACAGTTCAAGATTTATCATCACAATTAATCTTCCTATCGGCCGAAGATGAACGGTGTTGTTGAAGCCGCGAACAAAAATATCAAGAAGATCATTCAAAAGATGACAGTCACCTACAAGGACTGGCACAAGATGTTACCGTTTGCTCTACATGGATATCGTACCACGACACGTACTTCAACAGGGGCAACTCCTTTTTCGTTGGTATATGGCATGGAAGCTGTTTTACCTATGGAAGTTCAGATTCCTTCCTTAAGGATTATGAAGGATGCCGGTTTAAGTGAAGACGATTGGATTCAGACTCGGCTTGATCAACTTAACTTGATCGACGAAAAACGACTTACTGCTGTTTGTCATGGTCAGACGTATCAAAAACGGATGATCAAGGCCTTCAACAAGAAAGTCAAACGTCAGGTATATCAAGTCGGAGATCTTGTAATCAAGCGGATCATCTTTCCGCAAAGTGATCTCATGGGCAAGTGGACTCCTACTTACAAAGGACCATTTGTAATCAAGAGCATCTTTTCTGGTGGAGCAATGATTCTGACCACCATGGACGACAACGATTTACCGCACCCTGCGAATGCAGACATAGTCAAAAGATACTACGCATAAAACGACCCGGCAAGTTGAAAACCCGAAAGGGCGACTTGGGCAAAAATGGGTATCCCGGTGAATCGAAAACCCGAAAGGGCGGTTCAGGCAAAAATTAGGGATAAAACAAAAAAATATGTACACCCGACAAGTTGAAAACCCGAAAGGGTGACTTGGGAAAAAAAGGGTTTCCCGGTGGATCAAAAACCCGAAAGGGCGGTCCAGGCAAAAGTTAGGGAATTAAAGCGTATGACTATATCTCGTCAGATCACTTTAAAGGGAAATCTCTTTACCAACAAAGCTCCAAGCTACTGATCAATCCAGTCATCGGCGGACGAAGCAGCGAATGGACAAGGCACTCAGAGTTGTGAAGGCTATAGCAGAATGGGAACCCCATGGAATTATTACACATAGCCATCTTTCTTTTGTATAAAAATTTTCTCAATTTTTACGACAACATTCTCTTACTAGGGTGTCTGTCTCCTTTGTACAAAGATACTTACAAAAGTTAATACAAAGATACTTCAAAATGCAGAAATTTGTTTACCTTTCTTTGCCTTTTTACACTTATGTTTTATTTGAAAACGTCCAATGTTTTGTTAAATAGGCATATGCATTTGAATATAATCACTGCTCACAAATAAAACGAAATTGAGAAAGGATAATTACTGATAGGTTGAAGGTGTAGGAAGATATCTTTGTGCCATTCCAAAAGAAATCCCCTGCAGTACTTTGTTCAGATCCTCAATAAAGCTAAAACTTTGGAGTATTATTTCCCCAGTGGAGTTAAGCTTCAAGATCCCCAACGGAGCCAATGCATTCTAAACTGGATTCCTCAGCTGAGTTAAGTTTCAAAGTTCCCATCAGAGTTCAAACTCCCAATCCCCAGCGGAGCCCAAAAACCTTGAAATACCCATCCCAGCGGAGCCAGAATATTCTAAACCTTCTTCCCCAGCGAAGTCAAAATTCCAAACCACCAACCCCCGATGGGAACTGCTCTACTTCCCCCAATCTCCCTGGCAGGCTATCTTAAAAGTTTGAGAACCAAGCAAATAACAGTTAACTTCATGGCTTATCCCCAGCTAGGATGATTCCCCAGTAGTTTGGCATACAACCCAAAGCTTCTAATTTCACCGGCCGAGCAAACATCCTCCCCACAGAGTTATCTCCTAACAAGATCGAAGATTCTCAGTCTCATTTCTCCAAGCAAGAGCCTCCCAGGTTCTAAGTCCCCAGTAGATATTTTAAGAGTTTTCCTTATTTCCCAAGAAAGTCATGAAGGATCCTCATTCCTTGCAGAAGTTGTCAAAGGCTTTGTTAATCCCCACAAATCGCTAAGGATTTTCAATCCCCAGCACTGGTCCCAGGATTTCTCATTTCTCAAACAATCAGAGATTCTTTAATCCCCAAGCAGTCAGCAAGGATTTCTCATCTTCAACAATCAAAGATTTGTTTTGGAATCCCCAACGTTGGTCAAAGATTCACTTTCCTCGACAGCAGTCAAGGATTTCATTATCGCCAGTCATCAAGGATTTATTTTCCTTAGCAAGACAGCTACTCAGCTTACATGCATAACCATTACATCCATATATCATAAACATTGATGAAACCCAATTCATTGCATTATACATATCATGCAACATAACTTTGTGTTTCAGCTAACATTTTACCCTTTTCAGGATAAGATTAAAAGGCTATCATTAACAATTATTCAGATACAGTATGGATACACCCCAGACACAAAGGTCATTCTATTACTCATTCAAAAGTTCAAGCCAGATACAATATGGATACACCCCCAAACACGGAGGTCATTCTACTACTCATTCAGACTTCAGCAATCCGATACAGACTAGATACGCTCCAAGACACGACAGTCATTCTATCTCTCATTCAGATCCAACTATCAATTACAAGTTCATATACGCTCCAGACACGGATGCCATTCTGGCCCTTACACCAGAAGATTGACTTTCCCCAGTGCAGTCGCCACGGAAGTCATTTTGTCACTTATTCAGGTCCCAGTTACAGTCTCTGATACACTCCAAACACAGAAGTCATTCTGCTACTCATGCAGATCTCAATTTCAGATACACTCCAGACACGGAAGTCATTTTGTCACTCATACAGATCTCAACTTCAGATACAATACAGATACACTCCAGACACGACAGTCATTCTGATATTCATTCAAAGTTCAAATACGGTTACAGCTCAGATACGCTCCAGACACAGACGTCATTCTTTTGCTCATGCAGACTCAGTCTCCAGATACAGTTCAAATGCATTCCAGACACAAATACCATTTTGATGCTCATTCTTTTGACCTACAACATTGCAATTCAACAAACATTCATGGATGGCGTCTTTAAGCCCATCTCCAGCAAGATTATACCATCTCTAAATGGCATCTTTAAGCCCATCTCCAGCAAGATTATACCATCTCTAAATGGCATCTTTAAGCCCATTTCCTCAGCTATATTTTGACGAGTGCAAATTTACGAGCACTCTAGTGTCCAATCCTCTTTTACCTTCGAGTCGCGAAAGGCAAACTTGCCAATCTAACTCTTCAGGTTCAAGAAGATTGAACAGGGACAACTATTGTACCCCAAAATTTGCCCTCTCATTTCACCAACATTTTCTCATCACAAGACTATTGGAGCTCAAGATCAAGCTAGGGTTTGCTCTGCTCAAGACACCTCCTTGCACTGTTGACCTAAATTAAGGTTTGAGTTTGCACAAGGATGTTTTGACCTACAATTCTCAAAATGACTTTCATACTTCATGTTGGACTCACAAGTTTGTCCATACCAAGTTTCAAGCCTTGATTAAAATTTTTGCCCAGTCAATTGGATAATTGACCTAGAAATCAGCTGTATTGGGGAAAAAGTAAACTGTGGCCAATTGACAGTCAAACTTCATGAATTTTGACCCACATCAACATTATGAACTCATATGAACCATTTGATCAAGTTTGGATCAAAATTCCACAAGAAATTTGATCAGATCACCAAAAGGGCAAAATGGTCATTTTTAGGGTTTTAACTGTACAAAGGCAATTTTTGACTGTTTGACCTAGCCAATGGCAAATCAAGCTCAACCATAGACTCAAGGACTCAATTACATTTTCTTGACCCATTCAACAAGCTTAAAAGGTCTCAAATGCATGGGATTGACAGATGAATTTTTCAGTCAACTAATCAAAATTTAACTGTACACTGAAAAGTCAAACTTTGACTTTTTGGTCAAAATCAAGTGCCAAGGGTCATTTTTCATCAATAAATGTCAAATTATGAAACTTGTTCATCAAGAAACCCAAAAATGCAAATTAGGGTTTAAAATTGAAAATTTTCATAACTTAGAAATTTTCTAAGTTATGAAATTTTCTTATTTTTTCCTAACTTTACCCCTCATTTTCACCAAGATGCAAATGGATTAAAACAAAACTTATAACATGAAAGTTGTAGTCCATCACAAAGTCTACAACTTTGATTCACAGAGTTTTCTCAAAAGAAGCTTGGATCTCAAGTTATGATTTTTGGAACAAGGGTACCTAAAACTTTTAACTTAGAGAAATTTTGCCCTAGTTTAGGCAGGATTTTAACCCATCTTCTTGGCCATTTTTCACATGGTTCCACTTGGAGTTTCAAGTTTCATTTCAAAGATGGATTATAGTACATTTTGCAATCTTTACAAATTGTCCAATAACTCCTCAAACACATTTGTGGTTAGGGAGAATCGAATGCTTGAAGTTGGCAAAAACTCACTTTGATCCATGGCCAATACATGTTCATACAAGTTTCATTTTCAAACCAGCAATCTTTGTACTTGTTTGCAGGCCTCTAAACCATTTTACACTCCTTAATTGAATGCAAATCCACTGAGCTAATGCATTATCTTGTCCATTTGGACATTGCACACAAAACTAATCCTTAAGTAGAAAAAGGTACATTGCCATTTTTGAAAAGTTATACTTTATGTCAAACCATGATCTTTGAGCTTAGGGGCCATATCTCTGAAGCCAGATCAAATCCACAAATTCCAGTAACCAAGGGCAAAGTATGCAGCATACAAGATATAGGGTACAGGCCTGTAAGGACAGGTTACACTTTCTTGCTTGACAAAGAAGAAATTGGTTCAAATCTTGAAAACTTGAAAACCAGTCCATGATAGCTAAAACAAAGATTGCAAACACATTCCACACAACCCTCTGAGCCATAAACACGAGCTCTTCACCACTCAAACCTCCTTGTACACAAAATCTCTATTTTTCTGCAAAACAGGGCAAGCCCTGCAAAATCACTTCCATCTCCACTTTGCCTCGTTGAGTTCTGTAGCACGATTCAGGCTACTTCAAAACAAACTAAGCATTGGGAGAGCTTCAGTGGACATCAGGCAATCTCAAAAGAACCTCAAGCACCATTGAAAGTTGCTACATTGTCCAGCTCGAACTCAACTAAAACAGGTATTTCATGAACTTCTATCTCTCTATTTAGGAATAGTTAGACTTAGGTTTGTGAATGAAAGATGTTGTATTCATAGCCCTGAAACCATACATGTGCTTAGATTTCATTTATATTAATCGTGCTAGGAGAATTTCATCCATGAACTTTCTGAAAAAACTAGGTTAAGAATTAGGGCCAGAGAAATTCTCTCTGGTCTTTGAGAGTTAGCTTAAGTTTTTTATATGGTTAGATTCGTTGTTTGATGCTTTACAAGTTTCATGTTATGAGTTTTGTCAAAAAAGCACAGAATCAGGAGATAGCATTTTGTATATAGAACGCGCGCGTTTCTGTCTAGAGGAAGAAGATGAAGTTGGTTTTGGGCTAAGCCTGGACAGACTTGCTTTTGGCACCCCCCACTTTTCTTTTACACCCCCTGGCCCATTTCTTGTATATTTGTCATTTTTTGCATTTTTATTTTATTTCTGACTTTGATGTTTTATTTTCAAACATGAAAAATGATCCAAAAATATTTTTATAATTTTTTGCATTTATTTGGTATTTATATTTATTTTTACTAGTATAAAAATGTTTATATGCTTTTATATCATTTTGTTTAAATTAAAAAATAATACAAATAATACTTTTATTTTCATTTATTATTTTTATACACATTTGAAAATATTCTCTTGAAATATATACATTTTGTAAATAATTTATTTTATTTTTATACACTATATATACATATATACTATATTTTATTAAATAATTAGAACAAAAACACAAAAATAATACATTTTTATTTTTATTAAAATTTTATACTAAAAATACCTTTTTTTTCAATATACTTTTATTTTTTGTACAAATTGATGCATTATTGTGTATAAATAATAAATAATACTATTTATTTAAGAAATTAGGGTTTTTGCCCTAAGAACAAAAATAATTAAAATTGACTTTTTATTTATTTATATTTCACATTAAAAATACTTTTTTACATACATAAAAACTTTTTTTTGCATAATACATTTTATTTAATATTTATTTATTGTATTTATTTAAATATTGTACATTTAATTGTTATGCCTTACACATTCAATTTGGTTGTAATAATTTAGAATTTAATTTCTTGTCTAAATAATCCCCTATTCAAAATTGTACCCCCTCCCTATATCATGTTGTAATAGTGTAGAATTTAAATTCTCGCACCTTTAAATGCTTTCAATTATGCCATGATTAGACTTAGGGTTTGTATGCAAAATCAAATTAACAAATAGTTTGACCTAATCAAAGACAAAAATGCATGAAAAAACCAACATAATGCACACTTGCACCCCTAGGGTTTCGATCCACTTGTTGCCTTCAAAAATGGGCCATGATATGCATGTCAAGTACTTTGGTAAAACAAAAACAAACAAAAGATCATAGTCCCTCGATGATGCTATCTGAGTTGCCTAAACAAAAATGATCAAGTCCCTCAAGAAAATTGCCAAAAATACTTGACACTATTGCTATCATGGTCTATACGATGACCCGCGCCTGTCCCGTTTAACATCCTAACACAAGGTTGTTCATCAAATACAATGGTGAAACAACACTGTTAAAAGGGTTAAAAAACATAAGAAAGATCTGAAGTGGTGAAAAACACAAGAAGGGGGGGGTTGAATTGTAAAACTGAAATCTAAAGCAATGAACACGATATTTTTATCCTGGTTCGTTTGATCTCAAACTACTCCAGTCCACCCGTCAAGGTGATTTCGCCTCTCTCCAACGAGGTCTTAATCCACTATATTCAACTGAATATTACAGACTGCTTTAACAACTGCTAAAGCCTTCTTGATTCAAACCACAACCCGGTTTGTCAAGGTAACACTTTCTTACAAAGAGATAAAACTATGTGTGTGGATGTTTTCTACAAAACTGTATCACAACTGTGATGTATACACAAAATGAAGCTTAGAAACTAGATTGCTAAACGGTAATGGAATATCAGAGTGTGTGGTTTAGCAAAACTGGTAGAACGAAGATTATGGTTCAGCTTTTGTGCGTGTAGAGATTTGGAGAGCATTAACCATTTCAATCTTCAAAGCCTTGTTTATATAGCACTTGAGATGATGAACGTTGGATGCAATATTCTTGATTCAATGCTAATAACAAGCTTTCCTTTTTGAGCAGATCTTGTCTGGAATGAGGCCGTTGGAATTAATTAGCTTTCAATGCACAGTACCGTTGCTTACTTAACGCAAGTTCTGGCTTGGCTCATTCTGATTCTGCTTCGCTGCTGATGAACTATTGTGTTTCTGTATCAGAGTGTTTGAGCGCAGTCTTGTTCATCAGGCTTCAGCATGTACGTGAGTTGATCATCTGATCTTGACGTTCTGATGTAGCAACTTCTGATGCTGGTGTATGAAATCAAATTCTGATGCTGAATAGATGTGATCTTGCTTATTTCAATCAACGTATCTGCAAGTCAGAACATAATAATTTTAGGCAGCAGATAGTTCAAACATGAAACATATAAATACTATATCTTTTCACTTTGTTATCATCAAAACTTAAATATAGGGTAGTAGATTCAAACATTGTTCTAACAATCTCCCCCTTTTTGATGATGACAAAAACTAGATATTTTAAATTAAAATAACGTGAAAAGGTATCTGGAATATGTATCAGAATAAGAAGTAAAAGAATAAGGAGTAAGGAAATACTCCCCCTGAGTTTATTACTTCCCTTTGATTATACGTGTTCTTCAGGATCAGATCTTTTTCTTTCTTTGAACATCAGATTATCAGAGTCTTTGACTTATCAGAGAGCAGAGCTTCAGAGCTTTTCTTTGTCAGAGCTTTGCTTTGGATCAGAGTATTAGGACGATCAGAACTTCATATTGATCAGAGCAACATTGATCAGAGCTTCTAGTCTTCAAAGTGTCCAGGAGCTTTCTTGTGCCTGTAGACTTCAAACAAAACAGAAAAAACATTTCAAGTAATAGAGTTAGAATGTTTGAGAATTTCTGTCTAGTTAGCCGTTATTGATTTAAATATCATTCTTGTTCTCCCCCTTTTTGTCAGCAATCAAAAAGTGTTGGTGATGTGCTAAAACAATTAAGATCAGAAAAACTAATCATATTAATATAGTTCAGAATCAGAGCAAGAAAATATTACAAAACATAATCAAAACAGTACATCAGAAAATCAGGAAAACATGAAAAAAGGTCATGCATGAAAACAGATTTAAGGTTGAGGAGGCAAGCGTGTGAACAGGCGCTCCAGCATGGCTTGAATCTTTTCAGAAGTCTCATTTTGCTTATGCACCATGCTGACAACAGTGTCAATCTTGCTGTCCTGCACATCCATTCTTGCTTTCATCTTCTGATCATTTTCATCCATCCGCTGCTGCAGACGTATGTCATTCAGCCTTAGTTCTTCCAGAGTCTGCCTGTCCAAGGCAGCTTGAGAAGCATCAGAAGGAGGAGGCTTCTCAGAACTTTCAGCAATATCTTCTGCTTGACTTTCTTCAGCCTGAATGGTCTTGTCTTCTTCTGATGGTTGCACCTTTGCAGCTTGCTGTTTCTCAGACCAAGGTTCACTGTCCAGAGGGAGCACGTCCTCTTTCAGAAGCATACTTCCAACTTCATTCAGAAGCTTGCTGAAATTTTGTTGTGCCTGCTCATAGTTGACATCCTGCAACTTGAGGGCTTCAGCACGTACCCAAAGTCTGAACTGTGACCAGAGCTGATCAGAAGCAGCTGGATCAATCATCCCAGGACAGACTTGCTTCAAGGAAGCAATCCATTGCAGCACACCTGTTTCAAAATTCAAAATACCAGAGCCAACATCTGGTTGCTTTGGTTTTGGGATGGCAATTTTGTGTTTTAGATCAGCAAGACGGTCAAGACTGGTTAAGTCAATGAAAGTCCTGCTGGGGTTTTCAGAGGTTTTCTGAGAGGCTGTTTGTTTTGGAGGAGGGGTATCAGAGTCAGATATTTCAATTGGAGTGGGTGGTGTTTTGGGAGTCTTTGGAGGTGTCGATTCTGATGAGGATGGTAACTGGGGCATGAAAACAGTGGTTCCACATGGCAACTGGATTGCCAGCGGTGATGGTTGAGGTGAGTGAGGGTCAGATTGATGAGGAGAAGGGGTTTCAGAGTGGTGAAACTCTGTTTGTGGTGAAGGTGGATTAATTTCTGGTTGGGGAGAGGGAGGTGGAATCTATGATTGCTCAGGGATCAGAGGTTCTTCTGAGAGTGGTTGTTGTTGTGGTTCTGGTTCTGGTTGTTGTTGTTGTTCTGGTTGTGGAGGAGGAACATTTTGTGGTTCAGAGTTTGGTTGAGCAGAGGCATGTTGACGCTCAATATCAGCCAGCACTTGGTCAAGTGCTGTTGTTGTTGAAATTGTTGGTTGTTTGGGTTGTTTGGTTCTAGGTCTTCTGAGTTTTAATGCCTCAGAAGGGTCTTCTTCTTGTATGGTTTCATCAATGGTAGGGATGGGAATTGATATTCTATGAGAGGTTTGAGGAGGGATAGATGCTGGAATAGTAAAAGATTTTGAAATAGGGGCAGCAGATGAAATACCTCTTTTCTTTGGAGTCTGCTGAGATGATCCTTCTGATGACGCTTTCCTCTTCTTTGTCTTCTTC
The DNA here is from genome assembly GCA_948472305.1 of Vicia faba. Taxonomy (NCBI): domain Eukaryota; kingdom Viridiplantae; phylum Streptophyta; class Magnoliopsida; order Fabales; family Fabaceae; genus Vicia; species Vicia faba. The sequence continues at coordinate 884,902,606 of OX451738.1, forward strand.
AAAGTAACTTCTGCTTGGGGTTGATGCAGATCTCTGATATTCAGCTTTGGATCTGTATCATCTGCCTTGTACGCATCTGGGTACCTGAGAAACATCTCTGGTTTGGATTCCATTTCAGAAAATACCGGAAAATCACTCAGAGGCACTCTTCTGCTGGAGATATCAGCAGTGGAAGTAGCTCTGGGTTCCTTCTGAATATTTTCTATCAGCTTCATCTTTTTCAGGTTCTTTGCGTTCAAAGGTTTCCCAATTGTTGGTTCAATAGTGCTCAGCTCCTGAGCTTCTATCAGATGTTCAATCAGCCTATTCTCTGTCAGAATATTTGATATTAGCCTTCCAAAAGGTATCCAGTCCCTCTTGGTTCTTTCTTCTTCCCTTGTTTCTTTCACACTGGTTTTGAGATGGTTGAACAAGAAGTGAGCCAGATTGATCTTTATCTTCTGATCAATAAAGTAGATCAGAAACTGCTGATCCACATTTATATAATCAGGAGAACTTGTTGGTTTCCTGTGGTTGAAGCATCCCAGAACAATCTTAGCCCATACTCTGCAATGATCCTTCAGATCTTTAATCTTGCTGCTGGGCATCCCAAGAGTGAAAATCCTGTTAGCTACCACACCTGTATCAGCACATCTTTCAGCCATGTCCACACAACGAATGCCACCACCACTTTGACCGATTAGCCTTGCAATGAGATCTTCAGAAATCACAATCTTCTTTCCCATGACAGAGGAGATGACTAGATGTTTTGAAACCTTGGCGTGAATCCAAAATTCCTTGACCAGCGCTGGGAATGTTGGTCCAACCAACCTATCGAAATACCTTTCCCACTTTTGAGCCCTAATTTCTTCAGTTAGGTCAAAACCATTTTCCTTCAAGCTTTCAAAATCAATGATTAACTCAGAGAGCACTTCAAGGTTCTTCACCGGAGTGAGGAGAGTTCTGAGCGGCACTTGATATTGCTCAGAAGTTGCTTTCTTCTGATTACCTGCAGAAACGCTGCTGGAGGATGCCATTGTTCACACTAAAAAGGGTTTTGAGAATGAATTGAGGAAAAAGGTTTGCAAGAGATGAACTCAGAAATATGCAGAAAAAGCTTGAGTGATAGTGAGAAAGCGTAAAGAATAAGAATGAGAGATTAATGTGCTTAAATAGAGTTTTCAAAACTATTTTGAAAAGATAAACGTTTTTAAGAGAGAGAAAAATCATGATTGCCATTTAAAAGCATGATTACTTTTCATTAAATGCTTGCTGATTTTGGGGGATTTGAGAAAGATACTTAAAAACGGTTACCAGACATGTGTCTCAATGCACCCAATCAGCGCTTTGCCTTCTCAGAAGCGTGCACGCGTTCTGCTTCAGAGATATGCTGATGATTGGATGACACTTGTTTGATGTAGTGATCAGCACGTCTGTCTTTGAGATTAGACTCTCAGATCTTTAGACTTGCATCTGATACAATCTGCATGTTCTATCTTTCTGAAAGGAGATTGATCAGAAGTTCACAGTAAAATAATTACATTCTGAAAGTAAATATATGGAATTAAAACATTTTCACTCTGGGCACACTTTCATGCTGAGATGTTTCAGAATGAAATTAAACCTATCTTCTGAAAGGGGTTTAGTAAAGATATCAGCCCATTGATGGTCTGTATCTATAAATTTTAAGTTCAAAATACCTTTCTGAATATAGTCCCTAATGAAGTGATGTTTTATTTCTATATGGTTAGCTCTAGAATGTAAAATAGGATTCTTACTTAAGCAAATAGCAGAAGTATTATCACAAAGTATAGGAATGTTACTTTCAAAAATCTGGAAGTCTTCAAGCTGACTTTTCATCCAGAGCATTTGTGTGCTACATCCTGCTGCTGCTATGTACTCAGCTTCTGCTGTTGACAGAGCAATTGTTGATTGCCTTTTGCTGGACCAAGAGATCAGATTTTCTCCCAGAAACTGGCAGCTTCCAGAAGTACTTTTACGTTCCACTCTGTCTCCAGCAAAATCAGCATCACAGTAGCCTACTAAGTTGTAATCACTAGATTTTCTATAAAACAAACCCAGATTAGTAGTACCTTTCAGATACTTGAAAATTCGCTTAACAGCTGTTAAGTGAGATTCTCTAGGATCTGATTGGAATCTAGCACAGATACAAACACTGAATAGTATGTCAGGTCTTGAAGCAGTCAGATAGAGGAGAGAACCAATCATACCTCTGTAGACTTTCTGTTCTACACTTTTGCTTACCTCTTCTCTTTCCAGAATGCACGTGGGATGCATTGGAATCTTTGATGGCTTACATTCTGAGAGGTCAAATTTCTTCAGAAGATCTCTGATGTATTTGCTCTGATGAATGTAAGTTCCTTCTGGAGTTTGATTGATCTGAATTCCTAGAAAGAATTTCAGTTCCCCCATGAGGCTCATCTCAAATTCTGCCTGCATACACTTAGCAAATTTTCTTCCAAGAGAAGGATTAGTAGAACCAAAAATAATATCATCAACATAAATTTGACAGACTAAGATGTCACTCTTAACTGATTTATAGAATACAGTAGTGTCCACTTTCCCTCTGGTGAATTCATTTTCAAGCAGAAAGTTACTTAGCCTTTCATACCAAGCTCTGGGAGCTTGTTTCAGACCATACAGTGACTTCTTTAGTTTGAAAACATGTTCTGGATGTTTTGTATTTTCAAAACCTGGGGGTTGGTGAACATAAACTTCTTCTTCTATATAACCATTTAAGAATGCACTTTTGACATCCATCTGATACAGAGTGATGCCTCTATTAACAACAAATGAAATTAAAAGTCTGATAGATTCTAACCTGGCGACTGGGGCAAAGGTTTCTGTATAGTCTATCCCCTCTTGCTGACTATAACCTTGTGCAACCAGTCGTGCCTTGTTTCTGATGACTTCACCTTGTTCATTTAGCTTGTTTCTGAACACCCATCTTGTTCCAATGACGTTGAATCCTTTTGGTCTGGGAACGAGATCCCATACGTCGTTTCTGGTGAATTGATTCAGCTCTTCTTGCATTGCCAGAATCCAGTCATTATCCAGAAGTGCTTCATCAATAGAAGAAGGTTCAATCATAGACACCAGTCACATAAGAGTTTCTTCAGAGTTTCTGAAGCTTGCTCTTGTTCTGATTGGATCTTCCTTTCTTCCTAGGATAGTCTCTTCTGGGTGATCCAAGCTGCTTCTGGGCAATCTCTTCTGAGGTTGATCAGCAGCTGTTGTAGGATTTCTAGCAGTGCTCCTTTCAGACGTTGAAGGAATGTCTGTGTTGAGAGCTTCTGATGACTTGTCTTCAGAACCTGCAAATTCAATTTCTATACCTGCAAAAATTTCATTCTGCTTTGACTTTTCAGAGTCAAGCTTGTCATCAAAACGAACACTGATTGATTCTTCCACAATCTGTGTTTCTGTATTGTATACTCTGTACCCTCTTGAGCGTTCAGAGTATCCTAACATAATACACTTCTGTGCCTTAGAGTCAAACTTGTTCAAATAATTCTTTGTATTTAATATAAAGCAAGTACATCCAAATGGATGAAAATATGAAATGTTGGGCTTTCTGTTCTTCCACAATTCATATGGAGTCTTTTCCAGAATAGGTCTTATTGAGATTCTATTCTGAATGTAGCACGCTGTGTTTATTGCCTCTGCCCAGAAAGTCTTAGCAACGTTTGTCTCATTGATCATGGTTCTGGCCATTTCTTGCAATGTTCTGTTCTTTCGTTCTACAACTCCATTTTGTTGGAGAGTTCTAGGACAAGAGAAATCATGCAGAATGCCTCTGTCATTAAAGAATGACTCAAAATCTTTATTTTCAAATTCTCCACCATGATCACTTCTGACTTTAACGATTCTAAGATCCTTTTCATTCTGAACTTGGTTACAGAAGGTAACAAACACAGAGTGTGACTCGTCCTTGTGTCTTAAGAACTTTACCCATGTCCATCTGCTATAGTCATCTACGATTACTAACCCATACTTCTTACCACTGACTGAAGCAGTTTTAACTGGTCCAAATAAGTCAATATGCAGAAGTTCTAATGGCTTAGAGGTAGAAACAACATTTTTGGATTTAAAAGAAGGTTTTGCAAATTTGCCTTTCTGACATGCTTCACACAGAGCATCTGAATTGAACTTCAAATTAGGAAGTCCTCTGACCAGATTGAGTTTGTTAATCTGAGATATTCTTCTCATACTAACATGCCCCAATCTTCTGTGCCAGATCCATTGCTCGTTGTTAACAGACAGAAGACATTTTACATTCTGACTCTTTAGTTCAGAAAGTTTAATTTTGTAAATGTTGTTTTTCCTCTTACCATTAAACAGGATAGTCCCATCTTTCTGACTAACAGCTTTACATGATTTTTGATTAAAGATTATATCATAACCGTTATCACTTAATTGACTTATGGATAACAGATTATGCATCAATCCATCTACTAGCAGAACATTATTAATAGAGGGAAGATTTCCATTACCTACAGTTCCAGAGCCAATTATCTTTCCCCTCTGATTGCCTCCAAAGCCAACGTGGCCTCCAGGCTTAAGTTCCAGGCTTTGGAACATATGCCTTCTTCCCGTCATGTGTCGTGAGCAGCCAGAGTCCAGGTACCATGACTGGTGTTTCTGACTTGCTGTTAAAGATATCTGCAACATGTATTATTTTATCCTTAGGTACCCAGATTTTCTTGGGTCCTGATTTGTTAGTTTTACCAAAACTCTGGTTGAATTTTGGTTTCACAGAGTGCTTACTGCTAGTATATTTGATATCATGTGTGTGACCATACACAAAGTGTGAATTCAGAGGAGTGTGTTTAATGGTTAAGTCCATGACATTCTTAGGTGTAGGAACCTTACCTTGGTATCCTATTCCTTTCCTGCCGTTTCTGCTAACTCCATAGATCATTGAAGCCATTCTGCTTCTATCTATGCTTTTAGCTAGGAACTTCTGGAAACTATGATCATACTCCTTGATGATCTCATCAGCGTTGCTGGGAGTTTCAGAAATTGGTTCCTTCTGAGAGTTTTGTAAAGTGTTTTCTAATTTTGAAATCTTATCTCTCAGCTCAAAATTTTCCAATTTGAGACTCTCAGACTTATTAGAGTCAGATTCAAGATTCCTTTTCAGGTCTCTGAATTTAGCTCTAATCTGCTGATAACGTTCCAGAATCTCATTAAGGCTTTCAGCAAGTTCAGCCTTTGTAAAGTTAACAGCGAAGTTAGGAAATACCTCTTCTGTGTCTGATTCTGAGTCTGATTCAGAAGCTTCACTATCTTCTGAAATGTTTGCCATGAGAGCTATGTTTGCCCTTTCATCATCTGATTCTGAGTCAGCTTCAGACGAGTCAGAGTCATCCCATGTAGCCATGAGACTTTTCTTCTTCTCTCTTCCAAACTTCTTTTTGGGCTTTTCCCTCTGAAGCTTTGGGCAGTCACTCTTGTAGTGTCCTTGCTCATTGCACTCATAGCAGATGATGTCTTTTGTGTTTGGCTTTTTGCTACTGGAGGAGCCTTCAGATCTTCTATATCCAGAGGAATAATCTGTCCTTCTGTATCTGGAAGAAGACTCGTTCTGATCAGATCTTCTGGGATTCCTGAACTTCCTTTGTCTTTGCTTCCATAGTTGATTTACTCTTCTGGAGAGAAGGGAAAGTTCGTCTTCTTCTGATGAGGATCCATCAGATGTTTCTTCAACTGCCTGCAAAACTTTAGACTCAAATTTTCTGTTAGATTTTAATGCTAAAGGCTTACCTTGCTTCTGAGGCTCATCAGCTTCTAGCTCTATCTCATGACTTCTGAGGGAGCTTATAAGTTCCTCCAGAGTGATTTTGTTGAGATCTTTAGCTAGCTTCAGAGCAGTAACCATAGGCCTCCACTGCTTGGGTAAACTTCTGATGATTTTCTTGACATGGTCAGCAGTAGAGTATCCTTTGTCCAGAACTTTGAGACCAGCTACCAGAATCTGGAATCTAGAGAACATAGTTTCAATGGATTCAGATTCTTCCATTTTGAACGCCTCATACTTCTGAATGAGCGCCAGAGCTTTTGTTTCTTTGACTTGAACGTTGCCCTCATGCGTCATTCTGAGAGAATCAAAAATATTCTTTGCTGTGTCTCTGTTGGAGATCTTTTCATACTCAGTATAGGAGATGGCACTGAGGAGGATGGTTCTGGCCTTGTGGTGATTCTTGAAGTCACGCTTTTGTTGATCAGACATTGATTTTCTATCAATCTTCTGACCACTTGCATTCACAGGGTGCGTGTATCCATCTGTCACCATATCCCACAGATCAGCATCATGTGCTAGAAAGAAGCTTTCAATTCTGTCTTTCCAGTAATCAAAGTTTTCTCCATCAAAGACTCGAGGTTTGCCACTGAATCTATCTCTGTCCTCATTGTTGTCATTGCTGATGTGAGAATTGTTTCCTGCCATTGTGTTTTTCTGACGCTGGATCTTGTACTGACACGGTTAAGTGTTTTAGCTCAGAACCAGGCGTTCTGATGCCAATTGAAGTGGTGAAAAACACAAGAAGGGGGGGTTGAATTGTAAAACTGAAATCTAAAGCAATGAACACGATATTTTTATCCTGGTTCGTTTGATCTCAAACTACTCCAGTCTACCCGTCAAGGTGATTTCGCCTCTCTCCAACGAGGTCTTAATCCACTATATTCAACTGAATATTACAGACTGCTTTAACAACTGCTAAAGCCTTCTTGATTCAAACCACAACCCGGTTTGTCAAGGTAACACTTTCTTACAAAGAGATAAAACTATGTGTGTGGATGTTTTCTACAAAACTGTATCACAACTGTGATGTATACACAAAATGAAGCTTAGAAACTAGATTGCTAAACGGTAATGGAATATCAGAGTGTGTGGTTTAGCAAAACTGGTAGAACGAAGATTATGGTTCAGCTTTTGTGCGTGTAGAGATTTGGAGAGCATTAACCATTTCAATCTTCAAAGCCTTGTTTATATAGCACTTGAGATGATGAACGTTGGATGCAATATTCTTGATTCAATGCTAATAACAAGCTTTCCTTTTTGAGCAGATCTTGTCTGGAATGAGGCCGTTGGAATTAATTAGCTTTCAATGCACAGTACCGTTGCTTACTTAACGCAAGTTCTGGCTTGGCTCATTCTGATTCTGCTTCGCTGCTGATGAACTATTGTGTTTCTGTATCAGAGTGTTTGAGCACAGTCTTGTTCATCAGGCTTCAGCATGTACGTGAGTTGATCATCTGATCTTGACGTTCTGATGTAGCAACTTCTGATGCTAGTGTATGAAATCAAATTCTGATGCTGAATAGATGTGATCTTGCTTATTTCAATCAGCGTATCTGCAAGTCAGAACATAATAATTTTAGGCAGCAGATAGTTCAAACATGAAACATATAAATACTATATCTTTTCACTTTGTTATCATCAAAACTTAAATATAGGGTAGTAGATTCAAACATTGTTCTAACAAGATCTTTGAGTAAAATAGGGTAGACGACTCTCTGTTACTTGATCAAAACTTGCAAAAACATCTTTGTTATCTTCAAAACACACTTCACAACACTATTTCAAAACCCTACTTTCAAACATTGAAAACTTTTCAAAAAGACAAAAACACCTTTTTATACATTCAAACAAGAGTCATTACAAAGGTTGCCACAATGATGGCCTCTTTTCAAAACTTCTTTCAAAACCACACACAAAGCACCATTTCAAACAATTGAAGAGCACCATTTCAAACAATTGAAAAGCAAAGCAAGTGATCTAAGCAAGTAACTAAGAGCCCATGGATAACCATGGATAGAAAGGGTTTTAATACCTTCCCTTTTTATAATCTACTCCCCGAACCCAAGAAAACATCTCAAAGGTCTTTCTTGTGCTTTTTGACCTTTCCTTAGGATAAAATAAAAAGTCGGTGGCGACTCTTGCTAAACCGAAACATTTGCGAACACAAACGCAAAACCTCAAGTCAGTTCTCCCACCGTATCACACTTACCATCCAGTTTTATTCTCTCTTATCTCCATACAACAGTTCACGACACTGCAAGACCTGGACCTGATCAAACATGATCAATTTCGCACTTCCCCAGTAAGTCGCGGTGCAGCCTGTTCCCTGACCAGATATACAGTTCACTTCCGCTTCCGCAAGCAAAAGTTATTCCCCCAATAGAGTAACGGACAACTGAAGCTCCTAAAATTCTATTTCTCCCAAGACAAATACCAACATTCCTCATCATATTCCTCCTTAGCAACAAGAACATGAATTCTCATCAAAAGAATATCTCAGAAAATCAACAACCTCTAGATGGCATCTTTAAGCCCATCTGCGACGATTCCACGATTCTCCGTCACATCCTAGATGGAATCTTTAAGACCATCCCTAAAGATCTTATGTCATCTTCCCCAAATGGAATATATAAGCCCATTCCCGACATCATCAAATCAAGTGTCACTTCATACGAGTGCAAATTTCTGAGCACTTTAGTGTTCAATCATCTTCCACCTTCGGATCACGAAAGGTAGACAAGCCAATATACATCCTCGGGTTTAAGAAGAATGAACAGGGGAAGCTGTTGTACTTCAAAATTTTCCCTCTCATGTTACACAAAACATGCCCATAGAGATCCTCCATTTGCTCAAGGTTGCCCAAGAGTTGACCAGACACACTCTCTCCTAAGGTAATGTATCTTAAATTAGGGTTTCCATTTTCATCAATATGGGTGAAATCAAAAGACTTCATATACTTTCCATGGTCCTAATATGTTCCTAATACCTTCCATGCCAAATTTCAAGCCTTACACAAGAAGTTTGCTCAGTCAATTGCTCAGATGCTTGAGAATCGACTGTATTAGGTCAAAAGTCAACTGTGACCCACATACAGTCAAACTTCAAGATTTTTGGTCAACATCAACATTTTGAATTTATATCCATAATTGGATCAAGGTTTGATCATGATTCCTCAAGGAATTCCCTAAATTCATCAAAACCCAAAAGTTGCTAAATTAGGGTTTCTCAGGAAAAGTCAACCAAACTTTGACCAAGCATAACTTCCTCATACTTTATCAGAAAATTTCCATCCAAGGCTCATTTTGAAGATAATACAACTCCATACAATTCATCTTCATCCCTAAAGTTCAAAATATGCACTCACAAAAAGATATGAATTTCCATATTATAGGTCCTTTTCAAAAGTCAACAAAAACACTTTTTGGATCAAAGCTTCTTACATGAACATGGAAGACCCAATTGAGATTAGACAAAAATGGTTGCTTAGGGGACATCCTAAGCTTTCTAAAAAGTCCAAGAGCACCTTTCTATGTTTAAAATCGGAAGAGATATGCCTTGTCAAAATTGACCCTTTTTGCAAAATTGCCAAAAGTCAAATATGCTCAAAAATGCATTTTTTGCCAAATGGGCCTAACTTTTTATGCTTGCACCTCACTTATAACATGGTCCGTGACCCAAATATTCACTCACTTGTTATTTTCTTCATTATTTATTTTATTTTGATTTTTTATTTATTAAAAATTGAATTAAATCAAATAATTGGTAAATAATAGCAAAGATTTGTTTTGATTGGATTTTTGGACAGAATCACAAGCTCATTATGCTGGCATATCAGAATCAAATCAAATCAAAGCTAATTGGCACAAGAATGGCATGATTAGACCAAATTTGGAAGGAGATCATACCATATGAAAACCAAATCAAATCTCCATAAATTTCAAGATACAAGTTGTTTTTTACAACCCTAATTCACTCTAGTACAAATAGATAACGCAGCCAAGGCAAGAGGACAAGGATTGAGTCTGTGAAAGTCATCAAGCAAACTCAAATTTTTGATGAAAAAGTGTGGATCGGATTTCAATTTAGAGGACGATTCAAGGTGATTCAAAGCCACCAATCCACTCCTGGACATCCTCTGAAGCGATTGCAAGCATCACCAAGCCTCCACAAGCCCAAAAACACGCTACACGACCATCACAGTTTGCCTACTTTTTTCAAATTGATTACAATCATTCTCGCATCATTGGCATGATTTGATGATATGTTTGTGACCATTGATGTATTTCTAACATGTCTGGATTGTTTAATTGGATTTTTGATGCACATATTGAGGTTTGCCATTGTTAGATTTTATTTGGTCGATTTAGGGTTTTTTTCATACAGGTAAAATTGGCCATAGAAAAGGGTACTAGGATGCACGTGGCATCAAGACGGTTTGATCCATGTAACTGGAATTCATTTATCATACGTTGTGTTGATTTTTGAAGGTTGAAGGTTTATAGCTATGGAAGATGTCTGTAGGTATAAGTATTATACCTAAAATGACAGAGGGCTTAGGAAGATGATAACGTGGCAGCCAACCACTGGGCCATTCAAACTGGCACGCGCTTTTCTACTTTGTCCACTAACTCACGTTTTAACATATATTATTGATTGTTATTATTTAATTAACAAAGAATTCACGCAGCTCAGTTGGCCAAGGCATACGTGATTTGAGGGGGAGGACCTGGGTTCGATCTCAGGTCCCAGCAAATTCCCTTATTTTATTTTCCTTTAACAGATCCTGCACATCACCCACTCAAGTGTTCACCATGTACCTCCATCATCCAACCACATGATCTAAGCACGTTCATGATCAACCATATCCAATGACTCCATTTTCCAGGGACCATGGTGTACCCTCCAGCGTGGCCCTCACTGGATCAGCGCAAGGCTTTGGGCTCAGCACATCTTGGGCTCAGCACATCTTGGGCTCAACAAAATCAGCAATACACCCCCATTCAGCTTTCATCACAGGCCCAATTTAATTTTTTTATTTCTTTTATTTGTTTTGTTTTATTTAATTATTTGTTCCACAAATTAATTCTTTTTTACCAACTACAGAAAAACATAAAATCACAAAAAACACCCAAAAATCATTTTTTCATAAAATAGTATTTTCTTTAATTAATTAATTTAGTTTAAATTAGGTTAATTTAATGCCTTTTCATAATTAAAACTAATTAAAAATTAAGGTTGTAAATAATTAATTTTTCTCCAAAAAATAACCAAATTATTTTAATTAGATTTTAGGTCTTCGCATTTAATTCATCGCGCGTGTTTTAATTACCGTTTTGATTAATATTTATGTAACTGTTTTGAGGTTGTAATAGATTTCAATTAGGTTTTTAATTTCCGCATTTTATTTTCAATTTAATAATTTTGTATCTGCGAAATCCATGTAATAGTTAGGATTTCTATTTCTGCACTTTAAATTTCCGCAATTATTAATTGTTAGATGTATGCTAATAGGATTGTATGGCAAGAATATTTGAAAATTAAAACGGTAGATAACCTAAATGTGCAAAGACAAATTAACTGAAAAAAAGCTCACTTGCACATGCTCACTCCTTGGGTTTACTCCACTACGGTTGCCTTCGGTTAAGCGGTCATGAAGTATAGGATTTGTTAGTGGTCGTCCTCTAGCCCCGAAAGATCTCAAATGACCCATTCGGATGTTGCCTCAGAAACAGATCTTTAAGGCTCCAGGATGATTACTAACACCTCCTAACATTGCTTTTGTGACTGTATATGTCCCTTCGAACGTCCCTTAAAACTCAACCGACGATGCTACCTATTTCTTAATAATGGGATAACGTTGTCTAAAGGAAAACGAACAGTCTTTTTTGAGTAGGTAGATTAACTTTTAAGTACTTGCTCAAACAAAATTTTCACACCAACACCTTTCAAACAATTTTCAAAACACCTTCGTCACATCCTTGAGGATTGATACAAGGGTTATCACGAAGTAAAACTTTTTCAAAACAAACACACACAAGCAATTTTAAAATGAGTAAGTACCTAAGAGCCCGTGGAAAACCACTGATAGAAATGGTGCTAATACCTTCCCTTTCTATAATCTACCCACTGTACTCAAATATTCTCGAAAAAAGTTTTTCTGTTCTTTTTTCTTTTCCTGATTAGATGAAATAAAAGTCGGTGGCGACTCTTACTTACCGCGATATTTTGCGAATAAAAAACGCAAAACGCAAACCAGTATTAAATAGTCGATTCTGCCACCGTATCACAAATAATGTATATGATAAGGTCAAAAAATTTACAATGTTACAAAAAATACTCCATTTGGATAATTGAGCTGGAAGTTATGTCCTCTTGAAATCATGAAAAACAAACTGATTTTTGTACTTAGAAAAATTTATAAGTATGTGACCTCAAAATGACCTATATTGTTCTTCAAAATTACATGACCTTCCACTCAAAATTTGATCTTGATATCTGAAGATGACATGAAGTAGACCTCTTGAATTAAATTGTGGAATTAAGATCACTCAAAAATAATAAATATTGAGAGAGTTCTGGTCTTTGGAAGATGATGAACAAATTTGGGAAAATTCACAAAAGACCTATAATCTATTCAATTCTTTAACAACTTTCCAAGCATTTTCAAGTCTTTCACATTGAAACAAAGTTGTAGTAGACATCTCAAAGATTATTATGAAAAATTAATGGGATTAAATAAAAATTGACCAAGTTATGATCATTTGAAGTCAAACCTTAAAATTCAAAGGCTTTTCAAGGAGACTTGTAATCTTTCTGAACCATTAGCAATCTTCCATTAAAAATTAGCCTTATAATCCTGAAGAGAGCTTATTAAGGGCCCTTTAAAGAGAATCATCACTTTTGAGTCAATCAAAAATTTCAAAAAATGAACAAGATATGGTCCTTAGAAGTCAACAAACCCTAGCTTAGAGAGTGTCAAAATGACTTGAAACCCCTTTCAACTTTTGATGATTTTTCTTGCACAATTGGATCTTGTCATGTGAAGAGAGGTTGATGTAGATGATGATAAGAATCCATATAAAAAAGAACCACATAAAAATGATGAAAATGGAGAGAGTTATGCACTTGTGATCACTGAATCAAGTATCTTCTCAATTAGATCAAACTTGTCGAACAAACCTTAAATCTTTTGAACTTTCTTGGAAAAATAAAGCATGATGAATCACAGTAGGCCTTGATATGATGTTGTCTTCAATCATACTCAAAGATGGATCTAAAGTATCAATGAAACTTGTTGAAGAAGCCATGGAAATAAACACATGAACCTATGAATCTTCTTGATGAATTCCACCACCAAATTTGATCGGTCAACCCCTCTAATTGACCAAGATCAGAGTTCTCAGAGTTAAATAAATGATTTGGGTAAAGCTCATCATCCCAAAAAATTTGTTATTCATACTGAAATGGTGATTATTGAAGGACCTGGTGACAATAAGAAGTGGAAGTGGAGATGGTGTGGTAAGCTTTACATATATGATACGAAGTGGAAAAGTACATCTAATGGTAAGAAACATTTAGCTGTTTGTATTCAGAGAAAGTTGAGGTTGAAAGGTAATAATGACATAGAGGTTGCACGGTCTAGGTTAAACATAGGTGATAGTACTCCAAGTTTGGAAACCTGGACATATAATCATGCTAGGGTTAGAGAACTTGCAACACATATGGTTTTAGGTCATGAATTTCCTTTTTCTGTTATGGAAGGTGTTATTATTAATGAGTTTCTTAGGGAGATTTATCTATGGTACAAAAAGATTACTAGGCAACATGTTAAGTTTGATTGTGAGGCATTTTATGAGTCTGAGATAGTTCAGATGAAAAGGTCTATAGCTTTGATTAACAGGGTCAATCTTACCACTGACTTATGGTGGTCTGGTGAACGGAGGACATGTTATATGACTGTGACTAGTTATTTCATTGATTTAAAATGACAGCTTCATAAAAGAGTTTTATCTTTTCAGAGTGTGCCACCGCCATATTCTGGGCAGGTTTTATGTAGGGAGTTGATTAAGGTGATGAATAATTAGGTAATAAGGGATACAGTAGCTTCAACTTCTATAGATAATGCTAGTTCCAATGACAATTGCATTTCTAGATTGAAGAGGGATTATTCTTGTAGGAGAAATTTACCCTTAGATGGTAAACTGTTTCATGCAAGGTGTTGTGCACACATCTTAAATTTGTTGGTGTATGATGGTCTTGATATGATTAAGGTGATTGTTGATAAGATAATAAATGGTGTCAAATACTTGCTGAATTCTGAAAATTGATGCAAAGCATTCAAAAAGTTTGTTGATGAGTTGCAACTTGAAGGCATAATACAATTGTTGGATACCAAGACAAGGTGGAACTTAACTTGGCTGATGTTGTCAACTGCATACCACTACAGGGAAGTGTGGCCTAGATATGCTGAGGAAAATGGTGCATTTCTCAGTTTTTTGTCTGAGGTAAATGATTGAGAAGATGTGCATGATATTTGCAAGTTTTTGGAAGTTTTTGCTGATGTGACATCAATTATAAGTGACACCTCTTACCCTAATTCTAATTTGTTTTGACTGAGCTTTACAGTTTGAAGGTTCTACTTGATAAACCTTCAAGTATCTCAAATAATCCTCAACTGCAGGCACTTGCAAATGAAATGAAGTTTAAATATGACAAGTATTGGTAAAAGTCTAATACTTTGATTTCTATTGGTGCCATCCTTGATCCAAAGTATGAACATGTTAGCCAATGATGAATTTTGTATGATATGCTTCATTATTATCCGATACTTTGTTGAAATTTGTATGATATTCTTTATTACTAATTGCTGCCTATGATGAATTATGTATGATATGAATGATTATCTGAGGCCTTTGATGAAATATGTTTGATCTCTTTCATTATTATCTAATGACTATGATGAAATCTGTTTGATCTACTTCATTATTAACTGATGCCTATGATGAATTATGTATGATATTAATGATTATATGAGGCCTTTGATGAAATATGTTTGATATGCTTCATTATTATTTGATGCCAAATGCCAATGATGAATTATGTATGATATTAATGATTATCTGAGGTCTATTCTGCACTGTGAGTTATGACTTAATATTGTCTATTGATTCAATTGAGTTGACTACTTAGTTATGATTTAATAGTGTCTATGATGAATTATATTTGATCTATTTCATTTGACATCAATTATCTGAGGCCTGTTATGTTACCTGCTTGTTAATTTACTTGTGACTGAGGCATAATCTGTTACCTCCTTGTATAATTCCCATGATGAAAATTAATTTCGAGGCCATTATATGTTTCCTTGTGAATTATTCTGAGGCAAAAAAATTTACCTGGTACTTTACTTCATGCAATAGGTATAAGATTATCTTCATCAAATGGGTATACCCCTTCTTGTATTCAAATCCTTCTCAAGCAACTATCTATGAACAAGAGTTGTCAAACAACTTAAGTTCCCTCTTCCAATTGTATAAAGATACCTATGTAACCAATGATGAGATTACCCCTGCTGGTGGTGTATCTGAAATTCAAGAAGTAGAATCTACTTCTGGGTTGGGAAGGAGGAAATTTGAGAGGTTTTTAGAAATTGTTGTGGGTAATAATAAAAATTCAAAATCTGATCTTGAATTATATCTTGAGGATCCTTCCTTGAAAGTTCCCCCTAAAGCTAAATTTGATGTTTTAACATGGTGGATGGGGAATGAAGCCAAGTATCCTATTCTTAGTAAATTGGAAAAAGATATCCTAACAGTATCAGTTACTACTGTTGCTTCTGAAGCAACTTTTAATGATGGGAAAAGGGTTATTGATCCAAAAAGATCATCTATGAAAACTAAGATAGTTGAAATGGTGCTTTGTGGAGGCGATTGGGTGAAGGATAAGTATGGGATTAAAAATTGATGTAGTGCTTCAATTGTAAGTATTGGTTATTATGTATATTGGTTATTAATGTAATATGTATATTGGTTATTATTATATCTCACTAATACCTTTTCTGTTTTTGTAGCTTGAGGAACCACAAGATGAACCTTTGACTTATCATTTTGGTGAAGACTCAGGTCTCACTTCTTCTACAGCTGCAAATTGAAAATGTGTATTTGAAATGCCAATGATGAGCTTGTTCTGAGGCATAATATGTAAATATATTTTTCATAAGTTTTTTGATACAATCTTGTAACAATTTTTTTGATACAATGTTGTTACTTGTTATGGTGATATAATATTTATACAATATCCAATAATGATACAATGTGAACTGGGTAGCAAAATTATGCATTATTATTTAGCAAAATGATGATAGTATCATATTAGAAATTGAGTTTCAATTTTATGTTATAATTTCTAAAATTTCATTTTTGTTCTTATATTTTGGGTGGTCCGATTACCCGCCTGAAAATCATCGAACTGGTCTTGGTTCTCAGTATGCAAATCCGTTAAATTCAGTCCAGTATCGGTTTACCCGAATGTACCAAACCAGTTTCGGTCCAAAAAAAACTAATACTATTATGGTCCGGTCTCGATCTACCTAGAAGGTGTGAAGAAAACACTAGAAAAAGGGGGGTTGAATTGGGTTTTTCTTTCTTGAATAACTTTTGCTTCTAAGCATTATTCGTTGAACAATGCTTCTGAGTGTTACTTCTAAGTAATGCTTCTAATTAAGTTAAGAAAACATAACCTCCAAAGCACAGGAAAAAGTAAATAACACATGATATATTTTGGTTCACTTGAGAAACCCCCAAGCTAGTCCAGTCCAACCTACCAAGGTGATTTTAGCTTGAACTCAAGAACTTAATTCACTATAACCAATCTGATAACAATCGCAGAGGTAACCACCGGTGACTAACATCCAATTATGCGTTCAGGGATCCAAACCGGATATAACATTCATTGACCTAACAGAATTCGATTCTCCAGAATCTCCTATCAGGATTTCCTTCTAATGATATCCATGAGTGATCTCAGAAGGTTGACCTTCACTCAGTCCCCTTTGAGATATGACTACCATTGAACCAATAAAATCCACTACCAGGATTTCATCTACGATGACCGCGGCCAAAGTCTTCTTGAGAATCTTGACTCAACCGGGTCTCTCAAGGAACCATCAAGCAACTGTTTGATTTACATTTGTTTACAATAATAATGCTTCTACACAAGCTGGATGTAAACAGAATTAACGACATTATAAGAACCTAATACATATTAAAAGATATTACATTGTATTGTAGCTTTAATGTGTGGTCTTCTTTTATTCAAGTAGCTTCTTTATGGACAACTTCCCAAAGCACTTGAAATGCTAAAGTCTTATTCTTCATAAGCTTCTGAAAGCTTTGTTAATCTTGATGTAGTAAGGAGAAGAACTTCTTCATAATGATTTACCTTAGAACATTCTGGACAACAGTCCTTGTTCTATTTTCTTCTATGATCACTTTTAGAGCACAACACTTATGTTGTGGATTTGTAGCTAGAGCTTTCATGATCGTCTCCATTATCTTCTGCAGCTTAGCAAGCTTTTTGCAACATATAAAATTAAGCACACTGTGAATCAATGATTTCAATGTAATCATTATCAACATGATTGAAGGATCATTTTGATGATAATCATTGTTATAGTGGTTGATAACCTTTTGGTTGTGTTCCAATAATGACATCTTTTTAGCATTGAACACCAACAGAATTCATCTTGTGATTCTTCTTTTTATATAGCCAAGTAAAATAGAGTCGTTGGCCATTTGAAAAAGAGTCTTTACAAATATTATTGCTATGTCCTTTTCTCTTCCACAATTCAAGCTAGTGGAGAGGTAGTGGAATAAGGATTTTCAGTAATGTGTATTATTGTGCCATGTTACTGTTATATTATTTCCTTCTACACTTCAGAGACTTTTGCGAGTATGAGTTTAGAAGAGGGAACATAACATAAGGTCTGCAGACCTTCAAGTCTTCAGAGTCTTCAGAACTGCGTCTTCAGAGTCTTCAGCACTTGGTCGTGAGAACTCGTTGTAAAGAACCTTGGATCAGAAGAGCTTCAAGTCTTCAGAGTCTTAAGAGCTAAATCTTTAGAGTCTTTAGCACTTTGTCTTGAGAATCCTTTTAAGAACCTTGTCATTAGAGACACAAGTTTTTAGCATTTGGACTTCAGTAGAAACTTTCTCTTCAGATCTTCTAACTTTGTTTCTTTGGAACACATTGTCTTTAAAAGCTTGAGTCTTTAGCATCTGGACGTAAGTAGATATTTTTGTCTTCAGATCTTCTGGTTGGTTTCTTTAGAACATGTTGTCTTTAGAAGCTTGAGTCTTTAACATCTGGACTTTAGTAGATACTTGAGTCTTCAGATCTTCTGACTAGTTTCTTTTAGAACAAACATCCAAGCTTACACTTCAGAGCCTTCTGGAGTGTCATGCTACTGTTCAACAGAACTTATATACTGTAGAAGCAAAATCAATTCTCTTCTAATGTCTTGGCCATGCCATCCATCAGAAGCAGAACTTGTTTGTTAAGCACTCAACAATAACAAACATTAGAGTATCAAAATTGTTCATACAAACATACTCATTTGTTTTCATAAAAACTTAGAGATAATATTGCAGAACCAAATCTTGTTCTTATAATCCCCCTCTTTTTGATTATGACAAAACTATGTATTTTGATTACACGATTTTATTCTTATAATCAGAAGAAGTGAAAATAGAAAGGTAAGGAATACTTATCCTTTTTATGATACCCCCTATGAGTCAATGATTTAATGAAGATCGAATATCCTGACTCTAAACAATTTGAGTAAAAACCCCATGGTTCCAATAGATCAGATATCAAGATCTTGAGAATCTTGACTCTGGATACCAATGGAGTCACTTGAAATCTTGAATTCATCAGAGCTTCTTCTTATTTAATTTTCTATCCAGATTTTTCAGACAGTCTTCAACTTTTGAATTGCTAAGGTCTTCTGGAAAGCATATGCTTCTATTTTTGATTCTTATGTTCTGAATATCACATTCTCAGACATTTTACATCTTCTGAACATTATGATACCAAAATCAAAATAACTTTAAATTTCAGAAAGTTCTCAACTTCTTAACAATATTGGGTCTATCTGATTTTTGAACATATGTTCATGGAGTATACATCTTTGATTATATGAACAATTAGTTCTTAAGAACTTTAATATAGTTCTTTCATTTTGACCTGTCTTAGAATGCCTAGTGAACTTGTTCAGATTTCCTCGGTTAATTAACAAATAGACATACATATGTTTGTGGTAAATTCACATTTTATATCATTCATTTATTATGATGCATTTCTTTAAAGGTTTATCAAAATTAAAATTATTATACTTTCTCCCCCTTTTTGACATCATCAAAAAGATAACTATGCGTGAAGACACAAAAGATTAAGAGCTAGGAAGGATTAAATAATATGTCAATTAATCATCAGGATAATTTATTCTAGAACAACAGATGCAAACAAAGAAATTAACCGAGACTCTTAGATCCTAGGTTCCAAAAGTTGCAGGAGCAGATGATGAAGGTTCACAATTTTTTGTCAAAATCATTTTGAGCATAGTTTGAACAGAATCATTGACCTTGTCATGAGATTTGAAATGTTCTCTGAACATTTTCTACACTTCCCTTATTTCATCAATGGTTGTTTTCAAATTGCAGTCAGACCCAGAGTTGGAGACCATCAGAGCTTACCGTTTACCTTTTTCTTCAGCAGCCAATTTGGCTTCCTCTGCAGCTTTAGCTTCTTCTTTTTCTTTTAGTCTTACTGCTTCAGCTTCAGTAAGACGAGTTTTTCTTCAACTTCTCTTTGCTTAGCAGCAAGTTGTTCCAGAAATCTTACTCTTTCTCTTGTTTCTTTTCTTTCAATTACCAATTTAACATCCCCAATTCTGGATGCTTCAGCGAAAGAACTCATTCGTTCAACCTCAGAAGACATCCACTTCTGAAACTTCTTCCAAGAACCATCCACGTCTTGAGGCTCGGTGCTTTTGCTTTCCTCTGCCCTTAGCTTCGCAACTCTTTTCATACCCTTAGTTTTAAAATAGTTAATGCATCCATCCAAGTTTTTAGGCGAAGATTTTTCATAAACAACAAAGGCTAGGTTGGATTCAGGATGGCTTGGTCCAGAAGTTTGTTCATAAGGATTTTGTGGTAAAGGTTGTTGAGTCATATTGAAAAGTTCAGACAAGTGAAAGGTTCAGTTGAGGAAATTTCAATAGCTCCCTGATTATCAGAGATTGTTCTCTCCGATATTTCAAGAACAGAGGGAGAAGTTGGATCAGGATGAATGATGGGTGAGTCATGAAGAGTGGTTTATTTTTTGAAGAAGGCAAAATGAATATTGGTTTTGAAGGTTGAAAAGTGAGTGTCTTATGGAAGTGATTGAGATGAGGTTAATGGAGAAGTAGAAGTATGTATTGGTTTTTATGGAATGAAGGTAGTGAAAGATGGAATAGGATTTAAAGCAAGAACTTGTGTGGTGGTGGATTTAGAAATGATTGTTGTTGATGATGGAAAATACTCATTTAAAGTTACAGGAATTTCAGTTGCAGTGGTATTGGAAACAGTTAGAATATTTACAATTGGAACAGAAACGAAAGTGGTAATGGTGGATGATGGAGAAAGAAATGATGTTTGTGTGATGGTGGTTGGAATGGATGGGATTGCATCAATAATTTTAGAAACAGATAATGAAATAGGTACAAAAGTATCAACAACAGACTTACTAATTGTTACAGAAGTTTCATTTCCCATAACGGCATCTTTCAGAAAGCCATACTTCTTTTTATTTTTATTTTTCTTCTCTAGTTTAGAAGCATCTGAGCTTCTCTTCCTTTTACCAATAGAACAGTCAACACTTTCAGCAAGCAAATATGAGTAATTAATGTTTGACATATCATGTCCTTCTTGTTGCATCATTAGAATGTATGCAGCCATGTTTGATACTGAATCTTGTTTGGAGAACAAGGGATAATCACTAACAGGAATTCTTTTATGGTGATAATTCTTATATGGTTCAATCAGAGGCTTGACCTTTAGTTCTTCAATTAACCTCATGTTCCTCAAGGTTTGACCATTAAAGGAATCTCCAATGCTTGGAGTCAGATCCTCTTTATAGTTGGCTTCCTCAATCAAAAACTTTACCAGGCCATTTTCAATAAAGATATCAGTTAGAAGTCATCCGCAAGGAATATTTGGAGATGCCTTTTTGTTTGGAAGTGCGGTGATTATGGACTTGCTAATAGAATCCCTCGAATAATTAAACAAAATGAAAGGAAGATTAATCCTCTGATTGGTCAGCAGAAATTACAACATGAACTTCTGATTAATGTTGAAATAATCATAGGAACTTGAAGGAGGTCTAGGGCTTATGCATCCTAGAATAATCTAATGCCATACTCTGAGATTATCATGAAGATCCTTGCTTTTGTACTTGGATTTCTCAGCAGAGAAATTTGCAAATAGTAGTTGATCTAGAGATTTATTTGCAGCCTTTGATTTATTTCCTAATCCATACACATGTTTTCCTTTCAAGAATGTCAATCCCACCAGTTTCGCAATGGACTCTTCAGTGATGATGATTCTTTGTCCAATAACATCCGAAACAATATGGAAGTCGTCACAATCAGCATTTTCCAGAAATATATCACTAGCGCCTTATAGACAAGACCATGAAGCCTTTGGAAATAGTTTTACCAGCCTTGAGACTTTAGTTCTTCTTTTAAATCACACCCATTTGCAGCAAGGTTGTCAAAATCAACCATTAATTCCTTAATAACAATCAACTCCATTGGTCTCAAGTTGCAATGAACTTGAGAACTTTTCTGCGTAATATGATTGTCATCAGTGGGATTTGTAAAAGATGAAAGAACCTCAGTTGATGAAGATGGGGCGATGGTTGATGCAGATGAAACTGTTGAAGATGACAAAACCATTTTTGAAGATGAAGACACAATAGTTGACGATGTTACAACAGATAAATTTAGGGCTTGTTCCAGTTCACTAGAAAATTTAACATCTTCTTCTTGAGCAGGAGTCATCATTTTTGAAATTGGATGGAAATGTAGAAGACGGTTGTAGACGAACTTTTGAAGAGGATGAAGAACTCTGAGAGAGAGAGAGAGAGAGAGAGAGAGAGAGAGAGAGAGAGAGAGAGAGAGAGAGAGAGAGAGAGAGAGAGAGAGAGAGACGAGAAACATTTGAGAGAAAATGGTTTTAGGGTTTCTAACAAGTGTAGGGAGTGACATGTGGGTGTGTGTGTTTAAAAATGAATATAAAAGTTAATAGGGGGTAATTAATAAAAGTAATCATGACAAATTAATTCAAGAAATTACACATTGTTCATGATCTAGCTTAGGTAACGTATCATGATTAAGAATAATCGAGGATTACATGCGTTAACCACTTTGTAAACTAAGTGACACGATCAATATACTCAGGGTCTAAATAACCAAAGGGTTTCATCTGACCAAAGATATTTCTGACTGAAACATCCTCTGATAACTAAGCCTATAATAAAATTAGCATAAGTAGAGAGAAGGAGAGAAACGATACGGTCTTATTCTTGAAGGTCCTCCATCTATCTTTAATTTTAGCTTTATGTTAGATACAATTTTTGATCAACTTCTTTCTTCTTATGCTTTCTTCAGAGTAGTCTTTCAGAGGTTCTGAATTATCTTCATATTGATTCCTCTTATTTCTTTGAGTATTCTCAGTTTTCTGATTTAAGAAGAATAACCTTATTTTGAACTCTAATTTCTAATCTGAGAGCTAGGATCAGTCTTCTCTTCAGATGGTCTCTTTATTCTTCTGTTTAGAATCACCCATCTAATTTTTGAGAGAATCCTCAGAGAAAATATATTATGATCTTTTATTATCATAACATATATTTGTTTGTCAAACTTCCTTTTAACCGAAGCTTATTTTCAGAAGGTCAATATTTCAGGAACTTCTGAGAATCTATGTGCTTGAGAGAAATTTAACTGTGATTTCCTAGCGTCTTCTAGATTTTTGATTCCTTTAACAAATTGTAAAATTTGTTCTAATCAAAACTTTGACATTTCTAATTAACAATCTTTTTCTTGCAATGTTGAGATAACTTATTTAGAGTTAGTCTTTCACCATACTTCCGATGCGTCAATAGGCGTTCTTTCCTCATCAATGTCTAATCTTCTGCAAAGCCTCCTTCAATAGAGCCAATGTTTGATCTTTTGCCTGCTTGAATGGACAGCTTTATCATGAAGTTCTTATGTATCATAAGACGACAGTCTTTCATCTTTTGAAAATATTCCAAATGAGATCTTATGATAAAGTCAAGGGTGGACTAATCTATTTCTTGAAAACATCTCATACTCTCAAGGAACTTAATCAAAAAGCATTCAACATATATAACTTCTTATTTGATGAATCTTTACTTGTTAGCTTGTTCTCCAATTTTCTGATTTTAGACAATAGTTGAAAATTGAATAACCATCACCTTAGAGTATTTCTTCACACATCATCTGGATCTTTTTCTGACACTATTAGGTGTTTGATATCCATTAATAACAGAACCGGGCTCTGATACTAATTGAAGGTGTGAAGAAAATGCAAGAAAGGGGGGGGGTTGAATTGGGTTTTTCTTTCTTGAATAAATTTCGCTTCTAAACATTATTTGTTGAACAATGCTTCAGAGTGTTACTTCTAAGTAATTCTTATAATTAAGTTAATAAAACATAACATCTAAAGCATAAGCAAAAGTAAAGAACACACAATATATCCTGGTTCACTTGAGAAACCCCCAAGCTAGTCCAGTCCACCCTACCAAGGTGATTTCACCTTGAACACAAGGACTTAATTCACTATAACCAGTCTGATTACAATCGCATGAGAAACCGCCGGTGACTAACATCCAATGACGCGTTCAGGGATCCAAACCAGATATAACATTCATTGACCTAACAGAATCCGATTCTCCAGAATCTCTTATCACGGTTTCCTTCAAATGATATCTGTGATCGGTGGAAATAGAACTGACTGTTTGGAATGCTGGTTGGCAAAATGTCGCGGTAAGTAAGACTCGCCACCGTCTTTTATTTTCTCCAACAAGAAAAGGACAAAAGCACAGCAAAATTCCTTTTCGAGATGTTTCTCGGTTCGGGAGGCAGATTATAGAAAGGGAAGGTGTTATCACCCTTTCTATATGTGGTTATCCACGGGCTCTTAGGTACTTGCTCACTATGTTTTCAAAAATGTTTGCTTTTCTTGTGTTTATGGGTTTTGAAAAAAAGTTTGTTTTGAAAACTTCTAGGTAACTCTTGTATCAGTCCTCAAGAGTGTATGAAGTGTTTGTTTGAAAACTTTTTGAAAGTGTAGATGCGAAAAGTTGTTTTTGTTTTTTGAAAGAGCAAGTACCCAGGAGAAATCTACCTACTCTAAGGAATTAAGCTGTATAAATGTCCTTTAGACAGTACTAGCCCACTATTGAGAAGTAGGTAGCACCGTCGTTGGAGTTATTCGGGTCAATTCGATTATAGGGACATGTGTGGTCACCAAAGCAATAATAGGACGCCTTAGCGGTAACCCTAATGTCCTAGATCCTTTTTATCCGAGGCAACCGTTTCGAGGCAACTTGGATCTTTAGACAGGAGGCCAACCTCTAAAACACCCTATACTCAATGACCACGTCGAGGCAACCAAGTGAGGCGTACCCTAAGAGTGGCATGTGCGAGTGTGTCAGGATTCGGTTAAATTATCTTTGCACATGTTATTGTGAGCTACGAGTTGATTTTAATTTTCAGGCAAGTCTTGTCATGCATAGTTAACAGTTAATAATTGTGCGGAAAGTAAATTGCGGAAAGTAAATCTACGCTATTACAAGGCGTCGGGTATTTACATCGCCAAAAACATAACCCTTGAAAAGTAAATTGCGAGAAAATAAAGAAAGCGATAAAAAGTCCTAAGTATCTATTACATTCTCGGAGCAATTACATAAATATGATCAAAAATTATAATGCGCGAATAAAAAATTAAATCGGGAAAAGTCTTAGGGTTTTGACCCTTTTTTGAGAAAGAATGGAATTTTGGTCTTTTTTGCAATTAATTAAACCTAATTCTAATTAATTAAATAATCAAAAGAAAAAGTATTTTTTTAGTTTTTTATGTTTTAATGAAAATGAAAATAAACGATATTAAAAGTTGTCAAAACCCTAATTCTAGGTTAATTTTATTTATTATGAAAAAAGTCAAAGTTAACCTAATTAACTAAATTAATTATATTTAGAATTTATTTACAAAAAATAATTAATAGTGAAATTAATAAAAATAAATAATATTTTAGGTTTCTGAATTTATTATGAAAAATAATTAATTTGTGAGTTAATTAACTAATAATATTAATAATTAATAAAATAATTAAATAGAAATTAAAATAGAAAAGAAAAAGAATAAAGAAACCAGGGGGTGATGGGCCAGCTTTGGGGGTGAAGAAGCAATTTCTCAGGCCCATTAACAATCAAGCCCTTCTGACTTTTGAGATCCTCCATGGCATAGTTGACTGGGAACATGGTGGTCTACCCATCCTGACCATTGGATCTATGCTGGCAGCCACATGGCGCTTGGAAGATTGGAGGCATATGGTTGAACGCCTTTGGGATCCTGCACATGAACATGTTAAGAAAAGAAATAAATGAGTTTTGGGTGGACCTGGGATTCGAACCCAGGTCCCAATGATTACCAGCCAACTCACTAGCCACTACACCAGTCGCTTGCATTTGTTAGTATAATGATAAATAAATATAATATATGCAAACAAATTAATAAGCTGAATTTATAAAAAAGCGCGCGTTCTTTGAACTGTCCAATAGCATATCACCACGTCCTTTGTCTTCCTCATTTGCCTGTAAAAACAGAGTTAGATAGCGGGGGTTTTTAACCCCCACAACCTGCAACGACCAATAATAGCGATTAGGCATGTGTTCAACATAAATATTTCGCGATGGTCCCCTTAGATTCGTCTGGTCTCAACGATTCTAACCATGGGTCTTAAGGGCTCCAATTTTTTCTGGTTAATAAAGCCCCAATTTGGAAGCTCAAGAACCCTAGATTTCTTCAATGGTAACTTGTGATTCTGGGCATTATAATCCAATTAATTAATACCATTAGTTTCACAAGGATTCAAGCAATGTAAAACGAACCATAAATCATTTTAAAAGCTTATGAATCATGAGTTTCGATTATGAGAAAAGTATGCAGACTGTTAGTCTGTTTAGAGTGATTTCTTGAGCTTTAGCGTGTGGTTTTGATTGCAATGTGTCTCTGGGAACCCCTGCAATAGATTAGAATCAGTAAAAGCCCTTGAATTGGCCTGGAGGATAGAAAACAGTTTTCAAGTTTTCTTGGATTTTTTTGAATGTGGTTATGGCTTTTCTGCAGAGCTTTCACGTCCATGGCATTAGGTTTTGCTTGTGTATATATAGTAGAAGAGAATTAGGTTAAATCTTGCACAAAAAATCCATTGCATGATGGTTTGAATATTTGATTTGCAATCACATCTTTTTGAATCTTTTTGATTGAAGAAACTTGCCAAACTTGGAGATTTTTGTCCCTTTGATTTGCACACGAATTGCCAGCATATCTTGAGCTTGTTTGCTTCACAAAAAGATTGAAAATATCAAATCTTTGTATTTCCTACATTTTAAATTAATTAAATGAATTAAAATCAATTAAAAATCCAATTAATTAATAAAAAATAAGAAAATAAATTGTAATAAGCTTGATGGGTCGTGCATAGGCCTTGGATAAAGTTTCAAGAAGAAATTTGAGGCCCATTAGCAAAAACAAAGTGTTTTGAGCAAAGTTGACTTTTGCAAATTCACAAAAATTTCCCAACTTCTCCAATGCATATCTTGCTCAATTTTGATCATATGAACATGTTCTTGGACATTTTGGAAAGGTATTGAAGTCCTCTAACCAACACCTTTGGTCCCATGTCATTTGGATTTACCAATCTCAAGTTATGGTCTTTGATTTAAAGCGCACTTTTGTTGACTTTTGAAATTGACCTATAATGTAGAAATTGATAACTTTTTGTGAGAGCATTTCTTGGACTTGGAATGTGAAGATGAGTTGTAGGAAATGTCATCCCCTTCAAAATGAGCATTGGATGGGATTTTTCTAATGAACCATGAAAAAGTTATGCCCTGGTCAAGATACATTTGACTTTTCTGCTGTCCCAAAATAGTAACTTTTTACATCTTGATAATTTTTGAGCTATCCTTGTGGAATCATGATCAAGACTTGATCAAATGATGATTGTGAGCTCAAAATAAGATGTTGACCAAAAATTCTGACTTTTGACTGTGAAATGACCATTTTGCCCCTACAGTTGACTGTAGAGCAAATGAAGCTTTTGACTGTGCAAATTGGCATTGTGAATCTTGAAACTTGACATGTAGATGCTTGAGAATGTGTAGAGGCCTATGAGACTTGATTGAGCCATTGAAAACTTCAAGCTCCATGAAAGAACCAAAACCCTAATTTTGACTGGCTTAGGAGGCATTTGGACTGTGCAATCCTTGAGCAATTTTGAACCATGTGAAGATGATCCTTGACAAATCTTGAAGAATATGGGAGGGCAAATTTTGGGGTACAACAGTTGCCCCTGTTCAATCTTCTTAGACCTGAGGATATAGATTGGCTTGCGTGCCTTTCGTGATCCGAAGGTGGAAGATGATTGAACACTAAAGTGCCCAGAAATTTGCACTCGCATAGCATAGTATCAACAATGTGGTGTCGGGAATGGGCTTACAGATGCCATTTGGAAGTGTAATGGATAATGGTGGAGATGGGCTTAAAGATGCCATCCAGGGGTGTCGATCACGCAAGAGATTCCTTAGCGAGAACTTGCGTACCTGAGAAAGAAAGATAATTTCCTGGCCTGTTACAGGTGTTGATCTTCAAACTCTTCATGTAGATACTTTCCTGGCTAGATACAGGTATAGATCTACAATCAATCACTCACAGATATACCCTGGCTAGATACAGGTATCGAATCTGGAACTTCACAAGGTTGGTGGAGATAGCTTTCCTGGCTGGATACAAGTGTAGATCTCTGACCTGAGAATGAAAGATGACTTCCTGGCCTGTTACAGGTGTTGATCCTCAAACTCTTCATGCAGATACTTTCCTGGCTAGATACAAGTATAGATCTATAATCTCTTCATGCAGATACTTTCCTGGCTA
Source organism: Vicia faba (assembly GCA_948472305.1). Taxonomy (NCBI): domain Eukaryota; kingdom Viridiplantae; phylum Streptophyta; class Magnoliopsida; order Fabales; family Fabaceae; genus Vicia; species Vicia faba. The sequence continues at coordinate 884,930,689 of OX451738.1, forward strand.
GATACAGGTATAGATCTACAATCAATCGCTCACAGATATGCCCTGGCTAGATACAGGTATCGAATCTGGAACTTCAAAAGGTTAGTCGAGATAGCTTTCCTGGCTGGATACATGTGTGGACCTCTGACCTGAGAATGAAAGATGACTTCCTGGCTAGATACAGGTATTGATCTTCAATCTCTTCATGCAGATACTTTCCTGGCTAGATACAGGTATAGATCTACAATCAATCGCTTACAGATATGCCCTGGCTAGATACAGGTATCGAATCTGGAACTTCAAAAAGGTTGATGGTAATCATCTTTTGATTGACCGTTTCCTGAAAAGGTAAACATTAGTTGTATGCAATGTCATGATGTATGAAATGCATGATGTCATGATGTCCTCAAGAATAAATGAGATTGTGTCGTATGCATTTTATCATGTATGTAAGCAGGAGATATGAAATGCGAAATGTTTATGAATGTATTTTCGTCTGGGAAAATAAATCCTTGACGGATGCCGGGAGCTTGTTAAATCCTGGGCTGATGTTGAAGAGTAGAGTTCTTCGTTTCCGCTGGGGATGATGAACGAAGATGATTGCAAGAATAAACCTATAGGAGAAGATGACTCCGTTTGGGAATAAACCTGATGGAGAGATTACTCTGCGGGGAATTACTCTGTGGGAAGAGATACTTCGCTGAGATTTTGATGATAACTCTGCTGGGGATTCCTGTTGATAAGCTCTGTTGGGGAATTTGATGAACTCCGCTGGAGATAGGAAGAACTTCGCTGAGGACGATCTTTCCGTTGCAATTTGTTGAGGATAACCCAGTTATAGGCTCTGATGGGGAATAACCTTTGAATATGGCTGAGGAGATGCATTTATACTCTACAGGGGATAAGCTTCCAGAATCTACTGGGGAGATGGTTCAACTCTCCTGGGGAAACTTTTTGGACTGCACTGGGGAAATGGCTCCATTGGGGTGTCTGTATTCCGCCGGGGAACAATCTTATATTCCTGTCGAGGAATATTAAGACTGTCGGGGATGCTTGCTGAGGATATCTTTATACTCTGCTAGGGAATATTAAGATCTTCTGGGGATACCCAACTTCCTTAGGGCTGACAGTAGCCTAACTCTGCTTGGGGAGAGTGTTGCTGACTTGCTAGGGATACTGTGCCTTTTCGGGGCTGATGGGAGACCAACTCTGCTTGGGGAGAGTATTGCTGAATCTTGTCTTACTCTGCGGAGAGTGAAGGTATCCTGGTTACGTTCTTCAGGCGAACCTACCTTGGTATTTTGGTGGACAGAGCAACTAGATTGCTTAGACAATTCTTATTGCCCCTGTTTCTGATGTCACCCGTAATTAGTCCTTTGTTTCGCATGCAGGTATTTATGAGTTAGCAATTAATGTCAAATTCATATATCAAAAATGAACATTGGACGTTCTTTGCAAAACAAAACAGATAAAGAAAAAACAATTGGCAATTTGTCTGGAAAAGTGAATTTGTATTGATTTTGAATTTTGCATGTAAATAGGCGTTTTGTGTACAAGAGGCTGACGTCCTAGTAAGAGAATGCCGCCGAACAGAATAGAGTTTATACAATTTGTGAAAAGGAAAACAAAACAGCTATGTGAAAAATCCCACTGGGTTCCAACACTGCTATCGCCTTTATGTCTTCAAGCGTCTCATCACTTTGCTGCTTAGTTGGAAATGAAGCTGACTGATTGATGCCGTTTGTTGATACCGAGGTCTGGATGCAAGGTGATCCAATGAGACATAGTATTACACTTATCCCTAATTTTTGCCTGGACCGCCCTTTTGGGTTTTCAGTCTACCGGGATACCCATTTTTGCCCAAGTCGCCTTTTCAGGTTTTCGACTTGCCGAATGTACATATTTTTTTCATTTCATCCCTTATTTTTTGCCCGAACCCTTTTAGTTCGCCGGGAAGCCCTTATTTTTGCCTAGGCCAATCGACCTAGCGGGTCTTTAATCATGCAAAGTATTTTTTTACTATGTCTGCATTGGTGGGGTGAGGAAGGTCGTCACCATCCATGGTGGTTAGAATCATGGCTCCTCCTAAGAAGATATTCTTAACCATAAATGGCCCTTCGTACGTAGGAGTCCATTTTCCCCTGGGATCACCTTGAGGTAGAATGATGCGCTTGATTACCAGGTCCCCAACTTGATACTCTTGTCGTCTGACTTTCTTGTTAAATGCCTTGATCATCCGTTTTTGGTACGTCTGACCGTGACAAATAGCAGTGAGTCTCTTTTCATCAATCAGGTTTAATTGATCAAGCCGGGTCTAGATCCAGTCATCTTCGCTCAAACCTGCATCCTTCATTATCTGGAGAGAGGGTATCTGGGGCAAGACTGCCTCCATGCCATAGACCAAGGAAAAGGGTGTTGCCCCTGTTGATGTCCGTGCTGAGGTACGGTACCCATGAAGAGCAAACGGTAACATCTTGTGCCAATCTTTGTAGGTCACTGTCATCTTCTGCACAATCTTCTTGATATTCTTATTAGCTGCTTCTACAGCCCCATTCATCTTCGGTCGGTAAGGAGAAGAGTTGTGGTGCTGTATCTTGAATTGCTCGCAGAGCTCAGTGATCATCTTGTTGTTAAGATTGGTACCATTGTCCGTGATGATCCTTTCTGGTACACCGTATCGACAGATCAGGTTGTGTCGAATGAACCGCGCCACGACATTCTTGGTTACAGTAGCAAAGGAAGCTGCTTCGACCCACTTCGTGAAGTAATCAATCGCTACCAGGATGAAGCGATGCCCGTTGGATGCCGTAGGTCTGATCTCGCCGATCATATCAATGCCCCACATTGCAAAAGGCCAAGGTGTTGTCATGACGTTCAAGGGAACTGGAGGAATGTGCACCTTATCAGCATAAATCTGGCATTTGTGACATGTCCGAGAATGTTGATAACAGTCGGCTTCCATTGTGGACCAGAAATATCTTGCCCGAAGGATTTTCTTTGCCATGGTATGTCCACTGGAATGCGTTCCGAAGGTACCTTCATGCAGCTCTGCCATGATCCTTTCTGCTTCAGTCTTATCCACACAATGCAGTAAGGTTGAATCATGGTTTCGTTTGTAGAGAATGTCATTGCTGAGGAAGAATTTTGCCGCGAACCTTCTCAGAAACTTTTTGTCATTAACAGATGCACCTTCGGGTTATTCTTGAGCTTAAAGGTACCTCTTTACTTCATGATACCAAGGCTTTTCTGTTACCTCTTCGGTCTCAAGATCGCAGCAATGCGCAGGTTCATCCAACTTCCAAATAATGATCCGGGGAGCCTCGTTGTCCCATTTGACTTTGAACATAGAAGACATCGTAGCTAACGCATCCGCCAACTGATTCTCCTCTCTTGGGAAGTGTTCAAAAGTTATCTCCTCGAAATGGGGAATCAACGTCAATACATATTCCTTGTAAGGAATAAGATTTGGGTGTTTCGTATCCCACTCGCCCTTGATATGACTGATTACGAGAGCGGAATCTCCGAAGACACTCAGAAACTTGATCCTTAGGTCAATTGCAGCTCGAAGACCCATGATGCATGCTTCATACTCCGCCATGTTGTTGGTGCAGTTGAAACATAGCCGGGCGGTAAGTGGAGTATGAGTGCCTTTAGGAGATATGATTACGGCGCCGATACCGTTACCCAAAGCATTTGAGGCTCCATCAAAGTGCATAGACCATCAGGATCCTTCCTCAGGTACTTCATCCGGTCCAGGTATTTCACAATCAGTCACTACCATGATATTCTCGTCTGGAAATTCAAAGTTCATATATTGGTAGTCGTCCACTGCCTGATGTGCCAAATGGTCTTCCAACACACTTCCCTTGATTGCTTTTTAAGTCGTGTACTGGATGTCATATTCGGTCAAGATCATCTGCCATCTTGCTATTCTTCCGGACAGAGCAGGCTTTTCGAAGATGTACTTGATTGGATCCATCTTTGAAATCAATAGAGTAGGGTGAGTCAACATATACTGTCTTAGCCGGCGAGCAGCCCATACCAAAGCGCAACAAGTTTTCTCGAGCAGTGAATATCGGGTCTCACAGTCGGTAAACTTTTTGCTAAGGTAATAAATAGCGTGCTCTTTTCGGCCAGACTCGTCATGCTGCCCCAGCACACACCCCATTGAGCTGTCAAGTACTGTCAAGTATAAGATTAGAGGTCTCCCTTCAACCGGTGGCATAAGGATGGGTGGTTCTTGGAGATACTCTTTGATTCTTTCGAAAGCGGCATGACATTCATCGTTCTAACGTACCACTTGATCTTTCTTCAGCAGCTTGAAGATTGGTTCACAGGTGGCAGTTAGATGTGAGATGAATCGGGCAATGTAGTTTAGCCGTCCTAGAAAACCTATGACTTCTTTCTCTGTCTTGGGAATTGGCATCTCTTATATGGCTTTCACTTTGGCAGGATCCACTTGAATACCTTTGTCGCTTACGACGAAGCCTAGCAATTTTCCAGATCTCACCCCAAAGGTGCACTTGTTCGGGTTCAACCTCAGCTTGTACAACTTCAGACGGTCAAACAACTTCTGTAGATGGTCAAGGTGTTCCTCCTCAGTTTGGGACCTTGCAATCATATCGTCGACGTATACTTCGATTTCATGATGGATCATGTCATGAAACAAAGCAACCATGGCACGTTGGTAGGTTGCCCCAGCATTCTTCAACCCAAAAGGCATGACCTTGTAGCAAAAGGTGCCCCACTGAGTAACAAAAGTGGTCTTCTCCATGTCTTCGGGAGCCATCTTGATCTGATTATAACCGGAGAACCCGTCCATGAAGGAGAATACCTTATGCTGAGCAGTGTTGTCAACCAGAACGTCGATATGAGGCAGAGGGAAATCATCCTTGGGGCTCGCCCTGTTCAAATCCCTGTAATCAACACACATTCGGACCTTACCATCTTTCTTTGGCACTGGAACCACGTTGGCAACCCACCGAGGGTAAGAAGTTACTGCTAGAAAACCGGCGTCAAATTGTTTCATAACCTCAGCTTTGATTTTCTCGGACATCTCTGGACGCATACGGCGGACCTTCTGCTTTACCGGAGGGCATTCTTCCTTGGTAGGCAAGTGATGAACCACAATGTCAGTATCCAACCCAGGCATATCCTCGTAAGACCAGGCAAAGATTTCCACGTAGTCATGCATCATCTGAATCAACCGTTGTTTCACACTAGACTCCAGATTGGCACCAATCTTGACTTCCTTTCTGTCTGTCTTAGTACCCAGATTTACCGTTTCCACTAGCTCTTCATGCGGATGAATGGCCCTCTCTTCCTGGAGTAACAGTCTTGCCAACTCACCAGGCACTTCACAATCATCTTCACCTTCGTATTCGGCTAAGTTGATCGGATTTTCGAAGTCATAACTGGCAGTAGCAGAGTCGTTACCAGTGAGATCCAGAGTGGATTGGAACCTGTATGTTGTGAGTGTGTGTAAATATAGCTGTTTTGCAATATATAATAAAGAAAGACAAGGAGCACAAGATTTGAAATGCAAAAAACGTCCAATGCTTTTATTAATGATATATGAAAATGACACACAAAAGCCCTCACAAATGAAGCCACGGTGCCCCGGGTAAGACACCGGGCCATAAAGTTTCGCAATTATTGTTTGTTATAAATTCAAAACAAAAGAGTTCATTACTGAGTGACAAAAGTAATAGCTATGAAGTCTTTCGCAGTCCAGTTGTTCGATCCACCGTTGGTCGTAGGGTAGATCCAGCTGTCGAATTCAGATTCCTCCCCGTCGTCTTCAATAGCATTTACCCCTGAGTTGCTGATGAATACAGGAGGTCTTCCAATCCTTGCCTTACGAACAACCCTCTGAGCTTCTGCAGTGAAACCCAAACCAAACTTGTCAGTCTTCGGAGTGAAATCAGGCAGTCGGCCCCAGTTTGCACACTCACCTTTCTCAACCACAGCCCGGGCATCCTTCAAGGAAGCCATCTTCAAAGGATAATCATCAATCACAGTCTCTGCTGACGCCAGTGTCTAAGGAACTTCTTCAAAATGTTGAAAGGGGGTCTCAATGAACTCCCCATCTATCTCTATGTACCGGAACGAGTTGAGGTGGCTGACCATATACTCTTCCTCCCCCTGCACTGTAACAATCTTCCCTCTGACTGGGTATTTCAGCTTCTGATGCAGTGTGGACGTCACAGCTCCAGCCTTATGGATCCATGGACGACCCAGCAAACAAGAGTAGGACGGTCGGATGTCCATCACATAGAATGTAGAGTCGAAGACCTGAGAACCAACCCTGATTGGAATGTCAACTTCATCGTGTACCATCCTTTTGGACCCGTCAAAGGCCCGGACAACAATGTTACTTGGCTTTAGCTCCAATCCCTCGCAATCCAACCTGTCTAAAGCTTTCTTGGGTAATACGTTCAACGAGGAACCAGTGTCAACCAGCACATGGGCAAGAGTAGTGCCCCTGCATTCAATGGAGACATGCAGGGCATCGTTATGGTTCTTCCCCTTAGCAGTCAGATCAGCATCGGAGAAACCCAGACCATTATCAACAGTTAAGTTGGCCACACAATCAGTGAACTGATCAGCAGATGTCTCTTGTGGCACGTTGGTCGTCTTTAGAAAGGTGATCAGAGCCTTGGCATGGGCCTCTGAACACAACAGCAGTGATAGCATAGAAATTTTAGATGGGGTGTGCCCCAGCTGCTCAACTACATTGAAATCACTCTTCTTGATAATCTTAAGGATCTCTTCCATCTCCTGTTGGGAAGCTTCAACAGTGGTTGTCTTCGGTGCCTCCGTCTGGGCAGGCATATCAGTAGCAATTCCTTTGCCCTGAGCGTCAGATGACTCGACAGCAGGTGTTGTACCCCAAAATTTGCCCTCCCATTTCCTCAACATTTTCTCATCACAAGACCCTTGAAGATCAAGATCCAGTTAGGGTTTCCTCTGCTCAAGACTTCTCCTTGCACTGTGGACTCAAATTAGGGTTTGTGTTTGCCCAAGGATGTTTTGACCTAAAATTCCTAAGATGATTTTCATGTTTCATATTGGACTCCCAAGATTACCCATACCATGTTTCAAGTCCTAATTCCAAATTTTGCCCAGTCAATTGGACAGATGACCTAGAAATCAGCTGTATTGGGGAAAAAGTCAACTGTGGCCAATTGACAGCCAAACCTCATGAAATTTGACCCACATCAACATATTGAACTCATATGGACCATTTGATCAAGTTTGGATCACAATTCCATAAGAAATTTGATCAGATCACCAAAAGGGCAAAATGGTCATTTTTAGGGTTTTGACTGCACAAAGGCAATTTTTGACTGTTTGACCTAGCCAATGGCAAATCAAGCTCATATATGGACTCAAGGACTCAATGAAATGGTCTTGACACATTCATCAAGCTCAAAAGATCCCAAGTACACAAGGTTGACAGTTGAATTTCCCAGTCAATTGATCAATTTTGGCTGTATACTGAAAAGTCAAACTTTGACTTTTTGGTCAAAATCAAGAGTCAAGATTCATTTTTCATCAAAAACATGCCAAATCATGAAACTTGTTCACCAAGAAATCACAAAATGCAAATTAGGGTTAGAAAATGGAATTTTTCATAACTTAGAATTTTTCTAAGTTATGAAAAACCCTAATTTTTTCCCAACTTTGCCCCATCTTTTCACAAAGATCCATTTGGATTCAAACAAAAGTCAAAACATGAAAGTTGTAGCTTGTTGCATAATCTACAACTTTGATTCACAAAGTTTTCTCATTTGAAGCTTGTATCTCAAGTTACAAATTTTTGAATAAGGGCACTAAACCATTTTTAACTTAGTAGAATTTTAACCTATTTTGACAAGGTTTTCTACCCCACTTCAAGGCCATTTTTCATACCCTTCCACTTGGAATTTCAATTTGCATTTCAAAGATGGATTGTAGTACACATTCCAAGCTTTCCAAAATGTCCAAGAACTCATCAAACAACCTCATGGTTAGAGAGAATCGAATTTCACAATATAGCAAAAAACCACTTTGTTCATGACCAAGTTCCATGTCCATAACTTTGCAAATTTGAACTCAGCATGCTTTAGGTTAGATTACAGGTCCTTAAACCAAGTTGCACTCAATAATTTAATGCATATTCATTGTGTTAAGGTGTTGTCCTATGAGCTTGAACATTGTATGCAAGATTAATCCCAAACTAGATAAAGCATTCTTTCCATTTTTGCAAAAGATCACTTTATGTCCAATTGAGAATCCAACAAGTACATTGCAAATCTGGTTGGCACAAGTTTATGTGCTAATCACACTGATCAAGGAGGCATTATGCAGCATAGTGTGAGGTCCTCTACAGGCCTAGAAGCACAATTTGCCTTTGTTTGCTTAAGTGTGAAGTAAAGTGGCATAACTCATAACAACTTCCATCTCAGCTTACAAACACAAGAACAAAGTTATCAAACACATTCCAAAGAACATATCCAAGCTTTTGCACGAGCCTTTGACCTCCAATCCACCCTCCATCTCAGAATCACTCTCAAACTGCAAAAACAGAGTTGCCTCTGCAGTTTGAGTGCCAACTTCTATTTCTCTCAAGCATCCTTGCCAAAACCAGTTCACATACCTTCCATACTATCTATGCAAGCTAACCATGACCTGAAACCTGACCTGTAACACCTCCAAGCCACTTCACCATTTTTGCTTTTCTGTTTTGCAGTTGAAGTTCACCAGCACGATTCAGGGAGTTTCAAGGCAAAGTAGAACTTGGAATAGCATCCTTACACTTCAAGGAAGCTATACAAATCATCATTTTACTCTGAAACATCCGCCATTGCAAAGCACGATTCCAACTGAACAGGTATCTTCATGAAGTTCTATCTCTCTTATTAGGCATTGTTAGCTTTAGGTTTGTGAAGAAAATATGTCACAATCATAGCCCTGAACATGACCATATAGTTAGATTTCATTTATGTTACATGTGCTGCAAGAATTTTGAGTCTGAACATGGCATAAAAGTTAGGTCAGAAATTGGGGGAGAAGAAATTCTCCCTCATCTTAGAGAGTTAGGTCAAGTTCTTTACATGGTTGGAATCGTCTCTTAATGCTCTACACTTTTCATGTTATGAGTTTTGCTTGAAAGTCCAGGAATCCAGAGATAGAAAACGCGTGGGTGATGTTGTTCAGAGGTTGAAGATGACTGATTCTGGGCTGGGCCTGGAATATTTTCTTATTTACACCACATAATTACTTTTGAACCCCCTGAGCCCATTTGCTTATTTATTTGACTTTTTTGACTTTTTCTTTTTTGATTGACTTTGTTTATTTTTTCTCATGACATTAAAAGCACAAAAATATTTTTTCCATCATTTTTTGAATTTATTGCATATTTATTTGATTATTTCTTTTGTTTGTACATAAATATTATATATGCTATTGTTTAGAATAAATAGAAAAATAGTGTAAATACATTTTTTTATTTTTGTTTATCTTCTGAAAATATTTCACATAAAAAATATATACTTTTTTTATTTATTTTATTAAATATTAAATATATATTATGCATATTTAGAATTTAATATATATATATATATATGTTTATTAACATGTTTAGGTTAGAATATAAAAATATTTGAATTTTTCATTTTTATTAATATTTGATATAAAAAATACTTTTTTATAATATACTTCATTTTACTTTTATTTTTGTACATAATAAATAAATATTTGCATTAAATTAAACAATAATACATTTTCTTTAATAAAATTAGGGTTTTTGCCCTAAATTCAAAATACTCCAAAAAAATAATGTCTTTAATATTTTTCACATAAATAACACTTTTTTTCATACATATACAAAACATTTTTGCATCTTACATTTTTATTCCATTTTTATTTATTTAATTATTGTACATTATTTACATTGCAAATATTCAAATTGATGTAATAGTTTTAGGTTTACATTACTTGTCAATATCCCCATTTGAACATTTGTACCCCCCTTCCCATATTTGGTTTTGTAATAGCTTAGTAAATTTATTTTCGCACTTTATTGCTTTCTAATAATAACATGTTAGAATTAGGGTTTGTATGCGAAAAAACGACAAAAATAGTTATGACCTAATCTCAAGACAAACAAGCATGAAAATGGACACACAAATCACACTTGCACCCCCTAGGGTACTCCACTTGTTGCCTTTCAAAATTGGGCCATATTGTATGTTAAGTCTCTTTGGGCAAAACAAACAAATTGAATGATCATAGTCCCTCGATAACATTTTTTTCAAAACAAAAACAAATGATCAAGTCCCTTAAAGAAAATGCCCAAAGATACTTGGCACCATTGCAATTATGGTCTAAACGATGACCCGCGCCTGTCCCTTTCACATCCTAACATAAGATTGTCCACCAAATACAATGGTGGAACAAACTTGTTAAAAGGGTTAAAATATAGCAATAATCTTTTGAGAAATTTAGGAGTAGATAACCTCTTAGTTACTTGAATCAATCTTGCAAACTAAAACACTTGCCTATTTCAAAAACCACACATCACTACACTTTCAAAACAACTTTCAAAAACAAATGAAAACCTTTTCAAAAGACATACATCTTTGTATACATCCCCACATGGATCATTACAAAGGTTGCCACCACATTGGCCTCTTTTCAAAACATTTTCAAACCCACACACAAAGCACCATTTCAAACAATTGAAAACAAAAAGGCAAGTGATCTAAGCAAGTAACTAAGAGCCCATGGATAACCATGGATAGAAAGGGTGCTAATACCTTCCCTTTCTATAATCTACTCCCCGAACCCAAGAAAACATCTCAAAAGGTTTTTGCTGTGCTTTTTAACCTTTCCTTAGGATAAAATAAAAAGTCGGTGGCGACTCTTGCTCAACCGAAACATTTGCGAATACAAACGCAAAATCTCAAGTCAGTTCTCCCACCGTATCACAGAACTGGCGACTCTGCTGGGGACTATAAACTTAAAAGTGGAGTAACCTTAGGGTTTAGATCACCTTTGTTTTCAATTGTTTGCTTTGTTTGCTTTTATATTTGTGGGCTTTACATCAGAGTTTCATAGATCCTAACCCGGATTTGGGAAATACCCTTTTTAGGTAGCATAATCTGTGAGGGACCTGTCCGGCGTAGACCGACATGGGTGAAGCAGTGGCTACGTTGGTGTGGCATCTTAGTTTGTACCTATATCCCTTGTGTTGCAACGGGGAGAATATAGGTCTTCTAAGGGGTCATTAAACACCAACCAACCTTAGAACCCTAAATTGACCAACTTGGCTATTAGGACAGTAGCAGTATGCTACACTCATTGAGGCTAAACTCTCGAGATGGTTCTGGCCGCGAGAAAAGATTGCGATGCTGGAGTTATGACCGATTGAGGGTAGCCAATGATTTGAGATCCTCTAGAAGCCGGTTACTTTTGATAGGACAGGTTTTAACCAACAAAACCAAAAGAGGGTAATACCTGAAACTCATGCTGGCCTGAAACCTAAGGGTGTCTTGTGTGACTTGTGTGCCTTATTTACCTATGTGAATACTTGTGGTGTGCTTCATCATAGCATCATGCCATCATACCATTGCATGCATCCTGTATAAAGGACTAACCCATTTCAAAGACAAAAGAGTTTCATCTTTGCTCTATTTTGTAGGACATCATGATGCCCGTGCGTAGGAATATTGTCCGGCTCAACTTTGTTCAACCACCAGTTTTACTCAAGGATTTGGATGGTAGGATTCCAAACACTTCTTCCTTCATCAACAGACATGGGTCTCTCCTTGGCTTGATCACTGCAAAATGGGACCAACAACTGATAAGTGTTCTGACCCAATTTTATGACCCTCTGTATCATTGTTTCACTTTTCAAGACTTCCAGCTGGTTCCTACCCTGGAAGAATTTTCTTATTTGCTTGGGATCCCTGTCTTTGAACAAACTCCATTCACCGGTTTGGAAAAGACTCCTAGGCCTGAAGAGATTACTGCAGTTCTCCCCTTGACCAAAGAAGAGGTATTGTCCAACTGGGAAACTAGAAATGGGATCAAGGGCTTTTTGGTTAAATTTCTGGTTGGCAAGGCTAATGATTTCTGGAATGACTTGGACTTCAAGGCATACGAGGATATTCTGGCTCTTTTGATCTATGGTCTGGTATTGTTTCCCAACCCTGACACTTTTATCAGTATCCATGTCATAAGGATCTTCATGTCTCGGAATCCGGTACCCACTCTGTTGGGTGATATTCTACAACAACTCTATGCTCGTACTGCTCGAAAACGGGGAACTTTGTGGTGTTGTGCTCCTTTGCTAGTAAGGTGGTTTATTTCGCACCTTCCTAAGTTCGCGCTGAAGAATGAAGAAGGAAAAGGTTGGGCTAGGAGGTTAATGGCTCTTACTGATAATGACATCACCTGGACTCTCAGAGGTTTGGATGAGGTAGCTGTTATTGACCGTTGCGGAGAATACCCTAACGTTCCGTTGATTGGTGTCCAAGGAGGAATCTCTTACAATCCGTGCTTAGCTCTCCGTCAGTTTGGAAGAGCCAGAGGAAATGGGCCTCATGAAATGCTGGTTCCTCACTTCCATTTTGAGTTTCAGGCAGACAGTGACAAACTACGCCAGGGATTCATTAGAGCTTGGGACAGAATTCACAAAGCCGACCCACATGAGTTGGGACCAAAGACTTCTCTGCCATTGAAGCCCTATTGCAAATGGGTCCGCATCCGTGCTCAAAGGTTAGGTATGCCCTACGAAGCTGTTAGACCCCTCATTCTTGAGTCTCCTGATGAAGATGGGGTTCCTCCAACTGTTCTCCCTCCTCAAATACCTACTGATTTTGACACCATGAAGAGATCTTGGGCGCAGCTAAAGGAAGAACGGGATTTCTATCGGGAGAAGTTCAACGAGCAGGAACGGAAGATCCAGAGGCTGAATAAGCAATTGGAGGAAGAGCGGGTCCTGAACAACTACATCAGCACTGAAAAGAGGAGGCCATGGGAGCATTGATGAGCTTTGGATGTTTCCTTTTATAATTTATTTATTTCCAGTATTTTTCATTCCTGTAATGCCTAAGGGCAAATTGTTGAACAATTGAAAATTTTAATCTAATGAAGTGTGTTTCCCTTTTTGTCTACAAAGTTGAATCTTGTTTGTCTTTGAAAACATAAAACATACGCATTCCATTGCACCATATGCATAGCAGGTACCCTATTTCACATGATGCTTAATCTTTTTCGCTGTTTATTTTGCACAGTCATCATGAATCCAGACTCCTCCAGTGAGCAAGCAATCAAGGCCCTTCAGGCCCAAAGTGCACAGTTTCAAGAGATGGTCCTAAGCCTAGCCCAAGGTCAGCAAGAGTTGAAGACTCTACTCCTGAAGAAGAAGAAGAAAAAGAGGACTGCATTGTTCAACACCGGACGCAGATTTGGGAACACACTCCATAATGAAGCTGATCCAACTACTTCTTCTGCTGAGAAAAACAGTCCCCAAGGGGGAGGAGCTCCTAGTCCCGCAGTCTCCGACAACGAGACGGACTATAACGACGAACAATACCCACCTGCTGCTGACAGATACAAGCAATTGGAGGACCGCTTGAGCGCCATGGAAATTCAGAATGTGCCGGGACTGGATTTCGGAGATTTGGGGTTATCTTCTGGAGTAGTAATTCCACACAAGTTTAAGGCGCCTGCCTTCGCCAAGTATGATGGGGTCTCCTGCCCAAAGCTGCATCTAAGGTCGTACGTAAGGAAGATCCAACCTTATACGGCGGATAAGAACCTCTGGATTCACTTCTTCCAAGACAGCCTCTCGGGGTCACAGCTTGAATGGTTCTACCAACTAGATGGAACTAGCATCTGACACTGGGAAGATTTGGCAACCGCATTTTACAGACAATACCAATACAATTCTGATCTCGCTCCTACGCGTACCCAACTTCAGGGTATGTCTCTAGGAACGGGTGAAGGGTTCAAAGAGTACGCACAAAAATGGAGAGATTTGGCTGGCAGGGTGCAGCCTCCATTGACTGATCGTGAGCTGGTTGATATGTTTCTAGGGACATTGTCTGGTCCGTTTTTCAATCATTTGGTTGGTAACTCCTCCGCTGGGTTTACGGATTTGATATTGACGGGAGAAAGAATTGAAGCTGGCATCAGGTCAGGCAAGATACAAAAGGCTGTCTCCACAAGTGCTGAGAAGAGGCCGTTTAAGAAAGAAGCAAGTGCCGTCTATGGTCCTAGAAGACAAATCAAGCCCGAAAGTCGCCAAGCCGTCAATGCTTTGGTCATCTCAAAACCTGTTGCTGCTCCTCAGCAGTACAATCAACAAAGAAGCGAAAGGCCCAAGAGGCAGTATACTCGACTGAGTATGACCTTATCTCAAATTTTACCCCAACTGTTATCCACCAACCTGGTGACCCTCAAAGAAGCTCCTAAGGTCGTCAACACTGCGTCTCCTAAGTATAACCCAAATGCCCGGTGTGCTTATCATTCTGATAGTCCCGGGCACACTACTGATGATTGCTGGGCCTTGAGAAACAAAGTGCAAGATCTGATCGACGCAAAGGAAATTCAGTTTGAAGCGCCGGAGAGACCAAATGTTGTAACTGCTCCTATGCCCCAGCATAGAGTAAATGCCATTGAGGAAGAACTGTATGCTGTCTCGGTAAATGAAGTTGTTACCCCTCTGAGGACCGTCAAGAAGAACCTACTGCGGGCCGGTTTATTTCCGGGTTGCAGTGAAGGTTGCCTGTTCTGTGCTGTTTCCCTATCCGGTTGTCCCTTGCTGAGGTTAGGCGTCCAAAGCCTAATGGATAGCAAGGAGATTCTGTTTAAGAAGTCTGCTGTTCAGTTAGTTCCGGTAAAAGAAGTTTCTGTGGTTACCATCTTCAATAATCCAATCAAGGCTCTCCCGAAGAAGCCTGTTCAAATCATGACTGCTGCACCTGTGGTTATTACTGTTCCGGGGCCTCTCCCCTACGTATCTGATAAAGCTGTCCCCTGGCATTATGGGGCAGACGTATATGTAAATGGAATCAAACAAGAATTCGACACTAGCGCCAGTATCTGCGATATCACTGGTCCAGCCAAGGTCACCCGCAGTGGCAGGCTCTTCTCGCCTGACATTGCACCGCCCGCTATTCGAAAACCCCTCCTTATAACACCTACAAGTGTACCTGTTACTGTTGCTGATCAAGTTGTTTCCCCTGCCGCCGAGTCATCTAATGCTAGGGGCAAAGGGATTGAAGAGGAGCCTGCCCGGATGGAGGCACCGATACCTATAAATGCTGAGGCCTCCCAACAAGAAGTGGAGGAAATCCTGAAGATAATAAAGAAAAGTGATTTCAATGTTGTCGAGCAGCTGGGGTATACGCCCTCCAAGATCTCCATGCTCTCTTTATTGCTATGCTCCGAGGCCCATGCTAAAGCCTTAATCTCATTTCTCAAGACGGCCCATGTGCCGCAAGAAACATCTGCAGTCCAGTTCACTGATTGCGTAGCAAATCTGACAGCAGACAATGGCTTGGGTTTTTCAGATGCTGACCTGACTGCGAAGGGAAGAGACCACAATGATGCCCTGCATGTCTCTATCGAATGCAGGGGCACTACTCTGGCGCATGTATTGGTGGATACTGGTTCTTCCTTGAATGTTCTACCGAAAAAGGCTTTAGACCATTTGGATTATGAAGGCCTAGAACTGAAGCCCAGCAATATCATCGTCAGGGCCTTTGACGGTTCAAAAAGGATGGTTCATGGAGAGGTTGACATCCCTATTCGTGTGGGCTCTCAAGTATTTGACTCTACTTTTTATGTGATGGATATACTTCCATCGTACTCTTGTCTACTGGGTCGACCTTGGATCCATAAAGCTGGGGCAGTGACCTCCACCTTGCACCAGAAGCTGAAGTATCCCGTCAGGGGGAAGATCGTCACTGTGCAAGAAGAAGAGGAGTATATGGTGAGCCATTTGAATTCCTTCAGATACATTGAGATGGACGGGGAGTTTATTGAAACCCCCTTTCAGCATTTCGAGGAGGTACATCCAATTTCAGCAGCAGCAGAAACAACATTCGAAGAGAATGTTTCCTTGAAGATGGCTTCCCTAAGGGATGCCCGGGCTGTGGTTCAGAAAGGCAATTGTGCAAACTGGGGTCAGCTTCCTGACTTCACTCAGAAGAACGACAAGTTTGGGCTGGGCTTTACTGCAGAGGCTCAGAGGGCTGTGCGCAAGGAGAAGGTCAGAAAGGCTCCGGTGTTTATCTCCAGCTCAAGGGTGAATGCTATTGAGGAGGATGTAGAGGAAGCAGAATTTGACAGTTGGATCTACCCGACTACCAGCCACGGACCAAGCAACTGGACGGCAAAGGATTTTACGCCTATCACATTTGTCACGCAGTAATTAATTTCTTTTGATTTCCAATTTGTAACAAACAATATGTTAAAACTTTGTTGGCTCGGTGTCCTACCCGGGGCATCGTAGCTCCATTTGTGAGGGCTTTTTGTATGACATTTTCATATATCATTAATCAAAACATTGGACGTTTGTTGCATTACAAATCTTGTGCTCTTCTTCTTTCTGTGTTATATATATTGCAAAACAGCTATATTTACACACACTCACTTATACAGGTTTCAATCCACTCTGGATCCCACTGGTAACAGCTCTGCTACCGCCAGTTATGACTTCGAAAATCCGACCAACTTGGCCGAAGACGAAGGTGAAGATGATTGCGAAGTGCCTGGTGAACTCGCAAGACTGCTACTCCAGGAAGAGAGAGCTATTCAACCACATGAAGAGCCGGTGGAGACAATTAACCTGGGTACTGAGACAGATAGGAAAGAGGTCAAGATTGGTGCCAATCTAGAGCTCAGCGTGAAGCAACGATTGATCCAGATGCTACAGGATTATATGGAGATTTTTGCCTGGTCCTATGAAGATATGCCTGGTTTGGATGCCGACATTGTAGTTCACCATCTACCAACCAAGGAAGATTGCCCTCCGGTAAAGCAAAAAGTCTGACGGATGCGTCCCGAGATGTCTGAAAAGATCAAGGCCGAGGTTATGAAACAGTTTGATGTCGGGTTCCTTGCAGTGACCTCTTACCCTCAGTGGGTTGCTAATGTGGTACCAGTGCCAAAGAAGGACGGTAAAGTCAGAATGTGTGTCGACTACAGGGATTTGAACAGGGCCAGCCCCAAGGATGACTTCCCCCTACCTCACATTGATGTCCTTGTTGACAATACAGCTCAACACAAGGTGTTCTCCTTCATGGATGGTTTTTCAGGGTATAATCAAATCAAGATGGCTCTAGAAGATATGGAGAAGACTACCTTTGTGACTCAGTGGGGCACCTTCTGTTATAAGGTCATGCCATTCGGATTGAAAAATGCTGGGGCAACCTATCAACGTGCCATGGTTGCTTTATTTCATGATATGATCCATCATGAGATTGAGGTATACGTTGATGACATGATTGCAAGGTCTCAAACTGAGGAGGAGCACCTTGACCATCTGAGGAAGTTGTTTGACCGACTCAAGTTATACAAGCTAAGGTTGAATCCCAACAAATGCACCTTTGGGGTAAGATCCGGAAAATTGCTAGGTTTCATTGTAAGTGATAAAGGTATTCAGGTGGACCCTGCCAAGGTAAAAGCCATACAAGAGATGCCGACTCCAAAAACAGAGAAAGAAGTCAGAGGCTTCCTGGGACGACTGAATTACATTGCCCGATTCATCTCACACCTGACTGCTACTTGTGAGCCAATCTTCAAATTGCTGAAGAAAGATCAAGTAGTACGCTGGAACGATGAATGTCAGGCTGCCTTTGAAAAGATAAAGGAATATCTCCAAGAGCCACCCATTCTTATGCCACCGGTGGAAGGAAGACCTCTGATACTATACTTGACAGTACTTGACAATTCAATGGGGTGTGTGCTGGGGCAGCATGACGAGTCTGGCCGAAAAGAGCACGCTATTTATTACTTGAGCAAAAAGTTTACCGACTGTGAGTCTCGTTACTCACTGCTTGAGAAAACTTGTTGCGCTCTTGTATGGGCTGCTCGCCGGCTGAGACAGTATATGCTGACTCACACTACTTTATTGATTTCAAAAATGGATCCTATCAAGTACATATTTGAAAAGCCCGCTCTGTCTGGAAGAATAGCGAGATGGCAAATGATCTTAACAGAATATAATATCCAGTATACAACTCAGAAAGAAATCAAGGGAAGTGTACTGGCGGATCATTTGGCACACCAACCTGTGGACGATTACCAATCATTGAACTTTGATTTTCCGGACGAAGACATCGTGGTGGTAACTGACTGTGAAGTACCTGGACCGGATGAAGGACCTGAGGAAGGATCCCGATGGTCTATGCATTTTGATGGAGCCTCCAATGCTTTGGGTAACAGCGTCGGCGCTGTAATCATATCTCCCAAAGGAACTCATACTCCCCTCACCGCCCGATTATGTTTCAGCTGCACCAACAACATGGCAAAATATGAGGCATGTATCATGGGTTTACAAGCTGCAATCGACTTAAGGATCAAATTTCTAAGTGTCTTCGGAGATTCCGCTCTCGTGATCAATCAGATCAAAGGCGAGTGGGATACGAAACACCCGAATCTTATTCCTTACAAGGAGTACGTGTTGACCTTGCTCCCCCACTTTGAAGAAATAACTTTCGAACACTTCCCTAGAGAGGAGAATCAGCTAGCGGACGCACTAGCTACGATGTCTTCAATGTTCAAAGTTAAATGGGACAATGAGGCTCCCCGAATCATTATCTGGAAGTTGGACGAACCGGCGTACTGCTGCGAGCTGGAGGCTGAGAAGCTGACTGAAAAACCCTGGTATCATGAGGTGAAAAGGTACTTGGAAGCTCAGGAATACCCTGAAGGTGCATCTGTCAATGATAAGAAGTTCATGAGGAGGTTTGCTGCAAAATTCTTCCTCAGCAACGGCATTCTCTACAAACGGAATCATGATTCAACTCTGCTACGTTGTGTGGATAAGGCTGAAGCAGAGAAAATTATGATGGAATTACATGAAGGCACATTTGGAACACATTCCAGTGGACACACCATGGCTAAGAAAATCCTTCGGGCAGGATATTTCTGGTCCACAATAGAAGCCGATTGTTACCAACACTCCCGAACTTGTCATAAATGCCAGATCTATGCTGACAAGGTGCATATCCCTCCGGTTCCTTTGAATGTCCTGACGGCACCTTGGCCTTTTGTAATGTGGGGCATCGATATGATCGGTGAGATCCGACCGACGGCATCCAATGGGCATCGCTTCATCTTGGTGGCGATCGATTATTTCACGAAATGGGTTGAGGCAGCTTCCTATGCCACAATAACCAAGAGCGTCGGGGCACGTTTCATCCGGCATAATCTGATCTGTTGGTACAGAGTCCCAGAAAGAATCATTACGGACAATGGTACCAATCTCAATAACAAAATGATCACTGAACTCTGTGAACAATTCAAGATACAGCACCATAATTCTTCTCCCTACCGGCCGAAGATGAATGGGGCTGTAGAGGCAGCCAATAAAAATATCAAGAAAATTGTGCAGAAGATGATAGTGACCTATAAAGATTGGCACGAGATGTTACCGTTCGCTCTTCATGGGTACCGCACCTCAGCAAGGACGTCAACCGGGGCAACTCCCTTCTCCTTGGTCTATGGCATGGAGGCAGTCTTGCCAATTGAGGTCCAGATACCCTCTCTCCGGATAATGAAGGATGCAGACTTGAATGAAGATGATTGGATCCAGACTCGACTTGATCAATTAAATCTGATTGACGAAAAGAGGCTCACTGCTATCTGTCATGGTCAAACGTATCAAAAACGGATGATCAGGGCATTTAACAAGAAAGTCAGACCACAAGAGTATCAAGTTGGGGACCTGGTAATCAAACGCATCATCCTTCCTCAAAGTGATCCCCGGGGCAAATGGACCCCTACATACGAAGGGCCATTTGTGGTTAAACGTGTGTTCTCAGGAGGAGCCATGATCCTAACCACCATGGATGGTGACGACCTTCCTCACCCCGCCAATGCAGACATAGTGAAAAAATACTACGCATAAATAAAAGACCCGCTAGGTTGACATACCTAGGCAAAAATAAGGGCTTCCCGGCGAACCAAAAGGGTTCGGTCAAAAATAAGGGATGAAAGGAATAAAAATCTGTACACCCGGCAAGTCGAAAACCTGAAAAGGCGGCTTGGGCAAAAATGGGTATCCCGGTGGACTGAAAACCCGAAAGGGCGGTCCAGGCAAAAGTTAGGGATAAAGCGTAACACTATGTCTCATTGGATCACTTCGCATCCGGAATTCGGCATCAACTATCTGGCTCAGATCACGGCATCGACCAATCAGCTTCATCTTCGACCAGGCAGCAAAGCGATGAGACGCTTGAAGACATAAAGGCGATAGCAGAGTTGGAACCCAGTGGGATTGTTCACGTAGCTGTTTTGTTTTCTTTTCAAAATTGTCAATTCTGTGATTATTCGGGGGTATCCTCTTACTAGGATGTCAGCCTCTTGTACAAAAACGCCTATTCACAGGCAAAATTCAAATCAATACAAATTCACTTGTCCATACAAATTGCCATTGTTTTCCCTTTATTCTGCTTTGTCTTGCGAAGAACGTCCAATGTTCATTTTTGATATATGCATTTGACATTAAAATTGTTGACTCATAAATATTCGCATATGAAACGAAAGATTAATTACAGGTGACATCAGAAACAGGGGCAATGTAAGGTTGTCTGATGCAATCTGGTTGCTTTGTCCGCCAAGGTACCAAGGTAGATTCGACTGAAGAATGTGACCAAATCATCACAACTTTCCCCGGCAGGTCTTAAAGTTCACTCCCCAGTAGATTCTGGAAGCTTGTCCCCTGCAGGGTACGGGCGTCTCTCCCGAGTTTTATTCAGAGTTATTTCCTCTCAAGGACTTATAACTGGGTTATCCTCAGCTAGTTGCCACGGAAGATCGCCCTCGGCAAAGTCCTTCCAAACCCCAGCGGAGTTTATCATCATTATCCCCAGCGGAATCCATCATTAAAGTCCTCAACAAGCCTCTCAGCAAAACTTCGGCCAAGTATCTCTTCCGCAGAGCAACTCCCCGGCCGTTCGTCAAGGATTTATTTTCCTAAGACGAAATTACATTCATAAACATTTCACATTTTCATACATCTTGCTTACATATATGATAAAGTGCATACAACACTATCTCATGTTGAACATCATGACATCATGCATATCATACATCATGACATTGCATACAACTTATGTTTTTTGCCTTTTCAGGAAAAAGACAATCCCAAAAAAACAACTACCTTCAACTGTCACATCTCCAGATTCGATTCCTGTATCCAGCCAGGGCATATCTGTTGACCACGTTTCCAGACTCGATTCTTGTATCTAGCCAGGGCACGTCTGAAGAGTTCGAAGATTCGATTCCTGTATCCAGCCAGGGCACATCTATCAACTACAACATCTCCAGATTCGATTCCTGTATCCAGCCAGGGCATATCTGTTGATAACATTTCCAGACTCGATTCCTGTATCTAGCCAGGGCACGTCTGAAAAGTTCGAAGATTTGATTCCTGTATCCGGCCAGGGCACATCTATCAACTACAACATCTCCATATTCGATTCCTGTATCCAGCCAGGGCATATCTGTTGACCATGTTTCCAGACTCGATTCCTGTATCTAGCCAGGGCACGTCTGAAGAGTTCGAAGATTCGATTCCTGTATCCAGCCAGGGCACATTTGTGAGCAACCAATTGTAGATTCGATACCTGTATCTAGCCAGGGCATATCTGCATAAGGAGACTGAAGATCAAACACCTGTAACAAGCCAGGAAAACATCCGTCTTTCTCAAATATACAAGTTCTCGCTAAGGAATCTCTTATGCGATCGACACTTCCAAATGGCATCTATAAGCCCATTCCCGACAAGGTTCTGTCACGTCTCCAGATGGCATCTATAAGCCCATCTCCCTATCCACCACCTCTCCAAATGGCATCTGTAAGCCCATTCCTGATATCACATTGCTGATACTTCAACATGCGAGTGCAAATTTCCGGGCACTCTAGTGTCCAATCTCCTTTCACCCTCGAGTCACGAAAGGCAAACTCGCCAATCTAACTCTTCAGGTCCAAGAAGATTGAACAGGGGCAACTGTTGTACCCCAAAATTTTCCCTCCCATTTCCTCAACATTTTCTCATCACAAGACCCTTGAAGATCAAGATCCAGTTAGGGTTTCCTCTGCTCAAGACTTCTCCTTGCACTGTGGACTCAAATTAGGGTTTGTGTTTGCCCAAGGATGTTTTGACCTAAAATGCCTAAGATGATTTTCATGTTTCATATTGGACTCCCAAGATTACCCATACCAAGTTTCAAGTCCTAATTCCAAATTTTGCCCAGTCAATTGGACAGATGACCTAGAAATCAGCTGTATTGGGGAAAAAGTCAACTGTGGCCAATTGACAGCCAAACCTCATGAAATTTGACCCACATCAACATATTGAACTCATATGGACCATTTGATCAAGTTTGGATCACAATTCCATAAGAAATTTGATCAGATCACCAAAAGGGCAAAATGGTCATTTTTAGGGTTTTGACTGCACAAAGGCAATTTTTGACTGTTTGACCTAGCCAATGGCAAATCAAACTCATATATGGACTCAAGGACTCAATGAAATGGTCTTGACACATTCATCAAGCTCAAAAGATCCCAAGTACACAAGGTTGACAGTTGAATTTCCCAGTCAATTGATCAATTTTGGCTGTATACTGAAAAGTCAAACTTTGACTTTTTGGTCAAAATCAAGAGTCAAGATTCATTTTTCATCAAAAACATGCCAAATCATGAAACTTGTTCACCAAGAAATCACAAAATGCAAATTAGGGTTAGAAAATGGAATTTTTCATAACTTAGAATTTTTCTAAGTTATGAAAAACCCTAATTTTTTCCCAACTTTGCCCCATCTTTTCACCAAGATCCATTTAGATTCAAACAAAAGTCAAAACATGAAAGTTGTAGCTTGTTGCATAATATACAACTTTGATTCACAAAGTTTTCTCATTTGAAGCTTGTATCTCAAGTTACAATTTTTTGAATAAGGTCACTAAACCATTTTTAACTTAGTAGAATTTTAACCTATTTTGACAAGGTTTTCTACCCCACTTCAAGGCCATTTTTCATACCCTTCCACTTGGAATTTCAATTTGCATTTCAAAGATGGATTGTAGTACACATTCCAAGCTTTCCAAAATGTCCAAGAACTCATCAAACAACCTCATGGTTAGAGAGAATCGAATTTCACAATATAGCAAAAAACCACTTTGTTCATGACCAAGTTCCATGTCCATAACTTTGCAAATTTGAACTCAGCATGCTTTAGGTTAGATTACAGGTCCTTAAACCAAGTTGCACTCAATAATTTAATGCATATTCATTATGTTAAGGTGTTGTCCTATGAGCTTGAACATTGTATGCAAGATTAATCCCAAACTAGATAAAGCATTCTTTCCATTTTTGCAAAAGATCACTTTATGTCCAATTGAGAATCCAACAAGTACATTGCAAATCTGGTTGGCACAAGTTTATGTGCTAATCACACTGATCAAGGAGGCATTATGCAGCATAGTGTGAGGTCCTCTACATGCCTAGAAGCACAATTTGCCTTTGTTTCCTTAAGTGTGAAGTAAAGTGGCATAACTCATAACAACTTCCATCTCAGCTTACAAACACAAGAACAAAGTTATCAAACACATTCCAAAGAACATATCCAAGCTTTTGCACGAGCCTTTGACCTCCAATCCACCCTCCATCTCAAAATCACTCTCAAACTGCAAAAACAGAGTTGCCTCTGCAGTTTGAGTGCCAACTTCTATTTCTCTCAAGCATCCTTGCCAAAACCAGTTCACATACCTTCCATACTATCTATGCAAGCTAACCATGACCTGAAACCTGACCTGTAACACCTCCAAGCCACTTCACCATTTTTGCTTTTCTGTTTTGCAGTTGAAGTTCACCAGCACGATTCAGGGAGTTTCAAGGCAAAGTAGAACTTGGAATAGCATCCTTACACTTCAAGGAAGCTATACAAATCATCATTTTACTCTGAAACATCCTCCATTGCAAAGCACGATTCCAACTGAACAGGTATCTTCATGAAGTTCTATCTCTCTTATTAGGCATTGTTAGCTTTAGGTTTGTGAAGAAAATATGTCACAATCATAGCCCTGAACATGACCATATAGTTAGATTTCATTTATGTTACATGTGCTGCAAGAATTTTGAGTCTGAAAATGGCATAAAAGTTAGGTCAGAAATTGGGGGAGAAGAAATTCTCCCTCATCTTAGAGAGTTAGGTCAAGTTCTTTACATGGTTGGAATCGTCTCTTAATGCTCTACACTTTTCATGTTATGAGTTTTGCTTGAAAGTCCAGGAATCCAGAGATAGAAAACGCGTGGGTGATGTTGTTCAGAGGTTGAAGATGACTGATTCTGGGTTGGGCCTGGAATATTTTCTTATTTACACCACATAATTACTTTTGAACCCCCTGAGTCCATTTGCTTATTTCTTTGACTTTTTTGACTTTTTCTTTTTTGATTGACTTTGTTTATTTTTTCTCATGACATTAAAAGCACAAAAATATTTTTTCCATCATTTTTTGAATTTATTGCATATTTATTTGATTATTTCTTTTGTTTGTACATAAATATTATATATGCTATTGTTTAGAATAAATAGAAAAATAGTGTAAATACATTTTTTTTATTTTTGTTTATCTTCTGAAAATATTTCACATAAAAAATATATACTTTTTTTATTTATTTTATTAAATATTAAATATATATTATGCATATTTAGAATTTAATATATATATATATATATATATATATATATATATATATATATATATATATATATATATATATATATATATATATATATATATATATATATATATATATATATATATATATATATATATATATATATATATATATATATATATATATATATATATATATATATATATATATATATATATATATATATATATATATATATATATATATATGTTTATTAACATGTTTAGGTTAGAATATAAAAATATTTGAATTTTTCATTTTTATTAATATTTGATATAAAAAATATTTTTTTATAATATACTTCATTTTACTTTTATTTTTGTACATAATAAATAAATATTTGCATTAAATTAAACAATAATACATTTTCTTTAATAAAATTAGGGTTTTTGCCCTAAATTCAAAATACTCCAAAAAAATAATGTCTTTAATATTTTTCACATAAATAACACTTTTTTTCATACATATACAAAACATTTTTGCATCTTACATTTTTATTCCATTTTTATTTATTTAATTATTGTACATTATTTACATTGCAAATATTCAAATTGATGTAATAGTTTTAGGTTTACATTACTTGTCAATATCCCCATTTGAACATTTGTACCCCCCTTCCCATATTTGGTTTTGTAATAGCTTAGTAAATTTATTTTCGCACTTTATTGCTTTCTAATGATAACATGTTAGAATTAGGGTTTGTATGCGAAAAAACGACAAAAATAGTTATGACCTAATCTCAAGACAAACAAGCATGAAAATGGACACACAAATCACACTTGCACCCCCTAGGGTACTCCACTTGTTGCCTTTCAAAATTGGGCCATATTGTATGTTAAGTCTCTTTGGGAAAAACAAACAAATTGAATGATCATAGTCCCTCGATAACATTTTTTTCAAAACAAAAACAAATGATCAAGTCCCTTAAAGAAAATGCCCAAAGATACTTGGCACCATTGCAATTATGGTCTAAACGATGACCCGCGCCTGTCCCTTTCACATCCTAACATAAGATTGTCCACCAAATACAATGGTGGAACAAACTTGTTAAAAGGGTTAAAATATAGCAATAATCTTTTGAGAAATTTAGGAGTAGATAACTTCTTAGTTACTTGAATCAATCTTGCAAACTAAAACACTTGCCTATTTCAAAAACCACACATCACTACACTTTCAAAACAACTTTCAAAAACAAATGAAAACCTTTTCAAAAGACATACATCTTTGTATACATCCCCACATGGATC
This sequence comes from Vicia faba, assembly GCA_948472305.1. Taxonomy (NCBI): domain Eukaryota; kingdom Viridiplantae; phylum Streptophyta; class Magnoliopsida; order Fabales; family Fabaceae; genus Vicia; species Vicia faba. The sequence continues at coordinate 884,956,860 of OX451738.1, forward strand.
ATTACAAAGGTTGCCACCACATTGGCCTCTTTTCAAAACATTTTCAAACCCACACACAAAGCACCATTTCAAACAATTGAAAACAAAAAGGCAAGTGATCTAAGCAAGTAACTAAGAGCCCATGGATAACCATGGATAGAAAGGGTGCTAATACCTTCCCTTTCTCTAATCTACTCCCCGAACCCAAGAAAACATCTCAAAAGGTTTTTGCTGTGCTTTTTAACCTTTCCTTAGGATAAAATAAAAAGTCGGTGGCGACTCTTGCTCAACCGAAACATTTGCAAATACAAACGCAAAATCTCAAGTCAGTTCTCCCACCGTATCACAGAACTGGCGACTCTGCTGGGGACTATAAACTTAAAAGTGGAGTAACCTTAGGGTTTAGATCACCTTTGTTTTCAATTGTTTGCTTTGTTTGCTTTTATATTTGTGGGCTTTACATCGGAGTTTCATAGATCCTAACCCGGATCTGGGAAATACCCTTTTTAGGTAGCATAATCTGTGAGGGACCTGTCCGGCGTAGACCGACATGGGTGAAGCAGTGGCTACGTTGGTGTGGCATCTTAGTCTGTACCTATATCCCTTGTGTTGCAACGGGGAGAATATAGGTCTTCTAAGGGGTCATTAAACACCAACCAACCTTAGAACCCTAAATTGACCAACTTGGCTATTAGGACAGTAGCAGTATGCTACACTCATTGAGGCTAAACTCTCGAGATGGTTCTGGCCGCGAGAAAAGATTGCGATGCTGGAGTTATGACCGATTGAGGGTAGCCAATGATTTGAGATCCTCTAGAAGCCGGTTACTTTTGATAGGACAGGTTTTAACCAACAAAACCAAAAGAGGGTAATACCTGAAACTCATGCTGGCCTGAAACCTAAGGGTGTCTTGTGTGACTTGTGTGCCTTATTTACCTATGTGAATACTTGTGGTGTGCTTCATCATAGCATCATGCCATCATACCATTGCATGCATCCTGTATAAAGGACTAACCCATTTCAAAGACAAAAGAGTTTCATCTTTGCTCTGTTTTGTAGGACATCATGATGCCTGTGCGTAGGAATACTGTCCGGCTCAACTTTGTTCAACCACCAGTTTTACTCAAGGATTTGGATGGTAGGATTCCAAACACTTCTTCCTTCATCAACAGACATGGGTCTCTCCTTGGCTTGATCACTGCAAAATGGGACCAACAACTGATAAGTGTTCTGACCCAATTTTATGACCCTCTGTATCATTGTTTCACTTTTCAAGACTTCCAGCTGGTTCCTACCCTGGAAGAATTTTCTTATTTGCTTGGGATCCCTGTCTTGGAACAAACTCCATTCACCGGTTTGGAAAAGACTCCTAGGCCTGAAGAGATTGCTGCAGTTCTCCCCTTGACCAAAGAAGAGGTATTGTCCAACTGGGAAACTAGAAATGGGATCAAGGGCTTTTTGGTTAAATTTCTGGTTGGCAAGGCTAATGATTTCTGGAATGACTTGGACTTCAAGGCATACGAGGATATTCTGGCTCTTTTGATCTATGGTCTGGTATTGTTTCCCAACCCTGACACTTTTATCAGTATCCATGTCATAAGGATCTTCATGTCTCGGAATCCGGTACCCACTCTTTTGGGTGATATTCTACAACAACTCTATGCTCGTACTGCTCGAAAACGGGGAACTTCGTGGTGTTGTGCTCCTTTGCTAGTAAGGTGGTTTATTTCGCACCTTCCTAAGTTCACGCTGAAGAATGAAGAAGGAAAAGGTTGGGCTAGGAGGTTAATGGCTCTTACTGATAATGACATCACCTGGACTCTCAGAGGTTTGGATGAGGTAGCTGTTATTGACCGTTGCGGAGAATACCCTAACGTTCCGTTGATTGGTGTCCAAGGAGGAATCTCTTACAATCCGTGCTTAGCTCTCCGTCAGTTTGGAAGAGCCAGAGGAAATGGGCCTCATGAAATGCTGGTTCCTCACTTCCATTTTGAGTTTCAGGCAGACAGTGACAAACTATGCCAGGGATTCATTAGAGCTTGGGACAGAATTCACAAAGCCGACCCACATGAGTTGGGACCAAAGACTTCTCTGCCATTGAAGCCCTATTGCAAATGGGTCCGCATCCGTGCTCAAAGGTTAGGTATGCCCTACGAAGCTGTTAGACCCCTCATTCTTGAGTCTCCTGATGAAGATGGGGTTCCTCCAACTGTTCTCCCTCCTCAAATACCTACTGATTTTGACACCATGAAGAGATCTTGGGCGCAGCTAAAGGAAGAACGGGATTTCTATCGGGAGAAGTTCAACGAGCAGGAACGGAAGATCCAGAGGCTGAATAAGCAATTGGAGGAAGAGCGGGTCCTGAACAACTACATCAGCACTGAAAAGAGGAGGCCATGGGAGCATTGATGAGCTTTGGATGTTTCCTTTTATAATTTATTTATTTCCAGTATTTTTCATTCCTGTAATGCCTAAGGGCAAATTGTTGAACAATTGAAAATTTTAATCTAATGAAGTGTGTTTCCCTTTTTGTCTACAAAGTTGAATCTTGTTTGTCTTTGAAAACATAAAACATACGCATTCCATTGCACCATATGCATAGCAGGTACCCTATTTCACATGATGCTTAATCTTTTTCGCTGTTTATTTTGCACAGTCATCATGAATCCAGACTCCTCCAGTGAGCAAGCAATCAAGGCCCTTCAGGCCCAAAGTGCACAGTTTCAAGAGATGGTCCTAAGCCTAGCCCAAGGTCAGCAAGAGTTGAAGACTCTACTCCTGAAGAAGAAGAAGAAAAAGAGGACTGCATTGTTCAACACCGGACGCAGATTTGGGAACACACTCCATAATGAAGCTGATCCAACTACTTCTTCTGCTGAGAAAAACAGTCCCCAAGGGGGAGGAGCTCCTAGTCCCGCAGTCTCCGACAACGAGACGGACTATAACGACGAACAATACCCACCTGCTGCTGACAGATACAAGCAATTGGAGGACCGCTTGAGCGCCATGGAAATTCAGAATGTGCCGGGACTGGATTTCGGAGATTTGGGGTTATCTTCTGGAGTAGTAATTCCACACAAGTTTAAGGCGCCTGCCTTCGCCAAGTATGATGGGGTCTCCTGCCCAAAGCTGCATCTAAGGTCGTACGTAAGGAAGATCCAACCTTATACGGCGGATAAGAACCTCTGGATTCACTTCTTCCAAGACAGCCTCTCGGGGTCACAGCTTGAATGGTTCTACCAACTAGATGGAACTAGCATCTGACACTGGGAAGATTTGGCAACCGCATTTTACAGACAATACCAATACAATTCTGATCTCGCTCCTACGCGTACCCAACTTCAGGGTATGTCTCTAGGAACGGGTGAAGGGTTCAAAGAGTACGCACAAAAATGGAGAGATTTGGCTGGCAGGGTGCAGCCTCCATTGACTGATCGTGAGCTGGTTGATATGTTTCTAGGGACATTGTCTGGTCCGTTTTTCAATCATTTGGTTGGTAACTCCTCCGCTGGGTTTACGGATTTGATATTGACGGGAGAAAGAATTGAAGCTGGCATCAGGTCAGGCAAGATACAAAAGGCTGTCTCCACAAGTGCTGAGAAGAGGCCGTTTAAGAAAGAAGCAAGTGCCGTCTATGGTCCTAGAAGACAAATCAAGCCCGAAAGTCGCCAAGCCGTCAATGCTTTGGTCATCTCAAAACCTGTTGCTGCTCCTCAGCAGTACAATCAACAAAGAAGCGAAAGGCCCAAGAGGCAGTATACTCGACTGAGTATGACCTTATCTCAAATTTTACCCCAACTGTTATCCACCAACCTGGTGACCCTCAAAGAAGCTCCTAAGGTCGTCAACACTGCGTCTCCTAAGTATAACCCAAATGCCCGGTGTGCTTATCATTCTGATAGTCCCGGGCACACTACTGATGATTGCTGGGCCTTGAGAAACAAAGTGCAAGATCTGATCGACGCAAAGGAAATTCAGTTTGAAGCGCCGGAGAGACCAAATGTTGTAACTGCTCCTATGCCCCAGCATAGAGTAAATGCCATTGAGGAAGAACTGTATGCTGTCTCGGTAAATGAAGTTGTTACCCCTCTGAGGACCGTCAAGAAGAACCTACTGCGGGCCGGTTTATTTCCGGGTTGCAGTGAAGGTTGCCTGTTCTGTGCTGTTTCCCTATCCGGTTGTCCCTTGCTGAGGTTAGGCGTCCAAAGCCTAATGGATAGCAAGGAGATTCTGTTTAAGAAGTCTGTTGTTCAGTTAGTTCCGGTAAAAGAAGTTTCTGTGGTTACCATCTTCAATAATCCAATCAAGGCTCTCCCGAAGAAGCCTGTTCAAATCATGACTGCTGCACCTGTGGTTATTACTGTTCCGGGGCCTCTCCCCTACGTATCTGATAAAGCTGTCCCCTGGCATTATGGGGCAGACGTATATGTAAATGGAATCAAACAAGAATTCGACACTAGCGCCAGTATCTGCGATATCACTGGTCCAGCCAAGGTCACCCGCAGTGGCAGGCTCTTCTCGCCTGACATTGCACCTCCCGCTATTCGAAAACCCCTCCTTATAACACCTACAAGTGTACCTGTTACTGTTGCTGATCAAGTTGTTTCCCCTGCCGCCGAGTCATCTAATGCTCGGGGCAAAGGGATTGAAGAGGAGCCTGCCCGGATGGAGGCACCGATACCTATAAATGCTGAGGCCTCCCAACAAGAAGTGGAGGAAATCCTGAAGATAATAAAGAAAAGTGATTTCAATGTTGTCGAGCAGCTGGGGTATACGCCCTCCAAGATCTCCATGCTCTCTTTATTGCTATGCTCCGAGGCCCATGCTAAAGCCTTAATCTCATTTCTCAAGACGGCCCATGTGCCGCAAGAAACATCTGCAGTCCAGTTCACTGATTGCGTAGCAAATCTGACAGCAGACAATGGCTTGGGTTTTTCAGATGCTGACCTGACTGCGAAGGGAAGAGACCACAATGATGCCCTGCATGTCTCTATCGAATGCAGGGGCACTACTTTGGCGCATGTATTGGTGGATACTGGTTCTTCCTTGAATGTTCTACCGAAAAAGGCTTTAGACCGTTTGGATTATGAAGGCCTAGAACTGAAGCCCAGCAATATCATCGTCAGGGCCTTTGACGGTTCAAAAAGGATGGTTCATGGAGAGGTTGACATCCCTATTCGTGTGGGCTCTCAAGTATTTGACTCTACTTTTTATGTGATGGATATACTTCCATCGTACTCTTGTCTACTGGGTCGACCTTGGATCCATAAAGCTGGGGCAGTGACCTCCACCTTGCACCAGAAGCTGAAGTATCCCGTCAGGGGGAAGATCGTCACTGTGCAAGAAGAAGAGGAGTATATGGTGAGCCATTTGAATTCCTTCAAATACATTGAGATGGACGGGGAGTTTATTGAAACCCCCTTTCAGCATTTCGAGGAGGTACATCCAATTTCAGCAGCAGCAGAAACAACAGTCGAAGAGAATGTTTCCTTGAAGATGGCTTCCCTAAGGGACGCCTCGAACTCTATCTCTTTCGCATCAATAAAGTCCTGAACCTTATTCTTCAGAGCCCAACAGTCATCCGTAGCGTGCCCCGGGCTGTCAGAGTGATAAGCGCAGCGGGCGTTAGGATTGTACTTTGGAGACGTTGTGTTTACGATCTTTGGAGCTTCTTTTATGGTTACCAGATTGGTTGACAGTAGTTGCGGCAATATCTGGGACAAGGTCATACTGAGTCGAGTGAACTGCCTTTTGGGTCTCTTACCCCTTGGCTGGTTGTATTGCTGAGGAGCAGCAGCAGGCTTTGAAATTACCACCGCGTTGACAGCTTGGCGGCGTTCCGGTTTATTTTGTCTCCTTGAACCATAAACAACACTAGATTCTTTCTTGAAGGGCTTCTTTTTAGTACTCGAGGAGGCACCTTTCTGTATCTTCCCAGACTTGATACCAGCTTCTATCCTCTCACCAGTTAAGATCAGATCTGTAAACCCAGCAGAAGAATTCCCAATCAGATGGTTGAAGAACGGACCAGACAGGGTCCCCAAGAACATGTCAACGAGTTCACGGTCAGTCAAAGGTGGCTGCACCCTTCCAGCCAGGTCTCTCCACTTTTGCGCATACTCCTTAAATCCTTCACCCGTCCCTAGTGACATACCCTGGAGTTGGGTACGCGTAGGAGCGAGGTCGGAATTATACTGACACTGCTTATAAAACGCAGTAGCCAAGTCCTCCCAGTTACGAATACTGGCTCCATCCAGTTGATAGAACCATTCGAGTTGAGTCCCTGAAAGACTATCTTGGAAGAAACGGACCCATAAATTCTTGTCAGTAGTGTAAGGTTGGATCTTCCTTACATATGATCTGAGATGCAGCTTAGGACAGGAAGCTCCGTCGTACTTTGCAAAAGCAGGTGCTTTGAACTTATGGGGAATCACCACCCCAGAGGATAAGCCTAGGTCTCCAAAGTCCAACCCGAGCACATGTTGAATCTCCATAGCACTTAGGCGGTCCTCCAGCTGTTTGTACCTGTCCTCAGCAGGAGGGTATTGTTCATCATTATAATTTGTCTCGTTGTCGGAGACCACGAGACTAGGAACCCTTCTCTCTTGGGGACTGTCCTTCCCTACAGAGGAAGTAGTCAGATCAGCCTCATTTTGTAGTCCATTCTCGAATCTGCGTCCAGTGTTGAACAATACAGTTCTCTTTTTCTTCTTCTTCAGAATCAGAGTCTTCAACTCCTGTTGACCCTGGGCTAAGCTCATGACCAACTCTTGGAACTGGGCGTTCTGGGCCTGGAGGGCCTTGATATCTTGTTCAGTAGTAGGCTCAGAAGACATGATGATTGCTGAAATAAACAGCGAAGAAGATGAGTGACCTGTAAAAAGAGTACCTGTTATGCACATGATGCATGATATGCTATTTATGCAATGCATTCAAGGGTTTGAAAATTCAAATTCGTTGTAGACAAAAAAGGAACACACGTTATATTAAGAAGTAATTTGTTCAGTACATCAATGCCTCATGGGCGAAATATTACAAAATACTTAATACCAAAATACACTGCGCATCCTCTTTGGAGCGATGTAGGTGTTGAGGGTCTTTTCCTCATGCAGTAGGCGGGTGAGCTCCAAGACCTTCTTCTCATTGGCATGTAAACTGGCTTCAAGAGAATTCCGTTCTTCCTTGAGTTGGATCCAGCTCTTCTGCATTTCTTCCCAACATGTTGGCATGTCAGGATGTTGAATGGTGTATGGAACCTCTCCTTCCATAACTGGCTCTTTGATCACTGGGAGAATGTGAGGATATGGCATCATAAGCTTCTGGGAGCGGGATCGTACCCACTTGAGGTAAGGCTCAAGGGGGATGGAATTCTTGTGCCCTAGTGTCTTACTATCTACCCTGTTAGGCATCCTCCAAGCTTTGATGAATCTATGGCGGAGTCCTTGTGCATCGTTGTCGAAGTCAAAAACTATGTCAGGAATCAGCATGTCATGAGGGCCATCCCTCCGAGCATATCCAAATTGTCTCAAAGCCAGACAGGGGTTGTATGTAATGCCTCCTCTAATTCCAAGTAAGGGGACATTAGGAAATTCTCCACAACGGTCAATGATAGTGACATTTTCTCTGGACCGAGAACACCAATGTATATCAGAATGTGTAAGAGTCATTAGCCGTTGTGACCATCTCAAACCCCGCTCGTTCTTCAAAACTGATTGTGGAAGGTGCGAAATAAACCACCTTGCCAGGAGAGGAGTGCAGCACATGAGAACACCTCTTTTTCTCATTGTTCGAGTATAAAATGAGTGGAGGATGTCCCCAAGCAATGTAGGTATGGGATTCCTGGACATGAAAATCTTGACAACATTTATATCTATAAGTTGATCCGGATTTGGGAACAACACCAACCCATAGACAAGGAGTGCCACAATTTCTTCAAAGGCTTGTAGGTCGAGAGAATTCCAACATTCTTGTGCCTTCTCAAACAGGAACTTTGCCAAGAATCCTTTGATACCACTTCTGACTTCCCAATTCCCCTTGATATCAGATGGTTGCAGACGTAATGCTTGAGCAACCTCTTCAAGTTTTGGTTCCTTTTCCGTACCGTTGTAAGGTAGTTGATTAAGAATAGGAACCTTCAGAAGTTGAGAAAACTCTTCCAAAGTAGGCACCAATTGATAATCCGGGAAAGTAAAACAGTGGTGCAAGGGGTCAAAGAACTGGAACAACACTTTCACCATATCTTCTTCAATGTTGGTGTTGACCAAGCTGAGTAGTCTACCACGCCTTTCACTGAAGGAAGAGTTCTCGGGAATCCTGGATGTAAGCTCCTTAAGCTGAGGAGGGACCCTTACAAGGTTGACCTGAATTGTTTTCCTGCGGATAGTCTCCATGTCCTACAAAACAAGAACAAAGATGAAGATTCGAACCCTTGAAGTGGTTAGTAAATGCATATGATGCTTTATGATGTTATGATGTTATGATAAAGACACACCACAAGTACTCACAAAAAGAAAACATGATAAGGCACACAAGTCACACCAGACAGCCCTTAGAGTTTAGGCCAGCATGAAGTTTAGGTACTACCCTCTTGAAGTTGGTGGGCTCAAAACCTGTCCTATCAAAAGTAACCGGGTTCTAAGGAGCTCAATATCATTGGATTGTTTTCTATGTTCATTGTTTTGATTTAGCCACTTAACTGGCGACCAAAATATTCCAAGAAAACAACCCTCAATGAGTGTAGTATCGAGTATCTACCAACTTCGGACTGCACCAAAGTCGGCCACCTCACTACCCCTAAAGAGGCCAGGATGGTCAAGTAAGGTTCCTAAGGTCAGTTGATGCTTCACGACACCACGCGGCGGCCCCGTACTCTCCTTGACTTGACTCAAGGGTTACCGGTACTCACCAAAGTGCCACATCAACGTAGCAACTGCTTCAACCATGTCGGTATACCCCACACAGTTCCCTCACAGTTTGTTGCTACTTCTAAAAGGTATTCCCCAGATCCGGGTTAGGATCTATGAAACTCCGATGCAAGCCCACAATATTAAAGCAAACAAGGTATTCAATTGAAAACATAAAATGATCTAATCCTAAGGTACACCTCACTTATTAAGTCCCCAGCAGAGTCGCCAGTTCTGTGATCGGTGGAAATAGAACTGACTGTTTGGAATGCTGGTTCGCGAAATGTCGCGGTAAGCAAGAGTCGCCACCGTCTTTTATTTTCTCCAACAAGGAAAGGACAAAAGCACAGCAAAATTCCTTTTCGAGATGTTTCTCGGTTCGAGAGGCAAATTATAGAAAGGGAAGTTGTTAGCACCCTTTCTATTAGTGGTTATCCACGGGTTCTTAGGTACTTGCTCACTATGTTTTCAAAAATGTTTGCTTTTCTTGTGTTTGTGGGTTTTGAAAAAAAGTTTGTTTTGAAAACTTCTAGGTAACTCTTGTATCAGTCCTCAAGAGTGTATGAAGTGTTTGTTTGAAAACTTTTTGAAAGTGTAGATGGGAAAAGTTGTTTTTGTTTTTTGAAAGAGCAAGTACCCAGGAGAAATCTACCTACTCTAAGGAATTAACCTGTATAAATGTCCTTTAGACAGTACTAGCCCACTATTGAGAAGTAGGTAGCACCGTCGTTAGAGTTATTCGGGTCAATTCGATTATAGGGACATGTGTGGTCACCAAAGCAATAGTAGGACGCCTTAGCGGTAACCCTAATGTCCTAGATCCTTTTTATCCGAGGCAACCGTTTCGAGGCAACTTGGATCTTTAGACAGAAGGGCGACCTCTAAAACACCCTATACTCAATGACCACGTCGAGGAAACCAAGTGAGGCGTACCCTAAGAGTGGCATGTGCGAGTGTGTCAGGATTCAGTTAAATTATCTTTGCACACGTTATTGTGAGCTACGAGTTGATTTTAATTTTCAGGCAAGTCTTGTCATGCATAGTTAACAGTTAATAATTGTGCGGAAAGTAAATCTACGCTATTACAAGGCGTCAGGTATTTACATCGCCAAAAATATAACCCTTGAAAAGTAAATTGCGAGAAAATAAAGAAAGCGATAAAAAGTCCTAATTATCTATTACATTCTCGGAGCAATTACATAAATATGATCAAAAATTATAATGCGCGAATAAAAAATTAAATCGGGAAAAGTCTTAGGATTTTGACCCTTTTTTGAGAAAGAATGGAATTTTGGTCTTTTTTGCAATTAATTAAACCTAATTCTAATTAATTAAATAATCAAAAGAAAAAGTATTTTTTAGTTTTTTATGTTTTAATGAAAATGAAAATAAAAGAAATTAAAAGTTGTCAAAACCCTAATTCTAGGTTAATTTTATTTATTATGAAAAAAGTCAAAGTTAACATAATTAACTAAATTAATTATATTTAGAATTTATTTACAAAAAATAATTAATAGTGAAATTAATAAAAATAAATAATATTTTAGGTTTCTGAATTTATTATGAAAAATAATTAATTTGTGAGTTAATTAACTAATAATAATAATAATTAATAAAATAATTAAATAGAAATTAAAATAGAAAAGAAAAAGAATAAAGAAACCAGGGGGTGATGGGCCAGCTTTGGGGGTGAAGAAGCAATTTCTCAGGCCCATTAACAATCAAGCCCTTCTGACTTTTGAGATCCTCCATGGCATAGTTGACTGGGAACATGGTGGTCTACCCATCCTGACCATTGGATCTATGCTGGCAGCCACATGGCGCTTGGATGATTTGAGGCATATGGTGGAACGCCTTTGGGATCCTGCACATGAACATGTTAAGAAAAGAAATAAATGAGTTTTGGATGGACCTGGGATTCGAACCCAGGTCCCAATGATTACCAGCCAACTCACTAGCCACTACACCATTCGCTTGCATTTGTTAGTATAATGATAAATAAATATAATATATGCAAACAGATTAATAAGCTGAATTTATAAAAAAAGCGCGCGTTCTTTGAACTGTCCAATAGCATATCACCACGTCCTTCGTCTTCCTCATTTGCCTGTAAAAACAGAGTTAGATAGCGGGGGTTTTTAACCCCCACAACCTGCAACGACCAATAATAGCGATTAGGCCTGTGTTCAACATAAATATTTCACGATGGTCCCCTTAGATTCGTCTGGTCTCAACGATTCTAACCATGGGTCTTAAGGGCTCCATTTTTTCTGGATAATAGAGCCCCAATTTGGAAGCTCAAGAACCCTAGATTTCTTCAATGGTAACTTGTGATTCTGGGCATTATAATCCAATTAATTAATACCATTAGTTTCACAAGGATTCAAGCAATGCAAAACGAACCATAAATCATGTTAAAAGCTTATGAATCATGAGTTTCGATTATGAGAAAAGTATGCAGACCGTGAGTCTGTTTAGAGTGATTTCTTGAGCTTTAGCGTGTGGTTTTGATTGCAATGTGTCTCTGGGAACCCCTGCAATAGATTAGAATCAGTAAAAGCCCTTGAATTGGCCTGGAGGATAGAAAACAATTTTCAAGTTTTCTTGGATTTTTTTGAATGTGGTTATGGCTTTTCTGCAGAGCTTTCACGTCCATGGCATTAGGTTTTGCTTGTGTATATATAGTAGAAGAGAATTAGGTTAAATCTTGCACAAAAAATCCATTGCATGATGGTTTGAATATTTGATTTGCAATCACATCTTTTTGAATCTTTTTGATTGAAGAAACTTGCCAAACTTGGAGATTTTTGTCCCTTTGATTTGCACACGAATTGCCAGCATATCTTGAGCTTGTTTGCTTCACAAAAAGATTGAAAAAAATCAAATCTTTGTATTTCCTACATTTTAAATTAATTAAATGAATTAAAATCAATTAAAAATCCAATTAATTAATAAAAAATAAGAAAATAAATTGTAATAAGCTTGATGGGTCGTGCATAGGCCTTGGATAAAGTTTCAAGAAGAAATTTGAGGCCCATTAGCAAAAACAAAGTGTTTTGAGCAAAGTTGACTTTTGCAAATTCACAAAAATTTCCCAACTTCTCCAATGCATATCTTGCTCAATTTTGATCATATGAACATGTTCTTGGACATTTTGGAAAGGTCTTGAAGTCCTATAACCAACGCCTTTGGTCCCATGTAATTTGGATTTACCAATCTCGAGTTATGGTCTTTGATTTAAAGCGCACTTTTGTTGACTTTTGAAATTGACCTATAATGTTGAAATTGATAACGTTTTGTGAGAGCATTTCTTGGACTTGGAACGTGAAGATGAGTTGTAGGAAATGTCATCCCCTTCAAAATTAGCATTGGATGGGATTTTTCTAATGAACCATGAAAAAGTTATGCCCTGGTCAAGATACAGTTGACTTTTCTACTGTCCCAAAATAGTAACTTTTTGCATCTTGATGATTTTTGAGCTATCCTTGTGGAATCATGATCAAGACTTGATCAAATGATGATTGTGAGCTCAAAATAAGATGTTGACCAAAAATTCTGACTTTTGACTGTGAAATGACCATTTTGCCCCTGCAGTTGACTGTAGAGCAAATGAAGCTTTTGACTGTGCAAATTGGCACTGTGAATCTTGAAACTTGACATGTAGATGCTTGAGAATGTGTAGAGGCCTATGAGACTTTATTGAGCCATTGAAAACTTCAAGCTCCATGAAAGAACCAAAACCCTAATTTTGACTGGCTTAGGAGGCATTTGGACTGTGCAATCCTTGAGCAATTTTGAACCATGTGAAGATGATCCTTGACAAATCTTGAAGAATATGGGAGGGCAAATTTTGGGGTACAAAAATATCCATGAGTGATCTCAGAAGGATGACCTTCACTCAGTCCCTTTGAGATATGAATACCATTGATCCAATAGAATCCACTACCAGGATTTCATCTACGATGACTGCAGCCAAAGTCTTCTTGAGAACCCTGACTCAACCGATTCTCTCAAGGAACCATAAAACAACTATTTGATTTACATTTATTTATAATAATAATGCTTCTACACAATTTAGATGTAAAAAGAATTAAGTACATCAGAAGACCCTAATACACACTAAAAGATATTACATTGTATTGTAGCTTTAATGTGTGGTCTTCTTTTCTTCAAGTAGCTTCTTTATGGACAACAACCCAAAGCACTTAAAATGCTGAAGTCTTCTTCTTCATAAGCTTTTGAAAGCTTTGTTGATATTGATGTAACAAGGAGAAGAACTTCTTCATAATGATTTACCTTAGAAAATTCTGGACATTGGTCCTTGTTCTATTTTCTTTTATGATCACTTTTACAACACAACACTTATGTTGTGGATTTGTAGCTGGAACTTTCATGATCGTCTTCATTACCTTCTGCAGCTTATTAAGCTTTGTGTAACATATGAAATTAAGCACATTGTGAATCAATGATTTCAATGTAATCATTATCAACATGATTGAAGGATCATTTTGATAATATTTGTTGTTATAATGGTTAATAACCTTTTGATTGTATTCCAATAGTGACAGCTTTTTAGCATTGAACACCAACAACATTCATCTTGTGATTCTTCTTTTTATATAGCCAAGCAAAATAAAGTTGTTCTCTATTTGAAAAATATTCGTTACAGATAGTACTGCTATGTCATTTTCTCTTCCATAATTCAAGCTAGTGGAGAGGTTGTAGTATAAGGTTTTTCCGTACAGTGTACTATTATACCATGTTACCATTATATTCTTTCCTTCTGCACTTCAGAGGCTTCTGCGAGCATGAGTGTAGAAGAGGGAACATAACATAAGGTCTTCAGAACTTTAAGTCTTTATATCTTCAGAGTCTTCAACACTTGGTCGTGAGAACCCGTTGTAGAGAACCTTGGATCATAAGAGCTTCAAGTCTTCATAGTCTTAAGAGTTGCGTCTTTAGAGTTTTTAGAACTTGGTCTTGAGAATCCTTTTAAGAACCTTGTTATTAGAAACACAAGTTTTCAACATTTGGACTTCAGTAGAAACTTTGTCCTCAGATATTCTAACTTTGTTTATTTGGAACACATTGTCTTTAGAAGCTTAATTCTTTAGCATCTAGACGTAAGTAGAGACTTCTGTCTTCAGATCTTCTTACTGGTTTCTTTAGAACATGTTGTCTTTAGATGCTTGAGTCTTTAGCATATGGACTTTAGTAGAAACTTGAGTCTTCAGATCTCCTGACTGGTTTCTTTTAGAACAAACATCATAGCTTACACTTCAGAGCCTTCTGGAGTTTCTTGCTATTGTTCAACAGAACTTGTCTAGCATAGAAGCGGAATCAATTCTCTTCTAATGTCTTGGCCACACCATCCATCAGAAGTAGAACCTGTTTGTTAAGTACTCAACAATAATAAACATTAGAGTAACAAAATTATTCATACAAACATACTCATTTTTTATCATCAAAACTCATAGATAATATTACAAAACAAAATCTTGTTCTTACATACCCGATTTGATTTCTGGTCCAATCCTCGGGAGAGCAAATACCCGGATCGGACTGGACTGAAAATAACCCTAGTTAGAACCTGCTATGGTACGCTGACTGAGAATTAGTTTATGTCCGTTTTGAAAGTGATAGAGAGAAGGCGTTGGGGATGGTTTGGAAGGTCTTAATTCCTCTTAGAGTGAAGGCTTTTGGTTGGAGATGTTAGCTCAATAGGTTTCTGCTAAGAATCCGTTCTTTATTCGAGGCACTTTTCATTCTCCAACATATTTATGTTGTGTTTTTTGCATGGATAAAGTCGAGACTTTGGATCATATTATACTATCTTGTGAGGTAGCTAGAGCTTCATGGAGTTCTATTTTGAGATGGTTAGGGATGGAGTTGGGCAAGGAAGACAATGTTTGGAGGATTTTTCTCCAAGCTTATATTGGGTTCAAATTTAAGAAAGTTAAGAAGGGGTTTGAAGGAGTTGTTTGGTTAGCTGTCTGTTGGAGTATTTGGTTGAAGAGAAATGCAATTGTGTTCAATAACGAACCGCTGAGTGTCTCATATTTGGTTTGCAATATCAAGATTTTATCTTGAAATGGTCTTTCCATGACGAAATTACTTATGCCAAATGTAACTTTTATGAATTTTGCAAAGACCCTTTCTATTATTTAGGTTAAGTTTCATTTGGTATGTAATTTTCCTCTTTCGAGTTTATCTCGTCTTTTGTATCTGTGATTAATTACCCCTAGTTCTCCTTTTATATAATCCTTGCTTACAAAAAAGGAATTCGAAGCAAGATCTCTTATAGATATATTCCCTCGATTTTTCAAAAAACAAAGAGAATAGGTTTATTATTTTTTATGAATAAAAATTGGCGCTCACGTATAACTATGTTACCTCAGTTTTAAAATATTATTTATTTTCTTTTAAAAAATCAATCATTACGTTCTCAAGACCTATACTCTCAATTTTTAGCATGTTCAAGGTGAAAGCTTCGTCATAAAAATGTTATTTGTAGTAGTGTGAAATGTAATGACCTACCCATCATACTTACTACAGATTCTATTGTCCTCTTCTGGAGGAAGCAATGCCTAGTCTGAGGGGGAACAACATTAGTAAAGGCGTGGTCCAAGCCGCTTTCACCCACGAAAGCAGAAATAAAGTTTAGTGCTTCTTGATCCACCCAAACAATAGAGTTATCTGATATCACTTTATGGGTTCTAGACTAAGTGTTGTCCATGTCAAAAGACCATCAACGCATAAAAGAAATGATTATAATAAAAACATAGGGTCAATATAGAGACAAACTTCTCGCCTCATAAAAAGTCACCTATAGAAAGAGGACCTATCGAAGCACGAAACAAAGAGAGCTAAAACCCAAAAATTGCCTCTATAGAAACCCTAACAAGGTAACCATATGCGAAAATAAATGATCAGTGCTTTTTACACAGATAATTAGAAGTTATTTCAGTTATCATTTCTTTTACTTATCAAGGTTTTATTTAGTTTTATCGCATATTATGATTTAGTTTTGTGTTTTAGTGTTTTCAGGTTCAGAAGAATAAAACAGGACAAATCGGGGTGGAAAAAATGCATAATTCAAAGTTTTGGAGGAAATGCTACAGGAGCCCTGACACGGGTGGCCGTGTCAGGGGGAAGACTTAAAAAGCGTAGAAAACAGGGGATGACACGGGCAACCGTGTCGCATGACACAGGCCGTGTCAGCATGCCTGGAGCAGAAAAATTCCTTTTGGCCAACACGGGAGACAATATCGCCTGACACGGGACGTATCGCCCAGTGACGCTGATTTTAAGTGTTTTTATGATTTTTCATGATTTGGGACCCAAAAGGGCATTTTGGGCATTTCGGACCGAGACAAATGGATTGTTCACTATTTAGCCATGTTTCCACGATGAAAACCAGGACTTTTTGGTAGCGAAGAATAGTTCACACGACTGAAGATTGGGGAGATCAAGGTTCTTGGAGAGCGGAAGATTCTCATGAGCGGAAGAAATTGAAGATCGAAGCTACACAATTACTTGTAATGTCTCATTTTTATCTTGTGATTATTTTGAACAATATGAGTAGCTAAACCCCCCAATGCTAGGGGGTGTCCCTAATTTTATTCTGTACACGATTTTGATTCCTGAATTTCTTTAATACAATAGTCTTCTCTATTCAATTTAGTTGTACAATGTTTTTATGCTTTCCTGATCGAACAAATTAGGATTGGTTTACGGTTAACAATCAGTTGGACCATGGTTGTTAAGGTTTTTGTACAATTAGGCTATAGTAGATAACACCTAGAACTAGGGATACCCTATAGTTACCAGATAACTCTTGATAAAACAAAGACTTGACTCCATCAGAAATCTCTAAGGACTTTGAATTTAGGATGAAGGTTCAAAGGTTTTTCCACTAAGGACTTAGGGGAAGATAACCTAAAGGGATGGTAATTGAAGGATGTGAACTTGTCGAAGAGATCAGGGTTCAAGATAGTTACAGGGAAAGTTATACACATTACCCTAGCATGCTCCTCATATTTGTGAAAAGGCCATTTTATATTTCTGCTATTTGTTAAGTTACAATATCAAAATCAAAACCCAAACCCAAATTAAGTTTTTGTTTAATTGAACATGAATTTAACTCGATAATTGTATGAAATCCTTGAGATCAACATTCGGGGAGTTTTCCTTATTATTACTACATCAGTGAAAATAGTACACTTGCTATTTTTCCCATCAAGTTTTTGGCGCCGTTGCCGGGGACTGCCAAATTATAGAGTTCAATTTTAGTTCAATTGAAATTTTGTTGCTCGTCAACAAAAATTTTGTTTCAGTTTTTTATTATTTTCATTTTATTTTATTATACAGAAAAATATATAAAAAAGGGTCAGATTATGTTTGCTTCATGAATTCTTCTATACTTTTCTACTAACCAAGTGTTTGAGTGTTGTAGTCATGTATTATTTCGATACATTGCCACATGTATCTCCTGCAAGTTGGACGCCTGATTCGGGATTAACTTTGGAAGAGGCGATTGAAATTTTTAAAGCATATAGGATGGAGGTAAGACTGTGGCGAAAGTTGTAGTTGGAAGAAGAAGAGGTGACACCAGAAGAAGAGTGCATAACATCATATGACAAAGATGAAGTAAGAATAGAAGAATTTAAGGTGAACAAGAATGATGGGGAAGAAGAAATAAGGAAACTTGAAGATGATCAAGTTTTGGATGAAATTACAACTTTTCCAATTTGTGAAGATGTTGACATCCAACCAGAAAATCTTCAACAAAAGAGTCCCCCTAAAAACTATTTTCACAACAAGACAGATAATAGACAATAAATTGACAAAGTATTGGATGTCATTTATGCCTTGTTCAATAAAATCAAGCTGAAAATGATTTGGAAGCAACATCATAAATACTTTAAGTTCATGGGGTTGCTACCAAACAAAAGAAAGAAAAAAGATGATGTGTTCTTTGTGTCATATATGCCACCCTAACAAGGGGAATGGATCGTCGAGCCATGCGACATTAAATGAAGCGCTTCTTGGGAGGCAACCCACGCTTTTAAATAACTTAGTTTCTTTTAGTGTTTGTTTCATTTTGTCTACAAATAATAAAAAGGGAGTCTTATTAGTGAAAGCTAGGAGGCATCAGTTGGTGTTGCGTTATCCTCTGTGAGTCACCTTCTTGATCTTGTTCTGAAACATTGGGGTTAATGTTTAGTTCAAGTTTTTTTTTTTTTTGGGGGGGGGGGGGGGGTTACTGCTTTTCTTTTCGATTTATTTTGTTGGTTCTTTGATAATTGCAGTGTAAATCCATGAGTTGAAGTCCTTCATAAATTTGGACCGAATTTTTGTGTTGTTTTTCTCAAGAGCTTGTATTTCATAGAGATCGGGAATATTATATAGAGACAAAGGGATGGTTGTTCGAGGGTAGGAAGTTCATAATAACGTGACAATGATACAAGTCTAACGTGTAGATTTATACCATAGTGCTTGAATCCTGAGAAGTACTCCTTGAGTAGTTTATCTTTACAGTCTGGCATAATATAGATTCACCTGCAGGTATGATTGGTTGAGCAATAAATAAAGATGGCACCAAATGATGAAAAGGCGGTAAAAGGAAACTGGCTCGCTAAGTTGGGTAGCCCTCTCAAAATTATTTATCCCAAAGGGGGTTGATCTTCAAACGTCGTCCATAAAAGACAATATATAAACTGAAAAGTTTTGAAAATTCATCTGAAATTAAAAAGGAGCAAAAACTCTTATTTGGTGTCTGAATAAAAAATTTCTTGATTAGTCTTATGCGTGTGATGATCATAAAAAATCCTCATTTCCTTAATTTAACTGTCTGAATGAAAAAGGGGGGAAATCGGAAAAAGACTTAAGTACAAAGCATAGTTAGAGAGGTATCTAAAGAGGAATTTCGAGGTTTAAAGGTTCCTACACAAACTCTTCGCGTCATGTGAACATTAGAAGGACTACTTTTTGATCAATTTGAACGGATGTCTCACGTATGAGTATCGGGATGCTCTGATTTTCATGAGTTTTTGTAATGGTCGCTTGAGGTCAAGCAACGATTTAAGTTTTGGGGAGTTTGATCATTGGTTTTTACCTAGATATTTAGAAGTTATTTCAGTTGTCGTTTCTTTTACTTATCAAGGTTTTATTTCGTTTTATCCCATATTATGCTTTGGTTTTATGTGTTTGTGTTTTCAGGTTCAAAAGAATAAAATGGGATAAATCAGGGCGGAAAAAGTGTATAATTCAAAATTTCAGAGGAAATGCTACAGGAGCTCTGACACAGGTGGCCGTGTCAAGGGGAAGACTTGGAAAACTTGGAAAATAGGGGCTGACATGGGCGACTGTGTCGCCTGACACGGGTTGTGTCATCAATGCCTGGGCAGAAAAATTCCTGATGGCCAACACGGGCGACTGTGTCGCCTGACACGGACCCTGTCGACCAATGACGCTAGCATAAGTGTTTTTATGATTTTTCAGGATTTGGGATTCAGAGGGGCATTTTGGGCATTTCGGACCGAGACAAATGAATTGTTCACTATTTATCCAAGTTTTCATGATGAAAACCAGGACTTTTTGGCAGCAAAGAATAGTTCACGCGAATGATGATTGGGGAGATCAAGGTTCTTAGAGAGCAGAAGATTCTCATGAGCGAAAGCAATTGAAGATCGAAGCTATCCAATTAGTTGTAATGTCTCATTTTTATCTTGTGATTATTTTGAATAATATGAGTAGTTAAACCCTCAAATGCTAGGGGTTATCCCTGATTTGATTATGTAAATGATTTTGATTCCTGAATTTCTTTAATACAATAGTCTTCTCTATTCAATTTAGTTGTACAATATTTTTATGCTTTCCTGATCGGACAAATTATGATTGATTTACTGTTAACAATCAGCTGGACCGCAATTGTTAAGGTTTTGTACGATTAGGATATAATAGATATCACTTAGGACTAGGGATACCCTATAGTTATCATATAACTCTTGATAAAACAAAGACTTGACTCCATCAGAAATCTCTAAGGACTTAGGATTTAGGATGAAGGTTCAAAGGTTTGCCCACTAAGGACTTAGGGGAAGATAACTTAAAGGGCTAGTAATTGAAGGATACGAACTTGTTGAAGAGATCAAGATTCAAGGTAGTTATAGGGAAATTTATACAAATTACCCTAACATGTTCCTCATATTTGTGAAAAAGCCAGTTTATATTTCTTCTATTTGTTAAGTTAGAATATCAAAACCAAAACCCAAATTAAGTTTTGTTTGATTGAATGTGATTTAACTCGATAATTGTACACAGTCCTTGAGATCGACATTCGGGGAGTTTTCCCTATTATTACTATATCAGTGAAAATAGTACACTTGTTATTTTTCCCATCAATAAAGAAAGTGCATACTCATGCATTACCCCAGGAAGATGATTTCAACAATCCAATTGTTTTGTGTTTTACCGAAAGAGGTGGCACAAGCGCGAGGTGGGAGATAATATTGAAGAAAAATGCTGAAATGAGAGAAAAATATTTGAAGAATCACAATTGGGAAAAAAAAAGAACATGGTAACCCCATACCTCCTTATATATTTTCCAAGGAAGGTAAATTATGCAATCCTTAGCATTGAGAAGTGCAGACTACTTCACCACCGATTGAGATTTCATTGCGTGTTATCGAAGAGCACTAAAAAATCTTAACAACATAGAAGGAATCATTATTGTCATTCATATGATGTGTTGAAGCATACCTACTAAACACTGCTAATCAAAAGGAAGACATTTAATGTGCATTTCCCTAAAAGACATCAATGTCCCATCAAGACTCTTCTGCTTCCTTCCACCAGAAGTCAAACTAAATATGAACCAGACAAAGCCCTCGCTCCACAATGTAGGAACATGGGTTTGGGGGAAACAATTTCAAGCCTTTCACAAGGCACGTGAAAGAGGCCTAATGACAAACGCTGAAAGGACAAGCACACCAAAATGGTGGTCCCTCATTTTTGCCGAAGACCCATGATCACACTTGCTACCACATCTCTCATCGTTGATATCTAATCAAACAACCATCTGCACAGATTGTTGACTCACATGTCAGTAGTTTTAATTGTCCATACTATATAAAGGTGAAATCACACTATTTTAGGTATTCAATTCATTGTCATTCTCATACTACTTTTCACTCAATAATTGAGTTGAGCGTTAGAATACTAACCATGCAGGTTCTCTCTCGACTGTATCGAAAACTTACTCCACCGTTACAAGACCTCATTTCACTAATTCATTACATATTTTTGAGCTACATGTTTTATTAAACACTTTCTTTTAATTAGATTTTATTCCGGTGACAATAAGTTTGTCTATATTTTAATAAGACAATTCATCTTTAACATAAGATTTTGGCCATATTATCTTATTTGTTGAAAGAGGCAACACCAATTATGCTCAACCAATTAGAAAATTTCTCCTTACACCTAGTAGTGGTGATTTTCACCTCTGAAAATCCAAAAATTTCTTCGAATATGCACTTCCGAACGCACCTTATAAATTTGAGATATTGGATGACTTCAGATATGTATATTCGAAATAACCCCTAAAAAACTTAAATTGGGTGACTTCGAATATACATATCCGAAGTCACCCAATATCCCAAATTTATTTTGATTTGTTTTTAAAAAAATATTTATTTATAATAAAATTATAATATAATTAAATTGAGTTTTCATTAATAAAAAATAAATTAAATTTATAATTAAAAACTAAATTTTAAAATAAATTTATGATATGAAATTAAACAATAAATGTAATAATTAAATTTTTAATTATAATAATAAAATGTAATTGTAATTTTAAAAATTAACTTTAGTTTAGATGACACTTTTTATTTTTTGTTATAGAATTGATAATTAGTTATTATGTTGTAATTAAAAAATGTATTATATTAAAAATATATTTATATTATAATTAAAAGTTGAATTTATTAATAATTAATAATATTAAAATAAGATATTTGATATTAAATAAATATATTCTTGTTAAAAAATGGTGAATAATTTATAAATTATAGATATCTTCTATATTAAATAGATATATATCACACAAGAGTAAAAACAAACTAAAATTAAAATAAATTTAGAATATTGAATTATTTCAGATATCTATATTTGAAGTCATCAAATTTCAATATTTTATAGATTTTTTCGGATATACATATTCGAAATAATCTAATATTCAGTTATTGAGTTATTTCGGATATGCATATCCGAATAAATCTGTAAAAAATTAAAATTTGATAATTTCGAATATGTATATTCGAAATCTAGAAATATTTTAAAAATTTCGTCAAAAATACGCAAGAAAGCAAGGTAGGAAAACACAAGAAACCAATTTGACTACATTTGGTTTTTCACCACTTCTTTAACTTGATGCAAAAATCTACAAGTAACGTAAATAAAAGGAAAAGCATTGTAGAGTATTGTATCCAGATTACATAACAAGAAAGGAACAATTAAGAATGAAAGATCTGCTATGCTAAAAGAAAAAAAAAGCTGACTTTAACATGAGAATACATTGGTTTTTGTAATGCTTTAAACAACAAGTTGTTAGACAAGGATTATTATTATGAGCAAAAAAAAAAAGCTGACTTTGGCAAGTGAAGGACGTTTAAAGCATCTCAAGCTGCTACGGTCAAGCTAAGCCAGGTTGGAACTTCTCTTTTGTCCATTTGCCTCTTCTGCTCTTTTTTTTTTTTTGGACCCATCATCTATTGCCATCTCAAACAGTTATTTTCTTTAGAAAAAGGAGGTATAAAATTCCATCTAAAGAAGAAAATCACAAGGTTTGGTCGTCTGTGTTGCATTCACATACGCCTAAAGTCTTTTGCGATTATACAGATGTTACGGTACGAACGGTATTCTTGTTAGTTGAAATTTTATCCTTTAAAATAAATAAATAAATAAAATCTTACGAATTCCAACCCAACCCATCTACCAATTAAACTGAATTAACATAAATAAATATATTCACTCTATTTTATATTATAAGCAGATTTTAACTTTTTTAATTTATTAAATAATTAATCCATATATATATATATATATATATATATATATATATATATATATATATATATATATATATATATATATATATATATATATATATATATATATATATATATATATATATATATATATATATATATATATATATATATATATATATATATATATATATATATATATATTATTTAATAAATTTAAAAAATAAAATTTATTTATAATATAAAACGGAGTAGTATCTTTGAAAGCTATCAATTTAATTGAAAAGAAGAGAAAAAGCATAAGCTTGAGGTGATATAAAGAGAACGAAATCTAAGAAAAAGAGAACGATCAAAAAGAGAATAAATTACATATATTACACTCTCTCCGATCACACTATTAATTTTCTCAAAAATTTTGACCACTTTTAAACACATAAGTAAATAACTTCAAATTAATAATTTTTTATATTTTAACATACAGCCATTTATTTAATTTAAAAATATTTATTGTAAATAGATGATCAATTGAAATTAATAAAGATCTGTTAATAAATCTAACCTATATTTCTAATGAAGTTAAAAAATTAAGTCAACTTAATTGATTTTCATAATTTATGAAATTTTAGTATTCAGATCTCAGATGTTCTAAGAGATGTCGAGATACATTTTTCTGAATAAACACACAATGACAAGATAAGTGATAAACAAAGTGCAGAAAAAATAATAAACACACATGATTGTTAACCCAGTTCGATGTACAACAACACCTATTCTTGGAGCTATCAAGTCAGAGACGAAATCAATTAGATAGTATCAATGTGAAGCTAAACTCTCTGTTTACAATTTCTCACTTAATCACTACTCTTGCTTAACTTCTATCTTAGACTCACCTAGGTATGAGACTCTTCTCAAATCCCTTCCAATCACAGAACAATGACTGAACAATTCTAAACACTTAGAAAATAACAGAAGTCACACTTCAAAGACACACAATCATTCACTACTTAAAAGGTTTGAAATGATTGACAGAACTTACAACTCAAAACAAAATCCTACTCTTTTACCAAGATGATAATCGAGAGGCTCACAATTAACACACAAACCCTGATAAAAATACACAGTAAATTCTACACTTGTACTAGGGTTGAAGCCTTCTATTTATAACCTTCAATGAACGGGATTTGGGCCTCACATATGCAGTTGAATATGACAGACGTTGTAGAATTATCTCCTCAAAGATAGGACATACATCATTAATTTCCTAAATTATCTCCATAATTAAAAACTAACAATTCTCCTCGAAATCAGCTTGAATCTTTTTAATCTTCAACTTGTGCGCCACATAGGATAGCATAGTATTTACATAATATTATACACCTATAACAAACTAAAATATCCAACAGTCTAACTATACAAAATCTCGATGTCGAAAGAAACTACATAGGACACCGCATTCGACATGTTGCTCCAGTAGATAGAACATCTTATTTCAACATGTTTATGCCAAGTTAGTTTTACCAAACAAAATTCCAACAAAACAGATAATTAACAATCCCCCCCTTTGACTTATTTTGGCTAAAACAACTTAGTACATCTTCCATACATAAACAACAATATAACTTAGGTTTGAGAAGAAACTCAAACACGCAAACAACCAGAGACACAACAACAGAAGTCAGTACATCAAATAATAGAGCAATAACTAGTGGAAGCTACGCAAAATAACAAACAAGAGAATACCAAATTCTCAACATGTCAGGACATCATGTCTGACAAATCTTCACAACATTCCAGTCCATAACACAAAACCTGCTAAACCTAATAAGAACCCCTTCAGAGAACAACATTTTCATTACTGCACAGTACACCCAGATGAGGGACAAAAGTCCTGAAGTCATTTGGTGTACACGAGAAATAATATAAACTATATCTTCAAGAATAACCAAGCTACTCCCCCTCAAACTTAGAACCAATTCTTGACACAGAATCTCAGAAGAATTTTCTTGTAGCCTCAAGAAACCAAGAAGAATTATAACTTGAATAATCAAAGTTAGAAGACCATATTACAGAGAAAATCAAATACCAACCTAAACAATCCAGATGATGACTCAAGGGAGCATACTCCAATTCCGGGTAACTCAAATCACAGGACATAATTGTGTTTATAACTCATATCACAAGACAAAAAAAAAATCAGAAACAAGGATCAGACTCAAATCTCATATACAACATCCTTTCAGCATAATCGAGAACAGACTCTAGACCTCTAAGAAGAATAGAAACAAAATAT
Organism: Vicia faba; assembly: GCA_948472305.1. Classification (NCBI taxonomy): domain Eukaryota; kingdom Viridiplantae; phylum Streptophyta; class Magnoliopsida; order Fabales; family Fabaceae; genus Vicia; species Vicia faba. The sequence continues at coordinate 884,982,086 of OX451738.1, forward strand.
TTCTCCCCCCTTTAGCCAAAAAAACATGACAAACATATCCACCACAAAACCATACCCAAATGGTACGCACCCAAACTCGAACAAAAACCATAAGAACTACTTTGAGGTCAACCAAAAACACAAGATGACAGAAAGAAAGAGACGATTTCTTTAAATACTTGAGATGTTACTTAGGAATCAATGACTCTTGACTGTAACAATGGTCTTGGTCATTGAGAGCATTATATGAGGAAGATAATTGCACCCAAAAAAATAGTCATTGTCCAAGTCAGTTTTGAAGACCTTTATTGACTCTGGACTGACCCTCTTAGAAATGATAGTTCCAATAAATGTGCGTGCACGTGACACACTTCCTCTTTGACATGCACATGATTACAACGTCTGAAATACTTCCTTGTTAGTCTTAAAAAGAAACACATCCTGAATAATGTCCTGACATCCAGTCAAACATTGTCTACTTTCTAAAAAAACTTTCTTTGGACAATAATAAATGATGTTTTATAGAGATTTCTAGTAACCAGTTATAGACACACATGTTCTGAAGTATAAACACAATATCTTTCACTAGACTCTAAACTTACTCCTTTCATCAAAAAGTAGTAAAACATACCAAGATGTCAAGACATTATGTGAGACTTTCTCATTCATCAACCAACACATCTAATAAGACTAACTTGCATAGGAGGATGAATTTAACACATGATTCAATCACTCATTTTCACATGATTAGAGCCATTCATATCCTTCAACACACTTGTTAAACACATACACACACTGTATCTAGGTACTCTAGCTCCTTGAACGAAAATTCAAGCATCCAACACATATGAATGGCCAAAATATTTCATATAGTAACTGTCTTTTCCACCACAATGATCAACCATTCTCCCTTTCTTTGGACAATTAACTCTCCTCCTCAAGAGGAAGACCCAATACACAAGAAACTCCAATATAACACATCAATATGAGCTTCTCAAGTTCACACATCAGGAAATATGTCATAACATTTAGTAGGACATCATTCACATACACAAGCTACCATCAGTAGTAGTAGTAGAGAAATACTATAGTCTTGGGAATAAGACAAACTTGATCATCTTCAGGTGGACTTCCACCTCTTGCCTCTATCAAATAGCCTTCTGCACTCCTTGAGTCTGTCACAAGTTTTAGGAGTGTTATCACTGACCTTTTCCATCATTAGACTTTTCTTCAGGACAACCCTTTATAGAGATTTTTGTTTCACCCTTTAACAGTTGTAACCATAACAACCTGGAGGAGAGATAGAGAATTTGTTGCATTCCTCCCTATCAGTAATTGCTATAATTCCTTACCATTAGATTTTTCTTTGATAGTGCTCATCCAAACAGATTTTGAAAAATCATCAGCAAGTACACCAACATCTTTTTTTACCAAAGTTGTCAACCCCCTTAGGTTCTATTAGCGCCATATAAAAAGTTTTTGACCTCTTGGAAGTAACTTGATGATGCAACCTTGGGTGTGACACCTAGATTTGCTTCCTTACTTCATATTTATCACAGACTTTGGCTTCCTTCTTGTTTAACTTTGGAGTGCCTATGGTTGCTTCCTTTGATTGGACCTTCTTCATATCTTTTAGAAGTAACTGGTCAAGTTTTTTATGCAGTAACTTCACTTCAGCTTCCTTTAGCATAAAGCATGTGGAGGAGAAATTTGTTTCTTGAGGAATCCACAAGTAAAAATTATCTTTTGATTTGAATCCCTACATGTTTTAAGGATATAAAAACACAAGAAAGAAGGGTTTGAATTGGGGTTTTCAAAAATTAAAACCTATATGACATGTTTGGTTATCCTGGTTCATTTGAACTCAAACTACTCCAGTCCATCTGCCAAGGTGATTTTACCTCTCTCAATTGAGGTCTTAATCCACTAAACAAAACTTGATTACAATTCAAGAAGACAACTGTCAATGTATTCTTGAGATCAAACAACAACTTTGTTTCTCAAGGAATTACAACTTACAAAGACTACCACCATTGTCTTCTCGAGAGTAAACCACAACTTGGTTTCTCAAGGAATTACAACTTTTCTAACAAAAATAATGTGTTTAACAAATGCTTCTAAAAAGCTATATCACAACTGTGATATTTACACAAGATTAAAGCACAGTGATAAAATGGAGAATTTTCTTGATCGCTCTTGTTGTTATGTGTGAGCGATAATCTCTTGATATGCGCGTGTAAGCTTTTTCTATTGTATGCGCTTACTGCTTGATTCATCTTCATAGTCTCTTTATATAGAAGAAGTGAATTGAACCGTTGGAGACATAAGAAACTATCTTTGGAAGGTTGATAAAATGTTTGTTAATGCACTTTCCAAAAATACAGATGTTGTCTTGTTCCAGTTGTTACTCTTTGATTTGTAATGAATGAATTGTAACGCATCAGAACTTTGCTTCTTTGAAATCTGATCATAATAATAATATTAACGTTGAGACTTTAGATCATCAGAGCTTCTTGAGATTCATATGATCATAACTTGGATGAGACAGACACGTTGAAGCTTCTTTGTACTTTCAGAATATTCACTTGTCAGAGTATAGCTTGAGCTTAAGTGCCGAGTCTTAGTACTTAAATATAGATGAGTGCATTGAGACTTCTTTTATTCTTCCAGAACTTCACTTATCAGAGTATCAGATTTTAGCTTGCAGCTTTGGTGCTTCAGAAGTTATAACATCAGAATATCTTCTATTGAGCGTGTTTGTACAGTTTTGCTTCTAAGTCTGTACGCTTCATTTATCAGAACTTCAAAAATGAAAATACACCCATAATCTTTTATGCTCTTTTATCAAATCTTATCTAGTGCAAATTGTTTTCCAACTTCTATTCTTCTTTATCATAACTTCTCTGTATATATAAATAATTTATTAGAGAGCATATTTGTTCTTTATATATATATATATATATCATGTATTTGTTATCATCAGAACTATTACTAAGATGTAGAACCAAACTATGTTATAACAATGATAAATTCATTATTTTCATTAGTTACCATACATTTAGACGTAGTAAAGTTGACTTTGAGACCTTGGTCGCACAATTGACTAATACTTACCAAATTAGCAGTCAACCCTTTAACAAACAACACCTTGTTAAGATCTGGAAGACCAGTGCAACTCATCTTTCCAACACCCTTAATTTTACCTTTTGACCCATCTCCAAAGGTGACATAACTAGAGGAAAGTGTTGCACCCCAAAATTTACCCTCTTGATTTAGGCTTATGTTTCATCATGAACATCATAGTGCATTGCATTCATACATTGTGATAAGATCAAAGTACTTTGGTTACCAAGTTTTCCTCAAAGCTTTGAAGGTTGATTACATGGACAAGTTGATCAAGAAGAATATTATCATCTAAACCTCTTAATATTTTTAGCTCAAATGTTTCTGCATATCTCAAGATGCTTTATTCATCTCTTTGGACCCCTGGAAGATTGGAGCTGGTGTTTGATCACAAGTGAAATCACTCTTTGGATTCACTAGCCAAATTAGGGTTTGTTTGAGCAAGGTTGTTGGCCAATGTACAAAACTTGATTTAGGGAGCTATAACATCTCTTTGGTATCTAAGAGGTCCTTGTACAAGGAATTGGTCAAGATGCCCAGAGGATTTGAAGTTTTAAAGATGATTCATCAGTCTCCTAATGTGTTGACCAAAATTAGAGTTTGGGATTTCATCAATATTTCTTGAGAATTCTGAAGTGAAACTTGGTACATGGACTTTATATGTTTGGAAGATCATATGTTTGAAGTTTTAATCATCAATTTTAAAGAGAAGTGGATCAATTGAGTCAGAGGGGAAAAATGATCATTTTGGTCAAAATCAGTCAAAGTTAAGGTTGACCAAGTGAATTTTTGGCCAACCATCATTTCAAGGATGTAATTTTCATATTTAAAGTCCATTTTGGTCATTATATTAAAGAGATTGAAGTTTGGATTGAAACTTGTTCATGAAGAAACCCTAAAAGTTTCTAATTTTGGAAAATGAGGACTTAACTTCAAAAATTCATATTTTATTCATCCTTGATCAAGAAGATGAAAATAAAATATGCTTGGAAAGATAAGAGAATGATATTTCATCTCATTTTGGTATCATGTTCAAATTGGCAAGGAATCAAGAGTTATGGCCTTTTGAAGATACAAAATTATAGGTCATTTTTCAAATTTAGTGAAATTCAAGCCAAATTTTGAGGATCTTAATGGATTCAATTGCAAAAACTCAAAACTAGGGGATTGTATATCTTTTCAATACCTTTCCAAAATGTGTTCATTTGTGCCAAAATACAAAAGTATGAGCAAGTTATGAGTTTTGTAAATTTGAGGCATTTCATTGAAATTTGGCAAATGTGCAAAATGGCCATTTCTTGCAAACTCAAGTTTTAGCCATTCTTCTTGCTTCTAATCAAGCCCATTGGTAATTTTTGACATGATGAGGCCCATCATACTCACTATTTCATGCCCCATATGGTATTGCACATGTTGGAATCAAAAAATACAAAACTTGCTCAAAATGGCCAATTCACCAACACTCTCTCATTTCAAGTAATCGTGGGCTGGCATGTTGAGCATGCATTTATGACTTCATCTGGCTCACAAAAATCATAAGAGGCAGAAGAATGCACGAGAAAAACAGATGATTCACTATGCACCTCATTTTTGGCCAAAATTCCCAATCCTGCCCTCCAACAAATTTAAGGACAAACTTCCACTTCTAACCTTCTCTACAAGCTCTATATAAGTGAAAGCAAGCAAAGAGAGAGAAGGAGAACCCACCATTTGCAAGAATTCTAGATCTGAAATTTTCTTCCATCTTCTGCAACTTGATTCGATTCTCTCAATTCCTTGGTGTTTTCTTCAAAATTCTTGTGGATTCTGCTTCAGCAAAACAAGTAGATCAAGCCAACACCATTTGTTTGCATCTGGAGTGAAGGAGACAGTAGATCACTTTTCACCTTGAGGTAATGATTCCAAACTTCGATTCTTGAGATGCACTTGTTTATTGAGATGTTTGAGCTTGAATTCATGTTCAATGATGTTAATGGAATGATTCTGAAGCTTTATAGCATTTAATTTGATGAATTATGCATGTTTGAATGTTCTAAAACTAGCAATTCATAAGGTTTTTGTTCATGTTCATGACTTGATTATGGATAATGTGGTTGATGATTTGATTTGATTCGAATTGCTATGGATTCCTTCCCATGCTAGCTTTAATTTTCCTTTGATTTCATCAAAAATGATGCAAAATTGAGTGAGTTACACTGATCTGAAAGTGAGTCCTAATCCTAAGATATGCGTGCGTTTTTGAACATCCGAAGGTTGAAGATGATGTGGTGGCACATCATGATTGGTTCATTTGAAATTTTTGGATTATTTGAATTTTTATTTTATAAATTGGTTTCCATAATTTTATTTCTTGCTCAAAAATGATTAGAAAATTCTGAAAAAATTATCATAAATTCAAAATAATATTTTTGACTTTGTGTATTTTTTTGACATTTTTTTGGAATTATCTGATTGGTTAAAAAATTTGTTAGGTTTAATTAATTAATTGATCAAAGATAACTTTTATTTTAATAGTTCCTCTGACCTAAAAAATCCACAAAAATTATTTGAGACTCTCAAAATAATGTGAAAATTGATTCTGACTTTGGTTCATCATTTTTCTTATTTTTGATTAAAAATTTAATTTCAAAGGTTATTTGTAATATTTTGTTTGTTTTTTTTTTAATACTTCTATTAATTCAAAAATTCCAAAAAAATCATGTAATCTTGTTTTTAATCATAGAGTATGATCTTTTTTTTGTTTTGCCTTTTTTGTGATTTTTGGTTATGTTTTTCATTTTCTTGCCTTTAAATAATAATTTCATTATTAATTGTTTGTTTTTTTGTTTTTAATATTTTCCTTTTATCCAAAAAAATCACAAAAAATTCAGGGATGTATGTTTTTAGCCCTAGTATTTGAATATAATTTTGTTTGGCCATTCTTATGATTTTTTGATGTAAATATCATTTTGATATGTGAATATTTGTTAAATACCTAATTGTTTGAATATTAATTTCTTGCTTGCCTTTTCCTAATTCAAAAAAATATGAAAAATGTATATTTTGACATTTAGGGTTCCTTGATGATTTGTATGATCTTGACTCAATTTGTTTGAATTTTGATCTCATTTAATCAATATTTGAGATAAAAAGTCAAAAATTTAGGGTTTTGTTGCTTATGATGCAAGTTTATTTTCAAAATTCACTATGCCCTGGTTTTTCTTGGGATGCAGGTCTTGATTATGGTTCATGAATGTGTTGGGAATTTGAAAACCATTTTTCTTGAATTATTTAACTTAGTTTGACATTTTTCCACAAATAATTTTGAAAACTTGTCTAGTTTGGTATTTTTGCTAACTAGTCTTAAACTTTGCACTTCACTTGGCCCCTTCTTCAATCATTCATGAACTTAGGGCTTGCATTATGACTTCTAAACACTTCCAAGATGTTAAGATATTTTTGGTTTGAATTATGGATCCTTGTTTCTATTTTTGGTGTAATTTTGAAGTGAAGGTACCCAATTATGTTTGCATGTTTGGTTGCAATTTTTTTGATGGCCAATGAACTTGAGTGAGGCCTATAATTGGGAACCTAATGATCATGTTGGTTCTGACTTGTCCATGATAGCTCAAGCCATTTCACTTAGGAGCCTCATGTTTGAATATTTTGAACCATCTAATGCCTTATGTAGGTTTCATCTCCCATTGTATTCATGAAGTTGTGTTTGAATCAATTGTGCATGATTGAAATGTGTTTGCCACTGACCTTCATGGTTCTTGTTCATATTATTCTCAAGCTCTTATGATCCTTGATTGACACTCAATTGTCAATTCAACATGGTGATAGGAAAGAGCAACATTTCCTCTGATTCTTTTGACCTAATATGTATATATACTTGTCTCCTCTTGTTTGTGATGTCTAATATTTGGTAATTTCCACCATGTTATTCTCACTTCTTAACATTTTGGAATACTAACTTGGTTGTTGAATGTGCGAGGTACTCTGAGAAAGTTGCCACTTTTGGCTTGAGGCTTTTCTGTGTTTCACTTTATTTGTGGAACATAATCTATTATACTGGAATTGTTTTTTTGTGCTTGGCATGATTGATGGTTTATGCAGGATATATATACATATGATTGTGAATGCCATACATTGCCCCTGGGACTTATTCATATCTGACAGATTCCTGACTCAATTTGTTTACTAATGCCAGCTTGCTTGAAGTTTCTCTGGGTTTCTTTTTTTCTTGCTTGATTGCTACATATAGTTATCTATTTGGTATTATACTACTTCTTTTCTACCATTTTCATTTTGCATAATTCTCTGATTGCATGATGGGATCTCTGTTGCTGATATATGTCAGGAGACCCTCTGGTTTTTTTATCTGATGCATGTGCTGTGATTGTTGATCGATGAGTCACTCAATTTAGATATTGAGATCACAACTTCGCTCTCATTGCATGTTCCCTAAAGGATGTTTATTGCTTTTCCTCTTTAATTGTTGATCGATGAGTCACTCAATTTAGATATTGAGATCACGACTTCGCTCTCATTGCATGTTCCCTATAGGATGTTTATTGCTTTTCCTCTTTAATTGTTGATCGATGAGTCACTCAATTTAGATATTGAGATCACAACTTCGCTCTCATTGCATGTTCCCTATAGGATGTTTATTGCTTTTCCTCTTTAATTGATGATTGATGAGTCACTCATTTTAGATATTGAGATCACGACTTCGCTCTTATTGCATGTTCCCTATAGGATAGTTTTGTTGAGTTCCCTTTAGCATACAAACATAGGATAGGACTTTCCTTTATCCTCAACCTTAGGGTCAACCATTGCATGATAACACTAGGGATAGTGCTAGGCTAGTTTCCCTTAGTTTATTTCTTTCTTTGAATTTTTGCATCTTAAAACAAAACTCGTTTTCTTGGCAAATCATAAAACACTTCTAATAAACTCAAACTCTTATTCAAAGTAAAAGATACAAACTGTGATGCGGTGGGAGAACTGACTTGAGGTTTTGAGTTTGTGTTCGCAAATGTTTCGGTTTAGTAAGAGTCGCCACCAACTTTTTATTTTATCTAAAGGAAAGGTCAAAAAGCACAGGAAAGACCTTTGAGATTGTTTTTGGGTTCGGGGGGTAGATTATGAAAAGGGAAGGTGCTAGCACCCTTTTCATCCATGGTTTTCCATGGGCTCTTAGTTACTTGTTTTAGATCACTTACTTTTGCTTTTCAATTGTTTGAAATGGTGCTTTTGTGTGTGGTTTTGAAAGTATTTTGAAAAGAGGCCATCGTTGTGGCAACCTTTGTAGTGATTCTTGTTTGAATGTATACAAAGGTGTTTGTCTTTTGAAAAATGTTTCAATGTTTGAAAGTTTGTTGGGAAATTGTTTTGAAATTGTGTTGTGATAGTTTGAAAATAGCAAGGATGTTTTGCAAGTTTGATCAAGTAACTAGGAGTTGTCTATCCTACTCAAAGATCTTTCCTACATTTTTTAACTCTTTGACATTGTCGTTTTACCATTGCATTTGGTAAACAATCTTGTCTTTGGATGTTAAACGGGACAGGCGTGGGTCATCGTATGACCATGATAGCAATTGTGCCAAGTATCTTAGCAAGTTTTTTTGAGGGTCTAGATCATTTTTGTATAGGCAACCAAGATAGCGTCATCGAGGGACTATGATCTTTTTGTTTTGATTTTGTTTTGCCAAGATACCTAGCATGCATACCATGGCCATTTTTAAGGCAACAAGTGGATGAAACCCTAGGTGTGCTTGTGTGCATTGTGTTGTCATTTTCATGCATTTTTGTCTTGTGTTTAGTCATGCTATTTGTTTGATTTTTTTGGTTATCATACAAACCCTAATTTTTACTATCATTCATATCAAAGTGATAAAATGCGTAAAAGTAAATCTAAGACTATTACAACATGATTATGGGAGAGGGGTACAAGTTTGAACGAAGGGGGATATTGCTCAAAAAATAAACCCTAAAACTATTATTACAACCAAATTGAAATATTGCACAAATAAATAAATGGACAATTATTTAAATATGCAAATAAATATGAATATGCAAAAATGTTTTTGTATTTATTTTATGTATGTAAAATAAATTATTTATGTCTCAAAAATAAGAAAAAATATTAATGATTATTTTTGAAAAGGATGGAAACCCTAGTTTTTTTGGTTTTAAAAGAAAATGTATTATATTACTTATTTATTCATTTTTATGTACAAGAAAATAAATAAAAATATATACAAAAGTGCTAAAAAATAATATTTGTGAGAAAATAATGTTTTAAGTGTATAATATAATAAAATAAAAATATGTAAGTAGTTTAATTTTATTTACAAATTTATTTAAGAAAATAAAAGTATATATTATTTAATAAACTATTTCTATGTCCAAAAAATAATAAAAATAATAAAATAAAATGTGAAAAAATTAAGAGAATATTTTTTGTGTTTTTAAATGTTTAGAAAAATAATTAAAAAGTCAGAAATATAAAAGAAATAAAAAAATATACAAAAGTAATCAAATGGGCCAAGGGGGTGCAGAAAGCAAGCTAGGGGGTGCAAAAAGTAGAAACAAGCCAAGCCTAGCCCATTTCCACTTCGTCCCTGTCATCCAGAACAAAAATGCGCGCGCTGCAATTCAAACCTGTTCTCTCTATTCTTTGCTTGAAATCAAAAACTCATAACATGAAAATTATAGAGCTTTAAACCACGATTCTAACCATATAAAAAACTTGATCTAACTCTAAGAAACCAGGGAGAATTTTATCACCCCCAATTTCTGACCTAAAAAATTCAGTAACTTCAACATCCAAATTCTCCTAGCTCAGCTAACATAAATGAATTCTATGCATATGTACAGTTCAAGGACCTTAAGGGCTACATTTTTGCTTCACAAACCTTAGCCTAATGATTCCTAAATAAGAAGATAGAAGTTTGAAAATTACCTGCTTCAGCCAAGTTTGGATATGGCAATGTAAGGGTTTTTGATGAGGCCTGAAGGTTGTGTTAGCTTGCCTGAGGTTCACTCAACCTTTCCCAATGCTTGGCTTGCTTTGAAATGACCTGAATATGCTTGTAGAACTCAACCTACAAAGCTTCAAAGAAAAAATGGTGAAGTGTGAAAATGGAGTTACAGTGGCTTGAGAATGGTTGGGATAGTTTAGGTATGTTGTACGGAGTGTGTTGGAACTGGTTTCAAGCAAAACACACAAGTGGATTTTGTTTTGGAAGTGAATCTGCAGAACCTGCCCTGTTTTTGCAAGAACTTGTGATTTTGTGCTTAAGTGTGTTTTAGAGGCTGGAGCTCGTGTTTTGGACTTGGTATATTGTGTTGAACTTGTTTAAAATGAACACAAAGCTTGCTCTTATCATATTACAAAGTTATCTCACTTTTGCAAGCTTTCTTGTTTTTGAAGCAAAAGGTGAGTTGACAATGCCAAATGTTGTACTTGCTAGCTCAAAGCCTGAACATGGTTGGTATACTTTTCCTGATATTTGTGGAGTTGGTTTTCTGCAAAAGATTGGGTTCACAGCTCAAGAGAAACAAAATGCATAAAGCATGCTTTATGGAAATGGTATTGTTGCCTTTTTGCCAAAAATGGATTAAACCTTTGTATAATGCTTCATAGATCAGAACAATGCCATAATCAAATGTGTTTGCATTCAATTTTTGAGTGTAGAAAGGATTAGAACCTGTAAACCATGTACAAGCAAGGTTTGGATAGATTTGCAACTTGTATCAATGTGCAAAATGCCTTGGCCCAAAGTGATAATTTTCCATTTTCAAACTTTCGATTCTCCCTAACCATAAATGATTTTGGAGAGTTCTTGGACATTTTGGAAAGTTTGTAACATGATCTAAAATCCATCTTTGAAATGAATTTTGAGATTCCACTTAGAACTATGTGAAAAATTTCCATGAAGATAGGTCAAAATCCTGCCTAAACTCGGGGCAAAATTTCACTAAGTTAAAAGTTTCATGGACCCTTGTTCACAAAATCATAACTTGAGATACATGAATCTTTTGGGAAAACTTTGTGAATCAAAGTTGTAGATTTTATGGAGGACTATAACTTTCATGTTGGAAGTTTTCTTTGAATCCAATTGCATCATGGTGAAAAAGTTGGGAAAAAATAAGAAATTTTCATAACTTAGAAAATTTCTAAGTTATGAAAATTTTGCATTTTAAACCCTAATTTTCAAAATTAGGTTTCTTGGTGAACAAGTTTCATATTTTGACACATCTTGATGAAAAATGACCCTTGGCACTTGATTTTGTCCAAAAAGTCAAAGTTTGACTTTTTCAGTGTACAGTTGATTTTTGATTAGTTGACTGGAAAGTTCATCTGTCAATCCAATGCATTTGAGATCTTTTGAACCTTGTGATTAGGTAAAGATGATTCCATAGAGTCTTTGAATCCATGCTTGAAACCAATTTTCCATTGGCTAGGTTAAAAATCAGAAATTGCCCTTCTGCAGTCAAAACCCTAAAAATGACCATTTTGCCCTTTTGATGATCTGATCAAATTTCTTGAGGAGTTATGGTCCAAACTTGATCAAATGGTTCATATGAGTCTATAATGTTGATATGGATAAAAAACTATGAGGTTTGACTGTAAATTGGTCACGGTTGACTTTTTCCCCAATACAGTTAATTTTTAGGTCAACTGTCGAATTGACCGGGTAAAAATTTGATTTAAGGCTTGAAACTTGGTATGGGCAATCTTATAAGTCCAACATGAAGTATGAAAGTCACATGAGGCATTGGAAGTCCAAAAATCCTTGTGCAAACTCAAACCCTAATTTCAGGTCAACAGTGCAAGGAGATGTCTTGAGTAGAGCAAACCATAATCCTGTCTGGAGTCCAAAGAGTCTTGTGAGGGGAAATCCTGATAAAATGAGTGGGAAAATTTTGGGGTACAACAGCTGCCCCTGTTCAATCTTCTTGAACCTGAAGAGTTAGATTGGCGAGTTTGTCGTTCGTGACTCGAAGGTAAAAGATGATTGGACACTAGAGTGCCCGTAAATTTGCACTCGTCAAAATGTAGTTAAGGGAATGGGCTTAAAGATGCCATTTGGAAAGGTGACAGAATCTTGTTGGAGATGGGCTTAGAGATGCCATCCAAGAACGTTTGTTGAAAATCAGGAGAATGAACATCAGAATGGTATCCGTATCTGGAATGTATCTGAGTTATATCTGGAGATTGGATTTGTATGAGCAAGGGAATGGCGTCCATGTCTGGAGCGTTATCCAAGCTGTAACTGTATTTGAATCTGAATGAATAGCAGAATGACTTTCGTTTCTGGAGTGTATCTGTATTGGGGAAAAGGTCTGAATGAGTGACATAATGGCTACCGCGTCTGGAGCATCTCTGGGCTGGGGAAAAAGTCAGAATAAGTGACATAATGGCAACCGTGACTGGAGCGTATCTGAACTGTATCCGAAGTTGAGATCTGTATGAGTAGCATAATGATTTCCGTGTCTGGAGTGTATCCGTACTGTAACTGGGGAAAACGTCAGAATAAGTGACAGAATGGCAACCGTGTCTGGAGCGTATCTGGAATGTATCCGAAGTTGAGATCTGTATGAGTAGCAAAATGACTTCCGCATCTGGAGTGTATTTGAACTGTAACTGGGATCTGAATAATTGACAGAATGGCTTCCGCGTTTGGAGTGTATCTGACCTTGAAATTGATAGTTGAATCTGATTGAGAAATAGAATGGCTTCCGTGTCTGGAGCGTATCTAATCTGTATCTGATTGTTAAAGTCTGAATGAGTGACAAAATGGCATACGTGTCTGGAGCGTATCTGAACTGTATCTTGACTTGAAATCCTGACTGAGTAATAGAATGACCTTCGTATCTGGGGTGTATCCATACTGTATCTTAATAAGAGATCTGAATGAGTAGCAGAATGACTTCCGTGTCTGGAGTGTATTCGTACTGTATCTGAAATCTTTGAATATTTGTTAAAGGTAGCTTTTAATCTTATCCTAAAAAGGGTAAAATGTTAGCTGAAACACAAAGTTATGTTGCATGAAATGTATGATGCAATAAAATGTGTTTTATCAATGTTTATGATATATGAATGTAATGTATGTGCATGTAAGCTGATTTGCTGTCTTGCTGAGGAAAATAAATCCTTGATGGCTGGAAATAATAAAATACTTGACTGTTGCTGGAGATTCAAAATATTTAATTGTTGAGGATGAGAAATCCCTGGACCACTATTGGGGATAGAAAAAAAACCTTGGCAACTCGCGGGGATTATCAAAAGCTTTGACAACTTCCGTGGGGATGTGAGAATCCTTCACGACTTTCCTGGTGATATAGGGATCCTTCAAGTCTGCTTGATAAACCTGCTTGGGGAATCCATAGAACTTTGATGACTATGGAAGGGGATTACACCATGGGAATCTTTACTCGGCTGGGGAATAAGGAAACTCTGATGATCTCTATCGGGGATTAAACAAAGGAAAACCTTGATCTGCTGGAGAATAAGGAAGACTCTGATGGATCCTGTGGGGAACTAAGAATGAGAAACTTAGATCTCTTGGGGAAACTGAAACCTTGGGGGCGTCACTGGAGAAGTGAGAATGAGGATTGTCGATCTGCAGGGGATTACAATTTTTGACAAATTCATGCTGGGAATTAATGAAGACCCTGACAACTTCACTGGGGAATCAGGAATGAGAATCTTCAATCTGCTAGGGGAATTTGAATCCTTGGGGACTTCAAACTGTGGAGTTAAGAATGAGAATCTTCATTTTGTTGGGAGTAAAAACTCTGTGGGGAACAACTATACTGCTGGGGAGTAGCTATCCTGCTGGAGGGTAAGTTCAAGACTCTGGGGGAAAAGGCTTATTACTGTTTGAAAAAAGTTCAAGAGTTTGGGTCGTATGCCACTCTACTGGGGAATTATCTAAGTTTGGGGATAAGACAAAAGTTAACTGTTATCTGATTGATTCGCAGACTTTTAAGACAACTTGCCGGGGAATCTAGGGAAAACTGAATGGTTTCCGCTATAGATTGATAGTTGGAAATTTGACTCCGTTGGGGAAGAAGGTTTCATCTTCGCTGAGGGTCTGTAGTTCAAAGTTTTGCTCCGCTGAGGATTAGGAGTTTAGAGGTTTAACTCTGATAGGAATTAAAGGTTTGAAAATATAACTCCGCCGGGGATTAGGAGTTTGAAGTTTAACTCTGGCGGGGACTTTGAAATTTAATTCCGCTGGGGATATGTATTTCAAGGTTTTAGCTCCACTGGGGATCTAGCTGATGCACTGCAGGGGATTTCTCTTGGAATAGCCTAAATACATTTTCCTATCCTTTCAACCTGTCAGTAATTATTCTTTCACATTTCATTTATTTGTAAACAGTGATTATATTCAAATGCATATGCTCATTTAATAAACCATTGGAAGTTTTCAAATAAAACACAAGTGTAAAAAAGAAGAAAAGGAAAATAGTTTTCTGCACTTTGAAGTATCTTTGTATTAACTCTGTGTAAGTATTTTGTACAAAGGAGACAGACGTCCTAGTAAGAGAACGTTGTCATAAAAAATGAGAAAAATTTCTACAAAGAAAGATGGCTATGTGTAACAATTCCATGGGGTTCCCATTCTGCTATAGCCTTCGTAACTCTGAGTATCTTGTCCATTCGTTGCTTCGTCCGAAGATGATTGATTTGATCAGAAGCCCATAGTTTGTCTGGTGAAAAGATTGTCCTTAAAGTGATCCGACGAGACATAGTCATACGCTTTAATTCCCTAACTTTTGCATGGACCGCCCTTTCGGGTTTTCGGTCCACCGGGAAACCCTTTTTTGCCCAAGTCTCCCTTTCGGGTTTTCAACTTGCCGGGTGTACATATTTTTTTATTTATCCCTAATTTTTGCCTGAACCGCCCTTTCGGGTTTTCGATTCACCGGGATGCCCTTTTTTGCCCAAGTCGCCCTTTCGGGTTTTCAACTTGTCGGGTCATTTACGCGTAGTATCTTTTGACTATGTCTGCATTCGCAGGGTGCGGCAGGTCGTCGCCGTCCATGGTGGTTAATATCATTGCCCACCAGAAAAGATGTTTTTGATCACAAATGGTCTTTCGTAAGTAGTAGTCCATTTGCCTCTGGGATCACTTTGCGGCAAGATGATCCGCTTGATTACAAGATCCCCGACTTGATATACCTGGCACCTGACTTTCTTGTTGAATGCCTTGATCATCCGCTTTTGATACGTTTGACCGTGACAAACAGCAGTAAGTCGCTTCTCGTCAATCAAGTTAAGTTGATCAAGTCGGGTCTGAATCCAATCGTCTTCACTCAAATCAGCATCTTTCATGATTCTCAAGGAGGGAATCTGAACCTCGATAGGTAGAACAACTTCCATGCCGTATACCAAAGAATAGGGTGTTTCCCCAGTTGATGTTCGTGCCGTGGTATGGTACCCGTGCAAAGCAAATGGTAATATCTCATGCCAGTCCTTGTAGGTGACTGTCATCTTTTGTATGATCTTCTTGATATTTTTGTTCGCAGCTTCGACAGTACCGTTCATCTTTGGCTGATAGGGAGATGAATTGTGATGTTGAATCTGGAAATGTTCGCATAAAGCGGTGATCATAGTGTTGTTCAGGTTTGTACTGTTGTCAGTGATGATCCTTTCTGGGATACCATACCGGAAAATGAGGTTCTGCTTGATGAACTGGGCAACAACATTCTTTGTAACGGATGCGAAGGAAGCTTCTTCGACCCACTTGGTGAAATAGTCAATGGCCACCAGGATGAAACGGTGTCCATTGGATGCTGTAGGCTTGATCTCTCCAATCATGTCGATTCCCCACATAGCGAATGGCCAAGGATCTGTTAAGACATTGAGAGGAATTGGAGGTATATGTACCTTGTCCGCATAGATTTGACATTTGTGACAAGTACGGGAATGTTGATGGTAGTCAGCTTCCATGGTAGACCAGTAATAGCCTGCCCGTAGAATCTTCTTAGCCATCGTATGTCCGCTTGAGTGAGTGCCAAAGGTACCATTGTGCAGTTCAGCCATGATTTTCTCAGCTTCAACCTTGTCCACACAACGGAGCAGAATGCAATCGTGATTGCGCTTGTATAGGATACCATTGCTCAAGAAGAACTTAGCCGAGAACCTCCTTAAGAACTTTTTGTCGTTGACTGAAGCTCCGTCAGGGTATTGGTCGGTCCACTACTTCTTCAGTATTAATCCCGTGACAATGTACAAGTTCGTCCATCCGTTCAATGGTGATTTGGGGAGCCTCATTATCCCAGTTAAGTTTAAACATGAATGACATTGTAGCTAGAGCATCTGCTAGCTGATTTTCTTCTCACGGGAAATGCTCGAAGGTAATCTGCTCGAAATGTGGTAACAATGTCAAGACATGTTCTTTGTAAGGGATGAGGTTTGGATGTTTAGTATCCCACTCTCCTCTGATCTGACTGATGACCAAAGTTGAGTCCCCAAATACAATCAAAGATTTGATTCCCAAGTCAATAGAGGCCTTGAGACCAAAGATACAAGGTTCATACTCGGCCATGTTGTTGGTACAGCTGAAGCAGAGTCTGGCGGTGAAAGGTGTATGGCAACCTTCTGGAGAGATGAGTATCACTCCGATACCGTTTCCAAGTGCATTAGAAGCACCATCAAAGTACAGGGTCCATCGGGATCCTTGTTCAGGTCCGTCATACGGTCTGAAATCTTCAATGTTGTCCAAGGTCAGAATGTCATCGTCGGGGAAGTCGAACCTCATGGATTGGTAATCTTCGACAGCTTGATGGGCCAGATGATCGGCTAGCACACTCCCCTTTATAGCTTTTTGGGTCGTGTACTGTATATCGTATTCCGTTAGAATCATCTGCCATCTAGTGATTCTTCCAGATAAAGCAGGCTTCTCAAAGATGTACTTGATTGGATCCATCTTAGAGATCAGCAAAGTGATATGAGTCAACATATACTGCCTTAGCCGGCGAGCAGCCCATACCAAAGCGCAACAAGTTTTCTCAAGCAGTGAGTATCGAGTCTCACAATCGGTAAACTTTTTGCTAAGGTAATAAATGGCATGCTCTTTTCGGCCAGACTCGTCATGTTGGCCTAATACGCACCCCATTGAAGTCTCTAGGACAGTCAGATACATGATTAGCAGTCTTCCTTCAACGGGAAGCATCAAGATAAGAGGTTCTAGCAGATACTCCTTGATTTTATTGAAAGCAACTTGACAGTCATCATTCCATTTAACCACCTGATCTTTCTTCAACAGGTTGAAGATTGGTTCACAGGTAGATGTTAGGTGAGAAATGAACCTTGCAATGTAGTTTAGGCGTCCCAAGAAACCTCTGACCTCCTTCTCAGTGCGAGGGGAAGGCATTTCTTGTATAGCTTTGACTTTGGCAGGATCAACCTTGATGCCTTTGTTGCTGACTATGAAACCCAAGAGTTTACCGGACCTGACTCTGAAAGTGCACTTGTTAGGGTTCAGCCTGAGCTTGTACTCTTTCAACCTGACAAACATCTTTTGCAGATGGTTGAGGTGTTCTTCTTCAGTTTGTGAACGGGCTATCATGTCGTCTATGTAGACCTCTATCTCATGATGTATCATATCATGAAACAAATCTACCATGGCACGTTGATAGGTTGCTCCGAAATTCTTCAGTCCGAATGAAATCACTTTGTAGCAGAACGTACCCCGCTGTGTAACAAAAGTAGTTTTCTCCATGTCTTCAGGTGCCATTTTAATATGGTTGTAACCTGAAAATCCATCCATGAAAGAAAATACCTTGTGCTGAGCTGTATTGTCAACCAAGATGTCAATGTGCGGTAGTGGAAAGTCATCTTTAGGGCTAGCCCTGTTTAAGTCTCTGTAATCCACACACATTCTCACTTTGCCGTCCTTCTTAGGCACAGGCACAATGTTAGCAACCCATTATGGATAGGAAGTAACAACAAGAAATCCAGCATTGAACTGCTTTATAACTTCAGCTTTGATCTTTTTAGACATGTCGGGCCTCATGCGGCGAACTTTCTGTTTAACTGGTGGACAGTCTTCTCTTGTGGGAAGACGGTGAACCACAATATCTGTATCGAGTCCCGGCATGTCCTTGTAAGACCAGGCGAAGATCTCAATATATTCATTCAACAGCTGAACTAAGAGCCACTTGACACTTGGCTCTAGGTTGGCACCCACTCTAACTTCTTTTCTGTCTTCCTATGTACCCAAGTTGATTGTCTCTAACAACTCCTCGTGAGGTAGAATAGCCCTTTCTTCCTGTTGTAGCAGTCTAGCCAATTCTCCAGGCACTTCACAGTCTTCATCACCTTCGTATTCGGCATAGTAGACCAGATCTTCAGAGTCACTGAAGGTGATAGCAGAATTGTTACCCATGGAATCCGGAATGGATGGGTACCTGCGTTGGTGAGTGTGGGTGTGATTAAGGGATAACCACCTTTAAACAAATAAAATGTAAAAAGAAAGAAAATGAGCACAAAAGTTTATATGTGAAAACTTCCATGATTCATTAAAATGGCATATGAAGATGAAAAATCAAACCCTTACAAATGGACCTATGTGCCTCGGGTAAGGCACAAGGTTAGAAGTGTACGAATTGTTTAAGAATTATTACAAACCAACAGAAATGTTTGAAAGATAAATTACTGATTAATGAAAGTAATGGGAATAAAGTCCTTTGCCTCCCAATTGCATAGTCCTCCTTCAACCGTAGGGAAAATCCAGTCTTCTAGGTTGCTCTCCTCTTCACCATCCTCCAAAGCACTGACTCCATGATGGGTGATCTTCACTGGTGGCCCTCCAGCCCGGGAGCAGCGCACAACCTTTTGAGCAGAAGCAGTGAAACCCAAGCCGAATTTATCAGATTTGAAAGGAAAATTGGGCAGTTGTCCCCAGATTGTGCTTCCTCCTTCTTCAATCACAGCCTTTGCATCTTTGAGAGACGACATCCGAGGCGGAGGTCTGGTAATCATGGGTACAGAAGGCACTGTCTTGGTTGCCGCAATCTCCTGAGCTACCTCTTCGAAATGTTGAAAGGGGGTTTCGATGAATTCACCATCTAATTCCACATAGCGGAAAGAATTAAGATGGCTTATCATGTATTCCTCTTCACCGTCAACAGTTACAATTTTCCCCTGGACAAGGTACTTGAGCTTTTGATGCAGAGTTGAAGTGACGGCTCCAGCATGATGAATCCAGGGTCTTCCCAACAAGCAAGAATATGAGGGACGGATGTCCATGACATAGAATATGGAGTTGAAGGTTTCAGTTCCCAATTTAATCGAGATGTCCACTTCCTCGTGGACCATCCTCTTAGAACCATCAAAGGCTATGACAATGATGTTCCTGGGCTTCAAAGTTAAACCTTCACAATCTAGCATGTCCAAGGCCTTCTTTGGTAGGACATTCAACGAAGAACCAGTGTCTACCAGAACGTGTGCCAGAGTAGTCCCTCTGCATTCCACCGAGACATGCAAAACGTCATTATGTTTTCTCCCTTTGATTGTTAGATCAGCATCAGAGAATCCTAAACCGTTGTCTGCTGTTAGGCTAGCTACACATTCCTGGAACTGGTCCGCGGAGGTTTCCTGGGGCACATGGGTCGTCTTCAAGAATCTGGTCAGAGCTTTGGCATGAGCTTCTGAACAAACCAGCAGAGCCAACATAGAGATTTTTGAGGGGGGTTGCCCCAGTTGCTCAACAACATTATAATCGCTTTTCTTGATTATTTTCAAAATATCTTCCATTTCTTTTTGAGAGGTCTCATGGATGAATAACGGATGAGCCCTCGTCCTAACGGGCTCTTATTAGATCCCTTTCCCTCTATCATCAGCAGCAGCAGAGGGGGTAACTTCAGGAGTTACAATTTCTTCAATAACTGGAGTTCTCGCAGATATGTTGATCGGTAAAGGAGTAACCTTAGGAGCAGTCGAGGGTCCGAAGACTGCCTTTGGAGGTGCAATCTCTGGAGAGAAAATTCTTCCACTGCGGGTGATTTTAATCGTTCCGGCAATGTTTCCAATGTCGGAAGTCTCTTCATCAGAACTCTCTTCAGTTGATTCAATTTGTTTAACACCATGGTAAAAGATCTCTCCCCCATAGTTCCACGGTTTTGACTTGTTGGACTTTTACGGGATAGGCCCTGACATGGTTATCTTCAAAGGTACAATCTTCGGATCAGATGTAATCTTAACAGGTCTTTTGGAGACCTTGGAAAGATTGGAGGATATGGTAATTATCAAAACATCATTGACAGGAGTCAGTGTAACATGAGTCTTTTCAAAAAGGATCTCTTGGTTATCCATTAGGCGTTGGATGCCTAACTTCAACAACAGACAGTCGGTTGGTAAGGAGGAACAAAGGTAGCAATCTTCTTTACAACCTGGGAAAATCCCAGCCTTCAGCAAATTCAACTTGATTATCGGTAGCAGAGTCATCAAATCATCAACAGTAGCAACAAAAAGATCTTCTTCAACAACATGGGCATTGTGACCATGTTTTGGCATTGGAGCAGAGATCACGTTAGGCTTTTAAGGGGCGTCGAATTCAACTTCTTTAGCATCTATCAAATCCTGAATCTTATTCTTGAGGGACCAACAATTGTTGGTGTCGTGTCCCAGGCTGTCTGAATGATAAGCACACTTGGCATTTGAATGGTAGTAAGGAGAAAATGTATTTGGATTCTTCGGTGCCTCTTTCAAACTTGCAAGGTTTAACTTCAAGAGATGAGGGAGAACCTGAACAGGAGTCATATTGATCCGGGTGAATTTTCGTGCAGACCTTTCTAACCTTGTTTGGTTGGTTCTGGGTTGATTGCTTCTAGGCTGATCAGCTGCAGACTTCTGAATCATTACGACCCCCATAACTGGCCGACGTTCAACTCTTCCTTGACTTATTTGGGAGTAGACAACTGATACCTCTTTCTTTGCTGGAAAGGTCTTTTTGATGGCAGCGGAAGCAGATGCATCCTTTTGAATTTTCCCGCTCTTGATGTCGGCTTCAACTCTCTCACCAGTTAGAATTAACTCGGTGAACCCTGCAATCGAACTTCCAATCATGTGATTGAAAAAGGGGCCTGACAATGTACCCAAGAACATATCTACCAGCTCCCTCTCAAATAGAGGTGGTTGTACTCGTCCCGCCAAGTCTCTCCATTTATGGGCATACTCTTTGAAACCTTCATTTGAGACCATGCCCATGCTCTGTAATTGAGTACGGATTGGTGCTAAATCCGCATTATATTGATACTGTCTATAAAAGGCAGCTGCTAAATCCTCCCAATTATGCACATCAGACCTCTCTAGCTGGTAGAACCAATCTAACTGTGTTCCCAAAAGGTTGTCCTGGAAGAAATGAACCCATAGGTCTTTATCAGATGATGCGGTTGGATTTTTCTGACGTAAGATCGTAGATGCATCTTTGGACAAGACAAACCATCGTATTTAGCAAAAAGCGGCACCTTAAACTTAGGGGGAATGACAATCCCAGCAACCAACCCTAACTCTTCAAAGTCCAGCCCAGGCACTCTCTGCACCTCCATGGCATCCAGACGCTCTTCCAGATTCTTGTATTTGTTGTCTGCAGGAGGGTACTGCTGCTCAGAATAGTCTTCATCCTCTTCTTCTTCTTCCCCAGACTCAGATTGCACGACAGTTCCTTTACCCTTTCCTACCCCTTCAGCAGATGTTGAGGGGAAATCCAGGACTCTTCTAGCTTGACCTTCAAATCTTCTACCCATGGTAGCCACACCAACCCTCTTCTTTTTCTTTTTCTCCTTTTCCTTTTCCAGTAGAGTTTTGAGCTCCTCCTGACCCTTTGCCAAGGTCATGAGTAGCTGTTGGAACTGTGAATTCTGCGCTTGTAAGTCTTTGACCGTCTGCTCTATATCCATCTTGCTGAAATAAACAACAGAGAGATAAGGAGACCTGGTGTGAAGAACTGTTTATGCATATGATGAATGATATGTATTCATGTAATGCATTCAAGGATTCAAAAATTCAAAGTTGTTTTAAACAAAAAGGAACACACATCATATTAATAAGATAGAATTTTGTTAGTACATAAATACCCCATGGGCAAAATAATACAAAATTCTAATGTAAAAATACGTTGCGCATCCTCTTTGGTGCAATGTAAGTGTTGAGAGTTGCTCTTCGTGATGTTGGCGAGTAATTTCCAAAACCTTCTTCTCACTTGCGTAGAATTGGGCTTCAAAAGTATCGCGTTCTCCCTTGAGCTGTATCCAAATCCTTTGCAAATCTTCTAGTGATGTTGTCATGTCAATATGTAGGAGGGTATATGGAACCTCTCCTTCCATAACAAGCTCTTTGATCACAGGAAGCATGTAGGGGTAAGGAATCATAAGACTTTGGGTGCGGGTTCGTACCCACTTGAGGTAAGGCTCAAGAGGGATGGAATTCTTGTGTCCCAAGGTCTTACTGTCCACCTTGTTGGGTATCCTCCAAGCTCGGATAAACCTTTGTCGAAGTCCTTGATCGTCATTGTCGAAGTCAAAAACCAAGTCTGGAATCATCATGTCATGTGGCCCATCCCTTCGGGCATACCCAAACTGTTTCAGAGCCAAGCAGGGGTTGTAGGTAATGCCTCCCCTAATACCTAGTAGAGGGACATTAGGGAATTCCCCACAACAATCAATGATGATAACAATTTCTCGGGATCGAGAACACCAATGAACATCAGAATGTGTAAGAGTCATCAATCGTTGTGACCACCTCAAACCTTGCTCATTCTTCAAGACTGATTGGGGAAGATGAGAAATAAACCATCTTGCCAGTAGAGGAGTACAGCACATGAGAACACCTCTCTTTCCTCATTGTTCGAGTGTGAAATGAGTGGAGGATATCCCCAAGCAATGTAGGCACTGGGTTGCGAGCCATGAATATTTTGACAGCATTGACATCTATAAGTTGGTCAGGGTTTGGGAACAAGACCATCCCATAGATGAGAAGAGATACAATCTCCTCAAAAGCTTGTAAGTCCAATGAATTCCAGCAGCTTTGGGCCTTCTCAAACAGAAACTTTGACAAGAAACCCTTCACACCACTTCTGGTTTCCCAATGACCTATGATATCAGATGGTTGCAAGTGTAGGGCTTGAGCAACATCTTCAGGCTTTGGATCTCTTTACGTACCATTGTAGGGTAGTTGATTGAGAATAGGAATCCTCAAGAGTTGAGAAAATTCCTCCAAAGTAGGCACAAGTTGGTAATTAGGAAATGTGAAGCAGTGGTGTAGGGGGTCAAAGAACTGGAAGAGAACTTTCACCATGTCTTCCTCAGTGTTGGTGTTGACTAAGTTGAGAAGACGACCATGCCTCTCGGTGAATGGAGAATTCTCAGGAATCCTTGAAGCTAACTCCTTAATTTGAGGAGGAATTCTTACAAGGTTGACTTGGATAGTTTTCCTGCGAAGTTAGTCCATTACCTACAAAACAGGAACAAAGATGAAGATCCAAATCCTTGAAATGGTTAGTGGGATGCATATGATGCTTCATGATGTTATGATGTTATGCACAAGTATATATGTACAAACAAATCACACAAGATCCTAGTTTCAGGCTTGCATGTGGTTTCAAAGGTAAGTACCCTCTTGAAGTTTAGTTGGCTCAACCTGTACTATAAATAGTAACCGGGTTCTAAGGAGCTCAATATCACTGGATTATTTTCTGTGTTCATTGTTTCAGTTTAGCCACTTTACTGGCGACCGAAATATTCCAAGAAAATAACCCTCAATGAGTGTAGTATCGAGTATCTACCAACTTCGGACTGCACCAAAGCCGGTCATCTCACTACCCCTAAAAAGGCCAAGTTGGTCAAGTAAAGGTTCTAAAAGTCCATTAGTGCTTCATGACATCACTCAGCGGCCCCGTATTCTCTTTGATTAACTCAAAGGCTTCCGGTACCCACAAATATGTCGGACTAATATAGCTATTGCTTCAACCATGTCGGTATACCCCGCACAGTTTCCACAACGTATTGCTATTTACCTATGAATGTTTCCCAAATCCGGGTAGAGGATTTAAAACCCAAACAATAGAACCAAATGTAATGCAACCAAGTCAAACAAGATAAGCATGTAAAGGTGATCTAAAACCCTAAGGTAACCCCACATTTAAACTTTTTCCCCAGCAGAGTCACCAGTTCTGTGATGCGGTGGGAGAACTGACTTGAGGTTTTGCGTTTGTGTTCGCAAATGTTTCGGTTTAGCAAGAGTCGCCACTGACTTTTTATTTTATCCAAAGGAAAGGTAAAAAATCACAGGAAAGACCTTTGAGATTGTTTTTAGGTTCGGGGGGTAGATTATGAAAAGGGAAGGTGCTAGCACCCTTTTTATCCATGGTTTTCCATGGGCTCTTAGTT
Organism: Vicia faba; assembly: GCA_948472305.1. Taxonomy (NCBI): domain Eukaryota; kingdom Viridiplantae; phylum Streptophyta; class Magnoliopsida; order Fabales; family Fabaceae; genus Vicia; species Vicia faba. The sequence continues at coordinate 885,006,584 of OX451738.1, forward strand.
ACTTGTTTTAGATCACTTGCTTTTTCTTTTAAATTGTTTGAAATGGTGCTTTTGTGTGTGGTTTTGAAAGTATTTTGAAAAGAGGCCATTATTGTGGAAACCTTTGTAATGATTCTTGTTTGAATGTATACAAAGGTGTTTGTCTTTTGAAAAATGTTTCAATGTTTAAAAGTTTGTTGGGAAATTGTTTTGAAATTGTGTTGTGATAGTTTGAAAATAGCAAGGATGTTTTGCAAGTTTGATCAAGTAACTAGGAGTTGTTTATCCTACTCAAAGATCTTTCCTACATTTTTTAACCCTTTGACATTGTTGTTTTACCATTGCATTTGGTAAATAATCTTGTCTTTGGATGTTAAACGGGACAGGCGTGGGTCATCGTATGACCATGATAGCAATTGTTCCAAGTATCTTAGCAAGTTTTTTTGAGGGTCTAGATCATTTTTGTATAGGCAACCAAGATAGCGTCATCGAGGGACTATGATCTTTTTGTTTTGATTTTGTTTTGCCAAGATGCCTAGCATGCATACCATGGCCATTTTTAAGGCAACAAGTGGATGAAACCCTAGGGGTGCTTGTGTGCATTGTGTTGTTATTTTCATGCATTTTTGTATATATTTTTGTGTGCATTGTGTTTAGTTATGCTATTTGTTTGATTTTTTTTGGTTATCATACAAACCCTAATTTTTACTATCATGCATATCAAAGCGATAAAATGCGTAAAAGTAAATCTAAGACTATTACAACATGATTATGGGAGAGGGGTACAAGTTTGAATGAAGGGGGATATTGCTCAAAAAATAAACCCTAAAACTATTATTACAATCAAATTGAAATATTGCACAAATAAATAAATGGATAATTATTTAAATATGCAAATAAATATGAATATGCAAAAATGTTTTTGTATTTATTTTATGTATGTAAAATAAATTATTTATGTCTCAAAAATAAGAAAAAATATTAATGATTGAAAAGGGTGGAAACCCTAGTTTTTTTGGTTTTAAACGAAAATGTATTATATTACTTATTTATTCATTTTTATGTACAAGAAAATAAATAAAAATATATACAAAAGTGCTAAAAAATAATATTTGTGAGAAAATAATATTTTAAGTGTATAATATAATAAAATAAAAATATGTAAGTATTTTAATTTTATTTACAAATTTATTTAAGAAAATAAAAGTATATATTATTTAATAAACTATTTCTATATCCAAAAAATAATAAAAATAACAAAATAAAATGTGAAAAAATTAAGAGAATATTTTTTGTGTTTTTAAATGTTTAGAAAAATAAATAAAAAGTAAGAAATATAAAAGAAATAACAAAATATAGAAAAATAATCAAATGGGCCAAGGGGGTGCAGAAAGCAAGCTAGGGGGTGCAAAAAGTAGAAACAAGCCAAGCCCAACCCATTTCCACTTCGTCCTTGTCCTCTAGAATAAAAATGCGTGCGCTGCAACTTCAAACCTGTTCTCTCTATTCTTTGCTTGAAATCAAAAACTCATAACATGAAAATTATAGAGCTTTAAACCACGATTCTAACCATACAAAAAACTTGATCTAACTCTAAGAAACCAGGGAGAATTTTATCACTCCCAATTTCTGACCTAAAAAATTCAGTAACTTCAACATCCAAATTCTCCTAGCTCAGCTAACATAAATGAATTCTATGCATATGTACAGTTCAAGGACCTTAAGGGCTACATTTTTGCTTCACAAACCTAAGCCTAATGATTCCTAAATAAGGAGATAGAAGTTTAAAAATTACCTGCTTCATCCAAGTTTGGATATGGCAATGTAGGGGTTTTTGATGAGGCCTGAAGGTCGTGTTAGCTTGCCTGAGGTTCACTCAACCTTTCCCAATGCTTGGCTTGCTTTGAAATGACCTGAATATGCTTGTAGAACTCAACCTGCAAAGCTTCAAAGCAAAAATGGTGAAGTGTGAAAATGGAGTTACAGTGGCTTGAGAATGGTTGGGATAGTTTGGGTATGTTGTATGGAGTGTGTTGGAACTGGTTTCAAGCAAAACGCACAAGTGGATTTTGTTTTGGAAGTGAATCTGCAGAACCTGCCCTGTTTTTGCAAGAACTTGTGATTTTGTTCTTAAGGGTGTTTTAGAGGCTTAGAGCTCGTGTTTTAGACTTGGTATCATATGTTGAACTTGTTTGAAATGAACACAAAGCTTGCTCTTATCAGATTACAAAGTTATCTCACTTTTGCAAGCTTTCTTGTTTTTGAAGCAAAAGGTGAGTTGACAATGCCAAATGTTGTACTTGCTAGCTCAAAGCCTGAACATGGTTGGTATACTTTTTCTGATATTTGTGGAGTTAGTTTGCTGCAAAATATTGGGTTCACAGCTCAAGAGAAACAAAATGCATAAAGCATGCTTTATGGAAATGGTATTGTTGCCTTTTTGCCAAAAATGGATTAAACCTTTGTATAATGCTTCATAGATCAGAACAATGCCATAATCTAATGCGTTTGTATTCAATTTTTGAGTGTAGAAAGGATTATAACCTGTAAACCAAGTACAAGCAAGGTTTGGACAGATTTGCAACTTGTATCAATGTGCAAAATGCCTTGGCCCAAAGTGATAATTTGCCATTTTCAAACTTTCGATTCTCCCTAACCATAAATGATTTTGGAGAGTTCTTGGACATTTTGGAAAGTTTTTAACATGCTCTACAATCCATATTTGAAATGAATTTTGAGATTCCACTTAGAACTATGTGAAAAATGGCCATGAAGATAGGTCAAAATCTTGCCTAAACTAGGGCAAAATTTCACTAAGTTAAAAGTTTCATGGACCCTTGTTCACAAAATCATAACTTAAGATCCAAGCATCTTTTGGGAAAACTTTGTGAATCAAAGTTGTATATTTTTTGGAGGACTACAACTTTCATGTTGGAAGTTTTCTTTGAATCCAATTTCATCATGGTGAAAAAGTTGGGAAAAGTTGGGAAAAAATAAGAAATTTTCATAACTTAGAAAATTTCTAAGTTATGAAAATTTTCCATTTTAAACCCTAATTTTTAAAATTAGGTTTCTTGGTGAACAAGTTTCATATTTTGACACATCTTGATGAAAAATGACCCTTGGCACTTGATTTTGACCAAAAAGTAAAAGTTTGACTTTTCAGTGTACAGTTGATTTTTGATCAGTTGACTAGAAAATTCATCTGTCAATCAAATGTATTTGAGATATTTTGAACCTTGTGATTAGGTCAAGATGATGCCATTAAGTCTTTGAATCCATGCTTGAACCTAATTTTCCATTGGCTAGGTTAAAAATCAGAAATTGCCCTTTTGCAGTCAAAACCCTAAAAATGACCATTTTGCCCTTTTGATGATCTGATCAAATTTCTTGAGGAGTTGTGGTCCAAACTAGATCAAATGGTTCATATGAGTCTATAATGTTGATGTGGATAAAAATCTATGAAGGTTGACTGTAAATTGGCCACAGTTGACTTTTTCCCCAATACAACTGAATTTTAGGTCAACTGTCCAATTGACTGGGCAAAAATTTGATTTAAGGCTTGAAACTTGGTATGGGAAATCTTATAAGTCCAACATGAAGTATGAAAGTCACATGAGGCATTGGAAGTCCAAAAATCCTTGTGCAAACTCAAACCCTAATTTCAGGTCAACAGTGCAAGGAGATGTCTTGAGCAGAGCAAACCCTAATCCTGTCTGGAGTCCAAAGAGTCTTGTGAGAGGAAATCATGATAAAATGAGAGGGCAAATTTTGGGGTACAACACAAACCAATCTTACTTTGTATGTGTTTGTTTGAAGCCGATGTTTCACCATCGCACATGTTTGTTATCCTACTTTGATTCTCAATATCATTGTTAGGTGTGATGTTTTGCCATATCTACCATGATATCTTTGTTATCTTTTTGCCGATGTTTCTCCATCGCACATTTGTTTGAAGCTGGTGTTTCACCATCGCACATGTTTGTTATCCTACTTTGATTCTCAATATCATTGTTAGGTGTGATGTTTTGCCATCTCTACCATGATATCTTTGTTATCTTTTTGCCGATGTTTCGCCATCGCACATTTGTTTGAAGCCGACGTTTCGCCGTCGCACATGTTTGTTATCCTACTTTGATTCTCAATATCATTATTAGGTGCTATATTTTGCTATCTGTTTTATTGATGTTTCACCATCTTTTCCATGTTATCTCTTGTCGATGTTTCGCCATCGCACATTTGTTTGAAGCCTACGTTTCACCGTCGCACATGTTTGTTATCCTACTTTGATTCTCAATATCATTGTTAGGTGCGATATTTTGCTATCTGTTTTATTGATGTTTCGCCATCTTTTCCATGTTATCTCTGGTCGATGTTTCGCCATCGCACATTTGTTTGAAGCCGATGTTTCGTCATTGCATCTGTTGTTATCCTGCTTTGATTCTTAATATCATTGCTAGGTGTGATGTTTTGTCATCCATTTTATCATTTGATATCTTGCCATCTTTGACATATTACTTTGTTGTTACTTAGTCGATGTTTAATAAATTCATTTGTTTGATTGTTTTACTTGATGTTTTACCATCTTGACTATCTTTGTTTGTCTTAATTAAAAAACACAAACCAACCAAAACACATAAGCCAAACTACGGCTGCTCTGATTCCTTAAAAGGGATACGTAGGCATTGGGGTAGGGCCCAACCGAGCATATCTTTTTATTTTCCCTACATTATTTTCTTTTCTTTCGCATGCATTCCCTTTTCAATTGTAAGCCATAGACATAGGATTTTACCACGCCCATTAGATTAGACAACAAGAGTGGATACCGTAGAGTACTACGGGCGTGTGGGGTGCTAACACCTTCCCCTCGCGTAACTGACCCCCTTACCCGATCTTTCGGTCGAAAGACCTTGATTTCTCCCTTTTCAGGTTTTCTCGATGTTTACCTTTCCCTTTCGGCGGGATAAAATATGTTCGGTGGTGACTTCATTGATGTTTCATTACATCCAGATGACAGGTCTCAGCCGCGTAGTTTCAGCTGGCGACTTTACTGGGGACAGGTTGAACTTTTGCTGGTCCATCCCGGAGTCGATCCTAGCTCTTGTTTGTTTTCTTTTTGGGTGTTTATTTTACCGATTTGCATATTTATCTGTTTGCATTGCATCCTATGTGCGCTTTACTTTCTGCATACTGGATTTGGCTGGACTGTTTGGTTTCTAGATTTTCTTGGTGGGTGGGTTGTTCCTTGAGGTAAAAGGCCTCATACCCAGACTATGAGTGAATTCCATAGGAACTAGGAATAGAGTGGCCATGGCAGCTATGAGGCAGATGCTTTGTAGACCTGACCATGAGACCCATGACTTCGGAGGTAGTTCGGGTAGGTGTTATCGTATGATAATACCGACATTCGAACTCTCGTACTCTGATTTGGATTTTAACCTTACCTTGACCTAGACTACACCCGTGAGAGGGGCGGGAAAACTTTTCTTACAGGTACAAGTATTGTTGTTTACTTTGTGTTACGAAGGTGACTCAGGTTCCCGTGTTAGTTTTGAATCTTCGAGATTCTCTTTTGATCTTGAGTGGTGTTGTTCTGTAATGGTCCAGCCACGATCCAGTGTGAACTTTGATCCTGTCATATTGCATCATAGCATATTTATTTCTAAAAAATGATGTAAAAAATAACTAGCATGCGCATCTCATTTTCCAGGGACATTCAAGAGTCTGCTTTCCGTCAGAAATGGCCGATCTCCCCCTAATTATGTCTGATTCAGTTCATGTTAAAATGCTCACCAGGCATACTTTCTCTTATCAGATTCCTACCATTGATGTGGCCGAGTTGAAGAGGTTGAGTTCTTATTTGGCGGTTGATGTTCTGAGTGATTTATGCAAGAATTATGGGAACTTGTTACTAGTCCTTAATACTCCAGTTGACCCGATGTCTTTGATCACCCTCTTCCAGTTCTATGACAAAGAATTATGGTGCTTTACTTTCCAAGATTATTAACTGGTTCCTACCCTAGAAGAGTACGCGTACCTGCTTAATATCAGATTGACCGATGAAGTTCCTTTTGTCCAAGTGCCAGAAAAGCCAAAGTTTGAAGTCATTGCTGAACTTCTCCATTTGAGTTGGAAAGAGGTGAAAGACAATTGGAAGTCCAGTGAGGGTATTGCAGGGTTCCATTTGGATTTCTTAGTGAAGAAAGCTGAAGACTGGGCAAAGAAAGGCAATTGGAGTGACTTCAGTTCTCTGTTCCCTCTCATGATATACGGGATTATCCTCTTCCCTCACAAGAGAAATTTCGTAGATTTGGCGGCCATTTGTGTTTTCAGAAACAGGAACCCGATACTGACACTCTTGGCAGATACTCTCTATACCATCCATTTCAGGCACGGAAAAGGTGGTAATGTAGGTTTATGTCATTCGATGTTGTATCAATGGATTATGATGCACCTACCAGTAAGTGGTCCTTTCGTGGATACCAGACATTCTCTCCGATGGTCATCAAGACTTGTCAACCTTACTTCTTTCGATATCCGGTGGAATTATGATATGGGGGAAGTGCGAAGTGTTGTCACTAGTTGCGGAGATTTCTCTAATGTTCACCTCATAGGAACTAAGGGGTGTATCAACTATAATCCTGTGCTTGCTTATCGATAATTGAGATATGCAATGGGTGGACTGCCAAAGGTTGAGGAGGTGTCTGAATCAGTGTATTTCTCCAGAGAAAGTGATCTTGAGATGTTGAAAAGAGTAAGAAGTGCTTGGAAGGGAGTTCACAAGAAGGATAGAACTACTTTGGGCAAGAAGGTTCCTATTTCTATGGTTCCTTACATGGAGTGGGTTAAAGCCAGAGTTAAGATCTTACGGTTACCATTTGCAAGGTCGGCTCCTCTATCTAACCAACCTCCTGCTGTTCCAAGTAACACGGTGCCTACCGAGATGTTCACCCAGGTTCATGTTGAGAATATCCAGCTTCGTGCAAAAGACCGCGAGGCGGCGATGAAACTCTATTGGGCAGATCAAGAAAGGGCCGACTTAGCTCGTAAAATCAAGGAAGCTCAAAGAGAAAATTCTGATGCAACTGGTTTTAGGAAGAGGTCTCATGCTGAAATGGAAGAAGAATTGAGTAAGACTCAGCAAGAGTGTCGGAAGCTTCAGGCCTCCGAAAATAGCTACAGGAAGAAGATTCAGAACTCGGAGAAACAACTCAAAGACAAAGATGCTCAGCTTGAGAAGGAAGTGGCCCAGAAGCGTGTCGCAGAAGATCGGTTCCAAGAAAGTAAAATTGTCGCATCTCAACTCTTGAAGGAGAAAGCCAAACTTGAAGAGTACTTTCAATATCTTGAAGCATGTCTAGTTCCGAAGATTTAGTTATTTACTTTTAGTATGTTTGGTCACCCCCAGAATTGTTGGAAGGGGCCATTTGTTTGTTATTACTATTCAGTTTTTTTTGCTTTATTTGTCAAGACATGTATTTAGTTGTTTATCATTTTACTTTTAAATTGTCCGAAGTCACTTAGACATCGTTTCTTTTTCTTGTGAATGATTTGAAGCGTTCATCCTATTATCCTTTCTTTCTTGATTGTATGGTTGCACGCTGTGACTGATGAATAAAAGGACTCTTGGATACTTGGAAATGACAAACATATCATGCACATCATGCATTTCATAACATTACATGTTATCTCAAGACGGTTTTCTTATTCTACTGCTTTTCTTATTCAGAATTCAAGACAACTACTCATCGGTATTCTACCAGAAACAATTTGCCAAGACAGATGGAACATGTTCAAGCTGAACTCGCTGAAATGAGGGCCCATATGGCTACTCAGATGACTCAGTTCATGGAGGTCATCACCAACGTGAATCGTCGACAGGAAGAACTGGCTGCTATCGTCAACAACCAGCATCGCCATCTAGGCGATGGTGGAAATCAAGGGCTATATCAGGACGTTTCTGTAGGATTGGGGGATGTGCAAGATCAGCCTGCTGGAAATTTTCACGGGATGCCGGGTGTTGTACCTCAAAATTTTCCCTCTCCTTTTTCAAGATTTCCCCCTCACAAGACTCTTTGAACTCCAGACCAAGATAGGGTTTGCACTGCTCAAGACATCTCCTTGCACTGATGACCTAAATTTGGGTTTGAGTTTGCACAGGGATTTTTGGACTTCTAATGCTCAAAATGACTTTCATACTTCATATTGGACTCATAAGTTTGTCCATACCAAGTTTCAAGCCTTGAATAAAATTTTTGCCCAGTCAATTGGACAGTTGACCTAGAAATCAGTTGTATTGGGGAAAAAGTCAACTATGGCCAATTTACAGTCAAACCTCATGATTTTTTACCCACATCAACATTATGAACTCATATGAACCATTTGATCAAGTTTGGACCACAACTCCTCAAGAAATTTGATCAGATCATTAAAAGGGCAAAATGGTCATTTTTAGGGTTTTGACTGCACAAGGGCAATATTTGACTTTTGACCTAGCCAATGGCAAATTGGGCTCAACCATGGACTCAAGAACTCAATGGAATCATCTTCACATATTCACAAAGCTCAAAAGATCTCCATTGCATTGGATTTACAGATGAATTTTTCAGTCAACTGATCAAAATTTGACTATACACTAAAAAGTCAAACTTTGACTTTTTGGTCAAAATCAAGTTCCAAGGGTCATTTTTCATCAAGATGTGTTAAAACATGAAACTTGTTCATCAAGAAACCCATTTTTGCAAATTAGGGTTTAAAAGTTGAAAAATTTCATAACTTAGAATTTTTCTAAGTTATGAAATTTTCTTAATTTTTCCTAACTTTGCCCAACACTTTCACCATGATGCAATTGGATTCAAACAAAACTTCCAACATGAAAGTTGTAGTCCTCCACAAAGTTTACAACTTTTATTCACAAAGTTTTCTCAAAAGAAGCTTGGATCTCAAGTTATGATTTTTGGAACAAGGGACCATGAAACTTGTAACTTAGTGAAATTTTGCCCTAGTTTAGGCAGGATTTTGACCTATATTCATGGCCATTTTTCACATAGTTCCACCTGGAATCTCAAATTTAATTTCAATGATGGATTGTATAGCATTTTTCAAGCTTTCCAAAATGTCCAAGAACTCTCTAAACTCAGTTGTGGTTAGGGAGAATCGAAGGCTTGAAGTTGGCCAAAACTCACTTTTCATCCATGGCATGTTCATGTTCATACAAGTTGCAAATTCAAATCAGCTTGTTTTTCACTAGATTACAGGCCTCAAAACCATTTCACACTCATTAATTAAATGCAAATCCATTGGTTTAAGGCATTGTTTTGGTCATTAGAACATTGCACATTAGATTAATCCCTAAGTAGAAAAAGCAATATTTCCATTTTTGCCAAATCTTGCTTTATGTCAAAACCACAATCCTTGAGCATAGAGCAAAATCTTGTGCAGCAAAGCATATCCATCAACTTGAGGGGCCAAGATCAGAAGAAGCAGGCTGATAGATAGCCTGTACAGGCTTGTATTACATCATTATGCATTTTGGCTTAAAATACAAGAAACATGTCCAAAACACTAGAACTTGAACATCAGCTAGAACAAACTTGTGCAAGCTTTTGAAACATCTTTCTCACATCCCCTTGAACCAGAAACACTACCCTTTGAGCCTTCAAACTTCCCATAGCACAAAATCACCTTCCATTGGCAAAATAGGGCAGCATCTGCATCTTGACTTCCATAGCACAATTTGCTCGTGCGTTTTTCCCCAAACCTGTTCAAACACCTTCCATTCAATCCATCCAAGCTATCCCAAACCTTAAACACTAACTATAACTCCATTTACAGGGTTTGCCATTTTCAATTTGAGCTTGTGCAAGTTGAGTTCTGTAGGCTTGTTCAAGTGCATTCAAGGCAAGCTAGACATTGGAGAAGGTCAAGTAAAGTTCAAGCAAGCTCCCAAACATCTCAGGCCTTGTTGAAAAGCTCCACATTGCCATACACGAAGTCAGCTGAAACAGGTTTTTATCAACTTCCTATCTCTCTATTTAGGAACATTTAGACTTAGGTTTGTGAATAAGAAATGTAGTATTCATTTCCATGAAGCTGTACATATGCTCAGTTTTAATTTTAATTAAGCATGCTAAGAGAATTTGGTCCATGAACATCCTGAAAAAAATAGGTTAAGATTTAGGGCCAGAGAAATTCTCTCTGGTCTTTGAGAGTTAGGACAAGTTTTTTTATATGGTTGGATTTGTCTTGAAAAGCTCTACAACTTTGATGTTATGTGTTTTTGCAATAGAGCTCGTATGCAGGATCTAGCAATTGTACAGGGCGCGCGCGAAATTTGAAGTCAGAGGTTGAAGATGAAGTGGCTTGGGCTGGGCTTTAGTCCTCTCACTATTTGCACCCCCTTTTTACTAAATACACCCCCTGGCCCATTTCTTCATATTTTTATATTTTTATATTTTATTTTCATTTCTGATTTTATTTTATTATTTCCAAACATAAAAAAATACTCAAAAAATATTTTATAATTTTTTACATTTATTTTTCATTTTATTTCTATTTTTTCTAACATAAAAAACAATTTAAGTAGTATATATTTCTATTTATTGAAAACTTGAAAATAATATAATCATGCCTTTTATTTTTATTCTTTTATTTACACTCAAAAATATTATTCTAAATATATTTTTATCTTGTATATATTTTATTTTATTTTTTATACATGATTAATATAATTAATATATATACATACTTTTATTTTATTTAATAGATACTTTAGAATAAAAACATAAAAATACTATACTTTTATTTTTATTATTATTTATACTTAAATAATACCTTTTTCCAAATATAATTTATTTTTGTATATACATTATTTTATTTTATTGTATATAAATAATATAATTAATATATTTATTTTCTTAAAGAAAATTAGGGTTTTACCCCTAACCAAAAAAAAATAATCTTTTTATTATTTCTTTCTTTTTGCATTAAATAATTTTTTTCATTCATAAAAAAATAAACATAAACCTTTTTGTCCATTTATTATTTATGCCATTATTCAATTTGGATGTAATAGTAAAATTAGGGTTTTAATTTCTTGTCAAATAATCCCCATTCAAAAATTGTATCCCCATCCCCATAATCTTGTTGTAATAGTGGTAAATTTATTTTTTACGCATTTACGCTTTTAATTATGCCATGATTAAAGACTAGGGTTTGTATGCAAAAATCCAAAATCAACAAGTCGCTTGACCTAATACAAAGACAAAAATGCATGAAAATCAAACACAATGCACACTTGCACCCCTAGGGTTACATCCACTTGTTGCCTTAAAAATGGGCCATGTTATGCATGTTGAGTACTTTGGCAAAACAAAAACAAAACAAAAGATCATAGTCCCTCGATGATGCTATCTTGGTTGCCTATACAAAAATGATCTAGTCCCTCAAAAATTTGCTAAAAATACTCAACACAATTGTTATCATGGTCTATACGATGACCCGCGCCTGTCCCGTTTAACATCCTAATACAAGGTTGTTTACAAAATGCAATGGTAAAGCAACACTGTCAAAAGGGTTAAAAATATATAGGAAAGATCTTTGAATAAAATAGGGTAAATAACTCTTAGTTACTTGCTCAAAACTTGCAAAACATCCTTGCTATTTTCAAACACACCTCACAACACAATTTTGAAACATTTCCAAAACAAACCTTCAAAACATTGAAACATCTTTTCAAAAGACAAAAACACATTTGTATACATTCAAACAAGAATCATTACAAAGGTTGCCACAACGATGGCTTCTTTTCAAAACATCTTTCAAAACCACACACAAAGCACCATTTCAAACAATTGAAAAGCAAAAGCAAGTGATCTAAACAAGTAACTAATAGCCCATGGATAACCATGTATGAAAAGGGTGCTTGCACCTTCCTTTTTCATAATCTACTTCCCGAACCCAAGAAAACATCTCAAAGGTCTTTCCTATGCTTTTTGACCTTTCCTTAGGATAAAATAAAAAGTCGGTGGCGACTCTTGCTAAACCGAAACATTTGCAAACACAAACACAAAATCCCAAGTCAGTTCTCCCACCGTATCACAGAACTGGCAACTCTGCTGGGGAAAACTTTAAAAGTGGAGTAACCTTAGGGTTTAGATCACCTTTGCATGCTTATCTTGATTGCTTTGATTGCTTTACAATTGTTTCTATTGTTTGGGCTTGAAATCCTCTACCCGGATTTGGGAAACATTCATAGGTAAATAGCAATACATTGTGGAAACTGTGCGGGGTATACCAACATGGTTGATGCAATAGCTATATTAGTGCGACATATTTATGGGTACTGGTAGCCTTTGAGTCAATCAAAGAGAATATGGGGCCGCTGAGTGATGTCATGAAGCAATAATGAACTCTTAGAACCTTACTTGACCATCTTGGGTTTTTTCTAGGGGTAGTGAGATGACCAGCTTTGGTGCAGTCCGAAGTTGGTAGATACTCGATACTACACTCATCGAGGGTTATTTTCTTGGAATATTTTGGTCGCTAGTTAAGTGGATAAACTGAAACAATGAACACAGAAAATAATCCAGTGATATTGAGTTCCTTAGAACCCGGTTACTATTCATAGGACAGGTTGAGCCAACTAACTTCAAGAGGGTACTTACCTATGAAACCTCATGCAAGCCTGAAACTAGGATCTTGTATGACTTGTTTGTACATATACTTGTGCATACATCATGAACATCATAGAGCATCATATGCATCCACTAACCATTTCAAGGGTTTGGATCTTCATCTTTGTTCTTGTTTTGTAAGTCAACCTTGTGAGGATCCCTCCTCAACTCAAAGAGCTTACTTCCAAGATTCCAAAGAATTATCTCTTCAGTGAAAGACATGGTAGACTTCTCAACTTGGTCAACTCCAACATTGAAGAAGACATGGTGAAAGTTCTCTTCCGGTTCTTTGGTCCCCTACACCATTGCTTTACATTTCTTGATTACCAACTAGTACCTACTTTGGAGAAATTTTCTCAACTCCTGAGGATTCCTATTCTTCATCAACTACCCTACAACGGTAGGGAAAGAGAACCAAAGCCTAAAGATGTTGCTCAAGCCTTACACTTGCAACCATCTGATATCAAAGGTCATTGGGAAACCAGAAGTGGTGTCAAGGGTTTCTTCGCAAAGTTTCTGTTTGAGAAGGCACAAGACTGCTGGAATTCTCTAGATCTGCAAGCTTTTGAGGAGATTGTAGCACTCCTCGTCTATGGGTTGGTCTTGTTCCCAAACCCTGATCAGCTTATAGATGTGAATGCTGTCAAAATTTTCATATCTCGGAATCCTGTACCTACATTGCTTGGGGACATCCTACACTCATTTCACACACGAACAATGAGGAAAAGAGGTGTTCTAATGTGTTGTACTCCTCTTCTAGCAAGGTGGTTTATTTCTCACCTTCCTCAGTCAGTTTTGAAGAATGAGCAGGGTTTAAGGTGGTCACAACGGTTGATGACCCTCACACATTCTGATGTTCATTGGTGTTCTCGGTCCCGAGAAAATGTCATCATCATTGATCGTTGTGGAGAATTCCCTAATGTCCCTTTACTTGGCATTAGTGGTGGCATTACCTACAACCCCTGTTTAGCTCGGAGAAAATTTGGGTATGCCCGAAGGGATGGCCCTCATGATATGCTGATTCTGGACTTGGTTTTTGACTTTGACAATGATGCTCAAGGACTTCGTCAAAGGTTTATTCGAGCTTGGAGGATGCCCAACAAAGTGGATAGTAAGACACTGGGACACAAGAATTCCATCCCCCTTGAGCCTTACCTCAAGTGGGTACGAACCCGCGCCTAGAGTCTTATGATGCCTTACCCTCACATTTTGCCTATGATCAAAGAGCCTGTTATGGAAGGAGAGGTTCCATACACCCTCCTACATCCAGACATGCCAACATCATTGGAAGATTTTCAAAAGAGTTGGATACAGCTCAAGGAAGAACGAAATACTTTTGAAGCCAGCTTCTATGCCAGTGAGAAGAAGGTTTTGGAACTTACCCGTCAACTCCATGAGGAACATAATCTAAACACTTACATCTCACCAAAGAGGATGCGCAATGTCTTTTTACATTAAGAATTTGGTAATATTTTGCCCATGGGGCATTTATGTACTAACAAATTTCTTCTTATTAATATGACGTGCGTTCTTTTTGTTTGCAACAAATTTGAATTTCTGAATCCTTGAATGCCTTACATGAATAACATATCATTCATCATATGCATAAACAGGTCTTCACACCAGGTTTCATTATCTTTCTGCTGTTTATTTCAGCAAGATGGATATAGAGCAGACGGTTAAAGATCTACAAGCACAGAATTCGCAATTCCAGCAACTCCTCATGACCTTGGCAAAGGGTCAAGAGGACCTTAAAGCACTGTTAGAGAAAGAGAAGGAAAAGGAAAAGAAGAAAAAGAAAAGAATTGGTGTGGCCACTATGGGAAGAAGATTTGAGCATCAGGCTAGGAGAGTTCTGGATTTCCCCTCGACGTCTGACGAAGGGGTTGGTAAAGGAAAAGGAGCTGCGGTACCTTCCGAGTCTGAAGCTGAAGAGGAAGAAGAAGAAGAGGATGAAGATTACTCCGAACAGCAATACCCTTCGGCGGATGATAAGTATAAGAATCTTGAAGACCGGCTAGCAGCCATGGAGGTACAAAGGGTACCTGAGTTGGATTTCAAAGAACTAGGGTTGGTTGCTGGGATCGTCATTCCTCCCAAGTTCAAAGTGCCTACATTTGTTAAATATGACGGTTTGTCATGTCCGAAGATGCATATGCGGTCCTACGTCAGAAAGATCCAACCTCACTCTTCTGATAAGGATCTATGGGTCCACTTTTTTCAAGATAGTTTGTCGGGTACGCAACTGGACTGGTTCTATCAACTTGAGAGATCTGATGTTCATAACTGGGAAGATTTGGCTGCTGCTTTCTACCGACAATACCAATATAACGCAGATTTAGCGCATACTCGTACTCAACTGCAGAGTATGGGTATGGCTTCTAATGAGGGATTTAAGGAGTATACCCAAAAGTGGCGGGATTTGGATGGAAGGGTGCATCCACCATTGTCGGATAGAGAGCTGGTTGATATGTTTTTGGGGACCCTATCAGGTCCATTCTTCAATCACTTGATCGAGAGCTCATCTGCAGGGTTCACCGAATTAATTCTGACCGGTGAAAGGGTCGAAGCTGGCATTAAGAGTGATAAAATTCAGAAGGATGCCTCTGCTTCCACTGCTATCAAGAAGACCTTCCCAGCCAAGAAGTAAGTTTCTGCTGTTCACACCCAGAGAAATCAAGGGAGAATGGAGCGCCGACCAGCGGTGAGGGCTGTGATGATCCATAACTCCTCATCCGATCAACCTCGAAGCAGTCAACCCAGAGCTAACCAGCAAAGGGTGGAAAGGCCACAACGGCAATTCACCCAGATCAATATGACACCGGCTCAGGTCCTCCCTCATCTGTTAAAGTTAAACCTTAGCAACTTGAAAGAAGCGCCGAAAAACCCAAATACCTCTTCTCCCTATTATCATTCAAATGCAAAATGTGCATATCATTCGGACAGTGTGGGGCACGACACCAACAACTGTTGGGCCCTTAAAAACAAGATCCAAGATTTAATAGATGCCAAGGAGGTAGAGTTTGATGCTCCTGAAAAACCTAATGTGATATCCGCTCTTATGCCAAAACATGGTCATAATGTCCATGCTATTGTGGAAGATCTTCATGTTACTACTGTTGATGACTTAATGACTCCGTTGCCAATGATCAAGATGAATCTGTTGAAAGCCGAGATTTTCCCGGGATGTGAAAAAGATTGTTACTTTTGTTCAACCATGCAATCTGACTGTCCGCTGTTGAAATCAGGCATCCAACGCTTGATGGATACTCAAGAGATCCTCTTTCAGAAAACTCTTGTTGCTACTGTTACTCCCATTGCCCATGTTACTCATGTTACTCCAATCAATGATGTTGCTATAATCACCATTTCCGACAATCTTTCCAAGACCTGCAAAAGGCCTGTTAAGATTACACCTGATCCAAAGTTTGTACCACTGAAGATTACCATACTGGGGCCTATCCCATATAAGTCCAATAAGACGATACCATGGAATTATGGAGGAGAGATCTTCTATCACGTTGTGAAACAGATTGAATCAGTCGAAGAAAGCTCCGATGAAGAAACTCCTGACATAGGAAATATTGTAGGGACAAGTAAGATAATTCGTAGTGGAAGAATCTTCTCTCCGGAGATTGCTCCTCCACGGGCAGTCTTCGGACCCTCAAGTGCTCCTGTTCCTGTCGAGATATCTGTGCGAAGTCCGGTTATTGAAGAAATTGTTGCTCCCGAAGTTGTACCCTCTGCTGCTACTACTAATAAAGGTAAGGGAATCCAAGAAGCGCCCGTCAGGATGAGGGCTCAGACTCTGGTTATCCCTGAGACCACCCAAAAGGAGATGGAGGAGATTTTAAAGATAATTAAGAAGAGTGACTATGATGTGGTAGAGCAGCTGGGGAAAACCCCTTCAAAAATCTCTATGTTGGCTCTATTGCTCTGCTCCGAGGCTCATGCCAAAGCCTTGATCAAATTTCTGAAGACGGCGCACGTGCCTCAAGAAACTTCTGTGGATCAGTTTCAAGAGTATGTAGCCAGCCTTCCAGTAGACAATGGTCTTGGCTTCTCTGATGCCGATCTGACGTCTAAGGGAAGAAAGCATAATGATGCGCTGCATGTTTCAGTAGAGTGCAGAGGGACCACACTTGCTCATGTTCTGGTTGATACCGGTTCATCTTTAAATGTTCTACCAAAGAAAGCATTGGAGAGATTGGATTGTGAATGTTTGACTCTCAAGTCCAGTAATATCATTGTTAAGGCCTTCGACGGTTCTAAGCGGATGGTTCACGGAGAAGTGGACATCCAAATTAAGGTGGGAACGGAAATTTTCAACTCTACTTTTTATTTGATGGACATCCGTCCTTCATATTCATGCTTGTTGGGAAGGCCATGGATCCATAACGCTGGGGCAGTCACTTCTTCTCTGCACCAGATGCTCAAATACCCAGTCCAGGGTAAGATCATAACAGTTCATGGTGAGGAGGAGTATATGATAAGCCACCTTAACTCTTTCCGCTACGTGGAGTTAGATGGTGAATTCATAGAAACACCTTTCCAACACTTTGAGGAGGTTTCCCCTGAAGTCGCGGTAGCCAAGACAATGACTGATGTGCCCATCATTACCAAGCCAGTGTCCCAGATGTCATCCCTTAAAGATGCGGAGGATGTAATCAAGGAAGGAGGAAGTACAGTGTGGGGTCAACTGCCAGATTTTCCTTACAAGACGAATAAGTTCGGATTGGGTTTCACTGCTGCTAGCCAGAAAGTTGTGCGTCGCTCCTGGGCTGGAGGATCGCCACTGAAAATCACTCATCATGGAGTTCATGCTTTAGAAGATGATGAAGAAGGAAGCAATTTTGAAGACTGGATCTTTCCAACTATTGAAGGAGGACTGAACAACTGGGAGGCGAAAGACTTTGTTCCCATTACTTTCATTAATCAGTAATTTATCTTTTGAACATTTCCCGTTTGGTCTGTAATAACTTTTAAACAATTCATACACTTTTTGCCTTATGCCATACCCGGGGCATATAGGTCCATTTGTAAGGGCTTTGATTCTTCATTTTCATATGCCATCTTTAATGAATCATGGACGTTTTCATCTATAAACTTTTGTGTTCATTTTTCTTTCTTTTTTACATTTCATTTTGTTTAAAGGTGGCTATCCCTTACACACACCCACACTCACAAAATGCAGGTACCCATCCACTCCGGATTCCATGGGTAACAATTCTGCTACGGCCTTCAGTGACTCTGAAGATCTGGTCAACCATGCCGAATACGAAGGTGATGAAGACTGTGAAGTGCCTGGAGAGTTGGCTAGACTTTTGCAATAAGAAGAAAGGGTTATTCTGCCCCATGAAGAGTTGTTAGAGACTATCAATTTGGGAACAGAGAAAGACAGAAAAGAGGTTAAAGTGGGTGCCAACCTGGAGCCAAGTGTCAAAGAGCGATTAGTTCAACTGTTGAATGAATATGTTGAGATCTTCGCCTGGTCCTACGAAGACATGCCAGGGCTGGATACAGATATTGTGGTTCACCGTCTCCCTACAAGAGAAGACTGTCCACCAATCAATCAGAAAGTACGTCGAATGAGGCCCGATATGTCTGAAAAGATCAAAGCTGAAGTGATGAAACAGTTCAATGTTGGCTTTCTGGCTGTTACTTCCTATCCACAATGGGTTGCTAACATTGTGCCCGTACCTAAGAAGGACGGCAAAGTCAGAATGTGTGTGGACTACAGAGACTTGAACAGGGCTAGCCCTAAAGATGATTTTCCACTACCACACATTGACATCTTGGTTGACAACACAGCTCAACACAAGGTATTCTCTTTCATGGACGGATTTTCAGGGTACAACCAGATCAAAATGGTCCCCGAAGACATGGAGAAGACTACTTTTGTTACGCAGTGGGGTACCTTCTGCTATAAAGTGATGCCATTCGGACAGAAGAATTCTGGGGCAACCTATCAGCGAGCTATGGTAGCTTTGTTTCATGACATGATACATCATGAGATTGAAGTCTACGTTGACGACATGATAGCCCGTTCACAAACAGAAGAAGAACACCTCGACCATCTGCAAAAGCTATTTCTCAGGTTGAAAGAGTATAAGCTAAGACTGAACCCTAGCAAGTTCACTTTCAGAGTCAGGTCCGGTAAACTTTTTGGATTCATCATCAGTAACAAAGGCATCGAGGTTGATCCTACCAAAGTCAATGCTATACAAGAAATGTTTGCCCCTCACACTAAGAAGGAGGTCAGTGGTTTCTTGGGACGCCTAAACTACATCGCAAGGTTCATCTCTCACCTAACATCTACCTGTGAACCAATCTTCAAGCTGTTGAAGAAAGATCATATGGTTGAATGGAATGATGACTATCAAGCTGCTTTCGATAAGATCAAGGAGTATTTGCTGGAACCTCCTATCTTGATGCCACCCGTCGAAGGAAGGCCTTTAATCATGTATCTGACTGTCTTAGACAATTCAATGGGGTGCGTACTGGGCCAACATGACGAGTCTGGCCGAAAAGAGCATGCCATTTATTAACTTAGCAAAAAGTTTACCGACTGTGAGACTTGCTACTCACTGCTCGAGAAAACTTGCTGCGCTTTGGTATGGGCTGCTCGCCGGCTAAGGCAGTATATGTTGACACATACCACTTTGTTGATTTCTAAAATGGATCCGATCAAGTACATCTTCGAGAAGCCTGCTTTATCCGGAAGGATCGCTAGATGGAAGATGATCCTGACTGAGTATGATATCCAATACACAACCCAAAAAGCTATAAAGGGGAGTGTACTAGCTGACCATCTATCCCATCAAGCTGTCGAAGATTACCAATCTATGAGGTTCGACTTCCCTGACGAGGATATCATGACATTGGACAACATTAAAGGTAACGGGCCGTATGACGGACCTGAACAAGGATCCCGATGGACCCTGTTTTTTAATGGTGCTTCAAATGCACTTGGCAACGGTATCAACGCGGTACTTATCTCTCCAGAAGGTTTCCATACACCTTTCACTGCTAGACTCTGCTTCAGCTGCACCAACAACATGGCCGAGTATGAAGCTTGTATCTTTGGTCTCAAGGCTGCTATTGACCTGGGAATCAAATCTCTGGTTGTATTTGGGGACTCAGCTTTGGTTATTAGTCAAATCAAAGGAGAGTGGGATACTAAACACCCTAACCTCATCTCTTACAAAGAACATGTCCTGACATTGTTACCATATTTCGAGCAGATTACCTTTGAGCATTTCCCGCGAGAAGAGAATCAGCTAGCAGATGCGCTAGCTACAATGTCATCCATGTTTAAACTTAACTGGGGCAATGAGGCACCTCAAATCACCATTGAGCAGATGGATAAACCTGCTCATTGTCACGAGATTAATACCGAAGAAGTGGTGGATCGACCTTGGTTTCACGACGTCAAAAGGTATCTCGAAGCACAAGAATACCCTGAAGGAGCTTCAGTCAATGACAGAAAGTTCTTAAGGAGGTTCGCAGCCAAGTTCTTTCTGAGCAATGATATCCTATACAAGTGCAATCTTGATTGTGTCCTACTCCGTTGTGTAGACAAGGTTGAAGCTGAGCAGATTATGGCTGAACTACATAATGGCACCTTTGGCACCCACTCGAGCGGTCATACGATGGCTAAGAAGATTTTGCGGGCAGGCTACTACTGGTCTACCATGGAAGTTGATTGTCATCAACACTCCTGTACTTGTCATAAATGCCAAATCTATGCTGACAAGGTACATATTCCCCCAGTTCCTCTCAATGTCTTAACATCTCCTTGGCCATTCGCGATGTGGGGAATCGACATGATTGGAGAGATCAAGCCTACAACATCCAATGGGCACCGTTTCATCCTGGTGGCCATCGATTACTTTACCAAGTGGGTCGAAGCAGCTTCCTTCGCCTCCGTTACAAAGAATGTGGTTGCCCGCTTCATCAGGCAGAACCTCATATGCTGGTACGGTATCCCCGACAGGATCATCACTGACAATGGTACAAATTTGAACAATACTATGATCACCGCTCTCTGCGAGCAGTTCAAGATTCAACATCACAATTTATCTCCCTATCGGCCTAAGATGAACGGTGTTGTTGAAGCTGCGAACAAAAATATCAAGAAGATCATACAAAAAATGACAGTCACCTACAAGGACTAGTATGAAATGCTACTGTTTGCTCTCCACGGGTATCGTACCACGACACGCACTTCAACTGGGGCAACCCCTTTTTCTTTGGTATATGGCATGGAAGTTGTTTTACCTGTGGAAGTTCATATCCCTTCTTTGAGGATCATGAAGGATGGTGGTTTGAGTGAAGACGATTGGATTCAGACCCAGCTTGATCAACTTAACTTAATTGACGAGAAATGACTTACTGCTGTTTGTCATGGTCATGCGTATCAAAAACGTATGATCAAGGCTTTCAACAAGAAAGTCAAGAGACAAGTATATCAAGTCGGGGACCTTGTAATCAAGCGAATCATCATGCCGCAAAGTGATCCCAGGGGCAAATGGACTCCTACTTACGAATGACCGTTTGTGATCAAGAACATCTTTTATGGTGGGGAAATGATTCTGACCACCATGGACGGTGATGACCTGCCACACCCTGCGAACGCAGACATAGTCAAAAGATACTATGCATAAAACGACCCGACAAGTTGAAAACCCGAAAGGGCGACTTGGGCAAAAATGGGCATCCCGGTGAATCGAAAACCCGAAAGGGCGGTTCAGGAAAAAATTAGGGATAAATAAAAAAAATATGTACACCTGGCAAGTTGAAAACCCGAAAGGGTGACTTGGGCAAAAAAGGGTTTCCCGGTGGATCGAAAACCCGAAAGGGCGACCCAGGCAAAAGTTAGGGAATTAAAGCGTATGACTATGTCTCGTCGGATCACTTTAAGGACAATATCTTCACAGACAAGCTCCAAACTTCTGATCGATCCAATCATCTGCGGACGAGGCAACGAATGGACGAAATACTCAGAGTTGTGAAGGCTATAGCAGAATGGGAACCCCATGGAATTGTTACACATAGCCATCTTTCTTTGTATAAATTTTTCTCATTTTTTATGACAACATTCTCTTACTAGGATGTCTGTCTCCTTTGTACAAAATACTTACAAAGCTAATACAAAGATACTTGAATGTGCAGAAATTTGCTTGCCTTTTCTTTATATTTACACTTATGTTTTATTTGAAAACGTCCAATGTTAAATGAGCATATGCATTTAAATATAATCATTGCTTACAAATAAAGCGAAATGAGAAAGGATAATTACTGATAGGTTGAAAGTATAGGAAAACGTCTTTAGGATATTCCAGAAGAAATCCCCTGCAGTAAGACATTCAGAACCTCAACAGAGTTATTACATATCCCCAGCGGAGGTAAATACATATCGCCATCAGAACTAAGTTTCCAAACTCCCAATTCCCAACGGAGCCAAAAAACTTTGAACGACAAACCCTCAGCGAAGATAAAACTCTCCTCCTCAACGGAGTCCAAAACTTCAACCTTTAAACCTCGGTGGAGCACCATCTAATTCCCTCCATAAATTCTCAGTAGATTGGCATACAACCCAAGCTTTTGAAAACTCTCCAATAAGATAAACATTCTCCCCAGAGTTATTTCCCAGCAGAACGAAGATTCTTGTTCTCATTTCTCCAGTTGAAGCCTCCCAGGTTTTAATTCCCCAATAGAGATCGTCAGAGTTTTCCTTATTCCCCAGGAAAGTCATGAAAGATTCTCATTTCCTAACAGAAGTTGTCAAAGCTTTAGTTAATCCCCACAAGTCACCAAGGATTTTCAATCACCAGCAGTAGTCCAAAGGATTTCTCAGTCTCAGCAATCAAAGGTTTTGAATCTCCAGCAACAGTCAAGGGTTTATTTTCCCCGACAGCAGTCAAGGGTTTATTTTCCCCGGCAACAGTTAAAGATTTCATTATCTCCAGCTATCAAGGATTTATTTTCCTCAGCAAGACGGCTACTCAGCTTACATGCGCATACATTACATTCATATATCATAAACATTGATAAAACACATTTATTGCATCATACATGTCATGCAACATAACTTTGTGTTTTCAGCTAACATTTTACCCTTTTCAGGATAAGATTAAAAGCTATCTTTAACAAATATGCAAAGGTCTCAATTACAGTACGGATACACTCCAAAACCTGGGAGTCATTCCGCTACTCATTCATATCTCTTATTTAGATGCAGTATGGATACACCCCAGACACGGAGGTCATTCTATTACTCATTCAGAATTTCAAGTCAAGATAAAGTCCAGAGACGCTCCAGACGCGGATGCAATTCTGTCACTCATTCAGACTTCAGCAATCAGATACATACTAGATATGCTCCAGACACGGAAGCCATTACATTTCTCATTCAGATTCAACTATCAACCTCAAGCTCAGATACACTCCAAGACAAGGAAGTCATTCTGTCACTTATTTAGATCCCAGTTACAATACGGATACACTCCAGACACGGAAGTCTTTCTGCTACTCATACAGATATCAACCTCAGATACAATCCAGATACGCTCCAGACACGGTTGCTATTCTGTCACTCATTCAAACCTATTCCCCATCCCATAGATACTCTAGACACGGATGTCTTTCTGTCGCTTATTCAGATTTCAGATTTCGGATACAATACAGATACACTCCAGACACGGCAGTCATTCTTATGTTCATTCAAGAATCAAATACAATTATAGCTTGGATACGTTCCTGACACGGACGCCATTCTTTTGCTCATACAAATCCAATCTCCAAATACAACTCAGATACGTTCCAGACACAGATACCATTCTGACATTCATTCTCCTGTTTTTCAACAAACAAATCTTGGATGGCATCTTTAAGCCCATCTCCAGCAAGAGTATACCATCTCCAAATGGCATCTTTAAGCCCATTCCTTCACCTACATTTTGACGAGTGCAAATTTACGGGCACTCTAGTGTCCAATCATCTTTTACCTTCGAGTCACGAAAGGAAAACTCGCCAATCTAACTCTTCAGGTTCAAGAAGATTAAACAGGGGAAGATGTTGTATCCCAAAATTTTCCCTCTCCTTTTATCAAGATTTCCCCCTCACAAGACTCTTTGAACTCCAGACCAAGCTAGGGTTTGCATTGCTCAAGACATCTCCTTGCACTGATGACCTAAATTAGGGTTTGAGTTTGCACAGGTATTTTTGGACTTCTAATGCTCAAAATTACTTTCATACTTCATATTGGACTCATAAGTTTGTCCATACCAAGTTTCAAGCCTTGAATAAAATTTTTGCCCAGTCAATTAGACAGTTGACCTAGAAATCAGTTGTATTGGGGAAAAAGTCAACTATGGCCAATTTACAGTCAAAACTCATGATTTTTGATCCACATCAACATTATGAACTCATATGAACCATTTGATCAAGTTTGGACCACAACTCCTCAATAAATTTGATCAGATCATCAAAAGGGCAAAATGGTCATTTTTAGGGTTTTGACTGCACAAGGGAAATAGCTGACTTTTGACCTAGCCAATGGAAAATTGGGCTCAACCATGGACTCAAGGACTCAATGGCATCATCTTGACATATTCACAAAGCTCAAAAGATCTCCATTGCATTGGATTTACAGATGAATTTTTCAGTCAACTGATCAAAATTTGACTGTACACTGAAAAGTCAAACTTTGACTTTTTGGTCAAAATCAAGTGCTAAGGGTCATTTTTCATCAAGATGTGTCAAAACATGAAAGTTGTTCATCAAGAAACCCATTTTTGCAAATTAGGGTTTAAAAGTTGAAAATTTTCATAACTTAGAATTTTTCTGTTATGAAATTTTCTTAATTTTTCCTAACTTTGTTCAACATTTTCACCATGATGCAATTGGATTCAAACAAAACATCCAACATGAAAGTTGTATTTCTCCACAAATTCTACAACTTTGATTCACAAAGTTTTCTAAAAAGAAGCTTGGATCTCAAGTTATAATTTTTGGAACAAGGGACCATGAAACTTGTAACTTAGTGAAATTTTGCCCTAGTTTAGGCAGGATTTTGACCTATCTTCATGGCCATTTTTCACATAGTTCCACCTGGAATCTCAAATTTCATTTCAAAGATGTATTGTAGAGCATGTTTCAAGCTTTCTAAAATGTCCAAGAACTCTCCAAACTCATTTGTGTTTAGGGAGAATCGAGGGCTTGAAGTTGGCAAAAACTCACTTTTCATCCATGGCATGCTCATGTTCATACAAGTTGCAAATTCAAATCAGCTTGTTTTGCACTAGATTACAGGCCTCAAAACCATTTCACACTCATTAATTAAATGCAAATCCATTGGTTTAAGGCATTTTTTTGGTCATTAGAACATTTCACATTAGATTAATTCCTAAGTAGAAAAAGCAATATTTCCATTTTTGCCAAATCTTGCTTTATGTCAAAACCATAATCCTTGAGCATAGAGCCAAATCTTGTGCAGCAAAGCATATCCATCAACTTGAGGGGCCAAGATCAGAAGAAGAAGGCTGATAGATAGCCTGTACAGGCTTGTATTACATCATTGTGCATTTTGGCTTAAAATACAAGAAACATGTCCAAAACCCTAGAACTTGAACATCAGGTAGAACAAACTTGTGCAAGCTTTTGAAACATCTTTCTCACATCCCCTTGAACCAGAAACACTACCCTTTGAGCCTTCAAACTTCCCATAGCACAAAATCACCTTCCATTGGCAAAATAGGGCAGCATATGCATCTTGACTTCCATAGCACAATTTGCTCGTGCATTTTGCCCCAAACCTGTTCAAACACCTTCCATTCAATCCATCCAAGCTATCCCAAACCTTAAACACTAACTGTAACTCCATTTACAGGGTTTGCCATTTTCAATTTGAGCTTGTGCAGGTTGAGTTCTGTAGGCTTGTTCAAGTGTATTCAAGGCAAGCTAGACATTGGAGAAGGTCAAGTGAAGTTCAAGCAAGCTCCCAGACATCTCAGGCCTTGTTGAAAAGCTCTACATTGCCATACACAAAGTCAGCTGAAACAGGTTTTTATCAACTTCCTATCTCTCTATTTAGGAACATTTAGACTTAGGTTTGTGAATAAGAAATGTAGTATTCATTGCCATGAAGCTGTACATATGCTCAATTTTCATTTTAATTAAGCATGCTAAGAGAATTTGGTCCATGAACATCCTGAAAAAATAGGTTAAGATTTAGGGCCAGAGAAATTCTCTCTGGTCTTTGAGAGTTAGGACAAGTTTTTTTATATGGTCGGATTCGTCTTGAAAAGCTCTACAACTTTGATGTTATGTGTTTTTGCAATAGAGCTCGTATGCAGGATCTAGCAATTGTACAGGGCGCGCGCAAAATTTGAAGTCAGAGGTTGAAGATGAAGTGGCTTAGGCTGGGCTTTGGTCCTCTCACTATTTGCACCCCCCTTTTACTGAATACACCCCCTGACCCATTTCTTCATATTTTTATATTTTTATATTTTCTTAAAGAAAATTAGGGTTTTACCCTTAACCAAAAAAAATAATCTTTTTATTATTTCTTTCTTTTTGCATTAAATATTTTTTTACATACATAAAAAAAAACTTTTTGCATATTCATAATACTTTGTATATTTATTTAATTTGTTTATTTAAATATTGTCCATTTATTATTTATGCAATTATTCAATTTGGATGTAATAGTAAAATTAGGGTTTTAATTTCTTGTCAAATAATCCCCATTCAAAAATTGTATCCCCATCCCCATAATCTTGTTGTAATAGTGGTAGATTTATTTTTTACGCATTTACCTTTCAATTATGCCATGATTAGAGACTAGGGTTTGTATGAAAAAAATCCAAAATCAACAAGTAGCTTGACCTAATACAAAGACAAAAATGCATGAAAATCAAACACAATGCACACTTGCACCCCTAGGGTTACATCCACTTTTTGCCTTAAAATGGGCCATGTTATGCATGTTGAGTACTTTGGCAAAACAAAAACAAAACAAAAGATCATAGTCCCTCGATGATGCTATCTTGGTTGCCTATACAAAAATGATCTAGTCCCTCAAAAATTTGCTAAAAATACTCAACACAATTGTTATCATGGTCTATACGATGACCCGCGCCTGTCCCGTTTAACATCCTAATACAAGGTTGTTTACCAAATGCAATGGTAAAGCAACACTGTCAAAAGGGTTAAAAACATATAGGAAAGATCTTTGAATAAAATAGAGTAGATAGCTCTTAGTTACTTGATAAAAACTTGCAAAATATCCTTGCTATTTTCAAACACACCTCACAACACAATTTCAAAACATTTCCAAAACAAACCTTCAAAACATTGAAACATCTTTTCAAAAGACAAAAACACCTTTGTATACATTCAAACAAGAATCATTACAAAGGTTGCCACAACGATGGCTTCTTTTCAAAACACCTTTCAAAACACACACAAAGCACCATTTCAAACAATTGAAAAGCAAAAGCAAGTGATCTAAACAAGTAACTAAGAGCCCATGGATAACCATGGATGAAAAGGGTGCTTGCACCTTCCCTTTTCATAATCTACTCCCCGAACCCAAGAAAACATCTCAAAGGTCTTTCCTGTGCTTTTTGACCTTTCCTTAGGATAAAATAAAAAGTCGGTGGCGACTCTTGCTAAACCGAAACATTTGCAAACACAAACGCAAAATCCTAAGTCAGTTCTCCCACTGTATCACACCGGGAAACCCTTTTGTGCGCAATGTAGGGCAATTTCCCCCGTCTCCTGGACCTCGTCTTGTAGGGAACAGAAGAGCTAATCAGGGTGGTGTAAGGAATTATCAGGATCAGGATTATGACTTTGACCAGGATGAAGATCAGTTTTCTGTGCGGAGTTTAGAGCCGGGGGTTCAGGTTGAGGATATGAAGTATCATTTGTTGGAAGAGCGTCTGAAGGCCGTGGAGGGCAAAGAGTCCTTGGCATGGATGCTAATGATCTTTGGTTGGTGTCTGGGGTGAAAGTCCCTCCAAAGTTCAAGCCTCCTACATTCGAGAAGTACAATGGAACGTCGTGTCCTATTACTCATGCAATTGCTTATTTCCAGAAGATGTCGGTGCATACCGAGGATCAAGGGCTCTTGATTAACTTTTTCCAGGATAGCCTATCTGGGGCATCCCTGGAGTGGTACATGAAGTTGGAGAAAACCCATATTCGTTGCTGGAATGATCTCGCTCGGGATTTTGTCAAACATTATCAGTACAATATGGATATGGCGCCTAATCGCACTCAGTTACAGAATATGTCACAAGGACCAAAAGAATCTTTCGAGGAATACGCTCAGAAGTGGCGTGAGTTGGCTGCGAGGGTTCAACCTCCACTCATGGAGAGAGAACTCATTGATATGTTTATGGGTACCCTGCAAGGGCCGTTCTTTGAGCACATGATAGGAAGCACTTCGGCAGGATTTGCAGACCTGGTAATGGCGGGTGAAAGAATTGAAGTAGGCTTGAAATTGGGGAAGATTCAGATTTGAGGTTCTAGCAGCTCATCCGGGGGCAGTAAGAAACCATTCAACACTTACCCTAAGAAAAGGGAAGGCGACACAAGTGCAGTTTACTCTCATAGAGGAAGAAGAGAGGATCGTCAGCACCAACAAATCAATGATGTTTCTATTCCTGTTAATGCTCCTCCGCGGCAGAGACCGAATACAGTGCCGCAGCAACAAAGGCAGCAAGATGCTCCCCGTCAGTATAATAATCAACAACAGAGAAAGCCCAGAAAATTTGATCCCTTAACGGTAACTCTTACTGAAGCGCTCCACCATTTTCTTGATTTGAAGTTGATCAATCTGAGGAATATGCCGCCACCACCCGCAAGGCTCCCTGTTAACTATGATGCTAATGCAATATGTGAATTCCATTCAGGTGGAGTTGGTCATTCTACTGATAATTGTTTTGCGTTGAAATGTAAAGTACAAGACTTGTTGGATTCTAAGGCGATTGAGTTTACTCCAGTGACTGGTCCGAATGTTACTCAGAACCCAATGCCTAGGCATGAAGGGGGTGTTGTTAACATGATTGATGATAATGGTGAAATGTTGAATTTAATCATGGATGTGGAACAGGTAACTACTCTGTTGAGCTTTGTTAAGAGGTACTTACTTGAAAATTCTATTTTCCCGGGTTGTACTTCAGAGTGTGCCAAGTGTAGAAAGCAACCGAAGGGCTGTGGTAATTTGAAAACAGGTATCCAGTTGTTGATAAAAGAGGGTTCCTTGCAATTTGATAGAAAACCGAGCTACTGCGATGTTACCGAAGAAGATATTGATGTGATATCTATTCCTTACACCCCTGCGCGCATTCCTGCCCCATCAAGGGCACCCCTCTGTTGATTACGGTACCTGGACCTATGTCGTACACCAGTGAGAAGGCCGTCCCATGGAATTACGGTGCCGACGTTTATTACCATGGGGTAAAGCAGGAGGTTAATGCTAGTTTGTCTGAGAAAGAATGTGCTGAAGGTGATGAAGAGGAGGTCCATAACTTTTCCGGTGTGGATCGAATGACTAGGAGTGAGAGAGTGTTTGGTCCTTATAATGTGCAAGATGCGACAGATGCTTCTACAAGAGAAAAAGGGAAACAACAGGTAACGATTGGTAATCCCAGGGTTACGCCTACCAATGTGGCTCAACCGATTCCAATACCAGAAGCTTCTTCGGTTCCCGGTGAGGTTGAGGAGCTAATGCCTATTATCAGAAAGAGTGATTATAGCATAATTGATCATCTGAGCCACACTCCTTCCAAGATTTCTATCTTATCTCTGTTGATTTATTTAGAGCCTCACATAAATGCTTTGATGAAGTTGTTGAAGAATGTGTTCGTGCCACATGAGATAACTGTCAATCAGTTTGAAAATGTTTGTGCTAACATATCTGCTGGGAATGGTTTGGGCTTCACAGATTTTGATCTTCCTCCAGAGGGACCAGACCATAACAGCGTTGCATATTTCGATGGAGTGTAGAGGCACTACTTTGTCCCGGGTATTGGTACATACAGGATCGTGTTTTAATGTATTGCCCAAGTCAGCATTGATGAAGATCGATTATTCTGGACTAGAGTTGCGCCCTAGTGATTTGATGGTGAAGGCGTTTGATGGGTCTTGAAGGTCAGTGTTTGGGGAGGTAGAGCTACCAATCAAGGTTGGTCCTCGCACCTTCATGGCCACGTTTTTTGTGATGGATATACAACCATCATGCTGTTGTTTGTTGGGGAGGCCGTGGATTCATAGAGCAAGAGTAATGACTTCTACTCTTCATCAGAAGCTCAAGTATCTCGTAGAGGGAAAGGTGATAACTGTATGCGGCGAGGAAGAATACATTGTAATTCATTTGACATCATTCCACTATGTTGAAGTTGAAGGAGAGATTCAAGAAACTCCATTTCAGACATTTGAGGCAATTCATGCTGTCAACTTTCCTCCTCCAGAGCAGAAAAAGAAATCGGACATTGTTATGTCTTCTCTCAAAGATGCAAAAGCTGTAGTGGAAGGTGGTAACCCTGAAGGTTGGGGTCAGGTGCTTGACGTTACTCCGAAGTTTGATAAATTTGGTCTTGGTTTTAGCCCAGGTCAGCAGAGTGCAGCCCCAAGAGCATCCAGTTTATCCACTCCTGTGAAGTTTTCCCGTCCTTGTGCTACTCATGAAGGAAACGTCAATGCGGTTGGCGATGATAGGGCTGATGGTAACAATGTTGAAGATTGGATTCGTCCGAGTATTCCGGGCCAGACACTCAACAATTGGACTTCTGTGGATGTTATCCATGTTTCAAGCGCTGAGGAGTAATTTTCTTGTTTCTTTTATTATCATATCATAATTCCTACGCTCTGCCCAAGGCTTAGTGGATCATTTTTGTAGGGCCACCACGTTTATTTTTGCAAATTTATCATGAAATAAAGGACGTTTTTGCATTCAAAATTTTGCTACTTTTATTTTTCTTTTTTATTCTTTTTTTAAATGGCAATGTTTCTCTTTGCACACACTGTCACTAAAAAACGCAAAAATATCATTCATGCAGATGCACTTCCACCACTGATTCTATCGATAACGACTCTGCTATGGCTCATTATGACTTTGATACCCCTATTTATCAAGATGAACAAGAAGCATATGAGGAGTGTGATCTTCCTGAGGAATTAGCAAGACTGTTGAAACAAGAGGAGAAGGTTATCCAGCCGAATCAGGATTCAATTGAGGTGGTAAATATTGGTACATAGGAGGTAAGAAGAGAAGTCAAGATAGGGGCCGATCTCGAAGAAAGTTTAAAAGCTAGATTGATTGAGATACTCCATGAGTATTCTGATATCTTCGCCTGGTCTTATGAGGATATGCCTGGGTTGGATACAGACATAGTGGTGCATCTACTGCCGCTCAAAGAAGGTTGTTCTCCTGTCAAGCAGAAGCTCCGAAGAACCCATCCTGAGATGTCCAAGAAGATCAAGGAGGACGTCCAGAAGCAGTTGGACGCAAACTTCTTAAAGGTTGTTAATTATTTTCCATGGATTGCAAATATTGTGCCTGTACCCAAGAAGGATGGTAAAGTCAGGATGTGCGTGGATTATAGGGATTTGAACAGGGCCAGCCCCAAAGACGATTTCCCTCTTCCACATATTAATGTATTGGTTGATAAGACTGCTCATTCCAATGTGTTATCATTCATGGATGGATTTTCGGGTTACAATCAAATTAAGATGGCCCCGGAGGATATGGAGAAGACAACATTCATCATGCCTTGGGGAACTTTTTGCTACAAAGTGATGCCGTTTGGTTTGAAAAATGTCGGGGAAACATATCAGTGCACCATGGTCACTCTCTTTCATGATTTGATTCACAAAGAGATTGAGGTATATATAGATGACATGATTGCTAAGTATGACACAGAGGAGGAACATCTTGTTCATCTGGAAAAATTATTCGAGAGGCTGAGGCAGTTCTTGCTAAGGTTGAATCCGAATAAGTGCACCTTCGGGGTGAGATCCGGCAAGCTGTTGGGTTTTATTGTAAGTGAAAAAGGTATCGAGGTGGACCCAGTAAAGTCAAAGCAATACAGGAAATGCCTGAGCCAAGGGCAGAGAAGGAAGTACGTGGTTTCTTGGGGAGATTAAACTATATTTCCAGATTTATTTCTCATCTCACAGCCACCTGTGAACCTATGTTCAAGTTGTTGAAGAAAAATCAGACAGTGAAATGGAATGAGGATTGTCAGAAGGCCTTTGACAAGATAAAAGAATATTTGCAGGAACCTCTGATACTCATGCCACCAGTGGAAGGAAGGCCACTAATCATGTACCTAACTGTGTTGGAGACCTCAATGGGTTATGTCCTCGGTCATCACGATGAGATAGGGAAGAAAGAACAGGCCATTTACTACTTGAGTAAGAAGTTTACGGAATGCGAGTCGAGATACTCATTGTTGGAAAAGACTTGTTGTACGCTTGCCTGGGCCGCCAAATGTCTGAGGCAATACATGTTAACTCACACCACCTACTTGATATCCAAAATGGATCTAATCAAGTACATTTTTGAGAACCCAGCTCTTACAGGCAGGGTAGCCCGTTGGCAGATGATACTCACTGAATATGACATCCAATACACTACTCAAAAAGCAATTAAGGGTAGTGTACTGGCCGACCATCTTGCTCATCAGCCCATGAATGATTATGAACCGATGAAGTTGGATTTTCCAAATGAGGAAATTGTGTATATTCGGGATTGTAACATACCAGACCCAGACGAAGGACCCGAACCGGGATCACGTTGGACGCTTGTTTTTTATGGTGCCTCTAATGCCATGGGTAACAGCGTCGGAGCTATTATCACTTCCCCTGAAGGATACCACATTCCTTTCACGGCTCATATCTGTTTTGATTGCACTAACAACATGGCCGAATATGAAGCTTGCATTTACGACATTGAAGCGGCGATCGACCTGCGCATCAAATTCTTGAAAGTTTACAGGGATTCCAATCTTGTTATCAACCAGATTAATGGAGATTGGGAAACTCGCCATCAGAACCTAATTCCCTATCGTGAGCATGTTATGAAGTTGTCCCGTACTTCGAAGAGATCACATTTGAGAACATTCCCAGAGAAGAAAACAATTTAGCCGATGCACTGGCAACTCTGTCCTCCATGTTCAAGGTTAAGTGGGCTAATGAGGCACCTTCCATTACTATCAGAAGTTTGAGTGATCCAGCTTTCTGTTTTGAGGCCAGTTTGGAACCAGATGGTAATCCTTGGTTTTATGATGTTAAACGATATCTCGAAACACAAGAGTACCCGGAAGGGGCATCCGTCACAGATAAAAAGTTCTTAAGAAGATTTTCAGCCAAGTTCTTTCTCAGTGGTGGTGTATTGTACAGAAGGAATCATGATGGTCTACTGCTCAGATGTGTTGACAAGAAAGAATCGACTAGAATCATTTAGGAGATACATGAA
Source organism: Vicia faba (assembly GCA_948472305.1). Taxonomy (NCBI): domain Eukaryota; kingdom Viridiplantae; phylum Streptophyta; class Magnoliopsida; order Fabales; family Fabaceae; genus Vicia; species Vicia faba. The sequence continues at coordinate 885,039,728 of OX451738.1, forward strand.
GGTGACTTTGGGACCCATTCCAACGGGCATACTATGGATAAAAAGATCTTGCAAGCAGGTTATTATTAGTCCACCATGGAGACTGACTGTTACAATCATGCACGGGTTTGCCACAAATGCCAAGTCTACGCTGACAAAGTGCATGTGCCGCCAGTACCTTTGAATGTCTTGACCTCCGCTTGGCCGTTTGCGATGTGGGGAATTGATATGATTGGAAAAATTGAACCGACTGCGTCCAACAGGCACTGTTTCATTCTAGTTTCCATCGATTATTTTACAAAATGGGTCGAAGCTGCATCCTATTCCAATGTCACCAAGCAGGTGGTAACTCGGTTCATTAAGCACAACATTATCTATCGCTACGGAGTGCCCGAGAAGATCATTACCGATAATAGGTCTAATCTGAACAACAAGATGATGAAGGAGCTTTGTGAGTCCTTCAAAATCAAGCATCATAACTCTTCCCCATATAGACCAAAGATGAATGGCGCTGTCGAAGCGGCCAATAAAAATATCAAGAAAATCATGCAGAAGATGGTGGTAACCTTTAAAGATTGGCATGAAATGCTGCCTTTTGCTTTGCATGGTTATCGCACCACTGTGCGTACTTTGACTAGGGCAACCCCATTTTCATTGGTTTACGGCATGGAGGTAGTATTGCCAGTAGAAGTCGAGATTCCTTCTCGTAGGGTCATGAGAGATGTTGAGCTGGACGAAAGTGAATGGGTACAGAATCGGCTGGATCAGTTGGAACTTATTGATGAAAAGAGATTGACGGCCGTTTGCCACGGTCAGGTATATCAGCAAAGGATGAGAAAATCTTTTGATAAGAGAGTACGACCCCAGTGTTACAAACCAGGTGACCTTGTGCTCAAGAGGATAATTCTACCCCAGGGAGATCCCAGGGGCAAGTGGGTTCTGACTTATGAAGGTCTTTTCATGGTTAGAAAAGTTTTCTCTGGAGGGGCGATGATGCTCACGACTATGAATGGAGAGTATTTCCCTCTCCCTGTGAATGCTGACGCAGTTAAAAAATACTTTGCATAAAAAAAATAAAAAATAAACCCGCTAAACTGAAAACCCGAAAGGGCGGTTTAGGCAAAAAGAGGGTGTCCTGGTGAATCGAAAACCCGAAAGGGAGATTCAGGCAAAAGTTAGGGACTTAAAGCAAAAGGCTATGCTCAGCGTGGGATCCTTGTTCCTTTCCTTCATTCCGTCACCTAGCATAAGCTCGGAGCTAATCCAAGAATGATTTGTCTGAAAGCAGGAAGATGAGAGTCATCAGAGTCATAGCAGAGTCGGGACTCGATGGATATTCACATTGCCATTTGTAAACACTTGTTTGTTTTTCAATTGTTTTCTTTCAAATGTAGATGCCTTTTTCACAGGATGATCTCTCAAAATCAATAAAATATCTTCTTTCAAGTATGCGTATGCATTTCTTTCCTCCCTTTTTACTAGTTTGTTTGCAAAGACGTCCAATATTTTTGATAAGCATGTGCATATTAAACTTCGTGGACCTTACACGAAAATGGTAATACAAGTCATGGGTGGTCAATTGCTTGAAATGCGGATAACAAACACCATTACTACTCTGCGAGGGGCATGTTTGTTTCTCTGTTTGGTGGACTTCTCTTTCACTCTTTTAGGCATTTTTTCCTTGCAATTTTGTTTCACAGCTCCAGGCCATTGTTAACAAACATAGGTCAGGGTAATATCAAGGATACGGCAAGTCAGTGGGACCAGTGAACCTGGTTGGAGATACTTCTTCCCCATAATGGCTTTTATTACGTTTCTTTGCCAAACTTTCATGTGTTATCCTGATTGATTGTTTTAGCATTGTCTGCATATAGGATTTTATTTATAATCGAATGTCAGTCCTGATGCGTTGAATGTTTTGCCTTGAAAAATTGTTTCATTTTATTTAATCCATCCAATATCACTCTTTAATCGTTTTTTCGGGCAGTTTGATACCAACTGTGCCAATTCTTTTGCATGACCAAGAATTTGGAGGAAGGAGTCTAAAAAAAACAGTGACTATAGTGGTATGCTTTCGAGTAGAACCCTGTTGACAATGTACAGGCATTGTTTCAATCCCCAAACACTGAAGATATAAGGGAGTTAGACCCTCGTTAACCCCTCTGAGCCTTCGAAGTAGGAGTTTCTTTTCCATTCAAAGAAAAATAAACCTTTTTAACTAGGGGCAGGGTAGATGTTCAGTTTATTTGCCCAAGCATTCAAATTTTAGAAGGAATGACCCCTTTGAGGATCGCTACATTTTGTCTTTCACATCATGAGAAAGGGGTAAATGCGTGTCTAAACCACGATGTTCATCTCCTCACAAAGTCCCGAGGTCGAGATCGAACCGATACAATAATGGATATCCCTCGCCAACCAAGGAATGAGGCATTTGTTTTCAAAAAAAAAAGAAGAAGAAAAAGTTCCAAAGACCTAAAGTCACATTGGCATGTTCAAAGTGGAAAGTATGAATAAGAAAGAAACAGAAATCCACGCTAAGTCGAAACTTGAAAACAAGTCGCTTAGGCAAAAGTTAGGGCATCCCGCTGGACTTCCAAATTGAAATTTAAAAAAAATAGAATTTGTCCAGGCAAAAGTTAGGGAAAAGAGAGCCTAAAAGACAAAAAAAAAGATTATTCAATAAAATTTTCATCAAAAGAAGAGGAATGATGACAACAAAAATAGCAGAAGTTAAGTGAAAATCATGTTGGAGGATTTGTCGCGATCACTCAACCATCATAAATCCTTTTGAAAGATGAATGCTTGTGATAAATCAGCTGAACTTAGGATAGGAGAATATCACGAAGGGGGTGGGCACCAAATAACTTGAGACTTGAAAAACTTTTTTTTAAAAGAACCTTGAACTAGGCCATGTTACAACCTCTAAAAGTCCTAACTGAAACATGGGTTTAACTCGAAAGCATACTACAACAGGATAACATTTCCTAAAATCCTCAAATGTGTGTTGCATAGCCGTGTTGGTATCTTATCACCCGCGTTTTGACTCGTTTTTCAAAAAGGGGAAGAAAAGCTTTTAAAACCTTTTTGCGCTCTAGCCAGTGATTCATTCACAATAGAGATGCGACACTTTGTTAAGTTCTTCAAGGCTTAAATAATCATCACATTAGGTCTATCATTCTCAATAAACATTTTTCTGTATGCAAAACAGTTGTTTGATATCAAAAAAGTTTACACGTTGAATGCCTGTAAAGAGCTTAATACTGGTCCAAAAGGGAATGTTCGGCTTTCTTTTTTCTGCTGATCCCCTGTGAAGTTTCGTTTCCCCAATGAAGTTTCCTTTACTCGGTGAAGTTTCATTTCAGCAGCAAAGTTTTGTTACTTCAGGGATTTTCTTTCAAAAAACCTCGTTTCAAGACTTCAGGTTTGGGGTATGTCGCTTGTCCCCAATGGAGTCGTTAAGCAGGAATCCACATTCTGGAAGTTTCAGATTCCCAACGGAATTCCCATTAGAGGCCCCTCGCCTTGACCCCTCATTTCCCAGCCAATCTGTTGACCGGGACATATTTATGTCAAGGACCTTCCTTTATTCCCCAGCAAAGTTTTGATGTCGTATGACTGTCTGCAGGATTCATCCTTTGGTCGCGTTCCAAGAGAATATCTCTCCAGCAAGATAATCTTCAACATAGTTCTATCTCTCCAGTGAAGTACCACCTCTTCAGCTGAGTTTTGTTCCCCCAGTAAAAAGTTTTTGTCCTTTTTCTGGAAGTTGCAGTATTGACCTGATCTTCCCCGGGAATTCGCAATTTATTTTTGCAAATCCTCTCTTTGTTTGTGGCCCATTTCTGATGGTTGCTCGTTTGTTTCTCCACGGAGCCCTATCACTTCGAGGTTCCCTCTCTAGCGGTTCCCCGTATTTTCTCCTCTCTTTTGTTTTTTTTTGCAATTTATTTTTGCAAGTCATGTCAGTTTCGGACTTCTTGGTTTTTGGCTTCTCATTTGGCCATTCCCCAGTGAGACTTTTAAACATACATCATCATATTGCATCTACCCAAACGCGCAGAATTTCCTTTATATGGAGCATTGCGCTATAAAAAAAATTCAAACATGCATCGGAACATAAGCCATTATTTTTTCCGTCATCCCCAGTGATTTTGCTAATACTTCGGGTTAAATCCCCGGCGAGGTATTCGTCCTCATTATCTCAGTTTCCTCCCTATACCAATATCCTTTTGACATCAGTCATCTGTTTGTTTGAGTGTCTACTTTTGACTATAACTCAGTTTCGCCTTGGCACAGTCTTCTCGGGTTTAGTATTTACTACACTCTCTGGTTCATTCCAATTTCTGTTGATGCACCTTTCAAATACCAGTTTCGTCCTGATATTCTCTTTTTGCAGGTTTTTAGGTGTACGCCCTAATCTCCTCGCTTTGGGTCGAGTTTCGCCCCGTCTCCTGTGCATGAAATCTAGTTTCGTCCTGGTACTCATCTAGTTTAGTTTCGTGTAACTAGTTTTTGAGTGGAGTTTCGTCTCGTTCTTAATTTCCTACCCTGGACTCTTTGATGGTGTTCGTTTACCGAGTGCAGCATTCGTGTTGCATCCCTGGTTTGAAATCAGTCTCCTTTGTTCCTTGGATTCTCCTATCAGTTTTTGTCGTTTTTTATCCATTGATGTGAGACCAGCAGGTGCTCTGAGAAACATGCACTCTCATCACTTTGCTTTGGTTTGAGCTTCGCCTTGTTACCCGTGCGTGGAATCCAGTTTCGTCCTGGTACTCGTCTAGTTTAGTTTCGTCTAACTGGTCTTTGAGTCGGGTTTCGTCTCACTGTTGTTCCTCATTTCTGAGATTTCGTTAGTTCCTTCATACTGTCTATCTTAGTTGAGGATGACAGGTGTCCCTAGAATCACGCACTCTAGCCACTTTGCCTTGGGTCGAGCTCAGAGTTTCGTCTCCTCACCCACGTACGTTTTCTGTTACGGAGCTTAGTTTCGTCTATACTCTGTTGGTTGAGTTTTGTATCACCCCTTCCTTTTGAATCCCAGTTTCGCCCTGGAACGTTTGTCCGGAAGTTTAGTTGCGTCTACTCTTCTTTGTTCTTGTTCTGTTTCAACCTATGTTACAGCTCCATTCTGACACATGTCTTGGGATTTTTGTCTCTGTTTCTTTCAAGAGTGTAAATTTTCGGGTTCTTTCGTATTCAAACATCGTCAACCCTGAATGCTCGAAAGCTATCACTTTTCTCACTTATCATGTTGAAGATATTTGAATAGGTGCAGCTGTTGCACCCCAAAATTTACCCTCTTGATTTAAGCTTATGTTTCATCATGAACATCATAGTGCATTGCATTCATACATTGTGATAGGATCAAAGTACTTTGGTTACCAAGTTTTCCTCAAAGCTTTAAAGGTTGATTACATGGACAAGTTGCTCAAGAAGAATCTTATCATCTAAACCTCTGAATCTTTTTAGCTCAAATGTTTTTGCATATCTCAAGATGCTTTATTCATCTCTTTGGATTCACCAGCCAAATTAGGGTTTGTTTGAGCAAGGTTGTTGGCCAATGTACAAAACTTGATTTATGGATCTATAACATCTCTTTTGTATCTAAGAGGTCCTTGTACAAGGAATTGGTCAAGATGCCCAGAGGATTTGAAGTTTTGAAGATGATTCATCAGTCTCCTAATGTGTTGACCAAAATTAGGGTTTGGGATTTCATCAAGATTTCTTGAGAATTTTGAAGTGAAACTTGGTACATGGCCTTTATATGTTTGGAATATCATATGTTTGAAGTTTTAATCATCAATTTTGAAGAGAAGTGGATCAATTGAGTCAGAGGGGCAAAATGGTCATTTTGGTCAAAATCAGTCAAAGTTAAGGTTGACCAAGTGAATTTTTGGCCAACCATCATTTCAAGGATGTAATTTTCATATTTAAAGTCCATTTTGGTCATTATATTAAAGAGATTGAAGTTTGGATTGAAACTTGTTCATGAAGAAACCCTAAAAGTTTCTAATTTTGGAAAATGAGGACTTAACTTCAAAAATTCATATTTTATTCATCCTTCATCAGGAAGATGCAAATGAAATATGCTTGGAAAGCTAAGATAATTATCTTTCATCTAATTTTTGTCTCATGTTCAAATTGGCAAGGAATCAAAGTTATGGCCTTTTAAAGTTACAAAATTATAGGTCATTTTTCAAATTTAGTGAAATTCAAGCCAAATTTTGAGGACCTTAATAGATTCAATTACAAAAACTCAAAACTAGGGGATTGTATATCTTTTCAAGAACTTTCCAAAATGTGTTCATTTGTTCCAAAATTCAAAAGTATGAGCAAGTTATGAGTTTTGTAAATTTAAGGCATTTCATTGAAATTTGGCAAATGTGCAAAATGGCCATTACTTGCAAACTAAAGTTTTAGCCATTCTTCTTGCTTCTAATCAAGACCATTGGTAATTTGTCACATGCTGAGGCCCATCATACTCACTATTTCGTGCCTCATATGGTATTGCACATGTTGGAATCAAAAAATACAAAACTTGCTCAAAATGGCCAATTCACCAACACTCTCTCATTTCAAGTAATTATGGGCTGGTATGTTGAGCATGCATTTCTGACTTCATTTGGCTCACAAAAAGCATAAAAGGCAGAAGAATGCATGAGCAAAACAGATTATTCACTATGCACCTCATTTTTGGCCAAAATTCCCAATTCTGCCCTCCAACGGATTTAAGGACAAACTTCCACTTCTAACCTTCTCTACAAGCTCTATATAAGTGAAAGCAAGCAAAGATAGAGAAGGAGAACGCGCCATTTGCAAGAATTCAAGATCTGAAATTTTCTTCCATCTTCTGCAACTTGATTTGATTCTCACAATTCCTTGGTGTTTTCTTCAAAATTCTTGTGGATTCTGCTTCAGCAAAGCAAATAGATCAAGCCAGCACCATTTGTTTGCATCTGGAGTGAAGGAGATAGTAGATCACTTTTCACCTTGAGGTAATGATTCCAAACTTCGATTCTTGAGATGCACTTGTTTATTGAGATGTTTGAGCTTGAATTCATGTTCAATGATGTTAATGGAATGATTCTGAAGCTTTATAGCATTTAATTTGATGAATTATGCATGTTTGAATGTTCTGAAACTAGAAATTCAGAAGGTTTTTGTTCATGTTCATGACTTGATTATGGATAATGTGGTTGATAATTTGATTTGATTCGAATTGCTATGGATTCCTTCACATGCTAGCTTTAATTTTCCTTTGATTTCATAAAAAATGATGCAAAATTGAGTGAGTTACACTGATCTGAAAGTGAGCCCTAATCCTGAGATTTGCGTGCGTTTTTGAACATCCGGAGGTTAAAGATGATGTGGTGGCACATCATGATTGGTCCGTTTGAAAATTTTGGATTATTTGAATTTTTATTTTATAAATTGGTTTCCATAATTTTATTTCTTGCTCAAAAATGATTGGAAAATTCTGAAAAAATTATCATAAATTCAAAATAATATTTCTGACTTAGTGTATTTTTTTGAAATTTTTTTGGAATTATCTGATTGGTTAAAAAATTTGTTAGGTTTAATTAATTAATTGATCAAAGATAATTTTTATTTTAATAGTTCCTCTGACCTAAAAAATCCACAAAAATTATTTGAGACTCCCAAAATAATGTGAAAATTGATTCTGACTTTGGTTCATCATTTTTCTTATTTTTGATTAAAAATTTAATTTCAAAGGTTATTTGTAATATTTTGTTTGTTTTTTTATTATTTTTAATACTTCTATTAATTCAAAAATTCCAAAAAAATCATGTAATCTTGTTTTTAATCATAGAGTCTGGTCTTTTTTTTTTCTTTTGCCTTTTTTGTGATTTTTGGTTATGTTTTGCATTTTCTTGCCTTTAAATAATAATTTCATTATTAATTGTTTGTTTTTTTGTTTTTAATATTTTCCTTTTATCCGAAAAAATCACAAAAAATTCAGGGATGTATGTTTTTAGCCCTAATAATTGAATATAATTTTGTTTGGCCATTCTTCTGATTTTTTGGTGTAAATATCATTTTGATATGTGAATATTTGTTAAATACCTAATTGTTTGAATATTAATTTCTTTCTTGCCTTTTCCTAATTCAAAAAATATGAAAAATGTATATTCTGACATTTAGGGTTCCTTGATGATTTGTATGATCTTGACTCAATTTGTTTGAATTTTGATCTCATTTAATCAATATTTGAGATAAAAAGTAAAAAATTTAGGGTTTTGTTGCATATGATGCAAGTTTATTTTCAAAATTCACTATGCCCTAGTTTTTCTTGGGATGCAGGTCTTGATTATGGTTCATGAATGTGTTGGGAATTTGAAAACCATTTTTCTTGAATTATTTAACTTAGTTTGACATTTTTCCACAAATAATTTTGAAAACTTGTCTAGTTTGGTGTTTTTGCTAACTAGTCTTAAACTTTGCACTTCACTTGGCCCCTTCCTCAATCATTAATGAACTTAGGGCTTGCATTATGACTTATAAACACTTCCAAGATGTTAAGATATTTTTGGTTTGAATTATGGATCCTTGTTTCTATTTTTGGTGTAATTTCGAAGTGAAGGTACCCAATTATGTTTGCATGTTTTGTTGCAATTTGTTTGATGGCCAATGAACTTGAGCGAGGCCTATAATTTGGAACCTAATGATCATGTTGGTTCTGACTTTTCCATGATAGCTCAATCCATTTCACTTAGGAGCCTCATGTTTGAATATTTTGAACCATCTAATGCCTTATGTAGGTTTCATCTCCCATTGTATTCATGAAGTTGTGTTTGAATCAATTATGCATGATTGAAATGTGTTTGCCACTGACCTTCATGGTTCTTTGTCATATTATTCTCAAGCTCTTATGATCCTTGATTGACACTCAATTGTAAATTCAACATGGTGATAGGAAAGAGCAACATTTCCTCTGATTCTTTTGACCTAATCTGTACATATGCTTGTCTCCTCTTGTTTGTAATGTCTAATATTTGGTAATTGCCACCATGTTATTCTCACTTCTTCACCTTTTGGAATACTAACTTGGTTGTTGAATGTGCGAGGTACTCTGAGAAAGTTGCCACTTTTGGCTTAAGGTTTTTTTGTGTTTCACTTTATTTGTGGAACACAATCTATTATACCGGCATTGTTTTTTTGTGCTTGGCATGATTGATGGTTTATTCAGGATATATATACATATGATTGTGAATGCCATACATTTCCCCTGGGACTTGTTCATATCTGACAGATTCCTGACTCAATTTATTTACTGATGCCAGCTTGCTTGAAGTTTCTCTGGGTTTCTTTTATTCTTGCTTGATTGCTACAGATAGTTATCTGTTTGGTATTATACTACTTCTTTTCTCCCATTTTCATTTTGCATAATTCTCTGATTGCATGATGGGATCTCTGTTGCTGAAATATGTCAGGAGACCATCTGGTTTTTTTATCTGATGCATGTGCTGTGATTGCTGATCGATGAGTCACTCAATTTAGATATTGAGATCACGACTTCGCTCCTATTGCATGTTCCCTATAGGATGTTTATCGTTTTTCCTCTTGAATTGTTGATCGATGAGTCACTCAATTTAGATATTGAGATCACGACTTCACTCTCATTGCATGTTCCCTATAGGATGTTTATTGCTTTTCCTCTTTAATTGCTGATAGATGAGTCACTCAATTTAGATATTGAGATCATGACTTCGCTCTCATTGCATGTTCCCTATAGGATGTTTATATCTTTTCCTCTTTAACTGTTGATCGATGAGTCACTCAATTTAGATATTGAGATCATGACTTTGCTCTCATTGTATGTTCCCTATAGGATAGTTTTGTTGAGTTCCCTTTAGCATACAAAAATAGGATAGGAATTTCCTTTATCCTCAACCTTAGGGTCAACCATTGCATGATAACACTAGGGATAGTGCTAGGCTAATTTCCCTTAGTTGTTTTATTTCTTTGCATTTTTGCATCTTAAAACAAAACTCATTTTCTTGGCAAATCATAAAACACTTCTAATAAACTCAAACTCTTCTTCAAAGTAAAAGATACAAACCAATCTTACTTTGTCTGTGTTTGTTTGAAGCCGGTGTTTCACCATCGCACATGTTTGTTATCCTACTTTGATTCTCAATATCATTGTTAGGTGTGATGTTTTGCCATCTCTACCATGATATCTTTGTTATCTTTTTGCCGATGTTTCGCCATCGCACATTTTTTTGAAGCCGGTGTTTCACCATCGCACATGTTTGTTATCCTACTTTGATTCTCAATATCATTGTTAGGTGTGATGTTTTGCCATCTCTACCATGATATCTTTGTTATCTTTTTGCCGATGTTTCGCCATCGCACATTTGTTTGAAGTCGATGTTTCACTGTCGCACATGTTTGTTATCCTACTTTGATTCTCAATATCATTGTTAGGTGCGATATTTTGCTATCTGTTTTATTGATGTTTCGCCATCTTTGCCATGTTATCTCTGGTCGATGTTTCGCCATTGCACATTTGTTTGAAGCCGACGTTTCACCATCGCACATGTTTTTTATCCTACTTTGATTCTCAATATCATTGTTAGGTGCGATATTTTGCTATCTGTTTTATTGATGTTTCGCCATCTTTGCCATGTTATCTCTGGTCGATGTTTCTCCATCGCACATTTGTTTGAAGCCGATGTTTCGTCATTGCATTTGTTGTTATCCTGCTTTGATTCTCAATATCATTGCTAGGTGTGATTTTCTGTCATCCGTTTTATCATTTGATATCTTGCCATCTTTGACATATTACTTTGTTGTTACTTAGTCGATGTTTGATCAATTCATTTCTTTGATTGTTTTACTTGATGTTTTACCATCTTGACTATCTTTGTTTGTCTTAATTAAAAAACACAAACCAACCAAAACACATAAGCCGAACTACGATTGCTCTGATTCCTTAAAAGGGATACGTAGGCATTGGGGTAGGGCCCAACCGAGCAAATCTTTTTATTTTCCCTACATTATTTTCTTTTCTTTCGCATGCATTCCCTTTTCAGTTGTAAGCCATAGACATAGGATTTGACCACACCCATTAGATTATACAACAAGAGTGGATACCATAGATTACTACGGGCGTGTGGGGTGCTAACACCTTCCCCTCGCGTAACAGACTCCCTTACCTGATCTCTCGGTCGAAAGACCGTGATTTCTCCCTTTTCAGGTTTTCTCGATGTTTACCTTTCCCTTTCTGTGGGATAAAAGACGTTTGGTGGCGACTTCATTGATGTTTCATTACATCCAAATGACAGGTCTCAACTGCGTAGTTTCAGAAAGTGGTTTAATGCTCACAATAAATTTCTTGATGCCAGTCATGTGTCCAGAACCACCACTATAAAAAAACCAATCCTCTCTTGTAGAGGCTATGGGCATGGTGTGAACTATGAGTCCACAAGTTTTATTCTTGGGAAACCTTTTAAACTTGGCTTTAACGCCACCCTGTATTCTTATATGTTGTGTAACAGGATTAGGATAACCATACAATCTGTAGGAGAAAGATTTTAAGTTCCCAAACCTTCCACAGTAATCACATTTCCATTATTGATTCTTGCATCTATTGTACTTCTTCTGATGTCTCTGTTGATGTTGAGACATGTGGTTCAACATCTTCTGCTTTTGTTTCTTCTTTGGAGGTACACTTTTCACTTCAAACATTTATCCTTTGTTCTTTACAACTTGATTATCATAACCAATATCCTTGATCTTGACAGCATTCTTCCCAATTAGGATAGTTATTTCATCCAGAGCAGTAGAGTCATTATGTCCTGAGTGATTTTTCTGTTGTCCATGCTGACGTTGGAACATTTTATTTGACATTTTCTGTTACAGTTCTTTCTTTGAATGAACAAACTTCACTTCAGCCTTTTTTCCTTTTTTCTTCATATATTGATTGACATAGCCAACCCCTTTAACATTTCCATTATTCTTCCTAGATTGAAGGATATCATCAAGCACACTAGAACTGTTATTAAGCATTATTTCATACTTGGTCATGTTATCAAGTTGTGAATTGAGCAAGATAACTTCACCCTTCAAACCAGAGATGGTGGACAGGTGCTCTAGTTTTTCATCCTCCAAACATAGATGATAGATAATTGCTCTACTTTTTTAGCCTTCAGCAGAGCAATTGTTTTCTTTTACTTTTCTACTAATTGACCCACCTCTTAATTTTTGAGACACAACTCCTTGTAAGAAACAACAAGTTCTTCAAAGGATAAATCTTCACAATCTGAGTCTCTATCAGAGTCACAAATTCTTCTAAAGGTTGCGACCTATTTGGCACCTTCCTTTTCATGATCACTTTCAGAATCTTCCTTTGACCATGACACAGACAGTCATTTCTTCTGCTTCTTTAGATAAGTAGGGCACTCACTTCTTATGTGACCAAACCCTTCATATTAATAACACTGAACTCCTCTTCCTTGGTTGGATTTGTCATTAGTTTTGTCTCTTCCTCCAAGATCCTGATTTTTGTTGATGTCCATTGACTTGTTCTTGACATTTGATCTTGATTTCTAGTAAACCTTATTTAACACTTTGTTGAATTGTTTTCCAAGAAACACAATAGAATTGGACGTCCCTTTCTTTATATCCAAGTCACACTTATCTTTTGGATCATCACTACTGGAGACAAAGGTTATGCTCTTCTTCTTTTCATATTTTTCACTGATACCTAACTCAAAGGTTTGTAGGGATCCCATAAGCTCATCAACCTTCATGTTGTTTATGTCTTGAGCTTCTTCAATGTCATTCACCTTCTTGTCAAACCTCTTTGGAAGAAATCTGATAATATTTCTCACCAGCTTGGCTTCTGACATCTTTTCCCTTAGGGAACCTGAGGCATTGGCTATCTCAATAATATTCATGTGAAAGCCATGAATACTCTCATCCTCCTTCATTCTTAAGTTTTCAAACTGAGTGGCAAGAAGTTGAAGTCTTGGCATCTTCACCTTGGAGGTTTCTTGAAGTCTTTACATCTTTAAGATCTCCCAAGCTTCTTTGGCAACAGTGCAATTAATTATTAGCATGAAGATATTCTTGTCCACTCCATTGAATAGGGCATCCAATGCTTTGGAGTTTCCCTCTGATGATTTTTCATCTTTATCATCCCAGTCTTCCTCAACCTTCACAACATTAGTAGCTTTCCCATTTGTACCTACAACCATTGGTGGATCCCATTCCTTGACCACAACTTTCTAAGCCTTGTTGTCCATGGATTTTAAAAAGGTCACCATTCGAACTTTCCAATAATCATAGTTGGTTCCATCAAGAATGTGTGGTCTGTTCATAAATCCTCCTTCCTTGTCCATTGTACCAGAAAGTATCTACCCTGAATCTCACCCAGAGTCAGAGCAGGATGCCTGCTCTGATACCAATTGAAATTCTGGTATTCATATCTCAGATGTCCTAAGAGATGTCGAGAAACCTTTCTCTGAACAAACACACATTGGCAAGATAAGCGATAAACAAAGTGCAGAAAAAGTAATAAACACAAAGGATTGTTAACCCAGTTCGATGTACAACAACACCTACTCTGTGGGATACCAAGCTAGGGATGAAATCAACTAGATAATATCAATTTTAAGCTAAACTCTTCCGTTTACAACTTCTCACTTAATCACTACCCTTGCTTAACTTCTACCTAAGACTCGCCTAGGTATGAGACCCTTCTCAAATCCCTTCCAATCACAGAATAGTGAATGAACAATTCTAAACACTTAGAAAATAACAAAAGTCACACTTCAAAGACACACAATCATTCACTACTTAAAATATTTGGAATAACTGACAAAGATTAAAACTCAAAACAAAGTCCTACTCTTTTACCAAGATGATAATCGATAGGCTCATAATTAACACATAAACCCTAATAAAAATAAACAGTAAGTTCCACACTTCTACTAGCGTTGAAGCCTTCTATTTATAACCTCCAATGAACTTGATTTGGGCTTCACATATGCAGTTGGATATGACAAGGGCATTGCAGAATTATCTCCTCAAAGATAGGACATCAGTCATTAGTTTCCTAAATTATCTCCATAATTAGAAACTAACAATTCTCCTCGTAAGCAACTTGAATCTTTTTAATATTTAACATGTGCGCCATATAGGATAGCATAGTATTTACAGAATATTCTGGATCTGTAACAAACTAAAATATCCAACAGTCCAGTTGTACAAAATCATGATGTCGAAAGAAACTGCATAGGACATTGCCTTAGACATGTTGCTCCAATTGATAGAACATCTTATTTTAACATGTTTATGCTAAGTTAGTTTTAACAAACATAATGCCAACAAAACAGAGAATTAACTATATATATATATATATATATATATATATATATATATATATATATATATATATATATATATATATATATATATATATATATATATATATATATATATATATATATATATATATATATATATATATATATATATATATATATATATATATATATATATGAAGGTGGAGAAAATCACAAGAAAGGAGGGTTTGAATTGGGCTTTCAAAAACTTTTTCTTTAGAAATGCTTACCACAAACAATCAAGATAGACAATGTAAGAAGTAAAAATGACATAATCAGTTTATACAAGTTCACCTTAAACATGGATACTCTTGTGAACCCGCCAATGTGGTTTTTTAAGGTTGAGAAAAACACAAGAAATGGGGATTTGAATTGGGTTTTCAAAAACCTTTTCTTTTAGAAGTGCTTTACACAAACAATCATAATTAGAAATAATGCTTTAGAAGATAAATAATGACACTTTCGGTTTATATAGGTCACCTTAGAAAAGGCTAATACTGTCGACCCGCCAAGGTGATTTCCCCTTAGAAAATGACTTAATCCACTAATCATAAAAGATTACAGATGAACGGGCTACCCGCCGATGACTAACAACAACAATGATAACATGTTAGTGATCCCTTAATAATTCTGACCTACCCGGTCCCCTAAGAGATATAATGATCACTGACTCCTTAAGGCTTTCACCTACTCGGTCCCTTGAAGTAGATTTATCTAAAGCAATGATAACCTATTATAGATTCCTTAAGAATTTTGACCTACCAGGTCCCCTAAGAGATATAACGATCATTGACTCCTTAAGGATTCTGACCTACCCGGTCCCTTGAAGGATATTTCTCTAATGTGTTTACAGATGCTTATTACAAGCGGATTACACAAATGTTTAAGTACAAATTGTTTGACACAAATATTAGTAACAACTCTTGTGTTCAAACAATTTACAATAATAATACAGTAATGAGCAACAACTCTCTTGTTCTAGCAAATGATAATATCAACATAATAATGAGAAACAACTCTTGTATTTTAACATATTTATACAAAGATATATTTGATCAGAATTTGTGCAACATCTTGTAGAGTTCTTCTTTCTCTCTTTTTATCTTTATTTCATTGTGGTTGGCTTCAGCGTGTTCAGAATCAACAACCTGAATTGAATCCTTTGATCTTCTTTTTATAGCCTTCAAAAGAGATGTTGTAAGGATAGGAAGGTCCTTTCCAATTTCAATGATTAGTTCCCAATTGATAGTATCAAGTGTAGGTGTTAGATAGTACGAAATGTCACTTTCCTTTGTCTGCAACTTACAATGTTGTCATGAGATCGAGGGAGCCAACTTCTGTGAATAGTACATACATCTTCATCATAGTGTAATTTGTAGCATACTGTTGTACTATATTCTTCTTGATCATGTTTCTTGATCTTATCTTGAAATGATGTACTTCTGATCTGAAGTAGTAGGCTTGTAAGAGATCAACTTCTTGTCTTTGTTCTTATGATGAATTATCTGATGAGTAGTTCAAAAACCACTTTGTTATGATAGCATAAGAACATCAGAGTAGTGAAAATTAGAACCTTGTCTTTCAGAAATGGTAGCAACAACTTTTTTGAATTTCCAAGCTTGACATTTGATCTGGAACCAAACTTTATCTGGAAGGCGTATATGATATCTGATATGAGAAATAAGAATCCAAAAAATGTTTCATTGCTTTAGTATCAGAATATTTTAGAATTAGAACATTATCTTCAGATATAGAAAGCAACAACTTATCTGAGGAACAAGTCTTTATCTATAGGTGAAATATTTTTTTATTCACAAGTCTTGATATCTAATATTTGAGTCTTGACTTATGATGTGCATATCTGATGTCTGATATCTTGATTTATGATCTTCATCTTTATCAGCCACAACTTGATTTTTGATATCTTGATTACTGAGCTATTAATTTCTGATCTTTATCTTGACTTTGTTTTCAGAGTTAGAAGCAACAACTCATCTAATGAACAAATCTTGACTTCTGATCTTTGACACAAAAGCTTTTTTCTGGTACAATCTTGTTTTCTGATCTAGGATCAACAGCTCTTACATAAATTCTTTCTGGCAAACATTTAACATTCTTCAGAACTACTGATGTTTCTTTAGAAGCGGATGCAATAGTCTTTATGATGTGTGCTTGGTATATTTATAATGATTCTTTAGATAACAATATTGAATCAATTAGAACTTCTAATTTTCACACTCAAGAAACTATTAGAAACAAAAATGTTTACATATAAAAAATATGTATTGTTATCATCAAAATCCAAAGATTAATTGTAGAATCCAAATCTTGTTCTAACAATCTCCCCCTTTTTATGATGACAAAACCATGCATTTTGATGTAACAATTTTACAAGGTAATATCATAATTGAATCAGAGTTAAAGAAGAAAACTTACCCTAATTAGAGTAAGCTCCCCCTGAGTCTAAGACTTACAGTTTATATAAGGAAGGGATATTTGAGCATTGTTTAGAAAACTCCCCCTGAGTTAAACAGTCCCCCCCTGAATCTAAAATTTAAGATCTTATCAGAAAGTTAGGTTTTCTGAGCTTGACTTTCTTTGTCTAGAATTCTGATTGAAGCGTTGGAAGAGTTTTAACTATTAGAGTTGCTTTATCAGAATTTCTTCATTAGAACTTTCTAATCATCAGAGAGGTTCATTATCATAGCTTGATTTATCCGACCCTTATAAATGATTGAAGTTTTTTTATCAACACTTGATCTCTCTGAATATCCTATACCCTAGAATTTATTTATCAGAGTTTGATCAACAGATCCTTCCAATCATTAGCAGTTCCTTATCACAACTTGATTTAATTGAACCTTCTAGACTTTAGAAGTTCTTTGTTCATATACCTTTCTTCTAAATGCACCTGAAACACATTCTAAACACTTTGCATATATATATATATATATATATATATATATATATATATATATATATATATATATATATATATATATATATATATATATATATATATATATATATATATATATATATATATATATATATATATATATATATATATATATATTCGTTTGAAATGTAAGCAATGAGATTTAGAGAATTAGGTATGCATCAAAATCATCATTATGATTTATCCCCCTTTTTGTCATAATCAAAAAGATATTAAGATCATTCAAAATATGAAGGTATCAAGACCAGAAATCTTTCATTGATGATTTAAGAGAATACGAACAGAAGGAAAATATAGCCAAGGAAATGATACTAGTCAATACATAAGATACAGGACACCAATTATTTAAACCATTTACCATCAAAATATTCACATATTTCTTCCATCAGAGCATTGTCAGGACCAACATGAATCCAACGAACAATTCTCACAATCTCCGCCTTGAAGAGAACTTCTGATAAGACTTTTCCATAGGGAATGAAGGACTTGTTCAGATATCTGGATATGGTTATGGACTCTTTAAGGCAGATGAGATAACTTGAGGTAAGTTAATCATAGTACGATTAAGCAGGCAGAGGATCAAGAGCTTATCATTATGATATAAGAAATTCTTGTTGATACCTCGAGGACAAAGATTTGAAAGAATAAATAGAAACCAATTTGTAGCAATAGGCCGGAGTTTCTAAAGGTGGGTTTAAAACCATAAGAGACATCAAATATTGAGATCATCTTGGCATCAGGAGTGCATCTGAGAGAGGCTTGGCTTTTAGTAATACCTATTCAAGCACAACCAATGGCCTTAGAAATGCAGGAAGTAGTGAAAGAAATAGGAAATCCGAAGACGTTGGGTTTAATTATATTACCATCAGTTCTTGCAGAGGCATATCTCTGAAAATACTTTACAAGGTTTGGATAGATGGGTCCTCATAGCATAGTAATATATTCATTCCAATTTTGAAAGTGTATGCCAAGATGGAAGTTCTAACCAACACCTAGAAGTTTTGGACGTTTTTCATTGATGACTTCTAAAAGATCGTCATCAACATGAAAGGTTTTTGAGGACATGATAAGACAGGTTAAGAAAAAAAGTTAGATAGGCTACTATCTAAAAGATGAAGAGGAGATGAAATCACCAGGGTATAAATAGGAAAAGAGATAACATAACTCACAATAGAATTGATTTCCTTACGCAAGCAATCAAACTCGAGATACCAAAAAGAGTTAATGTTTGAACAAGAACCGAAAAAGAACAAAGAATACAATCCTTTCTAAGACGCTTGTCAGAGAAGGAATACAAGACGACAAGACTGGGCTAGAAATAAAGGGTCGTGCTTAAAAATTCTCATTTTTAATAAAATAATATTTTGACCTTTCCTTAAATAAGCAAAATATAGGAGATAAGCATTGAGATTTTAACTTACTCTCAAGGTCATTACATTGCTTCGAGGTTGATACTTTCATGGTTTTAGAATATATTCTCTTTTTTTATTTAAGAATTTTCTAATCAAGATATCTTCTAACTGGTAGAAGTATCAAGAAATACTTCATCAGAAAACATGTAAATTCTAAGCATGTGTATCTTGTCTATGATGACCCACTTGGTTGTAATAACGTGAGTTTCCTTTGGTTTAGGCTCTCGATCCTAAACATCATTTCTGAAAAACTAGTTTTGCTTTTCTTGTATTTTCAAAATCTATCCATTGTTCTGAAGTGTTTCATCACAGGAGGTTGGTTCTTTTAGAGATACTAATCCCAGAAGTGTTTCTTCACATTATTTAAAAGTGGATCTTATTCTGACAGGTTTAGCTTTAACTCCCAAAATAAAATCTTCAGAAATAGATTGTCTTTTCCTTTTCCTTTTTTGAACTGATGGAAAATCAGGTGCTTCTAATATATCTTATTTTTTACCAACTTACTGTCAGAATCCTTTTCTTCAGAACCTACAAGTGTTATCTCTAGATCTGCAAAGTTTTCAAACAACTTTGATTTTTTTGGGTCAAGCTTATCATTAACTCTATCATTTATTAATTCTTTCATAATACATGTTTCTGTATTGTATACTATGTAGCCTTTAGAGCATTCTGAGCATCTCAACACAATACACTTTTGTACCTTAGAATCAAATTTGTTTAGATTACCTTTAGTATTCAAAATAAAACACGAACATCCAAACAGATGAAAAAACAAAATGTTGGGTTTTCTTCCCATACACAAATCATAGGGAGTCTTTTCTAGAATAGGTCTTATAGAGATTATATTCTGAATTTAACATACTACATTTACAGCTTCTGCCCAGAAATTCTCAGCCCAGTTAGTTTCGTTGATCCTAGTTCTGGCCATTTCTTGCAGTGTCCTATTCTTTCTTTCTATAACTCCATTACGACTAACACCATATATCATGGAAGTCATTTTGCTTCTGTCTATGTTATTGTTTAGGAACTTCTGTAAAACTCTATCGTATTGGTACATGACGGTTTCAGAAGGTAGGGAAGCTTTAGAAAGAACTTTTTTACGTTTTGAATATTTTTTACTTAGAAACACATTTTCATTTTTTAAAATAAAAAGATCATGTTCAAGACCTTATTTCTATAGCTTATCGTATTCTTCAATTTCATATTCATGAACCTTCAGAAGATTCTTGAATTTTCATTGAAGCTTATGATGCTTGTTCAAAGTTTCTGATAGACATAATTCTAATTCAGCTTGAAAGAGTTCAGAAAATACCTCTTCAGAGTCAGACTCTGTTTCTAACATGTCTTCTTCTGAATTGATACCCGTGAGTGCTACGTTTGCACGTTCTTCTTCTAGTTCAAATTCTTCATCCCATGTTGCCATGAGACCTTTCTTCTTTCCTTTGAAAGTGCTTTTCTTGAAGCTTTCTTTTATGGTGCAGTCCTTGATATTTAGACATTCACTTTTATAGTGTCCAGGTTCATTGCACTCAAAGCATGTTACTTCATTATTGGCTCTTCCTCTATCAAATGTTTTTGAACGATCTCCTCTGTTTCTGAATCTTTGACCATTATTTTGTCTTTTCTTCCAGAGTTGCTTAACTCTTTTGGATATAAGTGACAATTCATCTTCATCATCAGAGTATTCATCATCATATTCCTCGAATTCTTCAGATTGGAAAGCCTTGTTCTTTTATGACTTGATTTTTTCTGTTTTGGACCTTAGAGCAATATATTTTCCCTTCTTCTGAGGCTCATTTTCTTCTAGCTCTATCTCATGACTTCTAAGCGAACTGACTAACTCTTCAAGAGTTATCTTATTTAGATCTTTATAAAGTTTTAAAGTAGTAACCATTGGTCTCCATATTTTGGGAAGACTTTTGATGATCTTCTTAACATGATCAGCAGTGGGATATCCTTTGTCCAGAACCTTAAGTCCTGTCACTAAGGTTTGAAACCTTGAAAACATAGTTTCTACTGGTCCTTCATCTTCCATTCTTAAGGCTTCGTATTTATGAATTTAGGCCAAGGCCTTAATTTCTTTGACTTGTGCATTGCCTTCGTGTGTGATTCTGAGTGAGTCAAGAATATCCTTTTTTGTCTCTCCATTTATGTTCTTTTCATATTCATTGTACGAGATTATGCTGAGAAGGATAGTTCTGGATTTGTGATGATTCTTGAAGTTGCGCTTCTAATCTTCATTCATTCTATTCATGGGAATAGGAATAACAATTACACTGACAAGTTCTTTATAACTATTTGTATCCATTTCCTAGAGATCAATGTCATATCCTAAAAAGAAACTTTATATTCTATCTCTCCAATAGTCAAATTTTTCTCCATCAAAAATAGGAGGTTTATCATTATATCTATCTCTTTTGTTTTTGTTAGCAGTAGCTATTTAGAATGTTTTTCTCACATTGGATCTCTCTACACGGTTAAGTGTTTGATTAAAAAATCAATAACAAATCCAGAGCTCTGATACCAATTGAAGGTTAAGAAAAACACAAGAAAGGGGGATTTGAATTGGGTTTTCAAAAACTTTTTCTTTTAGAAGTGCTTTACACAAACAATCATAATTAGAAATAATGTTTTAAAAGAGAAATAATGACACTTTTGGTTTATACAAGTCCCCCTTAGAATAGGCTAATCTTGTCCACCCGCCAAGGTGATTCCTCCTTAGAAAAGGACTTAATCCACTAATCTTGAAAGATTACATATGCACGGGCTACCCGCCGGTGACTAATAACAACAATGATAACCTATTAGTGATCCCTTAAGAATTTTGACCTACCCAGTCCCCTAAGAGATATAACGATCATTGACTTCTTAAGGCTTCTGACCTACCTAGTCCCTTGAAGGAGATTTCTATAAAGCAATGATAACCTGTTAGTGATCCCTTAAGAATTCAGACCTACCCGGTTCCCTAAGAGATATAACGGTCACTGACTCCTTAAGGCTTCTGACCTACTCGGTCCCTTGAAGGAGATGTCTCAAATGTGTTTATAAGATGCTTCTTACAAGCAGATTACTGATAAGTGCAAATTGTAGTTATTTTTGTATATACTTTTTGTTGCATTTATCGATTATTTGTTGTTAATAATCGTTGAATAAACCCGACTTTTTGTGTAAATACATTTAGTTTGTGTTTATTTGTGCTTTTGTGTATATAGTGTACCCTTTGATGTTTTTCCATTCATTTTGTAGGTATTTGTTTCATTTTGGAGCATCAAGGAATAAGGTGTCGAAGGCACGGCTCCGGATGCGTGTTTTCAGAATAAGAGACCAGTTTTAAGAAGTTTTTCCCAGAAGAGCCAGCTTAGCGTGCAGAAGGACGCTAAGCACGAGTGCGCTTAACACATTTTATAGCGTGCTGGTCTGACATTTTGGCAGAAGCATTGTTTTGGAGCCCGCTTAGTGCGGATAGCGCGCTTAGCGCGGTTTATGTCGGTTTAATGTGTAAATATTGTGCAGCCCGCTTAGCGTGGTGAGCCTGCTAAGTGCGATATGTTGAGATTTATTTTATAACTTCATTTTTAGTTCATTTTTATGATGGTTTTGGGGAAGTTTTTGCTCCCAACCCCATCAACCTCCAATTTTGTTAGGATTAGCTTAGATAACAACAATGAAGCTTGTAGACGGATGATCTGGGGTGGATTGCTTTTTGATCGGCGCTGACAATTTGGTAGATTTGCAGTTCATTTCTCTTTTTCTTTGTGTATTCTCTATTGGTTGGGTTTGTATATGTATTTTATTTGAACTCATGTATATTAGTCTTGCTTGGCGTTGTATAAAGCTTGCTTTACAAATCTTTGTCGATTATTGTTCTAGATTTTTGCTTTGTGCTTAGGGGTTTGGGTTATTATAGACATATACTGCTCAAATTCTTAACTAGGATGATTATCTAATAGTGTCTGAATTTTAGAGATAGATTTATCATTGTTATTCACTTGGGTGTCTGTGAGTAATTCCTTTGTGTTGGTTGTGTTGACTGAGAGATTGTTAATGCGAGTAGTACGGTTGACCTCTGTATTGTTAAGATTGGCTGAGAGATTGTTGTTGAGATGATATAGTGGATGTTGTGTTTTATATGTGATGACATTAATGAGTCTCGTAGGTTGAGTATGACAGGTCGATAGGTTTAAATTTGTGAAGAGTGGGTTATTATGCATGCTTAATAACTCTTTTCTCCTGAGAATGAATTATTTTCATGTTGATAACTTTTAATTCCCATATTTACTTTCAACCCATTTAAACCCAAACTCATTAACAAGATATTTGTTGAGCGGCATTTCAATACACCAATCTCTGTGGACACGATACGATATAACCTAAATATCACCCGGTAAAAATAATACTTTACTTTTTGCTTGCCGCTTTACCGCTCCAGCAAAATGGCGTCGTTGTTGGGGGTTGGTGTTTATTGTTTTGCATTGTGATAGTTTCTTTGTTTTTGATTTTTGTAACTAATGTATATGTTTTATAGAATATGTACATAAACTTGTCTATTTTTACTTGTACATGTTTTGTGTTTACTTTCCATACTTTCCATACTTGTGTATATATGTGTTTTTCTTTGTTTTCATGTATTGTTCAGAATTGTATCATTTTGGTAACGTTTGTTGTGTGGTTGTTAGGAAACTTTCTTTAGTTTTGCACGGTGTGACAATACCATGACATGACGAGAGGAGGTTACTAGCTCGCATGATTAAGGCATCGAGTTTACAACGTAAAACAAGCATGTTTTGTTGGTATTCGTTTATGGATGTGTTGACTTGTGTTTTAACAAGTTGAAACTGGACCAGTTTTAAATTCTCAAATTTTCACTTTTCAACTTGTTAATTCACTTTCAACTATTTGTTTCGTTATGTCAATTTGTGTTTTTCCGCAAGCTTATCGTGTTTAGCTTGAGGAAGTTTGTGTGTTGTAAATATTGTATGTTTGAGGTTGTGTTGGTGTAAGTGGAGCTTGAATAACAATTGCACCAGCTGCCCTATTTTTCTGCAACTGATGTAGCGCGCTTGGCACGCTCTGTGCCACTTAGCACGCCCTGTTCTGAAAAGCCAGTGAATTCTTTTTAATTTTTCGCTTGTCTCTCATTTTTCCAATTTCACCCAAGGCTTTATAGTATAGTAACTAATAGTAATTTTTTAATTTTTTTCTTTTGTTGTTTGGATTCAAATTTTGGTTAGATAGCTTGAAGTCGCATTTGGTGATTTTTCAATTTTGAGTGTGTCAACTTGCGGATGTATGGTAAAGATAGTTTTTGAAGTTGGTACACGCCAGGTACTCGGTTATCGCTTTCTATAACATAACATGTTTAGGAAACTTTTCATTTGTACAATTACCATGTCATTCATTCTTTTTGCATTACTTGCTTAAGACTTGAATCACTTTAGTTCCCTTTTACCCATAAATATGAGGAAGCTTTCCATTATTCATATATGTTAGAGGCCACAATTTTTGTTTTAACTGGATTTTATTATGTTTAATCTTTTGTTTGTATTGATTGTATGAAAGCATGAACATAATCAAGTCATTTTTTATTTCATTTTAAGCACAACTACCTTGTCCAAATAGTCAATTCACCTTGTGAGTGTATGATCATTAGCATCCCCTTTTATCCTTTTTGTCGATATCTAGGTTATTTTTGCTAAATGCTTGTCTATGAGTGTTTGGTTCATCTTTTTGTATGGATATTGATTCTTTTTTTTCTTGAACCTTTAACAATGATTTGTAATTTGAATTTTACCTTTCCTTAGAAAGTAGGGAGTATTCACATTATGGTGTTGGTTGAATTCAAGTTGAGGAGAGAAATGTTTATGTGCTTGTGTGTATTACTATGAGGTTAAGAAATAGAAAGAAAAAGAAGAAAAAAAAGTGAAAAAGAAAGAAAAGAAAAAGAAAGAAAAAAATAGAAAATATTTGAAAAACAAAAACAAAAAGAGTATGAATAATGTTATGTTAATAAGTGATGGGTGTTGGTGACAAATTTTGAATGAAGAATAAGTTTGATTGAAATTGTTTTGCTTGAGTCTTTGTGAGTTCATCACTCCCTTAGGTTAAGGAAAGTTTTTGTTTCTATTAGCTTTAGGACTTATCCCTTGTTTGTTAACCAAGCCATATTACAAACTTAAAAATCCATTGTAATTCTTGCCTTTGTATTTTCAATATGTGCTTTTGGATGAATGCATAATTTCGTCTATTGTTTACAAGATAGTGGATGGGTGTTTTTTGTCCCTCACCTTTGTGTGTTCTTCATCTACTGATGAATTTTTACTAGGTATGATTCATGATTGAGCTTGTTTTACTTTAGAACGTTTAGTATGATTTGTGTACTTAGGATTCGTTTCATATACATGTTATCATTGTAGGATTGTGGTAAGTATTTATCTTGCGTGTGCGTTTTTGTTTGAACCATACATTTATTTTCTGTTTTAAAACTTGTTGATTTATTATATTTTGGTTATTTACTTTAGGTTCTTTGAGTTGTTTGGCCTTGTTTTAGGAAAAACAAGTTCAAGTTGGGGAGAGTTTGATAAGTGCAAATTGTAGTTATTTTTTTATATACTTTTTGTTGCACTTATCAACTCTTTGTTGTTAATAATCGTTAAATAAACCCAACTTTTGTGTAAATACATACAATTTGTGTTTATTTGTGTTTTTGTGTATATAGTGTATCGTATGATGTTTTTCCATTCATTTTGTAGCTATTTGTTGCATTTTGGAGCATTGAGGAATAAGGTGTTGAAGGCACAACTCCGGATGCATGTTATCGGAATAAAAGACTAGTTTTGAGAAGTTTTGCCAAGGAGAGCTTGCTTAGTGCGCAGAAGGCCGCTAAGCGCTAGTGTGTTTAGCGCATTTTGTAGCATGGTGCTTGCGTTTTGAAATTTTGGCATAAGAATTGTTTTGGAGCCCGCTTAGCGCGCATAGCACGCTTTGCACGATATAGGTCGGTTTAATGTGTAAGTATCATGCAGTCCGCTAAGCACGGTCTGCTGAAATATGTTTTATATCTTCATTTTTAGTTCATTTTTTGTGATGGTTTGGGGGAAGTTTTTTCTCCCAACTCCATCAACCTCCAATTTTGTTAGGGTTAGCTTAGATAACAACTATGGAGCTTGCATACAGATGATCCGGGGTGGATTGCTCTTCAATTGACGCTGACAAACCAATAGATTTCCAGTTCATTTCTCTTTTTCTTTGTGTATTCTCTATTGGTTGGGTTTGTATATGCATTTTCTTTGAACTCATGTATATTGGTCTCCCTTGGCGCTGTATAAAGCTTGCTTTACAAATCTTTGTTGATTGTTGTCCTGGATTTTTTCTTTGTGCTTAGGGGTTTGGGTTATTATAGACATATGCTTCTCAAATTCTTATCTAGGATGATTATCTAATAGTGTCTGAATTCTAGAGATAGATTTATCGTTGTTATTCACTTGGGTGTCTGTAAGTAATGCTTCTGTGTTGGTTGTGTTGACTGAGAGATCGTTAACGCGAGTAGCACGATTGACCTCTGTGTTGTTAAGGTTAGCTGAGAGATTGTTTCTGAGATGATATAGTGAGTGTTGTGTTTGATATGTGATGACATCAATGAGTCTCGCTAGGTTGAGTATGACAAGTCGATAGGTTTAAGTTTGTGAAGAGTGGGTTATTATGCATGCTTGATAAGTCTTTTCTCCTAAGAATGAATTATTTTCCTATTGATAACTTTTAATTCCCACATTTACTTTCAACCCATTTAAACCTAAACTCATTAACAAGAGATTTATCGAATGACATTTCAATACATCAATCTATGTGGAAACGATACAACATAACCTAAATATCACCCGGTAAAAATAATACTTTTCTTTTTGCTTACCGCTCCAGCAAAATAGCACCATTATCGGGGATTGGTGTTTATTGTTTTACATTGCGATAGTTTCTTTGTTTTTGTGTTTTGTAGTTAATGTATATGTTGTATAGAATCTGTACATAAATTTGTCTATTATTACCTGTACATGTTTTATGTTTACTTTCCGTACTTGTGCATATATGTGTTTTTCTTTGTTTTCACGTATTGTTGTGAATTGTCTCGTTTTCATAATGTTTGTTGTGTGGTTGTTAGGACACTTTCTTTAGGTTTGCACGGTGTGACAATACCATGGCATGACGAGAGGAGGTTACTAGCTCGCACAATTAAGGCGTCGAGCTTACGTCGTAAAACAAGCATGTTTTGTTTGTATTTGTTTATGTATGTTTTGACTTCTGTTTTAACAAGTTGAAATTGGATCTATTTTAAATTCTAAAATTTTCACTTTTCAACTTGTTAATTCACTTTCAACCATTTGTTTTGTTAGGTCAATTTGTATTTTTTCGCAAGCTTGTCGTGTTTAGCTTGAGGAAGTTTGTATGTTTTAAATATTGTATGTTTGAGGTTGTGTAGGTGTAAGTGGAGCTTGCATAGGAGCTGCACCAGATGCCCTATTTTTTCTGCAACTGGTGTAGCGCGCTTAGCATGCTCTGTGCCGCTTAGTGCGCCCTACTCTGCAAAGCTAGTGAATTCTTTTTAATTGTTCGCTTGGCTCTCATTTTTCCAACTTCAACTAAGGCTCTATAGTATAGTAACTAATAGTAATATTTTCAATTCTTTCTTTTGTTGTTTGGACTCAACTTTTGGTTAGATATCTTGAAGTCGCATTTGGTGATTTTCCGATTTTGAGTGTGTCAACTTACTGATGTATGGTAATGATAGTTTTTGAAGTTGGTACACACTATGTACTCATTTATCGCTTACTATAACATAATATGTTTAGGAAACTTTTCATTTTTACATTTACCATGTCATTCATTCTTTTTCATTACTTGCTCATGACTTGAGTCATTTTAGTTCCCTTTTTACCCATAAATGTGAGGAAGCTTTCCATTATTCATATATGCTGGATGCCATAATTCTTGTTTTAACTTGATTTTATTATGTTTAATATTTTATTTGTATTGATTTTATGAAAGCATGAACATGATCAAGGCATTTTTTGTTTTCATTTTGAGCACAACTACCTTGGCCAAATAGTCAATTCACCTTGTGAGTGTGTGATCATTAGTATCCCCTTTTAACCCTTTTTGTCGATATCCATGTTGTTTTTGATAAATGCTTGTCTATTAGTGTTTGGTTCATATTTTTGTATGCATATTGATCATTTGTTTTCTTGAAACTTTAACTATGATTTGTAGTTTGAATTTTTACCTTGCCTTAGAAAGTAGGGAGTATTCATATTATGATGTTGGAAGAAATTAAGTTGGGGAGATAAATGTTTATGTGCATGTCTGTATTACTATGATGTTGAGAAAGAGAAAGAAAAAAAGGTGAAAAATAAAGAGAAAAAAAGAGAAAAGTTTTGAAAACCAAAAATAAAAAGAGTATGGAATAATGTTGTGTTAATAAGTGATGGGTGTTGGTGAGAAATCTGGAATGAAGAAGAAGTTTGATTGGAATTGTTTTGCTTGAGTCTTTGTGAGTTGATCACTCCCTTAGGTTAACCAATGTTTTTGTTTTGATTAGTTTTAGGACGTATCCCTTGTTTGTTAACCAAGCGATATTACAACCTTAAAAAGCCCTTGTGATTCTTGCCTTTATATTTTCAATATGAGTTTTTGGATGAATGCATAATTTAGTCTATTGTTTTCAAGATTGGGGATGAGTGTTTTTTGTAACAACCTGTTGTACCCCAAAATTTGCCCTCTCGTGTCTCAAGGATTCTTAGAATTACTTCAGTCAAGTTTCAAGCCTCAAACTACATTTTCTAAGAAGAATCATTCAAATTATCAAAAGGGGGGAGGCAAAATGAGCAAAATTGAAGTTTCCGATGGAAAAGTCAACCGAACGCTAAAAAAGTCAAACTTTGACTTTTTGATCAAATTTGAGTCCCAAAAATCACATTATGTCAATACATCCAAAAAAATGAATGAAATGTGATCATCAAAAATCAAGAGAATCAAAATCCAGTTTTTGTAAGACTTTTAAATTTTCTAAGTATTTTCTATACTTGGTTAATTTCATTTGCTCCACGGCATTTCACTATAATTCCGATTAATTCAAAATGATGCAAGTAATTCAGGTTATTACAAAGTGACATTTTGCAAAATTACAAATTCTAAAATTATGTCTTGATTAAAACCTTGTCACAATATTTTTGCCTTTGACATAATATGCACAAGACCAAATTTGTGACATGCTACAAACTATGTTGTCCAAAGTTGAAAAAAATATGATATATCACATTGCCACAACACCCTATGCTTCCCTGCAAGAAAGCTTGTGCCGTGCTACATCCTAAGTATGCATGCTACCCAATACAGTCCAAAACTGCTCTATGCAGTCTGCCCAAGCCAGCACCACAACAGCCCCAAAATTGCACCAAAATGGCAAAGGAAAATTGTGTGCAGAAAGTATCAAAGTAGTAGGCAAAAGCAATTCAAAAGAACTTATTTGTTTTCCCCCCTAAACCACTGGCAAGGGGTCTACAAAAGAGGATTGTCTCATAAGACAAAGGGGGGGGGGGGATTTTGAAGTAAAAAATTTTAGAGAGAGAGAATAGAGAGTTTTGTTGAGCAGAAAAACAATATTCTGTGCAACCTTGATTCATTTTCAAAACCAAGTCTATTATTGTTCAAAACAGAAAACCCAATCCATTACTCCACCATACAAACTCTCCTTTAAACCAAACAACTCATCACATACAAAGGTGGTCCAAAACATCACAAAAAACAGTCCCTGTAGTGTAATCATCTTCACCTTCAAAACACCAAAAACCTCATAGTACAGTCTAACTCAATTTCAACAGTCCGGAGCAGCTTTCTGGAGATTCATTGAGGTCCTCATAACATTTGGAAAAAAGCATTCAGATTTAAAACAGCCAGTGCAGCTCAGAGGTAAGTCCCCTTGACTTGATATCTCTCCATACATCATTAAAGGATTTGTTTATTTTAAAGACAAGATGTAATACTTTAATACCTTTCTGAACTAGTCATTTGCATCATGTTTAGGCTTATTCAATCATTTGTGGTTCACACTTATCTATTATACGGCATAAACTAACCTGTACAATCAGTAAAACAATGTTTAAGGCAGGAAAATGCAGCATGTATCGACACATCCCATCATGTATCGACCCGTCCTAGTGAAAAAACAGGGTTTGAGTTGACACATAACCCTCATGCGTCGACCCATACTGAGTTCAGGTCACAAAGCAGAAGCTAGAAGGACTTATGAGTCGATACATACGCGTTTCGCATCGATACAAGAAGGTGTATGAGTCGATACATCCCATTATGTGTCGACTCAAACTGAACAAATTTCATTTTACAGGAGCAAGGAAAAGCTATGTTTCGATGCATAGCAGCATGGGTCGACACATAGCAGTTCAAAATGCATTTTTCCCTTTATTTCACACTGTTTTCACATTGTTTTCATTATCATTCGATATGGTTGTAATATTTTAGTTTCTACTTCATTTCCATTGTTAATTTGTACCCCCACCCCCCTAAAAAGATGTAATAGTTTAGATTTTGTTTTTACTTGCTTTTCATATCTTGTTAGTAAATAGGGTGTATGACAAGATAAAAGCAATAAATAGATAACTTTTAAATATAAGACAAAATGTAAGCAAACTAACACACTTGCACACTAACACCTCTAGGGTAATCTCATTTTCATGGACTTTCGGAAAATAGTCATGTCCCTCGAACATGGGACGTTTTAGCAAAGACCCTTCGATGAAAAAAATCGTAGTCCCTTGATGACCCTCGATGTTGCCTTCGGTAAAACGATCTAGTCCCTAAACGACATTGCTAAGACGTTCCATGAGTTGCCTTCTATGACTATTCAAACGTCCCACACTCGTCCCTTCATATCCAACGATGGGACTTCTTACCAAATCAATGGTAAGATAGTCATATCTAAAGGAGAAGGAAAAGCACATTTAAGACCTTTTGAGTAGGTAGTGTCGCTCTTTGTTACTCGCTTGCTCGCAACAAAAACATTTTATACACCAACACTTTCATTTCAAAAACATTTCCAAAAAAGATAAAACATTTTGTATACGTTCTTATAGAGACGAGAACCATTGCAAAATATCTTTCCGAAAACCATTCTCCACAACACAATCCACAAACACGTCTTTGAACTATCTTTCGAAACAAAACTTTGTACGCGTTCTTATAGAAACGAGAACCATTACAAAGAAATTTTCAAAACACTTTCAAAGCCCACATCACAAAGCACATTCAAACAAAAGCAAGTTGATCTAGCGAGTAACTAAGAGCCCATGGAAAACCATGGATGAAAAGGGTGCTAATACATTCCCTTTTCATAATCTACCCCCCGAACTCAAGAAAACATCTCTAAAGGTCTTTCCTGTGCTTTTTCACCTTTCCTTTTGGATAAAAGAAAAGTCGGTGCCGACTCTTACTAAACCGCAACATTTGCAAACACAAACGCAAAAACATCAAGTCAGTTCTCCCACCATATCACACAACCCAATTCTACCCCGACAAATTATATAAATAAATCATAGTTATAAAAATTATTCATGCAAACGAATCGGGATGCAACAAATTCTTTTATCAAAATTCATTGCATTCATCGTGGATATATAACACTTTTAAAACATCGGATGAACCATCATCATAACATCTTTAGTTAAATAAGTCAACATCTACGCAGCGGATTTCTTAATGACATCTTTATCATCATTACACCAACTTCAAACCAACAAATACTTAATGATAATCAACTTAAGGTTCAACAAATGAATAATCAACAATCAAAAGTAACAAGCGTTCATCCCCCCGAGTGTTACATATCAGAGCAATGACACCGACTCAAACTAGTGAATGTATACAGCCTTCACTCTCGATTACCTGCACGTTACCAACATAAGGGCAACATTCAAAGAGAAGGAGTGAGATATCTAACAATATAATAAAGCGCATGATAATTAATATATTAAATTAGATCACATAACATCATCACTTCTAATATCATAATCAACAATAATAATACACATTCACCACATCAATACACACTTCTTTATGCAGTCATATAATGCGACACAATACTATGCAAATGCATGTGGTACCATTTGGAGCAGAACTCCCATCTCAAAAATTTGTTAATTAATAGAGGCATCAACAAGGCATAAGCGTCCACCTCAATATTCGCCAATACAGGCCATCTCAATGAGCATAAGCTCCATCTCAAAATGCAATGTATGCGACACAATCATGAATGTAATAACAACACCACAATTAACAACATCTCAATACATCATCATCGTTGGCCAAAGGCCTACATCTTAAAAGCATCTCAACATCTCTTCATCAAACATCTCATATCATTCATAATAATTCATCAAACATCATTTATTCATCAAACATAATATATTCATCAAACACAACTTCATTAATAACATCTCATCAACAACTCAGTTGTACTTTAATACGAAAGTAACTCATCAATTTCACAACGTTGGCCATAGGCCTATACTAGATATTGCCTATAATTAATTAACCAACTAAGGCTTACTTCTAAATCACTAAATCTCTACATACTACTATTCTGTAATATTACATTGTTATCTACGGTTATAAATCAAACAACAGCTTCTAAGCATCTCATCGTCATTCTTCCCCACAAAACCAACATAACGATCATCACGGGAACTAATTCAAATCCTATGATTATCCTTCCTATCTTCATTTTAACCCTTAAGAATAAAGCTCATCACATTACCTATTCAACGCTTCGAACGACACCTCAAACGGAGTCCGAAAACTCAAGTTACAGCATTCTCAAACTGATTCTGCCAAAAACCCGGCAACACGGATCGATGCATAACTCCTTGGATCAACGCGTACTGCACTGAATTCGTAACATGAGTCGACGCATCCTCTCCTGTATCGACTCATACTGAGTCTACCACACAACATGTATCGACACATGCCTCTATGTATCGACTCATCCTGAGTCTAAAAGTTCTCATGTATCGACGCAAAACCTCTTCGTGTCGACTCATCCTGAGTCTCTAAACCTTCATGTATCGACACATCATGTTTGGGGTCGACGCATACTACTCTGTCCTGCATAATTTCTGCGATTTTCTCTGCATTTTCGCTACGGGTTCTATACTTTATGCCCTAAAAACTTAATCTAATCATAGATAATCATCACTTACAATTATCCTATAATTCTACGTTAATTACACAGCATCGGAACATCGTTATTCATCTAAAATTCATCAATTTCATCATACAACATCATATACATTCAATTTATGAACAAGACAACAATCACCTCTAACCGCACATACCAATTATCATGAACCCAATTATAGAGTCAGAACCCCATCCTTACCTTGGATTGAAGGTCGCTCTATAATCTTCCGGTTGAAACCTCGTTATGCCATTTTTCCAGTTTTTCCAGCAGCTTCACGTTCTTCTTCGTAATCCTTATTCTTCTACCGCCTCCTCTTTTCTATTCTTTCTAACAACAATAAAAAAACCTATTATTCTCTTAACTCCTTATTTGGATCAAAACTAATACACCCCCTTTATTACTTTTATTCCTTAAAACCAAGCCCACATCAAATAATATCATACTTCTAATATTATTTCATCACTTAATAAAATAATTAAATCCAGTTAATCACAACACATCTTCTCAAATATTCCAAAATAATTTAATTAGATAATTAATTAAATTACGGGCGCTACAACTCTCCCCCACTTAGAATATTTTCTTCCTCGAAAATTTACCTCAATCAAACAACTCAGGGTAGGAGTCTCGCATCTTGCTCACCAACTCCCAAATCATGCTTTCTCTATAAGCTCCTAGCCAAACCACCTTAACCAAAACAATCTATTTTCCCCTCAGAGTCTTTATTTCACGATCCACAACCGTACAGGCATCGTCTCCACCGTAAGATTATCCCATACTTGCACATCATCTACATGAATCACATGAGATGGATCTGAAATATACTTCCGGAGTTGCGACATATGAAATACATCATGCAAATTCAAAAGATTAGACGGTAAAGCCACTCTATAAGCCACATTCCTCACTCACACTGAAATCTGATATGGTCTAATAAAACGAGAAGTGAGCTTCTTAGACTTCAATGCTCGCCCAACACCAGTCACAGGTGTAACTCTTAAAAACACATGCTCACC
Source organism: Vicia faba (assembly GCA_948472305.1). Taxonomy (NCBI): domain Eukaryota; kingdom Viridiplantae; phylum Streptophyta; class Magnoliopsida; order Fabales; family Fabaceae; genus Vicia; species Vicia faba. The sequence continues at coordinate 885,073,705 of OX451738.1, forward strand.
AGCTTAAAATTCTAAATCCTTCCTTCGTTTGTCATGATAACTCTTCTGTCTACTTTGGGAAGCTTTCATCTTTTCTCGAATCAACTTCACCTTCTCAGTAGTTTCATAAATAAGTTCAGGTCCAAGTAATACACTTTCACCAGATTCATGCCAACATAACAGAGTTCTACATCTTCGACCATACAACGCCTCAAAAGGTGCCATCCCAATACTGGAATGGTAACTGCTATTATAAGTGAACTCTATCAACGGAAGATAAGTATCCCATGGACCTCCATGCTCAAGAATACATGCCCTCAGCAAATCTTCCAACGATTGAATCGTCCGTTCAATCTGACCATCTGTCTGAGGATGATACGCTGAACTCAATCTCAACTTAGAACCCAACGCTTCTTGCAAACTCTTCCAAAAATCAGAAGTAAATCTTGGATCTCTATCTGACACAATGCACAAAGGAACACCATGCAGCTTCACAATTAAACTAGTGTAAATCTCAGCCAACTTCGACACTGGAAAGCTGATGTTAATAGGAATAAAATGAGCTGACTTCATAAGCCTATCAACAATCACCAAAATCGAATCATGTCCTCTTAAAGTATTAGGCAACCCTGTCACAAAGTCCATTGAAATGCTATCCCATTTCGATTCTGGAACTTCTAACGGTTGCATCAACCCTGCAGGCTTCTGATGTTCAACTTTCAACTTCTGACAAGTCAAACATGCATACATAAACCGCGCCACATCACTCTTCATCCCAGGCCACCAAAACAAACCTTTCAAATCTTGATACATTTTTATAGCTCCTGGATGAATACTTAACTTACTTCTATGACTCTCCTCAAGTATCATCTTCTTCATTTCAGCATCATTAGGAATACAAATTCGGTTACGAAACCTTAACACACCTTGCTCATCTAGCTTAAAATCACCATTCTCATACTGATCGATTCTAACCATCGAATCTACCAGTTTCACATCCGACTTCTGAGCTTCTCTGATACTGTCTAGAAATTCATTATTAATCTTCAACATACCCAACTTAACACTCTGCGGCGTAACCTCGCAAACTAAGCTCATATCTCTGAACTGCTCAATTAATTCCAGCTCTTTAACCATCATTGCTGACATATGTAAAGTCTTTCGACTTAACGCATCAGCTACGCGTTCGCTTTTCCTGGATGATAATTCAAACCAAAATCATATTCCTTTAACAATTCCAACCATATTTACTGCCTCGTATTCAACTCCTTCTGATTGAATAAATACTTCAAACTTTTATGGTCACTAAACACTTCAAATCTAGAACCATAAAGATAATGCCTCCAAATCTTCAACACAAAAACAACTGCAGCAAGCTCTAAATCATGCGTAGGATAGTTATTCTCATGAGTCCTTAACTGCCTTGACGTATAAGAAACTAACTTACCATTCTGCATAAGCACTCCTCCTAAACCCATCTTAGAAGCATCACAATACACCACAAAAGGCTCTCCTGGATTAAGCAACATTAAAATCGGAGTCGACGTCAACCTCTTCTTCAATTCTACAAAACTTTCTTCGCATTGAACATCCCATACAAAAAATCTACCTTTACAAGTCAACTTAGTCAACGGAAGTGCCAACTTAGAAAAACCTTCGATAAACATTCTATATTAACCAGCTAATGCCAAAAAGCTTCTAATCTCAGTAGCTGACCTCGGAGTCTCCCATTGCAACACAACATCAACCTTTGATGGATCTACAGCGATGCCACTACCTGAAATCACATGACCAAGAAAACTAACCTCTTTTAACCAAAACTCGCACTTGGACAACTTTGCATACAACTTCTTCTCTTTCAAAACTTGCAATACTACTCTTAAATGTTCTGCATGCTCTTCTTCTGACTTAGATTAAATCAAAATATCATCAATGAACACCACTACAAACCGATCCAAATAAGTATGAAAGATACGATTCGTGTATTCCATGAATACTCTTGGCGCATTAGTAACACCGAAAGGCATCACCGAATACTCATAATGTCCATAACATGTTCTGAAAGCCGTCTTCTGGATATCTTCATCCTTCACTTTAATCTGATGGTAAACCAACCTCAAATCAATCTTAATAAACACACGAGCATCCACCAATTGATCCATTAAGTCATCTATTCTTGGAAGCGGATACTTGTTCTTAATCGTCACTTTATTCAACTGTCTATAATCAACACAAAGCCTCATACTTCCATCTTTCTTATTTACTAACAACACTGGAGCACCCCACGGCGATACACTTGGTCTTACAAACTTCTTTTCAAGTAACTCCTCCAATTGCTTCTTTAACTATGACAATTCAGATGCAGACATCTTGTATAGTTCCATAGACACAGGTCTGGTACCAGGTACAAGATCAATAGTAAATTCAACTTCCCTCTTCGGCGGTACATCAAGAATCTCATCAGGGAAAACTTCAGGAAATTCACACACCACCTGCAATTCCTCAATTATAGTTTGAGTCTCTACAGATAGAGATGCCATCAACGAGAACATATGTGCTTCCTCTTGCATCAACTTCCTCAACTGTCTAGCAGACAACAAACCATCTTCTTCTGCTTCAGGAGTAGAAAACTTCACCGACTTGTCATAACAGTTAATATGAACACAATTATGCTCTAACCAGTTCATACCCAAAATCACATCTAAACCTCTTAACGGTAAACAAACCAAATAGACAACAAAGTCTCTATCGAAGATCGATAAGGGACACTTCAAACACACAAAAGAAGTAGTCATCGACCCCTTGGCTGGAGTATCGACGACCATTTCCCCATTCAAAGAAGACAACATAAGACCCAATCTTTCAACACAATCAGCTGCAATTAAAGGAGTATTATTAATGAAACATGTACCTCTGATAAGTCTGTCCTCAGCAGTCGTCTGATCCTTAACCAGAGCAAACACTTTACCACTAGTCTGAGCCCTCTTCGGTTTCGGACACTGACTACCAATGTGCCCTTCTTCTCTATAATTGAAACAAATCACATCCTTATGTTCACACTCCGATACAACATGTCCGTTATTGCCACAACAGAAACACCTCTTCACTTCAGCAGTACACACATTACTCTTATGCCCAGGTTTTCCACACTTAAAGCAAACCACACCAGTAGGAGCATCTCCCCCACTAGTCCTCTGACTTTGAGCAACTTTCTGTTTACCTTTACCAGTTGGGGCATCATAAGGCTTACCATGATTCTGTTGGTGCTTACCCCTCTTCTCACTGATAATCTTGTAATGAGCATTATTATCCTCCTCATAAATCCTGCAAATATCAACCAAATCAGCAAAGACACGGATCTTCTGGTATCCAACTGCCTTCTTGATCTTCGGGTGCAACCCGCTCTCCAACTTGATACACTTCAAAAACTCAACATCTGCATCAGCGTAATGCGGATAAAACTTAGCCAACTCAGAAAATTGGCAGCATACTCAACAACTGACATATTCCCTTGCTTCAGCTCAAGAAACTCAATCTCCTTCTTACCACAAACATCTTCCGGAAAGTACTTCCTCAGAAACTCCCTTCGGAACACAGCCCAAGTGCATTCTCACCTGTAGCTTCCAACTTCTGACAAGTCTCTAGCCACCAGTCATCAGCCTCGACTGCTAGCATATGAGTCCCATATTGAACATTATGCGCTGGAGTGCAGTCCATCACACAGAAGATTCTCTCAATCTCTTTCAACCACTCCAATGCTCCGCCAGGATCATACTTTCCCTAGAACGTAGGTGTATGGAAATTCGCCAAGCTACGATATCCAGCATTCCCGTCAGTATTCAGCTGATTTTCCATTGCATGAGCCATTGCTTCTAAAGCAGCAACAAGTGCAGCATCATTCCTTCCAGCCATCTCAACTTATTAATACAACATAAACAACGGTTAGAACTCAAATTAACAATACTCGATTGTTAGACAACTACGACTCGACGACAAGGTCGGACCAACCTTTTGCTCTGATACCAACTTTGTAAAAACCTAATTCTACCCCAGAAAATTATATAAATAAATCAGAGTTATGAAAATCATTCATGCAAACGAATCTGGATGCCACAAATTCTTCTATCAAAATTCATTGCATTCATCGTGGATATATAACACTTTTAAAACATCGGATGAACCATCATCATAACATCTTTAGTTAAATAATTCAACATCTACGCAACAGAATTCTTAATAACATCTTTATCATCATTACAGCAACTTCAAACCAACAAATACTTAATGATAATCAACTTAAGGTTCAACAACTGAATAATCAACAACCAAAAGCAACAAGCGTTCATCCCCCCGAGTGTTACATATCAGAGCAATAACACCAACTTAAACTAGTGAAGGTATACAGCCTTCACTCTCGATTACCTGCACGTTACCAACATAAGGGCAACATTCAAACAGAAGGGTGAGATATCTAACAATATAATAAAGCGCGTGATAATTAATATATTAAATTAGATCACATAACATCACCATTTCTCATCTCATAATCAACAATAATAATACACATTCACCACATCAATACACACTTCTTTGTGCAGTCATATAATGTGACTCAATACTATACAAATGCATGTGGTACCATTTGGAGCAGAACTCCCATCTCAAAAAAATTCCAATTAATAGAGGCATCAACAAGGCATAAGCCTTCACCTCAATATTCACCAATACAGGCCATCTCAACGAGCATAAGCTCTATCTCAAAATGAAATGTATGCGACACAATCATGAATGTAATAAGAATACCACAATTAACAACATCTCAATACATCATCATCGTTGGCCAAAGGCCTACATCTCAAAAGCATCTCAACATCTCTTTATCAAATATCTCTGTGATACGGTGGCAGAACCAGACTGTTTTTACTGGTTTGTGTTTTTTGTTCTCAAAATATCGCGGTAAGCAAGAGACATCACTGACTTTTATTTTATCCAACTGGAAAGGAAAAAAGCACAGAAAAATTCCTTTTTCGAGATTTTGAGTACGGGGGTAGATTATAGAAAGGGAAGGTATTAGCACCCTTTCTATCCGTGGTTTTCCACGGGCGCTTAGGTACTTGCTCATCATTTTCAAAATTGCTTGTGTGTGTTTGATTTGAAAAAAAAGTTTTTGTTTTTTGCTTCGATTTAACCCTTGCTTCTGTCTTCAAGAGTGTTACGAAGTTGTTTTGAAAACTTTGTTTGAAAAGAGTGTAAGTGTGGAAAAGTTTGATTTTAAGCAAGTACCTACTAGCATCTACCTACTCGAAAAAAGAATGTTTTTATTCTTGTTTCCTTTAGATAGCTCTATCCCACTATTAGTGAGTAGGTAGCACCGTTGTTGGAGTTGTAAGGGTCAATTAGAAAGGGACGTACGATCACTAAAGCAATGTTAGGACGTCTTAGTAATAACCCTAATGTCTTAAGATCATATTCGAGGCAACATTTCCGAGGCAACATTTCTGAACGGGACATTTGATCTTTGTTTAGACAAGAGAGCGACCACTAAAATACCCTATACTTAATGATCATTTACCGAAGGCAACCGAAGTGAGAGTATACCCTAGGAGTGCGCATGTGCGAGTGGTTTAATTTCAAGTTATTATCTTTGCACATTTAGGGTTTGCTAACCGTTTTAAAATTTACGTACAGTCTTGTCATGCAATCCTAATATCATACATCTAATAGTTAATATTTGCGAAAATTAAAATGCGGAAAATAAAGTTAAACTATTACAAGGCTTCGGGGATTAATTACATAGCCAAAAAACCCGCAAAACGATAAACAAACGGAAAAAATCCTAATTAATCTATTACATCCCATGAGCAATTACATCAATATTGTAAAATAAAATAAACACGCGCGGTGAATCGAGAACGAGAGAAATTAGGGTTTTGACCCCTATCTAACCTAATTAAAAGAAAAGATTATTCTTTGTTGTTTTTGATTATTTAAAAAAAATAAGGTTTTTAAATTAAATACAAGCAAACCTAATTACTAATTAAATTAAATTAAGAAAAATTAATTATTTTTGACCTATTTTTGTATTTTGGTTATTTTTAAGAAAAGAAAATAGAAATTAAATTAAACAAAAATTCCTAGTTTCTAATTTATTTTAATTTATTTACAAAAGAATTAAAGTTACCCTAAAATTAAATAAACTAATTAAATTAATTTTTGATAAAAAATAAAACCTAAATCTAATTTGATGAAAGTTGATTTTATAATTTTTTTGATAAAAAAAGAATTAATTTTTCTTGTGTTAGTAAAATAATTAAATAAATTAAATAAAGAAAATATAAAAGAAAAGAAAAAGAAGATGGGCCTGATAACAGCAGTTGGAGGGGTGCCATTAGCAATTTTCTGGGCCCAAGAACCTTGGTCCATGTTGACCTCTATGTTTCCATGTTGTACGTTGACCAAGGTGCACTATGGTCCTCCAATGATGGCCTTTGGGTTAAATTTGTTTCAGATCTGGTCGTTGCAAGCTGATGGCACATGGTGGGGTGTACTGGAAACCTGCGCATAGGAATATGTATAGAAAAATATATTGAAGAAATAAAGGGGATCTGGGAATCGAACCCAGGTCCTATGGACTTTTTCACATGCCTCCCACCAACTGAGTCAAGCGCGTTTGTTGTACATAGAGAAACAAATAAATAATATTAAAAAAAACACAACTTGTTACTTTCCTGCGCGAGAAATTTCAAACAGGCAAATGGGGTGGTGCCACACAGGTCTTCTTCTTCCCTTCTTCGTTGGTAAAAGTCAGAGACTTTTACCTACAGACATAGGTTCGTCGCTATAACTCCTGCACATTTCAAAATCACATACAGGCACAATAAATGAAATCTAATGTTGTGGACTAATTCGTCTTGGCCTGGTGAGCATCATGGTGCGCTTCTTGTGGACCAATTTTGCCTATATAACAAGATCCCAAAACGCAACAAAAAACCCTAGCAATGGTGGATTTCAATATAGCCAACAAAAATGCAATTAATTGTCACCATGAGCTTGCAAACACGTTAGGGATTATAAATATACTATTGAAACATGATAAAGATGCAAGAATTAAGAGATTCTATTTTGAAAATAGTGACAAACCGTGGGGGTCGTGGAATCGGATTCTGGGCACGAAGACACCTGCTTTTGATTGGTATAGCTTCCTTGTACTCCCAGGAAGCGAATGAGATGGCTTGGGAGTCTTGAAACTGCCTGGAAGTATGAAATCAGATCACCTCTTTTCTTGAGTTTTTTCAAGTTTGTGCTTCTCTCTACACACCTCAAAACCTTGTGCTTTTGGTCTGCCTTTGTCCAATATATATCACTGATAGAATTAGGTTTATAAATGTGCTTTCAATCTTTGTCAATTATGGTCTTTGATCATGATTTGATTCTCATGAAGATCTTTCCAAAATAGGCCAAAAATCAATATTTTCATGCGCAAACATGCCTTGCACGATTTGATTTTGTTGCTAGCTGTATAAGAGACCTGAAATATGCACCAAATCTCAAGACATAAATGATTTGGATATTTTCATGATTTATTTTGATTTAATTTGATGTAATTGAAATAAAAAATCAAAGTAAATGGAAAAAATAAAATAAAGGCAAGTGGGAAGAGTTAGGGCTCGTGGACCATGTTACAAACTCAAAAAAAGCGCAAAAAGTTGGGCCCATTTGACAAAAATTGCAATTTGAGGCATATTTGACTTTTGGCAATTTTGCAAAAAAGGTCAACTTCACTAATGCATAACTTCTTCAATTTTGACTATTTGAAGGTGTTCTTGGACTTTTTAGAAAGCTTGAGATTTCCTCTAAGCAACCCTTTTGGTATTATCTCAATTGAGTCTCAAATGTTCATGTATGAAGCTTTGACAAAAAAGGTGTTTTTGTTGACTTTTCAAAATGACCTATAATGTCCAAATTTGTAACTTCTTGTGAATGCATATTTTAAACTTGGGAGATGAAGATTAATTGTAGGGCATTGCATCCTCTTCAAAATGATATTTGGATGGGTCATTTCTAATAAAGTGTGAGAAAGTTATGCCTGGTCAAAGTTGAGTTGACTTTTCCTGCAAAACCCTAATTTAGCAACTTTTGGGTTTTGATGAATTGTGAGCAATCCTTGATGAATCATGATAAACCCTTTATAAAATGATGAATAATATTTCAAAATGAGGATGTTGCCCAAAAATCTTGAGGTTTTACTATATGTGGGCCACAATTGACTTTTGCCCTAGCACAGTCGAATTTCAAGCCTTTGAGCAATTGACTGAGCAAACTTTCTCTGCAAGGCTTGAAACTTGACATGGATGATCTTGAGAAAATATTAGGACAATGGTGAGAATTTGGAATCCCTTGAACTCAAGTATCTTGATGCAACATGAAACCCTAATTTGAGGTAGACTGCCTTAGGAGAGAATTTGTCTGATCAACCCTCGAGGTAACCTTGAGCAACTTGAGGATCTTTCTTGAAATGTTTTTAGAAATATGGGAGGGCAAATTTTAAGATACAACAACTGCCCCTGTTCAATCTTCTTAAACTTGAGGATGTAGATTGGCTTGCTTGCCTTTTGTGATCCGAAGGTGGAAGATGATTGAACACTAGAGTGCCCAGAAATTTGCACTCGCATGAAGTGGTACTTGTCTTGTGATGCCTGGAATGGGCTTATAGATGCCATTTGGAGATTGATGACAGAAGATGGGCTTTAAGATGCCATCCGAAGGAGTTTCTATCTCCAAAGAGATTCCTTAGCGAGAACCAGTATACCTGTTGTTGAGGAAGACTACGCTGGGGAATGCTGGTCTCTGTCTTGGTAAGAAGTTGAATTTTAGGAGCTTCGGTCGTCCGTTATTCTACTGGGGAATCGTATCTTAGTCGAAGAGGTGAAAATGAACTACTATTTGGTCGTGATCCAGGCTTCATAGTGATAAGACCGACTGCTATCTGGTCGTAATCCAGGATTTATAGTGACTTACTGGGGAGATGAGATTAAACTTGTAATCTGGTCATGATCCAGGCTTCGCAATTTCTTGATTCTTATCTGGTCGTAATCCAGGCTTTAGAAGGAATTAAGTTGTTATTCGGTCGCATCCGGGATTCAACTTGAATTTAGGGCACACTAATATCCGGTCGACTCTGGGCTTCTTAGTATTTGTCTAGGTAAACTGCTATTTGGTCGAAATCCAAGCTTCGCAGTGCCTTGTATTGTTATCTGGTCGTAATCCAGGCTTCAGTCCTTTTATCGTTATCTGGTCGTAATCCATGCTTCGCGATGCTTTATACCCTTATCTGGTCGAATCGAGGATTCATGGTGTCCTGTACTGCTATCTGGTCATAATCCAGGCTTCACAATACCTTACTTCTTATTTGGTCGTAATCCAGGCTTCAGAAGAAATCAAGTGGTTATCCGGTCACCTCCGGGCTTCCATTTGATTTTTAGGCCTACTACTATCCGGTCGAATTCGGGCTTCATAGTAATTGGCCGGGTAAACTGCTATTTGGTCGAAATCCAAGCTTCACAATGTCCCTCACTATTATTTGGTCGTAATCCAGGCTTCAGTGTCTTTTACTACTATCTGGTCGTAATCCAGGCTTCACGATGTTTCATACCATTATCTGGTCGAATCCAGGCTTCATGGTGTTTGGAGAAATCAAGATACTATCTGGTCGAACCCGGGCTTCATAACTTGTATTAAAGATATACCACTATCTGGTCGAATCCAGGCTTAATGGTGTCTTTGGCTGCTATCTGGTCGTAATCCAGGCTTCACAGAAACTTGTATTGCTATCTGGTCGTAATCCAGGCTTCACAATAACTTGTTGAGTTGTTATTCGATCGAATTCGGGCTTTACGGCCCGTGTTTATGATATACCACTATCTGGTCGAATCCAGGCTTCATGGTGTCTCGCACTGCTATTTGGTCGTAATCCATGCTTCACAGTAACTTGTATTGCTATCTGGTCGTAATCCAGGCTTCACAATAACTTACTGAGCTGTTATCCAGTCGAATACGGGCTTCACGGCTCGTGTTTATGATATACCACTATCTGGTCGAATCCAGGCTTCATGGCGTCTCACACTACAATCTGGTCGTAATCCAGGCTTCACAGTAACTTGTATCGCTATCTGGTCGTAATCCAGGCTTCACAATACTTGCTAGAGATTAAACTATTATCTGGTCGAATATGGGCTTCATAGCTTAAAGATGAACCATTATCTGGTCGATTCCAGGCTTCGTGGTGTTTGATACTGTTATCCGGTCGTTCTCCGGGCTTCACAATATGATGGGAAAAATCAAGATACTATCCAGTCGGATCCGGGCTTCATAGCTTGAACTTGGTGAGAATTTGATTGTATTTTCCTGAAAGGTAAAGAGTCAGTCGTATGTAATGCCATGATGTATGAGATGTATTGGGCAATGATGTTCTCAAAGGAAATGAGATTGTGTTGTATGATGCGTATGCACTCGTCATGATGTATGGGTATGCAATGTTTTTATGATGTTTTCTAGCTAGGGAAAATAAATCCCAAACTGCTGCTGGAGAGTGCAAGAAGTTGAATTCTTCGTTTCCGCTAGGGATAGTGAATGAAGATGATTGTGAGAATAATCCTGCTGGAGAATAAACTGGCGAGAAAATGACTCTGTGGGGAAGAGATACTCTGTCTGAAGATCCGCTGATTTGGATAAATAACCTTGGCTGGTGATGAATTACCGTTGCTGGCAATAATGAACCCTGTTGGGGATTGAGTTTCTGCTTGCGGAAGTAATAAACTCCACTGGGGATAATCTTCTAGTGCTGGTGATAGATAAACTCTGCTTGGGGAGAATTAACACCCTTGCTTTTTAGATACCTTTTACTATACGTGGAGTGTATGTACCTTTAGTCATATTCTCCCGCTAGGTCCATTCCTATACCTGGTGGACAGAGCAACTGTAAGGTTTGGACATTTCTTGTTTGCCCCTGTTCCTGATATTATGAGTAATCGTCTTTTGTTTCGCATGTAAATATTTATGAGCAGCAAATATTGTCAAATGCATATATCAAAAATGAACCATTGGACGTTCTTGAAAAACAAAACAGAAAAAAGAAAAACAATTTGAAATTTCTTTGTGAAAATGAATTGTATTGATTTTAAAGTTGGCCTGTAAATAGGAGTTTTTGTACAAGAGGCTGGCGTCCTAGTAAGAGAACGCTGCCGAAAGAACAGAGTTTATACAATTTGTGTAAAGAAAGAAAAACAGCTATGTGAACAATCCCACTGGGTTCCAACTCTGCTATTGCCTTTATATCTTCGAGCGTCTCATCACTTTGCTACTTGGTTGAAGGTAGATCAGATTGATTAGTGTCGTCCGAGCTTGATAGTAGATATCGAAGTCTGGTTGCAAGATGATCCAATGAGTCATAGTGTTACGCTTTGATCCCTAATTTTTTCCTGGACCACCCTTTCGGGTTTTCGGTCCACCGGGATACCCTTTTTTGCCCAAGCCACCTTTTCAGGTTTCCAACTTGCCGGGTGTACAAGTTTTTCATTTTCATCCCTTATTTTTGCTCGAACCCTTTTGGTTCGCCAGGAAGCCCTTATTTTTTCCTAGGCCAATCAACCTAGCGGGTCTTTAATTATGCATAGTATTTTTTTCACTATGTCTGTATTGACGGGGTGAGGAAGGTCGTCACCATCCATGGTGGTTAGAATAATAGCTCCTCCTGAGAAAATGTTCTTAACCATAAATGGCCATTCGTACGTGGGGGTCCATTTGCCCCGGGGATCACCTTGCGGTAATATGATGCATTTGATCACCAGATCCCCGACTTGATATTCTTGTCGTCTGACTTTCTTGTTAAAAGCCTTGATCATCCGCTTTTGATACGTCTGACCATGACAAATAGCAGTAAGTCTCTTTTCATCGATTAAGTTTAGCTGATCAAGCCGGGTCTGGATCCAATCGTCCTTGCTCAAACTTGCATCCTTTATAATCCGAAGAGAGGGTATCTGGACTTCAATGGGTAAGACCGCTTCCATGCCATATACCAAAGAGTAGGGTGTTGCCCATGTTGAAGTTTGCGCTGAGGTACGATACCCATGAAGAGCAAATGGTAACATCTCGTGCCAATCTTTGTATGTCATCGTCATCTTCTGCACAATCTTCTTGATGTTCTTATTAGCTGCTTCAGCAGCTCCATTCATCTTCGGCCGGTAAGGAGAAGAGTTGTGATGTTGTATCTTAAACTGTTTGCAGAGCTCAGTGATCATTGTATTGTTGAGATTTATACCATTATCCGTAATGATCCTCTCTGGTACACCGTATCGACAGATCAAATTGTGTCGGATGAACCGCACCACGATGTTCTTGGTTAATGTAGCAAAGGAAGCTGCCTCAACCCACTTCATAAAATAATTGATTGCTACCAGGATGAAATGATGCTCATTGGACGTAGTAGGTCTGATCTCGTCAATCATATCGATGCCCCACATTGCGAAAGGCCAAGGAGCTGTCAAAACATTCAGAGGAACTGGAGGTACATGCACCTTATCAGCATAGACTTGGCACTTATGACAGGCCCGAGAATGCTGATAACAGTCGGCTTCCATAGTAGACCAGTAATATCCTGCCCGTAGGATTTTCTTTGCCATGGTATGTCCACTAGAATGAGTTCCAAAAGTACCTTCATATAACTCTGCCATAATATTTTCTGCCTCGCTTTTGTCCACACATCGCAGTAAGGTCGAATTATGATTACGTTTGTAAAGGATCCCATTGCTAATGAAGAACTTCGCAACAAACCTCCTCAAGAACTTCTTATCATTAACAGATGAACCCTCAGGGTACTCTTGAGCCTCAAGATACCTCTTTACCTCATGAAACCAGAGTTTATCTGCTACTTCTTCAGTCTCGATGTCATAGCAATGTACGGGTTCGTCCAACCTCTCAATGGTAATCTTGGGAGCCTCATTGTCCCACCTGACCTTGAACATAGAAGACATGGTAGCTAGCGCGTCCGCTAACTGATTCTCCTCTCTCGGGAAGTGTTCAAAGGTTATCTCCTCAAAGTGTGGGAGCAACGTCAGTACATACTCCTTGTATGGAATAAGGTTTGGGTGCTTCGTATCCCACTCGCCTTTGATCTGACTGATCACTAGAGCGGAATATCCGAATACACTCAAGAACTTAATCCTCAGGTCAATAGCTGCTCGAAGACCCATGATGCATGCTTCATACTCTGCCATGTTGTTGGTGTAGTTAAAACATAATCGGGCGGTGAACGGAGTATGACAACCTTCAGGAGATATAATCACAGCGCCAATTCCATTACCCAAAGCGTTTGAAGCTCCATCAAAATACATAGACCATCGGGATCCCTCCTCAGGTCCTTCATCCGGTCCGGGTTTTTCACAGTCGGTCACCAACATGATGTTCTCATCCGGAAACTCGAAATTCATAGACTGGTAATCATCCACGGCCTGATGTGCTAAATGATCTGCCAACACACTCCCCTTGATTGCCTTTTGGGTTATGTATTGGATGTCGTACTCAGCTAAGATCATCTTCCATCTTGCTATTCTTCTGGATAAGGTAGGCTTTTTGAAGATATACTTGATTGGGTCCATCTTTGATATCAACAGGGTAGTGTGAGTCAGCATATACAGTCTCAGCTTGCGAGCATCCCATGCCAAAGTGCAGCAAGTTTTCTCAAGCAGCGAGTATCGGGTCTCACAGTCGGTAAACTTTTTGCTAAGGTAGTAAATAGCATGCTCTTTTCGGCCAGACTCGTTATGCTGTCCCAGCATGCACCCCACTGAATTTTCGAGTACTGTCAGGTATAAGATCAAAGGTCTTCCTTCAACTGGAGGCAACAGAATAGGGGGCTCTTGGAGATATTTCTTGATCCTTTTGAAAACGGCATGACATTCATCATGCCATCTTACCACTTGATCTTTCTTCAGCAGCTTGAAGATTGGTTCACAAGTCGCAGTCAGATGTGAGATGAATCGGGAAATGTAGTTTAGTCGTCCCAAAAAGCCTCTAACTTATTTTTCTGTTCGGGGAGCTGGCATCTCCTGTATAGCCTTCACCATTGCAGGATCCGCCTGAATACCTTTATCACTAACAACGAAACCCAACAGCTTGCCAGACCTTACCCCGAAGGTGCACTTGTTCGGGTTTAACCTTAGCTTGTACATCTTCAACCTGTCAAATAGCTTCTGGAGATGGTCAAGGTGTTCTTCCTCAGTCTGGGACCTTGCAATCATGTCGTCAACATACACCTCGATCTCATGGTGAATCATGTCGTGGAACAAAGCGACCATGGCGTGCTGATACGTTGCCCCAGCATTCTTCAATCCAAACAGCATGACTTTGTAGCAAAAGGTAGCCCACTACGTAACGAAGGTTGTCTTCTCCATGTCTTTGGGAGCCATCTTAATCTGATTGTAACCCGAAAAACCATCCATAAAGGAGAAGATCTTATGATGCGCAGTGTTGTCGACCAGAACATCGATGTGAGGGAGTGGGAAATCATCTTTGGGGCTCGCCTTGTTCATATCCCTATAATCCACACACATTCGTACCTTACCATCCTTCTTTGGCACCAGAACAACGTTGGCGACCAACTGCGGGTAAGAAGTAACTTCTAGAAAACTGGCATCAAACTGTTTCATGACCTCAGCTTTGATTTTCTCAGACATCTCTGGGCGCATTCGGAGAACTTTCTGTTTTACCGGAGGACAGTCTTCTTTAGTTGGAAAGCGATGAACCACAATGTCGGTGTCCAACCCAGGAATATCTTCATAAGACCAAGCGAAAATCTCAACATAGTCGTGTAGCATCTGAATCAACCGTTGCTTGACACCAGGCTCCATATTTGCACCTATCTTGACCTCTTTCTTGTCTTCCTTCGTACCCAAATTCAATGATTCCACTTGCTCTTCATGAGGTTGTATGGCCCTCTCTTCCTGTAGTAACAGTCTAGAAAGTTCCCCGGGCACCTCACAATCATCTTCACCTTCGTCCTCGGCTTGGTTGATCGGACTTTCGAAGTCATAACTGGTAGTAGCAGAGTTGTTATCAATAGGATCCAGAGTGGATGTGGATCTGCATTATGATATGTGAGTGTGTGTAAGACAATAGTTGTTTTAATAAAGTGCAAGATAGAAAAGAAAAACAAGGAGCGCAAAATTTGTAATGTAAGAAAATGTCCAATGCTTTTTTAATGATATATGAAAATGACAAATATTAAGCCCTCACAAACAAAGCCAAGGTGCCTCGGGCAAGGCACCGGGCCATAAAGTTTCAAATTGTCTGTTATGAATCTTAAAACAAAAGTCTATTACTGTGTAATAAAAGAAACGGGCACGAAGTCCTTCGTCGTCCAGTTGTTCAATCCACCGTCGGTAGTCGGGTAAATCCAGCTGTCGATATTTGACTCTTCTTCATCATCCTCAATTGCATTCACCCCCTGATCATGTTTAGGCATAGGAGCAGATATGACGTTGGGCTTTTCCGGGGCGTCAAACTCGATTTCTCTAGCTTCAATCAAATCCTGCACCTTATTTCTCAAGGCCCAGCAGTTTTTTGTATCGTGCCCTGGGCTTCATTTCTAATAAAGTATGAGAAAGTTATGCCTGGTCAAAGTTGAGTTGACTTTTCCTGCAAAACCCTAATTTAGCAACTTTTGGGTTTTGATGAATTGTGAGCAATCCTTGATGAATCATGATCAACCCTTGATAAATTGATGAATAATATTTCAAAATGAGGATGTTGCCCAAAAATATTGAGGTTTGACTGTATGTGGGCTACAATTGACTTTTGCCCTAGCACAGTCGATTTTCAGGCCTTTGAGCAATTGACTGAGCAAACTTCCTCTGCAAGGCTTGAAACTTGACATGGATAATCTTGAGAACATATTAGGACAATGGTGAGCATTTTGGATCCCTTGAGCTCAAGTATCTTGATGCAACATGAAACCCTAATTTTAGGTAGACTTCCTTAGGAGAGAATTTGTCTGATCAACCCTCGAGGTAACCTTGAGCAACTTAAGGATCTTTCTTGAAATGTTTTGAGAAATATGGGAGGGCAAATTTTAGGGTACAACACTCATCAATTTCACAATGTTGGCCATAGGTCTATACTAGATATTGCCTATAATTAATTAACCAACTATGGCTTACTTCTAAATCACTAAATGTCTACATACTACTATTCCGTAATATTACGTTGTTATCTACTGTTACAAATCAAACAACAGCTTCTAAGCATCTCATCGTCATTCTTCCCCACAAAACCAACATAACAATCATCACGGGAACTAATTCAAATCCTATGGTTATCCTTCCTATCTTCATTTTAACCCTTAAGAATAAAGCTCATTGCATTAGCTATTCAATGCTTCGAACGGCACCTCAAACAGAGTCCGAAAACTCAAGTTACAGCATTCTCAAACTGATTCTGCCAAAAACCAGGCAACATGGATCGATGCATAACTCCTTGGATCGACGCGTACTGCACTGAATTTGCAACATGAGTCGACGTATCCTCTCTTGTATCGACTCATACTGAGTCTACCACACAACATGTGTCGACACATGCATCTATGTATCGACTCATCCTGAGTCTAAAAGTCCCCATGTATCGATGCAAAATCTCTTCGTGTCGACTCATCCTGAGTCTCTAAACCTTCATGTATCGACACATCATGTTTGGGGTCGACGCTTACTACTCTGTCCTGCATAATTTCTGTGATTTTCTCTGCATTTTCGCTACGGGTTCTATACTTTAAGACCTAAAAACTTAATCTAATCATAGATAATCATCACTTACAATTATCCTATAATTCTACGTCAATTAAACAGCATCGGAGCATCGTTATTCATCTAAAATTCATCAATTTCATCATACAACATCATATACATTCAATTCATGAACAAGACAACAATCACGTCTAACCCCACATACCAATTATCATGAACCCAATTATAGAGTCAGAACCCACCCTTACCTTGGATTGAAGGTCGCTCTATAATCTTCCGGTTGAAACCTCGTTCTGCCATTTTTCCTATTTTTCCAGCAGCTTCACGTTTTTCTTCTCAATCCTTATTCTTCTACTGCCTCCTGTTTTCTATTCTTTCTAACAACAATAAAATAACCTATTATTCTCTTAACTCCTTATTGGGCTCAAAACTAATACACCCCCTTTATTACTTCTATTCCTTAAAAACAAGCCCACATCAAATAATATCATACTTCTAATATTATTTCACCACTTAATAAAATAATTAAATCCAATTAATCACAACACATCTTCTCAAAAATTCCAAAGTAATTTAATTAAATAATTAATTAAATTATGGGCGTTACATTTTTTCCCCTTACCTTTGTGTGTTCTTTATCTATCGATGAATTTTCACTAGGTGTGATTCATGATTGAGCTTATTTTGTTTTAGAATATTTAGTATGATTTTTGTACTTATGATTCGTTTCATTTACATGTTGTTGAAACAACGGGGCCGGAACCTGTCATCTGGATGTAATGAAACATCAATGAAGTCGCCACCGAACGTCTTTTATCCCGCCGAAAGGGAAAGGTAAACATCGAGAAAACCTGAAAAGGGAGAAATCACGGTCTTTCGACCGAGAGATCGGGTAAGGGAGTCTGTTACGCGAGGGGAAGGTATTAGCACCCCACACGCCCGTAGTACTCTACGGTATCCACTCTTGTTGTCTAATCTAATAGGTGTTGTCAAATCCTATGTCTATGGCTTAAAACTGAAAAGGGAATGCATGCGAAAGAAAAAGAAAACAATGTAGGGAAAATAAAAGTTATGCTCGGTTGGGCCCTACACCTTTGCCTACGTATCCCTTTTAAGGAATCAGAGCAGCCGTAGTTCGGCTCATATATTTTGGTTGGTTTGTGTTTTTTAGTTAAGACAACAAAACAGTCAAGATGGAAAAACATCAGATAAAACAACAAACAAATGAGATGGTAAAACATCACCTGAATAATAACAAAGTAACATGTCAAAGATGGCGCAACATCAATAAAACGGGTGACAAAATATCACACCTAACAATGATATTGAGAATCAAAGTAGGATACCAAACATGTTCGATGGAGATACATCGGCTTCAAACAAATGTGTGATGGAAAAACATCGGCTAACAAGATATCATGATAAAGATGGCGAAACATCAATAAAATGGATGACAAGACATCACACCTAACAATGATATTGAGAATCAAAGTAGGATAACAAACATGTGCGATGGCGAAACATCAGCTTCAAACAAATGTGCGATGGCGAAACATCGGCTAAAGATAGTAAGGTATCATGGCAAAGATGGCGAAACATCAATAAAACGGATGAGAAGACATCACACCTAACAATGATATTGAGAATCAAAGTAGGATAACAAACATGTGCGATGGCGAAACATCGGCTTCAAACAAATGTGCGATGGCGAAACATCGGCTAAAAGATAGTAAGGTATCATGGAAAAGATGGTGAAACATCAATAAATCGGATGGCAAAACATCACACCTAATAATGATATCAAGAATCAAAGTAGGATAACAAACATGTGCGATGGCGAAACATCGGCTTCAAACAAATGTGCGATGGCGAAAAATCGCCTAAAAGATAACAACAAAAAAACCAAGAGGCGCACAAACGAATAGGATTGGTTTGTATCTTTTACCTTGAAGAAGGGTTTGAATTTATTAGAAGTGTTTTATGATTTGCCAAGAAAACAATTTTTGTTTTAAGATGCAAAATGCAAAGGAAAAGAAAACAGCTAAGGGAGACTATCATAATCTCTACCCCTAATGTTATCATACAATGATTGATCCTAAGATTAAGGATAAAGGAAAATCCTACCCTATGTTAGCATACATGGATTCCTAACTTAAACAACATGTTAAAGGAAGCTTAACAAAACTATCCTATAGGGAACATGCAATGAGAGCGAAGTCGTGATCTCAATTTCTAAATTGAGTGACTCATCGATCAATCAATTTAAAGAAGAAAAACAGTAAAAATCCTATAGGGAACATGCACTGAGAGCAAAGTCGTGATCTCAATTTCTAAATTGAGTGACTCGTCGATCAAAAGTTAAAGAAACAAACACAACACATGCACCAAACAAAAACAGAGGGCCTCCTGACATATATCAGCAACAGAGGTCCCATCATGCAACATAGAACTATGAAAGTAGAATAAAGGAAATAGTGCAATACCAAACGGATAAATATCTGTAGCAACTGAGCAAGAATAAAAGAAACCCAGAGAACTTCAAGCAAGCTGGCATCAGCAGACAAATCAAGTCAAAAATTACGCCATCAGGATGTAAGTAATGGGATTATCAGATATGAACAGATCCCATGAGCAAAGTATAACATTCACAATCACATATACATATATCTTGCATAAACTGTCAAACATGCCAAGCACAAGAACAGTGCCAATATAATAAATTGTTTTCCACAAATAAAGTGAAACACAGTAGCCTCAAGCCAAAAAAGAAACTTTCCTCAAAGTACCTGGAACATTCAACAACCAAGTTAGAGTTCCCATAAGCTGAATGATGACTCACATAAGGTATGGATAAAACGTGATGAAGTGAGAAAAACATGATAACAATCATCAAAGCATTAGGCATAATAGACCAAAAGAAACAGGCATTAGGTCAAAAAAGTAGAGGAATGTTGCTCCTTTCTATCACCATGTTGAATTGACAATTGAGTATCAATCAAGGATCGTGGGAGATTAGGAAGAATACAATCAAAGACCATGAAGGTCAGTAGCAACCACAATTCAATCATGCACAATTAATTCATCACAGTTCACAAGCATAATAGTAGAGGAATTCCACACAATGCATCAAAAGGTTCAAACATTCAAACATAGGGAAATAAGTGAAATGACTTGGGTTTATTTGAATAAAGATATCCAACATGATCATTATGTGCCCAATTATAGGCCTCACTCAAGCTCATTGGCCATCAAACAAATTGCAACAAGATATGCAACATTAATTGGGTACCTTCACTTCAAAAATACATCAAAAATAGAAACAAGGATCAATAATTCAAACCAAAAATCTCTTAGCATCTTTGAAGTGTGTAGAAGTCAGAAAGCAAGTCTTATGTTCATGCATGATTGAGGAGGGGATCAAATAAGGCCCAAAGTTCAAAACTAGTTAGCTAAACTAACAAAACTAGACAAGTTTTCAAAATAATTCATGGAAAAATATCAAACCAAGTCAAATAATTCAAGAAAAATGGTTTTCAGATCCTCAATGCATTCATGAACCTCAATCAAGACCTAAGTTCCACTGAAAATCCAGGGCATAGTGATTTTGAAAAAGAAACTTGCACCATAAGTAACAAAACCCTAATTTTTGACTTTTAATCTTAAATATTGATTAAATAAGATCAAAATCCAAAAATTCAAACCAATATCATGCAAATCACAAGGAAACCCTAAATGTCATAACACAATATTTTTTTCACATTTTTTGAATTAAAGAAAAGTCAAAAATAAAATAAAATTCAAACAATTAATCAATTAAACAAATATTCATATCTCAAAATAAAACTCTAATCAAAAATCAGAAAAATACCCAATCAAAATTATATTAAAATATTAGGATTAAAAACACACATCACTAATTTTTTGGAATTTTTGAATTAAAGGAAATATTAAAATAAAAATCAAACAAAACAATTAACAATTAAACTATTATTTAAAGGCAAAAATGCAAACCCTGACCAAAACTCATGAAAAGGTCAAAATAAAAATATATCCAGATTCTATGATTAAAAACAAGCTTGCATGATTTTTTTGAGGATTTTTGAATTAGAGGAAGTATTAAAATAAAAATTATAAAACAAAACTTCAAAATAAACTTCTCAAATTAAATTCAAAATTAAAAATAGAAAAAATGCTAAACAAATTTCAGAATCAAATTCTACATTATTTTATGAGTCCAAAATATTTTTTGTGGAATTTTTAGATCAAAGAAATATTAAAACAAAAAAAACACTAAACAAATAATTAAATAATAACACAAATTTTTAAACCAATCAAAATATTTTCAAAAATTATCAAAAAAATGCACAAGGTCAGGAATATTATTTTTAGGTTTCCTGAGTTTTTTCATAATTTTTCATCCAATTTTGAGCAAGAAATAAAATCATGAAAATCAATTTATGAAAAAAAATTCAAATGAATTGAAGAAACAAGCCAACCAACCAGAGGAGGCCACGCAATCATCTTCAACCTCTGGCTAGGGCAAAAACACACGCGTGATCAGGTTCATCACCCCATGTTCCAGTCAACACAACATGCTCAATTCTACACCATTTTTCATGAAATTTTGTGCAAATTAAAGCCAACATATCATGCTTCAACATGCAATTCAAATCACATAAAATAATTAACCATGGATGAACAAAAGATCGTGCGAAAATATCAAAAACTCACTGAACATAAAAATTTCAGATGCATCATTCATGCACATCTCATCAATTTAAAAGCTCTGAAGCTACAGAAACACTTAATGAACTTCAAACAACATGATTATGAACTCAAATCACACAATGCACGGCTAGAAATTAAGATAAAAGTTAAGAATTCAAACCTTTGAGGCAAAAACGAATCTACTGTCTCCTTCACTCCAGTTTCAATCCAAGCCTTGATCTACAATCCTTATCACTTGGAGAAGAGAATGCAAGAAGAATCAACCAAAACGCGCGAGGGAATTGAGAGAATCGAAGAAAAATGCAGAACAAGTAGTTATGGGGTTTTCTGAGTTCAGGGATGAAATGAAGCACAAAACCTGTTCAATGAGGCTTGCTTCTCAATATATAGAGCATGAAGAGGAGGGTAGGATAGGTTTTTCGCACTGAAAACTGTTAGAAAGAAAGAATTCCTCTTTTTGCCAAAATCAAGTGTGCACATGCAGCCCTCAAATCCCTCGTGCGTTTGCTTTCATTTTACATGAATTTCAATCCATTTTATCTCAGGAAGAGATTAGCAAAATAATTAAGGCTTAAATCCTTGTATTAAGCAAGTGTTGGTGATTAGGCATTTTCATGCCACTTTTTGCAAAATCACGAGTTGCCCTTGCATTTGCCCATGTGCAGCTCAAACTTTGGCATGATGGGACTTGGTACATTGCATATTAGTCATGGGCCAAGTTTGAAGTAAAACAAATGGCCACAAATCAAGTTATCAAGAATTTGCAATTTGCATGGTATGCATGAATTCAATGAAATGCCTCTAAATTCCAAGGTCCACAACTTGCTCATACTTTTGAATTTTGACACAAATGAGTACAATTTGGAAAGGTATTGAAAATATCTACAATCCCTGAGTTTTGAGTTTTTGCAACTGAATGAATTAAGTTTCTCAAAATTGAGCTTGAAATTCACTAATTTTTGAAAATGACCTATAATTTTGTGACTTCCAAAGACCATAATTCTTGATTCCTTGCCAATTTGGACATGATACCAAAAGGAGATGAAAGATAATCCTCTTATCTTTCCAAGCATGTTTAATTTGCATTTTTTTGGTCAAAGGTGAATAAAATGTGAATTTTTGAAATTAAGTCCTTATTTTCCAAAATTAGAAACTTTTAGGGTTTCTTCATGAACAAGTTTCAACCCAAACCACAATCAATTTGATCCAATGATCAAAATGGACTTGAAATATGAAAAGCTCATCCTTGAATTGATGGTTGATCAAAAATTCACTTGGTCAACCTTGACTTTGACTGATTTTGACCAAAATGACCATTTTGCCTCTTTGGATCAATTGATCCACTTCCCTTCAAAATTGATGATCAAAACTTCAAACATATGATCTTCCAAACATATAGAGGTCATGTGCAAAGTTTCACTTCAAACTTCTCAAGAAATCTTGATAAAATCCCAAACCCTAGTTTTGGTTAACACCTTAGGAGACTGATGAATGATCTCCAAAATTTCAAATCTTTTGGGCATCTTGGCCAATTTCTTGTACAAAGACTTTCCAAATACCAATGATATGTTGTAGCTTCCAAATCAAGACTTGAACATGCATCAATAACCTTGATCAAACAAAACACTAATTTTGGCTGGTGAATCAAAAGAGTGATCCTTCTTATAATCAAACAGAAACTTCAATCCTCTGATGATCCAAAGAGATGGATAAAACATCTTGAGATATGCAATAAATTTTGAGCTTGAAAGATCTTGAGGTTTAGATGATAAAATTCTACTTGAGAAACTTGTCAATGCAATCAACCTTTAAAGCTTGAGGAAGACTTGATAACCAAAGTACTTTGATCCCACCACAATGTATGAATGCAATGCAATATGATATTCATGATGAAACATAAGCCTAAATCAAGAGGGTAAATTTTGGGGTGCAACAGCTGCCCCTATTCAAATATCTTCAACATGATAAGTGAAAAAAGTGACAACTTCGAGCGTTCAGAGTTGAAGATGATTGAATACAAAAGAATCCGAAAATTTACACTCTTGAAGAAAAGAGAACAAGAAGCAGAAAGCCCCCAAGACATGCGTCAGAATGAAGCTATAACGCAGGTTGAAACAGAACAAAAACAAAGAAGAGTAGACGCAACTAAACTTCCGGACAAATGTGCCAGGGCAAAACTGGGCTTCAAAAAAAGGTGAGATAAAACTCAACCACAAAGTATATGCGAAACTATGCTCAGGAAAAGAAAACGTATGCGGGTGAGGAGACGAAACTCTGAGCTCGACCCAAAGCAGAGGTGGCTAGAGTGCGTGATTCTAGGAGCACTTGCTAATCTCAACTAAGATAGATAGTATGAAGGAACTGAAAGGAATCCCAGAAAAGAGGAACAAAAGCGAGACAAAACTCGACTCAATAACCATTTAGACGAAACCAAACTAGATGAGTACCAGGACAAAATTGGATTTCACACACGAGTAACGAGGCGAAACTCGACCCATAGCAAAATGATGAGAGTGCATGTTTCTCAGAGCACCTGCTGGTCTCAGGTCAATGGATAAACAGTGACGAAAACTGATAGAAGAATCTAAGGAACAAAAGAGATTGATTTCAAACCAGGGATGCAGTACAAACACTGCACTCGGTAAACGAACATCGTCAAAGGGTCCAAGGTATGAAAGCAAAAATGAGACGAAACTCGACTCAATAACTAGTTAGGAGAAACTAAACTAGATGAGTACCAGGACGAAACTGGATTTCATGCACAAGGTGAGGAGACGAAACTCTGAGCTCAACCTAAAGCATGGAGATTAGGGCGTACACCTAAAAACCTGTTGAAAGAGAATATCAGGACGAAACTGGTATTTGAAAGGTGCATCAATAGACATTGGAATGAACTGGAGGGGGTAGTGAAGACTAAACCCGAGAAGACCGCGCTAGGGCGAAACTGAACTATAGTAAAGAGCAGACACTCAAACAAACAAATGATTGACGACAAAAGGATATTGGTATGGGTGGGGGAAACTGAGATAATGAGGACAAAGACCTCGCTGGGGATTCAATCTGAAGTATTAGCAAATTCACTAGGGATAATAGAGACAATAATGGCTTATGTTCCGATACATGTTTGAATTCTTTTTATATAGCGTAATGCTCCATATAATGGAAATGCTACGCATTTCGGTAGATGCAGTATAATGACGCGTGCTTAAAAGTTTCACTGGGGAATGGCTAATTGAAAAGCCAATAACCAAGAAGTCAGAATCTGACACGACTTGCAAAAATAAATTGCAAAATCCAAAGGAGAGGAGAAAATATGGGGAACTGCTAGAGAGGGAACCTAGAAGAGATGAAGCTTCGCGGGGAATAGCAGCCGAGTGACCAGTAGAAACGGGCCACAAACAATGAGAAGAACTGCAAAAATAAATTGCAAACTCCTAAGGAAGATGAGATCGATACTGTAGCTTCTGGAGATGATTAGACATTGAGGGAGAAGATCAGGGCAAAACTGTAATCTCTGGAAAAGACAGCGCGCGGCCGTGTTGAGGATGACACCAAGACAATAAACCCGATGTGAGGGGTGAAAACCTTTGCTGGGGGAACAAAGTTCTACTGAGGAAACAGGACTTCCCTGGGGTGACAGAACTCTGTTGAAGATTTTTTTTTGGAGAGAGATATTGAATGCAACCATTGGATGGATCATGCAAATAGCCACACAGTATCGACCTTACTGGGGATAAGGAAAGATCTTAACATAAGGATGCCCCAGTCAGTAGACCGGCTGGGAAATGAGAGGTCAAGGTGATGGATCTATGTCGGCAACTTCGTTGTGGATTTGAAACTTCTTCAGAATGTGAGTTCCTATTTAAACAACTCCACTGGGGATATGCGACATATCCAAACTTGAAGTCTCGGAATGAATCTTTTAAAAGAAGATTCCTGGGGAAATAAAACTTCGCTGCAGAAATGAAACTTCACTGGGGATAGGAAAAGTCCTAAACATACACGGGTCATGTCCAGCAGAAAGAAACTGAGTTTCCCTTCCTGACAATCATTAAGCTCTTTACAGGTGTTCAACGTGTAAACTCTCTTTTGATGTCAAACAAATGTTTTGCATGCAGGAAGATGTTTATTTTTTAGACTGACAGACCTGATGCAATGATTATTTAAGCCTTGAAGTTGAAAATATTAACGAAGTGTCGCATCTCTGTTGTGAATGAGTCACTGGCTAGAGTGCAAAAATTTCAAAACTTTTCTTCCCTTTTTTTGAAAAAAAATGAGTCAAGATGCGAGTGATAAGATACCAACATGAGTATGCAACACATATTTGGGAGTTTAGGAAACATTATCCTGTCGTAGTATGCTTTCGAGTTAAACCCTTGTTTCAGTTAGGACTTTTAAAGGTTGTAACGTCGCCTGGTTCGAGGGTTTTTTTAGAAAAAGTTTTTCAATGCTCAAGTTATTTGGTACCCACCCCCTTCGTGATATTCTCCTGTCCTAAGTTCAGCTGACTTATCACAAGCATTCATCTTGCAAAAGGATTTACAATGGTTGAGTGATCACGACAAATTCTCCAACATGATTGTCACTTAACTTCTGCTGCTTTTGTTTTTGATATTATTGTTCCTCTTCTTTTGATGAAAATTTTATTGAATAATCTTTCTCTTTTTTTTTTGTTGGCCCTTTAGGCTCTCTTTTCTCTAACTTTTTCCTGGACAAAATCTTTTGAATTTCAAATTTGGGAATCCAGCGAGATGCCTTAACTTTTGCCTAAGCGACTTGTTTTCAAGTTTCGACTTAGCAGGGCTTTTTGTTTTTGTTATCTTTTTTATTCATACTTTCCACTTCGAACAAGTCAATATGACTTTAGGTCTTTGAACTTTTTCTTTCTTTCTTTCTTTTTTCTTGAAGAAAACAAATGCCCCATTCCTTGGTCGGCGAGGGATAGCCATTATTGTATCGATTCGATCTTGACCTCAGTACTTTGTAAGGAAATGAACATCGTGGTTTAGACATTTTTCCTGATCTCATGATGTGAAAGATAAAATATGGTGATCCTCAAATGGGACATTCCTTCTGAAATTTGAATGCTTGGTCAAATTAACTGAACATCTACCCTACCCCTGGTAAAAAAACAAGGTTTTTTTCTTTGAACGGAAAAGAAACTCCTACTTCGAAGGCTCAGAGGGGTTAACGAGGGTCTAAATCCATTATACCTCCGGTGTTTGGGGATTGAAACAATGCATGTAAATCGTCAACGGGGTTCTACTCAAAAGCATACCACTACAGTCATTGTTTTTAGCTAAACTCCTTCCTCCAAACTCTTGGCTAAGCAAAAGAATTGGCACAGGTGGTATCAAAATGCCCGAAAAAACGATTAAAGAGTGATACTGGATGGATTAAGTAAAATGAAACAACAACAAAAAATTTCAAGGCAGAAATATTCAATGCATCAAGACTGACATTCGGATATAAACAAAATCCTATATGCAGACAATGCTAAAAACAATCAATCAAGATAACACATGAAAGTGCGGCAAAGAAACGCAATAAAAGTCATTATGGGGAAGAAATATTTCCAACTAGGTTCGTCGATCTGGACAACCTACCGTAATCTTGATATTACCTAGACTCATGACCTTTACCAATAGCATGGAGCTGTGAAACAAAATGGCAAGGCGTCCACCAGAAAAGTGAATGAGAATCCTATCAAACAGAGAAACAAACATGCCCCTTGCACAGTAGTAGTTGTATTTGTTATCCGTATTTCAAGCGATCAACCAACCATGACTTAGATTACCATCTCCGTGTAAGGTCCACGAAGTTTATATGCAGATGCTTATAAAAAATATTGGACTTTTTGCAAACAAAATAGTAAAAAGGGAGAGAAGAAACATATACGTATACTTGAAATAAGATATTCTATTGATTTTGAGAAATCAGCCTGTGAAAAAGGCATTTACATTTGGAAGCAAGTAATTACAAAATCAAAACAAACAAGTGTTTACAAATGGCAAAGTGAATGTGAATATCCATCAAGTCTCGACTTTGTTATAACTTTTATGACTCTTACGCTTCCTGTTTTCAGACAGATCAATCTTGGATTAGCTTCGAGCTTATGCCAAGTGACGGAACAAAGGAAAGAAAACAAAGGATCCCATGTCGAGCGTAGTCATTTGCTTTAAGTCCCAAACTTTTGCCTGAATCGCCCTTTCGGGTTTTTGATTCACCATGACACCCTCTTTTTGCCTAAATCGCCCTTTCGGGTTTTCAGTTTAGTGGGTTCTTTTTTTTTATGCAAAGTATTTTTTTAACTACGTCAGCATTCACAGGGAGAGGGAAGTACTCTCCATCCATAGTTGTGAGCATCATTGCTCCTCCAGAGAAAATTTTTCTGACCATGAAAGGACCTTCATAAGTCGGAACCCACTTACCCCTGGGATCTCCCTGGGGGAGAATTATCCTTTTTAGCACAAGGTCACCTGGCTTGTAACACTGAGGTCGTACCCTCTTATCAAAAGCTTTCCTCATCCTTGGCTGATATACCTAACCATGACATACAGTCGTCAACCTCTTCTCATCAATAAGTTCCAACTGATCCAGTCGATTCTGTACCCATTCACTTTCATCCAGCTTAACATCTCTCATAATCCTAAGAGAAGGAATCTCGATTTCTATCGGAAATACCGCTTCCATTCCGTAAACCAACGAAAATGGGGTTGCCCCGGTCGAAGTACGCACAGTGGTGCGATAACCATGCAAAGCGAAAGGCAGCATCTCATACCAATCTTTATATGTTACCACCATCTTCTGAACGATCTTCTTTATATTCTTATTGGCTGCTTCGACAGCATCGTTCATCTTTAGTCGGTATAGGGAAGAGTTATGATGCTTGATTTTGAAGGACTCACAAAGCTCCTTCATCATTTTGTTCAAATTAGACCCATTATCGGTAATGATCTTTTCAGGCACTCCGTAGCGACAGATAATATTATGCTTAATGAACCGAGTTACCACTTGCTTGGTGACATTGGCATAGGATGCAGCTTCGACCCATTTTGTAAAATAATCGATGGAAACCAGAATGAAATGGTGCCCGTTGGATGCAGTTGGTTCAATTTTACCGATCATATCAATTTCCCACATCGCAAACGGCCAAGGGGAAGGCAAGACATTCAAAGGTACTGGTGGCACATGCACCTTATCTGCATAGACTTTACATTTGTGACAAACCTGTGCATGATTGTAACAATCAGTCTCCATGGTGGACCAATAATAACCTGCTCGCAAAATCTTTTTAGCCATGGTGTGCCCACTAGCATGGGTCCCAAAATCACCTTCGTGTATCTCCTCAATGATTCTAGCTGCTTCTTTCTTGTCAACACATCTGAGAAGTAAACCATCATGATGCCTTCTATACAACACACCACAACTGAGAAAGAACTTAGCTGAAATCTTCTCAAGAACTTCTTATCTGTAACGGATGCCTCTTCAGGGTACTCTCGTGTTTCAAGATATTGTTTAACATCATAAAACCAAGGATTACCATCTGATTCCAAACTAGTCTCAAAACAGAAAGCTGGCTCACTCAAACTTCTGATGGTAATGGAAGGTGCCTCATTAGTCCACTTAACCTTGAACATGGAGGACAAAGTTGCCAGTGCATCAGCTAGATTATTTTCTTCTCTGGGAATGTGCTCAAACGTGATCTCTTCGAAGTACGGAATCAACTTCATAACATGCTCACGATAGGGAATTAAGTTCTGATGGCGAGTCTCCTAATCTCAATTAATATGACTGATAACAAGATTGGAATCCCCGTAAACTTTCAAAAATTTGATGCGCAGGTCGATCGCCGCTTCAATGCCATAAATGCAAGCCTCATATCCGGACATGTTGTTAGTGCAATCGAAACAAATACGAGCCGTGAAAGGAATGTGGTATCCCTCAGGGGAAGTGATAATAGCTCTGACGTCGTTGCCCATGGCATTGGAGGCACCATCAAAAACAAGTGTCCAACGTGATCCCGGCTCGGGTCCTTCGTCTGGGTCTGGCATATTACAATCCCGAATATACACAATTTCCTCATCTGGAAAATCAAACTTCATTGGTTCATAATCATTCATGGGATGATGAGCAAGATGGTCGGCCAGTACACTACCCTTAATTACTTTTTGAGTAGTGTATTGGATATCATATTCGGTGAGTATCATCTTCCAACGGGCTATCCTTCCTGTAAGAGCTGGCTTCTCAAAAATGTACTTGATTGGATCCATTTTGGATATCAAGTAGGTGGTGTGAGTTAACATGTACTGCCTCAAACGTTTGGCAGCCCAGGCAAGCGCACAATAAGTCTTTTCCAGCAATGAGTACCTCGACTCGCATTCTGTAAACTTCTTACTCAAGTAGTAAATAGCCTGCTCTTTCTTCCCTGTCTCTTCGTGCTAACTGAGGACACAACCCATTGGGCTCTCCAACACAGTTAGATACATGATTAGTGGCCTTCCTTCCACTGGCGGCATGAGTATCGGAGGTTCCTGCAAATACTCCTTTATTTTTTCAAAGGCCTTCTGACAATCCTCATTCCATTTTACTGTCTGACTTTTCTTCAACAACTTGAACAAAGGTTCACAGATGGCTGTGAGATGAGAAATAAATCTAGAAATGTAGTTTAACCTTCCCAAGAAACCACGTACTTCCTTCTCTGTCCTTGGCTCAGGCATTTCCTGTATCGCTTTTACCTTGGTCGGGTCCACCTCGATACCTTTTTCACTTACAATAAAACCCAACAGCTTGCCGGATCTCACCCCGAAGGTGCACTTATTCGGATTCAACCTCAGCAAGAACTGCCTCAGTCTCCCGAACAATTTTTCCAGATGAACAAGATGTTCCTCTTCCGTGTCGGACTTAGAAATCATATCATCCACATAAACCTCAATCTCTTTGTGAATCAAATCATGAAAGAGAGTGACCATGGCACGGTGATACGTTGCCCGGGCATTTTTCAAACCAAATGGAATCACTTTATAACAGAAAGTTCCCCAAGGCGTGATAAATGTTGTCTTTTCCATATCCTCCAGAGCCATCTTAATTTGATTGTAACCCGAAAAACCATCCATGAACGAAAACACTTTGGAATGAGCAGTATTATCGACCAACACATCAATACGCGGAAGATGGAAATCATCTTTAGGGCTAGCCCTGTTCAAATCCCTATAATCCACGCACATCCTAACTTTACCATCCTTCTTGGGCACAGGCACAATGTTTGCAATCCATGGCAGATAATTGATGACCTTTAAGAAATTCGCGTCCAACTGCTTCTGGACCTCCTCCTTGATCTTCTTGGACATCTCAGGATGAGTTCTTCAAAGCTTTTGCTTGACAGGGGAACAACCTTCTTTGAGCGGCAGTCGATGCACCACTATGTTTGTATTCAGCCCAAGCATATCCTCATAAGACCAAGCGAAGATATCAGAATACTCACGGAGTAGCTCGATCAATCTAATCTTTACACTTTCTTCGAGATCTGCAACTATCTTGACTTCTCTTCTTACCTCTTCTGTGCCAATATTCACCACCTCAATCGAATCCTGATTCGGCTGGATAACCTTCTCCTCTTGTTTTAACAATCTTGCTAATTCCTCAGGAAGATCACAATCCTCATATGCCTCTTCTTCAGCTTGATAAATAGGAGTGTCAAAGTCATAATGAGCCATAGCAGATT
The DNA here is from genome assembly GCA_948472305.1 of Vicia faba. NCBI lineage: Eukaryota > Viridiplantae > Streptophyta > Magnoliopsida > Fabales > Fabaceae > Vicia > Vicia faba. The sequence continues at coordinate 885,104,926 of OX451738.1, forward strand.
CGTTATCGATATGATCGGTGGTGGAAGTGCATCTGCATGAATGACATTTTGGCATTTTTTTAGTGATAGTGTGTGAAAAGAGAAACATTTCCATTCAAAAATAAAAAGAAATGAAATGGGGCAAAATTTTGAATGCAAAAACGTCCTTTATTTCATGATAAACTTGAAAGTAAACATGGTGGCCCTACACAAATGATCCACTACGCCTTGGGCAGGGCGTAGGAATTATGATATGATAATAAAAGAAACAAGAAAATTACTCCTCAGCGCTTGAAACTTGGATAACATCCACAGAAGTCCAATTGTTGAGTGTCTGGCCTGGAATACTCAGACGAATCCAATCTTCGATATTGTAGCCATCAACCCTCTCGTCGCCAACTGCATTAACGTGTTCTTCTTGAGTAGCACAAGGACGGGAAAACTTCACAGGAATAGATAAACTAGATGCTCTGGGAGTTGCACTTTGTTGCCCCGTGCTAAAACCAAGACCAGATTTGTCAAACTTTGGGGTAAAGTCTAGCACCTGACCCCAACCTTCAGGGTTACCATTTTCCACCACAGCTCTCGCATCCTTGAGAGAAGACATAACAGTTTCAGGTTTCCTTTTCTGCTCTGGAGGAGGAAAATTGACAGCATAAACTGTCTCAAATGCTTGAAACAGAGTCTCATGTATCTCGCCTTCAACTTCAACATAACAGAATGATGTCAAATGACTCACGATGTACTCTTCCTCGCCGCACACAGTTATCACCTTTCCCTCTGCAGGATACTTGAGTTTCTGATGAAGAGTAGAAGTGGCTGCCCCTGCTTTATGAATCCACGGCCGCCCCAACAAACACTAATACGCTGGATGTATATCCATCACAAAAAATGTAGTTGTGAAGGTGCGAGGACCGACCTTGATTGGTAACTCCACCTCCCCAAACACTGACCTTCGAGACCCATCAAATCACTAGGGCGCAGCTCCAGTCCAGAATAATCAATCTTCATCAATACTGACTTGGGCAATACATTTAAAGACGACCACGTGTCCACCAAAACCCGATATAAAGTAGTGCCCCTGCACTCCATTGAAATATGCAACACTTTGTTATGGTCTGGCCCCTCTGGAGGAAGATCAAAATCTGTAAAGCCCAGACCGTTCCTGGCAGATATGTTAGCACAAACATTCTCAAACTGATTGACTGTTATTTCATGTGGCACGAACGCATTCTTTAACAACTTCATCAAAGAATTTATGTGAGGTTCTAAATAAATCAACAGAGACAAGATAGACATCTTAGAAGGAGTATGGCTCAGATGATTAATTATGCTATAATCACTCTTTCTGATAATTCGCATTAACTCTTCAACCTCATCGGGAACCGAAGAAGCTTCTGGTATCGGAATTGGTTGAGTCATATTGGTTGGCGTAACCCTTGGATTACCAATCATCGCTTGTTGTTTTCCTTTTTCTCTTGCAGAAGCATCTGCCGCATCTTGCACATTGGAAGGACCGAATACTCTCCCTCTTCTAGTCATTCATCCCACACCAAAAAAATTATGAACTTCCCCTTCATTATCTTCAGCATGTTCTTCCTCAGACGAACGGGTACTTACCTCCTGCTTCACCCCATGGTAATAAACATCAGCACCGTAATGCCATGGGATGGCCTTCTCACTGGTATACAGCATGGGACCAGGTACCGTAATCACAAAAGGAGGTGCCCTAGATGGGGTAGGAATGCGCACAGGGGTGTAAGGAATAGATACCACAGCAACATCTTCTTCGGTAACCTTACGATAGCTCGGTTTTCTATCGAACCGCAAGGAACCCTCCTTTATCAACAACTGGATACCGGCTTTTAAATCATCACAGCCCTTCGGTTGCTCTCTACACTTGGCACACTCTGAAGTACATCCCAGGAAAATAGAATTGTCAAGCAAATACCTCTTAACATACCACAACGGAGTAGTTACTTGTTCCACATTCATGATTAAATTCAACACTTCACCACTATCATCAATCATGTTAACAACACCCCCTCCATGTCTAGGCATTGGGTTCTGAGTAACATTCGGACCAGTCACTGGAGTAAACTCAATTGCCTTAGCATCCAACAAGTCTTTTATTTTTCACTTCAATGCAAAGCAATTGTCAGTAGAATGACCAACTTCGCCTGAATGTAATTCATATCTTGCGTTAGCATCATAGTTAGGAGGAAGTCTTGCGAGTGGTGGTGGCATATTTCTCAAACCGATCAACTTCAAATCGAGAAAATGGTGGAGCGCTTCAGTAAGAGATACTGGCAAGGGATCTAATTTTCTCGTTTGTCTTTGTTGTTGATTATTATACTGACGGGGAGCATCTTGCTGTCTTTGCTGTTGAGGCACTATATTTGGTCTCTGGTGCGGAGGAGCATTAACAGGAATAGAAACAACGTTTATTTATTGGTGCTGACGATCCTCTCTTCTTCCTCTATGAGAGTAAACCGCACATGTGTCTCCTTCCCTTTTCTTAGGGTAAGTGTTGAATGGTTTCTTACTGCCCCCTGATGAGCCACTATAACCTCCACCCTGAATTTTCCCCAATTTCAAACCTACCTCAATTCTTTCACCAGCCATAACCAAGTCTGCAAATCCTTCCGAAGTACTTCCTATCATGTGCTCATAGAATGGCCCTTGCAGGGTACTCATAAACATATCGATGATTTCTCTCTCCATGAGTGGAGGTTGAACCCTCGCAGCCAACTCACGCCATCTCTGAGCGTATTCCTTGAAAAATTCGTTTGGTCCCTGTGACATATTCTGTAACTGAGTGCGATTAGGCGCCATATCCACATTGTACTGATAATGTTTGACAAAATCCCGAGCAAGATCATTCCAGCAACGAATATGAGTTTTCTCCAACTTCATGTACCACTCCAGGGATGCCCCAGATAGGCTATCCTGGAAAAGTGAATCAAAAGCCCCTGATCCTCAGTATGCACCGACATCTTTTGGAAATAAGCAGTTGCATGAGTAACAAGACATGAGGTTTCGTTGTACTTTTCAAATACAGGAGGCTTGAACTTTGGAGGAACTTTCACCCCAGAAACCAACTCGAGATCATTAGCATCCATACCAAGGACTCCTTGCCCTTCCAGAACCTTCAAACGTTCTTCCAATAACCGATACTTCCTATCCTCAACCTGAACTTCTGGCTTTGAACACCGAACAGAAAACTGATCTTCATCCTGGTCAAAGTCATAATCCTGCTCCTGATAGTTCCTTACACCGTCCTGATTATCTCTTTTGTTCCCTACAAGACGAGGTCCCGGAGACGGGGGGAACTGCCCTATGTTACGCACAAAAGGGTTTCCAGGCATCCCGTGAAAATTTTCAGCAGGCTGATCTTGCACATCCCCCACTCCTACAGAAATGTCCTGATAGAGCCCTTGATTTCCATCATCCCCTGGATAGCGATGCTGGTTGTTGACAATGGCAGCCAGTTCCTCCTGTCGGAGATTCACATTGGTGATGACCTCCATGAATTGGGTCATCTGAGTAGCCATCTGGGCCCTCATTTCAGCGAGTTCAGCTTGAACTTGTTCCATCTGTCATGGCAAATTGTTTCTGGTGGAATATCGATGAGTAGTCGTCTTAAATTCTGAATAAGAAAAACAGAGGAATAAGAATACCGTCTTGAGATAACCTGTAATGTTATGAAATGCATGATGTGCATGATATGTTTGTCATTTCCTGGTATTCAAGAGTCCTTTTATTCATCAGTCACAGCGTGCAACCAATAATCAAGCATACAATCGAAGGGAAAAAGGACAAGAAGGCAAACACTACAATTATTTACAAACAAAAAAAACAATGTTCGAGTGACTTCGGACATTTAAGAGTGTAGCGATAAACAACAAAATATGTGTTTCAAAGTAAACTTAAAAAAAACTGAATAGTAAAAACAAACAATGGTCCCTTCCAACAATCCTCGGGGTGACCAAATACACCAAAGGTAAGTAACAAAAACTAAATCTCCGGAACAAGACACGCTTTAAGGTGTTAACAATTCTCTTCAAGCCTGGCTTTCTATTTCAAAATTTGTGATGCGACCACCTTACTTTCTTGAAACCGATCCTCTGCAACACGCTTCTGGGCTACTTCCTTCTTAAGCTGAGCATCTTTGTCTTTGAGCTGTTTCTCCAAGTTTTGAATCTTCTTCCTGTAGCTATTCTCATATGCCTGAAGCTTCCGACACTCTTGTTGAGTCTTACCCAACTCTTCTTCCATTTCAGCATGAGACCTCTTCCTAAAACTGGTTGCATCAGAAGTTTCCCCTTGAGCTTCTTTGAGTTTGCGAGCTAAGTCGGCCCTTTCTTGATCTACCCAATAAAGTTCCATCTCCGCCTCGCAGTCTTTTGCACGAAGCTGAATATTCTCAACATGAACCTGGGTGAACACCTCGGTAGGCACCGTGTTACTCAGAACAGTAGGGGGCTGCTCACATATAGGTTCCGACCTTGCAAATGGTAACCGTAAAATCTTAACCCTGGCTCTAATCCATTCCAAGTAAGGAACTCTAGCAATAGGAACCTTCTTTACCAAAGTAGTTATATCCTTCTTGTGAATTCCCTTCCAAGCACTTGTCACTCTTTTCAACATCACAGGATCACTTCCTCTAACAAAATACACTGATTCAGACACCTCCTCAACCTTTGGCAGTCCATCCATTGCATATCCCAATTGACGATAAGCAAGCACAGGATTATAGTTGATACACCCCTTAGTTCCTATGAGGGGAACATTAGGGAAATTTCCGCAACTAGTGATAATACTTCGTACTTCCCCCATGTCATAATTCCACCGGATATCAAATGAAGTAAGGTTGACAAGTCTTGATGACCATCAGAGAGAATGCCTGGTATCCACAAAAGGGCCACTTATCGGTAGGTGAAACTTAAACCATTGATACAACATTGAATGACATAAGCTTACATTACCTCATTTTCCATGCCTGAAAAGAATGGTGTAAAGAGTATCTGCCAAGAATATCGGTACTGGGTTCTTATTTCTAAAAATACAAATAGCTGTCAAATCCACGAAATTTCTCTTGCGAGGGAAGAGGATGATCCCGTATATCATGAGAGAAAACAGAGAGCTGAAGTCACTACAATTCCCTTTCTTTTCCCAGTCTTCAGCTTTCTTCACTAAGAAATCCAAACAAAACCATGTAGTATCCTCACTTGACTTCCAATTGTCTTTCACCTCTTTGCAACTCAAATGAAGAATTTCAGTAATAACTTTGAACTTCGGCTTTTCCGGAACTTGGACAAAAGGAACTTCATCGGACAACTTGATATTAAGTAGGTACGTGTATTCTTCTAGTGTGGGAACCAGTTGATAATCTTGAAAAGTAAAACATCGTAACTCCTTGCCATAGAACTGGAAGAGGGTGATCAAAGCCATTGGGTCAACTAGAGTGTTAAGGATTAGTAACAAATTGCCATAGTTTTTGTTGAAATTATTCAGAACATCACCCTTCAAATAAGAACTCAACCTCTTCAATTCAGACACATCAACAGTAGGAATCCGATAAACGAATGTATGTCTGGTGGGCTCTTCAACACGAACTGAATCAAACTCATCCGACGGGAGACCAGCCATTTCTGATGGAAAGAAGACTCTTGAATGTCCCTGGAAGATGACATGCACATGCTAGTTATTTTTTTTATACATCATTTTTTAGAAATAAATATGATATGATGCAACATGATAGGATCAAAGTTTCACACTGGATCATGACTGGACCATTACAGAACAACACCACTAAAGATCAAGAGAAAATCCCAAAGCTTCAAAACTATCACGGGAACCTGAGTCACCTTCGCAACACAAAGTCACTAACAGTACCTGTACCTGTAAGAAAAGTTTTCCCGCCCCTATCACGGGTGTAGTCTAGGTCAAGGTAAGGTTAAAAGCCAAATCAGAGTACAAGAGCTTGAATGTCGATATCATCATACGATAACACCTATCCGAACTACCTCTGAAGTCATGGGTCTCATGGTCAGGTCTACAAAGCATCCGCCTTATAGCTACCATGGCCACTCTATTCCTAGTTCCTATGGAATTCACTCATAGCCTGGGTATGAGGCCTTTTACCTCATGGAACAAACCACCCACTAAGAAAATCCAGAATCCAAACAGTCCATCCAAATCCAGTATGCAGAAAGTAAAGCGCACATAGGATGCAATGCAAACAGATAAATATGCAAAGTAGTAAAATAATCACCCAAAAAGAAAACAAACAAGAGCTAGGATCGACTCCGAGATGGACCAGCAAAAGGTCAATCTTTCCCCAGTGAAGTCGCCAGTTGAAACAACGCGGCCAGAACCTGTCATCTAGATGTAATGAAACATCAATGAAATCTCCACCGAACGTCTTTTATCCCGCCGAAAGGGAAAGGTAGACATCGAGAAAACCTGAAAAGGGAGAAATCATGGTCTTTCGACCGAGAGATCGGGTAAGGGAGTCTGTTACGCGAGGGGAAGGTATTAGCACCCCACACGCCCTTAGTACTCTACGGTATCCACTCTTGTTGTCTAATCTAATGGGTGTGGTCAAATCCTATGTCTATAGCTTAAAACTGAAAAGGGAATGCATGCGAAAGAAAAAGAAAACAATGTAGGGAAAATAAAAGTTATTCTCGGTTGGGCCCTATCCCTTTGCCTACGTATCCCTTTAAAGGAATCAGAGCAGCCGTAGTTCGGCTCATATATTTTGGTTGGTTTGTGTTTTTTAGTTAAGACAACAAAACAGTCAAGATGGAAAAACATCAGATAAAACAACAAACAAATGAGATGGTAAAACATCGCCTAAAGAATAACAAAGTAACATGTCAAAGATGGCGCAACATCAATAAAACGGATGACAAAACATCACACCAACAATGATATTGAGAATCAAAGTAGGATACCAAACATGTGCGATGGCGAGACATCGGCTTCAAACAAATGTGCGATGGCGAAACATCGGCTAACAAGATATCATGACAAAGATGGCGAAACATCAATAAAACGGATGACAAAACATCACACCTAACAATGATATTGAGAATCAAAGTAGGATACCAAACATGTGCGATGGAGAGACATCGGCTTCAAACAAATGTGCGATGGCAAAACATCGGCTAACAAGATATCATGATAAAGATGGCGAAACATCAATAAAACGGATGAGAAGACATCACACCTAACAATGATATTGAGAATTAAAGTAGGATAACAAACATGTGCGATGGCGAAACATCGGCTTCAAACAAATGTGTGATGGCGAAACATAGGCTAAAAGATAGTAAGGTATCATGGCAAAGATGGCGAAACATCAATAAAATGGATGAGAAGACATCACACCTAACAATGATATTGAGAATCAAAGTAGGATAACAAACATGTGCGATGGCGAATCATTGGCTTCAAATAAATGTGCAATGGCGAAACATCGGCTAAAAGATAGTAAGGTATCATGGCAAAGATGGCGAAACATCAATAAATCGGATGGCAAAACATCACACCTAACAATGATATCAAGAATCAAAGTAGGATAACAAACATGTGCGATGGCGAAACTATGCAATGGAGAAACATCGGCTAAAAGATAACAAAAACAAAACCAAGAGGCGCACAAACGAATAGGATTGGTTTGTATATTTTACCTTGAAGAAGGGTTTGAATTTATTAGAAGTGTTTTATGATTTGCCAAGAAAACAATTTTTGTTTTAAGATGCAAAATGCAAAGGAAAAGAAAACAACTAAGGGAGACTATCCTAATCTCTACCCCTAATGTTATCATACAATGATTGATCCTAAGATTAAGGATAAAGGAAAATCCTACCCTATGTTAGCATACATGGATTCCTACCTTAAACAACATGTTAAAGGAAGCTTAACAAAACTTTCCTATAGGGAACATGCAATGAGAGCGAAGTCGTGATCTCAATTTCTAAATTGAGTGACTCATCGATCAATCAATTTAAAGAAGAAAAACAGTAAAAATCCTATAGGGAACATGCACTGAGAGCGAAGTCGTGATCTCAATTTCTAAATTGAATGACTCATCGATCAAAAGTTAAAGAAACAAACACAACACATACACCAAACAAAAACAGAGGGCCTCCTGACATATATCAGCAACAGAGGTCCCATCATGCAACATAGAACTATGAAAGTAGAATAAAGGAAATAGTGCAATACCAAACGGATAACTATCCGTAGCAACCGAGCAAGAATAAAAGAAACCCATAGAACTTCAAGCAAGCTGGCATTAGCAGACAAATCAAGTCAAAAATTACGCCATCAGGATGTAAGTAATGGGATTATTAGATATGAACAGATCCCATGAGCAAAGTATAGCATTCACAATCAAATATACATATATCTTGCATAAACTGTCAAACATGCCAAGCACAAGAGCAGTGCCAATATAATAAATTGTTTTCCACAAATAAAGTGAAACACAGTAGCCTCAAGCCAAAAAAGAAACTTTCCTCAAAGTACCTCGCACATTCAACAACCAAGTTAGTGTTCCCATAAGTTAAATGATGACTCACATAAGGGATGGATAAAACATGATGAAGTGAGAAAAACATGATAACAATCATCAAAGCATTAGGCATAATAGACCAAAAGAAACAGGCATTAGGTCAAAAAAGTAGAGGAATGTTGCTCCTTTCTATCACCATGTTGAATTGACAATTGAGTATCAATCAAGGATCATGGGATCTTAGGAAGAATACAATCAAAGACCATGAAGGTCAGTAGCAACCACAATTCAATCATGCACAATTAATTCATCACAGTTCACAAGCATAATAGCAGAGGAATTCCACACAATGCATCAAAAGGTTCAAACATTCAAACATAGGGCAATAAGTGAAATGACTTGAGTTTATTTGAATAAAAATATCCAACATGATCATTATGTGCCCAATTATAGGCCTCACTCAAGCTCATTGGCCATCAAACAAATTGCAACAAGATATGCAACATTAATTGGGTACCTTCACTTCAAAAATACATCAAAAATAGAAACAAGGATCAATAATTCAAACCAAAAATCTCTTAGCATCTTTGAAGTGTGTAGAAGTCAGAAAGCAAGTCTTATGTTCATGGATGATTGAGGAGGGGATCAAATGAGGCCCAAAGTTCAAAACTAGTTAGCTAAACTAACAAAACTAGACAAGTTTTCAAAATAATTCATGGAAAAATATCAAACCAAGTCAAATAATTCAAGAAAATGGTTTTCAGATCCTCAATGCATTCATGAACCTCAATCAAGACCTAAGTTCCACTGAAAATCCAGGGCATAGTGATTTTGAAAAAGAAACTTGCACCATAAGCAACAAAACCCTAATTTTTGACTTTTAATCTTAAATATTGATTCAAAAGATCAAAATCCAAACAATTCAAACCAATATCATGCAAATCACAAGGAAACCCTAAATGTCAGAACACAATATTTTTTCACATTTTTTGAATTAAAGAAAAGTCAAAAATTAAATTAAATTCAAGCAATTAATCAATTAAACAAATATTCATATCTCAAAATGAAACTCTAATCAAAAATCAGAAAAATACCCAATCAAAATTATATTCAATTATTAGGATTAAAAACAAACATCACTGATTTTTTGGAATTTTTGAATTAAAGGAAATATTAAAATAAAAATCAAACAAAACAATTAACAATTAAACTATTATTTAAAGGAAAAAATTCAAACCCTAGCCAAAAGTCATGAAAAGGTCAAAATAAAAATATATCCAAATTCTATGATTAAAAACAAGCTTGCATGAGTTTTTTGAGGATTTTGAATTAGAGAAAGTATTAAAATAAAAATTATAAAGCAAAAATTCAAAATAAACTTCTCAAATTAAATTCAAAATCAAATATAGAAAAAAATACTAAACAAATTTCAGAATCAAATTCTACATTATTTTATGAGTCCAAACTATTTTTTGTGGAATTTTTAGATCAAAGAAATATTAAAAATAAATAAACACTAAACAAATAATTAAATAATAACACAAATTTTTAAACCAATCAAAATATTTTCAAAAATTATCAAAAAAATGCATAAGGTCAGGAATATTATTTTTAGATTTCCTGAATTTTTTCATAATTTTTCAACCAATTTTGAGCAAGAAATAAAATCATGAAAATCAACTTATGAAACAAAATTCAAATGAATTAAAGAAACAAGCCAGCCAACCAGAGGAGGCCACACAATCATCTTCAACCTATGGCTAGGGCAAAAACGCGCGCGTGATCAGGTTCATCACCCCATGTTCCAGTCAACACAACATGCTCAATTCTACACAATTTTTCATGAAATTTTGTGCAAATTAAAATCAGCGTATCATGCTTCAACATGCAATTCGAATCACATAAAATAATTAACCATGGATGAAGAACAGATCGTGCGAAAATGTCAAAAACTCACTGAACAGAAAATTTTCAGATGCACATCTCATCAATTTAAAAGCTCTGAAGCTACAGAAACACTTAATGAACTTCAAACAACATGATTATGAACTCAAATCACACAATGCACGGCTAGAAATCAAGATAAAAGTTAAGAATTCAAACCTTTGAGGCAAAAACGAATCTACTGTCTCCTTCACTCTAGTTGCAATCCAAGCCTCGATCTACAATCCTTATCACTTGGAGAAGAGAATGCAAGAAGAATCAACCAAAACGCGCGAGGGAATTGAGAGAATCGAAGAAAAATGCATAACAAGTAGTTATGGGGTTTTCTGAGTTCAGGGATGAAATGAAGCACGAACCCTGTTCAATGAGGCTTGCTTCTCAATATATAGAGCATGAATAGGAGGGTAGGATAGGTTTTTCGCACTGAAAACTGTTAGAAAGAAAGAATTCCTCTTTTTGCCAAAATCAAGTGTGCACATGCAGCCCTCAAATCGCTCGTGCATTTGCTTGCATTTTACGTGAATTCCATTTTATCTCAGGAAGAGATTAGCAAAAGAATTAAGGCTTAAATCCTTGTATTAAGCAAGTGTTGGTGATTAGGCATTTTCATGCCACTTTTTGCAAAATTACGAGTTGCCCTTGCATTTGCCCATGTGCAGCTCAAACTTTTGCATGATGGGCCTTGATACATTGCATATTAGTCATGGGACAAGTTTGAAGTAAAACAAATGGCCACAAATCAAGTTATCAAGAATTTGCAATTTGCATGGTATGCATGAATTCAATGAAATGCCTCCAAATTCCAAGGTCCACAACTTGTTCATACTTTTGAATTTTGACACAAATGAGTACAATTTGTAAAGGTATTGAAAATATCTACAATCCCTTAGTTTTGAGTTTTTGCAACTGAATCCATTAAGTTTCTCAAAATTGAGCTTGAAATTCACTAATTTTGGAAAATGGCCTATAATTTTGTGACTTCCAAAGACCATAATTCTTGATTCCTTGCCAATTTGGATATGAGACCAAAAGGAGATGAAATATCATCCTCTTATATTTCCAAGCATGTTTCATTTGCATTTTTTGGTCAAAGGTGAATAAAATGTGAATTTTTAAAATTAAGTCCTTATATTCCAAAATTAGAAACTTTTAGGGTTTCTTCATGAACAAGTTTCAACCCAAACCTCAATCTATTTGATCCAATGATCAAAATGGACTTGAAATATGAAAAGCTCATCCTTGAATTGATGGTTGATCAAAAATTCACTTGGTCAACCTCAACTTTGACTGATTTTGACCAAAATGACCATTTTGCCCCTTTGGATCAATTGATCCACTTCCCTTCAAAATTGATGATCAAAACTTCAAACATATGATCTTCCAAAAATATAGAGGTCATGTGCAAAGTTTCACTTCAAACTTCTCAAGAAATCTTGATAAAATCCCAAACCCTAGTTTTGGTTAACACCTTAGGAGAGTGATGAATCATCTCCAAAATTTCAAATCTTCTGGGCATCTTGGCCAATTTCTTGTACAAAGACTTTCCAAATACCAATGAGATGTTGTAGCTTCCAAATCAAGAGTTGAACATGCATCAATTACCTTTATCAAACAAAGCCCTAATTTTGGCTAGTGAATCAAAAGAGTGATTCTTCTTATAATCAAACAGAAACTTCAATTCTCTGATGATCCAAAGAGATGGATAAAACATATTGAGATATGAAATAACTTTTGAGCTTGAAAGATCCAGAGGTTTAGATGATAAAATTCTACTTGAGCAACTTGTCAATGCAATCAACCTTCAAAGCTTGAGGAAGACTTGATAACCAAAGTACTTTGATCCCATCACAATGTATGAATGCAATGCAATATGATATTCATGATGAAACATAAGCCTAAATCAAGAGGGTAAATTTTGGGGTGCAACAGTTGTCGTTGTAGGATTTTGGTAAGTATTTTCCTTGCGTGTGTGTTTTTGTTTGAACCATAATTTTTTTTTGTTTTAAAACTTGTTGATTCATGATATTTTGGTTGATTACTTTGGTTCTTTGAGTTGTTTGGCCCTGTTTGAGGACGAATAAGTTCAAGTTGGGGAGAATTTGATAAGTGTAAATTGTAGTTATTTTTATATATACTTTTTGTTGCACTTATCGACTCTTTGTTGTTAATAATCATTGAATAAACCCGACTTTTGTTTAAATACATTTAGTTTGTGTTTATTTGTGTTTTTGTGTACATAGTGTATTGTTTGATGTTTTTCCATTCATTTTGTAGGTATTTGTTGCATTTTGGAGCGTCGAGGAATAATGTGCCGAAGGCACGACTCCGGATGTTTGTTTTTGAAATAAAATACTAGTTTTGAGAAGTTTTTCCCAAGAGAGTCTGATTAGTGCGCAGAAGGCCGCTGAGCGCGAGTGCGGTCTATGCATTTTGTAACGCGCTACTTGCGTTTTGACATTATGGAAGAAGCATTATTTTGGAGCCCACTTAGCGCGATTTATATTGGTTTAATGTTTAAATATCTCGCAGCCTGCTTAGCACGGTGAGCCTGCTAAGCGCGGTCTGCTGAGATTTGTTTTATAACTTCATGTTTAGTTCATTTTTTGTGATGGTTTTGAGGAAGTTTTTGCTCCCAACTTCATCAACCTCTAATTTTTTGTTAGGATTAGCTTAGATAATAACTATGGAGCTTGCATACGAATGATCCGAGGTGGATTTCTCTTTGATCGACGTTGACAAACCAATAGATTTGTGGTCCATTTCTCTTTTTCTTTGTGTATTCTCTATTGATTGGGTTTGTATATGTATTTTCTTTGAACTCGTGTATATTTGTCTCCCTTGGTGTTTTATAAAGCTTGCTTTACAAATCTTTTTCGATTGTTGTCCTGGATTTTTGCTCTTATCTTAGGGGTTTGGGTTGTTATAGACACATACTGCTCGAACTCTTATTTAGGATGATCATCTAATAGTGTATGAATTCTATAGATATATTTAGCGATGTTATTCACTTGGGTTTCTGTGATTAATGCCTCTGTGTTGTTGTGTTGACTGAGAGATTGTCAACGCGAGTAGCACGGTTGACCTCTATGTTGTTAAGGTTTGTTGAGAGGTCGCTGTTGAGATGATATAGTGGGTGTTGTGTTTGATACGTGATGACATCGATGAGTCTCATAGGTTGAGTATGATAGGTCGATATGTTTAAGTTTGTGAAGAGTGGGTTATTATGCATGCTTGATAAGTCTTTTCTCATGAGAATGAATTCTTTTCCTGTTGATAACTTTTAATTCTCGCATTTACTTTCAACCCTTTTAAACTCAAACTCATTAACAAGAGATTTTTCGAACTACATTTCAATACACCAATCTCTGTGGACACGATACGATATAACCTAAATATGAGCAACAACTATGAGCAACACAAATATGAGCAACAACTCTTGTGTTAAAATAATTTACAACAATAACATGATAATGAGCAACAACTCTTGTATTCTAGAAAATGATAATATTAATATAATAATGAGCAACAACTCTTGTGTTTTAACATATTTCTACAAAGATGTATTTGATCAGAGTTTGTGCAGTATCTTATAGAGTTATTCTTTTTCTTCTTTTTCTTTCTATTCTTTCTCTCTTTATCTTTGTTTCATTGTGGTTGCCTTCAGCATGTTGAGCATCAGCAACCTGAATTAAACCTTTGATCTTCTTTTTATAGCCTTCAAAAGAGACGTTATAAGGATGGGAAGGTCCTTTCCAATTTTAACGATTAGTTCCCAATAGATAGTATCAAGCGTAGGTGTTGGATAGTATGAAACATCACTTTCCTTTTCCTGCAGCTTGCAATGTTATCATGAGATCATGGGAGACAACTTTGTTGAATAGTATATACATCTTCATCATAGTGGAATTTGTAGCGTATTGTTGTACTTTATTCTTCTTGAGCAAGTTTCTTGATCTTATCTTCAAATGATGTACTTTTGATGTGAAGTAGTAGACTTGGAAGAGATCAAATTCTTGTCTTTGTTCTTATTATGAATTATCTGATGAGTAAAATCAAAAAATACTTTGTTATGATATCATAAGAACATCAGAAAAGTGAAAATCGGAACCTTGTCTTTTAGAAATTGTAGCAACATCTTTTTTGAATTTCCATGCTTGACTTCTGATTTGGGACCAAATTTTATATGGAAGGCATATGTGATATCTGATCTGAGAAATAAGAATGAATCCAGAAAATGTTTTATTGCTTTAGTATCAAAAATATTTTAGAATTAGAATAGTGTCTTCAGATATAGAAAGCAACAACTTATATGAGGAACATGTATTTATCTATAGGTGAAAGCTTTTATGATTCACAAGTCTTGATATATGATCTTTGAGTCTTGACTTATGATCTGCATATTTGATCTCTGATATCTTGATTTCTGATCTTGATCTTTATTAGGCACATCTTGATTTTCGATATCCTGATTAGTGAGCTTTTGATTTTTGATATTTATCTTGACTTTGTATTTAGAGTTAGAAGCAACAACTCCTTTGAAGAATAAATCTTGACTTCTGATCTTTGACGCAAAAGCTTGTTTCTGGTGCAATCTTATTTTCTGATCTTAGAGCAGCAGATCTAAAAGAAATTCATTATTCTAGAATACTTGTGACTTCTGAAGTAGCAACTTACTGAGAAGTACACATTGAGATCCTTTTCGGGCGAACATTCAACATTTTTCAAAACTACTGATGTTTCTTCAGAAGCAGATGCTATAGTCTTTTTGATGCAGTTTTGGTATATTTATGATGATTCTTTAGACAACAATCTTGAATCAATTAGAACTTCTAATTTGCACACTCAAGAAACTATTAGAAACAAAATTGTTTACATATAAAATATATGTATTGTTATCATCAAAATCCAGAGATTAATTGTAGAATCCAAATCTTGTTCTAACAATTTTTCCTTCAAAAAGGACTTAATACACTAATATTTAAATAATACAAATGTCTAAGAGTTAAAAAAAACACCATAGCCTTCTCAAGTATACAGACTACAACTTAGTCACTTGAGGAAACAAATCTCAACGGATTTACAGTCAAACAGTGTTTACAATGTACTTCTATAAAAGTAGATTTAACATTACAATGAAGAACAAATGTAAATACACAAATATGAGCAACAACTCTTTGTGCTTACAACAATTATAATAACACAATAATGAACAAGAACTCTTGCGTTATGGATAGTAAAATATAACACAAATCTGAGCAACAACTCTTTGTGTTTTGAATTTCTCTTGAATATTTTATCTCTTTGTTTTATTTAAAAAATAGCTTTTATTTGTTTAAATATCTCTTCTTAATTTGTTTATGTTCCTTTCTATGCTTTTCACTTCATTTTGTTCAAATTAAATAGTCATCCCTTTAAATAGGATTAGAAAGTAAACTGTTGGATAGTACAAAACGTCATTTTAATTTGTCAGTTGCTACAACGGTAGCATGAAATTATGGGAGACGAATTCCTTTGGTCACACAATGTAGTCTTCACCATTGTGGAATAGGTAAAGTACTATTGTACTTTAATATTCTTGTGCACATTTTTGATCTTTTCTTCTGATGAGACACTTCTGAACTGAAGTAAAGATGAGAGAGCAGAAGAGATCACATTCTTGTTCTTAATCTTCTGATGGATTATTTCTGATGTGAAATGATGATTAATCTAGAAGATGTTTCATTGCAATGTTCCCAAAAATATTAGAGTCTTTAGAATCAGAACCTTGTCTTCAGACTTGGAGCAACTGCTTATCTGACAAACATATTCTTGGTTTTTGAGCTGGAAGTAAAAGCTTATATGAGAAGCACAATATCTTGATTTCTGAACTTTGAAGGAAAAAGCTTGGTTTCTGATCTTTGAAGCATAAGCTTTATTTCTGATCTATGACGCATAAGCTTAATTTTTGATCTGAGCTTGATTTCTGATCTTTGATGCATAGCTTGATTTTTGATCTTTGAAGCAGATACTTGATTTTTGATCTAAGCTTGATTTCATATCTTTAATGTATAAGCTTGATTTCTAATCTAAGCTTGATTTTTGATCTAAGTTTGATTTCTTATCTTTGGCGCATAAGCTTGATTTTTCATCTAAGCTTTATTTATGATCCTTGACGCATAAGCTTGATTTCTGATCAACACTTGGAGATCTTTTTCTAGTGAACATTCAACATTCATTAGAACTGTTGATGTTTCTTTAGAAGTGGATACAATAGTACTATCTGAGGAGTGTCAACATAAATTATAATGATCTTATTTAGAACCAATTAGAATATTAATATCTTCACACTCAAGAAATCATTAGATAACAAAATTGTTAGATAAAAAATACATGTATTGTTATTATCAAAACTAGAGATTAGATGCAGAACTAAATCTTGTTCTAACAATCTTCCCCTTTTTTATGATGACAAAACCATGTATTTTGATGGAACAATATTAAGGTAAGTTTAGAAAAACTTCCCCTGAGATAAACAAGCTCCCCCTTAGTCTAATATTTATAACAATTTAGAGATTACGGGATATCTGAGCATTGTTAGCTTGTCAAAGCATGACTTGATCATATAGTGAACTTTATTAGAGCTTGATTTCTCAGAATCTTCTAAATAATAGAAGTTTCTATATTCGAGTCTGATTTATCAGAACCAATGAAACATTAGAAGTTCTTTATCAGAAACTTCTAAACAGTCTGAACTTGATATTTTTGCTTAATAATGTGTTCCTGAAACAACATTCTCATAACATTATTGCATTTTTTTTATAATTTAAGATATGAGATATAGAGAATTAGATATGTATTAAAATCATCACTATTTTCTCCCCCCTTTTTTGTCATAATCAAAAAGCTTTTTCAAAAATAAGTTAGAAACATCAGTTGTGAAAAAACATACTTAGCACATTTAACAAAGAAATTTCATTAATAGATCAAATACATTACATATTAGAAAAAATTAATAGAAAAGGATCACAACATAAAAAAAACTTTGAAAACGGTCAGCCTAGAGTGCCTACGGTTTAGAAGAAGAAAGGTTCCTCTGGACAAGTTGAGAAAGCAAGTTTGAAATGTTTTCATTAAAGGAATCTTGCTTGTCGGGTCTTGTTCTAACCAATTGTTGTCTTTCTGCATGTCTTCAAGAGTTCTCAGCAGAAGAGGATAAAGTTCATCTTTTTCTGAATCCTTATAAGTCCCTTCAATTTCCTTTTCAGCTACAATTTGAGCAGCTTCCTCATCCGCTTTACCAGCGGCAACTTTCTCAGCGTCCTCTTTTTCCACAACCTCTCTTTCAGCGGCCTTTTGAGCTTCTAACACGTGATACCTTTCTTTAGCTTCCTTCACATACTTAACTTTACTCTGGACTGAGAGATTTCTTATCCTGAGAACCTCAACAACCATCCATATATTAAATGTATTACAGGTAGCCTTTGTACTAGAAGAATTAATGCTGGTGTTAGACTTCTCACAGAGCTTCTTAACTCTCCTTACTGCATTGTCCTTGAACTTAGAAATTAATTCATCAAGGTTAAGATTAGGAGATTGAAGGTTATAGGTTTGATGGTCAGGGTTGGTTTCCTCATCAGAACCTATTTCAACATAAATGGTTTCGTTAGAGTCTTCGGAACCATATGTGACAATGATGTCATTATTAGGATGAGGGGACTCGGGATCAGATTGTTCAGAAGTGTCAGTGAGGTTTTGAAGTGTTGGAGTGGTGTTGATTGCGGAAATAGAAAATATGGGTGATGATGGATTGTTTGAGGTGGTGACGGGTTCTGGAATACTCATACCTTAAGGTTGATTATCAGAAAAAGGGATAGTTTCTATAGTGATAGCATCATAAGTTGGTAGGGATGTGATGATGAGTGGTGTTTTTGTAGGTTTGGCAGTTGTTTGTTGAGATGTGGAAATAGAAGTTTCTGGAATGAAGGTATGGGTGAAGTTAGCAGCAAATGAGAAGGAAAATGACAGTAGTGATTCAGATATGGCAGGTGTGAAGGTTTAATGTATAAAGGTTGGAGGTTTGAAAGTAACTGTAGGAGTGGGGGTTTCAGAGATGAATGTTGTTTTAGATATGATTTGTGGAGAAGATGAGGTTATAATTTTAGATTTTTCAAAAGGAGCAGAACTTAATATTGATGAAGGTGGAATGGATGTAGTAGTAACTATGGTAGTAGTTTGTGGTGGTGGTATGGGAATTGATGAAGTAATTGTTTTAAAATCATAACCAAAAGTAGCAAGGTTAGAAGACTTAATAGATGGAGTTACAATAACAACTTTCTAAAGAATGTTTCCAGATTCTCCAGGTTCCAAAATTCTTAGCTTCTTCACTTGAGTCTTCGTCTTCTAGTTGAATCAGATTTCCTTTTGTATGGGGAAGGAGGTTTATCCAGAAGCAAATTATAAGTGATTACAGATATATCAACTCCTTCAACTACAAGATATCTGAGATAATCATCTAGAATCTCTGGTGGATCAAACTTAGTGAAGATATGATATCCATCAATTGGTATCCTTTGATTCTTTACACTTTGTAGGTTAACATGAATTCTTGGTTTGGCCATATCCCATGATTTATCAACAATGTCCATGCTCTTGAGATTGTTTCCATTGAAGAGTTTTCCAGTCTCTCCAACAACATCTTCCATGATATCCAGTTTGGTTAGATGATCTATAAGCCAACGTTCAGTTAGAAAGTCTGATATGAGTCTCCCCAGAGGGATGTAATTTTTCTTATATTTCCCAGTTTCATCGCTTATATTTTTTATGATGGCGTCTCTCGGATAGTTGAATAGAAGATATGGAAGGTGTATCTTTTCTCCCTTCATCAGATAAAACATTATGTATTTCTGATCAGCATTAATATAATCAGATAAACTATTTGCAGGTCTGTGATGTATGTATCCAAAAATTATCTTAAACTAAACACAAAGTTTCTTGGGAAGTTCCATAACCTTAGCAGGTGATTTTCCTTTATGAAGCACTATCTTACATTCTGTGTAGATTGCAGGAGTTATTACATTTGCCAGATATCTTGATTTAGGTTTAGCGTGATAGACCAGTTTCCCTCTTGCACTTTCCATCCCAAGTAAGGTGGCTAAAGATCTCTTAGTGATGACAACTTTAATGCCCAGAACATGGGATACAATGTATCTGTCATCAGCTTCAGCAAATCTCCAGAATTCTTTTATCAATTCTGTGTAGATAGGGCCATAGAGACGTTTGAAATAGACATCCCAGCCTTGGACATTGAGTTCCTCAATAAAACCCAACCCATTTTCTTTAAGGTTCTCAAAATCCACAAGGAGTTCAGGAAGAACGTCAAATTGATCAGCAGGTGTAGACAAATGAATATGCTCAGGATAATCGAGAATGTGGATTTATTGAGGTTGTTGAAACATAGCCAAATATTGTTTCAAGGTTAAGGCACTGGAGACGTAGAACTTGAAACCATTTGATGAGATAAATCACCTTGTTGCATTTGTTGAGAAGATTTTTCTTAATGAAGCACTTCTTGAGCGTATTTGAAAACTTGTTGTTGTTGGTCATCCATGAATAAAGATGATGAGAGAAAATGGTTCTAGGGTTTTAAAACAATTCGAAGTGTGGTAAGTGACGTAGCGTAGTGTTTGAGGGTAAAGAGAGTGAGTGTTTACCATTATGCAAGAGGATTCTGAAGAAACTTTCAACATGAAAGTTGTAGATCTCCATGAAATCTACAACTTTTGTTTACACAACTCCTTCCAAAAGTACTTGGATCTCAAGTTATAATTTTAACAACACATGGTCATGAAACAAAACACTTAGTGAAATTTTTGCCCTAATTTGGTCAGGATTTTGACCCAACTTCATGGAACTTTTTCATATAGTTCCAAGGGGAATTTTCAAAAGTGATTCAAATATGGGTTGTAGAGAACATTACAAGCTTTCCAAAATGTACAAGAACTCCTTGAGATCATTTTTTAGTAGGGAGAATCGAAGAGATGAAGTTAGGGTTTTCACACCTGAATTACAAGTCATTTTGTGATGAACAAAATTCAAAATTCAAACTTATGCTGCATAACCTCTACTTTGCAGGCCTCAAACTTATTAGGCACTCCATAATTAATTTCTTACACAGTTGTTAGAGGTCTCAATTCAAGCATTCAATGCAAGGACATGCTTTATATCTATTTTGGGAAGAAAGTGCACATTGCCATTTTGATAAAGTGGCTTTTGCATAAAACTTGTTCTTGAGCCTTGCAATTGCTTTCTTCTGATCATACAAGTCTCATAACTCAAGAGAAACTTGTTTAGACACTTACAATCACCCAGCCCATGCTTGTACTACACATTAAAACTTGTCTTCCCACTTTTCTTCAAAATCAAGTAACCTAGCAATTAGCTTGTAATTTGTACTTCTGACTCTAAAAAGCACTCCAACCCTTTTTCTTATACATACACAAGTTATTTTCCACAAATCCCACGCATGCTTAAGCCCTGAAAACACCAAGAACACATAATCACAAAAAACACTGCAAAACTTGCCATTTCTGAGTTTTGAATCCAATCTCCAAATTTGCTCGTGCATTTCTTGGCCTTTTACTTTCAAAGGCTCCTAAACAACATACACAAACAATCCCAACACCTGCAGCACCACTGTGACACCTCCATCATCATCCACCATTTTCAAAAACAGAACCTTGCACCTTGACTTCTCCAGAACTCCTCAGGTACTTTCAGCTCAAGCTAAGCATCCCATTAGCTTCCTGGGAACTTGAGGAAGATAATCCAATCATTGGAACTCACTAAAAGATACTCAAACTCCAAACCTGATACCCTCTTGCAAGGTATATTTTCTGACTTTTGAACTTTTCATACAGCCATCATTACTGGTTTATTTGTGAATGAAAAATGTAGATATCAATGCCCTAAACCTATCCATGTCCATAGTTTTCATTTATATTGCTTGAGCTTAGAGAATTTTAAGATTGAAGTTTCTGAAATTTTTAGGGTTCAGATTAGGGCCATTAAAATGCATGCTTGTCTTTGATCTATAATTTTATTGCTTTGCATTTATGAAATCGTGAGGAAATTTGCTACAAGTTTCCTGTTTACATTTTTCATTTTTGTTGAGAATTGAACAAGATACAGAGGCTCTGGCTGGGTGTGAGGTTGAAGATGAAGTTCAGGCCATGAACTTGTTTACTATCATATATTTATTTTTTTGTTTATATAAACGGATGTATAGTCACTCCAGTGGTAGAAGCGCGCGCCTGTGACTATAGGCACCTGGGTTCGAGCCCCAGTGGTACCCTTTTGGATTTTTTTTGCATATTTCTCACATTCTGACTTTTTGGATAGGCGCCTGAGCCTAACAGTCTTGGGCTTTTATTTTTTTTCTTCTTACTGCTGACCCCCCTACTGGCTACTCACACCCCTGGCCCATTTTATTTTCTTTTGCTCATTTTTATTTATTTATTTTCTTAAATATTTTATCTAATACTAAAAAATCAAAAAAATATAAAAACATTAGATTTATATTTTGTTGTAGTTTATTTATTTTTTACACAAAAATATTATTTTATTTAATCATACTTTATTTATTTTACTAATTTGATTTGTAAATTTAATTTAAAAAACTAGGGTTTTAGTTATTTTCTTTTACACCATTAAAATATTATTTTAATATAAAAAGACCAAAAATATTTTATAATACTATAAATTATTTTTTAGACAAAAAATACCAAAAATATTCTTCTCATAAACTTAATTTCTTTTTGATCAATTAATAGATTAGGGTTTTATTTAAATTCTTTTCCTAGTAAATTTAGGTTTCACATTTTACTAATTTATTTAATTATTTTATCTTTTAGTTAATTAGGTTAAAACAAAACCCCTTTTTTCCTAAAAAAATCCAAAAACATCCATTTACTTTGCATTTACATTATTGCATATTTATTCATTTTGTACATTATTTATCCAATTGTTGTATATATTCAATATGGTTGTAATAGATAACTAGGCTTTATTTTCTTGCAATCCCCATTTGTAATTTGTACACCCCTCTCCCACAAGTATTGTAATAGCGTAGTAATTTTAAATTCCGCAATTTATCGCTTTATATACAAATGCTAATAATTAGGGTTTGTATGGAAAGATTAAAACCAATCAACTAGAAAACCCTAATCAAAGACAAAACCAAGCATGAAAAAACAATACACTTGCACACAAGCACCCCTAGGGTAAATCCACTTGGTTGCCTTACAAAATGCCCATATTACGCATGTGAGGTATCTTAGCAAAAAACAAGAAAAATACAAGATCATAGTCCTTCGATGATGCTATCTATGTTGCCTTTCAAATGATCTTAGTCCCTAAAATAGAATGCTAAGATACCTTGCAACATTGCTAATCATAGTTATACGATGACCCACGCCTGTCCCATTTACATCCAAATATAGGGTTACTTACCAAATCAATGGTAAGATAACAATGTCAAAGGAAAGAGGAAATGAACATGAAAGACTTTTGAGTAGGTAGAATGTTTCTAGTTACTTGCTCAATTTCAAAACAAAACATCCTTGCTATTTTCAAAACAAACACCAACACTTTCAAAAACATCTTTCAAACTTGAAAACATTTTCAAAAGATCAAACACTTTGTATACATTCTTACGAACGAGAATCATTACAAAGTTTGCCTAAACAAATGGCCTCTTTACAAAATACTTTCAAAAACCACACAAAGCACAATTTCAAACAAAAGCAAGTGATCTAGCAAGTACCTAAGATCCCATGGAAAACCATGGATGAAAAGGGTGTTAATACCTTCCCTTTTCATAATCTACCCCCCGAACTCAAGAAATAATCTCAAAGGTATTTCCTGTGCTTTTTCACCTTTCCTTTTGGATAAAAGAAAATTCGGTGGCGACTCTTGCTAACCGCAACATTTTCGATAAAATGTAAAACACCCAAGTCAGTTCTCCCACCGTATCACAGAACTGGCGAATATGCTGGGGAAAATTCTAAAAGTGGGGTTACCTTAGGGTTAGATCATATTTATTTGCTTTCTTTGCTTGAATTGTATGCTTTACATTATGGTTCTTTGTTTGGGTTTGAATCCTCTACCCGAATTTGGGATACCTTATAGGTAAGTAGCAATACATTGTGGAAACTGTGCGGGGTATACCGACATGGTCTAAGCAATAGCTACGTTAGTGCGACATATTTGTGGGTACCAGTAGCCCTTAAGTAAATCAAGGAGAATACGGGGCCTCTGAGTGATGTCATGAAGCACTAATGAACTTTTAGAACCTTTACTTGACAAACTTGGCTTTTAGGACGTAGTGAGATGATCGGCTTTGGTGCAGTCCGAAGTTGGTAGATACTCGATACTACACTCATTGAGGTTTGGTTTTTTGGAATATTTCGGTCGCTATTAAAGAGGTTTGTACTGAAACAATGACCAAGGAAACAAACCAGTGATATTGAGCTCCTTAGAACCCGGTTACTATTGCTAGGACATGTTCGAGTCAACTAAACTTCAAGAGGGTACTTATGAGACTCCATGCAAGCCTAAACCTAAGGACTTGTTTGCTTTGTTTGTATATACATACGTGTACATAACATCATGAACATCATAACATCATATTCATACTAACCATTTCAAGGATCTTAGGATTTATCTTTGTTCTGTTTTGTAGGACATGGATTCTATTCACAGGAAAACCATTCAAGTCAATCTTGTAAGGATCCCTCCACAACTTAAAGAGCTAGCTTCAAGGATTCCAAAAAATTATCCATTTACCGAGAGACATGGTCGCCTACTAAACTTGGTCATCTCCAACACTGATGAAGACATGATGAAGGTGCTCTTTCAGTTCTTTGATTCTTTACACCATTGCTTCACATTTCCCGATTATCAACTTGTGCCAACTTTCGAAGAATTCTCCCAACTCTTTAGGATTCCCATTCTCAATCAACTACCTTTCAACAGTACAGAAAGAGACCCAAAGCCAGAAGATATTGCTCAAGTTCTACACTTGCAACCATCTGATATCACAACTAATTGGGAAACAAGGAGTGGTGTCAAAGGTTTCCTCGCAAAGTTCTTGTTTGAGAAAGCCCAAAGCTGTTGGAACTCTTTAGATCTACAAGCTTTTGAGGAAATTGTGGCTCTTCTCATCTATGGGATGGTTTTGTTTCCAAATCCTGACCAACTCATAGATGTAAACACCGTCAAAATCTTCATATCCCGTAACCCGGTGCCTACTTTGCTAGGAGACATCCTATATTCTTTTCACACTCGCACTATGAGGAAAAGAGGTATCCTTATGTGTTGTACTCCTCTCTCGGAAATATGGTTTATTTCGCATCTTCCCCAATCTGTATGAAGAACGAGCAAGGTTTAAGGTGGTCACATAGGTTGATGACGCTCAAACATTCAGACATTCATTGGTGTTCCCGATCTATAGAGAATGTTACTATTGTCGACCATTGTGGAGAATTCCCTGATGTCCGCTTACTTGGCATTAGGGGAGGTATCACCTATAACCTCTGCTTAGCCTTAAGACAGTTTGGTTACGCTTGAAGGGATGGCCCACATGAGATGCTCATTCAAGGTTTGGTATTTGACTACGAGAATGACGATCAAGGTCATCGCCAAAGGTTTATCCGAGATTGGAGGATGTTGAACAAGGTAGATAGCAATACATTGGGGCATAAGAATTCCATCCCTCTTGAGCCTTACCTCAAATGGGTACGAACTCGTGCTCAGAGTCTTATGATGCCTTATCCCTCCATTCTCCTAGTAATCATTGAGCCTGTTATGGAAGGAGATATTCCATACACTATCCTGCATTCTGACATGCCCACCTCTCTTGAAGACTTATAAAGAGATTGGATACAACTCAAGGGGGAGCAAGATACTTTCGAGGCCCAATTCTATGCTAGCGAGAAGAAGGTTTGGAACTCACTAAGCAACTTATGAGGAGCAGACTCTGAATGCCTACATCGCACCAAAGAGGATGCGTACAACCTTTTTATCTTAGAGTTTTTGTATTGTTTTGCCCAAAGAGGCTATGATGTACTCAATCTTTAATTTATTAAAATAACATGTGTTTCCTTTTTGTCTAAAACAAATTTGAATCTTTAAAATCCTTGAACTCATTGCATATGCATTTACCATTCATCATAACATAAGCAGGTTTCTTGCAACAAGTATCCTCATCTTTCTACTGTTTATTTCAGTAAGATGGATCTCGAGCAGGCGATGAAGGACCTCCAAGCTCAAAATGCTCAATTTCAACAGATGTTCTTAACTCTAGCCAAAGTACAGGAAGAGTTGAAGACCTTGCTGGTTGAAGAGAAGGAAAAGAAAATAAAGAAAATAATCGGAGTTCTAAATATGGGAAGAAGATTTCAAGGTCAAGCAAGAAGGACCCTAGACTTTGCAACGTCATCTGGTGAGAAAGACAATCAAGATGGGAAAGGCAAGGAAGCAGTTGTCCAACCAGATTCAGAAGAAGAAGAAGAGGAAGAAGAAGATTATTCTGAAGAACAATATCCTCCAACCGACAACAAGTATAAGCATCTGGAAGAACGGTTAAATGCAATGGAAATCCAAAAAGTGCCTAGACTGGACTATGAGGAGTTGGGGTTAGTATATGGGATTGTCACTCCTCCAAAATTCAAAGCACCGGTGTTCGCCAAATATGACAGAGTTTCATGTCCCAAAATGTATCTCCGGTCCTATGTGAGGAAAATCCAGCCTCACACCGCTGACAAGTATTTATGGGTACGCTTCTTTCAAGACAGTCTGTCCGGAACTCAACTTGATTGGTTTTATCAGCTAGAAAGAGTCCTTGTTCATAATTGGGAAGATATGGCCGCTGCCTTTTACAAACAATACCAATACAACGCTGATCATGCTCCCACCCGTACTCAACTCTAGAGTATGGCCATTGTTTCAAGTGAAGGCTTTAAAGACTACGCACAAAAATGGAGGGACTTATCAGGCATAGTCCTGCCTCCCCTATCTGAAAGAGAGTTAGTAGATATGTTTTTGGGTACACTGCCTGGTCCTTTCTTTAATCACTTAATTGGGAGTTCCTCGGCAGGTTTTACCGAATTGATATTGATCGGAGAAAGGGTGGAAGTCGGGATAAAGAATGGGAAGATTCAAAAAGATGCATCATGTTGTACCCCAAAATTTTCCCTCCCATATTTCTCAATACATGTCAAGTAAGGTCTTCAAATTGCTCAAAAAAGTCCAAGGGTTGACCAGACAAACCCTCTCCTAAGACAGTCTACCCCAAATTAGGGTTTCATTTTGCATCAAGATGTTTGAGTCCAAAGGATCCCAAATGCTCACCATTGTCCTAATATGTTCTCAAGATCATCCATGTCAAGTTTCAAGCCTTGCATAGAAAATTTGCTCAGTCAATTGCTCAAATATCTAGAAATCGACTGTGATAGGGCAAAAGTCAATTGTGGCCCACATACAGTCAAACTTCAAGATTTTTGGTCAAAATTCTCATTTTGAAGTATTATTCATCATTTGATCAAGTTTTGATCATGATTCATCAAGGATTGCTCACAATTCATCAAAACCCAAAAGTTGTTAAATTAGGGTTTTGCAGGAAAAGTCAACTCAACTTTGACCAAGCATAACTTTCTCATACTTTATCAAAAATGACCCATCCAAAGCTCATTTTGAAGAGGATGCAATTCCATACAATTAATCTTCATATCCCAAGTTCAAAATGTGCACTCACAAGAAGATATGAATTTGGACATTATAGGTCATTTTGAAAAGTCAACAAAAACACCTTTTGGGTCAAAGCTTCATACATGAACATGGAAGACTCAATTGAGATGAGACCAAAACGGTTGCTTAGAGGACATCTTAAGATTTCTAAAAAATTCCAAGAACACCTCTCTAGGATCAAAATTGAGGGAGTTATGCATTGGCCAAGTTGACCCTTTTAGCAAAATTGCCAAAAGTCAAATGTGTCAAAAATTGCATTTTGTGCTAAATGGGCCCAACTTTTTATGATTGCACTGAGTTTGTAATGTGAACTACGACCCATGAGCCTTTCCACTTGTCATTCTTTTATTTTTGTTATTTAGTTTGATTTTATTTCATTTAAATCAAATAAAATCAATATAAAATAATGAAAATATCAAAAACTAATTAAATCTTGAGATTTTGTGCATGATTAGGTCCATTATACAGCTGGAGACAAGATCAAATCGTGCAAGGCTCCATATGGGCACAAAAAGGTTGAATTTGCTTGTTTTGGAAAGATTTGGTGCAAGGATGAAATCATGGATCAATATTCATAATTGGAAGAGATTTGATACAAACTGAAACCCTAATGCACTCTAGTATACATAAGGAAGAAATGAAGACCAAAAGAAAGGGGAGAGGCGTGAAAAAAGGCAGAGAACCAATCTCAAAAATTCAAGGAAAAAAGTGCAGGCCAAATTTCAAGTTGCAGGCCATCTCAAGTCGTTCTAACCATACCAATCATTTGCTAGACGTCCCAAGATTGTGTTTCGATTGTTAGCAAGCCTCCCCACGCTCAGAATAACCCTGTAAGGTTCACACGGTTTGCCTTATTTCTTGAATTCGAATATATTGATTATGGCATATTTATAATCCTTGAGATGTTTGCAAGCTAATGGCTATATTCAATTGCATTTTTATTGACTGAACATGAAACTGCCAATGCTAGGGTTTGAGATTCTGTTTTAGGGTTTTTTGATACAGGCAAAATCAGGCCAAGAATTGGATACTGGAACGATCGTGGCATCCAGACCAATCGATCCCTGGTCTTTAAATATGTTTATCATGCGTATTTTTGATGTTTGAGGCACGCAGGTTATAGCAACAGCGCCATGTCTGTAGGTAAAGGTTCAGAGTTTTAAACGACAGTTCCAGGGAAGAGGACGATAGCGTGTCACAGCCTGACTGGATGATTCAAATTCTGGCGCGTTATTCTGGCCAGAAGCCTGTAGTTCTGATCTATTTGTTTGTTTCTATTGTATTGATAAACTAACACCTAACGCAGTTGGTCAGAAGAAGGAAGTCAGAAGCTCCTGATTCTGGGTTCGATCCTAGGCGTGAGCTTTTGGACTTTTTCCCCTTTGTGTTCACTAGATCTAGCGCCTGCACTTTTTGAGGGTCATCTTCGGGTTCCATCATCCAGAACCAGATCATGCGTTCTCTGGTCATCTTCTGGACCCATCAACCAGGACCAGATCAAGCATCCTCTAGTCATGATCTGCTGGATCCACCAGCCAGGAGCAGGCCCAGTATCACCATCCTCTGGACCACCATCCTCTGAACCATCATCCTCTGGACCACCATCCTCTGGACCATCATCCTCTGGACCACCATCCTCTGGACCATCATCCTCTAATCAGAGCCGCTGACAGCAGACCCTTGGGTTATTCCTTATTTTTCTTTAATTTTCCTTTCTTTAGTTATTCTGCTTTTTTTTATCAACACCAAAATTACTTTTTTCTAAAAATAACCAACAAAAAATCATAAAAAGAAGACTTATTTTCTTAATAAATGTGTTTTTTAATTTAATTAGTTTAATTAATTTAAGGCAATTCTAATTTCTTTCACAATTAAAATTAATTAGAATTTAGGATTTTCTTTTTTTTATTCAATTGTTTCATTACTTTCTTAAATAACAAAAAAATGACAAAAAATATGTTTACTTTAATCAATTACAATTAGGTTCAGTCATGGGTCAAAACCCTAGTCGCTTCGTATTTAATTCGCCGCGTGCTGATTATTTATTCTTGACAATATTGTTGTAACTGTTCACAGTATGTAATAGTTTAATCTAGGATTTTCTTTATTTATCGTCTTTTACGGGTTTTTTGGCTATGTAATTAATCCCTATCCCGAAGCCTTGTAACAGCGTATGTTTATTTTCTCGCATTTTAATTCTTGCAAATATTAACTGTTTAGATGTATGTTAATAGGATTGTATGACAAGATTGCATGACAATTTAAAACGGCTAGAAAACCCTAAATGTGTAAAGATAATAACTGAAATCAAATCACTCTCACATGTGCACTCCTAGGGTATACTCTCACTTCGGTTGCCTTCGGTAAACGATCATTAAGTATAGGGTGTCTTAGTGGTTTCCCTTCTGTCTAACAAAGATCAAAAGTCCCATTCGGAAACGTCACCTCGGAAATGTTGCCTCGGAAATGTTGCCTCGGAAATGTTGCTTCGGAAATGTTGCCTCGAATATGATCTTAAGACTCTAGGGTTATTACTAAGACGTCCTAACATTGCTTTAGTGATCGTACATCCCTTACGAATTGACCCTTATAAACTCCAACTACGGTGCTATCTATTTCTCAATAGTAGTATAGCACTGTCTAAAAGAACAAGAATAGAAACAATCTTTTTTCG
Source organism: Vicia faba (assembly GCA_948472305.1). Classification (NCBI taxonomy): domain Eukaryota; kingdom Viridiplantae; phylum Streptophyta; class Magnoliopsida; order Fabales; family Fabaceae; genus Vicia; species Vicia faba. Next base: position 885,134,832 of record OX451738.1, read on the forward strand.
AGTAGGTAGATAACTGTTAGGTATTTGCTCAAAACAACAAATTTTTACACCATACACTTTCAAACACTTTTTTCAAACAAAGTTTTCAAAAAAAACTTCGTAACACTCTTGAGGACAGAAACAAGGGTTAAAACAAAGTAAAATAAAACTTTTCAAAACAAGCACACACAAGCAATTTCAAAATGAGCAAGTACCTAAGAGCCCATGGAAAACCATGGATGGAAAGGGTGCTAACACCTTCCCTTTCTATATTCTACCCCCCGTACTCAGAATATCTCAAAAAAGGATTTTTTTTTTCTGTGCTTTTTTCCTTTCCGGTTGGATGAAATAAAAGTCGGTGGTGACTCTTTCTTACCGCGACATTTTGCGAACATAAAACGCAAAACACAAACCAGCATTTTCAAAAACAGTCGGTTCTTCCACCGTATCACAGAACTAGCGACTCTGCTGGGGACTGTTAAATAAGTGAGGTATACCTTAGGATCTAGTTCATCATAATTTCTTCTCTTGTTTGTTTTGGTTGCTTTACTTTTAAGGGTTTTGTTTGGGAGTTACTATAGATCCTAACTCGGATCTGGGGACACCTTTTAGGTAAGTAGCAATAAACTGTGAGGGAACTGTACGGCATAGACCGATACGGTTGAAGCAGTAGCTACGTTGGTGTGGCACATTGGTTGATATCGGTATCCCTTGTAGAGAAACTAGGAGAATACGGGGCCGCTGCATATGTCGTTAAGCATCAACTGACCTTAGAACCTTTAATCGACCAACTTGGCCATTAGAAAGTAGTGAGATAGCCGGCCTCAGTGTAAAGCTGAGAACTGGTTGATACTCGATGCTACACTCATTGAGACCATACTCTCGAGATAGTTCCGGCTACAAGAAAAGATTGTGTGAGCTGAAACCATGACCGATGGAGGATGGTCAGTGATATTGAGATCCTCTAGAACCCGGCTACTTTTGCTAGGACAGGTTGAAACCAACTTAACTTCAAGAGGGTACTACCTTTGACCTCATGCAAGCCTTAAACTTAAGGACTTTGTGTGACTTGTTTGCCTTTGCCATGCCTGTTATCTGTTATACTTGTTGTTTTATCAGGACATTATGCATCATAACATGGCATTCATACTTCATTGTACTAACCATTTCAAAGACCAAGGGAATTTATCTTTGTTCTGTTTTGCATATTATGGCTTTCGTGCGCAGAAATACCATTCGAGTTAACTTTGTGCAAATACCTGCTCAACTTAAAGAGTTAGCCTCAAAAGTTTCTGAGACTTCTATGTTCATTAAGAGACATGGTCAGCTTCTTAGCCTGGTTACTTCAAATCTTGATGAGCAGATGATAAGTGTGCTTTTCCAGTTCTTCGATCATGTGCATCATTGCTTCACCTTTCCAGATTACCAGCTGGTTCCCACCTTGGAAGAGTTCTCTCACTTATTGGGCATATCCATTCTTGAACAGGTGCCCTTCACGTGTATGGAAGAGACTCCTAGACCAGAAGACATTGCCTCAGCTCTGCATCTGAAACGAGCTGATGTAGTATCCAATTAGGAAACACGAAGCGAGGTCGAAGGTTTCCTAGCCAAATTTCTGATAGATCAGGCTCAGCTATTTTGGGATAATTTGGATTTTTAGGCTTTTGAAGATGTCTTGCCTCTCCTTATCTACGGTTTGGTTCTCTTCCTGAATCCGGATTCCTTTATAGATGTAAATACTATCAAGATTTTCCTTTCCCGCAATCCTGTGCCTACCCTGCTGGGTGATATCTTGCATGCCCTCTACACTTGTACCGTGCGAAGAAGAGGGACTCTTATGTGTTGCATGTCGTTGCTGTCAAGGTGGTTTATTTCGCACCTCCCTAAGTCTGTGCTGAAGAATGAAGAAGGTTTGGGTTGGTTCTACAGGATAATGTCATTTGCCCATATAGATATTCTTTGGAGCTCCCGGGCTATGGAAGACGCGGCTGTCATTGATCGTTGTGGGGGATACCCTAATGTCCCATTGCTTGGAATCAGAGGGGGTATAACCTACAATCCTTGTCTAGCTTTGCGACAATTTGGTCATGCTCGGAGAGATGGTCCCCATGAGCTACTTCTTGAGAATATTGCATTTGACTACAAGGAGGACGTTGACAAGCACCGTCAGAGGTTTATACGAGCTTGGGGCATGGTGAACAGATCTGACCCCTAATAGTTGGGACCAAGGACTTCCCTTCCTATGCAGCCTTACCTGTAATGGGTTCGAGCTCGTGCCCAGAAGCTTGGGATGCCCTATGAAGTCGTATTGCCAGTGATTGTGGAACCCACTAATGAAGAAGGCGTTCCTTACGCAGTTATTTATCCTTACATGCCCACTGATCCTGGGAAGTTGCAGAGGTCTTGGATTCAGCTGAAATAGGAAAGGGATACTTACCGAGAGAAGTACCATGAGAAAGAAAGGAAGATTCTGAAGCTCACCAGGAAGCTCGAGGAAGAAAGAGGGATCAATGACTACGTCAGCACAAAGAGGAAGCGTCCATGGGACTTTTGACTTTGCTTTTCTAGTTTTAGATTTGTTTTCCATTTACTTCTTTGTAACGCCTCAAAGGCATTGTTGAACCTTTTACAAGTTAATCTAATAAAGTTTGTTTATTTTTGGTTTGCAAATTTAAATTTCCCAAAGTCTTTGAAATCATTACATACACATCCCATTATCATGCACATCATCACAGGTACCATTACAGGTTTCTCATCTTCGTCGTTGTTTATTTCAGCAAAAATGTCTTCTGATAAAGCCATCAAAGATCTTCAGGCACAAAACGCCCAATTCCAACAGATATTCTTAAGTCTGGCTAAAGGGCAAGAGGATCTGAAGACCCTTATTCTGAAAGAGAATAAGAAGAAGAAGAAGGTTGGTATTCTGAACATGGGTGGAAGATTCAGAGAAAGGATAAGACAATCAGCTGATCTGACCTCCTCATCCAAAGATGGGGAGAACTAAGAAAGAACAAAGGACCCTAGTCCAGCAGTTTCTGATAATGATACGGATTATGATGATGAGCAATATCCTCCTGCCGAGGATAGGTACAAGCAGTTAGAAGACCGTCTGAGTTCTATGGAGATTCAAAAGATCCCTGGTTTGGATTTCGGAGAGCTGGGATTGGTATCGGGAGTGGTGATCCCTCATAAGTTCAAAGCTCTGGTTTTTTCCAAGTACGATGGAGTATCCTGTCCAAAACTCCATCTCCGCTCGTACATCAGAAAAATCCAACCCCACACTGCTGATAGAAATTTGTGGGTACACTTCTTTCAAGATAGTCTGCTAGGGACTCAACTTGAATGGTTTTATCAGTTGGAAGGAGCCAGCTTCTGAAACTGGGAAGACCTTGCTGCTGATTTTTATAGGCACTATCAGTATAACGCCGACCTTGCTCCCACTCGTACTCAGCTCCAGAGTATGTCTATGGGTGCAAGTGAAGGTTTTAAGGACTATGCTCAAAAGTGGAGAGACTTGGCTGGAAGATTCCAACCCCCTTTGTCTGATAGGGAGTTGGTTGACATGTTTCTAGGGACGCTATTTGGTCCATTTTTCAATCATCTGATCGGCAGTTCGTCATCTGGGTTTACTGAGTTGATTTTGACTGGAGAGAGAGAGTAGAAGCTAGTATCCGAAGTGGTAAGATATAGAAGGATACTTCATCAAGTGCAATAAAGAAGCCTTTCACCGGTAAGAAGGAAGCTAATGCAGTCTATGGCTCGAGGGGCCAAAGCAGACCTGAACACCGTCAAGTAGTAAATGCGGTAGTGATATCAAGACCCACAGTTGCTCCACAATGCAACAATCAGCAAAGGGGGGAAAGACCACAGAGGAAGTTCACTCGGCTCAATATGACCTTGTCTAGAATTCTACCACAATTATTGAAGACCAATCTGGTAACTTTGAGGGAAGCCCCGAAGAACTCCAACACCACTTCTCCTCATTATAACCCGAATTCCCGCTGCGCCTATCACTCTGAAAGTCCAGGTCATGATACAAGCAACTGTTGGGCCTTGAAAAACAAAGTGCAATACTTGATCAAAGCCAAAGAGATTGAGTTTGACGCTCCGGAGAAGCCCAACGTCATAACTGCTCCCATGCCCAAACATGGTCATGAAGTAAATGCTATAGACGATGATTTATTTGTGACCTCTATGGAAGAAATTTATACTCCTTTGATGACAGTTAAGAAGAATTTGTTGTTGGCCGGTTTATTTCCTGGATGTGGTGAAGGTTGCCACATGTGTTCAAATTTGCCTGCTGGTTTCCACTTATTGAAATCAGGTGCTCAGCGCCTGATGGATAATAAAGAGATCCTGTTCGAAAAGACTATGATTTCGTTGGTTCCAATTCAAGATGTTGTCATCATAACCATTTCCACCAATCCTTCCAAGGTTTCCTCGAGAAAACCTGTTAGGATTACATCCGTCCCAAGAATTGCTCCGTTAATAATTACTGTCCCTGGTCCTATCCCATACACTTAGGATAAGGCTGTCCCTTGGCATTATGGTGCTGACGTGTACTACCATGGAGTTAAACAAGACTTAAAAAGTGAGGAAGCTAATGTTGATGTCAGCAATATTTTCGGGGCTAGCAAGGTCACCAGAAGCGGAAGACTCTTTTCTCCCGAGATTTCCCCTCTGACTGTTCACAAACCTATTGTCATTCTATCTGCTGTTACACCAACTACTATCCCAGTTCCTATTCCATTCATCACCCCTGTCGCCGAGCCATCCAGGACTCGGGGCAAAGAAATCACAAGTGAGTCTGCCCGGACGGAGGCACCTAAGAAGATCATTGTAGGAACCTCTAAACAGGAAATAAAGGAAATTTTGAAAATCATCAAGAAGAGAGACTACAACGTAGTCGAGCAGCTGGGGCAGACCCCGTCAAAAATCTTCATGTTGTCCTTGTTGTTGTGTTCTGAAGCCCATGCAAAGGCTTTAATTGCATTCCTCAAAACTGCGCATGTGCCGCAGGAAACTTCAGCCAATCAATTCAAAGATTGCGTAGCTAGCCTGACTGTCGACAATGGGATGGGTTTCTCAGATGCAGATCTGACTACTAAGGGGAGAAATCATAATGATGCTCTGCACGTCTCGATCGAGTGCAGGGGCACCACTATGGCTCATGTACTGGTGGATATCGGGTCCTCATTGAATGTTCTGCCAAAGAAAGCATTAGACTGTATGGACTATGAAGGTTTGATTCTAAAGCTGAGCAATATTGTGGTCAGGGATTTCGACGGGTCAAAAAGGATGGTGCACGGGGACATGGACATCCCTGTTAAAGTTGGATCTCAGACTTTTGCATCCACCTTTTATGTGATGGATATCAGACCATCATATTCTTGCTTGCTGAGTCGCCCTTGGACCCATAAGGCTTGGTGTTGTACCCCAAAATTTGCCCTCTCCTTTTTATCAACATTTCTCATCACAAGGCCCTTGGAACTCAAGATCAAGCTAGGGTTTGCTCAGCTCAAGACACCTCCTTGCACTGTTGACCTAAATTAGGGTTTGAATTTGCACAGGGATGTTTTGACCTACAATGCCCAAAGTGACTTTGATACTTCATGTTGGACTCACAAGTTTGTCCATACCAAGTTTCAAGCCTTGAATCAAAATTTTGCCCAGTCAATTGGACAGTTGACCTAGAAATCAGTTGTATTAGGAAAAAGTCAACCGTGGCCAATTGACAGTCAAACCTCATGAATTTTGACCCACATCAACATTATGAACTCATGTGAACCATTTGATCAAGTTTGGATCACAATTCCACAAGAAATTTGATCAGATCACCAAAAGGGCAAAATGGTCATTTTTAGGGTTTTGACTGTGCAAAGGCAATTTTTGACTGTTTGACCTAGCCAATGGAAAATCAAGCTCAACCATGGACTCAAGGACTCAATGACATTGTCTTGGCCCATTCAACAAGTTCAGAAGATCTCAATTGCATAGGGTTGACAGATGAATTTTTCAGTCAACTGATCAAAATTTGACTATACACTAAAAAGTCAAACTTTGAATTTTTGGTCAAAATCAAGTGCCAAGAGTTATTTTTCATCAAGACATGTCAAATTATGAAACTTGTTCATCAAGAAACCCAAAAATGAAAATTAGGGTTTAAAATGGAAAATTTTCATAACTTAGAAATTATCTAAGTTATGAAATTTTCTTATTTTTTCCTAACTTTGTTCCACTTTTTCACCAAGATGCAAATGGATTCAAACAAAACTTGCAACATGAAAGTTGTAGTCCATCACAAAGTTTACAACTTTGATTAACAAAGTTTTCTCAAAAGAAGCTTGTATCTCAAGTTATGATTTTTGGAACAAGGGTACCTAAAACTTTTAACTTAGAGAAAATTTGCCCTAATCTATGCAGGATTTTGACCCATTTTCTTGGCCATTTTTTACATAGTTCCACTCGGGATTTCAAGTTTCATTTCAAAGATGGATTGTAGTACATGTTCCAAGCTTTACAAATTATCCAAGAACTCCTCAAACACCCTTGTGGTTAGAGAGAATCGAATGCTTGAAGTTGGCAAAAACTCACTTTTGTCCATGGCCAATACATGTTCATACCAATTTGCAATTCTGATCTAGCTAGCTTGGTTCACCATTACAGGCCTCAAAACCAATTTGTACTCCTTAATTTAATGCATATCCATTGAGTTAAGGTATTGCCTTGGTCATTAGGGCATTATACACTAGTTTAAGCCTTAAAAGGAAAAAGCAATAATGCCATTTTTGCCTAAACTTCACTTTATGTCAAAACCAAATCCTTGAGGCATGGGGCCAGATCTTTCAGGCAAGATCAAGTCCATTAACTCCAGTAACCAAGAGCAAAAGGTGCAGCATGATTTAGGGCTTGTGCAGGCCTGCATTGGGAGAGGATACACTCTTGCTTGAAAAAGAAGAAAAGTTGCCAAACATAAGCAATCTCATATATCTGTTAACACAAGCTTAGACAAACATTGTAGACAAGTTCCATACCTCCCAACAAGCCTAAAACACGACCCTTTCATCACTCAAACCTCCTCATACTCAGAATCACTGTTTTTCTACAAAACAGGGCAGGTTCTGCATTTTGCAAGCCAAACCAAAATTCCATCATGCGTTTTGTCCAAAGATAGTTCAAACACCTTCCAATCAACTCACTTGAACTATCCCAGGCCCCCATTGCAAGTTGTAACACCTCTAACACACTTTTCCATTTTCATTTCAAAGCTCTGCAGGTTGAGTTCTACAGCATGATTCAAGTTGTTTCAAAGCAAGCCAAGCATTGGAGAAGCTTCCTTGGACCTCAGGCAAGCTCAAGAGAAGCTCAAACACCATTGAAGGTTGCTGCATTGTCCAGCTCGAAGTCAACTGAAACAGGTATTTCATGGACTTCTATCTCCCTATTTAGGAATGGTTAGGCTTAGGTTTGTGAATGAAATATGTTGTACTCATAGCCCTGAAGCCATACATATGCTTGGTTTTCATTTACATTAATCGTGCTGAGAGAATTTCACTCATGAACTTTCTGAAAAAACTAGGTTAGAAATTAGGGCCAGAGAAATTCTCTCTGGTCTTTGAGAGTTAATTCAAGTTTTTTATATGGTTGAGTTCGTTGTTTAATTCTCTACAATGTTCATGTTATGAGTTTTGTCAAAAAATCAAAGAATCAGGAGTTAGCCATTGATGCACAGAAGCGCTTGTTTTATGAACAAGAGGAAGAAGAAGAAGTCTGGATGGGCTGGGCCTGTTTGTTTTCACTTCTAACACCCCTATTTTATGTTTACACCCCACTGGCCCATTTATTTAAATATTTATCATTTTGACATTTTTAGTTTTTTTTCTGACTTTATTATTTTTTGTCTAAATATAAAAAATGCCAAAAATAATTTTCTATATTTTTTCATATTTATTTGATATTTATTTTATTTTATTAAGTATACATATGTGAATAAACTATTTTCTTTTTTTAAACAAAACTCAAAAATAATACAAAAAATATACTTATTTTCATTTATTATTTTTATTTATATTTGAAAACATTTTCTTGAAAATATTCTTTTTTTTGTAAATAATTAATTTTTATTTTTTATGTTTAATATGTTTAATATATATATATATATATATATATATATATATATATATATATATATATATATATATATATATATATATATATATATATATATATATATATATATATATATATATATATATATATATATATATATATATATATATATATATATATATATATATATATATATATATATATATATATATATATATATATATATATATATATATATATATATATATATATATATATATATATATATATATATATATATATATATATATATATATATATATATATATTATTTTATTAGATAAATAGGTAAAAAATACAAAAATACCACATTTTCATTTTTATTAATATTGGATATTAAAAATATCATTTTTTATAATATACTTTTATTTTTTGTATAAATTGGTATATTATTGTATATAACTAATAAATAATATTATTTATTAAGAATTAGGGTTTCTTGTCCTAAAATAGAAAAATAATTAAAATTGATCCTTTTTTATTTTATTTACATTTCACATTGAAAAAATACTTTTTTGTATACATAAAAATCATTTTGTACATAATACCTTTTATTTGACATTTATTTATTGTATTGTATTCAATTGTTGTACATTTAAATATTGCCTATACATTCGATATGGTTGTAATAACTTAGAATTTATTTTCTTGTTAAATACTCCCAATTCAAATTTGTACCCCCCCTCCCTATATCATGTTGTAATAGTATAGCATTTAAATTCTCGCACATTTAAAAGCTTTCAATTATGCCATGTTTAGACCTAGGGTTTGTATGCAATTAAAATCAACAATTAGTTTGACCTAATCCAAGATAAATATGCATGAAAAACAAATACAATGCACACTTGCACCCCTAGGGTTACAATCCACTTGTTGCCTTCAAAAATGGGCCATGGTTGCATGTCAAGTACTTCGGCAAAACAAAAACAAAACAAAAGATCATAGTCCCTCGATGACGCTATCCAAAGTTGCCTAAACAAAATGATCAAGTCCCTCAAGAAAATTGCCAAAGATACTTGACACTATTGCTATCATGGTATATACGATGACCCGCGCATGTCCCGTTAACATCCTAACACAAGGTTGCTCACCAAATACAATGGTGAAACAACACTGTTAAAAGGGTTAAAAACATAAGAAAGATCTTTGAGTAAAATAGGGTAGATAGCTCCTAGTTACTTGATCAAAAGCTTGCAAAAACATCCTTTCTACTTTCAAAACACACTTCACAACATAATTTCAAAACCCTACTTTCAAAACATTGAAAACTTTTCAAAAGACAAAAACACCTTTGTATACATTCAAACAAGAATCATTACAAAGGTTGCCACAACGATGGCCTCTTTTCAAAATATCTTTCAAAATCACACACAAAGCACCATTTCAAACAATTGAAAATGCAAAGCAAGTGATCTAAGCAAGTAACTAAGAGCCCATGGATAACCATAGATAGAAAGGGTGCTAATACCTTCCCTTTCTATAATCTACTCCCCGAACCCAAGAAAACATCTCAAAGGTCTTTCATGTGCTTTTTGGCCTTTCCTTAGGATAAAATAAAAAGTCGGTGGCGACTCTTGCTAAACCGAAACATTTGCAAACACAAACGCAAAATCCCAAGTCAGTTCTCCCACCGTATCACACTTGGGCAGTGACTTCCATGCTCCATCAAATGCTGAAATATCCGGTGAAGGGGAAGATTGTCACAGTATAAGGTGAAGAGGAGTATATGGTGAGTCATCTCAATTCCTTTCGCTACGTGGAGATGGACGGGGAATTCATCGAAACCCCTTTTCAGAACTTTGAAGAGGTCCCTCATACCTTGGCATCAACTGAAGTTACTACTGACAAACCTGCGATGAAGATGGCTTCTCTCAAGGATGCCAGGTCTATAATTGAAGAAGGTGGGTGTACCAATTGGGGTCAGCTCCCTGATTTCACTCACAAAACTGATATTGGTTTGGGCTTTACTACATGGGCTCAAAGGGTTGTTAGGCGCGTGCGGATGGGAAGACCTCCTCTGCACATCAGCAATCAGGGAGTTAATGCAATTGAAGATGGTGAAGAAGATTCAGATATCGACAGCTGGATCTACCCTACAACTAATGGTGGATTTAACAACTGGACGACGAAGGACTTCATACTTGTTTCTTTTATTCCACAGTAATTGACTTTTGTTTTAAGAGTTGTAATAGACAGTTTGAAACTTTATGGCCCGGTGCCTTGCCCGAGGCACCTTGGCTTTACTTGTGAGGGCTTATTACTTGTCATTTCATATATCATTAATAAAACATTGGACGTTTATTGCATTACAAATTTTGCACTCCTTGTCTTTCTTTTCTATCTCGCACTTTATCAAAACAGTTATTCTCTTACACACACTCACGTATCATAATGCAGATCTATATCCACTCTGGATCCCATTGATAACAACTCTGCTACTGCCAGTTATGACTTCGAAAATCTGATCAACCAAGCCGAGGACGAAGGTGAGGATGACTGTGAGGTGCCTGGAGAACTTGCCAGACTATTACAGCAGGAAGAAAGGGCCATACAGCCTCATGAAGAGCCAGTTGAGTCAGTGAATTTGGGTACAGAGGAAGATAGGAAAGAGGTTAAGATAGGAGAAAATCTTGAGCCTAGTGTCAAGCAACGGTTGATACAAATGCTACATGACTATGTTGAGATCTTCGCTTGGTCTTATGAAGACATGCCTGGTTTGGACACCAATATTGTGGTTCATCGCTTGCCAACTAAAGAAGACTTCCCTCAGGTAAAACAGAAGTTATGTCGTATGTGCCCTGAGATGTCTGAGAAAATCAAAGTTGAGGTCATGAAACAGTTCGACGCGGGATTTTTAGCTGTCACTACTTATCCGCAGTGGGTTGCCAACGTTGTTCCAGTACCTAAGAAGGATGGTAAGGTACGGATGTATGTAGACTATAGACATCTGAATAGGGCAAGCCCCAAGGATGATTTCCCACTTCCTCACATCGATGTTCTGGTCGACAACACCGTGCAGTATAAGATCTTCTCCTTCATGGATGGTTTTTTTGGCTACAACCAGATCAAGATGGCTCCTGAAGACATGGATAAGACAACCTTCATTACACAGTAGGGCACCTTTTGCTACAAGGTCATGCCTTTCGGGTTGAAGAATGCTGGGGTAACTTATCAGCGCGCCATGGTCGCTTTGTTCCACGACATGATTCACCATGAGATCGAAGTTTATGTTGATAACATGATAGCAAGGTCCAAGACTGAGGAAGAGCACCTTGACCATCTCCAGAAACTATTCGACAGGTTGAAGACGTACAAGCTGAGGTTAAACCCGAACAAGTGCACCTTCAGAGTAAGGTCTGGTAAGCTGCTGGGTTTTGTCGTCTGTGATAAAGGTATTCAGGTGGATCCTGCAAAGGTAAAAGCTATACAAGAGATGCCGGTCCCCCGCACAGAAAAAGAGGTTAGAGGCTTCTTGGGATGTCTAAATTACATTTCCAGGTTCATTTCACACCTGACTGCTACTTGTGAGCCAATCTTCAAGCTGCTGAAGAAAGATCAAGTGGTAAAGTGGAATGATGAATGTCAGACCGCTTTTGAAAGAATTAAGGAATACCTCCAAGAGCCACCAATTTTGATGCCTCCAGTTGAAGGAAGACCTTTGATCTTATACTTGACAGTACTGGATAGTTCAATAGGGTGTGTGATGGGGCAGCATGACGAGTCTGGCCGAAAAGAGCACGCTATTTACTACCTTAGCAAAAAGTTTACCGACTGTGAGACCCGATACTCATTGCTCGAGAAAACTTGTTGCGCTTTGGCATGGGCTGCTCGTCGGCTGAGACAGTATATGCTGACTCACACCACTTTGTTGATATCAAAAATGGATCCAATCAAGTATATCTTCGAAAATCCCGCCTTATCCGAAAGAATAACGAGATGGCAGATGATCCTAACTGAGTACGACATCCAATACACCACCCAAAAAGCAATCAAGGGGAGTGTATTGGCAGATCATTTGGCGCATCAGGCCGTGGATAACTACCAATCCATGAATTTCGAGTTCCCGGATGAGAACATCATGTTGGTGACCGACTGTGAAGAACCTGGACCGGAGGAAGGACCTGAGGAAGGATCCTGATGGTCTATATATTTTGATGGAGCATCAAACGCATTGGGTAATGGCATTGGCGCTGTAATTATATCTCCCGAGGGTTGTCATACTCCGTTCACCGCCCGATTATGTTTCAACTACACCAACAATATGGCGGAGTATGAAGCGTGTATCCTGGGTCTTCGAGCTGCTATTGACCTGAGGATTAAGTTATTGAGTGTATTCGGAGATTCTGCCCTAGTGATCAGTTAGATCAAAGGCGAGTGGGATATGAAGCACCCAAACCTTATTCCTTACAAAGAATATGTACTGATATTGCTCCCACATTTTGAGGAGATAACCTTTGAACACTTCTCAAGAGAGGAGAACCAGTTAGCGGACGCTCTAGCTACCATGTCTTCTATGTTCAAAGTCAGGTGGGACAATGAAGCTCCCCATATTACCATTGAGAGGTTGGACGAACCCGCACATTGCTGTGACATTGAGGCTGAAGAGGTAGCAGATAAACCCTGGTTTCACGAGGTGAAGAGGTATCTTGAGGCTCAAGAATACCCCGAGGGGCCATCTGTTAATGATAAAAAGTTTCTGAGAAGGTTCGCTGCGAAGTTCTTCATCAGTAATGGAATCCTCTATAAGCGTAACCATGATTCAACCTTACTGCGATGTGTGGACAAAAGCGAGGCAGAAAGGATCATGGCAGAATTACATGAAGGTACCTTCGGAACTCATCCCAGTGGGCATACCACGGCAAAGAAAATCCTACGGGCAGGATATTACTGGTCTACTTTGGAAGCCGATTATTATCAGCATTCTCGAACGTGTCATAAGTGCCAAGTCTATGCTGATAAGGTGCATATACCTCCAGTTCCTCTGAATGTTTTGACAGCTCCTTGGCCTTTTGCAATGTGGGGCATTGACATGATCGGCGAGATCAGACCTACTGCGTCCAACGGGCATCGTTTTATTTTGGTAGCCATTGATTACTTTACGAAGTGGGTCGAGGTAGCTTCCTTTGCCACGGTAACCAAGAACATCGTGGCGCGGTTTATCCTACACAATCTGACTTGTTGATACGGTGTACCAGAGAGGATCATTACGGATAATGGTACAAATCTCAACAACACGATGATCACCGAGCTCTACAAACAGTTCAAGATACAACATCATAACTCTTCTCCCTACCGGCCGAAGATGAATGGGGCTGTCGAAGCGGCTAATAAGAACATAAAGAAGATTGTGCAGAAGATGATGGTGACATACAAAGACTGGCACGAGATGTTACCATTCGCTCTTCATGGATACCGTACCTCAGCACGGACGTCAACAGGGGCAACACCTTACTCTCTGGTGTATGGCATGGAGGCAGTCCTACCCATCGAAGTCCAGATACCTTCTCTCCGGATTTTGAAGGATGCAGGTTTAAATGAAGACGATTGGATCCAAACCCGGCTTGATCAGCTGAATTTAATCGATGAAAAGAGGCTTACTGCTATTTGTCATGGTTAGACGTATCAGAAGCGAATGATTAAGGCATTTAACAAGAAAGTCATGCGTCAAGAATATCAAGTCGGGGATCTGGTGATCAAACGCATCATACTACCACAAGGTGATCCCAGGGGAAAATGGACCCCCACATACGAAGGGCCATTTGTGGTTAAGAACATTTTCTCGGGAGGAGCTATGATTCTAACCACCATGGATGGTGACGACCTTCCTCACCCCGTCAATGCATACATAGTGAAAAAATACTACGCATAATCAAAGACTCGCTAGGTTGACTGGCCTAGGCAAAAATAATGGCTTCCCGGCGAACCAAAAGGGTTCGGGCAAAACTAAGGGATGAAAATAAAAAACTGTACACCCGGCAAGTCGAAAACCTGAAAAGGCGGCTTGGGTAAAAAAGGGTATCCCGGTGGATTGAAAACCCGAAAGGGCGGTCCAGGAAAAAATTAGGGATTGAAGCGTAACACTGTGTCTCTTTGAATCATCTTGCGACCAGACTTCAGTATCGACTATCAAGCTCGGACGACGCCAATCAATCTGATCCACCTTCGACCGAATAGCAAAGTGATGAGACGCTCCAAGATATAAGGGCAATAGCATAGTTGGAACCCAATAGGATTGCTTCACATAGCTGTTTTTCTTTCTTTTTCACAAATTATATAATTTCTATCTTTTGGCGGTGTTCTCTTACTAGGACGTCAGCCTCTTGTACAAAAACGCCTATTATGGGCCAACTTCAAAATCAATACAATTCATTTTTACAAGAAATTTCAAATTGTTTTTCTTTTTTTGTTTTGTTTTGCAAAGAATGTCCAATGATTCATTTTTTATATATGCATTTGAGAATAATTTTTGCTCATAAATGTTTACACAAGAAACAAAAGACAATTACTTGTAATTCCAGGAACAGGGGCAAACAAGAAATGTCAAAGCCTTACAGTTGCTCTACCCACCAGGTACAGGGATAGAGCCAGCTTGAGAATGTGACTAAAGGTACATACACTCCCCGCAGAGTAGGAAATATCCAAAGACAGTGGTGTTGGATCTCCCCAGCCGAGGTTCATAATCGCGAATGAGTCGGCAAAATTCTCCCCAAGCAGAGTTTATCTATCACCAGCAATAGAAGCTCACCACCAACTGAGTTTATTTCTCCAAATCGGAAGATCGTCCAACAGAGTATCTCTCTTCCCACACAAAGTCATTCTCCCACAGGATTATTCTCAAACAGAGTCTCTCCGGGTGGAATATTCTCGAGCAAAACGGATGCAAGTCTCCAGTTAATCATCTTTGGTCACTATCCCCAGCGAGAACGAAGAACTCAACTCCTTATACTCTCTAACAGCAGTCTGAGGTTTATTCTCCCCAGCCGGAGAATACCACAAGAACATTGCATATCCATACATCGTGGCATGCACATACGCATCATACAGCACAATCTCATTTATTTTCAGAACATCATTACTCAATACATCTCATACATCATGACATTACATACGACTAACTCTTTACCTTTCAGGGAAAGATGCAATCAAGTTCTGACAAAGTTTTCTCTAGTTCGGTCAAACCGACACTAAGGTTTCTATGCTAGTTGAAGACATGTTAAGGCTTTCGTCTGGGTCAGCCGAATCGCCGCTAAGATTCCCCTGATTTCTATGCCAGTCAAAGTTAATCTGAGACCTCTCCTGGGATCAGTCAAATCAACACTAAGATTTCTCTCCCAATTGAAGTTCCCACAAGTTTCCACTGGTTCAGTCAAATCGATACTAAGATTTCTATTCCAGTTCAAGCTTTGAAGCCCAGAAATCGACCGGAAAACAGCTTAACCCTCAGCAAGTTATTGTCAAGCCTGGAAATCGACCAGATAGCAGTACAAGATACCCTAAAGCCTGTAATCAACCAGACAGTGGTATAAGACACCGTGAAGCCTGGCGCACGACCAGATAACGGTATAAGACATTGTGAAGACTGGAGCACGACCAGATAACGGCAAAGGACACTAAAACCTAGGACACGACCAGATAACATTATAAGGTACTGTGAAGCTTAGAATTCGACCAAATAGCAGTTTACCTAGCCAATTATTATGAAGCACGGAAATCGATCGGATATTAGTATGCCTTAAATTCAAGTTGAAACCCAGATGCGACTGGATAACCACTTAATTCCTTCTGAATCTTGGAGCGCGACCAGATAAGAATTGAGAAATTGCAAAGCCTGGAGGATGACCAGATAGCAAGTTTAATCTTATCTCCCCAGTAAGTCACTGTAAAACCTAGAGCACGACCAGATAGCAGTCAGTCTTATTTTCCTCAACAAATCACTGTAAGGCCTGAAGCACGACCAGATAGCAGTTCATTGTCACCTCCTAAACTAAGAGATGATTCCCCAGTAGAGTAACGGACAACTGAAGCTCCTAAAATTCTACTTCTCCCAAGACAAAGACCAGCGTGTCCCAGCGAAATCCTCCTCAACAACAGGTATACAGGTTCTCGCAAAGGAATCTCTTATGCGATCAACATTTCTTCGGATGGCATCTTTAATCCCATCTTCCGTCATTGACTTCCAAATGGCATCTATAAGCCCATTCCCAATATCGCAAGACTAGTACCACTTCATGCGAGTGCAAATTTCTGGGCACTCTAGTGTTCAAACATCTTCCACCTTCAAATCACGAAAGGCAGACAAGCCAATCTACATCCTCAGGTCTAAGAAGATTGAACAGGGGAAGTTGTTGTACCCCAAAATTTTCCCTCCCATATTTCTCAATACATGTCAAGTAAGGTCTTCAAATTGCTCAAGGAAGTCCAAGGGTTGACCAGACAAACCCTCTCCTAAGACAGTCTACCCCAAATTAGGGTTTCATTTTGCATCAAGATGTTTGAGTCCAAAGGATAAAAAATGCTCTCACCATTGTCCTAATATGTTCTCAAGATCATCCATGTCATGTTTCAAGCCTTTCAGAGAAAGTTTGCTCAGTCAATTGCTCAAATATCTAGAAATCGATTGTGCTAGGGCAAAAGTCAACTGTGACCCACATACAGTCAAACTACAAGATTTTTGGTCAACATCCTCATTTTGAAGTATTATTCATCATTTAATCAAGGGTTGATCATGATTCATCAAGGATTGCTCACAATTCATCAAAACCCAAAAGTTGCTAAATTAGGGTTTTGTAGGAAAAGTCAACTCAACTTTGACCAAGCATAACTTTCTCATACTTTATCAAAAATGACCCATCCAAACCTCATTTTGAAGAGGATGCAATTACCTACAATTAATATGCATCTCCCAAGTTCAAAATATGCACTCACAAGAAGATATGAATTTGGACATTATAGGTCATTTTGAAAAGTCAACAAAAACACCTTTTGGGTCAAAGCTTCATACATGAACATGGAAGACTCAATTGAGATGAGACCAAAAAGGTTGCTTAGAGGACATCTTAATCTTTCTAAAAAAGTCAAAGAACACCTCTCTAGGATCAAAATTGATGGAGTTATGCATTGGCCAAGTTGACCCTTTTTGCAAAATTGCCAAAAGTCAAATGTGTCCAAAATTGCATTTTTTGCTAAATAGGCCCAACTTTTTATGCTTGCACTGAGTTTGTAATGTGACCCACGACCCATGAGCCTTTCCACTTGTCATTCTTTTATTTTTGTTATTTATTTTGATTTTATTTCATTTAAATCAAATAAAATCAATATAAAATAATGAAAATATCAAAAACTAATTAAATCTTGAGATTTTATGCATGATTAGGTCCATTATATAGTTGGAGACAAGATCAAATCGTGCAAGGCTCCATATGGGCACAAAAAGATTGAATTTGCTTTTTTTGGAAAGATTTGGTGCAAGGATGAAATCATGGATCAATATTCATAACTGGAAGAGATTTGATACAAACTGCAACCCTAATGCATTCTAGTATACATAAAGAACAAATGTAGACCAAAAGAAAGGGGAGAGGCGTGAAAAAAGGAAGAGAACCAATTTCAAAAATTCAAGGAAAAAAGTGCAGACCAAATTCCAAGTTGCAGGCCATCTTAAGTCGTTCTAACCATACCAATCATTTGCTGGACGTCCCAGGATCGTGTTTCAATCGTTAACAAGCCTCCCCACGCTCAGAATCACCCTGTAAGGTTCACGCGGTTTGCCTCTTTTCTTGAATTCGAATATATTGATTCTGGCATATTTAGCATAATTGATTGGCATATTTATAATCCTTGAGATGTTTGCAAGCTAATGGCTATATTCAATTGCATTTTTATTGACTGAACATGAAACTGGCATTGTTAGGGTTTAAGATTGTGTTTTAGGGTTTCTTGGTACAGGCAAAATCAGGCCAAGAATTGGATACTTGAACGATCATGGCATCCAGACCAATCGATCCCTGGTCTTTAAATCTGTTTATCATGCATATTTTTGATGTTTGAGGCCCGCAGGTTATAGCAACAACGCCATGTCTGTAGGTAAAGGTACAGAGTTTTAAATGACGGTTCCATGGAAGAGGACGATAGTGTGTCACAGCCTGACTGGCTGATTCAAATTCTGGCGTGTTATTCTGGCCAGAAGCTTGTAGTTCTGATTTATTTGTTTATTTCTATTGTATTGATAAACTAACACCCAACGCAGTTGGTCAGAAGAAGGAAGTCAGAAGCTCCTGATTCTGGGTTCGATCCTAGGCGTGAGCTTTTGGAATTTTTCCCCTTTGTGTTCACCAGATCTAGCGCCTGCACTTTCTGAGGGTCATCTTCGGGTTCCATCAGACAGAACCAGATCAGGCATTCTCTGGTCATCTTTTGGACCCATCAACCAGGACCAGATCAAGCATCCTCTGGTCATGATCTGTTGGATCCACCAGCCAGGAGCAGGCCCAGTATCACCATCCTCTGGACCACCATCCTCTGGACCATCATCCACTTGACCACCATCCTCTGGACCACTATCCTCTAGACCATCATCCTCTGGACCACCATCCTCTGGACCATCATCCTCTGATCAGAGCCGCTGACAGCAGGCCCTTGGGTTATTCCTTATTTTTCTTTAATTTTCCTTTCTTTAGTTATTCTGCTTTTTTTTATCAACACCAAAATTACTTTTTTCTAAAAATAACCAACAAAAAATCATAAAAAGAAGACTTATTTTCTTAATAAATGTGTTTTTTAATTTAATTAGTTTAATTAATTTAAGGCAATTCTAATTTCTTTCACAATTAAAATTAATTAGAATTTAGGATTTTCTTTTTTTAATTCAATTGTTTCATTACTTTCTTAAATAACAAAAAATATGACAAAAAATATGTTTACTTTAATCAATTACAATTATGTTCAGTCATGGGTCAAAACCCTAGTCGCTTCGTATTTAATTCGCCGCGCGCTGATTATTTATTCTTGACAATATTGTTGTAACTGTTCACGGTATGTAATAGTTTAATCTAGGATTTTCTTTATTTATCGTCTTTTACGGGTTTTTTGGCTATGTGATTAATCCCTATCCCGAAGCCTTGTAATAGCGTAGGTTTATTTTCTCGCATTTTAATTCTTGCAAATATTAACTGTTTAGATGTATGTTAATAAGATTGTATGACAATATTGCATGACAATTTAAAACGGCTAGAAAACCCTAAATGTGCAAAGATAATAACTGAAATCAAATCACTCACACATGTGCACTCCTAGGGTATACTCTCACTTCGGTTGCCTTCGTTAAACGATCATTAAGTATAGGGTGTCTTATTGGTTGCCCTCCTGTCTAACAAAGATCAAAAGTCCCGTTCGGAAACGTCGCCTCGGAAATGTTGCCTTGGAAATGTTGCTTCGGAAATGTTGCCTCGAATATGATCTTAAGACTCTAGGGTTATTACTAAGACGTCCTAACATTGCTTTAGTGATCGTACATCCCTTACGAATTGACCCTTACAAACTCCAACGACGGTGCTACCTATTTCTCAATAGTAGGATAGCACTGTCTAAAGGAACAAGAATAGAAAAAATCTTTTTTAGAGTAGGTAGATAACTGTTAGGTACTTGCTCAAAACCACAAATTTTTACACCATACACTTTCAAACACTTTTTTCAAACAAAGTTTTCAAAAACAACTTCGTAACACTCTTGAGGACAGAAACAACGGTTAAAACAAAGTAAAACAAAACTTTTAAAAACAAGCACACACAAGAAATTTCAAAATGAGCAAGTACCTAAGAGCCCATGGAAAACCATGGATGGAAAGGGTGCTAACACCTTCCCTTTCTATAATCTACCCCCCGTACTCAGAATATCTCGAAAAAGGATTTTTTTCTGTGCTTTTTTCCTTTCCGATTGGATGAAATAAAAGTCGGTGGAGACTCTTGCTTACCACGAAATTTTGCGAACATAAAACATAAAATGCAAACCAGCATTTTCAAAAACAGTCGGTTCTGCCACCGTATCACACATCCTCTGTTGCTGTAAGGAAACCATTCATTGGAAAAAAAGAAGTTTTTGTTGTATATCCTCAGAGAAATCAAGATAGGACTGAACACCGTCCAATGGTGGGGGCTGTCATGATTCCTAAACCTGCGCCTGCTCAACAAACAAGCAACCAGCCAAGAACGGAAAGACCAGTCAGAAAGTTCACCCGAATTAATATGACATTATCTCAAGTATTGCCACATTTGTTAATATCCAATCTAGACACTTTGAAAGAAGCTCCAAAGAATCCTAACACAACCTCTCCTTATTATCATCCTAATTCCCGCTGTGCATACCATTCTGAGAGTCCCGACCATGACACTAACAACTGTTGGGCTCTGAAAAACAAAGTGCAAGACCTTCTTGAAGCCAAATAGATTGAATTTGATGTGCCAGAAATTCCCAATGTTATCACTTCCCATATGCCCAAGCACGACTGTGATGTCAATGTCGTTGAGGAAGATATGTTTGTTACTTTGGTTGATGAACTTGCGACCCTACTCCTGACTATCAAAAAGAACTTGTTGAATGTCGGTGTATTCCCAAGCTGTGATGAAAGTTGTCATTTCTGTTTATCATCACCAACCAGCTGTCATTTGTTAAAAGAAAGCATTCAATGCATAATAGATGATAAGGAAATTTTGTTCGAGAAGACTTCTATTCCAACTGTTTCTTATAATGATGTTTCCATCGTGACCATTTCCGCCAATTCTTCTAGGGTCTCCACCAAAAGACCCGTTAGAATTACATCATTTCCTAAAGTAGCTCCTTTGATAATTACAATGCCTGGACCAATCCCGTATTCTTCAGACAAAACTGTCCCATGGAATTATGGAGGTGATGTCTACTATCACGGTATCAAGCAAGATTAGCCAGCTGTTGAAGATTCAAGTTCTGAGAAAGATGACTCTGATATCAGTAACATTGCACGGACTAGCAAGATAACCCGAAGTGGAAGGGTTTTCTCTCCAGAAATTGCTCCTCCAAAAGCTATTTATGGACCTGTAATCATTCTTGTTATTGTTGCTCCTCCAAAGGATATTCCCAGTCCTACAATCATCTCTGCTAATACTCCTGTTGACAAAACTGTTGCAGTCCCTGTTATCACCCCTACTGACATTCCTACTGCCGAGTCAACCGATACTCGAGGAAAAGGTATTCTGGTTGAGCTTGTCCGGATGAAGGCACAATCAGTAGCTATCCCTGAGACCTCCCGAAAAGAGATGGAGGAAATTCTAAAGATTATAAAAAGAAGCGACTACAACGTAGTCGAACAACTGGGGCAAAATCCATCAAAAATTTCCATGTTGGCTTTATTTTTATGTTCCAAGGCTCATGCAAAGGCCTTGGTAAAATTCCTTAAAACTGCCCATGTACCCCAAGAAACATCTGCCGATCAGTTCCAAGACTGCATAGCCAGCTTGACCGTAGATAATGGTTTAGGTTTTTTGGATGTTGATTTAATGCCAAGAGGGAGGAAGCATAACGAGGCATTACATGTCTCAGTCGAATGCAGGGGCACGACCTTGGCTCATGTTTTGGTTGATACCGGTTTGTCTCTGAATGTGTTGCCTAAAAAAGCTCTTGATAGGCTTGACTGTGAAGGATTGACCTTGAAACCTAGAAACATAGTAGTGAGGGTCTTCGACGGATCAAAAAGGATGGTGCATGGGGAAGTGGACATCCCCATAAAAGTTGGAACCCAAACATTTGATTCAAATTTTTATGTAATGGATATTCTCCCTTCATATTCCTGCTTATTAGGCCGACCATGGATTCACGATGCTGGTGTCGTTACCTCTACGTTGCATCAAATGCTGAAATATTCGATTCAGGGGGAAATCATCATTGTTCATGGAGAAGAAGAGTATATGGTCAGTCATCTAAATTCCTTCAGATATGTGGAATTAGATGGTGAATTTATTGAAACTCCATTCCAACACTTTGAAGAAGTCCCGCAAATTGTGGCAGTAACCAAGGCTATTTCTAAAGTCCCAAAGATTACAAGGCCTCCGCTCAAGATGTCATCTTTGAAAGATGCCAAGGTAGTGATAGAAGAAGGTGGGTGCACTATTTGGGGCCAACTCCCAGATATCCCATACAAATCTGACAAATTTGGTTTGGGTTTCACTTCAAGAGCTCAGAAAGCTATACGTTGTGCTCGTGCCGGAGGACCACCCTTGAAGATCAACAAGCACAAAGTCAACACCGTGGAGGATAATAAAGACAACTATAACCTAGAGGATTGGATTTTCCCAACTGTTAGTGGAGGGCTCAGCAACTGGGAAGCTAGAGATTTTGTTCCGGTCACTTTTATCCAATAGCAATTTGTCTTTAAATTTTGTTGGATCTGTAATATTAAACAATTCTGACTCTTAAAACCTTGTGTCTTACCCGAGGCACAATGGTCCATTTGTAAAGGTTATTATCTCATTTCCAAATGACATCAATGAATCATGGACGTTTTTGCATACAAACTTTGTTCTCATTGTTTTTCTTTTTACATTTTCATTTCTTTCCAAGATAGTTATACTCTTACACACACTCACATTTAAAATGCAGATCTACATCCATTAGGGATCCCATGGGTAACGGTTCTGCTATGGCCTTTTGTGATTCTGAAAATTTAATCTACCAAGTTGAAGACGAAGGTGAGGAAGATTGTGAAGTACCAAGGGAACTCTCCAGGTTACTACAACAAGAAGAGCGGACCATACAGCCCCACGAAGAACCAATGGACACAATTAACCTAGGTACCGAAGAGAACAAGAAAGAAGTCAAGGTAGGTGCCAATCTGGAACTCGGTGTCAAAGAGCGTCTGATTCAATTGCTACATGATTATGTTGAGGTCTTTGCTTGGTCGTATAAAGACATGCCAGGACTTGATGCAGATATCGTGGTACATCGTCTACCAACAAAATAAGACTGCCCACTGATAAAACAAAAGGTCCATCGCATGCGACCAGATATGTCAGAGAAGATCAAGGCGAAAGTCATGAAACAATTCAACACAGGGTTTTTGGCCGTCACCTCCTATCCGTAATGGGTCGCCAATGTTGTTCCCATACCCAAAAAGGACGGCAAAGTGCGAATGTGCGTGGACTACAGAGATTTGAATAGGACAAGTCCTAAGCTTGATTTCCCACTTCCCCACATTAATATTCTAGTTGACAATACGGCACAACATAAGGTGTTTTCCTTCATGGATGGTTTCTCAAGCTACAACCAAATCAAAATGGCGCCTGAGGACATGGAGAAAACAACCTTTGTCACACAGTGGGGCACATTCTGCTACAAGGTTATGCCATTCGGGTTGAAGAATGTTGGGGCAACCTATCAGTGTGCCATGGTAGCTTTATTTCACGACATGATACATCATGAAATAGAGGTCTATATGGACGATATGATAGCCAAATCTCAAACAGAAGAAGAACATCTTAATCATTTATAGAAACTGTTTGAGAGACTAAAGAAATATAAGCTGAGGTTGAACCCGAATAAATGCACATTTGGGGTGAGGTCTGGTAAACTCTTAGGCTTTGTCATCAGCGATAAAGTTATTGAAGTAGATCATGCAAAGGTGAAAGCAATACAAGAAATGTCTGCTCCCCACACTGAGAAGGAAGTCAGAGGATTCTTGGGATGGTTAAACTACATTTCCAGATTCATTTCTCACCTGACAGCTACTTGTAAACCAATCTTTAAATTACTCAAGAAAGATCAAGTAGTCAAATGGAATGATAAGTGCCAAAATGCCTTCGACAAGATCAAAGAATACCTGTAAGAGCCTCCTGTTTTGATGCCACCAGTCGAGGGAAGACCATTGATCATGTATCTAACTATTTTGGAAAATCCGATGGGGTATGTATTGGGGAAGCATGACGAGTCTGACCGAAAAGAGCATGCTATTTATTACCTGAGTAAAAAGTTTACTGACTATGAAACAAGATATTCACTGCTCGAGAAAACTTGTTGCGCTCTAGCATGGGCTGCTCACCGATTAAGACAATATATGCTGACCCATACTACCTTATTGATATCTAAAATGGATCCAATAAAATACATCTTCGAGAAACCTACCCTCTCTTGGAGAATAGCAAGATGGCATATGATCCTGACAGAATATGACATACAGTATACTACCCAGAAAGCAATAAAGGGCAGTGTACTAGCTGATCACCTTGCTCATCAAGCTGTGGATGACTACCAGTCCATGAAGTTTGAATTTCCAGATGAAGATATCATGATGGTAAACAACTGTGAAGAATTCATACCATATGACGGACCTGAACAAGGATCCCGATGGACCCTGGTTTTAGATGGGGCGTCCAACGCACTCGGCGATGGTATAGGTGTTGTACTCATATCTCCTGAAGGATGTCATACTCCCTTTACGTCAAGACTATGCTTCTATTATACAAATAACATGGCAGAGTACGAAGCATGCATTTTTGGTCTCAAAGCTGCCATAGATCTAGGGATCAATTCCTTAAATGTATTAAGAGATTCAGCTTTGGTCATCAGCCAGATCAAAGGGGAATGGGACACCAAACACCCTAACCTTATCCCCTACAAAGAACATATGTTGACATTGATCCCACATTTTGAGAAGATTACCTTCGATCATTTCCCGCGAGAAGAAAATCAGCTAGCAGACGCATTAGCCACAATGTCATCCATGTTTAAACTTAAATGGGATAACGAGGCTCCCCAGATCACCATTGAACGAATGGATGAACCAGCTCACTGTCACGAGATTAATAATGAAGAAGTAGTGGACCGGCCTTGGTTTCACAAAGTCAAGAGGTATCTCGAGGCTCAAGAATATCCAGAAGGAGCTTCAGTCAATGATAAGAAGTTCTTAAGGAGATTCTCTGCTAAGTTCTTCCTTAGTAACATCATTTTCTACAAATGCAACCTTGGCTTTGTTTTGCTCCGTTGCATAGACAAGGTTGAAGCAGAAAAGATCATGGCTGAGTTACATGAAGGCACTATTGGCAAAGAAGATCCTACGGGCAGGCTATTACTGGTCTACCATGGAAGCAGATTGCTATCAACACTCTCGAACCTGCCATAAGTGTCAGATCTATGCTGACAAAGTACACGTACCTCTAGTTCCTTTGAATGTCTTGACGACTCCTTGGCCCTTTGCTATGTGGGGCATCGATATGATTGGGGAAATCAAGCCAACAGCCTGTAATGGACACCGCTTCATCTTGGTGGCCATTGACTATTTCACAAAGTGGGTTGAGGCGGCTTCTTTCGCTTCCGTTACCAAGAATGTTGTCGCCCGGTTCATCAAGCAAAATCTCATATGTTGGTACGGTATCCAGGAGAGGATCATCACAGACAATGATACGAATCTTAACAACACTATGATCACCGCACTGTGTGTGCAATTCAAGATCCAGCATCACAATTCTTCCCCTTACCGGCCAAATATGAATGGTTTTGTCGAAGCCACAAATAAGAACATCAAAAAGATCATACAGAAAATGGCAGTCACGTACAAAGACTGGCATGAGATGCTACCATTCGCTCTCCACGGTTATCGTACCACAGCACGTACATCAACTGGGGCAACACCCTACTCTATGGTATACGGCATGGAGGTTGTCTTTCCTATTGAGGTTCAGATACCCTCTCTGAGAATTATGAAGGATGCAGGGCTGAATGAAGAAGATTGGATCCAAACTCGTCTTGATCAACTAAACTTGATTGATGAGAAAAGGCTTATTGTTGTCTGTCATGGTTAAATGTATCAAAAACGGATGATCAAGGCTTTCAACAAAAAGGTCAGACACCAAGTATATCAAGTCGGGATTTGGTGATCAAACGTATCATACTACCGCAGGGTGATCCCAGGGGCAAATGGACTCCTACATATGAAGGACCGTTTGTAATCAAAAGCATATTCTCTGGTGGAGCAAAGAACTTGACCACCATGGATGGCGATGACCTGCCACACACTGAATGCGGACATAGTCAAAAGATATTACGCATAAGAGACCCGCTAGGTTGACACACCTAGGCAAAACAAGGGCATCCTGGCGAACCAAAAAGGTTTGGGCAAAAATTAGGGATAAAAAAAAATTTGTACACCCAGCAAGCTGAAAACTCGAAAGGGAGGCTTGGGCAAAAATGGGTATCCTGGTGGACTGAAAACCCGAAAGGGCGGTCCAAGCAAAAGTTAGGGAATTAAAGCGTATGACTATGTCCGATTGGATCACCTTACAAACAATTTATAAACTCGACGGTTCTGATCAATTCAATCAGCTTCGGACAAGGAAACAAATAGATAAGATGCTCAGAGACACGAAGGCTATAGCAGAATGGGAACCCCATTGGATTATTTCACATAGCTATATTTTCTTTATAACAATTTTTAATTTTTTACGATGGCATTCCCTTACTAGAATGTTTGTCTTATTGTACAAAAATACTTACTCAAAGTCAATACAAAAATATCCCTTTGAAAGTGCAAAACTATCTGTTTTTATTTACTCTTATGTTTTGTTTACAAAAGTGTCCAATGATTTATTTTTGCACATATGCATTTGAACGTAACTACTGTTTACAAATGAAAAAAATAAAAAGACAATCACTAATGGCTTTAAGAGGTAGGGAAATCTCTCTAAGCTATTTCCATAAAATCCCCCGCAGTGTGCAGTTTAATCCCCAGCGGAACAAAACTTCCAGTTATCACTCCCCGTTAGAAGTCGCCAAATTTCTCAAGATTCCCCAACAGGATCTTACAACCAGTACACGGGGTTTCCCTTACAACAAAGTTTATTTCTCTAAGTGGAAATTCATCAGCACTTCAAAACATGAAGACTTGCACTCCGTATCCTCAACAGTAGTCGGGGATTTATTTTCCCAAATCCAACAAGCAGTGCAGCAAATTAGCTCACATACACATACATCACATCCATATATCATAAACATCAATAACACGAATGCATGTATCACAATATCATTATACCATTCATTTCATACAACATGACATTTCATATTAGCTAACATTTTACCCTTTTCAGGATAAGGTTAATCAATAGCTATCATTAACAATGGTAAAAGGCTTTTCAGATACAGTTCAGATATGCTCCAGACACGGATGCCATCCTAATACTCATTCAGATTCAGCTTTCAGATACAGTTCATATACGCTCCAAAGACGGACGCCACCCGGATACTCATTCAGATTTAGCTTTCAGATACATTTCAAATACGCTCCAGACACGAACGCCATCCTGATACTCATTTGAATTCAGCTTTCAGATACAGTTCAGATACGCTCCAAACACGGATGCCATCCTGATACTCATTCAAATTCAACTCTCAGATACAGTTCAGATACGCTCTAGACACGGATGCCATCCTGATACTCATTCGAATTCAACTCTCAGATACAGTTCAGATACGCTCCAGACACGGACGCCATTATGATATTCATTCAATTTCGACTTACAGATACGTTTCAGCAATCATTTCTGGATGGCATCTACAAGCTCATCTCCAACAAATTTCCATCATCCCTCCAAATGGAATATTTAAGCCCATTACATATACCATCAACTATCACATCACCGAGTGTAAATTTTTGGGCACTCTAATGTCCAATCATCTTCCACCTTCGAGTCACAAATGGCAAAACTCGCCAATCTAACTCTTCAGGCTTAAGAAGATTGAACAGGGGAAGTTGTTGTATCCAAAAAATTTCCCTCTCACTTTCCAAGAATTTTCTCACAAGATCTCCTTTGGCTCAAGACTGCACTAGGATTGATCACCTCAAGACACCTCCTTAAGCACTGATGACCAAAATTAGGGTTTGCGATTGCACAAGGATATTTGAACTTACAATGCCCAATATGACTTTCATGGATCATTATGGACCCTCAAGCTTACTCATGTCAAGTTTCAAGCTTTGGATCACACTTTTGCTCAGCCAATTGAGTAGTTGACCTAAAAATCAGTTGTATTGGGAAAAAGTCAACTGTGGCCAATTTACAGTCAAACTTCATAATTTTTTATCCACGTCAACATTATAAACTCATAGGTATCATTTGATCAAGTTTGGACCATAATTCCTCAAGAAATTTGATCAAATCTTCAAAAGGGCAAAATGGTCAAAATTAGGGTTTTGACTGGGAAAGGGCAATTTCTGATTTTTGACCTAGCAAATGATCAATTGGTTTAAGGCATAATCTCAAGAGTCCAATTTCATCATTTTGACCTAATGACATGGCTCAAAACATTGCTCAAGTCCAATGGATTGACAGATAAATTTTCAGTCAACTGATCAAAAGTCAATAGTATACTGAAAAGTCAAACTTTGACTTTTTGGTCAAAATCAAATGCCAAAGATCACAATTCATCAAAGCATGTAAAAATATTAAACTTAGTCATAAAGAAATCAAAATTTCAAGTTTTCATTTTGAAAAGTTAAAATTTATAAACTTAGAAATTTTTCTAAGTGTTGGAAATTTCTTATTTTTTCACAATTTTGAGCAAAATTTTCACAATGATGCAAGAGGATTCTGAAGAAACTTTCGACATGAAAGTTGTATATCTCCATGAAATCTAAAACTTTGATTTACATAACTCCTTCTAAAAGTGCTTGGATCTCAAGTTATAATTTTAAGAACACATGGTCATGAAACAAAACACTTAGTGAAATTTTTGTCCTAATTTGGTCAGGATTTTGACCCAACTTCATGGCACTTTTTCATATAGTTCTAAGGGGAATTTTCAAAAGTGATTCAAATATGGATTTTAGAGCACATTACAATCTTTCCAAAATTTCCAAGAACTCCTTGAGATCATTTTTGAGTAGGGAGAATCGAAGAGATGAAGTTAGGGTTTTCACACTTGAATTACAAGTCATTTTGTGATGAACAAAATTCAAAATTCAAACTTATGCTGCATAACCTCTACTTTGCAGGCCTCAAACTTGTTAGGCACTCCATAATTAATTGCTTGCACAGATGTTAGAGGTCTCAATTCAAGCATTCAATGCAAGGTCGTGCTTTATATCCATTTTGGGAAGAAAGTGCACATTGTTATTTTGATAAAATGGCTTTTTGCACAAAATTTGTTCTTGAGCCTTGCAATTGCTTTCTTCTGATCATACAAGTCCCGTAACTCAATAAAACTTGTTTAGACACTTACAATCACCCAGCCCATGCTTGTACTACACATTGAAACTTGTCTTCCCACTTTTCTTCAAAATCAAGTAACCTAGCAATTAGCTTATAATTTGTACTTCTGACACTCCAAAGCACTCTAACCCTTTTGCTTATACATACACAAGTTATTTTCCACAAATCCCACGCATGCTTAAGCCCTAAAAATACCAAGAACACAGAATCACCAAAAACACTTCAAAACTTGCCATTTCTGAGTTTTGAATCCAATCTCCAAATTTGCTCGTGCGTTTCTTGGCCTTTTACTTTCAAAAGCTCCTAAACAACATACATAAACAATCCCAACACCTGTAACACCACTGTAACACCTCCATCATCATCCACCATTTTCAAAAATAGCACCTTGCACCTTGACTTCTCCAGAACTCCTCAGGCACTTTCAGCTCAAGCTAAGCATCCCATTAGCTTCCTGGGAACTTGAGGAAGCTAATCCAATCATTGGAACTCACTAAAAGCTACTCAAACTCAAAACCCAATACCCTCTTGCAAGGTAAGTTTTCTAAATTTCGAACTCTTCATACATGCATCATTAATGGTTTATTTGTGAATGAAAAATGTAGATATCATTGCCTTAAAGCTAACCATGTCCATAGTTTTCATTTATATTTCTTGAGCTTAGAGAATTTTAAGATTGAAGTTTCTGAAATTTTTAGGTTTTATATTAGTGCCATTAAAATCCATGCTTGTCTTTGATCTATAATTTTATTGCTTTGCATTTCTGAAATCGTGAGGAAATTCGCTACAAGTTTCTTGTTTACATTTTTCATTTTTGTTGAGAATTGAACAAGATACAGAGGCTCTGGCTGGGCGTGAGGTTAAAGATGAAGTTCAGGCCATGGACTTGTTTACTATCATATATTTGTTGTTTTGTTTATATAAACGGATGTATAGCCACCCCAGTGGTAGAAGCGCGCGCCTGTGACTATATGGACCCGGGTTTGAGCCCCAGTGGTACCCTTTTGGATTTTTTTTGCATATTCCTCACATTATGACTTTTTGGACAGGCGCCTGGGCCTAACAGTCTTGGGCTTTTATTTTATTTTTCTTCTTACTGCTAACCCCCCTGCTGGCTACTCACACCCCTGGCCCATTTTATTTTCTTTTGTTCATTTTTATTTATTTATTTTCTTAAATATTTTATCTAATACTAAAAAATCAAAAAAATATAAAAACATTAGATTTATATTTTGTTGTAGTTTATTTATGTTTTACACAAAAATTATTTTATTTAATCATACTTTATTTATTTTACTAATTTGATTTGTAAATTTAATTTAAAAAACTAGGGTTTTAGTTATTTTCTTTTACACTATTAAAATATTATTTTAATATAAAAAGACCAAAAATATTTTATAATACTATAAATTACTTTTTAGACAAAAAATACCAAAAATATTCTTCTCATAAACTTAATTTCTTTTTAATCAATTAATAGATTAAGGTTTTATTTAAATTCTTTTCCTAGTAAATTTAGGTTTCACTTTTTACTAATTTATTTAATTATTTTTTCTTTTAGTTAATTAGGTTAAAACAAAACCACTTTTTTCCTAAAAAATCCAAAAACATCCATTTACTTTACATTTACATTCTTGCATATTTATTCATTTTGTACATTATTTATCCAATTCTTGTATATATTCAATATGGTTGTAATAGATAACTAGGCTTTATTTTCTTGCAATCCCCATTTGTAATTTGTACACCCCCCTCCCACAAGTATTGTAATAGCGTAGTAATTTTAAATTCCGCAATTTATCGCTTTATATACAAATGCTAGTAATTAGGGTTTGTATGGAAAGACTAGAACCAATCAACTAGAAAACCCTAATCAAAGACAAAACCAAGCATGAAAAAACAATACACTTGCACACAAGCACCCCTAGGGTAAATCTACTTGGTTGCCTTACAAAATGGCCATATTACGCATGTGAGGTATCTTAGCAAAAAACAAGCAAAATACAAGATCATAGTCCCTCAATGACACTATCTATGTTGCCTTTAAAATGATCTTAGTCCCTAAAAGATAATGCTAAGATACCTTGCAACATTGCTAATCATGGTTATACGATGACCCACGCCCGTCCCGTTTACATCCAAAGATAGGGTTACTTACCAAATCAATGGTAAGATAACAATATCAAAGGAAAGAGGAAATGAACATGAAAGACTTTTGACTAGGTAGAATGTTTCTAGTTACTTGCTCAAGTTCAAAACAAAACATACTTGCTATTTTTAAAATAAACACCAACACTTTCAAAAACATCTTTCAAACTTGAAAACATTTTCAAAAGATCAAACACTTTGTATACATTCTTAAGAACGAGAAGATTACAAAGTTTGCCTAAACAAATGGCCTCTTCACAAAATACTTTCAAAAACCACACAAAGCACAATTTCAAACAAAAGCAAGTAATCTAGAAAGTACATAAGAGCCCATGGAAACCATGGATGAAAAGGGTGTTAATACCCTCCCTTTTCATAATCTACCCCCCTAACTCAAGAAATAATCTCAAAGGTCTTTCCTGTGCTTTTTCACCTTTCCTTTTGGATAAAAGAAAAGTCGGTGGCGACTCTTGCTAACCGCAATATTTGTGATAAAACACAAAATACCCAAGTCAGTTCTCTCAATGTATCACAACTTGTAACATGCAGTATTTTATCTTTTGGTACCCATAATCTTTTGGGTCCTTTAGAAATAGTTTTCTCAAAGTTTCTAATAAACTCGGGTATCTGTGCATCATTAAAATTTTGTGTCTGTGCATAAGGGTAGAGATGACAAAAAGGGAGCTATATGTTTATTTTCTTCAAATGAGCTCTGATTATCGTTACCAGAAACATAACCAATTCATCTCTTTCCATTATGACCAACACCATAGATCATGGAAGCCATTTTGCTTCTTCTTATGTTGTTGTTCAAGAATTTCTGAAATGCCTTATCATATTTGTATAAGACGGTTTCAGAAGATGGAGGTGCTTTAGAAAGAGTTTCTTCAAGTTTTAAACATTTCTTATTTAGAAAAGCATTTTCTTTTTCTAAAATAAAATTGTCTCCTTTTTGTTCAGAAACTTCTTTCTCTAGATTACCATATTCTTCATTTTCATATTCATGAACTTTCTGAAGGTTCTTGAATTTTTGTTTACGTTTCTGATACCTACTCAAAGATTTTGATAAACATAATTCTAAATCAGCACGAGAAACTTCATAAAATACCTATTCTGAGTCACACTCAGTTTCTGATGTTTTTCCTTCTGACATAATAGCCATGAATGTTATGTTGGCATACTCTTTTTCAGATTCTGATCCTTCAGAGTCTGATTCATCCCATGTTGCCATGTTACCTTTCTTCTTGCCATTGAAACTACTTTTCTTGAAGCTTTCTTTTTTGGTTCTTTCTTTCTTGAGCATTGTACATTCATTTCTATGGTGTCTAGGCTATTTACACTCATAGCATGTTACTTCCTTGCTTTCTCTTCCTCTTGCAAATGTTTCTGGATGATCTTTTCTGTTTCTGGATCCTCTAAAGTTTTTTTGTATTTTCTAGAGTTGCTTGAATCTTCTGGACAGAAGGGACAATTCATCTTCATAATCAGAAACTTCATCATCTAAATCTTCTACTACTTAAGTTGGGAAGGCTTTGTACTTTTCTGACTTGGGTCTTTATGATCTTGATCTTAGAGCAACATATTTGCCTCTTTTTTAGGGCTCATCTTCCTCTAACTCTATTTCATGACTCTTAAGAGAAATAATTAACTCTTCAAGAGTTATGTTGTCAGATCCTTAGACAGCTCCAGCGTAGTAACCATTGGTCTCCATCTTTTGGGAAGACTTCTGATGATCTTCTTGACATGATCAGCTGTAGAGTAACCTTTATCCAGAACCTTAAGTCCTCCTACTAAGGTTTGAAACCTTGAGAACATATTTTCCACCGTTTCTTCTTCTTCTATCTTGAAAGCCTCATATTTCTGGATCAAGGCCAAAGCCTTAGTTTACTTGACTTAAGCATTGCCTTCATGTGTCATTCTTAACGAATCAAGAATATCCTTCGTTGTTTCTCTATCAATGATCTTCTCATATTCACTGTAAGAAATATAATTAAGAATAATAGTTATGTATTTGTGATTATTCTTGAGATCACCTTTTGTGCATCATTCATTCTGTTTCCGAGAATGGGAATAATGATCGCACTAACAGGTGCCTCATAGCCATTTGTAACAATATCCCAAAGATCAATATCATAGCCTAGAAAGAAACTTTCTAGTCTATAAATCCAGTAGTCAAATTTATATCCATAAAAAATAGGAGACTTAGCATTGTAAATATCTCTTTCATTTGTGTTAGCAACGACCATTTAAGTTTTTCTCACATTGGACCTCTATACACGGTTAAGCATTTGATTGAAAAATCAATAACACAACTAGGCTCTGATAGCAATTGAAGGTTGAGAAAAATACAAGAAAGGGGGATTTAAATTGGGTTTTCAAAAAAAAATTCTTTAGAAATTATTATCACAAACAATCAAGATAGACAATGTAAGAATGAAAAATGACACAATCGGTTTATACAAGTTCACCTTAAACAAGGCTACTATTGTCCACCCGCCTAGTTGATGTAGCCTTCAAAAAGGACTTAATACACTAATCTTGAAATATTATAAACAACGTCTAAGAGTTTAGAAAAACACCTTAACCCTCTCAAGTATACAAACTACAACTTAGTCACTTGAGGAAACACATCTCAATAGATTTACAATCAAACAGTGTTTACAATAGTGCTTATAGAAAAGCAGATTTAACACTAAAATGAAGAACAAATGTAAATACACAAATATGAGCAACAACTCTTTGTATTTACAGCAATGATAATAACACAATAATGAGCCACAACTCTTATATTATAGAGAGTAGAAGTTAACACAAATTAGAGCAACAACTCTTTGTGTTTTGAATTTCTTTTGAATATTTTCTCTCTGTTTTCTTTAAACAAGAGCTTTTCTTTGTTTTAATATATCTTCTTAATTTGTTTTTGTTCCTTTCTATGCTTTTTCACTTCGTTTTCTTCAAATAAAGTAGTCATCCCTTTAAATAGGCTGAGAAAGTAGACCTTTAGATAGTACAAAATGCCACTTTCATTTTCCAGCTGCTACAGCGGTAGCATGAGATCGTGGGAGACAAGTTCCTTTGGTTGTACAACATAGTCTTCACCATTATGGAATAGGTACATTACGGTTGTACTACAATCTTCTTGTGCACGTTTCTGATATTTTCTTTTGATGAGATACTTCTGAACTGAAGTAAAGATGAGAGAGCAGAAGAGATCATGTTCTTGTTCTTAATCCTCTGATGGATTATTTCTGATGTGAAATGATGATTAATAAAAAATACGTTTCATTGTAATATTCCCAAAAATATCAGAGTCTTCAAAATCAGAACCTTGTCTTCAGACTTGGAGCAACAACTTATCTGACAAACATATTCTTAATTTTTTAGTTGGAAGCAAAAGCTTATATGAGAAGCACAATATCTTAATTTCTGATCTTTGAAGCAAAAGTTTGATTTCTGATCTTTAAAGCATAAGCTTGATTTCTAATCTTTGACATTGATTTCTGACCTTTGGCGCATAAATTGATTTCTAATCTTTGAAGCATAAGCTTGATTTCTAATCTTAGCTTGATTTTTGATCTTTGACGCATAAGCTTGATTTCTTATCTAAGCTTAATTTTTTATCTTTGACGCATAAGCTTGATTTATGATCTTTGATAACACGAAATTATATTGCATATTCAATTCGACTCCCATGGATTCTTTTACCATTTTTATTTATTTTTGTCCTACTATGGTTGTATTTCTATTGTATTTCTGGTGTATGCTAGCAAAGAGGCTAAATGTGAAGAAGAGAATGAAACAGAGAAGAGATGAAGAAAATAATGAAAAAAATATGAAGTTGGGTCTGTGGCCTTCGCCATACAACCATGGCCCTCGCCATGCATGTCTGGCCCTTGCCATGCATGTCTGGCCCTCGCCATGCATGTCTGGCCCTCGCCACACTCTGTCAACTTGTCACATTGTTTGTTTTGTTGCGTGGTTTTATCCACGTAACAAAACAAACCCCCTGATTTTTCTCCAGCTTACAGAGTCTTCCGAATACTTTGGGCCATGAAGTCACGAGTCCTAATTTTTCTCCAATGGAGTTACAAAAATTTAGCAGAGATTATAAAAGGCTGTTTATCACAACTTCCAGAAGGGGGTCCAATTTTCCTGAGTTCAGAGCACTTTCATTCTTAGTTTATATGCAGTAAATTTCATGAAACAACAATAGCTCTTCCACATCGGGGGACTATTGCAACTCTAGTACTAGGATATTTTCAGTATTCATTAAGTATTTTCCGTTTAAGTGAATTTTGTCGACATTTATGGAGGATCATGGTTTTAGTTTAAGTTTGCAGTCAAGCCTATTGTACTCGAAGATTTATTCCAGTTATTCAATTCAACTTACTTCCAGGTTTCCTATTTAGTTTTTATAGTTTCTTTTGCTATTAGAAATCATGTTCTGCTTTATGTTTAATTATCGGTATCGTATGTTTATGTTTAAAACCATGATCGGGTAATTCCCTTGATATCGATATGTGCAAGTAGTCTCACGGACGAGGTTTATAAATATGTTGGCGTAAATATTTCACAAACTATTTTTCTGGTTTAGTTCCTAATTTTAATTGACACAATTTTGTTACGAGAGTAAAAGACACACAAAGGTTATAATTAATAAAATGGGAGTTTAAGATTTTTAATCGGATAGTAGAAAATAGACATTAATTCTAAACACAGCGAGAGCACTTTAGGGTTAATTAGAATTTCTTGATTTCCAAAAATTATTTCTAAATTCAAATGAGATAGCGAGAGCAAAGGATTCTGATTTAGGAATTTAGTCAGAGTCAATAAACATGAGAGTGTGAGACAAAGACTTTTAAATTTCTATTTTATACTGAACATTATTTTAACATTTAAAGATTATGCTAACGATTTATTGAATCTATGAAGTTTGACGAATTGCATATCGGTATCCCGCTATCGAATATCTTAATTAAACCTGAATTTATTCCCCATTTCTCTCAAAACCCAAGATTAATTATCAGTTTTAGATTTACATAGTAACATTAGATAACATTAGCTTGATTGTGAGTCTTTGTGGGTTCAATATCTTTTAAAACTACACGATTTATGCGGTAGCTCCAACCTGCAATTTATGCGAACTTTACGCACATGCTGCACCTGAATGTCCACTTTTGACAGGAGTACTAGTTGATCAAGTGAATTATGCTCAAGGGAGTCCTTATGGTAATATCTATAACCCTGCCTAGAATAACCATCCAAAAATTTTGTACAAAAACAATAATGCACTATACACACATGGCCAAGATCCTGCTACACCGCCAGAATATCAGAAAATCGACCCAATTGTTCTAAATGTTCCTAGGAAATCTAACATAGAAATTATGATAGAAAATTTCTTAGCCACTCAAGCTCAACAAAACAAGGATTTTCTAAATCAGAACATACACACTAGCGAATAACTCAAGCAATTATCAAACAACGTTGATGCCCTAGCCACTCATAACAAAATGTTGGAAACATAAATCTCTCAAGTGGCTTAACAACAAGAAGCTACCGCTGCTCCAGCTGGCACTTTTCCTGGACAACCTCAACCAAATCCAAAAGGTCATGCTAATGTTATAATACTTCGGAGTGGGACGAAACTAGATGGACCAACTGATCCAAGAATAAAAAATCCATCCATATATTAGAATTTTGGAAAATAAGACGAACCAAAAGACAATGAGAAGGAAGATAAAAGTGAAGAGGCCAAAGAGAAAGAAAAACCTTATGTGCCTTCGCCACCTTACAAACCACTGATACCGTACCCTCAATGATTAGCTAAGTCTAAAAGTGTAGGGCAGTTTAAGAAATTAGTTGAACTTCTGAAACAATTAAATATCATAATACCTTTCACAGAAGCTATCACATAAATTCCCTCTTATGCTAAGTTCCTAAAAGAAATCTTATCCAATAAGAAAAATCTTGAGGACAACGAAACAGTTATGCTTACTACAGAGTGGAGCGCTATAATTCAAAATAACATGCCTCCTAAGCTAAAAGACCCTGGTACTTTTTCCATACCTTGTGTAATCGAAAAGTTTGTCATTGACAAAGCTCTATGCGACTTAGGAGCTAGTATTAGCCTAATGCCCTTATCAATTTGTAAAAGGCTCAACATGGGAGAACTAAGACCAACAAGAATGTTCGTGCAACTAGCTGATCGTTCAGTTAAATTTCCTTTAGGTATACTAGAAAATGTTCCAGTACGTATAGGACAATTCTATATTCCTATTGATTTCATAATTATGGACATTAAAGAGGATTCCAACATCCCTATTATTTTAGGCAGACCATTCCTAGCCACTGCCGAAGCCATTATAGATGTAAAAAGAGGAAAATTAAATTTTGAGGTTGGTGAAGAAAAGGTCGAATTTATCCTCTCACAATTCTTCAAGACACCTGCTATAAATGATTCGTGTTGTTTCTTAGATGTCATTGATGAATGTGTTAAAGAAATGGAGAAACAACAAACTACATATTCTGAATTTTTGAAAATCCCTATACCTCCTATTCTTGAAGATTATAATTGGTGTGATGAGTACCAGGATGACAATCTAAGTGAATGTCTCGCACTAACTCTGGACCTTATGCCTTGCTCAAAGAAACCAGTTGTAGAACTTAAAACATTACCCAAAGATCTAAGGTATGAATTCCTAAACACAAAACTTGAACAACCCGTTATTGTCAATGCAAATTTAGGACAGATAGAAATTGAAAAATTATTACATGTCCTAAGAAAATACCCAACTGCTTTAGGCTATAACATCTCAGATAAAAGGAATAAGTCCCTCTATCTGCATGCATCACATCATGCTTGAGGAAGACTATAAGACCTCTAGAGAACACCAGAGAAGAATAAATCCCATTCTGAGTGATGTAGTCAAGAAAGAAGCACAAAAGTTATTAGAAGCAGGAATCATATACCCGATATCCGATAGTAAATGGGTTAGCCCAGTACATGTTGTACCCAAAGAAGGGAGGTGTTATAGTTGTTAGTAATGCAAAAGGCGAATTTGTAGCATAACATACTCAAATCGGATGGAGAATGTGCATTGACTATAGGAAATTAAACAAAGCCACTCGAAAAGATCACTTTCCTTTACCTTTTATTGATCAAATGCTCGAGTGATTGGCTATTCTCACTTCTGCTATTTAGATGGTTATTCAGGATTCTTTCAAATCCCTATTCATCCTGAAGACCGAGAAAAGGCCACCTTCATTTTTCCTTATGGAACATTTGCCTATCGACGAATGTCGTTCGGACTATGCAACACTCCCGCAACATTCCAAAGATACATGATGTCAATCTTCGCTGATTTTATGGACGACGTCATGGAAGTATTTATGGATGATTTCTCTATTTGTGGGAAAAGTTTTGAGGAATGCTTATCAAACCTAGAAATGGTACTTGAACGATGCGTAAAAGTAAATCTCGTGTTAAATTGGGGAAAATTCCATTTCATGGTCCGACAAGGAATTGTGACATAGTGTCTGATAAGGGGATTGAAGTTGATAAAGCTAAAATAGAAGTTATAGAAAACCTTCAACCTTTGAAAACCGTAAGAGAAATACGAAGTTTCTTAGGACACGCCAGTTCCTAACGACGATTCATTAAAGATTTATCTAAAATCACCAAACCACTAACTGACTTATTAATGAAAGACACTGAATTCGTTTTTGATGACAAATGCCAAAAATTGTTTGAACAATTAAAAACAACTCTTATCACCACACCTATTATGCAACCACCTGATTGGAGATTACCGTTTGAAATCATGTGTGACGCTAGTGATTATGCCGTAGGCGCAGTCTAAGGACAAAGAAAGGATAAAAAGCTTCATGCAATTTATTACGCTAATAGAACCTTAGATTCTATGCATATGAACTACGCCACCGTAGAAAAGGAACTTTTAGCTGTCGTGTTTGTTTTGGATAAATTTCGTTTTTACTTAGTAGGAGCAAAGATAATTATATATACTGATCATGCTGCAATTAAGTACCTATTAAGTAAAAAGGATGCCAAACCAAGATTACTAAGGTGGATTTTACTCCTACAAGAGTTTGATTTAGAAATCAAAGACAAGAAAGGCACTGAAAATGTAGTAATTGATCACTTATCTATAATGGAAGGCAATAAGACTAAACAAGTGTCTATCAATGATGATTTCCCTTATGAACAACTCCTAGCCCAGTTTGAAAATAATATAGTTGAATGCTCCATAACTTATAAAGATTCTGAAACAAATGAAGTTGTGGAAGCGATATACACTAAAACCACATTGCCATGGTATGCTGACTTTGTCAACTACTTAGCAGCTGGAGTGCTTTCACCAGATTTAACTTACCAACAAAAGAAGAAATTCTTCCATGATCTTAAATAATTTTACTGGGATGAACCTCTACTTTTCAAGAGAGACGCCAATGGTATTTTCTGTTGATGTGTCTTCGAAGATGAAGTAGAAAGTATAATTTCCCATTGTCATTCTGCCCCCTATGGTGGACACGCAAGCACTTCAAAGACTTGCGCTAAGATCTTACAAGTTGGTCTCTTTTAGCCTAATCTATGGAAATATGTCCATATCACAGTCATAAATTGCAATCGGTGCCAACATCTCTAGA
Source organism: Vicia faba (assembly GCA_948472305.1). Classification (NCBI taxonomy): domain Eukaryota; kingdom Viridiplantae; phylum Streptophyta; class Magnoliopsida; order Fabales; family Fabaceae; genus Vicia; species Vicia faba. Next base: position 885,174,995 of record OX451738.1, read on the forward strand.
CGCGACGAGATGCCACAAAAAGGCATCTTAGAAGTAGAAGTTTTTGACGTGTGGGGAATAGATTTCATGGGACCATTCCCATCTTCTTTTGGTAATAAATACATACTCGTTGTTGTTGATTATGTATCGAAATGGATCGAAGCTATTGCTTCTCCAACAGATGGCATGTGAGTAGTAATTAAGCTCTTCAAGAATATAATTTTTCCTAGATTCAGTGTGCCGAGACTTGTCATCAGGGATGGTGGCTCCCATTTCATTTCAAACATCTTTGAAAAACTATTACTGAAATATGTAATAAGATACAGTGTAGCAACACCCTATCACCCGCAAACAAGTGGACAAATAGAGGTGTCAAATAGAGAAATTAAGCAAATCTTAGAAAAAACGGTTGCCACCTATAGGAAAGATTGGTCTTCAAAATCACACGAAGCTCTGTGGGCATATAGGATAGCCTATAAGACCCTAATAGGAACCACGCCATTTAATCTAGTTTATGGTAAATCGTGTCATTTGCCGGTAGAATTAGAGCATAAAGCTTATTGGGCATTAAGACCCTTAATTTAAATTATACTTCCACATATGAGAAGAGAATTTTAGATATTCATGAACTAGAAGAACTTAGATTAGACACATACGAGAATGCCCAGATTTATAAAGAAAGAACTAAAAAGTGGCATGACAAGCGTATATCGAGGAAAAAGTTTAATGAGGGTGACGTAGTACTTCTGTTTAATTCTCGACTTAAACTTTTCCCGGGTAAACTTCATTCTAGGTGGTCCGGTCCCTTTGAAATTACCAAAGTTTTTCCAAATGGAGCAATAGAAATAAAGGGTAACTCTAGTGAACCATTTATCGTGAACGGGAAACGCTTGAAACACTATTATTGCATTGACAACAAAGACTATTCCACTAGTCTAAAACTTGCAGAGCTTCCCGCTCCTTCCTAGAATTAATCTTTCATTAAAACTTTATCGAGCTTACAACATTAAACAAAGCGCTTGGTGGGAGGCAACCCACGTTTTATCTTTAATATAAATTTTGTTTTATTATTTCTACTATTTTTACTTCTGTTTTATTTATCTTTGACATGCGGTATTATTGTTTAGAATTAGCCATTACTGACTTAATATCATCGTTTACTTACTTTCAGGCTAACTTAACTTTACCTAACTACTAACTCTCACGATGCAACAAGTAGACTATATGGATATCATTTTCAGAGGCAAAGCTCAGAGGAGGTGATTTGAAGTTTTAGCTGAGAGAGAGATGGCACTGACTATCTACTCTGATAAAGGCACCATGACCTCACTTGGCATTAGAGATAGGGTCATGTTTTTGCTTGACCAAATAGGTTGGAACAATTTTACTGTAGGGAGAAGATTTAGTTCTTACCGTAGGCTAACCCTTGAATTCCTAAGTTCGCTTACTTTCATGCCTAACCATGGATTAGGATTTAACTGAGGCCTAATTATTTTTAGGATGTTTGGTATTAATTTCTGATATATTAGATGAGAGTTTGCTAACCTTTTAGGAGTCCCTGGTGGCCCACATGTCTTTGCTAGTACCCAAGAAGACCGTCTTATGGACCTTGAGCTTGGATATTTTTAGGGTAGCATAGCTGGATATAATAATCCCGAGCCTAATAACTCGTTTTCTGAAAATATACATAACCCAGCTATTCGTTACTTTCATAAGATCCTTGCTCACTCCCTATCCAGAAAAAGAAGAAAACATAACCTCCATTAATGTTGCTACCTTTATGTTAGCCAATTTTACTCATCTTGCACAAGTTGACCATGAACCAATCTTAATAGGCGGCATAATAACCATGATTGCAAATGCTATTGGGTTGAGACAACCACTTGTCAACCTTGACCCTCTAGGAAGAATCCGACCCATGAACATTCAATTCTATTTTAACAGTGGCTTCATTAGAAACCTAGGCCCGAATGAGTTTGAACTTCTTATCAAAAATTAAGTTCTGCACCTTTTTACCTTGCCAAATCCTAGGACTAGTGTACATGACAGAAATAGCGGGCTGCTTGATTTGGATGTACCCCAAAATGACCCACCAACTCCTCCTGAGACACCCCAAATTTATGACCACTTGATAACTATGTCTCTGATGCTGAAATTGACCCTAAGGCTCCTCCATTATACCATAATTTTCCATCCCTAGACCATGCCAACCCTCCAGTTGCCTCTCAAATCATTGCACCACCCCAAAATGAAGGTCATCTCCCTGGCACAGCTTCTTGTGCCTTTGCTGCACCATTTGCTCCACCTCATGACCACACTAGTGCTATCAACGCACTCCAAACTGACATTTCTAGCATTAGAGACGAGTTGACATCTTTGCGCGTTGATTTTCACTGGTTTATAGACATAGTGACAGAGCAATTTGATAACATCTATCATCATATATATTTTGTTGCTCCTTATTTTGGCTCTAATGGTGGCTAATGCTTATGGATAATACTGCATTTCTGACTCTCACACTCAAACACTAAGGACATTGTATTGTTTTAAGTGTGGGGGAAGGATTGACTTTGGATTTAGGATTTTCATTGTTTTTCTTATATTTAGGATTTCCATTGTTTCCTTAATTTAGGATTTCTAGTTTTCTACGTTAGAATTAATATTTTCTATACTATTTTGTATTTTTCTACATTTTTATTGATACAGTAACAATTTTTATTGATTCAATTAAATTTAAGCATTTTATTTAATTCATGTATGTCCATTTTATATCAACAATGTTCCACTATTAAATAATGTTGTTATACGTGGGAAATGTTTTAAACATTTCTTAGTTTTCAACCTGTGGCCCTCGCCACACAACTATGGCCCTCGCCACGGTTTCTAACATCTCTGGCCCTCGCCACACCCTTATAACACATAAAAAATTTTATTACCATCATTTTCTCTTCTTCCTTTCCATTATTCCCTTCTTCCCCCAATAACCATCCCAAATTAAAACCCACTCAACCATTCATCCTTCATAACTGTCCCACTCTCCCCATAGAAAGCTTTATTGGTTTTGTTTATTGCTTTCTAGGTAGTTTTAAATTATTATTCATTTTCCTTTGCTCGTTTAGTGTTAGTGTTTATTGGGTCGAATTCTTGTGTTGTCGAATCTTTATGTGTGTTTTTCCGCTATTAATTGATTCCCCAACTTTCTTGAGCAATAACAAATAACAAAAAATTTGTTGGTTTAATGTATAACACGACAGCTTAAGAGTATATAGGTTGCTTTTCACTTAGGCTATGTTAGAATGATTTGAGAAAGATTCAACAAAACTGATACCGTTTTGACACCCTAAACCCTCTAATTATGCATGATCAGTTTGAATACCTATTATGCCGAGACCTCAAGTTTGAGTTTTAAATTAGCCCCTATTAGTTTATATTAGTAGTCAGCACCATTTTAAGCATAAACTACATAAGGAGTCGATGAATATAAGTGAATGATCCCAAAAATTCTAAAATTGCATGCCTTAATATAATAAAAATAGGGAATGCACCTATTAAGTTAGGTGACCCTCACCCAGTCACTTAACCCAACGGTTGTGGAACCTACAAAGAAACATAATAACAATCCGTTGTTAGTTGGTTTAGAGGTGTCTGGTGCTGAACTTGGTAGGACGAACTACGGTCTGATCCCCTGCAACTTACAATTGGGTAAATAAAAGAGGTTATCAAACTTATGTACCAAAACCCCGTGCTTAAGGATCAGAATCACTAACCGACTCCCCTACTATGTGCGTTCATGGATAAAGGACTTAATGTGATTGCACTCGAATGAAAGTGGGTGAAATAAAACAAAAGAAATAGGTTGAGTTATAATAGAATGATTTAGACTGGTTCACATATGGTGGGAGTTTTTGATTGTGATATGTGGTTTCGTGTCATTACGGTATCCTTAGTGTTGACATTGAGTATCTATATTTCTAATAAAATTCCTCGCAACTACGTATAATTTAGGTTTTTTTCGTGCATTTGTGTCGAGCCCGATTATAATTGAATTATCATGCTAGTTATTTGCTTGAGGACAAGCAAAGATTCAAGTGTATGGGAGTTTGATAACACAAAATTACATTGCATATTCGACTCGACTCACATGAATTTTGTTACCATTTTTATTTATTTTTCCTATTATGGTGGTATTTTTTATTGTATTCCAGGTGTATGCTAGCAAAGAGGATAAATGTGAAGAAGAGAAAGAAACAAAGAATAAATGAAGAAAAGAATGAAAAAAGTACAAAGTTGGGCTTGTGGCCCTCACCATACAACCGTGTCCCTCGCCATGCATGTGTGGCCCTCACCACACAACCATGTCCCTCGCCATGCATGTGTGGCCCTCGTCACACTCTGTCAGCTTGTCACGTTGTTTGTTTTGTTGCATGGTTTTATCCATGTAACAAAACAAACCCCCCTGATTTTTCTCCAGCTTACAGAGTCTTTTGAATACTTTAGGCCATGAAGTCACGAGTCATGATTTTTCTCCAAACAAGTTACGATAATTTAGCAAGATTATAAAAGGCAGCTTTATCACAACTTCCAGGAGGGGGTCCAATTTTCCTGAGTTCAGAGCACTTTCATTCTTTGTTTTTAGGCAGTAAATTTCTTGAAATAGCAATAGATCTTCCACATCGGAGGACTATTGCAACTCTAGTATTAGGATATTTTCAGTATTTCATTCAGTATTTTCCGTTTAAGATAATCCTACTGACATTTATGGAGGATCATGGTTTTAATTCAAGTTTGCAGTCAAGCCTATTGTACTAGAAGATTTATTCCAGTTATTCAATTCAATTTACTTCCAGGTTTCCTATTTAGTTTTTATAGTTTCTTTTTCTATTATAAATCATGTTCTGCTTTATGTTTAATTACTGGTACCGTATGTTTACGTTTAAAACCATGACCGACTAATTCCCTTGATACCGGTATGTGCAAGTAGTCTCACGAACGGGGTTTATAAATCTGTTGGTGTAAATATTTCACAAACTATTTTTCTGGTTTAGTTCCTAATTTTAATTGACACAATTTTGTTACGAGAGTATAAGACACGCAAAGATTATAATCAATATAACGGGAGTTTGAGATTCTTAATTGAATAGTAGAAACTAGACATTAATTCTAAACACAGCGAGAGTACTTTAGAGTTAATTAGAATCTATTGATTTCCAAAAATTATTTCTAAATTCAAATGAGACAGCGAGAACAAAGCATTCTGATTTAGGAATTTAGTCTGAGTTAATAAACACGAGAGTGTGAGACAAATACTTTTAAATTCATATTTTCTAATGAAGAGTATTTTAACATTTAAAGATTACGCCAACGATTTATTAAATCCCCGAAGTTTGACGAATTGCATATCGGTATCCCGTTATCGAATTTCTTAATTAAACTTGAATTATTCCCTATTTCTCTCAAAACCCTAGATTAATCACCAGTCTTAGATTTACATAGTAACAATAGATAGCATTAGTTTGATTATAAGTCCATGTGGGTTCAATATCTTTTAAAACTATGTGATTAGATTATGCACTTGCAGTCAGTAATTCCGATAGACTCTTAAAGTCACGATCAATCTTTGACGCATAAGCTTGATTTCTTATCAACACTTGAAGATTATTTTCTAGCTAACATTCAACATTCATCGGAACTGCTGATGTTTCTTTAGAAGTGGATACAATAGTACTATTTGTGGCGTGTCGGCTGAAATTCTAATGATCTTATTTAGAACTAATTAGAATATTAATATCTGCACACTCAAGAAATCATTAGATAACAAAATTGTTACATGAAAAATATATGTATTATTATCATCAAAACTAGAGATTAGATCCAGAAACAAATCTTGTTCTAACAACATATATATATATATATATATATATATATATATATATATATATATATATATATATATATATATATATATATATATATATATATATATATATATATATATATATATATATATATATATATATATATATATATATATATATATATATATATATATATATATATATATATATATATATATATATATTATTATTAGCACAGTCACATAACTGCAACATCAGTTACTTGATCCTTTCCTCTAGCAGCTCCTTAATTATAGCAGTAGTTGTTACAATTTGAAAATATTGTATAGTTATTATATATTTAAAGTAGTCATTATGTGTACTGATTTGTTGCCTTAGTTTTAGCTGATCTGTTATACTATTGTTGGCAACAAATTAATCTCCATTATCCTGTATCTCCTATTTATTCCAATCATCATTCATGTGAATAATACAACTAAAATATACACATTCTGTATATTTTATATGGTATCAGAATAGCCATTGCTTCACAGCTTTTTTTTACTGATCTTATCATGGAAGCACCAAACAACAACTCTAACCTTAAAGAACTTATGGAATTCAACACAAATTCTCACCTTCCAATTAAGTTAAGTGGAACCAATTACCCTGCCTGGTACAAACATTGCAGTGCACTCCTCATTGCTCGTGACCTTGAAGGTTTTGTTACAGGCATAAAGAAGTGTCCTCCTACTACTATTGTTACCGGTGAAACTACATCACCAAATCCTGATCATTCCTTATGGATCAGACAAGATAAACTAATTTATCTTGCTCTTCTTGGCTCCTGTGATTCTGAAGCGCGATCTGTCATGGCAGATTCAGATACGTCTTATGACGCCTGGACCGCTCTTGCTCGTGCCTTCTCAAACCGATCGCAGTTCAGAATTATGTCACTCCGAGAACGTCTCAGTTCAATCACTAAGGGGAATTCCTCTGTCTCAACTTATTTGCATTCAATCCGCAATATTATTGATGAATGGCTGTCATTGGTCATCCTATTGACAACCTTGAAATGGTTATCCATGCCTTGAATGGTCTCGGACCGACCCTCATGGACTTTACTACTGCTATTCACACTCGTGACTCATCAATCACCTTCAACAAACTTTATGAAAAATTGGTGGATTTTGATATGTTTTTGCAGCGAGAAGAACGAATCTCGACATCGGCCCCCATCACTGCCAACATTGCACAACGTTACTACAACGGCTACAATCGAGGACGCCATCACACCGACTGTAACAATCATCACCATAACCATGATTCACAAAGTCGCAACAACTATAATGGTCATGATCAAAATTTCCCAAACACTAAGAAGCCAACATCCAACAATGTTGTCATATGTCAATATTGTGAAAAATCTGGCCACACAGCAAAACAGTGCTACAAGATCAATGGCTACCCAAACAAGCCTCGCCATCCTACTGCGCATGTTGCACAAACAGTGGCCTCTCACTCATCTCCAGCTTCATGGCTCTTTGATTTCGGCGCATCCCACCACATTACCAATGACATGAGAAATTTATCCATCAAAGAAGACTATCATGGATCTGACAATCTCCAAGTTGAAAATGGTAATCAACTTCCCATTACTCATATTGGTTCCACAAATATTTCCATAAATAATTCTTCCTTAAAGTTGTCAGATATTCTCTATGTTCCAAATGTTACTCAAAATTTGATATTTGTCTCTAAACTGTGCCAAACTAACAAAGTTTCTATTGAATTTTCCCTTGGAATTTCGAGGTAAAGGACTTGTATACAAAGGATATCCTTCTGCGAGGATTGAATGAAGATAATGTGTACAGGTTTCAACCAAATGCACCAGCCCCACAAATTTCCTATGCACTCTCCAATTTCTCACTCAAACTATGGTACCATAGACTCGGTCATCCAGCACCTCCTACTCTCCTTCACGCCCTCAAGTCAAACAATATTTCTTATTCTGGTTCCTTTAATAAATGTATATATTGTCTTTCTAATAAGAGTCATAAACTACCATTTTTAAGTTCTTCTATTTCAAGTTCTAGTCCCTTGGAAATTTTGTACTCATACTTATGGGGACCGACTCCAGTAAATTCAATTGATGGTTTTCGTTATTATGTAATCTTTATGGATAATTTTTCCAAGTATGTTTGGCTCTACCCTCTAAATCTCAAATATGATGTTTCAACAATATTTCCAATTTTTAAAAACTTGGTAGAAAGACAATTTAACTCAAGAATTAAAACCCTTTACTCTGACAATGGTGGAGAACTTATAAAAATTCGACCATTCTTACAAGCCAATGGTATCTCCCACTTAACCACCCCACCCCATACCCCTGAACACAATGGTCTCTCTAAACGAAAGCACTGTCACCTTACTGAAACTGCTCACTGCCTCCTAAACCACACCTCCTTACCTTCCAACTTTTGGTCATATGCCTTTCAAACAGCAGCCTGTCTAATTAATCGGCCACCCACTCTTGGTCTTAACATGAGCACACCACACCATGTACTATTTAAATCACCTCCAAACTACAAAAAAACTAAAAACATTTGGGTCTCTATGCTTTCCTTGGCTTAAACCATACACAAATAATAAGTTAGAAACAAGATCTGAACCATGCTTGTTCCTTGGATATAGTCTCACACAAAGTGCATACATTTGCTTCAATTTCAATAACAACAAAATCCACCATTATAGACATGTTCAATTTGTAGAAGACATTTTCCATACTCACCAAAAAAAAAATAAACCATCACATATATCTCACCTTAATCCAGACTATAAACAACCTTCTAAAAATATAGATTATGGTGTTCAACCTTTAACATCTATAATACCAATCTCAAAATCTAGCCCCACTAACCTTACTCAAATCTCTCGCTCAGTCACCCCCACCTCCTCCAGATCACCAACAAATTCCTTAACCCAAAGTGATACCCTTCCTTCCAATCAACCCATAAATTCCCCTCCTCAAACCACAATAGATTCTCCACCTCAATCACCACCTGTACATGTTTCATATTCATCTCAATCACTTGCACCGGGTTCTTCTTCTCAAGCTTCAACTTTGGTAATGCCAAATCACTCCATGATCACTCATGGAAAAGCGGGAATATTCAAACCAAAGAAACTTTTTTCTGTGTCTAAACATCTACTACCACCAGCTGAAGAACCAACATGTGTATCCAAAGCAATGCAGAGCCACGAGCGGAAAAAAGAAATGTCTGGAGAATTTACAGCTCTCATGACTAATGGTACATGGTCTTTAGTTCCTCCACAACCTCATTTTAATGTCATTGGAAACAAATGGGTGTTTCGCCTGAAAAGAAATCCGGGTGGATCCATCGCTCGTTACAAAGCGCGACTTGTTGCAAAAGGTTTTCATCAACGACCAGGTATTAATTATAAAGACACTTTTAGTCCTGTTATCAAGCCGCAAACGATCAAAATGGTATTGTGTATTACACTTTCAAAAGGCTGGAATTTAATCCAAATGGATGTTAAATGCCTTTTGCGTGGTACAATATTTGAAGATGTCTACATGTGTCAACCATATGGCTTTGTTCATCCTACACTATCTGATCATGTATGCAAGCTCCACAAAGCATTATATGGTCTAAAACAAGCTCCTCGAGCCCAGTATAATGAATTAAAAACCTTTGTTGTTGCTTCTGGATTTCTCAATAGCAAATCAGATTCATCTCTCTTCATCTACAATCACGATAATGTCACTGCCTATTGAGAAATGAATCTGATTTGCTATTGTTAGAACAAGATTTGTTTCTGGATCTAATCTCTAGTTTTGATGATAATAATACATATATTTTTCATGTAACAATTTTGTTATCTAATGATTTCTTGAGTGTGCAGATATTAATATTCTAATTAGTTCTAAATAAGATCATTAGGATTTCAGTCGACACGCCACAAATAGTACTATTGTATCCACTTCTAAAGAAACATCAGCAGTTCTGATGAATGTTGAATGTTTGCTAGAAAATAATCTTCAAGTGTTGATCAGAAATCAAGCTTATGCGTCAAAGATTGATCGCGACTTTAAGAGTCTATCGGAATTACTGACTGCAAGTGCATAATCTAATTGCATAGTTTTAAAAGATATTGAACCCACAGGGAATTATAATCAAACTAATTCTATCTATTGTTACTATGTAAATCTAAGACTGGTGATTAATCTTGGGTTTTGATAGAAATAGGGAATAATTCAGGTTTAATTAAGAAATTCGATAACGGGATACCGGTATGCAATTCGTCAAACTTCAGGGATTTAATAAATCGTTGGCGTAATCTTTAAATGTTAAAATACTCTTCATTAGAAAATATGAATTTAAAAGTATTTGTCTCACACTCTCGTGTTTATTAACTCAGACTAAATTCCTAAATCAGAATGCTTTGTTCTCGCTGTCTCATTTGAATTTAGAAATAATTTTTGGAAATCAATAGATTCTAATTAACTCTAAAGTACTCTCATTGTGTTTACAATTAATGTCTAGTTTCTACTATTCAATTAAGAATCTCAAACTCCCGTTATATTGATTATAATCTTTGTGTGTCTTATACTCTCGTAACAAAATTGTGTCAATTAAAATTAGGAACTAAACCAGAAAAATAGTTTGTGAAATATTTACACCAACAGATTTATAAACCCCGTTCGTGAGACTACTTGCACATACCGGTATCAAGGGAATTAGTCGGTCATGGTTTTAAACGTAAACATACGGTACCAGTAATTAAACATAAAGCAGAACATGATTTATAATAGAAAAAGAAACTATAAAAACTAAATAGGAAACCTGGAAGTAAACTGAATTGAATAACTGGAATAAATCTTATATTATAATAGGCTTGACTGCAAACTTGAATTAAAACCATGATCCTCCATAAATGTCAGTAGGATTATCTTAAACGGAAAATATTGAATGAATACTGAAAATATCCTAATACTAGAGTTGCAATAGTCCTCCGATGTGGAAGATCTATTGCTATTTCAAGAAATTTACTGCCTAAAAACTAAGAATGAAAGTGCTCTGAACTCAAGAAAATTGGACCCCCTCCTGGAAGTTGTGATAAAACTGCCTTTTATAATCTTGCTAAATTATCGTAACTCCCTTGGAGAAACATCATGACTCGTGACTTCATGGCCCAAAGTATTCGGAAGACTCTGTAAGCTGGAGAAAAATCAGGGGGGGTTTGTTTTGTTACCTGGTTAAAACCATGCAACAAAACAAACAACGTGACAAGCTGACAGAGTGTGACGAGGGCCACACATGCGTGGCGAGGGCCATGGTTGTGTGGTGAGGGCCACACATGCATGGCGAGGGACACAGTTGTGTGGTGAGGGCCACAAGCCCAACTTTGTACTTTTTTCATTCTTTTCTTCATTTATTCTTTGTTTCTTTCTCTTCTTCACATTTAGCCTCTTTGCTAGCATACATCTGGAATACAATAAAAAATACCACCATAATAGGAAAAATAAATAAATATGGTAACAAAATTCATGTGAGTCGAGTCGAATATGCAATGTAATTTTGTGTTATCAAACTCCCATACACTTGAATCTTTGCTTGTCCTCAAGCAAATAACTAGCATGATAATTAAATTATAACCGGGCTCGACACAAATGCACGACAAAAACCTAAATTATACGTAGTTGCGAGGAATTTTATTAGAAATATAGATACTCAATGTCAACACTAAGGATACCGTAATGACATGAAACCACATATCGCAGTCAAAAACTCCCACCATATGTGAACCAATCCAAATCATTCTATTATAACTCAACCTATTTCTTTTGTTTTATTTAACCCACTTTCATTCGAGCGCAATCAAATTAAGCCCTTTATCCATGAACGCACATAGTAGGGGAGTCGGTTAGTGATTCTGATCCTTAAGCATGGGGTTCTGGTACATAAGTTTGATAACCTCTTTTATTTACCCAATTGCAAGTTGCAGGGGATCAGACCGTAGTCCGTCCTACCAAGTTCAGCACCAGACACCTCTGAACCAACTAACAACGGATTGTTATTATGTTTCTTTGTAGGTTCCACAACCGTTGGGTTAAGTGACCGGGTGAGGGTCACCTAACTTAATAGGTGCATTCCCTATTTTTATTATATTAAGGCATGTAATTTTAGAATTTTTGGGATCATTCACTTATATTCATCGACTCCATATGTAGTTTATGCTTAAAATGGTGCTGACTACTAATATAAACTACTCGGGGCTAATTTAAAACTCAAACTTGAGGTCTCGGCATAATAGGTATTCAAACTGATCATGCATAATTAGAGGGTTTAGGGTGTAAAAAAGGTATCAGTTTTGTTGAATCTTTCTCAAATAATTCTAACATAGCCTAAGTGAAAAGCAACCTATATACTCTTAAGGTGTCGTGTTATACATTAAACCAACAAAAAATTTGTTATTTGTTATGGCTCAAGAAAGTTGGGGAATCAATTAATAGCGGAAAAACACGCATAAAGATTCGACAACACAAGAATTCGACCCATTAAACACTAACACTAAACGAGCAAAGGAAAATGAATAATAATTTAAAACTACCTAGAAAGCAATAAACAAAACCAATAAAGCTTTCTATGGGGAGAGTGGGACGGTTATGAAGGATGAATGGTTGAGTGGGTTTTAATTTAGGATGGTTATTGGGGGAAGAAGGGAAGAATGGAAAGGAAGAAGAGAAAATGAGGGTAATAAAAATGTTTATGTGTTATAAAGGTGTGGCGAGGGCCATGCTTATGTGTGGCGAGGGCCACAGATGTTAGAAACTGTGGCGAGGGCGACGGGTTGAAAACTAAGAAATGTTTAAAACATTTCACATGTACAACAACATTATTTAATAGTGGAACATTATTGATATAAAATGGACATACATGAATTAAATAAAATGCTTAAATTTAATTGAATCAGTACAAATTGTTACTGTATCAATAAAAATGTAGAAAAATACAAAATAGTATAGAAAATATTAAATCTAACATAGAAAACTAGAAATCCTAAATTAAGGAAACAATGGAAATCCTAAATATAAGAAAAACAATGAAAATCCTAAATCCAAAGTCAGTCCTTCCCCCACACTTAAAACAATACAGTGTCCTTAGTGTTTGAGTGTGAGAGTCAGAAATGCAGTATTATCCATAAGCATTAGCCACTATTAGGGCCAAAATAAGGAGCAACAAAATATATATGATGATAGATGTTATCAAATTGCTACGTCACTATGTCTATAAACCAGTGAAAATCAACGCGCAAAGATATCAACTCGTCTCTAATGCTTGCAATGTCAGTTTGGAGTGCGTTGATAGCACTAGTGTGGTCATGAGGTGGAGCGAATGGTGCAGCAAAGGCACAAGAAGTTATGCCAGGGAGATGACCTTCATTTGGGGGTGGTGCAATGATTGGAGAGGCAAATGGAGGGTTGGCATGGTCTAGGGATGGAAAATTATGGTATAATGGAGGAGCCTTAGGGTCAATTTCAGCATCAGAGACATAGTTATCAAGTGGTCATAAATTTGGGGTGTCTCAGGAGGAGTTGGTGGGTCATTTTGGGGTACATCCAAATCAAGCAGCCCGTTATTTCTGCCATGTACACTAGTCCTAGGATTTGGCAAGGTAAAAAGGTGCAGAACTTGATTTTTGATAAGAAGTTCAAACTCATTCGGGACTAGGTTTCTAATGAAGCCACTGTTAAAATAGAATTGAATGTTCATGGGTCGGATTCTTCCTAGAGGGTCAAGGTTAGCAAGTGGTTGTCTCAACCCAATAGCATTTGCAATCATGGTTATTATGCCGCCTATTAAGATTGGTTCATGGTCAGCTTGTGCAAGATGAGTAAAATTGGCTAACATAAAGGTAGCAACATTAATGGAGGTTATGTTTTCTTCTTTTCTGCCAGGTGGAAGTATGGTTAGTGTCCATGTGTTGTTAGCTAGCAGAGCATTGAATTAATCATGCATAGCTTTGGACCATTCAGGTTTACTAAGTGCTTGTTTGACACTAGTTGATTCAGTTTCTGTGTGTACAAGCAAAGCTTTAGGTCTGGAATGTCCAGTTTTGGCACGGGTTAACATAGGATGATATTTTTTTCAAGGAAGGAAACCATGGGTGTACTAGACACAATAGAGGGAAAGTTGGATGATTCAGACACATAAATGAATGAGGATATAGTAATTTCATTAGAGCAGAAGTTAGTGCTATCAGAGTTTTGATTAGAGTGATTTAAATGATCAGACATGTGACCTAGTGTAGTATCCTCGGGATCTTTAGGCATGGATAACTGAGAAGAACTAGTGTCCTTGGTACTGAAGGGCATAATGTTATTTTGTGGATGGCTTTTATCAGGACTAATATCCTCTAGGCATTGAGATACCTCAGGTACAACTTTCCCTGCACAATGGAGGGTAGAGTTATTGGTAGAAACAAATTTGGAGCTAGAGCTATTACCTAGCAAATTTTAGGTATTTCTTGGAATACTGACTTTATTGTTGTTGTTAGGACAAGAGGTAGCATTAGATGGTGTACTAGTAGCAGACTGATTAGACAGAGGAGTAGAATCAACTCTAAGTGACTCATGACCAGTATTGAAGTTGGGATCATGATCAATAGGGTGAACTTGACTAAGAGTATCTGGGACTACCAAATTAACTTGTTGAGTGTTACTATGGTTTTCAAGTGGAGCAGGATTTTGAGAGATAGCAAAGCATGAGACAATGGCTAGAGGAATAGAGGGTATACCCGTGGAGCTGCTTTTATAAGTACTGATAGGATTGACAGCTGGAAAGAGTTCTGGGAAAGGGAAGCTATGCTCATTGAATGTGACATCTTTTGAGATATATATTTTCCCCTCTTTACTAAGGCATTTAAACCCTTTGTGTTGAGATGATATCCCTAGGTAGACACACTCTTGACTTTGCAGTTCAAACTTATGTTTATTAAAGGGCCTTAGCAATGGAAAGCATGAACGACCAAAGACTCTTAAGGCTTTATAATTAGGTTGCTTGTCATACAAGGCTTGAAAGGGAGCTGAAAATGTGGCTAAGGCAGTGGTAGGCAGTCTATTTATAATGTGAACTGCAGTGGTGAAACTGTGATCCCAATATGTTAGAGGGATGGAGGAGTGAGATAACAGGGTGAGATCCATTTTCACGATTTGCCTATGTTTCCTCTCAACTGAACTATTTTGATGAGATATATGAGGACAGGTTAACCTATGAACTATCCCTAACTCTGACAGGTGTTTTGTGAAAGGTCTGAATTCTCCACCAAAATCAGATTGAACAGACTTAATCTTGATACTAAATTGAGTAGACACAAACTGATGAAAAAGTTTGAAGGCATATATGGCTTCTGATTTCTGTTTGAGGAAATATAGCCAAGTGTATTTAGTCTTGCCATCAACAAAAGCTATGTAATATCTAAATCCAGAAGTAGAGGGATTGGGGGAGGGACCCCACAAGTCAGTGTAAATAATATCAAATGACTCTTTGTATATAGTAGTAGTACTAGGAGCATGTAATCTATGTGCTTTTCCAATTTGACAGGAATTACAAACTTCAGAACTTTGTTTATTAGAAGTACTAATATTACACAGTTTGAGTATAGAAGCATCTGAATTAAAATTAGCATGACCTAGTCTGTGATGCCAAAGAGTGTTATTATTACACGAGTTAGGTTTTTGAGAAACAGGATTGGAAGCAACAAAGCTTTGTACAGCAATGTCAGGGCATAAATTGTTATTCTGGCTGTGTGAATGTGTTCGCTCCAAGTGAAGTTGAGGAAAATAGTAAAGACCACTTGCATCAAGAGCTCCTTCAACAAGTATTTGTTTAGAAGCCTAACATTTTATATAGCATTTGTCTGAATCAAATTAAAAAACAACATGGTTATCACTAGAGAACTTTGAGACAAATAACAAATTCTTAGTGATAGTAGGAACATGAAGCACATTAGACAGTTTTAGCTTATAATTAGGGTTAAGAGAAGAATAAGACTGAGAGAATCCTATGGACTGTATGGTTAGAGTTTGACCATTCCCAACATACACACGATTGGAACTAGTATAAGGTTTTATGTGTTATAAGTGAAAATCATAAGGATTTAGGTGGTGAGAGGCACCTGAATCAGCAAACCAAGCTTGAGATTCCAACTCAGAAGGAAGAGAATACTCCTGTGTAGTTGCCATCATAGCCATGGCTTTTGACTTTTGTGTAGATTGTGATGTATAGATTTGATTTTGAGCAGCTTTGTTTGCAGTTTCAGGCTGAGCATCAATTGAGTCTTGTGGCATAAGTTCTCATCAAATCTGTGTCAGTAAGTGGAGGCAGGGTGTCCATATTTGCCACACAGTTGGCAGGTTGGACGATTTCCAGTGTTAGTTCTGCCTTTCCCACGCCCGCGACTGAATTTGTGTCCCTTTCCACGATTCCCTGAATAGTTACCTCTGTAACTTTCTTCCTTTTGACCAGTATGAGCCATATTTGCAGACACTGTTATCAGCTAGTTCTTGACGAAATTTATCGAGTTGTGTTTCTTGCACATAGAGCAGAGCTTCAAATTCAGAGTGTTGGGGGAACAGGGCATCAATACACCTGCATAACAAAAGGATTGTACTCTTATGAAAGTCCATTGAGGATGGAGTCAATCTAGTCTTGTTCAGTGATTTGATCACCAACAACAAGTAATAAATTGGCAATAACTTTGATGTGTAGCACAAATTCAATGACATGTGTGTTTCCTTTCTTGACATACTTCAATTCTATTCGCAGTTGGCGAACTCTGGCTTTCATCTGAGCATTGAAGTATTGATGGATTTTATCCCAAACTTCAAACGCATGTTTGCAAGCAAGAACCCTAGGAAGAACGAATTCGGAAATTGTAGATAATAATCATATGAAGACTGCTTGATCTTGAATGATCCAAGCATCATACTCTTCAGAGAACGTACCTGAGATACAATCTTGTTCTGTTTTGTACTTTTGCGGAATTCGTGGATTAGCCACAAGTCTGTGCATCTTGAGTGATGATTACTCCTTCGACTTGTTGGTTCCAGAGTAGATAGTTATTTTCCTGCAGCTTAATAGAAAGTTTTGGTCCAAAAGCACTGTCGGAGTTGTTCGTCACAAGAATGGTGGAGATTTCATGATCTTTGATCACAGACTCGTCATTTTCGGAGGACGCCATTGATGGACCTGGAGAAGCTTTCACAGAATGAACTTTTGCTCAGCTTGCAGCGATGAATCTTGATTGAAGATGATGGATAGCGGAAGCGTAGATGATCGACGTGATTGATACCATATTAGAGATGAATCTTGAAGTTCATCTTTGATTCTTAAAAGGTTGTTAGAGAAAGAAGATCAAGAGTGTAACTGTATTATCTATTAGTTAAAACAATGTAACAGTACGGATGGAGTATATAAAGTAATCCAAACAGAAAAAGAAAAATTAGGCCTAACAGCTAACAGTCCAAAGCACAAGCCCAAAAAATATACTCTAACATATATTAGCCACTCTATTTTAATAAAGGATTCAATTTACAAATCTAGGTTGCACCTCTATTTTCTATAAATTGGTATTAGAGCTTCCACTGAGCCGAATAAATATAATTAAATTGTAGCTTAGCTAAGAGAGAAACACAAATATGAGTGACAATAAGGCTTTCAACAAAAATTCCTCATTTTGACGGTCTATATTATGATTATTGAAGACAGTTGATGGAGAATCTTAAAAAATTGTATATAAATTTTGTTCTTAAAAAATATATTTAAAATTAAAAATGATAATTATTTTATAATAATTTTTTTTAAATATGATTACTTTTTTTTTTCCATCTAAATAATTGTTTGAAACAATTTTTTCTTCGACATTCAAACAAATCCATAAAGACTTTTAATTCGAAACACATCAAATTTACTGAATTGAAAATATTAACCTGCATTGAAATATCAGATTCCACCACTATATATTAAATGATTCATATTAAAAATAAATTAAACAGCAAATTTACTTGATATTCATATTGAACATGTTTTTGTTGTTTTAGTTTGTTGCTAGAAAATAAAATGTTAGTGATGTCAGTCTTAATAAGTTATCATTTTTAGAAATTTGTTGTTTTTTAAATCAGTATTATTTGTTATTTATCGTGGGCTTATTTATATAAATATTTGTAAATGTTATATATTAGTCACTTTACTTTAAAGGATTCAATTTATAAATCTGAGTCACACTACTATTTTCTATAAATTAGTATCAAGTCTTCATTGGATCTGATAAATACAACTAAGTTACAGCTTAGTTAAGAGAGAAACACAAATGAGTGATAATAAGGTTTCAACAAAAATTCTTTATTTTGACGGTCAATATTATGATAATTAGAATGAGTTGATGGAGAATTTTAAAGAATTATACATAAATTTTATCCTTAAAAAAATATATTTAAAACTAAAATAATACTTATTTTATAATAAATTTTTAAATATGATTACTTTTTGTTTTTCATCTAAATAATTGTTTCAAACAATTTTTTCTTGGCATTCAAACAAATCCATAAAGACTTTTAATTCGAAACACATATCAAATTAGTTGATTTGAAAACATTAACCTGCATTGAAATATCAGATTCCACCGCTATATATTAAATGATTCATATTAAAAATAAATTAAACAACAAATTTACGATTTTTTTTTATTAATAATCATGTATTAAAATAATATTTCGCAAATAACCGCGTTTCGGAAAAAAATACGCAAATAATCATATTTGAGATGACTCCCCAAAGGAGGAGCCATCTAAAATGGCGCATGCACCTATATTTTAAGGGGAGGCGCCATCTCACTTGGCGCCTATGTGCTTAGGGCATGCCCTAAGCCAAGTGAGATGGCGCCTAGGTGTATTTTTAGGGCAAAAAATGATTTTTTTTTTCCGGTGCGTTGCGTGTTGGACAGAGATCAACAAAATGGACTTTTTATTTTAAAAAAAAATAATTACATCCAACTGTATTACATTAAAATAACAGTAAAAAAACAGATTAAAAAAAATGGATACAAAAATACTGGGGAAAAAACGGATACATCAGTGATCCCCCGGAACCCGGTAATGACCCCCGGTTCCGCATCCCCGTCCTCGCCTTTCTCGTGCTGGGTGTCGTCGCGTTTCCTGCTGCGGCAAGGCCGATGGCCCAACGAAGTCAATGCGGTCCGAATCCATAAAATCAGTCAGATCTCCATATCTAGAAGATCCGCTCTGGTACAGTCGGTTACCCATACCCTCAAAGTTTGGTCGTGTTGGCGGTGGGTGCGGTTCCATAGTGGGTCTGTAGCATTGATCGTGTGAGTACGGTGGGTAGAAAGGAAATGGATCTTGGGGTGTTTGGTATTGAGGATGTTGGGTGGTTTGGTGATATTGTGGGTGATGGTAGGTTGGGTCGGCTTGTTCGTAATCTTCCGACATTCCCATATCAGGACTAAGGCTGGATGTTGAGGGCGCCATATTGGGATATGTGGAAGACTGAAATTGTGTGTGGGTGTTGGCTGAAGATTTTGATAATATTATTAAAAGCCAAGTAAGTTGAACATTTCGATCGAAATGAAACAAAGCGTCATGTTTCGAAGTAGCAGAAGCAGTGTTTCAAATAAGCATATCAAAGCTTGGAGCTTCGAGTGGCAATTGTGGGAACATATCTAAAGAAGTCTCGAAATGACAACAAGACTGTGTCTGAGAAGTGCGTTCGAAGCGGAGAAATACCAAAATATTTGAAATTCAAATGGAAGCGGGACATTCGAAGTTTGAAATTTATGTGCTGGAGCATTTGGAGACACGTGGAAACAAGAGAGAGGCATTGTTCTGCATGTTCTGAACGTGGCATGATCTTATAGCAAGACCGTTATGGTCGAAGTAGTATAAATAGAAGTCTTAGTATTAGGATTTCGTGTGTCATATCTATTGTACTAAATACTCAGTAAACATTCAAATTACCACATGGCTAGGGAAACGAATGCAAGAGCAATGTACGTATGATAGCACCACATGTTTATGATTTAATGAAAACCTTTTATCATTTCCAGCACTTTCCTTTATCTTTCTGCCAAATACCATTTACAAGTTTTCTCATTTAAAGTCTTTTTATTTCGAAATCTTTTCATTGAAGCCTTACATTTTAATGCTTTCTTTACATTTCAAACACTTTACATTTCAGAAAACTGTCATACTTTTCATGCCTTTATATTCAAGTTTTGTCTTTCGAAAGCCTATTTTTACTTAAAGTCATTTACAGATTTCTTGCATTAAATGCTTTCTTCATATTTCGAATCTTTTACGTTCCAGAGCATCTTTTACATTAACTGTTTTTATAATTCGAAGCCATTTACTTGCCTTTTATGCAATTTTACATGTCTTTACAATTAACATTTATTCATGCAAGTTAGTTTCACGCACATACATTTTGATTACACCTTTAGATCTGTAAGGGAGAAATCGAAATAAGTCAAACACCTACACAACACTCAAATACCAACCATGAATATCTGTTCGATCATGAGAGTTACCCTAATGACCAAGGAATCCTAGGATCAATCTAGTCGATCCTGTGAGTTATTAGAGAAATTGAATAACAGTCAGTAAGTTTATTCGATAGTTTGGAAGACTAGCGGTTGTTTACCAGAAATCACTGGAAACAAATTGGCACACCTGGTGGGACCAATAATTGGACATTAGAAATAAAGATTGTTGAGACATAACCATTATAAAAACGTTGGGACATAAGAAGTTTGCTGTTTTATGAACCTAAGAAGTGGTAAGATAACCAACAGCAACCAAACCTTATCCAGAAGAAAACGTTTGAACAAGATGTCTAGTTCTGACAATCAACAAGGGGAACAAAATGCCCCACATACAACAGGCACTAATGTGTCCACTTCGATGGGAACATCTAATGTGATCCATTCGAATGCACAGTCTGTTGCATCTTCAACCAGTAATATAGCCACCAATGGAGTAAGTGGCATATCAACTAATAGTTCGATCTTAGGAAATACTGGAACCATTGGTTACCCTGGGGGATTCGTTCCACCATCAGGGACACAATCCCATTTCACCACTCCACTAACTAGACCACCCGGTTTCGATGGTACTAGAACCAAAAATTCCTCTTAGGGAATGCCAACTTCCTTTATGGCAGGTTTACACAATTCCACATCGAATTCATCACCACAATTAGGGTCTGGTTCTAGGGCGAATCAGTTTATGACAAATAACCAAGGGTCAGTGGGTTATAGCACAATGCCTATTTTAACCACAGAAAACCAATTGGCTTTTAGGCAATTGATGGATGACAGTAACCATAATATGATAAGGGTGTTAGCACAAACTATGCAGGAAATATTTGCCCCAATAGTACAAAATGTGACTGTGACAAACAGGGAAAACGCTGACAACATGAGTCGAATAGCAGATTTCTTTGCTCCCCCAGAAAGACGTAGGCAGAATCAGACGGGATTTCGAGCAAACATCCCTGTTATGGAACAAGTTGCTAACGACCCAATTTATAGACCACCTAGGGAAGAAGTTAACTTGGGGGCCAGGGCACCAAGGTTAGAAGCCCCAATAATCCCAGGCCCACAAAGAGAAATTATGGAACCAGGAGCAAGGGTCGAAAGGCTAGAAGCCCCAGAGTTTCGAGAAGAACAACCTAGGGGGATTGTCATGGTTGGTCGAAATCAAGATGATGATGCTGTCATTCATAGAATTCAAAACGATAACATCTTGGCAGAAAACAATTTGACCACCATGATAGAGAGAGTCATGGCCCAGAATGGCCTCAACACAGGAATGAGAAGGCCAAATTATGCTTCTCCTATATTAGATTGCATAATGCATACTGATTTACCAAGGGGATACAAAGTCCCTAAATTTACAAAGTTCGTTGGGGATACCAATGAGTCAACAGTCGAACACATAGCCAGATATCTAACCGAAGCGGGAGATATAGCCAATAATGAAGATCTCAGGATCAAATATTTCCCAAGTTCCTTGACTAAAAACGCCTTCACATGGTTTACCACTTTGCCTCCTGGGTCCATTGATACTTGGGCTCTTTTGGAGAGATTATTCCATGAACAATTTTACATGGGACAGTCGAAAATAAGCTTGAAGGAATTAGCCAGTGTCAAGAGAAAGTTCACCGAACCCATAGATGATTATCTGAATAGATTTAGGCTTTTGAAATCCAGATGTTACACAGTAGTGCCTGAACATGAGTTAGTCGAAATGGCCGCTGGTGGTTTGGATTACTCTATTCGAAAGAAACTAGACACTCAATATTTGAGGGACATGGCTCAGTTAGCCGATAGGGTTCGACAGGTCGAAAGGCTAAAGGCCGAAAAGGCTAGAGTCTTTAAGAATAGCAAGAAAGAAAGGATCTCCTATGTTGGAACTGAGGAAGTAGAAGAATATCCTAAATTCGAATTCGAAGAGGTCGAAATCGACCTCGCTGAATTAAAACAGGCTCCACCTTACTCCTGCAAATTATTGGTTCCCACAAAAGGGAAAGAGATTGTTGAAAATGAGAAAAGTGACAAATTCCCAAAGAAGGTTTATACCTTCGATGTCACTAAATGTGACGAGATTTTTGATTTACTTGTCAAAGATGGACAACTCATTGTGCCATCAAATGTCAAAATACCTCCTTTAGATCAGAGAAAGAAGAGAGGATTTTGCAAATATCATAGTTTCCTAGGCCACAAAACCTCACAATGTTTTCTTTTCAGGGACCTAATTCAAAATGCAATCAAAGATGGCAGACTAAAGTTTGCTGATAAGGAAAAGATGAAAGTGGACGAAGATCCCTTGGACGTCGCAGACACCAACTACTCCAAGCCTGCGTGCATTGGAGAGATTAACATGGTGGAAGCTGACCAAAGCGGTGCCCCAACAGGAGAGAAAGGTACTGAAACTGAAAACTGGGTGATGGTCGAAGTCGATAAGGAGGTCACTGAAGACATCCAGAAGATACCAGAGACTTCGATTGAAGCAGCACCTGTAGTTGTTGCAAAAGAAACCCAGGCTACTGAAGGCCAGGAAAATCAAAACCAAGAACTAACACAGGTCACTGAAGGCCTGAGGCTGGAATTGGAGAAAGTCCAAATCACGGAGCCAACTTCCCCTCAGAAGGAAATATGGGACACTCTAGGGGAACCCAGTGGAAAATTTGACTATTTGGTCAAATATTCTGCCCCAGAGAGTTCGAAGGTTCACATTGAGGATATAAAGCCCACAGGATGGGGAGATGATGAAGCTAAGGGGGAAGATGTTGAGATAAATATGGTGGATATGGAGAGGCCTCGCTCTGAGATGGAGGAAGTAGAAAAATACTTAGAAAAAGAGAAGTATAGAATGGAGGATAATCACGCTGGAGATGCTAGTCTCAAGGATTACCTCATGACATGCCACAAAGGAGATACAGGCATGATATTGTTCCCTAGGTGCAGCATCCTCTGCAATCAGAGAATCACTGCGAATTTCGAGAGGGTACAGAGGACTCGAACTGGCAACAATTGGCACCAGGATAACCAGCTGTTCAGGTGTTATCCTAAGGCTGGAGAAAGTTTGCTGGAATTTGTGTTTCGCTGCTACAAAGGGGGAACCAAGTGCTTGATTTGCCCAAGGTGTTCTGCTGTGTATAACCAAAGCATGGCCAGAGCCTTCGAAACGATTCCCTCCGCCCCTTGCTGGAACCATCAAGAAACTATCTAGATGGGCCCACGTTTCGACAGCAGACACAAACAACGAAGGCCTGATAGCCCTCACCCCAAGGCTGCTCGAAGAGTGACTTTTAAACTCCCTGCTGAAGTTCCAACCGACAGATGGTTGCAAATCAGAAATGACAAAGGCAAAGACAGATGGAGAAACACCGAATGAAATGCACGCCATGCTATGACGTACAGAAGACAATTCAACATAGCAAAAAGGGAAGAGGTAAGATTAGAAAATGACAAAGGAAGGAACCCCGTGTCAAGATCCCAGTGGCGCATGCAACAAAGGATTCGAAAGGCTGAGAGGGAAGCTGTGGCAAACAAAGGGGTCACTTCAACAAAGAACCAAGGTGAATCTAGCACCAACAAACCAAAAAATTAAACTGAAGACAAACCTCCAGTTAATAGGAGGCTTTTCTCTGAAATAAAACGGGATGAACCAAAGGAATACACTCCAGGCCCAGAAGAAGACGAAGATATGATAACAGATAACTTCGAATCGGAGGGGGAGTCTTCATTCAACCTAAACTGTAACGTGGTATCTGTGCTTCCCTGTGAATTTGGGCAGGAAACCGAAATTGATGAATATGAGGAAGAAGATACCACAGATTTGATGAAGCATAGGCCTGTGTGCTACTATGTGATGGACAATGGGGATGTTGAGGAGCAAAATGCATTCTTCGAACGCCCAGAACCTGCTATGAAGAACCATCTTAAGCCACTATTTATTCGGGCAAAAGTTGGTGCCCATGGTGTGAACAAGGTTCTAGTGGATGGGGGTGCTGCAGTCAATTTGATACCCCACTTCATGCTGAAAAGACTAGAGATCCGCGAAGGAGACATCAAGCCCCATAATATGGTTTTGTCCAATTATGAGGGAAAAGTGGGCAAAACACTGGGAGTGGTCCAGTTGGAATTGACAATAGGCTCAAGCTGTAGGCCCACCATGTTTATGGTGATCGAAGCCAAGGCCAACTATAACTTATTGCTGGGAAGGGAGTGGATCCATGGCGTGGGAGCAGTTCCTTCGTCAATGCATCAGCGACTAGTTCTGTGGAGAGATGATGGAATCGTGGAAAACATCGAAGCAGACCAAAGTTACTTTATGTCAACAGTCAATTTAGTTGACAAGAGGGATTATGATAAAAATCTGGCAAAGATTGCTCCGTGTGTTCCAAATGATGAGATTAACAAAACCAGAAACGCCCACTACTACATGACCCTTCGCCATGATGGCCTTTACTGGGATAGAATAATAATCAATGAAGAAGAGGGAGTCGAAAGCACTATACAAAAACGGCCAGCAGGCTGGGACTTCGACAACCTTATCCATGACTGAGTCCACCTTTTTCGAAAGGATTTCAGCCTATTTGGCTGAGAACGAATCAAAAGCGGCCTTAGAGGATGAAATAAATAAATTAACTGTAAAGATGAACGAAGTAAGTGGGGATGGCTCGAAATGCTCACCCTTCAAAGAATTTGAGATGGATCAAAGGTTGGATGCCATCTACGATAAAGAACCCTTAGGCTTCGAAAGGGACCCCATAAATTCAGGTGCCAAAATGTTGGCACAAGACCCACTCGAAGAAGTCAACTTAGGGGATGAAAAAACGAAAAGAATAACCTACATAAGTGCAAAACTTAGCCCAGGCCTCAAGAAGGAATTAATCGAAGTCCTCAAGAAAAACAAAGATTGCTTCGCATGGGATTATGACGAAATGCCTGGTTTAAAGAGGGAGTTGGTCGAACACATACTGCCAATCAAAGATGGCAAGAAGCCCATCAAACAAACTCCCAGAAGATTCGCACCAGCGGTTCTCACAAAGATTAAAGCTGAGATCGAAAGGTTGCTGCGTTGCAAATTCATCAAAACAACAAGGTACGTCGAATGGTTAGCAAACATAGTACCTGTTATTAAGAAAAATGGTTCTTTAAGAATTTGCATAGATTTTAGGGATTTAAACACTGCAACCCCTAAAGATGAATATTCCATGCCTGTGGCAGAAATGCTAGTAGATTTTGCTGCAGGGTTCGAATACTTGAGTATGTTAGATGGATACTCTGGGTATAATCAGACTTTCATTGTTGAAGAAGATGTTGCAAAGACAGCATTTCGTTGCCCAGGAGCCTTAGGCACCTACGAATGGGTGGTGATGCCTTTTGGTTTAAAGAACGCTGGGGCAACTTATCAAAGGGCAATGAATTCAATTTTTCATGATTTCATTGAAACCTTCATGCAGGTGTATATTGATGATATAGTCATCAAATCTATATCTGCAGAAACACATTTGCATCATTTGAGCCAATCATTCGAGCGAATGAGAAAACATGGCTTAAAGATGAATCCCCTTAAATGTGCATTTTTTGTGCAGGCTGGAGATTTTCTTGGTTTTGTGGTTCACAAGAAAGGGATTGAAATCAACCAGAACAAAACCAAAGCCATAATGGAGACGAAAGCACCTACGTCAAAAAGGGAGTTGCAATCCCTGCTAGGGAAAATTAACTTCCTCAGAAGATTCATTTCGAACCTGAGTGGAAGAACCCAAGCTTTCTCTCTGTTACTTCGTCTAAAGCAAGGCCAAGCCTTCGAATGGAACGAAGCCTACCAGGAGGCATTTGACAGGATAAAAAGATACCTCTCTCAGCCTCCTATTTTGTCTCCACCTTCATGGGGGAAGCCCATGAGATTGTACATATCTGCCTCTGAAGTTAGTATAGGTAGTATGTTAGCACAAGAAGATAGCAATGGTATCGAAAGAGCCATATACTATTTAAGTAGAGTACTAAATGATGCAGAGACCAGATATAGAAATTTAGAAAAGCTATGTCTCTGTTTGTATTTCTCTTGTATGAAACTCAAGTATTATATAAAGCCTGTTGATGTTTATGTTTCATCTCATTTCGGTGTCATTAAACATATGCTTTCAAAACCAATAATGCATAGCAGAGTTGGTAAATGGGCTTTAGCCTTAACATAATATTCTTTGACTTTCATGCCTTTAAAAGCTGTGAAAGGTCAAGTGATTTCTGACTTCATTGTGGACCATTCTTTGGTTGAGCAGACTGTCATGGGTTACGTCGAAATACAACCATGGAAATTGTACTTTGATGGTTCAACCCACAGGAATGGAAGTGGTGTTGGAGTCCTTCTAATTTCTCCTGAAGGAATTCCAACAAAATTCAAGTATAAATTAGATGGTCCTCGTTGCTCGAACAACGAAGCTGAGTAAGAAGCGCTCATTGTTGGACTTGAAGCTTTGTTGGAATTGGGGGCAACTAGAGTCGAAATTAAAGGAGACTCAGAATTAGTGGTCAAACAAATTACAAAGGAATATAAGTGCATAAAGGAAAACTTGATGATATACTTCGTCATAGTCAATAGGCTACTAAGGAAATTTGAATACATGGATATTCAACACATACCAAGAATAGAGAACCAAGAAGCAAATGACTTAGCACAGTTGGCTTCGGGTTATAAAGTTTCTACCAGGAACTTTAAGGATTTAGTTGAGTTAAGGGGTAGAGTTATGGCTACTAGATTCACACCATCGGATCTGGAAAGTATGAAATTGGGATATGCTGAGAAACAGGGATTCGAAATATTAGCCATAAATACTTTGTCAGATGCAGATTGGCGAAGTCCACTGATGAGTTATTTAGCAGACCCAACTCTGAACGTGGATAGAAAGACAAAATACAGAGCATTGTCATATCTCCTCATGGGGAACGAATTGTTTAAAAAGACCCAAGAGGGCGTATTATTGAAATGCCTAGGAGAAAGTGAGGCATACTTAGCATTGTCAGAAGTCCACAATGGGGCATGTGGGGCACATCAAGCAGGCCATAAAATGAAATGGCTGTTATTTCGATACGGCTTGTATTGGCCTAACATGCTCAAAGATTGCATAGACTTTGCTAAAGGATGTGAGGAATGTCATAAACATGCAGGGATTCAACATGCCCCTGCAAGTGAGTTGCATTCGATCATCAAACCATGGCCATTTAGAGGATGGGCATTGGATTTGATAGGAGAAATAAATCCTGCTTCGTCCAAAGGACAGAAATATATCTTGGTAGGAATAGATTATTTTACCAAGTGGATCGAAGCTATACCACTAATAGTTGCTAATCAAGAGGATATTATTGAGTTTATACAGAAGCACATTATCTATAGGTTCGGATTGCCAGAGAGCATAACCACAGACCAAGGCTCTGTGTTTACTGGTAGAAATATGCAAGAATTTGCCCAAGAAATGGGGTTTAGATTGCTAACGTCAACGCCATATTATGCTCAAGCAAACGGTCAAGTCGAAGCAGCCAATAAAGTGATAATAGGATTAATCAAGAAACATATTGGTAAAAATCCAAGAAACTGGCACAAAACTTTGGACCAAATATTATGGGCCTGTAGAACATCTCCTAAGGAAGCCACTAACACTACACCTTTCCAACTCACATTTGGTCATGATGCAGTGTTGCCAGTAGAAATTCATCTACAATCAGTTCGAATTCAGAGACAAAATGAAATCCCACCTGCATTATATTGGGAAATGATGATGAATGAATTAGTTGAGTTGGACGAAATTAGATTACATGCATTGGAAATTTTGATGAGACAAAAAGAAAGAGTGGCCAGAACATACAACAAAAGGGTGAAGAAAAAAGTATTCATTATTAATGACTTAGTTTGGAAAGTCATATTGCCCATGGACAAGAAAAATAAAGCATTAGGTAAATGGTCACCCCATTGGGAAGGACCTTTTCGAATATTAAAAGTATTCTCAAACAATGCATATGAAATCGAAGAACTGGTGGATGATAAGCGCATCCTAAAGGTTAATGGGAAATATTTAAAGAAATATAAGCCACGCCTGCAGGAGATTCGAATAGTAACAACGTAATCAAGATATTATAAAAAGGCCAAAATGGCAAGATGAGATGCCAAAATGGCGTTGTTCGAATATTACATATAAGAAACCAAATTGTAGTCAAATAAACACTGAAATTTAGAAATAAGAATTATTTTTCAATCTGTTGAAAGTGCTTCAAAATGATTCAAGTCTCTGCTGAGCGAAACGCCTGGCTCCTTCCAAGGTTGCCACTTCTCCTTTAAGTTGTTGTGCAGTTTCCATTTCTGCAAGCCCCTGGTTGAGAAGCTCTTCGAATTGGTTACCAGCAGTATTGGTTTCGAAGGCTATTTGTTGTTCTTTAGCCTCCTTAACCTTCTGTTGAAGTTCCAGAATCTGCCTTTCCCAAAGAAGTATGGACTCAGCTCGAGCCTCATAATCAGTTTTCGCCTGCTTTAGATGCATAGCTTGATCCTCAGCTTCTTGAGAGAGTTTCGAAGCTTGTTCATAAGCAGCATCCATTGCAATGCGTTTTTCCTGAACCTTCTTGGCAGCAGATTCATCTTGGAGAAGGTAACCAGTTACGTTGTCCAGCAAAGACTAAAGATCGAACAAGAGAGTACTAACTGGCAAGGAGCAGGTAGCAAGATTGACCTTTGTAAGAAACTCCTTCATAGTATAGCAAGCAGTGCTATCTTGTTTGAGCACTTCGAATATATCCACATTGAGAATTGTTTTCCTGATCTTATTAAGAAGTACAATTCTTTCATCTGTGGGAAGAGGATAGCTGGTCGAACTTGTGCCAGCCCTAGCAAGTGGGATGTCCCTTTGAGCCAGCTTTGCCTTCATGTACCCAATAGGGTCATTTCGTCTCAGGAGTGCAAGCTCCTCGTCAGTCATTCGAGACAAAGAGGATTGAGGGAGTTCCACACGTAGGGGAGTCACGTCCATTTCAACCTCAATGGGTTTGTTGGTTGCATCACCATCCCCTTCATTCGTTTCGTGCTCGTGATCTTCTTCATCATCATCCAAGTCCACCACTTCGATGTCTTCCTTTTCACTGCTATTTGCATTGGACTCCGTCCCAGCATTCAAACCATCATTAGCATCCTCCTCCTCAGACTCTTTGTCTGCAGATTCTTCGTCTCTTTGGCCAGGATCAGCTTTCTCTCCTTCAGTTTGAGTGTCCTTTGGGTCCTCTTGAAGAGTTTCAAGAGGGGACTTTTAAAGAGAAGCTCTTTGCAAATCTTCTGCAGATGTTTGAAGTGGTGTTTCGTTTGTCTCTTTCAGAGGAATGGAGGTGCCTTGATCATCCTGCTGTTCAGAAGTTCTAGCCAGAACCGCCATATTGGACAAACCTTTATTCTGTACAAGGTTGCTGGAATCTCCTTGAGGAGAGGAGTTGAGTGGAGCAGCAGCTTTGGATGGTGAGTTCGAAGTAGTGGAAGATGGATTCAAGATGTTCTGCAAGGAGCAAAAGAATGTTAAAAACATGCACCAAGGTAATAAGCAATTGTTATTTTCAAAGAGATTTAAAGTTCAATTTACCTGTGGACTCTCGGAGGAGAGGTTACTAGCTATGCGTTCCAACATTACGTTGGAGGTCGAAGGTGGAATTTTGGATTTGGGTGAGGGAGCAGCATCCCTGGAATCGAGTCCAGAGACACTAGTTGGAACGGTACTTTTCGAAATGTCCTTCTTCTGCTTCTTCTTTGAAGCAGTTGGTAAGTTTCCTCCAGCCTTGGGGTCTTCCCCAGTGGTGTTTAATTTCCGCTTCTTGGGAGTAGTAGGAGGAAGTTTGTTGGTCTGAAAAGATTTAAACAAAGAGTTAGATGCAAACCATAAAACATGAGTGAATTCGAAACATCAAGGCTAAGTGATTACCGTTGGAGTTGGAACACTGGTTGTTGTTGGTATTGTTGTTGTTGTTGTGGTTGCAGCAATGGTTGTTGTTTCGGGTGGAGTCACTTTGTCAGTAGTTTCGATAGAGGCTTGAGAGGCGCTCCCTTCTTTCGACTTCGAAGCGGCTGTCTTTATCCTGATGGCTGAGAATCGAAACAATTAAAGCAAAGGTTAAAGATATGGAAAATAAAAAACGTTTGGGATTTTCCCAAGCATTCGCACCTGTGCCTTGATCAGATTTAATTGACATGGCAGAAAGGTCGTATCGAAGGTGTCCTGGGAAATCATGAAGCCAGTGTCGAGCCCATGTCACAGTCTCAGATGGCTTTGGTTTCCTTTTAAGATGTTTGAACATCTCTTTGCAAGTGAACCACCAAGGGTATGGGGGAAACCAAGCCAGAGCCAGTTCTGAGGTAGGTAATCTGGGAAATTTAGGTGGATGCATTTCGAATGCCAACCTATACTTATCCTCAGGTGAAAACCCTAAAGGAAGTTTTAACTTAGAAACTTTTTGTTTGAATTTTTCCTTCAAGGTCTCAGCCGCTTGATGCACAGTGGATTCCAAGCGCGTGGGGTCATAAGTAGTTTCAAAATAATTTTGAAAAGCTTTAATCTCTTTGGCATGAGTAAACATACCTTTCTTGGCTGGTACCTGCACATCGAAGGCATCAATTAGTTTCTGTTGAATTCTAAGTGTATCGAACATATAAGTTTGATAAAACTTGGTCCACCATTCCAGAAACCCCTTAGCTGTGAGATGAGTAGGTTCGAAGGTTATTAGCTCAAACTGGGCAAAGCCTTGGTATTGTTCTTGCTGTATTTTGGCTTCCCGTGCCTTGAAAGTTCGCCCAGAGGTAATGGCACTCTCAGTTTGAAATAAGGGTTCAGGAATTAGTTGGCATAAGCCAAACTGTCTCGAAACAAAATTTGGCTGGTAAGCGAAAAGAAAAATCTGATTCTTGGCAGGAGTTATTCTTGAAGAAATGAGTCTAGGCATCAAAAAAGCTCTCCATACATCCTGAATCTCCTTGCTCTTGACAGCTTCTGAGAGAGCCATGGTGAACCAGGAAGGTCCATGAGCCCTCGAAGCGAAAGGCGCCATGGTCTCTTCGAACTTATGCCTTTTGGAGAATATCATGATGTACTTCGAGAATAGGACTTTGAAGTCATCTTTATCGTCATTTGGAGTTAATCTTCGCAGCCTAGTGCCTTCGACTATTCTATTAGTTATCTCAGGGTCTTGTTCATCAATGGTGTTGGCAGTTGACAAGGAGGGTTCGAACATGGCATTTAGCCATAGCTGAAGTAACCAAAAAGGGCCAGCCAACAGGATATTTTTGGAGGTATGAGATTTTAGGCTCGAAACAGCTGACCTTAGGCTTTCATAAAGGTCAACTAAGAGCAGTTCACTTAAACACACTCTTCGATTTTCATGCAAATCCCTAGCTAGAGGAATAAACCTACTGGCTACCTGTAGGGATCTACTGCAGAAGACGTATCTTGACAACCATAGGGTTAGGAAAGAAATGTGTTCTACATCAGACACACTGTCTCCCTCAGCATGGTAGTGACTGATAAACTTGGAAAAACTTGCTAGTTTGACTTCGAAGTCAATTATACTTGAATGTTCTTCGTTGTCAGGTATATATGTTTCTCCTACTGGCGATAGCCCAGTGATGGCCGCTATGTCGAAGAAGGTAGGGGTAATCATTCCACCAGGGAGATGGAAAGTATTATAGGTACTGTCCCAGAAATAGAGGGACGCGAATAACAAAGGGTGGCTGTAAGTGAAACCAGGCTTCGACAGCTTAATCAAGTTGTAGATACCTAATTCTTCCCATTGCTGGGATTTCTTAGCTTCTACCTTCTTGAACCAGTTTTGATAAGCAGTATCGGAGGTGGGGCAAGATCGAAATGGTTTAAAATTACTTTTTACATAGTCTAATACAAGAGGGTCCTTAGGAGGAACAGTTGGATTTTCTATGGTGTTTGAGCCAGAAGATTCTATTGCCTTAGGGGCGTCCATTTTGTTAAACAAGGGTTTGAAACTATAGCAAACTGGGAAAATTATCCTGGTATCTTTTAAAATTTCAAAAACCGTAAGAGGGCCCATTAAAGCTAACCTCTTACCAGCAACGGTGGTAGGAATGAGTACCTGTGATGCATAAAGCATTTCTTTTTCCTTTGAGATCATCTGAGGAGCAAGAACGGATTGACCTTGGTGAGTAATAACCTTACTTTCCATTAAAGTTCCTGCGGTCTTTCCTTTCTTCTTGGAAACCTTTTTGAGTTGGGATGAAGTAGAAGAAGACATTTTTGAAGGATGTTGAAAGCTTAGGGTTTTTGGCGAGAGAAGAAGGATAAAAGATTCAGAATGTGGAAAGAAAATAAAAATACTAAGTTGATGATGTTTTATAATGTGGAAGTTTAAGCATCCACTGAATAAGGGTGTGATACATGGAAATCATGGGTTGGTTTGATGAAGAGGTGGCGTAAAGTTAACATGGGAAATAGGCGTGATTAAAGATAATCATTGTTTGTAACTGCACCATACTGTGAAGTGGCTCCAGGCGGTTAAGGAATCCAAAAAGTGCTATGATTGATGTGACTGGAGTCAAATGCATTAAATGTTACGATGATTCGAAGGTCGCATCAAAATCTTGTGTAGATGTTTAAAATAGGTATTTCTCAGAGAGATCGAAATACATATTTTAAAGGGGCATTTTGTTGGCTGAAGATTTTGATAATATTATTAAAATCCAAGTAAGTTGAACGTTTCGATCGAAATGAAACAAAGCGTCATGTTTCGAAGTAGCAGAAGCAGTGTTTCAAATAAGCATATCAAAGCTTGGAGCTTCGAGTGGCAATTGTGGGAACATATCTAAAGAAGTCTCGAAATGACAACAAGGCTGTGTCTGAGAAGTGCGTTCGAAGCGGAGAAATACCAAAACATTTGAAATTCAAATGGAAGCGGGACATTCGAAGTTTGAAATTTATATGCTGGAGCATTTGGAGACACGTGGAAACAAGAGAGAGGCATTGTTCTGCATGTTCTGAACGTGGCATGATCTTATAGCAAGACCGTTATGGTCGAAGTAGTATAAATAGAAGTCTTAGTATTAGGATTTCGTGTGTCATATCTATTGTACTAAATACTCAGTAAACATTCAAATTACCACATGGCTAGGGAAACGAATGCAAGAGCAATGTACGTATGATAGCACCACATGTTTATGATTTAATGAAAACCTTTTATCATTTCCAGCACTTTCCTTTATCTTTCTGCCAAATACCATTTACAAGTTTTCTCATTTAAAGTCTTTTTATTTCGAAATCTTTTCATTGAAGCCTTACATTTTAATGCTTTCTTTACATTTCAGAAAACTGTCATACTTTTCATGCCTTTATATTCAAGTTTTGTCTTTCGAAAGCCTATTTTTACTTAAAGTCATTTACAGATTTCTTGCATTAAACGCTTTCTTCATATTTCGAATCTTTTACGTTCCAGAGCATCTTTTACATTAACTGTTTTTATAATTCGAAGCCATTTACTTGCCTTTTATGCAATTTTACATGTCTTTACAATTAACATTTATTCATGCAAGTTAGTTTCGCGCACATACATTTTGATTACACCTTTAGATCTGTAAGGGAGAAATCGAAATAAGTCAAACACCTACACAACACTCAAATACCAACCATGAATATCTGTTCGATCATGAGAGTTACCCTAATGACCAAGGAATCCTAGGATCAATCTAGTCGATCCTGTGAGTTACCAGAGAAATTGAATAACAGTCAGTAAGTTTATTCGATAGTTTGGAAGACTAGCGGTTGTTTACCAGAAATCACTGGAAACAGTGGGGCATGCGGGTGTGCTGGTATTGGGATTGGTATTGTGGTTGGGTTTGAGGCATATCGGGGTATTGGTAGTTTGGTGGTGATTGTGGTTGGTTGTGCGACATTTTATTGTAGTTGTGTTGTGGTGGGGACTGTGGTTGGGTGTTTGTGGGTGTGTTTCTTCTTGGGGGTTGGTGGGAGGTTGATGGGTTTTGGGTTTGTTGATGGGGAATCGAGGGTTGTGCCCATTGTGTGCGTGGGTCAACCAAGTACCTTGGATGAGACACGTTCTTTTCTGGGTTACTAACCGACCTGTACCAAGACAAATATTGATCCGTGTGTCGCATATTACCTTGAGTAAGGAAAACCGGGAATTGCAAGACGTAGCGGTGACGCCTCTGCCACATCTTACACCATTCCGGAGCGAAGTCTTTCCAGTTGGTAAGACCCCACTGGGCGTCG
The DNA here is from genome assembly GCA_948472305.1 of Vicia faba. NCBI lineage: Eukaryota > Viridiplantae > Streptophyta > Magnoliopsida > Fabales > Fabaceae > Vicia > Vicia faba. The sequence continues at coordinate 885,209,691 of OX451738.1, forward strand.
ACCCTTTTAAGATGCCATGGGGACAAACAAGTTGGATCACTTGGTATCTCTTGATGCATTCTGAACTGCATCTTCACACGTTCATTATGGTGCATCTCCACAATGTTGAACCGAATGATTGCAGTCTTCGCGGTCCAAGTTGCTGCATCCTCCGGGTTTGGAACATGGCCCAAACCCAAATATGGTCTCCAGACGAACTGCGATAAAATGTAAATCAGGTTAATGCAAAAGTAATGTATAAATAATTTAGTTGAACAAAAGTTAAAATTTACGACGTACGTCATCCGGGCCTAAGTGATCCAACAGGTTGCGGTAGAGTGCGACATTGAATCTTGGATTCTTGCCGTAATCCATACCCCTCACGCAGTACCTAAAGGAAATGAGAAACATTTTATTCTTAGCATATATTTTGGGAAGAGCAGAATAGTTATAAATACTATAACTTGATGACTTACTTTGTTGCGTACGGGAAACCGAAAGTGTTGTTGTTGACGGGGTTTAAGGACTCCATCCTCCACCAACCCCAGGCTTGTAGTAAAAAAGTGCACCCATAAAATGTACATTTTTCCTTGACTGCGTTTTTGCACAAGGAACTGTATAGGTGGGCTAAAACTGCAGAACCCCAACTATATTTTCTTGTTTTTTCAAAATTTGTTAGTAAATGTAAGTACATAAAATTTACACTATTTCCCGTACTTTCGGGAAATAAAAATGTACCAAAAAGTATCATAAGATAAGTTCTGGCTTTTACTACCCTGTCATTCTCTGAGGAATTTTCATTTAATTCCAAACTTGCATAATGACTTTTCAGCTCAGTGAGTAGTATTCCCTGCCCTCTTGCACCACCACCTTCTACCATATCCCTGCCCAACAGTTCTTCACACTGAGAGTTGAGTTGTTGAACCGACCCGTTCACGGCCTTACCGTCGACAGGGAGACCTAGTAGCATGTACACATCCTCTAGCGTGATGGTGCATTCACCTATTGGTAGGTGAAATGTATGGGTCTCCGGTCTCCACCTTTCCAACATTGCAAGAATGAACTTCGAGTCAATGGTGCAGTTGGAGATCTTTATGACATGTCCAAAACCTGCGTATTCCAGATATGGGACGATAAATGGGTCGGGAGCCAGGTAGTTGTGCGAACGGATTCTGAATCTTTTTGTGTCCTGAGTTCATAATGTAACATGTGTAAGATTAATTAAGATGAACAACGCGTTATTTGAAGTATGAAAAATGTATAACCAAAAAAGAAACTTACAAATGCGGCAATATTTTCCCTTGTGCCTCTGTGAGTATCGCCCATTGTTAGAAGAGCCATTGTTTAAAATGCTTGAGAGTATGAAAGACTTAGGAAGAGATAAAGAGTATGATAGACTTATGAAATATTTCGTAGCAGAGAGTGAGACTTGTGTGGGTGTGAGAGATGTATGATATGGTATGCATTTATAGGCAAATAAGTTTGATATAGTGGTTGCTTGTGCTTGCATGCCTGCGAAGTGTCACATTTGCATGCTTAGGGGGTTACACATATGCATGCATGCATGTACAAAAAATGAAAGGTGTCACTCTTGCAGGCTAGGTGGCAGTCCATGTATGTATCACGATTGGACAGTAAGGGAGGCACCATTAGACTTGGCGAAAGAGTACAAAAATGAATGGTGTCGCCACCCCAATTGGCGAATAAGAGGTGTCCTTTGTTACAGCCTAGGCTCAAGCTACGTGACAGCCTTTGGGATTCCTTTCATTATTTCATGTAAGCCCATTGGAGTTGATGGGAGGAGTCTTACAAAATACATGTATATGTGCAGATTAGGGGCAGGCTAGGTGGCAGCCTAGGGGGTTACATAAGCCCATGCATGTATCACGATTGGACAGTAAGGGAGGCGCCATTGGACTTGGCGAAAGAGTACAAAAATGAATGGTGTCGCCACCCCAATTGGCGAATAAGAGGTGTCCTTTGTTACAGCCTAGGCTCAGGCTATGTGACAACCTTTGGGATTCCTTTCATTATTGCATGTAAGCCCATTGGAGTTGATGGGAGGAGTCTTACAAAATACATGTATATGTGCAGACTAGGGGCAGGCTAGGTGGCAGCCTAGGGGGTTACATAAGCCCATGCATGTATCACGATTGGACAGTAAGGGAGGCGCCATTAGACTTGGCGAAAGAGTACAAAAATGAATGGTGTCGCCACCCCAATTGGCGAATAAGAGGTGTCCTTTGTTACAGCCTAGGCTCAGGCTACGTGACAGCCTTTGGGATTCCTTTCATTATTGCATGTAAGCCCATTGGAGTTGATGGGAGGAGTCTTACAAAATACATGTATATGTGCAGACTAGGGGCAGGCTAGGTGGCAGCCTAGGGGGTTACATAAGCCCATGCATGTATCACGATTGGACAGTAAGGGAGGCGCCATTGGACTTGGCGAAAGAGTACAAAAATGAATGGTGTCGCCACCCCAATTGGCGAATAAGAGGTGTCCTTTGTTACAGCCTAGGCTCAGGCTACGTGACAGCCTTTGGGATTCCTTTCATTATTGCATGTAAGCCCATTGGAGTTGATGGGAGGAGTCTTACAAAATACATGTATATGTGCAGACTAGGGGCAGGCTAGGTGGCAGCCTAGGGGGTTACATAAGCCCATGCATGTATCACGATTGGACAGTAAGAGAGGCGCCATTGGACTTGGCGAAAGAGTACAAAAATGAATGGTGTCGCCACCCTAATTGGCGAATAAGAGGTGTCCTTTGTTACAGCCTAGGCTCAGGCTACGTAACAGCCTTTGGGATTCCTTTCATTATTGCATGTAAGCCCATTGGAGTTGATGGGAGGAGTCTTACAAAATACATGTATATGTGCAGACTAGGGGCAGGCTAGGTGGCAGCCTAGGGGGTTACATAAGCCCATGCATGTATCACGATTGGACAGTAAGGGAGGCGCCATTAGACTTGGCGAAAGAGTACAAAAATGAATGGTGTCGCCACCCCAATTGGCGAATAAGAGGTGTCCTTTGTTACAGCCTAGGCTCAGGCTACGTGACAGCCTTTGGGATTCCTTTCATTATTGCATGTAAGCCCATTGGAGTTGATGGGAGGAGTCTTACAAAATACATGTATATGTGCAGACTAGGGGCAGGCTAGGTGGCAGCCTAGGGGGTTACATAAGCCCATGCATGTATCACGATTGGACAGTAAGGGAGGCGCCATTGGACTTGGCGAAAGAGTACAAAAATGAATGGTGTCACCACCCCAATTGGCGAATAAGAGGTGTCCTTTGTTACAACCTAGGCTCAGGCTACGTGACAGCCTTTGGGATTCCTTTCATTATTGCATGTAAGCCCATTGGAGTTGATGGGAGGAGTCTTACAAAATACATGTATATGTGCAGACTAGGGGCAGGCTAGGTGGCAGCCTAGGGGGTTACATAAGCCCATGCATGTATCACGATTGGACAGTAAGAGAGGCGCCATTGGACTTGGCGAAAGAGTACAAAAATGAATGGTGTCGCCACCCTAATTGGCGAATAAGAGGTGTCCTTTGTTACAGCCTAGGCTCAGGCTACGTAACAGCCTTTGGGATTCCTTTCATTATTGCATGTAAGCCCATTGGAGTTGATGGGAGGAGTCTTACAAAATACATGTATATGTGCAGACTAGGGGCAGGCTAGGTGGCAGCCTAGGGGGTTATATAAGCCCATGCATGTATCACGATTGGACAGTAAGGGAGGCGCCATTGGACTTGGCGAAAGAGTACAAAAATGAATGGTGTCGCCACCCCAATTGGCGAATAAGAGGTGTCCTTTGTTACAGCCTAGGCTCAGGCTACGTGACAGCCTTTGGGATTCCTTTCATTATTGCATGTAAGCCCATTGGAGTTGATGGGAGGAGTCTTACAAAATACATGTATATGTGCAGACTAGGGGCAGGCTAGGTGGCAGCCTAGGGGGTTACATAAGCCCATGCATGTATCACGATTGGACAGTAAGGGAGGCACCATTGGACTTGGCGAAAGAGTACAAAAATGAATGGTGTCGCCATCCCAATTGGCGAATAAGAGGTGTCCTTTGTTACAGCCTAGGCTCAGGCTACGTGACAGCCTTTGGGATTCCTTTCATTATTGCATGTAATATTATTGGCAACCTTGGGGGGTTGCATCCTTACTTAATTGAAATTTTTAGCCTTACGTTTATCATAACATTGATTCACATAATCTGTCAAATCTTCCAACCTTCAAACGTTCTTACAACCAAACCTTCAAACCTGCAAACAATCAAACATTCCAACCTTCGAATCACTCATCAAATTCAAACATTCCAACCTTCAAACATTACAGCATTCAAACCTTCATACAATCAATAAACCTCAAACATTCCAACCTTCAAACCTTAAAACAATTCTACGCAATGGCCTCTTCACCACAATTTGTCGTCAAAGCACATTTCAACGGTGAGACATACATTTTTCCCACAGCTGGATTTTTGTTTAGAGACACAGACAACATCTGATTTCTCTTAAACGGGAAAGCTAATTTCTCGTACTTCAAAAAAAGATTGGAGGCCAAACTTGAACGAGGCCCGGTGTCCCAGATATTTTATCAGAATCCAGTTTTCTTTGGAAACAACCAAGTAATTTTTAATAAGGATGAAGTTCAAGATGACGAGGATCTCCAGAATATGATTTCCAGCCATGTCTATTCTGGATACGACTCTATTGAGTTGTACATTTTGCTTCAAGAGCCTTAGGTGACACAGGAAGTTGATCCTTTGGAGAATGAACAAGATGAGGTAGATGCAGTTGATGATGAAGAAGAAGATAACGAGTTAGAGTTTGATAAAATGGTGAACGATGATTCCGACGATGATGGCATCCCTAGTATTCCTACAGACAAAATCTACACACCACCCCCGCACATGACAAACTTCAACATGGGCGGAGATGAACCTTCTACTGACTTATTTTTCAATCCGTATATGCAGTCGGATGAAAATTTAAAAGAGAAGGACAAGTTTCGTAACAGAGAGGAATGCATCGGGGCCATTAAAAAATTTCACATGCTCAACTCGGTTGATTTTAAGGTGGATCGTGTCAACCCGGAAAGTACAAGATCAAGTGTGTCCACCCTGACTGTATGTTCAAGCTGACCGCATCATACAGATTAAGGGGTGACTGCTGGGTCATAGGTTCCATGACTACCCACACTTGTGTAAGTTCTACTCAATCACAGGACCACTGAAAACTCAACTATGATCTAATCTGTCAAGAAATCCTACCCCTGGTCAGCAACGACCCATCTTTGAAGGTGAAAACAATCATCTCCCACATCACCACGGTTTTTAACTACACTCCGTCTTACCGTAAGGCGTGGTTAGCAAAGACTAAGGCGATTGAAAGGGTGTACGGAAACTGGGAGGAGTCATACCGAGAACTTCCCCGCTACCTGAATGCACTCAAGATGTATTCTCCAGGTAGTGTTTACGTTCTGGAAACATTGCCAGCATACGCCCAAAATGGTAGTCTACTGCATGGCAACGGAATATTCAGTCGCGTGTTTTGGGCATTTCAACCATGCATCACAGGGTTTGCATCATGCAAACCAATTTTACAAATTGATGGGACTTGGTTGTATGGGAAGTACAAAGGCACGCTATTGATGGCAGTTGCACAAGATGGCAACAACAACATTTTCCCCATTGCGTTTGCCCTTGTCGAGGGGGAGACCGGTGGTGCTTGGAGCTTTTTCCTGAAAAATCTTTGGACACACGTGGCTCCTCAACCAGATCTCTGTTTGATCTCGGACAGACATGCCTCCATTGAAAGTGCCTACAATAATCCAGCAAATGGTTGGCATGACCCTCCTTCTACGCATGTCTATTGCGTTAGGCATATCGTCCAGAATTTCTCGAGGGAGGTCAAGGACAAAACATTGAGGAAAGCAGTTATGAATGCAAGATATGCATTGACACAACCCACATTCAAATATTACCGCAACGAGATCCGTTTGTCTAATTCGGAAGCCGGTAGGTGGATCGACAATATTTCGATGGAAAAATGGACTAGGTCATACGACAAAGGCCAAAGATGGGGGAATATGACAACAAATCTTATTGAATCAATGAATGGGGTATTCAAGGGTATACGAAACCTCCCAATCACTGCCTTGGTAAAATCTACGTATTTTAGGATGGCTGCGTTATTTGCAAAAAGAGGTGAAATGTGGAATGCGGTGTTGCAATCTGGAAAACTATGGAGTGAAAGCTGCATGAAATACATTAAGGCTGAAAGTGCTAAATCCAACACTCACATGGTTATACGGTTTGACCGACACAGCCACAACTTCATTGTGAAAGAGACAATCGACCACAATGAAGGTCTGCCAAGACAAGAATACAGGGTCATTTTACCTTCTCAATGGTGCGATTGTGGCAGGTTTCAAGCATTTAGTATGCCTTGCTCTCATGTCATTGCCGCTTGTGCTCATACCCATCAAGACACGCTTCAACTGCTGTCAAACGTTTACAAATCTGAAACGTTGCTCAATGTTTACAACAACAACTTTCCTTTGGTGGCAAAACCAGATTATTGGCCTGAATACGACGGCGAAATAGTTTGGCACAATGACCAAATGCGAAGGAACAAGAAGGGTCGTCCCAAAAGTAGGCGCATCACAACAGAAATGGACGATCTTGACAGGTTGGAAAGAAAGTGTGGTTTATGCCGTCAGGTCGGACACAATCGCAAAAACTGTCCGAATCGGGCGTCTGACTCGACCACATAAATATTGTAATACATAAAATCTTTTCATAATTGTGTTGTAAACATTTAACAGATTTTGCTACAATTAATAAAACGCGTACAACAATAATTAACGATACTCAATCTAGGAAATTACAACTGTTAACACAATTTCATTTGACCCATGCATCATCAACATTACATCACTATCTGTTTTGACTTCCTCCAGCCACACATTAGGTCTTCCTGTCGCATGTGAGGTTGTTGTTCATTTTCGCTGGATCCTTCAAATTTTTTCCCCCTCCGCAATGTCTCCATCTAGCCACCGCATCAACTCCCGCTTCAGACGCTCCATGGAGTGAATGTGCCAGAATTTCATTTTCATCGCAGGTTTCGTGGCAGAGAAGATAACGTAACCATCTCTGCTAAAAATCATAGGCGAAGTCATGACGCAAATAACAGAGTACAAAATAAAAATACAGTGCGAGAAAGTGTGAGAAATTTCGGAGAAACAGACGAATTATTTATAAAACAGCATTTTGCCCTAGTTTTGCCCTAGGAGCCAAGTGAGATGGCGCCTCCTCTCACTTTTAAGGAGCATGCGCCATCTCACTTGGCTAAAATCCAAGGGAGGCGCCAAGTGAGATGGCGCCTAGGGCAAAACCCTAGGTGGAGGCACTAAGTGAGATGGCTCCTCCTTTGGGAAGTCATCTGAAACATGGTTATTTGCGTAATTTTTTCCGAAACCCGGTTATTTGCGAAATATTATTTTAATACATGGTTATTAATAAAAAAAAATCCAAATTTACTTGATATTCATATTGAAGATATTTTTGTTGTTTGTTGCTAGAAAATAAGATGTAAGTAATGTCAATCTTAATGAGTTCTAATTTTTAGAAATTTGTTATTTTTTGAATTAGTATTATTTGTTATTTATCATGGGTTTATTTATAGCTATAGCGGTTATTGATATTCGTAAATGTTATATATTAACCACTTTGATTTAATAAAAGATTCAATTTATAAATCTGTGCCGCACTACTATTTCCTACAAATTGGTATCAGAGCTTTCACTAGGCCGGATAAATACAACTAAGTTGTAGCTTAGCTAAGAGAGACACACAAATATGAGTGACAACAAGCTTTCAACAAAAATTCCTCATTTTGACAGTCAACATTATGATCATTGAAGTGAGTTGATGGAGAATCTTCTTCGTGCCAAAGGTCTCTGGTCCATGATTGGAGTTGGTTTCTAGGAACCTATTGAAACGATTGCGCTCACTGGAGAACAAATGAAGTTGCTACAAAATTCCAAAAACCAATGATCACAAGGTCAAGCATTATCTATTCAGGGAAATTGATAGGCCAGTCTTCGAACATGTGTTGGATAGGCGCACATCCAAGATTGTTTGGGATTCCCTAAAAATAAAGTATAGAGGTAACTATTGTGTGAAGAAGTTGGTGCATCTCTTTGAGAAGAGAGTTTGAGGTGATCGAAATGAAAGATGCAAAAATCATCACCAAATATTTTTCCTGAGACTGACAATGGCTAACAAATTGAGAAACCATGGAAAGGTTATGTATGACTCAAAAGTGGTGCAGAGAATTCTTCGTACGTTGATAGATAAATTCATGTATGCAGTGGTTTCAATTGAGGAGTCAAAAGACACAAAATAAATGATGATTCATGAGCTTCAAATCTCTCTGGTGGTTCATGAACAAAAGTTTAAAAGGGTTAATTGTGGCGCTGAGTAAGCTCTGAAGGTGGAAAGTAGTGGAGGAAAAAGAAGAGGAAGAAGAACATACCATGGAAGAGGACATGGAAAAGGCAAAAAATCTTTCACAAGGGACACAGTGAAGTGTTTTAAGTGTCATAATTTAAGGTATTTACAATATGAATTTCCTAAATAGAACAAAGAGACAAATTATGTAAAGTTGAATGATGAAGAAGAGCTTCTCCTCATGGCTCTTATAGAAGAAAATGAAGCAAAAAAGAACAATGTGTGGTTCTTGGACTCAAGGTGCGCTGATCATACGTGTGGAGACAAAGCTATGTTCTTAATTATGGTAGAAGAACAAAAGCATTATGTTAAGTATGGAAACAACTCTCGCATGTCAGTAGTTGGAAAATAAAGTATCAGACTGGTATTTGATGGCACTACTTTTATGTTTCAACATGTATATTATTTTCTAGAACTTTAGAACAATTTGTTGAGTGTGGGGCAGCTGTAAGAAAAGGATATCATCATTCTCACAAAAGGCCGGACATGCAACATATATCATCCAGACAAGGGATTAATTGCACACACCAACATGAGTACAAATCACATGTTCATCCTCTTCAATAAACGCTCCAACATCACTGCTTCTATTGAAAAATGCCTACATATTTCCTCTGAGCTCACTTACCTCTGGCATCAAAGGTATTCACTTATTAAGAAGTGAAAAACACAAGAAGGGGGGTTGAATTGAAAAACTTGAAATCAAATGCGCAATAACACAATATTTTTATCCTGGTTCGTTTGATCTCAAACTACTTCAGTCCACCCGTCAAGGTGATTTCGCCTCTCTCCAACGAGGTCTTAATCCACTAATCTCAAAAGGATTACAATCACTACTTTAACAACTGTTAAAGTATTCTTGAGTACAACCACAATCCAGTTAATCTCAAGGAACACTGTCTTAAACAAATAAACAAGAATGTGTGTACAGATGTTTTTCGTTAACAGTTATCACAACTGTGATATTTTACACAAATTTAGAGCGTGGAATAGATGAGTAAGCTTACAGTGTTTTTTGAATTCTCGTGTAGTAGTCTATGCAAAACGTGAATGATTTGATCACTGAGCTTATTTATATAGGCAATGGATTACTGTTGAACATTAAGCGTGATAAATGTCATTAACTCAGTTTCCATTTGGAGAAGATCCTGTCTGAATGAAGCCGTTGTAATTGATGTTGTCTTGAATGAGTAGTAACACTTCAGAATCTTACATCCTTGCCTGCTGCTGATGCTTCCGAATATTGATGACTTAGATTATTATGCTCTTGTTCAAAATCAGAGTTTACTTCATTTAAGCGCAGGTTCTGGTCATCAATCTTCAGCGTAAATTCTGATTGCTTCAGCGTGTAGCTTCTATAGCTTAACTTCTGATGCTGCTTTGGTCAGAACTTTTGTATACACAATAACATAACTTTTAGGGTGCATATTTGTTCTTTGTATTTGTTATCATCAAAACTCTAACTAAGGGTTGTAGAATAAAACTATGTTCTGACAATCTCCCCCTTTTTGATGATGACAAAAACTAGAATTTTCAATGAAAAATAAAGAACAAAAGGTTTAAGAGAAACTCCCCCTGAGTTGATTACTTCCCTGAAGTTATTTCTCATCAGAGTTTTAGCTGCATCTCCTATCAGAATTTGTTCCTGTTCAACTTTTTAGAAAGTAGAGGTTAAATAATTCAAAATGTTTGAGACTTTTGTCTCGGTAAACCATTATTGAAAATATCTTACTTTCTCCCCCTTTTTTGTCAGGTATCAAAAAGGAATTATAATCATAGCCAAAATAGATGAATTATATTTAAAACATAATGCAATCACAAGTTTCATAAGCAAAGAAGTAAAGATAAAAGTTACAGATAAACAATTTTAAAAGAAAATTTAAGAAGGAGGGGGAAAACGTGTGAACAAAGCTTCCAACAAGCTCTTGATCTGAGTATTTGACTCTTCTTGATTTCCCATAATACTTTTATATCTTTGTTCGTATCCTCTTGCTTATCCAGTCTTGCATGGATTAAAGCATTCTCTTTCTTCAACTCTTCCAGAGTTTGCATGACTAAGGAGGAAGCTGGTGTCTCTTCAGGGGTTGGATGTTGCTCATAACATTCTGCAGCCTCTTCTGAGTGAACCATTTCTTCTGCTATAATCATGTCTTCTAGAGCAGTAGTCAGAGAAAGACTTTTTGATTCTGGTTTAACTACTTCTGAAGGATGATGCTCTTTCTAGGGAGCATTATCCAGTGAGAGGATATCTTTCTTGAACAGTTGGCTCAGAACTTGGTCTTGGAAAGCCTTCAGCTGATCACTGAAGTTCTGCTGAGCCTTTTCATAACTCAATTCCTTCAGCTTCAAAGTTTCAGTGTTGACCCATTTTCTGAATCTTTCCCACATATAATCAGAAGTAGCAGGATTAGAAATCTCTTGACTTGCATGCTTCAAAGAATTGATCTGTTCCTGCATTCCTGTTTCAAAAATCAACAAACTTGTACCAATATCTGATGTGGTTGCAGTTGGTTTAGGTTTGGGAATTGCCGTTTTGTGTGAGGTGGAAGCTAGTCTTTCCAGCACAATTGGATCAATGACAAGTTTTAAGTTGTCAGCTGGATGGTTAGTGGGTGAAGGAGTGGGAGAGTCAGGAATTATAATTGGTCTGCTAGGGGAGTTTGGTGGTGTGGATTCAAGGGATGAAGGAATTTCTGGAATGTCATGAATGGTGAGAGGCATGCGAACTGCAAGAGGTTCTGTTATTCCAGGAATTAAGATTGTGGTATCAGAGTCTGAAGGAGAGTCTTCAGATTGGTTTGTGGCAGCATGTTGGGTTTCTGATTCAGGAATATCAGAAGATGGATTTTCAGAAGGTTGAGTTTCTGGTTGTGATGAGTTGGGATTCAGATCTCCTGGTTGAGGAGATTGTGGTTGAGTATTTTCTGGTTGTGGAATTTCTTGTTGAGGTGATTGTGGATGTGGAATTTCTGGTTGAGGAGATTGTGGGATTTTTGGTTGAGGAATTTGATGGATTTCTGGTTGAGGAATTTCTGGTGGTTGTTGAGTGTTTGTATTTTCTGGGAGTTGAGAGTTTGAATTTTCTGGTATAGGAGAGGAAAAATCTTGATCAAATAGTTCAATGTCAGACAAAACTTTGGCAAGTTCTGGTTGCTGATGTTCAGGATTTGGATTTTGAGTAGGGAAGTGAGGTTCATTCAAAAAATTACCTAGAGTTACGGATGGATCAAACTCTATGTCAAAATCTTCAAAGGTTTGGGGTGATGAATGTTCTGGTTGAGAAGGCATGGCTTCAGATGTTGAAATAATTATTGATTCTATAATAGAAACAGAAGATGGATTACCTTTCTTTTTGGCAGCTTTAGGTGTCCTCTGAGAGGGTCTTTCTCCTGCTGCTTTCCTCTTCTTTGATTTCTTTAACGCAACTTCTGGAGCAGCCTTGTGCAGATCCTGAATGTTGATTTCTGGAGCAGTCCCATCAACCTTGCAAGCTTCAAGGTATCTGACTATTATTTCTGGCTTGGAGTCTATCTCAGAAAATAAAGCAAAATCCTTCAGAGGTATCCTTCTTGAAGTAATAGTCTCATGAGCAGTAACAATTGGTTCCTTCTTGATATTCTCAATGATCTTCATTTTCTTTAGATTCTTGGCGTTCAAGGGCTTCCCAGCAGTTTCTTCCAATGTGCTTATTTCTTGAGCCTCCGTCAGACGTTCTATCAGCCTGTTCTCTGTTAGAATATCTGATATCAACATTCCTAAGGGAATCCAATCCCTCTTGGTCCTTTCGTCTTCTCTGGTTTCCTTCACGCTTATTCTGAGATGGTTGAAGAGCAAGTGTGGAAAATTTACCTTTGTCTTCTTAGCAATGAAATAGATCAGAAATTGCTGATCAAAATTGATGTAATCAGGAGAGCTTCTAGGCTTCCTGTGGTGGATACATCCCAGAATGATTCTGGCCCAGATTCTATGATGATCCTTCAAATCTCTGATTTTAATGGAGGGTTGTCCAGAAGTAAAAATTTCCTTTGCAATTGATCTTAGGTCATAGCATCTCTCAGCCGTGTCAATGCATCTGACACCACCAATGTTGTATCCAAGAAGCTTCGCAATAAGATCTTCTGTAATCACAATTTTCTTCCCCATAACATAAGAAGTAACCTGATGATTTGATGAGGAAGCATGTATCCAGAATTATTTGACAAGAATGGGAAACGTTGGACCTAACAGACGGTCAAAATACATGTTCCATCCCTGTGCAGTAACGTCTTTATAGAGGTTGAACCCATTTTCTTGCAAGCTCTCAAAATCAATAATCAGTTCAGAGAGAACTTCCAGGTTGTCAACAGGAGTGAGAAGCGTTCTAAAGGGTTATTCATATTGTTCCGTTGATGAAGATTCAAGATCACTGAGATTTTTGAGACTTGATGATGCCATTGTTCACACGGTTTTTAGAGGAAGATGAAAAGGGTTTTTGAAAGCAAGAACTTTGAAGCAAGAGAAAATATTGAGGAGAGTAAAAGTGAATGAATGAAAAAAGTAATTTTGAGTTTAAATAGGTTTCTTGAAAACGTAAACAGTAAGTAAAAGAAATAATTAGTAATGATTATATGCATTAATGACACCTGAATTTAGTGGATTTAGAAAGATATTGAACGGTTACCGTTGACAAGTGTCTCAATGCATCCAATCAGCGCCTTGTACTCTTCAGAAATTGAACGTGTGTTTAGCTTCAGAAAGTAGCTGATGAGAGCAATGTTTTAAAACCCAGACCGGTGATCGACTCGGTAAAGTTACTGGGTCACTGGGTTATTGGTCAGACCAGTGGGTCACTGGTCAGACCGCATGGCTTTTGACCCGGTTTCTATAAAAAATATATTCATTACCTTGTAACTATAATAATATAGAAAATTATAAATTCAAATAATTTAGAATAAACAAAAGTATTCGTAACAATCAAAATAAGTGATAGAAACTTAATGTAGCAAATTATAAATTCAAAGAAGTGATAGAAACTTAACAATTCATAAGTTATAGTATTATAATAAGTCACAAAAATCAATACTCAATGATCCATAATTTTTTATGTCCATGAAGTCAAATTGTCATAATCTTGATATTCATATCCATCTTCAACTTCATTGTCTTCTCCACCAACTTCATCTTCTCTGGTGTTGCTTTTTTCTTGATTCACAGTATCAACAATAGTATCTTGTGCATTACCCATATCTCCGTCTTCATCCTCATCTAAATCTATTTGATCTATAACAATATTTTAAAAAATAATTAACAAATTTTTTTTAGAGATGGTAAATATGAGACATTAAATTGATTCACAACCACAAACTATATTATGCTCATATTAGAACATACCAATATCACTTGAAATTGGTTGGATGGTCATATTTGCAAGGTTATTCCGCAATGCTTCAAACTCTTCATTGGTTAAGAGAGGTGGTGAATCCTCTAATACCCAACTAGAATGGTCGGCAATTGTTTCAATATTGATAGGATCATAACTCTCATTTCTTATTTTCCTAAGCACACATGAATTAAATCTAAGTATATGTATTTAAATATAAAAATATAATGATCAGAGAAAAATAACCATAATAATACCTATTTTGAAGTCTCAAGTTGTAACGAACAAACACTAAATCATTAAGCTTTTGGTGCTCCAATATATTTCTTTTTTGGAATAAATTTGCTCAAATATACTCCAATTGCATTCACAACCCAAAGCACTACAAGTTTGGCTTAAAATACGAATAGCTAACCTTTGCAAAGTTGGTGTACAACTGCCATAAGTTTCCCACCATTGATCTGTTTATACCATGTGATTAAATAAATTTATAAACATATTGAAATATAAAATAAAATATATATCAAGAGTTAGAAGTTATGAAATTACCTGCCCTCACAATACATCGTTCATCCACGATCGATTTCCTTCCAAAATCTAATTCACCGTCTTTGAATATTCTCATCTCATCTGCTAACTTCAATCGAAGTTCAGAATTTCCATTAGCATGCTTTTCAATGACATCTAAAAGTCCTGATGTTGTGGATGCATGTTTTTCAAATTCTACATCATTATATCTACAAGCTGGATTCAACCAATAACCGGCAGCATGAAGATTTTTGCGGAGCTGTGAATCTCAATGTTTATCTAAGATTTTCAAGTAAGGATCCACTTTCTTCTTATTTCTTTGAAACCTCCTCACCATCTCCTCTCTAACTTTGACTATAGATTTGTATAGAATGCCCATAGCAAGTTTATCTTCACTATCAATAATATGCAACACACGCACAAGTGGTTCAGTGAGTTTAACTACATCAGCACATTTACTCCAAAATCCAGAATCTAAAACTTGATCCACAAACTGTTTTGCCTTTGCTTCTTTAGCATATGCTGAGCTTGTCCATTCTTTAGATGTTACCTTGGCTCTTAGTGAGTTTTTGTGAGACAAAATACTTTGCAAAGCAATGAAATTAGTGGCAAACCGAGTTGGAGCAGGATGAAGGATTTCTCTTCCACTTGTTTGCTTTCTCATTAAATACAATGCATAACAATGGTTATAAATATATTTGGTAACATTAGAAGCATGTGACATTGTCTCACTTACTTCCTCTAATTTTCCCATGTCTTGCAATATCAAGTTAATGCAATGTGCCGCACAAGGAGACCAAAATAAAGTAGGAAACTCATTTTCTAATAACCTTCCAACAGCAACATAATTTGCAGCATTATCTGTCACTATGTGAACTACATTTTCATGGCCAACAAATAAAACCACCTCTCTAAAAAGCTTATACAACATATCTGCAGTTTTTGAAGCATGAGAAGCATCAACAGATTTTAGAAAAATAGTACCTTTGGGAAAATAAACTAGAAAGTTTATAAGAGTTCTTCTTTTTCGATCAGTCCATCCATCGGCCATTAGAGTACAACCAGTTTTCTTCCAAATCTCACGATACTCCTCTATCAATTTGTTCACATCTTCAACCCATTTATTTAACAAATAGCCACGGATACTATGCATAGTTGGAACTTTATACTCCGGACTCATGCTGCAAAGTGCATCAGCCATAGATTGAAAATACACAGAATTAGCTGCATTGAATGGCACAGAAGAATCAATGAACCATCTTGCAATAGCTAGATCACACTTCTCCACCAATTCCTTACTTTGTGTTGGCTCCTAAACTCGACACCCTTGTTTTTATTAATATAAACCATTAATCATGAGGGATGGCTTCGACCAGCTGATTCTGTCGAAGTGCCCATCAGAAGATGGCAAGGCTTGGAGAATTTCTTCTAAGTAGGAATCTTGTTGCCTTCGACGTCGAATGTGCTTCTCGACAAAGGTGTTCGATGCTCAGGGTGGAACGGTTTGAGATTCAAATGTTTGGAGGGAAAACGGTTCCCAGCGGTTACCAAGTGCAACGTGCCAAGATCTGGAGCGTCGAATGCTGTGAGCGTGCCAAGTGGAGTCATCTCGAAGCAGCGTAACTGCCCGACGGTTACTTGGGATATGTTTAGTATAAATATTAGTTGTTCACGCAGTTTTTCGCGTGTGTTCACAATTATATACAAGTCACTCATATAGATTCAAGTACCCAGTGTGAGCGAAAGAATTGTTGAGAATGTATGTGTGAAACACCACTTTAATTAATCAAAGTCATTTATTTTCCAGAACTTTACTGCCTCTTCATTTACTTTTCCAATCGAAGCCTTTATTCAAAGCTTTCTTTTATTCTACCAAGTTTTCTTCTTCATGCAATTTACATAAAGCTTCTTTATTTTCTTGTCATTTAACCATTATTGGACTTAGTCAAAACCCCAAAATCAACCATGTCTTAGGATCAATCTGATCGATCCTGCGAGTCACCAAATAAGTAACCTTTTGGAAGATCAGCGGTTGTTTACCAATTCCCGCGGTAAACAAATTGGCACGCCCAGTGGGACCTTGTGTTGATTTTGAAGTTTAACCTTTTTATACAGAATATCATCTTTTTCGAGAAGTATTGTATGTTATTGAGAAGTGGTAGAATATACACTAACAATACCAATACTGCCAGAAGAAGAGAAGCGATGGCAAATCCGCCAAACAATAACGAAATCCCACAAACGAATGTGGGAACAACGGTTATTCCAACCATAAGTGAAGCGCTAACCGTTGGTTCAACACCAGCAGTAACGGTCACAACAACGGGGCCATTACATCCGTTCACTGGCCCCAGAGTGCCTTTGGGAACTCCCCCACCAAGGGGAAATCTAGGCACCAGGCCTTATGTTCCCCCAGGATTTATGACAGGCGGTCCAAATCGAGAACCACTCTATGGCATGCCAACGTCTGAATTGGCTAGCCTGACGAACGCTGCGTCCACTTTTTCAGACCCTTTAGTGAGTGCCTCTTCGCCACTCCAAGGTTCTGGAGTAGGTATGGCAAACAGAAATAGGACCCAACTCTTAGGAGGAACGTCCCAAGTAGCGCATGGCCTTACAAATGCCTCGACAGCAGTCTTGAGGCAACAAATGGACGAAAGCAACCATGATATGGTTCAAATGTTGGCACAAACTTTAAGTACAGTGCTGAATCCTCTAATATAAAACACCACCCAGTCGAATCAGCAGATGACAGCGCAAATGACGCATTTGGCTAATTTCTTTGGGGTACCCCAACCTATTCGACAGCCCCAAAGGGCGCAAATAAGGGGAAACCAAGGTATACTTTCAGAGGAAGAAACCACTATCAACCAAGTCCAGCAGCCTGTCGAAGAAAACCTTAGGGCACGATTGGAGCAGCCTGTCGAAGAACCTAGGGTCATAGCCCCAGAGGTAAGGATAGTCAACAGAAACCAAAATGCTGACGAAGTAGTTCAGCATATCCAATACCAGAATATGGGTTTGGAAAATAATCTGGCAGCCATGATCGAAAGAATCATGACTCAAAATGGGATGAATATGGGCTTTCGTAGGCCCAACTTCACATCCCCACTGTCAGAATATGTGTTGCAAACAGACTTACCTCCTAGATGTAAAGTCCCTAAGTTCACCAAATTCTCAGGGGACACAACAGAATCTACTGTCGAACATGTGGCGAGATACTTGATCGAAGCAGGAGATATTTCAAACAACGAAAACCTGAGGATTAAGTATTTCCCAAGTTCTTTAACAAAGAACGCGTTTACTTGGTTCACAACTCTCCCCCCCAATTCGATCCATCATTGGACCCAGTTGGAGAGATTGTTCCATGAGCAATTCTACATGGGACAAACCAAGATAAGCCTGAAAGAATTGGCCAGTGTAAAGAGACGTTTCACTGAACCTATAGACAAATATCTGAATAGGTTTAGATTGCTCAAAGCAAGATGCTTTACGCAAGTGCCAGAACATGAGTTAGTCGAAATAGCCGCAGGCGGCTTAGATTATTCCATTAGGAAGAAATTAGACACTCAATACCTGAGAGACATGGCCCAATTGGCCGATAGAGTTCGACAGGTAGAACGCCTTAAAGCTGAAAAAGCCAAGGCGACAAAAACTCATAAAAGAGAGAGGATATCGTATGTCGAAATGGACGATGAAGATCCAGAAACCTTCGACGAAACTATAACCGTCGAAGAAAGCGAGGTCGATTTAGCGGAACTGAAACAAGGGCCACCATACTCTTGCAAACTGTTAGTCCCCTCAAGTGGAAAAAATCCCACTGGTCCGGAAAGGACCAACGATAGGTTCCCCAAAAAGACTTATAGTTTTGATATTACAAAATGTGATGAAATCTTTGACTTACTTGTAAAAGATGGCCAAATGATAGTACCCCCAGGAGTAAAAGTGCCTCCTCTTGATCAAAGAAAGAAAAGAGGCTTTTGTAAATATCATAATTTTCTGGGCCATAAAACATCTCAATGTTTTCTTTTCAGGAATCTCGTGCAAGACGCTATCGAAGAAGGGAGGTTGAAGTTTGCTGAAAAGACCCCCATGACTGTGGACTCCAACCCTTTGCAGGCTGAAGCCCATTATGCTGAACCTTCAGAGGTGAACGTGATCGAGGCATCCAGAAGCCAGTCGAAGAGGCCAGGAATAACAATGGTCGAAGTCACAAAGGACCATGTCAACATGCCAATCTTTGGCAGTTTTTCTGGGAATCTATCCAGAAAGACAATAGAAGCGGTCCAAAAAGCGGTCGAAAGCCCAAAGCTGGAGACAGTTGGAGCCCAAAAATCTGGAGCAAAACCCAATT
Organism: Vicia faba; assembly: GCA_948472305.1. NCBI lineage: Eukaryota > Viridiplantae > Streptophyta > Magnoliopsida > Fabales > Fabaceae > Vicia > Vicia faba. The sequence goes on from OX451738.1 coordinate 885,228,444, forward strand.
CTTACTTGGCTGCAGTTCAAGGCCAGACAGAGGACTTGGAGATTCAGATGAAGCAGTTGACTCTTGCCACCAAAGACACCATGAATGTCAACATGGTCGAAGTCTCTGAACCAAAAGCATCAGAGGAGGCCATTAGGCAAGAACAAGCCAACAAAACTGCTTTCCCTCGAGAAAATGAAAATCTGTCAGATTTCCTGCAAAGGTGCCAGAAGAAGAAGTCAGAAGTGATGCTGTGTCCTCGATGCAGCTCGATCTTTGACAAAAAAGCTGCTGAACATATTCAAGGTGTAAGAGCAGCAAACAGAAAAAGGGAAAGTGTTGATACTCGACATGACCCCAGAAGAACCCACCAAAAGGGTTCAAATCAAGAAAAGAGGCCACTGACTTTCAGGCCTCCAACTAATGTGCCAGTTGATACATGGTACAAAACATCTGGTCGAAAGAGGCCAAGCGAGGAAAGATGGCACTCCTTCGAAGTGCCAAGGGGTTCATCTTTTACACATAAGAAAGAACCTCAGGTTGCTACCCCTAAAGTGACCCAGGTATCAAGCAACTACAAAGGGAAGAATCCCATGTCTCGATCTCAATGGAGGAGATACCAGAGGCGGAGAAAAGCTGAGAGGGAAGCTTCTAATGAACCAAAGGCAGAATCAAGTTCAAATGTCCCTCAGAGAAAGCAGAGGAAGCCTCTGGAAAGACAACCAGTGACCAATAGGCTAGTGTGCCCTAACCAGGGTGAGGATGATAACGAAGATGGCTCTGAGTCTGATGACACCTTAGATATCATGGTGAACATAGTCTCAGTTTTGCCAAGAGAGTTCAACCGCCAGGTGGAGGTCGAAACAAGCGATTGGGAAGTTGAACAAGAAATGGCCAAGCATAGGCCAGTGTGCTACTTCGTCATGGATAATGGCGCTACTGAAGAGCAGAATGGGTTCTTCGAACCTCCTACAGAGGCGATGAAAAATCACCTTAAGCCTTTATTTATAAGGGCTAAACTCGAAGAAACCACAGTAAATAAGATCTTGGTAGATTGTGGGGAAACCATCAACATCATCCCTCACTTTATGCTGAGAAAAATAGGCAAAAGCGATGAGAATATCAAGCCTCACAACATGGTCCTGTCGAATTATGAAGGCGGCATAGGGACCACTATGGGTGTGATCCAACTGGATATCAAGGTGGGATCTATCCTTCGACCAACTATGTTTATGGTCATATCGGCTAAACCAAATTATAATCTTTTGTTGGGCCGTGAATGGATACATGGTGTTGGAGCTGTACCATCATCAATGCACCAGAGGTTGCTACTATGGCGTCCTGATGGAATGGTCGAAAACATAGAAGCGGATCAAAGCTATTACCTGGGCGAAGTAAATCACCTAGGGCTGGGAGACTTCGACAAAAACTTGGCTCACATTGGGCCATGCCCAACACCTGACTTCGACTTGGCGCCAGCGCCAAATACTTTTTGTTCCTTATACCTGCACCCTGAGCATGGTTTTTAATGGGACAGAGAAGACTTGTCCCACATTGACTTTAGCGGGCTAACTGATATCCAGCCAACTGGTTGGGGAAGTGAATTCAGTGACAATGACTGAGTCACCATCATTGCAGCGAATTTCGGCTTACGTAGCCGAAACAAGGTTGATAACGGCTCTCGAAGCCGAAGTAAAATATATGGCCACACAGGCCAATGATCAAGAGTTACCTTCTGCAGGTCCTGGAAAGGATTTCGATCCAGAACCTCCTGATATCATACCAGAAGAAATGCAGGAACAAAGGCTCGACGCCATCTACGACGATGAGCCTTTGGGATTCGAAAAGGACCCCTTAGCGAACAACATCAAAATGCTAGCACATGATCCTTTAGAAGAAATCAACTTGGGCGAAGGGTTAGAGAAAAAGCCAACTTACATTAGCGGAAAAATAGACCCAGAACTCAGGTTGGAAGTGATCCATTTGTTAAAGGAGTTCAAGGACTGCTTTGCATGGGATTACGACGAAATGCCTGGTCTCGACAGAGGATTGGTAGAACTTCAGTTGCCAATCAAACCTGGGAAGAAGCCAGTCAAGCAAAGTCCAAGACGCTTCTCTCCAGAAATACTGTCGAAGATCAAAACGGAAGTCGAAAGACTGCTGAAGTGCAAATTCATACGAGCTACGAGGTATGTCGAATGGATTGCAAACATTGTGCCAGTGATTAAGAAAAATGGTACATTGAGGGTGTGCATAGATTTCAGAGATTTGAATGTTGCTACACCCAAAGATGAATATCCTATGCCTGTGGCGGAAATGCTAGTCGATTCTGCCGCTGGCTATGAGTACCTGAGTATGCTCGACGGTTATTCAGGATATAATCAAATATTCATTGCTGAAGAAGATGTGTCGAAAACAACTTTTCGATGCCCTGGGGCTTTAGGCACTTACAAATGGGTAGTGATGCCTTTTGGCCTAAAGAACGCTGGGGCAACATATCAACGAGCAATGAACTCTATCTTCCATGATTTTATTAACACTTTTATGCAAGTATATATTGATGACATTGTTGTAAAATCTGTTTCCAGGAAGAACCATATAGACCACCTTCGACAATCATTCGAAAGAATGAGAGAACATGGTCTGAAGATGAACCCTTTGAAGTGTGAATTATGTGTAAAAGCTGGAGATTTCTTGGGCTTCGTCGTCCACAAGAAAGGAATCGAAATCAACCAGAACAAGACGAAGGCAATTATGGAAGCGAAAGCGCCAGCGAACAAAAAGGAACTGCAATCTCTGCTGGGCAAGATAAATTTCCTAAGGAGATTCATATCTAACCTAAGTTGGAAAGCTCAAGCCTTTTCACCCTTACTTCGCTTGAATAAGGAAAGATTCGACTGGGGGCAAGAGCAACAAGAAGCCTTCGACAAAATCAAAGGGTATCTCACAAAGCCACCTATTTTGGTGCCTCCTTGCAGCAACAGGAGTATGAGATTGTACATAGCTGCATCCGACAAAACTTTGGGAAGCATGTTAGCCCAAGAAGATGAAAATGGAGTCGAAAGACCCATTTACTATCTTAGTAGAGTTTTGAACGATGCAGAAACTAGATATAGCGAAGTTGAAAAATTATGTCTATGTCTTTATTTCTCTTGTACAAAGCTCAAACAATATATAAAACCAGTTGATGTGTATGTTTCGTCTCATTTTGATGTTTTCAAGTACATGTTGTCGAAACCCATCCTGCACAGCCGAATTGGCAAGTGGGCGCTAGCATTAACTGAATACTCCCTGACCTTTATGCCTCTTAAGGCAGTGAAAGGACAAGTGGTGGCAGACTTTATAGTCGACCACTCAATTCAGGTTGAGAATATAAATTATGTGGAGATAGAGCCTTGGAAATTCTACTTCGATGGTTCCAGCCATAAAGATGGAACAAGAGTAGGAGTCTTGATTATTTCTCTAGAAAAAATTCCAACAACATTCAAGTACAAGATATCAGGTACTTGCTCGAACAATGAGGCTGAGTACGAAGCTCTAATTACTGGCCTTGAGATATTGTTGGAATTGGGGGCAACTCGAGTCGAAATAATGGGAGACTCAGAGTTAGTCATTAAGCAAGTCACAAAATAATATAAGTGCATAAGAGAAAATCTTATTATGTACTTTGTGATAGCAAATCGTTTATTGAAAAAATTCGAAATGGTCAACATTCGACACATACCCAGATTGGAAAATCAAATAGCCAATGATTTGGCACAAATTGCATCTGGGTACAAAATTTCAAAAACGAGATTACAAAGAGCAGTCGAAGTTCGAGAAAAGATAAAAGCAACTTGTCTGTCACCAATAGATTTGAAATCGACAAGACTAGGGTATGCTGATCAAAGGAACTTCGAAATTTCATTCATAGACAATTTGTCAGAGCAAGATTGGAGGAAACCCATTATGGATTATCTACAAAATCCAGCAGCTTCGACAGAACAAAAAATAAAGTATAGGGCGTTGAGTTACGTACTCATGGGTAATGAGTTATTTAAAAAGACGCCTGAAGGGGTATTGCTAAAGTGTTTAAGTGAAACTGAAGCATACATAGCCCTTTCGACTACACACGCTGGAGCATGTGGGGCTCACCAAGTAGGCCATAAGATGAAATGGTTGTTGTTTCGACAAGGACTATACTGGCCCACCATATTGAAAGATTGTGTCGAGTTCGCGAAGGGTTGCCAAGAATGTCAAGTCCATACAGGCATCCAGCATGTACCAGCAAGCGAACTTCACTCAATAGTGAAACCTTGGCCCTTTAGAGGATGGGCGTTGGACCTTATTGGAGAGATTCGACCAACATCATCAAAGAGCCAGAAGTATATATTGGTAGGCATTGATTATTTCACTAAGTGGATCGAAGCTATTCCTTTAGTCAATGTAGACCAAGAAAATGTCATTGAATTTATTCAAAAGAACATTATCTTTAGATTTGGAATCCCTGAAACTATAACTACTGATCAAGGATCAGTTTTCACCGGTCGAAAGATGCAGGAATTCGCTCAAGAAACAGGCTTTAGACTCCTAACATCAACGCCTTATTATGCACAGGCAAACGGTCAAGTTGAAGCAGCGAATAAAATAGTGATTGGCTTGATAAAAAAGCATGTTGGGAAGAAGCCAAAAAATTGGCATAAGACGTTAGACCAGATCTTGTAGGCCTGTCGAACGTCCCCAAAAGAAGCCATAGGTACAACACCGTATCGGCTAACTTTTGGTTATGACGCAGTGTTGCCAGCGGAAATTTATCTTCAATCTGCAAGGGTTCAGAGACATCATGATATCCCCTCTGAAGTTTATTGGGATATGATGTTAGACGAATAAGTAGATTTAGACGAAGAAAGACTACGCGCTCTCGACCTACTAAGGATTCATAAGAAAAGAGTAGAAGACTCTTACAATAAAAAAGTGAAACCTAAGGCATTCTCGCCTGGAGAATTAGTTTGGAAGGTGTTTCTCCCCATGGATCGAAGGGATCGAAGCATGGGAAAATGGTCACCTAAATGGGAAGGACCATTCAGAATTATCCAAACTTTTTCTGGTGGAGCTTATGAAGTCGAAGAGTTAGGTGAAGATAAAAGGCTCTTGAGAGTAAACGGAAAATATTTGAAAAAGTATAAACCCATGCTCCAAGAGATCAAAATAAATAGCAAGTAATGACTAAATTAACCATAAATAGCCAAGATGGAAAATTTTATAAGAATTAGCCAAAATGGCTACATTGTCAAATACATATTACAATACATGGTTAAATAGCTGAGTAATTTAGAAGGGGATAGAATCTCTGAGTCGAAGGTACTTGGCCTGCTGCAACTCCAGTCTTTTGTTGCACAAGGCATTCGCCTGGGCAAGCTTGGAAATTTGGTCATCGAATGCTTGGGCTTTCTCAGCAAACTCTAGGCCTCGTGTAACTTCAGCTTGGCTCGTCTGAAACAGTTGAGAGAAGCTCCTCCTTGCGCTTAGTATTAGCATTCATCTTGGCCTCCATCTCTTCGATTTGCGCCTTTATGGAGGCATTGTCTCGATCTATGGTGTCAATTTCTTCTTGCTTGGATGCCTTTTGCTTCGACAACTCTGCAATTCGAGAAGTCGTCTCAGCTACTACAGTCCAGGCAGAAGAACTTTTGCCATGTAACGCTTCGAGCTGGCTGTTAAAGCCCCTCTGACGTCGATAGTCTGCTGAGACTTGATCAACAATGGAGTATAACTCCATGATAAAGCTCGAAACCTCTGGAGTCACAGCAAGCAAGTCGACTGCATTCAAAACAGCTCCCAAACATGACGGAGCAGTGGGATCCCCCTCCAAGGCCTTCATCAAATCTTTCTTGAAGAACTGAGCCTTGACCTTCATTAAAGCCTCATCAAGAGGAGAAGTCGAAGTGGACTTCCCCGATGTAGTAGAAGCATCATGACTAAGGTCAGATGAACTTCCCCTACTCTCGATAATGGCATTCAAGTAGCCAATGGGATCAGTTTGCTTCAAGAGTGCTAAGTCTTCTTTAGACTTATGCTTTGTCGAGGTAGTAACCCTTACTGCAGCGTTGTCTTGGGGTTGAAGTTGTTGAGTAGCGTTTGCATTGACATGACTCTCTTCGACCTGAAGTTCAGCAGTGCCAGCATCAGCGTGATCCCCTTCATCATGTTGTTCCTCTGACAGATCGACCACTTGAATTTATTTTGGTTGTTGTTCCTCTGTTTCGGCATTGGTTTCATCGTTCGCCAATTTCTTCTCTTGTGGCCTACTGTGTTCAGCAGAGTCTAGTGTTTCAGAAGTCTTTGGTGCTGAACTTTCAGTGGTCTCCTGAAAATAGAAGAGGAAGAATCTTCTAGTTTAGAAAGAGACACAATCGAACGTGAGTATCAACACCTGGGTTAAAAAATGGTCAGAGAAACTACCTGCAGAGGAACTTCAGCCCCAGGGCTGGAATTATCACTTTCGACGGGTTTATTGAGCAAAACATTTAGCTCCTCCTCCGTTGGCTCTTCGATAATCACTGGAGGTGGCCTGGGTCTTCTCCCAGCAACCTTTATTCTGATCGTGGGTCGAGACTCAGGAGAAGGAGCATCTTTCTTCAGTTTTCTCCGTTTAAGAGGAGCGGGGGGAGATTCGTCCTCTTCGTCACTCCCAGATTCGACCGTCAGTGCAGGTCGTTTCTTGGGTGAAGGTGCCTGAAAATCAATTGGAGTTCGATTTAGAACGCTACATCGAAAATCAGAATGTTAAAACCAGAAGGAAATAATAAAAGTTTGGTTACCGGTGCTGAAGATTTTATCGAAGGACCTTCCCCCTGATGGCTTGTTGTAGTCTTCGCCGGTGCTGGAGGTTTTGTCAAGGGACCTCCTCCCTGTTGGCCTTCTGCGGCTTTCTTTGCTGCAGGCTTTCGAACAACTGAAAGAAGACAAGTTATAATTAACAATTTACCAGTCGAAATGGAAAGACAAAATAATTTGAAGGGTGAACGTACATTTCTTTATTTTGTCAAGGACTAGAACGAAAGACTTCTGAAGTTCGTCCACAAAATCTTTCTCGTCGAAGAACTCTTCAGCATAGTAACTCTTCCACCAGTCTTCGAAGGACGGTGAACAGAGGAAGTTAAGTTGATAATCGAACAGTGAAAGTACTGTTCGACCTGCATACCTGCCAATATGCTTGGTGGCAACATCTTCAGTATAGTCATTGCAAAAATATAACATGGATTTCTCCCTAGGAAAAATAGGAGAAGGAAGTGATTGAATGATACCAAACTGTCGAGAGACCAAGTTTGGTTGGTAAGCGATCAAGCTCAGGTGAGTCTTGGAGCTCTTAAAGCGCAGTGACATTATTCTGGGTGTGAGAAATGCTTCCCACATTATTGTGTGTTCTTCGATATGAGGGTCACATGACGACTTGGGATGGGGCCTGGTGAACCATTCTGGACCAACCTTTCGACGAGCGAAAGGAGCCATGGTCGAAGTGAATTCTTTTCTTTTTGCAAACATCAAGACGAAGTTTGCAAACGTCTGTTGAAGTTCTAGCCCATCTTTAGTCAGGGTCAGTAAAGCCAATCTGGTGCCTTCGATGCGCCTATTTGCTATCTCAGGAGTTTGCTCATTTATTTGAGTTTTCTGAGGTAAGTAAGACTCAAAAGTGGCATTGAGCCACAGTTGAAGTAGCCAAAAGGGTCCTGCAAGCAACAAACTGGCTCTATTTTCGATGACCTTTAACAGAGTCGCTCCACTGCTGATCGACTCGTACAGATTCGCCAAGATTAATTCGGCCAAACAAATGTTTTGGCCATGGTGAAGCTGGGTGGCGAGGGTGACCATCTTCTTTGTCATCTGTAAAGACTTTGTACAGAACACAAAGCGTGACAGCCAAAGGGCTAGAAATGCAATGTGCTCTACATCCGTCACATTGGCTGTCGACTTATCATGGTAATGGTTGATATAGGTGGTATAGGTGGGTTTCGTAGCTGAGAATCCAATCTGATCCTCCGACATTTCCTCTGGGTCGAAATAATCCCCAGTGGGTCGAAGGCCGGTGATGGCCGCCACGTCGAAAAGCGTGGGTGTTAGCATTCCACAAGGAAGGTGGAAAGTAAAATGAGTGTAATCCCAGAAAAGCAAAGAGGCTATCAGCATCTCAGGGGAGTAGTTGAGACCCGTCTTCGACAGCATGACTAGGTCGTATATCCCCAGGTTCTTCCAGATCGAAGCCTGGCTTTTTTCCATCTTCTCTAGCCAAGCGCTGTAGTTAGGTGTGAGGCTAGGGCTAGACCTAAAAGCCCTAACACCCCTATTGAAGAAGCGGAGATCTATCTTCTCCTTAGCGGGATCTTCGTTGTCATCTGCAGCTTTTTTAGAGCACCCAACAGATTTGAGCGCCTCAAGCACTGGAAAGAAGTTCTTGATCTTCGTGGATTCATCAATGCATGGGGATAACGGGCCAGACATGGCGAAAATTTGGTTGGAGTATCCAACCGGAATCATTAGTTGGTGTGAATAAGCTTCACGCTCAGCAGTTTCCAGGGGTTCAGGAACCCTTCGCTGGCCTGTAGGGGTAACTGTTGGAACAGTTGAGAAGATTTTGGGTTTAGCATTTCTGGAAGGGATGTTAGAACTAGGAGCGTTAGAGGAACCTGAAGCCATTTGTGAGTTAAGGTTGAAGGTGGAGTGAAGAACAAAGTGTTTGCAAGTTTGTAGAGATTTTGTGTTCAGCAATGAGGTTTTGAATGCAGATAGCGTGAAAAAGTCCCACAATGGGTACCTAGCGCTATTTATAGTGGTTGGGAAATCACAAAATTCGAGGCCATTTAATGTTGCAGAAGATAGTGGGACACGTGGCGTTCCTTCGCTGACATAGCCGTTCTGCAGAAACGAAAAGGTGCAGCGTGCGCCCTCGTTTTTGGGAAATTGTCATGATGACAATTTGTGAAAGGACATTGGGCACGCTAAACGCCGTACTGAGGTGACGTCTTAGGTACAGATGGAATGATGGCTTTTTCTTGGGATTGTCAGTGGTTGGTAGAAGACAAAAAGCGCACAGGTTAATCTGTGGCTAAGAATAAAGGACATGTGTCAAGTGGAATCTCAAAGAATGCCTTTTTCTTTTCAGCGTCGAAATAAGGCATTCTTGGGGGGCAATTTGTTGGCTCCTAAACTCGACACCCTTGTTTTTATTAATATAAACCATTAATCATGAGGGATGGCTTTGACCAGCTGATTCTGTCGAAGTGCCCATCAGAAGATGGCAAGGCTTGGAGAATTTCTTCTAAGTAGGAATCTTGTTGCCTTCGACGTCGAAGGTGCTTCTCGACAAAGGTGTTCGATGCTCAGGGTGGAACGGTTTGAGATTCAAATGTTTGAAGGGAAAACGGTTCCCAGCGGTTACCAAGTGCAACGTGCCAAGATCTGGAGCGTCGAATGCTGTGAGCGTGCCAAGTGGAGTCATCTCAAAGCAGCATAACTGCTCGACGGTTACTTGGGATGTGTTTAGTATAAATATTAGTTGTTCACGCAGTTTTTCGCGTGTGTTCACAATTATATACAAGTCACTCATATAGATTCAAGTACCCAGTGTGAGCGAAAGAATTGTTGAGAATGTATGTGTGAAACACCACTTTAATTAATCAAAGTAATTTATTTTCCAGAAATTTATTGCCTCTTCATTTACTTTTCCAGTCGAAGCCTTTATTCAAAGCTTTCTTTTATTCTACCAAGTTTTCTTCTTCATGCAATTTACATAAAGCTTCTTTATTTTCTTGTCATTTAACCATTATTGGACTTAGTCAAAACCCCAAAATCAACCATGTCTTAGGATCAATCTGATCGATCCTGCGAGTCACCAAATAAGTAACCTTTTGGAAGATCAGCGGTTGTTTACCAATTCCCGCGGTAAACACTTTGTAACACACTTTTTAAATAAGGTTGAGCTCCAGGAGTTGTTCTAGGCATAAAATAATTACCAATACGATTAGTATTCTTTCTCTTTTGAGACACAATCACCGAATTTAATCTTGATTGTTCTACATCCATTTCTACTACACCACCCTCTTGAGTAGTAAGATCAACATCAAAATTTTGTGCTTGAGTCTTTCTTCTCTTATTTGCACCTTCATCAAGATTTTGTTTCATTTGATATTGAACATCTGGAGGCACCTTTTTACATATTTCAACTTGACCTTTTATTCCAGCCAAATGGAATTTGAACCTATTAATCCCCCCTCTTCTAATAATTTTATCACAGTAAATACACAAATTAACAAGTTTTCCTTTCTCTTCAATTTGTTTACAATGACCCCAAGCTATATCAGTTTTCCCCTACTGCTCTGGAGTTGGGTTGGATTTTGAGATGTAACTTCTTCCGAAGTTATTACTTCAGCGGGTGATGCCATATCTAATATCAATCAAAATTTAAAAATACAAAACTATATTACAAAAATATTAACAAAACACAATTCTAAACAAAAAATTTTGAATTTATAAAAACATTATAAGAAACATTAAATATGTAGCATATCTAAATCCAAAATATATGAATATGTTGTTGTATATTACATATAGGCTACCAAGCATCGTTATTGTGCATCACCATATATAATTAAAAAATAGAAACTTTGCTTTCCAGCCTTTGCTATATATTTTAGATTAATAAAATCCTGAAACTTTTCTTTGTTATATAATTTAAATTAATAAAAAACAGAAAACTTTGTCTTACTATATAATTTAGATTACATAGTTTTAAACCAAATTTCTATCTCCATAATATATACAACGACTATTACAGTAATATATATCTATCCCAATTTCTATCTCCAATATACAACAACTTCATTACCAGTCTATAATAAGTTAATTCATAAAAATATAAAACTGCTTCATTCATACAAATTCCATCTCAATTTGTTAAACTAAAAGATTCAATTTTATAGAAAATGATCAAATTTAATCATTTATTTTCTATATAAATTAATCAACAAAATGAAATAATAATATTCATATTGAAAAACATCAATGCAAATTAGACCAAGTAAAAAAGAAATAACTTGTTTTTGATGTTTTGATGAATTTTTTTACAGCAAACAAGGAATATCAAATAACAGCAGCAAGTGGGAGTTTTTGTTGGTAGAGAAAATTGAGAATATGACTTCAATTAGAAAAAGAAAAGACAAAATAAAAAAGAAAACCTTTCAAATGCCTAGGTTTGGAAAACGAGGAGGCAAAGCGTTTATGTTAATTTTTTTTCAAAAGCCCTAAAAAATAAAATAAATAGTCAAACCCGCCGGTTTAGTAAAAACCGCCAGTTCACTGGTTTAACCGGTGATCCGTCCGGTTCACACCGGTTTCATCCGGTCTAAATGTAATTCCAATCTTATCCCTTAATCGGACCGCATGGCCTACCGGTTCTCGGTCAGACCGGCCGGGTCAGGCTGGGTTTTAAAACACTAGGTGAGAGGATGACAAGTGTTTGATGATGTGAACTGCACGCCTCTATCCTTGAAATGAAATGTTCAGATCTTCATGGATAGATTATGATGCAATCTGTACTTCTAAACTCTGAAGACAGGTTGATCAGTTGTTCACAGAAAATAATAAAGTTATGAGGGTTAAGATATAAATAAAACATTTTATTCTGGGCATAATTTCATGCTGAGATGTTTCACAATGAAGTTGAACCTATCTTCAGAAAGAGGTTTTGTAAATACATCAGCCCATTAATGGTCTGTGTCAATAAATTTTAAGGTAAGAATTCCTTTATGAATATAGTCCCTAATAAAATGATGTTTTATTTCTATATGCTTAGCCCTAGAATGCAAAATAGGATTCTTACTGAGACATATAGCAGAAGTGTTGTCACAGAAGATAGGAATGTTACTCTCAATTATGTTGAAGTCTTCAAGTTGACTTTTCATCCAGAGCATTTGCGTGCTACATCCAGCAGCTGCTATGTATTCAGCTTCTACTGTTGATAGTGCTATTGTGGACTGTCTCTTGCTGGTCCATGAGATCAGATTTTCTTCCAAAAACTGGCAGCTTCCAGAAGTGCTTTTACGTTCTACTCAGTCTCCAGCGAAATGAGCGTCACAATATCCTACTAAGCTGTAATCATTTGATTTTCTATAAAACAAACCCAGATTAATAGTACCTTTCAGATACTTGAAAATTCCCTTAACTGCTGTTAAGTGAGATTCTCTAGGATCTGATTGGAATCTAGCAAATAAGCAAACACTAAATAAAATGTCAGGCCTTGAAGCCGTCAGATAAAGGAGAGAACCAATCATACTTCTGTAGACCTTTTGTTCTACCTTTTTACTTACCTTTTCCTTTTCCAGAATTCACGTGGGGTGCATTGGACTCTTTGAGGGGTTACATTCTGAGAGATCAAATTTCTTCAGAAGTTCTCTGACATATTTGCTCTGATGAATGTAAGTTCCTTCTGGAGTTTGGTTTATCTGAATGCCTAGAAAGAATTTGAGTTCCCCCATTAAGCTCATCTCAAACTCTAGCTGCATGCATTTAGCAAACTCTCTTCCCAGAGAGGGTTTAGTAGATCCAAAGGTGATGTCATCAACATAAATCTGACATACTAAAATGTCATTCTTAAATGTCTTACAGAACAAGGTTGTGTCCACTTTCCCTCTGATGAATTCCTTTTCTAACAGGAAGTTACTTAGTCTTTCATACCAAGCTCTAGGAGCTTGTTTCAGACTATAGAGTGACTTCTTTAGTTTGAAAACATATTCTGGGTGTTTGGAATTCTCAAAACCAGGGGGTTGGTGCACATATACCTCTTCATCTATATAGACATTTAGGAATGCACTTTTGACATCCATCTGATACAGAGTGATGCCAATGTTTACAGCAAATGATATTAAAAGTCTGATAGATTCTAACCTGGCGACTGGAGCAAAGGTTTTTGTATAGTTTATCCCCTCTTGCTGACTATAACCTTGTGCTACCAGTCGTGCTTTGTTTCTGATGACTTCTCCTTGCCCGTTCAGTTTGTTTATGAACACCCACTTTGTTCTAATGACGTTGAATCCTTTTGGTTTGGGAACCAGATCCCATACCATTTTTGGTGAACTGATTTAATTCCTCCCGCATTGCCAGAATCCAGTCATTGTCCAGAAGCGCTTCATCAATTGTTGTTAGTTCAATCAAAGAGACCAGTCCCATGAGGGATTCTTCAGAGTTTCTGAATGTTGATCTTGTTCTGATTGAATCATCCTTCTTTCCCAGGATTTTATCTTCTGGGTGAGCTATGCTGCTTCTGAAAAACCTTTTCTAGAGTTGATCAACAGAAGGTGTTGGATTGCTTGTAGCATTTCTTTCTGACGTTGTTGGAGCGTCTCTGTTAAGATCTTCTGATGATTTGTCTTCAGCACCTGTGAATTCAACTTCTATATTTGCAAGGAATTCATTCTGCTTTGACTTTTAAGAGTCAAGCTTATCATCAAATCTAACACTGATTGACTCTTCAACAATCTGTGTTTCTGTATTGTATACTTTATACCCTCTTGAGCGTTCAGAGTATCCTAACATAATACACTTTTGTGCTTTAGAGTCAATTTTGTTCAGATAATTTTTTGTATTCAGAATAAAGCAAGTGCATCCAAACGGATGGAAATAGGAAATGTTGGGCTTTCTGTTCTTCCATAATTCATATGGAGTCTTTTCCATAATAGGTCTTATAGAGATTCTATTCTGAATGTAGCACACTGTGTTAATTGCTTCTCCCCAGAAGATCTTAGCAACGTTAGTCTCATTGATCATGGTTCTAGCCATTTCTTGCAATGTTCTATTCTTTTGTTCTACAACTCCATTTTGTTGGGGAGTTCTAGGATAAGAGAAGTCATGCAAGATTCCTTTTTCATTAAAAAAGGATTCAAAATATTTATTTTCAAATTCTCCATCATGATCACTTCTAACTTTGACGATTCTAAGATCCTTTTCATTCTGAACTTGGTTACAGAATGCAAAGAACATAGAGTGTGACTCGTCCTTGTATCTTAAGAACTTTACCCATGTACATCTGCTATAGTCATCTACGATCACTAACCCATACTTCTTGCCACTGACAGACGCAGTTTTTACTGGTCCAAATAAGTCTATGTGCAGAAGTTCTAATGACTTAGAGGTGGAAACAACATTTTTAGATTTAAAAGCAGGTTTTGAAAATTTGCCTTTCTAACATGCTTCACACATAGCATCTGAGCTGAACTTCAAATTAGGAAGTCCTCTGACCAGATTGAGTTTGTTAATCTGAGATATTATTCTCATACTAACATGCCCCAATCTTCTGTGCCAGACCCATTGCTCGTTGTTAAAAGAAAGAAGGCATTTTACGTTCTGACTCTTAAGTTCAAAAAGTTTTATTTTATAAATGTTGTTTTTCCTCTTTCCATTAAACAGGATAATTCCATCTTTCTGACTAACAACTTTATATGAATTTTGATTAAAGATTATATCATAACCGTTATCACTTAATTGACTTATGGATAACAGGTTATGCATTAATCCATCAACTAGCAGTACATTATTTATAGAGGGAAGATTTCTGTCACCTACTGTTCTAGAGCCAATGATCTTTCCTCTTTGGTTGCCTCCAAAGCCCACGTAGCCTCCAGGTTTAAGTTCCTGGCTTTGGAACATATGCCTTCTTCCCGTCATGTGTCGAGAGCAGCCAGAGTCCAGGTACCATGACTGGTGTTTTAGCCTTGCTGCTAAAGATATATGCTACATATATAATTTTATCCTTAGGTACCCATATCTTTTTGGGTCCTGGTTTGTTAGTTTTACCAAAATTCTGGTTGAATTTTGGTTTGACAGAGTAATCACTACTAGTGTATTTTATGTCATGTGTGTGCCCATATATAAAATGTGATTTAAGTGGTGTGCGTTTTATGACTAAGTCCATGGCCTATCTAGGTGTAGATACCTTACCTTGATATCCTATCCCTTTTCTACCATTTCTGCTAACTCCATAGATCATTGAAGCCATCTTGCTTCTATCTATGTTTTTAGCCAGAAACTTCTGAAAGTTGTGATCATACTCTTTGATGATCTCATCAGCATTACTGGGAGTCTCTGAGATTACTTCCTTCTGAGAATTTTGCAAATCATTTTCTAATTTTGAAACTTTTTCTTTTAAATCAGATTTTTCTAATCTGAGACACTCAGTCTTTTCAGAGTCAGAGACAAGTTCCTTTTTCAGGTTCTTGAATTTGACTCTGATTTGCTGATACCTTTCCAGAATTTCATTTAGACTTTCTGCAAGTTCAGCTTTAGTGAAATTAATAGAAAAGTTAGGGAATACATCTTCAGTGTTTGATTCTGAGTTTGAACCAGAAGCTTCACTGTCTTCTGACACGTTTTCCATGAGAGTTATGTTTGCTCTTTCATCATCTGACTCTGAGTCAGCTTCAGAGGTGTCCGAATCGTCCCATGTTGCCATGAGGCTTTTCTTCTTTTCCTTGAAAGATTTCTTTTTGGGCTTCTCCTTCTGAAGCCTTGGGCAGTCACTTTTGTAGTGCCCTTGCTCATTACACTCATAACAGATGATGTCTTTGTTATTTGGCTTTGTGTCCTGAAGAACCTTCAGATCTTCCATGTCCAGAGGAAGACTCAAACTTTCTGTATCTGAAGGAGGATTCATTTTGATTCTCTGATCTTCTAGGATTTCTGAATTTCCTTTGTCTCTGCTTCCACAGTTGATTCACCCTTCTGGAGAGGAGAGAGAATTCATCTTCTTCTGATGAGGATCCATCAGAAGTTTCTTCCATAGCCTGCAAAACCTTAGAGTCAGATTTTCTGTTAGATTTTAAAGCTAGTGGATTACCTTGCTTTTGAGGCTCATCTTCTTCTAGCTCTATCTCGTGACTTCTGAGGGAGCTGACAAGTTCCTCCAGAGATATCTTGTTGAGATCTTTGGCTAGCTTAAGTATTGTGACCATTGGTCTCCATTTCTTGGGTAGACTTCTGATGATCTTCTTTACGTGATCAGTAGTAGAATATCCTTTGTCAAGAACCTTCAACCTAGCAACAAGGATCTGGAATCTTGAGAACATTGTTTCTATGGATTCAGTATCTTCCATCTTAAATGCCTCATACTTCTGAATGAGCGCAAGGACTTTGGTTTCTTTGACTTGAATGTTGCCTTCATGCGTCATTCTCAGAGAGTCAAACATATTTTTGGCTGTCTCTCTGTTTGAGATTTTCTCATATTTTGAATATGAGATAACACTAAGGAGTATTGTTCTGGCCTTATGATGGTTTCTGAAGTCACGTTTCTGCTGGTCAGACATCATTTTTCTGTCTATCTTCTGACCCCTTCCATCCACTGGATGTGTGTATCCATCAGTTACCATGTCCCATAGATCAGCATCATGGGCCAGAAAGAAACTTTTAATTCTATCTTTCCAGTAGTCAAAATTTTCTCCATCAAAGACTGGAGGTTTGCCACTGATTCTGTCCTTGTCTTCATGGTAGTCATTGCTGATGTTTTGGCTTGGTCCCACCATAGTGTTTTTCTGAAGCTTGGATCTTGTACTGACACAGTTAAGTGTATGAACTCAGAACCAGGCGCTCTGATGCCAATTGAAGAAGTGAAAAACACAAGAAGGGGAGGGGGGTGAATTGAAAAACTTGAAATCAAATGCGTAATGACACAGTATTTTTATCCTGGTTCATTTGATCTCAAACTACTCCAGTCCACCCGTCAAGGTGATTTTGCCTCTCTCCAACGAGGTCTTAATCCACTAATCTCAAAAGGATTACAATCACTACTTTAACAACTGTTAAAGTCTTCTTGAGTACAACCACAATCCAGTTAATCTCAAGGAACACTATCTTAAACAAATAAACAAGAATGTGTGTACAGATGTTTTTCGTTACAAAAATAGTTATCACAACTGTGATATTTTACAAAAATTTAGAGCGTGGAATAGATGAGTAAGCTTGCAGCATTTTTTGAATTCTCGTGTAGTAGTCTATGCAAAACGTGAACGATTTGATCACTGAGCTTGTTTATATAGGCAATGGATTCCTGTTGAACATTAAGCGTGATAAATGTCATTAACCTAGTTTCCATTTGGAGAAGATCCTGTCTGAATGAAGCCGTTGTAATTGATGCTGTCTTGAATGAGTAGTAACACTTCAGAATCTTACATCCTTGCCTGCTGCTGATGCTTCAGAACATTGATGACTTAGATTATTATGCTCTTGTTCAGAATCAGAGTTTACTTCACTTAAGCGCAGGTTCTGGTCATCAATCTTCAGCGCAAATTCTGATTACTTCAGCGTGTAGCTTCTATAGCTTAACTTCTGACGCTACTTTGGTCAGAACTTCTGTATACACAATAACATAATTTTTAGGGTGCATATTTGTTCTTTTTATTTGTTATCATCAAAACTCTAACTAAGGGTTGTAGAATCAAACTATGTTCTAACAACTTAAACTACAAAGGATTGAAGACATTGCAAACAAAGAAAATGGTGTGCGATTCGCCACTACTTGAAGCCTCAAGTGTCACTTGTGCTGATTGTTTCATCGAAAAACAACATTGCAATCCAATTCCAAAAAAGAGTGAATGGCATGCCAACAAGATCTTGGAACTCATACATGCAAACATTTGCAGACCTATAGAGCCAATCTTAAGCAGTGGAAGAAGGTACTTATTATTATTTATCAATGACTATAGTCGAAAGGGATGACTCTATTTTCTCATTCAAAAATCAAAAGTTTTAGAGTGTTTCAAGAATTACAAGAAGTTAGTGGAAAAAGAAGAAGAAACGTCCATAAAGTGTTTGAGGACAGATATAGGTGGATAGTTTAACTCTCCCAATTTCAAATTATTTTATGAAGAAGAAGGAATAAAGAGACAAATTACTACAACATATACACCACACCAAAAATATAGTAGCAGAATGCAAAAATAGAATCATGATGAATATGGTACGCTGCACGCTCTATGCAAAAAAGGTTCCCAAATTGTTTTAGACTGAAGCTGCTAATTGTACATTCTACCTGCTGAATCGATGCCCAATACATGCTATGAACAACATCACTCCTCAAGAAGCTTGGATCAGAGTCAAGCCTTAAGTATACACCTTCGTGTTTGGGGCTGCATATTACACATGCATATACTAGAGGAAAAACAAGATAAACTTAATGATAAAAGTTTTCTTTGTATTTTGTTGGGAGTAAGTCATGAGTCAGAGGGTTATTGTCAGTTTGAACCTAAGACAAAGAGGATTGTGGTTAATAAGGATGTAATATTTGAGGAAGAAAAGAGTTAGGATTGGGGTAAAAAAATTAAAGAACAAATAAATGCATATTTAGTTTGGAGTGTTGATGACAGTGGCAGTGAAGATGATGGGAGCAACGAAAGTAAGAATGAAATAGAAAGTTCTCATGAAAGTGAGACTCATAGTAGAGAGTGGAGGCCTCCAATTTGGATGAAAGATTATGAGAGTGGTGATTGGTTAAATGAAGAAGATGCAGAGGCCTACATGGTTCAAAATGTTATAAGTAATGATCCAACTCTGTATGAGGAAGCTGTGAAGCATGAGAAATGGAGAAAGACTATGGAGTATGAAATAAATTCAATTGAAAATAATAAAACGTAGGAGCTAATGAATCTATATGTTGGAGCCATAAAAACGAGACTTAAATGGATTTTCAAGACAAAATTGAATGAAAAGGGCGAGGTAGACAAGTATAAGGCTCGATTGGTGGCAAAGGGGTACGGTCAACAACACGAAATTAATTTTACTGAAGTTTTTTCTCCCGTTGCTCGCATGGATACAATAAGAATGACCATGGCTCTTACAACATGTAGAGGATGGGACATCTTTCAACTTGATGTCAAATATGCGTTTCTTTATGGTGAATTAAGCGCGAACATATACGTTGAGAAACCAAAAAGGTTTGTGAAGAAAGGAAAAAACACAAGTTTACAGTTACATAAAGCCTTATATGGCTTAAAGCAAGTGTTGAGAGCATGGTTCAGTCATATAGAGTTGCATTTCATGAAGGAAGGTTTTCAAAAATGTCCAGATGAACAAACCTTGTTCATCAAAAGAAGTACATGAGGTTATATATTAATCGTTAGTATTTGTTTCGATGATTTAATTTATACAGATAATGACGAGGTCGTGATGATTGAGTTCAAAAAGTCTATGATGAAAGCTTTTGATATGATTGATTTGGGAAAGATGAAATTATTTCTTATCATAGAAATTATGTAGAAATAAGAAGAGATTTTTGTATGTCAAAAGAAATATGCCACTGATATTTTAAAGAAGTTTACAATGTCTAAAAGCAAGTTTGTGAATAACCCATTGTTCCAGGTTTTAAGATGAATAGAGATGTTAATGATGCACTTGTAGATAACACTTACTTCAAGCAAATTATAGAAAGTCTAATGTATCTTACGGCTACAAGACTGAATATCATCTTTAGTGTGAGCTTAATTAGTAGATATATGTCAAAACCAACATAATTGCATTTATAAGTTGCGAAACATATATTATGGTATTTGAAAGGAAATGTTAGGTATGGAATTTTCTACAAAAAGGAAGGGGAGGAAGAATTGTTTGCTTTCAAGATTCTGATTATGTTGGAGATGAAGAAGATTTTAAAAGCATTTCGGATTATGTTTTTCTATTAAGTTCAAAAGCAGTATCATGAATGTTAAAAAAAAACCGATTATTACACTTTCAACTATTGAATTAGAGTTTGTTGTTGCTTGTGCGAGTGCTTATCAAGCTGTATGGATGAGAAGGATTTTGAGAAATTTAAGTCATGTTCAAGAAAGAAACACTATTATCATGTACGACAATAACTCAACAATTAAACTATAAAAAAAAATCTGATAATACAAGGAGCAAGCATATAAGAGTGCATTCATGCCATATGTGATTTGAACTACATCACTAAATAATCAATACTAAATATTTGAATTTGAATAAACCAAACTTTTGCACTAATGACCAACCTAACACAACCTAACCTGGTGACAAATGAAAAACAAATGAGTATCTTCATCAGAACAGAACCATTGGATCATGCCACAGATACGCTGACGTGTCACATAGTAAAAATACAACGTCAGACACAATTATAACCGTGACAGTGACACACACAGACAGTGACACCAGTAAGAAGAAAGAAATCAATGAAGAAAGAGAACACAAGATTTCACTCTTTTTCCCATTTATTTTTTCGAGATTTTACAATCCTAAGCTCGAAAACCTCACAAAACCGCCATTCCATACTTCTCTTTGGATCACACTTTTTTCTTTCTCTCTCTCTTCCTTTTTTTTTTTGTCCTGCTTGAAGCTTTTTGTATCGCATTCCAAACTTAGCCCACAAATTTTGACTCTTCTATCTAACTCTTTGATTCAGTGGAATGTAAATGAAGCTAAGATGAACAGTTTCCGTTTCTGGGTTTTACTACTTTCTGTATCTTTTTCTTTCTCTGCCTAGTGTCAAGCAGCAGGAGTTTTCATGGCAGCAAAGCGCGTGTACCAAGTTTGGAAAGGAAGTAATGTAAAGCTCTCTCCTTTTCCATCTTTTCCTTCTATTTTTAGCTCAAATTCCATTTGGGTATGCTCTAGATTTCTGAGTCTGTGATTTGCTGGAATGTGGAAGTGAAATGGGTTATTTAAGCTACTAGTTAGGTGTGTGTTGAATAGTGAGGTAGTATTGGGGTGCTGAGATTTTGCTTTTTTGTTTTGTTGGTTCTGCAATTTTGAATAACCAGCTGTTTCTATCAACTCTACTTATTGTGACTGGGTCTGTGTTCTTTTGTGTTTTGGAGGATTAAAAGTATGCAGATTTCAGATTTGACATTTCTAGCTTAGTTGATAAGTATTGTTGAGGAAAGATGATATTCATGTATGATGTTTTTTTTTTTTGTGATTCTGTGCTTTGTTTCCAATCTCTGATACTATCTTTTTTGAACAATGTAGCATTTTGTTAATTTCAGAAGTGCTTTTTGTTTCTCATGAGATGAACTGTTTTCTGCTAATTGTTGCCTTCTTATCGTAGCTCATGTTTTTCTCCTAAATATTTTGCAGAAATTCATATTTGGAGGGAGATTGGCATTTGGGCCTGATGCGAGATCTCTACTTATCACTTTTTCGCTGATTATTGTTCCGGTCATCATCTTTTGTGCATTTGTAGCAAGACATCTTCGGCATGAATTTTCTTCATATTATTCGGGATATGCTATTTTAGTAGCGGCAATTCTCTTTACTATCCATGTAAATTCTGTTGATTTTTCTTTCATTATTTGATGTTTTATCCATTTATCAACTTAATCCCTTAGTATATATTTATAGGTCCTGGTGCTCCTTGGTCTTACTTCCGCGCGCGATCCGGGTATTGTTCCAAGGAATTCACATCCACCGGAAGAAGAGTTTCGATATGAGTCTTCTGGGGTAGGCGGACAACAAACGCCAACCCTTCAGTTCCCAAGAACAAAAGAAGTAATGGTCAATGGCATTCCTGTGAAGGTGAAATATTGTGAAACTTGTATGCTGTATCGTCCTCCTCGTTGCTCGCATTGCTCCATATGCAACAACTGTGTTGAGCGTTTCGATCACCATTGTCCTTGGGTGGGCCAATGCATTGGACTGGTACGACACAATCTTGATACATGTTTTCTTCTTTGTTGATATTCTTTGGTTATTCATTTTCTCTCGTTCTAATTTGTTTTCGGCCGGCCTTTCCAATGTGCAGAGGAACTACCGTTACTTCTTTCTGTTTGTTTCTTCCGCAACGATTCTGTGTGTCTACGTGTTTTCTCTATCGGCTTATTACATCAAGGTTTTGATGGATAATAATAACAATGGTACAGTGTGGAAGGCCATAAAAGAATCCCCGGCATCTGTGATATTAATGGCATATTGTTTCATCTCTCTGTGGTTTGTTGGTGGACTAACCGGTTTTCATCTGTACCTTATCGGCTCAAACCAGGTCAGTCAATTTACTTCACAATTCCGATTACTATATCTTTTTTTTATATCTCATTCGTCACCTTTGCAGACAACCTATGAAAACTTCCGGTACAGAGCGGATGGCAGGATCAATGTTTTTAATCGCGGTTGTTTAAATAATTTTCTGGAAGTGTTTTGCACAGAAATAAAGCCATCCAGGAACAATTTCAGGGCTTTTGTTCAAGAGGAGGTGCAAAGGCCTCTGACTCCGGTCTTTACCCGGGGACATGAACCAGGTGATATGAGTGGTGATCGTCGTCCTAAAGTTGAACATGATCTAGATATCGGTGAAGATCTATTGAAGATATCACAGCGTAGGAATATTGAAGAGCTCGACGAGGACACCCGGAGTAGAGGGAGCAATGGTGCGCCCCATAATACAGGTGATCCCGATTCAATTCTGTCCTCAGATCATCGAGCTGCCACAATACGATCTGATGCTAGGCACTCGAGTTGGGAAAGAAGTGGAAACTGGGAAATCGCACAAGATGACTTTGCCAATTCGAATGTCACAGAAAGCAGAAATCATGTCACATCAAAGGAAATGCGCCAATGACGGGCATGAAATGGAAAAGAAATGCTCCTTGATCATATTTTGAATAGGAGTTGAAGTAGTTGAAATATTGGGATAAAAACATAGATTATCTTTCGTGAAGGCATGAAAAATATGTATTTGTAGTTGTTTAAGAGACAAAGTGTCTTGGTTATGTTTCTCCCCCATTTTTTTTAACTGTCCAATATGTGGATCTATTATTTTCTTGGCTTTATTCTTTGTGTAAATAATTAGTTGTGATACTGAAAAATCTTTGCTAAATATATTTCGTTTTTAGGCACGGTAAAAAGTGTACTATCTTGTTGTTAATGTGATTACAGGTTTGAGCACAGAACAATTTGAACCTGTTGCATTAATATGTGCTTGAAAAATTTTATTTCGAGAAAGAGGAGTTCTAAAATAGTTTTCTGATGTACATCAAAGACTTCCATATCGTTGTTAACAAGTTTCATTGCAAACCCCTTATTTAGCAACTGACCTTAATAAGTTACTCTTCATGCTGGGAGCATACAAGATACCACTGATAAGTGCTTGATTTTCTTGTCAGGCTTTGATCAAAACATCACAACTCCCTCGGTTGGAATGATTATATTATCAGTAAATCTTATATTTATCTTTCTTGAATCATCATCAAAATTGACAAGCTATTCTTGATAACTTGTCATTTGGTTTGAGCAACCAATGTCCAAATATTAGTTATTTATGCTTTTACGTTCGTCATTTGTTATTGCCATCAGGAGTGTAGGGTTTGTGTATGAGTCACTCTCACCTTGAGCAATCCGTGCCTCATTGTCTGCATTGTATTTTCTTCTTGGAACATGTTTTCTCTTACACTCATCTGCAAAGTGCAAAGTGTACAAATATTTGACAATTATAATGCTGAATATTCTTCTTGTTTAACTGTTTCTCTCCCTCCTTTGTATTGGGATAATCTTATTGGGCCTTAAAATGCAGCTAATGGCAAGAGCAAACTAAGTACCACAATGTTGGGTGAGCGCCCAAAGTTGATCTAGTCGTCCAATTGGATTTTGGTCGCCTCACCCGATTTGGCATCCATGACCCATTTCGTTTATAGGACGTGGCCCACGAGGTGTTCAAGAAGCAACTTAATGAGGAAAACATTCTCCCCAATATTTTAGAAAATAACTGGTCTTCTTCTACTCCCACGATCTTAATAAGGAAGTTGGGGAAATTATTTTTCTCGAGATCTGACCAAGAGATCCTCTATAAATATCCCAATCTCATAATTTTGGAAGATAATTCACTAATTCCACAAATAGATACATAGTCTCTACAATTCCTACATGAGCATAATCTATCTCACTATTATACTTTTAAAGAGTACACCTTTCTATCTTGATGATCACTATTTTTTCTTAATTAATATTTAGGTTGATCATATTTTTTTGAAGTTATCTTGTTGAGATTTCACTTTAACGAATTTTTTTTCTTTCCTATCCACTTTGAATCATCGTTTTTCTTGGATGTTTGAACCTAATCACTCACTTTTTGTTCTTTCAAGCACTATATGCTATCGTGCTTCCAAAGAACACTCTAATTCCTCAACCTTTACGGCATATAAATTCATTAAATTTCTTAATCACCACTGCAATGTAATCAAATTTAAAGAGAGGAGAGTGCATATCAACTCTCGATGACTTGAATCACAAGTTAGAAGTTTTAAAACAAGGTATTCTTTGAACTTCATTTCAATCACAATTTTGACTGATTCGAGTCAAGAGTAAAATGAAATTTTGATTTTGATATTGTACGTGTGATTCAAATCAAGGATATGTTTGATCTGAATCAATGACACCTTGATGAGAATCACAACTATGGATGATTCAAGTCATGACTAAATGAAATTTTGAGAATCATATATGACTGTGTGATTCAAATCATGTAATTGCTTGATTAGAATTGCATGATTTGCTTGATTTGAATCACATTATTTAAATCATGATCTGGATCGAACAATCCAAAATCATAATTTATCACCTTGATTGAAGTCATTCTTTCATATGATTTAAATAATTATTGTAGCATATGATTCAAATCAATTTCTTAATTTTCACCTATTTTGTATCTTTACCACTAGCACATATAAATTCATTTTTATTTTCCTCTCCAGAACAAATAACTCACATTTCTATATACATGAGTGTGAATCCCCAATTCTCTCAAACCAAGAAAAACCAAAAGTGTTCTTTCTTTCAAAACATTATCCATCAAATCAAGTCTATAGAAAAACTTCATAGAATATTAATTTCATGAATTCTATTTAGGAATTGTGTGAGATTATTCTTATAACCAATCATCTTCTTATACTCAATTATAAATATTAAGTGTGAATGATAGTTACAAGGAACATTAGAAATTTAATATTTTTTGTGAAGCTTTTTATGCGTATCTAATTGAAGAATCAATTTGCGACTATGGTATCTGGAAATTGACTTCTAGCAAGAAAAATATCGATTTTTATTTAGAGGAAATTTCAATAAGGTCGAGTGAAGACCACTGTGAATAAAGTTTTAAAGTTTCTAAGATCCTTCAGGAGAATAAATGCTTAGACAAGTGAATTCTAGCAGAGTTAAGTGAAGATTGTTGTGTCTTGGAGCATAACTTTGGGTGTAGGAATGTGAATAGTCCAATATTGAGTGAATATCTTGTGAAATTGATAGTTTTCAGTGTCCTTGCAATAAAAGAAAAATGTAGATTCAGACGTATGTTTGCTTAGCATTTTGACTTAAGTGTTATGTGTTGTCTTCATTGTCCATTGTATAAAATTAATTTGTAAAAAATAGTGGAAATAACATATAAAATGGACACCAAACTTTAATACTTAATTATGTTTATTACACATTCATGGGTTATATTGTTAATGAACACAAAGATGGTTAATGATCACCATTAGAACTTTTTTTCATTGACTATTCACTTTGGCCATAAATAGAGGGTTTGTGTAATATGGAACTTTAGGATATGGACAGAGGGCCAATAATGAGTGGTTCGTCAAAGCTTGAGAATTCTTTAGCAGTAGTCCAACATTGATATTATTAGAATTAATTTAAATTTAATTAGATATTAGTTTATATTTAGAAATATCTTTTAAATTATTTATATCTTTGTTAGAAGATATATATCTTAGATCTTCTTATATCTTTGTAGAAGATATATTTTAGATTTAATTTGTGTGTATAAATAGCCTAGTGGAGTAGATTATTGTAATTCATTGTAAATCCTTATTTTTGAAGCTATCAGTAAATATTCCTTTTGCCTTTTATCTTCCTTGTGCTTCAACAATTGGTATCTAGAGCTCCTGGTTAGAAACTCTGGAATTTGGGAAACATTGATTTTTTATTGAGTTTTGCGTAAATTGCACAAGGTAGAAGATGAACGGAAACGACGATATTCATTCTAAGCTTTCAGTATTTGATGGCAAAAACTGGAATCGTTGGAAGATCCAAATGCGTGTGTTATTTGGTTCTCAAGATGTGTTAGATATTATCGCTGATGGTGTTGTACCCCAAAATTTGCCCTCCCATATTCTTCAAGAAATTGCCAAGTCAAAATGCAAAAGTTCCCCAAGGGTTGCACAGTGCAAAGATCTCCTATACAGTCAAAACTAGGGTTTTTGTTCTGATCAAGAAAATGAAGTTTCCAAAGGTCCAATCAAGTCTCACATGCCTATAAATATGGTCAAGCATCCTAATATCAAGTTTCAAGACATTCAGCTCAAAATTGCACAGTCAAAACCCTAATTGCACTGCAGTCAACTGTAGGGGCAAAATGGTCATTTGACAGTCAAAAGTTCAAATTTTTGGTCAACATATCATTTTGAAGCCACAAACATCATTTGATCAATGCTTGATCATGATTCTCAAAATTTGGCTCAGAAATCATCAAGATGCAAAAGTTTCCTTATTTGGACAGCTGGAAAAGTCAACTGAAATTGACCAGGGCATAACTTCCACATGGATTATCAGAAAAATTCCATCCAAAGCTCATTTTGAAGAGAAAGATATTTCCTACAACTCATCTTCATACTTCAAGTCCAGGAAATGCTCTCACAAAAAGTTATCAATTTCAACATTATAGGTCATTTTCAAAAGTCAACAAAAAGGGACTTTAAGTCAAAGGCCATAACTTGAGATTGGTAAATCAAAATGACATGGGACCAAAGGCATTGGTTAGAGGACTCAAAGACCTTTCCAAAATGTCCAAGAACATGAGAAAAGCTTAAAAATTGAGCAAGTTGTGCCTTGTAGAAGTTGGGAAATTTTTGGATATTTTGAAAAGTCAACATTGATTCAAATGACCTAAAATTGCTAATGGGCCCATTTTTCTTCCACAAATCATCATCCATAGCATATGCACGACTACTTGGCCCAAAGGGAAGTCTTTATTCATTATTTATTTATTTATTTGAATTTTTATTTATAATAATTCATTTAAATCAAATTAAATATATGAAAAATGTCTAACCTAATTTTTTCAATCTTTTTGTGCACATTATATCATCAATAATTCGTGCATATCCCAACATGGAAAGATTTGGATTGATTGGTATGATTGAGAACAAAAAACACATGGAAAAGATTGAAAAAAGATATTGAAAATCAAATTTTCAAAATCAATGAATGCAATGGATTTGTTCTATTTTTCTTGACCTAATGGACTCAATACAAAAGCCAAAAGACAACCCTAATGCTCACACACACGCAGCTGCTCAGAAACCTAACAATCAAACTTGAAATTTTTGTGAAAAAACTCAATTCTGAAAACCCTTTTGCAGGTTGATTCAAGGCACGATTTCCATTCCATTAGCTTCCTTGAAGATTACTGAACATATTCCAGTCATTCTCCAAGCCCCATACTCAAGAAAACGTAAGATCACCATGGAAGTTGGTGAAGAAAATTCTTGAATCGATTTCTGACATTCATGCATTGTTAACGTGTTTTCTTGTTATATTTGTGCTTATAACAAAGTTTGCAAGCTAATTGTATGTTTTAATTGAAGTTTTACACGTTATATGCCAAGATACCATGTTCGTTTTCTAGGGTTTGCAGGATTTGAAATTAGGGGTTTTTGAATGAGGAAAAATTAGAACCCCTGACCACCACCATTGGAATCAATGTGAGTGGACGAAGAAAAATCCATGCTCGCGCTCAATTTATGAGTGTTCCTGAGCTAATCGTTATTTTTCAATAGCCGGCCTAGGAGAACACTTGAAAACCGTGGCCAATGTGTTCTTGTTTCAGAAAAAAAAATAAAACCAGCGAGGAAGACGAGATCGTGGCACATGTTGGTTGGTCAGTTTAAATTTCGCGCGCAGAAGCCCCACTAACGCTTGTTTTCATTTATTATATTTGTTAGTTATTATATATTAACATATGTGAACTGGCTCAGCTGGCAAGGCGTAGTGGTGTTAATCCTCATGACCTGGGTTCGAGCCCCAGGTCTGCATGTTTTCAATATTATTTTGCCATTAACATTCACGTGCAGGTTCAATCTCAAAGTCCATGATACACCATCAGAATCCAGCGTACACGCGTCTTGGAACATCAGATCAAAGGCCCTGGATTGGAGAACACCATACACCCTGGTCAACGCGTGTACACGCGTCCTGAAAAGTCAAAGAGGCCATCAATTTGAGTGGGCCTGGGTTGCTATATAATGCCTCCTAATTTGGGATCTGAACCCCCTTTGGTTTGCAATTCTTCCTATTTTCTCTATTATTTTTATTTTCTATTTTTCTTCTTTTAATTATTGTTTTAGTAATTAATTTTATTATTTTCACAAAATATAAAAAACACATAAAAAACCCATAAAAAAAATCAGAAAAGAATTAAAATAATAAATATTTTTATTTCTAGTATTTTTATAAATAACTTTGCATGTAATTAAATTTAGTTTTAAATTAGGTTGTAATTTTAATTCTTTTCATAATAAAATCTAAAAAACATAGAATTAGGTTTAATTAATGTTTTTATTCCTTTTTAATTTTTCTTTTTTTATAATAATATTATTTATTTTATTTATTTTATAATTAAATTTGTACATAAAAATTAGGATTAATTTTAGGTTCAAAAACTTCAATATTTTCTTAATAAATTAAAAATAATTAGGATTAGGGTTTGCATTTTATTTTAATTTTAATTAATTCTCTTTTTTATATTAATTCCTAAAACACTAAAAAATACCAAAAAATAAATTCTTTCCTTCTTTTAATTTTAATCAATTCCATGTAATTTAATTTTTGCAAAAGGGTCCAACGCCCTCGTTTTGATTTAATTTCGCATATTTATTTTACTTTGTTTAAATATTTATGTACCTCTCCCGAAGCCTTGTAATTTATTTTCTTTTACTTTACTTTATTTATTTTCTGTCAAATCGGGTTCGAGAAACTTTTGGCGATGTGGACCCGCGCCGTTTGTAATAGCTTAGATTTTTACTTTCTTCGCATTTTTTAATTGTTAATCAAAAACATGAAAGAATGTATGGATAAAATAAAAACAAGCGTAGAACACCAATAACATGACAAGATAAATGCAAATGAAAACGACACACAAATCGCACACACCACCCCTAGGGTACGCCTCACTGTTGCCTTGCCTCGAAAGGTGATCGTCGAGTAGAGGATGTCTTAGTAAGTCCTCATGATCCGGGAACCTGGCATGAGGGTAGCTTCTAAGGTGTCTTCCCATTGCTCTGGTGATCACTATGTCCCGAACCTTCGAATTGACCCGAACACCTCCAACGGTGGTGCTACCTACCTCTCAATGGTGGGATGGCACTACTTTAAAGGACACCTACACAGACGAATTCCTTAGGGTAGGTAGACGACTCTAGATACTTGCTCTAAATTTCAAAACAAAACAAAATACTTTTCACACCAACACATTTTCAAAAAGCTTTAGAAAGCAATTTTTCAAACACTCTTGAAGACCGATACAAGAGTCGAACTGGAATTTTCAAAGAAACTTTTTAAACCCACATTGAAAAGCAAACAAACCTTTTGAAAACACAAGTGAGCAAGTATCTAAGAGCCCATGGATAACCATGGATAGAAAGAGTGCTAACACCTTCCCTTTCTATAACCTACCTCCCGAACCGAGAGCAATCTCTTTAAGGAATTTTTCTGTGCTTTTGTCCTTTCCATTTGGAGAAAATAAAAGACGGTGGCGACTCTTGCTTCCGCGACATTTCGCGAACCAGCGTTAAACAGTCAGTTCCAGATCCACCGATCACAGAACTGGCGACTCTGCTGGGGATTCTATTAAAGTGAGGTGTACCTTAGGACTAAGATCACTTGTGTTTTCAATTGTTGTGCTTGTTTGCTTTATTATTGTGGGACTGTCTTGGGAGTTCTATAGATCCTAACCCGGATCTGGGGGATACCTTCTTAGAAAGTAGCGACAAGGCTGTGAGGGAACTGTGCGGGGTGTACCGACATGGTTGAAACAGTCTGCTACGTTGATGTGGCACTTTGGTGTGTACCGGTAACCCTTGAGTTCAGTCAAGGAGAGTACGGGGCCTCCGCGTGGTGTCGTGAAGCATCAACAGACCTTAGGAACCTTAATTGAACTATCTTGGCCTCTTTAGGGTAGTGAGATAACTGACTTTGGTGCAGTCCGAGGTTGGTTGATACTCGATACTACACTCAATTGAGGGTTGCTTTCTTGGAATATTTCGGTCGCCAGTTCAGTGGCTAAATCGAAACGATGAACAATGAAAGCAATCCCGTGATATTGGGAACCTTAGAACCCGGTTACTTTGATTAGGACAGGTTGAACCCACCAACTTCAAGAGGGTACTACCCAGACCCCATGCTGGCCTTAAACCTTAAGGGCTTGTCTTGTGTGCCTTACATGTTTGTCTTTGTAAATATCTGTGGTGTGTTTAATCATAGCATCATGACATCATCCAGCATCATATGCATTGACTAACCATTTTAGGGGTTCGAATTTTCATCTTTGTTCTTGTTTTGTAGGACATGGAAACTGTTCGTAGAAAGACAATTCAAATCAGTCTTGTAAGGATCCCTCCTCAGCTTAAGGAGCTTATATCCAGGATTCCCAAGAACTCTTCATTCAGTGAAAGACATGGAAGCCTCATCAGCTTGGTCAACACCAATATTGAGGAAGACATGATCAAGGTCCTGTTCCAGTTCTTTGACCCTCTGCATCACTGTTTCACCTTCTTGGACTATCAGTTGGTACCTACATTGGAGGAGTTCTCCCGGCTCCTGAAGATCCCTATCCTTGATCAGCTACCCTTCAACGGTACAGAAAAGGAACCTAAGCTTGAAGAGATTGCTAAAGCCTTGCACCTACAGTCATCTGACCTCAAGGGACATTGGGAAGTTAGAAGTGGTATCAAAGGGTTCTTAGCCAGGTTTCTGTTTGAGAAGGCCCATGAATGTTGGAACTCCCTTGACTTGCAAGCTTTTGAAGAAGTTGTGGCCCTCCTTGTCTATGGTTTGATGTTGTTCCCTAATCCAGATCAGCTTGTTGATATCAGTGCTGTCCAGATCTTTATGTCCAGGAATCTTATACCTACATTGTTGGGGGATATCCTTCACTCATGTTACACTCGAACCATGAGAAAAAGGGGTGTCCTTATGTGTTGCACTCCTCTCCTGGGAAGGTGGTTTATTTCGCACCTTCCACAATCAGTCTTGAAGAATGAGCGGGGTCTGAGATGGTCACAACGGTTGATGACTCTTACACATGCAGATATACATTGGTGCCCTAGGTCCAGAGAAGATGTCACTATCATTGATCGTTGCGGGGAGTACCCTAATGTTCCTTTACTTGGAATCAGAGGAGGTATTACTTACAGCCCATGCCTGGCTTGGAGACAGTTTGGTTATGCTCGGAGGGATGGTCCTCATGACATGTTAATTCCTGACATAGTTTTTGACTTCGACAACGATACTCAAGGACTTCGCCAGAGATTTATCAGAGCCTGGAGGATGCCAAGTAGGATAGACAGCAAGACACTGGGGCACAGGAACTCCATCCCATTGGAACCTTATCTCAAGTGGGTACGAGCCCGCTCCCAGAAGTTAGTGATGCCTTATCCCCATATGCTCCCTGTGATCAAAGAACCAGTCTTGGCAGGAGAAGTGTCCTGTACTATTCAGCACCCTGATATGCCCACATCCTGGGAAGAGATGCAGAAGAGCTGGATCCAGCTTAAGGAAGAACGGAATTCTCTTGAGACCAGTCTACATGCCAGTGAAAAGAAGGTCTTGGAGCTCACCCGCCTGTTGCATGAGGAGAGGAATCTCAACACTTACATAGCTCCAAAGAGGATGCGCAACATATTTTGGGATTGATTTGATTTTTGTACTTTTGCCCATGAGGCCTTAATGTATTAAACAATGATTTCCTTAATGATAACGGGTGTTCCTTTTTGTCTACAACAAAGTTGAATTTTCGAACCCTTGAATGCATTGCATAAACACATCTCATTCATCATGTGCATAGCAGGTTTTTCCTCTTTTCAGGTTGCTTACAGTTCTTCGCTGTTTATTTCAGCATCATGAATCCCGACTCTTCCTCAACTGAGACTTCCATCAAGGCTCTTCAGGCACAGAATGCGCAGTTTCAGGAACTAATCAAGGGTTTGGCTCAAGGCCAAGAAGAGCTGAAGGCTATGCTCCTGAAGAAGGAGAAGAAGAAGAAAAGAAGGACTGTTCTGTTCAACTCGGGCCGAAGGTTTGGCAACACTCTGCAGCAGGAAGAGGCTGGTTCTTCTGTTGGCAAGAGTAGTCCTCAGGCAGAAGCAAGGGTTCCTATTTCGGTAGTCTCTGACAACGAGACTGATTTTGATGAAGAGCAGTACCCTCCTGCAGAAGACCGTTACAAGCAGTTGGAAGACAGGTTGAAGGCTATGGAAATACAACAGGTACCTGGGCTGGATTTCGGAGATCTGGGTTTGTCTACTGGTGTGATCATCCCTCACAAGTTCAAAGCACCATCCTTCTCTAAGTATGACGGGGCGTCTTGTCCCAAGCTGCATCTAAGGTCCTACGTTCGGAAAATGCAACCGTACTCTGCGGATAAGAATTTGTGGATCCACTTCTTCCAGGAGAGTCTTTCAGGGACTCATCTCGAATGGTTCTATCAGCTGGATGGGACCAAAGTTCGTAACTGGGAGGAGTTGGCTACTGCTTTCTATAAACAGTATCAATATAATGCCGACCTTGCGCCCACACGTACCCAACTCCAGGGTATGTCGTTAGGTGCAAGCGAAGGTTTTAAGGAGTACGCTCAGAAGTGGAGAGACCTGGCTGGCAGGGTGCAGCCTCCGTTGACTGATCGGGAGTTGGTAGACATGTTCTTGGGGACCCTATCTGGGCCGTTTTTCAACCATCTTATCAGGAATTCGTCTGCAGGGTTCACTGATCTGATTCTGACTGGAGAGAGAATTGAGGCTGGGTTAAAGTCTGGTAAGATTGCGAAGGGTGCATCATCTAGTTCTGAGAAGAAACCCTTCAAGAAGGAGGCTAGTGCCGTGTATGGTTCCAAGAGATCAGAGAGACCTGAGCGCCGCCAATCTGTCAGTGCGGTAATGATTGCTAAGCCTGCTGCCGCTCCTCGGCCAAACAATACTCAAAGGGCTGAAAGACCCCGGAGAGAGTTCACCCGCTTAAGCATGACCCTATCGCAGATCCTGCCACAGTTGCTATCCACCAATTTGGTGACTGTCAGGGAGGCTCCGAAGTTCCCCAATACTGCATCTCCTAAGTACAACCCGAATGCTCGTTGTGCTTACCATTCAGATAGCCCGGGGCACTCTACCGATGACTGTTGGACGTTAAAGAGTAAGGTGCAAGACCTTATCGACGCGAAGGAGATACAGTTCGAAGCGCCTGAGAGGCCGAATGTAGTTACTGCTCCTATGCCTCAACATGGGGTAAATGCTGTTGACAAAGACGTTTATGCTGTTTCTGTGGATGATCTAGCCACTCCTCTGAAGATTGTCAAGAAGAACCTACTGCTGGCCGGTTTATTTCCGGGTTGCAGTGAGGGTTGCCTGTTCTGTGCTGTGTCCCCATCTGGTTGTCCCTCGCTGAAGTTAGGCATCCAAAGCCTAATGGATAGCAAGGAGATTCTGTTTAAGAAGTCTGCTGTTCAGTTGGTTCCGGTGGAAGAAGTTTCTGTGGTTACCATATTCAACAATCCGATCAAGGCTCTCCCGAAGAAGCCCGTTCAAATCATGACCGTCGCACCTATTATTATCACTGTTCCGGGGCCCCTGCCCTATGTATCTGATAAAGCTGTCCCCTGGCATTATGGGGCAGATGTATATGTAAACGGGATTAAATAAGAGTTCAACGCTGGCGCCAGCATCTGTGACATCACTGGCCCAGCCAAGGTTACCCGCAGTGGCAGGCTCTTCTCGCCTGATATTGCACCACCTGGTGCTCGAAGACCACTCCTTATGACTCCTACAAGTGTACCTGTTCCTGCTGCTGATCCAATTGTTTCTCCTACTGCCGAGTCATCCAATGCTCGGGGCAAAGGAGTTGAAGTTGAGCCTGCCCAGATGGAGGCACCTGTACCTATAACTGCTGAGGCCTCCCAACAAGAAATGGAGGAGATTTTGAAAATTATAAAGAAGAGTGACTTTAATGTTGTGGAACAGCTGGGGCACACGCCCTCCAAGATCTCCATGCTCTCTTTATTGCTGTGCTCCGAGGCCCATGCCAAGGCCTTAATCTCATTCCTCAAGACGGCCCACGTGCCACATGAGACGTCTGTAATCCAGTTCACTGATTACGTAGCAAATCTGACAGCAGACAATGGCTTGGGTTTCTTAGATGCTGACTTGACCGCGAAGGGAAGAGATCATAATGATGCTCTGCATGTCTCTATCGAATGCAGGGGCACTACCTTGGCACATGTGTTGGTGGATACTGGTTCGTCCTTGAATGTGCTACCCAAGAAGGCTTTAGACCGTCTAGATTGTGAAGGCCTGGAATTAAAACCCAGTAATATCATCGTCAGGGCCTTTGATGGTTCAAAGAGGATGGTTCATGGAGAGGTTGACATTCCAATTCGTGTGGGCTCTCAGGTGTTTGACTCTAATTTTTATGTGATGGATATCCGTCCATCTTACTCTTGTCTATTGGGTCGACCCTGGATACATAAGGCTGGGGCAGTGACCTCTACCTTGCACCAGAAGCTGAAGTACCCCGTCAGAGGGAAGATCGTCACTGTGCAAGGAGAGGAAGAATATATGGTGAGCCACTTGAACTCCTTCAGATACATTGAGATGGATGGGGAGTTTATTGAAACCCCCTTTCAGCATTTCGAGGAGGTGCTTCCAATTACAGCAACGTCAGAAACAGCAATGGAAGAAAGTGTTCCTTTGAAGATGGCTTCCCTAAAGGACGCCCGGGCTGTGGTTCAGAAGGGTGAAAGTGCCAACTGGGGCAGACTTCCAGACTTTACTCAGAAGACTGATAAATTTGGGCTGGGTTTTACTACAGAGGGGAAGAAAGCTATGAGGAAAGCAAAGATCGGAAGACCTCCTGTGATCATTACAAATCCAGGAGTGAATGCTGTTGGGGAAGACAACGAAGTGGACGAAGCTGAATTCAACAGCTGGATCTATCCGACGGCCGAAGGCGGATTGAACAACTGGATTGCTAAGGACCATACCCCTGTTACCTTTGTGACGCAGTAATAAATTTCTTTGTTTCGTTATTTTGTAATAAACAATAATAAACTCTTTGGCCCGGTGTCTTACCCGAGGCACCGTGGTATCATTTGTGAGGGCATATAAATTGTCATTTCATGTATCATGAATGAAAATCTTGGACGTATTTTCGCATTGCAAATTTTATGCTCCTTTTCTGTCTTTCTTTCCTTTACATATATTTCAAAACAGCTGTATTTACACACACACTCACTCATACAGGTTCCAATCCACTCTGGATCTCACTGATAACAACCCTGCTACTGCCAGTTATGACTTCGAAAATCCGATCAACTTAGCCGAAGACGAAGGTGAAGATGATTGCGAAGTGCCTGGTGAACTTGCAAGACTGTTGCTTCAGGAAGAGAGGGCAATTCAACCCCATGAAGAGCCAGTGGAAACAATAAACCTGGGTACAGAGACAGACAAGAAGGAGGTAAAGATTGGTGCCAACCTAGAGCTCAGCGTGAAGCAACGGTTGACTCAAATGCTGCATGATTATATGGAGATCTTCGCCTGGTCCTACGAAGACATGCCCGGGTTGGATACCGATATTGTGGTCCATCACTTGCCAACTAAGGAAGATTGCCCTCCAGTTAAGCAAAAGGTCCGCAGGATGCGTCCAGAGATGTCAGAGAAGATCAAGGCCGAGGTTATGAAACAGTTTGATGCCGGGTTTCTTGCAGTGACTTCTTACCCTCAGTGGGTTGCTAATGTGGTGCCGGTACCAAAGAAGGACGGTAAGGTCAGAATGTGTGTCGACTACAGGGATCTGAACAGGGCCAGCCCCAAGGATGACTTCCCTTTACCTCACATTGATGTCCTTGTTGATAATACAGCTCAGCACAAGGTGTTCTCTTTCATGGATGGTTTCTCAGGTTACAATCAGATCAAGATGGCACCTGAAGACATGGAAAAGACTACATTTGTTACCCAGTGGGGCACCTTCTGTTACAAGGTCATGCCTTTCGGGTTGAAGAACGCTGGGGCAACCTACCAACGTGCCATGGTTGCTTTATTTCATGACATGATCCATCATGAGATAGAAGTGTATGTTGACGACATGATCGCTAGGTCCCAGACTGAGGAAGAACACCTAGATCATCTACATAAGTTATTTGACAGATTGAAACTATACAAGCTGAGATTGAACCCGAACAAGTGTACCTTCGGGGTAAGATCGGGAAAGTTGCTAGGCTTCGTGGTAAGTGACAAGGGAATTCAAGTGGACCCTACTAAGGTCAAAGCTATTCAAGAGATGCCAGTTCCCAGGACAGAGAAGGAAGTCAGAGGCTTTTTAGGACGCCTGAATTACATTGCTCGGTTCATCTCGCATCTAACCGCTACCTGTGAGCCAATCTTCAAGCTGCTGAAGAAAGATCAGGTAGTACGTTGGAATGATGAATGTCAGGCTGCTTTTGACAAAATCAAAGAGTATCTCCAAGAACCACCCATCCTCATGCCACCGGTTGAAGGGAGACCTCTGATACTATATCTAACAGTGCTTGACAACTCAATGGGGTGTGTGCTGGGGCAGCATGACGAGTCTGGCCGAAAAGAGCATGCCATTTATTACCTTAGCAAAAAGTTTACCGACTGTGAGACCCGATACTCATTGCTCGAGAAAACTTGCTGCGCTTTGGTATGGGCTGCTCGCCGGCTGAGACAGTATATGCTGACTCACACTACCTTGTTGATCTCAAAAATGGATCCTATAAAATACATATTCGAAAAGCCTACTCTGTCTGGGAGAATTGCAAGATGGCAAATGATCTTGACAGAATACGACATTCAGTACACAACCCAGAAAGCCATCAAGGGAAGTGTATTGGCAGACCACTTGGCACATCAAGCTGTAGATGACTATCAGTCAATGAACTTTGAGTTTCCGGATGAAAGCATTATGATAGTGACTGATTGTGAAGTACCTGGACCGGATGAAGGACCTGAACCAGGATCCCGATGGTCTATGCACTTCGACGGAGCCTCCAACGCTTTGGGTAACGGTATCGGCGCCATCATCATATCTCCTCAAGGTACTCATACTCCACTCACTGCCCGACTATGTTTCAACTGTACTAACAACATGGCGGAGTATGAGGCGTGCATCATGGGTCTTCAAGCTGCGATCGACCTAAGAATCAAGTTTCTGAGTGTCTTCGGAGATTCCGCTCTTGTGATCAATCAGATCAAAGGAGAGTGGGATACGAAACATCCGAACCTTATTCCTTACAGAGAATGTGTGTTGACCCTGATCCCCCACTTCACAAAGATAACCTTTGAACACTTTCCAAGAGAA
The DNA here is from genome assembly GCA_948472305.1 of Vicia faba. Classification (NCBI taxonomy): domain Eukaryota; kingdom Viridiplantae; phylum Streptophyta; class Magnoliopsida; order Fabales; family Fabaceae; genus Vicia; species Vicia faba. The sequence goes on from OX451738.1 coordinate 885,266,016, forward strand.
GAGAATCAGCTGGCGGACGCGTTAGCTACAATGTCTTCTATGTTCAAAGTTAAATGGGATAATGAGGCTCCCCGGATCATCATCTGGAAACTGGACGAACCGGCATACTGTTGCGATCTCGAAACCGAATTGGTGACTGAGAAGCCTTGGTACCATGAAGTGAAGAGATATCTGGAAACTCAGGAATACCCGGAGGGTGCATCTGTCAATGATAAGAAATTCCTGAGGAGATTCGCAGCAAAGTTCTTCCTTAGCAACGACATCTTGTACAAGCGAAATCATGATTCAACCTTACTGCGTTGTGTGGATAAAACTGAAGCAGAAAGAATCATGGAAGAGCTACATGAAGGGACCTTTGGTACACATTCCAGTGGGCACACTATGGCTAAGAAGATCCTTCGGGCAGGGTACTACTGGTCTACAATGGAAGCTGACTGCTACCAACATTCCAGGACATGCCACAAGTGCCAGATTTATGCAGACAAGGTGCACGTTCCTCCGGTTCCCCTGAATGTTCTGACTGCGCCTTGGCCGTTCGCAATGTGGGGCATAGACATGATCGGCGAGATTAAACCTATAGCATCTAATGGGCATCGCTTCATCCTAGTGGCGATTGATTATTTTACGAAGTGGGTCGAAGCAGCATCCTATGCTACGGTAACCAAGACTATTGTGGCACGGTTCATTCGGCATAACCTGATCTGTCGGTACGGTGTCCCAGAGAGAATAATTACAGACAACGGTACCAATCTAAATAATAAGATGATCGCTGAGCTCTACGAACAGTTCAAGATACAGCACCACAATTCTTCTCCTTACAGACCGAAGATGAATGGGGCTGTAGAAGCAGCAAATAAGAACATCAAGAAAATCGTGCAGAAGATGACAGTGACTTATAAAGATTGGCACGAGATGTTACCGTTCGCTCTACATGGGTACCGTACCTCAGCTAGGACGTCAACCGGGGCAACTCCTTTCTCTCTGGTTTATGGCATGGAGGCAGTCTTGCCGATCGAAGTGCAAATACCCTCTCTCCGGATAATGAAGGAGGCAAATCTGAACGAAGATGAGTGGATCCAGACACGACTTGATCAGCTCAACCTTATTGATGAAAAGAGACTTGCTTCTATCTGTCATGGTCAGACGTATCAAAAGCGTATGATCAGGGCATTTAACAAAAAAGTCAGACCACAGGAATATCAAGTTGGGGATCTGGTAATCAAACGAATCATCCTTCCTCAGAGTGATCCAAGGGGCAAATGGACCCCTACGTACGAAGGGCCATTTGTGGTTAAACATGTGTTCTCAGGAGGATCCATGATCCTAACCAACATGGATGGTGACGACCTTCCTCACCCCGCCAATGCGGACATAGTAAAAAGATACTACGCATGAAAAAAGACCCGCTAGGCTGACATGCCTAGGCAAAAATTAGGGCTTCCCGTCGAACCAAAAGGGTTCGGGCAAAATGAAGGGATGAAAATGAAAAAATCTGTACACCCGGCAAGTCGAAAACCTGAAAAGGCGGCTTGGGCAAAAATGGGTATCCCGGTGGACCGAAAACCCGAAAGGGCAGTCCAGGCAAAAATTAGGGATAAAGCGTAATACTATGTCTCATTGGATCACTTTGCATCCAGAATCCGGTATCTACATCAAGTTCAGACGGCATCGATCAGTCAGCTTCACCTTCAACCAAGGTCATCAAGTGATGAGACGCTCGGAGTTATAAAGGCAATAGCAGAGTTGAAACCCAATGGGATCATTCATTTCACACAGCTGTTTTATTTTCTTTTGTACAAAATCTGTATAAACTCTCTTGTTCGGCGACGTTCTCTTACTAGGACGTCAGCCTCTTGTACACAAAACGCCTATTTACAGGCCATTCAAAAAAATCAATACAAATATACTTTTCAGTTAAACGTGCCAATTGTTTTTCTTTTTCTGTTTTGTTTTGCGAAGAACGTCCAAGGTTCAATTTGTGATATATGCATTGACAATAATTTGCTAACTCATGAAATATTTGCATACGAAACAAAGGAACTAATTACAGGTGACACTAGAAACAGGGGCAATAAAAGAGTTGTCCGAGCAATCTGATTGTTCTGTCCTCCAAGGTATCAAGGTAGGTTCAGTTAAAGAACATGACCAGTACATCTTAATTCCCCAGAGAGTAAGTCAGCAGTCAGTACACTCTCCCCAAGCTATACTATCATCTCAAGGAAGTCGAGTATCCCCCAGCAGATCTCAACATCCCCCAGCAGCATACATATATATTCTTAACAAGCATCCCCGGCAGTCTGAACCTAAAGATTGTTCCCCGGCGGCATATCAAATACTCAAAGGAATCACTTGCCCAGCATATCAAAACTTCCCCAGGAAAGTCCAATCTAGTCCTCCAGGAAAGTGGAATCCATCTCCCCAAGCAATAAGCTTATCCCCAGTAGATTCTGGAAGCTTATCCCTCGCAGAGCACGAACACGTCGCCCGGCTTTATTTAAAGAGTTATTTCCTTAACAGGATATAACTGGGTTATCCTCAGCCAAAAGCCATGGAAAGGTCGTCGTCAACATAGTTCTTTCTTATCCCCAGCGAAGTCTGTTCATACTTCCAATACAGCAAAGATATCCCCAGCAAGTTATTGTCAACAATTCAACAAAGTACCTCTCTTCCCACAGAGTAGTGCTCCCCAGCATGGTCGCTAGAGTATTTTTCTCCCCGCAGAATATTCCATTCGCCAAGTTTATTCCCCAACGGAGTCGTCTTCTCCTACCGGTATTCTTGCAATTACCATCCCCAGTGGAAGCAAAATCAACATCAGCCCAGGATATGACTTCCCGGCACCCGTCAAGGATTTACTTTCCTAGACGAAAACATACATTCATAAAACATCACATACATCATTATAGCAGGCATAGTCGCATTATATCATACAAATCTCATTTATGTCGAGAACATCATTGCTTGATCCATATCATGCATTGCATATGACTGACCTTTACCTTTCAGGAAAGATGCAGTTGAAATTCTCAATCATATTTCAAGACCTAGACCGGTTCAGTTAATCGACTCCAAAGATTTCTTATCCAGTCCCAGGCCTTCTCTAGTCCAGCTAAATCGACTCCCGACAGATTTTTCTGATAAAGACTCAGTAGAAGTTATCCCAGGTTATAATTTCCTATGGTTCCCTCTCCGACGGTGAGTGAGGTGATAATTCCTGTTCAGATGGTTCCCTCTCCGACGGTGAGTGAGGTGATAATTCCTTTTCAGATGGTTCCCTCTCCGACGGTGAGTGAGGTGACAATTCCTTTTCAGATGGTTCCCTCTCCGACGGTGAGTGAGGTGATAATTCCTTTTCAGATGGTTCCCTCTCCGACGGTGAGTGAGGTGATAATTCCTTTTCCCATGGTTCCCTCTCCGACGGTGAGTGAGGTGATAATTCCTTTTCCCATGGTTCCCTCTCCGACGGTGAGTGAGGTGATAATTCCTTTTCAGATTATAATTTCCTATTGGTTCTCTCTCCGACGGTGCATGAGATTTCCATTTTAGGGTTTTTCTTTTAGATTATAATTTCCTATTGGTTCTCTCTCCGACGGTGCATGAGATTTCCATTTTAGGTTTTTTTTCTTTGAGATTATATTTTCCTATTGGTTCTCTCTCCGACGGTGCATGAGATTTCCATTTTAGGGTTTTCTTTAAGATTATAATTTCCTATGGTTCCCTCTCCGACAGTGAGTGAGGTGATAATTCCTTTTCAGATGGTTCCCTCTCCGACGGTGAGTGAGGCGATAATTCCTTTTCAGATGGTTCCCTCTCCGACGGTGAGTGAGGTGATAATTCCTTTTCAGATGGTTCCCTCTCCGACGGTGAGTGAGGTGATAATTCCTTTTCAGATGGTTCCCTCTCCGACGGTGAGTGAGGTGATAATTCCTTTTCAGATGGTTCCCTCTCCGACGGTGTGTGAGGTGATAATTCCTTTTCAGATTATAATTCCCTATGGTTCCCTCTCTGACGGTGTGTGAGGTGATAATTCCCTTTCAGATTATAATTTCCTATGGTTCCCTCTCCAACGGTGAGTGAGTTGATAATTCCTTTCAGATTATAATTTCCTATGGTTCCCTCTCCAACGGTGAGTGAAGTGATAATTCCTTTTCAGATTATAATTTCCTATGGTTCCCTCTCCGGCAGCGTGTGAGGTGATAATTCCTTTTCAGATTATAATTTCCTTTGGTTCTCTTCCCGATACTGCGAAGATGGTAATTCCCACCAAGATTTTCTCAACGAGCGTAGTTGAAGTCAAAGTCACCCAAGGTTCTCTTACCATTCATGCTAAGGTAGTAACCATCCCTGATTCATTCATCATCTTGTGAAGCTCCAGACTCAGCTCCTGTAACCAGTCAGGACACATCTATACCAACCATCTGAAAACCAGTTCTTGCAACGTGTCAGGTACTCATTTTTCTTTTGCAGGTATGCAGGTTCTCGCTAAGGAATCTCTTACGCGATCAACATCCAGATGGCATCTATAAGCCCATCATCCTATCCAGCAACCTCTAAATGGCATCTATAAGCCCATTCCCACCACACTGCTACCATGCGAGCGCAAATTTCTGGGCACTCTAGTGTCCAATCATCTTCTACCTTCGGATTACGAAAGGCACGTCAGCCAATCTGCATCATCAGGTCTAAGAAGATTGAACAGGGGCAACTGTTGTACCCCAAAATTTGCCCTCCCATATTCTTCAAGAAATTGCCAAGTCAAAATGCAAAAGTTCCCCAAGGGTTGCACAGTGCAAAGATCTCCTATACAGTCAAAACTAGGGTTTTTGTTCTGATCAAGAAAATGAAGTTTCCAAAGGTCCAATCAAGTCTCACATGCCTATAAATATGGTCAAGCATCCTAATATCAAGTTTCAAGACATTCAGCTCAAAATTGCACAGTCAAAACCCTAATTGCACTGCAGTCAACTGTAGGGGCAAAATGGTCATTTGACAGTCAAAAGTTCAAATTTTTGGTCAACATATCATTTTGAAGCCACAAACATCATTTGATCAATGCTTGATCATGATTCTCAAAATTTGGCTCAGAAATCATCAAGATGCAAAAGTTTCCTTATTTGGACAGCTGAAAAAGTCAACTGAAATTGACCAGGGCATAACTTCCACATGGATTATCAGAAAAATTCCATCCAAAGCTCATTTTGAAGAGAAAGACATTTCCTGCAACTCATCTTCATACTTCAAGTCCAGGAAATGCTCTCACAAAAAGTTATCAATTTCAACATTATAGGTCATTTTCAAAAGTCAACAAAAAGGGACTTTAAGTCAAAGGCCATAACTTGAGATTGGTAAATCAAAATGACATGGGACCAAAGGCATTGGTTAGAGGACTCAAAGACCTTTCCAAAATGTCCAAGAACATGAGAAAAGCTTAAAAATTGAGCAAGTTGTGCCTTGTAGAAGTTGGGAAATTTTTGGATATTTTGAAAAGTCAACATTGATTCAAATGACCTAAAATTGCTAATGGGCCCATTTTTCTTCCACAAATCATCATCCATAGCATATGCACGACTACTTGGCCCAAAGGAAAGTCTTTATTCATTATTTATTTATTTATTTGAATTTTTATTTATAATAATTCATTTAAATCAAATTAAATATATGAAAAATGTCTAACCTAATTTTTTCAATCTTTTTGTGCACATTATATCATCAATAATTCGTGCATATCCCAACATGGAAAGATTTGGATTGATTGGTATGATTGAGAACAAAAAACACATGGAAAAGATTGAAAAAAGATATTGAAAATCAAATTTTCAAAATCAATGAATGCAATGGATTTGTTCTATTTTTCTTGACCTAATGGACTCAATACAAAAGCCAAAAGACAACCCTAATGCTCACACACACGCAGCTGCTCAGAAACCTAACAATCAAACTTGAAATTTTTGTGAAAAAACTCAATTCTGAAAACCCTTTTGCAGGTTGATTCAAGGCACGATTTCCATTCCATTAGCTTCCTTGAAGATTACTGAACATATTCCAGTCATTCTCCAAGCCCCATACTCAAGAAAAGGTAAGATCACCATGGAAGTTGGTGAAGAAAATTCTTGAATCGGTTTCTGACATTCATGCATTGTTAACGTGTTTTCTTGTTATATTTGTGCTTATAACAAAGTTTGCAAGCTAATTGTATGTTTTAATTGAAGTTTTACACGTTATATGCCAAGATACCATGTTCGTTTTCTAGGGTTTGCAGGATTTGAAATTAGGGGTTTTTGAATGAGGAAAAATTGGAACCCCTGACCACCACCATTGGAATCAGTGTGACTGGACGAAGAAAAATCCATGCTCGCGCTCAATTTATGAGTGTTCCTGAGCTAATCGTTATTTTTCAATAGCCGGCCTAGAAGAACACTTGAAAACCGTGGCCAATGTGTTCTTGTTTCAGAAAAAAAAATAAAACCAGCGAGGAAGACGAGATCGTGGCACATGTTGGTTGGTCAGTTTAAATTTCGCGCGCAGAAGCCCCACTAACGCTTGTTTTCATTTATTATATTTGTTAGTTAGTATATATTAACATATGTGAACTGGCTCAGCTGGCAAGGCGTAGTGGTGTTAATCCTCATGACCTGGGTTCGAGCCCCAGGTATGCATGTTTTCAATATTATTTTGCCATTAACATTCACGTGCAGGTTCAATCTCAAAGTCCATGATACACCATCAGAATCCAGCGTACACGCGTCTTGGAACATCAGATCAAAGGCCCTGGATTGGAGAACACCATACACCCTGGTCAACGCGTGTACACGCGTCCTGAAAAGTCAAAGAGGCCATCAATTTGAGTGGGCCTGGGTTGCTATAGAATGCCTCCTAATTTGGGATCTGAACCCCCTTTGGTTTGCAATTCTTCCTATTTTCTCTATTATTTTTATTTTCTATTTTTCTTCTTTTAATTATTGTTTTAGTAATTAATTTTATTATTTTCACAAAATATAAAAAACACATAAAAAACCCATAAAAAAAATCAGAAAAGAATTAAAATAATAAATATTTTTATTTCTAGTATTTTTATAAATAACTTTGCATGTAATTAAATTTAGTTTTAAATTAGGTTGTAATTTTAATTCTTTTCATAATAAAATCTAAAAAACATAGAATTAGGTTTAATTAATGTTTTTATTCCTTTTTAATTTTTCTTTTTTTATAATAATATTATTTATTTTATTTATTTTATAATTAAATTTGTACATAAAAATTAGGATTAATTTTAGGTTCAAAAACTTCAATATTTTCTTAATAAATTAAAAATAATTAGGATTAGGGTTTGCATTTTATTTTAATTTTAATTAATTCTCTTTTTTATATTAATTCCTAAAACACTAAAAAATACCAAAAAATAAATTCTTTCCTTCTTTTAATTTTAATCAATTCCATGTAATTTAATTTTTGCAAAAGGGTCCAACGCCCTCGTTTTGATTTAATTTCGCATATTTATTTTACTTTGTTTAAATATTTATGTACCTCTCCCGAAGCCTTGTAATTTATTTTCTTTTACTTTACTTTATTTATTTTCTGTCAAATCGGGTTCGAGAAACTTTTGGCGATGTGGACCCGCGCCGTTTGTAATAGCTTAGATTTTTACTTTCTTCGCATTTTTAATTGTTAATCAAAAACATGAAAGAATGTATGGATAAAATAAAAACAAGCGTAGAACACCAATAACATGACAAGATAAATGCAAATGAAAACGACACACAAATCGCACACACCACCCCTAGGGTACGCCTCACTGTTGCCTTGCCTCGAAAGGTGATCGTCGAGTAGAGGATGTCTTAGTAAGTCCTCATGATCCGGGAACCTGGCATGAGGGTAGCTTCTAAGGTGTCTTCCCATTGCTCTGGTGATCACTATGTCCCGAACCTTCGAATTGACCCGAACACCTCCAACGGTGGTGCTACCTACCTCTCAATGGTGGGATGGCACTACTTTAAAGGACACCTACACAGACGAATTCCTTAGGGTAGGTAGACGACTCTAGATACTTGCTCTAAATTTCAAAACAAAACAAAATACTTTTCACACCAACACATTTTCAAAAAGCTTTCGAAAGCAATTTTTCAAACACTCTTGAAGACCGATACAAGAGTCGAACTGGAATTTTCAAAGAAACTTTTTAAACCCACATTGAAAAGCAAACAAACCTTTTGAAAACACAAGTGAGCAAGTATCTAAGAGCCCATGGATAACCATGGATAGAAAGGGTGCTAACACCTTCCCTTTCTATAACCTACCTCCCGAACCGAGAGCAATCTCTTTAAGGAATTTTTCTGTGCTTTTGTCCTTTCCATTTGGAGAAAATAAAAGACGGTGGCGACTCTTGCTTCCGCGACATTTCGCGAACCAGCGTTAAAAAGTCAGTTCCAGATCCACCGATAACAGATGGCTATAATCTGTTAGAAGCAGACGCAACAGAGGCCTAGAAGATAGCACAGAAGACGCTGAGGAAGAAAGATCAGAAAGCATTGTTCTACATCCATCAACGTGTGGATGTGAATGTGTTTGAGAAGATTGCTGATTCTAAAACAACAAAGACTACGTGGGACACACTGGTCAGATGTTACGGCGGTGACACATCAGTGAAGAAGGTGAAGCTTCAGTCTCTCAGAAAGCAATATGAGAATCTCAACATGAAGGACAACGATAAGGTTTCTGAATACATCTCTAGAGTGATTCTGATTACTAATGAGATGAAAGCTTGTGGAGAAACTCTGTCTGAGCAAGTAATTATTGAGAAGATATTGAGATCTTTAACTTCTCAGTTTGATTACATTGTGGTAGCAATTGAACATTCCAAAGATCTGAGCACCATGAGAGTTGAAGAGCTGCAAAGTAGTCTAGAGGCGCATGAGTTGCGTATGACTGCAAGAACATCTGAGAGGGAAGTAGAGCAGCAGGCTCTGAAGGTAACTTCTGGTAAGAAACATCAGAAGCAGACTTGGTCAGAAGCCAGGAAGAAAACTAATGGTGGTCAAAGGTCAGAAGCTTCAAACTCTGATAGACAGAAGAATGTCCAGAGGGGAAAGGAGAAGTCTGACAAGAAGAATGTTCAGTGTTACTGTTGCAGGAACTTTGGTCATTATGCCAAAGATTGCTGGTCAAACAAAGAAAGGAAGTCAGAAGAAGCAAATGTAACCAGAGGAGATTCAGATGGTGAACATGTGCTATTTATGGCTTATGAATCTGATGAGGAACCAGTGAAATTGTCATTTTCTGATTCTAAAGGGGAAGAAGAATATGACTATGAATATTCTGATTCTGAAGGAGTGATTTTGTATGAGTCAGAATCAGAATATGACTGAGTTAGAATCAGAAGATGACTCTGAAGCTAAAGACATGTCAGAATCCGAAGTTAATTCTGAGTCTGAAGAAGATTTTGTTTCTGAAGAAGAGTCAGAAGATGGTGACTCTGGAAACTCTGAAGGTGAGTCAGATGGTGAATCTGATTCTGATCCAGATTTTGATGATGATCCATAATTTGGTGGTGATCATGCTTCTAGAACGGAAAACTCTAAAGACGTAGGTCCTAGAGGACAAGCTTTTAAAGATGATCATGTTTCTGGTAGAAATCATGATTCTGAAAGTGGAACTTCTGAAGGAGGAGCTTCTGAAGGAATTCAGCCTTTGGCGATGATCATGATTCTGAAAGTGGAACTTCTGAAGACAGAGGTGATCTAACTTTTGAAGATGGTATTTCTGAAGGTAGTGGCTCTGTCTTCGATGGTGATCCAGACTCTGAAGACAGTCAAGGTTCTGGAGAAAGTCCAATTTCTGAAGCAAGTGCTTCTGAAGGGGAAAATTCTGGAGAAAGTCCAATTGCTGAAGCAAGTGCTTCTGAAGGGGAAAGTTCCGGTGTCCAAAGTTCTGAAGGTCCAGTTCAGAGGCAACAAAGAGTCAGAAGCATCCCAAGAAGATTTGCAGAGTTTGACATGTTGCTAGACACTGAAGTAAACTCTGAAGGAGAAGTTATTTAGTGTGAAATGTTAGTAGACTCTGAACCCATGAGTAGGAAAGAGGCTCTTAAGCACTAAGTTTGGTTACAGTGCATGAAAGAAGAACTTGATGCTATAGAGAGAAACAAGACTTGGAAGCTGACAAAACTTCCAAAAGGCAAGAAAGCCATCAGCGTCAGATGGGTTTTCAAGCAGAAGCTAACGCTAGATGGATCAATTGGCAAACACAAAGCGAGATTAGTAGCAAGAGGCTTCCTACAGAAGCCTGGGCTGGATTACTTTTGAAATTCTGGCAACAGATACTTAATGTCACAGTGAATGTTATGACATCGTACCTGACAAACTTGTACACACTCTAAACAGTAATTTAAAATACAGTAAAGAACACAATCAATTGTTAACCCAGTTCACTGTGTAACAACACCTACTCTGGGGGCTACCAAGCCAGGGAGGAAATTCACTATAAGAGGTGTTAATTTAGGAATAAACCAACCAGTTTATCTCCTTTACTTAATACCTACCCAATGCAACTTCAATCTAAGTCCAACTTAATCCTGAGTTCCTACTCACTCCCCCTTAATCACAGCAGTGATACTAATCTATTGATTAATGAGATTATGAAGACATTCTTCAATATACATACTTGATTTTTCTTCAAAGCTTTAATCAAGAGATACAATCACTCGTGCTTCAAAGCTTTGAGTGATAAACAACCCTTACTTGATTTTGCTTCAAAGCTTTAATCAAGAGACACAAACACTCGTGCTTCAAAGCTTTGAGTGATAAACAACCCTTACAACCAAATCCTACTCCAAGTCACTTATCAAAACGATAATTGCTTGGCTCACAGTAGTTACAACTATACAATGCCTTATTGATCTTCTGTCAAAAGTGCTGCTAACCATTAGGCTTCGTCAGAAATATATAAGCTGCCTATTCTTCTTTTAGGGCTTCCAAAAAAATAGCTAGGGTTAACTAAAGTTAACCTAAAGACTTGGTCTAGGGCTTTTTCATAACAGATTAGAGTTAAGCAAGGTTAACCTAATGTCCATGTGAGCAGCTGATCTAGACAATAATTCTTCAACTCAGAGAAGCACACCAGTTTCCTGAAAATTCTCAGGAATAATAAATCTGCACAACAACTTGATCAGTACAGGATGTCTTAACATTGGTTATGACATCATGAATCTTGTTCACTGATTTTGGTAGAATTCAGTATATATGATCATAGCTTAATGATCATGATAATCACTCATACTGAGTAGTTCCTGTAGAACATTCTTTCTGCAGAATGTACCTTTATCCCAGAATGTCATGACATCAGTCATGACATTCTCAATTCTGGTTTTACCAAAAATTAATGCCAACAAACAAACACTTACAAACTCCCCCTTTGGCAAATTTTTGGCTAAAACCCCTAAACAATCAGAGATTAGAATGCAGTAGAATTTTTTAATAACAACTACCAATATCTAATTCTACCAAAATTACCACAATTTCTTCTCCCCCTTTTTAGCCATAAAGAGGCCAAAGATACTTGTACTTTAAGTTATACAGCCATCCAAAAGGAAAAAAAACACAGAAATAAAGAGAAGGTATCATTTGGCAGCAACAAGTTCCAGCAACAATCATTTCAGTAAACACAGACCTTCAGGTACTGTCATCCCCTGAGGAAGCACTATTTTCAGCAGCATTATGTTGGTCTTCATCAACATCCTCTTCCCTCATTTGTTCTTCATTCTCCTCCTGTTCTAGTCTAGCAATCAGCTCTTCAAGAGTCCTTCTTCTTGCATCAAGCTCTCTACGGGTTTCTTTTAGAGCAGCTATAACATCAGTTTTCTTGGAATGAGCTTTGACATTTGATGTCTCAGTAGATGTCATAACAATGTCAGGGACATGTGTTCCCTGAAACATCTTATAGTGAAAACCAAGTGCAGGGGCTCTTTTGCACACAGAGTCTTTTTCAACCAGGATATCAGGATACTGATCAATGATTATACCACACAGGAGAGAGGGAAAAGCAATAGGGACTTTAATAGCACAACTCTCAGCATGTTTCAATGTTTGATCAAAGATGTAGTTTCCATAATCAAAGTTTGTTCTGGTTCCAACAGCATAGATAAATCTTCCCAAACCTGTGGAAATGGTGGATTTGTGGTTGGTGGGAACCCAGTTAGCTGCACCAATTTTGTGCAGTATGGAAAACTTCATACTCAGCTTGCTTGCAGTTAGCTTCCCTTTCAAGGGCCAGTGCTTGACTTGCTTGGCAGTGATGGTTTGACAAACCTTCCTTCCTCTCACATAAACACTCTTAAAATCAGCTGACTTTCCATCAGCACAACCACCAGATAAATTTACTATGAATTCTTTGACAAGAATCTCATAGCAGTTGGAAAACTTGACCACTGTTTTCATCAGGCCAGCAACTTTAATTAGATCCATGACTTCCTTACACTCAATAGCACTTCTGTTCAGCTCCCTCTCCAAGGCAATCCTTTTCAGAAACACATACTTCCACCTGCTTGCATTTTCTGGATGGTGAAAGGAGATGTTGTTAATGGCAACTTCAGGAACCTTAGGCAGTTTGCTAGAAGAGGGTTTCTTCCTGAGAGGAATGTCTGGAACATTGCTCTCAACATCAAAATCAAAGTCTGATTCCTCATCAGATTCAGAGGGTTCAGGATCCTTTCTTTTCTTGGCTATAGGTTGTCTCAAGGGTTTTGAGAGACTACTAACAGATACCCTAGATTTTACCTTACCCTTCCCTTTCGAAGTTCCAGTCTTCTCAGCTTTGTTCTCAGGCCTCGCCTTCTCATGAACCACTTCAGTAGCCTTCCCTTTGGAGGGGCTTTGGGCAGCATTTTGCTTCTCTTTTCTACTCATCATCCTTCTAGATATGCTAGGGTTGATATTGGAAATCAAATCATTGTCAGAGAATTCTTCATCAACATCAATGACAGGAGGTTCAACAGCCTTGTCAGTAGGGGTCTGGTGACCATCAGGTTTTTCTGGAGATTTCCCAATGTTGTCATCAGGTGTCTCAACATTCTGAGTGACATCTGGATCCCTTTCTACATTAGGGCTAGCAGTTTCTTGGTTCAATGGTACAGATATGCCAGGAACAGAGTGATTCTCATTAAGAATCCTAGTGACTAGTCTGGCAATAGCTTGATGCACATAAGCAGAACCTTCCCTATTAGCTATCTCTGGAGGAACAGAAGATGATGGTTTAGAAGTTTTACCTGATGGAGAAGCTTGTGATCTTCTTGCATGTCTGGTTCGCAGCTTCTTGACCTTAGTGGGATCACTGCCATTTCACGAAGTGGAGTTATCTCAAGAACATCAGCATCCATGCAGTTTACGATTGCCCTAGGTTCGGTGTCAAAGGGTGAGAAAGATGCAGTTGTCTTTGATGAAGATGATGACACAGATTGTTGAGACATCTTGAGAGATTGAGAAAACAAGTGGCAGCGTGTGTGAAATCTTCTTTTGAGGGAATGGAGAATGTTGCAGGAAAAAGAGAAGAGGGAGATATAAGTATGTCTATTCCACTTCTTAAAATTTTGGAAAGAAAGAGGGAAACAAATGATCAGCCCAATCAGAATAGACTTGACTAAAATATCTCTTTCATCCCTTGTTTTAAGCAAAATTAATTGCTACATCTCTTCATATTGGCAAATACCCAGCTTGCCCCTTAAATTTTCAAACTGACTAGTATCAAGTGCCTTGGTAAAAATGTCAGCCAGTTGTAGTTCAGTGGCAACATGTTCCAGCTTAATCACCTTTTCCTCCACAAGATCTCTGATGAAGTGATGTCTAATGTCAATATGCTTAGTCCTGCTGTGCTGTATAGGATTTTTGGAAATGTTAATAGTACTCAGATTGTCACAGTACAATGTCATGACATCTTGTGTGACATTATACTCAGTCAGCATCTGTTTCATCCAGATCATTTGAGAACAACTGCTACCAACTGCTATGTATTCAGCTTCAGCAGTAGATAGAGACACACATTTTTGTTTCTTGCTGAACCAGGAGACAAGATTATTTTCCAAAAAGAAGCATCCTCCAGAGGTGCTCTTTCTATCATCAGCACTACCAGCCCAATCAACATCACAGTAACCAGACAAAATTGGTTCACATCCATGAGAGTACAACATGCCATAATTGTAACTTCCACTCACATACTTCAGAATTCTTTTCACTTGGTTGATGTGACTTACTTTGGGTTCAGCCTGGTATCTTGCACATACTCTAACTGCAAAAGCAATGTCAGGTCTGCTGGCTGTTAAGTATAGCAGACTTCCTATCATGCTTCTGTACAAGCTTTGATCCATATTTTCCCCACTTGTGTCTTTGGATAACTTTAAATGAGTAGGTGCATGAGTCCTTTTATGACTGACATTCTCCATTCCAAACTTCTTGACAATATTCTTTGCATACTTGCTTTGAGACAGAAAAATTGAGTCTTCCATCTGTGTGACTTGCAGTCCAAGGAAGTAAGTCAATTCTCCCATGAGGCTCATTTCAAATTCAGCTTGCATCTGGTTAGCAAAATGTTTAACCATTTTATCTGACATTCCTCCAAACACTATGTCATCAACATAAATTTGAGCTACCATTATCTTTCCTCCTTCATTTTTGACAAACAAAGTTTTATCCAAACCTCCTTTCCTGTATCCTTTGTTAGTGAGGAACTTTGTCAACCTGTCATACCAAGCTCTAGGAGCTTGTTTCAGACCATATAAAGCTTTCCTCAATTTTTAGACATGATCAGGACAGTTTGGATCCACAAATCCTTTAGGCTGTTCCACAACTTTGAAGTGTTTTCACCTGTAGCGAGACATGAAACAATCAGACTAGTGATTGCAATAGCTGCTAACAGGAATTGGCCTCTGATGCATTTAGATGTAAAATCTGCATTTCTGAATGGTCCATTACAAGAAGAGGTGTACGTTTCACAACCTCCTAAATTTGAGAAAAAGAATCAGGAAGGGATGTTGTTCAAATTACACAAAGCATTATATGGATTGAAGCAAGCGCCCAGAGCTTGGAACTTGAATATTGATTCGTTTTTCAAGGAACAAGGGTTTCAGAAGTGTGAGATGGAGTATGGTGTTTATGTTCAGCACACTTCAGAAGGTAATATGATTCTGGTCTATTTGTATGTTGATGACATATTACTCACAGGAAGTTCTGAACAAGAGATAGCTGAGTTCAAGAATGTTCTGATGAATGCATTTGAGATGACAGATCTTGGAAAAATGAGTTTCTTTCTAGGGATGGAATTTATGTACTCTGAGAAAGGAATCATTTTACATCAGATGAAGTATGAACTAGAGCTTCTGAAGAGATTTGAGCTAGAAAATTGCAAGGTTGCTATCACACCTGCTGATACGAATCAGAAGTTGGATTCTAATTATGATGGAGAGGATGTGGATACTACAACCTTCAAACAGATGGTTGATACTCTAAGGTATTTATGTAATACCAGACCTAATATTTGCTATGCAGTTGGAATGGTTAGCAAATTTATGAGCAAACCAAAGTGGTCCCATTACCAAGCTGCTGTTAGGATTCTGAGGTATGTGAAGGGAACTCTGAAATATGGAGTGTTATTTCCGTCTGGAAGAAAGATCAAATCAGAAATTCTGAGTTATTCTGATTCTGATTTGTGAGGAGATAAAGTTGACAGAAGAAGTACTTCTGGGTACTTATTCAAATTTCTGGGAGGTCCTATTTCTTGGTGTTCCAAGAAGTAACCTGTTGTTGCTCTGTCAACCTGTGAAGCTGAATATATTGCAGGTGCTCTGACTGCATGTCAAGCTATGTGGATTCTGCACTTGCTGAAAGATCTAAAGATTGAGGTAAATAAACCTCTGAAGCTGATGATTGATAACAAGTCTGCAATCAATCTTGCCAAGAATCTAGTGTTACATGGGAGAAGCAAGCATATTGAGACCGAGTATCATTTTCTGAGGAATCAAGTTCAGAATGGAATAATAGAGGCTGTGCACTGTAGCACTCAGAAGCAGCTGGCAGATATTCTGACAAAGGCTATCAAAACTGATCAGTTTCTTGGTTTAAGGGATGGAATTGGTGTTGTCAGTTTTGGGTAAATATAAATTAAGGAATGGTGTTAAAATTAATTTTGATTTAATTAGATTTTAGTTTATATTTAGGAATATCTTTTAGATTGTTTATATCTTCGTTAGAAGATATATATCTTAGATCTTCTTATATCTTTGTAGAAGATATATTTTAGATTTAATTTGTGTGTATAAATATCCTAGTGGAGTAGGTTATTGTAATTCATTGTAAATCCTTATTTTTGAAGCTATCAGTAAATATTCTTTTTGCCTTTTATCTTCCTTGTGCTCCAACAGATATTGCCTCTCAGGTGGCAATAACTCTTTAGATAAGATCCAACATTTATATCCCCTCTTAGGTGTCAAGGAATATTTAGAGAAGATTCATCATTTATATTACCTCTTGAGTGATAAATACTCTTCAGAGAAGATACACCATTGATATTGTGTCTTGGGTGGCAAAAACTCTTTAAAGAAAATCCAATATTTATATTGCCTCTTGTGCTATTTTGACTCTTCAAAGAAGATCCAACGTTAATATTCCTCTTGGGCAAAAACGACTCTTCAAAGAATATCCGACATTGATATTGCGCCTTGGGTGACAAGGATTTTTCAAAGAAGATCCAAAATTATATAATTCCTTTTGCAAATACTCTTCAAAGAATATCCAACATAATTAATGGCCATTTGGACACCTTTCTTAAGGTTCCAAACTCCAATCCGTAATTCTTATAAACAAGAACATAATTCTACAAATATTCATAAAGTAAATGAGGCACCTTATTATAAACCCCTGAGCATGCAGAGGAAAAGTGTACCCCCATAAAATAAATAATGTTTTTGAAATAAATTTTACAACCTACAAAGATAATACCCCGTCTTAATCAATTAAACTGATAAACTAACTAAACAAAACACAATGTTACACCTAACACAATTAATTACCTCACCATGACCTTTTCATGTGACACTTTTATGCTCCTTTTGAATAGCGCGACCGACATTTCATATTCTTAAGGCATCCTATCCTCTTCTTGAGATCCTACTTCTAGCTTCAGCTCCACAACATTTACCTCTTGTATGTTTGTATGTTGGGTGGGGTACCACTACCATAGTCACCCTCTCCAGCTTCAAGTTTTCAAGATAACATCTCCTAGCAACCTCTTGATCGTCTTAGATAACTCTAACACGCCCATTGAGAAACACGTAATTCACACACAAGTACAACATGGACAAGAAGGCTCCTAAGATGTTGAAGGTTGTGCACTCTATAACCATGTTGTACAAGGAATGAGAGTCAATGAGTATATTACCTTGATCATTATCGTGCTTTAATTTGTCCCAATCAAGGCCTTTAAGGTGATGTAACCCTTTACATGCACTTGTTCGCCTTAGAATCCCACCATCGAGCCTTAAAAATCTTAGAGGTCGTCTAGGTCCAGAAGAAGCCTTTTGAAGGCATCCCAGTAAAGGATGTTTGCGGAGCTTCCCTGGTCAATCAACACACTCTTAATCTTCTTATCATCATACCTCACAATTATGACCATGGGGTTATTATCATGACGATGGATGCCAAAGGCGTCCTTCTCAGAGAAGCTGATCTCACACCCATGAGCTTTCTTATCACCTATATCATGGTTGGTAGGTGAGCCTTAGGGATGGAAATTTTACCCATCTAGAGTGGGTAACCTCAATATTACCCACAATGGGTAGGATAAAAACTCACAAAAATGGGTACAAGCATGAGCTTGGGTAATTACCTACTAAAATAAGAGGGTATGTGCACAGGTACGGGTACCTTAGTACCCACCCCGCCCCATACCCATACAATATATATTTATATTATTATTATTATTATTATTATTATTATTATTATTATTATTATTATTATTATTATTATTATTATTATTATTATTATTATTATGTACACATGTTAATTTATCAATTTTATTAAATACATCACTATTAAAATTGTACTCATTTTAATATAAATGTTGGTTTGTTTCCTAACTCAACAATAATATCCTTGAAATTTTTTCAATGTAGTTGAAAAGATTTAAAATAATATGATAAATTATAATTTATCAATCATCTTTTATTAGAAATGCGGGTAAACAAGGATGGATATGAGTACTTAGGCACCCATAGGGTACAAGTACAAATGTTGGTGCCCACATGTGTAACGCCCGTAATTTAATTAATTATTTAATTAAAATATTTTTGGAATATTTGTGAAGAAGTGTTATTATAATTGGATTTATTTTATTAAGTGGAGAAATAATAATATTAGAGGTATAATATTACTATTTGGTGAAATAATGTTAGAAGTTAATATTATTAATGTGGGCCTATATGGTGTGAGTGGAAGTAATAAGGGGGTGTAGGCTTTGAGCCCAATAAGGAATAATATAATAATATTAGGTTATTTTATTATTTATGAGAAGAATAGAAGGAGGAAGCAGTAAGAAGAGAAATAAGGATTGAGAAAGAGAACGTGAAGCTGCTGGAAAAAGTGGAAAACGGAAAGAACGAAGATTCAACCCGGAAATTGTAGAGCGACCTTCAATCCAAGGTAAGGGTGGGGTTCTGACTTTATAATTGGGTTCATGATGTTTGATATGTGGGATTAGAGGATTGCTGTTTTTGTTCTTGAATTGGATGATGTATGATGAAGATTTGATGCATTTGAATGAATAATGATGTTATGATATCGTTTGATCGATGTAGTATTATAGGTTAATGTTAGGTGATGATTTATTATGTTTATAATGAGGTTGTAGGACTGTAGTTGAATCCCCATAGTGAAAATACAGAAGCAAATCATGGAAGAATGCAGACTGTAACAGGATGCATCGATTCATGGAGGCATGCGTCAATACATGTGGGCTGTTAGACTCAGGATGAGTCGATCCAAGGAGGGCTTGCATCGATGCATGATAAGTACAAGACTCAGGATGAGTCGACACGAAGAGAGGATGTGTCGATACATGAGTGTGTGAGACTCAGGATGAGTCAATCGGTAAGGTGCATGTGTCGATACATGCTGTGATTTGAAGAAGGATGAGTCGATCCATGAGGAGGATGTGTCGACTCATGCTGTGCACGAGAAGCATTATGCGTCGATCCATAGAGTTTCGTGTCGACCCATACTGACTAATTTTGACAGAATCAATTCTAAATTGCTGTAACTTGAGTTGTAGGATGCTGTTTGAGATGCCGTTCGAAGCGTTGATTAGCTAACGTGATGAACTTTATTCTAGATGATTTAAATGATGATAAAGAGGTGTAATCCTAGTAACCGATCTAAGATTTAGAATTAATTCCCGTGATTGATCGTTATTGCTGGATTTTGGACAGAATGATGAACATGAGATGTTTAGAGGTTGCTGTTAGGATTATGACAATAGGATTAGTGATAGTAAAAATGTAAAATTGAAGAATAACAGTATGGATTACTGTACTATTGATATACAACTGAGTTATTAGTGAGATGTGGTTAATAAAGTTGTGTTTGATAATTATGATGAACCAATGACGTTTGATAAATAAATGATGTTTAATAAATTATTGAGATGTTGTTGTTTTGAGATGTTTATGAGATGTTGTTTTTTTGAGATGTTTATGAGATGTTGTTGTTTTGAGATGTTTATGAGATGTTGTTGTTTTGAGATGTTTATGAGATGTTGTTGTTCTGAGATGTTTATGAGATGTTGTTGTTTTGAGATGTTTATGAGATGTTGTTGTTTTGAGATGTTTATGAGATGTTGTGTTTTAAGATGATTGAGATGTTGATATTACATTCATGAAGAGTCGCATACATTGCATTTTTGAGATGGAGCTTATGCTCATTGAGATGGCCTGGATTGGCAAATTTTGAGATGAAGGCTATGCCTTGTTGATGCCTCTATTAATTGGCAGATTTTTGAGATGGGAGTTCTGCTCCAATGGTACCACATGCATTTGCATAGTTTTGAGTCACATTATATGATTGAATAATGAAATGTATTTGATGTTGATGAATGAGTATATATGCTGTAATTATTGTTGATTATGAGATGATAAGTGGTGATATTATTGATCTAATCTAATATATTAATTATCATGCGCTTTATTATATTGTTAGATATCTCACCCCTTCTGTTTGAATGTTGCCCCTATGTTGGTAACGTGCAGGTAATCGAGAGTGAAGACCGTATACCTTCAATAGATCGAGTCGGTGTCATTGCTCTGATATGTAACACTCGGGGGGATGAACGCTTACTGATTTTTGATTGTTGATTTTCAGTTGCTGAATTTTGAATTGATTATTATTAAATATGAGATGTTTTGAAGTTGTTGCTTTTATTTAAAGATGTTATTGGAGAATTTCGCTGCGTAGTTGTTGAATTATTTTATTAAAGATGCTATGTTGATGGTTCATCCGATGTTTTATTAAAAGTGTTATATATCCATGATGAATGCAATGAATTTGTTAGAAGAATTTGTGACGTCCCGATTCGTTTGTATGAATGAAATTTTATAACTCTGATTTATTTTGCATAAATTGCTTGGGGTAGAATTGGGGTGTTATAAAGTTGGTATTAGAGCAAAAGGTTGGTTCGACCTTGTCGTCAAGTCGTAGTTGTCTAACAATCGAGTATTGTTATTTTGATGTTCTAATCGTTGTTTATGTTGTAAGACCAAGTGTATCATCGTGGGGAGCTCCAGTGTTGTTAGTGAAGAAGAAAGATGGAAGTATGAGGCTTTGTGTTGATTATAGACAGTTGAACAAGGTGACAATTAAGAACAAGTATCCGCTTCCAAGAATAGATGACTTGATGGACCAATTAGTGGATGCTCGTGTGTTTAATAAGATTGATTTGAGATCGGGTTACCATCAGATTAAAGTGAAGGATAAGATATTCAGAAGACAGCTTTCAGAACGTGTTATGGACATTATGAGTATTCGGTGATGCCTTTCGGTGTTACTAATGCGTCGGGAGTATTCATGGAATATATGAATCGTATCTTTCACACTTATTTGGACCGGTTTGTAGTGGTGTTCATTGATGATATTTTGATTTACTCTAAGTCGGAAGAAGAGCATGCTGAACATTTAAGAATAGTATTGCAAGTTTTAAAAGAGAAGAAGTTGTATGCAAAGTTGTCCAAGTGTGAATTCTGGCTGAAAGAGGTTAGTTTTCTTGGTCATGTGATTTCAGGTAGTGGCATTGCTGTAGACCCATCGAAAGTTGATGCTGTGTTGCAATGGGAAACTCCAAAGCCAGCTACTGAGATTAGAAGCTTCTTGGGATTAGCTGGTTATTATAGAAGGTTTATTGAAGGGTTTTCTAAGTTGTCACTTCCGTTGACTAAGTTGACTTATAAAGGTAGAGCTTTTGTTTGGGATGTTCAGTGCGAAGAAAGTTTTACAGAACTGAAGAAGAGGTTGACGTTGGCTCCAATTTTGACGTTGCCTAATCCAGGAGAGCCTTTTGTAGTGTATTGTGATGCTTCTAAGATGGGTTTAGGAGGTGTGCTTATGTAGAACGGTAAGGTAATTGCTTATGCGTCCAGGCATTTAAGGACTCATGAGAAGAACTATCCTACATGATTTAGAACTTTCTGCCGTTGTCTTTGTATTGAAGATTTGGAGGCATTATCTTTATGGTTCTAGATTTGAAGTGTTTAGTGACCATAAGAGTTTGAAGTATTTGTTTGATCAGAAGGAGTTGAATATGAGGCAACGAAGATGGTTAGAATTGTTAAAGGATTATGATTTTGGTTTGCATTATCATCCAGGAAAAGCGAATGTGGTAGCTGATGCATTGAGTCGAAAGACTTTACATATGTCAGCATTGATGATCAAAGAGTTGGAATTGATTGAGCAATTTAGAGATATGAGCTTAGTTTGTGAGGTTACTCCACATAGTGTTATGTTAGGTATGTTGAAGATTAATAATGAATTTCTAGAGAGTATCAGAGAAGCTCAGAAGTTGGATGTGAAACTGGTAGACTCGATGGTTGGGATCGATCAATATGAGAATAGTGATTTTAAGTTAGATGAGCAAGGTGTGTTGAGGTTTCGTAATCGGATTTGTATTCCTGATGATGCTGAGATGAAGAAAGTAATACTTAAAGAGAGTCATAGAAGTAAGTTGAGTATTCATCCAGGAGATGCAAAGATGTATCAAGATTTGAAAGGTTTGTTTTGGTGGCCTGGGATGAAGAGTGATATGGCTCGATTTGTGTATGCATGTTTGACTTGTCAAAAGTCGAAAGTTGAACATCAGAAGCCTGCAGGATTGATGCAACCGTTGGAAGTTCCTGAATGGAAATGGGATAACATTTCAATGGACTTTGTGACGGGGTTGCCTAGTACTTCAAGGGGACATGATTCAATTTGGGTGATTGTTGATAGGCTTATGAAATCAGCTCATTTTATTCCTATTAACATTAGTTTTCCAGTGTCGAATTTGGCTGAGATTTATGTGTTGGTGTAAGCCCTAGAGGCCAATACTTTTGGTACTTGTATCGAATTATTTATTAATAATAAAAGGCATTTCTTTATTATGTTTGCTTTCCAAAATAATAAAGTCCCTAGAATGGTTTATTTGTTTAATGAAATGTTAAGTGTGACTTAATCATGAGATCCCATTAAACATAAGACACTATTCTTAAAGTATCCGTAGTCAAGCTTTAATGTGAAGTGGGATAACATTAAAGCATTAAGATTATTATGAAGATAGATTGATGATCACATCTCATGGATCATAGATAAGGAGTTATCAAGTCTTGACATAGGTATGAATATTAGGAGTAATATTTATACTGGATTGACCCGCTATGAGAATACTACATAGAATGTTATGCAAAGTGTCATAAGTTATTCTCATGATGATAATGGTGTATACCACCCTTCGACATGAAACCACTATGTACCCTAGATGTAGAGTCAAGTACTTTATTGCTAATCAAACGTCATCCGTAACTGGATGACTATAAAGACGGTTGATGGGTACTTCAGAAAGCATGCTAAGGGACATGAGTGACCTAGATGGAATTTGCTCATCCTGCATAACAAGATAAATGTCTAAGGGCCCAATATTGAACTGGACAAGGGTGACACAGTGTATGCCTTGTGTTCAATATAGACATGAGGGCAAAAGGGTAATTGTATAACACAAATATTATCACGGAAAAGGTTTGGTCAGATCATATGACATTTTCGTGACTTGGGTAACAGTGATGTGTTGCTAGATACCGCTCACTGTTTATTATATTAAATGTGTGATTTAATATAATTGCCAACGTCGCGAAAACCTACAGGGTCACACACATAAGGACAGGTTGATGAGAGATAGAATAAATAAGGAACACCGTAAGGTACGGTGCACTTAAGTGTAATACGGAAAGTGGTAAGGTACCACGTGGATAAGTGATATATGGTACATCATAAGGTATGATGTCCATAAGCTTAATTGGGCTTTTAGCTTATAGCCTTAATTGGTCTTTTAGCTTGTAGCCCACACGAGTGATTCTATAAATAGATCCCTTGTGGTGAAGCAATTTCACTTGATGCAATTTCGTTTTTGATTCTCTCTCTCACTCAAGGTTTCCGTTCGTGATCAGCTAGCACTGTGACCAGAAGCGATCTGTTCGTGTGGACTGAGTAGAGGCGTTATTCTTCATCAACGCTTGTGATCACAACATCAAAGGTCTGAATCGCCACAAGAGGTAAATATTTCTATCACTGACCATGCTCATTCGTAAGGATCTCTAAAGGAAAATTTTAAATTCCGCTGCGCTTTTGATTGCAATTTTCCTTCAGTGGTATCAGAGCCACTTACGAAACCATGGATCTGATAGTTGTTTATGTTCTATATTTTCTGTTTTGATTCGATTAAAACCAGAATGAATTGAATAATAAACGAGTAATTAAATTTGGCATCTGTTGTGTACGATTTGGATGATTGATGTTGACTATGCTTCGGAATCCGACATTAGTATGGTGAAGCAGCGATACATCGATCGTCCATAGGTTACACAAGTAAGATCGATCACTTTTATATATGATATAAGTAAATCTGATGCAACGATGGTATATGGGATATACTGTTTCTGTTTCGTTCATTCAAACACTCGATGATTGTTATTCCTTTGACCGATCACTGTTCATATGCTTCGGAATCCGACATTAGCATGGTGAAGCAATGGCATGTGATTAATCATACTGAATTATCAATCGAAATGTGTTTGACAGCATGAAACTATTGCATTAGGGTTCATGACGGCACAAGGGTTGTGTTGTTCCAGAGTTATGCGATTAGGGTTGTGAATGCACAAGAGTTGTGCGAAAATGACGCCGATTTCAAATGAATTGTTCATTAAAATTTTGCGCCGGGGCACTGCCCCCTTGACCCCCGTCCGCTGAACGGTCAGCGGAACCACCGTCCGCTGACCGGGCAGAGGAACCCCCGGCTAACTCTGCGTAGTGTGATCAATCGTCGAAATTTAATTTGCCTTTTTTTTAATTAACAAAATTTAAACTAATAATAAAAGTGTGTTTATTATTATTGTCTTGTGGTGATCAGTTATGGCCTTAGTTTTTTCCTTTATTTTGTTTTGGGATTGTAAAATACGGCATGCGTGTCGTGCCTCTCTCTAAAATTCTTGATGTAACTTCTTTTCTCATCTCACTCCCTCGTATGTAAAACAAGTTTCTTTTATGTAATGTAATGTTATGAAGAAAGAGAAGAATACAATATCAAAGGAGGATAACCTTGGAGATCTTGCTTGGAGAAGTTTAGATCGTTATTAGGTTAGCTTAGGTTCTCTCATTGGCTCGGGAGAACAATTGCTCTAGGGGCCATAACTGTATCCTTTTATGTATATTGATGCATGTGTTTATATGTTGATGCATGAGAGAGACGAATTGCATGTTAAGCCGGTGAGATCAAACTAATAAAAAAATCCCTCAAGTTAAATATTAAGTTCATGCTTTCCAAGTTTTAGCACTCATCAAGACTAGTATCGAACAATGTAGGTTTCGCCTACGCGAGGTGCATGTTCTATATTAGTAAGGTGCGATGGGATAATTGTAATATCCAACTGCTAAAACAATGGGTCAAACTTAACTAAACACATTATAATAAGATTATACATGTTTAGAAGCAAGAGTTGGGAATGATTCATATGATGAATTAGAATAAGGAGTTATTCACCCAACTGAAAATATTCGAGAGTTGTATGAGATACAATTGGAAGGAGTTCCGACCTAAATAACCTAGTTTTATGTAATCAGCCTAGAACGAAGTGAAATATGGATCTCGACCCACTAGAAAGTCTTCCAATGGGATTTTCCGAATCAAATGATGAGGGTCATTTGGTTTGAGTAAAATAGTGGGAGCATATTTGATTAAAGGCCTAATTAAATATGTTGTTTTAATGATACTTATATTTTCATATTTTTTTTGTAGATTACCATGACAACAAACAACCATATTTTGCGATCAATCCTAGATAAGGAAAAATTGTCTGGGACAAATTTCCTAGATTGGCACCGAAATCTGAGGATTGTCCTCAAGCACGATAAGAAGCTGTATGTCTTGGAGACACCTGTTCCTGAAGAGGAACCTCCTAGTTCGGCACCTAAGGCAGAAAGAGGTGCTTATAAGAAGCATTTTGATGATGCTAACGAAGCCGCTTGTCTCATGCTAGCTACTATGAACTCGGAGTTGCAAAAGCAACACGAGAACATGTCAGCGTTCGATATGATCGGACATCTGAAAATGCTCTATCAAGAGCAGGCAAGAAATGAGAGGTTTCAGGTTTCAAAGGCCCTTTTTAACAGCAAGTTATCTGAGGGAAACCCTGTAGGTCCCCATGTACTCAAAATGATTAGGTATGTGGAGAACCTTGAAAGGTTAGGGTTTCCGCTTGGAAAGGAACTTGCAACTGATTTTATCTTGCAATCGTTGCCAGATAGCTTTAATCAGTTTGTCATGAATTTCAACATGAATGACATGGATAAGAGTCTTCCAGAATTGCTAAGCATGTTGAAAACTGTTGAGCAGAATATGAAGACAAAAGGGAAGTCCATTCTGATGGTCAGTAATGGAAAGAAGCTGAACAAGAGGCCTACCAAGCAGGTTGGTAAAGGGAAAGGCAAGTAATTTGCCAAGCCTAAACCTACTGTTCCTGCTTTGAAGCCTAGTGGAGGCATAGCAAAGGAGGGCACTTGCTTCCATTGCGGTAAGACCGGACATTGGAAGAGAAACTGCCCAAAGTACCTGGAAGATAAGAACAATGGAGTAGGGACTTCAAATTCAGGTATTTTTGTTATTGAAATTAATTTATCTACTTTTGCATCATGGGTATTAGATACTGAATGCGGTTCTCACATTTGTACTAATGTGCAGGGGCTAAAAAGGAGTAGAGATTTGGCAAAAGGTGAAGTTGACCTACGAGTTGGAAATGGAGCAAAGGTTGCTGCTTTAGCCGTAGGAACTTATGTTTTGACTTTACCTAGTGGTTTAATAATTCAGTTAGAGAACTGTTATTATGTACCTGCAATTAGTAGGAATATTATTTCTGTTTCTTGTTTGGACAAGTTTGGTTTTTCATTTATAATAAAGAACAATTGTTGCTCTATTTATTTAAATGATATATTCTATGCTTCTGCACAAATGAACAATGGACTATATGTCCTTGATCTTGAAATGCCAATTTATAACATTAATACTAAACGGATTAAACCTAATGAGTTAAATCCAAGCTACCTTTGGCACTGTCGCTTAGGCCACATAAATGAGAAACACATTTCCAAACTCCATAAAGATGGACTCTTGGACTCTTTTGATTATGAATCATATGAGACATGCAGATCTTGTTTAATTGGAAAGATGACAAAGTCCCCATTCACAGTAAAAGGTGAAAGGGCTAATGATCTTTTGGCCCTCATACATACTGATGTATGTGGACCACTGAACATACCAGCCAGAGGAGGTTTTCAATACTTCATCACATTTACTGATGATTTCAGTAGATATGGTTATGTGTATTTAATGAAACACAAATCTGAAACCTTTGAAAAATTCAAGGAATTCAAGAATGAAGTACAAAACCAACTAGGTAAGAATATTAAAGTTCTTCGATCAGATCGAGGCGGTGAATATTTAAGCCTAGAGTTTGATGACCATCTAAAGGAATGTGGGATTTTATCCGAACTTACTCCTCCCGGAACACCACAATGGAATGGTGTATCTGAGAGAAGAAATCAAACCTTATTAGACATGGTCCGATCCATGATGAGTCACGCCGATCTTCCGAACTCCTTTTGGGGACATGCACTATTAACTGCAGCTTACACACTTAACCGGGTTCCATCCAAAAAGGTTGAGAAGACACCATATGAGATATGGAGTGGTAAGAAACCACATATGTCTTACATGAAGATTTGGGGTTGCGAAGTTTATGTGAAACGACAAATTTCAACTAAGCTTGAGCCCAAATCTGACAAATGCTTATTTGTGGGGTATCCTAAAGAAACAAGAGGGTATTACTTCTACAATCCTTCTGAGGGCAAAGTGTTTGTCGCTCGAACTGGAGTTTTTCTGGAAAAGGATTTTATTTCCAAAAGAATCAGTGGGAGGAAAATAGAGCTTGAAGAAATTCAAGAACCACAAAGCATTGATACACCTATGGAGGAATTAGAGCAGGAAACACAAGTAGTTATGGAAGAGCAACCTGCTCAAGTAGAACAAGACCAGCGAAGGTCAAGCATGATACGTCAACAACCTGAGAGATATGGATATCTCATAAGTGATCAGGGTGATGTATTACTCATGGATCAAGATGAGCCTGTGACCTACCAAGAGGCCATAACTGGTCCTGAGTCCGAGAAGTGGCTAGAAGCCATGAAATCTGAAATGGATTCCATGTACACAAACCAGGTTTGGACCTTGGTAGAGCCTCCTATAGGAGTTAACCCTATAGGATGCAAGTGGGTCTTCAAAAAGAAGACTGACATGGATGGTAAGGTACATACCTATAAGGCAAGACTGGTTGCAAAAGGCTATAAACAAATTCATGGGGTTGACTATGATGAAACCTTTTCACCAGTTGCAATGCTTAAATCTGTTCGGATTTTACTTGCTATCGTTGCATATCATGATTATGAAATATGGCAGATGGATGTCAAAAATGCTTTCCTTAATGGGAATCTTCTTGAGGATGTGTACATGACACAACCTGAAGGATTTGACATACCAGAAGAAGCCCAAAAGATATGTAAGTTACAACGATCAATTTATGGATTGAAGCAAGCTTCCAGAAGCTGGAATCTTCGTTTTGATGAAACAGTAAAACAATATGGATTCATCAAGAATGAAGATGAGCCTTGTGTCTACAAGAAGGTTAGTGGGAGCATGATCATATTCCTGGTATTATATGTAGATGACATATTACTCATTGGAAACGATGTCCCTACCTTGCAACAAGTGAAGACTTGGTTAGGGAAATGCTTTTCAATGAAGGACCCAGGTGAAGCAGCCTATATATTAGGAATCAGGATCTATAGAGATAGGTCACAAAAACTGCTTGGCCTAAGTCAGAGTACATACATAGAAAAAGTGTTGAGACGCTTTAATATGCATGATTCCAAGAAAGGATTCATACCTATGCAACATGGCATGTGTCTGTCAAAAACACAATCCCCTTCAAGTAAGGAAGAAAGGGATCGCATGGATAAGATTCCATATGCATCTGCAATAGGATCTATCATGTATGCCATGCTATGTACTCGACCAGATGTCTCGTATTCTTTAAGTGCAACGAGTAAGTACCAGTCTAATCCCGGTGATGCTCATTGGGTAGCTGTCAAGAATATCCTTAAGTACTTGAGAAGGACTAAGGACTCATTCTTGATATATGGAGGTCAGGAAGAGCTTGCTGTAATTGGATACACCGATGCTAGCTTCCAGACAGATAAGGATGACTTTAGATCGCAATCTGGTTATGTGTTTTGTTTAAATGGTGGTGCTGTGAGATGGAAAAGTTCAAAGCAAGATACAGTTGCTGATTCTACAACCGAGGCTGAGTATATTGCTGCCTCAACTGCAGCAAAGGAAGCTGTTTGGATCAAGAAGTTCATTAGGGAACTTGGCATAGTCCATAGCATTGTGGATCCCATTGATCTCTATTGTGATAACAATGGTGCTATCGCACAAGCTAAGGAGCCTAGATCTCACCAACGATCCAAACACATACTTAGGCGTTATCATCTCATTCGAGAGATAATCAATCGGGGAGATGTGAAAATATGCAGAGTACCTACACTTGACAATGTTGCTGACCCATTAACAAAGCCTCTTGCGCAGCTGAAGCATGATGGACATACTAGATCTATGGGTATTAGGGGTATGCCTGATTGGCTCTAGTGCTAGTGGGAGATTGTTGGTGTAAGCCCTAGAGGCCAATACTTTTGGTACTTGTATCGAATTATTTATTAATAATAAAAAGCATTTCTTTATTATGTTTGCTTTCTAAAATAATAAATTCCCTATAATGGTTTATTTGTTTAATGAAATGTTAAGTGTGACTTAATCATGAGATCCCATTAAACATAAGACACTATTCTTAAAGTATCTATAGTCAAGCGTTAATGTGAAGTGGGATAACATTAAAGCATTAAGATTATTATGAAGATAGATTGATGATCACATCTCATGGATCATAGATAAGGAGTTATCAAGTCTTGACATAGGTATGAATATTAGGAGTAATATTTATACTGGATTGACCCGCTATGAGAATACTACATAGAATGTTATGCAAAGTGTCATAAGTTATTCTCATGATGATAATGGTGTATACCACCCTTCGACTTGAAACCACTATGTACCCTAGATGTAGAGTGAAGTACTTTATTGCTGATCAAACGTCATCTGTAACTGGATGACTATAAAGACGGTTGATGGGTACTTCA
Source organism: Vicia faba (assembly GCA_948472305.1). NCBI lineage: Eukaryota > Viridiplantae > Streptophyta > Magnoliopsida > Fabales > Fabaceae > Vicia > Vicia faba. The sequence goes on from OX451738.1 coordinate 885,296,084, forward strand.
CAAAGCATGCTAAGGGACATGAGTGACCTAGATGGAATTTGCTCATCCTGCATAACAGGATAAATGTCTAAGGGCCCAATATTGAATTGGACAAGGGTGACACAGTGTATGCCTTGTGTTCAATATAGACATGAGGGCAAAAGGGTAATTGTACAACACAAATATTATCACGGAAAAGGTTTGGTCAGATCACATGACATTTTCGTGACCTGGGTAACAGTGATGTGTTGCTAGATACCGCTCACTGTTTATTATATTAAATGTGTGATTTAATATAATTGCCAACGTCGCGAAAACCTACAGGGTCACACACATAAGGACAGGTTGATGAGAGAGAATAAATAAGGAACACCGTAAGGTACGGTGCACTTAAGTGTAATACGGAAAGTGGTAAGGTACCACGTGGATAAGTGATATATGGTATATCATAAGGTATGATGTCCATAAGCTTAATTGGGATTTTAGCTTATAGCCTTAATTTGGCTTTTAGCTTGTAGCCCACACGAGTGATTCTATAAATAGATCCCTTGTGATGAAGCAATTTCACTTGATGCAATTTCGTTTTTGATTCTCTCTCTCACTCAAGGTTTCCGTTCGTGATCAGCTAGCACTGTGACCGGAAGCGATCTATTCGTGTGGACTGAGTAGAGGCGTTGTTCTTCATCAACGCTTGTGATCACAACATCAAAGGTCTGAATCGCCACAAGAGGTAAATATTTCTATCACTGACCATGCTCATTCGTAAGGATCGCTAAAGGAAAATTTTAAATTCCGCTGCGCTTTTGATCGCAATTTTCCTTCATTATGTTAGTGTGATTGTGAAGCTGCACGGTGTTCCTTTTTGCATTGTGTCAGATAGAGATCCAAGATTTACTTATGATTTTTGGAAGAGTTTGCAAGAAGCGTTGGGTTCTAAGTTGAGGTTGAGTTTAGCGTATCATCCTCAGACAGATGGTCAGACTGAATGGACGATTCAATCATTGGAAGACTTGTTGAAGGCATGTGCTCTTGAGCAGGGAGGTTCGTGGGACACTTATCTTCCGTTGATAGAGTTCACTTATAACAACAGTTACCATTCTAGTATTGGGATGGCACCTTTTGAAGCGTTGTATGGTCGAAGATGTAGAACTCCGTTATGTTGGCATGAATCTGGTGAGAGTATAGTACTTGGACCTGCACTTGTTCGTGAGACTACCGAGAAGGTGAAGTTGAATCGGGAAAAGATGAAAGCTTCACAAAGTAGACAAAAGAGTTATCATGACAAGCGAAGGAAGGATTTAGAATTTCAAGCTCGTGATCATGTGTTTTTGAGAGTTACACTTGTGACTGGTGTTGGGCGAGCATTGAAGTCTAAGAAGCTCACTTCTCGTTTTATTAGACCGTATCAGATTTCAGAGAGAGTGGGGAATGTTGCTTACATAGTGGCTTTACCGCCTAATCTTTCGAATTTGCATGATGTGTTTCACGTGTCGCAACTTCGGAAGTATATTTCAGATCCATCTCATGTGATTCATATGGACGATGTGAAAGTATGGGATAATCTTACGGTGGAGATGATGCCTGTACGGATCGCGGATCATGAAATGAAGACTCTAAAGGGAAAAGAGATTGCCTTGGTTAAAGTGGTTTGGTTAGGAGCTGTTGGTGAAAGCATGACTTGGGAGTTGGAGAGCAATATGCGAGACTCCTATCCTGAATTGTTTGATTGAGGTAAATTTTCGAGGACGAAAATATTCTAAGTGGGGGAGAGTTGTAACGCCCATAATTTAATTAAATTATTTTTGGAATATTTGTGAAGAAGTGTTATTATAATTGGATTTATTTTATTAAGCGGAGAAATAATAATATTAGAGGTATAATATTACTATTTGGTGAAATAATGTTAGAAGTTAATATTATTAATGTGGGCCTATATGGTGTGAGTGGAAGTAATAAGGGGGTGTAGGCTTTGAGCCCAATAAGGAATAATATAATAATATTAGGTTATTTTATTATTTGTAAGAAGAATAGAAGGAGGAAGCAGTAAGAAGAGAAATAAGGATTGAGAAAGAGAACGTGAAGCTGCTGGAAAAAGTGGAAAATGGCAAGAACAAAGATTCAACCCGGAAATTGTAGAGCGACCTTCAATCTAAGGTAAGGGTGGGGTTCTGACTTTATAATTGGGTTCATGATGTTTGATATGTGGGGTTAGAAGATTGCTGTTTTTGTTCTTGAATTGGATGATGTATGATGAAGATTTGATGCATTTGAATGAATAATGACGTTATGATATCGTTTGATCGATGTGGTATTATAGGTTAATGTTAGGTGATGATTTATTATGTTTATAATGAGGTTGTAGGACTGTAGTTGAATCCCTATAGTGAAAATACAGAAGCAAATCGTGGAAGAATGTAGACTGTAACAGGATGCATCGATTCATGGAGGCATGTGTCGATACATGTGGGCTATTAGACTCAGGATGAGTCGATCCAAGGAGGGATTGCGTCGATGCATGATAAGTACAAGACTCAGGATGAGTCGACACGAAGAGAGGATGTGTCGATACATGAGTGTGTGAGACTCAGGATGAGTCAATCGGTAAGGTGCATGTGTCGATACATGCTATGATTTGAAGCAGGATGAGTCAATCCATGAGGAGGATGTGTTGACTCATGCTGTGCAGGAGAAGCATTACACGTCGATCCATAGAGTTTCGTGTCGACCCATACTGACTAATTTTGACAAAATCAGTTCTAAATTGCTGTAACTTGAGTTGTAGGATGCTGTTTGAGATGCCGTTCAAAGCGTTGATTAGCTAACGCGATGAACTTTATTCTAGATGATTTAAATGATGATGAAGAGGTGTAATCCTAGTAACCAATCTAAGATTTAGAATTAATTCCCGTGATTGATCGTTATTGCTGGATTTTGGACAGAATGATGAACATGGGATGTTTAGAGGTTGCTGTTAGGATTATGACAGTAGGATTAGTGATAGTAAAAATGTAAAATTTCAGAATAACAATATGGATTACTGTACTATTGATATACAACTGAGTTATTAGTGAGATGTGGTTAATAAAGTTGTGTTTGATAATTATGATGAACCAATGACGTTTGATAAATAAATGATGTTTAATAAATTATTTTGAGATGTTATTGTTTTGAGATGTTTATGAGATGTTGTTGTTTTGAGATGTTTATGAGATGTTATTGTTTTGAAATGTTTATGAGATGTTGTTGTTTTGAGATGTTTATGAGATGTTGTTGTTCTGAGATGTTTATGAGATGTTGTTGTTTTGAGATGTTTATGAGATGTTGTTGTTTTGAGATGTTTATGAGATGTTGTGTTTTGAGATGATTGAGATGTTGATATTACATTCATGAAGAGTCGCATACATTTCATTTTTTAGATGGAGCTTATGCTCGTTGAGATGGCCTGGATTGGAAAATTTTGAGATGAAGGCTATGCCTTGTTGATGCCTCTATTAATTGGCAGATTTTTGAGATGGGAGTTCTGCTCCAATGGTACCACATGCATTTGCATAGTTTTGAGTCGCATTATATGATTGAATAATGAAATGTATTTAATGTTGATGAATGAGTATATATGCTGTAATTATTGTTGCTTATGAGATGAGAAGTGGTGATATTATTGATCTAATCTAATATATTAATTATCATGCGCTTTATTATATTATTAGATATCTCACCCCATCTGTTTGAATGTTGCCCCTATGTTGGTAATGTGAAGGTAATCGAGAGTGAAGGCCGTATACCTTCAATAGATTAAGTCGGTGTCATTGCTCTGATATGTAACACTCGAGGGGATGAACGCTTGCTGATTTTTGATTGTTGATTTTCAATTACTGAATTTTGAATTGATTATTATTAAATATGAGATGTTTGGAAGTTGTTGCTTTTATTTAAAGATGTTATTGGAGAATTCCACTGCGTAGTTGTTGAATTATTTTATTAAAGATGCTATGTTTATGGTTCATCCGATGTTTTATTAAAAGTGTTATATATCCATGATGAATGCAATGAATTTGTTAGAAGAATTTGTGACGTCCAGATTCGTTTGTACGAATGAAATTTTATAACTCTGATTTATTTTGCAAAAATTGCTTGGGGTAGAATTGGGGTGTTACAACATGCGTATGAGGAATTTTTAAACTGCTAATATACGGAAAAGTACTATAGTACCCTACCCAATCCATGCCCATTTCCATCCCTAGTGAGCCTTCAGTGGTCGAAACTTAGAGTGCTTACCTTATACGGGAAAATATAGGCTCCACTCTCCCGAAGAACCCTCATGCTATGTGTGATACGGTGGCAGAACCGACTGTTTTGAAAATGTTGGTTTGTGTTTTGCGTTTGTGTTTGCAAAATGTCGCGGTAAGCAAGCGTCGCCACCGACTTTTATTTTATCCAATTGGAAAGGAAAAAAGTCCAGAAAAATTCCTTTTTTGAGATTTTGAGTATGGGGGGTAGATTATAGAAAGGGAAGGTATTAGCACCCACCCTATCTATGGTTTTCCATGGGCTCTTAGGTACTTGCTTATTTTTGAAAATTGCTTGTGTGTTTGTTTTGAAAAGTTTTTGCTTTACTTCGTTTTAACCCTTGTTTCTGTCTTCAAGAGTGTTACGAAGTGTTTTTTGAAAACTTTGTTTGAAAAAGGTGTAAGTGTGAAAAAGTTTATTGTTTTGAGCAAGTACCTAACAGTTATCTACCTACTCGAAAAAAGATTGTTTCTGTTCTCGTTTCCTTTAAACAGCGCTATCCTACTATTGATAAATAGGTAGCACTATCATTGGAGTTGTAAGGGCCAATTCGAAAGGGACGTACGATCACTAAAGCAATGTTAGGACGACTTAGTAATAACCCTAATGTCTTAAGATCATATTCGAGGCAACATTTCTGAGGAAACTTTTTCGAGGCAACATTTCCGAACGGGACATTCGATCTTTGTTTAGACAGGAGGGCAACCACTAAGACACCCTATACTTAATGACCGTTTACTGAAGGCAACTGAAGTGAGAGTATACCCTAGGAGTGCGCATGTGCGAGTGATTTGATTTCAGTTATTATATTTGCACATTAGGGTTTTCTAGCCATTTTAAAATTAGCATGCAATCTTATCATACAATCCTATTAACATACATCTAACAGTTAATATTTGCGAGAATTAAAATGCGGGAAAGTAAAACCTACGCTATTACAAGGCTTCGGGGAGGGGGATTAATTACATAGCCAAAAAACCCGTAAAACGATAAATAAAGAAAATCCTAATTAAACTGTTACACACCGTGAGCAGTTACATCAATATTGCAAAAATAATAAAACACGCGCGATGAATCGAGAACAAGAGATTTAGGGTTTTGACCCCAGCTACGTAATTTTCATTTAAAATAAAAATCATTTTTTGTGGTTTTTGATTATTTTGAGAAAACAAAGTTTAATTGAACAAATAAAAAAACTAATTACTAATTAATTTAAATTTAAGAAAAATAATTAAACCAACCTATTTTTGTATTTTTTTGTTTTATTTGGGAAAGAAATAAAAATTAAGTCACATGCTAACCCTAATTTTTTCTAATTGATTTTAAATATATAGAAAAGTTAGAATTAACTTAAATTAAGTTAAACTAATATTAAATTTAAATTGATAAAATAAAAAAAACCTAATTCTAAATTTGTGAAATTCGATTTTATGATTTTTTGTGAAAAAAAGAAATTAATTTTGTTAGAAAATAATTAAACTAATTAAATAAATAAATGAAATAAATAAAAGGAAAAAAGGGAATGGGCCTGGTATCTTAGCAGAAGGGGGGTGCCTTTTGAAAATCTATGCCCAATAGCTCTGGCCCTGTTTGACTTTTTCCAATCCTATGCACATGCTTGACTGGGGAGTATTGTTGACCCTCAGGGATAAGGCGTTGGATCTGCAGCCTTGATGATCTGATGGTGGGATATTGATGACGCATGGTAGACTTGTTGGATACATGGGCACCTGATTATGCAAGAAAAAATAATAGGAAACAAAGTTGGGACTTGGGGATCGAACCCAGGCCCTTAGGCATTCTCACGCTGCATGCTAGCCAACTGAGCTGGCTTGGTTAGTTGTACAAATAATGACAAGCAATTATTATATGACAAAAACAAAAATTTATATTTCAAAACGCGTGAAATTTGAATGGGCAAGTCAGGGAGTGCCACGTTACTTTCTTCTTCCTCCCACCTTCATGTTAGCCCTGGAAACTTTTACCTACGGTCACCTGGGTGTAGGTACAACCCTGTGCTTCTCCAAAATTTCAGATAGGCATGATAAATGACAACCAATGGTACCAATCAACTCGTTGCAACCTCATGAGCATCATGGTACCATTATTAATGGCCAATTGTCCCTGTACAAGAAAATCCTAAACACAAAGAGAAAACCCTAGCCATGGCACTTTGCTGTACAATCAATGAAAATGCAATTGAGTATAACCATTAGCTTGCAAACATCATAAGGTTTAAGAATATGCCAATCAATCATGTTAAAAATGCCAAAATTAAGGTTTTCGAATTCAAGAAAAGTGATAAACTGTGTGAACCTTACAACGTGTTTCAAGGCGCGAGAATGCTTGCTAACGATTGAATCTTGATCCTGGGGAGTCCAACAATTGATTGGGATGACTAGAATGATTTGAATTGATCTGAAACGTGAAAATCAGTTTGCCACTTTTCTTGAATTTTTTGAAACTTGCTTTCTCTTTTACACGCCTCCAACCTCTTTGTTTTTCGTCTGCAAATGTTCCTTATGTACCCTAGAAGGAATTAGGTGGCAAACTTGTATCAAATCTCCCTCAATTATGATTATTGATTCATGATTTGATCCTTTGTGCAAATCTTTTCAAATCAAGCAAAATGCAATCTTTTTGTATCCATATGATCCTTGCACGATTTGATCTCACTTCCAGCTGTGTAATAGACCTAAACATGCACAAAATCTCAAGATTTGATTAGCTTTTGATATTTTTACTATTTTATTTTGATTTTATTTGATTTAAATGAAATAAAATCAAAATAAATGACAAAAATAAAATAATGACAAGTGGAAGGGCTCATGGGTCTTGGGTCACATTACAAACTCAATGCAAGCATAAAAAGTTGGGCCCAATTAACAAAAAATGCAATTTTTGACACATTTGACTTTTGGCAATTTTGCAAAAAGGGTCAACTTCACCAATGCATAACTCCCTCAATTTTGACCCTAGAGAGGTGTTCTTGGACTTTTTAGAAAGCTTAATATGTCCTCTAAGCAACCCTTTTTGTCTCATCTCAATTGAGTCTTCCATGTTCATGTATGCAACTTTGACCTAAAAGGTGTTTTCGTTGACTTTCCAAAATGACCTATAATGTCCAAATTCATATCTTCTTGTGAGTGCATATTTTAAACTTGGGATCTGAAGATGAATTGTAGGGAATTGCCTCCTCTTGAAAATGAGCTTTGTATGGGTCATTTTTTGATAAAGTATGAGAAACGTATGCTTGGTCAAAGTTGAGTTGACTTTTCTTGCAAAACCCTAATTTAGCAACTTTTGGGTTTTGATGAATTGTGAGTAATCCTTGAGGAATCATGATCAACCCTTGATCAAATGATGAATAATACTTCAAAATGAGAATTTTGACCAAAAATCTTGAAGTTTGACTGTATGTGGGACACAATTGACTTTTGCCCTAGCATAGTCGATTTTTAGGCCTTTGAGCAATTGACTGAGAAAACTTCCTCTGCAAGGCTTCAAACTTGACATGAATGATCTTGTGAACATATTAGGGAAATGGTGAGCATTTTGGATCCTTTGGACTCAAGTACCTTGGTGCAAAATGAAACCCTAATTTGAGGTAGACTGCCTTAGGAAGGAGTTTGTCTGATCAACCCTTGGACTTCCTTGAGCAATTTGAGGACCTCACTTGAAATGTATTGAGAAATATGGGAGGGAAAATTTTAGGGTACAATAGCTGCCCCTATTCAATCTTCTTAAACCTGAGGATGTAGATTTGCTTGTCGGCCTTTCGTGATCCGAAGGTGGAAGATGATTGAACACTAGAGTGCCCAGAAATTTGCACTCGCATGAAGTGGTGCTTGTCTTGCGATATCGGGAATGGGCTTATAGATGCCATTTGGAGGTTGATGTCAGAAGATGGGCTTAAAGATGCCATCAGAAGAAATGTCGATCGCATAAGAGATTCCTTTGCGAGAACTCGTATACCTGTTGTTGAGGAAGATTTCACTGGGGGAATACTGGTCCCTGTCTTGGGAGGAATAAAATTTTAGGAGCTTCAGTCGTCCGTTATTCTACTAGGGAACCATCTCTTAGTCGAGGAGGTGAAGACAAACTGCTATCTGGTCGTGTTCCAAGCTTTACAGTGATTTGCTGAGGAAAATAAGACCGATTGCTATCTGGTCGTGCTCCAGGTTTTACAGTGACTTACTGGGGGGATGAGATTAAACTTGCTATCTGGTTGTCTTCCAGGCTTTGCAATTTCTCAATTCTTATCTGGTCGTGTGCCAGGCTTCAGAAGGAATCAAGTGGTTATCCGGTCGCATCCGCGCTTCAACTTGAATTTAAGGCATACTAATATCCGGTCGATTTCTGAGCTTCATAGTAATTGGTCGAGTAAACTACTATTTGGTCAAATTCTAAGCTTCGCAGTATCTTATACTGTTATCTGGTCGTGTCCCAGGCTTCAGTGTCCTTTGCCGCTATCTGGTCGTGATCCAGTCTTCACAATGTCTTATACCATTATCTGGTCGATTCTAGGCTTCATGGTATCTTTTATTACTATCTGGTCGATTTCCAGGCTTCACAATAACTTGCTGAGGGTTAAGCTATTTTCCGGTCGATTTCCGGGCTTCATAGCTTGTATTTAAGATATACCACTATCTGGTCGATTCTAGGCTTCGTAGTATTTTGGAGATATCAAGATATTATCCGGTCGATTTCCGGGCTTCATGGCTTGAAATGGAATAGAAATCTTAGTATCGATTTGACTATACTAGAGGAAACTTGCGAGAACTTGATTGCATCTTTCCCTGAAAGGTAAAGAGTTAGTCGTATGTAATGTCATGATGTATGAAATGTATTGAGTAATGATGTTCTCAAAATAAATGAGATTGTGCTGTATGATGCATATGCGCATGCCACGATGTATGGATATGCAATATTCTTGTAATATTCTCCGGCTGGGGAGAATAAATCCTGGACTGTTGTTAGAGAGTACAAGGAGTTGAGTTCTTCGTTCTCACTAGGGATAGTGACCGAAGATGATTAGCTGGAGACTTGCATCCGTTCTGCTCGAGAACAATCCGTTGGGAGAGACTTTGTTTGAGAATAACTCTGTGGGAGAATGACTCTGTGGGAGAGAGAGATACTCTGTTGGACGATCTGCTGATTTGAAGAAACCAATCCGCTGGGGATGAATTACCGTTACTGGTGATGATGAACTCTGTCGGGGATTGAATTTCTGCCTGTGGGAGCAATAAACTCAGCGGGTGGTAATATTATATTGCTGGTGATAGATAAACTCTGCTTGGGGAGAATTTTTCCGACTCATTCGCGATTATGAACCTCGGATGGGGAGATTTGTCACCATTGTCTTTGGGCACTTCCTACTCTGCGGGGAGTGTATGTACCTTTAGTCATATTCTTAAGCTGGCTCTGTCCCTGTACCTGGTGGGTAGAGCAACTGGAAGGTTTGGACATTTCTTATTTACCCCCGTTCCTGGAATTACAAGTAGTTGTCTTTTATTTCTTATGTAAACATTTATGAGCAACAACTATTTTCAAATGCATATATCAAAAATGAATCATTGGACGTTCTTGCAAAACAAAACAGAAAAAGAAAAAACAAGTTGAAATTTCTAGTGAAAATGAATTGTATTGATTTTGAAGTTGGCCTGTAACAGGCGTTTTGTACAAAGAGGTTGACGTTCTAGTAAGAGAACGCCGCTGAAAGACAGGAATTATACATTTTGTGAAAGAGAAAGAAAAACAGCTATGTGAACAATCCCATTGGGTTCCAACCATGCTATTGCCCTTATATCTTCAAGCGTCTCATCACTTTGCTACTTGGTCGAAGGTAGATCAGATTGATTGGCGCCGTCTGAGCTTGATAGTCGATACCGAAGTCTGGTTCCAAGATGATCCAATGAGACATAGTGTTACGCTTTGATCCCTAATTTTTGCTTGGACCACCCTTTCGGGTTTTCAGTCCACCGGGATACCCTTTTTTGCCCAAGCCTCCTTTTCAGGTTTTCGACTTGCCGGGTGTACAGTTTTTTTTCTTCATTTTCATCCCTTATTTTTGCCTAGGCCAGTCAACCTAGCGGGTTTTTGATTAGGCTTAGTATTTTTTTACTATGTCTGCATTGACGGGGTGAGGAAGGTCATCACCATCCATGGTGGTTAGAATCATAGCTCCTCCCGAGAAAATGTTCTTAACCACAAATGGCCCTTCGTATGTGGGGGTCCATTTTCCCCTGGGATCACCTTGTGGTAGTATGATGCATTTGATCACCAAATCCCCGACCTGATATTCTTGTCGTCTGATTTTCTTTTTAAAAGCCTTGATCATTCGCTTTTGATACGTCTGACCATGATAAATAGCAGTAAGTCTCTTCTTGTCGATTAGGTTCAGCTGATCAAGCCGAGTCTGGATCCAATCGTCTTTGTTCAAACCCGCATATTTCATAATCCGGAGAGAGGGTATATGGACTTTGATGGGTAGGACTGCCTCCATGCCATACACAAGAGAGTAGGGTGTTTCCCCTATCGATGTCCGTGCTAAGGTACGATACCCATGAAGAGCGAATGGTAACATCTCGTGCCAGTCTTTATAGGTCACCGTCATCTTTTGCACAATCTTCTTGATGTTCTTGTTAGCCGCTTCAACAACCTCATTCATCTTCGGCCGATAAGGAGAAGAGTTGTGATGCTGTATCTTAAACTATTTGCAGAGCTCGGTGATCATCGTATTATTGAGATTTGTACCATTGTCAGTAATGATTTTCTCCGGTACACCATATCGACAAATCCGATTATGCCGGATAAATCGCGCCACGACGTTCTTGGTTACCGTAGCAAAGGAAGCTACCTCAACCCACTTTGTAAAGTAATCAATAGCTACCAGAATGAAACGATGCCCGTTAGATGCAGTGGGTCTGATCTCTCCGATCATGTCGATGCCCCACATTGTAAAAGGCCAAGGAGCTGTCAAAACATTCAGAGGAACCGGAGGTACATGCACCTTATCAGCATAGACTTGGCACTTATGACAGGTCCGAGAGTGTTGATAACAATCGGCTTCCATAGTGGACCAATAATATCCAGCCCGTAGGATTTTCTTCGTCATGGTATGTCCACTGGAATAAGTTCCGAAGGTACCTTCATATAATTCCGCCATGATCCTTTCCGCCTCGCTTTTGTCCACACACCGCAGTAAGGTCGAATCATGGTCATGCTTATAAAGGACACCATTACTGATAAAGAACTTTGCAGAGAACCTTCTCAGAAACTTCTTATCATTAACAGATGCACCCTCGGGGTATTCTTGAGCCTTAAGATACCTCTTTACCTCATGGAACCATGGTTTATCTGCTACCTCTTCAGTCTCAATGTCACAACAATGTGTGGTCTCGTCCAACCTCTTGATGGTAATCTGAGGAGCTTCATTGCCCCACCTGACTTTGAACATAGAAGACATGGTAGCTAGCGCTTCCGCTAACTAGTTCTCCTCTCTCGGGAAGTGTTCAAAGGTTATCTCTTCGAAGTGCGGGAGCAATGTTAGTACATACTCCTTGTAAGGATTAAGATTTGGGTGCTTTGTATCCCACTCGCATTTGATCTGACTGATCACCAAAGAAGAATCTCTGAATACACTTAAGAACTTAATCCTCAGGTCAATAGCAGCTCGAAGACCCATGATACATGCTTCATACTCCGCCATATTATTGGTGCAGTTAAAACATAATCGGGCGGTGAACGGAGTATGACATCCCTCAGGAGATATAATTACAACGCCAATGCCATTACCCAACGCGTTTGATGCTCCATCAAAATACATAGACCATCGGGATCCTTCCTCAGGTCCTTCATCTGGTCCAGGTTCTTCACAGTCGACCAACATGATGTTCTCATCTGGGAACTCGAAATTCATGGACTGGTAGTCATCCACGGCCTGATGCGCAAAATGATCCGCCAATACACTCCCCTTGATTGCTTTTTGGGTTGTGTATTGGATGTCGTACTCGGTTAAGATCATCTGCCATCTTGCTATTCTTCCGGATAAGGCGGGCTTTTCGAAGATATACTTGATTGGATCCATCTTTGATATCAATAAAGTGGTGTGAGTCAGCATATACTGTCTCAGCCGGCGAGCAGCCCATGCCAAAGCACAACAAGTTTTCTCGAGCAAAGAGTATCGGGTCTCACAGTCGGTAAACTTTTTGCTAAGGTAGTAAATAGCGTGCTCTTTTCGGCCAGACTCGTCATGCTGCCCCAGCACGCACCCCATTGAATTGTCCAGTACTGTCAAGTATAAGATCAAAGGTCTTCCTTCAACTGGAGGCATCGAAATAGGTGGATATTGGAGGTATTCCTTGATCCTTTCGAAAGCGGTCTGACATTCATCATTCCATTTTACCGCTTGATCTTTCTTCAGCAGCTTGAAGATTCGCTCACAAGTAGCAGTTAGATGTGAAATGAACCTGGAGGTATAATTCAGACGTCCCAAAAAGCCTCTAACTTCCTTTTCTATGCGGGGAGCCGGCATCTCCTGTATGGCTTTTACCTTGGCAGGGTTCACCTGAATGCCCTTATCACTAACGATGAAACCCAACAGCTTACCAGACCTTACTTCGAAGGTGCACTTTTTTGGGTTTAACCTCAGCTTATACATCTTCAATTTGTCGAACAGTTTCTGGAGATGGTCAAGGTGCTCTTCCTCAGTCTGGGACCTTGATATCATGTCATCAACATAAACCTCAATCTCATGGTGAATCATGTCGTGGAACAAAGAGGCCATGGCTCGCTGATAAGTTGCCCCAACATTCTTCAATCCAAAAGGCATTACCTTGTAACAGAAGGTGCCCCACTGTGTAACGAAGGTTGTCTTCTCCATGTCCTCGGGAGCCATCTTGATCTGACTGTAACCAGAAAAACCATCCATAAAGGAGAAGATCTTATGCTGCACGGTGTTGTCGACTAGAACATCGATATGAGGAAGTGGGAAATCATTCTTGGGGCTCGCCCTATTCAGATCTCTATAGTCCACACAACATCCGTACCTTACCATCCTTCTTAGGCACCAGAACAACGTTGGCAACCCACTGCGGGTAAGAAGTGACAGCTAAAAATCCCGCGTCGAACTGTTTCATGACCTCAACTTTGATTTTCTCAAACATCTCAGGGCGCATACGGCGAACCTTCTACTTTACCGGAGGACAATCTTATTTAGTTGGCAGGCGTTGTACCACAATATCAGTGTCCAAACCAGGCATATCTTTATAGGACCAGGCGAAGATCTCAACAAAGTCGCGTATCATCTGTATCAACCATTGTTTGACACTAGGCTCCAGATTCTCACCTATCTTGACCTCTTTCATGTCTTCCTCTGTACCCAAATTCACTGATTCAACTGGCTCTTCATGAGGTTGTATGGACCTTTCTTCCAGCAGTAACAGTCTAGCAAGTTCTCCAGGCACCTCACAATCATCCTCACCTTCGTCCTCGGCTTGGTTGATCGGATTTTCAAAGTCATAAATGGCAATAGAAGAGTTATTATCAATGGGATCCAGAGTGGATATGGATCTGCATTATGATATGTGAGTGTGTGTAAGAGAATAGCTGTTTTTTGATAAAGTGAGAGACAGAAAAAAAAACAAGGAGCGCAAAATTTGTAATGCAAGAAACGTTCAATGCTTTATTAATGATATATGAAAATGACAAATAATAAGCCCTCACAAGCAAAGCCAAGGTGCCTCAGGCAAGGCACTGGGCCATAAAGTTTTAGATTGTCTATTACAACTCTTAAAACAAAAGTTAATTATTGTGGAATAAAATAAACAGGTATGAAGTCCTTCGCCGTCCAGTTGCTTAGTCCGCCATTGGTAGTCGGGTAGATCCAGCTGTCGATATCTGAATCTTCTTCACCATCTTCAACCGTATTAACTCCATGATTGCTGATACGCGGAGGAGGTCTCCTAATCCGTGCGCGCCTAACAGCCCTTTGAGCCCCTGTAGTAAAGCCCAAACCAAATTTGTCAGTTTTGTGCGTGAAATCAGGGAGCTGACCCCAATTTGTACACCCACCTTCTTCAATTACAGCCTTGGAATCCTTGAGGGAAGCCATCTTCATTGGAGGTTTGTCAGCAGCAACTTCAGTTGACGCCAAAGTCTGGGGGACCTCTTCAAAGTTATGACAAGGGGTTTCGATGAATTCCCCATCCATCTCCATGTAGCGAAAGGAATTAAGGTGACTCACCATGTACTCCTTTTCACCTCGTACCGTGACAATCTTCCCCTTTACCGGATATTTCAACATTTGATGGAGCGTGGAAGTCATCACCCCAGCTTTATGAATCCAAGGACGACCTAACAAGCAAGAATATGATGGCCTGATATCCATCACATAAAAGGTGGATGCAAAAGTATGAGATCCAACTTTAACACGGATGTCCACCTCCCCGTGCACCATCCTTTTTGACCCGTCGAAGGCCCTTACCACAATATTGCTCGGCTTCAGAATCAAACCTTCACAGTCCAGACAGTCTAATGCTTTCTTTGGCAGATCATTCAACGAGGACCCGATATCCACCAACACATGGGCCATAGTAGTGCCCCTGCACTCAATCGATACGTGCAGAGCATCATTGTGATTTCTTCCTTTAGCAGTCAGATCTGCATCTGAGAAACCCAATCCATTGTCGACAGTCAAACTAGCTACGCAGTCTTTGAATTGATCGGCTGAAGTTTCCTGCGACACATGCGCAGTTTTGAGGAATGCAATTAAAGCCTTTGCATGGGCTTCAGAACATAACAATAAGGACAAGATAGATATTTTTGACGGGGTCTGCCCTAGCTGCTCGACTACGTTGTAGTCGCTCTTCTTGATAATCTTCAGAATTTTCTCTATCTCCTGCTTAGAGATTTCTACAATGATCTTCTTAGGTGCCTCCGTCCGGGCAGGCTCACCTATGATTTCTTTGCCCCGAGTCCCAGATGGATCGACAACAAGGGTGATAACTGGAATAGGAACTGGGATAGTAGCTGATGTACCAGCAGATGGAATGACAACAGGTTTGTGGACAGTCGGAGGGGAAATCTCGGGAGAAAAGAGTCTTCCAATTCTGGTGACCTTGCTGGCCCTGACAATATTTCTAATATCTACATTAGCTTCTTCACTCTTTAAGTCTTGCTTAACTCCATGGTAATACACATCAGCCCCATAGTGCCAAGGGACAACCTTATCCGAAGTGTATGGGATAGGACCAGGGACAACAATTATTAACAGAGCAATTCTTGGGACGGGTGTAATCCTAACAGGCTTTCTCGAGGAAACCTTCGAAGGATTGGCAGAAATGGTTATGATGGCAACATCTTCAATTGGAACCAACGAAATCATAGTCTTTTCGAACATGATCTCTTTGTTATCCATTAGGCGCTGGACACCTGATTTTAGTAAGTGTCAACCAACAGGAAGAATTGAGCACGTGTGGCAACCTTCACCACAACCCAGAAATAAACCGGACAACAACAAATTCTTCTTTACTTTCATCAAAGGAGTATATATTTCTTCTACAGAGGTCACAAATAAATCATCATCCACAGCATTTACTCCATGACCATGTTTGGGCATGGGAGCAATTATGACGTTGGGCTTCTCCGGAGCGTCAAACTCAATCTCTTTGGCTTCGATCAATTCTTGCACCTTGTTTTTCAAGGCCCAACAGTTGTTTGTATCATGACCTGGACTTTCGGAGTGATAGGCGCAACAAGCATTCTGGTTATAATGAGGAGAAGTGGTGTTGGGGTTCTTCGGGGCTTCCCTCAGAGTTACCAGATTGGTCTTCAATAATTGTGGTAGAATTTGAGACAAGGTCATATTGAGTCGAGTGTACTGCCTCTGTGGTCTTTCCACCCTTTGTTGATTGTTGCATTGTGGAGCAACTGTGGGTCTTAATATCACTATCGCATTTACTGCTTGACGGTGTTTAGGTCTACTTTGGCCCCTCGAGCCATAGACTGCACTAGCTTATTTCTTACCGGTGAAAGGATTCTTTAATGCACTTGATGAAGTATCCTTCTGTATCTTACCACTTCGGATAACAGCTTCTACTCTCTCTCCAATCAAGATTAACTCAGTAAACCCAGATGACGAACTGCCGATCAAATGATTAAAGAATGGACCATATAGCGTCCCTAGAAACATATCAACCAACTCCCTATCAGACAAAGGGGGTTGGAGTCTTCCAGCTAAGTCTCTCCACTTTTGAGCATAGTCCTTAAAACCTTCACTTGCACCCATAGACATACCCTGAAGCTGAGTACGAGTGGGAGCAAGGTCGGCGTTATACTGATACTGCCTGTAAAAAGCAGCAGCAAGGTCTTCCTAGTTTCGGACGTTGGCTCCTTCCAACTGATAAAACCATTCAAGCTAAGTCCCTGACAGACTATCTTGAAAGAAATGTACCCACAAATTTCTATCAGTAGTGTGAGGTTGGATTTTCCTGACATACGAGCGAAGATGAAGTTTTGGACAAGATACTCCATCGTACTTGGCAAAAACATGAGCTTTGAACTTATGAGGGATCACCACTCCCGATACCAGTCCCAGCTCTCCAAAATCCAAACCAGGGATTTTCTGAATCTCCATAGCACTCAGACGGTCTTCTAGCTTCTTGTACCTATCCTCGGCATGAGGATATTGCTCATCATCAAAATCAGTATCATTATCAGAGATTGCAGGACTGGGGCCCTTTTCTTATTCTTGGTTCTCACCTTCCCTGGATGAAGAGGTCAGATCAGCTTGCTGTTTCAACCTATCCCCAAACCTTTTGCCCATATTCAGAAGAACGACCTTCTTCTTCTTCTTTTTCTTCTCTTTCATAATGAGAGTCTTCAAATCCTCCTGCCCTTTAGCCAAGCTCAAGAACATCTCTTGGAATTGGGCGTTTTGTGCCTGAAGATCTTTGATGGCTTGATCAGAATACATTTCGCGCTGAAATAAACAGTGAAGAAGATGAGAAACCTGTAATGGTGTGCATGATAACGGGATGCGTATGTAATGATTTCAAAGACTTTGGGAGATTTAAATTTTCAAACCAGAAATAAACAAACTTTATTAGATTAATCTGTAAAAAGGTTCAACAACGCCTTTAAGGCGTTACAAAGAAGTAAATGAAAAACAAATCTAAAACTAGAAAAGGCAAAATCAAAAGTCCCATGGATGCTTCCTCTTTGTGCTGACGTAGTCATTGATCACTATTTCTTCCTCGAGCTTCCCGGTGAGCTTCAAGATCTTCCTTTCTTGCTCATGGTACTTCTCCCGGTAAGTATCCCTTTCCTCTCTCAGCTGAATCCAAGACCTTTGCAATGCCCTAGGATCAGTGGGCATGTAAGGATAAAGAACTGTATAAGGAATGGCTTCTTCATTAGTGGGCTCCATAATTACTGGCAATACTGCTTCATAAGGCATCCCAAGCTTCTGGTAACGAGCTCAGACCCATTGTAGGTAAGGCTGCATAGGAAGGGAGGTCCTTGGTTCCAGCTCTTGGGGGTCAGATATGTTCACCATGCCCCAAGCTCGTATAAACCTCCGATGATGCTCGTCAACGTACTCCTTGTAGTCAAATGTAATATCCGCAAGAAGTAGCTCATGGGGACCATCCCTCCGAGCACGACCAAATTGTCGCAAAGCTAAACAAGGATTGTAGGTTATTCCCCCTCTAATTCCAAGCAACAGGACATTAGGGTATCCCCCACAATGATCAATGGCAACAGTGTCCTCCATAGCCCAGGAACTCCAAAGAATGTCTATATGGGCAAGTGACATTATCCTGTAGGACCAACCCAAACCTTCTTCTTTCTTCAACACAAACTTAGGGAGGTGCGAAATAAACCACCTCGACAGCAATGGCATGCAACACATAAGAGTTCCTCTTCTTCTCACAGTACGAGTATGCAAGATATCACCTAGTAGAGTAGGTACTGGATTACGAGACAAGAAGATCTTGATCATGTTCACATCTACAAAGAAATCCAGATTCGGGAAGAGAACCAAAACATAGATAAGGAGATCCAAGATATCTTCAAAAGCCTAAAAATCCAAATTATCCCAGAATAGATGAGCCTGATCTATCAAAAATTTGGCTAGGAAACCTTCGACCCTGCTTTGTGTTTCCCAATTGGATACTACATCAGCCCGTTTCAGATTCAGAGATGAGGCAATGTCTTCTGGTCTACGAGTGCCTTCCATACCTGTGAAGGGCATCTGCTCAAGGATGGATATGCCCAATAAGTGAGAGAACTCTTCTAAAGTGGGAACCAGCTGATAATCTGGGAAGGTGAAGCAATGATGCACGGGATCGAAGAACTAGAAAAGTACACTCATCATCTTCTCATCAAACTTTGAGGTGACCAGGCTAAGGAGCTGACCATGCCTCTTAATGAACATAGAAGTCTCAGAAACTCTCGAGGCTAACTCTTTAAGTTGAGCAGGTATGTGCACAAAGTTAACTCGAATGGTATTTCTGCACACAGAAGCCATAATCTGCAAAACAGAACAAAGATAAATTCCCTTGGTCTTTGAAATTGTTAGTATAATGAAGTATGCATGCTATGTTATGATGCACGATGTCATGATAAAACAATAGGTATATCAGATAACAGGCATGGCAAAGGCAAACAAGTCACACAAAGCCCTTAAGTTTAAGGCTTGCATGGGGTTAAAGGTATTACCCTCTTGAAGTTCAGTTGGTTTCAACCTGTCCTAGCAAAAGTAACCAGGTTCTAGAGGTTATCAATATCACTGACCATCCTCCACCAGTCATGGTTTCCGCTCACGCAATCTTTTCTTGCGGTCGGAACTATCTCGAGAGTATGGTCTCAATGAGTGTAGCATTGAGTATCAACCAATTCTCAGCTTTACACCGAGGCCGGCTATCTCACTACTTCCTAATGGCCAAGTTGGTCGATTAAGGGTTCTAAGGTCAGTTGATGCTTAACGACACACAAAGCGGCCCCGTATTCTCCTCATTTCTCCACAAGGGATATCGGTACCAACCAATATGCCACATCAATGTAGCTACTGCTTCAATCGTATCGGTCTACGCTGTACAGTTCCCTCACAGTTTATTGCTACTTACCTAAAAGGTGTCCCCCAGATCCGGGTTAGGATCTATAGTAACTCCCAAACAAAACCCTTAAAAGTAAAGCAACCAAAACAAACAAGAGAAACAATTTATGAAGAACTATATCCTAAGGTATACCCCACTTATTTATTTCCCCAACAGAGTCGCTAGTTCTGTGATACGGTGGCAAAACCTACTTTTTTGAAAATGCTGGTTTGCGTTTTGCGTTTGTGTTTGCAAAATGTCGCGGTAAGCAAGAGTCGCCACCGACTTTTATTTTATCCAATTGGAAAGTTAAAAAGCACAAAAAAATTCCTTTTTCAAAATTTTGAGTACGGGGGGTAGATTATAGAAAGGGAAGGTATTAGCACCCTTCTATCCATGGTTTTCCATGGGCTCTTAGGTACTTGTTCATTTTTGAAAATTGCTTGTGTGTTTGTTTTGAAAAGTTTTTGTTTTACTTCGTTTTAACCCTTGTTTCTGTCTTCAAGAGTGTTACGAAGTGTTTTTTGAAAACTTTGTTTGAAAAAGGTGTAAGTGTGAAAAAGTTTATTGTTTTGAGCAAGTACCTAACAGTTATCTACCTACTCGAATGAGACATTTGATCTTTGTTTAGACAGGAGGGAAACCACTAAGACACCCTATACTTAATGACCGTTTACCGAAGGAAACCGAAGTGGGAGTATACCCTAGGAGTGCGCATGTGCAAGTGATTTGATTTCAGTTATTATCTTTGCACATTAGGGTTTTCTAGCCATTTTAAAATTAGCATGCAATCTTGTCATACAATCCTATTAACATACATCTAACAGTTAATATTTGCGAGAATTAAAATGCGGGAAAGTAAAACCTACTCTATTACAAGGCTTCGGGGAGGGGGATTAATTACATAGCCAAAAAACCCGTAAAACGATAAATAAAGAAAATCCTAATTAAACTGTTACACATCGTGAGCAGTTACATCAATATTGCAAAAATAATAAAACGCGCGCGATGAATCGAGAACAAGAGATTTAGGGTTTTGACCCCAACTACCTAATTTTTATTTAAAATAAAAATCATTTTTTTTTGTGGTTTTTGATTATTTTGAGAAAACAAAGTTTAATTGAACAAATAAAAAAACTAATTACTAATTAATTTAAATTTAAGAAAAATAATTAAATCAACCTATTTTTGTATTTTTTTTGTTTTATTTGGGAAAGAAATAAAAATTAAGTCACATGCTAACCCTAATTTTTTCTAATTGATTTTAAATATATAGAAAATTTATAATTAACTTAAATTAAGTTAAACTAATATTAAATTTAAATTGATAAAATAAAAAAAACCTAATTCTAAATTTGTGAAATTCGATTTTATGATTTTTTGTGAAAAAAAGAAATTAATTTTGTTAGAAAATGATTAAACTAATTAAATAAATAAATGAAATAAATAAAAGGAAAAAAGGGAATGGGCCTGGTATCTTAGCAGAAGGGGGGTGCCTTTTGCAAATCTATGCCCAATAGCTCTGACCCTGTTTGACTTTTTCCAATCCTATGCACATGCTTGATTGGGGCGTATTATTGACCCTCAGGGATAAGGCATTGGATTTGCAGCCTTGATGATCTGATGGTGGGATATTGATGACACATGGTAGACTTGTTGGATACATGGGCACCTGATTATGCAAGAAAAAATAATAGGAAACAAAGTTGGGACCTGGGGATCGAACCCAGGCCCTTAGGCATTCTCACGCTGCATGCTAGCCAACTGAGCTGGCTTGGTTAGTTGTACAAATAATGACAAGCAATTATTATATGACAAAAACAAAAAGTTATATTTCAAAACGCGTGAAATTTGAATGGGCAAGTCAGGGAGTGCCACATTACTTTCTTCTTCCTCCCACCGTCAAGTTAGCTTTGGAAACTTTTACCTACAGTCACCTGGGTGTAGGTACAACCCTGTGCTTCTCCAAAATTTCAGATAGGCATGATAAATGACAACCGATGGTACCAATCAACTCGTTGCAACCTCACGAGCATCATGGTACCATTATTAATGGCCAATTGTCCCTGTACAAGAAAATCCTAAACACAAAGAGAAAACCCTAGCCATGGCACTTTGCTGTACAGTCAATGAAAACACAATTAAATATAACCATTAGCTTGAAAACATCATAAGGTTTAAGAATATGCTAATCAATCATGTTAAAGATGTCAGAATTAAGGTTTTCGAATTCAAGAAAAGTGATAAACTGTATGAACCTTACAGCGTGTTTCAAGGCGCGAGAATGCTTGCTAACGATTGAATCTTGATCCTGGGGAGTCCAGCAATTGATTGGGATGACTAGAATGCTTTGAATTGATCTGAAAGGTGAAAATCAGTTTGCCACTTTTCTTGAATTTTTTGAAACTTGCTTTCTCTTTTACACGCCCCCAACCTCTTTGTTTTTGGTCTGCAAATGTTCCTTATGTACCCTAGAATGAATTAGGGTTGCAAACTTGTATCGAATCTCCCTCAATTATGATTATTGATTCATGATTTGATCCTTTGTGCAAATATTTTCAAATCAAGCAAAATGCAATATTTTTGTATCCATATGAGCCTTGCACGATTTGATCTCACTTCCAGCTGTGTAATAGACCTAAACATGCACAAAATCTCAAGATTTGATTAGCTTTTGATATTTTTACTATTTTATTTTGATTTTATTTGATTTAAATGAAATAAAATCAAAATAAATGAAAAACATAAAATAATGACAAGTGGAAGGGCTCATGGGTCTTGGGTCACATTACAAACTCAATGCAAGCATAAAAAGTTGGGCCCATTTAGAAAAAAATGCAATTTTGGACACATTTGTCTTTTGGCAATTTTGCAAAAAGGGTCAACTTCACCAATGCATAACTCCCTCAATTTTGACCCTAGAGAAGTGTTCTTGTACTTTTTAGAAAGCTTAAGATGTCCTCTAAGCAACCCTTTTTGTCTCATCTCAATTGAGTCTTCCATGTTCATGTATTAAGCTTTGAACCAAAAGGTGTTTTTGTTGACTTTCCAAAATGACCTATAATGTCCAAATTCATATATTCTTGTGAGTGCATATTTTGAACTTGGGAGCTGAAGATGAATTGTAGGGAATTTCCTCCTCTTCAAAATGAGCTTTGGATGGGTCATTTTTGATAAAGTATGAGAAACTTATGCTTGGTCATAGTTGAGTTGACTTTTCCTGCAAAACCCTAATTTAGCAACTTTTGGGTTTTGATGAATTGTGAGCAATCCTTGAGGAATCATGATAAACCCTTAATCAAATGATGAATAATACTTAAAAATGAGAATGTTGACCAAAAATCTTGAAGTTTGACTGTATGTGGGACACAATTGACTTTTGCCCTAGCACAGTCGATTTTCAGGCCTTTGAGCAAATGAGTGAGCAAACTTCCTTTGCAAGGCTTGAAACTTTACATGAATGATCTTGTGAACATATTATGGAAATGGTGAGAATTTGGGATCCTTTGGACTCAAGTACCTTGGTTCAAAATGAAACCCTAATTTGAGGTAGACTGCCTTAGAAAGGAGTTTGTCTGATCAACCCTTGGACTTCCTTGAGCAATTTGAGGACCTCAGTTGAAATGTATTGAGAAATATGGGAGGGAAAATTTTAGGATACAACACTATGGTTTCGATGGTGTGATACATGGGCCTATCTTCAGCTCGCTTGGTTGGTTCCTTGATCTTATTGGATATAGCTTCTAGAGGCATCTTACCCTTGAGGGATATGTTACTTGATGATTGGGTAGGGCTTCCATAAGCATATTTCTTCAAATGGCCTTCTTGGATGAGGTGCTCAATCTCATTCTTGAGTAGGTAGCCGTCTTCTGTATGGTGGCCCTTGTCTTTATGAAACTTTACCACCTGCTAGGTTTAGGCCCCATGATATCATACTTGGGGGCTAGTGAATAAGGACTATCATGTGTGTGGAGGACCTCGACCTTATGAAACTTTTGCCATCTGTTGGGTTCAGGCCCCATGATGTCTAAATTGAGGGCTAGTAGAGAAGGAATGCCATTTGTGTGGAGGACCTCACGACAAAGTTTAGGGGCCTGAAGTTCTTTACAGGCTTCTTGATTTGCTTGAAGGTCTCCTTATTCCTAACATACGAGGTTTAATGGATAATACACGAGTGTTGCGAGGCATTAAGATTGCTAGATGTTCACTCCTTAACATCTCATGACTTTTTCTTTGTGTTGATCTCCTCATACTTTATGTAATATTCTGTGCACATCACTAATTCCTCTATGGAATAAGTAGGCCTCTGAGCGAGAGATTCATTAAAATTCCCAATCTCAACCCATTGTGGAAGGCTTTTACGAACATCTCTTGATTAGGGTGGAAGGCTTTGATGGTCGCGTACTCTCTCAAGGATTCTTAGGATTTGTTTGGGAGTTTGGAGGGGAAGGGAAGGGAGGGATTTGATAAATAAGAAGGATTGCGTGTAAATAATATAAATATTTTGGTTGGGAGGGTTTTTGGAGGGTACGTTTTTCTTCATAACACAAAAAGTCCCGTAATTTGCGAGAACTCAACATTTATATTGGAGGAGGGTTTTAGAGGGCTTAATCAATTTTTTCAAATATAATTTTTTTATTGTAGTATTTCAAAAATAAAAAATACATTAGTGATAAACTTTATTGTATCATTCTAAACAATTTTTTTTTTCAAAAATGTTAAAAATTCTCTATATTAAAAAAAAAACATTTTTAGAAGCCCTCCCTTCCTCTCCTCTTCAAATTCCCAAACATAGCCTTAATTTCCTTTGTAAATGTTGAACATAATGGTGGTTGACATCCTCCGCTGCATAATTGCTAAAAATTGATGAACCAATTTCTTTACTAGGTCTGGGTAGCTAGAGACTGAGAGTCGTGGCAGGCACATGTACCACCTTAGTGCTGCTTTCCTAAAGGTGATGGAAAGAAGTTATAATTTGAGGGAATATAAGGCTTCAATGATCTCCATATGTGTATTAATGTAGGTGACATACTCATAGGGCCACTTCTTCCATCGAACTTTACAAGAGATGATGTCTTAGAACTCTTTGGTATGAGGGCTCCCTAAATTTGTTAGAGAGAGGTTTGATCCCACGACTTCTGTATCCTCAGGGGGGTACTATCCTATTAGATATTTTGGAGGTGAATGACTTTTTCCTTCAAGGTCTGATTATGCTTACATAAATCGTGCATAGCGACACACATTTATGTTATGGCATCTTGGTCAGCGTTGGAGCTGTGATTGGTTGACGTTTCTACTTTCTTGTTCACCATATTCAAAATGGGGGGGGGGGGGGGGGAGGGTGAATAAGTGGATAAAAAAATTGGCCACCTAATGCAAGGGAGACCCAAATTAGTTCAACTAGGGACCCATAGTGGGCGTCAATTGTACTTACTAAAAAAGTAAAGGCTAAATATCCTTTTTTGTCCTGTATCTTTCACTCGGGGTCCAGTTTGGTCCCTTAACTTTTAAAAATACCATTTTGATCCCTTAACTTTTTAAAGTGGATCACCATAGTCCTTTCTGTCCAAATATTAGTAACACTATTAGTTTTCGCTGATGTGGCAGCTGACATGTAACATTCAAATTTTTTGTTCGATTTAGCAACGAAAAAATGACCACTAAAAAAGGTTTTCTAGATCTTAATATATTTTTCATATTCTTCAAAAACTCAAACTCAAAATGGATTTCCAGCAACCATATATCCAAAAATTAATTTTGACTTGATTTAATTAGAGTAAAAATCAAAAGCAAAATCAAAAAGTTGAATCAAAATCAACAGACACGCTTTTACCATATTCTTTCATATACCCACCAAGCTATCAAACAAAAAGGGTAACAAAGGCTTGCATTAGATTCTCAAATATCAAGGAAAAAGAAATCACCAGCTAGAATTGTTAGCAAACATATTAAATAGGTAGCAGAAAACACAATGTAGTTAAAAATTCTTAATTTTCTTAACAAACCAGATATGAAGTTCTAGAAGAAGAAGAGGGTTATTACTATGACTTCAATGTTGTGATGCAAGTGCCATATATTATACCCTAACAACACCTTTAAATTGAAACAAAATAAAATAGTATTAACATGTGGTTGGCTGTTGAAGTTTTCTATCCAACCGTGATGCATTTGTAAGACCAACAGGGACTTCACTATAAGGATTTACTGAACAATACAATTCTCATTATACATATAAGTAAAGAAAACCTAATTTATGTTTAGTTTTGTTTGCCTAAAATTTATTCTCAAAACAAAAAAATAACTATCAAGTAACCTTGATTCTTTTGGAGTAAAAAAAATTTGGATCTAGCCCAGTAACATGGATACTCTAACTAGTGCTTCTTTGCTTACTTCTAAGATAAAAATTTTAATTTGGGAATTGGAAGAAAAACCAACCAATTGCTCTTACAGATTGTTGAAATAGGAAAGAAGTGTATTTGTGGGATGATGATTGTAATTTAGATTTTATGGGTTTGGGGAAGAAGATGAAGAGCCACCATTAAAATTCAGAAAATATTTTAGCGATCGATTTTTCCATTGCTAATGAAGTTACTTTTACATTGGCTGGATTATGCAAAATAACATGGAGTTTATTCAAGCTAGTTCTGGTGCAGAACGGACACATGCGGAACCCGATGTTCCAACTTGTGTGCTGCAACATCTGGTCTCTTATAACATTCATATGTTATTGGAGTTCTGGTTCAGAGTTATTCTATCCAAGATTCACTCTACAAAGAAGATATACAAATTCAAGATGAAGATTTAGTTTGGATGTACTGGTGCAATATGTTGAACAAGATGCTTCAACATGTATGTAGTGAAACATCTAGCCTTGACAATAGGCCATATAGATGTTTCTTGGTGTGCAAGTTCTGATTTGAGTTGAATCAGATTTGCTGCATTTATTTTAGCAAAGTTTTGTTTGGTTTGTTTGACAACTGGAGATGTTCAAATCAGATTTAAATGGAGATTCAAATTTGAATTTCAAATATAATAAATTATATGTTATTATTGGATACAATCATGGTGAAGATCATATCTAATATAATCAACTATTTATAGACTAAATCAAATCAGATATCCAAGGAAGAAATCCCAGAAGTCATTGTTATTTAAGGAGGCCCAGCCTCATGTTTGAGACATGAATTTTGCGCGCAAGATTTAGAATCTTTGTGTTAGGGTTTGAGCCTTCGTAACTTGTATTCCATGCTAATGCCACAATAAGATTTAAGGTAGAATATTTTGGTACACCACTCTATTTTTCAGTAACTTGGCATAGTTTTTGGTTTGTCTTAGTTGATTTGTAAAATTCAACATTCCCTAGGGTTGTTATTGAAGTTGATCACTTGGGATTAATGATTGAAACAAAGTGAGATGTTCTCATATTTAGGGGGAGATGTGAATATAAAGTCACTAGGATTAGGAAGAAGCATTGAAAAACATGGGGTTGTTGTCCATATAAGACTAAGTGTACTAATTTGAAGTAATGAATTTCCTTTCTTGGATATAGTGCCCTC
The DNA here is from genome assembly GCA_948472305.1 of Vicia faba. Taxonomy (NCBI): domain Eukaryota; kingdom Viridiplantae; phylum Streptophyta; class Magnoliopsida; order Fabales; family Fabaceae; genus Vicia; species Vicia faba. Next base: position 885,323,004 of record OX451738.1, read on the forward strand.
CAAACGTAGGTGTTGTTTGCACTGAACTAGGTTAGAAATATATGGCATTATTGTCTGATTTTACATTGACTCTCTATTAATATCCATATGTGTGTCATATCTAGTTTAACATGTTGGATTAGTTATTTCAACATCGTGTCAAACATCTGTCCCCTCAGGAGCAAAATTTCAATTGGCATCAGAGAAGACACCCTGTTATTTTTGGGTGAGCTCCATGTAGGATATTTAATGTTAAAACGAACAAGACTAAAGATGGAGGTTTAGTCAACATGCCACCTATTTTGGATGGCACACATTATGACTATTAGAAAGCCATAATGGTTGCTTTTCTAGGATGCAAAGATTAGAAGGTTGTGGTTAAAGGTTGGAAACATCCTGTGATCACTTCTAAAGATGACACCATATTCAATGGTGTTGACAAGAATATGTTTAGACTAATCAACACTTATACTAAAGCTAGAGAAGCTTGAGAGTTACTCAAAATTACTCATGAAGGTACATCCAAGGTTAGGATGTCAAGGTTCAAACTCCTCACAGCTGAGTTTGAAAAACTGAAGATGATGGAATACTAATCCATATCTGATTTCAACATTAGATTGCATGATATAGCCAACATTTCTTTTGCCTTGGGAGAAAATATGTCAGAAGAGAAGACAGTGAGGAAGACTCTTAAATCTTTGTCTCAGAAGTTTGATATGAAGGTAATTTCCATAGAAGAAGCCTAATACTTAAGCACCTCTAAAGTTGATGAACTCATTGAGTCCCTAAAAACCTTTGAAGTTTCTATAAATGAAAGATAAAAAAAGAAGAACAAAGGTGTAGCTTTTGTATCTAGTACTTGAAAGAATGAAGATTAAAGTGATAATAATACTGAAGAAAGTTTCTCAGATGCTATAACATACATTGGAAGAAAACTCAACAAGTCCTTAAGAAGACTAGACTATCAATAGAGGGTAAATGTGTGTGGCAAAGGGTCAGACAACTGTCTCCAACACAAGGGAGATTAAGATGACAATCCTAAAAGAAAAGAACCTCAATGTTATGCATGTGAAGGGTTTGATCACATGAAAATTGAATGCCCTAATTTCATTAAGAACCATAAGAATTGTCTATAAATATCATGGTCTAAATATGGTAATGAAAATGATGGAGAGGGGACTAATAATCTGATGGCCTTTATTGGTAAATTTGACTCTCGCTTTGAGTCAGATGACGAAGGTATGACTTCCGAAGAACTTTCTAAAACTTATAGAGAGCTGCTTACTGAATATAATTCTTATTTTCAAAGAGAATAAAATAAAAATAAGACCATAAGTGGTCTTCTCCAGAGAAAGAGAATCTCATGACAACTATCACCGACGTGGAAGAACAAGTTAGATTGCTAAATTCCAAAAATATGCCAGAATCTATTTAGATAATGAACAAATATTCATAAATATTAGAAGATCTTTTGGTAGGAAATATGAAGGATGTAGGATTTGAATATAGCTCCATGAACAACAAGAGCAAAGTAAATCATAAGAAGAAGATTGAGTTTCAGATGGTAGACCACATGTCCTAGCATCATACTCAACACGAGAACCCTCAACACAAAAGACACAACAACTCTATAAAAAGATGTCATCATTGTGGTAGATATGGCCATATAGAACCTTTTTTCTATAAATTGCACGTATATCCCAAATTCTATAGTCAGCCAAGGTCCAACAAAAGAAAATCGAAGAAAGCTCAAGCTAAACAATTATGGAAACCTAAGGAAACTGTAAACTGTCTCCTAGCTTGTGCATCTCTTAGAAATACTTCTAAAGAAGTATTTTGATAGTGGATGCTCACACCATATGACTGGTGAAAGGAATTATCATGAAGAGTTGTATCCCTCGTCTAATAAGTATGTCACTTTTGGAGATGGAACTAGAAGAGAAATTCAGAAGATAGGCAAACTGGTCAGTCCAGGTTTATCATGTCTTGATAATGTACTGCTTGTTGAAGGGTTAAAAATAAGCCTAATCAACATTAGTTAGTTATGTGATCAAGGCTTAAAATTAAACTACAACAAGTCTAAATGTATAGTCTATGACAAAAATCAAGGGGTTATACTGAAGGGATCAAGATCCAAAAACAACCGTTATTTGTGGATGCCTCACTCCAAAACTAAGCATAAGAGTAAGTGTTGTACCCCAAAATTTTCCCTCCCATTTTCTTCAAGATTTGCAAAGAGCATGCTTCAAAATCTCCCTAAGGGTTGCACAGTTCAAGAGCCTCCTAACAGTCAAAAACTAGGGTTTTGGTTCTGTCAAAGAAATTGAAGTTTTAAAGGGTCCCATTAAGTCCCATATGCCTACAAACATGGTCAAGCATCCACATGCCAAGTTTCAAGACTTACATCACAAAATTGCACAGTCAAAAACCCTAATTGCTCAACAGTCAACTGCAGGGGCAAAATGGTCATTTGACAGTCAAAAGTTCAAAATTTTGGTCAACATCTTATTTTGAAGCCACAAACATCATTTGATCAATTCTTGATCATGATTTTCAAGGCATGGCTCTAAAAATCTCAAGATACAAAAGTTTCCATATTTGGACAGTTGAAAAAGTCAACTGTAACTTGACCAGGGCATAACTTCCACATGGTTTATCAGAAAAATTCCATCCAAAGCTCATTTTGAAGAGAAAGACATTTACTGCAACTCCTCTTCACACTTCAAGTCCAAGAAATGCTCTCACAAAAAGTTATCAATGTCAACATTATAGGTCATTTTCAAAAGTAAACAAAAAGGCACTTTAAGTCAAAGACCATAACTTGAGATTGGTAAATCAAAATGACATGGGACCAAAGGCATTGGTTAGAGAACTTCAAGACCTTTCCAAAATGTCCAAGAACATGATCAAAGCTTAAAAATTGAGCAAGATATGCCTTGTGGAAGTTGGGAAATTTTTGGGAATTTTGAAAAGTCAACTTTGCTTCAAATGTCTCAAAATTGCTAATGGGCCACAAATTCTTCCAAGAATCATCATCCAAAGGCTATGCACGACGATTTGGCCCAAAGGGGAATTATTTCATCATTTTTTATTATTTATTTGAATTTTTATCACTATTAATTCATTTAATGAAATAAAATATGACAAAAATAGAAAACCATGTTTTTTAATCCTTTTTTGCAGCATATTCTCTCCAATAAAACCTCAAGATTCGTGCACACCCAATTGGGAAAGATTTGGCCATGATTGGTATCAAAAACACATGGAAAATATTTGAAAAGATGCCATTAAAAATCAAATATTTGATTCTTGATTACAAGGGTTTTTGGACTTGATTTGCAAACCTAAAACACTTACATACATATACAGATCACAACCCTAGTGCAAAGAACCTTCAAGCTGCGCCTCATATCATATACACGTTTTGCATTTTTTGTGAAAAAGTTGAAAACTGAAAACACACATAGAGTGCAATTCAAAGCAAAATAAGGATTCCAATAGCTTGCCAAGGCATCAAGGAACCTAACTGAGTCCTTTTCCATGCTTCTAGCATCAAGAATTGGTATATAGAAGTCAAGATTCCTCATACTTTATGCATAATCGTATTTGAATTTCTGGACATCTTTCATACATTTTGATTGTTGTTTTATACTAACATGGACCTTCTGAGTCTATTGATATTGTTTAATTAAGTTTTTATAGCCTATATGAAAAGTTGCCATGGAAGCTCTCTAGGTTTTCAGAGCTGAAAAATTAGGGCTTTCCTCTTCAGGAAAAATTGGCCAACAAGACTTATGCCATTGGACTCAGAAGCTTCACACAAATTCAGTTCACATGTCGCGCTCAATTTATGAGCAACCATGGCGTAATCGCTATTTTTTCGCAGGGCATATTTAGTGGGGGTTTAAAACCCCCGCTATCTCTTTTCTGATTATAGGTACAAGGAGGACGAAGCCTGCGTGTCCTATCTTGGTTGGGCTATTCAAATTTCAGCGCGTTTTTTCTTATTAATAGCATTTGTGCGTTTGTTTTTATATATTAATTCCTTTCCATTATAATTACAAAGTGACAAAGCAGCTCAGTTGGTGGAACGTAGTGCTGGCAAGCATTGGGACCTGGGTTCGATTCCCAGGTCCCCTCCCTTTCTCAATGAATTTTGTTTTAACATGATTCCATGCAGTACGTACCCCCAAGGCTTATCATGCAGCTTCAAGTTTGTGCTTGCCACGCGCCCCATAAGATCAATCCAGTGGTCAGAAACTTCAGACTACCATGTGCATAGGTCAACGCCTCCACACACAAGCCAGGAAAGTCCATGTGGGCTAGCGTTTCATGGGCCCAAATTGCTCAATTTACCTCCAAAAGGGCCAACAAACCCCCCATGTTTGCATCTTTCTCTCTTTTTATTTTTTCTCTTATTTATTTTAATTACATTATTTGTTTTATTTTAATTCCTTAAATTAATTTTCTTTAACATAAAAATACCAAAAAAATCAGAAACTATAAAAATAAAAAATATATTTTATTATTTAATTCACTAATGTTTTTATTTTGTAAATAAATTTAACAATTAATTTAGTTTTAATTCTAGGTTTAATTTTAATGTTTTTTTTAAATAAACTAAAAAATGTAGAATTAGGGTTTTAAATACTTTTATTCTTTTTCTTTTCTTTTACCATATTTAATTATTAATTATTTTGTAAATAAATTTGCCATTAAATAATTAGGTTAAAATTAGGTTAAATTTAAACATTTTTTTTATAAATTAAAAATAGTTTAGAATTAGGGTTTTAATTTCATTTAATTTTCTTACTAAAATCCATAAATACAAAAAACTCAAAAATAATTTCCTTTTCTCATTTAACTTAATTAATTTATTAATTGTAATTTAATTTCCTTAAAAGGGTCCAACGCCCTCGCATTCCCGACTTTACTTCTTCTCGCATTTTACTTTTATTTCTTTTTGTGAATATAATGTATTTATCCCAAAGCCATGTAATAGATTAATTAGACATTTATCTTTCCACATTATTTTTTTATTCAAATCGGGTCTTGGATTAATTTGGCGATGTAGACCCACGCCTTTGTAATAGCGTAGGACTTTTCAATTCCGCACCTTTTAACTGTTAATAACTCGCATGAAAGAATGAAAGCCAAAAATAAAAAAAACAAAGCGTAGATCACCAATGCATGAACAAGACAAATATAACTGAAAATGACACACAAATCACACACCACCCCTAGGGTACGCCTCACTGTTGCCTTGCCCCTCGAAAAGTGGTCGTCGAGTAGAAGATGTTTTAGTAAGTCCTCATGTCCATGAACATGGCATGAGGGTAGCTTCTAAGGTGTCTTCCTATTGCTCTGGTGACCACAATGTCCCGAACCCTCGAATTGACCCGAACACCTCCAATGGTGGTGCTACCTACCTCTCAATGGTGGGATGGCACTACTTTGAGGACATTTACACAGACGAATTCCTTAGGGTAGGTAGACAACTCGTAGATACTTGCTCTAATTTCAAAACAAAATCAAAAACTCTTTTCACACCGACACCTTTTCAAAAAGCTTTCAAAAGCAACTTTTCAAACACTCTTGAGGACTGATACAAGAGTCGAACTGAAACTTTCAAAGAAACTTTTTTAAACCCACAGTTGAAAAGCAAACAAATAATTTTGAAAACACAAATGAGCAAGTATCTAAGAGCCCATGGATAACCATGGATAGAAAGGGTGCTAACACCTTCCCTTTCTATAAATCTACCTCCCGAACCGAGAGCAGTCTCTATAAGGAATTTTTCTGTGCTTTTGTCCTTTCCATTTGGAGAAAATAAAAGACGGTGGCGACTCTTGCTTCCGCGACATTTCGCGAACCAGCGTTAAACAGTCAGTTCCAGATCCACCGATCACAGAACTGGCGACTCTGCTGGGGACATCTTTTTAAAGTGAGGTGTACCTTAGGACTAAGATCACTATGTTTTCAATTGTATTGACTTGTTTGCTTTAAAATTGTGGGTTGCATGGGAGTTACATAGATCCTAACCCGGATCTGGGGATACCCTGTTTAGGTAGCATAAGCTGTGAAGGACCTGTCCGGCGTAGACCGACACGGGTGAAGCAGTGGCTACGTTGGTGTGGCACCTTGGTCTGTACCGATATCCCTTGTGTCGCAACGATGAGAATATGGGTCTTCCAAGGAGTCGTTAAACACCAACAGACCTTAGAACCTTAAATGACACAACTTGGCCATTAGAACAGTAGCAGTATGCTACGCCCATTGAGACTAAACTCTCGTGATGGTTCTGGCCGCAAGAAAAGATTGCGATGCTGGAGTTATGACCGATTGAGGGTAGTTAATGATATTGGGATCCTCTAAGAACCCGGTTACTTTTGATAGGACATGTATGAACCAACAAACTGAAAGAGGGTAATACCTAGACCTCATGATGGCCTAAACTTTAAGGGCTTGCCTTGTGTGACTTGTGTGCCTTACATGTGTGCCTTTGCAAATATTTGTGGTGTGCTTTATCATAACATCATAACATCATGAGCATTGCATGCATCCTGCATAAGGACTGACCATTTCAAAGACAAGAGGGTTTCACCTTTGCTCTGTTTTATAGGACACCATGATGCCTGTGCGAAGGAATACTATCCGGTTCAACTTTGTTCACCCACCTGAGTTGCTTGAAGAGTTGGTTAGCAGGATTCCAAATACCACTTCCTTCATTCAGAGGCATGGTTCTCTTCTCAGTTTATTCACTGCAAAGCGGGATCAACAGTTGATTAGTGTCCTGACCCAGTTCTATGACCCCCTGTACCAGTGCTTCACCTTTCAAGACTTCCAGCTGGTCCCTACCCTGGAAGAGTTCTCTGATTTGCTTGGTATCCCTATCCTGGATCAGACTCCCTTCACTGGTTGGGAAAAGACCCTCAGGCTTGAGGAGGTTGCTGCAGCTCTTCCCTTGACCCATCAAGAAGTAATGGACAACTGGGTGACTAGAAGCGGAGTTAAGGGTTTCTTGGCCAAGTTTCTGATTGGTAAAGCTAACAGTTTCTGGAATGACTTAGACTTTAGGGCATATGAAGACATCTTGGCTCTCTTAATCTATGGGCTAGTCTTGTTTCCTAATCCTAACAACTTCATCAATGTCACTGCCATAAGGATCTTTATGTCTCAGAACCCGGTGCCCACTCTCTTGGGTGACATCCTGCAACAACTTTATGCTCGTACTGCCCGAAGACGAGGAACTCTGTGGTGTTGCATCCCTTTGTTGGTGAGGTGGTTTATTTCGCACCTCCCTAAGTTCGTGCTGAAGAACCAAGAAGGAAGAGGTTGGGCTCACAGGTTAATGTCTCTCACTGATAAGGACATCATTTGGACTTTCAGAGGTTTGGATGAGATAGCTGTTATTGATCGTTGCGGGGAATATCCCAATGTTCCTTTGATTGGTACTCAAGGAGGAATCTCTTACAATCCATGTATAGCTCTCCGTCAGTTTGGAAGAGCCAGAAGAGCAGGGCCTCACGAGATGTTGGTACCTCACATCAGTTTTGAGTTTCAGGTGGATAGTGACGAGCTGCGTCGTAGGTTCATTAAGGCTTGGGACAAAGTTCATAAAGCTGACCCATAAGAGTTAGGACCAAAGACTTCTCTACCTATGGAAGCCTACTACAAATGGGTTCGCATCCGTGCTCAGAAGTTAGGTATGCCATATGAAGCTGTCAGACCCATCATTCTTGAGTATCCTGACAAAGATGGGGCTCCTCCAACTGTCCTCCCTCCTCAGATACCTACTGATTATGAGACATTAAAGAGGTCTTGGTCGCAACTGCGAGAAGAACGGGATTCTTACCGGGAAAAGTTCAACGAGCAGGAATTGAAGATCCAGAAGCTGACAAAGCAGTTGGAGAATGAGCGAGCTCTGAATGACTACATCCGTACTGAGAAGAGGAGACCATGGGATCAATAAGGAGCTCTGGATGTTCTTTTGCAGTTTTATTTCCCTTTTCAGTATTTCCATTTTATGTAACACCTAAGGGCAACCTGTTGAACAATTTAAATTTCAAAGTTGAATCTAATGAAGTGTGTTCCTTTTTGTTTACAAAGTTGATTCCCGATTGTCTTTGAAAACATAAATCATGCGCATTCCATTCATCATGTGCATAGCAGGTTTTCTTCTTTTTAGGTTGCTTACTGTTCTTCGCTGTTTATTTCAGCATCATGAACCCTGACTCATCATCAACCGAGATGTCTATCAAGGCCCTTCAGGCGCAGAACGCGCAATTTCAGGAACTGATCATGGGTTTGGCTCAAGGCCAAGAAGAGCTGAAGGCTTTACTCCTGAAGAAGGAGAAGAAGAAGAAGAAGAGAACTGTTCTTTTCAACTCGGGCCGAAGGTTTGGCAACACTCTGCAGAATGAAGAGGCTGGTTCTTCTATAGGCAAGAGCAGTCCCCAAGGGGGAAAAGGTCCTAGTCCGGTAGTCTCTGACAACGAGACTGACTTTAATGAGGAACAGTATCCTCCGGCTGAAGACCAGTATAAGCAGTTGGAAGACAGACTGAACGCCATGGAAATTCATCAAGTGCCTGGTTTGGATTTCGGAGACTTGGGTTTATCTACTGGTGTGATTATTCCTCACAAGTTTAAGGCACCATCTTTCACCAAGTATGACGGGGCGTCTTGTCCCAAGCTACACCTCAGATCTTATGTGCGGAAGATTCAACCGTACTCAGTGGACAAGAATTTATGGATCCACTTCTTCTAGGAGAGTCTTTCAGGGACTCATCTCGAATGGTTCTATCAGCTGGATGGGACCAAGGTTCGTAACTGGGAGGAGTTGGCTACTGCTTTTTACAAGTAGTATCAATATAATTCCGACCTTGCCCCTACACGTACCCAACTCCAGGGTATGTCACTAGGGTCAAGCGAAGGTTTTAAAGAGTATGCACAGAAGTGGAGGGATCTGGCTGGCAGGGTGCAGCCTCCGTTAACTGACCGGGAGTTGGTAGACATGTTCTTGGGGACCCTATCTGGGCCATTTTTCAATCATCTTATCGGTAACTCATCTGCGGGGTTTACTGATCTTATTCTGACTGGGGAGAGAATAGAGTCTGGAATGAATTCCGGCAAAATTCAGAAGGGTGCATCTGCAAGCTCTGAGAAGAAACCCTTTAAAAAGGAGGCCAGTGCTGTATATGGGTCTAGAAGACAAGAGAAACCTGAGCGCCGCCAATCTGTCAACGCGGTGATGATTGCCAAGCCTGCTGTCGCTCCTCGGCAAACCAATCCACAAAGGGCTAAAAGACCCAGAAGAGAGTTTACCCGGCTAAGTATGACTCTATCACAAATCTTACCGCAGTTGCTATCCACCAATTTGGTGACTGTTAGAGAGGCCCCGAAGGTTGTGAATACTGCCTCTCCCAAGTACAATCCAAATGCCCGCTGTGCTTATCACTCCGATAGCCCGGGGCATTCCACTGATGATTGTTGGGCCTTAAGGAATAAGGTGCAAGACCTTATTGACGCAAAAGAGATACAATTTGAAGCCCCTGAGAGGCCGAATGTGGTGACTGCTCCTATGCCCCAGCATGGAGTGAATGCCGTTGATGAAGATGTGTATGCCGTTTCTGTGAATTATGTAGCTACTCCTCTGATGACTGTTAAGAGGAACCTACTGCTGGCCGGTTTATTTCCGGGTTGTAGTGAAGGTTGCCTTTTCTGTGCTGTTTCCCTTTCTGGTTGTCCTTTGCTGAAGTTGGGCATCCAAAGCCTGATGGACAGCAAAGAGATTTTGTTCAAGAAGACTGCTGTTCAGTTTGTTCCGGTGGAAGAAGTTTCTGTTGTTACAATCTTTAATAATCCGATCAAGGCTCTCCCAAGGAAGCCGGTTCAAATCATGACTGGCGCACCCATTGTTATTACTGTTCCGGGGCCTCTCCCCTACGAATCTGATAAGGCTGTCCCCTGGCGCTATGGGGCAGACGTGTATGTACATGGAATAAAGCAAGAGTTCAACACTGGCACCAGCATCAGCAATATCACTGGTCCATCAAAAGTAACCCGCAGTGGCAGGCTCTTCTCGCCTGACATTGCGCCACCAGCTATTCAAAGACCCCTCACTATAACACCTGCAAGTGTACCTGTTCACAATTCTGATCAAGTTGTTTCCCCTGCTGCCGAGTCATCTAATGCTCGGGGCAAAGGGACTGGAGATGAGCCTGCCCGGATGGAGACACCAAAATCTCTGAATGCTGAGGCCTCCCAACAAGAGATGGAGGAAATTCTTAAAATAATCAAGAAGAGTGACTTTAATGTTGTTGAGCAGCTGGGGCATACCCCCTCCAAGATCTCAATGCTCTCTTTGCTACTGTGCTCAGAGGCCCATGCTAAGGCCCTGATTTCATTCCTCAAGACGGCCCATGTGCCACAGGAGACATCTGCAGTCCAGTTTACTGATTGCGTAGCCAATTTGACAGCCGACAATGGTTTGGGATTCTCGGATGCTGACCTTACTGCTAAGGGAAAAGACCACAATGACGCCCTGCATGTCTCTATTGAATGCAGGGGCACTACTCTGGCACACGTGTTGGTGGACACTGGTTCTTCCCTGAATGTGCTACCCAAGAAGGCCTTAGACCGGTTGGATTGTGAGGGCCTGAAGCTGAAACCTAGCAACATCATCGTCAGAGCCTTTGACGGTTCTAAGAGGATGGTTCATGGAGAGGTAGACATTCCTATTCGTGTGGGTTCTCAGGTATTCGACTCTACTTTCTATGTGATGGATATCCGTCCATCGTATTCTTGTCTACTGGGTCGACCTTAGATCCACAAAGCTGGGGCAGTGACCTCTACCCTGCACCAGAAGCTCAAGTATCCCGTCAGAGGGAAGATTGTCACTGTGCAGGGAGAGGAGGAGTATATGGTGAGCCATTTGAATTCTTTCAGGTATATTGAGATGGACGGGGAGTTTATTGAAACCCCCTTTCAGCATTTTGAAGAGGTACCTCCAACATTGGCAGCAGCGGAAACAGTGGTTGAAGAGGACTTTCCATTGAAGATGGCTTCCTTGAAGGATGCCCGGGCTGTAATCAAGAAAGGTGAATGTGCTAACTGGGGCAGGCTCCCTGATTTTACACCGAAAACTGACAAGTTTGGACTGGGTTTTACTGCAGAGGGTCAGAAGGCTATGCGCAAGGCAAAGACCAGAAGACCTCCTGTGCTCATTACCAATCCAGGAGTGAATGCCATTGGGGATGAAGATGAGGTGGAAGAATCAGAGTTCAATAGCTGGATCTACCCGACGACTGATGGCGGATTGACCAATTGGATTGCTAAAGATCGTACTCCTGTTACTTTTGTTACGCAGTAATAAACTCCTTTGTCTTGTTATTTGTAATAAACATTGAATTAAAACTTTATGGCCCGGTGTCTTACCCGGGGCACCGCTGGCTTCATTTGTGAGGGCATATTAATTGTCATTTCATATACCATGAATAAAGACCTTGGACGTTTTCTCGCATTTCAAATCTTATGCTCCTTTTCTTTCTTTCCTTTCTTTATATATTGCAAAACAGCTGTATTTACACACACTCACTCATACAGGTTTCAATCCACTCTGGATCTCACTGGTAACTACTCTGCTACTGCCAGTTATGACTTCGAAAATCCGATCAACTTAGCCGAAGACGAAGGTGAAGATGATTGCGAAGTGCCTGGCGAGCTTGCAAGACTGTTACTCCAGGAAGAGAGGGCAATTCAACCACATGAAGAGCCGGTGGAAACAATAAATCTGGGTACTGAGACAGACAGGAAGGAAGTTAAGATTGGTGCCAACCTAGAGCTCAGCGTGAAGCAACGGTTGACTCAGATGCTACATGATTACATGGAAATCTTTGCCTGGTCCTACGAAGACATGCCCGGGTTGGATACCGACATTGTGGTCCATCACTTGCCTACCAAGGAAGACCGCCCTCCGGTTAAGCAAAAGGTCCGCCGTATGCGTCCAGAGATGTCTGAGAAGATCAAAGCCGAGGTTATGAAACAATTTGACGCCGGGTTCCTTGCAGTGACTTCTTACCCTCAGTGGGTTGCTAATGTGGTGCCGGTACCGAAGAAAGATGGAAAGGTCAGAATGTGTGTCGATTACAGGGATCTGAATAGGGCCAGCCCCAAGGATGCCTTCCCCTACCTCACATTGATGTCCTTGTTGACAATACTGCCCAGCATAAGGTGTTTTCTTTCATGGACGGTTTCTCAGGTTATAATAAGATCAAGATGGCTCCTGAAGACATGGAAAAGACTACCTTTGTTACTCAGTGGGGCACCTTCTGCTACAAGGTCATGCCTTTTGGACTGAAAAATGCTGGGGCAACCTACCAACGTGCCATGGTTGCTTTATTTCATGACATGATCCATCATGAGATAGAAGTATATGTTGATGACATGATTGCAAGGTCCCAGACTGAGGAAGAACACCTTGATCATAGTTGTTTGACCGGCTGAAGTTGTACAAGCTGAGGTTGAACCCGAACAAGTGCACCTTCGGGGTAAGATCTGGAAAGTTGCTAGGCTTCGTTGTAAGTGATAAGGGTATTCAAGTGGACCCTGCCAAGGTTAAAGCCATTCAAGAGATGCCAATTCCTAAGACAAAGAAGGAGGTCAGAGGCTTTCTAGGACGCCTAAATTACATCGCCCGATTCATCTCGCACCTAACTGCCACCTGTGAACCAATCTTCAAGCTGCTGAAGAAAGATCAGGTAGTACGTTGGAATGATGAATGTCAGGCTGCTTTCGACAGAATCAAGGAGTATCTCCAAGAACCACCCATCCTTATGCCACCGGTTGAAGGGAGACCTCTGATACTATACCTAACAGTCCTCGACAACTCAATGGGGTGTGTGCTGGGGCAGCATGACGAGTCTGGCCGAAAAGAGCATGCCATTCATTACCTTAGCAAAAAGTTTACCGACTGTGAGACCCGATACTCACTGCTTGAGAAAACTTGCTGCGCTTTGGTATGGGCTGCTCGCCGGCTGAGACAGTATATGCTGACTCACACTACCTTGTTGATCTCAAAGATGGATCCTATAAAGTATATATTTGAAAAGCCTGCTCTGTCCGGGAGAATAGCAAGATGGCAAATGATCTTGACAGAATACGACATCCAGTACACGACCCAGAAAGCCATCAAAGGAAGTGTATTGGCAGACCACTTGGCACATTAGGCAGTAGACGACTATCAGTTAATAAACTTCGAGTTTCCGGACGAGAGCATCATGATAGTGACTGATTGTGAGGTACCTGGACCGGATGAAGGACCTGAGGAAGGACCCCGATGGTCTATGCACTTTGACGGAGCCTCCAACGCTTTGGGTAACGGTATCGGCGCTGTGATCATATCCCCCCAAGGCACTCATACTCCACTTACTGCCCGGCTATGCTTCAACTGCATCAACAACATGGCGGAGTATGAGGCATGCATCATGGGTCTTCAAGCTGCGATCGACTTAAGGATCAAGTTTCTGAGTGTCTTCGGAGATTCCGCTCTTGTGATCAATCAGATCAGAGGAGAGTAGGATACGAAACATCCGAATCTTATTCCTTACAGAGAATGTGTATTGACCTTGATCCCCCACTTCACGGAGATAACCTTTGAACACTTTCCGAGAGAGGAGAATCAGTTGGCGGACGCGTTAGCTACGATGTCTTCTATGTTCAAGGTCAAATGGGACAATGAGGCTCCCCGGGTCACTATCTGGAAACTGGACGAACCGGCATACTGTTGTGATCTTGAAACTGAATTGGTGACTGAGAAGCCTTGGTACCATGAGGTGAAGAGATACTTGGAAGCTCAGGAATACCCTGAAGGTGCATCTGTCAACGATAAGAAGTTTCTGAGAAGGTTCGCAGCGAAGTTCTTCCTTAGCAACGACATCCTGTACAAGCGAAATCATGATTCGACCTTACTGCGGTGTGTGGATAAGACTGAAGCAGAAAGGATCATGGAAGAGCTACATGAAGGGACTTTCGGAACACATTCCATTGGACACACTATGGCAAAGAAAATCCTTCGGGAAGGGTATTTCTGGTCCACAATGGAAGCCGACTGCTACCAACACTCTCGGACATGTCACAAATGCCAGATATATGCAGACAAGGTGCATGTTCCCCCAGTTCCTCTAAATGTTCTGACTGCGCCTTGGCCGTTTGCAATGTGGGGCATAGATATGATCGGTGAGATTAAACCTACGGCATCCAATGGGCATCGCTTCATCCTGGTAGCGATCGATTACTTCACGAAGTGGGTTGAAGCAGCATCCTACGCTACGGTAACCAAGAACGTTGTGGCACGGTTCATTCGGCACAACCTGATTTGTCGATACAGCGTCCCAGAAAGGATCATTACGGACAACGGTACCAATCTCAATAACAAGATGATCACTGAGCTCTGCGAGCAGTTTAAGATACAGCACCACAACTCTTCTCCTTACCGGCCGAAGATGAATGGGGCTGTAGAAGCAGCGAATAAGAACATTAAGAAAATCGTGCAGAAGATGACAGTGACTTATAAAGATTGGCACGAGATGTTACCGTTCGCTCTACATGGGTACCGTACCTCAGCCAGGACGTCAACCGGGGCAACTCCTTTCTCCTTGGTCTACGGTATAGAGGCAGTCTTACCGATCGAAGTGCAAATACCCTCTCTCCGGATAATGAAGGATGCAGATCTGAATGAAGATGATTGGATCCAGACACGACTTGATCAATTAAACCTTATCGACGAAAAGAGACTTGCTGCTATTTGTCATGGTCAAACGTACCAAAAACGAATGATCAGGGCATTTAATAAGAAGGTCAGACCACAAGAATATCAAGTTGGGGATCTGGTAATCAAGCGCATCATCCTTCCTCAGAGTGATCCAAGGGGCAAATGGACCCCTACGTACGAAGGGCCATTTGTGGTTAAACATGTGTTCTCAGGAGGAGCCATGATTCTAACCAACATGGATGGTGACGACCTTCCTCACCCCGCCAATGCAGACATAGTAAAAAGATACTACGCATAAAAAAGACCCGCTAGGTTGACATACCTAGGCAAAAATTAGGGCTTCCCGGCGAACCAAAAGGGTTCGGGCAAAATGAAGGGATGAAATGAAAAAATCTGTACACCCGGCAAGTCGAAAACTTGAAAAGGCGGCTTGGGCAAAAATGGGTATCCCGGTGGACTGAAAACCCGAAAGGGCGGTCCAGGCAAAAGTTAGGGATAAAGCGTAATACTATGTCTCATTGGATCACTTTGCATCCAGAATCCGGCATCAACACCAAGTTCAGACGGCATCGATCAATCAGCTTCATCTTCAGCTAGGTCATCAAGTGATGAGACGCTCGAAGATATAAAGGCGATAGCAGAGTTGGAACCCAGTGGGATCATTCTATTCACATAGCTGTTTTATTTTCCTTTGTACAAATTTGTATAAACTCTTTTGTTCGGCGACGTTTTCTTACTGGGACGTCAGCCTCTTGTACATAAACGCCTATTTACAGGCAAATTCAAAAATTAATACAAAAATCACTTTTCAGCTCAAATTGCCATTTGTTTTTTCTTTTCCTTTTCTGTTTTGTTTTGCGAAGAACGTCCAAGGTTCAATTTGTGATATATGCATTGACAGTAATTTGCTAACCCATGAATATTTGCATACGAAACAAAGGATTAATTACAGGTAACATTAGAAACAGGGGCAATAATGAGTTGTCTAAGCGATCTAATTGCTCAGTCCATCAAGGTACCAAGGTAGGTTCAGCTAAAGAACGTAACCAGGATATCTCAATTCCCCAGAGAGTGAGTCAGCAAGTCAATACACTCTCCCTAAGCAAAGTTACAGTCAACCTTAAGGAAGTTGGGTATCCTCCAGTAGATCTCAACATTCCCCAGCATATACGGACATTTTTAATAAGCATCCCCGGCAGTCTTAACCTAAAGATTGTTCCCCGGCGGTATATCAAACATTCAATGAAGTCACTTCCCCGATACAGTTCAAAATTTCCCCAGGAAAGTCCAATCAAGATTTCCCCAGGAAAGTTGGAGTCCATCTCCCCAAGCAGTAAGCTTATCCCCAGTAGATTCTGGAAGCTTATCCCCGTAGAGCACGAACGCGTCCCCCGGCTTTATTCAAAGGTTATTTCCCTACCAGGATATAACTGGGTTATCCTCAGCCAAAAGCCACGGAAAGATCGTCCTCGGTGAAGTCTTCTTATCCCCAGCGAAGTCTATTAACACTTCCAACACAACAATGGTATCCCCAGCGAAGTCTATTAACACTTCCAACACAACAATGGTATCCCCAGCGAAGTTACCATCAACATTCCAGCAAAGTACCTCTCTCCCCACAGAGTATTGTTTCCCAGCAAGATCGTTAGAGTACTTCTCTCCCCGCAGAGTAATCCATTCGCCAAGTTTATTCCCCAACGGAGTTATCTTCTCCTACCGGTATTCTTGCAACTATCATCCCCAGCGGAAACAACAAAGCACTATTCTCCAACATCAACCCAGGATTTAACTTCCCGGCACCCGTCAAGGATTCATTTTCCTAGACAAAAACATACGTTCATAAACATCACATTTCCATACATTATAGCATGCATATATGCATCATATCTTACAAATCTCATTTATGATGAGAACATCATTGCTTGATCCATATCATGCATTGCATATGACTGACCTTTACCTTTCAGGAAAGGTCCAGTTAAGTTCTCAGATATATTTCAAGACTTTAGTCTGGTTCAGTTAAATCGACCCTAAGATTTTCCTGTTTCTTATCCAGTCAAAGGCCTTCTCTGGTTCAGTCAGATCGACCCTAAGATCTCCCTGATTCTTATCCAGTTGGAGATATTTCAAGACCTTGTCCGGTTCAGTTAAATCGACCCTAAGATTTTCCTGATTCTTATCCAGTCAAAGGCCTTCTCTGGTTCAGTCAGATCGACCCTAAGATCTCCCTGATTCTTACCCAGTTGAAGATTTCAAGACCTTGTCCGGTTCAGTTAAATCGACCCTAAGATTTTCCAGATTCTTATCCAGTCAAAGGCCTTCTCTGGTTCAGTCAGATCGACCCTAAGATCTCCCTGATTCTTACCCAGTTGAAGATTTCAAGACCTTGTCCGGTTCAGTTAAATCGACCCTAAGATTTTCCTGATTCTTATCCAGTCAAAGGCCTTCTCTGGTTCAGTCAGATCGACCCTAAGATCTCCCTGATTCTTACCCAGTTGAAGGTTTCAAGACCTTGTCCGGTTCAGTTAAATCAACCCTAAGATTTTCCTGATTCTTATCCAGTCAAAGGCCTTCTCTGGTTCAGTCAGATCGAACCTAAGATCTCCCTGATTCTTGCCCAGTTGAAGCTATTCCAAGACCTTGCTTGGTTCAGTTAAGTCGACCCTAAGATTTTTCTTGATTCTTATCCAATCAAAGGCCTTCTCTAGTCCAGTTAAATCGATCCCTAAAGATTTTCCTGATGAAGACTCAGTAGAAGACATCCAAGATTCTCTCAGCATTACTGTTGAGGTTGAAGTCGCCTATGATTCTCTCAGCGTTACTGTTGAGGTTGAAGTCGCCCAAGATTCTCTCAGCATTACTGTTGAGGTTGAAGTCGCCCAAGATTCTCTCCCCGTTACTGTGGAGGTTGAAGTCGCCCAAGATTCTCTCAGCGTTGCTGTAGAGGTAATAATCGCCCCAAGGTCCTCTCAGCGTTCCTGTTGAGGTAGTAATCATCCAAGATTCTCTCAGCGTTCCTGTTGAGGTAGTAATCGCCCAAGGTTCTCTCACCGTCCCGTTGAGGTAGTAACCATCCCTGGTTCATTCATAACCTTCTGAAGCTCGAAATTCAATTCCTGTAACCAGTCAGGACACCTCTACACAAAGAGTTTGAAGACCAACTCCTGTAACAGGTCAGGTAATCATTTTTCTTTTCAGGTACGCAAGTTCTCGCTAAGGAATCTCTTACGCGATCAACACCCAGATGGCATCTATAAGCCCATCTACCTATCCATCACCTCTCAGCATGGCATCTATAAGCCTATCATCCTATCCATCAATCTCCAAATGGAATCTATAAGCCCATTCCCACCATCACACTACTATGTGAGCGCAAATTTCTGGGCACTCTAGTGTTCAATCATCTTCCACCTTCGGATTACGAAAGGCACGTCAGCCAATTTGCATCCTCAGGTCTAGGAAGATTGAACAGGGGCAACTGTTGTACCCCAAAATTTGCCCTCCCATTTTCTTCAAGATTTGCAAAGAGCATGCTTCAAAATCTCCCCAAGGGTTGCACAGTTCAAGGGCCTCCTAACAGTCAAAAACTAGGGTTTTGGTTCTGTCAAAGAAATTGAAGTTTTCAAGGGTCCCATCAAGTCCCATATGCCTAAAAACATGGTCAAGCATCCACATGCCAAGTTTCAAGACTTACAGCACAAAATTGCACAGTCAAAAACCCTAATTGCTCAACAGTCAACTGCAGGGGCAAAATGGTCATTTGACAGTCAAAAGTTCAAAATTTTGGTCAACATCTTATTTTGAAGCCAAAAACATCATTTGATCAATTCTTGATCATGATTTTCAAGGCATGGCTCTAAAAATCTCAAGATACAAAAGTTTCCATATTTGGACAGTTGAAAAAGTCAACTGTAACTTGACCAGGGCATAACTTCCACATGGTTTATCAGAAAAATTCCATCCAAAGCTCATTTTGAAGAGAAAGACATTTCCTACAACTCCTCTTCACACTTCAAGTCCAAGAAATGCTCTCAAAAAAGTTATCAATCTCAACATTATAGGTCATTTTCAAAAGTAAACAAAAAGGCACTTTAAGTCAAAGACCATAACTTGGTATTGGTAAATCAAAATGACATGGGACCAAAGGCATTGGTTAGAGGACTTCAAGACCTTTCCAAAATGTCCAAGAACATGATCAAAGCTTAAAAATTGAGCAAGATATGCCTTGTGGAAGTTGGGAAATTTTTGGGAATTTTGAAAAGTCAACTTTGCTTCAAATGTCTCAAAATTGCTAATGGGCCACAAATTCTTCCAAGAATCATCATCCAAAGGCTATGCACGACCATTTGGCCCAAATGGGAATTATTTCATCATTTTTTATTATTTATTTGAATTTTTATCACTATTAATTCATTTAATGAAATAAAATATGACAAAAATAGAAAACCATGTTTTTTAATCCTTTTTTGCAGCATATTCTCTCCAATAAAACCTCAAGATTCGTGCACACCCAATTGGGAAAGATTTGGCCATGATTGGTATCAAAAACACATGGAAAAGATTTGAAAAGATGCCATTAAAAATCAAATATTTGATTCATGATTACAAGGGTTTTTGGACTTGATTTGCAAACCTAAAACACTCACATACATATACAGATCACAACCCTAGTGCAAAGAACCTTCAAGCTGCGCCTCATATCATATACACGTTTTGCATTTTTTATGAAAAAGTTGAAAACTGAAAACACACATAGAGTGCAATTCAAAGCAAAATAAGGATTCCAATAGCTTGCCAAGGCATCAAGGAACCTAACTGAGTCCTTTTCCACGCTTCTAGCATCAAGAATTGGTATATAGAAGTCAAGATTCCTCATACTTTATGCATAATCGTATTTGAATTTCTGGACATCTTTCATACATTTTGATTGTTGTTTTATACTAACATGGACCTTCTGAGTCTATTGATATTGTTTAATTAAGTTTTTATAGCCTATATGCAAAGTTGCCATGGAAGCTCTCTAGGTTTTCAGAGCTGAAAAATTAGGGCTTTCCTCTTCAGGAAAAATTGGCCAACAAGACTTATGCCATTGGACTCAGAAGCTTCACACAAATTCAGTTCACATGTCGCGCTCAATTTATGAGCAACCATGGCGTAATCGCTATTTTTTCGCAGGGCATATTTAGCGGGGGTTTAAAACCCCCGCTATCTCTTTTCTGATTATAGGTACAAGGAGGACGAAGCCTGCGTGTCCTATATTGGTTGGGCTATTCAAATTTCAGCGCGTTTTTTCTTATTAATAGCATTAGTGCGTTTGTTTTTATATATTAATTCCTTTCCATTATAATTACAAAGTGACAAAGCAGCTCAGTTGGTGGAACGTAGTGCTGGCAAGCATTGGGACCTGGGTTCGATTCCCAGGTCCCCTCCCTTTCTCAATGAATTTTGTTTTAACATGATTCCATGCAGTACGTACCCCCAAGGCTTATCATGCAGCTTCAAGTTTGTGCTTGCCACGCGCCCCATAAGATCAATCCAGTGGTCAGAAACTTCAGACTACCATGTGCATAGGTCAACGCCTCCACACACAAGCCAGGAAAGTCCATGTGGGCTAGCGTTTCATGGGCCCAAATTGCTCAATTTACCTCCAAAAGGGCCAACAAACCCCCCATGTTTGCATCTTTCTCTCTTTTTATTTTTTCTCTTATTTATTTTAATTACATTATTTGTTTTATTTTAATTCCTTAAATTAATTTTCTTTAACATAAAAATACCAAAAAAATCAGAAACTATAAAAATAAAAAATATATTTTATTATTTAATTCACTAATGTTTTTATTTTGTAAATAAATTTAACAATTAATTTAGTTTTAATTCTAGGTTTAATTTTAATGTTTTTTTTAAATAAACTAAAAAAATGTAGAATTAGGGTTTTAAATACTTTTATTCTTTTTCTTTTCTTTTACCATATTTAATTATTAATTATTTTGTAAATAAATTTGCCATTAAATAATTAGGTTAAAATTAGGTTAAATTTAAACATTTTTTTTATAAATTAAAAATAGTTTAGAATTAGGGTTTTAATTTCATTTAATTTTCTTACTAAAATCCATAAATACAAAAAACTCAAAAATAATTTCCTTTTCTCATTTAACTTAATTAATTTATTAATTGTAATTTAATTTCCTTAAAAGGGTCCAACGCCCTCGCATTCCCGACTTTACTTCTTCTCGCATTTTACTTTTATTTCTTTTTGTGAATATAATGTATTTATCCCAAAGCCATGTAATAGATTAATTAGACATTTATCTTTCCGCATTATTTTTTTATTCAAATCGGGTCTTGGATTAATTTGGCGATGTAGACCCGCACCTTTGTAATAGCGTAGGACTTTTCAGTTCCGCACCTTTTAACTGTTAATAACTCGCATGAAAGAATGAATGCCAAAAATAAAAAAAACAAAGCGTAGATCACCAATGCATGAACAAGAAAAATATAACTGAAAATGACACACAAATCACACACCACCCCTAGGGTACGCCTCACTGTTGCCTTGCCCCTCGAAAAGTGGTCGTCGAGTAGCAGATGTTTTAGTAAGTCCTCATGTCCATGAACATGGCATGAGGGTAGCTTCTAAGGTGTCTTCCTATTGCTCTGGTGACCACAATGTCCCGAACCCTCGAATTGACCCGAACACCTCCAATGGTGGTGCTACCTACCTCTCAATGGTGGGATGGCACTACTTTGAGGACATTTACATAGACGAATTCCTTAGGGTAGGTAGACAACTCGTAGATACTTGCTCTAATTTCAAAACAAAATCAAAAACTCTTTTCACACCGACACCTTTTCAAAAAGCTTTCAAAAGCAACTTTTCAAACACTCTTGAGGACTGATACAAGAGTCGAACTGAAACTTTCAAAGAAACTTTTTTAAACCCACAGTTGAAAAGCAAACAAATAATTTTGAAAACACAAATGAGCAAGTATCTAAGAGCCCATGGATAACCATGGATAGAAAGGGTGCTAACACCTTCCCTTTCTATAAATCTACCTCCCGAACCGAGAGCAATCTCTATAAGGAATTTTTCTGTGCTTTTGTCCTTTCCATTTGGAGAAAATAAAAGACGGTGGCGACTCTTGCTTCCGCGACATTTCACGAACCAGCGTTAAACAGTCAGTTCCAGATCCACCGATCACAGTAAGGAGGAGATTTTTATGAATGTACTTTCATAATCAACAATTATGGTGAATTTATCATAAGTAATATGTCTCACATGATGCTCGATTCTCATATCTCTTCAAAAGTATAAATAATTGTACATTTTGTCACACTTAAGCAAGCTAAGGTTAAAAGGATAAGTGAAGAATTTAAGTCCCCTCACACATATCAAGTTATAAACATTGACTATGTGCATCCTAGTTAAAGCAAGAATGTTGAATTAGAAAATCTAAATGGTAATATTGAATTGTGCATGGATGAGAATTTAAAGCCAAAAAGGCGTGCCATTGAAAAGTGTCTCTCTCCAGTAATCATTACCTCTAGTGAAATATGGCGCTTTACTCTAAATTCAATTCATTTCAAAAATCTTCTTGCCCTCTCATATCTGAAGAAAAATATTACTCTTGTTCCCCCTCAAAACATTCAACTCCATCCCTCACTGATCCATCAACATTCTTCAACAATGAGTAAACAATCTAACAACTCTAAGGCCTCTAAGCTCAATCGAGTCTCCAATGCCTATGATGTAAAAATGATATGAGTCAAATTAGGTTGAAGAGGATCGTCAACAAAACCGAGGGTTTCAGAATCAAGCAACAAGACTGATGACTCAAGTGCATTACATGATGATGTTCCTCTTAGGATTGTTGTTCCTATTGATATCTTTGAGAAGGTTCCCATGTGCTATGGGTTCAAAAAACACAGTTCAACAAAAAGGGTAAGACTTTTTGTTAAAGATACCTCTGTGCATGATCTTGATATTGTATGTAAAGAGATTAAGGAATATACTACTAAGAATGATGTTAAGTCTAGTAAAATCAACGATCGTCAATACTCTAAACCCAATGTTGACCCATCTGGTTTGAGATCTAATGAACCTCTTGATAAATATCAAGATAACTCCACTAATGAAAACCCTAAAGTGGTTATGCTTGTGCTTGATCCTATTTTGAATGATAATTCTCAAAATAAAGAGGCTAAAATTCATGAAGAAGACAGTGAGGATGATGAAAATCCCCTTGTCAATCTCTTGAACAAGATTGTGAAAGAAAAAGTGCTCAAGAGCTAGCTCTTAGTGGTTTGAAAATAATTGATGAGTCTCTTTCTAATAAAGCTAAAAGAAAAGAGTAGAAGGTTGATACTCCCTAACTCAATGTGAAACTGATAACCCCTGGGACAAGTCCTATGAAAAGGAAGGAATCTAATCCTTCTAAGTATTCCCATGTGAATAAGGTTACTCTTCATAGGTCACCTATGAGAAAAAAGAAGAGTAATGTTGAAGGAACTCTTGCTTAGAATAGGTCTCTCAAAAGAAAACTTGTGCAAATAAGTGAATCATAGACAAATTATGAGAATGGTGTCTTATACATCGTGACCACCTCAAGGAAGATTGGTGGACAAAAAAATTCCTACCAATAATCTTGATGGCTCTTTAGATAATGTTTCTTTCCATTCAGACGCTAATGTTCAGAAATGGAAGTATGTCTGCTAAAAAAGAATTGAGGCTGAGAGAGAACTTGGTAGAGAAGCCTTGAAGTACAAGTATATAATGGGTTTGATGAAGACATTTGGGTTAATGAAGACTGTTGATGAAATGGAACCTTGTTATACAAAACTGGTTAAATAAATCATTGATAATCTCTTTACTGATGTGAAAAATGATGAAAGTCAAAAGTATATGAGAGTATTTCTTAGAGGAAGATATGTTAAATTATCTCAAAAGGTTATCAATGCATATATAGGCAGAAGCAAGTGTGCTTCTTATAATGGCATTCCTTCATTGGATCATATTGGTATAGAGATTACTGCTGGGTAAATGAAGAAATGGACCAAACAAAGTGGTCTATCTACAAAGAGCTTAAGTGTGAAATGTTCTATGCTAAATAGAATTGTTGCCGCAAAATGGGCAACCATAAATCGCATCTCCCACATTATCCCTGCTTTGGCCAAGCTCATCTTTCAAATAGGAATAAAGGCCAAGATGAAATTTGGTAATATGTTTTTAAGCAGACAATAAAGCATGGTGGATCATTTGCTGTAAAGATACCAATTGTCTAATCTCTGGGGTCATCCTAAATCATCACCTTGATATTGTGAATCAATAAAATGTTAAGAGTAAAAAGGGCGTGCCTTTGAATTTTGACAAAAAATGGTTTGTTGGGACACATGTCCTTGACATTGTGTTGCCTTAGCATCAAGACAAGCTGGTGGGGAAAGTACCTCTACAATCTCCAAAGAAAACAAAAACAGTATGTTACTTGAGTTAAAGGAAGTGTCATAAGTTCTTCAAGACACAATAACTGCAAGTACATACAAAAATAAGAAGATAGATACCTTAATAAACTTGTTGAATGAGGAGGAAGCTACAGAAAAAAATGGTTATGACAGTTGAAAAGAAGAAAAATATGCTAATAAGAGTGAGGATAAAGAAGCATCTGACAGTTGAAAAGAAGAAAAATCTGCTAACGAAGAAATTGACCAGTCTGCTAGTAATGGAGAATTTAGTAGCTCAAATTCCTCAAGTGAAGAAAAATATGATAGTGAAGAGGAGGGTGACAATTCTGAAGAGTAAACTGTCTGATGATGTCAATCTGGACGTGTTGGACATGTGGTCTAACAAGTGTTCCTTGATGAAGTTGGCTGCAGTACAAACTACGTTTCTAAATTCTTTTCTAGTTTCTTTTTGGCCCTTACACGGATGTTTATTGTTGAACAAGTGACCTCAATCACAAGAGAGAAGGGGGAGGGTGAATTATGGTTGTGAAAAATGTGAATAATTTTCCCTTTCTCAATTAAGATCGCATTAGTAAATTTTTTGAGTGATAAAGCATAACAGAAGTAAAGTAAATAAAATAAATTGTAGAAAATTAAAGAGATTAAGGATAGAAAGATTGCACTAGAGAGTTATCCAGGTTTGACCGAATGTTGCTTTAGTCTTGTCCCCAAGAGGTATTCTTAAGTTTTCTCACTATAGACTTGAGAGCTTTTTATTTTTTATGCCCACAAACCTTAATATAGTATGATCTTTGAATTTCAATAAGCTTAACCCAACTTATGGATGACTTTTTACCCCCAACTTATTCTTGTGAGACTGTTTAGATATTTATGGATGATCTCTTGAACCAAAATAAAGCTTTTTCCCGACTAAGATTTATAAACCAATAATAGAGATTTATGGTTAATATCAAGAACCAAAACTAAATCTCTTAAAAGTATCACACCCTTAAGACTATAAACGACCAACAAACCACTTACAAAATAATATTCTCCTTCATAAATAAAATTTTACTCCAAAGCACTAAGAAAACCAAAAGTGAATAAAAATGTTTTTAGAGAGATAAGGAGAGAACTTAGAGAGATGATTTCCAAAAAAATATGAAAATGTTGGAAAATGCTGTGATTTCATAGGAGGAAGTCACACCTTTATTTAGTATTCGAAATCACTCAATAAGGAAATAATCTGTGGGTCTCATTAACTATTGAATCGATTAGTTTAAATGAATATGCCCGTTATGATTCTCAAAATGGTATATTGTGATATAGATTTGTTGCCAATAGTTTAAGAGTTGTAGAAATGTCTTGGAGAGTAAGTGTTATCTTTTCTAATTGATTAGCCCAATGTTTTAATCAATTAAATTAGACAAAATTTTCCCTTTGGTCATTTCTAGAGTTACTAAGTTATTAGTCACAACTTCCAAGTCATTTTAAAATTTTTTTCTTTTTGGAAAAAGTTTTGTAAGTGCCTTCGTTTGGGATTGGCTCATCTCTTGTAAAACAAATACCAACAATAATGTAATGTAATGTACAATAGGAACAGCCTGAAAATTCTATTGTAAATGCCTAAACATGCTCTGGAACAACATGTCTCAAGAGATGTCATAACATCATACCAGACATCAAGCTACTGAACTGTCAAGACTGATGCAGTTCTGTTCCTAAAGTTATGCAGAATATTCTGCCAAATAGAATGCATAACAAGTAGCGAAAATTGAAGGCATACGTGGAGCCCTAGAAGATTCAATCAGAAGCTAAGGATAAGGAGAAAAGCTCGATTGAAGACCTAACTTGTAGCAGAAGTTTTCTGCTTATTTTATGCAGGTTGTTAGAGCTGCATTGCTGTTATGTGAAGGCCCAAATCCAGCTGGGTAAAGAGGGTTATAAATAGAAGCATTGTAACCTAATTTAAGGTAGTTCGCTGATTGACAAGATGTAATCACTTAGGGCTAGTTGTGAACCACCCGGGCTGTGGGATGGTCACCATACTCCTTGAAACCTGTAGGTTAAAGGATGTATGCATTGTACTTGATTGAAGCTTTTAAGCATGATCAAGATGTGTAATGGAAGTGTATCTTCTGAACAGTTTAAGTACTATAGAAAGTTATCACTGCGGTGATTGAGGGGGAGTGAGAGGGGTCTCATATCTAGGATTGGATCTTAGGTAAAAGTGTCATTGGGTAGTGATTAAGTGAGAAGGCTGTCAACGGGTGTGTTGGCTGTAGGGTCTTTGAATTGATACTACTAATAGTGAACTTTATCCCTGGCTTGGAAGCCCCCAGATGTAGGTTGGTTGAACCGAACTGGGTGAACAATTCTGTGTGTTATTTACCTTCTGCATTGGTTATGTGTTTGATGTTACAGCATTCCTCGTGACATCAATGTATTTGATTAACCTTAACTGTTCTGAACTTCAGTAAATCAGAACCTGCGTTTGTCAAAAGGTGTTGCAGGCTCTGGTATGATAGTCCAGTGACTGTTGTAGAACAGATATCAAAAGTACAGCCTATTCTACCTGTACAGCGCTTAATGTCAGATCAGATGTCTTAACATTCCATTAGACATCCTGAGTCTGTGACATACCAGGAATTTCAATTGGTATCAGAGCAGGCATCCTGTCTGTCTCTGGATGAGATCCATGGGGGATACTTTCCGGTTGTGTACAAGGTAGAATATTGTTTGAACCAGTAGTGTTCATATTGTTTGGTACCTAGGATGGACCAATTTGGGAGAAAGTAGATCAATCTGATCAGCAATGTTGAAGGAAGATGAAAGTGTTTGAACCTCATGCGGGAGTGAAGATTTTGGAGTGCATTGTTCAACCTGTATTCAGCACAAAGAAGAATATTATCAAAACCTTCATGCGGGAGTGAAGATATTGATAAGGTATCATCTGTGTGTATAAAGCTTCCTTTTAACCAGGCTGTAGAGTTGGGTCTAGGAAGTTGCTTGGTGAAGAAGCAAACAACTTGTAGGATTGATTTATTTTCAATCCTTATGTGTCATGCTTGCTATATGGAGTAAGCATTGTGTAGGTTCTGTTGAAGTACTGCTATTCCGCTGCATAGCTTCTGATACAACGCCTAAAGTGAAAGAAGAACTCTAGGGTTATTATTTTCAACAGAATTTGTAAGCAGATTTTGCAATCTATCAATAATGTCCTCAAGTCCACTCATAAAGGCAAGGCATTTATTATTAGTGTTGATGAGTATCAATTGATCAATGATTCTCATATACGTCTACAAGCTGCTTGAAGATTATCAAGGATGATGTGTTCCAAGGAGATGGAACTGATATGCTTAAGGATGTTAGAACATCATGCAACTGCCAGTTGAAGAACAGATGTTCTGGGTGCTAAACACTTGTAGTGCGAATACATATGTTTGGAACCTACTCCTGATCTGGAAGAGGAGACATCTGGTTTGAAATAATTGATCAAGGGAGTATATGTACTGAGCTAAAAGCACTTAAAAGGACTTTAAAGTGTGATTTCCAGGTTTCCCCTCATATGATTTCTGTGTCTTCAGCCAAGTAAATATACTTAACAAATATGAAGAAGTAATCAGTCATGATCATCTAGTATGATTAGATAATGGAAGCAGAATCTTTATGTGATAAATATGTGGAAATCAGAATCAAAAGTTCTAAAGCTTGTACAACATCACAACTGTTGAAGACATCCGTTGTTGAGGAAAGACAGATAAGTTCCAGATTTAGTGAACATCCTCATGATTGATAATGAAGTTTCTTCTAGTACAAGTTACAGAATGTGGCAACCTGAAACTTGTACAGCAAGTAAACTAAGGACTCTTAATTTGAAACCTGTGGCAAATTCCAAATGAAGAGTACTTACTATGTGTCTAAAGTAAAGAGCTCAACACTGTATGATCAAGCTGATATGAAAGGGAGTTCATCTTACCTTGTTCTATAAGATGCTTGAGTTTATTTCTCATGATCTTAGTGATTTCCTAAGAGGATAGGAATAGAACAGGGTATGTCTACCAATCACATAAACTGCAGCATGTGAAGGAGAATTCACTTAAGTCTCTACAAAGTCAAATGGTGGATATCTACACTTTGACAAGTCATCCCCATCACCTAGGATGAACTTGTTAGTTGTATGTAGGAAGGAGGAGTTATTTTCAAAAGACCCTCTTTTTACTTAAAGTTCATTTATGTGGTGACCTTACATAATAGAAACAACTTGGTCTGCTCTTGTCTACAGGAGTATGGTACGATTAACTCCTTGTACTGTTCAAGGGTCAAGGTGAAGGTGATACATGCTAGTTGCTGCATGGTTATGTGGTTGTTGTGGGTCTGATCATAAAGGATGTAAGAAAAGTGTGCTTTGATTGCTTTGGATGTTCATCCAAAACCATAGTATAAGCCAGGTTCATATGGTTGAGATCAATGTCAGATCTGATGGTGCAACATCATCTCAAACGAAGGGCCGCTTCAGCAGTTGGTTTTTCATGCATGGAGCAGAAGATTGTTAGAATAATTATCCTACCTTGAGAAGATGGCATAATCTAACTAATAATGAATACTTTGACGGGAGACTAAGTATTCATTAGGATCTTGCATAAAGATATATATATATATAAGCACTTTGATGGGAGACTAATTGTTTGTCTAATATGTATGCAAGGCTGTATTCTGAACCTATTACTCAGAACTTGGTAGAGAGTTTATTTCTCTCTAAGAATATTCTGGTGAGTAATCACACCTTTCTTATGGGGAATATAAAAGGGCATCAATCCCCTGGATGTTAACTTCAGAATCCAAGCAGATAGGTTCATGCTGTAACATCATTTATTGTTAGAAGTCCGTGGCAGAGACTTGGAACTGTGAATCTTAATATTCTAGTGTGGCAGTTTTATTGTTGGTTTGGAATAAGTAGATTCTACTTGTGTTTAAAAGAAGTATGCTTAACAACGCATAACTACTGTTGTGGTCTGAAGAAATTTACTAGTATTAGCAACTACTAGTAAATATATTATACAGAAGGATGACATGATCAAAGGATAATCCTTCTAGAAAGTCTAAATCTTAGTAAAGCTTGTAAGCACACTAAGAAGGTTGGAGGTTGGTTTCAGACTATGGCTACATGAGAGACATGATAAGTGTGGAAGCGCAAGGGCATGAATCAGAGATGTTCTTACTATTCTAAGACTAGTTCAGGGTGCTTGAAGTTACCACCTCAGAGCTAGTGCTACTGGTTTCCACGCCACTGTTTTGATTGGCCTTAACAAGGGAAGTCACTGAGTGTTGCACTTTTCCAATTACAATATACATTGAAGGGAGATTCTGTAATGTTGGACTTAATCTGAAGATCAGAAGTCAGAAGAGGGCAGTGGTATGCTGATGTTTATGTGTTCTGATAATATGACATTGTGAAGTCATGGATAATGTCTCAACAACAGGAGATTGAAGAATTGCTCTTATCAATAGCAAACTCTTAAAAGTATCATAAGTGGCAGTTTTGATACTTTTGGAGCAACTTGGAAGATTCAGATCTTATCAATAGCAAATTGGTCTAGCAAATCAGACTTCACTAGCTCCAACAACTACTAGTGAATGGAAGATCAGAAGAATTTAGAGTCTTTTGGTGTATTGAATCTCAGCAACACAAAGCATGAGTGATGGCCATGCTTAAAATCTCTTGCTACTAGCTGGTTAAAGTGCCCCTCTCTGTGCCTAAATGAGAGAAGTAAAAAGAAGGCTGCTGTTGAAAAATGCAAGGTAATGTCTAAGTAAGTGTCATGACATTATCAACGACATTGCAACCTTGGGGAAATCAAGAAGAATACGGGAAAATAACTTCGCCACGTCATTGGTAGTCTGTTTCCTAGAAGGAATAAATCTTCAGTCCCGAAAATGGGTCAAAGGCTGATTTTATTCAGGAATTACTTTGACCAAAATTTATGCATGTATTAGGACTGGATCTTTTTGTGGTATTGACAGAAACAAACAATACATGCACAGTCAGTCTGAAATGTGCACATGCTCTAACAGGTATCCTTGACCAAGATTTTATATTACCATCTTTTTGAACCTGGTATCTCCTTATATAACCTCCTGTCACACATTCTTTTCTCTCACAACCATCATGGGGTTTATACGGATTTGGGAAAACTGTTCTTGGATCTGGTTTTGTGAGGGCTTTCTTTGGCAATTTTTGGCCAAAAAGGGGGAGAAAGGAGTACTGTTAGAAACTGTCCTCGTTGCAGCAGCTACTACTCAAAATTTTGATCACAAAGACTTGTCACAAACTCAGCAGAAATTCAAATGGCGTGAATTTCTTTGTGACTTGTGATCTGAGTTATGAACACAGTTGTGACCTGTGTTCTGAGTTACAAGGGAGATATTCTGGTCACTCCTTAAAGGTTCTCTGATGCCTCTGAAAGGATAGTTTATCTCCCACGGTCCTCTTTTTCCACCATCAGTGACAAGAAATGGTTCGTGGTCTAAAAGGGAATAAGGTGCATCCTCTTCCTCCTGTGCCACAAGAGGTCCTGAATGGTGAGTATTATTGTTGTATTTGTTTTAGCCAAAATTAGCCAAAGGGGGAGATTGTAAGTGCCTTCGTTTGGGATTGGCTCATCTCTTGTAAAACAAATACCAACAATAATGTAATGTAATGTACAATAGGAACAGCCTGAAAATTCTATTGTAAATGCCTAAACATGCTCTGGAACAACATGTCTCAAGAGATGTCATAACATCATACCAGACATCAAGCTACTGAACTGTCAAGACTGATGCAGTTCTGTTCCTAAAGTTATGCAGAATATTCTGCCAAATAGAATGCATAACAAGTAGCGAAAATTGAAGGCATACGTGGAGCCCTAGAAGATTCAATCAGAAGCTAAGGATAAGGAGAAAAGCTCGATTGAAGACCTAACTTGTAGCAGAAGTTTTCTGCTTATTTTATGCAGGTTGTTAGAGCTGCATTGCTGTTATGTGAAGGCCCAAATCCAGCTGGGTAAAGAGGGTTATAAATAGAAGCATTGTAACCTAATTTAAGGTAGTTCGCTGATTGACAAGATGTAATCACTTAGGGCTAGTTGTGAACCACCCGGGCTGTGGGATGGTCACCATACTCCTTGAAACCTGTAGGTTAAAGGATGTATGCATTGTACTTGATTGAAGCTTTTAAGCATGATCAAGATGTGTAATGGAAGTGTATCTTCTGAACAGTTTAAGTACTATAGAAAGTTATCACTGCGGTGATTGAGGGGGAGTGAGAGGGGTCTCATATCTAGGATTGGATCTTAGGTAAAAGTGTCATTGGGTAGTGATTAAGTGAGAAGGCTGTCAACGGGTGTGTTGGCTGTAGGGTCTTTGAATTGATACTACTAATAGTGAACTTTATCCCTGGCTTGGAAGCCCCCAGATGTAGGTTGGTTGAACCGAACTGGGTGAACAATTCTGTGTGTTATTTACCTTCTGCATTGGTTATGTGTTTGATGTTACAGCATTCCTCGTGACATCAATGTATTTGATTAACCTTAACTGTTCTGAACTTCAGTAAATCAGAACCTGCGTTTGTCAAAAGGTGTTGCAGGCTCTGGTATGATAGTCCAGTGACTGTTGTAGAACAGATATCAAAAGTACAGCCTATTCTACCTGTACAGCGCTTAATGTCAGATCAGATGTCTTAACATTCCAATAGACATCCTGAGTCTGTGACATACCAGGAATTTCAAGTTTTTAGTGTGTGTGAGTTGCCTTAATATTTTTAAGCTACTATTTTGTTTTTACAATACTTGGTTCAGTCAGAGAGACTGATTAGACCTGGCAAACATCCATATCTTTCCTTTGAGGAGGATTTTAGGACTCCTTTTGCGTTTGTCAATTGTATTTGAGTACTTCATGTTGATATCAATAGACTTTGCGTACTTCATGTTTGTAGATGTGTTATTGTCATCAAAACTTGTATGTTACCTACAAGCACATAGATCCATATTCTCCCCCCTTTTTGATGATGACAACTCATCTCTCAGGGAATATGGTATAAAGAGAATATATTTTTGGAGTGTTTTACGCTCCTCACGAGTTATATAGAAGATATGACCTCCCCCTGAGAGTATACTTTTCCCCCTTTGTCATAATAAAAAAGGTAAAAAGAAAATAGATTCACATGTAGTCATTTATGTATGATTGATTCATGATTATAAGTTCTATTCTTATAAAGAAAAAATTTCTAATCCTCCTTTATCATAAGCGTTAAAGGTACCATGGAGAAGATGAATTGAAGTAATGATCCAATCCCTCTGCCTTTGTGCTTGATCACCTATATTCTTCTTCTCTTTCTTTTGATTTGTTTTAAACCATGGTGTTGCATTATTCTTGGATAATAACTTTGTATAATTTCTATAACATGCATTACACCCACGTTCTATTGCTCGGCCTCAGATAGGTGCAACTTCTATATAAGTTCACTTACGATTGCTTAACATAGTGCTAAATTATCCCGAATCAGATTATTAACTATTAAAACTAACATTAACTCAATATTATTATGCTAACTTTATGTTTCCACACTTTTACATTAATGTCATTTAATTTATTTCCTATTTAATTCAATGCCATTTTTATTTTGAGCATTTACATTACATGTCATTTTATTTTTATGTCATTTATTTTATGTATTTTTTCCCTGTGCCCCCTGGGCTTTTCTTTTTCTTTTGATCAAAGACATCAATAAAGACAAAACCCTAAAAAACTTTGATGTGTTCTTGAGAACTATTGGTTACTATCCCTTGCTTGAGGAATCTGGACTTTGGACTTAGGATAGTTCCTTTGCTTGGAGTATTTTCATTTAAGACCTTGAGATTCATCTGAACCCTTTCATCTGATACTTTGAGATTTCATCTGAAACTTTGGGGTTTCATCTAATACATGGAGTTTCATATGATATTTTGGATTTCATCTGAAACTTTGGGGTTTCATCTAATACATGGAGTTTCATATGATATTTTGGATTTCATCTGATACTTTTAAAGTTCATCTACTTGTGTGATTGTTCCTCTATTATGCTTAACTTGTGGCTTAATCCAAAGGAAAAGGAATGCTCATTTTGATTAATGTCAATAGCTTGCTCTTCTTGTGGTTAGTTCACTTGCACACACAAAGGCTTTCTCTTGGGATACTTTATGATGTGAACATTTATTTCTTTTCCTTTACTTTATGCTTTAGGATAGTCCCTTCACCCCCCCCCCCCCCCCCCCGTTATTTAATTTTCAAAATCTTCTCTCTATTTCAAAACTTCTTGTTTCCAAACTTCATATCTTTTCTTAAATAAACCTTGACTCTGTCAAGTGTTCCAGAAAATATTTTTCTTAAAAAATGATAAAACACATAAGCATAGTCAAACTCTTTTCATAATCTCTAAAAAATAATAACGTCATCAACCTTCTTTTTGTGCCTTAGTGCACTTTTCTTTTCAAACCAGACATTTTTTCTAAAAGAAAGGATATGAGTCTATTCTCGAAGTGATGCAAATTCTATACTTCTACAGTGTATTATGAAATTGATAGAAATTTTCCACTTCAATGTTGAGACATACTTGTTAATTAAATTCAAGTAAAATTCTCCATGTAAAGATAATGCAAATGCTCATTTCCTCATACTTGTGGGTAGTAAGATGAGTTTTCCACTCGAATATGACAACATGTCTTTTTCACCTAAAAATCAATCAACAATCAAAAGCACATTTCATAAACAAATTCAAGTGGTTCCTATGGAGTATCATAGTTGTGAGGGGTGCTAATACCTTCCCTTTCATAACTAACCCTCGTACCCAAATTCTTTCTTTTGTTTTGGTTTCCAAAACTGTTTTGTGGGGGTTTTTTTCGACCTTTTCCCTTTGGAAACAATAAAGTTCAGTGATGACCCTTGTTTTTTCTGAGTTAAGTTAATCAATAACTTAATCTCAATTTTCCCTCAGCGAGACAACACCATCAATTGTATGTGTAGGAACAAATGATCTATCTTCCACAATTTTCCAAATACCACGATCCATTCCTTCTATGAAGAATTTCATTTTCTCTTTCCAAAACCCATACCTTTCTCCATTAAAGGATGGAGGTTTGTTTAGTGAATATCTTGAAGTCATCATTCCTCTGAGGGAATTTTTATTTAATAAGAGTTAGGCTATGATGCCTCTTGTTAAACAAGTGACCTCAAGCACAAGAGGGAAGGGGTGAATTGTAGTTTTTAAAAATTTTGAATAATGTTCCCTTTCTCGATTAAGACCGCGTTAGTAATTTTTTTGAGTGATAAAACATAGTGAAGTAAAGTAAACAAAATAAATTGTAGAAAATTAAAGAGAGTAAGAATAGAAAGATTGCATCGGATAGTTATCCAGGTTTGGCCGAATGTTGGTCTAGTCTTGTCCCCAAGAGGTCTTCTTGAGTTTTTTCATTATAGACTTGAGAGCTTTTTATCAGTTATATCCACAAACTTTAATAAAATATTATCTTTGAATTTCAACAAGCTCAACCTATGGACGATTTTACCCAAGTTACTCTAGTGAGACTGTTTAGAGATTTATGACCGATCTTTTTAACAAAAACAAAGCTTTTTTTCCAACTAAACTTAATAAACCAATAATAGAGATTTATGGTTAATTTCAAGAACCAAAACTCAATATCTTAAATGTATCATACCCTTAAGACTATAAATGACCAACATGACCACTTACAAAATAATATTCTCCTTCACAAATAAAATTTCACTTTAAAGCACTAAGGCAACAAAAAGTGAAGAAAAAGTTTCTAGAGAGAGAAGGAGATAACTTAGAGAGATAAATTCCAAACAAATATGAAAACATTGGAAAAATGTGATTTTAGAGGAGGAAGTCACCCCTTTATATAGAGGTCAAATGACTCAATAAGGAAATAATCCATAGGCCTTATGAATTACTTAATCGATTGATTTAATCGATTAGTTTAAGTGAATATGCCCATTATGATTCTTAAAATGGAAGGTTGTGATATACATATATCGCTAATCATTTAGGAGAGTGAAAGTTCGATCTTTTCTAATCGAATTTACTAAGGTTTTAATCGATTAAATTAGATAAAATTTTCCCTCTAATCATTTCTAGAGTTCGTAAGTTATTAGGCATAACTTCCAAGTCATTTTTAAATGTTTTGTTTTTGGAAAAAGTTTTTAGTGTGTATGAGTTGGCTTATATTTTTAAGCTACTATTTTATTTTTACAATACTTAGTTCACTCAAACAGACCGACTAGACCTGACAAGCTTCCACTTCTTTCCTTTGAGGAGGCTTTTAGGACACCTGTTGCATTTGTCAATTATCTTTGAGTACTTCATGTTGATATCAATTAACTTTGCGTACTTCATGTTTGTAGATGCGTTGTTGTCATCAAAACTTAGTTGTTACCTGTAAGCACATAGATCCACACTTTTTGGGTTTTAATTGTAATGTTACCTTGACTATTATTTTCTCTTCTTAACATAGTAACAACATTTTGCATGCCATGGGCTGATGTTCTAGCTTCATCTGCAACAATTATCTACTTGATTGTTGTTATTTGTCTACTCCTGATCTAATATGAGTATGTGCTAACACACTAACCGTTATGATGACTGGCCAAAGTTACCGAGGGTTACCTTTGCCAAATTATATAAACAAGGGGGAGTAATGGTATGTGTAGGGATAGTTTTTCTGACTACTAACTTACTAACTGATGGAGCTGAGCTGATATGAGTTGATCTCTAATGTGTTTAGTACTGACTGATGTAATTAGTACTAACTGTTCTGGTTCTTTGGTTTTATGTGGAAAACACACTTGGTGGAACATTTGGCCTGACATCTGTTCCAGATCTGTGTATGTTAATCTTGTTGTTTGTTAGTAGTAACTTTTGATCTTTGTCGGGCGAGCATCAGGCTAGTAGAGCGCCACCAGGGTCGCAGGGAGAGGCTTAGCCGAGTGATAGCATGAAAAAAATCATGATTTTAGACTCATTTCACAAGTTAATTACCGTTATTTTACTATGTTTTTTCACTTTTACATCTCGTTATGTCTGCATTTCAGGTACTTGTCGATCATGGAGCATATGTGCGCAATAAGTGAAAAAGGAGAGCAAAATGGGGAAGAAAAGTGAAAAAAATGCAAGATTATGGCGCATGGCATCCGCCATGACACCAGGACACGTGACCTAAGTCAGTTAAGCTCATGGAGTTTTCCCTGAGCATTATGGTTGAAACAACCGGCTGAACTGTCAACTGATAATTTAATCAATGAAGTCGCCATCAAACATTTTTTATCCCACGGGAAGGGAAAAGCAAACATCGAGTAAACCTGAGAAGGGGGAAATCACGGTCAAACGACCGAGAGATCGGGTAAGAGAGTCTGTTGCACGAGGGGAAGGTATTAACACCCCACACGCCCATAGTAATCTGCGATATCCACTCTTGTTGTTCTAATCTAATGGTTGTGGTCAAAGTCTATGTCTAAGGTTTAAAGTAAAAAGAAAGAGGGAATGCATGCAAAAGAAAAGGAAAAGAAAGTGCGGGGAAAAGAAAGAGATTTTTTACAAAGATATGCTTGATTAGGCCCTACAAAAAGCCTCCATCTACGTATCCCTTTTTAGGAATCAAAGCAACCGTAGTTCGGCTCACTTGTTTTGGTTTGTTTGTGTTTTTCAATGAACAATATTAATTTCGCCTTCTGCCGCAAATCGACCTTTGGAGACTCACGCATCAACACAAAAGTGAATTAACATGCTCTTTTGAAAAGTTTGAAAGAAAGGCATGAAGGCGAAAAAAGTTTGTAATGGTTGATATTTTTTACCTTAAAGAAGGATTTGAAAGTTGTTAGATGTTTTATGCATTTTCCAAGAAAAGCATTTTAGTCTTAAGGCAATGATGCAAAAGAAATAAAAAAAACATCTAAGGGAAACTATCCTAAATTTATCCCTAATGTTATCATACAATAATTGATCCTAAGTTCGAGGATGAAAAGGGAAATCTCTACCCTATGTTAGCATGCATGGATTCCTATACTAATGTCTAACTTGAAAAGGGAAAGAAACAAGCACATCCTAAGGGAGCATGGCATATACAAAACAAGCAAGCAAATAAAGCACATACATGGCGAGAGTAGTGTATCCCAAACAAGAAAAGGAGAACACATACATGGCAAGAGTAATGCGCCTCAAAGTAGCAAGCTCTAACAAAGGGAGCACATACGTAACGAGAGTAGTGCACACTAGCTCAAGCAAAATGGCCTAACCAAGATACCACGAATCGAGGTAGGTACAAAATACAGTAGGGATGCTTTGGCCAAGGGGTTATATCGACCGAGGCAAACAAGCGGGAAAAGGAATGAAGCGGGAAGATTTAGCCAAGGGGTCATATCAACCGACGCAAACAAGCAGAAATGGGATAGAAAAAACATGGAGCGTCAACATCATTCAACTCGAACTTAAGACAAAGTGTGGGGGTTTAATTGCGAAACTCTTTTCCACTTGACGACTCAATAACAAGAGTAGGCACAACTCTGAAGCATCATGGTGCACCACAAGTTAAGGATGACACAAACTAGAATGTGCGGGGGTTGATTGCGAACCCTTTTTGCTTGCCTCCTTTTGAGGACTTATGTAGCATATGCGAGCACAAAATATAAACACACCTGCAGAATACCTACTTCAAAGGTAGGATTTTAAACAAGCACAAGTAGCATGCAAAATGCACATAATGCGAAATTTCCCTAAATGGGTCTTTAAATAAACTAGAGGAATTTCTGACATGATCAACAACAGAGATCCCCATCATACATCTATACTCCTACTTCTCATGGCAAGGAAAGTGGTAAAGTGAAGAAGTAGTAAAAAGGAAGAGATGAAATATAAAACATATAACAATCCGTGGCGAGCAAGCAAGAAAATATAATAAAACCCAAAAAACTTCAAGTAAGCTAGCATCAACAAACAAAACAAGTCAGAAATAGGACGTCCAACATAAGCCTCGAAGCAACGGTGTGAAAATAAATTACAAATAATGTGCATCAGACACCATCACAAAAGTTATCCTGCATGAAAATATAGTCCAGTTAAAAAACACAACAAGCATGTATACTCCTCAAATCATGAGGGTCAAAGCATAACTCATCTGAATCGCATCCGTATCTCGTAAATAAAGCGAAACACGTATCAAGAATAATATTGAATTCGTGTTCCCCAAATAAAGTGGAACACAAATTAATATCATCATGAGAATCCATTAGTATGAGTCCTTGCACAATCAACACACATGTCAAAAAAGTTTTTTAACAATTTTTTTTTGAGATTTGGTTCATGGCTTGGGCATTTGATCAAACACAAAATCTTCACACACTCAACACATGATTTTTCATAATTCAACGTATAGATTCAATCTTTATATGATGAATTAAGATCAACAATTAAACTTCATACAACCTCATCAATTTGTTCATTAATTAAGCACTTTCATGAGAATCAACTTAATTCATTAAGCACTTAATTCAACTATTCGATTATGGATTTAAAGATAATGATCAAATAAAATAATAATTCTAGGCTTAGATATATATTCTCAATTCAAAATTTAACCTAAATTCAATTCATGCTTGATCATAAAAAGTGCTTCTCAAATAATCACTTGTTTCAAAAGTGCTTAATTCAAGAAAACCCACTGATAGAAATGAAGAGGAGGTTTATGTATAGAGATTGCAACAAATGGATCAACAATCAGAGAAGAATTTCTCTTGATTTTGAAATTTTAATCTTGATGAAATTGTTGTTGTGTTCTTGATCAAAAAAGTGTAGAACCTTTATTTGATCCTTTAGAGACTTGAGAGAAAAGATTAAAGTATTTGTGTCGATTTGTGAATTATGAGAGCCCCCCTTTAACAAAAATAAGATTTGAGATTATATAGTATGAGCAAATTAGGCCTTGGATGTGCAATTGGGTTGGGCCTTGACTTGAAAGCATAAGCCCGACACGACCGTAAAGTGACACGTCATCATTCATACGAAATCTTCAAAAATTTCCAACATGAAAAATGAAGATAATAAAATGTATGACACATTTTCGAAAGAACAGGCTCAATCGGATAAATGACGAGGAAGTTATGATTTTTTGAAGTTTCACTGACACTGTGTCAGGAAAAAATAATTTTTTGTGCAGAATTTTATTGTGTCACGCGCGAAGAAGATAAAAAACGAGAACCTTCGGGTTAACATTTGCTTTTAGCATCTGAAGATAAGTTGTAGAAGATGAAATTCGTGAACCAACGCCACTGAACCCAGATCAATAAGATAAAAATCAAGTGTGATATGAATTTTACCGTATCAAACATTAATACAAATGAATTTCGGTCCAGCACAAACATGTCTTCAGAAACTCAAATTCGCATGTCCTTCCTTTGTGAATCATCTTTTAGCCTCCAAAGACGACATCAAGATGACATCGAGACCAAATTTCAAAAATCAAAATTGCACGCATAGGATATTCTATCTGAGAGTTATGAATTTTTAGTGCACATGAAATAACGGTTCAACCCACTTTCTTTATATTTTTTTCAATATATAATTTCCAAAAGAATGGCGTATTCGAAGACCTTCCTTAGAGTTTTAGCTTTTGGTCCGAACATGAAAGTTGAAGAGAACGTCGAGACGGTCTCAGAACCTCAAGAATTAATCCAAATAAACGTTCCAAATTGGAGATATGAATTTCAAACTAAAATCAGCTGGAAAACTGTTTCCCATTCGCACTGTTTAAAATTCACCAAAAACACCCAAATCATCCGTAACTCGACATGCGTTGAACAAATACGGGAGTTTTATTGTGTTGACAAAAATTTCTTGATCCCATGGAATGCATGTATGCATATGATAATGAATATAAGCCAATTAGGATCATATTGAAGAGGGAAAATTTTAGGATACAACAACTGCCCCTATTCAATCTTCTTTGACTAGATAGTGAGACTGGCCTTGGCCTTTCTAACAATCAAGGTAAAAGAGGATTGAATACTTAATAGAATAGTAAAATTTGCACTCTTAAGCCAATCGAGTATCATTGCACTTTTATTTTTTTATGAATAGTGGTTATCAAGGACACATGTATGCCCGGTTGGGGTGGGACACACACAACAAGAAATTGATTTTTTTTGTAACCATGTGTTAGGAGCTGGTAATAAACATATATCAAAAAGAGACCGAAAGAAAGGACTTTGACATATATATCAGCCACATACGTCCGGATGAAAAACATATGCGAAAGATACATGTCCGGAGGACAAGACACACAACAAGAAGAGTATGGAGGAAAGGATTCTAACCAAATATATCATAAGCACATGTTCGGAAGAAAGAAAAAGTATGATAGAGACCGGAAGAAAGGACTCTATCGTAGGTATCAAAAATAAATGTCCATAGGAAAGGACGCCTAGCAGGAAAGAGGCCGGAAGAAAGGTCTCTAACCAAAGATATTATAAACATATGCCTGGAAGAAAAGACATGTAATCAAGAATAGACCGGAAGAAAGGTCTAACGAAAGATATCAAGAATACATGTCCAGAAGAAAGGACACACAACATGAATAGAACAGAGGACAAGTGTAAACAAAGGTATTAGAAATATATGTATGAAAGAAAGGACATGTAACAAGAATAGACCGAAGGAAAGGTCTAAACAAAGATACCGCAAATATATGTCAGGAAGGAAGAACATGTAACAGGAATAGACCGGAGGAAAGGTCTAAACAACGATATCGCAAATATCTGGAGGAAAGGACATGTAACAGGAATAGACCGGAGGAAAGTTCTAAACAAAGATATCACAAATATATGTCCAGAATAAAGAACACATGGCAGGAATAGACTAGAGGAAAGGTCTAAATGAAGATATTTTACATATACGCCCGGAGGAAAGGACATATAACAGGAATATCAAATATATATGTCTAGAGGAAATGACATATAACAGGAACAAATCGGTGGAAAGGTCAAACCAAAGATATCAAGAATACATGTCCGAAGGAAAGGACACATAACAGGAATAGACCGAAGGAAAGGTCTAACTAAAGATATCAAGAATACACGTCCAGAGGAAAGGACACACAACAGGAATAGACCGGAGGACAGGTCTAAACAAAGATATTGTAAATATATGTCCGAAGGAAATGACATATAACAGGAATAGACTGTAGGAAAGGTTTAAACCAAGATATTTCAAATATATGTCCGGAGGAAAGGACATATAACATGAATAGACTGCCGGAAATGTCTAAAACAAGATATTATACATATATGTTGGGAGGAAAGGACATATAACAGGAATAGACCGGAGGAAAGGTCTAAACTAAGATCTTGTAAATATATGTCCGGAGCAAAGGACATATAACAAGAATAGACTGTAAGAAAGGTCTAAACGAAGATATTATACATATATGTCCAGAGGAAAGGACATATAACAGGAATATCAAATATATATGGAGAAAAGGACATATAATAGGAATAGCAAATATATATGTCCGGAGGAAAGGACATATAATATGAATAGATTGGAGGAAAGGTCTAACCATAGTTATCCGAAATACATGTCCGAAGGAAAGGACACATAGTAGGAAAGAGACCGAAGGAAATGACTCTAACCACAAATATCAAAGATGTACATTCGGAGTTAGTAGCGAACCTACAATAAGAGAGAGGCCATAGGAAAGGACTCAAACCAAAGATATCACGACTATATGTTTGGAGGAAATAACATATATGAAAGAGACTAAAAGAAAGGGCTCTATCGAGGATATCAAATATACATGTCTGAAGTTGGTAGCTGACATAAGGAAGATATTGGGTATATGCCAGATAAAATTAGACATATACAAACAAGTAGGGACCGATCGAAGAAGGCTCCAACAAGGAATGCTAACTGCAGATAGACTCCTGGAGAAAGAAAACCGGTTGAAGGTAAATTGGGGATAAAATATATGTGTCTGGTCAGAGTTAGACGCACATAGGAAAGAGATCGACCAAAGTAGACTCTAACAAAGTATTCCTGCACAAAGGCAAATTAACAAGGAGCCTAATCCGAAGGTAGACTCTTGAGGAAAGAACTTACCGGGGATTCACGTTTTTATTGAACCCGAATAGAATGCCATTCGAAGGCGATCTCGCAAACAAAAAGAGACCAACTGTGAGGACTCTTAGACAAGGGTTTCTAACACACGTTGGACTTTAAGAGGTTGCAAAGGTGTAAGAACTACAAAATACCTCAAATCAAAGGTGGGGTGTAATTCTTCTAGAGCGACAATTATCTGAATTACCACACACCAAGTATGGACACTCAAATGCTTGAGAACTAAGAAAGGTTATGCATCAACTCTTACTCACACTAGACGACAAGGGAAACACGGGTAAAATAACTGAGGGCTTGCAAGGGCAAGAGAAAACCATAACTTACCTGGGAAATGGAAGATACCAAAGACCCGACTGGTGGTAAACTAAAACAGACTCTGTTGGGGAAACATTATAGGATCACCCTAGGCTTACTATGGAGATAATTCAAATCTGAGCATACAACAAATTAGTTCTTTGCAAGTAAACATAATTGGCTTATATTTATGCATGCTTGAATTTTTCTTTTTTTTTGGTAATTGCATTGTAGGTGTTGTACCCCAAAATTTTCCCTCTCATTTCACAAGGGATCACCTTGGATCCCAGGTTTGCTTCTATCAAGTTTCCAGGCCTTGAATTATCAATTTTTCCAAGCAAGTCATTCACAAGGGCAAAATGGTCATTTGCATACTGAGAAGTCTAACTTTGACTTTTGGATTAAAATCAAATCTCAAAAAAAATCATATTTCATCAAGACATGTTGGAATATGAAGTCTGTTTCATCAGGAAATTTAAAAGTCAAATTCTAAGTACTTAGAAATTTTTTTAAGTGTTTAAGAATTATGACAATTTTAGAACTTCTGACCAGATTATCATCATAACACTCAGCAAATTCTGGACACTCTCAAGGCAGAGTTTGGTCAGAACTTCTGGGCAAGTTTTCACAAAAGCTTCAGTTAGAGTTTTCCAGGGTAATTCAAAGAAGTTTAAGAAGCATGCTGCAAGCTTTCTAGAAAGTCTGAAAGCTCCTTCAGAACATGTCGGAGCCAGAAGATAAAAGGATCAGAAGATTGGATGCTACACTGAAGCAGAACTTCTAATCCAGAGTTAAGCAAGGATGTTGAGTTTCACATGGCAGGATTTCTGATTTGATAAATCTCATCATTATTTAATGCACACAACCAATTTTGAGTTATTATCCAAAGGATTTCCCCCACGTGTACCCCTATTGTCTTAGGAAGACAAACTTTTGTGCAAAAGATTGCTAGGCCCATGCGCTACTTCTACTTTTCCTTAATTCGTGCTGCCAAATCCAGCCCAGGCGCTGTTAACCATCCTACTTGGTACATTGAACCACACTTGTTTAAGCTTACTTCAAGAGTAAGTCAGCATCTAGCGTATGATGTTGGTGCCACTTGACCTCTCCAAACTATAAAAACTTTGCTTATAAATAGAACACCTCTGGCCATTGAAAAGAGGTCAGGAAAAATTTGAAAAAAAAAGTGGTCGGAAAATTTGAGAAAGAGGTGTGGAATTTAAGAAAGAAAAGCCTTGAACCCCCTACAAAAATTCCAAGAGGACAAAAAGATTACAAACACAAAAATATAAAACCTTAGCATTTGATTCTTGCATTAAAACTCCATTTTCCTCAAGTTGTTTCTTGACCAAAACCATCCACACAGTTTCTGATTCACATATTAGAAACTGCCCTAACTTCTGTGTTCATACTGTAATACACTCTCCCTCCACCTTCACCTCAAGGAAATCAGAACATTACCCCTTAGTTGTTCCATAAGATGAAAGCTTCCAACCTGCTGAGTACGTGAAGAAGCTGCTCAGAATATCACCAGAGTTCAAGACCAAACTCCAGTTCACAAAATCTCTTCCAGCTGCAAGGTAAGTTTCTGCTGACTCTCATCATATTATTTAGGCATTGTCAGATTTTGCATATTTAACACAATGTAGATATTCTGATTCTGATGATGTACATATTCTGAGATTTCATTCATCTGCCTGCCTAAGTAGATGGAATTCCAGTTCAGAGTTTCATAAAGAAATTAGGACTCAAAATTAGGATTAGCAAATTCATGTTGCTTCTGATTTGTGTTTATGATATTTCTTGAAAC
Organism: Vicia faba; assembly: GCA_948472305.1. Lineage (NCBI taxonomy): Eukaryota > Viridiplantae > Streptophyta > Magnoliopsida > Fabales > Fabaceae > Vicia > Vicia faba. The sequence goes on from OX451738.1 coordinate 885,367,490, forward strand.
TTGTCATAGCTGTCATATGTGCAACTTCTATTCTGTTAAGAAATGACTAAGTTACAGATGTTATGACTAGCATGAAGAAGAGAGGCAAAGTTCTGTCAGTTGCATCAGAACTTCTAAAAACTTCTAAATTCTCAGAAGATCCAGAACTTCTGAACTTCCATATTTTTACTAACGTTGTTTCTGTTTGTGCAGCACGTCTGAATCAGAACTTCTGACCTCTTCTGTTTCAGCATTTACGCTGATTTTGTCTTCTTTCCTTTATTATTTGTTTTTTTTCATCACTTTTATCTTTCATTAATCAAAAATAAAAAACACCAAAATATTTCATATTCATATATCGTATTTTATTTCTTTTAACATAAAAAGACGAAAAAATATTTTATTAAACAAAACTTATTTCTTTTCTTAAATAAATAAGCATTTTACATTTCCTGTACATTCTTATCCATTTCAATATAGTTGTAATAGTAACTTAGGATTTAATTTTCAATCCCCATTCATAAATGTGTACACCCCATCCCCCTAAATATTGTAATAGCGTAGGACTTTACATTCCTGCATTTTTATTGCTTTCATATATTGTTAGTAATTAGGGTGTGTATGGAAAGACTAAAACCAATGTTAGAAAACCCTAATTCAAGACAAAATTATGCATGCAATCAAATACACTTACACACTAGCACCCCTAGGGTGATTCCACTTGTTGCCTTACAAAAAGGGCCATGTTATGCATGTGAGATGTCTTAGCATAAACAAAAAAAACAAGATCATAGTCCCCCGATGATGCTATCAAAGTTGCCTTTCAAAATGATCTTAGTCCCTAAAGAAAAAATTCTAAGTCATCTCACAACATTTCTATCATGATCATACGATGACCCAACGCCCGTCCCTTCACATCCGACGATGGGGCTTCTTACCAAAACAATGGTAAGATAGCAACGTCTAAAGGAGGAGGAAAAAGAACACCTAAGACCTTTTGAGTAGGTAGATTGCTCGTAGTTGCTTGCTCAATTTCAAAACAAACATCCTTGCTATTTAAAAAAAAACAATCACATACGCTTTCAAAACACTTTCAAAACACTTTCCAAACGTGAAATATTTTCAAAAGCTCAACACCTTTGTATACATTCTTACGAACGAGAATCATTACAAAGGTTTGCCTAAACGATGACGCCTTTTCAAAATACTTTCAAAAACCACACAAAGCATATTTTCAAACTAAAACAAGTGATCTAGCAAGTAACTAAGAGCCCATGGAAAACCATGGATGAAAAGGGTGCTAATACCTCCCCTTTTCATGATCTACCCCCCGAACTCAAGAAAACATCTCTAAAGGTCTTTCCTGTGCTTTTTCACCTTTCCTTTTTTGGATAAAAGAAAAGTCGGTGGCGACTCTTGCTAACCGCAACATTTGCAAACACAAACGCAAAACATCAAGTCAGTTCTCCCACCGCATCACAGAACTGGCGACTCTGCTGGGGAAATTCCTACATATTAAAGTGGGGTTACCTTAGGATTAGATCATATTTACTTGCTTTATTTGTTTGATTTGTATGCTTTACATTATGGTTCTCTGTTTGGGCTTGCTTTGATCCTCCACCCGGATCTGGGACACCTTTTTAGGTAAGTATCAATAGATTGTGGAAACTGTACGGCGTAGACCGATATGGTTAAAGCAATGGCTACGTTAGTGTGACACATTTGTGCGTACCGGTATCCCTCATGGTGAATCGAGGAGAATACAAGGCCGCTGATTGGCGTCATGAAGCACTAACTGACCTTAGAACCCTAATTCAACAAACTTGGCCATTAGGACGTAGTGAGATAACCGGTTTCGGTGTAGACCTGAAAATTGTTGATACTCGATACTACACTCATTGAGGCTGGACTTTTGGGATATCTCGGCTGCAAGAAAAGATTGATTGTGATGAGTCAACGCCTGAAATAAAGGTCGGTGATATTGAGATCCTTTAGAACCCGATCACTATTACTAGGACAGGTTAAGCCAACTAAACTTCAAGAGGGTACTTACCTATAAAACCTCATGCGAGCCTAAAACATAGGGATTTGTTTGCTTTGTGTGTATATACTTACTTGTACATAACATCATAAGCATCATACGCATACTCACTAACCATTTCAAGGATTTAGAAATTTATCTTTGTTTTTGTTTTGTAGGTCATGAATTCCGGCCGAAGAAACACCATCTGAATCAGCTTTGTAAAAGCACACCCTCAGCTTCAAGAGTTAGCCTCAATAGTGCCCGGGGATTCTCCTTTTACCAAGAAAATGGTCGACTCCTCAGTTGGGCTACATCCAACTTCCAAGAGGAGATGATGTGTGTGCTGTTCCAATTCTTTGATTCCGTACATCATTGTTTCACTTTCCTAGACTATCAGTTGGTACCTACACTGGAAGAGTTATCTCTACTCTTAGGGGTGCCCGTGCTTGATCAGATACCGTTCATCGGCCTAGAAGGGGTTCCAAAGCCTGAAGTCATCGCCGGAGCTTTGCATCTGAAAAGAGCCGACGTCATAACCAATTGGGAGACAAGAAGCGGGGTCAAAGGTTTCCTAGCCAAGTTTCTATTGGAGAAGTCTCGTTCATTCTGGGACGACATGGATTTCCAAGCTTTTGAAGACGTCCTAGATCTCCTCATTTATGGTTTGGTTCTTTTCCCCAACTCGGACCAATTCATAGATGTTAATGCCATCAAAGTCTTTCTCTCTCGCAATCCCGTACCTACCTTATTGGGAGACATCTTGCATTTCCTTCATACCTATACCATGAAGAAAAGAGGCACTCTTTTGTATTGTATTCCCTTACTCGCCAAATGGTTCGCTTCGCACCTACCTTAATCAGTACTGAAGAACGAGCAAATATTGACATGGTCTCAAAGGATAATGTCCCTCACCCATTCTAACATCCGTTGGTGTTCAAGATCCTTGGAAGTCGTCTCCATCATTGACCGTTGTGGGGAATTCCCTAACGTCCCTTTGCTTGGTATTAGAGGAGGTATCACCTACAATCCTTGTTTAGCTCTTCGACAGTTTGGGTATGCCCGAAGAGACGGCCCTCATGAGATGCTCATTCGAGGTCTGGTGTTCGACTATGACAAAGAAGACCAAGATTACCGCCAGAGGTTTACACGAGCTTGGAGAATGGTAAACAAGACGAACAGTAGGACTTTGGGACACAAAAACTCCATCCCTCTCAAGCCTTACCTCAGGTGGGTACGGGCTCACGCTCAGACACTTGTGATGCCTTATCCTTCCATTTTATCAGTCATCATGGAGCCTGCGGACGAAGGAGATGTTTCCTACACTATCCTCCATCTCGACATGCCTACGTCTCTCGAAGACTTACAAAAGGGTTGGATCCAGCTGAAGGAAGAACGAGATGCTTTTGAGGCTCAGTTCTATGCTAGTGAGAAGAGAGTCTTGGAGCTTACAAAACAGCTACAAGAAGAGCAGAATGTGAACGCTTATCTCGCACTAAAGAGGATGCGTTCGGTATTTTTATTGTAGAAAGCTATTTTGTAAGCCCAAGGGGCATAATGTAATCTTTCTTGTTTTGAATAAATGAAAGTTAACGTTTTTTCATTCTTTTGTCTAGAAAAATTTAAATTTCATTAATCCTTGAAATCATTTGCATATACATATTCCATGCATCATAACATGACAGGTTGTTGCATAACAGGTTTCCTCATCTCTCTGCTGTTTTTTTCAGCAAGATGGATCTAGAGAAAACTGTGACAGAACTCCAAACCCAGAATTCTCAGTGTCAGGAAGCTTTACTCGCCCTGGCCAAGGGGCAGCAAGATATGATGGCTTTGTTGGCCGTTAAGAAGAAGCCAAAGAAGAAAGCTCTACTCAACATGGGTAGAAGGTTCAAGGAGACAATCCGTCAGATCCCGATAGGAGAAGACTCATCTAAAGAGGATGAAAACCAGGTTGACGAGGTCAAGAGTACTCAGGCTGAGTTTGCCAATGGTCAAGAATCTGATGATGATTATTTCAACGAACAATATCCACCCGCAGACATCAAATACAAGCAGTTAGAAGACTGATTGAAAACTGTTGAAATCCAAGCCATTCCCGATTTAGATTTTGATGATTTGGGTTTGATCTCTGGGGTAGTCATTCCCCACAAATTCAAAATACCAATCTTTGCCAAGTATGATGGGATTTCTTGTCCAAAACTCCATTTGAAGTCTTATATGCGCAAGATACAATAGCACACTGCCGATAAAAAGCTATGGGTTCACTTTTTCCAAGAGAGTCTGACTGGAACACAACTTGAATGGTTTTATCAGTTAGATGGTTCTCGTATCAATACTTGGGAGGACCTAGCTGCTGCCTTCTATCATCAGTATCAATACAACACCGACTTGGCACCAACGAGGGTTCAATTGCAAGATATGACCATGGGGAAGAATGAAGGATTTAAGGAATATGCGCAAAAGTGGAGAGACCTTGCTAGTAGGGTCCAACCCCCTTGACTGATAGGGAGCACATCGACATGTTCATGAGCACTTTATCTGGTCCTTTCTTTAATCTGTTGGTTGGCTGCTCTTCTTCTGGTTTCACTGAATTAATCTTAACCGATGAAAGAGTTGAAAGTGGCATTAAAAGTGGGAAAATCTATGTGGCATATACCTCCACTCCTAATCCTATCAAAAAAACCTTTTGCTGCAAAGAAAGAAGTTAATGCTGTGTATGGGGCAAGGGCCCATATCAAGAAGAATGATCGTCCGTCTATCAATGCTGTCCGAATCTCCAACCCGACTCCTACTCCAAGACCATCTGCAAATCATCAACATTTTGAAGCTCCAAGAAGACAGTTTACAAGGTTAGGCATGTCACTATCTCAAGCCCTTCAACATTTGCTCAAGGATAATTTAGTGACATTGCACGATCCTCCCGCCAACCCTGGCACCTCGTCACCAAAATATAATCCGAATGTAAAGTGTGTTTACCACTCAAACAGCCCCGGGCACAAGACTGATCAGTGATGGGCTTTGAAAAACAAGATCCAGGATTTAATTGACAACAAGACCATTTAATTTGACCCTCCTCCAATGCCGAATGTAATTACCGCTCCAATGCCGAAGCATGACAAAGGTGTTAATGTTGTCGGAGATACAATTTTCATTGCCTCTGTTAAAGAATTGACTACTCCGCTGAATATAATCAAGAACAATCTGTTGAAAGCTGGGATTTTCCCTGGCTGTAAAAAAGATTGTGTATGCTGTACGAAACCGTACAATGGTTGTGGAAGGCTGAAGAAAGGTATACAACGCCTGATGGATAACCACGAAATTCTTTTTGAAAAGACTCCTCCTGTCAAGAGTTTGGTTAACAAATGCGAAGACCTCTCCATTATTACCATCTCCAACAAACCTATTAGGATCACCTCTAAAGGTCCTATTAGGATTTCAAATGAACCCACTATTGCACCCTTAATCATTACCAATCCCGGACCAATTCCGTACTCTTCAAATAAAGAGGTACCATGGAATTATGGTGCTGAAGTGTTCTATCATGGGATTAAACAAGATGCCTGGAATGAAGAGGGAAGAGATGACGATATTGGTAACATAGCTGGCTCAAGCAAGGTAATTAGAACTGGGAGAATATTCTCACCCAATATCTTACCTCCAGTAGTTACAAAAATGCTCATCTGCATTACTGCTGCCAAACCAAATGTCGATACCAGAGGGAAGGGGAAGGTTGTTGAGCCTGATTTGATTGAGGTACCTTCCAAAGATATAGCTAATGAAGAACCCTCCGCCCGTGAAATGGACGAGATTTTGAAGATCATCAAGAAAAACGACTTCAAAATTGTAGAACAATTGGGGCAAACCCCCTATAAGATTTGAATGATATTATTACTGCTTTGCTCCGATGCCCATGCTCGGACATTAATCAAGTTCCTAAAAAAGGCTCATGTCCCCCATAAGACGACAACAGACCAATTTGAGAATTGCGTGGCTAGCCTGACAGCTGAGGATGGCCTGGGATTTTCAGATGCAGACTTAACACCTCTCGGGAAGGATCACAATAAAGCATTACATGTGTCAATCGAGTGCAAAGGGACTACCTTAGCACATGTATTAGCCGACACTGGTTCTTCTCTAAATGTATTACCCAAGGGGGCATTAGATTGTCTCGACTGTGAAGATTTAATCTTGAAACCAAGTGATATCATCGTAAGGGCGTTTGATGGACCAAAGAGGACCGTTTATGGGGAAGTAGATCTTCCAATCAAAGTGGGTTCCCAGACCTTCAACTCCACCTTCTATATTATGGATATTCGTCTGGCCTATTCTTGTCTGTTAGGTCGCCCATGGATTCATAAGGCTGGGGCAGTGACCTCAACCCTCCATCAGAAACTCAAATATCCAGTCAAAGGCAAAATAGTCACTGTCTGCGGGGAAGAAGAATTTATGGTAAGCCACCTTAACTCTTTCAAGTACGTAGAGATGGACGAAGAATTCATTGAAACCCCATGTCAAGCCTTTGAGGTTGTACCACCTATGGTCGCTGCTACTAAATGTTCTTCTGATGAATCTAAAGCTGTTAAGGCCACGCCAAAAATGGTTTTAGTCAAGGATGCCCGTGCGGCAATGGAAGAAGGAAACTGTGATACTTGGGGGCAACTCCTTGATATCCCTTTTAAAGCAAACAAATTTGGTTTGGGCTTCACCGTCAAAGCTCGGAAGGAAATGAGGCGTGCTCATGCTAGAAAGCCACCTCTTCGCATTGGAATCCACAAAGTCAACACCGTGAGTGATTCTAAAAAGAACTGCATTTGAGGAATGGGTGTACCCAACTACAACTGAGCTGAAAAATTGGCATACAAAGGACTTCGTGCCCATCTCCTTCATTGAGGAGTAATCTACTTGTTATTAATTTTCCGTCAATTCAAGAACCTGTTGTCTGTAATATTTTGATAATGACTTTTAAAGCCATGTGCCTAGCCCGGGGAATTTTGGTCCATTTGTCAAGGGTTTTATTTATGTTCATCTAATCATATGACCATTCAGTACATTGTAATCTTTTGCATTCAAATGTTTGTGTTCATTGTCTTTCTTTTCTTTCAAATACATTTTCAAAAAAATAGCCATGTATCTTACATGCACACACACACAGACACTCTTGCAGGTCTACATCCACCCTGGATCCTATTTCCAATGACTCTACTATTGCCGACTATGACTTTTAATGCCCTATCAACCAAGCCGAAGACGAAGGCGAGGAAGATTGTGACATACCAGGAGAACTAGCCAGACTTCTATTACAAGAGGAAAAAGCTATTCAACCACATGAAGAGTCAGTTGATGTTATCAACTTGGGTACTGAGTCAGATAAGAAGGAAATCAAGATCGGCGCTAACTTGGAAAGCAGTGTCAAGAGCAGGTTAGTTCAGATGTTGCATGATTATGTGGAATTTTGTGCTTGGTCTTATGAAGATATGCCTGGGTTAGATATCGACATCGTAGTTCATCGTCTACCGACAAAAGAAGACTGTCCGCCTGTCAAGCAAAAGGTTCACCGCATGAGGCCTGGTATGTATGAAAAGATCAAAGCTGAAGTGATGAAACAATTTGATGCAGATTTCCTAGTTGTGACATCCTACCCTCAATGGGTGGCCAATATAGTGCCAGTGCCAAAGAAAGACAGGAAAGTTCGCATGTGCGTAGACTATAGGGATCTGAATAGGGCAAGCCCCAAAGATGATTTCCCTCTACCATACATTGACGTCTTAGTTGATAATACTGTCTAGCATAAAGTATTCTCTTTCATGGATGGATTTTTAGGCTATAATCAAATAAAGATGTCTCCCGAAGACATGGAGAAGACTACTTTCGTTACGCAATGGGGCACCTTCTGCTACAAGGTCATGCCATTCGGATTAAAGAATGCAGGGGCAACATATCAAAGGGCTATGGTTTCTTTATTTCATGACATGATTCATCATGAGATAAAGGTATATGTGGATGAAATGATTTCCAGATCACAAACCTAAGAAGAACATCTCGACCACCTGCACAAACTATTCGAGAGAATGAAGAAGTACAAGCTGAGGTTAAACCCTAACAAGTGCACATTTGGAGTACGCTCTGGAAAGCTTCTAGGTTTTGTTGTCAGCAATAAAGGCATTGAAGTTGATTATGCCAAGGTAAAGGCCATCCAAGAAATACCAGTCCCCCACTCTGAAAAAGAAGTCAGGATTCTTGGGTCGTCTCAATTACATTGCCCGTTTCATATCACACTTAACTGCTACATGTGAGCCACTCTTCAAACTCTTGAAGAAAGATCAGGTAGTCAGGTGGAACGATGAATTCCAGATTGCCTTTGACAAAATCAAAGAATACCTACAAGAACCTCCTATTATCATGCCTCCAGTTGAAGGAAGACTCTTGATCATGCACTTGACAGTACTAGAGAATTCTATGGGGTGCGTTTTGGGCCAACATGACGAGTCTGGCCGAAAATAGTATGCTATTTATTACCTGAGTAAAAAGTTTACCGACTGTGAAACCAGATATTCACTGCTAGAGAAAACTTGATGCGCTCTGGCATGGGCTGCTCGCCGGCTGAGACAATATATGTTGACTCATAACACTCTGTTGATCTCTAAGATGGACCCAATCAAGTACATCTTCGAGAAACCTTCCCTTTCCGGACGGATAGCCAGATGGCAAATGATCTTGACTGAGTACGACATTCAATACACGACTCAAAAAGCCATCAAAGGAAGTGTATTAGAGGACCATTTGGCCCATAAAGCTGTGGATGATTATCAGTCAATGAACTTTGACTTCCCTGATGAGAACATCATGCTGGTAACCGACTGTGCGAAACTTGGACCATATGACGGACCTGAACAAGGATCCTGATGGACTATGGTATTCGATGGCGCTTCCAATGCCTTAGGTAACAGAATTGGTGATGTGATCATCTCTCCTAAAGTTTTCCACACTCCTTTCACTTCCAAACTATGTTTCGATTTCACAAACAACATGGCCGAGTACGAAGCATGCATCTTAGGTCTGAAAGCTGCTATTGACTTAAGGATCAAGCATTTGAATGTGTTTGGGGACTCCGCCCTAGTGATCAGCCAAGTAAAAGGATATTGGGACACTAAACACCCCAATCTTATCCCTTAAAAGGAACTTGTGCTATCCCTGATCCCTTACTTCAAAGATATTACTTTCGAGCATTTCCCTAGGGAGGAAAACCAGTTGGCGGACGCTTTGGCAACCATGTCTTCAATGTTCAGGATCAAATGGGATAACGAAGCCCCTATGATTACAATTGAAAGATTCGATGAACCTTCACATTGCTATTAGCTCGACACCAACTCAGAAAAGCCATGGTACCATGAGATGATGAGATACCTTGAAACACAAGAATATCCAGAGGGGGAATCTATCAATGACAAAAAGTTCTTGCAAAGATTTGCAGCCAAATTCTTCCTAAGTAACAGGATATTGTACAAGCGCAACCATGATTCAACTCTACTCGGATGTGTGGACAAGAAGGAGGCAGAGGAGATTATGGAAGACATGCACGATGGTATTTTTGGTACTCACTCAAGTGGACATACGATGGCTAAGAAAATCTTAAGAGCTGGTTACTATTGGTCAATGATAGAGACTGATTGTCATCAACATTCAAGAACTTGTCACAAATGCCAAATCTATGCTGACAAGGTCCATATGCCTCCTATCCCTCTAAATGTCATGACCGCTCCATGGCCATTTGCAACGTAGGGCATTGACATGATTGGAGAGATCAAGCCTACATCTTCCAACAGACATCACTTCATTCTGGTCGCTATCGACTATTTTACCAAATGGGTCGAAGCCGCCTCGTTTGCCTCAGTCACCAAGAATGTGGTAGCCAGATTCATCAGACACAACCTTATATGCCGTTATGGTATCCCCGAAAGGATCATCGCCGACAATGGGACTAACCTCAACAATGATATGATCAGGGAGTTGTGCACTCATTTTAGGATCAAGCATCACAATTCTTCTCCGTATAGACAAAAAATGAACGGTGCAGTCGAAGCGGCCAACAAAAATATCAAGAAAATTATACAGAAAATGGTAGTAACCTATAAAGATTGGCATGAGATGTTGCCATTTGCTCTACATGGCTACCGTACTTCAGCTAGAACATCAACTGGGGAAACTCCCTTTTCTCTAGTCTATGGCATGGAAGTTGTTTTGCCAGTGGAAGTTCAAATTCCCTCGCTGAGGATTATGACTGAGGCAGGCCTAGGTTAAGACGAGTGGATTCAAACGAGATTAGATCAGCTGAACTTGATTGACGAAAAACGACTAGCTGCTGTTTGTCATGGTCAGACATATCAAAAACGAATGATCAGGCTTTCAACAAAAAGGTCAAATCTCGAGTATATCAAATTGGTGATTTGGTGATAAAGCACATCATTTTACCACAAGGCGACCCCAGAGGAAAATGGACTCCCACTTATGAAGGGCCATTTGTTGTCAAGAGAGTTTTCTCTGGCGGTGCCATGATGTTGACTACCATGGATGGCGAGGATTTCCCACATCCCATAAACGCGGACATAGTTAAAACATACTACGCATAAGAGACCCGCTAGGTTGACACACCTAGGCAAAATAAGGGCATCCCGAAAAACCAAAAGGCTTGGGCAAAAATTAGGGATATATGCAAAATATTGTACACTGGCAAGTTGAAAACCCGAAAGGGCGACTTGGGCAAAAAAGGGTATCCTGGTGGGCCGAAAACCCGAAAGGGCGGTCCAGGAAAAAATTAAGGATTAAAAGCGTATGATTATGTCCCGTGGAATCAATACAGTCAATTCTATCATCAAGGTCTAAATTCAAATGGTCCAGGATCAATACAATCAATTTCGATCAACGGCAAGGGATGTTCAAAGACATTGGGGCAATAGTAGAGCTGGAAGGTAATGAGATCATTTCACCTGGCTATTTGTTTTCATTCTCAATTTGACGATTTCCTCTTACTAGGATCTCCGTCTCTATGTACAAAAAACGCCTATTCATGGACAAAATATCAATACAAATACACTTTGAAGTGCAAAATGTTCTGTCATTGTTTTGAATGCAAATTTATCCAATGACTAAAATTGAATGAACATATGCATATGAACATAATTAAAACTATTTGGCACATGTGTCCTGCTAAGCAGCAACATCAACAACAGAGCATCAGCGCACAACAACAATAAGCATCTCTTTAATGTATATGAAATAGCCCAAGAAAGTTATCTCATCATCATTATCCCCACCAGGACGGTGACAATAAACCATTCCCCAATGAAGTTGCCCATAAAGTCTCTTTGCATAGGGAAATCTCTAACCAAAGTCTCAACCTCTTGGGCGTTTGCTCCCCAGCTAAGTCAATTTTTACAAGATTGAGGCCTCAGGAATCTCTTCCTAAAGGAAATCCACTTCGTCAACAGGGTTTATTTTCCCCAACAGAGTTATTTCCCCAGCCAAGTTCAAATTACAATAATCAAGACACCACGAATTGCCCAGCTGGGCCTATCTTCCCCAGCTGGGTATATCTTCCCCAGCCAAGGCTATTATCTCCAAACAAAATCTATCCTCCCCAGATGAGCCCATCATCCCCGGCTGAGCCCATCACCCCAAGTTGGGTGTATCCTCCCCAAGTCGAGTTTGCCTTACCCGACTGAGTCTATACTCCAGTTTGAATTTCCCTTTCAAAATTACTGCAAGTCATAAGGCCACAACTCCTAATCCCAGTAAAGCCGTCAGCAAAGCCTTATCAATTTCAAGATGCTATGAAACCTGGATCCGACCAAATATTAGCATAATTTTCAAGTTATTACTGAAGCCTGGACCCGACCAGATAACAGTTTGACTTCTTCAATTACTGAAACCTGGATCCGACTAGATAACAGTTGATCTCAATTTCAAGATGCTATGAAACCTGGATCCGACCAGATATTAGCACAATTTTCAAGTTATTACTGAAGCCTGGACCCGACCAGATAACCGTTGATCTTAAAGATGCTATAAAAACCTGGACCAGACCAGATAATAGCCTAGCTCTTCAAACATATAGAAGAACCTGAACTCAATCCGACAAAGGTTTAATCTCTTTTCCCCAGTAGAGTTGCCTCCATATCCCCAACAAATTGCTGAGAAACCTGGACCCGACCAGATATCAGTTTTCATTTCCATCTTCTGAAACGATTTATTGTGAAACCTGGACCCGACCAGATAGCAATCATCCTCAGAGATTCGTTGTGAACCCTGGAAACCAACCAGATAACAACTAAATCCCCAAGCAGTTTATTGTGAAACCTGGACCCGACCAGATAATAATTGAACGCATCGACCTCAAACATCTGTAAAGCCTGGACCCGACCAGATAACAGTTTTCAAGCAGTTATTGTGAAACCTGGACCCGACCAGATGACAATTGACCGCATCGACCTCAAAAATCTGCAAAGCCTGGACCCGACCAGATAACAGGTTTCAAACAGTTTATTGCGAAACCTGGAGCCCGACCAGATAACAATTAACTATGATCCCCAGAAAGACACTATGAAGCCTGGACTCGACCAGATAATAGTACAGCTTTCCGAAAACCATGAAGCCTGGATCCGACCAGATAGTAGTTACCATTTCAAGTTACTGCGAAGCCTGGATCCGACCAGATAGTAGTTGCCATTCCAAGTTACTGCGAAGCCTAGATCCGACGAGATAACAGTGAACTTCTGTATCCCCAGCAAGTTGTTGTGAAGCCTGGAACCGACCAGATAACTGTTCAATTTCAAGGAATTTTCTGCAAAGCCTGGAATATGACCAGATAATAGTTAATTCGTCTCTCCCTCTAGTAAGTGGTTGTGAAGTCTGAACCCGACCAGATAGCAGTCGACTACTTCATCCTCAACAATTGTGAAGCCTGGATCCAACTAGATAACAGCTGACATTGGAGCGATCTTCCCCAGCAAAAGCATCCTTTCAACAAAATTTGAAGATATGCATATTCTTTATCTCCAACAGGCAATCAGGGGTTCAATCTCCCATAGTTTCCTCAGCAGTAGTCAGGGATTTATTTTCCCAGACAAAAACGTATACCTCATGTTCATACATCATAGCATATATATCCCATACGCATTTAACATGATACCACATCTGGCGAACATCATGCAAGCATCTGCATTTTACTAACCCTTTTCTCACAGGTAGAACATCAAGTTTTAGTATAAATCAACAAGAAGATTTATGTTGATACTTCTTCCAGTATTTACCAACATTCCTCCAAATGGCATCTATAAGCCCATTCACCAAACATCTTCGAGTGCAAAATTTTGGGCACTTTAATGTTCAATCATCTTTCACCTTCAAGTCACGAATGGAGGATCCGCCAATCTAACTCTTCAAGTTCAAAAAGTTTGAACAGGGGCAGTTGTTGTACCCCAAAATTTGCCCTCTCTTTTCACAAGGGATCACCCTGGATCCCATGTTTGCTTCTATCAAGTTTCCAGGCCTTGAATTATCAATTTTTCCAAGCAAGTCATTCACAAGGGCAAAATGGTCATTTGCACACTGAGAAGTCTAACTTTGACTTTTGGATCAAAATCAAATCTCAAAAAATCATATTTCATCAAGACATGTTGGAATATGAAGTCTGTTTCATCAGGAAATTTAAAGTCAAATTCTAAGTACTTAGAAATTTTTATAAGTGTTTAAGAATTATGACAATTTTAGAACTTCTGACCAGATTATCATCATAACACTCAGCAAATTCTGGACACTCTCAAGGCAGAGTTTGGTCAGAACTTCTGGGCAAGTTTTCACAAAAGCTTCAGTCATAGTTTTCAGGGTAATTCAAAGAAGGTTAAGAAGCGTGCTGCAAGATTTCTAGAAAGTCTGAAAGCTCCTTCAGAACATGTTGGATCCAGAAGATAAAAGGATCAGAAGATTGGATGCTACGCTGAAGCAGAACTTCTAATCCAGAGTTAAGTAAGGATGTAGAATTTCACATGGCAGGATTTCTGATTTGATAAATCTCATAATCATTTAATGCTCACAACCACTTTTGAGTTATTACCCAAAGGATTTCTCCCACGTGTACCCCTACTGTCTTGGGCAGATAAACTTTTGTGCAAAAGTATGCTAGGCCCATGCGCTGCTTCTACTTTTCCATAATTGATGCTGCCAAATCCAGCCTAGGCGTTGTTAACCATCCTACTTGGTACATTAAACCACACTTGTTTAAGCTTACTTCAAGAGTAAGACAACATCTAGCGTATGATGTTGGTGCCACTTGACCTCTCCAAACTACAAAACCTTTGCTTATAAATAGAACACCTTTGGCCATTGAGAAGAGTTCGGGAAAAATTTGAAAAAAAAAAGAGGTCGGAAAATTTGAGAAAGAGGTGTGGAATTTGAGAAAGAAAAGCCTTGAACCACCTGCAAAAATTCCAAGAGGCCAAAAAGATTGCAATAACAAAAATATAAAACCTTAGCATTTGATTCTTGCATTAAAACTCCATTTTCCTCAAGTTGTTTCTTGACCAAAACCATCCACACAGTTTCTGATTCACATATTAGAAACTGCCCTAACTTCTGTGTTCATACTGTAATACACTCTCCCTCCACCTTCACCTCAAAGAAATCAGAACATTACCCCTTAGCTGTTCCAGAAGGTGAAAGCTTCCAACCTGCTGAGTACGCGAAGAAGCTGCTCAGAATATCACCAGAGTTCAATACCAAACTCTAGTTCACAGAATCTCTTCCAGCTGCAAGGTAAGTTTCTGCTGACTCTCATCATATTATTTAGGCATTGTCAGATTTTGCATATTTAACAAAATGTAGATATTCTGATTCTGATGATGTACATATTCTGAGATTTCATGCATCTGCCTGCCTAAGTAGAGGGAATTCTAGTACAGAGTTTCATAAAGAAATTAGGACTCAAAATTAGGATTAGCAAATTCATGTTGCTTCTGATTTGTGTTTCTGATATTTCTTAAAACTTGTCATAACTGTCATATGTGCAACTTCTGTTCTGTTAAGAAATGACTAAGTTGCATATGTTTTGACTAGTATGGAGAAGAGAGGCAAAGTTCTGTCAGTTGCATCAGAACTTCTAAAAACTTCTAAATTCTCAGAAGACCCAGAACTTCTGAACTTCCTTAATTTTACTAACGTTGTTTCTGTTTGTGCAGCACGTCAGAATCAGAACTTCTGACCTCTTCTGTTTCAGCATTACGATGATCTTGTCTTCTTTCCTTTATTATATGTTTTTTTCATCACTTTTATCTTTCATTAATCAAAAATAAAAAACACCAAAATATTTCATATTATATATCATATTTTATTTCTTTTAACATAAAAAGACGAAAAAATATTTTCTTAAACAAAACTTATTTCTTTTCTTAAATAAATAAGCATTTTACATTTCCTGTACATTCTTATCCATTTCAATATGGTTGTAATAATAACTTAGGGTTTAATTTTCAATCCCCATTCATAAATGTGTACACCCCATCCCCCTAAATATTGTAATAACATAGGAATTTACATTCCTGCATTTTTATTGCTTTCATATATTGTTAGTAATTAGGGTGTGTATGGAAAGACTAAAACCAATGTTAGAAAACCCTAATTCAAGACAAAATTATTCATGCAATCAAATACACTTGCACACTATCACCCCTAGGGTGATTCCACTTGTTACCTTACAAAAATGGCCATGTTATGCATGTGAGATGTCTTAGCATAAACAAAAAATACAAGATCATAGTCCCTCGATGATGCTATCAAAGTTTCCTTTCAAAATGATCTTAGTCTCTAAAGAAAAAATACCAAGTCATCTCACAACATTACTATCATGGTCATACGATGACCCAACGCCCGTCCCTTTACATCCGACGATGGGGCTTCTTACCAAAACAATGGTAAGATAGCAACGTCTAAAGAAGGAGTAAAAAGAACACCTAAGACCTTTTGAGTAGGTATATTGATCCTAGTTGCTTGCTCAATTTCAAAACAAACATCCTTGCTATTTAAAAAAAAACAATCACATACGCTTTCAAAACACTTTCAAAACACTTTCCAAACGTGAAATATTTTCAAAAGCTCAACACCTTTGTATACATTCTTACGAACGAGAATCATTACAAAGGTTTGCCTAAACGATGGTGCCTTTTAAAAATACTTTCAAAATCCACACAAAGCATATTTTCAAACTAAAGCAAGTGATCTAGCAATTAACTAAGAGCCCATGGAAAACCATGGATGAAAAGGGTGCTAATACCTTCCCTTTTCATAATCTACCCCCTGAACTCAAGAAAACATCTCTAAAGGTCTTTCCTGTGCTTTTTCACCTTTCCTTTTTCGGATAAAAGAAAAGTCGGTGGCGACTCTTGCTAACCGCAACATTTTCAAACACAAACGCAAAACATCAAGTCAGTTTTCCCACCGCATCACAGTAGGTATGCATGTTCAGTGATGCATTAAGGGAAACAAACAATAATCGACTACTGAGAAGTCAATAAACATCCGAACGATTATCTTTTCTTATCTCAAATTCTATTGGAGATAAACAACCTGAACATTAGCACGAAAATGAGATTCAGAACTAACAACTTCCAAAGATCGACACCACTAGGGAAAATAGAAAATACCATAAAAATAAATTGAAGTTCAGAGAAACAACTTGAACTCTGATCCAACTCTTAACTTTCGGGGAGACAAATCCCTAATCTTCTGTCAATGATAGGGAAAACTTCAACGGGGATAGAAACTTAGTCATGTAGAGCTTCTTGAATGAAGATGACTTCTACTAAGGATAAAGAGAATCCTGGTGTTAGAAGAAAATCGGGACCCGGCCTTATTGGGGATGAAAAGAGTCATTGAATAAAAGAAATCTGCCATCATACTGCATCATGGGGATATTACTTCCGAGGTGACAATATTTTTTTGGGAAAGAGGCAAGAGCTTTTTAGAATAGGGCTTCACTAGTGGGTGAAGAGAGATATGACCCATGCTTCCATATACACCGCACTGGGGAATTAGGACACTTGTTCCTTGGTTCGGTGGCAGAACCTACTGTTAATACTTGTTTCCGTTTTTTGTTTGCAAATGTCACGGTAAGCAAGAGCCGCCACCGACTTTTATTTCATCCAACAAAGGAAAAGGAAAAAGAACAGAAAAAACCTTTTTCGAGATGTTTCTGAGTACGGGGGGTAGATTATAGAAAGAGAAGGTGTTAGCACCCTTTCTATCCATGGTTTTCCATGGGCTCTTAGGTACTTGCTCATTTTGAAATTGCTTGTGTGTGTTTTGAAAAGTTTTTGTTTAAATTCGTGGTAACCCTTGTATCTGTCCTCAAGAGTGTGACGACGTTGTTTTTGAAAACTATTTTGAAAGTGTTTGTGTAAAAGAATTTTTGTTGTTTTGAGCAAGTACTTAAGAGTTTCTACCTACTCGAAAAAGAATGTTCGTTTTCTCGTTTCCTTTAGACAGCTCTATCCTACTATTAAGGAGTAGGTAGCCCCATCGTTGGAGTTAAAGGGATATTCGAAGGGACAATTACGGCCGCTGAAGAAATGGTTAGGAAACCTTAGTAATTACCCTAGAGTCTTAAATATCTTTCCGAGGCAACATTCTAATGGGTCATATTTTATCTTTTAGGACTAGAGGACAATCACTAAAACTCCCTATACTTCATGACCGTTTACCGAAGGCAACCGAAGTGGGGAAAACCCTACGAGTAAGCATGTGAAAGTGTTTGATTTCAGTTGATTATCTTTGCATAATTAGGGTTTTCTATTGTTTTAATTTCATTTGTCTTTTGCATACAACCCTATTATCAATCATCTAGCAATTAATAGTTGCGGAAATTAAAAGCGGAAAAGTAAATCTACGCTATTAGAAAGCTTTGGGGAGGGGTTACATAACCAAAAACTGGGGATTAAACAATAAATAATATGCGGTAAACCTTAATTAAAAGCTATTACAAACTCGAAGCAAATACAATAATTGGAATTAAAAAATAAAGTATTGCGTGTGCGACGAATTAAATGCGGGAATCAAAGTCTAAATTCAAAGGGAATCAAATAAAATATTTTTGTTATTTTTTATTGAGAAAATTAACTATTTGCAAATTAACCCTAATTTTCTAATTGATTTTAATTATGAAAAAAAGAATATAAATTGCCCTAATTAAATTAATCTAATTAATTAATAAAATAAAATATTGTATAAAAAAATCTGATTTTAATGTTTTTTTGATTTAATAAAAAATGATTTTTGTTTTGTAAATATAATTAAACAAATAATTAAAATGAATAAAAGAAAAATTAGTCTGGGCCTAGTGTGAAGTAGTAATCTGGGAGGTGCATTGTTTGAAATTTCAAGGCCCAACATAGCTGGCCCAAAGCTGACGTTTGCTCTAGTGAGACGCTGGCCAAGAATGTCCACCATGCGCCTGCATGCTTGAGGCATTAGATTTGGGATCGAGATGTTCCAATGATGAGGTGTTGTAGTGTATGGTAGGCACGCTTGGTAGGATAACACCAGATCTTCAATTAAATATTAGAAAAAAATAATATAAGCACACGCCTGGGATCAAACCCATGACGTTTACTTCACAGGCACGCTCCTCAATCATCTGCGCTAGCTGGACCATTTATACATATAATAAAACAAATAACATATAATGGAAACAAAACGCATTATGCCCAAAAAATGTGCCAAGATTCAAACCGGCCACTGGGAGTCAGCCACATGATCATCTTTCTCCTCAGAACTGTCGTTTTAGGTATCAGCTTTTACCTACGGACAGGTCTGTCGCTAAAAGACCTGCAAATCTCCAAAATTCACACCAAGCAATATAAATGCAATTTAAAGTCATGGATCAACTGGGTTTGATCCCTTGAGCATGATGGCATACATCATTAGGTCTAATTTTCCATGCATCTCAAAGCCCTAAAATGGAGGTTAAAACCCTAACAATGGCAATTTGGCATCTATGCATCAAAACTGGAAATTAAGTATTCAAATACATTCCAAATGCTCAAACAAACAATAATGCATCATCAAAACCTATTTCTAATATGTGTACAATCAAAATCGAATTCAAAATTTGAAGGGAAAATTGTGATGATATAGATGGCGATTCTGGATGCTGTGACGCATGCAAATGATGATGTTAGCTTCAGGTGATTGTCCGGAATGGATTACTGGCCTTGAAACACTTTGAATCGTCCTGTATAATGACATCCAATTCTCACTTTTTTTTCAAAAAATTGAGTTTTTGTTCTTGCAGTTTACACGACCAAACCTTGTTCTTATGCTTTGGAAATGTTGTGTATATATCATAAAATGATTTAGGTCAACAAAAACTGATCATATCTTTGCAAATTATGGAGATTTGATTTCATTCTTTGCCTTGTATGATTTATTCCCAAAATAGACCAAATTAATATCTTTTCCAATCAATTAGCTTTTTCACGAATTTGGATGATTTGCTAGCTATTCATTGACTCATAATATGCTCATAAAATCAAATCTTGGATTTTATTTCATTATTCTACTATTTAAATTAATTTATTTTGATTTAAATGGATAAAAAATAAAAATAAATAATAAAAATAATAAAATAATATGTGGATAAGCTCAGGGGTCGTGGGCCATCTTAGGAACAAATTTCAAACAAGAAAACATGGGCCCATTTGGAAAAAAAGTCATTTTGATCAATGTTGACTTCATGCACATTTCCAAAAATTGGTCAACTTTGACAATACATATCTCCCTCAATTTTAACCCTAAGAAGGTGTTCTTGGACTTTTTAGAAAGCTTAGTATGTCCTCTAAACAACCCTATTGGTTTCATATGAATTAGATCTTACATGCTCATGTAATAAGCTTTGACCCAAAAGGTGTTTTGTTGACTTTTTGAAATGACCTATAATGTCTGAATTTATATCTTTTCATGAGTGCATTTTTTGAACTTGAGGGCTGAAGATGAGTTGTAGGGAATTGAATTCTATTAAAAATGAGCCTTGGATGAGAAATTTCTAATAAAGTATGAGAAAGTTATGTGTGGTCAAATTTTGGTTGACTTTTCCTATAGAAACCCTAATTTAGCAACTTTCGAGTTTTGATGAATTTGGGGCATTCCTTGAGGAATCATGATCAACACTTGATCAAATGATTAATACTACTTCAAAATGTTGATGTTGACCAAAAATCTTGAAGTTTGACTGTATGTGGGCCACAATTGACTTTTGACCTAATATAGTTGATTTTCAGGCATCAGAGCAGTTGACTGAGAAAATTTCGTGTGCAAATCATGATACTTGACATGGATGGTCTTGAGAACATATTAAGACCATGGAAAAGATTTGAGACCTTTAGAGTTCACATATCATGATGAAAGTGGAAACCCTAGTTGAAGGTTCATTGCCTTAGGAGAGAATTTGTCTGGCTAATCCTTGGGCATCTTTGAGCAATTGAGGATCTCTAGGAGTATGTTTTGAATAAAATGAGAGGGAAAATTTTGGGGTACAACAGCTGCCCCTGTTCAATCTTCTTATACCTGAGTATGTAGATTGGCTTGTCTGTCTTTCGTGATCTGAAGGTGGAAGATGATTGAACACTAGAGTGCCCAAAAATTTGCACTCACATGAAGTAATACTGATTAGTGATATCGGGAAGTGGCTTACAGATGCCATTTAGAAGTCGACAGAGAATCGTCAGAGATGGGCTTAAAGATGCCATCTAGAAAATATATCGATTGCATAAGAGAATTCCTGTAACTACCGTTGAGGGGAACTTCACCAGGGAATGTTGATTTATGTTTTGGCAAATAGAGGCTAGGAGCTTCGGCTGTCTGTTGCTCTACTGGAGAATTAAATCTTGATTGAGGAAGTGGAAGTAGACTGCATATCTGGTCAGGGCCCCGGCTGCACAAAAACTTACCGGGGAAATGTGAAATTGACCGTATCTGGTCGGGTCCAGGTCTTACAGTGTTGTAAACTGTTGTCTGGAGATAAGAGAGAAGGAACCTAGACAGTAGGGTTGCTTCGAAATGAAATCTTGGATAGTAGGGTTGTTAGAAGGAACCTGGTTCGTAGGGTTATTTCGAGATGAAAGCCTGGATAGTAAGGCTATGAGAAGGAACTTGGGTCGTAGGGTTACTTCGAAGTGAAATCCTGGATAGTAGGGCTTATGGGAAGGAACCTGGGTAAGGTTTCTTCGTGATGAGTTTGGGTAAAACTGCATCTGAAACGAGAAGGAACCTGGGTAAGGTTTCTTCATGAGGAGTTTGGGTAAAACTGCATCTGAACCGAGAAGGAACCTGGGTAAGGTGGCTTCTGAGGAGTTTGGGTAAAACTACATCTGAACCGAGAAGGAACCTGGGTAAGGTTGCTTCGTGAGGAGTTTGGGAAAAACTGCATCTGAACCGAAAAGGAACCTGGGTAAGGTTGCTTTGTGACGAGTTTGGGTAAAACCACATCTGAACCGAGAAGGAACCTGGGTAAGGTTGCTTCATGACGAGTTTGGGTAAAACTATATCTGAACCGAGAAGGAACCTGCATAAGGTTGCTTCGTGAGGAGTTTGTGTAAAATTTCATATAGAACCTGGGTAAAGTTACTTCGGGATAAATCCGTGTAAAACTTCAGAAGGAACCTGGGTAAGGTTACCTTGGGATAAGTCTGTGTAAAACTTCAGAAGGAACCTGGGTAAGGTTACTTTGGGATAAGTCTGTGTAAAACTTTAGGAGGAACCTGGGTAAGGTTACTTCGGGATAAGTCTGTGTAAAACTTTAGCAGGAACCTGGGTAAGGTTTCTTTGTAATGAGTGTGTGTAGGACTTCAGGAGGAACCTGGGTAAGGTTACTTTGTGATGAGTCTGTGCAGGGCTATAGGAAGGAACTTGGATTGTAGGGTTACTTCGTGATGAGTTCGTGTGAAACTTTATTTTGAAATGTATGAGATTTTTTTTCAAGATAGGCCCGTGCGAAGCTGTATTTAGGAGAAACCCGTGTAAGATTTCTTCGCGACGAACCCGTGTAAAGCTGCACTTGGTCGTGCAGATAATTACTCTGTTTATTTTCAGGAGTTAATCTTGGACCTGTTGGAAATTGTTGATGGTAACCATCTTTCCCGAGAAGATACATGGTTAATTATATGTGATGCATGGAATTCATTGTATGATGATGTTCTCAAAATAAATGAGATTATGTTGTATGCAATATGTGTGCGCACGTCATGATGTATGAACATGAAATGCTAATGTGACACTTCCGAGTCTGGGAAAATAAATCCCTGACTGCTATTGGAGAGTACTGGAAATTGAGTTCCTGA
Source organism: Vicia faba (assembly GCA_948472305.1). Classification (NCBI taxonomy): domain Eukaryota; kingdom Viridiplantae; phylum Streptophyta; class Magnoliopsida; order Fabales; family Fabaceae; genus Vicia; species Vicia faba. Next base: position 885,389,870 of record OX451738.1, read on the forward strand.
CCGTCGTAGAAAAAGTGATTCTTCTACTTCCGTTGGAGGTAGTGAACGGAGACGACTATGCCATGGATTTACTCTTTTCTGTTTGTGAAAATTCTACCGGGGAGAGACTCTATTAGAGAATAACTCTACGGGGGAATAAACTCTGCTTGGGAGACAAATTTATGAGCCGCTTGCAACTTATAAAATTTGGCTTGGGAATATAGACGTCGGCTCTCTGAAGGAGCTTTGCTGGGGAACGTGGCTCCTATATGGGGAAGCCGATGTCAAAGCTTTAGTTTCCTCTACTCTATGGGGAGTGTAGATGTCATTGGGACACATGCTGAGGATACGACAATAACTTTGCATCAGGACTTTTCTACCCATGTACCTGCTGGAGAAAGTACCCCCGGAGGCTTTATGGATAGCTTAAGAGTTATCCCAACTCATGAGGTGCTTGGCAACTGCCGATCAGAATGATAAGTCTTCTACTGATAGGCAAGCGACAAGATGACGGGACATAGTCGTTTGCTTTGATCCCTAACTTTTTCCTGGATCGCCCTTTCGGGTTTTCAGTCCACCAGGATACCCCTTTTTTCCCAAGCCGCCTTTTCAGGTTTTCGACTTGCCGGGTGTACAGTTTTTTCATATGTATATCCCTAACTTTTTCCCGAACCTTTTTGGTTCGTCGGGATGCTCTTATTTTTGCCTAGGCTAGTCAACCTAGAGGGTCTTTTTCATACGTGGTCTTTTCCGACTATGTCCACGCTCTCAGAATGTAGGGAGTTGTCACTGTCCATAGTGTTATGTTGTAGTACTGTAAAAAATGTTTTCTTGATGGCACATGATTCGTTGCTGGAATGCGTGCGTAATGCCCCAAGTGATTCGGATGGAGATATGCCCCTGGTTATTTGGCACTTTTGGGGAGACTTCCCCAGGTGTGTTAGACATCATGTCATGCCCCTTGCTTATGGAAGACCTGTTATTGGAAGTGTCTTTCCCGCTGAGGTGATTCTGTCCATTGAGAGGATGTTTGTTCATTGAATATCCATTGTGCGGATTTCTCTGCTGTCAAATAATTATTCATATGCAAATAATGTTATTTAAAGAATGCAAAACTCATGTCTGTCTTGAATTTTTTTTTGAAAATGTGCTTTGTGTAGTAAAACAAAATTTGCAAGAATGTGATATCAACTCGGGATTCGTAACAAGTCCTACAGGAGTCAGGATACCTTTGCAACAGTATGCTCTCAAACTAACCCATGCTTCAACTAGGACTTTTAAGGGTTATAACGTGGTCTGGTTCATGGTTTAAGAAACAAAGGATAAAGTCTCAAAATTTATTTGTACCCACCCGTTCTTCATGATGTCCTCCAGTCCTATGCTCAGTTAATTGCGCGTTTAGAATCCCAGTTGAGTCTTGGAGTATTGTCCTTGATGTTCCAGTGATGGTTCGGATACTGAAAGTTTATTTTGAATAGGCAGACATCTTTTTTGTCGAGGATTTATAGGACCTCTTTCTTTTTTGATTTTGTTATCCTTTCTTTTCCTGAACTGTTTCTTTTTGTGATTACAGTCAGTGGGATGCCCCAGTTTTTTTCTTAAGTCCCTTTCGTGGGTTTTGACTTAACGGGATTTTCTTTTGCAAAATAATGACTGCCTACTTTGATGATTATGTGGAACCATCACCATCTTTTGATTTAGAAGGACGTCTTCGAGGCCCTTCATTGTGTGCGAAGCGGAAGATTACGACTGAATGCGCCTCTGAACTAACTGAGAAAGCTACCCTGCCCTAGGTTGTGATTACGAGTTTTAATTTGTGTGAAAGAAAAACTCCTACTTATTTGGCTCAAAGGGCTTGACTAGGGATTATCTTCCTTATAACTCCACTGTTTTGGATTTGAAACAATGCCTGTACATCATCAACAAGGTATGTTCAAAAGTATATTGTAGAGATTATGGTATCATTTTCGTCATCCTCCCTCTAAGGCTTAGAGTTTTTAGTCGAGAGTTGAATATGACAAAAAGGAAGTATAAAGAAGTTTAAGCATAGTGAAAACAAATTGATTTAAGACAAACATGTGTAATGCATTAATGAAATAACAAAGTTTTTACATGAAAATACAACTTGAGAATTCAAATGAACAAAAATGCTTTCGATCCTAGCCATGTTTTGGAAGGGGAGCAGTAATCACGTTGGGAGTCTCAGGAGGGTCGAATTCAATCTCCTTGGCATCAATCATATTCTGAATCTTGTATTTCAGCATCCAACAATCGTTTGTATCGTGTCCCGGGCTGCCAGAATGATAAGCACACCTTGCATCAGGATTATAGTTAGGAGAAGAAGTCTTAGGGTTCAGATGAGGGTTTATCACCGTAATCAGATTCATCTTTAACATGTGTTGCAATGCTTGTGACAATGGAATGTTGATTTGGGTGAACTTCCTTTGAGGTCTTTCCACCCTTGGCTGATTGTTTCGTTCTTGGGTAGCCGCATGCCTAGGTATCATCACAGCACCTACCGTTGGACGACGTTCAGCTCTGCTCTGACCTCTTGGGTTATAGATGGCATTGACCTCCTTTTTACCCATGAACGACTTCTTCAATGTACTTGACGAAGTGGCTTTCTGGATCTTGCTGCTCCGGATCCCAGCTTCTACCCTTTCTCCAGTCAATATCAGCTTGGCGAAACCAGCTGAGGAGCTTCCAATCAAGTGATTGAAGAACGGACCAGACAGCGTGCCAAGAAACATACCCACCAACTCCCTATCAGACAAAGGGGGTTGGACTCTCCCTGCCAGATCTCTCCAATTGTATGTATAGTCTTTGAAACCTTCGCTTGTGCCCACGACATACTCTGGAGTTGAGTATGGGTAGGGGAAAGGTCAGCGTTATATTGATACTGCTTGTAAAAAGTAGCATCCAGATCTTCCAAGTTGCGGACATTGGTTTCCTCCAGTTGATAGAACTATTCAAGCTGAGTCTCGGACATACTATCCTGGAAGAAATGGACCCACAAGTTCTTATCAGTAGCGTGAGGCTGAATCTTCCTCACGTAGGATCTTAAATGCAACTTAGGGCAGGAGACACCGTCTTACTTAGCAAATGTGGGGATCTTGAATTTTGGTGGGATGACCACTCCAGGAACCAGACCTAACTCTTCAATCCAAGTCGGGCACCCTTTGGATTTCCATGGCACTGAGTCGATCCTCCAGCTGTTTGTATCTATCCTCAGTGGGAGGATATTGTTCATCATTGTAGTCAAATTCATCCTCAGAAACTCTTGGACTAGGGTCTTCCTCCCTTATTTCACCCTCTTGGTTCTCCCCTTTGGATGAATAGGTTAGATTAACCGTTTGCTTCAACCGTCCCCTAAATCTTATGCCCAGATTCAGGACATCGACGATATTCTTCTTCTTCTCCTTCTTCTTTTTCTCTTTCAAAATAAGGGCCTTCAGATCTTCCTGCCCTTTAGCCAAGGATACGAACATTTGTTGAAATTGGGCATTTTGTGCCTAGAGGTCCTTGATACTTTGTTCAGAAGACATTTTTGCTGAAATAAACAACTCAGAAGATGAGAAACCTATTATGAAACCTATTTATGCAATGTCATGGATGATATGCGTATGCAATGATTTCAAGTACTTTGGGAAATTTAAATTTGCGAACCAAAATGAAATAAAGATTTCATTAGTAGAATTCAAAATACAACTGTCTTTTAGGCGTTACAATTAAAAATTCTAAAAACTAAAAGAAAATCAAATTTCCCATGGATGCTTCCTCTTCGCACCGAGATAGACATTAAGGCTTCTTTCCTCATGAAGCTGATTTGTGAGCTCTAAGACTTTCTTCTCCTGGGCATAAAATTGGTCCCTATAAGTATCCTGCTCATTCTTCAACTGAATCTAGGACCTCTGTAATTCTTCAAGATCGGTGGGCATATCAGGATGAAGAACCGTGTAGGGAATATCCCCTTCAGTAATGGGCTCCACAATCACTGGCAAGACATCTATGTACGACATCATCAGTTTCTGAGCACGAGCTCGTACCCATTAGAGGTAAGGTTCCATAGGAATAGAATTATTCGGCCCCAAAGTCTTGACGTCAGATCTGTTTATCATGCCCCAGGCTCGTATAAACCTTTGGCGATACCCCTGAACATCATCCTCATAGTTGAACACAATGCCCTGGATAAGCATCTCGTGAGGACCGTCCCTTCGAGCGTAACCAAACGGTCGTAGAGTCAAACAAGGATTGTAAGTTATGCCTCCCCTAATGCCAAGTAGTGGGACATTAGGGAATTCCCCGCAGCGGTCAATAATAGAAATATCTCCCATAGATAGGGAATACCAGAGAATATCCGTGTAAGAAAGTGACATTATCCTTTGCGACCAACCTAAACCTTCTTCATTCTTCAGCACTGACTTAGGGAGGTGAGAAATAAACCACCTTGACAGTAATGGCATGCAACACATAAGAACCCCTTTTCTCTTCATAGTACGAGTGTTGAGAGCATGCAAGATATCTCCGAGCAAAGTAGGCACAGGGTTGTGAGAGAGGAAGATCTTGATAGCATTCACGTCTATGAGCAAATATGGATTAGGGAACAACACTAACCCATAAGTTAGAAGGGCCAAAACCTCTTCAAAAGCCTGAAAGTCTAAATAATTCCAAAATAACTGGCCCTTCTATATTAGGAACTTGGCTAGAAGACCCTTGACTCCGCTTCTTATTTCCCAATTGGATACCACGTCGGCCTGTTTCAGATGCAAAGCTGAGGAAATGATCTCTGGCTTGGGAACTTCTTCTAAACCTATGAAAGGCATCTGGTCAAGCATAGGTAGATCCAATAACTGAGAGAACTCTTCCATGGTAGGTGTGATACGGTGGGAGAACTGACTTGGGATTTTGCGTTTGTGTTCGCAAATGTTTCGATTTAGCAAGAGTCGCCACCGACTTTTTATTTTATCCTAAGGAAAGGTCAAAAAGCACAGGAAAGACCTTTGAGATGTTTTCTTGGGTTCGGGGAGTAAATTATAAAAAAGGAAGGTATTAGCACCCTTTCTATCCATGGTTATCCATGAGCTCTTAGTTACTTGTTTAGATCACTTGCCTTTGCTTTTCAATTGTTTGAAATGGTGCTTTGTGTGTGTGGTTTTTTTGAAAATGCTTTGAAAAAGATGCCTTGTCTAGACAACCTTTGTAATGATTCTTGTTTGAATATATACAAAGGTGTGTGTCTTTTTGAAAAGATATTCTAATGTTTTTGGAAGTTGTTTTGAAGTTGTGTTTTGAAGTGTGTTTGAAAATGGCAAGGATGTTTTACAAGATTTTTGATCAAGTAACTAAGAGTTTTCTACCCTATTTTACTCAAAGGTCTTTCTTATGTTTTTAACCCTTTTAACAGTGTTGTTTCACCATTGTATTTGGTGAACAACCTTATGTTAGGATGTTAAACGGGACAGGCGCGGGTCATCGTATAGACCATGATAGCAATAGTGTCAAGTATTTTTGGCAATTTTCTTGAGGGACTTTGATCATTTTGCTTAAGCAACTCAGATAGCATCATCGAGGGACTATGATCTTTTTTTGTTTTGCCAAAGTACTTGACATGCATACCATGGCCCATTTTTGAAGGCAACAAGTGGATTGAAACCCTAGGGGTGCAAGTGTGCATTGTGTTTGTTTTTTCATGCATTGTTATCTTGGATTAGGTCAAACTATTTGTTAATTTGATTTTTGTATACAAAACCCTAAGTCTAATCATGACATAATTGAAAGCTTAAAGGTGCGAGAATTTAAATTCTACACTATTATAACATGATACAGGGAGGGGGGTACAAATTTGAATTGGGAATTATTTTGCAAGAAATTAAATCCTAAATTATTACAACCAAATTGAATGTATAAGACATAATATTTAAATGTACAATAATTAAATAAAATGCAATAAATAAATGTTAAATAAAATGTATCATGCAAAAAAAGTTTTTATGTATGTAAAAAGTATTTTTCATGTGAAATGTAATTAAATAAAAAGTCAATTTCAATTATTTTGTTTTTTAGGGCAAAAAACCCTAATTTCTTAAATAAATAGTATTATTTATTATTTATATACAATAATGTATCAATTTGTACAAAAAATAAAAGTATATTGTAAAAAAGGTATTTTTAGTATCAATTATTAATAAAAATAAAAATGTATTATTTTTGTGTTTTTTGTCTAATTATTTAATAAAATAAAGTATATAAGTATATATATAAATATATTAAATATATTAAGTGTATAAAAATAAAAATTAATTGTTTACAAAAAATGTATATATTTCAATAAAATGTTTTCAAATGTGTATAAAATAATAAATAAAAATAAAAGTGTTTTTTACATTGTTTTTAAATTTAAACAAAATGAATATAAAGTATTTAATGTATTAATACTAGAAATAATTAAAATAAATACCAAATAAATACAAAAATTTATGAAAATATTTTTAAGTATTTTTTATATTAGAAAATAAAATATCAAAATCAGAAATGAAATAAAAATGCAAAAATGACAAATATACAAGAAATGGGCCAGGGGGTGTAAAAAGAAAAGATGGGGGTGCCAAAAGTAAGCCTGTACAGGCCCAACCCAAAACCAACTTCATCTTCTTCCTTTGAACAGAAATGCGCGCGCTCTGTATACAAAATGCTATCTCCTGATTCCTTGCTTTTTTGACAAAACTCATAACATGAAACTTGTAGAGCATCAAACAACGAATCTAACCATATAAAAAACTTAAGCTAACTCTCAAAGACCAGAGAGAATTTCTCTGGCCCTAATTTTTAACCTAGTTTTTTCAGAAAGTTGATGAACGAAATTCTCCTAGCATGATTAATATAAATGAAAACTAAGCACATGTATGGTTTCAGGGCTATGAATACAACATCTTTCATTCACAAACCTAAGTCTAACTATTCCTAAATAGAGAGATAGGAGTTCATGAAATACCTGTTTCAGTTGAGCTCGAGTTGGACAATGCAGCAACTTTCAAGGGTGCTTGAGGTTCTTTTGAGCTTGCCTGATGTCCAATGAAGCTTTCCCAATGCCTAGTTTGTTTTGAAGTAGCCTGAATCGTGCTACAGAACTCAACCTGCAAAGCTTCCAAACAAAAATGGCAATGTGTGTTAATGGTGTTACAGTTGGCAATGGAGGTCTGGAATAGTTCAGGTGAGTTGAATGGAAGGTATTGGAACAAGTTTGAGGCAAAACGTACGAGGGAAAATGGAGATGGAGGTGGTTCTGCAGGGCTTTCCCTGTTTTGCAGAAAAGTGGTGATTTTGTGTACAAGGAGGTTTGAGTGGTGAAGAGCTCGTGTTTATGACTCAAAGGGTTATGTGAAACTTGTTTGCAATATTTGTGTAAGCTGACTATGGCTGGTTTTTGAGTTGGGAGGATTTGGACAAATTTCTTCTTTGTAAAGCAAGAGAATGTACACTTGTGATTACGGGCCTGTAACTCCTATCTTGTATGCTGCATACTTTGCCCTTGATACTTACAATTTGTGGATTTGATCTTGCCTCAGAGATATGGTCCCATGCTCCAAAGATCTTGGTTTGACATAAAGTATAACTTTTCAAAAATGGCAAAATACCTTTTTCCAAATAGGGATTAATTTTGTGTGCAATGTCCAAATGGCCAAGATAATGCATTAGATCAGTGGATTTGCATTCAATTAAGGAGTGTAAAATGGTTTAGAGGCCTGCAAGCTAGTACAAAGCATGCTGATTTGAAAATGCGAGTTATATGAACATGTATTGGCCATGGATCAAAGTGAGTTTTTGCCAACTTCAAGCATTCGATTCTACCTAACCACAAAGGTGTTTGAGGAGTTCTTGGACAATTTTGAAAGCTTGCAACATTTACTATAATCCATCTTTAAAATGCAACTTGAAACTCCAAGTGGAAATATGTGAAAAATGGGCAAGAAGATGGATCAAAATCCTGCCTAAACTAGGGCAAAATTTCTCTAAGTTAAAAGTTTTAGGTACCCTTGTTCCAAAAATCATAACTTGAGATCCAAGCTTCTTTTGAGAAAACTTTGTGAATCAAAGTTGTAGAATTTATGACTGACTACAACTTCCATGTTGTAAGGTTTGTTTGAATCCATTTGCATCTTGGTGAAAAAATGGGACAAAGTTAGGAAAAAATAAGAAAATTTCATAACTTAGAAAATTTCTAAGTTATGAAAATTTTCCATTTTAAACCCTAATTTTGTCTTTTTGGATTTCTTGATGAACAAGTCTCATAATTTGACATGTCTTGATGAAAAATGACCCTTGGCACTTGAATTTGACCAAAAAGTCAAAGTTTGACTTTTTAGTATACAGTTAAATTTTGATCAGTTGACTGAAAAATTCATCTGTCAATCCTATGCATTTGAGATCTTTTGAACCTGTTGAATGGGTCAAGACAATGTCATTGAGTCCTTGAGTCCATGGTTGAACTTGATTTGCCATTGGCTAGGTCAAACAGTCAAAAATTGCCTTTGTACAGTCAAAACCCTAAAAATGACCATTTTGCCCTTTTGATGATCTGATCAAATTTCTTGTGGAATGGTGATCCAAACTTGATCAAACGGTTCATATGAGTTCATAATGTTAATGTGGGTCAAATTTAATGAGGTTTGACTGTCAATTGGGCATTGTAGGTCAAAACATCCCTGTGCAAACTCAAACCCTAATTTAGGTCAACAGTGCAAAGAGGTGTTTTGAGCAGAGCCAACCTTAGCTTGATCTTGAGTCCTAAGATTCTTTTGATGAGAAATGTTGATGAAATGAGAGGGTAAATTTTTGGGTACAACAGTTGCCCCTGTTCAATCTTCTTGAACCTGAAGAGTTAGATTGGCAAGTTTGCCTTTCGTGACTCGAAGGTAAAGGAGGATTGGACACTAGAGTGCCCGTAAATTTGCACTTGTCAAAGTATAGCTGAGGAAATGGGCTTAAAGATGCCATTTGGAGATGGTAGAATCTTGCTAGAGATGGGCTTAAATATGCCATCCAAGACTTTTTGTTGAATTGCAATGTTGTAGGTCAGAAGAATGAGCATCAAAATGATATCCGTATCTGGAATACATTTGAGCTATATCTGGAGATTGAGTCTGTATGAGCAAAAGAGTGGCGTCCGTGTCTGGAGCGCATCTGAGCTATAACTGTATTTGAACTTTGAATGAATATCAGAATGACTGCCGTGTCTGGAGTGTGTCTGTATGGTATCTGAATTCTGAATGGTCGACAGAGAAACATCTGTGTATGGAGCATCTCTGGGCTGGGGAACTGAATAAGTAATAGATTAGCAACCGTGTTTGGAGCATCCGTAAACTGTTTTCATGAGATGAATCTGAACAAGCGATAGATTAACATTCGTGTTTGGAAACATCTGTAAACTGTTTTCATGAGATGAATCTGAACAACCGATAGATTAACATCCGTGTTTGGAAACATCCGTAAACTGTTTTCATGATCCTTGAAGTCCAATAAGCAATAGATTAGCATCCGTGTTTGGAAGCATCCGTAAACTGTTTTCATGATCCTTGAAGTTGAATAAGCAATAGATTAGCATCCATGTTTGGAAGCATCTGTAAACTGTTTTCATGATCCTTGAAGTTGAATAAGAAATAGATTAGCATCCGTGTTTGGAAGCATCCGTAAACTGTTTTCATGAGCTGAATCTGAACAAGCGATAGATTATCATCCAAGTTTGGAAGCATCCGTAAACTATTTTCATGATCCTTGAAGTTGAATAAGCAATAGATTAGCATTCGTGTTTGGAAGCATCCGTAAACTGTTTTCATGAGCTGAATCTGAACAAGCGATAGATTATCATCCGTGTTTGGAAGCATCCGTAAACTGTTTGCATGATCCTTGAAGTTGAATAAGCAATAGATTAGCATTCGTGTTTGGAAGCATCCGTAAACTGTTTTCATGAGCTGAATCTGAATAAGCGATAGATTATCATCCGTGTTTGGAAGCATCCGTAAACTGTTTTCATGATCCTTGAAGTTGAATAAGCAATAGATTAGCATCCGTGTTTGGAAGCATCTGTAAACTGTTTTCATGAGATGAATCTGAACAAGCGATAGGTTAACATCCGTGTTTGGAAACATCCGTAAACTGTTTTCATGATCCTTGATGTCGAATAAGCAATAGATTAGCATCCGTTTTTAGAAGCATCCGTAAACTGTTTTCATGATCCTTGAAGTTGAATAAGCAATAGATTAGCATCCGTGTTTGGAAGCATCCGTAAACTGTTTTCATGAGCTGAATCTGAACAAGCGATAGATTATCATCCGTGTTTGGAAGCATCCGTCAACTGTTTTCATGATCCTTGAAGTTGAATAAGCAATAGATTAGCATCCATGTTTGGAAGCATCCGTAAACTATTTTCATAAGCTGTATCTAAACAAGCGATAGATTATCATCCGTGTTTGGAAGCATCCGTAAACTGTTTTCATGATCCTTGAAGTTGAATAAGCAATAGATTAGCATCCGTGTTTGGAAGCATCTGTAAACTGTTTTCATGAGCTGAATCTGAACAAGCGATAGATTATCATCTGTGTTTGGATGCATCCGTAAACTGTTTTCATGATCCTTGAAGTTGAATAAGCAATAGATTAGCATCCGTGTTTGGAAGCCTCCGTAAACTGTTTTCATGAGCTGAATCTGAACAAGCGATATATTATCATTCGTGTTTGGAAGCATCCGTAAACTGTTTTCATGATCCTTGAAGTTGAATAAGAAATAAATTAGCATCCGTGTTTGGAAGCATCCATAAACTCTTTTCATGAGCTGAATCTGAACAAGCGATAGATTATCATCCGTGTTTGGAAGCATCTGTAAACTGTTTTCATGATCCTTGAAGTTGAATAAGCAATAGATTAGCATTCGTGTTTGGAAGCATCCGTAAACTGTTTTCATGAGTTGAATCTGAACAAGCGATAGATTATCATCCAAGTTTGGAAGCATCCGTAAACTGCTTTCATGATCCTTGAAGTTGAATAAGCAATAGATTAGCATCCGTGTTTGGAAGCATCCGTAAACTGTTTTCATGAGCTGAATCTGAACAAGCGATAGATTATCATCTGTGTTTGGAAGCATCCGTAAACTGTTTTCATGATCCTTGAAGTTGAATAAGCAATAGATTAGCATCCGTGTTTGGAAGCATCCGTAAACTATTTTCATGAGCTGAATCTGAATAAGCGATAGATTACCATCCGTGTTTGGAAGCATCCATAAACTGTTTTCATGATCCTTGAAGTTTGTAGCTTGTTAATCTTATCCTGTGAAGGGTAAAATATTAGCCGAAACACAAAGTTATGTTGCACGAAATGTATGAGGCAATATATGTGTTTTATCAATTTCATGATACATGAATGTAATGTATGCGCATGTAAGCTGATGAGCTGTCTTGCTGAAGAAAATAAATCCTAGACTGCTGTCGTGGAAAGTATATCCTTGACCAATGCTGGGGATTCCAAAAATCTTTGAATACTGAAGATGAGAAATCTTTGATGACTGCTTGGGGATTAACGATCTCTGATTGTTGAGAAGGAGAAATCCCTGGGCCACTATTGGAGGTGGAAAATCCTTGGCGATTTATGGGGATTAACAAGGCCTTTGACAACTTCTGCAGGGAATGAGAATCCTTCATGACTTTCCTAGGAAATAGGGAGAGCTCTGAAAATCTCTACTGGGGAGTTAAAACTTGGGAGTCTTCTGCTTGGAGAAATGAGACCTAGAATCCTCGATCTGGATGGGAGATAACTCCGTGGGGAAATGTTCACTATTCTGGCTCTGCTGGGGATAGGATTTTCAGGGTTTTCAGGCTCCATTGAGGATCTTGAAGCTTAACTCTGATGGGAATTTTGAAACTTAACTCAGCTGGTGAACCAAGTTTAGAATGCACTGGCTCCGCTGAGGATCTTGAAGCTTAACTCTGTTGGGGAAATATACTCCAAATTTTAGCTTTGTTGAGGATATGAATGATGTATCATAGGGGATTTCTTCTGAAATGGCACAAAGATATCTTTCTACACCTTCAACCTATCAGTAATTATCCTTTTTCAATTTTGTTTTATTTGTAAGCAGTGATTATATTCAAATGCATATGCCTATTTAACAAAACATTGGACATTTTCAAATAAAACATAAGTGTAAAAAGAAAAGAAAGGCAAGCAAATTTCTGCACTTTGAAGTATCTTTGTATTTAACTTTCGTGAGTATCTTTGTACAAAGGAGACAAACATCCTAGTAAGAGAATGTTGTCGTAAAAATTGAAAAATTTTATACAAAAGAAAGATGGCTATGTGTAATAATTCCATGGGATTCCCATTCTACTATAGCCTTCACAACTCTGAATATCTTGTCCATTCGCTGCTTCATCCGCCGATGAATGGATTGATCTGAAGCTTGGAGCTTGTTGGTGAAGAGATTGTTCTTAAAGTGATCCGACGAGACATAGTCGTACGCTTTAATTCCCTAACTTTTGCCTGGACCGCCCTTTGGGGTTTTCGATCCACCGGGAAACCCTTTTTTGCCCAAGTCGCCCTTTCGGGTTTTCAACTTGCCGGGTGTAAAGATTTTTTTTATCCCTAATTTTTTCCTGAACCGCCCTTTCGGGTTTTCGATTCACCGGGATGCCCATTTTTGCCCAAGTCGCCCTTTCGGGTTTTCAACTTGTCGGGTTATTTTATGCGTAGTATCTTTTGACTATGTCTACGTTCGCAAGGTGCGGCAAGTCGTCTCTGTCCATGGTGGTCAGAATCATTGCCTCACCAGAAAAGATGCTCTTGATCACAAATGGTCCTTCGTAAGTAGGAGTCCACTTGCCCCTAGGATCACTTTGCGGTAAGATGATCCGCTTGATTACAAGATCTCCGACTTGATATACTTGATGTCTGACTTTCTTGTTGAAAGCCTTGATCATCCATTTTTGATACGTCTGACCATGACAAACAGCAGTAAGTCGCTTCTCGTCGCTCAAGTTAAGTTGGTCAAGCCAGGTCTGAATCCAATCGTCCTTACTCAAACCAGTATCTTTCATAATCCTCAAAGAAGGAATGTGAACTTCCATGGGTAGAACATCTTCCATGCCATGCACCAAAGAAAATGGGGTTGCCCCTATTGAAGTACTTGCCGTGGTACGATATCCATACAGAACAAACGGTAACATCTCGTGCCAGTCCTTGTAGGTGACTGTCATCTTTTGAATGATCTTCTTGATATTTTTTTTCGCGGCTTCAACAGCACCGTTCATCTTCGACCGATAGGGAGATGAATTATGATGATAAATCTTGAATTGTTCGCATAGAGCGGTGATCATGGTGTTGTTCAAATTTGTACCGTTGTCCGTGATGATCCTGTCGGGGACACCATACCGGCATATGAGGTTCTGCTTGATGAAGCGGGCAACCAAATTCTTTGTAACTGAGGCATAGGAAGCTGCCTCGACCCACTTGGTAAAATAGTCAATAGCCACTAGGATAAAGCGATGTCCATTGGATGTCGTAGGCTTGATCTCTCCAATAATGTCAATGCCCCACATTGCAAATGGCCAAGGAGCTGTCAGAACGTTGAGAGGAACAAGAGGAATATGTACCTTGTAGGCGTAGACTTGGCATTTGTGGAAGGTACGGGAATGTTGATGACAATCAGCTTCCATGGTAGACCAGTAGTAGCCTGCCCTTAGAATCTTCTTAGCCATCGTATGTCCGCTCAAGTGGGTGCCAAATGTGCCACTGTGTATATCGGTCATGATCAACTTTGCTTCAACCTTGTCCACACAATGAAGTAAAACATAATCATGGTTGCGCTTATAAAGGATGCCGTTGCTTAGGAAGAACTTGGAAGCAAATCTCCTTAAGAACTTTTTATCATTGACTGAAGCTCCTTCAAGATATTCACTACTCTGGAGATACCTTTTGATTTCGTGAAACCAAGGTGGTTCCACTACTTCTTTGGTATTAATCTCATGACAGTGCGCAGGTTCGTCCATTCGCTCGATGGTGATTTGGGGAGCCTCGTTATCCCAGTTGAGTTTAAACATGGAAGACATTGTAGCCAGGGCATCGGCTAACTGATTTTCTTCTCGCGGGAAGTGCTCGAAGGTAATCTCCTCAAAATGAGGTAACAATGTCAGGACATGTTCTTTATATGGGATAAGATTAGGATGTTTGGTGTCCCACTCTCCTTTGACTTGACTGATAACCAAAGCCGAGTCCCCAAATACGACCAAAGATTTGATTCCCAAGTCTATAGCAGCCTTGAGACCAAAGATGCAAGCTTCATATTCAGCCATGTTGTTGGTACAGTTGAAGTAAAGTCGGGTAGTGAAGGGTGTATGGTAACCTTCTGGAGAGATGAGTATCGCACCGATACCGTTGCCAAGTGCATTTGAAGCACCATCAAAGTACAGGGTCCATCGGGATCCTTGTTCAGGTCCGTCATACGGTCCGTTACCTTCAATGTTATTCAATGTCATGATGTCCTCGTCAGGGAAGTCGAATCTCATAGATTGGTAATCTTCGACGGCTTGATGAGCTAGATGGTCAGCTAGTACACTCCCTTTTATAGCTTTTTGGGTAGTATACTGGATATCATACTCAGTTAGGATCATTTGCCATCTAGCGATTCTTCCAAATAAAGAAGGCTTCTCGAAGATATACTTGATCAGATCCATTTTGGAAATCAGCAAAGTGGTGTGAGTCAACATATACTGCCTTAGTCGGCGAGCAGCCCATACCAAAGCGCAGCAAGTTTTCTCGAGTAGTGAGTAGCGAGTCTCACAGTCGGTAAACTTTTTGCTAAGGTAATAAATGGCATGCTCTTTTCGGCCAGACTCGTCATGTTGGCCCAACATGCACCCCATTGAGTTATCCAAAACAATCAGATACATGATTAACAACCTTCCTTCGATGGGTGGCATCAAAATAGGAGGTTCTAGTAAATACTCCTTGATCTTATCAAAAGCAACTTGACAATCATTGTTCCATTCAACTACCTGATCTTTCTTGAACAGTTTGAAAATTGGCTCACAGGTAGATGTTAGGTGAGAGATGAACCTCGCAATATAGTTTAAGCGTCCCAAGAATCCTCTAAACTCCTTTTCAGTGCGGGGGGTAGGCATTTCTTGTATAGCCTTTACTTTAGCTGGATCAACTTCAATGCCTTTGTTGCTGACAATAAATCCCAAAAGTTTACCAGACCTAGCCCCAAAAGTGCACTTGCTTGGGTTCAGTCTGAGCTTATACTCCTTCAACCTGACAAACAACTTTTGCAAATGATCAAGGTGTTCTTCTTTTGTCTGTGATCGAGCTATCATGTTGTCTACGTACACTTCGATCTCATGATGTATCATATCATGAAACAAAGCTACCATGGCGCGTTGATAGGTTGCCTCTGCATTCTTCAGTCTGAATGGCATCACTTTGTAGCATAAGGTACCCCATTGTGTGACAAAAGTAGTTTTCTCCATGTCCTCGGGGGCCATTTTGATCTGGTTGTACCCCGAGAATCCATCCATGAAGGAAAAAACCTTGTGTTGAGCTGTGTTGTCAACCAAGATGTCGATATGTGGCAGCGGAAAATCGTCCTTGGGGCTAGCCCTATTCAAATCCCGATAGTCCACGCACATTCTTACTTTGCCGTCCTTCTTAGGCGCAGGCACAATGTTAGCAACCCATTGTGGATAGGAAGTAACAGCCAGAAAGCCAGTGTTGAATTGCTTCATTACCTCAGCTTTGATCTTCTCAGACATGTCGGGCCTCATCCTGCGGACCTTTTGTTTGATCGGTGGACAATCCTCTCTTGTAGGGAGACGGTGGACCACAATATCTGTGTCTAACCCTGGCATATCTTCATAAGACCAGGCGAAGATTTTAACATATTCGTTCAACAACTGCACTAAATGCTCCTTGACACTTGGTTCTAGGTTGGCACCCACTTTTACTTCTTTCCTATCTTCCTTTGTTCCCAAGTTGATGGTTTCTAGCAACTCTTCATGAGGCAGAATAGCCCTCTCTTCTTGTTGCAAAAGTCTGGCTAACTCTCCCGGCACTTCACAATCTTTGTCAACTTCGTACTCAGCATGATCGACCAAATCTTCAGAGTTATCGAAGGCTAAAGCAGAATAGTCACCCATGGAATCCGGAGTGGATGGGTACCTGCATTTGTGAGTGTGGGTGTGTGTAAGGGATAGCCATCCTTAAACAAAAAAATGCAAAAGGAAAGAAAATGAACACAACAGTTTATAGATGAAAAACGTCCAATGATTCATTAAAACATGGCATATGATAATGAAGAAGATCAAGCCCTTACAAATGGACCTACATGCCCCGGGCAAGGCATGAGGTGAAAATAGTGTGCAAATTGTTTAGTTATTACAGACCATAAATGGGAAATTGTTCAAAGATAAAATTACTGGTTAATAAAGGTGATGGGAATAAAATCCTTTGCTTCCCAGTTGCTTAAACCCCCTTCGACAGTCAGAAAGATCCAATCTTCAAAGTGGCTCCTTTCATCTTCATCTTCTACATCATTGATTCCATGGTGAGAGATCTTGACGGGTGGTCCTCCAGCCTTGGAGCGACGCATAGCCTTTTGTCCTGCAGCAGTGAACCCTAATCCAAACTTGTCCGTCTTGTGGGGAAAGTCAGGTAATTGTCCCCATACTGTACTCTTCCCTTCTTTAATTACAGCCTCTGCGTCCTTGAGAGATGCCATCCTAGATACATGCTTGGGAACGACAGGCACCTCAACCATTGTCTTCGCAACTGCTACCTCAGGGGAAACTTCCTTAAAATGTTGGAAAGGCGTTTCGATGAACTCGCCATCCAACTCCATATAGCGGAAGGAATTGAGATGACTTATCATGTACTCTTCCTCGTCGTGCACTGTTATAATCTTACCCTTAACAGGATATTTCAGCATTTGGTGCAAAGAGGAGGTAACTGCCCCGGCATAATGGATCCATGGTCTTCCTAACAAACACGAATATGACGGATGGGTGTCCATCACATAAAAGGTGGAGTTGAAAACTTCTGTGCCTACTTTGATAGGAATATCAACCTCTCCATGAACCATTCTTTTGGATCCATCAAACGCCCTAACAATGATGTTACTAGGTTTGAGGGTCAATCCTTCGCAGTCCAAACGGTCTAAGGCTTTCTTCGGCAGCACATTCAGGGAAGAACCAGTATCAACTAAGACATGGGCGAGGGTGGTTCCTCTGCATTCAACTGAGACATGTAGTGCGTCATTGTGTTTCCTTCCTTTGGGAGTTAAGTCAGCATCGGAAAAGCCCGGGCCATTATCAGCAGTAAGACTGGCCACACATTCCTGAAACTGGTCAGCCGAAGTCTCTTGGGGTACATGTGCCGCCTTCAAGAATTTGATCATGGCCTTAGCATGGGCCTTAGAACAGAGTAGAAGAGCCAACATTGAAATTTTAGAAGGGGTCTGACCTAGCTGTTCCACAACGTCATAGTCACTTTTTCTGATTATTTTCAAGATTTCATCCATTTCTTTCTGAGTGGTTTCGGGGATAACCACAGCATGAGCCTTCGTCCTGACAGGCGCTTCTAGTATCCCCTTACCCTTATCGATAGTATTAGCAAATGGTCTTACTCCAGGAGTATCCAATTCTTCAATCATCGGGCCTTGCACCGATGGCCTAATAGGTACGGAAGCTTTTGAGGGTCCGAAAACTACTCGAGGGGGAGCAATCTCCGGAGAAAAAATTTGGCCGTTGCGGGTTATCTTGCTTGTACCCGCAATGTTCCCTATATAAGGGTTTTCTTCTTCAGAATTCTCTTGGACTGCTTCGATTTGTTTGATGCCATGGTAGAAGATTTCTCATCCATAGTTCCATGGTATCGTTTTGCTGGATTGGTACGGAACAGGTCCCGGCATGGTGATCTTCAATGGTATAGATTTAGGGTTGGGCTTAATCCTGACAAGCCTTTTGCAAGCCTTGGGAGGATTGTCGGAAATGGTTATGATTGCAATATCGTTGGTTGAAGTAGCAAAAGTATCAAGAGTAACAGGAGTGAGGGTATCAACAGGGTTTTTTCTGGAAAAGTATCTCTTGGGTATCCATCAGGCGTTGGACACCTGATTTCAACATTGGGCTGTCAGCTCGTATGTTCAAACAAAAATAATAGTCCTTCCCACAGCCTGGGAATATCCCGACTCTCATCAACTTCTCTTTAATCACTAATAATGGAGTCAAAAGATCGGCAACATCAGTAACATGGAGGTCTTCTATAACGGCATGAACATTATGGCCGTGCTTGGGCATCTGAGCAGATATCACATTGGGCTTCTCAGGAGCATCAAATTGTACTTCCTTGGCGTCAATTAAGTCCTGGATTTTGTTTTTGAGGGCCCAGCAGTCGTTGGTGTCATGCCCTAAACTGTCTGAATGGTAGGCACATTTTGCATTGGGATGATAATGTGGAGAAGTGGTGTTTGCATTCTTAGGTGCCTCTCTTAATTTAGCAAGGTTTAATTTCAGGAGATGTGGAAGGATCTGAGCGGGTGTCATATTTATTGGGGTAAATTGCCGTGGTGGCCTTTGCTGATAGGTTATGGGCTGATCATTCCTCGGTTGACTGCTTCTAGGTCGGTCTGATGCGGACTTCTGAATTAATACGGCCCCCACTGTTGGCCGACGTTCCTATCTTTCCTGATTTCTCTAGGTGTAAACAGCATAACTCTCCTTCTTAGCCGGGAAGGTCTTCTTCATAGCGATGGACGCGGAGGCATCTTTTTGAATCTTTCCACTTTTAATACCGGCCTCGACCTTTTCGCCGGTCAAAATTAGTTAAGTAAATCCCGCAGAAGAACTCCCGATTAGATGATTGAAGAAAGGGCCAGACAGGGTCCCCAGAAACATGTCAACTAACTCCCTATCTGACAAAGGTGGCTGCACCCTTCCAGCCAGATCACGCCACTTCTGGGCATACTCTTTAAAACCTTCATTGGAAGCCATCCCCATACTCTGTAGTTGAGTACGAGTGGGTGCCAAATCAGCGTTATATTGGTATTGACGGTAAAAAGTAGCTGCTAAGTCTTCCCAATTGTGAACCTCTGATCTCTTGAGTTGATAGAACCAGTCCAACTGTGTGCCAGACAAATTGTCTTGGAAAAAGTGTACCCAGAGGTCTTTATCTGATGAGTGGGGTTGGATCTTTCTGACATAATATCTCAGGTGCGACTTTGGACACGACATACCGTCATACTTGGCAAATGTTGGCACCTTGAACTTGGGAGGGATAACAATCCCAGCTACCAGCCCTAGCTCTTCAAAATCCAAACCAGGGACCCTCTGCAACTCCATGGCTGCCAATCTATCCTCAAGATTCTTATATTTATCATCCGCTGGAGGATATTGTTGTTCAGAGTAGTCTTCATCTTCTTCCTCCTCTTCCTCTTCAACCTCAGATTCAAAAGGTACAACAACCCCTTTCCCTTTTCCAGCCCCTTCGTCAAACGTTGAGGGGAACTCAAGAACCTTTTTGGCATTACTTTCAAACCTTCTTCCAAAAGTGGCTACCCCGGGCCTCTTCTTCTTTTTCTCTTTATTCTTCCCCAACAGAGCTTTCAGATCCTCTTGACCCTTTGCTAAGGTCATGAGGAGTTGCTGGAATTGTGAATTTTGTGCCTGCAGATCCTTTACCGTCTGCTCCAAATCCATCTTGTTGTTATAAACAGCAGAGAGATAAGGAAACCTGGTGTGAAGACCTGTTTATGCATATGATGAATGGCATGTTATTCATGTAATGCATTCAAGGATTCAAAAATTCAAATTTGTTGCAAACAAACAGGAACACACGTCATATTAAGAAGAAATTGTTAGTACATAAGTGCCCTATGGGCAAAATATTACAAAATTCTTAATGTAAAAAGACATTGCGCATCCTATTTGGTGCGATGTAAGTGTTGAGAGTTTCCTCCTCATGAAGTCGACGGGTAAGCTCCAAAACCTTCTTCTCACTGGCATAGAAGTTGGCTTCAAAAGTATTCCTTTCTTCCTTGAGTCAGATCCAACTCTTTTTAATTTCTTCCCATGATGTTGGCATGTCAGGATGTAGGATGGTGTATGGAACCTCTCCTTCCGCAACAGGCTCTTTGATCAAGGGGAGAATCTGAGGGTATGGCATCATAAGATTCTGAGTGAGGGTTCGTACCTACTTTAGATAAGGCTCAAGGGGGATGGAATTCTTGTGCCCCAATGTCTTACTATCCACTTTGTTGGGAATCCTCCAAGCTCTGATAAACCTTTGTCGAAGTCCTTGCGCATCGTTGTCGAAGTCAAAAACTAGGTCAGGAATCAGCATGTCATGAGGGCCATCAGTCCGAGCATATCCAAACTGCCTCAAAGCTAAACAGGGGTTGTAGGTAATGCCTCCCCTAAGGCCAAGTAGTGGGACATTAGGGAATTCCCCACAACAATCAATGATGATGACATTTTCTCTGGATCGAGAACACCAATTTACATCAGAATGTGTGAGGGTCATCAATCATTGTGACCACCTTAAACCCTGCTCATTCTTCAAAATTGATTGTGGAAGGTGAGAAATAAACCACCTTGCTAGGAGAGGAGTACAGCACATGAGAACACCTCTTTTCCTCATTATTCGTGTGTAAAATGAGTGTAGGATGTCCCCAAGCAATGTAGGTATAGGATTCCTGGATATGAAAATCTTGACAGCATTGACATCTATAAGCTGATCAGGGTTTGGGAACAAGACCAACCCATAGATGAGGAGTGCCACAATCTCTTCAAAGGCTTGTAGATCAAGAGAATTCCAGCAGTCTTGTGCCTTCTCAAATAGAAACTTTGCCAAGAAGCCCTTGACACCACTTCTGGTTTCCCAATGCCCCTTGATGTTAGATGGTTGCAAGTGTAATGCTTGAGCAACATCTTCAGGCTTTGGTTCTTTTTCCGTACCGTTGTAGGGTAGTTGATGAAGAATAGGAATTCTCAGGAGTTGAGAAAATTCCTCCAAAGTAGGCACCAATTGGTAATCAGGGAATGTGAAACAGTGGTGTAGGGGGTCAAAGAATTGGAAGCGAACTTTCACCATGTCTTCCTCAATGTTGGTGTTGACCAAGTTGAGAAGTCTACCATGTATTTCACTGAAGAGAGAATTCTCTAGAATCCTAGAAGTAAGCTCCTTGAGTTGAGGAGGGATTCTCACAAGGTTGACTTGAATTGTTTTCCTGCGAAGAGATTCCATGACCTACAAAACAAGAACAAAGATGAAGATCCAAACCCTTGAAATGGTTAGTGGATGTGTGATACGGTGGGAGAACTGACTATGGTTTTGCGTTTGTTTTCGCAAATGTTTCGGTTGAGCAAGAGTCGCCACCGACTTTTTATTTTATCCTAAGGAAAGGTTTAAAAAGCACAGCAAAAACCTTTGAGATTTTTCTTGGGTTCGGGGAGTAGATTATAGAAAGGGAAGGTATTAGCACCCTTTCTATCCATGGTTATCCATGGGCTCTTAGGTACTTGCTTAGTTCAACTTGCCTTGGTTTTCAATTGTTTGAAATGGTGCTTTGCGTGTGGTTTTGAAAAATGTTTTGAATAAATATGCCTTGTCTAGGCCACCCTTGTAACAATTCTTTACTCGAATGTTTTACAAAAGGTGTTTTTATCTTTTTGAAAAGATGTTTCAAGGTTTTTTGAAAGTTTGTTTTGAAAGTGTTTGTGAAGTGTGTTTGAAAAATATGCAAGTGTTTTGCAAGTTGACAAGTACTTAAGAGCTATCTATCCTAAAGTTCTCAAAGATTTTTGCTATGTTTTAACCCTTTTAACAATTTTGTTCCACCATTGCATTTGGTGGACAATCTTGTGTTAGGATGTGAAAGGGACGGGCGCGGGTCATCGTTTAGACCATAATTGCAATGGTGCTAAATATCTTTAGGGCAATTTTCCTTTAAGGGACTTGATCATTTTTAGGCAACTTTCGAAAGCGTCGTCGAGGGACTATGATCATTTGAATTGTGTTTGTTTTGCCCAAAGAGACCTAACATGCAATATGGCCCATTATTGAAGGCAACAAGTGGAATACCCTAGGGGTGCAAGTGTGATATGTGTTGTCCATTTTCATGCTTGATTATCTTGAAATTAGGTCAAACTATTTTGTTCTTTTTATTTGCATACAAACCCTAATTCTAACATGGTATATTTAGAAAGCGTTAAAGTGCGAAAAGTAAAGTTCCTACACTATTACAACACAATATGGGAAGGGGGGTACAAATGTTCAAATGGGGGTTTTGACAAGGAATTTAAACCTAGCTATTACATCAATTTGGAATTTATTTACAAGATAATTAATTTGCACAAATTAAATAGAAATAAGATAAGTATGCAAGATGTAAAAAAGGGTTTTTTATATGTATGAAAAAAGTATTTTTATGTCAAATAAACAAAATAAAAAAAAGTATTATTTTTGGAGCTTTTTTATGTTTAGGGCAAAACCCTAATTTATTAAGTAAATAGGTATTATTTATTTAATATGTACAATAATTAATAATTATATACAAAATAAAATAAAAATGAAGTATATTCATAAAAAAGTATTTTTTATGTCAAATATTAATAAAATAAAAATGTATATATTTTTTGTATTATTTACCTAAATATACTAATATATATAAATATCTTTATTATTTACTAAATATGTATTATATATATAAAATAATAATATTTAATATTTATAAAAAAAAGTATATTTTATATAAAATATTTTCAGAAGATAAAAGAAAATAAAAAATGGAAATAAAATGATGTTTACATTATTTTTAGTATTTTAAGTAAAAAGGGTTTATTTATTTATTTATGTACAAATAGCAATATAAACAAATAAATGCCTAAAAAAATATAAAAATAGTATAAAAAATATTTTTTGTGTTTTTAATATTATTAGCAAAAATAAATAAGTCAGAAAAAAAAAGTCAAAAAATCATTAAAACAAACAAAATGGGCACAGGGGGTGTGAAACCAAAAACATGGTGTGAAAAGAAAAATCAAAGCAGGCCCAGCCCACGTGGCTTCTTCTTCAACCTCTGGACAGTTCTTGTTCAAAAAACACGTGCCTTGTTCATGAATTCAAACATCCTGATTCCTTGAGTTTTAGCACAAACTTACAACATAAGAAATGTTAATCATCAAGCCACGATTCTAAATATGTAAAGAACTCATCCTAACTCTCAGAAATGAGAGAGAATTTCATCATTCCCAAATCTTAACCTAACTTTTTAACAATGTTCAGACCTTAAATTCTCACAGCTCAGGCAAAATAAATGGAAAGTAAAAGCATGTACAGTTTCAGGGGCATGAGTAGAACACTTCTTATTCACAAACCTAGAGCTAATGATGCCTACATTGGAAGATAGAAGTTCAAGAAGATACTTGTTCAGTTGAAGTTGAATCTGATGATGGAGGTACTTTCAGAGCAAGGTGATGATTGGTACAACTTCCTTGATGTCCAGGGATGCTATTCCAAGCTTTACTTTGTCTTGAAACCTTTTGAATCGAGCTATAGAACTTCAACTGCAAAACAAGAAAATGAAAATGGTGATGATGCCTGGGAGTGTTACAGGTCGTGTTTGAGGTTTTGATTAGCTTCAAGGGATGTTATGGGATGTATTTGAGGTGGTTTTAGCAAGAGTGCATGGAAGGGATGAGAGTTGACACTCAAACTGCAGCAGGTGCTCTGTTTGGGCAGTTTGAGGGTGGTTCTGTGTTCTAGAGGGAAATGGAGGTGTTGGAGTCGTGTTCTAGCTCAGTTAGGATGTCTTGAATGTGTACAACGTATTTGCTTAAGGGTTCTTTTGCTGAGATGAAAGTTGGTATGTGATATGCTATATTTCTTCACCTTTAAGCAACCAAAGGCCAAGTTGGGGTTTAGACAGGTAGAGGCCCCTCTAATATGCTGCTAACCTCCTTCTTGATCAGTATGTTTTGTTCATAATCTTGTGCCAAAGAGATTTGATCTGTACTTGCTGATTTGCAACTTGACATAAAGCTCACTTTTTGCAAAAATGGTTAAAGTGCTTTATCTATTTTGGGATTAATCCATCATGCAATGCTTGAACACATAGAACATGGTCTTGGTACAAAGAGTTTGCATTAAATTTATGAGTGTTGGATGGTTTAGAGGCCTGTAATCAAGGGAAGCATGCTGATTTGAAAAATTGCACAAGTTATGAACATGTACATGACCATGAATCAAAGTGACTTTTTCCCAACTTGCCAAATTCGATTCTCCCTAACCATGAGGTTGTTTGATGAGTTCTTGGACATTTTGGAAAGCTTGGAATGTGTAATACAATCCATCTTTGAAATGCAAATTTAAATTCCAAGGGGAAGTATGTGGAAAATGGTCTTGAAGTTAGGTAAAAACCTTGCCTAAAATAGGTCAAATTTTCACTAAGTTAAGAATGGTTTAGTACCCTTGTTCTAAAAATTGTAACTTGAGATACAAGCCTCTTTTGGGAAAACTTTGTGAATCAAAGTTGTAGATTATGCAATAGGCTACAACTTTCATGTTTTTACTTTTGCTTGAATCCAAATGAATCTTGGTGAGAAAGTGGGGCAAAGTTAGGAAAAAATTAGGGTTTTTCATAACTTTGAAAAATTCTAAGTTATGAAAAATCTTCATTTCAAACCCTAATTTGCATTTCTTGATTTCTTGATGAACGAGTTTCATGATTTGGCATGTTTTGATGAAAAATGAATCTTGACTCTTGATTTTGACCAAAAAGTCAAAGTTTGACTTTTTAGTATACAGTCAAAATTGATCAATTGACTGGGAAATTCAACTGTCAACCTTGTGCATTTGGGATCTTTTGAACTTGTTGAGCATGTCAAGACAATTCCATGGGGTCCTTGAGTCCATATGTGAGCTTGGTTTGCCATTGGCTAGGTCAAACAGTCAAAAATTGCCTTTGTGCAGTCAAAACCCTAAAAATGACCATTTTGCCCTTTTGGTGATCTGATCAAATTTCTTGTGGAGTTGTGATCCAAACTTGATCAATTGGTCCATGTGAGTTCATAATGTTTATGTGGGTCAATTTTCATGAGATTTGACTGTCAATTGGCCACAGTTGACTTTTTCCCCAATACAGTTGATTTCTAGGTCAACTGTCCAATTGACTGGGCAAAACTTGGAATCAAGGCTTGAAACTTGATGTGGATAAAATTGGGAGTCCAATATGAAGCATGAAAGTCATCTTAGGCATTTTAGGTCAAAACACCTTTGTGCAAACACAAACCCTAATTTGGGTCAACAGTGCAAGGAGAAGTCTTGAGCAGATGAAATCCTAACTGGATCTTGATCTCAAAGGGCTTTGTAATGAGAAATCTATGAGAAATGGGAGGGAAAATTTTGGGGTACAACAGTTGCCCCTGTTCAATCTTCTTGAATCCGAAGAGTTAGATTGGCAAGTTTGCCTTTCGTGGCTCGAGGGTAAAAGGAGATTGGACACTAGAGTGCCCTTAAATTTGCACTCGTCAAAGCAATGGATGCGGGAATGGGCTTAGAGATGCCATTTGGAGATGGGCTTAACGATGCCATCTGGAAGAGTGACAGAAACTTGTAGGGGATGGGTTTAAATATGCCATCTGGAATGAGTATCAGAAAGGTGTCCATGCTTAGGACCATCTCTGAACTGGGGTCTGAATAAGCAATAGATCGACATCCGTATCTGGAGGCATCCGTAAACTGTTTTCAGAGGTTGAGAAGAGTCTGAACAAGCGATAGATTAACATCCGTTGTTGGGAAGAATCCGTAAACTATTTTCAGAAGTCTTGAGGTTGAATAAGCAATAGAGCAGCATCCGTTGTTGGGAAGCGTCCGTAAATTATTTTCAAAAGTTGCATCTGAACAAGCGATAGATTAACATCCGTTGTTGGGAAGAATCCATAAACTATTTTCAGAAGTCTTGAGAAGAAACTGAACAAGTGATAGGTTAACATCCGTTACTTGGAGAACCCGTGAACTGTTTTCAGAAATCTTGAAGTTGAATAAGCAATAGAGCAGCATCCGTTATTGGGAAGCGTCCATAAACTGTTTTCAAAAGGTTGCATCTGAACAAGTTGATAGATTAACATCCGTTGTTGGGAAGAATCCATAAACTGTTTTCAGAAGTCTTGAGGAGAATCTGAACAAGTGATAGGTCAACATCCGTTACTTGGAGAACCCGTGAACTGTTTTCAGAAATCTTGAATTTGGAGGAAGAACCGGTGTAGGGTTCCCTGATGATGAGCTCGTGTAAAACTGCATCTGGATGAATCTGGAATAAGCATCAAGATGTTGCCATGTCTGGGTCGCATCTGAACTATTTCTGGAAAGAATCTCGGAAGATAGACTGATCTTACCTGAAAAGGTAGAGAGTTAGTTATATGCAATGTCATGATGTATGATGCAATGTATGTCATATGATATGAATGTAAATGAATGCGCATGTAAGCTGGAGAGTTGTCTTGCAAAGCATAGATGAATCCGAGATGACGGAAGATAAAAGCATCTTGACTGCTGCCGGGAAGAATAATTCCTTAGCTGCTTCTGGGGAAGAGAATTCCTGATGACTTCTACTGGGGAGTTCCAATCTAATAGACTCATGCTGGGGAGGTAAGACTGAGAATCCTCAGCTTGGTGGGAAGTATCTCTGTGGGGAGAAGGTTCACTAGTCTGGCTCCGCTGGGGATTGATAACTTGAAGCTTTAGCTCGGCTGGGGATACTGAAACTTAAACTCTAAGGGGAATTGAGTTCTGGAGGATTCTCTGGCTGGGGATAACAAAGATAGGCTCCTCTGGGGGATTGTATTGATAAGCTATGTTGGGGAACTCTGATGAACTCCGTTGGGGATAGGAAGAAATTTTCCGAGTGCGATCTTCTGTGGCAATAAGCTGAGGATAACCCAGTTATAAGCCCTTGTGAGGAACAAATTTGAATAAAGCTCGGGAGAGACGTCCGTACTTCGCAGGGGATAAGCTTCCAGAATCTACTGGGAATAAGCTTCAAGACTTGCTGGGGATATGGATTCCAAATCTCCTGGGGGTTCCTTTGAAGGGGTATCAAGATATCCAACTGTACCTTCAACCTATCAGTAATCCTCTTTCTTGATTCATAAGGGAATGATTATGTTCAAATGCATATGCCTATTTAACAAAACATTGGACGTTTCTCAAAATAAAACAAATAGTGCAAGAGAAAAAGTGAAAGGAAATGACACAAATTTCTGGGAAAAGTATTTGTATTAACTTTCTATGAGTATATTTGTACAAAGGAGACAATCATCCTAGTAAGAGGATTTTGTCGTAAATATTGAAAGATTTATACAAAATAAAGATGGCTATGTGAAATAATTCCATGGGATTCCATTCTGCTATAGCCTTCACAACTCTGATCATCTGTCCATCCAATGCTTCGTTTGCCGATGACTGGATTGATCAGAAACCTGGAACTGGTTGATGAAGAGATTGTCTTTGAAGTGATCCGACGAGACATAGTCATACGCTTTAATTCCCTAACTTTTTCCTGAATCGCCCTTTCGGGTTTTCGATCCACCGGGAAACCCCTTTTTGCCCAAGCCGCCCTTTCGGGTTTTCAACTTGCCGGGTGTACAGATTTTTTTTGTTTTTATCCCTAATTTTTGCCTGAACCGCCCTTTCGGGTTTTCGGTTCACCGGGATGCCCATTTTTGCCCAAGCCGCCCTTTCGGGTTTTCGACTTGTCGGGTTATTTTATGCGTAGTATCTTTTGACTATATCTGCGTTCGTAGGGTGCGGCAAATCGTCGTCGTCCATGGTGGACAGAATCATTGCACCACCAGAAAATATGCTCTTGATCACAAATGGTCCTTTATATGTAAGAGTCCATTTGCCCCTGGGATCACTTTGCGGCAAGATAATCCGCTTGATTACGAGATCTCCGACTTGATACACTTGACGTCTGACTTTCTTATTGAAGGCCTTGATCATCCGTTTTTGATACGTCTGACCATGGCATATAGCAGCGAGTCGCTTTTCGTCGATCAAATTGAGTTGATCAAGTTGGGTCTGCATCCAATCATCTTCATTCAAACCTGTGTCCTTCATAATCCTTAGAGAAGGAATCTGAACTTCCATAGGCAAGATAGCTTCCATGCCATATACCAAAGAAAATGGGGTTGCCCCGGTTGAAGTACGTGCCGTCGTACGGTATCCATGCAGAGAAAATGGTAACATCTCATGCCAGTCTTTGTAAGTGACTGTCATTTTCTGAATGATCTTCTTAATGTTTTTGTTCGCAGCTTCAACAGCACCGTTCATCTTCGGCCGATAGGGAGATGAATTGTGATGATAAATCTTGAATTGTTCGCACAAAGCGGTGATCATCGTGTTATTCACATTTGTACCGTTGTCTGTGATGATCCTGTCTGGAACACCATACCGACATATGAGATTTTGCTTGATGAAGCGGGCAACCACATTTTTAGTAACAGAGGCGAAGGAAGCTGCTTCGACCCACTTGGTGAAATAGTCAATGGCAACTAGGATGAAGCGATGTCCGTTGGAAGCCGTGGGCTTGATCTCTCCAATCATGTCAATGCCCCACATTGCAAATGGCCAAGGAGCAGTCAGAACGTTGAGAGGAACCGGAGGGATATGAACTTTGTCTGCGTAGACTTGACATTTGTGGCAAGTACGGGAATGTTGATGGCAGTCAGCTTCCATGGTAGACCAGTAATAGCCTGCCCTTAGGATCTTCTTAGCCATTGTATGCCCGCTCAAGTGAGTGCCAAATGTGTCGTTGTGTATCTCAGTCATGATCAATTCTGCTTCAGCTTTGTCTACGCATCGGAGTAATACACAATCATGGCTTCGTTTGTAAAGGATGTCGTTGCTCAGGAAGAATTTTGCAGCGAATTTCCTCAAGAACTTCTTGTCATTTACGGAAGCCCCTTTGGGATAATCTCTAGTCTCGAGATACCTTTTGATTTCATGGAACCAAGGTTGTTCCACTACTTCTTCGGTATTAATATCATGACAATGCGCAGGTTCATCCATTCGCTCGATGGTGATTTGGGGAGCCTTGTTATCCTAGTTGAGTTTAAACATGGAAGACATTGTAGCTAGAGCATCTGCTAGCTGATTCTCTTCTCGCGGGAAATGCTCGAAGGTAATTTGCTCGAAATGAGGCAACAATGTCAGGACATGTTCTTTGTATGGGATAAGATTAGGATGCTTGGTATCCCACTCGCCTTTGATTTGACTGATAACCAAAGCCGAGTCCCCAAATACGATCAAAGATTTGATTCCCAAGTCTATAGCAGCCTTGAGACCAAAGATGCAAGCTTCATATTCAACCATGTTGTTTGTGCAGCTGAAGCAAAGTCGGGCCGTGAAAGGTGTGTGACAGCCTTCCGGAGAAATGAGCACTGCGCCGATACCGTTTCCTAGTGCATTTGAAGCACCATCGAAGTACAGGGTCCATCGGGATCCCTTTTCGGGTCCGTCATACGGTCCGTTACCTTCAATGTTGTCCAAATTCATGATGTCCTCGTCTGGGAAGTCAAATCTCATGGGTTGATAATCTTAGATAGCTTGATGAGCCAGATGGTCAGCTAGTACACTCCCTTTTATAGCTTTTTGAGTGGTGTACTGGATGTCATACCCAGTTAGGATCATCTGCCATCTGGATATTCTTCCAGATAAAGTGGGCTTTTCGAAGATATACTTGATAGGATCCATTTTGGAAATCAACAAGGTAGTATGAGTCAACATATACTGCCTTAGTCGGCGAGCAGCCCATACCAAAGCGCAGCAAGTTTTCTCGAGCAGTGAGTAGCGAGTCTCACAGTCGGTAAACTTTTTGCTAAGGTAATAAATAGCATGCTCTTTTCGACCAGACTCGTCATGTTGGCCCAAAACACACCCCATTGAGTTATCCAAGACGGTCAGATACATGATCAATGGTCTTCCTTCGACGGGTGGCATTAGAATAGGAGGTTCTAGCAAATACTCCTTGATTTTATCAAAAGCAGCTTGGCAATCGTCGTTCCATTCGACTACCTGATCTTTCTTCAAGAGTTTGAAAATTGGCTCACAGGTAGAAGTCAGATGAGAGATGAACCTGGCAATATAGTTCAAGCGCCCCAAGAATCCTCTAACCTTCTTTTCAGTACAGGGAGCCGGCATCTCTTGTATTGCTTTCACTTTTGCTGGATCGACTTCAATGCCTTTGTTGCTTACAATGAATCCTAGAAGTTTACCAGACCTAACTCCAAAAGTGCACTTACTTGGATTCAGCCTGAGTTTGTATTCTTTCAACCGGGCAAACAGCTTTTCTAGATGTTCAAGGTGCTCCTCCTCTGTTTGTGACCGAGCTATCATATCGTCTACGTAAACTTCGATCTCATGATGTATCATATCATGAAACAAAGCTACCATGGCGCGTTGATAAGTTGCCCCTGCGTTCTTTAGCCCGAACGACATCACCTTGTAACAGAAAGTGCCCCATTGTGTGACAAAAGTTGTTTTCTCCATATCCTCGGGGGCCATTTTGATTTGATTGTAGCCCGAGAATCCATCCATGAAGGAAAACACTTTGCGCTGAGCTGTATTGTCGATCAAAATGTCAATGTGTGGAAGTGGAAAATCATCTTTGGGACTGGCCCTATTCAAATCCCGGTAGTCCACACACATCCTGACTTTGCCATCTTTCTTAGGTACTGGCACGATGTTAGCGACCCATTGAGGATAGGACGTAACAGCCAGAAAGCCAGCGTCGAATTGCTTCATCACTTCTGCTTTGATCTTTTTAGACATGTCAGGCCTCATTCGGCGGACTTCTTGCTTGATCGGTGGATAATCCTCTCTTGTGGGGAGACGGTGAACCACGATGTCTGTGTCTAAACCCGGCATGTCTTCATAAGACCAAGCGAAGATTTCAACATACTCATTCAACAACTGTATCAGGAGTTCCTTGACCCTTGGTTCCAGATTGGCACCCACTTGCACCTCCTTCCGGTCTTCCTCGGTCCCTAAGTTGACAGTTTCCAATGACTTTTCGTGCGGTAAGATGGCTCTTTCCTCTTGCTGTAAAAGTCTGGCTAGTTCCCCTGGTACTTCACAACCTTCGTCATCTTCATACTCGGCTTGATTGACCAGATCTTCAGAGTTATTGAAGGATATGGCAGAATAGTCACCCGTGGAATCCGGAGTGGATGGGTACCTGCATTTATGAGTGTGGGTGTGTGTAAGGGATAGCCATCCTTAAACAAAAATGCAAAAAGAAAGAAAATGAACACAAGCAGTTTATCAAATGAAAAACATCCAATGAATCATTAAACATGGCATATGGATATGAAAAATAATCAAAACCCTTACAAATAGACCTACATGCCCTGGGCAAGGCATGAGGTGAAAAGATAGTGTACGGATTGTTTGAAAATAAATATTACAGACCAAATAGAAAATGTTTGACAGATAAATTACTGATGAATAAAAGTGATGGGGACAAAGTCTTTTGCCTCCCAGTTGCACAATCCTCCTTTGACAGTTGGGTAAATCCACTCTTCGATGTTGCTCTCTTTGTCTTCATCCTCCAAAGTGTTGATTTCGTAGGGAGAAATTTTGACTGGCGCTCTTTCAATCTTCGAACGGCGCATAGCTTTCTGGCCCGCGATAGTGAACCCTAATCCAAATTTGTCTGTCTTATGTGGAATATCGGGCAACTGCCCCCATGCTGAATTCTTCCCTTCCTTTATTGCGGCCCTTGCGTCCTCCAGAGATGCCATCCTGGCCATCTGCCTCGGTGTCTCGGCTGCCAACTTTGC
Organism: Vicia faba; assembly: GCA_948472305.1. Lineage (NCBI taxonomy): Eukaryota > Viridiplantae > Streptophyta > Magnoliopsida > Fabales > Fabaceae > Vicia > Vicia faba. Next base: position 885,421,722 of record OX451738.1, read on the forward strand.
TACTGTTATTTCAAGAAGGACTTCTTCAAAATGCTGAAAAGGCGTCTCAATGAACTCCCCTTCTACCTCCACATACCGGAAAGAGTTCAAGTGGCTAATCATGTACTCCTCTTCGCCATAGACAGTAATGATCTTTCCCTTGACAGGATACTTCAACATCTGATGTAATGAGGAGGCGACTGCCCTAACATGGTGTATCCAAGGTCTACCCAGCAAGCAAGAGTATGACGGACGGATGTCCATCACATAGAAAGTAGATTTAAACACCTCGGTGCCTATCTTGATGGGAATTTCAACCTCCCCATGGACCATTCTCTTCGAACCATCGAAAGTTCTGACTACAATATCACTCGGTTTCAACTCCAACCCTTCACAATCTAGTCGGTCCAAGGCCTTCTTAGGCAGTACATTCAGTGACGAACCAGTGTCGACCAAGACATGTGCGAGAGTAGTTCCTCGGCACTCGACTGAAATGTGCAACGCATCATTGTGGTTTCTACCTTTAGGAGTTAGGTCGGCATCAGAGAAACCTAATCCATTGTCCGCAGTAAGGCTAGCCACGCAATTTTGAAATTGATCCGCAGAGGTTTCCTGGGGCACATGAGCTGCCTTCAGGAATTTTATCAGAGCTTTAGCGTGCGCTTCCGAGCAAAGTAGTAGTGCCAGCATGGAGATCTTTGAGGGGGTTTGCCCCAGTTGTTCTACCACATCGTAATCACTCCTTTTGATTATCTTCAAGATCTCATCCATTTCCTTCTTGGAGGTTTCCGGGATGACCAAGGGTTGAGCCCTCGTCCTGACGAGCTCATCTTGGATTCCCTTACCTTTATCAGCAGCGGTAGGAGGGGCAGTACTAGGAACAACAACATCTTCCATCAATGGGGTTCTAGCAGAGAGTTTTATTGGTGCAGGGATGACCTTGTCGGCAGATGAGGGTCCAAAGATTGCTCTTGGAGGGGCAATCTCTGGAGAAAATATTCTCCTGCTCCGGGTGATTTTGCTCGTTCCTGCAATGTTACCAACGCTGGCTTCTTCATCATCCGAACTTTCTTCAGTTATTTCGATTTGTTTAATACCATGGTAGTAGACGTCACCGCCATAGTTCCATGGTATTGACTTCTCAGAAACATAGGGGACAGGCCCTGGCATTGTTATCTTCAAAGGAACAGATTTCGTAGCTGGTGTAATCTTAACAGGCTTTTTGACGGCCTTGGAAAGATTGGCGTGAATGGTTATGATTGAGACATCTTCAGTATGGGTTGGAACAGCAGAAACTTTTTCAAACAAAATTTGTCGACTATCAATTAGGCCTTGGATGCCTTTCTTCAGTAACGGACAATCAAACGGCAGAGAGTAACAACAATAGCAGTCTTCTTTACATCTCGGGAAGATCCCGACCCTTAACAGATTCAACTTGATGGTTAACAATGGGGTTATCAGATCATTGACATCAGCAACATACAAATCTTCTTCAACGACATTGACATTTCGGCCGTGCTTCGGCATGGGAGCAGATATCACATTAGGCTTCTCCGGAGCGTCAAACTCCACCTCCTTCGCCTCTATCAGGTCTTGGATTTTATGCTTGAGCGCCCAACAATCATTGGTGTCGTGCCCGACACTGTCAGAACGGTAGGCGCATTTAGCATTAGGATGGTAATGCGGAGAGGACGTATTCACATTCTTTGGTGCCTCTTTGATAGTGGCGAGATTCAACTTCAACAGATGGGGAAGTACCTGCGCTGGCGTCATATTAATGCGGGTGAACTGCCGTTGTGGCTGTTCCACCCGTTGCTGATTTGATCTGGACTGGTTATAGCGAGGTTGCTCACTTGAAGGGTTTTGAATCATTACGGCCCCCACAGTTGGTCGGCGCTCAGTCTTTCCTGCTCTTCTCTGAGAATATACCACAACCGTTTCCTTCTTAAAAGGCTTCTTCTCAACACTTGCAGCAACACCCTTCTGAATCTTTCCTGACTTGATGCCAGCTTCTATTCTTTCGCCTGTTAAGATCAAATCGGTAAACCCCGCGGAAGAGTTACCAATCAGATGATTGAAAAATGGCCCAGATAGGGTTCCTAGAAACATATCAACAAGTTCACGGTCGGTTAAAGGAGGCTGCACCCTGCCAGCCAAATCCCTCCATTTTTGTGCATATTCTTTGAATCCTTCGCCTGTTCCCAGCGACATACCCTGAAGTTGGGTACGCGTAGGAGCAAGGTCAGAATTGTACTGATATTGTTTGTAAAAGGCGGTGGCCAAATCTTCCCAATTTCGGATGCTGGTTCCCTCTAGCTGATAAAACCACTCCAATTGAGCTCCAGAAAGGCTGTCTTGAAAGAAATGAATCCAAAGGTTTTTATCTGCCGTATAAGGTTGGATCTTTCTCACGTAGGACCTGAGATGCATTTTTGGACAGGACAACCCATCATACCTCACAAAAAATGGCACTTTGAATTTTGGGGGAATCACAATCCCGACAACCAAACCCAAGTCTTCAAAATCCAAACCCGGTACTCTTTGTAGCTCCATGGCGGCCAACCTATCTTCTAAACCCTTGTACTTATCATCAGCTGGAGGGTATTGTTGATCAGAGTAGTCTTCATCCTCTTCGACCTCCTCTTCTTCCACATCGGACTCGGAAGGTACCGCAGCTCCACCTCCTTTACTGGTTCCTTCATCAGAAGTAGGAGGAAATTCAAGCACTCTCCTAGCCTCTCCGTCAAATCTTCTCCCTAAAGTAGCCACCCCAAGTCTCTTTTTCTTATTTTTCACTGGGTCTTTATTCCCCAGCAAGGTCTTGAGATCCTCCTGACCTTTGGCCAAGGTTGTCAGGAGTTGCTGGAACTGTGCATTTTGAGCTTGTAGGTCTTTGACTGTTTGCTCGAGATCCATCCTACTGAAATAAACAGCAGGCAGATAAGGAAACCTGGCGTGAGATCTGCTTATGCACATGATGAATGGTATGCTTATGTATGCAATGCATTCAAGGATTTAGAATATTCAAACTTGTTGTAGACAAAGAAGAACGCACGTCATATTAATAAGAAGAAAATTGTTAGTACATAAATGCCCCATGGGCCAAATATTACAAAAACAATTTCTCAAGGTAAAAAGACATTGTGCATCCTCTTTGGTGCGATGTAGGTGTTGAGGGCCTCTTGCTCATGGAGTCGGCGGGTAAGCTCTAGAACCTTCTTCTCGCTAGCGTAGAAGCTGGCTTCAAAAGTGTTCCGCTCCTCCTTGAGCTGAATCCAACTTTTCTGCATTTCCTCCCACGATGTAGGCATGTCAGGATGTAGGACGGTGTAGGGAACCTCTCCTTCCTTGACGGGCTCTTTAATCACAGGGAGAACATGAGGATAAGGCATCATTAGACTTTGGGCTCGGGCTCGTACCCACTTGAGATAAGGCTCAAGAGGGATGGAGTTCTTGTGTCCCAGAGTCTTGCTATCAACCTTGTTGGGCCTCCCCCAAGCTCTGATGAATCTTTGGCGAAGTCCTTGCGCATCGTTGTCGAAGTCAAAAACTAGGTCAGGAATCAACATGTCGTGAGGGCCGTCCCTCCGTGCATATCCAAATTGCCTCAAAGCTAGGCAAGGGTTGTAGGTGATACCTCCTCTGATTCCAAGTAAAGGAACATTAGGAAACTCTCCGCAACGATCGACGATGATGACATTTTCTCTGGACCGAGAACACCAATGTACATTAGAGTGAGTAAGAGTCATCAACCGTTGGGACCACCTTGAGCCTTGGTCATTCTTCAAGACAGATTGTGGAAGGTGCGAAATAAACCACCTTGCAAGGAGAGGAGTACAACACATGAGAACACCCCTATGTCTCATTGTTCGTGTGTAAAATGAGTGAAGGATGTCCCCAAGCAATGTTGGTATTGGATTTCTGGACAAGAAGATTTTGACGGCGTTGACATCTATCAATTGGTCAGAATTTGGGAACAAGACCAACCCATAGATAAGGAGTGCCACAATTTCCTCAAAGGCTTGAAGGTCCAATGAATTCCAACATTCTTGTGACTTCTCAAACAAGAATTTTGCTAAGAATCCTTTGACGCCGCTTCTGGTTTCCCAATGCCCCTTGATGTCAGATGGTTGTAGATGTAATGCTCGAGCAACATCTTCCGGCTTTGGTTCCTTTTCCGTACCGTTGAAGGGTAGTTGATTAAGGATAGGGATTCTTAGGAGTTGAGAAAACTCCTCCAAAGTGGGCACCAACTGGTAATCAGGGAAAGTGAAACAGTGGTGAAGAGGGTCAAAGAACTGGAATAGCACTTTCATCATGTCTTCTTCAATGTTGGTGTTGACTAAGCTGAGCAGTCTACCATGTCTTTCACTGAAGGATGAACTTTCCGGAATTCTTGAGGTGAGCTCCTTGAGTTGAGGAGAGATTCTCACAAGGTTGACTTGGATGGTCTTTCTGCGAGGAATTTCCATGACCTACAAAACAAGAACAAAGATGAAGATCCAAACCCTTGAAATGGTTAGTGAATGCATATGATGCTTTATGATGTTTATGATGTATGCACAAAACATATGTACAAGAAATTCACACCAAACCCTAGTTTCAGGCTTGCATGGGGTTTCATAGGTAAGTACCCTCTTGAGTGTAGTTGGCTTAAAAACCTGGCCTATAAATAGTAACCGGGTTCTAAGGAGCTCAATATCATTGGATTGTTTTCATTGTTCATTGTTTTGGTTTAGCCACTTAACTAGCGACCAAAATATTCCAAGAAAACAACCCTCAATGAGTGTAGTATCGAGTATCTACCAACTTCGGACTGCACCAAAGCCGGTCATCTCACTACCCCTAATAAAAGGCCAAGATGGTCAAGTAAGGTTCTAGGTCATTAGTGCTTAGTGACATCACTCAGCGGCCCCGTACTCTCCTTGATTGAACTCAAGGGTTACCGGTACTCACAAATATGTCGCACTAATATAGCTATTGCTTCGACCGTGTCGGTATACCCCGCACAGTTTCCACAACGTATTGCTATCTATGAATGTTTCCCAAAATCCGGGTGTAAGATTGCAAACCCAAACAATAGAGCCAAGATATAAAGCAATCAAATCAAACAATTAGTCATGCAAGAGGGTGATCTAAGCCCTAAGGTTACTCCACTTTAAAAATGTCCCTAGCAGAGTCGCCAGTTCTGTGATACGGTGGGAGAACTGACTATGGTTTTGCGTTTGTTTTCGCAAATGTTTCGGTTGAGCAAGAGTCGCCACCGACTTTTTATTTTATCCTAAGGAAAGGTTTAAAAAGCACAGCAAAAACCTTTGAGATTTTTCTTGGGTTCGGGGAGTAGATTATAGAAAGGGAAGGTATTAGCACCCTTTCTATCCATGGTTATCCATGGGCTCTTAGGTACTTGCTTAGATCAACTTGCCTTGGTTTTCAATTGTTTGAAATGGTGCTTTGCGTGTGGTTTTGAAAAATGTTTTGAAAAAAGATGCCTTGTCTAGGCCACCCTTGTAACAATTCTTTACTCGAATGTTTTACAAAAGGTGTTTTTATCTTTTTGAAAAGATGTTTCAAGGTTTTTTGAAAGTTTGTTTTGAAAGTGTTTGTGAAGTTTGTTTGAAAAATAGGCAAGTGTTTTGCAAGTTGACAAGTACTTAAGAGCTATCTATCCTAAAGTTCTCAAAGATTTTTGCTATGTTTTAACCCTTTTAACAATTTTGTTCCACCATTGCATTAGGTGGACAATCTTGTGTTAGGATGTGAAAGGGACGGGCGCGGGTCATCGTTTAGACCATAATTGCAATGGTGCTAAGTATCTTTGGGCAATTTTCCTTTAAGGGACTTGATCATTTTTAGGCAACTTTCGAAAGCGTCGTCGAGGGACTATGATCATTTGAATTGTGTTTGTTTTGCCCAAAGAGACCTAACATGCAATATGGCCCATTATTGAAGGCAACAAGTGGAATACCCTAGGGGTGCAAGTGTGATATGTGTTGTCCATTTTCATGCTTGATTATCTTGAAATTAGGTCAAACTATTTTGTTCTTTTTATTTGCATACAAACCCTAATTCTAACATGGTATATTTAGAAAGCGTTAAAGTGCGAAAAGTAAAGTTCCTACACTATTACAACACAATATGGGAAGGGGGTACAAATGTTCAAATGGGGGTTTTGACAAGGAATTTAAACCTAGCTATTACATCAATTTGGAATTTATTTACAAGATAATTAATTTGCACAAATTAAATAGAAATAAGATAAGTATGCAAGATGTAAAAAAGGGTTTTTTATATGTATGAAAAAAGTATTTTTATGTCAAATAAACAAAATAAAAAAAAGTATTATTTTTGGAGCTTTTTTATGTTTAGGGCAAAACCCTAATTTATTAAGTAAATAGGTATTATTTATTTAATATGTACAATAATTAATAATTATATACAAAATAAAATAAAAATGAAGTATATTCATAAAAAAGTATTTTTTATGTCAAATATTAATAAAATAAAAATGTATATATTTTTTGTATTATTTACCTAAATATATTAATATATATAAATATCTTTATTATTTACTAAATATGTATTATATATATAAAATAATAATATTTAATATTTATAAAAAAAGTATATTTTATATAAAATATTTTCAGAAGATAAAAGAAAATAAAAAATGGAAATAAAATGATGTTTACATTATTTTTAGTATTTTAAGTAAAAAGGGTTTATTTATTTATTTATGTACAAATAGCAATATAAACAAATAAATGCCTAAAAAATATAAAAATAGTATAAAAAATATTTTTTGTGTTTTTAATATTATTAGCAAAAATAAATAATTCAGAAAAAAAAAGAAGTCAAAAAATCATTAAAACAAATAAAATGGGCTCAGGGGGTGTGAAACCAAAAACATGGTGTGAAAAGAAAAATCAAAGCAGGCCCAGCCCACGTGGCTTCTTCTTCAACCTCTGGACAGTTCTTGTTCAAAAAACACGTGCCTTGTTCATGAATTCAAACATCCTGATTCCTTGAGTTTTAGCACAAACTTACAATATAAGAAATGTTAATCATCAAGCCACGATTCTAAATATGTAAAGAACTCATCCTAACTCTCAGAAATGAGAGAGAATTTCATCATTCCCAAATCTTAACCTAACTTTTTAACAATGTTCAGACCTTAAATTCTCACAGCTCAGGCAAAATAAATGGAAAGTAAAAGCATGTATAGTTTCAGGGGCATGAGTAGAACACTTCTTATTCACAAACCTAGAGCTAATGATGCCTACATTGGAAGATAGAAGTTCAAGAAGATACCTATTCAGTTGAAGTTGAATCTGATGATGGAGGTACTTTCAGAGCAAGGTGATGATTGGTACAGCTTCCTTGATGTCCAGGGATGCTATTCCAAGCTTTACTTTATCTTGAAACCTTTTGAATCGAGCTATAGAACTTCAACTGCAAAACAAGAAAATGAAAATGGTGATGATGCCTGGGAGTGTTACAGGTCGTGTTTGAGGTTTTGATTAGCTTCAAGGGATGTTATGGGATGTATTTGAGGTGGTTTTAGCAAGAGTGCATGGAAGGGATGAGAGTTGACACTCAAACTGCAGCAGGTGCTCTGTTTGGGCAGTTTGAGGGTGGTTATGTGTTCTAGAGGGCAATGGAGGTGTTGGAGTCGTGTTCTAGCTCAGTTAGGATGTCTTGAATGTGTACAAAGTATTTGCTTAAGGGTTCTTTTGCTGAGATGAAAGTTGGTATGTGATATGCTATATTTCTTCACCTTTAAGCAACCAAAGGCCAAATTGGGGTTTAGACAGGTAGAGGCCCCTCTAATGTGCTGCTAACCTCCTTCTTGATCAGTGTGTTTTGTTCATAATCTTGTGCCAAAGAGATTTGATCTGTACTTGCTGATTTGCAACTTGACATAAAGCTCACTTTTTGCAAAAATGGTTAAAGTGCTTTATCTATTTTGGGATTAATCCATCATGCAATGCTTGAACACATAGAACATGGTCTTGGCACAAAGAGTTTGCATTAAATTTATGAGTGTTGGATGGTTTAGAGGCCTGTAATCAAGGGAAGCATGCTGATTTGAAAAATTGCACAAGTTATGAACATGTACATGGCCATGAATCAAAGTGACTTTTTCCCAACTTGCCAAATTTGATTCTCCCTAACCATGAGGTTGTTTGATTAGTTCTTGGACATTTTGGAAAGCTTGGAATGTGTACTACAATCCATCTTTGAAATGAAAATTGAAATTCCAAGGGGAAGTATGTGGAAAATGGTCTTGAAGTTAGGTAAAAACCTTGCCTAAAATAGGTCAAAATTTCACTAAGTTAAGAATGGTTTAGTACCCTTGTTCTAAAAATTGTAACTTGAGATACAAGCCTCTTTTGGGAAAACTTTGTGAATCAAAGTTGTATATTATGCAATAGGCTGCAACTTTCATGTTTTGACTTTTGCTTGAATCCAAATGAATCTTGGTGAGAAAGTGGGGCAAAGTTAGGAAAAAATTAGGGTTTTTCATAACTTTGAAAAATTCTAAGTTATGAAAAATCTTCATTTCAAACCCTAATTTGCATTTCTTGATTTCTTGATGAACAAGTTTCATGATTTGGCATATTTTGATGAAAAATGAATCTTGACTCTTGATTTTGACCAAAAAGTCAAAGTTTGACTTTTCAGTATACAGTCAAAATTGATCAATTGACTGGGAAATTCAACTGTCAACCTTGTGCATTTGGGATCTTTTGAACTTGTTGAGCATGTCAAGACAATTCCATGGGGTCCTTGAGTCCATATGTGAGCTTGGTTTGCCATTGGCTAGGTCAAACAGTCAAAAATTGCCTTTGTGCAGTCAAAACCCTAAAAATGACCATTTTGCCCTTTTGGTGATCTGATCAAATTTCTTGTGGAGTTGTGATCCAAACTTGATCAAATGGTCCATGTGAGTTCATAATGTTTATGTGGGTCAATTTTCATGAGATTTGACTGTCAATTGGCCACAATTGACTTTTTCCCCAATACAGCTGATTTCTAGGTCAACTGTCCAATTGACTGGGCAAAACTTGGAATCAAGGCTTGAAACTTGATGTGGATAAACTTGGGAGTCCAATATGAAGCATAAAAGTCATCTTAGGCATTTTAGGTCAAAACACCTTTGTGCAAACACAAACCCTAATTTGGGTCAACAGTGCAAGGAGAAGTCTTGAGCAGATGAAACCCTAACTGGATCTTGATCTCAAAGGGCTTTGTGATGAGAAATCTATGAGAAATGGGAGGGCAAATTTTGGGGTACAACAGGATGCATATGATGCTTTATGATGTTCATGATGTATGCACAAACACATGTACAAGCAAGTCACATAAAACCCTAGTTTCAGGCTTGCATGAGGTTTCATAGGTAAGTACCCTCTTGAGTTTAGTTGGCTCAAACCTGTCCTATAAATAGTAACCGGGTTCTAAGGAGCTCAATATCACTGGATTGTTTTTTATGTTTATTGTTTTGGTTTAGCCACTTAACTAGCGACCAAAATATTCCAAGAAAATAACCCTCAATGAGTGTAGTATCGAGTATCTACCAACTTCGGACTGCACCAAAGCCGGTCATCTCACTACCCCTAGTAAAAGGCCAAGATGGTCAAGTAAGGTTCTAAGAGTTCATTAGTGCTTTATGACATCACTCAGCGGCATCGTATTCTCTTTGATTGACTCAAAGGCTACCGGTACTCACAAATATGTCGCACTAATATAGCTATTGCTTAAACCATATCGGTATACCCCGCACAGTTTCCACAACATATTTCTATTTACCTATGAATGTTTACCAAATCCGGGTGGAGGATTTCAAGCCCAAACAAGAGAACCAAATGTAAATCAATCAAGGAAAACAATATAATCATGCATAGGGTGATCTAAGCCCAAAGGTTACTCCACTTTTAAAGTTAACTCCCCAGCAGAGTCGCCAGTTCTGTGATACGGTGGGAGAACTGACTTGGGATTTTGCGTTTGTGTTCGCAAATGTTTCGGTTTAGCAAGAGTCGCCACCAACTTTTTATTTTATCCTAAGGAAAGGTCAAAAAGCACAGGAAAGACCTTTGAGATGTTTTCTTGGGTTCGGGGAGTAGATTATAAAAAGGGAAGGTATTAGCACCCTTTCTATCCATGGTTATCCATGGGCTCTTAGTTACTTGTTTAGATCACTTGCCTTTTCTTTTCAATTGTTTGAAATGGTGCTTTGTATGTGTGGTTTTTTTGAAAATGCTTTGAAAAAGATTCCTTGTCTAGACAACCTTTGTAATGATTCTTGTTTGAATATATACAAAGGTGTGTGTCTTTTTGAAAAGATATTCCAATGTTTTTGAAAGTTGTTTTGAAGTTGTGTTGTGAAGTGTGTTTGAAAATGGCAAGGATGTTTTGCAAGATTTTTGATCAAGTAACTAAGAGTTGTCTACCCTATTTTACTCAAAGGTTTTTCTTATGTTTTTAACTCTTTTAACAGTGTTGTTTCACCATTGTATTTGGTGAACAACCTTGTGTTAGGATGTTAAATGGGACAGGCGCGGGTCATCGTATAGACCATGATAGCAATAGTGTCAAGTATTTTTGGCAATTTTCTTAAGGGACTTTGATCATTTTGCTTAGGCAACTCAGATAGCGCCATCGAGGGACTATGATCTTTTTTTTGTTTTTTCAAAGTACTTGACATGCATACCATGGCCCATTTTTGAAGGCAACAAGTGGATTGAAACCCTAGGGGTGCAAGTGTGCATTGTGTTTGTTTTTTCATGCATTGTTATCTTGAATTAGGTCAAACTATTTGTTAATTTGATTTTTGCATACAAAACCCTAAGTCTAATCATGGCATAATCGAAAGCTTAAAGGTGCGAGAATTTAAATTCTACACTATTAAAACATGATATAGGGAGGGGGTACAAATTTGAATTGGGAATTATTTTGCAAGAAATTAAAACCTAAATTATTACAACCAAATTGAATGTATAAGACATAATATTTAAATGTACAATAATTAAATAAAATGCAATAAATAAATGTTAAATAAAATGTATCATGCAAAAAAAGTTTTTATGTATGTAAAAAGTATTTTTTATGTGAAATGTAAATAAATAAAAAGTCAATTTCAATTATTTTGTTTTTTAGGGCAAAAAACCCTAATTTCTTAAATAAATAGTATTATTTATTATTTATATACAATAATGTATCAATTTGTACAAAAAATAAAATTATATTGTAAAAAAGGTATTTTTAGTATCAATTATTAATAAAAATAAAAATGTATTATTTTTGTGTTTTTTGCTCTAATTATTTAATAAAATAAAGTATATATATATATATATATATATATATATATATATATATATATATATATATATATATATATATATATATATATATATATATATATATATATATATATATATATATATATATATATATATATATATATATATATATATATATATATATATATATATATATATATATATATATATATATATATATATATATATATATATATATATATATATATATATATATATATATATATATATATATATATATATATATATATAAATATATTAAGTGTATAAAAATAAAAATTAATTGTTTACAAAAAATGTATATATTTCAATAAAATGTTTTCAAATGTGTATAAAATAATAAATAAAAATAAAAGTGTTTTTTACATTGTTTTTAAATTTAAACAAAATGAATATAAAGTATTTAATGTATTAATACTAGAAATAATTAAAATAAATACAAAAATTTATGAAAATATTTTTAAGTATTTTTTATATTAGAAAATAAAATATCAAAATCAGAAATGAAATAAAAATGCAAAAATGACAAATATACAAGAAATGGGCCAGGGGGGTGTAAAAAGAAAAGAGGGGGTGCCAAAAGTAAGCCTGTACAGGCCCAGCCCAAAACCAACTTCATCTTCTTCCTTTGAACAGAAACGCGCGCGCTCTGTATACAAAATGCTATCTCCTGATTCCTTGCTTTTTTGACAAAACTCATAACATGAAACTTGTAGAGCATCAAACAACGAATCTAACCATATATAAAACTTAAGCTAACTCTCAAAGACCAGAGAGAATTTCTATGGCCCTAATTTTTAACCTAGTTTTTTCAGAAAGTTCATGAACGAAATTCTCCTAGCATGATTAATATAAATGAAAAATAAGCACGTGTATGGTTTCAGGGCTATGAATACAACATCTTTCATTCACAAACCTAAGTCTAACTATTCCTAAATAGAGAGATAAGAGTTCATGAAATACCTGTTTCAGTTGAGCTCGAGTTGGACAATGCAGCAACTTTCAAGGGTGCTTGAGGTTCTTTTAAGCTTGCCTGATGTCCAATGAAGCTTTCCCAATGCCTAGTTTGTTTTGAAGTAGCCTGAATCCTGCTACAGAACTCAACCTGCAAAGCTTCCAAACAAAAATGGCAATGTGTGTTAATGGTGTTATAACTGGAAATGGAGGTCCGGAATAGTTCAGGTGAGTTGAATGGAAGGTATTGGAACAAGTTTGAGGCAAAATGCACGAGGGAAAGTGGAGATGGAGGTGGTTCTGCAGGGCTTGCCCTGTTTTGCAGGAAAGTGGTGATTTTGTGTACAAGGAGGTTTGAGTGGTGAAGAGCTCGTGTTTATGACTCAAAGGGTTGTGTGAAACTTGTTTGCAATGTTTGTGTAAGCTGACTATGGCTGGTTTTTGAGTTGGGAGGATTTGGACAAATTTCTTCTTTGTGAAGCAAGAGAATGTCCACTTGTGATTACAGGCCTGTAACTCCTATCTTGTATGCTGCATACTTTGCCCTTGATACTTGCAATTTGTGGATTTGATCTTGCCTCAGAGATATGGCCCCATGCTCCAAAGATCTTGGTTTGACATAAAGTATAACTTTTCAAAAATGGCAAAATACCTTTTTCCAAATAGGGATTAGTTTTGTGTGCAATGTCCAAATGGCCAAGATAATGCATTAGCTCAGTGGATTTGCATTCAATTAAGGAGTGTAAAATGGTTTAGATGCCTGCAAGCTAGTACAAAGCATGCTGATTTGAAAATGCAAGTTATATGAACATGTATTGGCCATGGATCAAAGTGAGTTTTTGCCAACTTCAAGCATTCGATTCTCCATAACCACAAAGATTTTTGAGGAGTTCTTGGACAATTTGGAAAGATTGTAACATGTACTATAATCCATATTTGAAATTCAACTTGAAACTCCAAGTGGAACTATGTGAAAAATGGACAAGAAGATGGATTAAAATCCTGCCTAAACTAGGGCAAAATTTCTCTAAGTTAAAAGTTTTAGGTACCCTTGTTCCAAAAATAATTACTTGAGATCCAAGCTTCTTTTGAGAAAAATTTGTGAATCAATGTTGTAGACTTTGTGATGGACTACAACTTTCATGTTGTAAGTTTTGTTTGAATCCATTTGCATCTTGGTGAAAAAATGGGACAAAGTTAGGAAAAAATAAGAAAATTTCATAACTTAGAAAATTTCTTAAGTTATGAAAATTTTCCATTTTAAACCCTAATTTTGTCTTTTTGGATTTCTTGATGAACAAGTCTCATAATTTGATATGTCTTGATGAAAAATGACCCTTGGCACTTGAATTTGACCAAAAAGTCAAAGTTTGACTTTTCAGTATACAGTTAAATTTTGATCAGTTGACTGAAAAATTCACCTGTCAATCCTATGCATTTGAGATCTTTTGAACCTGTTGAATGGGTCAAGACAATGTCATTGAGTCCTTGAGTCCATGGTTGAACTTGATTTGCCATTGGCTAGGTCAAACAGTCAAAAATTGCCTTTGTACAGTCAAAACCCTAAAAATGACCATTTTGCCCTTTTGATGATCTGATCAAATTTCTTGTGGAATGGTGATCCAAACTTGATCAAATGGTTCATATGTGTTCATAATGTTGATGTGGGTCAAATTTCATGAGGTTTGACTGTCAATTGGCCACAATTGACTTTTTCCCCAATACAGCTGATTTCTAGGTCAATTGTCCAATTGACTGGGCAAAAATTTGAATCAAGGCTTGAAACTTGGTATGGACAAACTTGTGAGTTCAATATGAAGTATGAAAGTAATTTTGGGCATTGTAGGTCAAAACATCCATGTGCAAACTCAAACCCTAATTTAGGTCAACGGTGCAAAGAGGTGTCTTGAGCAGAGCCAACCTTAGCTTGATCTTGAGTCCTAAGAGTCTTGTGATGAGAAATGTTGATGAAATAAGAGGGAAAATTTTAGGGTACAACAGTAGGCACCAACTGATAGTCTGGAAAGGTGAAGCAGTGGTGCTTGGGATCAAAGAACTGAAAGAGTACCCCCATCATCTTTTCATCAAAGCTCGAAGTAATCGGGTTGAGAAGTCGACCATGTCTCTTAGTGAACGAAGAAGTTTCAGGAACCCTCGATACCAGCTCTTTGAGTTGGAGAGGTATTCTCACAAAGATGATTCGGATAGTGTTTCTACAAGCGGAAGCCATGATCTGCAAAACAGAATAAAGATAAATTCCCTTGGTCCTTGAAATGGTTAGTGTAATGAGAATGGATGCTATGTTATGATGCATGATGTTATATTCAAACAGAGTAAATCACACATAAGCAAATCACACAATACACCTTAGATTCAAAGGCTTGTATGAGGTTAAAGATAAGTACCCTCTTGAAGTTAGTTGGTTTCAAACCTGTCTTAGAAAAATAACCGGGTTCTAAGGATTCTCAATATCACTGATCATCCTTTATCGGGCATTGTTTCACCTCAGGAAATCTTTTCTTGCGGCCGAAATATCCTGAAAGTCTGATCTCAATGAGTGTAGCATCGAGTATCAACCAATCCTCATCTTTATGCCGAGGACGGCTATCTCACGACTTTCTAATGGCTAAGTTTGTTCAACTAAGGTTCTAAAGTTCGTTAGTGCTTTACGACACCATGCGGTGGCCCCGTATTCTCCTCGTTTCCACACGAAGGATACCGATACCAACCAAAGTGTCACACCAACACAACCATCACTTAAACCATATCGGTCTACGCCGTACAGTCTTCACGATCTATTACTGTTTACCTAAAAAGTTCCCCCAGATCCGGGTGTAGGATCTTTAACAATACCCAAGAAAAAGCCCTTAAAGATAAATCAAGCAAAGCAAACAAGAAAGAAATTTAAAAATGACCTAGATCCTAAGGTAAACCCCACTTTATAAATCCCCAGCAGATTCTCTAGTTTTGTGGTTCGGTGGCAGAACCGACTGTTAATACTTGTTTGCGTTATTTGTTCGTAAATGTCGCGGTAAGCAAGAGCCGCCACCGACTTTTATTTCATCCAACAAAGGAAAAGGAAAAAGAACAGAAAAAACCTTTTTCGAGATGTTTCTGAGTACGGGGGGTAGATTATAGAAAGGGAAGGTGTTAGCACCCTTTCTATCCATGGTTTTCCATGGGCTCTTACGTACTTGCTCATTTTGAAATTGATTGTGTGTGTTTTGAAATTTTTTTGTTTAACTTCGTGGTAACCCTTGTAATTGTCCTTAAGAGTGTGACGAAGTTGTTTTTGAAAACTGTTTTAAAAGTGTTTGTGTGAAAGAATTTTTGTTGTTTTGAGCAAGTACTTAAGAGTTTCTACCTAATCGAAAAGACTGTTCGTTTTCTCGTTTCCTCTAGACAGCGCTATCCTACTATTAAGGAGTAGGTACCCCATTGTTGGAGTTAAAGGGACATTCGAAGAGACAATTACGTTCGCTGAAGCAATGGTTAGGAAACCTTAGTAATTACCCTAGAGTCTTAAAGATCTTTCCGAGGCAACATTCGAATGGGTCATTTTTTATCTTTTGGGACTAGAGAACAATCACTAAAACTCCCTATACTTCATGACCGTTTACTGAAGGCAACCGAAGTGGGGAAAACCCTAGGAGTGAGCATGTGCAAGTGTTTGATTTCAGTTGATTATATTTGCACAATTAGGGTTTTCTACTATTTTAATTTCATTTGTCTTTTGCATACAACCCTATTATCAATCATCTAGTAATTAATAGTTGTGGAAATTAAAAGTGGAAAAGTAAATCTACGCTATTTCAAAGCTTTGGGAATGGGGTTACATAACCAAAAACCGGGGATTAAACAGTAAATAATATGCGGTAAACCCTAATTAAAAGCTATTACAAACTCGAAGAAAATACAATAATTGGAATTAAAAAATAAAGTATTACGCGCGCAACGAATTAAATGCGGGAATCAAAGTCTAAATTCAAAGGGAATCAAAGAAAATATTTTTGTTATTTTATATTGAGAAAATTAACTATTTGCAAATTAACCCTAATTTTCTAATTGATTTTAATTATGAACAAAAGAATTTAAATTGCCCTAATTAAATTAATCTAATTAATTAATAAAATAAAATATTTTATAAAAAAAATCTGATTTTAATGTTTTTGTGATTTTTTGATTTAATAAAAAAATGATTTTTGTTTTGTAAAAATAATTAAACAAATAATTAAATTAAATAAAAGAAATTAAAAAGAAAAATTAGACTGGGCCTGGTGTGAAGTAGTAATCTGGGATGTGCGTTGTTTGAAATTTCCAGGCCCAGCATAGCTGGCCCAAAGCTGACGTTTTCTCCAATGAGACGCTGGCCAAGAAGGTCCACGACGCGCCTGCATGCTTGAAGCATTAGATCTAGGATGTAGATGATCCAATAATGAGGTGTTGTGGTGTATGGTAGGCACGCTTAGTAGGATAACACCAGATCTGTAATCAAATATTAGAAAAATAATAGAAGCACACGCCTGGGATCGAACCCAGGACGTTTGCTTCACATGCACGCTCCTCAACCATCTGCGCTAGCTAGACCTTTTGTACATATAATAAAACAAATAACATATAGTGGAAACAAAGCGCATTATGCCCAGAAAATGTGCCAAGATTCAAACTGGCCAGTGGGAGTCAGCCACGTGATCATCTTCCTCCTCACAACTGTCGTTTTAGGTATCAACTTTTACCTACGGACAGGTTTGTCGCTAAAAGACCTACAAATCTCCAAAATTCACACCAAGCAATATAAATTCAATTTAAAGCCATGGATCAACTGGGTTTGATCCCCTGAGCATGATGGCATACATCATTAGGTCTAATTTTCCCTGCATCTCAAAGCCCTAAAATGGAGGTTAAAACCCTAACAATGGCAATTTGGCATCTATGCATCAAAACTGGAAATTAAGTATTCAAATACATTCCAAATGCTCAAACAAACAATAATGCATCATCAAAACCTATTTCTAATATGTGTATAATCAAAATCGAATTCAAAATGTGAAGGGAAAACCATGATGATATAAATGGCGACTCTGGATGTTGTGACGCGTGCAAATGATGTTGTTAGCTTCAGGTGATTGCCAAGAATGGATTGTTGGCCTTGAAACACTTTGAATCGTCCTGTGTAATGAAATCTGGTTCTCACTTTTTTGTCCAAAAATTGACTTTTTGTTCTTCAAATTTACACGACCAACCCTTGTTCTTATGCTTTAGAAATGTTGTGTATATATCATAGAATGGTTTAGGTCAACAAAAACTGATCATATCTTTGCAAATTATGGAGATTTGATTTCATTCTTTGCCTTGTATGATTTGTTTCCAAAATAGACTAAATTAAGATCTTTTCCAATCAATTAGATTTTATACGAATTTGGATGATTTGCTAGCTATTCATTGACTCATAATATGCTCATAAAATCAAATCTTGGATTTTATTTCATTATTCTACTATTTAAATTGATTTATTTTGATTTAAATGGATAAAAAATATAAATAAATAATAAAAATAATAAAATAATAGGTGGATAAGCTCAGGGGTCGTGGGCCATCTTAGGAACAAATTTCAAACAAGAAAACATGGGCCCATTTGGAAAAAAAGTCATTTTGATCAATGTTGACTTCATGCACATTTCCAAAAATTGGTCAACTTTGACAATACATATCTCCCTCAATTTTAACCATAAGAAGGTGTTCTATAACTTTTTAGAAAGCTTAGGATGTCCTCTAAATAACACTTTTGATTTCATCTCAATTGGATCTTCCATGCTCATGTAAGAAGCTTTGACCCAAAAGGTGTTTCTGTTGACTTTTTGAAATGACCTATAATGTCTGAATTTATATCTTTTCATGAGTGCATTTTTTGAACTTAAGGGCTGGAGATGAGTTGTAGGGAATTAAATTCTCTTAAAAATGAGCATTGGATGATAAATTTAAGATAAAGTATGAGACAGTTATGCGTGTTCAAAGTTTAGTTGACTTTTCTAATAGAAACCCTAATTTAGCAACTTTTGAGTTTTGATGAATTTGGGGAATTCCTTGAGGAATCATGATGAAACCTTGATCAAATGATGAATATTACTTCAAAATGTTAATGTTGATCAAAAATATTTAAGTTTGACTGTATGTGGGCCACAATTGACTTTTGACCTAGTATAGTTGATTTTCAGGCATCTGAGCAGTTGACTGAGCAAATTTCTTATGCAAGGCATGAAACTTGACATGGATGGTCTTGAGAACATATTAGGACCATGGAAAAGATTTGAGACCTTTAGAGTTCACATATATTGATGAAAGTGGAAACCCTAGTTGAAGGTTCATTGCCTTAGGAGAGAATTTGTCTGGCTAATCCTTGGGCATCTTTGAGCAATTAAGGATCTCTAGGAGTATGATTTGAATAAAATGAGAGGGAAAAGTTTGGGGTACAACAGTTCCATTGGAGAAAGAAGATTCGCTTTAATGTCGAAGTAATATGCCAATTAATCCGAAGGTATTTGCAAAGCAACTCTAATTGGGGATAAGGCTACCTCCTCCACTAGGGGTAAGATAAACCTTAGATGAAAGTATCTGCAATATCCATTGCACTGGAGATAACCATCTTTGTAAGATTTACGTTCACAAGTATATGTACTATGGAACAAACTTATTGGGCATAACAACCGTCTTTGATAGGGATACAAAAGCAGAGTCACTCATAGGCAAATAGGAATTTCCTCCAGAGGCTCAGACAAGGGAAAACTACACTGGGGAGGAAACATACGCATTCCCAAGAGGGGGAATGTAATAAATTTCTCTGAGGATAAAGCGCTTGCTTCACGGGGAAGACAAATTCCAACTCTCATCTGTGAAGTGGAGTGTCGACTTCAAGGGGAAATAACACGGATGCTCAAACCTCACTAGGGAGATACAAAAGACTTCACAGGGAATGTAGGATCTCTAGTTGATATAAGCTCTTCACTGGGAATAAAAGGATCATGCTCGGGTAGAGATGAACATTCACTGGGGAATAATAGATAAGTTACTCCGACAGGTCCTCGAAATTCGACTTCGACTGGGGATAAAGACTACCTCTTACACCGGGGAGACAAAAAAACTTTAGATGGTAACGTCAATAATACCCACTGCATCGGGTGTAGCCATCTCTGCAAGATTCAAGTCGGCAAGGATTTTTATATTGGGGAGTAAAAATCACTTCATTGGGGATGAATGATTCTATCTTGAGAAGAATTGAGCATTCATTGGGGAAATTGGATCCTATTCTACATAAATCCTCATGTTAGTCGCATACAGACCCTTCTTGATTCATTCGCTGATATGCTTCTTGTCATAAAACCAACAATACTTGCAAAAAGAGAAATTATAGCCATATGCCCCATGTATGGAATGGAAACCTCTATTGAGGAATAATCAATTTAAACTACCTACCGCTGGGTAAAAACTGCGATGTAAGATTGCAACTTCATCATGTCAACTCCGAGGAGAAATGCCACTAAAAAAGTGGACTTTGGAGAAGATACTGCAAAAATAAATTGCAGACCACTGAAAATAAATCATCTTGACTTAAAACAACTTCTAAATTTTTGGGGAGAAGAACCATTCTCCTCCTACAGAGAAATGGGGATGCTTTGTTGGGGAATAAAGATCTCTGAAGAGAAACCCCTTAGCAGATAGACTTTTGTCAAGTAGCAATGAATCTTTTATTGGGGAAAGTAGTTCTTTTAGGAAACACATTTCCATCATGAACCTTGTATGGATAACAACCTCACATGCTCTTTGCGTTCCTACTTGTATCCTGCTGAAGGTAACAATCCAAACTTCATTTGGAGATAATGATCCTGACTTCTGAAGGAGGAGCCTCAATAAATGGATCTAAGCCTCTGATGAGCCGAGGATAATGATCATGACTTCTCGACATGCTTTTAAAATTCACGAGTTGTTTAGCCTGTGCAAGGACTTGATCTAATCAACCCTTGAAAATTAGGAAATGCCCCTGAATGACTTCTTGCCCCAGTCTATAGGGCCTTTTGAAGAAAATTGCCTCGAGAGGACTTTCTGAGATCTGTACCAGCAAGAAAAACAGCCCCAATGTTGTGAATTTTGAAACACTGTAAATGGCTAAAGTTGGATATGGTTTCAAAAATGCGTGAGTGAATTCCCATGCATCCTCAGATTCTGAAAACATTCTCCTCTACTCAAAGGATTCTCGGAGAAATTTGTCAAAACTTGACATGACTACCCCTAGTTTGAATGCATTTTGAGGGATCAAATCCCAACCTGAATACCTCAAATTTTCCAAACACTTACCCAATGGAGTATTCAACCTGCTTGCCCGTGCTCAATAGAGTCTTGACAAACTTTTTTTTCATCTCATGCTCATGGAGAAATGAGAAGCTCACGAAGTTATGAAGACAACACAACCTTATAATGGTTGGGTTGCATCTTGAAAGAAGGTTAGTACACAAGTGTGCTTCTTAACTTGAACTGCCTCATGTTTAAGCAAATAATTGAAGCAATATGTCCCTCGGGACCAACTGAAAGTAATGCACCACTGCCCGATAGTGACTCTAGGCAATCAAATTTTGCAATCTGCTTCAGATCATTTCTCAAACTGGTATTCTTTTACTCAACAAAGTCAATAGAAGATCTGCCCCAGATTAATATCTTCTTCAAAAATGAATTGCGCTTCAACATATCCCTGAATCATATTGTCCCTAGAGATAATCAAACTTTCATCTGATGCTCATTATGCAGGTTTGCTTGATGTTTAAGCACTTATTCATATGCAAATAATGTTTATTCTAAGAATGATAATTCTAATGCAAAGCTCTTGTTTGTCTTGAAGTTTAAAAACTTTTATTGAAAATATTAAACATCAAAAAATTTTGTGCGAAAGGAAGTAAAAGATGGAGTGATACCAACTCAAAAGTTTTAGCAAGCCTCCTAGGAGTCAGATTATCGTACTCTCGTTACAGTTTTCTTTCGAATTAACCCATGCTTAGGACTTTTAAAGGGTTGTAACATAGCCTGGTTCATGGTTTTAGAAAAAAGGGTTTAAGGCTCAAAATACTTGGTGCCCACCCATTCTCCATGATGTTCTCCATTCCTACATTCAGTTAATGAGCATTCATCTCTCACGACAAATTTGCAATGGTTGAGGAGTCAAACAAGGTTCTTTTTGGACACGGTAAGCACTCACCTATTTATTTCTTGGTGTTTAATCACATGACTTTGTTCTTTGCTGAGGATTTTCATTTGGTAATCCCATTTCGCTTTTCGTATTCTCCACTTTCCCTGAATTTTTCCCCGACTTTTACCTAAGCGACTTGTTTTTCAA